>OZ012740.1:544240826-546958326 GCA_963859935.3 Lathyrus sativus | reverse complement strand
ATGCCAGAAAGATGTAAATTGAAAGGAAGCAAAGATAAACTCTTTAAGATAAAGCAAAATAAGTTTTATTAAAACGTAGAAATGGTGTTTTTACATGACGCACATTCTCCTAGAACTCTTTTCTCTACACTCGGATGCTTTGAGTAAATTTTGAAGTGTCTTGTACAATAGTAAATTACAACACACCGAATTCCATTGCTAGAACCCCTATTTATAATAATACAATTAGATGCCATTAACCTCCTAAAATGATCATCCCATGACAAGTGTCACGCCGCATGTAGTTGTTTGCTGGATGTATGCCACTTGTCTTGTTCCACAATGAGAATGCATAACTACTCCCTCCTTTATTTGAATTTCAAATTCCACTAATATTTGGTCATCAGTCTCGATCGAAGGTGGTCTCTTTAATGTTAGAAATATTTTCTAAGTCCCAAATACTTTAACATTTCAACCACTCGAAGGTTTTTCCCAATCGAAGGTTTCTTTCATATTCCCTTGATAATTTAATATTTCCCTCAACACTTTTCATTTAATGTAGGCGTCGAATTTATGAGCTAACAAATGCTTCGAAGGTGGATCTAGGAAGTGTGTTAATGCATAATGGTTAGGTTGTGGCTTACGCTTATAAACATTTTAGGGTTCATGAGAGGAATTATCTTACACGTGATCTTGAGATAGCAGTTGTGGTGTTTGTGTTGAATATTTGGAGACATTATTTGTTTGGCTCCAGATTTAAGGTGTTTAGTGATCGTAAGAGTTTTAAGTATTTATTTGATCATAAGGAATTTAATATGAGGAAGAGAAGATGGATCGAGTTTCTGGATGGTTATGATTTTTTCTTGAGTTACTATTCGGGTAAAGCTAATGTTGTAGCAAATGCATTGAGTAGGAAGTCATTGCATATGTTAATGTTGATGGTTAGAGAGTTGGAACTGATTGAGCAATTTAGAGACATGAGTTTTGTATGCAAAAAGACTCATAATAGTGTGAAGCTAGGTATGTTAAAACTGACAAGTTCTATTCTTAAAGAGATCAGAGAAGGTCAGAAGAGTGACATAGGATTGGTTGACCGACATGTGTTAATAAGCCAAGGTAAGGTTAGTGACTTCATAATTGATGAGAATAGTGTGATGGGGTTTAGAGATAAGGTTTGTATACCAGAAGTACCTAAACTCAAGAAGAATATTCTTGAGGAGGGTCATAAAAATGGATTGAGTATTCATTCCAATGCCATTAAGATGTATCAAGATTTGAAGAAATTATTTTGGTGGCCAGGAATGAAGAGGGAAATAGCTAAATTTATTTATGCTTGTTTAACTTGTCTGAAGTCGAAGGTTGAACATCAGAAGCCGATTAATCTAATGCAACCGTTGAGTATTCTGAAGTGGAAATGAAGCATCATTTCCATGGATTTCATGACAAGTTTTCTGAAGACGATGAAGGAATGTTATTCTATTTGGGTGATTGTTGGTAGGCTGACTAAATCAACCCATTTCATACCAGTTACGATTAGTTTTCCTTTAAAAAAGTTGGTTGAGTTGTACATTGAGAAATTTTTTAGCCTTCATGGTATTCCGTTGAGCATCGTGTCGAATAGAGATATGAGGTTCACGTTGAGGCTTTAGAAGAGTCTGTAAGAGGTGTTGGGTACTAAGCTGAAGTTGAGTTCCATATATCACCCGCACACTAATGGTAAAACAAAGAGGACTATCCAATCCTTGGAGGATCTATTAAGGTCTTGTGTGATACAAAGAGGTGTTTGGGATATCTACTTGCCACTGATTAAGTTCACTTACAATAATAGTTTATGTTTAAGTATTGGGATAGCCCCATTTGAGGAGTTGTATAGAAGAAGGTGTAGGACACATTTATGTTGGTATGAGTCGGGAGAGGGTGTTGTGATTGGACCAGAGGTTGTCCAACAGAGCACATAAAAGATTAAAGTGATCCAAGAGAAGATGAGAACCAAATCTGGTAACCTAATCTCTTTCACCAGATCTCGTCTGATGGCAAATTTAAAGGTCAGTTCTCGTCTGATGGTAACCAAAACCAGTTATCATCTGGTAGTCATTGTAAAACGTCAGTTCCCGTCTAAAAAAACAAAAACCATACCAGTTCCCGTCTGGTAGCCTATTTTTAACTTCAGTTCCTGTCTGGTAGTCATTTTAAAATCCAGTTCCCATCTGGCCATTAATTTTTAAAGCTAGTTCCCGTCTAACAAACCAAAAGCAGTACTGTCACTACTGCGAAAATCGGCGCCGACTGAACAGAAGAGTCGCCACCGCGCGTTATTTATCCCAACGGAGGGAAAGGAAACGCTCGAGGTAAACCTACCGCAAAACGGGGAAAGGAATGGTCATCGCAACCAAATCCTGGGTTCGGGAGTCGGTTACGCAAGGGGAAGGTATTAGCACCCCTCACGTCCGTCGTACTCGACGGGATCCACGCTTGTTTTCTGGTACGGATTGTTATTCTATCTATTCTACAGGTCTGGGGTTAAAAAGAAAATAAAATGACTCGGCAAAGTATCGCACTTTATGCCTACGTATTCCCGTCTGGAACGAGAAATCAGAGTCAACGTAGTTCGCCTACCTACGGGAAAGGAGGGGAAGGTTGCTCGCTAGGATATCGCATCCTATGCCTACGTACTTTCATACAGCATGAAAGATCAGAGCAAACATAGTTCGGGCCACGTACGACACAAGTCTGTTTTGATTGCTTTTATCTCCTTCTGAAAAAGGGTTTTTCTGATTACTGGTCCAAGCGGACAAAAATGACGTTTTGATGAGTTCACATTCTTTTACGGAAGAAGTGTCTTTTATTGTGTTTGAAATATTTATTGTGTTTTTCTGTTCGTTTTGAGAAAGAAGAGACAGAACTCTAACCTACGGTTGAAAAGGGAATCAAACTAACCTAGTGTTATCATGCATGGGTTAAGACCTAATGTCTATCATGCTCCTCTCTTGCACAGAGAGAAATAGAGATCCTAAGGGATAAACGGAAGCAGAAACAATAGCATATATACAATAAAGCAGTAAAATGCATGGATGCTGCAATACAAGCGAGGCAAGGGAGTCCCACTCAACCTCGAACCTAGAAAACAACAGGCAAAAGCGAACAAAATTCGCTTTCAACCTAACAGGTTAAATGGCAAATAATACAGTCAGGGAAATTCAAACAATACATCAAAAATTATGAACAGCAAAAGATAAACAGCAAACAGCAGTCTTCATCAACATCTGTCTTCAAGTCATCTTCAAACATCTACAAGCTCCAAACAAGCATCAGTCTTCATCTTCAAGCCTTCAAGCAAAGTCTCTATCTTCAATCTCTCAGGGCTTTTCTTCAAGTCTCAATCTCCAAGATGAGTATCAGTCAACAAGATGAAATGGATGTTAAACAGTCAATTGCCTACCAAGGGTGGCTCACTGACTGTTAACATGATACTGACAGTTTTCCCTCAAAAGTTCTATCTTTTAAATATGTTTACTAATCCTTCCAAAGGAAGGAGGTGGATATTTAAAAGAGACTTTGAATCATAGAGAAAGAATGGAGGCAAACAAGACCTTCCATGTTTGTGAATCAAGTTGCTATTCTAGGGCTCTGCCTAACTCCTAGATCCTACACTCCTCAACAGCTGCCAGCAAGAATTTCTTCATCAACTCTGGGAATTGGTCTTCATTCTCTTTTGATCTTCAATGGGCTTCATCAGCACAGTCTTCAGCTCAACCCCAAACCCCAAGCAGGCCCAATACCCCACACAGTCAAATAATAACCCTAGAGAGGGCACACCACACAATCAAGCAAATACAGGAATATACTAGTAGTAATAGTAGAATATGGGAAGCCTAACATTTCCTAAGGGATCTATTATTTACCCATAATACCCCTATAGTCCCATACCCCAAAATTCAAACTACAACTCCTAAAAGAAATGATTTCTCACACCTATGTTATCTCTAAACCCTAGTTTTGATTCCCCTAATCACACCTAAACAAACCATCTAAAATTTAGTCCTAAAATCATGAATTAAATCTCATATGAAAATTAAAGTCCTAAGTGAAGTACTCTAAAAAGAATGGGTCCAAGATATAAAGGGATCTAGCTAAACTAAAATCAACAAGATCAAGTATTAAACTAAACATTATTTAAAACCTATTTAAAAGAAAAATATACTAAAAATGCAAAAATAAAATAAAATGCTAATTTTATTACATGACAATTTTCTTAACAGAAATAAGAAAAAGATGCAAAAACAACCACTCAAAAATATGGAATTTTCAATTTGTTATGATTTTTCAAACAATTAAGAAAAATGAATGAAATTAAAATGATTTGAAAATGGTTAGGGGTGCAATTAGTAGTGAAACGCGTTGGGAAATGAATGATGGGCCCAGACTGGGGGTGCGCATAGCAAGGCGCGTCTGGGCCCAGTTAAGTCAGAAAAAAAACTAAAGAAAATAAAATGAAAACGGTGCAGGAAGTAAAAAAACTTAGTTCAACATGCTATGGGTCTGGATATTGGGGGTGTGGCTAGCAATTGGTTAGGCCCAGTCTGAGTCGTTTAATGAAACGACGCATTTTGCGTCCAGGCTCTTCCCTCTTATTTTCAGCTTCAAATCCTGGCCGTTGGATGCGTTTCTGAGTCAAAGTCTTGTGAATGATCCAACGCTCATCATGTTTCTTCTCCAACGAGCTAGGGTTTCACCATGATTGAACCATGAGCAAGCTTGCACGAACCAGGTTTCACCATCCTCATACACCTTCATTTCTCCATGAAATTCAGATCCGTAAAAAGCAAAATTGCTCTAATTCTCATGCTGAACAATAATACATCACTAATTCTCACTAACACTCCCTAGAAAATCAAACCCGATAGCTTCCTCTCCATGAACACTCCAATTTCCACTCTCATGAAACTCCAGTTTCTTGGTACTAGTGTAACCACCACACATCCCTGATCATTCTAAACTAATCCACATGAATTAACACTCTCTATCCTCTTAGTTCTAGGTCAAAACAGTTTTGGTGCTCATGTAACAAACTCCATGAAATGCTCTTAAACTCCCCAGAATTATTCATCAAACTATTCCTAACAGTTCTAACCTAATAACTCTACATCATGCTAACTAAATTAAGCCAATTCGAAGAGATTACTAACCTGGTGTAATCTTGAAAACAGATGTAGAAATCCTTGGATTCACAGCTTGCAGTGCTTTGGACTTGATCAATGGACTTGGTTCTTGGTTCTGTATGCAACAACACTTGCTCAAATGCTCTTGATCTTGCAATTGAATTCTTCTTGCACTTTGGATGATGAAGTTGGTAGCACACGAATTCTACTTCAATTCAACCAGATCTTGATGGAAACTTGCTCTATGATGAATGTAGATGATGATAGGATCAAGAATTTTGAAGAATGATGAAGATTTGGTAGAGTTTTTGTGTAATTTGCAAAATTGAGGAATGAGATGTAACTATGAGTTTTCAACCAAATGAATCACCAACCAATGATTGGATCCACTCTACTCAATATATAGATGCTCATGGAACCATCTAGAACTTGTTAGAAACTTCTTGTGCACAAATCCCTTGTGTTTTGGCATGTGTAACTTCATACATAAGCAACCAATGATATCTCTCAAACTTTGAACTAAACTCAAAAATCCACTATTGCCAATGGTCTCAAAACATTCTTTCCAATCAAAATGACCTATAATTTCATCCCATTTGGACATGTTATGAAAAATCTCATTTTTAGGTCACTTTTATTCATTAAATTCACCTTTTAATTGACCAAATTTGGAACCTTGAGCTATGAGCATTTCCAAACTTTCATGATCACTATTATAGACTCAAAATGTCATTTGGAGCAAGTTTGATGTTGTGAAGTTTTTCATTTGAAGCTTCCTTGTATGAGTTTTGGGCATAGGCTTGAAATGACCTGTAATTCTCAAATGACCAAAATACCCTTTGCTTGCCAAGGCCATAAGTAGAGTTCCACAAATCAGATGAAGGCATACCATACCTTTCTAGAAATCTAATATCATGAGGAACAACTCTCATGTTGGCCAAAAATTCATTTGGAAACTCCTTGAGGGGTAAAAGTTGCTTGGAAGACAAGTAACTTTCACAGACAAAATTTCAGATGCCTCAGATGACCTGTAACTTGCAAGGACCATAACTTGAGTTCTATAAATCTCCTTGATGTCTTCCACCACTCAAATTAAAGGTCTTGAGATCCTCTACAAGTTTCCATGTTGGCCAAGGATCCATTTGAAGCTTGAATTTTGAATTATCTTGCTTGGAAGTTTGATCTAAATCAGGGGATTTTACACAGAAACCCTAATTTAGAAACTCCTCTTCTTCTTGATTTCTCTTGATTTCTCCTTGGCACCACACCACATCCTTATCTACATGTCAAATGATGCACCCCACATCTCTCAAATATACCTTGATGCCTTTCAATCAATCATTTGACCTAGGGTTGACCTAGGGTTGACCCAGATGAAACCCTAGTTGACTGTCTTCAACTGCAGCTCTTGCAATCTCATCAATGACTTGTCTCACTTTCAAAATGACTCTCTAGGTCCTCCATGATGTCTATATACCCTCCATGCTCAATTCACAGCCCACAACTTCTTTGATGATCTTCAAATACCCTCAAGATAGGAGATAGATCCACTTCTTGGTCCACTAACTTCTCAGATTTCAATTTCCTTCTGATGACTTGGATGTGCTTGAATTTGAATAAGAACCCCTTGATATGCTCATAGAGATAAGAAGTGCATTTGGTCCCTTGTTGGATAACTTGCTATGCTATGTTATGCAAATGATTAGACTATGTACATGACTCCTTATGCAAATGCTAATGCAATTGGAACATAAACTAAGTGAAGTAGGTTGAGCAAATTTTAGGGTGCAACAGCTGCCCCTATTCAAACGACTTGGACCTGACTGGGTGAAACGCCCGGAGCCTTCAGACATTCGAGGTACAAGACGATTGAATACTAAAAACCCAGAAATTTGCCAACCGCGGAAATAAACTGCACCACTGTTTGGGGAACGACATCCACCAACTGAATCTGGTTGTTACGGCAACAACTGATCCGACGTCTGATGACTCTAATTTCAACTTCAACCACCTATGTAACGCCACAGGTACTAAACACTTTTCGCAAAACACCTCTGTCCACAACTGGACTAACCTTATCAACACAAGAAGAGGGACAAATTCGTCAACACGAATAGAGATTCTGTTGTCACAGTAGTAACCTTGTCCACATTTGGACCCAAATTTCGTCAAACCACGAATACACAAATCTGTCCACGTCAGGACTCACATCTCAACAACACAGGAATAGAACTTTGTCCATGTTAGGACGCCTGTTTCGTCAACACGAAGAAATCTCAACTAAAACTTGTCCACGTCAGGACTCCACCTGCCGTCAATACGGAAAAATCTCGGCGACTTCGCTGGAGATGACTCGTCTGCATTTCATCAGCATGAGGGGATCCTATCAACATAGGAATGAATTTTCCACATCAGGAATAAATCGTCCACGTTAGGAATAAACTTTCCACGTTAGGAATAATCTGTCCACGTTAGGAATAACCTTTCCACGTTAGGCATAAACTTTCCACGTTAGGAATAAACCTTCCACGTTAGGAATAAACTTTCCACGTTAGGAATAAATTGTCCACGTTAGGAATAAATCGTCCACGTTAGGAATAAATCGTCCACGTTAGGAATAAAATTTCCACGTTAGGCATAAACTTTCCACGTTAGGAATAAACCTTCCACGTTAGGAATAAACTTTCCACGTTAGGAATAAATTGTCCACGTTAGGAATAAATCGTCCACGTTAG
Source organism: Lathyrus sativus (assembly GCA_963859935.3). Taxonomy (NCBI): domain Eukaryota; kingdom Viridiplantae; phylum Streptophyta; class Magnoliopsida; order Fabales; family Fabaceae; genus Lathyrus; species Lathyrus sativus. The sequence continues at coordinate 546,950,453 of OZ012740.1, read as the reverse complement.
GAATAAATCGTCCACGTTAGGAATAAAATTTCCACGTTAGGCATAAACTTTCCACGTTAGGAAATAAACTTTCCACGTTAGGAATAAACTTTCCACGTTAGGAAATAAACTTTCCACATTAGGAATAAACTTTCCACGTTAGGAATAAACCTTCCACGTTAGGAATAAACTTTCCACGTTAGGAATAAATTGTCCACGTTAGGAATAAATCGTCCATGCGAGGAACTCCTATCAATATAGGCAATAAAATTTTGACGACTCCGGGGAAATACTCCTGTCAACCAGTAAGAAAATACATCTGTCTGTTCCTACAGGAAGATACTCTGAATACAGTTTCTCTGCTTATCTCCACAGTAACTAACTACCGGACGCCTGTTCTGATAACCGGCGGCAGCCTCCAAAATTCTGATTCATGAAACCCTTTGATGCTGACGTAACAACAAATTTGAAGAAAATAATCCGCTGGCCGGACTAGAGAAACTTCAACAAGCAACTCTGGCGGGGAAAACAAGAGAAATTTAAACAAATAACTCTGCTCGGGGACAAAGAGAAACTTAACCTAATAACTCTGTGGGGAAAATAGTAAGATGAACCGTATCATCACACGTCTCACGGCGAGACCTCGAATGTCTGGTCATAGATCTAAGCTAGAACTCCATACTCCTGCTAAGAAAACACACCTGAAAGCAAAAGGTTAACCAACCTGATTTATGTTTCAAAAATGCGTATGTTTGAAAATGGCGTAATGCTCCGTACGACATGGAAATGCTACGCGTTTTTTTATTTGGTGGATGCAATTATGACACTATATGCCGATGCAAATGCAGACTCGAACTGCTGGGATACAGAAGCCGCTTCAGCAAAATAAATGCTGAAGACAAAGCCAACTCCGCTGGGGGTAACTAGGTGCCACAGAATTATTCCAGCAAAATAAATGCTGGAAGAGTGAAGCCAACTTCACTGAGGGATAATTGAATGCGCCAATCCTAATTGGACTTCTGCTGGGGAGTGAACGGGTATCACACGGTATTCCGACAAAATAAATGCCAGGGCACACAGCCAACTCTGCCAGAGAGAGTTTTCTTTTTTAATCTTTGAGTTTCACTGGGAGGAAAGACAACACTTGCTGGAAAGAGAACTCCGCTGGGGACGAAACGAATCTCTTGGGGAAAATCAACTGACTCCGCTGGGGGAGAGTAAATGACCCTACTGAGAAGGGTAGACTGTCTAAGTACAACTCACGAGTTGGAAATGTTAATCTTCTGAGGCCAAACCACTCTGCTCGGGATGTACTGTCTGAATACAGCCTTCGATTTAGGAATCGTCAATTCTGCTGAGAGTAAACAACCCTGTTGGAGAATGTCTTTCGGCTAAGCTGCGACTAGCTGGGGAATTCGATCCTTCTTCAGTAAGGAACATTGTCATCTAAGAAGCGCGACCTGCGTGGGGATCGAGTCTTTCGTTACGAGCTTCTGGTCCATACTGCAATCTTTTGATCGTCCACTTCATACGGCTACGAACCCTGCAACACCAAAAACAAGACAAGACAAGTCTACGCAACCAAATCTATTCAGGTTAGCGTTAGTGACATTATTTTCAGTTAATTCAAAGTTTTAGCAATTATTGGCAAGGGCCAGCGACGTTATACACACGCTAGTTTCATTAAACCTAGGCGTTTATCATGTACAAAACAGTAAAGAACCAGCATCAAGTACTGAATAACATGTTTTATTGATTGGGCCCCTAAATGGGCAGAGTTTTGTACACGGGATGTAACTCTTGAAAAGAGGAAGCTACGCACAACGAATATACAAGTATGCACAAGAAGCATAAATATAATGACAAATCAAATTCGTACACATGTCGGCAACGGGATGCAGACGAACACCACGAGCTGATCCTCCTATGACTCGCCCGACTCTAATGCTTTTCCCGGCATTCACACTTCCGAAGAGATTGTATCTGATAATCGACCCCTCAGGTATATTCTCCCGCGCCAATGCTCACTGCAGTATCAAATTCGGACCGCAGTCATTTGCTTTTCAAATCCCTAACTTTTGCGTGAACCGCCCTTTACGGGTTTTCAGTTCACCGGGATACCCTTTTTTGCCGAAGCCGCCCAGTGTAGGTTTTCAACTTCGCGGGTGTACATTTTTTTCAATTTTATCCCTAACTTTTGCCCGAACCTTTCATTCTGTTTTTGGTTCGCCAGGATGCCCCATTTTTGCCTGGACTCTCTTTTTTTCTGTCCAGCGGGTCAATTTCAAGCAAAGTATTTTTTTACTGCGTCCGAATTCACAGGCGACATAAAGTCTTCACCGTCCATGGTGGACAACAATAAAGCCCCTCCTGAAAAGACTTTTCTAACAACGTATGGCCCTTCGTAGTTGGGGGTCCACTTGCCCCTGTGATCTGCCTGTGGCGGGAGAATCCTTTTCAGCACAAGGTCTCCCGTCTGAAAGCTCCGAGGATGTATCTTCTTATCATATGCTTTCTTCATTCGGCTCTGGTACAAACGACCGTATGCTAGAGAAGCTAGCCTCTTCTCATCCATTAAGCTCAGCTGATTCAACCTGTCTTTCACCCATTCTGCCTCGTCAAGTTGGACATCTCGTAATACCCTCAGGGAAGGAATCTCAACTTCCAGTGGTAGTACTGCTTCCATTCCATATACCAACGAGAACAGGGTTGCCCCGGTTGATGTGCGTACCATCGTACGATAACCGTGCAAAGCAAAAGGTAGCATCTCATGCCAGTCCTTATAGGTCACCACCATCTTCTGAACGATCTTCTTTATATTCTTATTGGCCGCTTCAACAGCGCCATTCATCTTGGGTCGGTAAGGGGAGGAGTTGTGATGCTCGATCTTGAAATTCTGACACAGCTCCTTCATCATTTTGTTATTCAGGTTTGAACCGTTGTCAGTGATTATCCGCTCGGGGATTCCATATCTGCAAATGATATCTCTCTTGATGAATCTGGCCACCACCTGCTTAGTCACATTCGCATAAGATGCCGCTTCCACCCACTTGGTGAAATAATCGATTGCTACTAGAATGAACCGGTGTCCGTTAGAAGCCGTCGGCTCGATCTTTCCAATCATATCGATTCCCCACATCGAGAATGGCCATGGCGATGACATCACATTCAGAGGACTCAGAGGCACATGGATCTTATCTGCATAGATTTGGCACTTATGACACCTCTTTGCAAACTTGAAATAATCAGTTTCCATAGCCAGCCAATAATAACCTGCCCGCAGCAGCTTCCTCGTCATAGCATGCCCACCAGCATGCGTACCAAATGTACCCTCATGTATTTCCTCCATGAGCAACTTCGCCTCTTTTTCGTCTACACAACGTAGTAGCACCAAGTCGTGATTTCGTCTGTACAAGACCCCATCTGGATTCAAATAGAAGTTACCCGCCAATCTCCTGAGAGTCTTCTGATCGTGATTGGATGCCCCAGCCGGATACTCTTTGTTCTTCAGGAAGTTAAGGATATCAAAATACCACGGTTTATCATCAGATGCTTCGTCAATGGCAAATACAAAGACAGGTCTGTCAAGCCGAGAGATAACAATTCTGGGAGCCTCATTCCAGAAGTTGACTTTGTACATGGAAGACAAAGTGGCCAGGGCGTCAGCCATCTGATTCTCCGCTCGCGGTACATGATGCAATTCAACCTTGTCAAAGAAAGGCAATAATTTCCTCGCATAGTTCATGTAAGGTATCAAATTGGGCTGACGTGTCTCCCATTCTCCTTTTATTTGATTCACCACCAGAGCTGACTCTCCGTATACATCTAGATTTTTGATTCGCAAATCAATGGCTTCTTCAAGCCCCATGATACAAGCTTCGTATTCGGCTTCATTATTGGTAACCGGAAAGGTCAATCGGGCGGTAAACGGGATGTGCGACCCGTGTGGAGTAGTGATGATTGCCCCTATTCCGCTACCGTAGGCGTTTACAGCTCCGTCAAAGATCAACTTCCATTTGGAGCCCAATTCTGGTCCTTCGTCTGGCAACGACTCTTCACAATATTTCATCTTTAGGTACATGATATCCTCGTCAGGAAAATCAAACCTCATCGATTGGTAATCCTCAATAGGCTGCTCTGCCAAGTACTCAGATAATACACTCCCCTTTATAGCCTTCTGTGAGACATACTGGATGTCGTATTCGGTCAAAACCATCTGCCAGCGGACAATTCTCCCCGATAACGCCTGCTTTTCGAATACATATTTGATAGGATCCATCTTCGAGATGAGCATGGTTGTGTGATTCAGCATGTATTGCCTCAAACGCTTGGCGGCCCAGGCCAGCGCGCAACAAGTTTTTTCGAGCATTGAATATCGAGATTCACATTCAGTAAACTTCTTACTCAAGTAGTATATTGCATGCTCTTTTCTTCCTGTCTCGTCGTGTTGACCGAGAACACAACCCATACTTCCCTCAATAACTGTCAAATACATAATCAAGGGTCTCCCTGCCACTGGGGGTATCAAAATAGGAGGCTTCTGCAAATACTGCTTTATTTTATCGAACGCCTTTTGACAATTTTCATTCCACGTTACAGCTTGGTCTTTTTTCAACAGCTTGAATAATGGCTCGCACGTAGCTGTTAGGTGAGATATGAACCGGGCGATGTAGTTCAGTCTCCCTAAAAACCCGCGCACCTCTTTTTCTGTTCTAGGCGTCGGCATCTCTTGTATTGCTTTTATTTTTGCAGGATCAACCTCTATTCCTTTTTCGCTCACGATAAACCCCAGCAGTTTACCCGATCTCACCCCAAAGGTGCACTTGTTAGGGTTCAGTCTCAGCCTGAACTTCCTAAGCCTTTTGAATAACTTCAGCAGATTCACCAAATGCTCTTCCTCCGTCTGGGATTTGGCAATCATATCATCGACATACACCTCGATCTCCTTATGCATCATATCATGAAAAAGAGTTGTCATTGCACGCTGATACGTTGCCCCAGCATTCTTTAGTCCGAAGGGCATCACTTTATAACAAAATGTTCCCCAAGGCGTTATGAAAGTAGTCTTCTCCATGTCTTCTGGCGCCATTTTAATTATAGCTTGAGAAGCCATCCATGAAGGAGAATACGGAGAATTGGGCAGTGTTGTCAACCAGCACATCGATGTGAGGAAGCGGAAAATCATCTTTTGGGCTCGCTTTATTCAAATCACGGTAATCTACGCACATTCTCACTTTACCGTCTTTCTTTGGCACTGGTACAATGTTAGCGACCCATGAGGGATATTTTGTAACAGCTAGGAAACCAGCATCCCACTGCTTTTGAACCTCCTCCTTAATTTTCACTGCCATATCGGGTCTAGTTCTGCGAAGCTTCTGCTTGACCGGCGGGCATTCTTCTTTTAACGGCATACGGTGCACCACCATATCTGTATCAAGCCCAGGCATGTCTTCATACGACCAAGCGAACACATCACTATACTCTCTGAGCATTTCAACCAGTCTTCGCTTGACGTCGCTCTGCAGCGCGGCTCCTATACGGATGTTCTTTTCAACCCCTTCCGACCCCAGGTTAATAATTTCAATGACCTCCTCATGAGGCAGAATGACTCGTTCTTCTTGCTTCACCAACCAAGACAATTCTTCGGGAACGTCGCCATCTTCAACAATCTCTTCTTCGGCCTAAAATACCGGGTGCTCGAAGTCGAGACGAGTCATAGGCGGTTCAATGATGTCATCTGAAAATGTTATCCTGCAAAAGGAATGGTTAAATGCTTCAAAATGCGTATAAAGCGAATAACCACGTTGCCATTTTATTGTAAAACACAAAACATGAAAAACAGAGATCGCAATATTTGTACATGAAAAAACGCCTTTTATTTAATGTTAAAACAACGCAATGTTCATAACAGCATAGCCCTAAGCAAATCACGATGCCTCGGGTAAGGCACCGGATTGTTCAACAATTAAAAAAAACAAAGCATTACTGTTTGAGAGTCACAGGAACAATCTCCTGAATAGACCAATTGCATAATCCTTGTCCTGGCATGCTCGGCTGAATCCAGGCGTCCATGTCGCAACCACTGTCTCCTTCCTCGGAATCTGAAACAGCGTTGATGGCCTCGCGACACACTCCACTAGCGGTGATGGTTATCGGTCCTCTGAAACGGGGTGCCCCCACAGCAGGCGTTGATGACGACGGTTGATATCCCAGCCCAAATCGGTCCATCTTCACGGGAATATCCAGCACCTTGCCCCAGCCTTTTGTCTCACCAGTCTCCACTAGAGCTTGAGCTTCCTTATATGACGAGACGGCTACCTCTGACGCTTTACTCGGCCCAGGACTTTTGTCTTTGATGCGCAACCCTTCAAAGGCTTGACAGGGTGTTTCATGAATCTCGCCGTCGACCTCTACATACTTAAATGATGACAGATGGCTGACTAATATATCTTCTTCTCCACAGACTGTGACCACACTGTCCCCTACCATGTATTTCAGCTTTTAATGCAAGGTAGAAGTGACTGCCCCAGCACCATGGATCCAGGGTCGTCCGAGAAGGCAGCTGTATGCTGGCTGGATGTCCATAATATAAAATTCAGTCGCGAAAACCTCCGGCCCCACCTGTAGAGGTAACGTTATGGATCCAAAGACTGTTCTTCGTGTACCATCAAATGCCCTGACCACCAAGTCACTAGGCGTACAAAGGATCCCTCTGACATCCAGTTTCATCATCGCTTTCTTAGGCAACACGTTTAAGGAAGATCCGGTATCTACCAGTACATGAGACATGACTGAGCCCCTACACTCAACTGAGACGTGTAACGCCATGTTGTGCTCTCTCCCCCTCGGGGTCAAATCAAAGTCTGTAAATCCCAAGCTATGGCCTGCGTTCACATGCGCCAACACCCCCTCCAACTGATTCACGGAAACATCTTGGGGTACGAAGGACGTATCCAGAACTTTCAACAATGCATTTCTGTGAGCTTCAGAACACAATAGTAACGACAGTATGGATATCTTTGACGGTGTCTGCTGAAGGTGCTCAACAATCTTATAATCACTCTTGCGAATAAGGCGCATGAACTCTTCCACATCTTTCGATGCCGTCTCTTTTTCGTTCCTCTGCACAGGGACAGTCTCATTCATCTTTCCTTTTCCTTTCGCCAGTCGTTCAGCCTCTACCTCAGGCGATATGAAGATTCTCCCACTTCTCGTCATACCTCCGGTACCGACGACGTTGTCTACAACCTCAACTGGCTGTTTGTTAACATCAATTTTCACCCCATCACAGTATACTTCCAACCCATAGGTCCAGGGGACTGCCTTAGTGCTCTCATAAGGGATTGGTCCTGCCTTGGTGATAGTGATCGGCGGTCGCTTGGCCGGCGCCGTTATAGTTATCGTTTTTCGGGGAATCGTCACAGTAGCTACATCACTTTGCTTGTCTGCTAATACTTCTGCAGGTTCTTCAACTGCCGTTCTGTCGAATTGCAATGTGCCTCCATCGATTAAAGTCTGAATTCCCTTCTTCAATTCATCACAACCCCCAGCTTGGGTCCAACACTCTAAACAGTACTCGTCGCAACCTGGATACACACCACCTTGCAATAATCTGCTCTTTATCTCGCACAACTGTGTCTTTAGGTCGTCAACATTCATAATCAAGTTCAAACCCTCCTCAGTTAAAATGGCATTTGCCCCATGGTTGGGCATGGGCTTCTGCACTATGTTCGGACCCGCCTGTCCAAAATTGATAGCCTTACTATCTAATAGATCCTGCACCACATGCTTGAACGCGTGGCAACCCTCTACATCGTGGCCAGGAGCCCCGGAGTGGAATTCACAGTGCCTGCTTGCATCGTAACCGTACGGAGGAGTGCCTGTTATTGGCGCCAGAGTTCTCTTTTCCACCAAGTTCAAACCCAGTAATGTCTGTAGCAATTCTGCATACGTTGAAGGAGGCGTTTCAAACACCCTCCTTGGTTTGCCCCCCTGGACTCTGCGCTGGGCAGGATGTGCCCCCTGTTGTAGTTGCTGTTGCTGTTGTTGTTGTATTGGTTGTTGCTGGAATGGAATAGTAACACTTGCCACCTGCTGCGGCTGATTGTACTGGTTTCGACCTCTGCCCCGGCCTCGGCCTCGGCCCCCAAACACTGCGCTCGCATCACCTTGACGGCGCCCACCGAAAGCCCTTCTGTTACTGCCAGCTGCAGTGGATTCCTCAGCTTGGAATCTTCCCTGTTTAATGTTGCTTTCAATCTTCTCTCCCATCAGGATTAAATCTGAGAAACTGCCCAAAGAAGTATGAAACAACTTGTCATAAAACATGCCAGTAAATGTTCCTATGAACATATCATTCATTTCCTTGTCCTCCAAAGGAGGATGAACTCTAGCAGCCATGTCGCGCCATCTCTGCGCATACTCTTTGAAGCTCTCGCCCTTCTTCTGGGACAACCCCTGCAATTGGACCCGGTTGGGTGCCAAGTCACTGTTGTACTTATAGTGAGCCACAAATGCTTCAGCCAGCTGCTTCCATGTCTTTATCTGAGTTGGCTCCAACCCCATATACCATTCGAGGGAAGGACCAGACAAACTATCTTGAAAGAAATGCATCAGCATCCTCTCATCGTTTGAATACGTCGACATCCTTCTGTAGTATGACCGCACGTGCACTTTTGGACAAGTATCCCCCTTATATTTGTCGAACGTGGGAGCTTTGAATTTTATTGGTACCCTCAGGCCAGGCACCAGACCCATTGTAGTCATATCTAAGCCAACAGCGCTTTGATTCACGACCCCCTTCATCTGCTCCTCGAGCATCCTGATTCTCTGAGAGTCATCCATAGGACCTTCGAAACCTCCACCGGAGAAAGCATCCTCTTGCTGATCTTCTTGCCAATTACCGTTCCCAGTTCCGTATCCATCGTACCCGTTGTTACGGCCAACTCTAGTCTGATTCATTACAGGGCCTCGCCCCCTGATACCATACCCCGGAGCAACTCCTGCAGGTCCAAAAGCCATTAACCCAACGCCATTTCCATTTCCGAATCCGCCATAACCCTGATTAGTCATACCAAATTTGTCCTGTCCGAAGCCTTGAGCGTTGAAGCCGTACTTCCCAGCATGATCAAACCCCTGGTCATTGAAGCCAAATCCATTATTACCGAAGCCATTACCTCCCATATTATCACCCAGGTTGACATCTCCGAGCCCAACGTTGTTGACGACAGTCTCGTTACCGATTCCAACGTTACCGTTCCCGGCGGCAGCGCCGTTGTTCACATTGACAGCAGGTATGTTTACCACAGGTGGAGCCACCGGTGTGGGGGTACCATCCCCGTGAATAGTGTCGACTCGCACAGAATTGTGGTCTTCATTTCCGTGCCCAGCATTTCTTACCAACAGAGGCTGCACCAAAGCTTGCAAATTCTCCTGGCCTTTCGCAATGGTCTCCATTGTCTGCATGAAGAGCGCCAGCTTCTCACGCATGTCCTGCATTTCATTCTGCATCTGATCCATAATTCTTCGGCAGTTGGTACGAGTGAAGTATCGGTGCGGGCGCTGACTTTCAATCCTGAAAAGACCTGGTACGGTGCAGGAAATGAGATACAGTTCAATAATCACCTGTAATGCAATATGATTGGGAATGCAATGCAATATGTGTCTGTGCATTAGGGAATGTCATTCCCCGATTCTAGTGCGGATGTGCCAGTGTGGCGACAGTGACAGCAATACGATGTTCGAAGCCGAATCATAGAAAACACCTCATATATTGCAGAGAAATCCATTAAGCCACAGAATACAATATCACTGAGTGTACAATAAGAAGGCATGACCTCAACCAACAATCCTGGTGATGGTCAGCGCTATGCAAATAAAGCATACACGTCAATACATGAAATGGTCAAGTACTCCCATATGCCTGGTACTCCTCTAGTAACTTCTTAGTCTCTGGATGACTTGGTCGGGTAAGCAGACCCTCAACAAGTAGGTCTCTTCGCTTGAGAACACGTCGCAAATCACCAGCGGATTCCTCCCATGCCCCTTCTCTGAAACGGTCCTCTAGCTTCCGCTTCTGAGACACAGCCTCTTTCTTTCCTTCGATGGCTTTGTTCAACGCATTCTGGAGACTATATCTTGTCATCACCTCCTCTTCATACTTCTTAGTGCTAGCCTTCAACTGCTCTTCGAGTTCAGAAATTTTCTGCTTCAATTTGTCTTCCCTCTTTTTGTTGTTGGTTAGCGTAGCATTCCACGTTTTGTTACAAGAAGAGATTTCTCGGTGAGCGGCATCGAGTGCTTTCTTTTTGGCTTCCAACATGTCATGAGAGCTTCTGAACTCTTTCCCCAGGCGTTCACGCTTCTTTTTCTCTTCCGTCAATTCAGCACCTAGCCTGTTTACTAACTCGATCTGCTGTTGGAAAGAATGTACAACCTTGTTCTTCTCACTACGCATCTGAGCCAGTTCCTTTTCTAACCCTTCATTGATCTTCATCAAGGCTTATTTTTCTTTTACAACTTGCTCGTAGACCTCCATAGTAACAGTGGTTGGTTCTTCCACCGGAATATGAACAGGGACCGGTGCAGCTGGAAATGGCATCAGTAACTGTCTTGCTCTCTATTGGATCCAAACTTTGTAGGGTGCATAAGCCTGACAATCGTTCTTCCCTAACAGTGGTTTCCCTCTTCTGTTGATACGCACCCATACGTGCTGAAGCTTGGCTAGTAACTCTCCATTCAAATCACCGGTGAAGTACAGAGATTCCTGTACTTCTTCCTCTTGAGGTGGGTTCTTCAACGCGTATCCAAACTGGCGAACAAACAACGATGAGTTATAATTGATACACCCTTTTCTTCCTATCAAAGGAACATTAGGATACCCCGAACAACTGAAAATAAGCTCAGACCCCAACAAGTCTCGGTCAAACCACTCAATGTCTTCAGAAGATAGTCTCATCAAGCGCTCTGGCCAGTCAGTTGTAGTTGCACTATCTACAAAAGGTCCCTTCAGGGGTAGATGGCTCTTAAACCACATGTTCAACAGCGGCGCACAACAGTAAACAATATTTCCCCTTCTGTTTTCATTTTTGTAGTGCAATGAATGATAGAGATCTCCAATCAAAGTGGGTACCGGGTTGCCAGCAGCAAACAGATGAAAGGCGTCCAAGTCCACGAAATTGGGTAAATTGGGAAACAGCACTATTCCGTAGATGCATAGAGCCAAGATAGCATTAAAGACTATCCAGCACCCGCTCTTGGCGTACTCTTGAGCTTTGCCAACCAGAAAATCAAGGGAGAAACCTGGAACCCCGAGCCAAGAAGTCACTAATAGTTCAGAAGCGTTCATGTGCAAGGCCTTAGCTAAGTCCTCCAGCTGGGGCTTAGCGTCACGATGGATGAAAGGAACCTTATTTTGTACCGGCAGCTCGATAAACTCTGCGTATTCCTCCACAGTAGGCCCCAAAATAAAGTCAGCAAACGTGAAACATCTCAATGCAGGGTCATAGAATTGCATCAAGGTGTACAGCCCATTCATCTCAACAGCAGTTGGCTTGCAGACCAGTCTCAACAATCTTCCATGACTCATCCTGAAACTTCTCCTAACCTCCTCATCAGCAAGGGACATCAGACCAAGTAGGGGAGTAACGTCAGGTGTAGGTAACTTGTACGCAACTGTCTTTCTCAAACCAGCCATGATCAATGAGCAGAAGTCCGGGCACTAGAATCAGGGAATATGCAAATGCACCTGCAGCACAGACACACGTTAATGGGATGCAATGATAATGGTTATGCAAGAAATGCAATGCAAATAAATGCAACAGGGACCAAATGCCATGGCTGAGAAGCCTGAACCATATCAAAAGTCTCAGATAGACCCTCCAGAATTCCTCAAACCCTGGTCTTGGACAGACCCAATACAAAGCTCCGACACTGATCTCTAATAGACCTCATATCATAACTCTGACTAGTCTCTGACAGACCCCATATCAGAACCCCAACTGGTCTCTGATAGACCTCACAACTGTCCATAAATACCCAGAATCTCAGATCAAGAAGCAAGCCGGTATCTGAAGGTCTAGTTACCTGCATAGCCCCAAACCCTCTCACAGGTAGGTATCCTAGTAACTGACAATGGTACGACATCCTATGCGGTCGTCGACGTCACAGACTTTCAGGGTTGATGATACGATTTCCAGAAGGAGTGGCATCATCAAATCCTGAAGAGGCCTCACTTAGCCAACTTCCAAATGATCGGTTCCCGGAGTCGACAATTCAGCTAACCAACAACCCCTTCGACCCAAAGGGTAGAAAAAGAAGTCAACCAGAAGAACCTCGTCCGAGTGTAGATTTTGTGGGACACTAATGCAAGAAAAGTCGGCACGCGCCCACTACTTTCTACTCTAATTCTAAGTGCACTCAAGCCCAGGTCCGACTTATCTCTCAATCATAGAACACCCGTCACAACCCCAATACAGCAATAATAACAGTAATATAATGCCGGAAGTAAATGACAGAAAAATAAATCCATACAAAATCCTCGACGGGAAAACAAGCGTTAGGATTGACTCGCTTAAGGGACGTTGGATCCCAAATGCATAAGGAACTATCGCAGTCCTTAGCAGCCAAGGGACGTTGGATCCCCAGCAGAGTCGCCAGCTGTCGCTACTGCGAAAATCGACGCCGGCTGAACAGAAGAGTCGCCACCGCGCGTTATTTATCCCAACGGAGGGAAAGGAAATGCTCGAGGTAAACCTACCGCAAAACGGGGAAAGGAATGGTCATCACAACCAAATCCTGGGTTCGGGAGTCGGTTACGCAAGGGGAAGGTATTAGCACCCCTCACGCCCGTCGTACTCGACGGGATCCACGCTTGTTTTCTGGTACGGATTGTTATTCTATCTATTCTACAGGTCTGAGGTTAAAAAGGAAATAAAATGACTCGGCAAAGTATCGCACTTTATGCCTACGTATTCCAGTCTGGAACAAGAAATCAGAGTCAACGTAGTTCGCCTACCTACGGGAAAGGAGGGGAAGGTTGCTCGCTAGGATATCGCATCCTATGCCTACGTACTTTCATACAGCATGAAAGATCAGAGCAAACGTAGTTCGGGCCACGTACGACACAAGTCTGTTTTGATTGCTTTTATCTCCTTCTGAAAAAGGGTTTTTCTGATTACTGGTCCAAGCGGACAAAAATGACGTTTTGATGAGTTCACGTTCTTTTACGGAAGAAGTGTCTTTTATTGTGTTTGAAATATTTATTGTGTTTTTCTGTTCGTTTTGAGAAAGAAGAGACAGAACTCTAACCTACGGTTGAAAAGGGAATCAAACTAACCTAGTGTTATCATGCATGGGTTAAGACCTAATGTCTATCATGCTCCTCTCTTGCATAGAGAGAAACAGAGATCCTAAGGGATAAACGGAAGCAGAAACAATAGCATATATACAATAAAGCAGTAAAATGCATGGATGCTGCAATACAAGCGAGGCAAGGGAGTCCCACTCAACCTCGAACCTAGAAAACAACAGGCAAAAGCGAACAAAATTCGCTTTCAACCTAACAGGTTAAATGGCAAACAATACAGTCAGGGAAATTCAAACAATACATCAAAAATTATGAACAGCAAAAGATAAACAGCAAACAACAGTCTTCATCAACATCTGTCTTCAAGTCATCTTCAAACATCTACAAGCTCCAAACAAGCATCAGTCTTCATCTTCAAGCCTTCAAGCAAAGTCTCTATCTTCAATCTCTCAGGGCTTTTCTTCAAGTCTCAATCTCCAAGATGAGTATCAGTCAACAAGATGAAATGGATGTTAAACAGTCAATTGCCTACCAAGGGTGGCTCACTGACTGTTAACATGATACTGACAATTTTCCCTCAAAAGTTCTATCTTTTAAATATGTTCACTAATCCTTCCAAAGGAAGGAGGTGGATATTTAAAAGAGACTTTGAATCATAGAGAAAGAATGGAGGCAAACAAGACCTTCCATGTTTGTGAATCAAGTTGCTATTCTAGGGCTCTGCCTAACTCCTAGATCCTACACTCCTCAACAGCTGCCAGCAAGAATTTCTTCATCAACTCTGGGAATTGGTCTTCATTCTCTTTTGATCTTCAATGGGCTTCATCAGCACAGTCTTCAGCTCAACCCCAAACCCCAAGCAGGCCCAATACCCCACACAGTCAAATAATAACCCTAGAGAGGGCACACCACACAATCAAGCAAATACAGGAATATACTAGTAGTAATAGTAGAATAGGGGAAGCCTAACATTTCCTAAGGGATCTATTATTTACCCATAATACCCCTATAGTCCCATACCCCAAAATTCAAACTACAACTCCTAAAAGAAATGATTTCTCACACCTATGTTATCTCTAAACCCTAGTTTTGATTCCCCTAATCACACCTAAACAAACCATCTAAAATTTAGTCCTAAAATCATGAATTAAATCTCATATGAAAATTAAAGTCCTAAGTGAAGTACTCTAAAAAGAATAGGTCCAAGATATAAAGGGATCTAGCTAAACTAAAATCAACAAGATCAAGTATTAAACTAAACATTATTTAAAACCTATTTAAAAGAAAAATATACTAAAAATGCAAAAATAAAATAAAATGCTAATTTTATTACATGACAATTTTCTTAACAGAAATAAAAAAAAGATGCAAAAACAACCACTCAAAAATATGGAATTTTCAATTTGTTATGATTTTTCAAACAATTAAGAAAAATGAATGAAATTAAAATGATTTGAAAATGGTTAGGGGTGCAATTAGTAGTGAAACGCGTTGGGAAATGAATGATGGGCCCAGACTGGGGGTGCGCATAGCAAGGCGCGTCTGGGCCCAGTTAAGTCAGAAAAAAAAACTAAAGAAAATAAAATGAAAACGGTGCAGGAAGTAAAAAACTCAGTTCAACATGCTATGGGCCTGGATATTGGGGGTGTGGCTAGCAATTGGTTAGGCCCAGTCTGAGTCGTTTAATGAAACGACGCATTTTGCGTCCAGGCTCTTCCCTCTTATTTTCAGCTTCAAATCCTGGCCGTTGGATGCGTTTCTGAGTCAAAGTCTTGTGAATGATCCAACGCTCATCATGTTTCTTCTCCAACGAGCTAGGGTTTCACCATGATTGAACCATGAGCAAGCTTGCACGAACCAGGTTTCACCATCCTCATACACCTTCGTTTCTCCAAGAAATTCAGATCCGTAAAAAGCAAAATTGCTCTAATTCTCATGCTGAACAATAATACATCACTAATTCTCAGTAACACTCCCTAGAAAATCAAACCCGATAGCTTCCTCTCCATGAACACTCCAATTTCCACTCTCATGAAACTCCAGTTTCTTGGTACTAGTGTAACCACCACATATCCCTGATCATTCTAAACTAATCCACATGAATTAACACTCTCTATCCTCTTAGTTCTAGGTCAAAACAGTTTTGGTGCTCATGTAACAAACTCCATGAAATGCTCTTAAACTCCCCAGAATTATTCATCAAACTATTCCTAACAGTTCTAACCTAATAACTCTACATCATGCTAACTAAATTAAGCCAATTCGAAGAGATTACTAACCTGGTGTAATCTTGAAAACAGATGTAGAAATCCTTGGATTCACAGCTTGCAGTGCTTTGGACTTGATCAATGGACTTGGTTCTTGGTTCTGTATGCAACAACACTTGCTCAAATGCTCTTGATCTTGCAATTGAATTCTTCTTGCACTTTGGATGATGAAGTTGGTAGCACACGAATTCTACTTCAATTCAACCAGATCTTGATGGAAACTTGCTCTATGATGAATGTAGATGATGATAGGATCAAGAATTTTGAAGAATGATGAAGATTTGGTAGAGTTTTTGTGTAATTTGCAAAATTGAGGAATGAGATGTAACTATGAGTTTTCAACCAAATGAATCACCAACCAATGATTGGATCCACTCTACTCAATATATAGATGCTCATGGAACCATCTAGAACTTGTTAGAAACTTCTTGTGCACAAATCCCTTGTGTTTTGGCATGTGTAACTTCATACATAAGCAACCAATGATATCTCTCAAACTTTGAACTAAACTCAAAAATCCACTATTGCCAATGGTCTCAAAACATTCTTTCCGATCAAAATGACCTATAATTTCATCCCATTTGGACATGTTATGAAAAATCTCATTTTTAGGTCACTTTTATTCATTAAATTCACCTTTTAATTGACCAAATTTGGAACCTTGAGCTATGAGCATTTACAAACTTTCATGATCACTTTTCTAGACTCAAAATGTCATTTGGAGCAAGTTTGATGTTGTGAAGTGTTTCATTTGAAGCTTCCTTGTATGAGTTTTGGGCATAGGCTTGAAATGACCTGTAATTCTCAAATGACCAAAATACCCTTTTCTTGCCAAGGCCATAAGTAGAGTTCCACAAATCAGATGAAGGCATACCATACCTTTCTAGAAATCTAAGATCATGAGGAACAACTCTCATGTTGGCCAAAAATTCATTTGAAAACTCCTTGAGGGGTAAAAGTTGCTTGGAAGACAAGTAACTTTCACAGACAAAATTTCAGATGCCTCAGATGACCTGTAACTTGCAAGGACCATAACTTGAGTTCTATAAATCTCCTTGATGTCTTCCACCACTCAAATTAAATGTATTGAGATCCTATACAAGTTTCATGTTGGCCAAGGATCCATTTGAAACTTGCATTTTGAATTATCTTGCTTGGAAGTTTGACCTAAATCAGGGGATTTTACACAGAAACCCTAATTTAGAAACTCCTCTTCTTCTTGATTTCTCTTGATTTCTCCTTGGCACCACACCACATCCTTATCTACATGTCAAATGATGCACCCCACATCTCTCAAATATACCTTGATGCCTTTCAATCAATCATTTGACCTAGGGTTGACCCAGATGAAACCCTAGTTGACTGTCTTCAACTGCAGCTCTTGCAATCTCATCAATGACTTGTCTCACTTTCAAAATGACTCTCTAGGTCCTCCATGATGTCTATATACCCTCCATGCTCAATTCACAGCTCACAACTTCTTTGATGATCTTCAAATACCCTCAAGATAGGAGATAGATCCACTGCTTGGTCCACTAACTTCTCAGATTTCAATTTCCTTCTGATGACTTGGATGTGCTTGAATTTGAATAAGAACCCCTTTATATGCTCATAGAGATAAGAAGTGCATTTGGTCCCTTGTTGGATAACTTGCTATGCTATGCTATGCAAATGATTAGACTATGTACATGACTCCTTATGCAAATGCTAATGCAATTGGAACATAAACTAAGTGAAGTAGGTTGAGCAAATTTTAGGGTGCAACAAGTACCAACTCCAGTCTAGTAGTCAGTCTTCCACAACCAGTTCTCCCCTGGTAGCCTATTTTAAAATTCAGTTCCCGCCTAACAATCAAAAACTTAAACACCGGTTCTCGTCTGGTAGCCTATCCTCCAAATTCAGTTCTCGTCTGACAAATTAACCTTTTTCATTAGTTATCGTCTGGTAGACTATCATTTAAATCCAGCTCTTATGGTGGTTCACATTGAAAGTCGAATTCCATTGGCAACCAAGAAGTAAAGCCCTACAAAAATCCAATTACCCAACTGCATTCCTACATGCATTGTATACAACATATATGCATAACTTTTTTGCTAAAACAAGAAGTTTCCTAAAAAAGCTCTCTCGTCGAAATGAGAAGTTTTCATTCAAACATGCATCACTGCATGCATGGATTTTCTGTCGAAACAAAATTTTGTATCCATAACTTTCCTGCCAAAATAAGAAGTTTCATCAAAATCTCTCTCGCCGAAACGAGAAGTTTTCTTCAAACATGCCTCATTGTATGCATAAGGTTTCTATTGAAACATAAAACTGCATCCATAACTTTCTTGTCGAAACAAGAAGTTTCAAAAACACAATCATATCAATCATCAATATGTCTATATACATGCATAGCATCCTCGCTGAAATGGGAAGTTTCATCGAAAATGAACAAAATTATTCACATTCTTACGTGCATCTAAAAATCCCCAGCAGTTGCATTCTCGCATGCATCTCCATGCATCATTTTTATGCATGTTGTTTCCACCTAAAGTTGAACGACATACAAAATCAAACATAACACAAGTCAGGATCCAGGGTCAATCTTAAGTATCCAGGTCATTCCTTGTTTAAGTCGGCAATATTTCTCTGAAAATAGTTATTACCCTCGTATTTGCTTATGGAATTATTGTTCATCAAGTCATTTTTCAACTTTATGGTTGATAATGATATCCCCAACATCTTCGCTTTTGTGCTCCTTAAGCAGAGGTTACCCTAAAAAGTCTCTTATGAACTTTTCCCATGCAGAGCTTTGCCATTAAACCTCATCCAGAGGGAGTCTTTTCTGAATTATTTTTCCCTAACACATAAACATTTAAGACACTGCTCTAGTATCCTCAAAGAGTCTTATATGTGATTGGGATATTGTTCCATCTTTGTAAAGTTTCAATTATATCATACAAGATGTTACTTTGTTGATCCTCGGGTATCTCATTTGCTTTCATTAAGATACTACTATAGTATCCTCGAAGAGTCTTAGATGTGATTGGGATACTATTCCATCTTTGGAAAGTTTCAATTATATCATACAAGATGGTGCTTCATTGATCCTCATGAAGTCTCGTTTGCTTTCATTGAGATACTGCTATAGTATCTCCCGATAGTCTTATATACGATTAGAATGATGTTGCATCTTTGGAAAGTTTCAATTATATCATATAAGATACTACTTCGTTGGTCCTCGGGGAATCTCATTTGTTTCATTTGAAATACAACTCTAATATCCTTAGAGAGTCTTAGATACAATTGGGATATTGTTCCATCTTTAGAAGTTTTAATTATATCATATAAGATGTTGCTTAGTTGATTCTCAGGGGATCCCCTTTGTTTTATTGAGATACTACTCTGGTATCTTCTGAGATTCTTATATACGATTGGGATATTATTCCATATTTGGAAAGTTTCAATTATATCATATAAGATGCTGCTTCATTGATCCTCATGGAATCTTGTTTGTCTTGTTTGATATACTACTATAGTATCCTCAGAGAGTCTTAGATATGATTGGAATACTGTTCCATCTTTGGAAAGTTTCAATTATGTCATATAAGATACTGCTTTGTTGATTTTCAGAGAATCTCACCTGTTTTGTTTAGGATATTGCTTTGTTAATCTTCAGAGAATATTAATCTTATAACGTGAAAGATTATTCCATTATCGGAAACATTCAATTATATCACGAAAGATATTTTTTTGACGATTATCAGAGAGTCTTGATTGTTTCATTCTCTTTAATGAATACTTCACTACATTTTCATTGAATTTCATCTCTATACTTCACCTTTGCATCTAGAAGGACGAAATTCAGAGTTTTTTTTGCATTTAATTGTCTTCCATTATGAATGTATGAAGACCGTTGTCATTCATACCTTCTGATTCAAGATAATTAAATAAGGGCAGTTGTCATACCCAAATTTTGTCAGGGCATTTTTAAAACTTTCGAGCATTCGACCTTACTTTACTTTGCATCATATGCATAAAATAACATGCATTTTATCCTGCATAATGCCTAAAATATCAATCAAAATAAATTTTCGGATATACAAACAGATAGGTTGAATCTATTCTCGACTGTACGTAAAATTAGCGGGAAAAAAGTTTTGAAATTGAGCTTGCAGACATCAATTTTATTAATCTACGGTTCTCGTAGTTTAACATGGCATGCTCATTTTATTTTTCAACTACTTTTTCGGTCGCATTTTGATCAACCTGACCCTTTTAACCAATCATTTTTTTTATTTCAAAATTTGATCAAAACTTGTATGGTTCTGAGAAGTTCATTTCACGCTGATCATTTTGGTGCATCCAGTTTAATTTTCCGGACACCTTTGTGTTTAATTTTTATTCATTTTAGTCCCTTTTTTTATCAAAAGATTCATAAATTTTAAATAGAATTAATCATGTCTTCTTTTTTTATTTTATTGTGATTATTTTAAAAGCTGTGAGTTTTATTTGATTTAAATTATTTAAATTGATTTTAATCAATTAAAGCATGAGCATTTTAGAAAATTTAAATTGTTGAACAATTTGTACTTCTTTATTTTCATCCTGGCCATTAGATCCAATTGACCAATGATCCACAGTTGCTATTCACCCTTTTTCCTCTTAACCAATCAAAAAATCAAAAATAAAAGAATAGAAAATTAAATTAAAGAATTGAAGAAGGGAGATTGGGCTGAAGAAATATCTTTCCTCCCACATTATGTGTCAGAAAATTTTACCCTATACCCCTGCACTTATACCCATACCCCTACATAGGCAACCTCTGTTTGAAATTGTTGACATGACATCAACCGAGTTGACTTTTGCTGTCGCATTTGCCTATATTGAGTCTGAGCAAACTGAGACTTTTTGTTGGGTGCTAGATAAGCTTAAACAATTGTTTGTGAAGAAAGAGTTGTGTCCACAAGTGATTTTGACAGATAGAGATCTTGCTTTAATGAAAGCCATTGAAATTGTGTTTCCAAGGTCGATCAATATGCTATGTCGATTTCATATTAACAAGAATGTTGGTGCAAAACGGAAACAATATGTGGCTAGTGACATGCAAAAGAAAATTGACGAATTATGGATGGATGTTGTATGGGCTAGTGATGAGGTTGAGTATGATCAAAGGTTGAACCAACTTGAGCAGGCGTGTGTTGATTGTAATGAATTTATTGATTATGTGAAGGACACATGGATGACACCACATAGACAAAGATTTGTTGGAGCATGGATTAATCGAGTGCTACATTTGGGTAACACGACGACTAATCGGTATGTATTTATTTTTAGTATTTCTAAATTGTATATTTTTTTTGAATTTTTTAAAAATATTTTTAATATGTATTAATTTTAGGGTTGAGTATGCTCATTGGAAGTTAAAGCAAATATTGGGGAACAGTATTGGTGACATGGTCAAATGTTGGGAGGCTATGAATGACAACTTAAAGTTACAATTGGGTAATATTAGAGCTTCTTTTCAAAAGAGTTTTTATGAAGTTGAGCACGCCCACGTAAGTCCATTTTACAATAATTTACGTGGTTCAGTGTCTCGAGATGCATTGAGACGCATTACTGAAGAGTTAAAACGAGTTGATTATGTTGGAACTAACAAGGAAATATGTCGTTGTACTCTTAGAAAAACCTACGGATTACCTTGTGCTTGTGAGTTGACAAGATATAGAATTGATGGTTTACCGATACCAATAGATGTTGTACATGTTCATTAGAGAAAACTAAGTATGGAAGTTAAGTTGGACGAAGATGTAGATGATGGATCAGAGGTGGATATGAGTAGTGCAATAGATGAGTTATGGAAAAGGTTTAAGTCACTGGATGTTGTTGGGAAAAGGGCATTAAAAAGTAGGGTTTTTGAACTTGCCTTCCCTACAATGACTTCTATGTGTCCACCACCTGAGAAAATAAAAACTAAAGGGGGAGTCAAGAAGAAAGACAAAAAACCAGTAGGATATGATGTTTATAGAGACCCTTCGTATCACGAGTATGTTGATCAAGCATCTCAATCTTCACAGATGCAATCTCAACCATCACAAACTTCGAAGAAATTGAAATTATCACAGTCTTCACAAAAGAAATATCAACCATCACAGGCTTCGAAAAAGTTGAAATTATCACAATCTTCACAGTCATCTAAGCAGTTCATCCTTCAATTTCCTAATCACATCGGGTCATATATTGATGATGTAGTTAATGTTGTATTAGATGGTAATTGTGGATTTCGAGTCATTGCTTCATTGCATGGATATGGTGAAGATGGTTGGCCAATGGTTCGTCGAGACTTGGGGTTGGAAATAATACATAATGAAAGATCAAGTTTGTATGTCAATTTATTTACTGATCAGTTAGCAGTAGTGAGAGAATCTTTGATGATAGAGGAATTTGGTCCTCAACCACCACATAAATGGTTAACTCTACCAGATATGGGTTACGTGATAGCGAATCGTTATAATGTTGTACTTGTCTGTTTAGGAATTGAATGCTGGACTTTCTTCCCTATGACATCTTCATTTTCACCGAATGTAGCAATTTACTGCATTGGTTTTGTAAACATAAATCATTGGGTTCAGGTACTTAGTTGTTTTTAGATAATGCGATTAAACCTAATTCTTTTTCGTTAGTTTTACTTAATATTGCGATTATTTTTTTATTTAGGTTAACATGAAAGAAGGGTTTCCATTTCCACCAGTGACAGTAGTTTGGAAGAAGTTTCGTTCTCCAGCAGCAACATCTTGGATGATAGGATTTGCAGGACGTCTACAACATTGACAACAACTTACGCCTATATTACCAACGCATTATGAATTATAAATTATGTTACTCATTTTTAATTTCAAAACAAGAATCGTGAATTATGTTACTCGTTTTTAATTTCAAAACAAGAATCGTGAATTATGTTACTCATTTTTAATTGCAAAACATGAATCGTGAATTATGTTACTCATTTTTAATTTCAAAACATGAATCGTGAATTATGTTAACACATAAACATAAACTAAATAGGTCAAATGAGTCTAAAAGTTAACACATGAACATAAACCAATTAGGTCAAATGAGTCTAAAGGTTAACATATAACCATAAATATAAATATAAGTCACTGTGATCGACCAAGATGTAAAGCTTTGAACAAATCAGCAAACTGTGGGTCATCCTCTTCAGCACCAGCCTGTTGAAGATAACGATGAATCAATGAAGACATACGAGCCACTATAGGATCAGATGGTCCTGCTTCATATACAGGAACTGACATCTCTGTTGTTGCATCAACACTGGGCGGTACCAGACAAGGATGCGAAACACGATAATACCACTCAAGATACCCATCATCTGTCTCATATGGGGTGGTGGCCGGTGCTGTTGGACGAATCACATTCTGAACACTCTGATGGTAACTAATCCAGTCAACATCAATATCACCAGCCATTCGAGAATCAAAAGGTGGATGTGGAACATACTGCCTGTATCCAAACTGACGCATACATCTGTCAGACAAGTATGGAACAATAGTGTCACCCCACCTCAGACACCCCCTATAGAGACATAACTCATCAAACTGACGCCATACTCTATGATTCTCGAATGGGCGCCATATGACATCGGCAGGTGTCAGCTCGTCCAGAATAGGCCTCAAGTCATCCACCTTCAAGGCACCTTGCCTATAGGATCATCTCATCGCTCGAGGGAGACCCACATTATTAGCTGGTATCCAGTTCTCTCCTCTTTTCCCAAGTGTTGGAAAATACTCATGAATCCAGCACTGTTACAAAATTAATATGGTTACTAAATTTAAAATAATTAATTAAAACATAACAAACTAGATAAATAAAATTAATATACTAGATAAAATTAATTAAAACAAAATATACTAAATTAAAATAAATATCTGTAGGAGAGTCGGATAACCACCAAGCTGCTTACAGCTGAACATGGAAGCATCTCCGAGATATCTATAAAGAGTAACCAACACAGCTGCTCCCCAACTGTATCCTGATAAGCCATCCAAGTCTATAAACAGTGAGAGGTATCGTGCCTCGACAAGCGTAAACGTCTTGTCCACGAAAATAGTGGAACCCACTAACATTAGCAAATAAGCTCTAGTGGCATAATGCCATCTAGATGCAGCTCTATACTCTACGAACTAATCATATAACCACTTCAGCTTATAGTAGGAACCCCTGCATTCACGGATTTGTTGTTGTGCTATTCTTTGTGACACTCCTAAATAATCAACAACCCACTCAACAGCAAACGTTTCACTGATATCTTGAGGGATCCAGAAGACTCCCCTGATGGGCAAGTGAAGCAGGCAAGATACGTCATCTCACCAAATGACATGTGAAATGAAGATGTCTCTAGATGCCACCTCTCTGCAAAAGCGGAAACTAGGTTTGTGTCTATCTTTGTTAAACTGGTTCTCTAGAGTGAAGCTAGACCAGACCTAGATATCCATCTCTCCATCTCTCTGGGTAGCTGTAGTGGAACCCTCTGAGTCAACTTCAACCCATGTCCCGCCACCTTTAACTCTTTCTTCGACCCTCTCTCCTGAAAAAAATTAAAAGTAAAAATATTATGAAATTCAATATTAAAAATTTGAATTCTATTCAATATTAAATAATTTTCGTTTACTTACCTCACCGAACCATATACGGTATGCAACATGTTGTTCGTACTTAACTAACAAAGATGTATCATACGGTCCTCCTGGATATCCAACCGGCTCGGATGCTGATGCAGATGCATCAAAATGCTCTTCTTCAGCCATTCTCAATGATTTGTCTCGTCCTAGTCTACGAGGGATCCTACCATCTCTACCTCGTGTGCGCACCACTGGAAAAAATCAATATAATTAATATATATATATATATATATATATATATATATATATATATATATATATATATATATATATATATATATATATATATATATATATATATATATATATATATATATATATATATATAAAAATTAAAAAAAACAACGAACCAGAAGTCTTCGGGAAAGAGTTCTGGAGAAGAAACGCAAAATTTTGTGAACCGGAAGTCTTCAGGAAAGAGTTCCGGTGAATAAACTCAAAATTTTGTGAACCGGAAGTCTTCAGGAAAGAGTTCCGGTTCCGGTGAAGAAACAAAAAACAAAATACAAATCGGAAGACTTACTCTTAGAGTTCTGGTATGTATTGAAAAACAAATGTGTTCCGGAAGACTTGGTAGAAGAGTTCCAATTTGTAAATGGATGAAGAGCCCTCCAGAAGTCTTGAAATGGAAATAAGTGGAAATGAAGTGAAACTGATTTTTTTTTTAAATTATAGATATTTAAATAAGGATATTTTGATCCAATATTTTTGAGTGTAGGGGTGTGAGTATAAGAGTAAGGGTATGGGATAAAATCTTTTATGTGTCATACGTCCCCACTTGATTGGGGTTTCTAGTCCTTCAACTATTTCTATTGGGACACGTCACATGCTCATGAGGGGTTAAAAGTTAAAAAATAATATTTTGATAAAAGAGACCTCATCGAAACACTGCCTAAAAAACGGGACTCCCCCCTCATATTTTGGAAGAGGAATTTCTTCTCTCTTACTGAAAACAAAAGAAATGGATTTGAGATTAAAAAACGAAATTCAGTAATACTCAGTATAGCCTAAAAAACAACTTCATTTTTTATTTCCATCTTCCTTACAAAATACCTCCTTGCTACAACACTTCTTCACTCTCAACTTATACACTCACTTCTCTCATCAAATCCTTCAACCACATCCTCCAATCTTTTTTCACTGCAACCAAATTGAAACACCACCACCTTCCTATTAATCGCCTTCAGCTACTCATTGCAATCACCACCACCAACTCGCACCTCTCCTCCCCAACTACAATCAAACCGAGTTTGCCACTAACAACCCGTTCACCACCATATAACCCTCTTCTCAAAAACTGCTCCAACAAACCTTCACTTTCCTCCACAAATCGCCGCTCCTCTTCCATAAATTTTGATCTCCTTGCACCTCACCACCAAAACACTATTTCTAACATACTGATACTATACAACCTGTTAATGTTGTGAAGCTTTCAAAGTCCAATGATATTAACTGTTGATGCGAAACCAGATGTTCTTCAAACTCTCTTTGGATCTAACATTAGTGTCACTAATGGTTTTTATTAGGGGTGATGGAGTGAGAGCAGAGCAGGTATTTGTCGGTGATGAGCAGTTTCTTAAAAGTTATGATGAACAATTTCATTGTTTCATAAGTGGAGATGCTATGAACATTGAAGCTGGCAAAATTGGACAAGTTAAAAGTTGCATTCTAGATCCAACTCCTCCACTGAAATGTGAAACAGATCTAGTTTCACCACTACATTGCGGTAACGATTTACATTACCCAGGGCCGACCCAATGTATTTTGAGGCTTAAGGACAAATTTAATTTAAAGTATTTTAAAATAATATTTAATTTTAAATAGTGTATTAAAATTATACATAATTAATTTGAAATAGCAATGCTCCTAATACCCGTTAAAAGAAAAGAAAAAAAAAAACAATGCTCATAATTATTAGATCGAATAGCAACAAAACTACATAAGCATGATTTGAACCCGTGTTCAAAATATCACCAGCTTATACCTTAGTCACTACATTATTCAAGCTATTATTAACATCAGAAGATCTTTTAATTATACATTTTTAGAGGCTTATTTTTTTAAATATGAGGCCCTTTTTAAAAAACTCAAAAGCGGAGGCCTAAAGTCCTTGCCTCATTCGCCATAAGTTTGGGCCGTCCTTGACATTACCTTTGTATTATTCTGTTTTGTGTATGTTTTTCTATTCGTTTTCATGGTGGTGTTAATGCTTCTTACTGTTTGTGATTTGATTTCGTGGCGATGTTAATGCTCCTTGTTGTTTGTGACTCAATTTCATGACGGTGTTAATGTTTCTTGTTGTTTGGGTTTTGTATTGTGATGAACGTTGTAAATAAATCATGTATGCTGCAACTTTAGGAGCATTGTGGTTATTGATATTGGATTTTTGTTAAATGTTTGAATTTCACGTTAATTTTTTTTCTATTTCCTTTCTTGTGACCTCGGTGTTACTATATAAAATTGAGTGTGTATCGATTTGGTGATCAAATTGAAAACTATTAATATTAGTTTTGCTCGTGTGTGTGTGCGCGTGCGTGCGCGCACGCACGGACGGAGTATGTAAGCAGTTTAATTGGAATTTCATTAGTTGTAGGATTAGTGTAACGTGATGTATGTAGGTCTTCGATTCAGTTTCACTGTGTCGTCGTTGAGTTTTTCTTGAGACTTGCCACAAGTGCCCACAACAATGTAAATGTTGTAACACCCCAATTGCGATTAAATTATTTTAATTGAATTCTTTATGATTTTTTAAATGATTTATTTATATTATGTGTATTTTATTTAATTACTATGGAATTAATTAAATAAATAAATATTTGAAGGTGTATGGTTAGTATTATTGAGGGTACAGATAGAGGTGTGCAAAACCCAACTCAATCCAAAGACCCGTCCCAACCCAATATAAGTGGGATGAGTTTGGGTTGACCTTTGGGTTACCCAACCCGTCCTAATATTATGAATGGACATGTGATATTATTTATTTATTTATTTA
Source organism: Lathyrus sativus (assembly GCA_963859935.3). Taxonomy (NCBI): domain Eukaryota; kingdom Viridiplantae; phylum Streptophyta; class Magnoliopsida; order Fabales; family Fabaceae; genus Lathyrus; species Lathyrus sativus. The sequence goes on along the minus strand of OZ012740.1, from coordinate 546,923,228 downwards.
TTTAATTTATTGGTATATTTAGATTATTTCAAATTTCCAATAGATTTTTTCACTTTTCACCTCATAATTTAATATATGCACTAAGTAAATACTAAGTACACATCTGTTCTCTTACATCATGTTTTTTATTTTACATCTTCTTACTATGTTTTAGGAAAAATAAAAAGGTGATGACATATTATCGGGATTTTTACGGGTTTAGGTACGGGCTAGGATCATTAAAATAACCCGATCAAAATTTAGGACAAGGTTAGGGTTAGTCATAACCCATCCCGACCCGTCCCTTACTCACCCCTAGGTACAGAGAAAAACTAGATTAAATTTAGAATATTAGTAATTTAATAATTAAAATAAATTAAGAAAATAATAAAAAAATTGAGAATAGTAAGAGATGAGGCTGAATTGGGAATTAGTAGAATAATGAGGTGAAAGAGTAAGAGAGGAATAAATGCGGGTAGGGAAAAAATATATACTGGAAGTGAGAAAGTTAGGTTAAGCCTAATATAAAGTTAGAGATAACCTAGTTCTAAATCAGATGCGTAGAAACTTTGGAAAAAAGGTAAGAAGGTAAAAGTGAGATAAAAAAGGCTAAGGATAGAAGAAGAAGAAGAAAAACCAAAATATGAGATTCTATTGTTGCTAGGAAAACAAGGTAAGAGGGAGGGTTTCTTCTTTAATGGGTGTTAAGCACGAGGGGTAGAGTTGAGGAATCCTTAACCTCCAATAGGATTGTATGTGTTGTATATATGAAATTTGTATAATTGTGCTATGTTAAGGTTATATGATGATTTTGATGATCAAATTTGTGTACAAATATGTGCTAAATATTCTGTTATGAGTGTTTTCATGTTTATTCCATTGTTGATGTCTTTAAAGGTTTGAAGGATGTTGTAAAAATATGTAATTAATGGAGTAAGGATGTTAATTTGATGCAATAATATGATATAAAGGTGTATATGATATTTTGGTGCTGTTTTGGATCGAATTTAAGTACTAGAAGTGGGAAATCAGAGTTTTGAATTGAACTCCATGCAAAAAAAAAAAAAAAGAATTATGCAGGTTGAAGGTCGATGGCGGGCACCATCGTTATGGCGATCTGGTCGCCATGGGTTTAGAGTCGATGACAAACATCATCACTATGACGGGTTACCCGTCATGCACCCAGAATGAGCGTAATGAGCTCTGGTGCGTGGAATTGAGTCCCAATTCTAATCTTTTTTCCTGTTATATGATGAACCGAGGTGTTTTTGGGTACTGTTTGGTGTCTATGATTAATTGTTAGTAATGCTTACTTAATTCTAACATGAATTAAATGATGAATCATGTTGTGTGGTGCAAACAGAGAATGTTATGGTGATATTTGTAGTGATTAAATGTTGTTGTACGTTAATATATTGCCTATCATGATTATGTTGTTAGTATTATTGTTGTTGTGCACGGTCAAAAGAGGGGCCATGTGTGCATGTTATCACGTCATGCATTCATGGGGTTCGAACTTCAGTTCATTTTTGTTGTGCTCTGGTCCTATGGTGGGGGATCAGAAGCATGTATCTAGTTCTGGTGGGAATCGATGAAGCGTTGCTTATGATGATGGTAGAGATTTTGGCATGCTCTAGTTCTAGAAAGGGAATCAGGAGTGAGATGAACCTGAGTGTTCATATTTGTACCACATCCATGTTAAGTCAGTTGTTGAGTACTGTTTCATTAATGTTGCATTTATGAATAATCATTTGGTGATGTATTGTATGTAACACCCTAAACCTCGAAATAGTTAAATCATAGAACAATTCAAGTATTGGTCATACTACACATGTTTAGGATGTCACTCATCATAAAACACACTTGTCCCATAACATATATCAATTAGGGTAAAACATTTTAATAGACCTGTTATCGCATGTTCACCTTCATTTAGGGTATCACCGTAGCGAAAATCATCAAATAAGAATGTTTCATATTAATTAAGTCACATTAAAAATACTTCATTTGAATTAAAAGAATGTGGACAAAGTTTCCACTATAACATAAACTCGAAAATGTCAAGAGTAAAGCATACGACTCTCTAATTAGAAAAATAGAAATTGAATAAAACATTCAAATGTTCCCAACCCAGATGTTACAGGATCATAACAAGACTTCTAAACACTGATAAACTAAACAAAGTAACTCCAAGATCTAAATTTCACTTACTACTGCAAACTCGACTCCTGAGTATCTGCAAGATGTACATCGTGAACAACATCAAAGCAAAAGGGGTGAGAAACAACAAACTAATATAAACAGTGTAAATAATGCTAAGGTAAAAAATACACAACAAGCACAAATTCATTACACACCCATCAACAACATGTTCTCACACCTAAATTATAACATTTATACAATCACATTCAATCATCATCATCATGAACAATCAACTACATATGCAATTATGTATGCAAATGTATTCCACAACTGACTCATTATGCATGCAGTACCATTCATGAACTCTCAGGTTCATCTCACTCCTGATCCCTATTATAGGACTATAGTATACCAAATCGTTATCATCACTATAGGTAACACTTCATCAATTCCCACCTAATATCAGCTACTCGCTCCCGACCCTCACCATAGGACCAGAGCATACCAAAACTGGACCGAAGCCCGTACACCATGACACATGACTCTTAATAACATGCATTATCACAAAAAGGTTCACCAAAAGGATACCCATACACATGTCACCATTTTCGCATCACATCATTCGTCATATGCAATAATCAATTCATGTTAAAATATAAATAAACAACAATGAACAACAACGACTCATCGAATGTAAATTCATAGGAATTCATTCATGTTACTTAACCAAAACAACAACACATTATTGTATAAACATAACAATTTACAAAATTATACATGCATTCCATAACATGTATTCACACATCACTTTAATATGTTGATTCATCATATTAAACATCACCAAACAACAACCAATTGTCGTTGGCATAAGAAAATAGACCGACAAGTCGACACAAAACAATAACTCAACATTGTCTCTTTTTGCTAAGCAGTTTTTACTCGTTAAGCGAAACATCTCTCTCTAAGCGAAATCCACAGAAAACCAGAACCCGCACCCTGTCACATTCATTAAGCGAACATAGCAGTTCGTGAAGCAAACTCTCACTAAGTGAAGTCATTCTCGCTAAGCGAACTCGTTCAGACTGCAAAAATACATAACACAATTTGCCTCTACAGCAACACCAAAACCCCTTCAATTTAGTCCCAAACATCCCCAATCGCCCAGAAAATTATATCACATGTTATAGCACCCTAAGACATGTTATAACACAATATTACATCATTTAATTCATCCAATCTCATAAATTCATATTTACCCTAAAACTTTCTAAACCCTCAAACATGGTGAAAAATATTAACATCTCAAAACAAAAAATAGTACACACATAGACACACGAAACTTATCATTAAAACAACAGACAACATCAAAACTTCATAGAAAATTCAAAATCAATTTCATCCTAATTGTCCTAAAGAGAGTAAGGACCTCTAATCTCTACCCCATCATGCAAAACACCTGAATTGATAGCCCTTTCTCCCCCTTGCCTTAGATTTTCAGTAATTGATGATGAATTGTACAACTCTTATGAGTTCCCTCTTCAATTTCCTAATTTGCTATTCCTCTCCTCCTTTTTGCCTATTTTCTATGTATATTTGACGTTTCTCTAAAAACCTAACTTTTTCCCTATTTTTAGAATATATACTCCCCACAACTTTGTTCAATTATAAATTTTGCCCAACTCATTACTAACTTGTCTATTTTGAACATTTATTTTCTCCAATTCTTATAAATGACCCAATTCTATCATTTTTACTAATTGATTAATTACTTCAAATGAAACACTATTTATTCTTATAATTAATTAAAATTTTAATAACTTATAAACCATTCAACCACCCTCTTACTTCTCTATACCTCTATTTCAAAGATACTTACCCCTACAATCACACAACAATAATTTATAAACACTAATTGCTCAAATAAATCTAAATAATTTAATTAGACTAATTAATCAAATTTGGGGTGTTACATTATATGGATGAGAATACTTGATGTGTAGATGTTTGTATGGTTAACATGTGTACCTGTTGTTATATGATATTCTACATTTTCTTGTTTACACCGCTATACTACGAAAGCGTATTCTCACCCCTTAGCTTTTATGTTGTCCACCGTGGATACCTTGCAGATACTCAGGGTTAGAGTTTGCTGTTGTAAGTGGAAGTTAGCTCTCGGAGTTACGTCGTTTAGTTTTGTCGTTGTTCAGAAGTCTTGCTCTGATCCTATAACATCGGGGTTGGGAATGTTTGTTTGCTTATTATGTTTAGTTGTAGCTTAATTTGTTTTATTTGGTATGTGTTGAAGTTGTTAGGGGTTGAACATGATAACTCAATATTTTAATAGCAACTTATATAATTTTGAAGTAGATACTAAATGTCTAAGTTATATTAGTTTATTTAATTAGAATAAGATTGATACCACCGTAATGATACCCTAAGTGAAGGTGAGCGTGCAATGACATGTGTTGTATGCTGTTGATATTTCCTGTACGTGTTTCTTAAATGTTTGATTTATTAAAGGATTTGTAATTGGTGACACCTTAGATTGTCATGTAAAGCTTAATAATTAAGTTTCAGGGTTTATGGTGTTACACTAGTGCTTAACTCTAATACATGGAAGCTGTTGTTGTTGAAATGCTCTGAAGATCCAATACATCTAATGCCTGTCACTTGTTCACTTGGAAAAAGTTGTATTTATCTTGAAGAGTTGTTTTTCCATAATTTGCCAATGGGGGGAGATTGTTGTTCCTTAGATCGGATGCATTTTAGCAAAACAACAACTTGGAGAAGTATCCAAGTGTTCAAAATTGGTCTAACTTGCTTAAGTTGTATGAAGTTGTATAAATGGCACGTGTTAGGTGCGATACTCTAACATGTTGGTCCGACATCTGCGGCTTGTGCAACAGGCGCCTAAATGCTGCATTTTGGAATGTCTTCTGCATAATATTTGTTAAAGATTATACTATTATTTATTTAACAATATGATTAGGTGATATGTTTGACAGGTGGATGGAGTTTAATTCGAAATTAAAGTTAGATTTAAATTTGAACTTGAATTAAAAAAAAATTATATCTTGTTGGAGACATCAAGGAGAAAATCAAATATCCAAATAGATTCTGCATTAATTCTGGATGAATTCAAAGATATTATCCAAGGAGAAAAGCCCAGAGTTACGTTGCTATATAAGAAGCTCAAACCGACATTGGAAAGCAAGCACTCCTATTGGAAATCTTAGAGTGTATAAGTTTTGTGTCGTGCATTCATGTAATGCCCTTAGAGGATTAACATTGAACCTTTACGTACACCTCTTTGTTTCAGTAACTTGGCATAAATGGTTTGTTTGGTTGAGTTGTAATCAACATTGTTTATGTACACCTCTATGTTTCAGTAACATGACATAAAAGGTTTGCCTAGTTGAGTTATAATATTCAACATTCTTTATCCTGTGAAGATTGAAATTGATCACATGTCTTTAGTGGTTGTTTGCCCTTGTCACTGGGATTGTGGCATAGAAGAATGTGAGTAGGTTCTCATATTTATAGGGGGACTCTAAATAGAAATTTATTGGGCAGTGTTAGAAAGAGACATTGAACAACACAAAATTTGTTGTTGCCTGTAAGTCTAATTATACTAAACTACTAATAGTGAATTTCTTTTCTTGAGTTATGAACTCAACCCCCCATATGTAGGTGCAGTTTCAGCGAACTGGGTAAAAAATTTAATTGTATTGTTTATTGCTTTTTTGCTCCATCATCTATTACTAATTAATGTATTGTTTATGGTGTATCTTGTTGCACCAGTTGTTTGAGCAACATGTTTTGTCCCATGAGGAAGAAAATTTTAATATGCAATCATCCGTGTTGTGGTCGTGACTCTTGTGGAAACGACAATACTTACACTTATCGGTTCAGGCAGATTCTTTGGCCAAATATAGGTTTTTGATCCCGACTTCCTTGAATTTTGTGTTCACACATTCTTTCCAAAATTTATCCCTTGACGTATTCAAAGGAGTGTAACCATAAAACCTGAAACGAGGGTTACATTCTCATTCTTCTTTATGTCGGACATAGTTTTTTTCGGGTGCCCGGTAGGTTCTGCTGTTGCTTTTCCCCGGTTCACTCCTATGACCAAGATTTTTTATTCGTAATTAATGTAAGGATGCACCCTACTCAGTAAATATTTTAGGCTACGAATATTCTTAAGCCCTAAATTCTCCCTAAACATACAATCCTTCCTCAATCCCCTTTAGAAAATCCAACACTTCAACCCTTCGACTGAGCCCCCCATGACCACTACCACTTTGGTAAAAAGCTCAATGTATACACTTCTAGTTTCCTTTTTACCTTGGCTAATCCCAATAAGCACAAACATTATTGTGGGTTTTGTAACGTCCCGATTCTGAATTTCTCATTTTTGTTGAGTCTTTTGAATTATTTTGACTAATTATTCTTTTATTTGTGGAATTTGAATATTAATATGTTATGTGTGCATATTATGTTATTTTATTATTCAGAGAGTTTTGGGAATTAATTAGAGGGTTTTTTAGATAATCCTTAATTAGTAGATGTTTTGAGAGAAATAGAATAGAAAGAGTATAAGTGGAAATAGAGAGAAAGAAAAGAGATAGAAAGAAATAGAAAGGAAAGAAGAAGAAAGAAGAGGAGGAAGAGGAGAAAAACCTAGAATCATCAAGAATCAACTTCTAAGCTTCAATTAATCGGGTAAGGGTGTGAAACTTTATTATTCTTTCGATGTGTATGATTATGTATGTTTCTATTGGTTCGATTTTGGATTGGGGAGAGTTTTGCTCATTTGCCATTTCTAGGTCGGATTTGATTTAATCGGTAGAAACCGAGTTTTAACGGTTAAAAATGAGGATAAGTGGTAGAATTTAGTCGAGGAATGTTGGGCTAAGGCTACTGAGACGAGTTGGAATTGAATCGGTTGGATTTTGAGGAGTTTCGGAGTTTTGGACAGTGGGAATTCTGAGTTCGCAGACCCTCGCTAGCACGTTCGCTAGGCGAGCAGGTCGCGAGCATTCGCGGAGCATTCACTGTGGCGAGCCAGTAGCGAACGGTCCCAGACTTGGACATAATAGTTTTGGTGTTCTTCGCTGGTAGAGAAGGGGGGTGGCAAGCATTCGCTAGGCCTTCGCTGAGCGAGTGAGGTGGCGAATCAAGTCAGTGGCTTCTGTTTGCCTTCGCGAGCTTGTTCGCTAGGCGAACAGGTAGCGAGCACTCGCCAGGAGCTCGCTAGGTGAGCAAGGTAGCGAGCGTGTCAGCATGTTATTTTCTTGTGTTTTCACTTCCATGTGGATTCTTCGATTCAAGTATGATTAATCCTTTCTTGTTGTGCATAGTTGTATGCTGTGATATAAGATGTTGTGGGTAGCCGTAAGGCGTGAATCCTGGATTGTGAACCGTGGAGTGTGAAATGTGGCCGTTTGGCAATTTTGTGCATTTGTTTGAATTGAATGAAATGCATGATGAGATTGATGTGAATGTGCATAATTGTATGTACTTGTATGATGTGAAGAATACATGATTATATATTTATGAATATGTATGCATTTCAAGAGTGTGTGGAGTCGTTTTGCATGTGAAGCATCATGAATGCATTCTTGTGTGTCTGATCCCGCATAGGATCTGCAGAAACCTCGTGTGCCCTTGTGGGGTGTGAGCGATGGTTTATTTTTGTTCCCTAGGAGGATCTGCAGAAATGATCGTGTGCCCTTGTGGGGTGTGAGCGATGGTTTATTTGATTTCGTGGAGAATCTGCAGAACGATTGTGTGCCCTTGTGGGGTGTGAGCAATCGGATTGTATGCCCGTGTGGGGTGTGAGCATTCCTGAAACATCGTGTGCCCATGTGGGGTGTGAGCGATGGGTGAACATCGTAGGCCCGACGGGGAGTTACTTCGGTAACGAGCGATGGTTCCATTTGGTTCTTCAATTAAACCTGCTGAATGAGTCGGTACCGCATTTGCATCTGCATAGAGTCGTGAGTCGGTCTTTATGAGTTTCATTTATCATCTTTATATGATGTATTGGTGAAATAAACATGAATGTAGATGTTTATGTGAATTGGTGTAAAGAACATAATTGTGTATGTTTATGTGAATTGTTGAAGTAAACATGAGTATAAATGTTTACGTGGAAATGTTGTGAATTATGAAGTATGTGAATGACTGGTGAATATATGCATGACGGATATGCTTGGTGAATTATATATATATATATATATATATATATATATATATATATATATATATATATATATATATATATATATATATATATATATATATATATATATATATATATATATATATGTTGCGAAGTATATATGATTGAATTGTGATGAGTTGCGGTGAGAAATATGTTATGTGTATTCTATGTTGGTGTATATAGATATATGATTATATGCATTATTTGTTATGATAATGTTTCTCACCCTTCTGCTGTTTTATGATGCTTTATGAGGCATTGCATAATAGGTTTGCTGGAGGTCTTTTATGAAGCGTGACTTCATTCTTTTTGGTTGGTTGGCTCTAATATGTAGCACCAGGTAGTTAGGAATTGTTTTGATTCTTTTGTGATACATTTGTGTATGTATCTGTTGTGAATGTTTTGTAAACATGACTCATGACTTGAATTAAATTGTTGATGTATATAATGTTTATATGAATGAAGTGATTCAATGTTTAGATGTTTCCGCTTTTATTCTAAATATTGATATGTGGGTTTTAAGGACTAAGTTCCTTTGTGGTGATTTACCCTTTGTTGCATATCTTTATGAGCAGGTGTTGTATGTGTTTTGAATTTCCTGGATAATGTGACGTGCCTCTTTTATACCATGTGTTAATTTATACTCTGATGAAATTTTTATTAAATGCCTAAATGATTTAATTGTTTAGTTGGGGGTATAGAACGGGGGTGTTACAGGTTTCCTCTTATGAGCGGTGAAATGGCCTGTGAAAGTATTACATAAATTTATTCAAGATTGTATGCTTCCATTAGAGAGGGACATAAACCAATCCATCACTGACCCGATCAAAGTTAATGCAAAAGAGCTCAAACTTTATAGCCTTATGGGAGAGGTAGTAGTCTAGTCAATCATCCACGTGCTTAATGTGTTCGTCTGAATCCCTGGTCCCTTTATAGCTTTGAAGATTTGGTAACTTCTCTAGTGATCTCGAAACCCTACTATTTAGGATACAAGCGAACATGGGTTTCTTTTTTGCTCTGAGAGTGGAACATCTTCTTCATATCTTTCTTTAATAGGGAGACGCCATACTTTTGGTATAGTATGACTATCGTTTTCCTCTTTGAGATTAGAGGGATGGGTTATTTTTCTATGATATTGTCGGCTACTCAGTGACCTCAAGGCTTCCTCTCAAGTGTTGATGTTATGCCGTGTTGTATGCTCTTTTAAATCCTTAATATTCTTTATGGCAAGGCATGAAATTTCTGCTATTGCACCATGTCGTAAATACTGTTCAGCAGGCCGCTAGCTCCCTGCACGCCAAGGTTAGCTTGTAACACTTGAAAGCCGATAAACATTTCCTTTCCAGGCATTACATGTAGGGGGCTTATGTGAAGACTCACCCGGTGAATTTGTCAAGAGGACTAGAGGAATGAGAGATGCTAAAGTACTCTATAACCTGCCCTAAGTTGAATAAGATATTGATGTGAAACATTAGGCGATGATGCTACAAAGACTTGGTTGTCTAGTATTTGAGGGAGAGGAAGTGGATCTTTGGAAGCTTTAATAGCAGCGACAACAACTTGTCGTTGAATGATGGAGTGAGAGGCTTTGTAAGCCACTATTGTTAATGAATCTGGACAACATCTGTTTAAGATGAGGTTGAAATTGGAGGAGGAATGTCCAAAAATAGAGATATGTAATTATGAGGAAAGAGATCTAGATTTATATATCGAAGGAGGTTTGATCGAAGAGATCAAAAAATGGATATCTGAATGTGAAGATTTATGAAATCATATTTTAATTCCCATAGACGACGCAATGTTCCGATGAGGAGCTAGAATTGATCGATGAACCGAGGAGCAGAACTTTCTGCGGTGGACCTGCGCTTTTACGACGGAGGAGAAGAGGCTGACCTACAAGGTTAACACTCAGACGCCCAAGTTGGTATGCGAGTGAAAAGTGATGTGAAAATGATAATGAATTTGAATCCCTGAGAAATGACGCAATTCCTCTTATATATGGGAAATGGTAGACAACTAAAAGTATAGAGTGAGGTGTGAATCACGACCAACCTTCAGATGGATCTGGACGGTAGATAAAGCTTTTATGGATGGAATATCTTATTGTCTTATTGTCAAGGAAGACAACATGCTCATGTTCTGTGTACTTGAATGCTTTCACTGTATTATTTAGGCCTTTCTCTTTAGACTTTGCTAACAACCTAGAACAAAAATGAAACATTTAAGTGATGTCCTATTTGGAGCACCACCTAAAGTCCAAACAAAAATCCTCATCGGATTATCACAGGATCTAGACCAGAGCATTGCCTCCATAACTTTAGTCCGGTCGTAATTTAAATCTTCTATTTTTTTACATAAGAATTCTAAAATTAAAGAGAAAAATACATATTTTATCTAAATATGAGTCACTTCTTGATTTTTAAACTTACCTGTCACATTATTTATATGTATTAGAACTATCACCTACTTTTCATCATTTCACATAGTTTACTAACCTCCTCTTCAGTTTTAGAAGCCATTCATCTCAATCTAACTCAACCAATCAATTTAGAACAATATACTATTTTGGATTTTTGTTAAAGTGAGATTTATATTTTTTAAAAATGTTAAAGTTCAAATCCAAAACGAGTTTGATATATTTTCGCACACAATACATTACATTAAATCCAGAGTAGTATAATAGAAAAAAGGGCCATTGTGAATGTGCTGAAGCCAAAATTTGCGGAATCCACGTGTTCCAAAACAATTCGAGGAGGCCAAAATTTGTATTTGCCGCGCTCATCAATCACACAGTCAACACCAATCAATCCTGGCTGTAGCTTTGAATTTTGTCCGATCCACGAGCCCGAGGTAAGGAATCTCCGAACCTAATAATTTCGTTCTCCGTAACCTAAGTTTATTAGAAAAACAAAATTAGTTTTAGTTTTATTTTAGAACCAACTACTATTAAACATTGGGTAATGTTAACTTGTGCCCTTGGGGCACATGTTAAGAAATCCACAAATAAAAAATAAGTATTGAAAAAAGCAATAAAATCATTAATGTTTAACTTGTACTCCCTCCATTCCTATATATAAGCAAAAAATTACAATATTTTTTGTTCTTTAATATAAGCAAATTTGACTATATTAATTATATATAATATTATTTTATCAATATTGCCCTTCATTATTCATTAGTTTTTGTTGTTTCGATAACATTAACTATCTATACAATTTTCAATGTCTTTTAGTGGAAAAGCCACTTTAGTGGGTACTGGTAGTAGGATATACCAAAGGTCACATGATTATATATAAAAGTAACTACTCCATCATTTTTTGAAAGAAGCAGAAGAAGAAAAATTTGAGAAACACGTTAGAGAGATAAAAATATGGTGTAGTAAACACCACCAATTAATGCAGATAATTATTATTAGGGTGGCTAATAATTACTATAAATATTTTTTTTAATTAATAGTAAAGGGTATTGCTGTCAATACATAACTAATTTTTAAAGAAGTCAAATAATTCATTGAGTTTTAATGAGGTTTATTGGTATGTGTGAAATGTGAGAAATTTGCTTATATATAGGAATGGAGGGAGTATTAAATTTAAAACATAACTTGTATTAAATTTAAAACACAATTTCCAATAATTTTTTACTATATTTATCACTTAACATGTGCCCCAAGGGCACAAGTTAACATTACCCTTAAACATTAAAAATATCAACTATCTTTTTGCAGAATATTCTTTTTTTTTTACTACTAGTGTTAAAAAAGGCAAAAGTATTTAACCTAATAAATCCACACTTTTGTGAGTATTTTTCATAGTATTTAATTAAGTAAATTATTATTTTTTAGTTAAATTATAAACTACCATAAAATAGTAACAATATTTTCTATATTCCGGACTAATCATTCCCGAACCAAGGTTTGAACATATCGCGTAATCCGAACCAAATAACATTCACATATAAAACAAGAAAATATTAATTAAAATTAAAATAAATAAAAAACGAAGAAGTTTCGCACGACACTAGGATTCATACTCTTCACACTCAATTTAATTTCTAAATCTGAACAACCTACCCTGCGTTACACTTTCTTCATCTTCATCTTCTCTCATCAAATTCACAGCTTCAAAACGCAGAAACCATAGATCAAAACGCAGACTCCGGTAACTAACTCTGCAATTTCTTCGTTTCTCTCATTGTATATATAGTTCTAGTTTAATCTGCTAGGTTTATTATTATAACTTCTTCAAATTTTAATTTTGTTTTATTGATCTTTTTTTATTTTTTATTTTTTCATCACGTATTTCTCTTGAGAATATTTATTGTTATTGATTTATCATAATTTTGATTTAATATTTGACAATGACAGATAGATATGTTCTTTCTTTCTCTCTCTTCTTTCAATTATGATGAAAGTGAATGTTTGATGCAATCTGTGCCAGGGAAAAAAATTAGGCCAAATTTCATTGGAATTCAAATTTTTAATTTTAATTTTAATTCTTAGTGTTGATTATCATGTTCCTAGAGAAAAATGCTTGGTAATCAGAATAATAATTGATTTGAATTTAGTCGAAAAGATTGCTTTGAATTTGAATCCACTATTCAGTACCCTTTTCATGAAAACAAGTTATTGTACTCTACTTTCTAAGTTTCTTTTATGATATTATTATTATTATTTTTTTAAATTTTACTAATTATTTTAGTTTTTTTTTTAATTTCATTTTTTTATCATGGTTGAGTTCTGATTAAATTAAATGTTCAACTACCATATTCACATGTAGGGAATCAAGTATCAAGTATATATTATGATTGCTTTCATTTCAAGGACTTTGAATTTTGAAGTGTTGGTCCCTGGTTCATAGGATCTGATTTTGATGTATACATAGTACAAAAGAGGATAGGTTCAATTTGACAGATTTGGTCAAACGTTGTTGATTTCCCATGTCAATTTCTGAGAAACAAGCTTCTGTAAGCAATTCTAAGTTGGCGTCTACAGCAGCTAGAGATGTTGATCCATTGTTAAGAGGTTTGAATGATAAAAAACAAAGCTTTAGGCGAAACGTGGAGTCTTTAGCTGCAGAGTTGAAGGAGCTTCGGAATCGTTTGGCTTCTCAGGAGCAAGCGTATGTTAAAGAAACTCGAACAAGACAGGTATAAGATTTTTTTTTGTGTGTTTTGAATTATTTTTCTGTGTCTTTTTGTGTATTGATATACAAACAAAATTTTGGTTTCTTTTGTTTTTCTCTTTTTGGCCATGCTAAAAATTTTTTTTACTTTGATAGTAGTATCAATCATTTCTACTTTTGGAGTCTTGTGGCTGTGGGGTCTAGAAAATTTGATTTTTTTTGGTCCTGCAATTTATAGATTTTTTTTTTCTATAGGAAGCAGAGACAAATGCCAAGATTATGGAATTGGAAATTAGTAGAATGCAGAAGAAATTGGAAGAAAAAAATGAGCAGCTTCAAGCTTCAACCTCTTCGGCTGAGAAGGTTTTAGTTACATTCACTTTATTATTATTCTTTTCATGGCTTATACAGCTGTTTAATTTGAAAATTGAAATGTTTCAACTTTTTTGTTTTTCAAGATTCTTTATTATTGTCTTCTGCTTGCTTTTCTTGCTAAAATGATGTTCATGAAATTATATATTTTTTGCTAGCTTTCCGTGGTTTTTCCCATTGAAAAGTAAAATATAAAACACTAGATGACCATCTTTTAGGATGTTTTTACTTTTCAGTAGTCCTCTTTGATATTAGTAGAACCCATTAGACTTTGAAGAGAAGAGTGACTAGATGAGTTAGATCTTGGAGTTCACTAGGGTTAGAAAAATCCTAATCTGAATGCTCACAAAGATAATTGCATTCTACTCCCCAATGAGATATTTACATTTGTAGCAGAAAAGTCTTAAGTTGGAACATCGCATATTATTTTGTATCTGTTTTGTCTTTCACGGCAGCCAATTAATTTTAGATGCACAAAAGCTCACGGAATTATTAAATACTAATAACCAATGGTCAATTTCAAACGACCCTTCCCGTGCCAGAGCGTTGGTAATTTGACAACTTCCTATATCTAAATGAAGCCTATGTGTATAGATTTGCACCGAGCTATCCAATTGCATTTGATGCTGCAAGAATTCAAATTTTATAAGTTCCTTCACTATTATTAAAGTAACTTATCAACTTTGCACTGTTATAACCTGCACAAATTAAATTGTACTGCAATATGGAAGGGAAGTCATGTGGGCATATTCAATAGGGAATAGGGACGGTACATATTTATGAATGAGCATCTGGCAACAATCTTATCTTACACATTAAATGCTTTTGTATCATGAATTTGATTGTGACGTAAGCATTGCATCTTATCGGTGTACTACTCCAGATTCTCGACGATGTAATGAATTTTTGGAAAACCAGTTATACATTAAAGAATAGATTGCAACAATTGTAGGTATCTTTAATGAAGGAAAATATGAAAAATCATTCTCACCATTACCAGGACATTATGATTCATAGTAACTTCATGATCGTAAGCACATTCTTTGTTAATAAAGTTTTTTTTACCAAGTACAATTTAGGATTATATCTTGGTATTGTCTGTCCCGAATCTATAGTTCGATTTGATCCTTATGTGTTCCAAATCTTTTGAATCAGAGTAGGTTTAGCAGGCTGGCATATTGACTTGTTGCTTGAACAAGTCCTAGTTGTAGGTCTACCATATTCCCTTAGATTTTATTTCATAATTGAAGAATGCATATAATTAGTCCGCAAGATTTTATGTTACTTTACAAAGTGTAGTCCTTCAGAACTCATTAGATTCCGAGTAAGAGTTTCCAAAAATCTATGTTTTATCGCAAGTTGCAACATCAATTCGAAAGAAAATTATCCCTAAAATATGTTTATTTAGTACAGGAAGTAATCTCAGTGTCATTTACTCATATGTTCTAATCTTGATACAGCACATAAAGGAGTTGGACGATCTTAGAACACAGCTTGTAGTAACTAGAGCAACAGCAGATTCAAGTGCTGCATCAGCTCAATCAGCGAAATTCCAATGTTTAGAACTTCAAAGAGAATTAGATGAGAAAAATAGTTCACTAAGAGAGCATGAGGAACGCGTAATTAGTCTAGGTGAGCAGCTTGATAATTTGCAGAAGGATCTTCAGGCAAGGGAATCTTCACAAGAGCAATTGAAAGATGAAGTTTTTAGAATTGAGCGTGATATTATGGAGGCTCTTGCAAAAGCTAGAGAGAACAAGGGTTACGAATTACAAAAAATATTGGACGAGGTTTCTCCTAAGAATTTAGAGAAGATGAATAAGTTATTGATTGTTAAGGATGATGAAATAGTTAAACTTAAGGATGAAATTAAGATCATGTCTGCTCATTGGAAGCTCAAGACTAAAGAATTAGAGTCACAGGTATTGCCGTCTTGGGTTGCCTGAGTAATTACTCATTCATTTAGTAGCACTTTCTTTCCTATAATTGAGGTCATGGCTAATCTATTTAAGTTGATTGACGGGTTTAAAACACAGTTGGAGAAACAGCGACGTGCTGATCAGGATCTGAAAAAGAGGGTGTTAAAATTGGACTTCTGTCTGCAGGAAGCTCGTTCGCAAACACGCAAACTCCAACGGGTAACTCTATCTATTGCACTCATGTTTTTCATTTAGAAAATGCTTAAATCTTCTTAATTACAGTGAGTTGGGTTCATTTAGTGCCCGCCTTTTGAAATTTCGATGATTGTTGATCTTTATTTTCCGGACAATAATTTATGTTTTTTTTTGATGATGACAATCATTTATGCATTGAAATAGGAAACACGAGGACACACAAGATTTGATTTTTCATCTATTACTAGACCATTATTCAGAATTTTTCATTGATTCCACGATTGGTTGATTCATACTATCATGCTATCATTTACCTTCATCATATAACCCTCCTTATATGTCATCTGTTTAACAATGTTCTAGTTAAATCACATGTTTCGTTCTGTGTTTTATGAGCAGATGGGAGAGAGACGGGACAAAGCTATTAAAGAATTGAAAGATCAATTAGCAGGAAAGCAACAGAGAGTTGCGGATGCAGAAAAGCAAAACCAGAACTTCTGGGACACCTCTGGATTCAAAATTGTAGTCTCCATGTCCATGCTAGTCTTGGTGGTATTTTCAAAGCGGTGAAATCATTCCTTTGATTTTAAGGACTCTTGTATAGATCCTCTAGTTTATTGTAGGAGTATAGAGAAGTTATACAAATGCGTTTCATGCTGTAGAAACACAGTTTTAGAGACAATCTAGCTTTAGCTTATGCAATATGTAGTAGCATCAGGATCAAAAACACAATTTTGCTGTGACCTATTTAAAACTATCTATGTAGGTGCGCCTACATATTTAATTTAAAGGACGTTTATCCCATCACCATTATTTGTCTTGACTTGCTATAGAGAATCTAAGTTGTTCATTGCAGGTTAATTTAATTCATCTAAATCACCACAAGAAAATGACATCAATGTTGGCTTTAATCACTGGTGGACCTTGTTCACACTCATCCTTAGAAACATCATGAAATTTCAGCCATTTAGTGATGTATATGCTTTCAAAGCTTTTCACACGAGTTAGTTAAAAAGTCAAGGTGTTTGGTAGCTGGTAGCCATCGGCGCTTTCTTGTTATTTCCATTGATAATTCAATTGATTCTTACTTTTGAAGCAACATCTGATATTGGATTAAGATACATGTAGGTGTCATGTGCATATAGAAGCATCTCTATCAGTCTAAAGAAGACCACATCATTTGATACAATTTTTATCCATCTGAATCTTGATAGGACCTCAAATTATAGCAACGCTGACAATTTACACGGAACTACATAGACCAAGATGGTACCTTAGAAAAAAAATAAAAACAAAAGAAAACTACCTAAGCTCTCAAAATATCTATGTACATGACCAATATTTACCATAATATATTGTACAACCTAAAAAAGCAGCACATGGATGAACACACTTTTTTCTTCCTCTGTTACCCTACTGTCTTTCTGCACCTATAGACCTTAACACTGCAGCATGTAATGTTGCAACACATCTTTAACAAATGTCTATAGTAATAGTATGATGATTTGAATGGAAAACCTGTTTCTAAACACTATGGTAGCATGCTGAGTCTGGCAGTGACAAACGGAATCATCAAAATTATGCAGCCAGTAAAAGATTTTAGAGCTCGAGGGTGTGAGGCAGATGTTGTGTTTACAACAGGAGGGCTATCGGACCCAAAATCTGGCATTGCACCTGAATCTGGGCTGCTTGAATTTAACACGGAAGGTGGAGTACCATAGCTACAAAAGGTAGCATTATAGAGAACCTTGATAAGTATAGGCTTATTGGTGCAACAATATAATTATTAAAAGTGAAAAACGTGCCATCTCACTTACCCGAAAGTGCCTGTTCCTGATCCTGAAGATGTTGGTGGAGCAGTTGGAATTGATGATGGAGCTGTTTGAGTTGATGGTGGAGCTATTGTTGGAATAGATGGTGGAGCCATTGTTGTAATAGATGGTGCAGTTGTTATTGGACTTGGTGGTGGTATTGAAGTTGGAGTTGATTGTGTAGGTGGTGTTGGGGATGATATCATTGGCGTTGAGGATGACGACGATGATGATGTAAAAATGCAAGAGCCAGAACCTATTAAAAATGGTCATCAATATTTTGAAGCATGAGAATGAAAGAAAAAGAAAAACAAGGGTTATTAAAATGTTAAGGTCTTACTTGGATTTGTGTTAATTAAGGTGGCAGCGCCTCCAAAGTCGCAGCTTGTTGGAGCTGGATTCTTTTGATAGTAACTATTGAAAGCAAAAGAAGCATGACTCTGCAATGTGACTGGACTGAAACAACTCCCACCCTGCTGTATCTGAGAACAATCAGCACCCATTCCACAAGCATAATCCAATGCTGATTGAAGGGAGGCTTGTGGAGCACCAGCTTTTGCCACACACCAACTCTGTCCCTGAACGGAAGGAGCATTTGTGTTTGAAGGAGGGTTTATGACAGGAACAGGAACACTTCCAGATGGAGGTGGATAAGACGTTACAGGGTTGGTTACTGGTTGTGCACCTGGAACTGTTGAAGGTGTTGTAGCTGGATTGAAGACCGGAACCGGTGAATTGGTTGGATTTGTTGGAGGCAAAGGAACAGCAGGTGTAGTAGAAGGAACGGCAGGTGTAGTAGAAGGAACCGTTACAGGCATTGCAGCTGGATTTGTAGGGGAAATCGTGACAGGATTTGTGGAAGGAACCGCTATGATGGTTGGTGTATCTGAGGGTGTGATCACTGGTGTTGGATTTGGTGTTGGATTCGTAGGGTAAACTGTGTTTGTTGGACTGTTTGTGCCATCTAGAGTTTTCCTTCTGTGTAATTTGCTTATGAGCTCTCTTCTAGACAATGGGAAAATTTCTCTATCTTCTTCCCTTTTGAGCTCTTTCATTGAAAAGTCTTCTGTCGTATGCAGTTCTACGTATAATGCAGCTATTCTTTTTGCAATAGGTCTTCTTGCTGCTAAATATTTAGATACTCTTTTGCTAAATTCGGCTAATTCTATCGAACTCGGTATAACTAAACTCTTGATTGTTAGTACCACAGGAACATCTTTGCAAGGAAGAACAGAAGCAGCATGTGCGGCTTGCTTGATAACAGTTTGAACAAAATGATTCTCCATGCTTAATTCTCCATCAATGGCGTCTTCTAATGTCACAAACGATTCTGTTTCCTTTATAAATGAAAGTAGCTTACGAGTTTCACGTTCTTGTGATGGATTCATCTTCGTTAAGAACTGAAGTGGAAATGCTACCGAGAGTTTTACTTCATTACTAATGTGAAGATCTTTGAGAATTGAATGGATTGATTCAAGAGCATTCATAATCAAAGGTATCTCATTTTGGAGTAAACACTCACTTCCACAGCTAACAACGATGCTTTTAATGTTCAAACGTGGTAGAAAATTTACAAGTAGAGCTTTTATCTCAGAAGTCGCTGAAGGTTTTGAAGTAATGAAATTTTCAACTTGGCTTTTGCTTAAGTATAGATCAACTAACATGTTTGAGTTGGTAAGAGTGCTCAAAATTCTATGATCTGTGACGAAAACTCGAATCTGAGACGAAGAAACTTTGCTCGGCTGAAGAAATGATTTCCAAGTGTCTCCTCTCTCATGATAGGAAAAACCCACCAAAGATCCTGCAATGAGTGACAGAATAGAGTGTTAGAACCTATTTGTTAGTTTTACCATTTATAAGTGATAAGTACTTACCAGAACATGAAATTAAGAGAGAAGAGATGAACAAGAGGAAGAAAGAAGCTTCCATGGCCATTATCAGAGAGTGTGTAATGATCTGGTTTGGATATCAGTGCGATTGATATATACAGGAGCTGTGTTTTAAAGACATAGCAAAGAGCTTTAGATAAAGATGATGAGTGGGAAGGAGAGAAAAAGTTGTCAAAAAAGAAAGAGGGCCAAGCTGTAATGATATGATAAAGAAAACAAAAGATGTTACTTTGTTGTTAAGAATCTGTTTGAAAAAAGAAAATATCTTGTCGGATAACAATATGGAGAATATGCTTTTATTGCATCATCGCTAAATATATATGTTCCACTAAGTCCTGTGCATGACAAATACTGGAACACATGCATATCCTTCACATGTGATTCTAGGTTGGTGTTCCTCAACTAAAGACTTTTGCTTTGGATTCCATACTGGTTATTGCACAAACCATGTGTTGGAGGGTAGTTATCAATTTCAGTGCAGGATTTTAACTTTTGTAATGGAACAGATTAACGTTTTGTTTCAATGTAAAGTTACTATTTTGGAAAATTTCTATTGTTGAAAGATTTTGAGTCTTGCAAGTAAAAGAGGGATAAGGGGACAGAAAAAAAGATGATGGCTTTGCTTTAATTTGGATGAGGTCAGGCGGTATTGTGTGGACTGACGGTGAGCTTTTGAGCATCTATATCTCTACCAACTATCTAAAGCTGGTGGATGAGCTAAGATTTATGCCAAAATCAAATATGTTTTCTTTGGTCAGCAAAAATTACATCGAACAATATACGATGTGAATTTGTGTTAATAAACAGAGACAATTGTCGCCTTACAATCCAGTTTTATAAGGATGATTTAGACTCAACAACAATTCTTAACATAATATTAGAGCTTGATTTAAGGTTTAGTGAGTTAAATTTCTGCTATTAGATTACCCACTATTTATTTTCATGTTCTAAATGTCTAATCCTGAACGTGAATGAGTGTGTTAAGAATTCTAGATCTAATATTTAGTATACTTATAAGTGAAAATAATTTTTACTTTAAAATATTTCAACATAATTCCTAGCTTCGATCTTATCATATGTTGCATTTGCAAGTACTCTAAAACACTCTATAAAGTTCAAGTTAATTTTTGAGTGAGGTGAATGAGAAATTTACTCCTAATAGATTGATATTAACCTTAAGCATGAGATGAAATTCAGCAGAGTAGGACCGAAAAACCTATTTTGGTTCTTGGCTATTTCTTTTCCACAGATTGTGCATTGTACTAGTGTAAATGTCTAGTCATATGCAGGCCTTGTTTAATGTATATGGTATGTCGACAACATGGGTGGGACAAACAAACCATGTGGGAAATGATCTTATTGTTCCTTTTCATTGCTCAAGTTTCAATTTAATCAAAGTCAAAAGTACTGTCTGACTAGGTTTTAGTTAAAGGCAAAGCAGCAAGAGAGAGAGAGAGAGAGAGAGTGGCTGCACAGTCACGGTTGATAAGGGCGACGTATTGTAAATGCAAAAAGTGTCCCTTGTAAATCTCTAAACAACAAATAGTGGAATAATACAAAGTATTTGGGGCCTTTGGGTATTGATTAACTATTAGAGACTTTTAAGGGTGATTAAATAGTTGAAAAGATTTAATTCATTCATTGATTTTTATAATGCCTCTAAAAACCGTGCAATACATATGAAACATTTGATTATTTTAATCTTTTTATTAAAAAATTGATGAGTAGTTTTTGTTTGTTTGTTTTACGTGAAAAATGTTCCGTGTAGTGAAATCAGAGTTGATCGTTGAATGAGGATGCAAAGTTTGTTGCGGTGGTCCTGAGTTCCTGATGCGGTAGAGAGAGGACTGACCTGTAAAATTAACACTCCAACGCTCAAGTCAGTATGAGAATGAAAATGAATTTGAATACTTGAAAAATTGCATTTTTCCCTTATAAATAGAAAAAACAATTGGCAACTAAAAGCGTGAATCATGGTCACCTGTCAGATTGATCAGGATGACTAACAAAGTTTTCCTGTGTGGAACTGCCTACTTAAAAGGGAAAAACATACTACATGTTTTGCACTTTACCCCTTTTACTTTGTTATCGAGCCTTTGCCTTTTGGGCACTGTGAGCGATTCAAAACAATTGCCCTCAAGCCCTTGTTTTTGGTTTGCAAGATGAAGGTTTGTAACACATGCCTCTACCCTACCATTGAATTTAGGGATGCGAAGGCCTTTGATGGGACGCCATCACCCTTGGGAATATGTGCATTAAATGCCATAATTGTAATATGCTACATTTCGTTAGGTGCATTAAATGCCATTATTGTAATATGTTACATTTCGTAGGGCACGACTGATGCGTGTCCCTATACTAGTTAGTAATGACACTTCTTCTTTAGATCACTCGAGCACTTCGAACAATTTTTCAAGGATATCTCAACAATTGATGGTGCGCGATGGATTGTATGATCCTTAGCAATTGAATATGACGTAAAGGGTTTCTGAAGCATCATTTTGACCTTTTTTTTCTTCCCGTTAGTAACTTGTAAAAGAGTTCTTCATGCTTTCTCCATTACCTTTCTTAGCGAGCTTCCTTGTTTCAGCTTCGGATCAAGTTCATATGATTTTGTTCATTGGCACTTGTCATGCATGTTGAATTTCTACGACTTTTAAGAGTTTTTCTAGAGTTTTTTAGAAATAGTAAGTAGTTAGTCTCCCCTTTTCGAAACAATGAGTAATTTGTCTTCCCTTTGCTTCTGGTCCTCTTTCCAGAGTTTTTCGAAATAGTGAGTAGTTAGTCTCCTCTTTTCTTTCATGGGATAATTTTTATATTGTTGGCATTTTCTTCTAAAGGTTGTGAGGACAAACCCTCATGTAACATATGGTCTTGAGTTTCGATGATGACAAAACACAACCATGGATGAATCAGGTTTATCGACTCTACATCTACAAGACAAATGCAATATTTCACCTCTCATATCCTTCTTATATCCTTCTAACTTGGCATATTCAATTCAATATATGTGGAAGATCATTGGTTATGTTTAGATGCATTAAAATCACAAAGATATGCATTTTTACAATTTTGCAGGCTTTGAGTCGACCACAGGTCGGCGCATGAAGCAGTACAATCTCCCACTAGTCGGCGCACGCTGACCTATGGTCGACCACAGGGTCAGCGCATGAAGCAGCGCAATTCCTCACTGGTCGGCGCACGCCGACCTATGGTCGACGCATGCAGTCAAGACTTTTCAAATTGCCTAAAACTGCAGGCTATGCGTCGACGCATAGTTCTGCTATGGTTGACCGTTCGCGCGTTTGTGCAGTTAGTGAAGTCTTTCTACTTTGGTTGAAAAGCTGTTAAGTGTGTTGGTTGGTTGGTTACTATATATAGAAGGTTTGTTCTTTTTTAACAAAAACAATTGAGATTTTGAGTCAATTGTGCAAGAAACAAGAAAAGTGAAACAGGTGCTACCAAATCTCTTCATCTTCATCCTCAACAATTCACAACACAACAATTACACACAACAATTCTTGATGTGGTTTGTGTCTCGTTCAAGGTGATAAGGTCCGAAGCCGTTGATTAGGAATCCGGTTCGGGTTGAGTTTGTAGCAGGTTTTTCTTGAAAACCCTACAAGATTCGAAAAATTTGGGGGTTTTTGGGTACGGATCGTCTTTACCAACTTCAGCTGGGTAAAGGTGATTGAGAAGCAGAAGGTTTCATCAGTCTAGTAGCGGGAATCAGTGAAGTGTGCAAGAAAGTTCCGGGTTTGATTTGTGTGTGATTGAGATCAGTCGGGCCGAGGGTTTGAAGAACGAAAGGTTGTTCAACAAAGGGGCTGGAATAGGAGGTCTACTCACAACGATCGAAGAACTTGATTCGACTCGAATCAAGGAACAAGGAGAGAAAAGCATCATCAACATCAAGAGAACTTGTTTGTATATTTTGCTTATCTATCCTTGTATAAACACTTCAACTCTACAGGTGATATCTATTATATTGATCTCAATTCTAGATTTAGAATTGAGGGCAGACGTACCCCGAAGCGAGGACGGCGGGGGAACTGCCTCAACAAATCTTTGTCTCCTTTATTTTTTCAGCACTTTCATTTTGGCTTTAGAATTTGAGTAATTTTAGTTTAAGCAATTCCATCAACATTTGCATTGAATTGAGTAAGTGGTTTTCACTGTTTTGAACTCTAGTACAATAATAGATTGTACAAGGAATTTGGAGTTACTTACTCAAGTCAAAAATTCACTTGGAGTGTCTCGCACACCAAGTGTTTGATAAATTGCCTAAACCAAAATTCACTTGGATTATTTGCATATTTTGTGGTAATTGTGGAGCATTGGAACTAGTCCTACTTATTAGTGGTAAAATCAATTGATTAGTGTGACTAGTGTGTTGAATCTATTTTTTTGCTCATTATCACTTCCATAAGGCTAGACGCATATCCGGTCTTCTAATAACAGTTCGTTTTAGACGGTAATTTTTCCACGGCCGCTTCCGCAAAACAAATATTTTTAAAACCAATTTTTAATTGGTAGCGCCGACTGATTTTTAATTGGGATCTATTCAACCCCCTTCTAGATTCAAGTCATCGTCTAACAAGTGGTATCAGGAGCACCGGTTCACTCCGTGCTTCAAGTATAACTTTGATAGAAAATGGCAAATGAACCTAAAGGGGCTTATAATAGAGCTTCCGTTTTTAATGGAGAAAATTACAGTTATTGGAAGGACTGTATGCGGGTGCACATAAATTCCATAGATAGAAAAGTATAGAATGTTATTATCAATGGTCCAATGGAAATAACCATGACCAATGAAAATAATGAGATTGTGCCTAAGCCCGAAGCACAATGGACTAATGATGATGAAAAGAAGTATAACTATGATTGGAAAGCCAAGAATATTTTGATCTCCTCATTAGGAGTTGATGAATATTATCGGGTTTCTCTTTGTCTTACGGCAAAAGCTATGTGGAACTCATTACAAGTCTCCCATGAGGGGACTAATGATGTTAAGCTAGCTAGAATCAACACACTAACACAAGAGTTTGATCTCTTTTACATGGAGCAAGGGGAAACCATTGCGGACATACAAAAGAGATTTACTCATCTCATCAATAGATTGCATTCACTAGGTAGGCCAGTGGCCAATGATATTGCTACTAACAAAATTTTGAGATGTCTTAACAGGGAATGGCAGCCGAAGGTGACCGCCATCAAGGAAGCAAACGATCTCACTATTTTGGACCTAACAACATTATTTGGAAAGCTGCAAGAGCACGAACAAGTGCTCCTAAGCCTAGACCAACATGAAAAGAACGAAAAGAAGGACAAAACAAAGATAATTGAAAAGAAATCTATTGCTCTTAAGACTTCCTCCTCAAAGTCTAAATCTAAGGAGCAAAGTGATTATTCATCAAGTGACAATGAAGAAGATGACAAGAGTGAGGATATGGGGCTATTCGTAAAGCGCTACAATCGCTACGTGAGAAAGAATGACATCCAACATTTCGAGAAGAACCTTGTCAACTTCCGAAAGCAATATAGGAACTCTAGAAATGATGACACAAAAGGGAATAAAACTAGAGGATCATGCTACAGGTGTGGAAAGACCGGTCATTATAAACCGGATTGTCCTTTGAACAAAAAGGAACCTAATAAATCATATAAGAAGCCTTCAAAGCCGAGAAGAGCATATATAGCTTGGGAAAGCGACAATGACTCCTCCGAAGATGAAAGCTCAAGTGATGAAGAAGAATCCGTGAACTTGTGTCTTTTCACCCATCAAAAGAAAAAGAAGAAACAGGTACGTCACTCTAAATATGAAAACTCCTCTAGTATGTCTCATTTTAAATTACAAGTTGCATTTAATACTTTGCATTATGAAGCTAAAGAAGCCTTTAAAAGGCTTGCCTCGAATAAACAACTGTTTGTTCACTTAGAACAAAAGATTCACGAGTCCGAAAGAAAACTCGAGGCACTTAAAGCTTCCATAGTGGAAAGTACTAAATCAGGTTGCGAGGACCTTAGACGTAGAATAATTAACTATGGGTGTGATACGTGTTATGTTTGGCAAAATGAAGTTATAACCCTAAAGGCCAAACTTAACAAGGCTCTTGAGCCCAAAATTACCTTTGTTATCGATAAAGCCGATTTTAGAAAAAGTATGGTGAATCCATATCAAAAATAAAAATATGTTATAAGGGATCAAGATAGCAAAGGCAATTCAAAAGTTGATTTTTCTTGTCTATATTGTTGCAAGAAAGGCCATTCCATTGCTAAGTGCCGTTTTAGGAGATTTCTAGTTCCTAAAGGCGTTTATCAATGGTTGCCCAAATGCGACTATTTTGTTACTCACAATTTAGGACCCAATAAGCCATTGGGTACCTCCTCTTGTTGACTGTTTTTCATAGGTACAATGTGTCGAGACCACCGAGAGAAGATGGGTTCTTGATAGTGGATGCTCAAGACACATGTCAGGAGACATATCCCTCTTCATCGACTTCGTGGCAAAGAAGAAAGGATATGTAACCTATGGTGACAATAATCGCGGTACAATACTTGATAAAGGTAATGTAGGTAACCCTTCTTCCACTACTATTTCCGATGTGTTGCTTGTCGAGGGTCTTAAACATAATCTACTTAGCATTAGCCAATTATGTGACAAAGGATACGATGTATCATTTTCAAAAGATTGTTGCAAAATTGTGCATAGTGATGACAAGAAGAGTATGTTTAATGGTCTAAGAGTGAACAACGTCTATATGCTAGACTTGAATGAAGTATCGATAACAAGTGACAAATGTCTCATGACAATGAGTGAAGACTCATGGTTGTGGCATAGGCGTTTAGCACATGTTAACTTTGACTTGCTAAATAAAGTAGTCTCAAAAGATCTAGTCCTAGGTCTCCCCAAAATAAAGTTTACCAAGGATCACCTTTGTGATGCTTGTCAAAAGGGAAAGCAAACGAGGATCTCTTTTAAATCTAAAAATATTGTTTCAGCTACGAGACTCTCGAGCTTCTCCATATGGACTTATTTGGGCCATCTAGAATTAAAAGCCTAGGTGGAAACTATTACGGTTTTGTAATAGTGGATGACTTCTCTAGATTTTGTTGGACTATCTTTTTGGCTAGCAAGAGCGATACGTTCGCCGCCTTTGAGAGATTTGCCAAGCTTTCCCAAAATAAATTAAGCACAAACATTGTGTCAATTAGAAGTGACCATGAAGGTGAGTTTGAAAATAATTTATTTGAAGAATATTGCGGTAACCATGGAATTGATCACAACTTCTCCGCTCCACGCACTCCTCAACAAAATGGGGTTGTGGAGCGCAAAAATCGCATATTAGAAGAATTAGGGAGAACCATGATCAATGAAAGTGGATTACCGAAATATTTTTGGGCTGACGCCATAAGTACGGCTTGTTATGTTTTGAATAGGGTGTTCATCCTCCCTATTCTAAACAAAACACCGTATAAGCTTTTAAAAGGGCGCAAGCCAAACGTGTCTCACCTACATGTGTTCGGTTGCAAATGTTTTGTTTTGAATAATGGAAATGAAAACTTGGGTAAATTTGACTCTAAGGCTGATGAAGGTATCTTCCTTGGATGCTCTCAGTCAAGTAAAGCCTATAGAATCTACAATAAAAGATTACTTATTGTTGAAGAATCGGTACATGTAACATTTGATGAGTCTTATCCAAGAAATGTCGGAAAAGGTAGTGTTGTTCATGGTGCAGGTACATCTTCAGAAGACATACTCAAAGGTGCCGAGCCGGGAATTGATCAGCCCGACCAGGCCAAAGTTGAGGAGGATAAAGATGGCCGCCATGAGGAAACCGAGGAAGTTCATCCGCCCTCAAAAGATGATCTCTCTTCAGCTTGGAAGTCTTCCAAAGACCATCCAATTTACAACATTCTCGGAGACATATCAAAGGGTGTTACAACCCGTTCTCAGATAAGTAATTTCTATTATCACTTCGCTTTCGTTTTGCAAACTGAACCTAAAAACCCTAAAGACGCCTTACTCGATAAACACTGGCTTTTGTCAATGCAAGAGGAACTTAATCACTTCATTAGAAATGAGGTTTGGGACCTTGTCCCTCCTCCGCGAGGACATCGAGTAATTGGCACCCGATGGGTGTTTAGGAACAAGTTGGACGAAAACGGGGTAATAACCCGAAACAAGGCGCGTTTAGTCGCGCAAAGCTATAACCAAGAGGAAGGCATTGACTATGAGGAGACTTATGCACCGGTTGCCCGACTTGAGGCTATACGCCTTTTGCTTGCCTTCGCTTGTGCAAAGAACTTTAAGCTATTTCAAATGGATGTTAAGAGTGCATTCTTTAACGGTTTTATTGATGAAGAAGTTTATGTCACACAACCTCCAGGTTTTGAGTCACACGAATATCCCGATCATGTCTATAAACTAAAAAAAGCCTTGTATGGACTCAAACAGGCTCCCAGAGCTTGGTATGAGCGCCTAAGTAAGTTCTTGCTTGATCAAGGGTATTCGAGAGGCAAAGTGGACACAACTCTCTTTATTAAGCGTCAAGGAAAGCACTTGATATTGGTAAAAAATTATATTGATGATATTATATTTGGATCAACTAACATGAATCTCGTGAGAGAGTTTTCTAACCTTATGCAGGGTGAATTCGAGATGAGTATGATGGGGGAGCTCACATACTTTCTCAGATTGCAAATTAAACAGCTTGAGGATGGAACATTCGTGAGTCAAACTAAGTACTGTTTGGAATTTCTCAAGAGATTTGACATGGCAAACTCCAAAGCCATAGACACACTTATGCCTACATGCGCAAACTTGAATAAAGATGAAAGTGGTAAGGATGTAGAGGTAAAATGGTATCGAGGTATGATCGATTCACTTCTTTATCTTATCGCATCTAGACCCGACATTATGTTTAGGGTGTGCATGTGTGCTCGATATCAATCAGATCCTAAGGAATCCCATTTGAAAGCTGTTAAGTGTTGCAGTGAGAATTGTGATACCAAGCTATTGATTAACTTGAATCTTAATTCTTAAATTCACAACCAAACTTTAATTTATCCAAAAAGGAAAGGTTTAAAGAAAGAAAAACCTATAAAAGTGCAAAGCAAAAAGCAAGGCTTAAAGCTAAGCAAAGAGAGATCTAAAGGTTCGGGGGTTGGTTATGCCTAGGGTAGGTATTTCACATCCTAAACATCTGTAGTACTCTACAGGAACCTCTTGTTAATATTTGTGTTTGCTAAAGTTTGCTTGCTAAAGGAAAAGTGCTAAGGGTAAAGATATAAAGTATATACAAAGTTTGCTCGCCAAGAAATCGCATCTCGTGCCTACATATCCTGACGGGAATGGAATCAGAGCAACCGTAGTTCCCCTATCTAGGGGTGAGGATCTCTTGATTGTGGTCAAGGTTCCAAGGGGATGTAAGCATTCATAGGGAAGTACTTACATGGAGTGCGGCGACTCCTGAATCTAAGTTGAGATTGTTATGGTAAAGAATGTCCACGGCGGGACGCTAAACATGAGTACGACAACTCAGATAGGTTAGGATA
This sequence comes from Lathyrus sativus, assembly GCA_963859935.3. Taxonomy (NCBI): domain Eukaryota; kingdom Viridiplantae; phylum Streptophyta; class Magnoliopsida; order Fabales; family Fabaceae; genus Lathyrus; species Lathyrus sativus. The sequence goes on along the minus strand of OZ012740.1, from coordinate 546,894,017 downwards.
AAAGGGTAAAGGATGTCCACGGCGGGACGCTAAATGTGAGTTCGGAGACTCAGATCCTAAATTGAGAAAGGTAACAGGAAGTTAGTGGTTAGTGAGCTCGCCAAGAAATTGCATCTTGTGCCTACGTATCCTCAAGAGGGACTTGAGAAATCAGAGCGTCCGTAGTTCGTGAAACTACGATTTGTTAGGTTCTAAGAACCAAGAACAACTAAGATAGGTAAGCAAGGGACATGCACAATGATAATAAGTCAACACACAGTCCCTTTCCTTGGATTAGGTCAACAAGGAATAGAAGTAAAGTAACATGTACATGAAAGAAAATCAGTCACAAATAGAATCAGGCAACCAACAAAATTATTAATCAATTTAAATATAAATATTTAACAAGATTAACTAATAATTTAATTAATCAAATTAAATACAAATATTTAAATTAATTAATAATTACAACATATATTTTTGCATTTTTAAATATTTAACAATTAACTAATAAAAGATAAATAATTAAAAATCCATTTTTGTCTTTCCAAATATTTTACAAATTAAAATAAACTAAATAAATGAATAAAGTAAAAGAAAAGAAGAAAAAAAACCCCTGATAAAGATTAGATGAGGAGGTATTGTGTCTACTTGGAGGATGATATTTTATGTGAGGTTAGAGGTAGCATGAAGCAAAAAAAATGTAGGTGGTGGTTTATTATTGAAAAAATGAAGGTGAGTTATTCATATCATGGAAGATATTGTGTATGAAAGAGTGATGATAGAATATGGTGGATAGTGAGTTTTTAGTTTATGTGGAAGTGTGATAAGGAAAAGAGCATGAAGTGTGAGATTTTATGGTGTGGTTGCTTCCTTTATATAGGTTGAAAAAGAAAGAAGAGTGTATGAGACTTATTTGACAAGTTTCTAAAAAGTAAATAATTTAATGAGACTTATTTGACAAGTTTCTAAAAAGTAAGTAATTTATGAGACTTATTTGACAAGTTTCTAAAAAGTAAGTAATTTATGAGACTTATTTGACAAGTTTCTAAAAAATAATTAAAATAAAAAAATAAAATTAAAACTCAAAAATTAAAAATTAAATATAAAATAAGAAAGGGTATTAACTAAAAAAAATTGATTAATTAAAAAATATATTATTTAAAAGTATAAATAAAAACGGTAAAAAAACGAAAAAAAATTGGACCGGTATCGAAGTGCTCGAAAAAATAAAATGAATACACCAAAGTGATCAGCAAAAAATACACGATTCGGAAAAATACAGCGTTTTGTCAAATTTTGAAATAAATGTTATCCGCTAAAACGACTTAAACTGCCTAAAAAGTTTATTTCAGCTGATAAATTGGATATTATGAAAAATGTAAGAGATGATAAACTATACCGATGATGCAAAAATATGCGGGATCTTAGAGTAAAAAATTAGGATGCAACAGATGCCCCTATTTAAGTTTCTTCGATCCGGAGAGGTGAAAATTGAAATTTTCGTCTCGACACGGTCGGAGAGACTTAAATACAAACATGCACAATTTTTTACCCTAAGATGCCACAAAATACTTATGATATGATATGATATGCAAGATAAAGATTTTATGAGGAAAGTTGCCACAGGAGACGAATATATATTGGGAAGATGCTGCAACTCCACTAGGGAAAGACTGACAACTTCACGGGAGAAAGTATCTAGGAGACACAATTGAGGAAAATAAAATGTTATGAACATCTGCCAATGTGACATAGAGTATCCAATAATACTTGAAAAGAGAGGGACAAACCCTAAACAAAGACACAAACATCCGGAAAAACATCAGATGATGAAAGTAACACACAGTGAGATAACAAAAACATATAGAAAGCAAATGAAACTTACTGGGGGAAAAGTCACAGTCACCAGAGGTTTTGTCAGAAGTGCATTGAACAAAACTCTGATAGACACAAAGGTGTTCTAGAAAAACATCAGACGACAAAAGAAATAAATTCTGGTAAAACATCAGAATTTAAAGACACAAAGGGGTTCTGGAAAAACATCAGACGACAAAAGAAATAAATTCTGGTAAAACATCAGGAAGAGAAACATATCCGGAAAAACAACTGATGGATTCTGGAAAAACATCAGAATCAAGGTAAATATCTGGAAAACCATCAGATAAGTTCTGGAAAAACATCAGAACAAAGACTCAATCTGGAAAAACATCAGACAGAGACTCAATCTGGAAAACCATCAAAAAGAGAAATAAATATCTGGAAAACCATCAGATAAGTTCTGGAAGAACATCAGAACAAAGAACAAAGACTCAGTCTGGAAACCCATCAGAGAGAGAAATAAATATCTGGAAAACCATCAGATAAGTTCTGGAAGAACATCAGAACAAAGAACAAAGACTCAATCTGGAAACCCATCAGAGAGAGAAATAAATATCTGGAAAACCATCAGATAAGTCACGACACAAACTGTTTGGTAGGTGCCAAGTGAGTTGGATATTTGACCACAAGGTAAGACGTGAATAAAACACGACCTCGGGGGAAAAGTAAATGGGGATAAAACAACCATGATGCCAGATAAACTGAAATTCGTCCACGAGGTAAGACGCGAGTAAAACACGACCTCGGGAGAAAAATCAATGGGGAATAAAACACCCATGATGCTAGGTAAATTGAAATTCGCCCATAAGGTAAGACGCGAGTAAAACACGACCTCGGGAGAAAAAGAAAATGGGGATAAAACACCCATGATGCTAGGTAAATTGAAATTTTGTCCACAAGGTAAGACGCGGGTAAAACACGACCTCGGGAGAAAAAGCAAATGGGGATAAAACACCCATGATGCTAGATAAATTGAAATTCATCGACAAGGTAAGACGCGGGTAAAACACGACCTCGGGAGAAAAAGCAAATGGGGATAAAACACCCATGATGTGCACATGTACATGAATTATGCTTATGATATACGCATGTGTAAATTATGCAGATGACATATGATCAAATGCAAATGCAAATGTCGACGACAAGGCTCGACTCTTTTGGTGAGAAGACAAGACTGGAAGACATGATTCCTCAACACGAAGATCACTTTCAATCTGCTTGGGGACTAAAGATGCTGTTGATGAACACATCTATGCCGCACTGATAAATTGTATCAAATAGATAACCCTTGTAGGACGGATAAGGAGCTGATTGGGGTTTCTTCAAGTAAACTGCCCCAGTTTAGCTGTCTGTTAAAGATGAACTGATGATGACTTCAGCTTGTCTGATGTTGACCGAGGCATCGGGTGCTTGGAGAGCTTGCCCCAGTCTGAGTCTTAAAATATATCTGGATAAACCAAATCTGAGAATATCATGCCTTGAACAAATATTCAATTTATTCTTAAACAGGATGTAAAAGGAACTTGCCCCTTATAGGATCACTAACCAAGTTTCTCAATGTTTGAAAAATCCTTGAGAGGAAAGCCAATTTGCAAACAAAAATGTTCATACAAACATGGTAATGCAAAGCATGCAACTTTTGAAATCAAAAATCATTTTTGAAAGGTGCAAAATAAATGAGTCATTGGTCAGAACATGGTGGTTCAAGACACCCAAAGTTTAAAGCAAAGGTGTACTGCCAAAATAATTGATTTGCAAAGATCTTTTGGAGTCAGTTTACGCAACCTTGTTGTAGTATGCTTTCAAAATAACCTTGCTTCAGTTAGGTCTTTTGAGGGTTGTAACGTGGCCTGGTTCACGGTTTAAGAAACAAAGGATAAAGGCTCAAAGTTTATTTGTGCCCACCCAATCTACGTGATGATCTTCCGTCCTACGCTCAGTTAGCTCATACTATTCACTCAGTTTCCCATAGGTTAGGAATTGCACTGATTATTGTGATGATGGTTCAGAAGTCAAGGGACTTTCTAAAAAAGGTAGTCACTACTCTTTATAACATTTTGTTGTTTTTGAAATTAAAGGATTTAAAGATCTCCTCTATTTATTATCCCTAACTTTTGCCTGAACTGTTTCTTTTGAAACTTACAGTTAGCGGGATGCCCCAGTTTTGCCTAAGTCTCCTTCATAGGTTTTAACTTAGCGGGCTTTTATCTTTTGATTTTTTTGAAAGAAAGTGACTGCCTGGCTTAATGATCACGGTGAACCATCATCGGCTTTTTGGTATTGAAAAACATCTCCGACACTTGCTTGTTGTGTGCGAAGGAAAATAAATTATGGTTGCAACCTGTCTTGCGTGAACACACAGCCAAGTTAACTGAGAACTACCCACCCCAAGGTTAAAATTGCAGGTTTTTGTAAAGAAAGAAACTTCAACTTCTAGGCTCGAAGGGGTTAACGAGGGATTACCTTCCTTATTTCTGCAGTGTTTAGGGTTTGAAACAATGCCTTACATCGTCAACAAAGTTTGATTGAAAGCATACTAACAGCAATTATGGATAATACGTTTTCATCATTCTCCCTCAAAAATTTGCATAATCAAAAGTTTGGACAAGGAGTAAATATTTGAAAGATAAAGCATAAAAGTGCAAACAATAGGCAAAATGATTTGGAATCAAAAGTTGTGATGCTCATTCATTAGATGAAAGTACAAACACTAAATAAAAGCAAACAAGCTTAAACAAAATGAAGGAAAATGCAAACAATGAGAAACAAAAGGCCTAGTGACTAAATTTGTCTTGTCTGAAACACTGGCGCTCAAAAAAGATAGTATGCTGGAGTCGGACTGAAGCTTCACTTTTGATGCTATGGAAATGGATTGTTCTGGATATTCGGATAGTCATCCTTAAAACCAAGGATTCCAGTTTTAATCAGCTCACGCACTCTAGCTTTCAGTGCATAACAATGTTCCAAGTCGTGGCCTGGGGCACCCTCATGGAAAGCACAATGAAGATCAGCTCTAAATCCAGCTGGAGGAGGATAAGGAGGAGGTTGTAAAGTCTTCGTAGTAATCAACCCTTGTCGAACCAGGTCAGGATACAATTCTGTGTACGTCATGGGAATAGGATCAAAATGATTCTTATTCTGATACTGGTTCTGTCCAACAGCTCAACGTTGAGGAATCTGAGTTGGTCGTGGAGCAGCAACAGCAACAACAACATGATGATCAACAAATTGAGGTCTAGAGCGAGGCCTTCTCACTTCAGTCATGACATCATTGGTCTGATCTTCTCTCTTCTTTTGGAAATTCCCATAGGATTTCTTTGCACCATTAGAAGATTCAGCAGCTTTGGATACTTTACCATTTTTCAGTCCTTCTTCTAACCTTTGGCCAATGGTCACCAGATCTGTAAAGTTTGAAGATACACTCCCAATCATCTTTTCCCAATAGAAAGGAGACAAAGTATCCATGAACATTCCAGTTAGCTCTTTATCTGCTAGAGGGGGTTCAACCTGGGAAGCCAACTCTCTCCAACGTTGAGCATATTCTTTGAACAATTCTTTTTCATTTTGAGACATGTTTTGAAGTTGACGACGGTCAGGAGCCATGTCCAGATTGTATTTGTATTGCTTCATAAAAGCATTGGCGAGATCTTGGAAGCAGTGGATACTATTGTGCTCCAAGTTCATATACCAATTAAGAGAAGCACCACTCAAGCTGTCTTGAAAGCAATGGATGAGTAACTTATGATTGTTAGTGTAAGCTGCCATCCTTCGGAAGTACATGACCAAATGGGCTCTTGGGCATGAGTGACCTTTATATTTCACGAAATCTGGAATCTTGAATTTAGGAGGCATGACGAGGCCAGAGACTAAGCACATATTATCAGCATCGACGTTGAAGAAATCAGTACCCTCAACGGCCTTGAGTCTCTTGTCTATGTTTTAAAATTGTTCGCGGACAATCTAAGGCTCAACAAAATCTTCATGGTCTTCTCCTTGAGCACTAGCAACATTGTAGTCAAAGAAAGGAGTCTCAAAGGGGGCTCGGCCATTCTGGGCAACAGCGTGGACCACAGGTCTGGGCTCTGTAAAGATGGGAGCTTGAAAAACTGGTCTGATAGTCGGACCAATCATAACAGTAGATGCAAGGGGAGGAGAGTAGTTGGGAGGTAAACCAAACTCTGGCCAAGTAGATTGTGGCATCTGAATAGGAGGAGCATCAGCACTTGAAACTTCTTGAATGACAGTCCTTTGAGATGGCTCTCCTCTGGCAATCAATACTTGAAGCATCTCGGTAAGTTTAGTCATGCCTGACTTCAACTCATCGATCTCCATTCGGACTTCTGCGTTGTGTGCTTCCTGCTCTGACATCTTGCGTCTATAGTTAGCTCTAGTCCGAAATCGGTGTCGAGGAATCAGCTTGACGACTCAAAGGCACACTAGACGATGAAGACAACTGGAGATGAGAGACTGGACAAACAGAGGTATGCAACGAACCATGCAAAGATGCAAATGCAATGCAATGCGATGCAAGACATGATGCAAAACACACATAACAGGATCACAGGTTCGAGATCACAGCATGAGGTCTGGGTAAAGAACTAACCACAGGGTATGTACTATGGGTAAAACACCTGCACAGCGGGTTCTAACAAAGTTCCCAAAGTCATCGACCCATCTTTCGGATATTATCGACACACCAAATACTTGGAAATCAATAATATTCTCAAGAGAGTCTCGCCTGAGTGTAGTATCGCGTATCAACTACTTCGGGAATACTCCCTCATAATCATCGCACTACGTCCTAAAAGGCTAAGTGGGGATAAAAGGTAACTAAAGGTCCTCAGTGTCAAAGGCTCCTAAATCGAAAGTAGTAATGTTTTCACAAATACTCGTTCAACAAAACTAACTCTCAAGAGGGCCTCCACTGAGCGGTGGTTTCTCAAGTTAGCTTGGTCGGGAATCAACTCCCTATAAGCCTTCTTGAATATACCACCATCCTATCATAGGTGCACTCAAGTCCGAGTATAGGACTTATCCTCACCACTCCAAGTAATAACCCTACATACAGATAAACCCAGGCACAGACAAATATATGTACAAATATATACAAATATACAAGCAAACAATCATATAGCAAACACAAATATAAACAAGGTGGGCTTAACCCTCTTAGGGAAGTCCCCAGTGAAGTCGCCATTTCTGTTGCGGTGAGAATTGTGATACCAAGCTATTGATTAACTTGAATCTTAATTCTTAAATTCACAACCGAACTTTAATTTATCCAAAAAGGAAAGGTTTAAAGAAAGAAAAACCTATAAAAGTGCAAAGCAAAAAGCAAGGCTTAAAGCTAAGCAAAGAGAGATCTAAAGGTTCGGGGGTTGGTTATGCCTAGGGTAGGTATTTCACATCCTAAACATCTGTAGTACTCTACAGGAACCTCTTGTTAATATTTGTGTTTGCTAAAGTTTGCTTGCTAAAGGAAAAGTGCTAGGGGTAAAGATATAAAGTATATACAAAGTTTGCTCGCCAAGAAATCGCATCTCGTGCCTACGTATCCTGACGGGAATGGAATCAGAGCAACCGTAGTTCCCCTATCTAGGGGTGAGGAACTCTTGATTGTGGTCAAGGTTCCAAGGGGATGTAAGCATTCATAGGGAAGTACTTACATGGAGTGCGGCGACTCCTGAATCTAAGTTGAGATTGTTATGGTAAAGAATGTCCACGGCGGGACGCTAAATGTGAGTTCGGAGACTCAGATCCTAAATTGAGAAAGGTAACAGGAAGTTAGTGGTTAGTGAGCTCGCCAAGAAATTGCATCTTGTGCCTACGTATCCTCAAGAGGGACTTGAGAAATCAGAGCGTCCGTAGTTCGTGAAACTACGATTTGTTAGGTTCTAAGAACCAAGAACAACTAAGACAGGTAAGCAAGGGACATGCACAATGATAATAAGTCAACACACAGTCCCTTTCCTTGGATTAGGTCAACAAGGAATAGAAGTAAAGTAACATGTACATGGAAGAAAATCAGTCACAAATAGAATCAGGCAACCAACAAAATTATTAATCAATTTAAATATAAATATTTAACAAGATTAACTAATAATTTAATTAATCAAATTAAATACAAATATTTAAATTAATTAATAATTACAACATATATTTTTGCATTTTTAAATATTTAACAATTAACTAATAAAAGATAAATAATTAAAAATCCCTTTTTGTCTTTCCAAATATTTTACAAATTAAAATAAACTAAATAAATGAATAAAGTAAAAGAAAAGAAGAAAAAAAAACCTGATAAAGATTAGATGAGGAGGTATTGTGTCTACTTGGAGGATGATATTTTATGTGAGGTTAGAGGTAGCATGAAGAAAAAGAAATGTAGGTGGTGGTTTATTATTGAAAAAATGAAGGTGAGTTATGCATATCATGGAAGATATTGTATATGAAAGAGTGATGATAGAATATGGTGGATAGTGAGTTTTTAGTTTATGTGGAAGTGTGATAAGGAAAAGAGCATGAAGTGTGAGATTTTATGGTGTGGTTGCTTCCTTTATATAGGTTGAAAAAGAAAGAAGAGTGTATGAGACTTATTTGACAAGTTTCTAAAAAGTAAATAATTTAATGAGACTTATTTGACAAGTTTCTAAAAAGTAAGTAATTTATGAGACTTATTTGACAAGTTTCTAAAAAGTAAGTAATTTATGAGACTTATTTGACAAGTTTCTAAAAAATAATTAAAATAAAAAATTAAAATTAAAACTCAAAAATTAAAAATTAAATATAAAATAAGAAAGGGTATTAACTAAAAAAATTGATTAATTAAAAAATATATTATTTAAAAGTATAAATAAAAACGGTAAAAAAACGAAAAAAAATTGGACCGGTATCGAAGTGCTCGAAAAAATAAAATGAATACACCAAAGTGATCAGCAAAAAATACACGATTCGGAAAAATATAGCGTTTTGTCAAATTTTGAAATAAATTTTATCCGCTAAAACGACTTAAACTGCCTAAAAAGTTTATTTCAGCTGATAAATTGGATATTATGAAAAATGTAAGAGATGATAAACTATACCGATGATGCAAAAATATGCGGGATCTTAGAGTCAAAAATTAGGATGCAACATTAAGTGCATCCTTCGATACCTTTTTGGTACTCCGAAGTATGGGCTATGGTATTCCAAAGGAAATGATTGCTCATTGGTAGGCTTCTCTGATTCCAATTTTGCCGGGTGCAAATCGGATAAGAAAAGTACTAGTGGTACTTGTTGTCGCTACTGCAAAAAAAGGTGCCGACAAAGACAGAAGAGTCGCCACCTATCGTTATTTATCCTAAAGGAGGGAAAGGAAACGATCAGGAAAAACCTAGCGAAAAGGATAAGATCTGTCATCGCAACCAAATCTCTGGGTTCGAGAGTCGGTTACGCAAGGGAAAGGTATTAGCACCCCTCACGTCCGTTGTACTCAACGGGATCCACGCTTGTTTGTTTATCTGACGGGTTGTTTAACTATCTACCTATCAAAGCTGGATCAAAAGAAAAGAAAAAGGACTCGACAGAGCGTCTCTGCTCTGGGCCTACGTATTCCCTCGTGCAATGGGAAAGTCAGAGTCAACGTAGTTCGACTAACTACGGGTGATGGGGGGAAAGTTGCTCGCCAAGACATCGAGTCTTGTGCCTACGTACTTTCATCTGGTATGAAAGATCAAAGCGAATGTAGTTCGGGATAAAACGAAACACAAGCTGATTCACGCGTCTTTTTACCCGAGTAAGGTTAAACTACAGTTCTAGCAGTTGGGGACAACACCTGTTTGCGGTAGAACTGAAGCTTAACAACACTCTTTTCATCTGAAAAGGTTTTTTGAATTAAAGGGCCCCAGAGGGCAAAAGAAGTTTGATGTTTTTTTTTGTCTTTTACGAGAAGAAGTGTTTTTTATGAATGTTTGTAATTCATACTGCACTAGAGACTATGACTTATGAGTGAATGTGTCGCATGTCACCCAAAGGGTACCACACTAAACATCCTGATTACTGAAAGGAAACTCTCCAATAACCATTTCCTAAGTGGCTTAAGGCTCGTAACGTATAGTACAAACTTGCCTTTATTACGTATTTTACTGTGGTTTGAAGGTGAGAAAGGATAAAAGGACTCTACAGGGGAAACTATCAAGCATTCTACTGTTGTCATACAATATGGCCCTAATGTTGAGTTTGAAAAGGGAATCTACCCTACTGTTATCATGCATGGATTCATCCTAGTGTCTATCATCACTATCCTTATCATAGGAAGTGAGAGCCCTAAGGGCACATGTTAAAGGGAAACACCAGCAAAAATCATTAAGCAGATGAGTACAACTATCAAGCTACTGAAATAAGGACATGTATGGATATGCAATGCATCAGCACAAGCAGAAGGAGGAAGCCTCAACTTCTAATGCAAACATGACAAGCACAAAAGAAAATGAAACACACAAGCAAGGGAGGATCACCTCAACCTTCAATGCAAACACAACAAGTATGAAAGACAGATAAACATCCAAGCAAAGGGAGGATCACCTCAACCGTTAAATGCAGACATGATAAAAAGGAAAAGAAACAATCAAGCATAGGGAGACTAGCTCAACCTTTAATGCAATCATGCACCTAAACAAGATTCTCTACCCATGTAACTCTATCCTAATGTATCACAGCAATCAGGAAATCAATCAAGCAATTCATCAGGCAGGCAATCAAGAAAACACTCCATCAGGAGAGAGGCAAACAAGAAGAGCATCAAGGAAATCATCCCAAGGCTACATCAGGACAGATGAGAATGGTAGAACCTAGATGTCAATCTAAGGTATCTGGTTCATTGTGTATCAACACAAGAGTCCTCTGAGGCTCAACCTCTTTATGGAATGCACATTAGACTTCCCAAAGGGAAGTCCAGGCTCTCACAAGAGAGATCCTCAGATCAATAGACAGAGATTGAAAGGTGGAACCTAATAAATAATCAGGGTTTTAGGTTCATTGTGTATCAACACAAGAGTCCTCTGAGGCTCAAACTCTTTATGGAATGCACATTAGACTTCCCAAAGGGAAGTCCAGGCTCTCACAAGAAAGATCCTCAGATCAATAGACAGAGATTGAAAGGTGGAACCTAATAAACAACTAGGGTTTTAGGTTCATTGTGTATCAACACAAGAGTCCTCTGAGGCTCAACCTCTTTATGGAATGCACATTAGACTTCCCAAAGGGAAGTCCAGGCTCTCACAAGAGAGATCCTCAAATCAATAGACAGAGATTGAAAGGTGGAACCTAATAAACAACTATGGTTTTAGGTTCATTGTGTATCAACACAAGAGTCCTCTAAGGCTTAACCTCTTTATGGAATGCACATTAGACTTCCCAAAGGGAAGTCCAGACTCTCACAAGAGAGATCCTCAGATTAATGGACAAAGATGATTTGAAAGGATGATGGGAAGCATAATGTATACCAAAGGTATCCACCATGGCACTCAACCAATCATCTCAAAGATTGTATCCTCAAAGGTTTTACCATTCATGGTATGCCTTTAGTCCTTCCAAAGGAAGGACTAGGCTCCCACAAAGGAACCCTAAATCATAGGATAAGGAATGGGGAAGGAAAAAATCAATCACCTAAAGCTTCTAAAGAAACCATAATAATTAAACTCTAAAGGAAGTCCATCCTAAGGGAGCTAATGACCTATTAAGGGCTTGAAAACTACCCTACAAAGGTCTCCACCTAGGTACTAAGGGTTCATGTAATGATTGAGGGCTTAAGATTTGCTAAAAGATCACTTAAAGGCAAAACTAGGTGGAATGCTAAATTGGGAACACCCTAACATCAGCCAGGATGTAAAATCCATGAAAAATAGGAAAACAAGTCCTAAAATCCTAATAAATTTCCTAAGGGATCCTAAATATGTTATGAAGTTATGGTAAAAATTTAAGGTTAAGATTCTAAGTCTAGGTACACTAACAGGGAGCTAAACCACAAAGCATACTAGGGGGAATGAAAATGGGAAAAGGTTCTAAAAATCTACCTTAAACCCTAATCAAACAACTCCTAAAAAATAGGAGAAAAATACTACAACATCATACAATGTGTCTAGAGTCAGCATGCAAAAAATTAGACATCCATTTGAAGTATCTATTAAGAAATAAAATCAGCAAGATGAACATATCAATTTCATATTTATTAAGAGCACATTACATGGAAAATATGCCATTAAATTGAAAAAAGGCTCAAAAATTAATCCAATAGCATGTAAAATCACTCAACACATTAAGGAATCAGAGGGAAAAGCTTCAGGAATTATGGGTATTTTCTACTATTTTTAATGAATTAAAACAATCATGCCTCAAAATATAAAAAATAAGGAAAATGAAATGAAAAAGAAAAAACTGGTGTGCTGAATAGCAAAAAAACCAAGTTCAAATTCCCATGGGCCATGAAGAGGGGGTGCAAGTATCAACTTAAGGGCCCAGGTCCAATCACGTTTCAAAAAGCTGAGGGATCACGTGTACTTCAGTCAACAAAGGTCTACCATACGTCTTAATCCAAGCCACTTATCCATTAAGTAATCAAATCCAACGCTATCCACCAGGCCACGTCATTAATGAAGTCAACACACTCATGAAATTAACTCACAGCCATTGGATGAAAGGAAAATGTCAAGAATCCATCAGGATCTAACGGCCAGCATTGCATCTGGCAATTCAAACTATGAGAAAGGAGGGAGTGAACCAGTGGTGGCCGTAGAAGACTCCGGTCGTCTTCTCCGGTGGGACGCCACCGTACCAGTCATAAAAAGTTCACGAAACATGGATTTATTTATATCAACCTCTTTGTCTATCCACGTACAATAACATTCTAGGTTCTAAATCCATTTTTCTCTCAAGAATCAGCCAAACCGAAGGCTTAAAGAAATCATGCTCTGCTAGAAATTGTCATAATCAGTCCTCTAACTTATCCTAAATCCATCTAGGAGTCTAAAGGAACCTAACCGCATGCATTTCAAGTCCTAATTCACCATAAATCAAGAGAATTTTTGAGAGGAAAGAACCTGTGTAGAAGCTCGAATAGAGGTGGATTCAGGTGACAATTCTTGATTAAACCGATGCAGAAAGCTTCAATGATCCCTGAGGAAGCTTCTTGAATGATCAATTCGCTTGGAAAGTGCTTCAATCTTGAAATCCGATTGTTCTCTTCTCTTGAGTTTGTTGCAACTGTAACTGCTCTAACTGCCACAAAACTTCATCAATCTTCATCTGGAAATGATCTAGTGTTTATATAGAGAATCGATTTGGAATGATTTGGGGGCCCAAAAGTGGCTGTAACTGGCCCAATGAAAAATCCATTTTCTCCACTTTTTCACTTGTGTAAGTGCATAAAAATAGAGCCAAAAAGCTTGCTAAATGAGTCAATTCACTTGCTGGTAGTATTAGGAACATGAAGGGATATGATTGAGCCCTTGATTTTTGATCAATGGTGGATGTTGATTGTGTTTCTTCAAGCTTAAGCAACATGAAAAATGGGGTGTTTTTATGGTTCAATTATCAAATATACCAATGCCAATGTTCTTAGAATGTGTTTTGTGCATAAAAATATGCACAAACATGACTTGGAATCATTCATTTTGCATTTCTTTGAACTTTTGACTTTAAATGCCTTTAAAGTTCCCTTTTATGAAATTTTCTTCAACTAATTTTCAATCCAATCCATATCAATGAATCCTTGGTGTTTGATTGAGTAAATAACCTCATTTTGAGCAACTTTCAAGTTGGACAAATTTGCATTTGAGGTAAGCAAAGTGGTGAAATGGACCTATAATCCAAAATGACCTATAATCTTACTTTCCAAAAATACCCTTGCCTTGCAAGCTTCATATCTTGAGTTCTATAAATCCAATCAAGGACTTCTAGTACTCTTTGGAAAGCTAAGATGACAAGGAACATCATTCATGTTGGGTTCAAGGACAGGTGAGACATCCTTCTAGGTCAAAAGTGGCATGGAAGTTGGTTGACTTTCAAGTACCAAAATCACATTCATCTGATGACCTGTAACTTGTCTGCTTCATAACTTGAGTTCTATAAATCCTATCAAGGACTTATAGTACTCAAAAACAATATAAGAACATGCTCTACATGTTTCATGTTGGGGTCAAGATGAGATGACACTTGCATCTTGAGTTATGTGGTCTTGAAGTTAGGCACTAAACTAGGGGATTTTACACTGTCAAGCTTAGAAACCCTAGCCTAGGAACTTCTCACACTCTTGATCATTGATGATTTGTTCTTGGAATCATCCCTTGGGTGTCTCAACACATCACTCCATGATCACATGGCCTTGAAATTAAGTCTCAACCTCCTTCAACTCACCTGTTGACTTGGGGTTGACCAGATGTACCCCTAGTTGCACCAATCTTGGTTGTAACTTCTTACACCTTGCATAATGACTTACCCAAGCTCCATAATGACTCTCAAGCCATCTCACGATCTCTCTCAATGCTTTACATCCATATCTATGGATTCAAAATCATTTGATGATCTCCCACAACCATCAAGTTAGGAAATGTACACATTTGGCTTCAACCACTTCTCTAGGGATCTTTGACTTCTTTGATGAGGATATCAACCCTTGAATACTTGAGTGAAGACTACTGAATAGCCTTAGAACCTGGTGGTAGCCCTTTATTGATAAGCACACCTCTTGATCCCTGCACACATGACAATGCAATGCACATGCTAATGCTACAATGAATGCAATGAAACATAAGTTAGGTAAAGAAAAAGGTTAGGCAAATTTTGGGGTGCAACACTTGTCACCTATTTTCAAATTATTTGGTAAGTTGGCATAGCAAGAAACAAGTTTCTATTGCTTTGTCAACCACTGAAGCGGAATATGTTTCCGCTGGCAGTTGTTGCGCTCAAGTCTTGTGGCTTAAGCAACAATTGTTAGATTTTAACCTCAAACTGGAACATATTCCTATCTTTTGTGACAACACAAGTGCCATTAATCTTACCAAAAATCCGGTATTGCACTCACGCACCAAACATATCGAAATTTGACACCATTTTCTTAGGGATCATGTAGAGAAAGGGGATGTTATTTTTGAACATGTTGATACTAAAAATCAACTAGCGGACATCTTCACAAAGCCGCTAGCAACTGAACCTTTCTTTCATATCCGACGAGAACTTGGTATTCTCGATATTTCAGATCGCGTATCATAATATTACTTGTTCATCAGTTTATTCATTTATGATTATATTCTCATACATCTAACAATTTAAGGTTGTTATAAGTACAATTGTATAAGTCATCAAGCTATCCTTGGTTTTGAGGTGATGTTGTTCCTCTTCTTTCTCTCTCTCTCTCTCTCTCTCTAATGTCTCGTGTTTAAAAGTTGTATCGCATGATAAATATTCTCAATATGACATTTTCTATGTATTATATCTGTTTGGTTGCTTATTATTGTGTGGCAGTGTATTTATGCATCAAATGTCTGCTCATATATGCATAATTTTGAAAATCTGCACTTTTTGCCTGTATGAGTCGACCATAACAGGACAACGTTCGACGCACACTTATTACTTTTACATTTATCAAAATTCCAACAGTATGCGTCGATGCATGCAGAGGGTATGGTCGACGGCTCGCGTGAAAACTCAATTTTTTTCAAAATCGTTCAAACTTCTTGTGTTTTTAAATTGTCTTCTCATTTGATTGTGCATATATCTAGATTCATTAAAAAATGCATCTACCTAATGCCTAATGATTCTTGTTCTCTCCTCTTCCCAAAATCCTAAATGTTAGAACACAGATTGGTTCTTAATAATAACTCTTTGTTTTGATGATAACTGTTAGGAAATTTATAGTTAAGAATTATATACTCTAAAATTTGTTTGAGAGTTTTACTGCAGATTAAAATGAAATTAACTCTCTAGAAGCAAATCTGTTTTGGATACAAGAAGTTATCCTGACTCTGAAGCGCCAGATGCATCTTACAGAAGAATCTGATTGCTCTTTACAGAAGATCCTGAGCGTAGTCTCCAGAAGGATCTGAAGCAAGAAGCTCCAGAACATTCTGAGTCAGAAGCATCTGAAGATAGTCAGAAGCATCTGAAGCTGAAGCATCTGAAGCAAAGAAGAATATTGATTGAAGAGTTTCTCAAAGCATAATTCTACAGAAGTTTCTGAAAGTACCAACGCTGCCAAGTACAGAAGTTCTGTGTCAAATATGCTCTAATGATCAACACGCTGAAAGCACACATGCTGCAGAAGACTCTGATACATCAAAGTTCTGAATATCATTAGAAGACTCTGATCCATTCAGACTCTGAAGAACTTGCTGAAAACTGAAGAAGAAATATTCAAGAATATATCCGTTGGAGTTATTCAACGTCTCTTTACTCATTTGTGCTAGACACACTTACATAGACAAAAAGGATTTTTCTGTGCCATCTACTTCTAGGAAAGGTCACTTAATGTGAAGACAAAAAGGCTCAGACCTTTTTTGGGACTCTCTTTTCAACGCTCAGCATCCTTGGATCAGCTGCCTATAAAAGGAGAACTTCACCACATTCTTCAGTTACACAATTTGCTGAAAAGAAATCATATTATTCTAAGCTCTCATTCTTTCATATTCTTCTTAGAATTTATTGTACTTAAACTTAAGAGAAAAATCACTGTTGTGATAAAAGCTTCATAGAAGCATTAATACTCTTGTATTTAATTTACATTGATTGTAAAGGCTTTTCCTTAAGAGGATTCAGTTGGAATCAGTAGCTCTTGATAAGACTAAGAACAGTTGTTCTTAGGTGTGACTATTGTAATCAGTTTGATTTAATAGTGAATTAAGTCCTTGTTGAGAAAGGCAAATCACTCTAGGAAGGGTGGACTGGAGTAGTTGTTTAAACGAACCAGGATAAAAATAATTGTGTGATTATTTTTTTAAGTCTTAATCTTTCATACTTATTCAACCCCCCCTTCTAAGTATTATCTCACCTTCAGTTGGCATCAGAGCTTGGTTTTGAGTGTGCTACCACTTAACAGTGTCAGTAAAGATCCAGAGAGATATACTTTGATATATATATTTATTTGTTACCATGGCTGATAATTCAATGTCCAATATTAACAATAAATATGAAGAGAGGGATATGATCAGCACCAAACCCCCAATATTTGATGGGGAGAAATTTGACTACTGGAAAGGCAGGATTGAGAGTTTTTTCCTAGGATATGATGTTGATATATGGGATCTAGTCATAGATGGATATGTACATCCCACAGATGGGAATGGCAAAAAGATTGACAGAAAATCTATGACAGATGCTCAGAAGAAAGATTTCAGAAATCACCACAAAGCCAGGACTATATTATTGAATGCAATTTCACATACAGAGTATGAGAAAATTACAAACAGGGAGACTGCTTTTGATATGCTTGAATCCCTAAAAATGACTCATGAGGGAAATTCTCAAGTTAAGGAGACAAAAGCTCTGGCTCTGATCCAGAAGTATGAGGCTTTCAAAATGGAAGACTCTGAATCTGTTGAAGCCATGTTCTCCAGATTTCAGATACTCACTGCTGGGCTGAAAGTTCTGGACAAGGGATATTCTACATCAGATCATGTAAAGAAAATCATCAGAAGTCTGCCTACCAGATGGAGACCAATGGTGACTGCCTTGAAGATGGCTAAAGATCTGAACAAGATCTCTCTAGAAGAACTCATCAGCTCACTGAGGAGCCATGAGATTGAGCTTGAGGAAGATGAACCTCAGAAGAAAGAAAAAGGTAAATCTGTTGCATTAAAATCTAACAAAACTGCTAAAGCTTTGCAGGTCATTCAAGAAAGCTCTGAAGAATCTTCTTCTGAAGAAGAAGATGAGTTATCCATGCTGTCCAGAAGGATTAACAGACTCTGGAAGCACAAGGGAAAGAAGTTCAACAACTTCAGAAGATCTGATAACAGAAAGGAATCTTCTGGTCACAGAAGATCTGCCAAGAAATAAGTTGTGTGCTATGAGTGCAAAGAACCTGGGCACTACAAGAATGATTGCCCCAAACTTCAGAAAGAAAAACCCAAGAAGAAGTTTAACAAAAAGAAGAAGGTTCTGATGGCAACATGGGATGACTCAGATGAATGTGAATCATCTTCTGAATCAGAAGAAGAATGTGCAAATGTTGCACTGATGGCCAGCACAGAGGATCAAGAGGAAGGTACCTCAGGATATGAATCAGAATCTGAATCTGATGATGATGCAGAAGAGGTAATGGCTAAACTTACCAAAGAAGAACTCATTACAGTTTTAACAGAAGTTCTTAAAAGTTATAATAATATCAAACTCAAATACAAGAAGCTGAAAAGCAATCTTGAATCTGAGATTGATCTTTTGAAAACAGAACTTGTTGAGCAAAAAGAAATAAATCTGAAAATCAAAAATGACTTTGAAATAACTCAACAAGAATCTGAATCTGAGACTAAGTCATGTGAAAATATTTTAGAAAAATATGACTCTAGCTTTCAGAGATTTCTCACTAAAAGCATAGACAGAAGCAAGATGGCTTCTATGATCTATGGTGTTAGTGGAAACAACAGAAGAGGTATTGGATATGAATCTTCATCTGGAAGCAATCCAAAACCTGTTGACAAACTTTTCATCAAGAAGACACCTCTGTATTCTCAATTCAAATTTGGTCACTTGAATGACATTAAACACACAAGCTCTAAGAAGAATACTTATGTGTTTAAACCCAAGGCAAGTCAGAATAAACATTATGTTGTAAAACAGAAGTTTAGACAAACCTACAAACCAACTAACCCCAAAGGACCCAAGAAGATCTGGGTACCTAAAAACAAAATAATTCCTGTTGCAGATGTTCTTAGCAGCAAGGTCAGGACATCAATCATGGTACCTGGACTCTGGATGCTCACGACACATGACAGGAGAAAAGTCTATGTTCCAAAGCCTGGAACTTAGATCTGGAGGTGACGTGAAGTTTGGAGGGAACCAGAAGGGCAAGATCATTGGATCTGGCACTATTGGAAATGGTAAACTTCCTTCTATTACTAATGTTTTACTTGTTGAAGGGTTAAAGCATAACTTATTGTCCATAAGTCAATTAAGTGACAATGGTTATGATATTACCTTTAATCAAAAATGTTGTAAAGCTATTAGTCAGAAGGATGGCTCTATCCTATTTAGTGGTAAGAGGAAAAACAACATTTATAAAATAAATCTTTCAGAACTTAAAGTTCAAAATGTTAAATGCCTCTTGTCTGTTAATGAAGAGCAATGGGTCTGGCACAGAAGATTGGGCCATATTAATATGAGACGTATATCTCAGATTAATAAACTTAATCTTGTCAGAGGACTCCCTAATCTGAAGTTCACTTCAGATGCTCTTTGTGAAGCATGCCAGAAAGGGAAGTTTTCAAAAACATCTTTCAAATCAAAAAATGTTGTTTCTACTTCTAAACCACTGGAACTACTTCATATTGATCTGTTTGGACCAGTGAAAACTGCATCCATCAGAGGCAAGAAGTATGGATTAGTCATTGTTGATGACTTTAGCAGATGGACATGGGTAAAGTTCTTAAAACACAAGGATGAGTCACATTCTGTGTTCTTTGACTTCTGCAAGCAAGTCCAGAATGAAAAGAATTTTAAAATTATAAAAGTCAGAAGTGATCATGGTGGTGAATTTGAAAATAAATATTTTGAAAAATATTTTTCTGAAAATGGAATTGCTCATGATTTTTCCTGTCCTAGAACTCCACAACAGAATGGGGTTATAGAGAGGAAAACCAGAACTTTGCAAGAAATGGCTAGAACCATGATCAATGAGACAAATCTGGCAAAACATTTTTGGGCAGAAGCAATCAATACAGCATGCTACATTCAGAACAGAGTGTCTGTTAGACCTCTTCTGAAGAAGACTCCTTATGAATTGTGGAAGAACAAAAAGCCCAACATTTCATATTTTCATCCTTTTGGATGTATTTGTTTTATGTTAAACACTAAGGAAAATCTGGGCAAGTTTGATTCCAAAGCACAGAAGTGTTTCATGCTTGGATATTCTGAACGCTCTAAAGGCTACAGAGTATACAACACAGAGACACAGATTGTGGAAGAATCCATTCATGTCAAATTTGATGATAAGCTTGGCTCTGAAAAGCCAAAGCAGGTTGATAACTCTGCAGATAGGGAAGTAGTCTTTATTGACTCTGAAGTTCCAGAAGCAGACAAAACTCAAGTGAAGGAACCAGAAGCAACTCCAGATGCTACTCCCTTAACTTCTCAGATGAAAAATCTAAACATTTCTGAAGAGTCAACTATCAGAGGATCATCATCCAGAATTAAAGCTTCTCATCCAGAGGATGTCATTATTGGAAAGAAGGATGATCCCATCAGAACAAGATCCTTTCTAAGATCATCTGAAGCATCACTATTTGGACTAGTGTCAGAAATTGAACCATCTTCTGTAGAAGAAGCTCTGCAAGACAATGATTGGATCATTGCCATGCAAGAAGAGCTAAATCAATTTAGCAGAAATGATGTATGGAATCTAGTTCAAAGACCTCAAGGATTCAATATAATTGGTACAAAATGGGTCTTCAGAAATAAACTAAATGAGAAAGGAGAAGTTGAGAGGAATAAGGCAAGGCTGGTTGCTCAAGGGTACAGTCAGCAAGAAGGTATTGATTACACTGAGACATATGCTCCAGTGGCAAGGTTAGAATCTATACGCCTTCTTATTTCCTTTGCTGCACAAAATAACATCACTCTATATCAGATGGATGTTAAAAGTTCCTTTCTTAATGGTATTATAAAAGAAGAAGTTTATGTCCACCAACCTCCTGGTTTTGAAAATGAAAAATTTCCAGATCATGTTTTCAAATTAAAGAAATCTCTATATGGATTAAAACAAGCTCCCAGAGCTTGGTATGAGAGATTGAGTAATTTTCTTCTGGAGAAGAATTTCATCAGAGGCAAAGTGGATACAACTCTATTCTGTAAAACAATTAAGAAAGATCTTCTAATTTGCCAAATTTATGTAGATGATATTATTTTTGGATCATCAAATATTATGCTTGGAAAGGAGTTTGCTACATGTATGCAGGCAGAATTTGAAATGAGCATGATGGGAGAACTCAGATTCTTTCTAGGAATCCAAGTTAATCAAACTCCAGAGTGCACCTACATACATCAGACAAAGTATGTTAAAGAACTTCTGAAGAAATTCAACATGTCTGACAGCAAGCTGGCAAAGACTCCAATGCATCCTACTAGCTCACTTGGCAAAGAAGAGGTAAGTAAGAAAGTAGACCAGAAGCTCTACAGAGGTATGATTGGCTCTCTTCTTTATCTTACTGCTTCTAGACCTGACATATTGTTTAGTGTTTGTCTGTGTGCTAGATTCCAATCAGATCCTAGAGAATCACACTTGACAGCTGTCAAGAGGATTCTAAGGTATCTGAAAGGTACTTCTAATGTGGGTTTGTGTTACAGAAAATCTGATGATTTCAAATTAGTTGGATTCTGTGATGCTGACTACGCTGGAGACGGAGTGGAAAGAAAAAGTACTTCTGGAAGTTGTCAATTTCTAGGAAGAAATTTAATCTCCTGGTACAGCAAGAAGCAACCCACAATTGCACTTTCAACCACAGAGGCTGAATACATTGCTGCTGCTGGATGTAGCACGCAGATGCTCTGGATGAAGAGTCAACTAGAAGATTATCAAATTTTTGAGAGTAACATTTCTATCTTTTGTGATAATACTTCTGCTATATGTTTGTCCAAGAATCCCATTTTACATTCTAAGGCAAAACATATAGAAATTAAGCATCATTTCATCAGAGACTATGTTCAGAAGGGAATCATAAATTTAGCCTTTGTTGATACAGATCATCAATGGGCATATATTTTTACAAAACCCTTTGTTGAAGATAGATTCAATTTTATTCTGAAAAATATTGGTATGGATTTTTGTCCAGAATGATATTTATCAGAAGCAAATTGTTGCAGATGCAAAAATGCTTAAATAATCTGAAGTATTTCTTCTATTTATTTATTCTATTCTGATCAATATTTCTGATGAGAAACTCTGAACTAACCATCTTTAGAAGATCTGAACGTTGGCTAACATTTCATTTCTTGAGAGAATTCAGAACAGCATGCAAGTAAACACGTGTCACACAAAATCTGAAGAGGTGGCGTGTACATAACTGAAGAGACGTTTGAGGTGAAATTTGAATAGTAAGAATCTTGGTTTTCCCCCCAAATTGTCAGAAGCATTTAATGTTTTGAAATGATTTTATTCTCTTCATTTAATGCTTGCTCAAACGTGCGTTTTTCTGACTTTTGATGTGCCTAAGTGTTTAGTATAAATACTTGTCTTGTATTTACTTTCACACTTTTCACTCTCAGAATTTACATGCGTTTTCATCTCCTATTTTCTCTGCATAAAAACCCAAAACCTAAGTGTTTGAAAAAGCATTCTTCAATGGCGTCTTCTTCATCAACAACTGCTCAGTTCCAATCTACTATGGCTGCTGTGACTTCAGAAAACTTGGGTACTGTTCCATATTCTCCTCCCAAAAGAACACTTCTAACACCTGTTGATAAACTAGAAGTTCTGTGTGAATATATGGTTGAGTTTGATTCTCTGGCTGATAATGGGTTTGATTTTCGTTCCATTGTTAGAGCTCAAGGATGGGTTAAGTACTTTGATAGGTTGTTTGGACCAGTTTACCCTCTCCTTGTGAAAGAACTTTGGATTCATGCATCAGTTTATCCCAAGTTCATTTTATCATCTGTGCTGGGAAAAGAGATTATCATCACAGAGGATCTGATAAGAAAACTGATAGGTTATGAAGAAACAGATGGTGTTTCCCACTTGCCAGCTGGGCGTGTGGACATGGAAGAGGTTTATGAGGAAGTTATGACTGCTGGTCAAGCTTCTAACAGATTCAAAGATCTGAAGCCTGATTACAAGATCTGGGCCAAGATCTTCATGGGATGCATCCACCACAGGAAATCAACCAATTCTCCTGATTATGTCAACAATGAACAGATCTATTTTATGTACTGCCTTAGTCAGAGCAACAAGGTAGATCTTCCATACATTTTGTTCATGCATCTGTGGAATCATATCAATGCATCTAGAGAATCTGTGAAAGAGAAAGGCCAGAAGATCAGGACTTCGATCCCCTTTGGAAGGTTGCTCTCAGATCTTCTCACTGAAAATGGTTTAGTGACTGCTCTGTACGCTGCTGGGGTTACAGAGGAATTAGAGTTTATTATGGGAAAGCCTCTGAACGCTAAAAGTCTTCTGAGACTAAAAATTGTTGATGAACTCACTACTGCTCCAAAGAGGCTAAATATGTCTGATTTAAATAAGAGGGTTCCTGTAGCTGACTTTCCTCTATTCTTTGCTGAAGAACCCAGACATATAGTGCTTATGTATATAGAGGAATGCAAGCAGGAAGGAATACCTGTTCCAGCTAACGTGTTTCAGCTTGTCAAACAACCACTACCAGATGCAGGAGAAGAAGAAGAAGTACCACTTCAGAGGAAAAGGACTCAGCCTGTAGAAGTATCTGAACCTGTCCAGAAGAAGGTCAAGATTGCTGAGAAGCCCAAGAAGCTCTTGAAGAGAAAGGATTCTGAAGAAGCTGCCTCTGTACCTGCCAAGAGGATTAAAGTAAAAGGTACTAAAACATCTGTCTCTTTTGCAACTATTGTTATTAATGATTCAAATATTAAGTCTGTTCCAAAGCCACCTGTTACTCAAACAACTTCTGTTACTGCCCCCAGTTCTGTCTCACCTCAAAAACAAACTACTGCTTCTGTATCAAAACCATCTCAACCCAAAATACACATCAAACACTTTGTTCCACGTCCATCTCCATCAGAATCATCACCATCAGAACCACAACCATCAGAATAACAACCATCTGAAAAACAAACATCTGATCAACCACAAACCTCTGAACATCCAGAAAACCAACCCAAAGAAGTTCAACCAGAAAAAGCCTCTGACAATCCACCATCAAATACTCCACCTTCTGAACCTATTGCACCAGTTACTTCTGAACCTACAAAAGTAACCTCTGCTCCTGTTTCATCAGAACCACCATCCAAACAATCTGACATTCCTTCAGAACCTACCAACACATCTGAACCTCACATCCCTGAGACAGAAGTTCTTGATGTCACTCATCTAAAAACAGTGTTTCAAGTATCTTCTACCTCTTGTACACCCACTACATCCTCCAACTCATCTGAATCAGAAATCCACCCAGATTTTCTTATTTCTCCATTTGACAAATACCCTGTACATGAACCTGAACCTGAATCAACCATACCTTCTAAAACTCCCATTCCAGATCCTATGCCTCCACCTGCACCATCATTTGAGATGATTGTTCCCAATTCCAATTCATCATCATCTGGTATATCTTGTGCCCAAGTTTCTTCTCTTTATCATAATCTATCTTATGGTTTCAAACTAAAAGATTTTTATGATAAAGTTGAACCTGCTGAACCACTGAACCCTCTGAAACCAAAACTCAGACAGGCTCTTCCATCTGTGATCCTTTCATATATTCAATCAATGAACAATGTAGGATCTTTAGCAACAATATCTGGAACCTCTGGTAAAGCTGTTGTTTCAGCTCTGCAACCTGCATCTGATAACACAGTTGCATCTGTTGAGCCACCAACATCTGCTTTCATACCATACTCTAATGAACCCTTTGATGATGTTTGCCCTCGCACAAGACCAAAACCTCATCTGCTTAATGCCTTAAACAGATCCTTACCTCAAAAACCAGAAATTCCCTTCTTTCCATATTATCCCCCTCCTCTGATTTCCATCCAAAAGTCACTTTTACCACCAACTCCCAAACCTAAACATATGACTCTGGAAACCTTGCTTAAACCACCGCCCAGACTTAATATTGATCATTTATTTCAAACGTTTTTGCAAGAAATACAAATGTATTTAGGTACTGTTCAGAAGAGATGCTCTGAAACAATGGATGCAAATGAATCTGACATCATCTGGAAAGGATTCATCAATAGATTCAACACTGTAGCTTCTAATCTGAAGAACGTCTCTTCTGATGATGCAAAGCTCAGAGCTGAAAGGACTCTATTCTGGACTGTCAACAAAACTGAACCTCTGCTTCGTTTAGATGCTCCTCCACCTCCAACAGAACCTACTGCCAATTCATTGACTATGACTCTGGTAGAACCCTCTTCAGGATCTACAGAACCTATGGCAATTGACTCTGTTCAGGCTGCAGAACCTCCACCTTCTTCATCTGAGATAAAGACAGAACATCCAGACTTTGAAGACAAGATTGCTGCTCTGGAGGCTGGTCAGTCAGAGATAAAATCCTGGATGGCTAAGCAAGATAAGAAGTCTGAGGATATGACAGAGTAGATGTCCAAACAAGATGAGAAGAATGAGACCATGACTAAGTGGATGTCAAAGCAAGAGCAATCTTCATCTGAGATTACAGACCTATTGAAGATGCTTTTGTCCAAACACTCTTAGATTTTTTTTTTCATTCTACTGTTTTTGCATCTGTTGTATGCATCTGAATTTTATTGTTATATCTTCTGATGTTTACCTATGTACTCTTGCTCTGTTATTTTGAATGAATCAGTTTTCTCCATTGAATTATCTCGTTTATTGTTCCTTTTATTTGTCTTTTTAAAAGTTTTTACTTTTTGCTTATGACAAAAAAGGGGGAGAAAATAAAGATCTGAACTGTTTAATATAACTTCACTAGAATGAATCTTCAGACGTATCTATTTTATTTAATATTTAACTTGACCATTTCATAACTTTTGATAAGAACACTCTATAAAAGAATCTTTGAATTTCTCAGATCATTTGTCCATTATCAAACTCTGAATCATATATCTGCAAGACATTCTGACCCTAAATTGTTATAAGAACAAACAAGATCTATCTCTGAAGATTACTCAAGATAAAAGGGAAGTTTCTATTCCTTTTTCATATTTAACTCATGGGGAGATTCATCATCTCAGGGGGAGCTATAATTCTTTATGTTCAGTTAAATAAAATTTCTGATACTTTTTGTCATCATCAAAAAGGGGGAGATTGTTAGAACACAGATTGGTTCTTAATAATAACTCTTTGTTTTGATGATAACTGTTAGGAAATTTATAGTTAAGAATTATATACTCTAAAATTTGTTTGAGAGTTTTACTGCAGATTAAAATGAAATTAACTCTCTAGAAGCAAATCTGTTTTGGATACAAGAAGTTATCCTGACTCTGAAGCGCCAGATGCATCTTACAGAAGAATCTGATTGCTCTTTACAGAAGATCCTGAGCGTAGTCTCCAGAAGGATCTGAAGTAAGAAGCTCCAGAACATTCTGAGTCAGAAGCATCTGAAGATAGTCAGAAGCATCTGAAGCTGAAGCATCTGAAGCAAAGAAGAATATTGATTGAAGAGTTTCTCAAAGCATAATTCTACAGAAGTTTCTGAAAGTACCAACGCTGCCAAGTACAGAAGTTTTGTGTCAAATATGCTCTGATGATCAACACGCTGAAAGCACACATGCTGCAGAAGACTCTGATACAGCAAAGTTCTGAATATCATTAGAAGACTCTGATCCATTCAGACTCTGAAGAACTTGCTGAAAACTGAAGAAGAAATATTCAAGAATATATCCGTTGGAGTTATTCAACGTCTCTTTCCTCATTTGTGCTAGACACACTTACACAGACAAAAAAGATTTTTCTGTGCCATCTACTTCTAGGAAAGGTCACTTATGTGAAGACAAAAAGGCTCAGACCTTTTTTGGGACTCTCTTTTCAACGCTTAGCATCCTTGGATCAGCTGCCTATAAAAGGAGAACTTCACCACATTCTTCAGTTACACAATTTGCTGAAAAGAAATCATATTATTCTAAGCCCTCATTCTTTCATATTCCTCTTAGAATTTATTGTACTTAAACTTAAGAGAAAAATAACTGTTGTGATAAAAGCTTCATAGAAGCATTAATACTCTTGTATTTAATTTACATTGATTGTAAAGGCTTTTCCTTAAGAGGATTCAGTTGGAATCAGTAGCTCTTGAGAAGACTAAGAACAGTTGTTCTTAGGTGTGACTATTGTAATCAGTTTGATTTAATAGTGAATTAAGTCCTTGTTGAGAAAGGCAAATCACTCTAGGAAGGGTGGACTGGAGTAGTTGTTTAAACGAACCAGGATAAAAATAATTGTGTGATTATTTTTTTAAGTCTTAATCTTTCATACTTATTCAACCCCCCCCCCCTTCTAAGTATTATCTCACCTTCACTAAATTCCATCCATAAATAGGGCAAACATCACCATCTCAAATCACTTCTCAAATCACTTCAACAATCTTCTACAAACTCTTACTTTCTACAATTACCAAACCTCCAACACTCTATCCATGGCATCATCATCTCGCAGAATTACCGGTAAGAGATCAAGGGCATCATCATCTGCCTCTATTCCAGTCACACTTGTATCATTGGCTCCACCATCTCTTGTCGACAGTTTCAACAAGGATATTGGTAAAAGAGGGGTCGTTAGCAACATGCATTCTACCGACTCACGAAGGAGCACATGCATCTCACTGAAATCATATCTCTACTAGAGTTTCAAGGAATTGTCAACTTCTTAGAATGCAATTCAAAGTACAGTGAAGATTTGGTACGTGTATTCTACACATGCATCCATGACAAGTTCCGGGGTCAGGTATTTCACTCTCAAATTGGCTCAACAAAGGTAACTTTAAATTCTACTGTGTGGGGCAAATATTTTAACTTAGTACTTGATGCTGGTGAAAATCCTCCTTCTGAAGTAACTGATTCTTGCACTATGGCTGGGTATGATTTCAAGACCGCTTTAAACTCAATGTTGAAACGACCATATCCAACGCATCTCGTTTAAAGCGATGCGTTCCCAAGAACCCTCACTACTGGTAAATTGAAGACAGGTGATTGCGTTCTCCAATGGATTGTGGCGCGCATTCTGTGGCCCAAGAAAGGAGGTCTTTCCAGAGTCGAACAAGCTGAAGTACATCTTATATATCTTTTGAAGAATAAAATCAAAATCAACTGGCCCTACTACATCGCTAGTAGGATGTTTGCGTTAAGAGATTCTGGAAGAGGGACAACTCTAGCTTATGGGTCTTTTATTCAAGAAGTTCTTACTGCTGCTGAAGTTGCTTTTCCAACATTCCCATGTATATCTCTTACTTCCGACAAAGAATTTGGGACGAAAACCCTTTCAATGATGGGTTACTTTTGGTGTGAAGAGTGAAGAAGTTACAAATTTGTTTGCAAGGCAACCACTCCTGAGACTGTTGAAGAATCTGATGAGAGTGAAGAAAGTGAAGAAGGGGAAGAAGAGGAAGATGGGGAAGACGAAGAAGAACAACATCATAAGGAGCATGCAAGTCATCACCAAATGGATACAAATGAGTACACAAATAACGATTGGGCTCAATACAACACTCCAACTAAAGAAGAAGAAACGAATAATCAAGGTTGGGGTGAGTGGCAATACACTGGATGGTCCATATTGAGAGAGTATTATCAGCCGTATCAAGGAAGTTCGGAAGCACCTCCATCTCCACTGCAACAAAATACTTCTGAAATTCTTAGCATGATGCAGTCTATGTAGTTGGATTAGCAAAATTTTATGAGAGCTCAAGATGATAGGTTCAGTCAAATACAAAGAGAGCTCCACACGTAAAATGAAAGGCTTAACAACTTTTCCACAAGGATGGATGCTAGGTTTGAGGCACTCGCTGCATCTAATGAAGTCCAAGAAACAGCCATCACACAGCATACGGTATTTGAATAGTGTTGTGGAGGCGTTCACCGACATGGCCGACCTATACCGCAATCCTCATTTCGATGACAAGGGACGAGGCCGAGGACATTATGATCATGTGTGCATTTCTATGTTGTTTTTGTGTTCTTATGTTTCCTATTATGTTTTGTGCACTGTGTGTGGTTTCTGCTTATTATGTCTTTTATGAGCCTTTTATTGTACTTTCTATAATTATCCATTGAGTTACTTTTTCATTATCCATATTTTGTGTGAATATTGGTTAATGTTAGTTATTACCTGCTGAGCTTTTTTTGTTGAATTGAACATATTCTTCTTAACCTTTCTCTTTCTCTTTTTGATGTTGTCAAAGGGGGAGAAGAGAGTGTACCAAAGCCAAGAAGATCACACCACCAGTTCATTTTTTTAAGTATAAGATTGCAAAAGAAAGGGGGAGTTTATATTACTATGTTATAAATATTGCAAGTTGTTCTCATTGGCTTCGCATAGGTTGTCATCATCAAAAAGGGGGAGTATGTGAGGACAAACCCTCATGTAACATATGGTCTTGAGTTTCGATGATGACAAAATGCAACCATGGATGAATCAGGTTTATCGACTCTACATCTACAAGACAAATGCAATATTTCACCTCTCATATCCTTCTTATATCCTTCTAACTTGGCATATTCAATTCAATATATGTGGAAGATCATTGGTTATGTTTAGATGCATTAAAATCACAAAGATATGCATTTTTACAATTTTGCAGGCTTTGAGTCGACCACAGGTCGGCGCATGAAACAATACAATCTCCCACTGGTCAGCACACGCTAACCTATGGTCGACCACAGGGTCAGCGCATGAAGCAGCGCAATTCCTTACTGGTCGGCGCACGCCGACCTATGGTCGACGCATGCAGTCAAGACTTTTCAAATTGCCTAAAACTGCAGGCTATGCATCGACGCATAGTTCTGCTATGGTCGACCGTTCGCGCGTTTGTGCAGTTAGTGAAGTCTTTCTACTTTGGTTGAAAAGTTGTTAAGTGTGTTGGTTGGTTGGTTACTATATATAGAAGGTTTGTTCTTTTTTAACAAAAACAATTGAGATTTTGAGTCAATTGTGCAAGAAACAAGAAAAGTGAAACAGGTGCTACCAAATCTCTTCATCTTCATCCTCAACAATTCACAACACAACAATTACACACAACAATTCTTGCTGTGGTTTGTGTCTCGTTCAAGGTGACAAGGTCCGAAGCCATTGATTGGGAATCTGGTTCGGGTTGAGTTTGTAGCAAGTTTTTCTTGAATAAAACCTTTAAGGTTTTACCCTCCAAGATTCAGAGAATTTGGGGGGTTTTTGGTACGGATCATCTTTACCAACTTCAGCTGAGCGAAGGTGATTGAGAAGCGAAAGGTTTCATCAGTCTAGTAGCGGGAATCAGTGAAGTGTGCAAGAGAGTTCCGGGTTCGATTTGTGTGTGATTGAGATCAGCCGGGCCGAGGGTTTGAAGAACGGAAGGTTGTTCAACAAAGGGGCTGGAATCAGAGGTCTACTCACAATGATCGAAGAACTTGATTCGACTCGAATCAAGGAACAAGGAGAGAAAAGCATCATCAACATCAAGAGAACTTGTTTGTATATTTTGCTTATCTATCCTTGTATAAACACTTCAACTCTACAAGTGATATCTATTATATTAATCTCAATTCTAGATTTAGAACTGAGGGCAGACGTACCCCAAAGCGAGGACGGCGGGGGAACTGCCTCAACAAATCTTTGTCTCCTTTATTTTTCAGCACTTTCATTTTGGCTTTAGAATTTGAGTAATTTTAGTTTAAGCAATTCCATCGACATTTGCATTGAATTGAGTAAGTGGTTTTCACTGTTTTGAACTCTAGTACAATAATAGATTGTACAAGGAATTTGGAGTTACTTACTCAAGTCAAAAATTCACTTGGAGTGTCTCGCACACCAAGTGTTTGATAAATTGCCTAAACCAAAATTTACTTGGATTATTTGCATATTTTGTGGTAATTATGGAGCATTGGAACTAGTCCTACTTATTAGTGGTAAAATCAATTGATTAGTGTGACTAGTGTGTTGAATCTGTTTTTTTACTCATTATCACTTCCATAAGGCTAGACACATATTCGGTCTTCTAATAACAGTTCGTTTTAGACGGTAATTTTTCCACGGCCGCTTCCGCAAAACAAATATTTTTAAAACCAATTTTTAATTGGTAGCGCCGACTGATTTTTAATTGGGATCTATTCAACCCCCCTTCTAGATCCAAGCAATCGTCTAACAAAGGTGCTAGGGCCTGAACTTACCTACTTGCCACATCTTATCTGTATTCGATTTTTCTTCGTAGCACTTTTAATCATGGAGATTATATCAACCTCAATCAGGAAGGCAAGTAGGAATATCTCAGGTGATTGGGTGGACTAGGATATATTGGGAACTATGTCTGCTTTTGTTTGTGAGGGTGTTTTGGATTAGTCTTTGATTAACGCAGACCTATCATCTGATTGGGGGGGGGGGGGGTATTTCCCCTGATGAAGATGAAAGAGTAAGCAACAAATATTATTGGTGCACCATCCCCTTCCATGAATGCTTATTCTCCCTCATAGGTTTTCTCCTTCATTTCAATGAGTTCGACGCTAGCGTAATGAACCACTTGCTAATTTCCCCTTCATAGTTACCTCTAGTGAGCTGGGCATTCGTAGATTTTTTCTAGCACTAGTGTGAGTACAAGGGAGGTAAGTCGAATGTGACGTTTTTCTTCCATTTCTTTAAAACTAAAAACAACCTAAACTACATGAACGGTTTAGAATTGCTTTCTTTGAGGCAGATTATCAGGTACTTCGAGACTTACTATGATAGTGCAAAAAAATTTAAGGAACTCTTCTTCCTGGTTACTCCTCTCAAAGAAGAAACTCATGCGAATATCTCCAAATTAGAACCTGGTCATTCGCCTGTGTGCATAGATTCATTCCATAAGTACTGGATTCAAAGTTTCTTGATGGGAGGAGGGATCTTATGTATACAAGGAGGATGATCTATCTCAAGAAGAGTTATATTTAAAAAACTAGCTGACAACCATCTATAAGGAGCTTGACTATGTTGGTAGCGTTGTTCTGACCAATGTGACATCAAGGAAGTAATTGAAAAGGTTTATTTAGACATGTTGGCTGGTGGATGCTAAATCAGAGAAGGAGGGGAAAACCATTTTTGGCAAGTGATATAGAAATCTTGTTTTCTTTGATTTCCTTCTTAAACTAATTCTCCTCTGATGTCTCCATTTGTTGGTTGTGCATATGCGATGAAGAGGGAAGAAGCAATGCAACAGATAAGGATGGATTTTCAAACTGCTTCTCTTTTGACCAACATTCCGAGTACCCCGTCTATCAGGGAAGCTTCAACCTCAAGTACACATTCTAGTCTGGTTTCTGGTCAAACTGTTTGGGTCTCTCTTGGATGAACCGTGGTAGATAAAGTTTTACCCCATCTGCAACTGAAGATCGAGGAAGGATTGACTTCTATCCCTAAACTTGAAGAACTTCATGTTGAGAGGCCACCTAGAAAACATCCTCGACTTAGGCCTGTAGGAGGGAAAACTTCTGTGAGTAGAGTCACCTTCGTCTTGGCCTAAGGACGAGCGTAGACTTCCATTCCTTAGTTTCTGGAAAAGATTACACCTACTTCTCCAGTCTCTCCGGGAAATCCCGTCAAAGGGAATGTGTCAAGATGGCTTATTATGCCCATTGGGCATCAACCATTCTAGTTTTTGGAATTATTGGACGAGGAAAATCCTTCTTATTCGACCATCTTCTATAAGAGAGGAAAATGCTCAAGGAACAAGTTTTTGCCCTTACTGTTTAGAGAAATTGTTACTTGGTTGATATATGAGGTACTTCTAACTCGTTTCTGACTATAGAGGCCTATGTGGAGTCTTTTAAGTATCCAAACACTTTGGTCGAGATGGTGAAACTGCTTGCATGAAAAGTAACATAGAAGAATGCGACATTGTCTTCTTCTCACGCATATTTCTCCAAGGAGAATGTCGTTCTAGAAGAAGGAAACCAGTCTTTGGATCTTGCCCAGAAAAGAAAAAAAAGATGGGAAATTCTATAAAAGAGTCTCAAGAAAGTTAGAAAAAGGCTAAAGACGATCTTTGTAAGAAGTGCATAAAGAATCTTGCTCTTTCTAAGGAACTGGCTAAGTTGATAGAAGAAAGTTATTCCATTGCCGAGGATGCAATCGAAAGCACCTTGAAGCAGGTGAAACATTTTTATCCTACCTCTCCGATCTCTCAAGAACAACTTCCTCTCGGCCAGGCTATCGAAAACAGAAAGGTGGTCTCTTTGATGGAGTAGTCTTCTCCATTTTATGGGTCAACATGCGTGTACCCAGAATTTTTAATTTAATAAGTAATCTTTTTTATTTTTCCCCTAAAATTTATATTTGAGTTTTTTACTTACTTATAATTTTAATTGTTTTCACGGTATAGTTTCAGTCCCGAGTTTATTTCTTTAGGACGCAATTGTTCTCCGAGATTGATGACGCTCTATCATCATGTAAATTTCATAAGCATTTGGATGTGTTTTTTAATAATTTACATGTGATTTTACTTAAGTTTAATTAATAAATAGAAAAAAAAATGAAGAAGTGAAAGACTTAGGAAAAAAGAGGAAAAATAAGAGATTTTTGAGCAAAAATAGCATTTTGCCCCTGGGAAAATCGACTACATCGCAGCGAGATGAACATCATATTGCAGCGCGATGTAAAGTCGTCATGGCGTGATGACTCACTTTTTTTGTCACGTTTTCATTGTTATAAATAGAAAAAAAAACGAGGAAGAAATAGGGGTGGAAATTTTTGGTACAATTTTTTGACGGCAAAGCTAGTTTTTGAGCTCTAGAATGAAGATTTTTATCACCGAAAGGCAAATTCTAAAAGGAGATTCATGTATTGTCTTTATTGTTTAAGTTATGATTACTATCAGTATGAGTAGATAAATTTCTATTGATTAAGGATTTCTAGATGAACATGTATGAACCTATCAAATCATATGTTTGGGTATTGCATTATTGACACTTTTTATTAATTCAATATCATTATTTTTTCAGTTTCATGCTTATTGCTTTATATGTGTTGACCGATGATAACGAGATAACACATAGTGTATTTTGACTCGTTTCGCATGCACTTTTATGTCATTTCATATATTTTTATTTTTGTTAAGTTGGTATTTATTTTGTGTTGCAGGTATGTGTTGATTGGATACTCAGGCGAGCAAGAGCGAAGAAAGAAGGATAAAAAAAGACCAAAAATGTTGCAAAAATGGAAATCTAGCAAGCTGACGGTCGTCAATCCCTCTTAACGGCCGTCAGCCCCTCTTGACGGCTGTCATCCCTTGAAGATATGAAAAAGTAATAGTTGACACTTGTCAGCCTGACAAAAGCGGGGTTTTCGCTCCACTTCAGCTGATCCAGTCTCCCCACTCTGCGTGTTTTTCTCAATCACTCTCCTCCACTTTTCAGCAGTTTGCACGAATTTTAGGCTATATATATTGGATTTTCAATTTCAATTTTAGATATCCAAACTTTTAGTATTGTATTAGAAAGAAAAACACTTATTTGCTTACATCGAGTAATATGTGCAATTTAGCAGTCAGATTTTAGAAGAAATTTTGTAGACTTTGATCGTTCGTGATCCAATCTTGTCAAAATATTTTTATTCGGAGGTTAATTTAAGCACTTATTATTCCAATATTACATTACAGATTCCTTTATTTGTCAAGTTTTCTAATTGTTTTCGTTTTAAGTCTTACTTTTGCTACTGCTATTTCATATATATATATATATATATATATATATATATATATATATATATATATATATATATATATATATATATATATATATATATATATATATATATATATATATATATATATATATATATATATATATATATATATATATATATATATATATATATATATATATATATATATATATATATATATATATATATATATATATATATATATATATATATATATATATATATATATATATATATATATATATATATATATATATATATATATATATATAAAATATACATAAAGAGATTAAAATGGTAAGTTAGACATTATTTAAGAGATTGAAAATACATTTTTTTTCTAAATATATGTGTATTCAATGCTCTGAAAAGAGAAATAATCAGACTTTTTAAAGAATATTGTGTGTATTGAGTGAACTAAATATAACATATTTTCCTTATTTGGAATTCTTAACTAGTGCCCTGAGGGCACTGGTTAGCATGACCCTATATATATATATATATATATATATATATATATATATATATATATATATATATATATATATATATATATATATATATATATATATATATATATATATATATATATATATATATATATATATATATATATATATATATATATATATATATATATATATATATATATATATATATATATATATATATATATATATATATATATATATATATATATATATATATATATATATATATATATATATATATATATATATATATATTGCATTTTTTTATAATTATTATTAAGAATTATTATGTTTAGTCTATTAAATTTGCAATTCAATAACAATAAATTAGTCGTATTAGTTATGTTTGTTAAACTCCGGGATGTGAGGATCGTCATTCCGACGATACTCGATAAAATTATAGCACTAAATTTATATAACAAATTAATTTATTGGTTTTGAGTTTTATTTCAAAAAGCTGAAACTTTACCGCGAAAGCGGAAATACATTGATATTGGTTTCAGCGTGAAAGTGTGAAAATGGTATTCGACCTTTAAAACTCATACCTTTAACTTTTAAAAATAGCGACAACAGTTTATTAATTAACTAAGGGCTATTAGTTTTCAAAAAATATTTTGAAATTGTAACTTGTAATATGTAAAAGCAGGCGATTAAGGTTTTGAAATACAATACGAGCTGCATGAAAGTGAGCAGTATTTTTAAATTAATAATTCTTCAGAAAATAAATTTTAAAATTAATTGAGATGCTGAACTTTATATGAGTCCTGAAGGTACTCAGAAATAACATTCCGATCTTCGTTTCCATTAATTTTAAAACAAGTTTACTTTAATCCGTTTTTAAGCAAAACTCTTATCGATAGCCTTAGATTTACAAAGCGACGATAGATAACGGTAGGTTGACATTAGTCTCTGTGGGTTCGATAATTTTTACACTATTACTTATATTTCTGTGCACTTGTGGAGCGCCTATCAAGTTTTTGGCGCTGTTGCCAGGGACGAAAAGTCAATATTGTGGTTTTGTTGTAGCATCATATAAACTATGACAATTTTTCTTTCCTTTCTCACGGTTGTACGCCAAGTACTTGCTCAACCGGAGATGAGTTAGAACAACTGATCAACGAAGTAGAGCGTTTTATTCACCTAACATACCAAATTGAACAACTTCAAACCGTATTCACCCTATGGCCGAAAACAAAAAATCATCCTCTTAAGAACTACGCCATCTAATCCCAAGACGAGCCACACTTGAGCAATGTTCCTTCTGCAATCCAGACGAACACGCTCGAGTTGAAATCTTCTCTGCTGTAGATCATGCAACATAAACGGTTCTTTGAAAATCCCACCGAGGACCCCAATCTACATTTGTTAGTATTTGTACAGTATGCAAACACGTTGAAAAGTAATGACGTCGATTTAGAGACTATTCATTTACGTCTATTTCCATTTTCCCTAAGAGATAAAGCCAGAGCATGGCTACAATATTTATCTGTAAACTCCATCACTACTTGGAACGAACTCAAGAAGGTATTCTTAGCCAGATACCTCCCACCAAGCAAAACAACAGTGTTGAGAAATCACATAAATATGTTTAGATAAATCGGAGGAGAATCACTCTTCGAAGCGTGGGAACGATATAAGGACATAGTGATACTATGTCCTCATAAAAGGCTAGAGAAATTTCTTATCATTCATACCTTCTATAATGGTCTACTTTACAACACTAGAATGACCATTGATGTTGCAGTTGGAGAAGCCTTAATGGACAAACCCTTTAATGAAGCTTACCAGCTTATCAAAAACATGGCCCTGAACCATTATATATGGCGAACCAAACGTGCTCAAGACGAGAAGGCACAACAAAAGGGAGACATGTTCAAAGTCAGTGGCCTAGAACATGTAAGTGCTAAGTTCAGTGCACTTATTCACAAGATCAACACCTTAACTATTACCCTTCTAGCTACCATAGCTATGTGACTTTAAACTATGAAATCAGTGGAGTCCAAGGACACGTTGCTACTGATTGTCAGCTATTGACAGGAACTGC
Source organism: Lathyrus sativus (assembly GCA_963859935.3). Classification (NCBI taxonomy): domain Eukaryota; kingdom Viridiplantae; phylum Streptophyta; class Magnoliopsida; order Fabales; family Fabaceae; genus Lathyrus; species Lathyrus sativus. Next base: position 546,856,903 of record OZ012740.1, on the reverse strand, counting down.
ACATGACTAAGTAAACCATGCACAAGGAAATCCTTACTCAAACACCTATAATCATGGATGGAGAAATCATCCAAACTTTTTCTACAAGAAGGAGCGACTCTACTGCTTCTCTCGTACCTAAAAATTCAAATTTGGAATTAATAATGGAAAACTTCATCACAACTCAGACCCAGCAAAACAAAGAGTTTATGAATGAAAATGTCCATACTAACGAGCTGGTGAAACAATTGGCAAACAAGGTTGACGCCATGGCTATCCATAACAAGATGCTTGAGACTCGAATCTCTAAAGTAGCCTAGCAACAGGCTGCTACTGCTGCGCCTGGTGGCACATTCTTAAGCCAACCTCAACCCAATCCAAAAGGCCATGCTAACGCCATCATGATGCAAAGCGAGACAAAATTAGATGGGCCCATTGATCCCAAAGTTACAGATCAAGCGGTGTATATAAGCATAAAGAAGGAACTAGAGAAAATGACTCACAAGAGCCAAGTAGGATAACCAATAGTTGATAGTGAAGAAACATCCATGAGGTTGCCGATAAAGTGAAGCCATATGTATCCCCACCACCTTATAAGCCACCTATACCGTACCCTTAGGGGCTTTCCAAAACTAAGAACGATAGTCAATTTATGAAGTTCCTCGAGCTCCTAAAGCAATTTCACATCACTATCCCTTTCATGGAGGCCATCACACAAATGCCATCTAATGCTAAGTTCCTTAAAGAGATCCTATCAAACAAGAGAAAACATGAAGATGACGAGACATTGTCACTCACTGCAGAGTGTAGCACCATTATTCAAAATAATATGCCACCAAAGTTGAAAGACCCAAGTAGTTTCTCCATTCCTTGTGTGATTAAAAAATTTGTCATCAACAAGGCACTTTGTAATCTGGGAGCTAGTGTTAGCTTAATGCCCATCTCAATCTGTGAGAAGCTAAAATTGGGAGACTTAAGACCTATAAGGATGTCCTTGAAGTTAGCTGATCGTTCCATTAAGTACCATGTAGGTATGCTGGAAAACAATCTAGTGCATATTGTCTAGTTTTATATTCCTACATAATTTATAGTGATGGACATAAAGAAAGACCTCTCTTAACCATTGTCGATGCCATCATAGATGTGAAACGAGGGACATTAACTTTTGAAGTTGGTGAGGAAAAGATAGAATTTATTCTTTCCTAGTTTATGAAGACCCTAGCTATAGATGATACATGATGCTTTATAGAAATTATTGACGAGTGTTTAAAAGAGTTATCATCAAAGTGCCACCTGTAACACCCCGGTTTTTTTAGTAATTATTTATTTATTATATTAATTAATTGAGTGATTTTATAAATTATTTTATTGAATTTATATGAATTATTTGATTTATATAAATTAATTAATTAATTTGAGTCATTTGGATTAATTGAATTATTGGACTTATTTGAAATATTTGGATTTATTTGAATTGATTGATTTATGTGATTTATTTTATTAGTTGAATAAAATATAGAATTGCTTGATTAATTAATTGGGCCTATTAGAGAGTGTCAATAAAAAGTGAGAGTGGGTTGAATAAAACCCAATAGATTAATGACATTTGTTAGGATTTAATAAATAAGAGAAAGAGGATAGAAGAGAAATAGAAATTTGAAAAGTGGTTGGAGAAAAAGAAGAGTGAAGAAGAAAAAGAACAAGAGAAAGCTCAAGAATCATCAAAAATCGAAGTAAATGTGTGTTTTTACATATTTATTGAGATTACTTGATAGTGTTAATGGGTAGAAATATATTTAGAATAAAATCCCTAAATTTTTATGATTTAGTAATTGTTAGATTTTGCTGAATGTCCTTAATATGTGATGATTAATTTGTTTGAAATTAATGTGTGTTAGTAGCAAATAAATAGGAATGGAGAAGTCCCTATATATGTTCATTAACTGTAACAGGTGATTGGAAGAAAAAATAGCATGTGAATCCCTTTTTCTTCCCTTGTCCTATAGCGACCAGAAAGTGGTAATATAGAGATAATGTTACTGTAGCGTAAGAACATGGAGTATGATAATTGAAAAATGATTCTATTAATTGCCTATTAATTCAAGTGAATTTAGTGATGATATATTATTGTAGCAAGAAAAATAATAAGGATTTATTTTAGTGATGGTATATTACCTTTCATTTATCATTGGATTTATTTTAATAAAAGTATCATAATGGAAAGTAGTCTCTACTTCATTACTATAACAAAAAATTTAATGGGTAGGATATATATATCAGATTTAATATATTAGAATGTTACTGTAGTGACATGTATATATATTAATAGGCAATGAAATGCCTCTCTTTCAATAATGATGTAGCGAGATAATAAGTGAGGCAATGTATTTCACTCCTTTCAATGATATGTAGCGACACCAAAAGCTAAATTATGGAAGTGGTTTGTTCATAACTGTAACGAAGCAAAACAAAAATAATAGGAATATAATATTGTGATTCCTTGCCACTACTTACCCTGTAGTGATGATCAAATTTTTCATTCTCTTGTGATGTAACAATAAATTAAGAAAATAAGTAGCCTCTCCTTTTAACATTCTGTAGCGATAGAATCAGTTGAGGGATAAAAGTGATACTATATAATAATGTATAATTCGGCAGTAAATTGACAAACCAGCTAATGGCAGTTGAAGGCTGCAACATATCTTCTAGCATTCTTATCAATATTTATATTTATATAGTTATGAAATTGAACTCTATTAATTTTGGGACTTCAATGAATTTCGAAACTTTATTTAAATAATAATTTGATATAAAAAGTAATCTAAATTAATATAAAATTAGCTAACTTACATGCTTCACTTTTAAGATATTTTAACCTACAAACAATTATAAAGTTATATTAAAATATTGATTACTTGTTTAAAATATTGATTATTAGGAAAATATTAAATTATTTATTGAATATTGAATAATTATTAAATATTTAATTAGAATTTATGATTATATATATATATATATATATATATATATATATATATATATATATATATATATATATATATATATATATATATATATATATATATATATATATAATATTTTAATTCAATTAATAAAAAAAATAATAATAATCTTTATTTAATTATTGTTATTTTATTGAAATTATTTTATGAATATTGAATGTTTATTAATTATTGAAAATTTTATTAAATATTGAAACTTTATTAAATATTGATTATTTATTTAATATTGAATTATTTATTGAATATTGACTAATTATGGATATTGAATTTAATTATTGATGATTGATTGATTTTCTATGTTTAATCAGTATCGTGTGTTTTGTGAATTGAGGTTGAAATATGTTGATAATTGTGTATTACTTGCTAAGTGTGATGATGATGATGCTTGGAGTAATGAATATTATGATTTGAAAACGTGTTGTATGTGTAATTGTGTGGTAATTCAAGTGTGATGAATTATTGAAGATATGCATGGATATTAAGATTAGGGAATGATCTTAATTGCATATGATTGTTGAAATTGCACACGCATCATTTGTGTCAAGAGACAATGCTTGTTAGTTCCGTGGGAGCTAGTGACTTGTCCCAAACTAGAGTGGAGTTTGAAAGCTTAGGGAATGAGCTTTTGTGTGTTATTGGTCTAGGGAACATACCCGGTATAATGTAAAAACCAAAAAAAAGAAAAACAAGTGTTGGTACCATATTCCATGAGTTGCATTTGAGTCTTACATTAACTCTCATTGTGTATATATTTGTTATATGAGATTACGTGCATTTATTATGAATTGTTGAATTGGTGAAATTGTGAATTGTGTGCATATACTTGTGAATAGTATGGTAACTTGACTGATATTGTGTATGAAATTTTTGAAGTGCGAGAATAATTGTGATTATGCTTGTATGCCTTAAGTTATACATTATCTTATGATTTCAATAATTATGTGAATTCTCACCCTTCTGTTGAAATGATGTTTTGTACGACATCGCTCATGCGCTGAAGATTAGAGTTGCTTCTAGCGAGGTAGCCGTTGGAGTAGCTTGCTTTAGTGTCTTTATTTATTTTGGATCGAGTCATGCTCTGATTATGTAACACTGAGAAACGTTTCGATTCATGTTTTGAGAGATACTTTATGTACTCTACTTTATTCTGTTATTGTTATTTTGAATTATATGAAGTATTGACTTTTATGCCTAAGTATTGATTATGAATGAAATGAGCATGAGACTTTCATTATGTCTAGTATGATTGAAGTAAATCTATTGCTACATGCTAATGTGAAAGTGTATGAAAAACATGAATCTATTTTAAGTGATATTGAGCATGACAGGTGTATGTGTGATGTTTCGAAATTATATGTGACGCCCTTTTGTGAGATGCATGTCATATTTACTCTGATTATGACGTATTATTCCATGGGGTTTATAAAGGTGTTACACCACCCACTGAAGCGCCAATTGCACCTTCAACATTGGACATAGAAAAGGAAGAGGCTGAAATATTAATGGACGAAGGCTTAGAATAATGCCTCGTTCTGACTCCAAATCTTATTCCTGACATAGAACACACGAAAGTAGAATTTAAGGAGTTACTAAAGAACCTTAGATATGAATTCCTTAGCAACACACACAGTCACTGGATGGAGGATGTGCATTGATTACAGAAAATTGAACAAAGCCACAAGGAAAGATCAATTCTCATTTCTTTCATCGACTATATGTTAGAGCACCTAGCTAGGCACTCGCATTTCTATTACTTAGATGGATACTTAGGATTTTTCCAGATCCCAATACACCATAGGGATCAAGTAAATACTATCTTTACATGCTCTTATGGTACATTCGCTTACAGGCGGATGCCATTCAAACTATGTAATGCCCCTACTACCTTTCAATGATGCATGATGGCAATTTTTGCTGATTTTATCAAGGATATAATGGAAGACTTCATGGAAGATTTCTCTGTGTATGGATCAAGCTTTGATTATTGTTTAGTAAATTTGGAAAAGTTTTTACAAAGATGTGTTAAGGTAAACCTCGTGTTGAACCGCGAGAAGTGTCACTTTATGGTTAAAGAAGGCATTGTTCTCAAACACTCAGTTTTTACTAGAGGTCTAGAGGTTGATAGAGCAAAAATTGAAGTATTTTGAAAATTACTTCATAAAGACAACCAAGGTTTTACGAAGATTTCTAGCACACGCTGGTTTCTACCGGCGATTCATAAAGGACTTCACAAAGACAACCAAACCCTTAACTGGTTTGCTGGTTAAGGATGCACAATTTATCTTCAATGGTCGATGTCTTGAAGCTTTTAAATTATTAAAGAGTGAACTCATATCTGCACCCATCATGCAACTACCTGGTTGGAATGAGCCCTTTGAGATTATGTGCGACGCACCCGATTATGCATTAGGTGTTGTTCTAGGACAACATAAAGATAAAAATTTGAATTCTATCTATTATGTTAGTAAGATGTTGGATGAAGCTCAAATTAATTACCATACTATAGAAAATGAGCTTCTTGCAATTGTGTTTGTTATTGATAAATTTTGCTCCTACCTTGTGGGACCTAAAATTATCGTCTACACTGACCATATTGCTCTCCGATATCTACTAACAAAAAAGGATGCAAAACCAAGATTAATTCGGTGGATCCTACTATTGCAAGAATTCGACATGGAAATACGAGATAAGAAAAGAATGAAACATGTAGTAGCTGATCACCTATCACGATTAACTGATAGTAAAAATGATAAAAACGTTCCTATTTATGATTACTTTCCTTGTGACATACTAGTAGATCTTATGGGAGTTGCTACTACTCATTCCTCTTACATCACTAGTTTTCTTGAGCCCAACGACTCTGAACTTAGGAAAACACATGAGAAACTCTCTGTGATAAACTCGTCGGTACCTTGGTACACTAATTACATTAACTACCTTTTTTTCCGGTGTTATACCTCCCGAGTTTTCCTACCAAAAAAAGAAACGATTCTTTTATGATCTTAAACATTACTACTGGAATGACCCTCTCTTATTCAAAAAAGGAGTTGACGATATCTTGCACCAATGTGTACCTGATGAGGAAATTAAGAGCGTCATAATCCATTGTCACCCATTACCCTACAGAGGGCATATGAGCATTTTTAAGAACGCTGCCAAGATCCTCCAATCTGGGCTTTATTGGCCTACCATCTTTAGAGACGTACACTTTTTCATCACTGAATGTGACCGGTGCCAACTGTTGCACCCCAAAATTTGCCCTCACAATACAAGACTTTGTGTTCCAAGAAGGTTCACAAGGTTCACAAAATTCATAATTGGTCAGAAGAGTTGACAATTCCCTCAGACAATGCACCTCCTAAGCAGTGCATCCAAAACTAGGGTTTTGACTTTAATCAGGCTAAATGGACTTCCAAGACTTCAAGTGAGCTTCATAACATCTTATATGTGTATAAGAACCCCCATGTCAAGTTTCAAGACTTTTCTCAAAAGTTTGCTCAGTCAGATGATCAGATAAGTCAAAAGCAGTCAATGCAGTTAAAAGGTCAAACTGAGGTCAACTGTGGTCAAACCAAAGTCAAACTTCATGATTTTTTTTGCCAACATCAAAGAGAGGTTGGGTGAGAAATATTATCATAATAACTGTAATACCCCAAATTTTGCCCTAAGATTTGTCGTCGCATTTCATTGCATTTAATCAATTACTAACAAATTTGTGTAGTCGTTTGACTTTTTGCAGGTAAATATCATATGTCATGCACTTTTTTTCTAAAAAGTAAAAATGGCACAATTGGCAGGAGGACATGTGTAAGGAGTTATGAGTGTGAGAGGTTGAGAGTTCAAATCTCACCTTCGGCACTTTTTGTTGTTTTTATTATTTTTACTCTAAATTTTTCTATCTTTCATTAAAAAAAATAACAAAAATAGTTTTTTATTATTATTTAATTATTATTTTCGTATTTTAATTAAATCATTTTTTAAAATATTATTTTTTTCACTTTTTTCTAAATTATTCATAAAAATATCCAAAAAATCATAAAATAAAAAAATATTGAAAAAAATTTTGTTCTTTTTATAATATTTTTTATTTTAGGAATCAATAGGATTATTAGTTTTTATTTTAAGTTTATTTTAATTATTTTAAATTATTTAAATTTTATTTTTTCTTAACTAATTATTTAGTTTGGGCTTTAAAATGGGCTTTAGGGACATTATTGACAATTTGATGTTAACCCTAATTTGTTCCCTATATATACATGTGTTGCCTTGTTGGAAAAGAGGGGAGAATGAAAAAAAAACCTGAGGAGTGAGTGCCGTTTGCCGTTATTTAGTTTTCTTCTTCATCCATTACTATTGTTTCTTTTTCTTCATCGTTTACCGTTATTTCTTTTCCTTCATCTATTACTGTTGTTTCTTTTTCTTCATCTTTTACCGTTATTTCTTTTTCTTCATCTATTACCGTTATTTCTTTTTCTTTATCTATTACTGTTACGTTTATATATATATAATTTTTAAATTGTTAGAGTTTATATATATAAGATTTTTGATCGAATTATGTCGATACGATGTTTGCACATTTGTGTGCATGACGCGTGACATTTGTGTTAGTTCGATCTGGTTGCGATGATCGCATTTTTGTGTGAGCAATAATACTATTTTTTGCTTAATTTCTTTTTCTTTGCGATAAATTTTGTTTCGTCCGATTTAGATCTGGTTGCGATGAGCGCATTTCTGCGTTAGCAACATTGTTGGGTTATTTGGCACATTTAAAATTCATTATTGCTTTATTATTATTATTATTATTATTATTATTATTATTATTATTATTATTATTATTATTATTATCATTATTTATTATTATTATCATTATTATCATTATTATTACCATTATTATTATTATTGTTATCATTAATTTATTAAAATTTGTTATAATATAAAAATCTGTTTTTTAAAATAAATGACATTAACATCTTTTTTCCAAATTAATATGAAAACCTAATTTTAATTTTCTATATGATTCTATGTATATATTTATTATAATTCTTGTAAATTTTTGTAAATAAAATTAAACCTTATAAACACTTAATGTAAAATTTTGGTGAATGTGATTATTGATTAGTTAAAATTTGTTTTCATCATAATGTGTAAATATTTTTCTTAATAATTGTTAATATATAATTAGAGATAATTAAATTTTTGTAAATGATTAAGAAATTTATAATTATGTTATATTTAGAACTTTATATTATAGTAATTATTTAATCATTTATGTTTCTAAATAAAAATCAAATCTTATGATATTTAGAACTTTATATTATAGTAATTATTTAATCATTTATGTTTCTAAATAAAAATCAAATCTTATGATATTTAGAACTTTATATTATAGTAATTATTTAATCATTTATGTTTCTAAATAAAAATCAAATCTTATGTTTAATCACGTTATTAATTAATTATTATTGCTAATCATATTTTGTTGCTTATTATTATTTTGAAATTTCTATCTTATTATTTTTTCTAACTTTGTCTATTTTTCTCATTATTATTGTTTCAACTAATTATTTTCACTAACTTTATATTTATACTAACCTTATTTAATTTTTCTTATTATTTACTAACCCTAATATTTTATTTGCTTATTTGTTATTTTATTTATTTATTATAATTTTGTAATTGCCTCTTGGATGTAAATTGTAATTACTTAATTATTATTATCATTATGGTTAGTAATTAGGGAGTGCTAATATGTATGATATTTAAAAAAATAAATTAGATCATTTTAATATAAGATAATTAAATTAAACATTTCACACACGTAAGTCGATTTTAATCGCCGTCTCACTTCTTAAGGATATCCCTCAAGTTGTCTATGAATAATGGTTAAGTGGGGTGTATAAAGCAAGTCCCTCAAATAGAAAAATCATCAAAGTCCCTTATGGTTGCCTTTACGAATCGAGTCCCTTTCGAAAAATGATGATGGTCCCTTATATGTGCTTATTACATCCCACAATGGCCTTCAAAGTCAAATTGTCCCTCACATATCCCTTAACATCCAAAGTAAGGACTACCTACTCCATTATAGTAGGGATAGTCTTACTAAGGAAAGGATAAAGAATAAGAAAGACCTTAAAACATTAGGGTAGGCTACTCCTAGATACTTGCTCACTTCAAAACTTTTTCACACTTAAACAAATTTCCAACAAAATTTTCAAACAAGTTTTTTTCACATCCATACACGGATTATTATTAAACTATTCTGAAATTTTTTGCTATTCACACACTACACTTTCAAAACAATTCAAAAGTGAGCTTAAGTACCTAAGAGCCCATGGATAACCATGGATGAAAAGGGTGCTAACACCTTCCCTTTTCATAACCTACCCCCCGGACCCAAAATATTCTCTAAGGTCTTTCCTGTTCTTTTATAACCTTTCCTTATGGATAAAATAAAAGTCGGTGGCGACTCTTGCTATCCGCAACATTGTTTAAAGTCAGTTCACCGGGTTACAGAGTTCTGTAACACGGTGGGAGAACTGACTTTAAACAATGTTGCGGATAGCAAGAGTCGCCACCGACTTTTATTTTATCCATAAGGAAAGGTTATAAAAGAACAGGAAAGACCTTAGAGAATATTTTGGGTCCGGGGGATAGGTTATGAAAAGGGAAGGTGTTAGCACCCTTTTCATCCATGGTTATCCATGGGCTCTTAGGTACTTAAGCTCACTTTTGAATTGTTTTGAAAGTGTAGTGTGTGAATAGAAAATTTTCAGAATAGTTAATAAATAATCCATGTAAGGATGTGTTAAGAACTTGTTTGAAAACTTGTTGAAAATTTGTTTAAGTGTGAAAAAGTTTTGAAGTGAGCAAGTATCTAGGAGTAGCCTACCCTAATGTTTTAAGGTCTTTCTTATTCTTTATCCTTTCCTTAGTAAGACTATCCCTACTATAATGGAGTAGGTAGTCCTTACTTTGGAAAGGATAAAGAATAAGAAAGACCTTAAAACATTAGGGTAGGCTACTCCTAGATACTTGCTCACTTCAAAACTTTTTCACACTTAAACAAATTTTCAACAAGTTTTCAAACAAGTTCTTAACACATCCTTACATGGATTATTTATTAACTATTCTGAAAATTTTCTATTCACACACTACACTTTCAAAACAATTCAAAAGTGAGCTTAAGTACCTAAGAGCCCATGGATAACCATGGATGAAAAGGGTGCTAACACCTTCCCTTTTCATAACCTATCCCCCGGACCCAAAATATTCTCTAAGGTCTTTCCTGTTCTTTTATAACCTTTCCTTATGGATAAAATAAAAGTCGGTGGCGACTCTTGCTATCCGCAACATTGTTTAAAGTCAGTTCTCCCACCGTGTTACAGAACTGGCGACTCTGCTGGGGATTTATTTAAGAGGGGTACCCTTAGGAATTATGATCACTTTAAATTGTTTGCCTTGTTTGCTTTATTATTATATTGTTGGGGTGCTCTTATGTGTGAAAGGTCCTAACCCGGATCTAGTGTACCTTAGGTAAATGGCAATAGACCAAGGAAACTGTACGACGTATATCGATACGGTTGATCTGGTGGCCATAGTTAGTGCGACTTCTTGGTTGGTGCTTATATTCCTTAAGTCAAGTTGAGGATAATATTGAGGCTGCCATATGTTGTCAATGCACTAACTGACTTTTAGAACCCTAGTTAACTCATCTTGGCCTTTAGAAAGTAGTGAGGTAACCGACTTTGGTGCAGACTGAAGTTGGTTGACACTCGATACTACGCTCATTGAGATCTTAAACTTGGAGGGTTTTGGTTGGCAAGTAAGTTGCCTTCTGAACAACCACCCTTGTGAAGGATCAATGATATTGAGATCCCTTAGAACCTGGTTACTTTTGTAGGACAGGATGAACCATCTAACTTCAGGGGAGGGTACTTGCCTTTGAACCTCATGCAAGCCTTTAAACCTAGGGCTATGGTGTGACTTGTTTGTGTGTGCCACATGTTTGTGATTGAGCATGACATCATGACATCATCATGCATCATAAGCATATCATTTTCCCTAACCATTTCAAGGACCAAAGGATTTATCTTTGTTCTTTGTTGCAGGTCATGGCTTCTGCTCGTAGAAACACCATCAGGATCAACTTTGTAGGGATACCTGCTAAGCTCAAGGAGTTGGTTTCCCTAGTGCCTGATCATTCCCAGTTCAACAAGAGACATGGTCACTTATTGGATCTAGTTACTTCAGGGTTCAGTGAAGACATGATGAGTGTGCTGTTTCAGTTCTTTGACCCTAAGCACCATTGCTTTACATTTCCTGATTATCAGCTGGTTCCAACCATGGAGGAGTTCTCTAAACTTCTGGGTATACCTGTTCTTGATCAGAAGCCATTCACAGGCTTAGAGAAGGAGCTTAAACCAGAAGTTATTGCTGCAGCTCTACATCTGAAGAAGTCTGACATTGTTCTAGAGACGAGAAGTGGAGTTAAAGGTATTCTTGCCAAGGTATTAGTGGATAAAGCTCAAATGTTCTTGAAGGCTATGAGCTACGATGCTGTTGAGGAGATCTTAGCCTTATTGGTTTATGGCTTAGTGTTGTTCCCCAATCCTGATCAGTTCATAGACGTTCATGCCATCAACATATTCCTGAGTCACAATCCAGTGCCTACTTTACTTGGAGACATCCTACATTCTCTTCACACCCGTACTACAAGGGCAAGAGGAACTTTGATGTGCTGCATACCTTTACTTTCTAGGTGGTTTATTTCTCACCTTCCTCGCTCAGTAATGAAGAATGAGCAAGGGTTCAGATGGTCCAAGAGGATCATGTCACTTTCTCACTCAGACATCCATTGGTGCTCCAGATCTATGGAGAATGTCACCATCATTGACCGTTGTGGGGAGTTTCCTAATGTGCCACTTCTAGGCATAAGAGGAGGCATCACCTACAAACCATCTCTAGCTTTACGACAGTTTGGTTACGCCCGGAGCGATGGTCCACATGACATGTTGATTCAGGGCATTGTGTTTGACTACGACAACGATCTTCAGGGTTACCGTCAGAGATTCATACGAGCTTGGGGAAAGGTAAACAGGATTGACAGCAAGACACTGGAGCCTAAGTACACCATTCCTATGGAGGCTTATCTCAGATGGGTACGATTTTGTGCTCAGACACTCATGATGCCATATCCTTCCATCCTACCAGTTACCATGGAACCTGTTGCTGAAGGAGACACAGCTTATACCATCCTTCACCTAGACATGCCTACTGATATGGAAGACTTGCAGAGAGCATGGATCCAACTGAAAGAGCAAAGGGATACTTTCGAGGCTCATTACAAAGCAAGCCAAGCAAGGATCCTAGAGCTAACAAAGCTACTTCATGAGGAACGAAACCTCAACTCATACCTCAACACCAAGAGGAGACGTCCATGGGAGACTTAAAACCCCATCTTTTGTACTTATTTCGTTTTCATTTTTTGTAAGCCTAAAAGGCAAAACAAGTTATTACTAATAAAAAGTTACTTTCTTGTTTGTTTAAGCAAATTTAAATCCTGCGGTCCTTGAAAACATTGCATATGCATTCCCATATCATTGCATCACAGGTTTATAATTGTGCACAGGTTTCTCATCTCCTCGCTGTTTATTTCAGCAATGGCTCTTGAACAATCAGTCAAGGATCTCCAGGCACAGAATGCACAGTTCCAAGAGCTGATCCTGAACCTATCCAAGGGGCAGGATGAATTGAAGGCACTGCTGGCCAAGAAGACTAAGAAGGCTAGAAGGTCTGCTGGGTTGCTCAACATGGGAAGAAGGTTCAAAGGTCCTGTCAAGACCAAGGAACATGTTGAAGACTATGAATCTGAAGAATCTGAGCAGGAGAGAGGCAGTCTCCACAACACTATGGGGGACTCTGATTCTGAGGCTAACTACTACCATGAGCCTAACGAAGACAAATTCAAGATGCTGGTGGATATAATGGATGCTATGGAATTACAGAAATCATCTGGGCTGGATTTTGAGGATTTGAGCTTGATATCTGGGGTGGTCATACCCATTGGGTTCAAAGTTCCTACATTTGTTGTCTATGATGGGGTCTCTTGTCCCAAATTGCATCTGAGGTCTTATGTCAGAAGAATGCAACCCCACACTGCTGATAAAAAGTTGTGGATCCATTTCTTTCAAGAGAGTTTATCTGGAGCTCAGCTAGAGTGGTATTATCAGTTGGAGAGTGTCAACATCAGAGATTGGAATGACCTTGCTGAAGCTTTCTACAAGCAGTATCAATACAATGCTGACTTAGCCCCCACTCGCATGCAGCTTCAAAGCATGTCTATGGGTGCCAAAGAAAGCTTTAAGGAGTATGCTCAGAAGTGGAGAGACTTAGCTGGAAGAGTTCAACCCCCTTTGACTGATAGGGAGTTGGTTGATATGTTCATGTGTACGCTGAATGGTCCGTTTTACAGTCATCTCATTGGAAGCTCATCATCTGGCTTCACTGAGTTGATCATGACAGGAGAGCGAGTAGAGAATGGTATCAAGAGTGGTAAGATCCAAGTGGGCACTTCTTCATCAGGTGCTGCAAAGAAGCCTCCCACTGGGAAGAAAAAATCTAATGCTGTGTATGGTCAGCCTGATCGTAACAGAAGGCATCAGTCTGTTAGTGCAGTTCATATTTCAAATCCAACTCCTGCAACAACAGAGCAGCCTCAAGGCAACCAACAGAGGGCTAGAAGACAGTTCACGAAGATCAACATGTCAATGGCTCAGGCATTACAACATTTGTTGAAGGCTGAACTTATTACCCTGAGGGAGGCTCCTCAGAATCCCAATGTTACCTCTCCCAAGTACAATCCCAATGCACGATGTGCATATCATTCAAACTGTCCAGGACATGATACTAATAACTGCTGGGTCTTGAAGAACAAAATTCAGGATATGATTGATGCTGGAGAAATTGAGTTTGATCCACCAGGTACTCCAAATGTGATTACAGCTCCAATGCCAAATCACGAGAAGACTGTCAACGCCATTGATGAAGATATTGATGAAGATTTGCATGTCTATTCAGTTATGGAGTTGAGCACACCATTGTCTTTTATCAAAAAGAGGTTAGTACAAGCTGGGATCTTTCCAGGTTGTCATGAAGATTGTCTATATTGTACCTATAAGCCGGATAGTTGCTTCATTTTGAGAGATGGGATTCAACGTCTCATGGATAAATATACTATAGTGTTTGAAAGAAGACCAGCATCTGTAAAAAGTATGGTGGATCATCTGACTCAGGGTAAGAAGATTGAAGAGGTTGACATGGTTGACAAAGTACCACTAAGAATCACTTCAAAGGGTCCCATTAAAATCACTCATCAGGGCCCAATCAAGATTACTGCTGAAGGTCCTGTGAAAGTTGTCGCTGAAGCCAGAGTAGCTCCTCTGATCATTACCACTCCTGGTCCTATTCCTTATACATCCGACAAAGCTGTGCCTTGGCACTATGGGTCTGATGTTTACATCCATGGTGTCAAGCAGGAGCCTTTACCTGATATGCCTGTTGACATTGATAATATTGCTGGATCTAGCAAGATCACTCGTAGTGGAAGAGTCTTCTCTCCTCCAGTTGCTTCTAAGAGTGCAGTTACTCCTGCTGTTACTTCCACCACTGATGCTCGGGGCAAGGGTCCTGTTATTGAGCCTGTATCTACTGATGTGCCAGCTGCTGATGACCTCTCTAAGCAGATGGAAGAAGTATTGAAAATCATTCGCAAGAGTGATTATGATATTGTTGATCAGCTGGGGCATACTCCCTCAAAGATTTCTATGCTCTCCCTGTTATTATGTTCTGAGGCTCATGCCAAGTCATTGATCGAGTTTCTAAAGATGGCTCATGTACCCAGTGCAATTTCTGTGGACCAGTTTGAGAATTGTGTTGCGCACCTGACCTATGACAACGGGTTAGGATTTTCTGATGCTGACTTGACCCCTGCCAAGAGGGATCATAACAGGGCCTTGCATATTTCAATTGAATGCAGGGGCACTACCCTGTCTCATGTGCTGATAGACAATGGTTCCTCTCTGAATGTGTTGCCTAAGGAAGTCCTGAACAAGCTGAGTACTGAAGATACGGTATTGAAGCCCAGTAATATTGTGGTAAAGGCTTTTGATGGTTCTAGAAGAGTAGTGCATGGGGAAATTGATCTTCCAATCAAGGTTGGCTCTCAGGTGTTTACTGCTACATTCTATGTGATGGATATTCGTCCTTCGTACTCATGTCTGCTTGGTCGTCCCTGGATCCATGGGGCAGGTGCGGTGACCTCCACATTACATCAAAAGTTGAGATATCCGGTGAATGGAAAAGTTGTTACTGTCTTTGGAGAGGAAGAATACTTTGTCAGCCATGTAAACACTTTCAAGTATCTGGAAGTAGAAGGTGAATACATTGAAACTCCATGTCAGTCATTTGAAGTGGTTCCCTGGGCTGTTAAGGATTGTGTGACTCCTCCTGCTGTGAAGAAGGTTCCTGTGGTCATCAGAAACCCTCCAACAATGGCAATGGCTTCCCTCAATGATGCAAAAGCTATGGTGGAAGAAGAGTCCCAGAAGGCTGTCCGTCGTGCCCGTGCTGTTCGTATCACCAATCAAGGGGTTATCAATGCCGTGGGAGATCAAGATGAAGACTACAACTTGGAGGCATGGATTCTTCCTACTGTGGGTGCTGGACTCAATAATTGGACAGCTGAAGATGTTATCCCTATCTCCTTTAGTCAGGAGTAAATACTATTACTGTGTTATGTTTTTAAATTTATAATTTCTGGAACAATTAAAACTTTCAAGCCATGTGCCTTACCCGGGGCACAATGGTGTGCTTGTTACGGGTTGTCATCTCATTTGCATACTTCATTCGATAAAATCAGTGGACGTTTCGTTTTCGTAAATATTGTGTTCCTTGTCTTTCTTTTTCTTTTATTTTTGCTTTATCAGCTATGTGTTCTTACACACACCCACGTTACTAAAATGCCGATCCTCATCCACTCTGGATCCAATTGATAACAGTTCTACTATTGCCAATTACAATTTCGAGAATCCGATCTATCAAACTGAAGACGGAAACGAGGACGATTGTGAAATATCTGTAGGGCTTGCTAGGTTGTTACAACAAGAAGAGAAAGCTATACAGCCACATGAAGAGCCAGTCGAAGTTGTGAATCTGGGAACTGAAGAAAACAGAAAAGAGGTCCAGATAGGGGCTGATTTAGACAACACTGCTCAGCATAAGAATGCAGGGGCAACATATCAGCGTGCTATGGTGGCTTTGTTTCATGATATGATTCATCATGAGATAGAGGTATATGTGGATGATATGATAGCCAGGTCTCAGAATGAAGAACAACATCTTGATCATCTGCACAAGTTGTTTGAGAGGTTGAAGAAATACAAGTTGAGATTAAATCCAAACAAGTGTACTTTTGGAGTTAGATCTGGAAAGCTCCTGGGTTTCATTGTCAGTGGAAAAGGTATTGAAGTGGATCCTGCAAAAGTGAAAGCTATACGAGAGATGCCAGCTCCCCGTACTGAGAAGGAGGTTAGAGGTTTCTTGGGACTACATTGCAAGATTTATTTCCCAATTAACTACCATCTGTGAGCCAATCTTCAAGTTGTTGAAGAAAGATCAGGTGATGGAATGGAATGATGAGTGCCAAACTGCCTTTGATGAAATCAAGAGATATTTGCTAGAACCTCCAATTTTAATGCCACCAGTTGATGGAAGACCCTTGATTATATATTTAACAGTATTAGACAACTCAATGGGGTGTGTATTGGGGCAACATGACGAGTCTGGTCGAAAAGAGCAGGCAATATACTACCTTAGCAAAAAGTTTACCGACTGTGAAACAAAATACTCACTGCTCGAGAAAACTTGCTGCGCTTTGGCACGGGCTGCTCGCCGACTAAGACAGTATATGTTGACCCATACTACCTTGTTGATTTCAAAGATGAATGGGGCAGTTGAAGCTGCTAATAAGAACATTAAGAAGATTGTACAGAAGATAACTGTTACTTACAAGGATTGGCACGAGATGTTACCATTTGCTCTGCATGGTTATCGTACTACAATACGTACTTCAACCGGGGCAACCCCATTCTCCTTGGTCTATGGTATGGAAGCAGTTCTGCCTATTGAAGTTCAGATCCCCTCCTTGAGAATTATGAAGGATGCAGGCTTGGATGAAGATGAGTGGATTCAGACTCGACTTGACCAGATAAATTTGATTGATGAGAAAAGGTTAGCAGCAGTTTGTCATGGCCAGATGTACCAGAAACGGATGATCAAAGCTTTTAACAAGAAGGTTAAGCCAAAGGTATATCAGGCTGGTGACTTGGTAATCAAGCGTATCATATTACCACAGGGTGATCCTAGGGGCAAGTGGACTCCAACATATGAGGGACCATTTGTAGTCAAGACAGTGTTCTCAGGAGGTGCCATGATATTGACTACAATGGATGGTGAAGACTTCCCACAACCTGTAAACGCAGACATAGTTAAAAAATACTACGCATAAAAAGAGACCCGCTAGGTTGACAGGCCTAGGAAAAAATAAGGGCATCCCGGCAAACCAAAAGGGTTTGGGCAAAAATTAGGGATATATATATAAAAAGATGTACACCCGGCAAGTCGAAAACCTGAAAAGGCGGCTTGGGCAAAAAAGGGTATCCCGGTGGATTGAAAACCTGAAAGGGCAATCCAGGCAAAAGTTAGGGATTAAAGCGTATGACTATGTCTCGTTTGGATCACTCATGAAACTGCAACCAGTTGTACTACTTACTCAAGCTCAAACAGATAAAGCTCAATCCAATCGTTTCCGTCTCAACAGCAAGAAGATGAGATACTTGAGGGGCAATAGTAGAATTGAAACTCAATAGGATTATTTCCCACATAGCTGATTCTTTTTGTAAAACTTCATGACAAAATTCTCTTACTAGGGTTTATGTCTCCTTGTACAAACTTACCCGTGTATGGGTCACTTTTGATATAAATAAATTCCATCTTTTGAATCCAGATTTACTTTTACCCTATTTACATAAGCGAAACGTCCATTGGTTGTGTTTGAATGTATGTATGCCTTTGAATATGATTGATGTTTACCAGAAATGCATGTATGCTTTTAATATGATTGATGTTTACCAGAAATGCATGAAAATGCAGTAATAGTATTTACTAAGGACGAACGAGGGAAGGATTTCAACGAAGCTTCGCCGGTTCATCTTTACAAGGCAGTTACAAACCATCAGTAGGACTAATCCATTTTCACAAAGTCTAATCTCCCCTGGAATTTATATCCATCTCTTTTATCCTCATACGGATATACGGGAAATTACTTTCCAATAAGGGCACGATGAACGAAGACGGGATGTTATACTTATCCTACTATCAAACGAAAACGAAGGTTATCTATACCCTACTGTCCCCAACAACGGGAGGTTATCTATACCTTGTTATCCCCAACAATGGGAGGTTATCTATACCTTGTTATCCCCAGCAGACGGAGGGTTATGTATTCTTCAACAACGAATCGGGATTTATTTTCCTTGGCCAGCAGTTGTTATACAAGGATATCCAGACACTTCCAGCAGTGTCATATCATACATGCATCATTTACATCATACCATAACATATATGTCTATAGTACATTACCTAAGTGCATCATGTCATACATGCATACATAAAGCATAAACTAATGTTGTTATACAGAATGCTACCTTGTTTACAGGTTAATTATCCAACAAACAAGCTTATGATCTTTGGGACTGCTTTATTGTAACCTCAGGGTTACTTTATCCTCCTGATGAGCTTCTTATTACTTTGGGACTGCTTTATTGTAACCTCAGGGTTATTTTATCCTCCTGATAGCCTCTCATGACTTCAAGACTGCTTTAGAGCTACTGATTGCTCTATCCTCCTGAAATCATCCTATTACTTCAAGACTGCTTTAGAGCTATTCATTGCTCTATCCTCATGAGGTCATATTACTACTTCAAGACTGCTTTAGAGCTATTGATTGCTCTATCCTCCTGAAGCCATCTAATTATTTCAAGACTGCTTTAGAGTTATCCATTGCTCTATCCTCCTGAAATTACATTATTATTTCAAGACTGCTTTAGAGTTATCCATTGCTCTATCCTCCTGAAATTACATTATTATTTCAAGACTGCTTTAGAGTTATCCATTGCTCTATCCTCCTGAAATTACATTATTATTTCAAGACTGCTTTAGAGCTATTCATTGCTCTATCCTCCTGAAATCATTACTTCAAGACTGCTTTAGAGCTATTGATTGCTCTATCCTCCTGAAGACATATCACGTTATTAATTCAAGACTGCTTTAGAGCTATTCATTGCTCTATCCTCCTGAAATCATTACTTCAAGACTGCTTTAGAGTATTCATTGCTCTATCCTCCTGAAATTACATTATTATTTCAAGACTGCTTTAGAGCTATTCATTGCTCTATCCTCCTGAAATCATTACTTCAAGACTGCTTTAGAGCTATTGATTGCTCTATCCTCCTGAAGACATATCACGTTATTATTTCAAGACTGCTTTAGAGCTATTCATTGCTCTATCCTCCTGAAATCATTACTTCAAGACTACTTTAGAGCTGTTGATTGCTCTATCCTCCTGAAGCCATTCTATTACTTCAAGACTGCTTTAGAGCTATTGATTGCTCTATCCTCCTGAAGCCATTATTACTTCAAGACTGCTTTAGAGCTATTGATTGCTCTATCCTCCTGAGGTCCGATTTATCACTTCAAGACTGCTTTAGGGTTATCATTATTGATCGCTCTATCCTCATGAAGACATGCTGTTACATCAGTATTACTCCAGACTCCTGACAGCTCTCATTATACTACTGAAGAACTTTCCCCTAGTGGCATCTTTAAGCCCACTCAATCATGTTCAACCAACCATCAATATCACTCCATGCACTGGTGAGTGCAAATTTTTGGGCTTTTGTGTTCAATCCCCTTCAACCTTCCAGGTTACGACTGGCAAATATACCAATCTAACCCCTCAGGTTTCAGAAAATTGAACAGGGGCAGCTGTTGCACCCCAAAATTTGCCCTCACAATACAAGACTTTGTGTTCCAAGAAGGTTCACAAGGTTCACAAAATTCATAATTGGTCAGAAGAGTTGACAATTCCCTCAGACAATGCACCTCCTAAGCAGTGCATCCAAAACTAGGGTTTTGACTTTAATCAGGCTAAATGGACTTCCAAGACTTCAAGTGAGCTTCATAACATCTTATATGTGTATAAGAACCCCCATGTCAAGTTTCAAGACTTTTCTCAAAAGTTTGCTCAGTCAGATGATCAGATAAGTCAAAAGCAGTCAATGCAGTTAAAAGGTCAAACTGAGGTCAACTGTGGTCAAACCAAAGTCAAACTTCATGATTTTTTTTGCCAACATCAAAGAGAGGTTGGGTGAGAAATATTATCATAATAACTGTAATACCCCAAATTTTGCCCTAAGATTTGTCGTCGCATTTCATTGCATTTAATCAATTACTAACAAATTTGTGTAGTCGTTTGACTTTTTGCAGGTAAATATCATATGGCATGCACTTTTTTTCTAAAAAGTAAAAATGACACAATTGGCAGGAGGACATGTGTAAGGAGTTATGAGTGTGAGAGGTTGAGAGTTCGAATCTCACCTTTGGCACTTTTTGTTGTTTTTATTATTTTTACTCTAAATTTTTCTATCTTTCATTAAAAAAAATAACAAAAATAGTTTTTTATTATTATTTAATTATTATTTTCGTATTTTAATTAAATCATTTTTTAAAATATTATTTTTTTCACTTTTTTCTAAATTATTCATAAAAATATCCAAAAAATCATAAAATAAAAAAATATTGAAAAAAATTTTGTTCTTTTTATAATATTTTTTATTTTAGGAATCAATAGGATTATTAGTTTTTATTTTAAGTTTATTTTAATTATTTTAAATTATTTAAATTTTATTTTTTCTTAACTAATTATTTAGTTTGGGCTTTAAAATGGGCTTTAGGGACATTATTGACAATTTGGTGTTAACCCTAATTTGTTCCCTATATATACATGTGTTGCCTTGTTGGAAAAGAGGGGAGAATGAAAAAAAAACCTAAGAGGAGTGAGTGCCGTTTGCCGTTATTTAGTTTTCTTCTTCATCCATTACTATTGTTTCTTTTTCTTCATCGTTTACCGTTATTTCTTTTCCTTCATCTAATACTGTTGTTTCTTTTTCTTCATCTTTTACCGTTATTTCTTTTTCTTCATCTATTACCGTTATTTCTTTTTCTTTATCTATTACTGTTACGTTTATATATATATAATTTTTAAATTGTTAGAGTTTATATATATAAGATTTTTGATCGAATTATGTCGATACGATGTTTGCACATTTGTGTGCATGACGCGTGACATTTGTGTTAGTTCGATCTGGTTGCGATGATCGCATTTTTGTGTGAGCAATAATACTATTTTTTGCTTAATTTCTTTTTCTTTGCGATAAATTTTGTTTCGTCCGATTTAGATCTGGTTGCGATGAGCGCATTTCTGCGTTAGCAACATTGTTGGGTTATTTGGCACATTTAAAATTCATTATTGCTTTATTATTATTATTATTATTATTATTATTATTATTATTATTATTATTATTATTATTATTATTATTATTATCATTATTTATTATTATTATCATTATTATCATTATTATTACCATTATTATTATTATTGTTATCATTAATTTATTAAAATTTGTTATAATATAAAAATCTGTTTTTTAAAATAAATGACATTAACATCTTTTTTCCAAATTAATATGAAAACCTAATTTTAATTTTCTATATGATTCTATGTATATATTTATTATAATTCTTGTAAATTTTTTTAAATAAAATTAAACCTTATAAACACTTAATGTAAAATTTTGGTGAATGTGATTATTGATTAGTTAAAATTTGTTTTCATCATAATGTGTAAATATTTTTCTTAATAATTGTTAATATATAATTAGAGATAATTAAATTTTTGTAAATGATTAAGAAATTTATAATTATGTTATATTTAGAACTTTATATTATAGTAATTATTTAATCATTTATGTTTCTAAATAAAAATCAAATCTTATGATATTTAGAACTTTATATTATAGTAATTATTTAATCATTTATGTTTCTAAATAAAAATCAAATCTTATGATATTTAGAACTTTATATTATAGTAATTATTTAATCATTTATGTTTCTAAATAAAAATCAAATCTTATGTTTAATCACGTTATTAATTAATTATTATTGCTAATCATATTTTGTTGCTTATTATTATTTTGAAATTTCTATCTTATTATTTTTTCTAACTTTGTCTATTTTTCTCATTATTATTGTTTCAACTAATTATTTTCACTAACTTTATATTTATACTAACCTTATTTAATTTTTCTTATTATTTACTAACCCTAATATTTTATTTGCTTATTTGTTATTTTTTTTATTTATTATAATTTTGTAATTGCCTCTTGGATGTAAATTGTAATTACTTAATTATTATTATCATTATGGTTAGTAATTAGGGAGTGCTAATATGTATGATATTTAAAAAAATAAATTAGATCATTTTAATATAAGATAATTAAATTAAACATTTCACACACGTAAGTCGATTTTAATCGCCGTCTCACTTCTTAAGGATATCCCTCAAGTTGCCTATGAATAATGGTTAAGTGGGGTGTATAAAGCAAGTCCCTCAAATAGAAAAATCATCAAAGTCCCTTATGGTTGCCTTTACGAATCGAGTCCCTTTCGAAAAATGATGATGGTCCCTTATATGTGCTTATTACATCCCACAATGGCCTTCAAAGTCAAATTGTCCCTCACATATCCCTTAACATCCAAAGTAAGGACTACCTACTCCATTATAGTAGGGATAGTCTTACTAAGGAAAGGATAAAGAATAAGAAAGACCTTAAAACATTAGGGTAGGCTACTCCTAGATACTTGCTCACTTCAAAACTTTTTCACACTTAAACAAATTTCCAACAAAATTTTCAAACAAGTTTTTTTCACATCCATACACGGATTATTATTAAACTATTCTGAAATTTTTTGCTATTCACACACTACACTTTCAAAACAATTCAAAAGTGAGCTTAAGTACCTAAGAGCCCATGGATAACCATGGATGAAAAGGGTGCTAACACCTTCCCTTTTCATAACCTACCCCCCGGACCCAAAATATTCTCTAAGGTCTTTCCTGTTCTTTTATAACCTTTCCTTATGGATAAAATAAAAGTCGGTGGCGACTCTTGCTATCCGCAACATTGTTTAAAGTCAGTTCACCGGGTTACACCAACACACTGGAACCATTTCACGCAAGGATGAGATACCTCAAATGCCTATCATGGAAGTTAAACTTTTTTATATTTGGGGTATAGACTTTATGGGACCTTTTCCATCCTCAAATAAGAATAAGTACATACTCGTTACTGTGGAATACATGTCTACATGGATCGAGTCCATTGCCTCCCCAACAAATGATACCGACGTAGTAACTAAAATGTTCAAAATGTAATATTTCCTAGGTTTGGAACACCTAGACTCGTTATCGATGATGATGGATCACACTTTATTTCTAAATGTTTTGAAAAGCTCTTGCTTAATTATGGGGTCAAACATCACGTAGAACCCCTTACCATCCGCAAACAAGCGAAGAATTGGAAATCTCAAACCGTGAGATTAAGAGAATTATAGAGAAAACGGTTTTCACCTCAAGGAAGGATTTGCCAACTAAGTTAAGCGACGCACTGTGGGCCTATAAGACAACCTATAAGACCCCCATAGGAACAACTCCCTTTAAGGTCGTTTATGGAAAATCATGTCATCTTCCTGTAGAGTTAGAACATAAAGCTTAATGGGTCATTAAGACCCTTAATATGGATTATACTACTGCTGGGGCTAGGAAAATGTTTGATCTACATGAGCTTGAGGAGTTACGACTAGATGCCTATGAAAATGCTATGATATGTAAAGAACCAACGGAAAAAATGGCATGATCAACACATATCTAGAAGAAAGTTTAATAAGGGTGAGCTAGTGTTACTGTTTAAGTCTAGACTTAAGTTATTTCCCAGAAGTTTACGTTCTCGATGGTTTGGACCATTCGAGGTAACAAGAGTTCGTGCATCCGATGCTATAGAAGTATGGAGTGAATCCACAGGAAAATTCATAGTGAACAGGCAGAGGCTTAAGCACTACCACATTGAAGAGGAAATAATTACTATTCTAGTTTGAAACTAGATGAGCCACTTGCCAGCCTACCTGTAGAATGAATGTAAAACATGTCAAACAAACGACGTAAAATAAAGAGCTGCATGGGTGGTAACCTACGAGTTTATTTCAATTACCTTCCCCAATTAAATAAGTGGCAAATTAAACCCCGTTGAGCATGCACCTGAAGGCGTTGATACTGATGAGGAGTTTGATCATAGAGAGCGACACTCCTCTATGCACACATCTTCCTCACCCTACTATTCACCTGCATACATTGCACATCATTTTACCGACGCTTTTGCATGTACCTCTTCTGAGCATCAGACTCGAGAAAAGTATGACTATACAACTATCTGGACCTCCCTTGACGGTGGCTTTTATAAGATGCGGTCCAGGAATGACATTGATGTCAAGCATGACCAATTATTCTCAACTATACATCGATAACAGGTGCATATGATGGCCCATATACAATAGTTGTAAGAGTAACTACATGATTCTCAGGGGCGAAACCAACATATGATATCAGATCTGACTGACTAGCTGAAGGGGTTGATGGTGGGGCTAGAGGAGAGAAATTCCATGGAGGTTCAACATCAACTATACCGTGATAATCTCATGGAGGATATGTTGCACAACATGCATAGTATGGGTATACCACCTCCACCTCCTCACTACGGACAACCTAGAGGGAGAGGTCGTGGCTGACATTGATATCTCACTTATCACCAGGTTCTACTCTCTCTGTCTCTCTGTCTCTCTCTCTCTCTCTCTCTCTCTCTCTCTCTCTCTCTCTCTCTCTCTCTCTCTCTCTCTCTCTCTCTCTCTCTCTCTCTCTCTCTCTCTCTTATTTCAAAATATTGAGGATAATGTTTGACTTAAGTGTAGGGGAGGTGATTTACTAATTTTATTTTTTTTCATGCACTTTTTTATTTAATCATGTTAGCTTTAGTTTCTTTTGTGTTTAGTATTTCTTGGTTATTTTTCTTATTGTTTCTATAGTGTAATATATGTAACGAGTCTTTAAATGTGCTGTTGAACCATTTATGCATGGTTTATGCTATTTGTTGAATTTTCAGTTTTCTTGAGTCATACCAAAAAAATTTAAAGTACATAGGAAGCTTAGTTTTAGTTTGAAAGTATATAGGTTGTAAAGAGAAGAGAGGCTAGGTAAAGAAGACTTGGGAAAATCCGACAAAATCAGTATTATCCTAACACCTCAAGACTCCCAATTATGCAAATTAGTTTAAATCCCCATTATACTTTAGTCTTCTTTACAGACCGCATTTATTAAGTTAGGTAACCCTTACTCGGTTATTTAGCCCAAATAAAGTGGTTGAATCCCTTTAAAAAGAAAAAAACATATTTGAAAAAGGAAGAAAACTTAAAAATTTGAAAGAATAGATGTTTGGGTTATAATAACTAACAGACCGTCTACCATGTAAGACGAGAGATAAAAGACCTTAATGTGACTGTCATGAATGAAAGAGGATTAGAAGGAAATAAGAAAAGTATACTTTATTTCAATTGCATGATTTAGCACTAATATGCATAGGAGGGAGGCTTGTGTCCACAAAAGTGGTTTGTGTTGTTACAATATCCTTGATGTTGCATTAGTGCCTATCGAATTGACTCTATCTGAACTGATTTTCATTAGCCACATACAAGTAGTTTTAAAAACTTTGCTTTTCTCTATATCTTTGTGATCATATTGCTACATTTTAAATGTTTACATGCTAGCTAAATTATTTGAGGACAAGCAATGGTTCAAGTGTAAGGGAGTTTGATTAGGGGATAAAACATAGAGTATTTAGACTCGATTCACATGAACTTTTATGTAATTTCGTATATTTTTATTTGTGTTAATTGGTTCTTATTATGTATTGCATGTATGTGTTGACTGGATACTCAGGCGAACAAGAAAGAAGAAAGAGGGATCAAAAAAGGCAAAAAATGTTGCAAAAATGGAAATCTAGCAGGCTGACGCCCGTCAGCCCCCTTGGCGGCCATCAGCCCTTAAAGACAGCTCCAACCGATGACCTTCATCTTGACCAAAGCTGGTCTTTTGCCCCACTTTAGCTGAACCAATCTCCCCACTCTACGTGTTTTTCTCAACCACTATCCCCCACTTTTCAGTAGTTGTTTGCATAAATTTGAGGCTATATATTAGAATTTCAATTTCAGTTTTAGAGATCCAAGCTCTTAGTATTGTATTTGGCAGAAAATCATTTATTTAAAAAAAACACTTATTTGCTCACATAGAGTGATAAATGCAATTTAGTAGTCAGATTTTAGAAGAAATTTTGTAGACTTTGATCATTCGTGACTTAATCTTGCAGGAATAGTTTTTTCGGAGGTTAATTCCAACATTTTATTATTTCAATATTACATTTTAGGATCCTTTATTTATCAAATTTTCTTACTGTTTTTTATTCTAAGTCTCTCTCTCTCTTTCTCTCTCTCTCTCTCTCTCACACACACACACACACACACACATACACACACACACAGACACACACACACACACACACACACACACACACACACACACACAGAGACACACACACTCACACACACACACACACACACACACACACACACACACACACAGAGACACACACACACAGACACACACACACACAAATATATTTTAAAAATTATTATGTTTATGAATTTTATTTTAAAAAGACGAAATTTTATCGCAAAAGCGGAAATACATCAATATCAATTTCAGCCCGAAAGTGTGAAAACAATATCCGAACATTAAATTTTAGATCTTTAATTTTAAAAACATCTACACCAATTTTTTAATTAATTAAGGGCTATTGGTTCTCAAAAAGTATTTTGAAATTGTAACTTGTAATGTGTAAAAGCAGACGATTACGATTCCGAAATGCAATGTGGGCTGTGAGAAAGTGAGCAATATTTTTAAATTAATAATGCTCCCAAAAATAATTTTTAAAATGAATTGAGGTGCTGAATTTTATACGAGTCTCGAAGGTACTCAGAAATTACATTCTGGTCTCCATTTTCATTAATTCTAAAACAATTTTATTTTAATCCGTTTTTAAGTAAAACTCTTACTGATAACCTTAGATTTACAAAGCGATGATAAATAACGGTAGGTTAACATTGGTCTCTGTGGGTTTAATATTTTTTATACTATAATTGATATTTTCGTGTACTTGTGGAGTATCCATCAACAAATTCATATATCGAACTTAGACGTGTATCGATTACTGACCATAATTATACGAGTCTGATCTAAAATAACTTTTCAAATTAGTAATTGATTAGGGATAAAAAATTATAAGTTGTTACTTAAGGTTTAACGTACCAAATATTTCCTATTTTATTTAATTTTCTTTTAGTTACTTTTGTTTTTACTCTTATTTAGTTTTTGTTTGGTGCAGTGTTACTAAAGTATTTTCTAATTTTACATGCGAGGTTCCAACTCGACACTAATACCATTGGATTTAGAGATTGAGAAGACTTCAAGAGCAATTTGGAGAGTAAATGGTGACGCACCACAAGCTAAGGAGAATCTGGAAGAAGAGAAAACACCTATTTTCTTTTGATAACAAAAGCAATAAAGAGAAACAAGAAATGACACTTCCACCAAAACAAACGATGGAAGACTACTACAGGATTAACTGATGCTGGACATATTTCTTTTGGAATTCAACCCGCTAACCCTGTTACTTTTGATATTAAGAATTATGTGATTTCAGGTTTGAGAGATAACCCGTTCAACAAACAAGCTATCAGGTAATCATGGGAGCATCTAGATCGCTTCCATGAGACATGTTTGATGTGCAAACCTAGTTGAGTAAGAGATGATCAAATCAAATTAAGGTTGTTCAGATTCTCTCTAATAATAAGAGTTACAGATTCGTTGCATTGTTTACCAACTGAACTATCCAGACTTGGAAGAAATTGGAAGACAAATTTCTAGAAAAGATTTTCAAAAACACTCAGTTTGTGAGAAGAACAACTGAGATTTTAAAATTTGAACAAGGTGACGCTGAGTCCTGATATGATACACGAGAGAGATTCAAATTGTTACTCAAAAGGTGTTTAAATCAAAACATGAGAAATATGGAACATATGCAACATTTCACTAGAGGTCTAAAAGCTTAAGCAAGAATGCTTTTGGATGCCTCAGTTGGAGGTACAATAAAAATAATAATGAAGACGAAGTGAAATAGTTGATAGAGAAAATGTGTCAAAATGAATATCACTTACAAAGTAAAAGAGGAGTCAAACCAAAAGGTGTACTTGAAGTGGATGAAATTATCGCAGTGATAGCTAAACTAGAGGTGATTTCTAAATAATTAGTTGGAACTACTTATGTCCCAGCCAATGTTAGCCCATTTCACACACTACGGTGTGATTTCTATGGAGTAAGGCATGCTAATGAAAACTGTGTACCAGAAGGAGTGAGTGCTGCGGCTAAATAAGCACATTTTTAGAAGAATACTCCTTATTCTAACATACAATCTTGGTTGGAAAGATCATCCCAACATCAAGTGGAGAAACTATCAAACTCTAAATGCAATTCAAGGTGTTTCACAAGTACCACAAAAAAGGAAACCATCTCAACTTGAAGAAGCCCTGACTTAGTTTATGAAAGTGACTCAAGCTAGTTTTGAGCTAGTAAACAAGAATCACGAAACTATCAGTAATAACACTAAAGCTTCCATAAAAAATCTAGAGATGCAAATTGGAAAGTTATCTAGACAATTAGCTACACAACTTAGTTTAAGTGGGGTTTTGGTGGAAATATCGTAGATAACTCGAAGAATGAGAGTTTTAAGGCTATCAAACTGAGAAATAGAGTGGTATCTTCAATACTTAGTGAGAGTGGTGAGAGAAAAGAAGTAAGTGAGGGTGAGAAGACAAAATGATAGGATAAAGTAGTTGTAAAAGATGGAGAGAAAAAAAAAATAAAGGGAGAAAAAAGTGAGAAAAACTAAGAAACAAATCCTCAATGAACCTAACCTAGAACTACCATACTATGTCAAGCCACCTTACCTTATCTTGAAGAAGAAAGAAAAGAAAGAAATGGAAGTAATGCAGTGGATATTCTTACAAAGATACAGGTAAACATTCCATTTTGTGAATCTCTTGAGCAGATGCCAGTATACAAAAAATTCATGAAATAACTCTTAACCGTAAAGCATAAACTGAAGTATGACGAGCATATTGCTTTAGCAAGATAATATAGTGTTATTATTAGACGTAACCTTCCACCTAAACTGACTAATCCAAGTAGATTTTCTATTCCTTATTCTATTAGTACACTCAAGATCGGCCATGAGCTGTTTGATTTAGGAGCTAGTATCAACTTGATACCTCTATCTATGGTGATGAAGTTGAATTGTAGAGAATCAAATTAAAATCAAATGACTCTTACTTTAGATGATCAATCTATCACTTATCCATATGGAGTTCTTGAAGATGTGCTTATGAGAGTAGATGATTTATTCTTCCCAACTGGTTTTGTGATCCTCAACATGGCATAAGATTCCAAAACACCATTAGTGTTAGGAAGGCCTTTCTTAGAAACAAGTACAACCCTAATTGATGTTGAGATGGGGAACTAATTTTGAGATTCAATAAAGAATGAGTTGTGTTTAATGTATTTGAAGCAATGAAACATTAGAAGGAAAATCCTCAATTCTATAAAGTTGATGTAGTAGAATAAATCATTCAAAAAGTAGTTCCAGATGAGTCACCATCCCCATCGATGGGAAGAGTCATTGTTAATTCCATTAAAGGGGTTGAAGAATAATCTGATAAAGAGTTAGTGTAATGTGAACTTAACTCGCAAGCAACCTAAGTTGAAAGAATAACAAAAAGGATTGAAGATTTAGGTGGTAGTGAACAAAAGAGTTTGATAAAAAGTTCTAATTGAAATAACTTCCAACACACTTGAAATATATATTTTTGGGAGAGCAATCATTGCAACCAACTATTATCAGTAGTTCATTATCTATTTTGGAGGAGGAAAAGGGTGTTGAAAAGTTAGTAGCTGATCACCTTTCAAGGTTGGATAATAGTGAAGTGACCAAGAAGGAAAAAAATATCTTTTAAGAATTTCCGGATGAGCACTTGATGGAAATTAGCGAAAGCCCTTGGTTTGATGATATGGCTAACTACAAAGCTACAAAGAATGTTGAAGAGTACACCTGGCAATAAAAAAAGCGTTTTTACAAAGAGGATAAGTACAATTTGTGGGAAGAACCATATTTGTTTAGGATTAGTCCTAATGGTTTAATTCACAGGTGTGTTGTAGGTGAGAAAGCAAAAAGTATCATGTGGCACTGCATAGCTTAACTTATGAAACCCACCATAGTTGTGTAAGAATTGTAGATAAAGTACTCCAAAGTGGTTTGTGGTGGCCGAATATGTTCAAAAAGTGTAAGTCATATGTCCAGTCGTATCTCAAATGTCAGGAAATACGTAATATCTCCAAGAGGGGTAAAATGCCCCTCAATGGTATGCTAGAAGTAGAAACTTTTGATTGTTGGGGAATTGAGTTCACGGGTCCTTTTCCACCATCTAATTCACATATTTACATTTTTATATAAGTTGATTATATTACCAAGTGGGGTGAAGTCATTGCCTTCATTGATAATGACGACCATATTTTTATTAACTTTTTGAAAAAGAATACTTTTGCTAGATTCGAACTTCTTAGAGTCTTGATAAGTGATAGGGGGTCGCACTTCTGCAACAAGTATTTATAAGGTGTGCTTGCAAAGTATAATGCAAAACACAAAGTTTCCACACCTTACCATCCTCATACTTGTGGCCAAGTGGAGGTATCTAACAAGAAGTTAAAAAAATCTTGAAAAAACAGTTGCAACATCACGAAAGATTGGTATAAGAAGTTAGATTATGCTATTTAGGCATAAAAGAAAAATTTTAAGACTCATTTAGGATTATCTTCGCATCGACTAGTTTATAGAAAAACTTGTCATTTACCGACCGAGTTAGACCACAAAGCTTATTGGGATGTAAAGTGCTTGAAATTTGATGAGAAAGCAATCGAAAGGAGGAGGCTATTGAAAATAGATGAATTGAAGGATATAAGACTGAAAGCTTATGAGAATGCACTGATATACCAAGAGAGAACTAAGAGGTATCATGATAAGAACTTGACGGGGCTAGAATTTCAACCTGAACAAAAGGTTCTACTCAACAACGCAAGGCTTTGATTGTTTACTAGAAATTTGAAATCCAAATAGCCATTTTCATGGTGTTTCTTAGTGGTGCCGTAGAAATTTAGAAGCCATGTGAAGCCCACACGTTCATGGTTAGTGAACAAATACTAAAACAATATGTCAGAGGTAAGGTGTTTCTGATACTTTCAGAACCTTAGTCTAGCAACAGTCAAGCTGTTGCGGTGGAAATAGGATCACAAACTATTAATGAGTTTGAATCGCAATTCAATTCACAACCGCTCTTTGATTTATCCGAAGGAAAAGGTCAAAAGAGGGAAAACCTATTTTGCATCGTAAACACAATGCGGGGAAAGATCTAGGGTTCGGGGGTTGGTTAAATTTAGGGAAGGTATTAGCACCCTAAACTTCTGTAGTACTCTACAGGAACCTTTTGTTCAGATGTTTACTATTTGCTTTATTTATTTGCTTAAGGTATATGTACAAAGGATTAAAAGGAGAAAAAAAATCTAAGGGGTTAGTTTTAAGTTTACTCGGCAAGACATCGCATCTTGTGCCTACGTATCCTTACGGGAGTGGAATTAGAGTAATCGTAGTTCCCCTCAATAGGGAGGTTAGAGACTTCTTGACTGTGGTCAAGGTCTCAAGGGGAATAAACGCATCTTAAGGACACGCTTACGCGGAGTGTAGAAACTCCAAATCTCTACATTGAAATGTTAAGTTGTAATTAGGGTTAAATTAGGTTAGGGATTCCGCGGCGGGAAACCCTAAAATGAGCGCGGCGGCTCTTTGACCTAATGCTAAGGGTAAAATTGTAATCTTGCCTGCGGCGAGGCATTTGTGAAAATTAGGGTTTGTGAGGTTGTAAGGGTTTGAAGTTGAACGTGTGAAGTTTTACGGACTATTGGCGCGGCGGCCAAAAGCTAGACCTAACCTTCGGATGTGTGTGATGTGACAGAATAATTGATGAATGTGTGAGAAATTAATCATACGAGCAGAAAATGATCACCTAATTTGACTATGCAAGCAAAAATTAAAAGGGACAGGAATTAAAGCGCGATTATTGGTTCGCGAGGTTACAACCGAGAAACATATACAATATGATAATGAACTTTGAGTGAGAAAATAAGATGAAATAAATAATGGTAGATGTAATGAGCTGCAAAATGAACAAACGATGTTAGTGGGCAGAGTTAAGCGGCGATCAAATGAATTATGAGACAGTGAGGAAAAAGATGCAAATCTGAGATTTTTATTATTGTTTTATTAAATAGAAAAATCTTGATTTAAGTTTTTAAAAGAGTTTAATATTAACTTGCAAAAGAAAGGATTTGATTTTAATTAAAAAATGTTTTTTTAAAAGAGTTTTATTTTTAATATTTTTAAGAAAAGTTTTTCTTATTTTAAAAAAAAAAGAGTTTTTATTTATTTTTAATATTTACATAAAAAGGTTTTTTTATTTATTTTTAAAACAGTTTTTTGAATTATAAAATGTAAAATGTAAAAAAACAATTTAAAAAACATAAAAAACAAATTTAAAAAAACAAAACAAAAAAATAAATAAAGGGGTTGGGCCGGTCATCACACCCGGACCCAACCCGGCTCAGCAATCACTAAAGAGAGGGGTCCTTTAGGGTTTCATAACCCTAAATGCTTTGCAGCGGCGCTGCTTGCGTTCTTCTTCTTTGATTCCCTCTCGCGACCGTTCTTCTTCTCTCTCGATTCTCCTTTCTCGATTCTCTCATCCATCGATCGTTCGCCTCTGTTTCTTCTAAGATTCCTGAAAAAACCAACACAAGAAAGATCAAAAAGATTTCTCACCCTTTAGCTAGGGTTTCGAGCGGTCTGTTACGATAATGGCCGATAGTTGTTGATTGCTGCGAGGGCGATGATGATATTGCGAATCTAAGCCTCGATGGTTGTTTGCCCGCCGTTTAAATGGAACGATGTTGGTGGACTTCCCCCTGAGTATTGTTGATCGCGTTTGGTGATGAGCTTCGATCGATGTTGGGCGATTCCTTGAACGATGATGACGATCCCCCTTCGTCTGAGTTCGTGGCCGTTTGTTCACGATACTTAGGGTTTTCGCTCGCGGTTTGTCCGTTAGGGTTTCTCGCGGCCACTCGCTATCCTCTCTCGCAGGTGAAATCGTCCCTTTTTATATACTCTGATTTATCTTTTGGGCCTTGGATGTTGGATTTGCGTTACTTTCTGATTTGATGATCTGATTGAATCTGATTTCCTTTTTTAAGATTTGATTGGGATTTTGATGCGATCCTGGTTTTATCTGACATTGATTGGATTTCATTTGATCTGTTTGATATCTGGAATTAATTTGTTTGACTGATTCGTTTTGATTTGTTTGATTTCATCTGAACTGAACTGATTCGTTTTCGATTTATTTGATTTTTTTTGATGCAGCTCAGATTCTTTTCCTCTTCTTCTTTCATAGAGGGTTGATATTGCATTGGTCTTTGCCGCCGAGAAGGGTACGCGGTAGTGATGACACTTAGTCTGAACCGTCGGAACAGGATACTACAATCCTGGCTTTTGATTACGCTGTTGCTTCTGATTTGTCTGATAACTGGGCATTGCTGGTTTCGACTTGCTTTTATCTGGATTCACGTTGGTTTTTTTCCTGATGCAGGCCTTTTATTATGGCTTTGATGTTCATGACAGCTTTGATTTACAAACTTGGTTCTGATTGTTTAATTCATGATGGTTTCCATTATCCCTTGGCTGTGCCTGTGAGCTGGGCCATGATGCTGGTTACCTGAGCCGCGACGACTGATATGAACTGCTATGGTTTTGTGCACTGCTATGTTTATGTTTGCTTATCCTTGCTGGTACAATTCGTGTCATGACTTTGTGCTGTTTGCATTCTGAACTGGTTCGGTTTCGCTCGTGAGTATGGTTTGATAACTTCACTTGATATCATTCACGTTTCGGTGACTTGCGAACTGACTACCTGCTGTGATATCAAATTGAAACTTGTTTTTACTTTTGATTCTTCTGAACTTTTTGACGCAACT
The DNA here is from genome assembly GCA_963859935.3 of Lathyrus sativus. Taxonomy (NCBI): domain Eukaryota; kingdom Viridiplantae; phylum Streptophyta; class Magnoliopsida; order Fabales; family Fabaceae; genus Lathyrus; species Lathyrus sativus. The sequence continues at coordinate 546,822,376 of OZ012740.1, read as the reverse complement.
TGATGCAGCTTGGTTTCATTTCATTTTCCTTGTTCTGTTTTGAACTTGGCTTTCATTCTGAACCTTTGTGGCAGATTTGTTTCTTTGTGCCTCTTCACACTTGTACTGGCGCGGGCTCCCTTTTGCCTAGTTTTGTTTATGCAGCTTGTTATGCTTTGAGTTCTATTGTACTGATGATGTTTGTGGCTTTTCAGGTGTGGAAAAAAAATGAGCACAAAGTGATTTAGACCCGCCGGCATCCGGGTCTGAATCCAGCTTGACTATGTTGCCTTACTCTCGTATCAGTTTGGAAATCCAATCGCGGCAAAACAAATCAGTCCCGCTTCTTTTATCACTTCTATCTCTCGGACGTCCCTTATGATAAGAACAGATACTATCCGATCTAACGCCAACGGCGCGGGCCGGTAACGGGGGTAGGACGCAGCTTCGGTTGTGCCACTCCCGGCACTCGATGATGACGCTGTTCTGAGAGTGTCGAAAACAAACTCTAACATTTTTCTATTCTGTTTTGCTATTTTTGATATGCAGGTTAATCGGAGATTCTGCGGAGAAGCTCAAGGACATCACGAAGACACTTAGAAGTTTTAGGACTTAGGATTTTTAGAGTTAATGTAATTCTTTGTACAGTAATTCAAAAATGTGAAAGAATCTCCTCCTTCTTGTATAATGAGATCTTTATGAAATAAAATTCCCAAAACTTGAATCTATTTATATTTATTTCTAGTTAAAAAATTATAAACATTTGTGAATAAATCCACAAATATTTAAATTCATTAACATAGTCATAAACCATAAACATTCCCGAATGATATTCTTATTCGTGCACTTGTCTCATTTGTAATCTTAATCTCATCATCTGATTAAAATCCAATTTAAATGCTAACCAAACATTTCATAACCAAACACGGATGTGCACCGTAATCACAACAGTTTCAGCATCAACAATAACATTACTCGTAATTAAATTCCACTGACCAAATGCCAAGAGCCACAATCCAATAATACCCAATTACGACTGTGCCTTATTAACAGAACCTGAAGTGCTCTGGAAGTAAACCATGAGTGATGAAATGGATCTTCAATCCAGTTGTGCCCGACAATTTTTGATACCGAACACATGGAAATGGCGCCTTGATATAATCAAACCCGGTGATAAATAAACGCCTCAGAAATAGCGTCTCAAATGCCTCAAAACTTAATGACAGCCCGCCTTCAAGGAATTAGCAGAATCCACGTAAAATGACCAAAATACCCCTGGAACCAAATCCTGCAAAACAAACACCTCCATGACTTGTTAGTGGTTAGCAAATGTACATATGAGATGCTATGCGAAATGACTGACTAAATATAAGGGTAAAATTTGGGGTATTACAGTTGCCCCTATTTAAATGGCTACACCGGACGATTTGAGTGACAGAGACTCGAGGAATCGTGGTGGAGAGATTTAAATATAGATAACCGAAAATTTTGCCCTTATATGCGACGATATGCAATGCTATTGGACAAAGCGAGGACAGCTTAATGCAGATGATGCCATGAATATGATATGATGCGTATGCTGGAATGATGAATGCGAAAATGATGACGAATACGACGACACAGGGACAGACGCTACGAGAAGAACACACTGGGGAAAACGACGCGCTGAGACACAGTACAACACTGGGGAATTCTAAAAATGATGGTCAACTGGTGCGAACACGACGAGATTCTCAAATGGAGATGGTACCTATGAGACAGCCTCCACTGGGGAATCTAAAAATAAAACTGGATCACGTACGATTGCAAGATCGATTACAGAATGCTGGAGCATTGAGCAAAGAATAACATCCAAGCTTCTGTAAACTATCTCTCGTGACACGATCAAACGGACTTTTCGGGAATCCGTAGCAAATATACAGGGTAAAAACCGGCTGTATTCCAAAATAAATGGACTTTAGGAATAAGATCCTTAAATGGAGATGGCACCTATGAGATGACCTCCATTTGGGAATGTTTAATAATAACAGGATCTACACGGCTTGCAAGATCGATTACAGACTGCTGGAGCATTGAGCAAAGAATAACATCCAAGCTTCTATAAACTATCCTTCGTGATGGGATCGAATGGACTTTTCGGAAATCCGTATCAAATATACAGGGTAAAGACCGGCTGTATGCCAAAATAAATGGACTTTAATGGGAAATGCCCTGATAAGCTTCTCGAGGGAGAACTATCACTTATCGTTGGAAGGGACTTATGTGCCAAAATGGATGAGCACTCAAATAAAGAGGCTGCTGCTTATCTGATAAATAAATCTTCTCGCATTTAAGGTCGGCGCCTGGAATACAATTCTGATTCTTCTCTTACTGAAGGATAAATAAACTTCTTCATGCTTCAAGATCGTGCTCTCCTGAACATGAAAAGGGTAAACTGAACTTCCTCATACTTCAGAATCGTGCTCTCCTGAATATGATTCGGGTGAACTGAACTTCCTCATACTTCAGAATCGTACTCTCCTGAATATGATTCGGCTCTTTCGGGTAAATGAAATTCTTCATACTTCAGAATCGTGCTCTCCTGAATATGAAAAGGGTGAACTGAACTTCCTCATACTTCAGAATCGTGCTCTCCTGAATATGATTCCGCTCCTTCGGGTAAATGAAATTCTTCATACTTCAGAATCGTGCTCTCCTGAATATGAAAAGGGCTAACTGAACTTCCTCATACTTCAGAATCGTGCTCTCCTGAATATGATTCAGCTCTTTCGGGTAAATGAAATTCTTCATAGTTCAGAATCGTGCTCTCCTGAATATGAAAAGGGTAAACTGAACTTCCTCATACTTCAGAATCGTGCTCTCCTGAATATGATTCGGCTCCTTCTTTTACTAAAGGGTAAATGAACTTCTTCATAATTCAGAATCGTGCTCTCCTGAATATGATTCCGCTCCTTCTTTTACTAAAGGGTAAATGAACTTCTTCATAATTCAGAATCATGCTCTCCTGAATATGATTCCGCTCAAACCTCCCCGTATTTCAAGATCGTGCTCTCCTGAATACGATTTGGTTCAAAACCTCCCTATACCTCAAGACGACAGGGAAAATGGAAGCCCAACTGCTCCATGGAGATGGCCATTTGCTGCGAGTCATAACGAAGATAGGATCGGCTTCTTAGGTGAGAAATGTTGCATACTGATGTTGTAAGATGTAAGGTGTTGTGCCGATAGATTTTCCAGGCGTGAACTGGCATGTATCTGTAAAGGATTGTGGTTGATTTTCTTGAAAGATAGTGCAAAATAAATGCACATCCGTGTACAGTGATAAACTTCTCGGGCGAGAACAGTCGCGTATCTGTCATGGTATGGTGAAAATCTTCAGATGGTGCAAAATAAATGCACGTCCGGTTGGGCTCGACGACCGACAATACTGAGATTCAATCTAGGATCGAGCTAGAAAGAAGACTGGTAATCAAGACTCCGTCGAGGGAAACGATCTCGAAGGGTAAATATCTTATCCTGGCGAGGAAAGATAGCTGAAGTAACCGTCATCCACGAGGATCGAGCTCTGTGGGGAAACTGGAAACAAGTAAGTATTTTATGCTTAGGGCTGACAATCTATTTGGAGAGAATGGACAAACCCAGTTACCCGGCGGTAACAACCAGTGATGGTGAAACACAATGAACCTGTGAATGCTAACGCATATGTTACTGCGTATGTTAATGTGAATGTATGTTAATGTCTATGTAGTTAATCATGCAGGATGTTATGAAATGAGTATGTAATGAGTATGCGAAATGAGCATGTAATGAGTATGTAATGAATATGCGATGAATATGTAATGAATATGTAATGAATATGTAATGAAATAGGCATGTGATGCTTATGCCCTTGCGTATGCTGACGAAACAGACTAGAGACGGGACGAGAGATGAAATAAACATCTCGACGGAAATACCCTGCATTCTCTGCAACCAATACGTCAATCATGGGTAAGAAAGATCAATGGTAGAACCAAATCTGGTTTTAAAGTTCTGAATTCTCTGGGAGAGAAGGTAGTCTGCTTGGGTGCACAGTATCACGTCTTCACATGGGGAGAAGAAAACCTGAGGGACACTTCCGAGTTACCCAAGAAAAAGTTGTCAGCTTATAGTCTCGCTGGGGACTGTGATGAGGCAATAGTTTAGGTGCCTGTTGCAACGCTGAGATTTACTGGGGAATGAAGGCCGCCGTGAGTAAAATCCGTCGGGTGCATGAAGAAAAGTTGTGAAACCACATGGCCTTGATCTTGAAGGACCTTATAGTAGTCGCCATTTGTTTCCTTTAAAAACATGGTGCCCCAGGATACTTGCGTTGCGAGGTAGGGTCATCTCAAGAGGATTTTATAGAGAACACCGAGTCCGGTTGCCCCATTGTTCTCAAACTCTTTGAGAGATTTGTCAGGTCTCGACGTAACTGGCACAAATTAATCGTGTTACGACGAAATCTTTGGGAAATAGCTCTTAAGAACGTCAGACTCGCGTTGGTAAGCGAATTGGGAAACTGCCTGCCCCTGTTCAGCAGGATCTTCAAGTTCCACGGGTTATGTTCATATGTAAATCTCTAAGATATCAAGCAAAGTTGTCATGCCTGAAATGCCTATCCTGAGCTTGTCAATGTACACATATATTTGTCTTGAATTTTTGTTTTGAAAAAAAGATATCGCAACAACTTGTGACCGAAATCACTAGTCCGGATATAAGTTTTAATTATAATGCCAACATGAATTTTTCTGAGCATAGCTCGTAGGAGTCAGGAAACGTGATCTTGTCGAGTATGCTTTCAACCGAAGTCCTACTTCAATTAGGTCTTTTAAAGGTTGTATCGTGGCTCGGTTCACGGTTTGAGAAACAAAAGATAAAGGCTCAAAGTTATATTTGTACCCACCCATTCTTCGTGATGTTCTCCAATCCTAATTCAGTTAATCGGATACGAACGCTCATATCTCAAGCGGATTTGCTATGGTCGAGAACTTATCAAGGCTTTGGACATGGCAGTCACTCACCTATTTCTTTTGGCGTTTCTATCACACGACCTTGTTCTTTAATAGGGATTATAAAAAACTACTGGTTTGGTGTTCTTATTCCCTAACTTTTGCCTGGACAACGTCTTTTGATTTGACTTTGGAGTCCAGCGGGATGCCCCAGTTTTGCCTAAGTCTCCTTCATAGGTTTTGACTTAGCAGGCTTTTATTTTTTTGAATATTCTTTTATGCACAAGTCGTGTAAATCTTTTGAAAGGCTCGTGACTGCCCCACTCCTTAGGTAACCGAGGGATAGTCATTGTATTGGACTTCTTAAGATGCTAAGGATAAATTCTCGAAGGTTTGCTCTTCCTTTTTAAGAGTCTAAGCGCTCGATCGGTTTAACTGAAACCTACCCTGCCCCAGGTTAGGATGAAGGTTCTTAAAAAGAAAGAAAAACTCCTACTTCAAGGCTCAAAGGGTTGACTAGGGATTAACATCCTTATATCTCCAGTGTTTGGGATTTGAAACAATGCCTTACATCATCAGCGGGTTTCAATCGAAAGCATATGACAAGAAATCTGACGTTTTGGGTTCGTCATCCTCCTCCCAATTCTCCATCAGAACAAGAGATCGGGTAAAGTTGGCATTATAATTTATGAAAAAATATATTTTGAATGAGTGAAACGAATGGATTTATTCAAGACAAACATATGCGTTGCATTAATTAATCAAAAATAAACAAGTTCGTACATGCCAAATATGCTTAATCAAAGAGAAATGCATATAAATAAACAAATGAACTGTCGGAAAAATCCTTCTAAATGGTTTATGAAATTCAAGAGCAACAGTTTCCTCTGGCGGAGCCTTAATGGAAAGGTCGTCTGGCTTACGATCACCGCGAGTCGTCATGGCTTGCCCCAGTTACGTTGGTCACATCTTCAACCGTTTTCAGTCGTTGCTTCAAAATAACTTTCCCAGATTCTTTGTTGATCCCGGTCATACCATCTTGAGGGTTATTGAAATGAAGCGAGCTAGGCCTTTGAATAATTACTGGATTCGGCTGATTCGTCACAGGAGTAGCATGCTTTGCAGAATTCGAACCCGACAAGTGAGGGACCCCGAGAGGAGTCTCGATCTTCATCTGAGCATCGCTAAAAGACAACTTCTTCGCTTCTAGCAAATTTCTGACAACTTTCTTAAGAGCATAGCAATTCTCTAGATCATGGTCGGGCGCGCCCTCATGAAATAAACAATGAGCGGTAGCGTTGTAACTTGCAGGTAATGGATTAGGTGGAGGACCCAAAGCAAGGGTGGTAATCAGACCTTGTTGTACCAAATGGGGGTATAACTCAGTGAAAGCCATCGGAATTGGAGGACAAGGCTTATACTGACTCTTACGGGGATAAGGAACCTGATCCTGTGATTGCTGATGAACAGGAGCGTTGGGCACTCGTTGACGGTTGACAGGAACTTGCATGGGTGGATAACCGGAAGGTTGTTGATGAACCGGCGCTTGATATACCGGAGCTGACTGCAGAGGCTGGTATGTAGGAAACTGCTGATCGAAAGGAGGTGCAACAGTAGCTACATAGGGTCGTTGAACATATGGAGACGGATAGCCTTGAACATAACTCTGCTGATGTTGCCAAGGTGGAGGAGTAGCTGTTTTGTGGTTCCTCGAACGTGCAGGTCCTTTACCATGGTCGGAGTTAGGAGTTTTGCACTTTGGAGGGGTAGCTCGTCGAACTGGTTGAGCACTAGGAGGCACCAAACCGGATTGAAGACCGTGAGGAGGTACATTCTCGACAGTAACAGCTTGTTGAGGTTCCATAACGGTATTAGTAGTCTCAGAAACAACAGTAGACTGAGCATCCACCTTCACACTAAGAGCTCGTAACATCTCCAAAATCTGCCCTACACTTCCTCGAAGATCTTCGAGTTCATGGATGACACGGTTGATCTCTTGGTTTTGATCTTCCATCCTTTTGAAGGGTCGTATTGATGCAGAGAACTTAGGATGACAAAACTGGAAGGTGAGAGAACCGAGTATGAGAAACCGGGAGACACATGCAATGCAAAAGTATGATGCTAAAATGTGAATGCAAATGAAGATTTCATGGAATTCAGATATTTACGAATATTGCGGAATACCAAGGAAACCTTTTTCTTGTTTTTTTTCATTTTATTTTTTTTATTTATGGTATCCCGCGATATCCATAAATGATGTTTGAACTCCATGAAATATAATGCAATGAGATGCTTTATGGATGCAATGCATGAAAACACACAAAGTCCTAGGTTAAAGGAACGTGAGCGGAGTTAAGGTCTACCCATCCCCAAAAGGAGTGTACTATAGGTTAATTGTACCTGCAGAATAAGGTTCTAAAAAGTGCCCAAAGTCATCAACCCATCTTTCGGATATTATCGACCTTCCGATTGACTCGGGGGTTAATAATATTCTCAAGAGAACCTCTTTTGAGTGTAGTATCGCGTAGCAACCGTTGTAGGATTACTCCCACATAGTTCCCGCACTACTTCCTAAATAAGGCCAGGGTGGTGTAAAGGTACTACGGTCCTCAATATCACAGACTCCAATCGACCATGGAAAAAGTTTTCACGATTATACTCGATCAACCGAACCATTTTCGAAAAGATCTCAACTGAGCGGTGATTCTCGAATCAACTTAGTCGAGATTCAACTCCCGATAAGCCTCATCGAATATATCCCCATCCTATAATAATGTCACTAGTCCGGGCGTAGGACTTATCTCACAGCACAAGGAACAGTCCCAAAATCAAAGTACAATATATACATGCAAATGGATAGTAAAACAAATAGTAATAAATATGAACAAATTAGGGATAACCCTCAAAAGTTAAGACATCCCCAGTGAAGTCGCCATTTTCTGTTGCGGTGGAAATAGGATCACAAACTATTAATGAGTTTGAATCGCAATTCAATTCACAACCACTCTTTGATTTATCCGAAGGAAAAGGTCAAAAGAGGGAAAACCTATTTTGCATCGTAAACACAATGCGGGGAAAGATCTAGGGTTCGGGGGTTGGTTAAATTTAGGGAAGGTATTAGCACCCTAAACTTCTGTAGTACTCTACAGGAACCTTTTGTTCAGATGTTTACTATTTGCTTTATTTATTTGCTTAAGGTATATGTACAAAGGATTAAAAGGAGAAAAAAGACCTAAGGGGTTAGTTCTAAGTTTACTCGGCAAGACATCGCATCTTGTGCCTACGTATCCTTACGGGAGTGGAATCAGAGTAATCGTAGTTCCCCTCAATAGGGAGGTTAGAGACTTCTTGACTGTGGTCAAGGTCTCAAGGGGAATAAACGCATCTTAAGGACACGCTTACGCGGAGTGTAGAAACTCCAAATCTCTACGTTGAAATGTTAAGTTGTAATTAGGGTTAAATTAGGTTAGGGATTCCGCGGCGGGAAACCCTAAAATGAGTGCGGCGGCTCTTTGACCTAATGCTAAGGGTAAAATTGTAATCTTGCCTGCGGCGAGGCATTTGTGAAAATTAGGGTTTGTAAGGTTGTAAGGGTTTGAAGTTGAATGTGTGAAGTTTTACGGACTATTGGCGCGGCGGCCAAAAGCTAGACCTAACCTTCGGATGTGTGTGATGTGACAGAATAATTGATGAATGTGTGAGAAATTAATCATACGAGCAGAAAATGATCACCTAATTTGACTATGCAAGCAAAAATTAAAAGGGACAGGAATTAAAGCGCGATTATTGGTTCGCGAGGTTACAACCGAGAAACATATACAATATGATAATGAACTTTGAGTGAGAAAATAAGATGAAATAAATAATGGTAGATGTAATGAGCTGCAAAATGAACAAACGATGTTAGTGGGCAGAGTTAAGCGGCGATCAAATGAATTATGAGACAGTGAGGAAAAAGATGCAAATCTGAGATTTTTATTATTGTTTTATTAAATAGAAAAATCTTGATTTAAGTTTTTAAAAGAGTTTAATATTAACTTGCAAAAGAAAGGATTTGATTTTAATTAAAAAATGTTTTTTTAAAAGAGTTTTATTTTTAATATTTTTAAGAAAAGTTTTTCTTATTTTAAAAAAAAAAGAGTTTTTATTTATTTTTAATATTTACATAAAAAGGTTTTTTTTTATTTTTAAAACAGTTTTTTGAATTATAAAATGTAAAATGTAAAAAAACAATTTAAAAAACATAAAAAACAAATTTAAAAAAACAAAACAAAAAAATAAATAAAGGGGTTGGGCCGGTCATCACACCCGGACCCAACCCGGCTCAGCAATCACTAAAGAGAGGGGTCCTTTAGGGTTTCATAACCCTAAATGCTTTGCAGCGGCGCTGCTTGCATTCTTCTTCTTTGATTCCCTCTCGCGACCGTTCTTCTTCTCTCTCGATTCTCCTTTCTCGATTCTCTCATCCATCGATCGTTCGCCTCTGTTTCTTCTAAGATTCCTGAAAAAACCAACACAAGAAAGATCAAAAAGATTTCTCACCCTTTAGCTAGGGTTTCGAGCGGTCTGTTACGATAATGGCCGATAGTTGTTGATTGCTGCGAGGGCGATGATGATATTGCGAATCTAAGCCTCGATGGTTGTTTGCCCGCCGTTTAAATGGAACGATGTTGGTGGACTTCCCCCTGAGTATTGTTGATCGCGTTTGGTGATGAGCTTCGATCGATGTTGGGCGATTCCTTGAACGATGATGACGATCCCCCTTCGTCTGAGTTCGTGGCCGTTTGTTCACGACACTTAGGGTTTTCGCTCGCGGTTTGTCCGTTAGGGTTTCTCGCGGCCACTCGCTATCCTCTCTTGCAGGTGAAATCGTCCCTTTTTATATACTCTGATTTATCTTTTGGGCCTTGGATGTTGGATTTGCGTTACTTTCTGATTTGATGATCTGATTGAATCTGATTTCCTTTTTTAAGATTTGATTGGGATTTTGATGCGATCCTGGTTTTATCTGACATTGATTGGATTTCATTTGATCTGTTTGATATCTGGAATTAATTTGTTTGACTGATTCGTTTTGATTTGTTTGATTTCATCTGAACTGAACTGATTCGTTTTCGATTTGTTTGATTTTTTTTGATGCAGCTCAGATTCTTTTCCTCTTCTTCTTTCAGAGAGGGTTGATATTGCATTGGTCTTTGCCGCCGAGAAGGGTACGCGGTAGTGATGACACTTAGTCTGAACCGTCGGAACAGGATACTACAATCCTGGCTTTTGATTACGCTGTTGCTTCTGATTTGTCTGATAACTAGGCATTGCTGGTTTCCACTTGCTTTTATCTGGATTCACGTTGGTTTTTTTCCTGATGCAGGCCTTTTATTATGGCTTTGATGTTCATGACAGCTTTGATTTACAAACTTGGTTCTGATTGTTTAATTCATGATGGTTTCCATTATCCCTTGGCTGTGCCTGTGAGCTGGGCCATGATGCTGATTACCTGAGCCGCGACGACTGATATGAACTGCTATGGTTTTGTGCACTGCTATGTTTATGTTTTCTTATCCTTGCTGGTACAATTCGTGTCATGACTTTGTGCTGTTTGCATTCTGAACTGGTTCGGTTTCGCTCGTGAGTATGGTTTGATAACTTCACTTGATATCATTCACGTTTCGGTGACTTGCGAACTGACTACCTGCTGTGATATCAAATTGAAACTTGTTTTTACTTTTGATTCTTCTGAACTTTTTGACGCAACTTGATGCAGCTTGGTTTCATTTCATTTTCCTTGTTCTGTTTTGAACTTGGCTTTCATTCTGAACCTTTGTGGCAGATTTGTTTCTTTGTGCCTCTTCACACTTGTACTGGCGCGGGCTCCCTTTTGCCTAGTTTTGTTTATGCAGCTTGTTATGCTTTGAGTTCTGTTGTACTGATGATGTTTGTGGCTTTTCAGGTGTGGAAAAAAAAAGAGCACAAAGTGATTTAGACCCGCCGGCATCCGGGTCTGAATCCAGCTTGACTATGTTGCCTTACTCTCGTATCAGTTTGGAAATCCAATCGCGGCAAAACGAATCAGTCCCGCTTCTTTTATCACTTCTATCTCTCGGACGTCCCTTATGATAAGAACAGATACTATCCGATCTAACGCCAACGGCGCGGGCCGGTAACGGGGGTAGGACGTAGCTTCGGTTGTGCCACTCCCGGCACTCGATGATGACGCTGTTCTGAGAGTGTCGAAAACAAACTCTAACATTTTTCTATTCTGTTTTGCTATTTTTGATATGCAGGTTAATCGGAGATTCTGCGGAGAAGCTCAAGGACATCACGAAGACACTTAGAAGTTTTAGGACTTAGGATTTTTAGAGTTAATGTAATTCTTTGTACAGTAATTCAAAAATGTGAAAGAATCTCCTCCTTCTTGTATAATGAGATCTTTATGAAATAAAATTCCCAAAACTTGAATCTATTTATATTTATTTCTAGTTAAAAAATTATAAACATTTGTGAATAAATCCACAAATATTTAAATTCATTAACATAGTCATAAACCATAAACATTCCCGAATGATATTCTTATTCGCGCACTTGTCTCATTTGTAATCTTAATCTCATCATCTGATTAAAATCCAATTTAAATGCTAACCAAACATTTCATAACCAAACACGGATGTGCACCGTAATCACAACAGTTTCAGCATCAACAATAACATTACTCGTAATTAAATTCCACTGACCAAATGCCAAGAGCCACAATCCAATAATACCCAATTACGACTGTGCCTTATTAACAGAACCTGAAGTGCTCTGGAAGTAAACCATGAGTGATGAAATGGATCTTCAATCCAGTTGTGCCCGACAATTTTTGATACCGAACACATGGAAATGGCGCCTTGATATAATCAAACCCGGTGATAAATAAACGCCTCAGAAATAGCGTTTCAAATGCCTCAAAACTTAATGACAGCCCGCCTTCAAGGAATTAGCAGAATCCACGTAAAATGACCAAAATACCCCTGGAACCAAATCCTGCAAAACAAACACCTCCATGACTTGTTAGTGGTTAGCAAATGTACATATGAGATGCTATGCGAAATGACTGACTAAATATAAGGGTAAAATTTGGGGTATTACACAAGCCAATGACAGTAAATAAGGGCTTAATGAGAGGTAACACATGAGGTTAATTTTGTTTTCTCGTCAGTATTTGAATTCATATTATTTGTTTTATTTTCAATTTTTAGGTGTAATGAGTAATAGAATAAAGAAAAAAATTGAAAAGAAGAAGAGGAATAAAAAGATGAAAGGAAAAGGAAGGAAAAATTGAGCCAAAAGCAAATTCTCCGCTGGAATTTTCATGGCTGTGATCTATACAAATCGCGGCGAAATGCTCTAATGGCAACAAGATGAAAAAGGAATTGTGGCATAACGCATTAAAAATTGTTGGTGTGATGTGTACACATGGTGGTTGCGATTTTGCATTGACAATGGATATAAAAAGGAATGTTGGCTTATTTGTTCCATACACTCTACTTTCTTCCAATTTTCTCTACTTATTTGTGGAAATTTTTACTCATTCTACTCATATTAGTAACTACGGTGCAATGGGTAGGAAAATCAGGCATTCCACAAAGACTCAACACTAGATATCTACGCCCAATTCAAAAGGTGTGGGTTCTTTTAGGGGTGTGCAGAACCCAACCCAACCGGAAGACCCGTCCCAACCCAATAGCTTCAGGTTAGTCTTTTTCCCGTCTCATGTAAGAAAATGGAAAAACATGACTGTCCAAAAATGAACCCGGTATCAAGTGAGACGAGTTTGGGTTGACCTTCGGGTTACCCAACCCGTCCTAATATTATGAATGCACATGTGGTACTACTTATTTATTTAATATATTACTATATTTAGATTATTCCAAATTAACAATAGACTTTTCCACTTTCCACCTCATAATTTAATATATGCACTTAGTAAGCTCAAAACCAACAATACCAAGTTCTAGACTTTCTTTAACATCATATTTAGAGGTTGGAAGAACACATTCTAGGAATATCAAGTTGGGAAACCGACATATCGACGAACTTGTATTCAGAGCCATCCCACTTTGCTCAAACTTCCAGGAACAGTTCAACAAGTTCCGCAACCACATGCCAATTCTAAATTTGCGGAGCGCTTCGTGACTCAGCAATATATGGATGAGTACTTTGCAGAATAAAATCAAGCTATAATCAACTGACAAAAAAAGATGCACACTACTTAGACTAGGAGAAACCAAGATTATAAGAAGACTATGGTTGCCATGCTCTGCTTTGAGCCATTCCCAGACGATATGTGATTCGGATGTTTCACTATCGTATTAGTTTTATTTATTTATTTAGTTTAATTGACGTACTTGTGCAACTTTGAGGAGTTTCAGTTATTTTTTCATGCTTTCCCTATCGTAAAACTACCTATTATTTATTTAATGAATGAGTTGGTTTATGTTATTTTCTTCAGTTTAAAGTATGATGGTTTACCAATTATAAAAGGAATGAAAGACACGAGAAAAGAAAAACAAAATAGTTAAGAAAGTAAAGTTGTTTCAAAAGTTTCAAATGCGGATAGATGAAGTATGAAAAAGAGTAATATTTAATGATCTTGTACTCGATCACCCGTACCCCAACAAGTAAGGTTTGATCCAAATAATTCCACTGTTTATCTTCTTTATTGTTATGAATGTCCTTATAATTGTTCATCTACTAGGATTTGCTTTATTTTTGAATTGTTGTCTATCTATTTGATTACACGCCAAGGCAAGTTGCTTGTTTTTAACTTAGATCGTTTCTTAGGTGAACTTTAAAAAATTTATCCTTGCTAAGTCCTTTGAGCCCGGGCCATTTCTTTTGGTGACTTAGCTACATATTTAGCCGATTGACTTGAAAGAGAAATCTACCACCCTCTCCTTTGAGTTAAGTAGATTTTTATTTTTCTAATTCATGCAAAAATATAAGTTTGGAGTTACCTTTGGAATGAACAACGATTTAAGTTTGGGGTACTAGAATTCTAGAATTGAAAAAAAAATGATGAAAAAGAAAAAGAAAATAATGAATATAAGCTAGAAAAATTGATATCATGTTCAAATATGTTCAAATATAAAGCTTCTGGAAAAAAGTACTCAAAAGAAAATATATTTGGAAATCTAATACCCAATAGGTTAAAACAAAAGAAGAATATGTAAGGCTAGTGTGAAAATAGGAAGTTAGCAAGTACATAAGTCCAAATACTTAAACCAAATGGCCAAATATATCCCACGTTGATATAAGTCACGTTACAACCTTTGAAAGATTTCAAAAGCATATTTTTGAATAAGAAGAGACAAGTTTTTAGAAATCTTTCAAATTCATATGTTTGATGTCAATTGTATATGAATGAATGTTTACCATATTGTTTAAATAAGAGTGAACAATGAGATTGAGAGAAGGTTGAGAACATAGAAAGTTGAAGAAAAATCTTTAGATTACGATGGACTGAAGTAAAGAATGAAAGTGATAATTTTGCTTTTATTTGTATATGTCATTGGTTTGTTAAGTACATATTTCTGAGGAAGATCACAATTATGAATAAGTTTCTTGAAGACAATAACAATGAAAGTTTGGGATTGTGATGACACTCTATCATCATGTAAAATTTATAAGCATTTGGATGTGTTTTTAATCATTTTTAGGTGATTTTAGTTAATTTTGATTAAGAAATAGAAAGAAAATGAATAAATGAAAGACGTAGACAAAAAGAGGGAAAAGAAGAGAATTTAGAGCAAAAAAAGAATTTTGCCCTTGGAAAAATCGCTGCCATGTCGTGGCAAGATGAACATCACATTGCATCGCAATGTAAATTCATCATGGCGCAATGAATCACTTTTTCTGTCATGTTTTCATCCTTATAAATAGGGAAAACGAGGCATAAATAAGGGTGGATGTTGTTGGTACAAATTTGTGAGGGCAAAGTAAGTTTTGGAGATTCATGCATCGTCTATTTATTTATTCATTTATGGTTACTATCAGTATAAGTAGTTAAATTTCTATTGATTATGGCTTTCTAGATGAACCTATATGCACCTATTAGATTATATGTTTGTGTATTAAAATATTAGCACTTTTGATTAATTCAGTATCGTTATTCAGTTAATTTCATGCTTATTGCTTTATATGTGTTGACGAATTCATATATTAAACTTAGACGCTAACAATTATTGACCGTAACTATACGAGTATGATCTAAATTAACTTTCAACTTAGTAATTAATTAGGGATAAAAAGTTATAACCTGTAACTTAAGGTTTAATGTACCAAATATTTCATGTTTTAACTATCTAGCTGACTTAAGGGATTAAGGAGTTGTAATATAGAGTTATACACCAAGGAGTTAGGTATAATGACTAAGTTAATCTGTCTTAATTGCTAGGAAATCAGTATAGGGAAAATAGACACCAACATTGATAGTGACATACATGGGATTTGAAGCAAGGCTTAATTGTCTTTAATCTAAGTAAATTTCCAACAAGTTTTTATTTCCACAATTTTTATTTCAAACCAAACTTTAAAAACCCACAATTTTACTTTCAATAGCACCTTAATCTTCTTGTTAAAATAAAACAATCCCTGAGGATACAAATTTATTTTATTACTCTGATAATATTTAGTACACTTGCTAAAAGTTTATTAGAGGTCATGCTCGTAGTTTATTGGATGCCTATGGGCACCATTCCCAACCAAGGGTCGATACCCCTTCCCTGCCCCCAAGTGAAAACCTGGTTTGAGGTTGATGTATGATAGACTCACCATTGCCTTTAGAGTGACTAACTATCAAGAGGGTGGTGAACCGATATTTGCCACTTTGTGGCTCCTTTATTTGCGTGTGTGCATTGAGATTGTGGAAATTTGATTACTTTAGTCATACACCTATGATATCTGTGACAACACCCATGAGTCTTTGTGATGGGGCTTTTATCTCTTTGTTCGTACTCCAGATTCCTTGTTACTTTTCATAATCACATGGAAAAGAGATAGTTTAGTAGAAATTTATTCTTTCTGTACTCAAATGACCTAATACATAATGGAAGTACATTAATGCTTTTACAAATTAAATGAATTAAGATAACCAAGTGACATAACCATAACTTATTGGCTACGAGAGACATGTTGGTTGGATTTGACTCCATCTGAATCATCTACATGTACTCGTATGACCGAGATGACATATTTTACCTGTAGGATGTCGGATAGCCATGTCCCACAGTTTTCTAACCAAGGAGGCTGCATTGATCTCCATTGATTTTCCTTATCCTTCCTTTTGGTTTTGATTCAAAGCCTTATAGATCATTTTCACCTCAAATAGGTCGGAATTTATCGTTACTGGCTCATGGCCTATGATGAAACTGTAGATGCTATTACAATGGACTACCATGATGCCCATTGCAAGCACCATGGTCTCTATGGATGTGTGGTGGCTTTCAGGAGGCAGATGGCGAACGCCATTTGGAGGTGGTGAGCGCCATATCAGAAAAGCTGGTAGATCTTGCTGATTTTTGCTGTTCTAGCTGGATTTTTCTTCTCTTTCACTTATTTTCTTGATTTCTTCTAGGATCTTGACGGGAACACATGACAACATAAAAAAAGAGTAAGAACACAATAAAATTTAAAAGAATTGATAAAAACTCGGACCTAAAATGCGCAAAGTGAGCCTAAAAATACGATATAAAATCATGTTATCAAACTCCCCCACATTAAGACTTTTGTTTGTCCTCAAGCAAACTCCCAACAGAAATAAAACAGTAAATGCAGCGCTTGACTCGTAGGCACGACAAAAAAATCAAAGCATAAGGTTGCTAGGCTAATGCTAAATAGATAGGTACTAAATAGTTAAAATAAGGATACCGTACCAACACAAACCCATCAAAGCAGATAAAGACTTCCTTCCTATGCAATACCAATTCAAATCATGACATTATAACTTGACCTACAAACTTTGTTCTTATTCACCTCTCTTTCATTCTCGCGCAATCAAATTAAGCCCGTTATCCTTTGCACTTACATGGTAAGTGAACCTATTAGTGTTATATGATCTCTTATTCAAAAATTTCTTTCTTTTTAGCACATTATGTTTTCTTTTGTTTACGAATTTCAAGAGTCCGAACCTTTAGGATAAATGGCCGAGTGAGGGACACCTAACTTAGCAGGAACGTGTCTTTCATTCGCTTTTTCTATAAAAATCACACAATTTAATTTTTGAGATCAACACATATTTGTATCAGTTCGTTACTTAGTTCGTACATAAAGATGGTGCTGACTACCATTATAAACTAATCAATAGGCTACTTCTAAAGAACTAGGAATTAGGTCTTGACATAATGTCTATTTATATTAATATCACATATTTAGGGAATCTAGGGTGTAGGAACGATACCGATATTAACAAAACTTTCCCAAGTTTGACTAACATAGCCTAAAACAAAGGTAAACAACCTATACTCACAGTGTCATGCCATTGAGTCAATTTTTTTATTTTTTAAATTGGGGCCAAAATGAGGAAATTTTCAAACATATCGAAAATGTAAAGTATAAATGGACTCACTACGCATATGACTCGATAAACAAACAACAAAACAAATAAAGAAACAGACTAACTGGAAAGCATAAAAACATAAACATAAAAACATAAAGCGATAAAGCTCCTCCCTCACACTTGAACTAAACATTGTCCTTAATATTTTGGAACAAGGTGAAAGAAGGAGTGGATAAACCTGGTGTGAGATCAATGATGGCGGCCTCGGCCGCGGTGTCGTCCACCACCTTTCTTGAAGGGGTTTGGAACATGATGCACATAAGCCCTCAAGTCTTGAACTTCTAATTGTAAACCGCCCATCTCCTCGATCAGGTCACCAAGATCGTGTTGAGTCCTCTCAAGGTAGTCATGCTGCTGCTGGCTAATATGGTTAACAGCGACTCTTAGCTCCTCTTGCTATCTCTGCAAAGTATGAAGCATCAGGTTACGATTAGCCTCCATATCATTCCTATACCTCATCTTTGACAAAATATCATCAAGGACACTCCTCATAGCAGTGTAACCATACTCCTAGGGTGACTGATAAGTACCTACAAAATGGTCAGCAACAAAAGGTGCAGTGTGTGCGCAGGTACTAGGCCCGGATGCACAGAAGCACGGGGACGAGTTCTAGTCTGTGGATCAGTGCGTCCCATGATAGTGTGATAATTCCTAGTAGCTCTCTCCTCCTTTAAATCGGGTGCGTCAAGATCAAATATCCAGTTAGTACTAACGCGCACATTAATGCACTCAGAGCAGGGCAATGTGACACCCCTAACCTCTCTGGTACGAACCATCAGATGAAACTTGTCATTGGGCAAGAACTTTACAAGCCGCATAGAATGACAATAGTCTAAATCAGCATAAAGGCGTGGCATACTCTCAACAGTCTCTAACTCAGTATGTAAGTTTAATGAGTAAGCTATGGCAGTTATAATTCCGCCGACACAAATAGGGCCACTATTTCTATTTTCGGTATAAAGCATGTGTGCTAAGAGAAATGGTGTCGGATTCACTTTAGTTTGGGAGAGGGAACAATGGATAAAGAAAAAATCTTTGGAATTCATGTTTCCGGTGTTCTCTCGGCCAAATATGGTGGAAGATAGAAAATGGTGAAGGTATCTAATGGCTGGGTTATGGATGGTGGTAGCCTTCAGGCCTTCCCTAGTGGTGGTGTGGGTGTCAGTGATTTGATACAAGAAGTTAAGAGCATCGACCTCCCACTCACTCTCTAGGGGTGCTTGAGTGGAGAACCCCTCACCGCTAGAAAATCCAAAAATATCACCTACTCACTCTTGGGTGAGGGAATAATCTATGTTAAACATTCTAAAATAAATGGTACCAATAATACGGGAATGGTCGGTAAGATAACAGAGCGAACTCAAAAACTCATATGTCAATCTAACAAATGTAGCATTAGTCATATAGTAGAATTGAGACATACTAAGTTATTGAACATCCAGGCGATGCTATCAGAAAGGCCTAGAGCACGCACAACCTCAGGATCGAGGTACCTCGTCGCTAGAACGGGCCTCTTGCAGAGTCTGTGAAAGTTGGTTTGTTGGGTTTCTCCGGTACTCCCTTCAGGAAAGACAATGCCCATGTAGTCAATCTCCGGAGCGACTCTTGAAGGCATTGCTGCAATGGGTTAAAGATTCTAATTATGGAATTTGATGGATTTAGATATAAAGATGATGTTATGGTGATGATGATAGAAAAAGGATTTTTAAGGGTTTAAATAGTAGAAATAGGGAGTAGGGTGGTTGAATTCCTAGGAACTTGAAAAATGATGGTTAATGGAGGTTTATTATGGAAAACGTGCAGGGAGTTTGAATTCACACGATATCTATCTTCAGAGCGTCATGGCGAACACTATAAGGCACATGGTGAGTGCCATGTGCTTCAAGGAGTGAATCTCAAGTTTTAACCTTATGGCGAAAAAACGAGAATTTAACCAGTAGCTCAGAATGATCAATTTTTCTGGATTTTTTTTCTTTAAAAGAAAGCTAAGGGATATTTTTAAAACATTAAGAGATATAGAAACACGTAATTACAGGGAAATTTACATTGAATCAAATAACAGTACATGAAACAATTCATCGTCGACATTCCGAAGGTACAACATTGGAATGAGAAACAATAGTACAGACAATACGGAAAAGGGAAACACTTATACAAATAAAGAAAACTATCTTAAGAAAGCAAAGGAAATTAAGTGCGACTTCAGAATTATCTGTTGCAGCTCCTAACTGAATAGACAATTTGGAACAGATAGTCTAGTTCCTCATGCATAACATCCACGAGTCCTATGAAATTCACTCTCAAAGAATTTATCTCATCTCTCACAAAGTCTAGCTTGGAGTGAAGGAATGGATAGCAGTGGCTACAGAGATAAGCAGATTAATTGGATGGACTGCAGAACCATAAGTAGCCCTATTAGACATGTTAGTATCCACATTCTTGTATGCCTGAGGAGAGTCAGGTGGAGTCAAGGTCTCATTCAAGACTTCCAATTCATACAACTAGTTTTCCTTATTATGAACACTAGTCCTTTCATGGTTTGGCAAGGTAAAAGCATGAACAACAACATTATCAATTAACAATTCAAACTCAACCGGGCCAAGATTTGCAATAATTCCACGGTTAAAACAGAAGTTGATGTCCATGGGGTGAATGCCACCAAAAACATGAGTACAGTTCAAATGATACCGTATTCCAATTGCATCTGCGATCATTGTGACCAAGCCTCCTATGATAATAGGATCAAAGAAATCTCGGCCAAGCCTAATGAAGTTGGCTAGCATGAATGAGGCAGCATTGACTGGCTTCCCTTGAGAAGCACAAAGCATGATGTAAAACTCATCTCTAGAAACAACAGTAACATTCTCTTCCTTTCCGAAAAGGGTGTGAGAAATCATCTTATGGAAGTATCTGACTCCGGGATTATGGATTCCCTCAGAGAATATACCATTAGGATCAGAATGGTAATTACCAGTAATAGTACCCCAGAACTGATCAAGGTCATAACTAGTGAAAGCGTCTTCAGGAGTCTTAGTGACGAGATCTGGCCCATTAGGAAATCCTAATAAGTCAGTCATCTCATGATGAATAAAGCGATACTTGTTTTTGAACAACTTGAAAGTGGCCAATTCACGAGCATACCCGTATCCACGAGTGGGATCATAATAAAGGGAGCTAAGGAACTCCAAGGTCAGATTATGGTAGGTGCTGAATTTCTTAGTGATAGAAAAATTGGTACATCCTATCTGATTAACTAGATAGATAACACTATCCTAAATGCTAAGGGCGGTCATGGCAGAGTCATCAGGGTAGATAAACACGGTAAAGTCCCTATGAGAAAGAGCCTCAAAGCGACGTCTCTGGACATTATTCCTAAAGATGACAGCGTGGTTCTCAAATGTCTGCATATTCTCGGTAATAAGGTTATCCTAAGGACATTTATCCTGAAATTTAAATATAATTTACTATTAGAAAAATTATACCATAAACGTAACTTAATATAAATAACATAAATAATAATAATAATAATAATAATAATAATAATAATAATAATAATAATAATAACAATGATAACAATAATTATAATAATTTAATAAGTATATAATAACGAATATTCAACGAAAATTATATTAAAATGTATGCAAGATCTAAGCTAGTAATAAAAATGGTAAGAGCTAAGGATCGTTGGTTTCTTCCCACGGAGCACTATGTTTAATGTCGGAAGCTCGACATTGAAACATACGAAGATATCATTCATCTGGAGGAGTGAGAAGCTCTCCTAATTTATAACTAGTGTCGAATTCCCTATTCTCTACTAAGTCATAATGCTTGAGTCTTTGTCCATTCACAATGAACGTTTCATTCGACTTTCCTCTAATTTCTCTGCTCCACTTTTTAAAACTCTAACAATTTCAAAAGGACCAGACCATCTGGAATGTAACTTTCTTAGAAAAATCTTAACTCGAGAGTTGAAAAGAAGAACTATGTCTCGTTCATTGAATTCTCTCATTGATATCCTTTTATCATGCCACTTTTTGGTTCTTTCTTTATAGATTCAGGCATTTTCATAAGCGTCAAGTATTAGTTCCTCTAGTTCATGGATATTCAAAATTTTCTTCTCGCCTGCTACTATGTAGTTCGTGTTTAGGGTCTTTATGGCCCAATAAGCCTTATGCTCTAATTCTACAGGCAGGTGACATGATTTACCATAAACTAGTTTAAACAGAGTAGTTCCTATAGGGGTTTTGTAGGCTATTCTGTATGCCCAAAGAGCTTCATGAAGTTTAGTAGACCAATCTTTTCTAGAGGTTGCAGTGGTTTTCTCAAGTATTTGCTTAATCACTCTATTTGAGAGTTCAACTTGTCCACTCGTTTGAGGGTGATAAGGTGTTGCTACTCGATGTCAGACTTTGTATTTTAGCAATAAATTTCCAAAGATATTTGAAATAAAATGGGATCCTCCATCACTTATAACAACTCTCGGCACTCCAAATCTAGGAAAAATTATATTCTTGAAAAGCTTTATAACTACTCGGGCATCGTTGGTAGGAGAAGCTATCACCTCAATTCATTTTGATACATAATCGACTGCAACGAGTATATATTCATTTCCAAAAGAAGATGGAAAAGGGACCATAAAATCTATACCTCACACGTCAAAAACTTCTACTTCCAAGATACCCTTTTGTGGCATCTCATCGCGCCTAGAGATATTACTAGTGTGTTGACACCGATCAAAATTCAATATAGCAATATGGACGTCCTTTCAAAGGTTAGGTCAGAATAAACCAGATTGCAGAATTTTCGCACAACTCTTATAAGCGCTTGCATGCCCTCCATAGGGTGCAGCGTGACAATGAGATATGGTGTCGTTAACTTCAAATTCAGGGACACATCGATGAAAAATTCCATCGATGCCTCTCTTGAAAAGCAAGGGCTCATCCCAATAGTAATGTTTAAGATCGTGAAAGAATTTCTTCTTTTGTTGGTAAGTTAAGTCTGGTGGGAGCACTCCAGCTGCTAAGTAGTTGACAAAGTCAGCATACCAAGGAAGTGTGGCTTCAATATGAATTTATTCCACAACTTCATTAAATTCTATGTCATAAAAATTCAAAGAACGTTCTTGCGTTTTGCTTCCATTTTCTAACTGGGCTACAAGTCTATCGTAAGGAAAATTATCATTGATGGGAACTTGTTCGGGTTCTAGACCTTCGACTCTTGAAAGATGATCTTCTACTACATTATCGGTTCCTTTCTTATTTTTAATTTCTAAATCGAATTCTTGCAAAAGCATGATCCATCTTAAAAGTCTTTGTTTAATGTCCTTTTTGCTCAACAGATACCTAATTGCAGCGTGATCAGTATAGACAATTATTTTTACTCCTACTAAGTAAGAACGGAATTTGTCTAAAGCAAACACAACAACTAAGAGTTCTTTTTCTGTGGTTGTGTAATTCAATTGTGCATTGTCTAAGGTTCTACTTGCGTAGTAAATAGCATGAAGCTTTTTATCCTTTGTTTGTCCTAAAACAGCGCCAACGGCAAAATCAATAGCATCACACATTATTTCAAACGGTTCATTCCAATCAGGTGGTTGCATAATAGGTGCAGTAATCAGAGCATTTTTAAGGATTTCAAAGGCTTTCAAACAATCCTCATCAAAAATAAATTCGACATCTTTCATTAATAAGCCAGTTAGTGATTTGGTAATCTTAGAGAAATCTTTAATGAATCGTCGGTAGAAACCGACATGTCCAAGAAAACTACGAATTTCTCTAATAGTTTTCAGAGGTTGAAGACTTTCTATTATTTCTATTTTTGCTTTATTTACTTCAATTCCTCGATCAGATACAATATGTCCTAATACAATTCCTTCTCGGACCATGAAATGACATTTTTCCCGATTCAGCACAAGATTAACTTTAACGCATCACTCAAGTACCAATTCTAGGTTCGATAAACATCCTTCGAAACTTTGCTCACAAACAGAGAAATCATCCATAAATACTTCCATTATATTATCTATAAAGTCAGCAAAGATTAACATCATACATCTCTGAAATGTTGCGGGAGCATTACATGATCCAAAAGGCATTCGTCGATAGGAAAATGTACCATAAGAACAAGTAAAAGTTGCCTTTTCTTGGTCGCCAGGATGAATAGGAATTTGAAAGAATCCTAAGTATCCATTTAAATAGAAAAAATAAGAGTGTTTAGCCAATCGTTCAAGCATTTGATCCATAAATGGAAAGGGAAAATGATCTTTGTGAATGACTTTGTTCAGCTTTCTATAATCTATACACATCCTCCATCCAGTAACAGATTCACCTTTCTCATTACTAACAACTGTGATACCTCCTTTCTTTGGTACTACATGTAACGGACTGACCCAATTGCTATTTGATATCGGGTATATAATTCCTGCTTCTAACAGCTTTTGCACTTCTTTCTTGATTGCGTCGCTTATGATAGGATTTATCCTTCTCTGATGTTCTCTAGAGGTTTTACTATCATCTTCTAGCATAATGTGGTTCATGCATATGGATGGGCTTATTCCTTTTAGATCTGAGATATTATAACCCAGTGTTGTCGGATACTTCCTTAAAACATGTAGCAGCTTTTTAGTTTCTATCTGTTCTAAGTCAGCATTGACTATCACTGGTCATTCAAGTTCGATATCTAGGAATTCATACCTTAGATTTTTGGGTAGTGTTTTTAGTTCTATAGCAGGTTTCATTGGGCTAGGCATTGGATCGAGTGTTAGTGCAAGACATTTTCTTAGGTTGTCATCTGTGAATGGTATTTTCCACTCTTCGTCTTTGAATATAGGAGGTGCTGGAAATTTAAGGCATCATAATATTTGGATTGTTGCATCTCCATTTCTTAAACACATTCATCGATAACATCTAATAAGCAGCATGAATCGTCAATAGCTGGAGTTTTTAGGAATTGAGCCAAAATAAATTACACTTTTTCTTCACCAACTTCAAAAGTCAGCTTTCCTTTCTTAACATTAATTATAGCTCCGGCTGTAGCTAAAAATGGTCTACCTAAAATAATAGGTATATTGGAGTCTTCTTTTATGTCCATTATCACAAAATCGGTAGGAATGTAAAACTGACCAATGCGAACGGGCACATTCTCTAGCATACCCACATGATGTTTGACAGAACGGCCCGCAAGTTGTGAAGACATCTTAGTTGGTCTCAGTTCACCTAAATCGAGTTTCTTACATGTGGATAACGTCATTAGACTAACATTGGCTCCTAAGTCGCATAGGCCATTGTCTATGACGTATTTTCCTATTACACAAGGTATTAAAAAACTACTTGGATCTTTCAGCTTAGGAGGCATGTTATTTTGAATTATAGCGCTACACTCAGCGGTGAGCGTAATCGTTTCATTTTCCTCAAGCTTTTTCTTATTTGATAAAATCTCTTTGAGAAATTTGGCATATGAAGGCATATGCGTAATAGCTTCTGTGAATGGTATAGTGATATTCAACTGTTTTAGAAGTTCTACGAATTTCTTGAATTATCCTTCATTTTTGGTTTTGGCTAACCTTTAAGGATATGGCACATGCGGCTTATACGATGGTGGAGGCACATATGATGTTTCTTTCTCTACGACCTCTTCACTTTTATCTTTATTATCATTGGTTTTTAGTCCATTTACCTCCTCATTTCCTTTCTTAGAATTTTGCTACATGGATTGATTTTTGAGTCTCTGATCAACCGGTCCATCATACTCGGTTCTGCTTCGCAATGTGACAACATTAGCATGTCCTTTCGGGTTTGGTTGACGTTGGCCAAGAAATGCTCTAGTCGGGGCTGCTATGGTTGGTTGTTGTTGGGCTACTTGAGGAATTTGGGTTTCTAGCATTCTGTTACGAGTAGCCATAGCGTCAAGTTTACTCGTCATTTGTTTCATCAGTTTGCTCGCATGAGCGTTTTGATTTGCAAATTCTTTGTTTTGTTGAACTTAAGCGTTTATGAAGTTTTCCACCATTATCTCCAAATTTGACTTTCTAGGTACTTGTGGAGCTGATGGTCCTCCTTTCTGATAACCAGGTGGAATAACAGGTGCTGGACTTGGTGGATGCAAAGGATTGTTATTTTTATATGAAAAATTTGGGTGATTTCTCGAGCCAGGATTATAAGTGTTTGAATATGGGTTTCCTTGAGCATAGTTCACTTGGTCGGTATAAACACCAGCCAATAACTGACATTCAACATTTGTATGTTCAGGGGTTCCACATAATTCGCGACTTGGTGTAACTGCATCTACGGTAGCTGCTGGTGGTGTTAAGGCTAAGCTATCAATCTTTTGAGTTAATGCGTCAACTTTAGCATTTATGCAGTCTATGGCGTTAACTTCGTGCATTCCGCCTTTTGGAGTTAGTTTTTCGGTAGCAGCGCGTTCTCCTCCCCATTAGAAGTGGTTTTTAGCCATGTTCTCTAAAATTTCAACGGCTTCTTCATATGGTTTTTCCATTAAAGCACCACTTGCGGCAGCGCTTAAGTTCATTTTGGTGTTGTACAACAGACCATTGTAGAAAGTATGAATTATCATCCATTGCTCGAGTCCATGATGTGGGCAAAGCCTCATCATGTCCTTGTATCTTTCCCAAGCATCAAAAAGAGATTTGTTGTCTTTTTGCTTAAATCCATTAATTTGGGCTCTCAGCATAGCTATTTTGCTTAGCGGAAAATATCGAATTAGAAAGACTCTCTTCAATTCGTCCCATGTCGTGACAAAATTTGAAGGTAGAGACTAGATCCAAGCTTTATCTCTATCTCTTAAAGAAAATGGGAAAAGACGTAGTCTAATCGCTTCTTGACTGACACTATTCGCTTTTATAGTGTCGGATATTGCACAAAAACTGATAAATATAAGTTTGGGTCATTCGTAGGACTTCCTAAAAATTGATTTTGTTGAACGGCTTGTAACAACGAAGGTTTCAACTTTGAAATCGTTTTGATTGATTGTTGGGGCAATAATGCTGCTATGAGGTCCATCTTGTGATGGAACAACGAAATCCTTCAAGGGACGGGTTTGCGGTCCTTGGGCCATGATTTGTTCTGCTTCGGTTTCGGTTTCCAAATCTGAGTAAGGAACGATAGGATCTATAAGGTTATATCTAATATGATATTCGTTGATTCGGCGCCTTAAGCTAATAAAGTGCTCAATTTCGTCAATTGGTTGCTCTAACTCTTCGCCTCTTGAGCGAGTGCTTGACATACAATCGAAAAATTATAGGAAACTAATAAAAATAAAAAGTTGCCTTAGTCTATACTGCACAACAAAATATTCACAATATTGACTAAATCAAATTCTCCGGCAACAACGTCAAAAACTTAATCGGTCGACACTGATGGATAAATCTTCAAGCATACAATTGATCGTGTAGTCTTAAAAAAGGTTGTCAAACCCACAGGGAAAGATAATCAAACTAATGTTATCTAAGGTTGTTGTGTAAAGCTAAAGCTTGAGTTAAACAGGAATTAACACTAATTACGGGGCTGAAATCTAAGATCTGAAAATAATACTAAAAGGAGCCCGAAATATGATTTTTGTGCACCTAAGGGACCTTGTAGAAACAGGGTACTAATTATGTCTACACGCCTATTTCGTAGGATATACCGACTTAAAGGCTCCGCCTCACGCTCTCGCGGTCTTAACTAAGATGTACTTCTTAATCCCAAGAATTTGCTCTCACTCGCCCGGTAACTAAGAATTACTCTTTGAAAGCCAATAGTCTTAATCAACATCTAAAGCACTCTCGCTGTATTTAGATATTGATGCCTAACTTCCACTATCTGGTTCACTCCTCACGCTCTCGCGGATCTCGGCTTCAACCTTTATTTGCTTCTCACTCTCATGACGAAACAATGTTAAGTAACCTCTCACTCTCATGGCAAAGCTACTTAAATTATACTTAGAGATTACAACCAAAATGACATGCATTCACAATTTCGTACCTATTATAACTACGGAGTCCCGCCGGTTACGACGATCCTCATAAGACGGTCTCTAATTAATTTAGCCTGACATAATGAATTCTAGTCTTAACATGTTAGCAATTCTGAAAATTACAACATGCATATTGAATTGATTTTAAGAAAATATTAGTTTTTGGTTTTTATGAAAATAAGTTAAGTTGCAGACACGTAGAAATAAAATGCAGTAAAAACATAACAATTAGAACCTGTAAATTGCAATGGGCTAAACGAAAAACAAACTTTAATTAAGCTTCGATCCAAGTATACAGCAGCGCAACGGAAAGATAAAGTACAATACTGCAACAATTCCTCGGTGTGAGCAATTGTTGCTTTGGATAGTAAATATGTGGTTAAAGTTCTAAAGAAAATTCAGCAGCGCTTCCTCACGGGTTTGATCCCTTGAACTACCCTCAAAGAGCTCTATTTATAGAGGATAATGCAGTTGTATAACTCCCATTCTGACTTCTGGACTTGGAGGGAAAAGAAAATTCTCAAAAATCGAATTTTGTAGTTAAAGTTGCTCCTGCGAACTATACGGCATTTGGAGATGGCGAGCGCCATATCAGAAAAGCTGGCAGATCTTGCTGATTTTTGCTGTTCTAGCTATATTTTTCTTCTCTTTCACTTCTTTTCTCGATTTCTTCTAGGATCTCGAGGGGAGCACCTGACAACATAAAAAAAAGAGTAAGAACACAATAAAATGCAAAATACTCAATAAAAACTCGGACCTAAAATGCGCAAAGTGAGCCTAAAAGTACGATACAAAATCATGTTATCATGACCGTTGTCACGAAAGTAAATATCTCGGTCTAGATCTCCCTTTTTTTTCGTTGTTAAAGAATCTGAGGATTAGCCTTTCCATGCCCTTGATTGAAGTGTTTTCGCCCTTCTTGCTGACAACCATTAACTCAACAATCTTCTTTTTCACTGTCCTCTTGGAAGGATTTCTAACCATCGGGGCACCACCAGATACAAGTTTTGGATTCTGAATTCCTTGAACTTTGTGTTAGCACATTCTATCTGTCGCGGTGAAAATCGGATACCAAACTATTGATTAGTTTGAATCTTTAATTCATTTTGCAACCGAACTTTGATTTGTCCAAAGGAAGGGATAAAGATCGAAATTCCCACGATGCAATGCAAATGCAAGCTAGATTGTTTAGGTTCGGGGGTTGGTTAAACTTAGGGAAGGTACTAGCATCCTAAGTTTCTGTAGTACTCTACAGGAACCTCTTGTTTTATGTTTGTCTACTGCTATGGTTTTATCTGCTTAATGGTTAAGAGACCCTAGTGGTTTATTTCTAAGTATACTCGATAAGATATCGCATCTTATGCCTACATATCCTTACGGGAGTGGAATCAGAGTATTTGTAGTTCCCCTAAAGGGTTAGAGGAGTTCTTTGACTGTGGTCAAAGTTCCTACGGGTTTAGGGTAGTTGTTTGATTGAGTTTAGGAGAAGAGATGTGTCTTCATTTTAAGGGAGATGTAACCACCACAAATGTAAGAGGGGTTGTAGGAAATGGTCTTTGCATCGTCTTAAGAAAAGGGCTTAAGTACTCGGATGGTCGCCAAGTATGCCTTTATCGCTCTTAAGGCAAAGTTCCTACATGTTTGATTGTATTGTTGTGGAGGTGGAGATTATATCTCACTTAAGATGATTAACATCTATTCTCTATTTGTGTTTGAAAAGTTTGTATTGTGATTGTTTGTTTGTCTAAGTTGTAGAGATTAAGACAAGGTCCTTCCTATAGGGTAGGTCCTAAACTTAAATGATCGACTTGAATGGAATCAAGGATCGCGGGAAAATGATGCAAATGACGTGCAACTACACACAACGTTGAATTATGTGTAGGTTTTTCCTTTGGGCGGAATGCGATGCATAAATTGATAATGTAAAGGCGATAAATAAATTGCGGAAATGTAAACCATACATATACGCATGAAAGCGCTGAAGTGTAAGTGCATGTGTCGTGAGTGTATGATTGATTAAATTGCATGTTGTTGATTGATCTTAGTTGTAGGATTGATTGTGAATTGGATGTTGGATTGTTTTTAGACGAGGTTGAGTTGATTTTAAGAGAAAAGTTGAATTTGTGAGGTTGATTTTTTTTATAAAAGAAAGTTAATATTATTGTTCTAGTTTTAAGTGAGAGGTTGATAATAAGGATTTATTATAACAAAATAAATAGTTTAAAGGAAGTCGCTATTGTTTTTTTCTCAAATTAAATAAGTTATCTATTTCTAATATTGAAAGCTTTAATCCAAATTAATAAATTTTATTAGAGTAAAGTGATTTTGTTATTATTAATAAATAAGTATTAATTAAGTAAATTATGAAAATGGTTTCTTATTAATATATCATTATAAAAGGTTATCAAATTATTTTAAATAAAATAAAGTTTTAAATATAGTGATTACTTAAATGGTTAATACAAGGTTTTAGTTATTTTATTTTTAAAACTAATTAGAGAAAAGACTAATAGTTAATTAATTTAAAAGAGATGGTTAGGTTATTAATTTGATTTTTTTAAAAAGAGTTGGTTAAGATTGCGGATTAAAGAATTGGTTAAGGGTTAATTAAGGATTAAGGGGGGGTGATTAGTGTGGTGAGTGTGGTGTATGTGTGTGATTATTTGATTATAGTTTACAAAAATAAAACAAATTAAAAAAACAATACAGGAAACCCTAATTTCCCCCCCCCCCAATTTCCTTTCCATCATCGCGATTCACTGCGAATCCGTCTTTCTCCCTCGATCGCTCTATGCTTCTCTCGATCGCCATCCACCATTGCTTCCGTGTCTCTCTCGTTTGCGGCCCTACTTCTTCTTTCCTGAAGACAAACACAAACCAATCAAATATTTCTATATATTTAAAAGCGATAGTTACCGTGAGGTATTGGTGACGGCGATGGGTTCTGATGCGAATGAAGGTTTGTTTTGGCTTCCCGGAGGATCGGTAAAGTTCACGGTGGAACTGATGGGTTGTTGGGGTTTCCGGCGGGGTTCGAGATGACGATACAGATAAGTCTTTTATTCTTTTAGGTTTTGCATCGGTTCTTTGATTTGGGATTTCGGGATTCTCTGTGTAAACTGTGGATTTTGTGCGTGTTCCGTCCTTTTATAGGTGGTTTGAAAGTTAAAGCCTGATTAAAAACGGTTTTGAGTGCTGATTTGGGTATTCCTTTTTCGGGCTGAATCAAATGAAAACTTTCCTTTTTCTGTCTGATTGCAATGATTTCTGTTAATGAGATTCCAATTTCTGATCTTGTGTGTCAATTGTCTAATATTGTCCAGGTTCGATGCATTGAGGATTTGGGATTGGATATTCTCTTTCTTATTGGGAATATTCTTCAGATGATTTTGCTGACTTGGAGATTGTGATTTGATTAGGGAAGTTCAAATCTTCCTTCTTCCGTGTTGATTTGGGATATTTGACTTTGTGTAATTAATAATCTCTGTTACTTGTTGGCTTCCATGTTAATACTTCTTTTTTCTTCTTCTCGCAGGGAATGCCTCATATGAGTTTAGGTGTTTGCTTGATCTTTGTGCTTGTTGGGAGAGGTTTTGGGCAGGCGATGATGACGCTGCGTCTGAGCTAAGAAGTTTACGGCCGCTATCGCTTTCGAATGTCTGTTGATGCTTTCGAGTTGGTAGGGAGTTGACGACAAGTCTCTTTGTTGTCCTTCCGGCTACTTGAGCTCCTGCCCTATGATGACTTCAAACTGAGGGCTAAGATTACCTCTAAATCTTCTGTTACGTCTAAATTTTACACTTGTTATGGCATTTGTATCAGGTGTTTGTAACTTGCATCCAAATGCCTTGTTTGGGTGCTCGCAGCTGCTGGTTCTGATTGTCTGTACTTTTTGATGTTGGCCAAATGTGTTACTGAGAATAGCAATCTTGTTGTGCTGATTGTAGATTTCGCTGGGCAAATTCTTGAGCTGTTAGAAACATACTGACTTTCCTCTTCTTCTTTCAGGGGCAAACTTAAGTCTGGAGGCTGCCTGGTCTTGATCTTGGTGCTGAGAAAGGTTTGAGGTGGTTATGATGACACTATGTTTGAACCAAAGAGGCTAAGATTATCGTTACTTTTGAATACTGCTGTGCTTTCGAACTTTGTTGAGGGTTGTACAAAATTAATTGCAACTGGCGATGATGACATATATTCTGAGCTGAGAGGTTTGCTGCCGTTGTAGTTGCTTTATCGGAGCTGGGTAAGAAGTCGGCGACGGTTTCCGTTGCCCTTCTGGCCGCTCGAAATCGTGCCCAATGATGAACTTCGGGAGAAACTGAGGGCTGAAACTTAAACTTAAATTCTTAAATCCCTTTTCCACTTGTTTCTATAATGGTTGTTCTGATTTCGAGAAATACGTGGATAAATGTGGTTTTGAAATTGTGTCCATTCTCACTCTGTGATGCCTTCCCCTCAACTCTGTATGAATGTGATACGAATCGACTGTGATGCTGCTACTTTCATCTTTGTGCTTTACTTTGAGGCGTGTATGATGTACTTGTGTATTGCTAGCTTCCTGTGCTCCAACTTGATGGATTGACCTTGAAACTAATATGGTCGCATTCCTGTGTTTTTTCTGTATGACTTTTCTTCTTCTTCTTTCAGGAATGCACGTGAGCTCTGAGACTGCCGATATTGTGCCGTTTGCCGAAAAAAGTTGCTGCAGTTATCATGATGAAGAAACAGAAATAATAGCTTAAAAATGCAGCTGTGGCCTGGAGGTTTCGTCTGTGCTTTTGTATTGTGCAGGTCTTAGGTGTTGTGATGCTTGTTTTGCTGCTAACTCTTCTGATTTTCTTGGATGAGTTTCGCACTGTGTTGTTAACTGCTGATGTTCTCTGATGCATTTCTCTCTTCTTTTGTCCATGAACTGAACTAATTTTCCTCTTCTTTTCTTTCCTGGAACAACTTTAAATGGTGGCTGCCGGTTTTATGCCGTCACCGAGAAAGGTTTTGCATCTGGTGATGATGACTTAACAGTCTGAGCCTATGAGGGAATTGAAAAGGCTGTTGTCGCCTCAATGTTGCTTGTTTTTGTACTGTGATGGCTGTTTGCAATTAGTTGCTTTAATTGTCCGAATTTTACTCATCCGATGTATGGTAAGGAGTTGGTGACAGCCTTGGCTGTCGCTCTCCTGGCCGCTCGTATCTCTGCCCAATGATGAACTTTCTGAGGGCTGTCCTTAAATCACTTCATCTCCCTCTTAGATTTTCGAATCAATCTCGTTAACTATTATTGATGGTGCTCTGATCATTGTTTGTGTGATGTTTGCAGGTTTTAATGGGATGACTTTGGAAAGTCGTAGATGGTTGCTGCTTCGTAGTTTCAAAGTGCTCGATTTCCATAGAACTCTGCATGTTTGGGTGGCTGCGTCTCGAGAGTTTATTCGTCGTTCATGATGCGGTGCTGAAGCAACTTGAGATTGTGGCTGTTTTGTCGTCATCATATGGTTTGACGGAAGCCGTCATGGTCGCAAAGAGCCTCATTTTGTTCATGACCAAAAGGTCAATGTAATATAGGTGTTTTTTTGTAACAATGATTCATGCCTCATGGCTTTTTACTTTAGAACAAAGCTCTTGGTAAACTTTGTAATAGAGATTCGTATCTTTAAAAGTCTCAAGTAATGAATTGCCTCTAGTCCTTTGTGAAGAACATAGTTTCGGTACCATATTTGTGATGCACTCGAACATGTGGACATAGTTACCTAAAGCTTCGTATTATATATTTCAGCTTTATGAACATCACGTATCTCAAAGCCAAATACTATGCTTTGGTCCTGGTTTGTTTGAATAGAATGATTCTGGACCTTAAATCTTCACCAAACTTTAAACTTAATAGCAGCCTCGAATTCTTATATATGCAAGAGCTCATGTAACCCGATTTGCGGATCCTTAACCACGGAAACGGTGTTGTAGCTTGACTTTGTAAACGTTTTGGATTTGGGAATTAATAATCCGACCATGCTTGAATTTTGAAAATAAGGGATTCGTACAGACAAACAAATCATACCCATTTTAATAAGACCCCACCAAAATGAATTAATTAACTTCACGAGGCCACGAACCAAATTTAAAAAAACCACAAACCAAATCACGCCCACTTTATCACTTTGATCTCAGTAAGATCCCAAATAAAACCTCCTTTTTTGAATGAAACCTTGTCAACTTGTGCTCAAAATTTTGCACCTGCACAACTTGGTTAGTCGCATAAATATTAAAATAAAGTCAAATGAGAACGCAAAGAAAGAGGTGGGGTCTTACGGTCAAAAATTAAGGTGCAACAGATGCCCCTATTTAAGTTACTCCTATTCGGAGATATGGAGATTGAAATCTCTGTCTCGACGAAAGAGGAGGTACTTAAATAAAATATTGCACGAATTTTTGGACCTAAGAAGCCACCGAATGCAAATGACATGTAATGATATGAGAATGCAAGACCAACGGTCATGTGGAGCAATGGCGCCACAGCACACAGGAAGAAACCGGCTCAACAGAGCGAGACTCCACGGGGGAAGATTGACAATCACAAAGTGTTTGTAGATATGTTGCAAAGGCACTAGTGAGAAAAATCCAACTGAAGATCCTACTGCATATGTCAAATGTAATGATCCCAAGATATCAGTCGGAGCAGTCTATGCCGAGTCTGGTAACTTCATGTAAGGATGCTTTTGTCAAAGTATCTATTGTCAAGAACTTCTGGGAATCTACTGTCAAGATTAACCAGGAAATGAAATGGTACTACCTACTGTCGAGGTCTTCTGGGAATCTACTGTCAAGATTAACCAGAAAATGAAATGGTACTACCTACTGTCGAGGTCTTCTGGGAATCTACTGTCAAGATTAACCAGAAAATGAAATGGTACTACCTACTGTCGAGGTCTTCTGGGAATCTACTGTCAAGATTAACCAGGAAATGAAATGGTACTACCTACTGTCGAGGTCTTCTGGGAATCTACTGTCAAGATTAACCAGAAAATGAAAGATGTTTGAATGATTGTCGTTGCATACTGTAGATGCAGTTCGTTGTAGAACCTTGTAGATGTAGACGTAGCTTCACCGGGGATCTTCGAAAGAGATGTGAGCCGGTTGAATTGTAACGTATGTCTTCTCAAGTATGGATACTATTGTGGTAAACTTCTTTGACTTCTCTGGGGAGATGCCACTTGACGGAAGTAAACTTGTGTGATGGACTCACTGGGAAGTCATTCCTGAGAGAAATGTCTGTAACTGCCTAATGTTGAAGGATCCACTGATGGTAAATGATCTGTCTTGTGAAAATTGTCGTTCATCGTTTGAATAGGATCCTGATCAAAACGAGTTGCTCAAGTAAAGAGATAGATGTAGATGTTGAGAAAATTTTGTTGAAGAAATGTCTGTCTTCCTGAATACTCTTCTTGGGGACCAGGGTGCAAAAATAAATGCACACTTAATCCACGTTCATGCTGTGATTGCCAAAGACCGAAGTTCAATTCAGGAAATAGCCGAAAAGAAACTGTCAAGCAAGACTCGACCAATGAGGTATGAACTCAAATGGAATTGTACTGAAATAACCATCTTCCATGAGGGTTGAACTTCATGGGGAAAATGAACCATTATGCTCCTTTTGCCTAGGGACGAATCTAATTGGAAGGATAAGACACACCCATACACCTAGGGATAACTATAGCCAAAGCGATAGGATAAAACAAACACAGAGAATGCAAAGAAATGCACATGCTATGCTGTCTACTTATATGCTATGCGTATGCCTATGCTGACGAGACAAACAGAAAGAGGTGATCGGAGATGAAATAAACATCTCGGGATAAACATCTCAACCAATCTTCGAAGATGGAAGTACCACTGGGGATAGACGGAGAACCAGATATAGGATCTCAATCCTGCTTCAAAGCTTCAAAAACTTCAATTGGGGGAGTAGAGAAACACTCCACTCGGGGATATAACAACTTGATCTGCTGAAGAGATTGTTGAGATGAATCAAAGCCATTCTGAGGTTTCAAAGGGGGTAAAATAAATATCCATTTTAGTGGGGAAACCTGGATAACATAGTTGTTAAATATGTCATAGAAACTTCACGGGGATGGAATAAACATCCGCCTCGCTTCAAATTTTCAAATGCCCCAAGTCTATGGTTTAATAAACAACATCTAGAGAGGATTTTTACAGAAAACTTGATGTCCAAATGCCCCACTGTTTTCAAACTCTCTAGAGATTCGCTGAATCTCGACGCAACTGCCCCTGATTGGCGGTATAATTGAGTCTTCCAATTTGTGCTTTAGATGAAAACTCGTACGAATTAAACCTCTTGAAAAATAAATTGCCCCAGGTGCGCAAGGTCTTCCAGTTCATCAAAGTCCGTTTGTAATCTCTCTAAGATGTCAAGCGCATTCAGCAAGTCAGAAATGTTAATTTCGAAACAAGTAATGCAACACGTTTGTCTTGAAGTTTTTTTTTTTGAAAAGAGATATCGCAATAACTTGTGATCGAAACCACTAGTTAGGATATAAATTAACATTATTTATAAAGCCGATTTAATTTGAGCATAGCTCAAGGAGTCAGGAAACAATATCTCATCGGGTATGCTTTCGAATTAAACCTTACTTCAATTAGGACTTTAAGGGTCGTTAGGCTTAGTTGATGACTTGTAAAATGGAGGAATAAAGGGTTAGTATATTTGTGCCCACCCGATTTTTGAAAGATGTTTATTTTTTTTGATGATATCCTGCCCCAGGTTAAAAACGAGGTTTCAGTTTGGGAGAAAAACAAATCTTTTCTCAAGGCTAAAAAAAAAATAAAAAAAAGGGTTTTAGATGGTTGAAATAATGCCTTACATCATCAGTAGGGTTCTTATTCGAAGC
Organism: Lathyrus sativus; assembly: GCA_963859935.3. Lineage (NCBI taxonomy): Eukaryota > Viridiplantae > Streptophyta > Magnoliopsida > Fabales > Fabaceae > Lathyrus > Lathyrus sativus. Next base: position 546,785,963 of record OZ012740.1, on the reverse strand, counting down.
ATACAACCAGGGATCATGTGTTTTACTTCATCATCCTCCTTCCAATTTTTTCACTAAGGTGAAAAGAAGATTGGACAAAGTCGGCATTATAAATTATTTTGAAAAACGATTTGAGTGAAAATGAATGGATTTCTTCAAGACAAACACTTATTGCATTACTTATTCAAAATAATAAGTTCTTACATGCCAAAAATACTTTTAATCAAAGAAACAAAAACATAAAAGCAAAAACGAAGCGAAAAGCCGGACAAGCCCTTTTATTATGCCTTGAAATAGAGATGTGGTCTTCTGATAACCTGGGATCATGGCCTCGGAGGATGAGCCATGTTGGGGTTAGGATTAGAACCCTCGAAGGATAAGATTCCGCTCTTAACCAATTCTTGAACGTCTGCCTTCAAACCATAACAGCTCTCAATGTCGTGGCCAGGAGCACCTTGATGGTATGGGCAAAATTTGTCAGCTTTGTACCAATACGGGAGTTTTTCGGGTACTTTAGGTGGAGCTTTTGTTTGGATGTGACCTCTCTGAATCAAAGCGGGAAACAGTTCAGCATATTTCACAGGGATGGGATCAAACCGATGAATTACCTCTCTTGGAGTATCTTGCGGCATCCTCTGATACCTTCTCCGAAGCCGTCGATTCTGTGGTTGATCTGGAGAAGCCAACTTCTGCTTAAGAGGTGGTTGTTGTTCATGCTGAGCGGGCATTGCATATTGATGTTGAGGATGGGGGACCGGAGCTATGAATTCTCTGGAAGGTCCACTGTCATCTTCATTGTTTGGGGCTATACCCAAGTTGTGATGGTATTGCTTCACAAAAGCAACAACTAAGTCTTCCCAAGACTGAATATGGTTACTTTGCAGCTTCATGTACCATATCAATGATGTCCCATATAAACTTTCTTGAAAGCAGTGAATCAATAGCTTGTCGTTGTCAATATAAGCCGTCATCTTTCGACAAAACATTGTCAAGTGGTATTTTGGACAGCTGATACCCTTGTAGATTTCGAAGATAGGCATCTTGAATTTTAGAGGAATAATTACACCTGGAACTAAACATAGTTCATGAGCACCAAGACCTGATGCGGTAGTTCCTCTCATCATCTTCACTTGTTCTTTGAGACCACAAATTTCTTTCTCCATTGCTATGCATCTAGGATCACCCACTTCTTTCTCAGCAGGAGTGTTCTGAGGATCAACAAACAGGTTGTCTTGCGAAGGTTGAAGTTGCGCAGGAACATCCACTTGTTGCACAAAGTCTTCGGAGAAATAGTCGAATGTCGAATCAGTCCTTACTTTGAAGCTAGTCATGCGATCCATATCTTTCGTTCTCCCGACTATCCCTTAGTAATACTTCAAGCTTGATCGAATGATCAAGATGTCAACTGGAAGACAAAGAGGGAAAACCGGATGAGGACACAGGAGAGAAGAGACACGTGCAAATGCTAATGCATGATGCGAGAATGCATAATGCTAATGCAAGAATGTAAGGATGAGAGGTTTCATGGAACTCAAGTTCTTATAAACATTACAGAGTACCAAAGAAAATCATTTTAATATTTTTATGTGTATATATATATATATATATATATATATATATATATATATATATATATATATATATATATATATATATATATATATATATATATATATATATATATATATATATATATATATATATATATATATATATATATATATATATATATATATATATATATATATATATATATATATATATATATTCGGGTTACAAATAAATATCCTTATAAGAGTCCTAACATAATAGCTAAATAAAAGCTAGTAAAGCCCTAAGGAAGTCCTTCATCGCGCTTGTTGCTTTGTTCCTCCACTTGGATCTCCTTAAAGGTAAGCTTGTCTATGATCAACGTCTAAAGAGTAGTTTGATAGAGGAAAATAAATCCTCCATCTCTTCTTTCGTTCTAAATGAGTCCCTCGGATCTTCAATATTGATGAAAACCTTTTGATCTTCTATGGTTCTTCAATGATGAGGGAAGCCTCTTGTATTTTTTGAGTTTCTTCAATCTGAGCTCCTACTCCCTTAGGCCATCCAAGTTAGGACTCTTAAAAGAATGTTTCAAAAATATTTTCTTTCGCAATCCTTATTGGTTCTATAATGTTTATAAATGAACTAGGAGTTCCATGAAACCGATGCAATATGATGCTTTACGGATTCAACAAGCACAGGTAAACACATAGATGCATAAAGATAAACAACAAAAGGGAGACTCTAGGTTTGCAACGAGCATGGAGCATAGGGTATACCCATCCCCAAAGGTTGTGGACTAAAGGTTGTTTGTACCTGCAGAACAAGGTTCTAAAGGGACCCAAAATCATCAGCCCATCTTTCGGATATTATCAATTTCCCAATTACTCGAGGATTAATAATATTCTCAATAGAACTTCTTTCGAGTGTAGCTTCGCGTAGCACTATTTCGGAATTACTTGTTTATAGCCCCGCACTACATCCTAATAAAGGCCAAAGTGGGGTTAAAGGTAACTACGGTCCTCAATATCATAGGCTCCAATCGATAATGGTAAAAGTCTTCACAATTACTCGCTCAACCGAACCGTTTTCGAAAGGGCCTCAACTGAGCGTGATTCTCGAGTCAACTTAGTCGGAATTCAACTCCCGGTAAGCCTCGTCGACTATATCACTTCCTATCTTAACTTCTCTCAAGTCCGGGTGTAGGACTTTGTCTCACCACTCATAAGTATCAACCCAAAAGAGATGTATAAGCAATTACACAAATAAGCAGATAAGCAATTTATAAAGCAATAAACAAATAAAGATAACAAGGTAGGGAAACCCACAAGCACTTCCCCAGTGAAGTCGCCATTTCTGTCGCGGTGAAAATCGGATACCAAACTATTGATTAGTTTGAATCTTTAATTCATTTTGCAACCGAACTTTGATTTGTCCAAAGGAAGGGATAAAGATCGAAATTCCCACGATGCAATGCAAATGCAAGCTAGATTGTTTAGGTTCGGGGGTTGGTTAAACTTAGGGAAGGTACTAGCATCCTAAGTTTCTGTAGTACTCTACAGGAACCTCTTGTTTTATGTTTGTTTACTGCTATGGTTTTATCTGCTTAATGGTTAAGAGACCCTAGTGGTTTATTTCTAAGTATACTCGATAAGATATCGCATCTTATGCCTACATATCCTTACGGGAGTGGAATCAGAGTATTTGTAGTTCCCCTAAAGGGTTAGAGGAGTTCTTTGACTGTGGTCAAAGTTCCTACGGGTTTAGGGTAGTTGTTTGATTGAGTTTAGGAGAAGAGATGTGTCTTCATTTTAAGGGAGATGTAACCACCACAAATGTAAGAGGGGTTGTAGGAAATGGTCTTTGCATCGTCTTAAGAAAAGGGCTTAAGTACTCGGATGGTCGCCAAGTATGCCTTTATCGCTCTTAAGGCAAAGTTCCTACATGTTTGATTGTATTGTTGTGGAGGTGGAGATTATATCTCACTTAAGATGATTAACATCTATTCTCTATTTGTGTTTGAAAAGTTTGTATTGTGATTGTTTGTCTGTCTAAGTTGTAGAGATTAAGACAAGGTCCTTCCTATAGGGTAGGTCCTAAACTTAAATGATCGACTTGAATGGAATCAAGGATCGTGGGGAAATGATGCAAATGACGTGCAACTACACACAATGTTGAATTATGTGTAGGTTTTTCCTTTGGACAGAATGCGATGCATAAATTGATAATGTAAAGGCGATAAATAAATTGCGGAAATGTAAACCATACATATACGCATGAAAGCGCTGAAGTGTAAGTGCATGTGTCGTGAGTGTATGATTGATTAAATTGCATGCTGTTGATTGATCTTAGTTGTAGGATTGATTGTGAATTGGATGTTGGATTGTTTTTAGACGAGGTTGAGTTGATTTTAAGAGAAAAGTTGAATTTGTGAGGTTGATTTTTTTTATAAAAGAAAGTTAATATTATTGTTCTAGTTTTAAGTGAGAGGTTGATAATAAGGATTTATTATAACAAAATAAATAGTTTAAAGGAAGTCGCTATTGTTTTTTTTTTCAAATTAAATAAGTTATCTATTTCTAATATTGAAAGCTTTAATCCAAATTAATAAATTTTATTAGAGTAAAGTGATTTTGTTATTATTAATAAATAAGTATTAATTAAGTAAATTATGAAAATGGTTTCTTATTAATATATCATTATAAAAGGTTATCAAATTATTTTAAATAAAATAAAGTTTTAAATATAGTGATTACTTAAATGGTTAATACAAGGTCTTAGTTATTTTATTTTTAAAACTAATTAGAGAAAAGACTAATAGTTAATTAATTTAAAAGAGATGGTTAGGTTATTAATTTGATTTTTTTAAAAAGAGTTGGTTAAGATTGCGGATTAAAGAATTGGTTAAGGGTTAATTAAGGATTAAGGGGGGGTGATTAGTGTGGTGAGTGTGGTGTATGTGTGTGATTATTTGATTATAGTTTACAAAAATAAAACAAATTAAAAAAACAATACAGGAAACCCTAATTTCCCCCCCCCCCCCAATTCCCTTTCCATCATCGCGATTCACTGCGAATCCCTCTTTCTCCCTCGATCGCTCTATGCTTCTCTCGATCGCCATCCACCATTGCTTTCGTGTCTCTCTCGTTTGCGGCCCTACTTCTTGTTTCCTGAAGACAAACATAAACCAATCAAATATTTCTACATATTTAAAAGCGATAGTTACCGTGAGGTATTGGTGACGGCGATGGGTTCTGATGCGAATGAAGGTTTGTTTTGGCTTCCCGGCGGATCGGTGAAGTTCACGGTGGAACTGATGGGTGTTGCACCCCAAAATTTGACCAACAATTATTTATTCATTGAGTGTTTGAAATTTGATACCTTCATCAGAAAGTTCAAGAGATCCTCAGAGGAATTGGTTGAAACCAGGGTTGTGTGCTTCATAGCTTGAGAGTTGTGGGTGCTCCTCAGATGATTCTGAGATTTTGAGAATGAGCTTGATGATTTGAGAAAGCCTATGAGATGTCTTGATAGCCATCATGAAGCCCATAAAAATCATTGTGCAAGAGTTCAGAAGATTCAACCATGAATGGTAGAATTAGGGTTTTGACTGGGTCAACCCTAGGATAACTGAAAATTTGGAGAAGGTTGAGACCTAATCCAAGGGCCATGAGATCATGGAATGATGCATAGAGATGTTATAAAGATGATTCCTAGACCAACTCATCATGATTGAGGAGTTTGAGAAGTTTCAAGTCAGGGTTTCCAAGGATTGTCAGTGGAAAAACCCTAATTTGATCCCTATCTTCCAGGCAGTTTTAGCTCTAGATGTGATTGATATCTCATCTTCCCCACAACATGAATGTTGTAGAGCTTGTTCTTAGCTTTAATTTGAGTGGTGGAAGTCCTTGATAGGAGTTGCAGAGCTCAAGTTATGGTTTTGACAAATTACAGGTCAGCTGAGGTGTGTGAATCTGGGTCCTTGAAAGTCACCCAACTTGCAGACAACTTTTGCCCTAGTAGGATGATTCCTATGATCTCTTGGTCAACATGAATGTTGAAGAGCATCTCCTTAGATTTAGTTTGAGTGGTAGAAGTCCTTTATAGGATTTGTAGAACTCAACTTATGGTTTGAACAAGACAGGGGTATTTTGGTCATTTGTCAGTTATAGGTCATTTTAAGCAAAGGCCATATCTCCTATTTCCAAGCCTCAAATGGAAAAACTCAAAACATGAAAGTTGTTCAAAATGGAATTTTAAGCCTAGAAAGAAGGCCATGAATTGTTGAAAAAGCTTGTAGCAAGGATTTCCAAAGTTTGGTAAATTTGAACTAAAAATGGCTTATAAGTTTAAAAAAGTTGAAATTGAAAATTGGTTTGGGAGATCCACAAATCCAAAATAGGTCATCCAATATATCATTTTGATTGGAAACATCATTTTGAGAACATTGGTTTAAACACAATTTTCATTTGAGGCTTTAAAATGGGACATGCTTTGGAAAATTGTTACTTGAATCTTAAGGCAACTTGAGGAATCTTCACACAAGGCAAATATGAGCTGATTTCTTTGTACATTCCTTCTCAATATCCCACATAAGGAGAATTTGACACAAAATTACAAGGTAAGGCATGAGATATGAGATGTAGAACTTATCATCACATGAGATTTTCAAGCACTTTCTAGCTCTTTCTAGATGAATCTAGAAGTTTCCATGGATTATTATAAAAAGAGTGGATCAAAGTGTGATTAGAGGTTGGTGAGAGTTAGAGAATTGAGTGGAGAAAGTGAGAGAAAAGTGAGGTTTTCAAGCATTCTTCAAGAGCAAGCAAAGCCACGAGTGGATTGTTAGAGGCTTCATCCATCAAAGTTCTTGCAAACAGAAGCAAGTCCACCATTGGAGGATCATCCTGAGGCAACTACAAGGCTTGCAACCTTCTCTACATACCTCCACCACCACTTCTTGACAGGTTGGGATTCTTCTCCCTCTCTCCTTATTTATGTGGTTTCTGTTAGTTCTTTAGGTATAGAATTGTTAAGAGAGGATAGATGATCAAATCCTGAGAATTAGGGGGCATTTCATGGAGTTTGATAGCAGGTGCAAGAATCTTTCATGATTGAGAACAGGCTGGATATTAAGTTTCAAGGCACGATTGATAGTTCATTGTGATGAGCATAGCATGTAGAACATGATCATGCCCTTAAAGTTGAGTTTTAGCAAGATTAATTTCAGAGAAATATGGTGGTACCAAGATCTTCTAGCTTTCTGTTAGGATGATCCAGGAAGAATTAACAAAAATCACGCGTGCAGTTTTGTTCCTTGTAATGAGTAGGCCATTTTCCTTTTTAGAATTTTTGAATTTCATCTAGAGATTAGAGAGAACGAGCAAGAAGAAAAACCATGCATGGAGGCTGCGCCTGAAACCCTAGAAATCCATTTGGGGACGATGGCCCTCACCCGTTGGATCTTTCTGAATGCTTGACCTATTACTCTAATCCAACGGTCCAGATTAATTGAACAAAACGGAGGGAAATTCAAACGGCCAAACGCACCGTTTTGTTAAATGAAGCGCGTCTGGGCTTAATGAATTCACTTCTATCCGCACCCCCCCCCCTGATCCAGCCCATGAAAATTGAACTAGCGTGTCTTGCTTCTAGCACCCCCCTCCCCTTTATTTGATTTCTTTTATTTTTTAATTCCATTAATATTTTCTTGCATTTATAAAATTCATAAAAAATAGAAAATTAAATATTTTTTAATTCTTGTTTTTTTCATATGTTAATAAATCTGTCTAGAAAAATATGAATAAATAAAATTTCCATTTTATTTTCTTTTCATATTTTTAGTATATTTTTCATTTTAATAGCTTTTTAATATGTTTAGTTTGATATCCAATTTTGTAGAATTTCTTTTAAGACCTTCCCTTAGTCTTTTTAATTCATTCTTTTTGGTGTGATTAGATATTGAATCATAGATCCCTATAGGATTTAATTCTTGATTTTTAGATTAAAATTTGATTAGTTTAATCAGGTTAGCATTAGGGTACCTAATTAGGGTTTAGGTTGTGCATAGGTAAGGAATTCATTTTCTTTAGATAGTTTTGTCTTGATTTTTGGGTAGAGGCATATGTGGATGTTATGGGTAGATGTTGTAGACCCTTGTGAATAATTGATAGATTTTTCCCCCTTGGTTTAGTATTTTTAGGTATTTTCTGAAGTTGCCTGATGATTTTGTCTGCTCTGTGGTTATCTGTTCATCTCTGGGGTTTATTTTGGGGAATTTGTGGTAGGGCTTAGTTTGTTTTGAAGATCTTGTTGAAGAGCATGATGGAGAGAAGATTGAAGATCAAGACTCAGAGACCCAGAGCTTGGATTATTCCCTGTCTGTGAGGTTTGAGACCCTGAAGTTTGAAGGAAGTTCATGGTACTTTCCTGAGGAAGGCACTATGAATGACTTTCATTCTTCCTTCTCACCTCTTTCTTAAGTGTCCAATGATGTTGGAGCCAACTTGTGAGTTTAATTTCTCCTGAGGAGGAATGTAAACTTATCACAAGTTGTTGAGCCACATAGGATACAACTCCTAAGTGGAAGCCTCCTAGTACTTTCCTGAGGAAGGTCCTATGAGTCTATTCACTTAGTTCCATTAGTTTATCTAGGATTTCTCAAGTATCCAATGATGTTGGAGCCAACTTGTGAGTTTAATTTCTCCTGAGGAGGAATGTAAACTGATCACATGTTGTTGAGCCATATAGGATACAACTCCTAAGTGGAAGCCTCCTAGTACTTTCCTGAGGAAGGTCCTATGAGTCTATTCACTTAGTTCCACTAGTTCAGATAGGATTTCCTAAGTATCCAGTGATGTAGGAGCCAACTTGTGAGTTTAATTTCTCCTGAGGAGGAATGTAAACTGATCATAGTTGTTGAGCCACATAGGGTATGACTCCTGAGTATACACCTCCTAGTGCTTTCCTGAGGAAGACATTATGGGCCTGCTTACTTAGCTCCCTTTCTTTGGTAAGCTTGTTCTGAAGCTTGAAGACTGGGATTGATTTCTTTTGGTTAGGTTTTGCTTTAGGGCTTTGCTTAGAGGTAGAGTAGAGTGCTGTTAGTGTTAAGATTAGAGAGTAGATGATTCTTTCTCAAGCATGTGGTTTGTTTGCCTGATGGCACTTCATTTCTTTTACTGTTTACTGCTTGATAGCATGTTGTTTATTTTTCAGTATGATTACTGTTATTTCATGACTGGCTTGAGGTCGAGACGAGCTTGTGGAGGCTGAAGCCCCACACACATTTCCTCCCTCACTTGCATTGCATGCATTTTACTGTTAAGCTGATGCTTTTGTCTGTTTGGTGTATCATTGACATGATCCCTTAGGACTCTCATTTCTTCTGATGAGGATTTGATGATAGACTTTTAGGTTGAAACCTATGCATGACGACATCTAGGAGTTCCCTGTTCAAACCTCAACCATAGGATGAATCCATGGCATGATAACAGTAGGACTTGATAGTCTCCCTCCTAGTTGGGTCTGTTCTCTTCTCATCTCGAAGCAGTTTAAAATACAGTAATCATGAATGATTTCTTTCGTACGTTACGAGCCTTAAGCTATCTGAGAAAGGACGCATTCCCTCTCAGGTCATAGTCTCTAGTGCGGTTGAAATCGCAAACATAATAAAAAACACTTCTTTTAGGAGATAACCCGTAGTTTCCCGAACTACGTTTGCTCTGATCTTCCATACAATGTGGAAGTACGTAGGCATAGGATGCGACGTCCTAGCGAGCAACCTTTCCCTCATAATCCTTCGTAGGCCGAACTACGTTGACTCTGATTTCTCATTCTCTGATGAGAATACGTAGGCATAAAGCGCGACGCTTTGCCGAGTCATTTTTCTTTTCTTTTTCAGCCAGCCTTGATAGGTAGATAGATTATAACCAACCCGTCCAAGTAAACAAACAAGCGAGGATCCCGTCGAGTACGACGGACGTGAGGGGTGCTAATACCTTCCCCTTGCGTAACCGACTCCCGAACCCAGACAATGGTTGCGATGACCTTGTCTTACCCTTTTTCGTCAGGTTTTTCCGATCGTTTCCTTTCCCGCTCTGAGGGATAAATAACGAAAGGTGGCGACTCTTCTGTCATGCCGGCACCTCATTTTTCGCGCAAGCGACAGCTGGCGACTCTGCTGGGGACCGAACCCAGAATCTCTGGTTCTCCGGTTCCCTATGAGAGTTAATCCCATCGTTTGTGTGTTTGCTTGTTGGGTTGCGTTTATTTATCGCATTTTACTTCCCGCGTTTTATTTCCAGTTTGATATGATTATCTGTGCTGCTGTGGGAGAGGGATGTTACTATGAGTGAGAAGTCGGACCTAGGCTTGAGTACACACCTAGATATAGTTGCGGAGAAGTAGTAGACGAACCTGTCTGCTGAGCAGGCACAGTTCCCTACGAAAATCTGCGCTCAGACGAGATTCTTGCAGAGGTGCTCCTTTCCGGTCCTGAGGATCTGAGGGGAGTCCAGACGTAAGGATTGTCGACTCTGAGGACCGATCATTTGGAAATCAGCTAAGTGAGGCCTCTTCATGACTTGATGATGCCACTCCTTCTGGGAATCGTATCGTCACTCATGAAAGTCTGTGACGCTGAGGACCGCATAGGATGCCGTACCTTTGTCCGTGGATTAGGTCCATACCTGTGAGTGGGGTTGGGATATTGCAGGAAATTTTGACCTCCAGACTACCTGGTTTTCTTGACAGCGAATCATTTATGTTGGGTTCTCAATTGCAGATATGTTCTTGATAAGCAAGGGTTTGATCAGAGGATTTTCATCGTCGGGTGTTTGTCTGTTCTTGATAGAGCAGGCTTTGGTCAGAGTATTGTCATTAGAGGTTTGTCCTGAATGGAGCAGATTTTTGAGTGGGGTCTGAAGATCTCATCAGCAGTTGTTGTTTGTTCTTGATAGGGCAGATTTTGAGTGGGGTCTGAAGATCTCATCGGCAACTGTGTGTTTGTTCTTGATAGAGCAGATTTTTGGTTTGGGGTCTGAAGACTTCGTCACCGTATATCTCTTGATCTTGCACCCGGGGTCCCTATTATCAGGCACTTACTCTTGACAGAGCATAATTTTGATCTCAATCCTATCAGATGGTTATTCTCAGCAGATCAGATCAGTGGTTTTACACCGGGGTTTCCTTCTCATCAGTGACTGTCGATACCGAATCTCCACAGCAGCCACCTAGATATATTGTTGCATACCTGCATTTTGCATTAGTTTGCATGATCATTCACATCCCATTGACGTGTGTCTGTGACAGGTACCGTTTCCCCGATCCAGGATCTCTCGCCTCTTATCATATTACTCCAGCCTCTCTCAAGAAGACTGTTGCATACGAGTTCGCGATCCCTGATGTGTTGAAGTTGGCTATCACTGGTACTATGTATGTGTGAGATTGTCGTTTCCATGATTGGGCCCATATTCCCCCCCCTTATTATTTGTCAGCACTGGTACTAAGGCGCCAGGATCGGGGGAAACCTCTCAAGCACACAGACACACGCATACATCTGCATAAAGCATTTTGCATGACATACATTCTATTGCTCTTCCTAACCTTCGATGTTGACAGGTTTTTCAGGTACACAGGTTCCGATCTGCTTTCGATCTCCAGGATTGATCAAAAACTCATCCACCGCTACTCAACTCGCGCTAATCAGACAAGGATAATGGACCAGGTGCAGTCAGATGTTCAAGAGCTCCGTGAACGGATGGATCGTTTTATGGAGCTGATGCAAGTAGTCGCGAATGGTCAGGACCAGCATCGCACTTTGGTTCAACCTCTGATTTCCAGGGTTGACAGTAATGGCATACTTCACGGCGGGGCCGTGCCTACTCCTCCTCCAGTGGATGCTCCATAGAATGTTGTTCCTGTTGCCGGGGGCAACGGCAGTGCTAACGGCAATCTGATGACTAATCTCGGACTCAACGCGGCAGGCGCCGGCAATGGTAGTTTGGGAGCCAATGTTAACATAGGGCCGGTCAACAGCAACGCTGGTGCAGGAAATCTGTTGGTGCCTCAACCGTGGCTGGAGGACCATCAGGATGACATATTCTCTCAGAGAGGTGTAGAAGCAGAGTTGAATGCTGAAGCTCGACTCAGGTTCAAGGCGCTGGAAGACAAAATGAGAGACATTGAAAATCAGAACACATTGGGCGTTGACATGTCCAAGCTCGGGTTGATTGTTGACTTTAAAGTACCTCACAAGTTCAAGGTGCCTGTCTTCGAGAAGTATAAGGGTACTACTTGCCCCCGTGTTCACCTTCGATCTTATTATAGAAAGATGTCCGCCTATTCTGACGATGAGAAGCTGCTGATGCACTTCTTTCAGGATAGTCTTTCTGGTCCATCGCTCGAATGATATATGGGTTTGGAGCCCGCTACTGTGCGCACCTGGAAAGATCTTGCAGAAGCGTTCGTCCTCCACTATCAATACAATAGCGACTTGGCTCCCAACCGAGTTCAGCTTCAGAATCTCTCACAGCGGAACAATGAAAGCTTTAAAGAATACGCCCAGCGGTGGCGTGAATTGGCTGCTCGGGTTCAACCGCCGATGGTTGAGCGTGAGCTAGTGCAAATGTTCGTGGCTACCCTTCCTGGAATCTATTATGAAAAGCTGGTCAGTGGCATGTCTGGAACATTCTCGGCTCTCATCACTCTGGGCGAGCATGTTGAGAACGGTATAAAGATTGGAAAAATTCAGGGCGAATCATCCTCAGCTGGAGGAGGTAGCAAGAAACCTTACGCTGGCAAGCGTCGAGAGGGAGATGCCAGTGCTGTCACTAATGCTAGGAGAAAGGGCAAGGGCCCTCAGCCTCAGATTGCTAGCATAAATATCCCAACTGCTCCACCGCAGCCGCAACCGCAACAGCAGCAGCAGCCTCAGCAGCAGAATCAGCAGGGGTATAAAAGATATCAGAATCGGGCTCCTATGGCAAGCCGTCATTTTGAAACTCCACCTATGTCATATGCACAGCTTTTGCAAACGTTGCTTCAGCTCCAATTGGTTCAAAAGAGGACGTTGGCTCCCTTAATAAGGGCACCACCACCGGGGTATGATGCCAATGCTACTTGTGAATTCCACACTGGGGCACCTGGCCATACGATTGAGAATTGTAAAGCTTTTAAGCACAAAGTCCAGGACTTGGTGGACGCCAAGGTTATCAACTTTTCTGACAACGTGCCCAACGTTACCAAAAACCCCATGCCTCATCATAAGGGGGCGGAGTGAATGCTGTTATCACTGAGGAGAGTTCAGACTTGCTGACTGATGTCAAAGATTTGAAGACGCCGCTTTGTTTTGTCAAGGCTAAGTTGCTGAAGAAGGGCTTCTTTCCTGGATGCGGAGAGTTATGTATGGCTTGTGCTACACTTCCTGATGGGTGTGAGCAGCTGATCGAAGGTATCCAAAGTCTGATGTCCGAGGGTATTTTGCAGTTCAGCCGGAGCGTTGAAAGTGCATCAGGGGAAGTCATGCTGAAGCAGGCAGATGAAGTTGCTACCATTACTATTCCTCGTCACCCTATTACTATTTCTGCACCCCGACCGCCTACTATTACTATCACCAGGGCCGGACCGATCCCATTCGAAAGTACTAACGCCGTCCCATGGCATTACGGCGCCGAAGTTTATTGCAATGGTTAGAAGATAGAGCTAGAGCCATTCAGATCGACTGTGCAGAATCTTGCCGAGGTCAGTGGTATCACTAGAAGCGGTAGAGTGTTCGCGCCAGCAGAGGTTGCGGCAGAGAAAGTGGTCCGGGCTGACGCTGTGGATAAGGGTAAAGGTAAAGCTGTCGAAGAGGTCCCTGCAGGGGCAGAGAAAGATTTGCTAGTTAAAGATGCTGAAGAGTTCATGCGACTAATCAAGAAGAGTGACTACAAGATTGTAGATCATCTTCATCAGACTCCGTCAAAGATCTCTATTCTTAATTTGTTGCTGTGTTCTGAGGCGCACCGCAACGCATTACTGAAAGTATTGAATGCTGCATACGTGCCGCAAGAGATATCAGTAAATCAGCTGGAAGAGGTGGTGGCCCATGTTAATGCTGGTAATGGGCTAGGATTCACAGATCTAGAGCTAACTCCTAAAGGAAGAGATCACAACAACGCCTTGCACGTCTCGATAGAGTGCAGAGGTACCGTCATGTCGCATGTCCTGGTGGATACGGGTTCGTCGCTTAACGTGCTTCCGAAAAAGGCACTGATGAAATTGGATACCCGTGGATTACTGTGCACGCCCAGTGATCTGGTCGTGAAGGCCTTTGATGGAACCAAGCGCCACGTCTTCGGAGAGTTGACCCTGCCAATTCAAGTTGGTCCAGAGACATTCAATACGGTTTTCTATATCATGGATATCATGCCTGCCTACAGTTGCCTCTTAGGTCGGCCATGGATCCATTCTGCTGGTGCCGTGACGTCCACGCTGCATCAGAAGCTCAAATATGTTGTTGGGGGCAGCATAGTAACAGTCTGTGGTGAGGAGGACATCATGGTGAGCCACCTGTCGTCCTTTAAATATGTTGAAATGGATGGCGAGATCCATGAAACGCTCTGCCAAGCATTTGAAACCGTCAGGGTGAAAGAGGTAGCTCCCGTCGTCGCAGAGAAGCAAGAGATGAATCTCTCCTCGTTTAAGGAAGCTCGGGCCATCGTCGAAGCCGGTTCCACCCCAGGCTGGGGGCATGTTTTGGATATACCAATCAAGCAGGATAAGTTTGGATTGGGGTATTCTCCTGAAGCTGAAGCTTCATCTTCTTCTGGCAGCTCGTCTCGTGGGAAAGGGCCGATCCTATTCACCAAGGGGGGAGTAATTTTCGAGAGCATCAACGCTACGTCGGAGGACAGCGGGGATAGCGATTGTGATCTTGACGCCTGGATTCAACCGAGCAAGCCGGGCGAGCGCCTCCACAATTGGACCATCAAGGAGATTATCAAGCTGACAAGTGAAGAGTAATGATTTGCTTTTTACAATCTTTGTACAACCCTATGTCCTGCCCGGGGCATAGTGGTTTTACTGTCAGGGCCTTGTTGGATCATGTGTATGCATTTTGTTAATAAATAAAAGGCGTTTTCTTCGTACTCAAATATTGTGTTCTCTGTTATTCCTGTTTTATGTTTATTTCGAAAAAACAGTAAAATGGCAACGAGGTTTGTGCTAACCTGCATATTCTTGCTTTAAACTTAACCCTTGTTATTGCAGGATCCACGTAACAGATGACATCGACTCTGGACCCTCTACGGCTCACTACGACTTTGATTGCCCGATCTATCAAGCCGAGGATGAGATTGATGAAGACGAGGACCTTCCGGAAGAGTTGGCCCGCTTGTTGAGACAAGAAGAAAAGGTTATTCTGCCTCACGAGGAGGATATTGAGATTGTAAATCTGGGTTCTGAGGAGCTCGTCAGAAATGTCAGAGTGGGGGCTGCGCTGCAGAATGATGTCAAGCATAGACTGGTCGAGATGCTTCGAGAGTATAGTGACGTCTTTGCTTGGTCATATGAGGACATGCCCGGACTCGACACAGACATCGTGGTTCATCGCTTTCCGTTGCGAGAAGATTGCCCTCCAGTCAAGCAGAAGCTCAGGAGGACGAGACCAGACATGGCTGTAAAAATCAAAGAAGAAGTCCAGAAGCAGTTGGACGCAAGATTTCTAGTCGTTACCACTTACCCTCCGTGGGTCGCCAACATAGTGCCTGTACCAAAGAAAGATGGTAAGGTACGCATGTGCGTCGATTATCGGGATTTGAATAGGGCAAGCCCTAAGGATGATTTCCCGTTGCCTCATATCGATGTGTTGGTCGACAACACAGCCCAGTTTTCCGTGTTTTCGTTCATGGATGGCTTCTCCGGTTACAATCAGATTAAGATGGCACTGGAGGACATGGAGAAAACGACGTTCATCACCCCCTGGGGAACATTTTGCTACAAGGTAATGCCCTTCGGTCTGAAGAACGCAGGGGCCACTTACCAGCGAGCAATGGTCACTTTGTTTCATGATATGATTCATCATGAGATCGAGGTCTATGTTGATGACATGATTGCAAAGTCCCAAACGGAGGAAGAGCATCTGGTCAATTTGTTGAAGCTGTTTGAGAGGCTTAGGAAGTTCAGGCTGAGGCTGAATCCTAACAAGTGCACTTTCGGAGTGCGGTCCGGAAAGTTATTGGGGTTTATCGTTAGTGAAAGGGGTATTGAAGTTGATCCTGCGAAAATAAAAGCTATCCAAGAAATGCCAGCGCCGAAAACAGAGAAAGAAGTTCGTGGTTTCCTGGGCCGAATAAACTACATTGCAAGGTTTATCTCTCAGCTCACGGCCACTTGTGAACCGATGTTCAAGCTTTTAAAGAAAAATCAGGCGATTACTTGGAATGAGGATTGCCAGAAGGCATTCGACAAAATAAAGCAGTATCTTCAAGAACCTCCAATCTTGATACCCCCAGTGGCTGGACGGCCATTAATCATGTACCTGACGGTTCTGGAGAATAGTATGAGGTGTGTTCTCGGTCAGCACGACGAGACGGGTAGAAAGGAGCATGCCATTTATTATTTGAGTAAAAAGTTCACTGAGTGTGAATCTCGATACTCGATGCTGGAGAAGACGTGTTGTGCATTAGCTTGGGCTGCCAAACGTCTGCGACAGTATATGCTCAATCACACCACTATGCTAATTTCGAAGATGGATCCGATCAAGTACGTCTTCGAGAAGCAGGCTCTTTCGGGCAGGATTGCCAGATGGCAAATGGTGTTAACAGAATATGATATTCAGTATGTCTCCCAGAAAGCCATTAAGGGAAGCGTATTGTCTGATTACGTTGCTGAACAGCCAATCGAAGACTACCAGCCGATGAAGTTCGAATTCCCTGACGAGGATATTATGTTTCTCAAAGCGAAGGACTGCGATGAGCCATTGCCCGATGAGGGACCAGATAGGAAGTCTCAGTGGAAGTTGATATTCGACGGAGCGGTTAATTCCTACGGAAGTGGTATCGGGGCTATCATCACGACTCCTCACGGATCCCACATCCCGTTTACTGCGAGATTGACGTTTCCAGTTACCAACAATGAAGCCGAGTATGAAGCATGTATTATGGGTCTAGAAGAGGCAATTGATTTGAAAATCAAGAATCTAGACATATATGGTGACTCAGCGCTTGTAATCAATCAGATTAAAGGGGAGTGGGAAACTCGTCAAGCGAATTTAGTGTCGTACATGAATTATGCCAGGAGGCTGCTTCCGTTCTTCGATCGAGTGGAACTTCATCATGTACCCAGGGCTGAAAATTAGATGGCTGATGCCTTAGCCACGTTGGCTTCAATGTATAAAGTCAATTATTGGAATGAGGCTCCAAGAATTGTACTTTCGTGTCTTGATAGACCGGCATTTGTCTTTGCAATCGAGGATGCCGCCGACGGCAAGCCATGGTTCCACGACATCCAGACCTTCCTTATGACTAAGGAGTATCCCGCGGGTGCGTCAACCCAGGATAAGAAGACTCTAAGGAGGCTGTCTGGAAACGTTTATCTCAATCCTGATGGAGTGCTGTATAAGAGAAACCACGATCTCGTGCTACTCAGATGTGTAGATGAGAAAGAGGCAAGTATGCTCATGGAAGAAGTCCATGAGGGCACATTTGGTACGCACGCCGGCGGGCATACCATGACGAGAAAGATCCTGAGAGCAGGGTATTACTGGCTGACTATGGAGTCGGATTGCTTCAGATTCGCGAAGAAATGTCGTAAATGCCAGATTTATGCTGATAAAGTTCACGTGCCGCCGTGCCCATTGAATGTCATGTCCTCCCCTTGGCCGTTCTCCATGTGGGGCATCGACATGATAGGTAAGATCGAGCCCACTGCATCCAATGGTCATCGTTTCATTCTGGTAGCTATCGACTACTTCACCAAATGGGTGGAGGCAGCCTCGTACGCTAATGTGACCAAGCAGGTGGTAGCTAAATTCATAAAGAGGGACATCATCTGTCGCTATGGAATTCCCGAGTGGATCATTACTGATAATGGTTCGAACCTTAATAACAAGATGATGAAGGAGTTGTGCCAGAGCTTCAAGATTGAACACCACAACTCATCTCCTTACCGGCCGAAGATGAATGGCGTTGTTGAAGCGGCCAACAAGAACATCAAGAAGATTGTTCAGAAGATGGTTGTGACGTACAAAGATTGGCACGAGATGCTGCCGTTTGCCTTACACGGTTATCGCACGACGGTGCGTACGTCGACCGGGGCAACTCCTTTCTCCTTGGTGTACGGTATGGAAGCTGTCCTACCGTTAGAAGTGGAGATTCCTTCTTTGCGAGTTTTGGTTGATGTGAAACTCGACGAGGCAGAATGGATTACGAATCGTTTGAACCAACTCAGCCTGATGGACGAGAAGAGGTTAGCATCGATTGCATTTGGTCGCCTGTACCAGAGCCGAATGAAGAAAGCTTATGATAAGAAGGTGCGTCCTAGAAGCTTTCAGACGGGTGATCTCGTCCTGAAGAAGATTCTTCCGCCACACTCCGATCACCGGGGCAAGTGGACTCCGAATTACGAAGGGCCGTATGTCGTCAGCAAGGTCTTCTCGGGAGGAGCTTTGTTGTTATCCACGATGGATGGTGAAGATTTTGCATCCCCGGTGAACGCGGACGCAATTAAAAAATACTTTGCTTGAAAGAGACCCGCTGGACAAAAAAGAAAGAGTCCAGGCAAAAAAGGGGCATCCCGGCGAACCAAAAACAGAATAAAAGGTTCGGGCAAAAATTAGGGATATATTGAAAAAATGTACACCCGCGAAGTCGAAAACCTACCCTGGGCGGCTTCGGCAAAAAAGGGTATCCCGGTGAACTGAAAACCCGTAAAGGGCGGTTCACGCAAAAGTTAGGGATTTGAATAAGCAAATGACTGCGTTCCGCGTGGACTTTCGTTGTTTAGTGGTTTGGAGGACCTGAGGGCCGTTCATCTGAATCAATCTCTTCCGAAGCTGAAGCGTCGGAGAAGTATCGAAGTTGAGTGGGTCTTAGAGGGATCAACTCATGGTGTTCGTCTACGCCTCGTTGCCGACATTTGTATATACTGATGTATATTTATGTTTTATTTTTGCGCGGCTTCCTCATTCCAGGAGCTTGCCTCTGTTGTAAAACATTTATTTACCCATTCAGGGGTCCACCATCAATAAAATGCATATTATTCAGCAATTCTGCTTGTCTGTTTAGCATTTATCTATTTTGTTTGCGAATGAAAACGCCGATGTTTTTTGATAAAATGCGCATATATAAACTCACGGGCCTATGCCCATTGATTGTTGAAACAATTAATTAACTGAATATTGTCACGAGATAATAACCGGGATAGGCCCCTTTGAGGAGGGTATCTTGTCTGTTTGTTTGTGTTGTTGCAGGTGCAGCACCTTCCAGAGGATGTGCCGTGCGCATCCCCGAAGCGGGGCGAGTCCTCCTTCTCCAGCAGTGTTCAGTGACCTCTCCACCGCAGCATCTGAACGCAGAATAGTGAGCATTGATATGTCTTCCCTAGGTAGAGATGATTCTCTTCCCCAAGCAGACGCATCCTGAGGGAACGTCATCTTCCCAGCGGAGTCGCGTGCCGAAGCTCGTATTTCCCCAGTAAAGTCGCCGAAGTAGGTGTCTCCCCAGCACCGGGTCACAAGTGCAGGTTTCGTAGGAAGCTGTTCGTATGCCAAAGGATGCAGTAACCGATGGTGCCAGACTGAAGTCTCCAGCGGAATTGAGATTCCCCACCAGAGCCGTATTCTCTCTCGAAGTTGAATGATTCCCTCTTCCCCAGTGGAGCGTGGAACAACTGAAGTTGTCTCCCCACAGAGTTGTCATCACCAGAAGAGTAGCCGAGACGGCCACGCAGTTCGCTCCCGCGATTGACATCGCTTTCCTTTAGCAGGTTCAAGTTCTCGCAGAGCTTCGTTCCCCTGCAGCAGTCAGCTGAAGTTGTGTTCCCTGCAGCAGTCAGCTGAAGTTGTTTGCCCTGCAACAGTCAACCGGAAGATCAATTCCCCAGACGGAGGCCAATTGATACCAGCGTGTCCACGTTCTCCTCAGCAGGATGATTCCTCTACCTGAGTAGTTCTTGTCTCCTTGACAAAAGGGTTTCCTCCTCCCAGCATTTATTTTGCGGACGGGATCGCATCATTGTGCATGACCGCATAGCATTTAACACTGCATAGCATTTAACGTCGCATAGCATTACCACCGTGTGGGGCATGGCGCCGAAGCATATGTATCATAAACATGATCTAGGTTATTATCATTCTTGTTTTACAGGAGTTCCACCGAAGGACCAGTTGCTCAGGATGATTCCTGACATTCTCCCCAACAAGGTCGTTTTCTTAAGATGATTCTTAAGACCCCGGTGTAATCCCCACAGTCGCTCGCTCAAGATGATTTTTGAGATCCCCAGCGAAGTCTCCAGTTCAAGACGATTCTTGAATTCCTCAGCAGGGCCGTTTGCTTAAGGTGATTCTTAAGACCTCAGCGCAATTTCCCGAGTTGTTTGCTTAGTTTGATTCTTGAGCTCCCCAATAGCGTCCCCAGCAACAGTTGCCCAGGAAGATTCCTGGAATACCCCGCAGAATAAAGTCTCCAGAATGGTTATCGGTTCAGGATGATTCTTGAAGGTGCCCGACGGATTTGTTTGTTCAAGATGATTCTTGAAAACCCTAGCAGCGTGATATGTCTGCTCCAACAGTGATGTCTAATCTGAAGATTGACTTCGTAAAACGCCTGAAGGCGATATCAGAAGGTTCCCGTGAGTTCAGATTTCCTTGTTGATGAATCAACGGGTGGCTAAAGACAAGGTTCCAAATTTTGTATTCAAGGTGATCCGTGTTGGTCTGAAGACCAAGTCAGTTGTCCTGAGGTGATGATTGATTGCGATCAAGTGGATAGTTTTTCTTCTGACTGAAGTCGAAGATGTTTCTCCAGCTGAAGTGGAGTTTTGCCTGAAGGCAAAGTGTTTGAATCCCCGTAGATTCATGAATGGCTCAGGATACCATTTATTTGACTGAAGTCACAGATTTCCTAAGCTGAAGCGAAGGTGCCTAAGGGCAAGGTTATCCCCAAGGTCATGAATGACCTAGGATTCATTTTTCGGACTGAAGGCCGAAATATATCCCTGACTGAAGTCACGGATGCTCTATAGCAGAGGTGGAGTTGCCTGAAGGCAGATCCATGTATCCTTGAAGGCCAAGGACCATTTCTTTAGACTGAAGTCGAAGATGCCTCCTGCAGAGTTGCCGACGGGCAAAGTTTACATCCTTGAAGGCCAAGGATGTCTTTTCTAGCTGAAGCTGGAATAGCCGACGGGCAGGGTTTCATCTTTCTTCAGAAGAACTTGAAGATTCTCCAGCGGATCTGGAGTGGCCAGGGGCCAGGGTTCCATCTATCTTCAGAGATACTTGAATATTTTTCTAGCTGAAGCTGGAAATGGCCAGGGGCCAGGGTTTCATATATCTTTAATGTTGAAGTTCTACGGTAGGCAGTGTGCAGTAGTATTCTGATGTTCGTTATGGTTCTGAGGGTGAACCCCAGATCAGAGTGTGCTCGGTTAAGTCTCTCATTCCCAGCGGAGTGGTTCCAAATACGCAAGTGTACCTTTTGTTCCATTTACCAGGGGTGAACCCCAGGTTAGATTTGTTCAGATTATGTTTTATCCGGCGGCGAGGTTGGATGTTTGTTCGACGGCGAGGTTGAACGTTTGGATTTGACGGCGAGGTCAGATCATCATTTGTCCGGCGGCGAGGTTGGATGTTTGTTCGACGGCGAGGTTGAACGTTTGGATTTGACAGCGAGGTCAGATCATCATTTGTCCGGCGGCGAGGTTGGATGTTTGTTCGACGGCGAGGTTGAACGTTTGGATTTGACGGCGAGGTCAGATCATCATTTGTCCGGCGGTGAGGTTGGATGTTTGTTCGACGGCGAGGTTGAACGTTTGGATTTGACGGCGAGGTCAGATCATCATTTGTCCGGCGGCGAGGTTGGATGTTTGTTCGACGGCGAGGTTGAACGTTTGGATTTGACGGCGAGGTCAGATCATCATTTGTCCGGCAGCGAGGTTGGATGTTTGTTCGACGGCGAGGTTGAACGTTTGGATTTGACGGCGAGGTCAGATCATCAGTTGTCCGGCAACGAGGTTGGATGTTTGTTCGACGGCGAGGTTGAACGTTTGGATTTGACGGCGAGGTCAGATTATGTTTGTTCGACGGCGAGGTTGGATATTTGTTTGACGGCGAGGTCGGACTCTTTAAATCCCCAGTAGAGATGATGTTTGTACGACGGCGATGTCGAGTGTCTCTAAGAGGATGTTTGTTTCCGACGGCGATGTCAGATTCAGTCTTCCAGTGGCGATGTTGGGCATGTCAAGTTAATCCAGTCTTCTGACGGCGATGTAGGTGATGCAGATCCTTTAGTTCTCCAGCGGCGATGCGGGGTATTTTGGCAGATTTAGTTCTCCAGCGGCGATGCGGGGTATTTCGAGTGTTCGACGGCGATGTCCAGTGTCTCCGAATGATGTGTGTTTCCGACGGCGATGTCAGATTCAGTTCCCCAGCGGCGAGGTTGGGTGTTGTGGGTGTCTGAAGGCAATATCAGAAGAAGTTAATGTGGATGACTGACGGCGATGTCAGATCAGTATATCTCCAGATAGTTGCCGTGCAGCTATTATTCCAGTGTCCGACGAGTTGAGCAGTTGGCAAATTTTCGGGTTTACCGGTATTCAACCGTCTCGTACCTTGATTGGTTGAGAGCCGTTCGCTTCTCACCCAGTCAGGTTCAAGCCGTTTGAATAGGGGCAGCTGTTGCACCCCAAAATTTGACCAACAATTATTTATTCATTGAGTGTTTGAAAGTTGATACCTTCATCAGAAAGTTCAAGAGATCCTCAAAGGAATTGGTTGAAACCAGGGTTGTGTGCTTCATAGCTTGAGAGTTGTGGGTGCTCCTCAGATGATTCTGAGATTTTGAGAATGAGCTTGATGCTTTGAGAAAGCCTATGAGATGTCTTGATAGCCATCATGAAGCCCAGAAAAATCATTGTGCAAGAGTTCAGAAGATTCAACCATGAATGGTAGAATTAGGGTTTTGACTGGGTCAACCCTAGGATAACTGAAAATTTGGAGAAGGTTGAGACCTAATCCAAGGGCCATGAGATCATGGAATGATGCATAGAGATGTTATAAAGATGATTCCTAGACCAACTCATCATGATTGAGGAGTTTGAGAAGTTTCAAGTCAGGGTTTCCAAGGATTGTCAGTGGAAAAACCCTAATTTGATCCCTATCTTCCAGGCAGTTTTAGCTCTAGATGTGATTGATATCTCATCTTCCCCACAACATGAATGTTGTAGATCTTGTTCTTAGCTTTAATTTGAGTGGTGGAAGTCCTTGATAGGAGTTGCAGAGCTCAAGTTATGGTTTTGACAAATTACAGGTCAGCTGAGGTGTGTGAATCTGGGTCCTTGAAAGTCACCCAACTTGCAGACAACTTTTGCCCTAGTAGGATGATTCCTATGATCTCTTGGTCAACATGAATGTTTAAGAGAATCTCCTTAGCTTTAGTTTGAGTGGTATAAGTCCTTGATAGGATTTGTAGAACTCAACTTATGGTTTGAACAAGACAGGGGTATTTTGGTCATTTGTCAGTTATAGGTCATTTTAAGCAAAGGCCATATCTCCTATTTCCAAGCCTCAAATGGAAAAACTCAAAACATGAAAGTTGTTCAAAATGGCATTTTAAGCCTAGAAAGAAGGCCATGAATTATTGAAAAAGCTTGTAGCAAGGATTTCCAAAGTTTGGTAAATTTGAACTAAAAATGGCTTATAAGTTTAAAAAAGTTGAAATTGAAAATTGGTTTGGGAGATCCACAAATCCAAAATAAGTCATCCAATATATCATTTTGATTGGAAACATCATTTTGAGAACATTGGTTTAAACACAATTTTCATTTGAGGCTTTAAAATGGGACATGCTTTGGAAAATTGTTACTTGAATCTTAAGGCAACTTGAGGAATCTTCACACAAGGCAAATATGAGCTGATTTCTTTGTACATTCCTTCTAAATATCCCACATAAGGAGAATTTGACACAAAATTACAAGGTAAGGCATGAGATATGAGATGTAGAACTTATCATCACATGAGATTTTCAAGCACTTTCTAGCTCTTTCTAGATGAATCTAGAAGTTTCCATGGATTATTATAAAAAGAGTGGATCAAAGTGTGATTAGAGGTTGGTGAGAGTTGGAGAATTGAGTGGAGAAAGTGAGAGAAAAGTGAGGTTTTCAAGCATTCTTCAAGAGCAAGCAAAGCCACGAGTTGATTGTTAGAGGCTTCATCCATCAAAGTTCTTGCAAACAGAAGCAAGTCCACCATTGGAGGATCATCCTGAGGCAACTACAAGGCTTGCAACCTTCTCTACATACCTCCACCACCACTTCTTGACAGGTTGGGATTCTTCTCCCTCTCTCCTTATTTATGTGGTTTTTGTTAGTTCTTTAGGTATAGAATTGTTAAGAGAGGATAAATGATCAAATCCTAAGAATTAGGGGGCATTTCATGGAGTTTGATAGCAGGTGCAAGAATCTTTCATGATTGAGAACAGGCTGGATATTAAGTTTCAAGGCACGATTGATAGTTCATTGTGATGAGCATAGCATGTAGAACATGATCATGCCCTTAAAGTTGAGTTTTAGCAAGATTAATTTCAGAGAAATATGGTGGTACCAAGATCTTCTAGCTTTCTGTTAGGATGATCCAGGAAGAATTAACAAAAATCACGCGTGCAGTTTTGTTCCTTGTAATGAGTAGGCCATTTTCCTTTTTAGAATTTTTGAATTTCATCTAGAGATTAGAGAGAACGAGCAAGAAGAAAAACCATGCATGGAGGCTGCGCCTGAAACCCTAGAAATCCATTTGGGACGATGGCCCTCACCCGTTGGATCTTTCTGAATGCTTGACCTATTACTCTAATCCAACGGTCCAGATTAATTGAACAAAACGGAGGGAAATTCAAACGGCCAAACGCACCGTTTTGTTAAATGAAGCGCGTCTGGGCTTAATGAATTCACTTCTATCCGCACCCCCCCCCCCCTGATCCAGCCCATGAAAATTGAACTAGCGTGTCTTGCTTCTAGCACCCCCTCCCCTTTATTTGATTTCTTTTATTTTTTAATTCCATTAATATTTTCTTGCATTTATAAAATTCATAAAAAATAGAAAATTAAATATTTTTTAATTCTTGTTTTTTTCATATGTTAATAAATCTGTCTAGAAAAATATGAATAAATAAAATTTCCATTTTATTTTCTTTTCATATTTTTAGTATATTTTTCATTTTAATAGCTTTTTAATATGTTTAGTTTGATATCCAATTTTGTAGAATTTCTTTTAAGACCTTCCCTTAGTCTTTTTAATTCATTCTTTTTGGTGTGATTAGATATTGAATCATAGATCCCTATAGGATTTAATTCTTGATTTTTAGATTAAAATTTGATTAGTTTAATCAGGTTAGCATTAGGGTACCTAATTAGGGTTTAGGTTGTGCATAGGTAAGGAATTCATTTTCTTTAGATAGTTTTGTCTTGATTTTTGGGTAGAGGCATATGTGGATGTTATGGATAGATGTTGTAGACCCTTGTGAATAATTGATAGATTTTTCCCCCTTGGTTTAGTATTTTTAGGTATTTTCTGAAGTTGCCTAATGACTTTGTCTGCTCTGTGGTTATCTGTTCATCTCTGGGGTTTATTTTGGGGAATTTGTGTTAGGGCTTAGTTTGTTTTGAAGATTTTGTTGAAGAGCATGATGGAGAGAAGATTGAAGATCAAGACTCAGAGACCCAGAGCTTGGATTATTCCCTGTCTGTGAGGTTTGAGACCCTGAAGTTTGAAGGAAGTTCATGGTACTTTCCTGAGGAAGGCACTATGAATGACTTTCATTCTTCCTTCTCACCTCTTTCTTAAGTGTCCAATGATGTTGGAGCCAACTTGTGAGTTTAATTTCTCCTGAGGAGGAATGTAAACTTATCACAAGTTGTTGAGCCACATAGGATACAACTCCTAAGTGGAAGCCTCCTAGTACTTTCCTGAGGAAGGTCCTATGAGTCTATTCACTTAGTTCCATTAGTTTATCTAGGATTTCTCAAGTATCCAATGATGTTGGAGCCAACTTGTGAGTTTAATTTCTCCTGAGGAGGAATGTAAACTGATCACATGTTGTTGAGCCATATAGGATACAACTCCTAAGTGGAAGCCTCCTAGTACTTTCCTGAGGAAGGTCCTATGAGTCTATTCACTTAGTTCCACTAGTTCAGATAGGATTTCCTAAGTATCCAGTGATGTAGGAGCCAACTTGTGAGTTTAATTTCTCCTGAGGAGGAATGTAAACTGATCATAGTTGTTGAGCCACATAGGGTATGACTCCTGAGTATACACCTCCTAGTGCTTTCCTGAGGAAGACATTATGGGCCTGCTTACTTAGCTCCCTTTCTTTGGTAAGCTTGTTCTGAAGCTTGAAGACTGGGATTGATTTCTTTTGGTTAGGTTTTGCTTTAGGGCTTTGCTTAGAGGTAGAGTAGAGTGCTGTTAGTGTTAAGATTAGAGAGTAGATGATTCTTTCTCAAGCATGTGGTTTGTTTGCCTGATGGCACTTCATTTCTTTTACTGTTTACTGCTTGATAGCATGTTGTTTATTTTTCAGTATGATTACTGTTATTTCATGACTGGCTTGAGGTCGAGACGAGCTTGTGGAGGCTGAAGCCCCACACACATTTCCTCCCTCACTTGCATTGCATGCATTTTACTGTTAAGCTGATGCTTTTGTCTGTTTGGTGTATCATTGACATGATCCCTTAGGACTCTCATTTCTTCTGATGAGGATTTGATGATAGACTTTTAGGTTGAAACCTATGCATGACGACATCTAGGAGTTCCTTGTTCAAACCTCAACCATAGGATGAATCCATGGCATGATAACAGTAGGACTTGATAGTCTCCCTCCTAGTTGGGCCTGTTCTCTTCTCATCTCGAAGCAGTTTAAAATACAGTAATCATGAATGATTTCTTTCGTACGTTACGAGCCTTAAGCTATCTGAGAAAGGACGCATTCCCTCTCAGGTCATAGTCTCTAGTGCGGTTGAAATCGCAAACATAATAAAAAACACTTCTTTTAGGAGATAACCCGTAGTTTCCCGAACTACGTTTGCTCTGATCTTCCATACAGTGTGGAAGTACGTAGGCATAGGATGCGACGTCCTAGCGAGCAACCTTTCCCCCATAATCCTTCGTAGGCCGAACTACGTTGACTCTGATTTCTCATTCTCTGATGAGAATACGTAGGCATAAAGCGCGACGCTTTGCCGAGTCATTTTTCTTTTCTTTTTCAGCCAGCCTTGATAGGTAGATAGATTATAACCAACCCGTCCAAGTAAACAAACAAGCGAGGATCCCGTTGAGTACGACGGACGTGAGGGGTGCTAATACCTTCCCCTTGCGTAACCGACTCCCGAACCCAGACAATGGTTGCGATGACCTTGTCTTACCCTTTTTCGTCAGGTTTTTCCGATCGTTTCCTTTCCCACTCTGAGGGATAAATAACGAAAGGTGGCGACTCTTCTGTCATGCTGGCACCTTATTTTTCGCGCAAGCGACAATGGGTTGTTGGGGTTTCCGGCGGGGTTCGAGATGACGATACAGATAAGTCTTTTATTCTTTTAGGTTTTGCATCGGTTCTTTGATTTGGGATTTCGGGATTCTCTGTGTAAACTGTGGATTTTGTGCGTGTTCCGTCCTTTTATAGGTGGTTTGAAAGTTAAAGCCTGATTAAAAACGGTTTTGAGTGCTGATTTGGGTATTCCTTTTTCGGGCTGAATCAAATGAAAACTTTCCTTTTTCTGTCTGATTGCAATGATTTCTGTTAATGAGATTCCAATTTCTGATCTTGTGTGTCAATTGTCTAATATTGTCCAGGTTCGATGCATTGAGGATTTGGGATTGGATATTCTCTTTCTTATTGGGAATATTCTTCAGATGATTTTGCTGACTTGGAGATTGTGATTTGATTAGGGAAGTTCAAATCTTCCTTCTTCCGTGTTGATTTGGGATATTTGACTTTGTGTAATTAATAATCTCTGTTACTTGTTGGCTTCCATGTTAATACTTCTTTTTTCTTCTTCTCGCAGGGAATGCCTCATATGAGTTTAGGTGTTTGCTTGATATTTGTGCTTGTTGGGAGAGGTTTTGGGCAGGCGATGATGACGCTGCGTCTGAGCTAAGAAGTTTATGGCCGCTATCGCTTTCGAATGTTTGTTGATGCTTTCGAGTTGGTAGGGAGTTGACGACAAGTCTCTTTGTTGTCCTTCCGGCTACTCGAGCTCCTGCCCTATGATGACTTCAAACTGAGGGCTAAGATTACCTCTAAATCTTCTGTTACGTCTAAATTTTACACTTGTTATGGCATTTGTATCAGGTGTTTGTAACTTGCATCCAAATGCCTTGTTTGGGTGCTCGCAGCTGCTGGTTCTGATTGTCTGTACTTTTTGATGTTGGCCAAATGTGTTACTGAGAATAGCAATCTTGTTGTGTTGATTGTAGATTTCGCTGGGCAAATTCTTGAGCTGTTAGAAACATACTGACTTTCCTCTTCTTCTTTCAGGGGCAAACTTAAGTCTGGAGGCTGCCTGGTCTTGATCTTGGTGCTGAGAAAGGTTTGAGGTGGTTATGATGACACTATGTCTGAACCAAAGAGGCTAAGATTATCGCTACTTTTGAATACTGTTGTGCTTTCGAACTTTGTTGAGGGTTGTACAAAATTAATTGCAACTGGCGATGATGACATATATTCTGAGCTGAGAGGTTTGCTGCCGTTGTAGTTGCTTTATCGGAGCTGGGTAAGAAGTCGGCGACGGTTTCCGTTGCCCTTCTGGCCGCTCGAAAATCGTGCCCAATGATGAACTTCGGGAGAATCTGAGGGCTGAAACTTAAACTTAAATTCTTAAATCCCTTTTCCACTTGTTTCTATAATGGTTGTTATGATTTCGAGAAATACGTGGATAAATGTGGTTTTGAAATTGTGTCCATTCTCACTCTGTGATGCCTTCCCCTCAACTCTGTATGAATGTGATACGAATCGACTGTGATGCTGCTACTTTCATCTCTGTGCTTTACTTTGAGGCGTGTATGATGTACTTGTGTATTGCTAGCTTCCTGTGCTCCAACTTGATGGATTGACCTTGAAACTAATATGGTCGCATTCCTGTGTTTTTTCTGTATGACTTTTCTTCTTCTTCTTTCAGGAATGCACGTGAGCTCTGAGACTGCCGATATTGTGCCGTTTGCCGAAAAAAGTTGCTGCAGTTATCATGATGAAGTATCTGAAATAATAGCTTAAAAATGCAGCTGTGGCCTGGAGGTTTCGTCTGTGCTTTTGCATTGTGCAGGTCTTAGGTGCTGTGATGCTTGTTTTGCTGCTAACTTTTCTGATTTTCTTGGATGAGTTTCGCACTGTGTTGTTAAATGCTGATGTTCTCTGATGCATTTCTCTCTTCTTTTGTCCATGAACTGAACTAATTTTCCTCTTCTTTTCTTTCCTGGAACAACTTTAAATGGTGGCTGCCGGTTTTATGCCGTCACCGAGAAAGGTTTTGCATCTGGTGATGATGACTTAACAGTCTGAGCCTATGAGGGAATTGAAAAGGCTGTTGTCGCCTCAATGTTGCTTGTTTTTGTACTGTGATGGCTGTTTGCAATTAGTTGCTTTAATTGTCCGAATTTTACTCATCCGATGTACGGTAAGGAATTGGTGACAACCTTGGCTGTCGCTCTCCTGGCCACTCGTATCTCTGCCCAATGATGAACTTTCTGAGGGTTGTCCTTAAATCACTTCATCTCCCTCTTAGATTTTCGAATCAATCTCGTTAACTGTTACTGATGGTGCTCTGATCATTGTTTGTATGATGTTTGCAGGTTTTAATGGGATGACTTTGGAAAGTCGTAGATGGTTGCTGCTTCGTAGTTTCAAAGTGCTCGATTTCCATAGAACTCTGCATGTTTGGGTGGCTGCGTCTCGAGAGTTTATTCGTCGTTCATGACGCGGTGCTGAAGCAACTTGAGATTGTGGCTGTTTTGTCGTCATCATATGGTTTGACGGAAGCCGTCATGGTCGCAAAGAGCCTCATTTTGTTCATGATCAAAAGGTCAATGTAATATAGGTGTTTTGTTGTAACAATGATTCATGCCTCATGGCTTTTTACTTTAGAACAAAGCTCTTGGTAAAATTTGTAATAGAGATTCGTATCTTTAAAAGTCTCAAGTAATGAATTGCCTCTAGTCCTTTGTGAAGAACATAGTTTCGGTACCATATTTGTGATGCACTCGAACATGTGGACATAGTTACCTAAAGCTTCGTATTATATATTTCAGCTTTATGAACATCACGTATCTCAAAGCCAAATACTATGCTTTGGTCCTGGTTTGTTTGAATATAATGATTCTGGACCTTAAATCTTCACCAAACTTTAAACTTAATAGCAGCCTCGAATTCTTATATATGCAAGAGCTCATGTAACCCGATTTGCGGATCCTTAACCACAGAAACGGTGTTGTAGCTTGACTTTGTAAACGTTTTGGATTTGGGAATTAATAATCCGACCATGCTTGAATTTTGAAAATAAGGGATTCGTACAGACAAACAAATCATACCCATTTTAATAAGACCCCACCAAAATGAATTAATTAACTTCACGAGGCCACGAACCAAATTTAAAAAAACCACAAACCAAATCACGCCCACTTTATCACTTTGATCTCAGTAAGATCCCAAATAAAACCTCCTTTTTTGAATGAAACCTTGTCAACTTGTGCTCAAAATTTTGCACCTGCACAACCTGGTTAGTCGCATAAATATTAAAATAAAGTCAAATGAGAACGCAAAAAAAGAGGTGGGGTCTTACGGTCAAAAATTAGGGTGCAACACTATCCAAATTTTCGCATATGATGTTTCAGGGGAGTATAAGCATCAAATATTGAGGAGGGTCCACACTCACTTTATTCTTTAGGACGACTAGCATATTTCTTTGATGGTCGCATGGATCTGATGTTTCCAGGTCCACGGTTGATCCTAATGGCCAAGAGTTTTCCCTTCATAGTTTATGTAAGACTCCACCATATTGAACAAGTGTTTTAGGTTATGAGCTTCTTTTAGCCCTAGTTTCTCTTGAAACATACAGTCCTACCCAGTGACGGGTCCAGAAATACTTGGCAGTGGGGGAAAAATATTTTCAATAATATTCATAAAAAAAATCTATATTTTATATTTTAAAAAACATTTTAATTTTTTTCAAGAACTTTATAATACATAGAAGAACATTTTTTTAAATCTAGTATATTTTACATTACAATATGTTTTCAATGATAAATAAACTATATAAATTAAAAGAATAAATGATTATAATTGACATTAGTTTATTTTATGTTCTTTCACTTTTTTTTTAAATCATTGATGTATATGTGTAACAATTAATTTTGTATGGGGACAATTTAAATTTTTTTATGATATTTATTAACAATATTTTTTAGTTTTATTGGGACTTGAACCCACTTATGGATGCATCTGCATCTATCATTGGTCCTATCTCAAACCCCTTTTGAAAATAAAACACTTCAAAAATTTATCACAGCCTCTCGCAACCCCTACAACATTGATAAAGCGGTCGATGTACCTGAGCATGGTTCTTTTTTACCTTGGGTGATTCCACTGAGCATATTCATGGTTGCAGGTTTCCTATTTCAGACAGTAAAGCATTGTGAAAGCCTCACATAGGTTGGTCCAAGAATCTATACTTCCATCAGGAAGAGATTTGAACCAAGCCATCAATGGTTCGATCACATTTAATGTAAATAGTTTGCCTTTTACAGCCCCATGGGCGTGGTAGTAGTCTAGACAATTACCTATGTGCTCGACATGTTCATCAGGATCACCGGTCCCATCATAGATCTCGAGATTCAACGATTTATTTAGTGATCTTGGAATCATAATATCGAGGATGCAAGCAAATAAGGGGTTTTCTTTTTCTCTAGGGCTAAGTAGTAGAGTGTCTTCTTGATATCTTTCTATTTTTCAGGGGCAGAAGACTTCTGGAGAACCATATCTACCTCTTTCCCCCTCGGGTTTAGGGCAATTAGTGTTGTGTCTATGATGTCTTTGACGATAACTGGACTTATTCTTGATGTATTCCCGGTCGGATTGGTATTAATTCAGGGATGATATCTTGGTTCTTTGGGAGGCCGCTTCTTGCATGATATTGCTCCTCAGATTGACATATTGTAGGCTTTCTTCAAATCTAAATATTCTTTGTGCTAAGGTCTAAGAATTCAGTTGTTGCACCATGTTGTAAACACTCTTCAACAAATCATTTTCTCCCTGGATGAATGAGCTTATCTTGTAACAATTGAAAGCCAGGAAACATCTCTTGTCCGTGCATCACAAGCAATGGTGGAGTTATGAGTGAAGATTTTCCCAAGTGGAAACATAAGGTGAATATAAGGAATGAAATAGGCTAGAATGCTCCCTGACTTGCCCTAGGTTTGACACGAGCTTTCAACGAAGGAATAAACAAAGAGGTTACAAGAACTTGATAATACATTCTTTGAGGAAGAAGTATTGGATCTTTGGCCACTTCAACAACAATGACAATGACTTGCCGTTGAAGAGTAGAACGAGTAGCTTTGGAAGCCACCATTGTAGATGAATCACAAGGATATCTAAGGTAAGGTCTGAAGGAATGAAAGTTGAAATTCGAGAGAAGTAATCGAGAAATTGAGATCTGAATTTCTAACAGAGGATAATTGATTGAATCATGAGAGATTTGATTGTAGAAATTTATTAGAATCAGAAATCAATTCCCATAAACGACGCCAATGTTCCATAGTGAAACCAAATTTGATGAGTGAGTTAGGATACACAGCTTATTGTTATGTTCTTGAGTGTCTGATGTGGTGGGGAGGGGACTGACCTGCAAGATTATCACTCAAACACATAAGTCAGTATGAGAGATAAAATTGAAGTATGAATGAGAATGAATTTTAATACCTAATAAATGGCGTGCTTTCCCTTATAAATATAAGAAACTACTGGCAATCCAAAAGTGTGGATCACAATTAGCCATCAGATTGATCTGGATGGCTAGCAAAGTTTTAGTGTGTGGAACTGCTTACTCAGAGAGTAAAAAGAGACTACATGTTCTTCATTATATGTGTCTTACTTTTCTATTGGGACTTTTCCCTTTGGGCGTTGTGGAGTGTCCAAAATAATTACCCTCATATTCTTGTTTTTCCAGACGAGGGTTTATAACATATGCCTCTACCCGACCACTGGATTTGGGGATGTAAAGGTCTTTGAGCCTTGTGGATAGCCTGAAATAAAAGGCATTCTAACTTATTTATGTTATGGACTGAATAGTCCAATCTAACCTTTAAACAGGCTCATAGTCTAGTTATTAAGAGTCGGTACGAGGCATATGTGGGGACATTAAATTCAACAATGGTAAGAAATTTGGAGGACCATAAATACTCACAATATCCCTCATAATTGCAGTCTTCATAAAACAACTTTATAAAGCCTTTAAATTAGAGTCTAAGGTATATCACTTCTATTATAACACCTCTCACTTTTCCTTGTCTTACTAATATGAATGATAAAGTTTTTGGATGTTAGATCTTGTCGGTTCCAACCTAGATCAGCCTCTAGCTTGTACCCTATCTTATAGATCCATTCATCTTAATCTAACCCAGATGAGTGGCGCACCAGGTAGGGACCCAAAGTTTCGTTTCCCTTGAAAAAACTCAAATGTTTATCTTCAATAGCTCATAGGAAAAATATTGATGCACACAATGTTGTCCTATTCAACAAAGGAAATGCTACTTCGTCATCTAAACAATGATTCGACCCCCTAGTGATAACCCAACTATATGGATAGTAAAAAAATCCATCCTTGGCGTTCGTTCAAGAATATACAAAAATGACTTAGGATTAAAGTTGTTGCATTGAGCGAATGGAAAACTCCCAGAACAAATCCTCAATTATCTGCTCGATGGAAAACCCATAAAGTTATGGAAATAGAATCATTCTACAAAAAATATTCCAGAAAGCATC
The DNA here is from genome assembly GCA_963859935.3 of Lathyrus sativus. NCBI lineage: Eukaryota > Viridiplantae > Streptophyta > Magnoliopsida > Fabales > Fabaceae > Lathyrus > Lathyrus sativus. The sequence continues at coordinate 546,752,232 of OZ012740.1, read as the reverse complement.
ATTCCAACCACTATCACAAAAATGATAAAAACATAAATATAAAATTCAGAGGTTCCCTTAAAAGGCTCAATCATTATACTTCACTCACATATTTACTCGAACACATCCTTCATAAATGGGCTAGCACAAAATTTAAAGAAACAAAAATCAAATTACTTAGGTCATTCCTAACACGCCCATGGATAAGTGATGATTCTTTCAAGCCTAGATTGTTCCCATACTCTCTAAGGGACATAGTTAAGAGTTGGCTAAATTCCTTATAACCAAATTTCATAGCCACATGGAATGATTTGGCCTAATGGGAATGAATCCAATATAACCATGGAACACGAAAGCAAATATATCTATGATAAAGTGACAACAAGTGAGTGACGTTAGAGGCCAAATTATCTATACCGTTTTTCAAGCAGAAGGTTCTAAGAGTTATGGAGCAAACATAGACATGCTCTAAAAATAACTAATTCAACTAGAAAACCAAAGTAGAACCGCCAAATAACAAAACAAATCATAATGTTGATACATGTGTGCTCGGACTACCATGATTGAAGTTGAGGGTTATGGGTCTTCGAAAATTCTAATAAACCCTTATATAAAGGACTACAAACGTCAAATCAAAATACACACTCTCGAAAATCTAAAAATATTATTCTCTGCCTTATTTATCCACTAACTTGTGCATCTAAGTGTTCTTGCAGGCACCACCCTTATCACTCTTCTAAATCAAAAATGAACCATCAAAGATGAAATATCAGCGTTATCTTATCAATCTCTAACTTACTGTTTAAATTTTTTGGTCCAAACAAAGATAAAATTAGGGGTGTTCGCGGTGCGGTTTGGGCGGCTTTGACGCTAAAAATCATCCGAACAGCAAGAGAAAAAAACATGAGGTTTGGTTTGGTTCGATTGGCTTTTAGAAACCAAACCAAACCAAACCAAACAAATGCGGTTTGGGTTGGTTCAGATTTTTACAAAAATTTTATTGAGTCATACATACACCTATAGAGAACAATATAACTTTGTATTTAATCATTCATACATTACCAAATAACAACAAAACTCATGATTTGTAGACAAAAAACTTCTCATTCAATATACCAAAATAAGATTAGACAAAAGTGAAATAAAAAATAAATAAAATAATAGAATAAAATAATATCAAAAATATTAAAATAAAAAAGAAAAAACGGAGGATATGAGAGATTAGAGAAGATGAAAAAGAATTAACATAAGAGATGCGGGATTAGAGAAGAAATGTGCGATAAAAACGTAATTAGAAAATAAATCAATAACATAAAAATGAGAAGATGAAAAAAAAGAACATAAGAAAGGAGAGATTAAAGTAGAAGATGTGAGACATACATGACAAAGAAGATGAGAAAAATGTGTGATACTATTAGGTTGAAACTAAAACTCTAAGTGCGAGTAAGAAAATATTTGTAATGTTGAGGCATAATAGGTTTTAATTTTAAGTTGGATAACATAATACAATTTAGTTTAGTTTAGTTCGCTTTGTAAAATACAAACCGCTGATCAAAATAAACCGCACAGTTTTATTAAAAAATGACTCAAACACATCTGAATCAATTGTAAATTTTTGTAATTTTAATTTAATTTTATTTTATTTACGATTTTCTATTAGGTTGATTTAATTTTGAACACCCCTGCATAAAATACTAATGAGTTCAATACAATGCATTTATGCGGTATTAATGTTCGATTTTGTGTTTAATACTAAACAGTATCAGTACAATGCATTTATAGGGCATTTATACAATATTAATTGATGTAAAAGCACTCAGATTTGCTTATACTTGTTAAAAAAAATATAAGCATTTTTGTTTATACTTGAGAGCAGCAGAGACATATACCACAAGAAGTGTATTTAAAAAAACAATAAAAAATAATTCCAATCTTTTAACGGCCACTTTTAATTAAAGACATGAAATTTAAAATAATAAAAAATAAATTCAATATTTTTAATAAAATTTACTAGTCCACTTTTCAACTACCACCATATCACAAATCCTACAATAATAATTAAAAAGTTGGTTCAATTCAATTAATGGAACAAGAAAATAAAATATAAATAAGGACCCATTTTTATAACCTCCTTCTTGATAATAACTTAGACACCATATTAATGTAGTAATATTAATACTCATAATATAATATAATATAATATAATGTTCCTAATAATTAGGTTGAAGGTCAAAGCAGCCAAATACAAAGAAAACATACTGAACATGAAAAATCAAACTTAAACAAGTTCTACATACTACTACGTGCTTATAGCATTAAGAACTTGGTGGAAAATCAAACATTACTTACTACTCCCTATGGCTATAGTTCATCCTTTAGCAAGCTTTGTTGTAGTATTGATCTATGGATGCGGTATTAAACCTCCGGCTCCATTTCCAACACTAGTTCCAGGGATATTGGGAAGGATACCATTGGTACATCCACCAGGGAAGGTGCAGAACCTTAACCCGTCAGGACCAAACCCTACACCTGCAGCAAAATTACCAGGAGGAGTGCTTGGAAGCCTACCATTCCCTCCTCCAAGATTGAAAGTCTCTGGATGTTTCACACTCTCTTTCAGCATCCTTCTACCTCCTTCCACGTTACCAAGAACCACCAACAAAAGACTCAACATCATCAACGCCTTTGTCACTCTCTCCATGTTTGTTTTTCTTAACTGCTACTAGATCTATCTCAGTCACTTTTGGAGGTTTAGTTAGGTTTAATATTTTGAGAGAATGTTGCTGCACTTCCTTCTTTTATACTACTTGATAGTTGGTTGCCAAGGCATTTCATTTTAATGTGATGGATGATGGATGGCCTTTATGTAAATACTTCACTTTCACATGACCAAATTTGAAGTTTCATAGAAATGTTTCTTTCTTAAATGTCAATTGTTGTATGTACTCATCAGAGGTGACAACTTATCTATTGACCATACAAGTAGGATATATCATACTTGTTTCGTTAGTCTTATTCTCAAAAGCTCGCAAAAAATAAGGTGGGACAAACATATTTGAGAATGTAGACTTAAAATTTTAGCACGTCCTATAAAAAAAATAATGCGAAGTGGAGCGCTTCACATGCATATGTTTTGTTAAGAAATATGGTTGGGTAACATTATAAAATTGGATGAGGAATGCTCTTATAAGTGTTCAAGCCATATATTGTTCGATATCAAACTCTTAACACACCTCTCACGTCCAGGACTAACATTCGAAGCGTAAAAATAAATGGTGGGTGGTTCGATAACGAAAATCTAATAGCATGTGGTCCACTAGATCTTAAACGAGACTCTGATACCATGTTAAAAATGTGGTTGAACCTAACTCAACCCTAAAAACCGATTTATAGGGTGATATTGCCTCCACTTATAAGAACATATTCATGTCAAACATTGCAAAATTTTTTATTAATATATGCATTTGCAAAAGTCGGGAAAAAGCATGACAAAACGCACATATTTAAGGATGTAGACCTAAAATCTTGTCCCGCTCCAAAAATAATGAAGGCAGGCGAGAATGTGAGCCTTACATCCATAAATATTAATACATGTGCCAGCAAAATTTCGCCAAAAGACAAAATAGAGCGTACATATTAAAGAATGTAAGTTTAAAACTTTGATCAGTCCCACAAAAAATACATGTAAAACATACATATCCGACGGAACATATTCCATGGATCAGATCTGTTTTAACAAGCCTACTCAAAATCTATCAAGTTAATACCAATTAATTTGATCACATATAATATTTATTAAATTATTTAAATTTTATAATCACATTTAATATTTATTAAATTATTTAAATTTTAAATGCTTTGAATGATTTTTTTCTTGGTCAATGCATTTTAACTTATGGGCAGCCATACCTAATTTTTTGTTGTGGTTAAATAAAAATTTATCTTAAAATAAGGTCTATATAAATTTACATTTTTTATTTATAAGTTTGTTTTATAAACTTTATTATATATGACAATAAATTTATTATAAAAAAAAAAAAGAATATAAAAACTTAATATATATTGTTTCAATCGGTAAACAATTTTGACTTTTAAATAAGTGGTTAAGAGTTCAAAACTTACCTACAAGTTTCTTGAGGGAGATTAACAGTCATCGTTAAATGATTATTATGAAAATTTGTGACTATAACATGTTGAAAAAAAATAGAAAACTAACAACTACAAAAATCTGATAACTTTTAAAACTATAGATGTTTTATCATCTCTATGATTAAATCCAAAATCACGTTTGAATGCCCTTACAGCTTAGTTTGAATATGATAGTATAACTATACATGTCTAAATTGCAAAATTGCCCTTATAATTTGGTATAAATATTTTGAACCAAGATTTTTGTGGAACAACAATAGTACAATATTTGAAGCCAATTTTTAAGAAGCCAACCAACCAAGCCTGCTCCAATTAATGTTCCATTCAGGTCTGTCCTCAGCATGGGAGTAATGCTATGCTATCCCTTCTATTTAGGGTAATATACTTACACCTTATGTAAAATCATCTTTGTTGGTGAAAAATCATTAAGTAAATTACTATTACCGTTGAAGTAGTAATGAGTGGCTCAACAAACGCTCAAGAGATCGGGTCCTTAAATATCTTTATTATAGATACAGAGAAGAGTTAATTACATTTCCATGTTAGTGTGTTTGTTGTGTAACTAATATCTACCCAACTCATATCACAGAAAATTTTCTATAAAAAGTAACTGGAAAAACAGTGTCAATAATTACTATAGTACTCCTATTTTACCATGCTAAATCATAGAGTTATATTAATAACAAAAAATACATTTCAATGGTTGGATTTTATACAGACATATACTCTTGAAAGTATATTCATACGATGAGGAGGATAAAACCTGCTGTGATGTGAAAAATGGAAGAGTTTAAATTTTAGAAAATATAACATGTGCATATAAATAAAAACAAGAAATAATTGCATACGTATTGGTCCCGTAGCTCAGTTGGTTAGAGCGTTGGTCTTATGAGCCGAAGGTCGCGGGTTCGAGCCCCGCCGGGACCAGTTTTGCTAAATTTTATTTTCAGCCATTTCTTTCGCTTCTACTTTCATGAGTTATCAACTTCACTTTTATATTTTTATTAGGTCATATTAACCAATACTCCTATGAGTTAACCAATATTCTTTCTATAAGTATCTTTTAAAATTCATTGTGATTGGCTGCACCAAAAGAGAATAATTAATTTAATTAAGAATTTTTTGTTTTTTTTTTAATTTTTCAATATCTATAATCACATTAAACAAAAATATTTCAATTTTACAAATATTATCTTCCATGCGAATATTTAGTCAGATTTAATTTAAAAATATTTTAATCTCATCTCCTATTCTTTAAGAAAGTTGAATCAAAACACTAAAATTTAAAACAATTTTTCTCACCCTTTTATATTCTAAAAAAAGGGAAAAGATATTTTGACACTATTTTATAACACCTACACCGTAATTTTATATACAATACATATTAATTTTATTTTTTAATAATTTGTTCACCTTGATTTTTGTGCAAAATCAGTATAATTTGTTGTTATATATGGTGTAGCATACATGATGTATGGAAAAAGGTGTAAAAATAGCACAGCTCTTCTAAAAAATTAGGTGGCTATTACATTAGCAACTCAGAAATATGAATATAATGGTTTTAATGTTATGTATTCTCATTACAACAATGATGTACTTATACACAAGAGAGAAGATCATACAAGCTCCTAATAAGGAAACAAATAAAGACAAAATCAAGTATTCTAATTACATATAATTTGTATGCTTAATACTATTAAGTCATCATTAAGTGACTTGTCTAACTCCCCCCTCAAACTTGTGGGTGATGCAATTACTCCAAGTTTATCTCTTAATAGATTGAACCTTGAGTGAGTGAGGGCTTTAGTGAGGCAGTCTGCAACTTGATCTGCTGTTGGTACATAGGCAATTGTGACTTCATTTTGCAGTACTTTGTCTCTGATATAGTGCACATCAATTTCAATGTGTTTGGTTCTAGCATGCATCACTGGATTTGTAGCAAGAGCTTTGGCACTCAAATTGTCACACCACAAAGTAGGCTTTCTTAATTGGGGCAATTTTAACTCCTGCATTAGTGAGCATGTCCACGTGATTTCAGCTGCCAAATCTGCCAATGCTCTATATTCTGACTCAGTTGATGATCTTGACACTACCTTTTGTTTCCTTGAAGACCACGATACTAGAGTCTCACCAAGGAAAACACAGTGCCCTGCAATTGATTTTCTATCGTCTATGCTTGTTGCCCAATCCGCATCTGAGAAGGCAGTGATCAATGGTACCTTGAAGATATCTGAATATTCTTTTTATGCCTTGCCAGTGGTCCATTGTAGGACAACTCATGTACTGACTTAATTTGTTCACAGAAAAAGCTATATCAGGTCTTGTGTTGGTTAGGTACTGCAGTGCTCCCATGGCTTGTCTGAATAGAGTTGCATCTTTCATTGGTTCCCCCTCAATGGTAAATTGTCTACCACTTACCATTGGTGTCGGACAAGCAGCAACTTTTTCAAAGTTAAATCTTTTGAGCAAGTCTCTAATGTACTTGGATTGCTTTAAGTACAAGCCATTAATGTTTCTTTGTACTTCAATTCCCAAAAAATAGTGTAATTTTCCAAGATCCTTTAATGAGAACACAATGTTTAACTGTTTGATGAAAGCTTCCAGAAATTTGTTATTGCTACATGTGATGATGATATCATCAACATACATGAGGAGAAAGGTAGTGTGATCAGTACCTTTGAGAAAGAATAGTGAAGTGTCACTTTTGGTGTTCTGAAATCCCCAACTTAGCAGTGCATATTTGAGACTGTCATACCATGCTCTTGGTGCCTGTTTCAGACCATAGATTGCTTTTGAAAGTTTGCAGATGTAGTTTGGATGTGTGGAGTTGAGGAATCCCTCTGGTTGATGCATAAAGACATGTTCTTTTAGGTAGCCATTTAGAAATGCATTGGTTATGTCCAATTGTCTGATGTCCCAGTTGAGATGAACTGCTACTGATAGGATAATTTTGATTGTGCTAGCCTTTGCCACAGGACTGAATGTTTCATCATAGTTTAATCCAGCTATTTGTTGAAAACCCTTAGCAACTAATCTCGCCTTTCTCCTTTCAATGGATCCAACTGCTTTGTATTTGGTTTTGAAGATCCATTTTGAGTCAATGATATTTTCTTGGCCTGTGTATGGTACTAGATTCCATGTGTGATTGGACATGAGAGCATTGTACTCATTAGTCATTGCTTCCTTCCAAAGTGGACTAGTGAGTGCCTCCTTCACATTTCTTGGTTCAGTTTCTTGTATTTCTGATTCAATGAGGCCAATGTAGGGTAACTTTGGTTTATGAATCCCTGCTTTGCTTCTAGTGCGCATTTTGTGAGTTGCCACCACTTCATGTTGATCACTGATGTTATTACTTGTTTCAACAGTGTCTTCATTTGATGCCATGGTTGTTTCAATGTTGTTTTCCTCCACATTGATTGAGTCACCTTCATCTTGAATAGTGATTTGTTGCTGAGTATCAGTACTTGTACTTGGTGAGTTGTTGTCTTGACTTGCGGCTGGTGTGGGAATTTCCTGATTTGCAGTTGCTTCTGTTTCATTTGTTGGACTCAGATTGTCATTACCTACACGACATAGAGGAAATAAACTGTGTAAATGGTCAGTATTGTTTATCTCTTCCAATGGCCTTTTTGTATTGAGGAAGCCATCATAAAAAGGGAAGTGATTCTCATTAAACACAACATGTCTTGAGATAAAAACTCTTCCATGGGAGTTGAGACATTTATAGCCTTTGTGAGAGTTGTTGTAGCCTAGAAAGACACATCTTGTGGTGTGAAACTGCATTTTATGTTGATTGTATGGTCTGAGACAGGGATAACAGGCACATTCAAAAGGTTTTAAGGCTTTATAGTCAGGTTCCCTTTTGGTGATTAGGGTGTAGGGACTTTCATCGAAATTTATTGTTGAAGGCAGCCTGTTGATCAAGTAGACTGCAGTTGAGAAAACATCCCACCAGAAGGACATTGGCATTTTGGCCTGAGCAAGTAGAGTTAATCCTAGCTCAGTAATATGTCTATGTTTTCTTTCAGCTCTACCATTTTGTTGGGATGTGTATGGACAAGACATTCTAAATTGTATGCCTGCTTCTAATGCTTATTTCTGAATTGATTTGAATTCACCACTACCATCACATTGGATGGTCTTTATCTTTTTGTTCAGTTGATTTTCCACCAAGTTTTTAAATTGAGAGAAAGCATGTATGGTTTCAGATTTATGTTTTAAGGGAAAGATCCAAGTAAATCTGCTATAGTCATCTATGAAATGGACATAGTATTTAAAACCAGAGGTGGAATTTATTGAGGAAGGACCCCATACATCAGTGTGAATCAAATCTAGTGGCTCAAAGGCATGTGAGCTAGAAGACTTAAATGGTAACAAATGCATCTTCCCAAACTGACAGGCTTTACAGAAGGTAGGGTGATCACTATCACTAGGTGGTGCCTTGATCTTGCAGTTCTTCAAGACTTTGTCTAGCACTTTATCGTTGGGATGTCCAAGTTTTCTATGCCAGCTTTCCTTGACTGAAATGTAGGCACAGGGATCATTGGACTTATTATCTGATCCTGTGAGTTGGTACAATCCATCTCTAAGTCTCCCTCTTAGGAGTGCCTTCCCTGTTATTTTGTCCTTCACAAAACAGCAATCAGCATCAAACTCAACAGTGATGTTATTATCATGAGTTAGTTTTGATATACTAAGCATATTTTTGGTAATGTTTGGTACATACAGCATGTTATGCAATTTAAGTGAATTTAGATTGGATGAACTAGTTCCAATAATATCCAGCTTAGCACCATTTCCAATAACAAGAGTATTCTTACCATCATGCTCAGTTAAGTTTCAAACTTGGCAGTTTGATGTGCGACATGATTGCTTGCACCACTGTCAAAGTACCACTCATAGTCTTGTGCATAGTGAGGTGAGGCCAGATATGCACTGTGTGGATCATTTTTGTTTGCATCAGTTGATGAGTTTGAGTATGATTTGTCGAACCCGTGGAAGCAATTCATTGCTATATGACCTGTTTTGTTGCACACTTGACATGTTGGTCTGAACATTCTTCCTCTGCCACTGCCTCCTTTGTGATTTCTGAAATTGGAAGCTCTCCAATTTTAATTCTGTGTGTTTGGGTTGAACTTGCTGCCTTTGTATTCAGTTTTGTTGGCTACATTTGCAGAAGCATTGGGAGACATGCTTGTGAGTTTGTTGAGTTGATCGAGCCTGCTTTCAAAGGCTAAGAGTTGAGCTTGTAGATCAACCCAAGTGAGTGATGGTTGATCTAAGAGTTTGACTACTATAGGGTTGTAGTCAGAGTCCAAACCATTCAGGATTTGAATGATTAGATCTGAGATTGTGACTGGATTTCCTGCAAGCTTCAGTTGGTCAGTTAGCTTTTTCATCTTAGTCAAATACTCCTCCATTTTTAGATTTCCTTTTCTTGTGCCATGAAATTCGGATTTCAGGTATGTGATCTGAGATCTGGATTGAGCACCTGCCAAACTTTGAGCCTCATCCCAAAGTTGTTTGGAGCTTTCACAGTGCATCAACTGTGTTGCAATGTCAGTGGTCATTGAATTCAATAACCACCCAAGCATCATTTGATCATCTGTTATCCATTCTTCAAAGCTTGGATTTTTGGTTTTGTTTGAACCATTAGCCATCTAGTTTACAGCCCTTAATGACAGGTAAAACTAGTGATCTCCACAAGGGAAAATTAGTTATGTCCAGCTTGACAGAAACTGATGTTGGTAGGTCATTTTTCTTTGAGTTTGCAGCGGTTGTCATTTTGGGATTTTAGTGGATCAAGAGCTTTCAGAGCTTAAAGCTCTGATACCAACTTAGAGTTTGGCCTAACACTACCCTACAAAACCGGTTGGTAAGGTGAGGAGTGTCACTCTATATAAAATATTTCAATGCTCTATCTCCAACCAATATAGAACTTTAGGATCTTTCTAATATAGCACACATTTTACTATTAGTACTTATAATTAATGAATAAACAAAATGCGTATTATTCAAATCTAAAAAAAGTAAAGTTGTTAATCGAACTAATTTATGTCATGTTAGGGTGCCAAAACGAACAATCATGTTAGTCTCGCTTAATTCTAAATTGAGGCAAAACGAGCCAAGTCAAATTAAGTAATCAAGTCTAAAATTTCACTTCACTTCACTTATTTATGGGCCAGCGAGTTGATCTCTCTAGCAAAAATAAATAAATCCGAAAGCTCAATAAGAGAATTTGATAGATTAAAAGATTTGTGAAATATTTGAATGATTTGACTTAGTTGATCCATCCATTATACTATTAGATATAAATGCAACTTACATTAACAAAAAAGATTAATAACAATGTTAGCATTTCATATGTGCATGTATTTTATTTCCTAGATGTATAATTAATTATAGGGTAATGTTAACTTGTGCCCTTGGGGCACATGTTAAGGAAACCACTTTTAGTAAATTTGTATTGGAAAAAACAATTTAAAAATTAATTTTATACTTTAATTTAAGTTTGTACACAATTTCCAAGATGAACTTTCTTAATTTAGTTCTTAACATGTGCCCCAAGGGCACAAGTTAACATTACCCTTAATTATAATTATAAGGGTATATATGTGTTGGGTTGGATTAGGTTGAATTCAGGCACGGATTCACATACATTAAAATGAAGTGGATCCCACGTACTCAAATCCATTAAAAATATAGTGATGTCTTCACATTATAAGGTGTCATGTCACTAAAGATATACACAAATCTTTACATACTTTAATTTTGCATAAAGTGAAAACCATATTATTTATATGAAATTAATGTATTTAGAAAATATAGTGAAGTAAAAAATAAATAATTATTAATAATTATTTGTCAATTCATCTAATAAATTTAATTTTAAGAGATTTAGTGTGTTTATTAAGTTAAGTGATTATGTATGTAATCTTATATAAATAATTATAAATAATTAAAAATAATTAAAAGATAAAATAAATTTAAATTATTTTTATATATGATATAAGTTATTTTAAATTTATGCAAATAAGTTTAAAAAAGAGTTTATAAAAAATATTATAAGATGTTTTCAATAATTGTTTTTATAAAACAGTCTCAAAAAATTAATTATGTTATTTGACAAAGTTGAAATAAATCAATCTAAACAAATGTTAAATAAAAAATATATTAATTTGAGTCATTTTTATTTATTAGAGTGATATATTTGATAGTGTTAAATTTTTTTATTAATACTTCAAAATATGAATGAAAACACTTAATAGTTATAATTTTTAAATATGAAGATGTCTTCATATTTTTTAATATAAAAATTATATATTTAATTTTTGTAATATATATATATATATATATATATATATATATATATATATATATATATATATATATATATATATATATATATATATATATATATATATATATATATATATATATATATATATATATATATATATATATATATATATATATATATATATATATATATATATATATATATATATATATATATATATATATTGATGAAAACCATCCTCATTCTATCGCTTATTATTTATATCTTTTTCATAAATATTTATAACACTTAATTTTGACCCCACATATTAAAATTTTTAGATTCGTTCCTGGTTGGGTTGAGTTTGCTTTAATTCGTTATCCAATTCCATTTAACTTTTAATGAGTTGGGTTCTTCATCTAACTCGTAATTTTAATATCAAAATTGATCTGAACTTATCTGATCATTTATAAGTTGGGTTGAGTTGGATTCCCAAATTATGTATAAAATAAATATTTTTTTCAATTAAAAATTCTACGGCACAATTTAATACAATTTTGCACATTTCAAACAATTAAACTAGAGAAAACCCAAAAAAAATTACCTGATAAAAAATCACTAATATATGTTAACACTTAATAATATAGAAAACTTCATAAAATATTGATTCCATAAATTTTATAAATTATAAATTATTCTGGACTGGGTCGACGCTTAGCCCATAGTCGAGCAGGCTCAAACTCTACCGGGTTGGAAGGCCCAATAAGACCTCATCGACGGGCAGAAGATTCTTCGGGCAAAACATCTTTTCCTGTCGGACACAGACCAACAGTCATCGGGCAGGACCTTCATAGCTATCCGGCTATCCTTCTTCTGCCCCACAGTCGAGTAGAGCCCATCCAGCCCGGGAAGCTCCTCAGACCTCCCCCACGTTCTCTACGTGTCCCCTACGCGGAAACACATCATCAAGTAACTATCCGTGTCCTGATGATTCAATCCTCCACCTCCCAGATAGCACATAACAGTTACATTAGGGCGAAGACCACGTGCTGGTCTTCACGACACCACGTCAGCCCTAGCAGTTACCAACGTTCGGCCTGGCAGCCCAGCCTAACGCATAGTAACCGTTGGCCCTGCGCCGGGGGCTCATTATAAATGCCCACTTCCACTAGAGGGTCAGATAATCTAATTCTCACTCCTTTCTTTGTACTTGTTATCACTCTGCTTATCGCTTACTTTGGCATCAGAGTGTGTTTCAGGTACACCCCTTTTGTCCGTCAAGTCAACCGTTTGACAGATCAGATGCGTGGCAGCCCAGCGATCTCTCTTATCAGGTACGATCAGTGGCACCGTCTGTGGGAAACTAAAGCTTCCCCGTTTCTCCGAGCAGAAGAACCAAAGCTTCCAACTTCAACTTCCGAGATCATGACTAGCCCACATCACGATGATGTTGTCCATAATTCTGCCTTCGCCCCAATCATCAACGGCGACGACCAGGCGGGGACATCCCATGCTCGTGAGGGCGACGCCAGGGACGGCCAGACTGCCTCTCCTTCATCCGAGGGCGCGGCACATCACGTTGTACCTCGAGCAAGGAGCCCGACTGTCTTCCAGCCCGTTCATACGCCACTAGAGCGAACCCAACGATGACTGCCCTCTTCGCATCCATCAACCAAACAAACCTGATGTTGTTCCAACAGAATGAGCGCATCGGCATGCTGGAGCAAGATACCTCGTCTCGCTCTCCCCTGCGGAGAAATCAACGCGGAGACTCCCGGAGCCCCTCTCCCTGTCCACGGGGGCGCCGGCCACAACTGAAGAGACCCCAACCTGTAGCCTCCAAGAAGCGTGTCCGGTCACCTCCCCGAAAGAAGAGGCGTTCCCTGGTCCCAAGAGCGAACAAACCTGAAGCCCCGGGTAAGAGGTCGAGGGGACGTAATCAACCCCCTCAGCATAATCTGTCACCCTCGCGCTCCCCCGTCCGCAGTGACGAGGACGACTACAGGACCCCCCCTGTCATGGGAAATCATGGCAACCCCCATCCCCCACAGGATGGAGAAACCACCCGTACTCTCCACGTACGACGATACCTTGAACCCGGACGACCACCTAGAAGACATCGAGGCCATGCTCGACTACAGGAACGTCCGAGGAGCCATCAAGTGCATACTCTTCCCAACGACGCTGAGGAAGGGAACCATGGCTTGGTATAAAAGCCTGGAACCTTAGTCCGTCACGTCGTCGAGGATCCTGAAGGATCTCTTCTCGCAACATTTCACGGTGTCCCGACGGAATTCGAAGACAGAGGCTGCCCTGGGCGCGATCATCAATCCCCGGACGAACCTCTCAGAAACTACATTGAGAGATTCACAAGGGAAGCAATTTAGGTGACGACTTTAGATGACATGAAGCGTTACCTCATGGAGCAATGCCTACACTGGGGCTCCTTTTTCTACGAGGTCGTGGCGATCCACCGGCCAACCACCCTGCAAGGCTTCCTCGAGAAAGCCCGCCACTACATCCGGTACGAGGAAACCGAGGCTGCTAATTCTGACCAGGAATCCCGCAACCGCGAAACCCCCCGAGAGTCCCGAGAAAAAGAAGCGCCAACCCCTCGGCGTGGGGGAGACTGACAACGAGACGATCTTCCCCGAGAGCAGAAGGGCCCTACAGGCCGCTTCACTGAATACACAACCCTAGTCACTTCCTATGAGCGCATACTGGCTGAGTACGCCAACTCGGAGTTCGTCCGGGGAGGTGTCTGTTTTCCCAAATCGGCACCCCCAAGACCAACGTGGACAAGTCTAAATACTACCGCTTCCACCAGGGCCACTGGCACGTTACGGAGGATTGCATCCACCTGAAAGATGAAATCGAAATACTCATCAAGGATGGAGACTTGAAGAGATACACCAGGGGAGGAGATGCCCCTCGACAAGAGGCCTACAAATCCAAAAGAGTCGAGGACATCCCTCCTCCCTCCGACGAATCCGGGCTGCAGGTGGCCCTCAGCGTCACTCGGTCGTAAGACTAGTTCTCCCTAAGAGAACACAGTCTCCCTACCGGGCATCGGCTACCCGAGGAACCAATATGTCCCATCAGCCCCACGATGATGGTCATCTCGGGAGAGGCCACAAACAAGCTCTCTGTCGGGTCGGTAAAAAGGAAGTTTGACGACCTGATGAGCAACAGCTCCCGCAGAATGAGCACGCTCGACAAACTCCATGGTAGGTCCAACCTGATCACATACTATCTCGAAGAGCTCCCTAGAGGAGCCCCTGACTCCGTCATTCCTCTGCTAATCCGGGCACAAATGGTAAACTTTGACGTCCGCCGCATCCTGGTCGATGGAGAGAGTTCGGTGGACATCATGTATACGCACCTATTCTCAACGCTACAGCTCGATCAGACCAACCTGACCCCCTATGTCAAATCCGACCCCCAGGGGTTCAACGGGATGACGACGAGACCGTGGGGATATGTGGAGCTCAAGGTCACTTTCGGGGGCACGAGAGACGGCCAGGGAAATCAATGTCCGCTTCCTGGTCGTCAAATTCCCATCCCTATACAACTGCATATTGGGCAGGACAACGTTGACAGAGCTCACTGCGCTGCCGTTGACAGTCCACCTAAAGATGAAGTACTATACCAGGTTGGGAGTCGTCGTCACCCTCAACGGGGATATAAAAGCAGCCCTGAGGTGTTTTGAGGCAGCAATGAAGAGCATCAACATGATGGGAGCCCCCGTCAAAGCGACTAAGCCTTTACCCGTCCAGGAGAGCAGGCCAAATGACCACGTCGACGCCATGAACCTCGACTACCACTTCCTCAGCGAGCCGGACCGCGAGGATGAAGCCGAGCACGCTCCTCCAATGACCAATGGGCATCCCATCCATGCAACGCGCCCTATTCCAGACGGGGACTACGAGATAGTTGTCCTCGGTGAAGATGCAACCAGGAGCATAAAGATTGGACCAGGACTGCCAGATCGGGCGAGGAAGTAGCTGAAGGTATGCCTCCGTGAGGACACCAACCTCTTTGTGTGGAGCGCCGCCGAGATGCCCTGCCTGGAACCCGAGGTCGCCTGCCAGTAGCTCTCCATCAACCCGACCGTAAAGGCCATAGTACAACATAGACGTAGGCGGTCCCCAAGGCCAATGTGGACAAGTCCAAATACTACCGCTTCCACCAGGGCCACTGGCACGTTACGGAGGATTGCATCCACCTGAAAGATGCAATCGAAATACTCATCAAGGATGGAGACTTGAAGAGATACGCCAGGGGAGGAGATGCGCCTCGACAAGAGGCCTACAAAGCCAAAAGAGTCGAGGACATCCCTCCTCCCTCCGACGAATCCGGGCTGCAGGTGACCCTTATCGTCACTCGGCCTGAAGACTGGTTCTCCCTAAGAGAACACAGTCTCCCTACCGGGCATCAGCTACCCGAGGAACCAATACGTCCCATCAGCCCCACGATGATGGTCATCTCGAGCGGGGCCACAAACAAGCTCTCTGTCGGGTCGGTAAAAAGGAAGTTTGACGACCTGATGAGCAATAGCTCCCGCAAAATAAGCACGCTCAACAAACTCCATGGTCGGTCCAACCTGATCACATACTATCTCGAAGAGCTCCCTGGAGGAGCCCCTGACTCCGTCATTCCCCTGCTAATCTGGGCACAAATGGTAAACTTCGACGTCTGCCGCATCCTGGTCGACGGAGAGAGTTCGGTGGACATCATGTATACGCATCTATTCTCGACGCTACAACTCAATGAGACCAACCTGGCCCCCTATGTCGGACCCGACCTTCAGGGGTTCAACGGGACAACGACAAGATCGTGGGGATATGTGGAGCTCAAGGTCACTTTCGAGGCACGGGAGACGGCCAGGGAAATCAATGTCTGCTTCCTGGTCGTTGAATTCTCGTCCCTATACAACTGCATTATGGGCAGGACAACGTTGACAGAGCTCATTGCGCTGTCGTTGACAGTCCACCTAAAGATGAAGTACTATACCAGGTTGGGAGACGTTGTCACCCTCAACAGGGATATAAAAGTAGCCCTGAGGTGTTTAGAGGCAGCAATGAAGAACATCAGCATGATGGGAGCCCCCGCCAAAGCGACCAAGCCTCCACCCGTCCAGGAGAGCAGGCCAAAGGACCACGTCGACGCCGTGAACCTCGACTACCGCTTCCTTAGTGAACCGGACCGCGAGGATGAAGTCGAGCACGCTCCTCCAATGACCAATGGGCAGCCCATCCATCCAACGCGCCCCATTCCAGATGGGGACTTCGAGATAGTTGTCCTCAGTGAAGATGCAATAAGGAGCATAAAGATTGGACCAGGACTGCCAGACCTGGTGAGGAAGCAGTTGAAGGTCTGCCTCCGTGAGAACACCGACCTCTTCGTGTGGAGCGCCGCCGAGATGCCCGGCCTGGACCCCGAGGTCACCTGCCAGCAGCTCTCCATCAACCCGACTGCAAAGGCCATAGTACAACATAGATGTAGGCGGTCCCCAAGGCCAACGTGGACAAGTTCAAATACTACCGCTTCCACCGGGGCCACGGGCATGTTAGGGAGGATTGCATCCACCTGAAAGATGCAATCGAAATACTCATCAAGGATGGAGACTTGAAGAGATACACCAGGGGAAGAGATGCCCCTCGACAAGAGGCCTACGAAGCCAAAAGAGTCGAGGACATCCCTCCTCCCTCCGACGAATCCGGGCTGCAGGTGGCCCTCAGCGTCAGTCGGCCTGAAGACTGGTTCTCCCTAAGAGAACACAGTCTCCCTACTGGGCATCAGCTACCCGAGGAACCAATATGTCCCATCAGCCCCACGATGATGGTCATCTCGGGCGGGGCCACGAACAAGCTCTATGTCGGGTCGGTAAAAAGGAAGTTTGACGAGCTGATGAGCAACAGCTCCCGCAAAATGAGAACGCTCGACAAACTCCACGGTCGGTTCAACCCGATCTCATACTATCTCGAAGAGCTCCCTGGAGGAGCCCCCAACTCCGTCATTCCCCTGCTAATTCGGGCACAAATGGTAAACTTCGACATCTGCCGCATCCTGGTCGACAGAGAGAGTTCGATGGACTTATTGTATACCCATCTATTCTCGACGCTACAGCTCAACGAGACCAACCTGACCCCCTATGTCGGATCTGACCTCCAGGGGTTCAACGGGATGATGAGGAGACGGTGGGAATACGTGGAGCTCAAGGTCACTTTCGGGGAACATGAGACGGCCATGGAAATCAACGCCCGTTTCCTGGTCGTCGAATTCCCGTCCCTATACAACTGCATCTTGGGCAGGACAACGTTGACAGAGCTCACTGCGGTGTCATCGACAATTTACCTAAAGATGAAGTACTATACCAGGCTGGGAGCCGTCGTCACCCTCAACGGGGATATAAAAGCAGTACTGAGGTGTTTTGAGGCAGCAATAAAGAGCATCAGCACGATGGGACCCCCTGCCAAAGCGACCAAGCATCCGCGCGCCTAGGAGAGCAGGCCAAAGGACCACGTCGACATCGTGAACCTCGACTGCCGCTTCCCCAGCGAACCAGACTTTGAGGATGAAGCCGAGCACACTCCTCCAACGACCAACAGGAAGCCCATCCACCCAACGCGCCCCATTCCAGACGGGGACTTCGAGATAGTTGTCCTCGGCGAAGATGCAACCAAGAGCGTAAAGATTGGAGCAGGACTGCCAGACCTGGCGAGGAAGCAGCTGAAGGTCTGCCTCTGTGAGAACACCGACCTCTTCGTGTGGAGTGCCGCCGAGATGCCCAGCCTGGACCCCGAGGTCTCCTGCCAGCAGCTCCCCATCAACCCGACCGCAAAGGCCATAGTACAACATAGACGTAGGCAGTCCCCCGAAAATTCGACGGCGGCTGAGAAAGCTGTAAAAGACCTCCTAGAGGAAAATTTTATTTCAGAATCCTGGTATTCAACCTGGCTGTCCAACGTTGTACTTGTTAAAAAATCAAATGGAAAATGGAGAATGTGCGTTGATTACACTGATCTCAACCGGGCGTGTCCCAAGGACGCCTATCCCCTCCCCAATATCGACAAGCTCGTCGACAACTAGGTGGGCTTCAAACTGTTGTCCTTCATGGACGCCTACTCGGGATACAACCAAATCCCCATGGTTGAGGTCGACAAACAAAGCACGACTTTCATGACCAAGTCCGGAATTTACTACTATAACGTAATTCCATTCGGTCTAAAGAACGTCGGCGCCACCTATCAATGGATGATGAACAAAGTCTTCCGGGAAGAGATTGGCGACATGCTCGAAGTCTACATGGACGATATGATTGTCAAGTCACGCACTGAGGTCGACCATATAACCCACCTCAAGAAAGTCTTCGAGACAACGAGGAAGTGCAGGATGCGGTTTAACCCGGAGAAGTGCACCTTCGGTGTACGCATGGGGAAGTTGCTTGTGTTTTAGCTGACCGAATGGAGGATCGAGGCAAACCCAGAAAAATGTCGGGCCTTCTCTGAGATCGCAATACCGAGCACGAAGAAGTCGATACAGTCCCTCAACGGGATGCTCGTGTTGTTGTCCCGCTTCGTCGCTAAATTCGCGCAACACGCCCTCCCATTCTTCAAACTGCTAAGAAAGGAGGCTGCGTTCAAATGGACGGAGGAATGCGAGCATGTTTCCCTGACCCTAGCCTTCCCGAGGACGAACAATCAGGTCGAATACGAAGCCTTCTTGGCCAGACTCCGCCTGGAAGAAGACCTCGGAGCCAAGGAGATAAAAATCTTCACGGACTCCCAGTTGGTTGCATCCCAAGTCCGGGGCGAGTACCAAGCGAAGAATGACAATTTGGCCGAATACTTGGCCCTTATAAGGGAATGCATGAAAAGTTTCGAGTTCGCCAAAGTACAAAATGTTCCCCGCGAGCAGAACATGTGGGTAGACGTCCTCTCAAAGTTGGTGAGCACAAAGAAGAAGTGCAGGAACAAATCCGTCGTTCAGGAGGTCCTCGCGCAACCGAGTACAGAGAAGGCGAAAATGCTGCTCGACATCAATGCCATCGGGGACAATGACTATTGGATGACCCCGATACACGCCTACCTGAGCATGAGGCACCTCCCTGACGATGCTAAGGAGGCCAGTACAGTCAAACGTCGAGCCTGCTCTTACGTGCTGCTCAAGAGCATGCTATACCGAAGAGGCTTCTTGATCCCTCTTCTCAAATGCGTTGACAAAACAAGGCCTCGACCATCCTACAAGAGGTCCACGAGGGCATCAACGTACAACACCTGGGAGGACGATCCTTGGTGGGGAAGGCCTTGCGGGCTGGATACTACTGGCCGACGATGCAGGAAGACGCGGAGAAACACATAAAGAAGTGCGACAGGTGCCAACGACACAGGGGCATGCACCTCGCCCCCCTCCCAGAGCGAGCTCAAGTCCCCCTCCTCCCCTCCTGGCCGTTCGCCTGGTGGGGGATGGATATCCTTGACCCGTTCACCTTAGGCTCCTATTAGAACAAGTACCTGATAGTCGGTGTCGACTACTTCACCAAATGGATTAAGGCCGAGGCCCTCGCCAAAATCACGGAGGACAACATCCTCTGCTTCTACAAGAGGAACATCCTCGCCAAGTTCAGCGTGCCCATGGCCATCGTGACCAACAATGGTACGCAATTCACTGAAAAAACTTTCAAGACTTCGTGACCAAGCTCGGGACAAGGCAGCACTTCACGTCTGTCTAACACCCGCAAAGAACAGAAAGGCAGAGGCCACGAATAGAGTTATTCTGCAAGGCTTGAAACGCCGACTCGGGGACGCCAAGAAGAGGTGGATCGAGGAGCTCCACAGCGTGCTCTAGGCATAGAGAACAACATCCCACTCGACCACCGGGGAAACGCCTTTTCGGATGACATACGGGACCGAGGCAGTAATCCCAGTCGAAATAAGGGAACCATCCAGAAGAACTGAATCCCCCCTCAAGAAGGAGGCCAATGACGAGGTGCTCAGAGATGAGCTTGACCTAGTCGAGGAAATACATTCAGGGGCGTCTCTCCGAGAAGCCGCACTGAAACAGAAAACTGACTTCCGCTACGATCGCAGGGTCATAAAGTGTGAATTCCAGATCGACAATATGGTCTTATGGAGAAACCAGAAGGACTCACGCGAGGGCAAGCTCACCACTAACTAGGTAGGCCCCTACCGTGTTCGGGACATGATGGCGCACAGGGCCTACTACCTCAAGAACTTACACGGGGACGACATAGGGTACAATCGCGTCTCCCCAAACTCAACGAGATAACAAGCACCTGCCCTTTATGTGTGAGGGCAGAATGCTCTGTTTGATGAAGACCCTTCGATCGAGAGTCACCGCCGCTGTACCGAGATTGGCAGAACACCCAGCTCCCGATGGGACGTTCACGCCGCAGAGATAGGTCCCCGTTCGTGGTCCATCTTCGTAACCGACTGGGTAACCACCCCGGGCATCCGGCCAGTTCCCTGCACTACCGGACACCAACGAACGACGTTGAGCTACACTCCCAAACAACATAATAAACATGCAAACAAGCATATAAAAATGTGCGATCGAGCATACGTAAGTAAATAGACAAACACACACAAACACTTAGAAAAATGATCAAATTTCATAAAACGGGCACAAGCCCGGCTATCAAAAGATTATAATAAAGGGCACGCAGCCTGAACAACAATCAGAAGCAGGGCACGCAGGCTGAAAAATGTTTGGCACGCAGGCCGACAAAACAAAAAAGGGGGACGCAGGCCGCCATCTCCTAATCTAAGTGGTCCTCCTCGTCCCTGGCAGTGTGGTCCTCCTCCTCGTCCTCCGAGCCACAAGGCGCAACAAAACGGTCGCCCTGGATCTGATGATAGGGGCCAATCCCGTTGATTACCAATCAAAGCCAAAATTGACGAGCCGAAGCTGATCGACGACACTCTTGAAGCCTACCTCGACGGCCCCAAGCAGTCCTCTTCCAGCAGACGGATCCTCTCCACTAACTCCTGCCGAGACACCAGCAGTCGCTCCTCCCCAGACTCCTTTTCGGCAGGAGCGACCAGACCCTCGAGCTCAGCAGTTCGACTCCTAATCCCGGCCAACTCTTCCTCCCCATCCTTCAGCTTCTTCTCGAGCTCCTGGATCTGCTCCAAGTGGATTTTATCTTGTCTCTGGTACTCCTTCTGATCGGCCACCAGCTTAGACCAGACTTCCTCGGATACCGCCAACTCGCTTCGGGTAGTAGCTAAATCAGTCGAGGAGCACCACTCCTCGTTTAGCACGAGAGCCATCTCGAACGCCCTCACCATCGAAGCCAGACCTTCATACAACATCCTCCCACAAGCCTCCTCGCCCGCAGCCAAGATGCTCTTCGCCTCTTCGGGAGCCACAACAGGAACATTTCTCCCCATAAAGAAATTTGGCCGGAGACAGCAGGAGGGAAGAACAAAGCGCCGCTCCGGGGACCCGTCCGTCAAGTCAATTGGGGACGCCTCAATTTCCCTCGCCTCTTGGAGGCCGGCGGTGGCGCCGGGGAGCCGCTCCCTTGCGGGGATGAAGCTAACCTCATCAGTCCAGAAGCGGCCTCTTTTCGGACAACAGCCGCCCTCCCTGCAAGACGTCGATCACCCCCGTTCAGCAGCTTCATCACGCGTTCCTCCACTGAACCCATAGCACCTACAAGAAGAACACAAGAAAACAGTTAGTACAGAAAGTCAAAAGAATAAAGGAAGGTCGAGGAAGCGTCCCAATACCTAGGAACCGATGAGCCTCAATCTCTATCTGGCACTCAAGGAGGGCTTTGGTATTAATCCACTGGGTCTCGGTCAGAATCTCCTCGTCGGCACCGCTGATGTACTGCCCGTCCGGGGTCACGCACTTCCGAAGGGGAAGACGCCCGACGAAGTCGACCAACTTCTTAAAGGTCAAGTTATCCTCCTCGCTCAGAAGATTCGGTCGGTAGATGAAGCTCTCGGTACTATAGAGAAAATGCAACTCCATCCACTCTAGGGGGAAATTGGACTCATAGCTCTCCTCGGTTTGGCCATCCATAACAGTGACCTCTCTCCGGAACATTATATCGTAGGCCTCATCTGTCACCGACATGACCATGAACCATCTGTCCTTGAACCCTTGTACCTAGTCGGTATATGCCCGAGAGAGCCTGGTCGACTGCTTCAACGAGACCCAGTTGTGTCGGTCAGCTATCGTCTGCCGCTGCAAGTGAAAAACTGTCGCTACTCGAAAAATACGCGCAACGACGGGGAAGGCGAAAAGGAAAAGGACAGAAGAGTCGCCACCAAACTTTATTTATCCCATGAAGGGAAAGGAAAATATCGAGAAAACCTTAAGAAAGAAATGGATAAGATGGTCTCACGACCAAGAACGGGTTCGGAAGCCGGTTATGCGAGGGGAAGGTATTAGCACGCCTCGCATCCATCATACTCGATGGGAATCATTTATTTATCGCTATGTGAATTTATTTGCTTAAATATTATGTTATAAAAGTGTTCCACGGGATAGAGGGAAATGTTAGAAATTGGGAAAAGAGAGATAACAGGGGAAGGAAGAGAAAGAACGGACTCGGTAGGACTTCGCGGTCCTAGGCCTACGTATTCTCAACGGATATGAGAAAATCAGAGTCGACGTAGTTCGGGAAACTACTGATATAAGGGATTGTGCTCGCCAAGAATTGTGGCCCTTGTGCCTACGTATCTTTACTTGAAGAAGTAAAGAATCAGAGCAGCCGTAGTTCGGCCTACGATTTGTTGATGTTTTTATGGATGATGCTATCGTACGCATTCTAGTAGTTAGGTGTATTGCTGCTCGCTTGTTGGAGACTTAGACATTACCTGTTTACGGTAGAATGGACATATCATATCCTTTTTGAAAGATAAGTTTTCGCCATGCGAGGCAAAATGTCACATTTGATTTGTTGAATTGTTTTTTAGGGGCGAGATAGGTCCTTGGATAGTAACACCTACGGGTAGTACCCAATTCTTTATCTCAAAGTTTTTGTTATGAAAGGATGTGGCGAACATAGCGTCTTCGTATTGAAAGACGAATATCAAAACCACACACACTACAGTGAGCATCTCGACATTCAGAGAGGAAGAAGTCTACACTTAATCCTCTCTCTTTAGTTCAATACAAAGAGAGCTTCATTCTCTTATTAAAGTGTTTTTGGTTTTGAATGGTAAGTGCTTTTTGCGACAGAGAACCCTACGGTAAACGTCAGCACTCGGGATAGGAGAAGGCCTACGCCTAACCACTCCACGACCATTCAAGTTTTTGTTATGAAAAGAGTTTAAAAATGCGTTCGGTACGGGACCGAGGTTTTTAGGTGACAAATGTGGCGGGAAGAAGTTGTAGAGGGATATAGGTGGCAGACAAAGTCACGTCTTCGTATTGAAAGACGAGTATCGAGACCGCCCACACTACAGTGAATATCCCAACACTCGGAGATGAAGAAGTCCACACTCAATCCTCTCTCTTTAGTTCAATACAAAGAGAATCGATTTATTTATTGTAAGTGTTTTGAAAATGCACTTGGTACGGGGCTGAGGGTTTTTTAGGAGAAAAAGGTGTGGATGAAAACATCTTCGTATTGAAAGACGAGTGTCAAAACCACCCACACTACAGTGAGCATCTCGAAACTCGGAGAGGAAGAAGTCTACACTTAATCCTCTCTCTTCAGTTCAATGCAAAGTGAACTTTATCCTTTTGTTAAATATGGTGAGTTGGTTTAACCATAATTGAGAAAATTCGCTTGACGTTGGGTCAAGGGTTTAATTGCTTAAAAAGGCTTGAGGTGAAGCGAGCAAGGTCGATGGCGACGCACAAGGCAATCGGCTTACAAGGTCAAAAATGGCTCGATGAGAATCGAGAGTTTGTTTTCTTGAAAATAGTTTTATAGAACCAAAGGTAAAAACAATGACCAACAATAAATATGCACAAAAACCATACCAAATACAACGGGTTAATCGGCTAAAAAAAACGAAACACAAAAAAAACGGCGAACTCCTTGAGAAAAATATTTTTGAGGTAAAAAAGTCGAAAATACGTGAAAAACAGGGGTCTGACACGGGCGGCCGTGTTGTGTGACACGGCCCGTGTCACAGTTCCAGGAAACTTAGGGTTTTTGAGGCAAACAACGGCGTTACACGGCCGCCCGTGTTGCATGACACGGCCCGTGTCACAAGGTCTGGGAGAAAAATGATTTTTAGGGCAAACAGAAGTGTGACACGGGTGGCCGTGTTGTGTGACACGGCCCGTGTCAGGGGTCATGGGAATTTTACACATTTGAAACCTCAAATAGAGGTATAACACGGGTGGCCGTGTTGTGTGACACGGCCCGTGTCATGAGTTCTAGGCATTTTATGCTTTGAAAAGTCACACAGAGATGCAACACGGTCGGCCGTGTCGTGTGACACGGCCCGTGTCAGGGTTCCAGATGAAAAATCCAAACTTTTCTCTTGTTTTTTGCTTCTTTTTGTGGTTCTTAAAAATGGTTTCTTGGTCCCTCTTGGGTTCTTACACGATATACTCAATACAACAACACTCAAACCAAGAGAACAAATGATAAATGCACAATATAAAAGAAGAGAAGAGTTTGAAGAGATGGATACCCAAGAGTTGTTACCCTCCTTCCAAAGCCTCCACTGATTTTGGCTAGGTGTTCACTCCTCTTCACTCTATACTTTGATGACTCTCCTCAATGGCTCCCTTGTGTTTCTTTTTTACTCTCTTCACTTTTTGCTCTCTCTATTTTTCTGGTTTTCTCTCTTACTCTTTGCTCTCAATATCTCTATCTCAATCTGTTGTGAATGATATTGAATGATAGGCAGCCTCCAAGCCTCCTTATCTGACGTTTTCTGCTGCCTTTTCTGCTGTACCAAAACCACAGCTCTTGCAGACTTCTCCATTTTCAGAATTTCCATTCTTGGCAATATCTTTTACCACCTTTTGGTGCAGCCCCACTTTCCTTCCATTTCTAGTATGTTTTTTTTTGCTGTATTTTCTTCTTCAGCACTCTACCTATCTATTCACCCTTGTACCCATTGGTTGGTTGATTTGTTTGGACATACTCATGTAGTCAATAGACTACCTTTTGGACATCATTTTCAAATTCTGATTTTTTGATGTGTAGATGTATCAACATAAGCTTATAGCCTTGGTTTTGTGACATAAAATGATTTGTAATATGATACACATTGCCACTTCTTGCATGAGGCTGTTTTGAACCATATTCAAATTGCCCATGAATGTATGCATAGCCTTGATCTTGAGATATTCCAACATTGAATTAGCTCTTAAATATTTTCCTTGCATGTTTGTAAGCACAAAGAGAACCATGTCGACTTGATGAGGCATGGGGGATATCATGGCATGAAGTTATTTTCAGAAACTTGAATTAAGACTAGAAATAGCTTAATTTCCTAAGCATTACCAAGAGTTTGGATTTTGTAACAAATGTGACATTCTTGTAAATGTCATGAAATTTCTCTTTGTAATATTCTTGAATCTAGCCTTGAATTCATGAACCTTGAATTTGGAATGATGGGCCTCCCTTATGTCATTGAATTTGAAAGAAATGAAGAAATGAGTCAAGCCTTGAAAGAGGGCAAATTTTGGGGTGCAACAGCTGCCCCTATTCAAGCGACTTGGATCTGAAGGGATGAAAAGCAAACGCTTTCAAACATTCGAGGTAAAAGGTGATTGAATACAAAAGAACCCAAAAATTTGTCAACCGCAAAATGAAACCTCTGACATCACCGTCAGGCACCTATATCAGGTAGAACATCTGACTTCGCCATCAGTCATCGGTCAAATACAAACATCTGACCTTGCCGTCAGCTCTTAATAACATCTAACTTCGCCGTTGGAACTCAACATCAAATCTGTGAGATCTGACCTCACCGTTAATACTCAACATAACCTGTAAAAACATCTGATTGGTAGAACATCTGATCTCGCCATCAGTCCTCCATATCCTCTGATTTCGCCATCAACTTACAACATAATCTGACTTCGTTGTCAATTAAAATCATCTAACTTCGCCGTTATTTCTCAAACCATTCTGACGTCGCTGTCAACCCTCTACATGATCTGAGTTCGCCATCAATTCTCCATATAAAATTTGGAAAAACATCTGACTTCGCTGTCAGTCCTTAACATCAAATCGGCAGGACACCTGACTTCGCCGTCACCCCTCCATAGTCTGACTTCGCCGTCAACTCCTCTCATAATCTGACTTCGCCATCAATTCTTTACATAATCTGACTTCACCATCAACTCTCTTCATTATCTGACTTCGTCGTCAATTCTCTTCATAATATGACCTCGTCGTCAATTCTCTTCATAATCTGACCTCGTCGTCAATTCTCTTCATAATCTGACTTCGTCGTCAATTCTCTTCATAATCTGACCTCGTCGTCAATTTTTAATAGCATCTAACTTCGCGGCTAGCTATCAAAATCATTTGACTTCACAGTCACTTCATTTTGCTAAAAAAAACGAGCATCGAACCTAAAGGTCGGCTCAACCCTAAGTTCAGAAGAACGTTCGTCGGTTCACCATCTGGGTGAAGAACTCCGTTGGGGAAACATGAACTTGAATAAATAGACTCCGCTAGGGAGACCGATAAGATGAACACATTTGTCAATGACCTTGCTGGAGGTCTGGATACCACGCAGGATTGAGAAATATACTAATAACTGCTGGAGATACGCTTGAAAAGAAAGGGGTGGCAACCCGACTTATGTTTTACATGCATATGTTTGAATATGGCGTAATGCTCCATACGAAATGGAAATGCTACGCGTTTGGGAGGATGTTATGCATGATGCAAATGCAAAGGAAACACTTTAGCAAAATAAATGCTAAAGAGAAAAGATTAATTCCGCCGGGGAAAAGACTAGACACGTCTAGTACAAATGTTGGGGAAAACAAACCCTGGATGGTTTTCTGAGCAAACTTTTGGGTAAAATTGTTCCGCTAAGAGAAAATCCACCCTGATGGGGTTTAGACAATGAGGGAATCAACATTAACCTTTGCTTGGGGAAATAAGAAATAAACTCAACAAATACAACTTCCGCTTGAGGAGTGAGTCAATGACCTAGACTCTGAGGGGAAAAGGAGCCAGTTGTTCAAACTCTATGGGGAAAACAAATTTCTGAATTCGTTCCACTGCTGAGGGATAAACCCACGCCCGCTCACTGGAAACGATCCTGCTCTGCTGGAGATGTCAATCTCGACCTACTGAGGATACCCTTTGATTGTTAAGGTTTCAAACTGCTGGGGGTGAGAACCCACTTAAACTGCACACTTCCTTTAGATGAGGAACTTCTGGAGAAGCCTCGAGGAAAGTTCTCTTGCAAATAACAAATAAACAAATATGTTTTATGCAGCAGGTACCATCTCAATTATCACTTAACACGTTATTCAAGAAAATACAATGTTTCAATTATAGATAGCAAAGCCCACAAATTTATGTATGCAAAGTTTTATCAAAAACATCTGGCGTCTTTTGTAAACAAAACGGTAAAAACAAAACAAAAGGTTTTCTGGATAATATGTTTTATTGATAAATGGCTTGTAAATAGGTAAATTTACAAGGGACACAACTCCTGAAATGAGAAAGTTGCGTAAGAAATATACAGAAATGCACAAGAATATCAAAATGTCGGCAATGTGGTACAGACAACCACCATAGAACGACTCAACTATGACTTGCATGACTTCGACGCCTTTCCGATGCTTCGTCTTCTGAAGAGATTGATTTGAACGACTGCTTCTCGAGTTCTCCCATAATCCACTATGCTTTAAAGATCAATATGCAGGCCGCAATCATTTGCTTTTCAAATCCCTAACTTTTGCCTGAATCGCCCTTGCGGGTTTTCGATTCCACGGGATACCCATTTTTGCCAAAGTCGCCCTTTCAGGTTTTCAACTTTGCGGGTTTACATTTTTTATTTTTATCTCTAATTTTTGCCCGAACCTATCCTTTTATGGTTCGCCGAGATGCCCCATTCTTGCCTGGATTTTCTTTTCTTTCCAGCGAGTCTATTTTAAGCAAAGTATCTTTTGACTGCATCCGCATTCACAGGGGACGTAAAATCTTCACCATCCATAGTTGAAAGTAGCAAGGCTCCTCCAGAGAAGACTTTCCTTACAACATACGGACCTTCATAATTGGGAGTCCATTTGCCCCTATGATCGTTTTATGGTGGGAGAATCCGCTTCAACACCAGATCGCCTGTCTGAAAGCTTCGAGGACGCATCTTCTTATCGTAGGCTTTCTTCATCCTACTCTGATACAGATGACCGTACGCAAGATATGCCAACCTCTTCTCATCCATCAAACTGAGCTGATTCAACCTGTTCTTCACCCATTCTGCTTCATCCAACTTGACGTCAGCCAGAACTCTCAAAGATGGGATCTCGACCTCCAATGGCAGAACAACCTCCATGCCATATACCAACGAGAAAGGAGTTGCCCTAGTTGAGGTACGCACCAAGGTGTGATATCCATGCAAAGCAAAAGGCAACATCTCGTGCCAATCCTTATAAGTCACAACCATCTTCTGCACAATCTTCTTTATGTTCTTGTTAGCCGCTTCTACAGCGCCATTCATTTTCGGACGATAGGGAGAAGAATTGTGATGCTCGATTTTAAAATTCTGGCACAGTTCCTCCATCATCTTGTTATTCATGTTAGAACCATTATCAGTAATGATCCTCTCGGGTATTCCATATCGACAGATGATGTCCCTTTTGATAAACCGGGCTACGACTTGCTTCGTGACATTGGCGTAAGAAGCTACTTCGACCCATTTGGTGAAATAGTCAATGGCTACTAAGATGAAACAATGTCCATTGGATGCGGTTGGCTTAATCTTTCCAATCATATCAATGCCCCACATAGAGAAAGGCCATGGGGATGACATGACATTCAAAGGACAAGGCGGCACATGAATCTTGTCAGCATAAATCTGGCATTTATGGAACTTCTTGGCGTATTTGAAGCAATCCGACTCCATAGTTAACCAATAATAGCCCGCCCTTAATAATTTTCGAGACATGGCATGCCCACCTGCATGTGTTCCAAAGGCACCTTCGTGGACTTCTTCCATAAGCAAACCTGCTTCTTTTTCGTCCACACATCTTAGCAGCACCAAGTCGAAGTTTCTCCAATAGAGTACACCGTCTGGATTCAGATAGAAGTTACCAGATAATCTTCTCAAGATCCTCTTATCCCGGGCCGATGCCCCAGGCGGATATTCTTAGTTCTTGAGAAAGTTCTGGATGTCATAAAACCACGGTTTACCATCAGAAGCTTCTTCTATTGCGAAAACAAAAGTCGGCCTGTCGAGGCGCGAGATGACAATTCTCGGTGCATCATTCCAGAAGTTTACTTTGTACATCGAGGACAATGTAGCCAAAGCATCAACCATCTGATTTTCTGCCCTTGGTACATGGTGAAATTCTACCCGGTCAAAGAAAGGTAGCAACCTTCTGGCGTAATTCATGTAAGGGATCAGATTAGGCTGGCGTGTCTCCCACTCTCCCTTGATCTGGTTTACCACCAAAGCTGAATCTTCATAGATATCGAGGTTCTTGATCCTCAAGTCGATTGCTTCTTCGATACCCATGATACACGCTTCATATTCAGCCTCATTGTTGGTGCATGGGAATGTTAGTCTTGTAGTGAATGGTATATGGGATCCATGGGGAGTCGTAATGATTGCCCCAATCCCGCTACCGTAGGAGTTAACAGCATCGTCGAAGATTAATTTCCACTAGGAACCCAACTCTGGACCTTCGTCTGGCAACGGCTCATCACAATCCTTCATCTTTAAATACATAATGTCCTCATCAGGAAAATCAAACTTCATTGGCTGGTAGTCATCGACTGGTTGCTCTGCGAGATATTCTGACAGGACACTACCTTTAATAGCTTTCTGAGGCACGTACTGGATGTCGTATTCTGTCAGAACCATCTGCCATCTAGCAATCCTTCCTGATAGTGCTTGCTTTTCGAATACGTACTTAATAGGATCCATCTTTGAAATTAACATGGTTGTGTGGTTTAGCATATACTGTCTTAGGCGTTTAGCGGCCCAAGCGAGTGCGCAACAAGTTTTCTCCAACATTGAGTATCTGGATTCACAGTCTGTGAACTTCTTACTCAAGTAGTAAATTGCATGCTCTTTTCTTCCAGACTCGTCGTGCTGACCGAGAACACAACCCATGGAATTCTCAAGAACTGTTAAGTACATTATCAACGGTCTTCCAGCCACCGGACGTATCAGTATTGGAGGTTCTTGTAGATACTCTTTTATCTTCTCAAACGCTCTCTGGCAATTCTCATTCCAGATAACCGCCTGATCCTTTTTCAATAGCTTAAACAATGGCTCACAAGTGGCTGTGAGGTGAGATATGAACCTTGCGATGTAGTTCAATCTACCTAAGAAACCACGAACCTCCTTCTCGGTCTTTGGCGCTGGCATTTCTTGAATTGCCTTGATCTTCACAGGATCGACCTCAATACCTTTCTCACTGACAACAAACCCCAACAACTTTCCTGACCGTACGCCGAAAGTACACTTATTCGGGTTCAACCTTAATTTGAACTTTCTCAACCTCTCAAACAACTTTAGAAGATTCACTAGGTGCTCCTCCTCCGTTTGGGATTTCGCAATCATATCATCGACATAGACCTCAATCTCATGATGAATCATATAGTGAAAGAGAGTGACCATTGCTCGCTGATAAGTTACCCCTGCGTTATTCAACCCAAAAGTCATTACTTTATAACAAAACATCCCCTAAGGCGTGATAAAAGTCGTCTTCTCCATGTCTTCCGGTGCCATCTTGATTTGGTTATATCCGGAGAAACCGTCCATGAAGGAAAACACTGAGTATTGTGCGGTGTTATCAACAAGAACGTCAATATGGGGGAGCGGGAAATCATCTTTTGGGCTCGCTCTATTCAGGTCCCTATAGTCAACACACATCCTGACTTTGCCGTCCTTCTTAGGCACGGGCACGATGTTAGCGACCCAAGGAGGGTAGTTGGCCACAACAAGAAATCCAGCATCTAGTTGCTTCTGGACTTCTTCCTTGATCTTCACTGCCATATCTGGCCTGGTTCTTCTCAGTTTCTGTTTGACAGGAGGACACTCTTCACGCAAAGGCAGGCGATGGACTACAATATCTGTGTCGAGTCCGGGTATATCTTCGTATGACCAAGCAAAGACATCCTTATACTCTTGGAGTAACTCAATCAATCTTTGCTTGATATCATTCTGCAGTGCAACCCCTACTCTGACCTCCTTTTTATCCTCTTCTGTTCCCAGGTTGACGACTCCAACTTCCTCCTGATGAGGCAGGATGACCTTCTCCTCTTGTTTTAACAATTTGGCAAGCTCTTCAGGCAGGTCTTCGTTTTCGTCAATCTCTCCTTCCGCTTGAAAGATCGGATTGTCAAAGTCACACTGAGTCATAGACGAGTTTGAATCGGTGGTATCTGAAATGTGCAACCTGCAATGATGATGATTTTATGCTTTAAATGATATGCAAACAAACAAACACAAACCACATTGCCATTTTATTGTTGGAAATAAAAATAAGAAAAACAAGGATCACAAAGTTTTGAATGAAAAGACGCTTTTTGATTGATAATGATAAAAGGGTTGTTCACACACATAAAAGATAAGGCCCAACAAATGAAGACCATTATGCCCCGGGCAGAGCATATGGCAATACATTAATCAAAACAAAACAATTACTCTTCATAAGTCATAGTGATAACTTCTTCCATGGTCCAATTCTTCAAGCCTTGGCCGGGGACGCATGGTTGGATCCATGCATCCATGTCACATTCACTATCTCCTTCCTCGTCAGATACGGCGTTGATCTTTTCGAACACCACCCCACCACTGGTGAATTGAATAGGTCCTTTGTAGCAAGGAGTGCTTGAAGAAGATGCGTATGGGCTGTACCCTAATCCGAACTTATCTTGTTTATGGGGGACGCTTATCACCTCCCCCCATCCTTTCGTTGATCCAGACTTCACCACAGCTTGGGCTTCCTTGTAGGATGACATAGCAACTTCTGGCGCCTTGGCTTCAACTGTTGCTTTCTCTTTGATTTGGATGGTCTCAAAGGCTTGGCACAGGGTTCCGTGAATTTCACCATCGACCTCCACATACTTGAATGAGGACAGATGGCTTACCATGATGTCTTCCTCTCCCCAAACAGTCACAATGTTATCACCCACCATATACTTCAGCTTTTGGTGTAGGGTTGACGTTATCGCTCCTGCTGAGTGTATCCAAGGCCGACCCAAGAGACAGCTATATGTCGGCTGGATATCCATTATATAGAAAACTGCATCAAAAACCTCAGGACCGACTTGAATTGGTAAGGTTAGCTCTCCAAACACGGACCTCCTTGTCCCATCAAAAGCTCTGACCACCATATCGCTTGGCGTACATATTATCCCTCGAGTGTCTAACTTCATGAGGGCTTTCTTGGGTAGCACGTTTAATGACGACCCAGTGTCTACCAATACATGAGATAAAATGACACCTCTACATTCCATAGAGATATGCAGAGCCAAGTTATGATTCCTTCCTTTCGGTGTCAAATCACGGTCAGTGAACCCCAAACCATTCCCTGCATTGACATGGGCCACTACTCCTTCCAACTGATTGACGGATATTTCTTGTGGTACATAAGCATTATCCAAGACTCTGAGCAAAGCGTTCCTATGAGCCTCGGAACATAACAATAACGACAGGATAGAAATTTTTGAAGGCGTCTGTTGTAGATGATCCACGATCTTATAGTCGCTCTTTCTTATTAAGCGCATGAACTCTTCTGCGTCTTTCAGCACGACTTCCTTTTCTCCAGCCTGAGAGCTTTCCTCCGCTACTACCTTCCCTTTACCTTTATCAGCTCTTTCTACACTTACTTCGGGAGGTGCAAATATCCTCCCACTCCGAGTCATTCCCCCGGTTCCCACCAAGTTGTCAACTGAGTCCAATGGCAAGCTTTTTAATTCCTGCTTCTATCCATTGCAGTAGACTTCCGCTCCATAGTTCCAAGGGATCGCCTTGGAATTTTCATAAGGTATAGGTCCTGCCTTCGTAAAGATGATGGTAGGTCGCGCTAGCGGCGCAGAAATAGTGATTATTTTGTAAGGGATAGAGATGGTGGCCACCTCATCCTCTTTCTTACTGACTATCTTCTCATTCTTTTTCTCACAGATCTTGTCAAACTGCAGAACACCTTCGTTTATCATACACTGTATATAACTCTTCAAACTCTCACACCCTTCAGGATGGACGACACAATTTTCACAATCCTTTTCACACCCGGGAAACACCCCACCTTCTAACAACTTGCATTTTACAAAACTTAAAGAAGTCTTCAATTCTTCAACATCATATACCAGATCTAAATCCTCCCCTTCAACAACAGCATTTACTCTACCTGCTCCATGATTTGGCATAGGGTTCTGATCAACATTCGGCGCATCATGGTTGAAATTAATGGCCCTACTATCAACAAAGTCTTGTACCTTGTTCTTGAAGGCTTTGCAATTATCAATATGATGGCCGGGAGCGCCAGAGTGGAAGTCACACCTAGCGTTGGCGTCATACCCGGGTGGTGGTGAGCCATTTAGAGGGGCCATCGTCCTTTTCTGGACCAACTGCAGTTGCAATAAGTGTTGTAGTAGTTGAGAGTAAGGCATTGGTGGTGTGTCAAAGTTCCTATCTACCACCCTTTTTCGGTCTTGATATGGTTTTGGCGCGTAATTCTGTTGTTGTGGCTGTTGTCATTGTTGTTGACGTGGTTGTTGCTGAGGCTGTACTGCCGGGATGGCAATACTAGCTACTTGTGGTTGTTGTTGATAGTACGGTCGTGGG
Source organism: Lathyrus sativus (assembly GCA_963859935.3). NCBI lineage: Eukaryota > Viridiplantae > Streptophyta > Magnoliopsida > Fabales > Fabaceae > Lathyrus > Lathyrus sativus. The sequence continues at coordinate 546,717,885 of OZ012740.1, read as the reverse complement.
CGATACTGATTTTGATTTTGGTTCCAATTTTGATTCTTAAAACCTGATATTACGTTTGTCTCATTCTCTTTTCTTTTAATACCGAAGTTCTTTCTTCCACCTCCAGATGAGGTCCCTTCTCCAGCTTGTATTTTACCCAATTTAATCCTATTTTCTACTCTCTCGCCTGTGATGATCAGATCTGAGAAACTTCCAGACATGTTACTTATCAATTTCTCATAATACACACCAGGTAGTGTAGCTACAAACAAGTCGATGAGTTCTCTCTCCACCATTGGAGGTTGAACCCTCGCAGCCAACTCGCTCCACCTCTGGGCGTACTCCTTGAATCCTTCATTGTTCCTTTGCGATAGGTTCTGTAACTGTACACGATTCGGTGCTAGGTCACTATTATACTGGTAGTGTTTGACAAAAGCTTCTGCCAAATCCTTCCAACTTCTGATATGGACCGGCTCCAGTCCCATATACCATTCTAAAGATGGACCTGACAAGCTATCTTGAAAGAAGTGCATCAACAACATCTCATCATCGGAGTATGAAGACATTCTTCAGAAATAGGAGTGAAGATGCACCCTTGGACATGTTGTTCCTTTGTATTTATCGAAATCTGGCACTTTGAACTTTGGAGGAATCCTAAGTCCCGGAATCAATCCCAGATTGGACATGCCAAGACCCATATTATTCTGGCCTTCAAGAATGCTCCTCATCTTTTCTTCGATTGCATCGAACCTTCTATTAGCGTCAGATCGTAATCCTGCCCCAAGGTCTCCCATGGAGAAGACGTCATCTTGCTCATCTTGGTTCCACTGAGGACCATTGTTAACAGGCACGGCGCGCGCCGCAACTGGGATGGGAATTCCATCTTGGTTTTCTCCACCCGGAAGATTGGCTACAGTTGGACCACCATTGGCCTGCGAAGTGCTACCATTAGCCGGAGGAGGAACAACAGTAGTTCCTCCATGCAAAACACCACTGCCATCCACTCGAGCTATCAATGGTTGAACCAGAGTTCTCAATTGTTCTTGCCCATTGGCTACCCCTTGCATTGTTTCCATGAATTGCGTCATCTTTTCCCTAAACTCCTGCAACTCTTGTTGTACTTGATCCATGACTCTTCGTTGGTTCCCTCTTGTGTTGTATGAATGTTGAGAAGTCAGCTTGCTCTTTCTCTTTCTTTCCTTCTGAAATGGCAAGCGGTATGAGGTGGGTTTCAGGGAATGCAAAAATGATGTGTGGGTATATGCAATGCTCAAATGATGTTCAAGGGACTTTCAAGATTTATGATTATTAATGGTATTATAGAACTATAAATGAATAGTAAAGAATGCACAATTTAAGCCAAAAAGCAAACTTTCATTAATTTTGAGGGAAGATTCAATATAACTGATTGTTTAATAAGCTGCAAAATAAAAACTCATGCTACGAGAAAATACTGAATGAACTAAATCTCTTTCTTTCAGAGACGTTCTTCAAGCTTTTTTGTCTCGAACATGAATCTTCTAACCATTTGGTCGCAGAGCCGGATAAAGTGATGGATGGAAGGAGGAATATCATTTCCTTCCAAGTCTTGAATTGCGCTTTCCAACCTCCATGGGATATCACGGATCATAAGGTTGCAATGCTCCACTAGATTGTTATACCTAGCGCGACACATGTCTAGGGTCGGCTGGTAATAACGAAGAGAATCCTCATACGTATCCAAAAGTTCGTTGAGCTGAGCTTCCTTCTTCAACCATAGTGAACTATTCCTCTGCAGGGCCTCGAAACGATCTTTCCACAGGGTGGCTGTTTCCTGAGCGATCTCCAATTCTGAGCATTTATTGTGCCATACATCAGAGGTGACATATGAATCTCTCAATGCTTCTTCTTTGAGTTGTCGCTCGCTTTCGGCTAGAATTAAGGCACCCTTCAACTCCTTTTCTAGGACATCAATATCGGCCTCAAGTTCCTCCCTTGTCTTCTTCTTTTCAGCAGAGGCTAACTCGAAGAATCTCCACGCTTTATCACAAGAGGCCTTGGTTTCCTTTAAGCGTTGCCGGAGGGCTTTTACTGATGCATCAGCTCCTTCAAAACCTTCTTGATACCTGACCCTCATGTCTACTTCTAGCTTCAGCTTCTTGCTACTCTCAGCCACTTGGTCTTGTTCGAACTCCACTTTCCTCTTATATTGGCCTTTCTCCACTCCTGCTTGGTGAACCTCAGCCTGAAGGTCTTGGTTTTCCTTTGTCAATCTTTCTATCACTAGCTTTAGTTTCTCATACTCCTCCATGGATACATGAGTGGGAGCAGGAAGTTCTTCTCGAATGGATGGTTCGGAGGGAAATGGAAGCAACCTTTCGGCCACTCTAGCTTGCAACCATCGGTTGTAGGGCTCCTTAGCCACACAGTTCTTCGCTTTTAACTCTTTCCTCCCCTTCGTATGAACCTTGGCCCACGCTTTAACAATATTCCTGACAAACGCAAGATCGTCTGTTGTGGCTAGCAAAAAGAAACTCTGAACCTTCTCTGCTTCGGGCTCATCTTTCATGGCATAGCCCAACTGACGCAACGCCATGACAGGGTTGTAGTTAATGCAACCAACCCTACTGATTATAGGTACATTATCGAAATTCCCACAACTAAAGATGATCTCCACGTCATAATACTCATGAGAGTACCAAGCAATATCACTGGCCTCTAGAGACATAATGCATTGAGACCATTTCAGTTTCTTCTTGTTTTCCACAAACGGCCCTTTCTTCGGCAGGTGGGAAGCATACCATTTGAACAGTAGATGAGAACAACATTGGACCATTCCTGTCTTCTTTTCACTTCTCCAATGAATGGAGTGGTAAACATCAGCGAGGAGGGTAGGGATAGGATTCTTTTGCATGAAGAGAATGATAGCAGTGATGTCTATGAAATTGTCCACATTTGGAAACAGGACAATCCCATAAATCATTAGAGCAACGACAATACCAAAACTTTCCCAATCCCCATTGGTCTTGTACTGATCGGCTTTATCTAGCAAAAACCTCAAAGGAAAGCCTTGAGTACCTCCCTTATTGGTTAGACCATCTTTAACCTCTTCCTCGGTCATACGGAGAGCGAGAGCAATGACAGAAGACTTTGGCTCTTCTTCTAGGCCGGTATAAATAGGTTGATCCTTGATCTTGATATTCAAAAGGTGATAATATTCTTCAAGAGTAGGAGCCAACTGATAATATTGAAAGGTGAAGCATCTGAGAGGCGCATCATAAAATTGAACCATAGCGAACAAAGCCCATGTGTCGACCCCAGAATGGAGAAGGTCAAGCAATTTCCCATATTTCCCTTGAAAGTTAATTTTGATAGCTTTTGGCACATCAATCAAAAGATCTTGGATTGGTCCCAACTTCGGTTCTCTGAACTTTAAGGAATTTGTACTTCTTTTCCTTTGATCATTCATCTTGTTCTTCAATACCTATGATAATCACAGTCTCTTAAGTCCCTTGATATGCAACAATGTTATGAAATGCAATGCTTTATGGATGCATATGAGAATGGAAACACATGGATCAAAGTCACAGATCCTGCAAGGTATTGTAACAAAATATCTCTCACCACGGGTGGGCAATCTATTGGTTTATAAGAGGGTATCCCAAAAGGCTTTTAAACAAAGTCCCATGCACTAACCCTCAAAAGTTTTCCATCATAACGACTACTCGTAAGACGGTAATCCCTTCAAAAGGATGAACACAAAGTTATATTTTAGTAACCTTTTGGAATAAGGTTCTACAAGAGGTCCTCAGAATCACGGAATCCCACGTTAGAAATAAAACGCCGTTACGACTACACGTAGGACATAATCTTTCCAACGGGGTCTCATTTGAGCGGTGGAATTCGATCCAACTCAACGAGTCCTACGTCTCGCAAATCAGAAAGAAACCACCTCCTAGTCTTAGTGTATACTCGAAAGCCCGGGTAGAAAGCTTTATCCTCACAAACCATCCCAATAAACCCAACAGGTTAGAAAGAAACACAATAATAAGATAAAATAAAACATAAAAACAAATAAAGCACAAATGCAACAAACAAACTAGGTTTGGCTTGCTAGGCGTCCCCAGCAGAGTCGCCAGTTGTCGCTACTCGAAAAATACGCGCAACGACGGGGAAGGCGAAAAGGAAAAGGACAGAAGAGTCGCCACCGAACTTTATTTATCCCATGAAGGCAAAGGAAAATATCGAGAAAACCTTAAGAAAGAAATGGATAAGATGGTCTCGTGACCAAGAACGGGTTCGAAAGCCGGTTATGCGAGGGGAAGGTATTAGCACCCTTCGCATCCATCGTACTCGATGGGAACCATTTGTTTGTCGCTATGTGAATTTATTTGCTTAAATATTATGTTATAAAAGTGTTCCACGGGATAGAGGGAAAGGTTAGAAATTGGGAAAAGAGAGATAACAGGGGAAGGAAGAGAAAGAACGGATTCGGTAGGACTTCGCGATCCTAGGCCTACGTATTCTCAACGGATATGAGAAAATCAGAGTCGACGTAGTTCGGGTAACTACTGATATAAGGGATTGTGCTCGCCAAGAATTGTGGCCCTTGTGCATACGCATCTTTACTTGAAGAAGTAAAGAATCAGAGCAGTCGTAGTTCGGCCTACGATTTGTTGATGTTTTTATGGATGATGCTATCATACGCATTCTAGTAGTTAGGTGTATTGTTGCTCGCTCGTTGGAGACTTAGACATTACCTGTTTGCGGTAGAACGGATGTATCATATCCTTTTCGAAAGATAAGTTTTCGCCATGCGAGGCAAAATGTCACATTTGATTTGTTGAATTGTTTTTTAGGGGCGAGATAGGTCCTTGGATAGTAACCCCTACGGGTAGTACCCAATTCTTTATCTCAAAGTTTTTGTTATGAAAGGATGTGGCGAACATAGCGTCTTCGTATTGAAAGATGAATATCAAAACCACACACACTACAGTGAGCATCTCGACATTCGGAGAGGAAGAAGTCTACACTTAATCCTCTCTCTTTAGTTCAATACAAAGAGAGCTTCATTCTCTTATTAAAGTGTTTTTGGTTTTGAATGGTAAGTGCTTTTTGCGACAGAGAACCCTATGGTAAACGTCAGCACTCGGGATAGGAGAAGGCCTACGCCTAACCACTCCACGACCATTCAAATTTTTGTTATGAAAAGAGTTTAAAAATGCGCTCGATACGGGACCGAGGTTTTTAGGTGACAAAGGTTGCGGGAAGAAGTTGTAGAGGGAGATAGGTGGCGGACAAAGTCACATCTTCGTATTGAAAGACGAATATCGAGACCGCCCACACTACAGTGAATATCCCAACACTCGGAGAGGAAGAAGTCCACACTCAATCCTCTCTCTTTAGTTCAATACAAAGAGAATCGATTTATTTATTGTAAGTGTTTTGAAAATGCACTCGGTACAGGGCCGAGGGTTTTTTAGGAGAAAAAGGTGTGGATGAAAACATCTTCGTATTGAAAGACGAGTGTCAAAACCACCCACACTACAGTGAGCATCTCGACACTCGGAGAGGAAGAAGTCTACACTTAATCCTCTCTCTTCAGTTCAACGCAAAGTGAACTTTATCCTTTTGTTAAATATGGTGAGTTGGTTTAACCATTATTTGAGAAAATTCGCTTGACGTTGGGTCAAGGGTTTAATTTCTTAAAAAGGATTGAGGTGAAGCGAGCAAGGTCGATGGCGACGCACAAGGCAATCAGCTTACAAGGTCAAAAATGGCTCGATGAGAATCGAGAGTTTGTTTTCTTGAAAATAGTTTTTTAGAACCAAAGGTAAAAACAATGACCAACAATAAATATGCACAAAAACCATACCAAACACAACGGGTTAATCGGCTAAAAAAAACGAAACACAAAAAAAACGGCGAACTCCTTGAGAAAAATTTTTTTGAGGTAAAAAAAGTCGAAAAAACGTGAAAAACAGGGCTCTGACACGGGCGGCAGTGTTGTGTGACACGGCCCGTGTCACAGTTCCAGGAAACTTAGGATTTTTGAGGCAAACAACGGCGTGACACGGCCGCCCGTGTTGCATGACACGGCCCGTGTCACAAGGTCTGGGAGAAAAATGATTTTTAGGGCAAACATAAGTGTGACACGGGTGGCCGTGTTGTGTGACACGGCCCGTGTCAGGGGTCATGGGAATTTTACACATTTGAAACCTCAAACAGAGGTACAACACGGGTGGCCGTGTTGTGTGACACGGCCCGTGTCATAAGTTTTAGGCATTTTATGCTTTGAAAAGTCACACAGAGATGCAACACGGCCGGCCGTGTCGTGTGACACGGCCTGTGTCAAGGTTCCAGATGAAAAATCCAAACTTTTCTCTTGTTTTTTGCTTCTTTTTGTGGTTCTTAAAAATGGTTTCTTGGTCCCTCTTGGGTTCTTACACGATATACTCAATACAACAACACTCAAACCAAGAGAACAAATGATAAATGCACAATATAAAAGAAGAGAAGAGTTTGAAGAAATGGATACCCAAGAGTTGTTACCCTCATTGCAAAGCCTCCACTGATTTTGGCTAGGTGTTCACTCCTCTTCACTCTATGCTTTGATGACTCTCCTCAATGGCTCCCTTGTGTTTCTTTTTTACTCTCTTCACTTTTTGCTCTCTCTATTTTTCTGGTTTTCTCTCTTACTCTTTGCTCTCAATATCTCTATCTCAATCTGTTGTGAATGATAGTGAATGATCCTTTTGTGCAGCCTCCAAGCCTCCTTATCTGACTTTTTCTGCTGCCTTTTCTGCTGTACCAAAACCACAGCTCTTGCACACTTCTCCATTTTCAGAATTTCCATTCTTGCCAATATCTTTTACCACCTTTTGGTGCAGCCCCACTTTCCTTCCATTTCTAGTATGTTTTTTTTGCTGTATTTTCTTCTACAGCATTCTACCTATCTATTCACCCTTGTACCCATTGGTTGGTTGATTTGTTTGGACATACTCATGTAGTCAATACACTACCTTTTGGACATCATTTTCAAATTCTGATTTTTTAATGTGTAGATGTATCAACATAAGCTTATAGCCTTGGTTTTGTGACATAAAATGATTTGTAATATGATACACATTGCCACTTCTTGCATGGGGCTGTTTTGAACCATATTCAAATTGCCCATGAATGTATGCATAGCCTTGATCTTGAGATATTCCAACATTGAATTAGCTCTTAAATATTTTCCTTGCATGTTTGTAAGCACAAAGAGGACCATGTGGACTTGATGAGGCATGGGGGATATCATGGCATGAAGTTATTTTCAGAAACTTGAATTAAGACTAGAAATAGCTTAATTTCCTAAGCATTACCAAGAGTTTGGATTTTGTAACAAATGTGACATTCTTGCAAATGTCATGAAATTTCTCTTTGTAATATTCTTGAATCTAGCCTTGAATTCATGAACCTTGAATTTGGAATGATGGGCCTCCCTTATGTCATTGAATTTGAAAGAAATGAAGAAATGAGTCAAGCCTTGAAAGAGGGCAAATTTTGGGGTGCAACAAAAACACAGAAGAATAACGGTATGGTGGCCCCAAGCTCGAGGTAATTGCAAACAATTTCAAATGCCCGGAGAAAGACGAGGGAGTTCAGTTGAAGTTGAGACGGCGCCAACATTAAATGGTCAAACACGCCCTGATGAAAGCCCGTGAACGGCATACGTATCCCCGCCTTCTTGAAGGAAAACTCATACATGGGGAACCTGCCCTCGTCATACCGAGAACATATACGGTCTAGTTCTCGTGGTCGACATGCTTGAAACTGACGGGGAGCCCAGACCTCCCTATTTTCAATCACGGCGAAGGCATCATAATCATCAAGGACGAACCACGACATATAATTGAGGGGCTCATCCCCGACCCACTCTGCTACCGGTCTGTCTGGGGGATCCACGATAGCCTCGTCTTGACGATCCTCTTCGTCATCGGACAAATACCACTGTGCCTCCTCTTCTTCATGATCAGCCATTTACCTGAAAAGCAAAGGAACTTGGTGAATTTGATAGCCAAATCAAATCCACCCTTCCACCACAGTTCAAGTGAAAAGGCATGGTGGTCGGGGTGCCCAGAAGACCATTTTTGGGTAGCCCAACCCTCCGATGTGCTCGGGGAATGCAATCTTTATCCTTGGCGCATTCATCCATCTTGTTCGGGGTATTCATCGACCACCCTTAGGACGTTCAAACTTTTGTTGACCCTCCCCGTGCCACTCATTTCAAGGGCCAGGGGCAGTCAGTCGCAACCCTAGTTTTGAAGGACTCTCCGGCGTATTCGCCGAAAAAATCCCACGGTCACCCCGGCGTCCCTCGCGGAACTGTCGGGAGTGCCGCCATAAATACTAGAAAGCACCAGTAGGGAGGCAGAAACTTACGTGATTTGGCGGTAAAAAAGGTTTTCGCGTCGAGCAAGGAGAATGTAGGTGTCGAGTAGAAAGGTTAAAGACGTCAAGCAGACAACTCAAGAGGTCGAACAACAGCAAAAGAAACAAATGAACGAAAAGACGAGCTGGATCCGCGTATATATATGCCCTGGCATGGGAAACGAAGCGTCGCTAGGCACTCAAGTACCTAGCACGTAGCCTCCACAGGAGAACATGTGGCGACCCTCCGCCTTCCCTATGTCTCTTCAGATTTCCCTCCTCGACCACGGGCTTCCCTTACATCATAGACTCGCTCGACTACTATAGTCGCGGCCTGCCCGACTTAGCGATGTGCCCGACTTCGTTTGCACCTTAAGTCATAACTCACTTGACCGCGAGCAACGACTTAGGGGGCTACTGTTCTGGACTGGGCCGACGCTTGAGCCCTAGTCAAGCAGGCCCAAACCCCACTGGGTTAGAAGGCCCAATAAGACCTCATCGACAGGAAGAAGATTCGCCAGGCAGAACATCTTCTCCCGTCGAACACAGACCAATAACCGTCGGGCAGGACCTTCATAGTTGTCCGGCTAGCCTTCTTCTGCCCCACAGTCGGGAAGAGCCCATCCATCCTGGGAAGCTCCTCAGACTTCCCCCACATTCTATACGTGTCCCCTACGCAGAGACACATCATCAAGTAACTATCAGTGTCCTGATGATTCGGTCCTCCACCTCTCGGATAGCACGGAACAGTTACACTAGGGCGAAGACCACATGCTAGTCTTCACGATGCCACGTCAACCCTAACAGTTACCAACGTTGGGCCTGGCAGCCCAGCCCAGGCATAGTAATCGTTGGCCATGCGTTGGGGGCTCATTATAATTACCTTCTTCCACTATAGGGTCAGGTAATCTAATTTTCACTCATTTCTCTGTACTTGTTATCACTCTGCTCGTCGCTTACTTTGGCATCAGAGTGTATTTCAGGTACACCCCCATTTGTCTGTTAAGTCAACCGTTCGACAGCTCAGACGCGTGGCAGCCCAACGATCTCTCTGATCAGGTACGATCATAAATGATACTAAAAAAAATAAACATCACTTAGTCTTAAAATTATATAAATATATTGATCCAATATTTATTTAATAGCACCAAAATGTAAAATGTAAAAGGCAACAACAACTATAGAAAAGGTCAATAAAAGCAACAAAAAAAAAAGAACCAGCAATAGCTGTGAAAGGTTTTAGCAACAACAATATTAAAAGGTTCTAACAATAACAACAATTAGAAGTTCAAACAACAGCAGTTAAAGATTCCAATAATAGTAGCAGCTAAAGATTCTAACAATAGCAGTAAAAAGATCCAACAATAGCAGCAGTAAAAGGTTTCAACAACAATAGCAGTAGAAAGTTTAATGACAACAGCAAAAAGTTCAGCGACAATAGTTGCAAAATATCTAGCAACAACAATAAAAGATCAAACAACAACAACACGAAAAATTTCAACATTAACAAATAAAAAAATAAAGTTAATAATAATAATAATGTCACGTCAACGAGTTCATGGGTTTAGAAACTAAAACCCAATACTCGAACCAAATCTACACGGGTTGTCACAAGTTGGATTGGGTATACCCGTAAAAGAACGGATCTGGGTAATTAGTGGGTTGGTTCGGTTTGGGTAGACGGGTTCGCGGGTTGATCCACACTCATGAACACCCTTAACTAACTAGATTGTTACAACTTCAAATACTAATAATTGTTACTAATTTTAACATTTATATACTAATAATTGTTATTACTTCCAACATTATTAATGAAGTTAGAGCATATAAGTCAAATGCTCCAAGCTTGAAACTGAAGATTTACGAGAAACATAAGAAAGGGGATTTGAATTGGATTTCTAAAATCAATGCTTTTTCAAAATCAATCCAATAAACAAGAACAAGAATAATAAAAATAACAAGTTATTTTTATCTTTGTTCGCTGTTAACGAAGCTACCTCCAATCCACCCGCCAAGATGATTTTACCTTCTCAAAAGAACTTAATCCACTATAGTCAAATTGATTACAGACACCACAAAGACAATTGTCCTTGTCTTCTTGAGTATACAGACTAAACCTAGTCACTCAAGGTAATCGCTTAAGTAGATTTGAGGTTTTTCAATTGTGTTTACAAAGATTGCTTATACAAAGCTGATTAACAAAACGTTTAAGTACAAATAAATATTCACAAAATATGAACAAAAGTTCTAAGTATGTTTAATCAATATTCACAAGAATAATATCAAAGGATGTGGCAACGTGAATAATAATAGTGAATAACTTGTAAATTAGCAGCTTGTTTCATTCTTCCAAGTCTCTCTTTTATAGCCAAGGAAAGATCCATTAGGGGTAGAATGGTGAACTTCATACATGAGTTGGCGCCTTGAATATCCATCATTAAGGTGGGAGACAAAATCGTACAACATAAATGTCCTTACTCCATGAAATCCACGTAGTGGAAGGAATATTTTCATCTTGTATTAGGTATTATTCATATCTTATCTAACGGACTATTATTGTCATCTTCTAAGTGTAAAAGGCTTTTAAATGTAGTTGTTTGAAGCATGGTTAGAAGAGTCAAGGACCCTGTTGAGAACCTTCAGAACTAAAGTCTTTAGGGTCTTGACACTGTTTCTCAGAACCTGGTCTTTAGTGTCTGCAGCACTTTGTTATTCAGAATCTTCAAATCTTGAGCACAAAGTCTTGATTAATACAAAACCTTCAGAGACTCACTAGTTAGAGTCACTATCAGAGGCTTTAGCACGAATGTTCTTCAGAACCATTATCTAACACCTTTCTATATCTTGACGCTGCTTGTTTCTCTTCAGAGTATGCTTAATTCAGAATCTGATAAAGTCACCTATCAATGCTTCAGAGTCATAACATGTATATTAAAAGTTACACACTTGATAGAAACTATTAGTATAAAAAAATTTTCTAAGAGTCAATGAATTGTCATAATCAAAACTAAAGGCTAGATGCAGAACCAAATCTTGGTCTAACAATCTCCCCCTTTTTGATAATGACAAAACCATGTATTTTGAAGAAAAAATTTCGTATGGTTTAATCACATAAAATTATCAAAGTGAGGTTTGTAAGGTACCCCTAACTTTATATTGTATAAAAAATATGATTGAGGTTTGTAAGCTCCCCCAGAATTTTATATTGTTAAAATTTTATTCTCAATCTTAGAATGTCAGAGTTAGGTTTGAAAACGTCCCCTAAATTCAAGACTTAAAATAATTTTAACATATATAAACATGTTAATTTAGAACTTTCTCTTCAGACCAATAAATGATAGAGTTTTATGATATATAGGACCAGAGTGTACCTGAGTGTATTTGTTGTCTGGTGTTAGAACCTTGTTAGCTATTGAGTGGTATCAGAGCAATGTCATGAGTATCAGAGCTTTAGTAGAGCATATCACTGATTTGATTTGTCTAGAGTACAGATTTCAGAACTTATATGCGTCTGGTATAATGCCTTAGTTCAAATCCTTAGTCCTGAAATACTTGGTCAGAATGGTGGACTTTTTCAAAGTTCTCAGAAATTTACCAAGTTAAAACATTATAAACATGTTTGGGTTTTCATAGTGGTTTACATATATATCAAAATCATTAGCACTTTTTCTCCCCCTTTGTCATCAATCAAAAAGAATAAAGAGAAAAAGAAAAATAAGTCAAACAAAGGATAATTTTCATTGATTATGCAAGATAGACGAGTATATAGAAGAAGGAAACATAAGAACAAAACAAAGATAACACAATTTTTTTAAATAAAAAAGAACTAAGGTGCATAAGGGTTTTTGGGTACTCTGGAAAGAATCTTTGCAAGCAACCCTTCAATCTTTGAAATCCGTTCCTTCATTTATGAGTTCTCCTAAGCCAGAAAGTCCAACTTCTTCATAACAAAATCCTCAGAACCTGAGATCTTCTTGGTTCCAGAAACACCTACAACTTCCACAGAGGTCTCAGCCGAAACTACAGAAGTCTGAACTGGGGGCGGAGGAATCACTTCTTATGCTAGGAGCAAAAGAATGACTAGAACCTTCTAAAGTAGAGGTTCAACTATACCAGAGAGTTTGGCATGGAAGATCCTCTTAGCTTCCTTCACCCAGGAAACCTCCAACTCTTCAGAGCTAGTTGCAATCCATCTTATAAAAGCCTCATTTAGATCACATACTTTAGAGAAGTTTGCATTTTCTCTACAAGCTTCAGTGAGAGCATGGAATCCTTCAGAAGCATCCTCTTCAAAATGAGAAAATAAATCATCTGAGGGAGTAGGGAGGATGTTTATTTTGGAGGGTATTTAATTGAATAAGGGTTGAGAGGGTATGTATGGGTAAACAATAAGTTTAGTTTCTGACTTAACATCAGGAATGATGGGTGGTTGACAAGTGTGGTTATTAGAATGAGATGTGTTTGGTGATGGTGGAATAGTTTGGGATTGGTGGTGAGAGAGTATGTGTTGAGAAAGTTCAGCTCTTTGAGATGTGGTCAAGAGAAATGGTGAAATGTACTCAGGAGGTTGATACACAGAAGCTCTCTGAACGACCTTTTTGAAGTTTGCTTCATGACCTTGATCATCAGTAATTTATTGTTGTGACTACTATTGTTGTTGAGATGTTGATAAGGCCAGTGATGTAGAGAAAGGTTTTTAGGTTTTTGAAAGACTTTTTAGTTTGAAAACGATAAAGTGTGGGGAGTGAAAAGTTGCATAAGTGTCTGAAGTAAGTGGAGTAGGTTTTAAATAGAAAATTTTGTAGTCATGATAGAAATAGGCAATAATGACAATTACTAGCAATTAAAACCAATTAGAAAAAAAATATGACAAAGGGGAGTAAGGCGAAAAGATTTTACCTAATCCCAAAAATCATGATTATACCCATGTGTCACGCCGTTATTAAAAACTGGTTCAATTTTCTATGACAATTGTTTTTAAAATTATTCGTTTCCCAAAACTGATTGACAGTTATTTAATGAAAAACATGTTCAGTATCCAGATAAAAGATTTTATTTCACCAAACAAATTCCAACTAGATACCTCTGAACTTATGAAACCTGTTGACTTCATAAGACTCATTTATTCAGAATCAAGACTTATCTCAGAGTCTTATATTTCAACTCTAAGAGATTGACATTCTGAGATAATCATCAGATTCATTCTGAACATAAGTCCATTTTTAAAATTTTCAGAATGAACATGAATCTATCTACAACAATGGGTTTTGTAAAGATATTATCCCGTTGATGGTCTGTATCAATAATTTTAGATCTAAATTAGCCTTCTGAGCATAGTCACGTAAAAAGTGATGTTTTATCTTAATATGTTTAGTTCTTGAATGCGAAATAGGATTATTAGATAAATAAATAGTAGAGGTATTATCACAAAGTATAGGAATGTTACTCTTATATATCTGGAAATCTTCTAATTGAGTTTTCATCCAGAGGCTGGAATATATTCAGCTTGTCCAGTTGATAGCGTTATTGTTGATTGCCTTTTGCTGGACTATGGAATCAGATTATCTCCCAAAAATTGACATCTTCTAGAAGTACTTTTTCTTTTGAGTCTATCTCCAGCATAGTCAGCATCACAGTAGTCTATTAGATTGTAATCTTTTGATTTTCTATAACACAAGCCAAGGTTAATAGTACCTTTCAGATACTTGAAGATCCTCTTAACAGAAGTTAAGTGGGACTCTCTAGGATCCGATTGGAAGTGAGCATACAAACAAACACTAAATAATGTATCAGGTCTAGAAGCAGTCAGGTATAGAAGAGAGCCAATCATACCTCTGTATAGCTTCTGATATACCTTACCACTTACCTCATCCTTCTCAATGATGCATGTAGGATGCATATGAGTCTTAGACATCTTGCATTCTAACATGTAAAACTTCTTTAAAAGGTCTTTAGTTTACTTGCTCTGATGGATGTACGTTTCTTCTAGACTCAGGTTGATTTGAATCCCCAGAAAAAACTTGAGTTCTCCCATCAGACTCATCTCAAACTCTGCCTACATAAACTTAGCAAAATCCTTGCATAACGTAGCATTAACAGAACCAAATATAATATCGTTAGTGTAAATCTGTACAATAAGAATATCATTTTTGAATGTTTTATAGAAGAGAGTTATATCTACCTTCCCTCTGGTGAAATCATTTTCAAGAAGAAGCTTGCTTAATCTTTCATAACATGTTCTGGGAACTTATTTAAGACCATGCAATGATTTCTTAAGCTTGAAAACAAAATTTGAATTTTCAGGATTTTCAAAGCCAGAGGGTTGATGTACATACACTTCTTTAGTAATATATCCATTCAGAAATACAGTTTTACCATCCATATGATATAAGATGATGTTGTAATTTACAACAAAGGAAATTAAGAGACGAATATAATCTAACCTGGCAACTGGTGCAAAGGTTTTTGTATAGTCAATCCCTTCTTGTTGACTATAAACTTGTGCCACCAGTTGAGCCTTTCTTCTTACTACCTCTCCTTTCTTATTCAGTTTGTTTTTGAAGACCCACTTAGTTTAAATAACATGGGTTTCTTTGGGTCTTGGCACAAGATACCACACATCATTTCTAAAGAATTTATTGAGTTCCTCTTACATCAATTGATGTAGTCCAGAATCCATTTTGAATCCTGAAGTTCTTCATCAATTGATGTAGGCTCTATCAGAGACCCCAAACCCATAAGGGTTTCTTTAGAGGGCTTGAAAGAGGATTTGATTCTGATAGGTTCAGTTTTGTCTCCTAGAAACAATCCTTCAGAGTACGAAGATGCTTGTCTCCACCTTCTCAAAGGTGTAGGAGCTTCGACCGCTTCTAGTTAAATATTTTTAGAATCTTTGTTCTCAGTTTCTTTTGCTTCTGGAGTCTTTTCTTAAGAACCTGAATAATTTATCTCCAAATCTGTAAATTTGTCAACTAACTTTAACTTTTCAGAGTCAAGCTTATCATTGAATTTGACATGGATTGATTCTTCAACAATCTGTAACTCAGTGTTGTACACTCTGTAGCCTTTTGAGCATTCAGAGTATCTTAACATGATGCACTTCTGTGCCTTAGAATCAAACTTGAAAATATTCTCTTTATTGTTCAAAATAAAACAAGAACATCCAAATGGGTGGAAATAAAAAATGTTGGGTTTTTTATTCTTCCATAATTCATGAGAAGTATTACCCATAATAGGTCTTATATAGATTTTATTCTGAATATATCATGTTGTATTGACTTCTTCTGCCCAAAAGTGCTTTGCCACATTAGTCTCGTGGATCATGCTCCATGCCATTTCCTGCAAGGTCCTATTCTTCCTCTTTACAACTCCATTCTATTGTGGAGTTCTAGGGTAGGATAAATCATGGGAGATTTCATTCTCATTAAAGAGTTTCTAAAAATATTTGTTTTTGAATTCATCGCCATGATCACTTCTGACTATTACAATTCTGAGATGTTTCTCACTTTTCACTTAGGAGTAGAAAGTAGAAAACACAAAATGTGACTCATCTTTGTGTCTGAGAAATTTCACCCATGTCCATCTACTGTAGCCATCAACAATGACTAGCCCATACTCATTACCATTGACAGAGACATTTCTCCCTAGTATAAACAGGTCAATGTGAAGAAGCTCCAATGGTCTGGAGGTTAACACAACATTCTTAGCTTTGAATGAAGTTTTATAAAATTTACCTTTCTGACATGCTTCACAAAGAGCATCTGAAGCAAACTTCAAATTTAACAGGCCTCTAACAAGATTAAGCTTGTTCAGGTGAGAAATCTTTCTCATGCTAACATGACCCAATCTTTTATGTCATGTCCATTGCTCTTTATTAACAGACATAAGGCATTTTACATTCTGATTCTTCAAATCAGAAAGTTTGATCTTATAAATGGTGTTCTTCCTTTTTCCATTAAAAAGAACTTAGTCATCCTTTTGACTGACAGATTTACAGGTATTTTGATTGAAAATAATGTCATAACCATTGTCATTTAATTGACTTATGGACAGAAGGTTATGTATTAATCCTTCAACAAGAAGAACATTAGTAATGGAAGGGAGATTATTGTTACCTATTATTTTGGAGCCAATGATCCTCCCTTTCTAATTACCTCCAAAACCTACGACGCCTCCAGGCTTAAGTTCTAGGTCTTAGAACATATGACTTCTTCCTATCATGTGTAGTGAGCATCTAGAGTCTAGGTACCATTGTTGGTGTGTTAACTCTACTGCTAAGGATATCTGCAACATATATTATTTTGTCCTTAGGATTAGTTTTCCTAGAGTTTCTTACAACATTGGATCTTTATGCATGACATTTATACATGAGTGCATGATTAGAACGGGCATGAGTTTTTGCTTTAGCCTTAGATTTATCAACAGCTTTACCTTTGGGCCTAGCATCATTTTGTTTCCCAGGAGGAACAAAATGAGATTCAAGAGTATTGTACTTTTTATTCTTTTCAGAATCATATTCTTCATCAAAATCATAGCCAATACCCATTGTCTTATTCCTGGTGACATCATAAATCATGGAAGCCATTAAGCTTATATTCATCCTTCTAGCAAGAAACTTCCGGAAAGATTCATCATACTTCTGTATGATATCACCAGAACCTATAGAGGGTTTAGAAATGAATTTTTGTTCAGGTTTGAGACTCTTTCTTAAAGGCACGTAGTTTTTTTTTTCAAAATCAGATTTTCTTTACTCAAACTTGAGAAATATTTCTAAAGCTTACAGTAAGCTTTTGATTCAGATATATGAATCTTCTTCAAATCCTTGTATTTGTTCAAGAGGTTCTAATGTTTTTCCAAAACTTCAGATAGGCTAGATTCAAGCTCAGAACGAGAGAGTTTAGAAAATACCTCTTCAGAATCAGACTCAGATTCTAATTGACTTGCTTCTGCAGGAGCTTCTGTGAATACCAACAGAGCCATATTTTCCTGCTCTTCTTCATAGTCATCTTCAGAAAATTTTGAATCGCCCTAAGTAGCCATAAGACCCTTCTTTTTCCCTCGAAAGTCTTTCTTCTTGGGTCAATCATTCTTTAGCTTGGGGCAGACATTCTTATAGTGACCTGGGTCCTTGCATTCATAATAAATGACTTTTTTGCTGGCTCCAACTTTTTGAATCCAAAAGTGGACTCATAATGACCACCTATCCTTCTTTGTCCTCCGAATTTGCCTTGATTTTTCTTCCAGAGTTGATTCACGCGTCTGGAGGGGAGAGACAATTCATCTTCTTCTTCTAATTTTTCTTTAGACTCCTCAACAGTATCAGCCTGAAAAGATTTTTTCTTCTCATACCTTCTAGGAGATTTTAGAGCAACAGACTCCCTCTTTCTCTTGGGCTCATCAGCTTCGAGCTCAATATCATGACTTCTTAAGGATCTAACCAGTTCCTTAAGAGAAGTGTTGTTTAGATCTTTTGACAACTTCAGAGCAGTTACCATTGGTCTCTAACGCTTAGGTAAGCTTCTGATGATCTTTTTGACATTATCAATAATAGAATACATTTTTCCCATAACCTTAAGCCCTGCGACAAATGTTTGAAACCTTGAGAACATGTTCTCAATTATTTCATCGTCCTCCATCTTAAAGGCTTCATATTTTTTAATAAAGGCAAGAGCCTTGGTTTCTTTCACTTGTGCATTTCCTTCATGTATCATCCTTGAAGAGTCAAATATAGATTTTTCAGTATCTCTGTTAGTGATATTTTCATACTTAGTGTATGAAATGGCATTTAACAATATGATTCTCACTTTTTGATGATTTTTATAATCCTTTTTTATTGATCTGTCATCACTCTTCTTTCGATCTTGTTGTCACTTGTATCTACTAGGTGCACATTGCCATCGACAACCATATCCTATAGATCCACATCGTGACTAAGAAAAAAGCTTTATATTTAGTCCTTCCAATAAAATTTTTTATCTCTATAAAAAATATGAGGTTTAACATTGTAGTGATCTCTATCATTGGTTGGAGCAACTAGAGGTGGAATATCAGTCATTGTGTTTTAACTGGATCTTTATCTGACACTTTTAAGTGTTTGATAATCTTATCAAGATCAGAACAGAAGCTTTGATTCCAATTGAAAGTTTACGAGTAACACAAGAAAGGGGGGCTTGAATTGGGTTTCTAAAATCAATGCTTTATCATAACCAATCCAACAAACAAGAACAAGATTAATAAAAATAACAATTTATTTTTATGCTGGTTCATTGTTAACGAAGCTACCTCCAGTCCACCCACCAAGGTGATTTCACATATTACAGACACCCCAAAGACAATCGTTCTTGTCTTCTTGAGTATACAGACTAAACCCTAGTCACTCAAGGTAATCACTCAAACAGATTTGAGATTTTACAATTGTGTTTACAAATATTTCTTCTACAAAGTTGATTAACACAATGTTTAAGTACAAATAAATATTCACACAATATAAACAAAAGTTCTAAGTGTGTATATATAATATTCATAAGAATAATATCAAACAATGTGGCGGCGTGAATAATAGCAGTGAATAACTTATAAATCCGCAACTTGTTCTATTCTTCCAAGTCTTCCTTTTATAGTCAAGGAAAGATCCGTTAAGGGTTAGAATGGTAAACTTTAGATATGAGCTGACGCCTTGAATATTTGTCATTAAGATGGGAGACAAAATCGTACAACATAAATGTCCTTACTCCATGAAATTCGCATAGTGGAAGGGATGTTTTGATCTTGTACTAGGTACTATTTATCTCTCATCCAACGCTTTATTCTTGTCATCTTCTAAGTATCAGAGACTTCTAAATGTAGTTGTTTGAAGCCTGGCTAGAAGAGTCAAGGTCCTTATTGAGAACCTTCAAAACTAAAGTATACAGAGTCTTGACACTGTTCCTCAGAACCTAGTCTTCAGAGTCTTCAGCACTTCGTTCTTCAGAATCTTCAATTATTGAGCTCGGAGTCTTGAGTAATACAAAACCTTTATAGGCTCACTAGTTAGTATCATGATCAAAGGCTTTAGCATGAACTTTCTTCAGAACTGTTATCTAATAGCTTTCTAAATCTTGACGCTGCTTGTTTCTCTTCAGAGTCAGAGTGTGCTTAATTGAAAATTTGATGACGTCACCTGTCAATGCTTCCGAGTCAGAACTTATATATTAAAAGCTACACACTTGATAAAAACTATTAGTATACAAAATTGTTCTCTAAAATTCAATTATTGTTATCATCAAAACTAAAGTCCAGGAACAAATGTATTAAATTTTCGCTCCTCTTAGAGATTTTATGAAGACATACGCAAGTTGGTCATTTGAGGTATCAAATTCAACAATGGTTTCTTTAGCACGATATTTCTCACGAATACAATTACAATCAATTTTAATATACTTTATTCTCTCATGGAATATCGGGTTAGAGGCTATATCTAGAGTTGAATGAGTATATCCAAACTTCAACTCTTGAAGAAGTTGTTTAATCCTTATAAGTTCACAAGTGGTTGTAGCCACAACTCCATATTCAATATACGCATTGGATCTTGCAACTACATTTTTCTTATTTCTCTTGAAAGAAACAATATTTCCATCAATAAAAGCATAATATCTTGAAGTGGAACACCTATCAATAGGTGAACCAACCCAATATGAATCACAAAATTCAACTATTTGAGTATGTCTTTTATCTTCAAAATGTAGTCTTTGCCCCAGTGCCTTTTTAATGTACTTCAGAATTTGGGTCATTGCATTCTAAAGATCATTATGCGCATTGCATGAATTAACTTACTACACCAATCACAAAGAAAATATCTAATCTTGTTATAGTGAGGTAAATGAGTTTCCAACCAATCTTTGATATCTTTCTAGATTAGAATAAGGCTTCCCCAGACTAGGAAGTAATTTTACATTAGGATCCATGAGGCTGTTAAATCATCTATAAAGAAACATATTACTTTCTTTAAGCATGTCTAAGGTATACTTCCTATTGAGATGATAATCTCATTGGTTTGAAAGTGGCTACACAAATATTCCTTCATCTGAGAGATATTATTCGAGTTATTCTGAGTGATGATTATATCATCCACATAAACTGCTAAGTAAACACATTTATTTGGAGAGATATGGCAATAAAATACTCCCCGATCTTATTCACTACGTTTCATTCCAAATTCTTGAATAACTAAATTGAATTTTCCAAACCAAACTCCTTTATTATTTCAACCTGTAACGCCCTAAACCCCAAAACGCGAAATAATGTGAATATAAAACAATTACACACATATGATGCCACTTAAACACAACAAAAAAAATGCTCTGTAACATGGGTTATATAAAACATGCATTAAATTAACCATATGTCATCACATACTCGCATTTACATAATCTCATCGCTACAGAATAATCAATTTAAAATAATTCAATAACTAAATATGTCTCATAACATCAACATGGTTATGGAAAATTCCTTCAACTCAAAAGACATAAGAAATAATAACAAATAGCAAAAACAAAATGTTCGCCCACCCAGTGTTACAAATCAAAGCATAGAAATCTAAATATCACATAAAACAAGAAAAAGAAGAACAACTTCAACGCCATCATTCAACTTCTAAGCAGCTACTCATTTTCCTGCTCATCTATACCCCAAAAGGAGCACATAACCACACTAACAACAAAGGGGTGAGAATACACTCATATTATGATGTAAGAGTATGCAAGGGTAGCCTAAGTAAACATCAATAATTATTCAACACAACTCAAACACATACATCAACAAGGCATTTTCAATCACCAATATCAACATAATCATTCAATATATATGCAAATAATGAAAATGTACTCAACATCATGACTCAATAATGCATGAAGTACCATTATGGACAACACATGTCTATCTCACTCTTAAATCCCCACCGTAGGACAAAAGCACACCAAATCGCTAGTATCAACATAAGTAACGCTTCACTGATTCCCATATGGAACCATTTACTCACTCCTGAATCCATCACCTCAAACGCGTCCTGTCAGAACCACCCGTGCTGACGAGGCCCGAAGTTGGAGAAACCATGAACCTATACCTGGCCATGGCAAACGAGGCCGTCAGCACCGTGCTGATCAGGGAAACTCCCGAGGGACAAAAGCCAATGTACTTCACGAGCAAAGCCCTCCACGGTCCCGAGGTGAGATACCAGCAAATCAAAAAGGTCTCTTTGGCCCTCATCACCGCTACACGACGCCTCCGACATTACTTCTTGGCCCACACCATTGTGCTCAGGACCGAGTAGCCCGTCAAGTAGCTTTTCGGTCGACCAGACATGGCCGGATGGATGCTAAAGTGGTCGTTGGAACTATCTGAGTTCGACATCGTCTACAAAGGAAGGAAAGCCCTCAAAGCTCAGGTCCTGGCCGAATTTTTTGCCGAGATGACCCCCTCCCTGGAGCCTACCCCAGGTAATCACAAGTGGACTATCTTCGTCGATGGCTCCTCAAACTCCTCGGGCAGTGGCGCGGGCATCATCTTCGAAAACGGGGAAGGCACCATTATAGAGGTTTCTCTAACGCTAGCCTTCCCAACAACGAACAACTAGGCCGAGTACGAGGCATTCCTGGTCGGGCTTCGCCTAGCATCAGATCTCGGGGCCAAGGAAATAAGAATCTTCACGGACTCTCAGCTGGTCGCCTCGCAAGTATGGGGGGAGTATCAGGCGAAAAACAAATAACCTGGCCGAGTACCTGGCCCTCATTACGGAAAAAATGAAAAGTTTTGACTCCGCGGAAGTTCAACACGTTCTGCGCAAACAGAACACTCGAGCATATATTCTCTCAAAACTAGCAAGCACCAAAAAGAGGGGCGGACACAAGTCGGTCATCCAAGAGATCCTATCGCAGCCGAGCACGAAAAAGGCCAAAGCACTGATCGATGTTAATGCCATAGGGGATATCAACTGTTGGATGACGCCTTTGCACGCCTACCTCAGCGCAGGTCACCTCCCCGCCGACCGCAAAGAGGCCAGCACGATCAAACGAAGATCCTGCTTATACGTCCTTCTCGAAGGAAAATTGTATCGCAGAGGCTTCGCGGTTCCCCTCCTCAAATGCATCGACAACTCTCAGACCGCTGTCGTTCTGGAAGAAATCCACGAGGGCATCAACGCGCAGCACCTCGGGGGACGGTCCCTGGCGAAAAAGGCCATGCGAGCAAGATACTACTGGCCATCGATGCAAGAGGACGCGAGAGAGCACGTCAATAAATGCGACAGATGTCAACGACACGGGTACATGCACCTCGCCCCACCGGGAGAGCTCAAATCCCTCTCCTCCCCTTGGTCGTTCGCCTGGTGGGGGATGGATATCCTCGGTCCCTTCACCTTAGGTTCGTATCAGCACAAGTATCTGATCATGGGCGTCAACTACTTCACCAAATGGATCAAGGCCAAAGCCCTTGCCAAAATCATGACCCATAACATACTCCGATTCTACAAAAGGAATATCCTCGCAAGATTCGGTGTCCCACTCGCCATCGTCACCGACAACGGCACGCAGTTCACCAACAAAAATTTTCGGGACTTCGTCACCAAACTCGAGACCAAGCATCACTTTACCTCGGTCGAACATCCTCAGACGAACGGCCAAGTCGAGTCCGCGAACAGAGTGATACTCAGAGGACTAAAGCGAAGACTCGGCAACGCCAAGAGAGCATGGGTCGAGGAACTCCACAACGTCCTATGGGCATACCAAACCACATCCCACTCAACCACGGGGGAAACATCATTCCGCCTCACGTACGGAACCGAGGCGGTGATCCCGGTTGAGATCCGAGAGCCGTCCAGATGGACTGAGGCTCCCCTCGAAGCCGAGGCCAACGATGAAGCCCTCCAAGAAGAGCTCGACCTAGTCAAAGAAATTCGGTTAGGGGCGGCTCTTTGAGAAGCCAGGCTGAAACAGCAGGTAGCACTTCGCTACGACAGCAGAGTCCTGAAACGCGAGTTTCAGATCGGCGACTTAGTCCTGCGAAGAAACCAGAAGGACTCTCACGAGGGCAAACTAGCCTCAAATTGGGAAGGCCCATATCGTGTTCGTGACAAGACGGAGCACGGGGCCTACTACCTCGAAAACCTACACGGGGATCACCTAGCTCGACCATGGAACACTAAGAAGCTGAAAAGGTACTCCAGTTAAATGCTGCTCGCGGCGCCCATGCACCGCGACCACGAGGGGGTGATATGGTACCACCGCACCTCCTCGCGTCTCCTAGAGACCAACAAAATAGCAAGCCCTACCTTTGTGTGCGCGGGCAGAAGGCTCTGCTCGACGGGGAATACCTCAACCGAGGCTCCCCGTCGCTGTACCAGAATCGGCAAGACACCCAGCTTGCGATGGGACGTCCACGCCCCGGGGATAAACTACCCCCGAATAGATTGGGAAATCAAACCGGCTGACCGGCCAGTTCTCCTCACTACCGGAAACAAATATTATCGAGCTACCTACCCCGAACAGGCCCAAAGGCATGGCAAACATGCATCTCAAACATACAATTAGAGCATACAAAGTGCAGAAGTAAAACGAGCATAACACCATGCAGAAACAAAACGAAGTGCACACTTAAACAAATTTAGGAAATTCCGCCATATACAAACGGGCACCATCCCAGTAATTAAGATTACAACATCAAAAAGGGAACACAGGCCCACCAAAGAAAACACTTAGAAAAAATACAAAATATTAGGCGCGCAGGCCAAGAATCCACGGGCACGCATGCCCAGAACTAATCTACGCTTCCTCTTCCTCCTCCACTTTAGGCTCAATGGGACGAGCATCATGGTCGGCGTCCTCAAGGCTGGGGTCGACCACCCGACCATCGACTATCTCATAGAACGGCCCGATGCCATCCTCGACCAGGGCGACATCGGGGTTAACCACCTTAAGCTGTGCGATAACGCCATTAAAACCCACCACGAAGGCCTCTAGGCAATCGCCCTCCAGCACCCGAATCCGGGCGAGCAGATCTTCCCGAGTGACCATCTACCTGTCCTCTTCGGTCTCATCATCGACGTGACTCAGGGCACTCTCCAGCTTCCCCACATGAGCCTTCAGTGCTCGCACCTCCTCTTCAGCAGTCTTCAACTTCTCCTCAGCGCTATCCCCCCTCTTGCGCTGGGCGGCGGTCTCCTCCTTGCTCTTTTCCAGCTCCTCGGCAAGCTTGTTCAAACGCGACTGCGTGAAAGTGAGATCCCCTTGCAGCTTGGACAGCTCGGCAGACGAACAACCCTCATCGCTCAGGATCATAGAGGTAGTGAAAGTCCGTATCAAAGCGTCCAAATCCTCCGTCAAAACCTGTCAACGAGAAGCCCGGTCTGTGCCAAGCACCGCCTTCACTTCCCCGACCGGGATATTCGGCGACCTCGCCCCGTGGAAGTAGCCGGGTGCTGATGGCAGGGCGGGATTGAGAAGCCCTCCTCGGTGGAGCCAGCCGTCAGGTCGACCACGCTCTCCTTCGGTTGAATCCTGGGCCTCTTCGGGCCCCCCTGAGAAGTGGGGGACTCACTGCCCTGAGGAGACGAGGAAGAACCCTTACCCACTTGGTCTTCTGCAACCACCTGACTCACGCGCATCCTCGTAGCAGCAGGGGGCCCTCGATGCGTGCAACTTCTTTACCCTCTCCTCGACAGAAGACATGTTCCCTGCAAACAAAAGAAACAAGTCAGTAACAGGCAAAAGAAAAAAGAGAAAGGAGAAGAAAAACTTACTAGGTGCGATTAACGACGGAGTACGCGGCGGCAGTCACGGCGAAGATATTCAACGAAGGCGGAGCAGCAGATCCTCGTGTATGAAAGCAAGTAAGGCGAAAGTTTGAAATGGACGGGGATTCACCTACTTATACCCCAGCACGGGACACGAAGCGTCACTAGGCACTCGAGTGCCCAAGGGTAGCCACCCTCACAGCCATCCAACGCATGACACGTGGCGAAGGATGACAGTCGCGTCCCGTCACGTCTCCTCGCCAACACGTGTCCTCAACCCCTGGGCTCTCGGCGACGAGGGAGGACTCACGTGCTCGCGGCCCCGCAGAATGCGAGCGGGAGGATTTTCTCCTCAGGCTAACCTCTCCTCCCCGGCACAACGTCATCAAGTCCTTGCTCCCTCCATCGGAGCTACGACTTGGGGGGCTCCTGTTCTGACCTGGGCCCCGGCTTGACCGGGCAGGCCCAACCCAATGATATTCTGCCAAGCCCAATCCTATTTGGGCCACAGCCGTCGAGCATAGAGTCCCCGTCGGGCAGGCAATGCCCCTCCGCGGGCAGAACCCTTTCCCCTATCGGGCATAACAACGTGTCCTTCACACGTTCTCCTCGTGCTCCCCTCCGCGGGGACACGTCATCCACCAACTTCCCACCTCCGAAAAAGCAGGTCAACCCACTTTCCGGAGTTAATAGAGCAGTTGAACTAGGGCGAAGACCACGTTCTGATCTTCACTACGCCACGTAAGCCTTAGCAGTCACTTGGGTTGGGCATGTCCATCCAGCCCAACTCAAATGACCATTGGCCCTACGCTGGGGTCTCTCTATAAATACCCTCTTCTCCAAGAGGGTCAGGTATTCACTTCTTACCCCTTTTCGATATTTGTTGTCACTCTGTCCCAACTCTTACTTTGGCATCAGAGCGTCTTGCAGGTACACCCCCCATCTCCTTTTCAACACCGGTGAGCAGGCTGTAGATTAACAACGTGTGGCAGGTTCTTGGTCCCCTTCTGATTAGGTCAGATCAGGGGGGGTATACGAAAGCGCTTTTGAAAAGCGCTGTTATAGGTCCTGCCTAAGATAGACCTTAGAGAGCGCTTATTAGATGAAAGTGCTTCTATATGTGGGATTTTCAGCAGCGCTTTTCAAAAACGTTGCTATAGGTGTTAGTTTTATAAATTTAATAAAACGAACCTGTTTTAATTCAGAAACAGTATACGCATTTAATGTTCTTTCTTTCTTTTCCTCTCGCGAAAAACCCTTCCATTTCTGTTAAACCTCTCGCGACCATTCAACCGTTTTTGCGCCGTCGACTGTCGTCCTCCCTCCGTCTGTCAACCATCTTCTTCCTTTCCGCCGGCCATAGTACTCCATCCGTTCAGCCATTCCACCATTTTCAAGGTATTTTAGTCATTTTCTTCATTTGCATGGTTATGGATTGATGAGTTTTTTTGTTGTAGAAATATTGTATAAGTTTTTCAGGTTGAAATATTGTGATAAAATATTGTTGTGACAAAATATTGTGAAAAATAGTTCTTTTTCTTTATTTGTTGTGAAAAATATTGTATAAGTTTTGTTTGCTTATTTGTTGTGACAAAATATTGTGAAAAATAGTTCTTCTTATGACACTTAAATCGATTTATGCCGTAAGCTAGTACTAGTAACATTACTAGAGATGAGCTTGAGATGTTCTTTATTTGCAAAATATTGGTTTCATGGACAACATTACTAGAGATTTGGAAGACTTGTTTATGTTGCTTTTAAAAAATCACAAGGATTTATATATAAGCATGAAGAGGTTGTGCTCATCTTCAATAGATTGGTTGAGACATTAAAAAGAATATAGAATACTCTATTGAAATTCTCATGAATCTTGTTATTGTATTTGTTGTTATTGAAATGCTCATCTTTGGTTGTTATTCAAATGTTGTTGTTGATGTTGTCAATGTTGATGTTGTTAATGTTGATGTTGATGTTGTTGATGAAAACATGAATTAATTTTGTATTTTAATTTGTTATAGGGGTTATTTATGAAGATTTTGATCGTTTCCAAGAATCTTACTGTGTATCTAGAAGTTGGTGATTTCTCTACAAGTGCTACAGGTATTCGTTGTTTTTGTTTAGCTTACTTAGTTTAGTTACTTCATACCAAATGTATAATTTTCTAACGTTGTTAAATGTGATTCCAAATGTTATTGTTGATGTTGTTAATGTTGATGTTGATGTTGTTGATGATAACATGAATTAATTTCGAATGTTAATTTGTTATAAGGGTTACTTGTGAAGATTGTGATAGTTTCCAAGAATCTTATTGTGTGGTTCTAGAAGTTGGTGATTTCTCTACAAGTTCTACAGGTATTCGCTATTTTTGTTTAGCTTACTTAGTTTAGTTTAGCCTACTTAATTAGTATGGATAAAAAATGGATGTTTTCCAATCGATTGTCAAACGAGTACGGGAATGGGGTATCAAAATTCGTTAAGTTTGTTGTTGAACACGCCAATGACCCCAGTAGGACCATATATCCCTGCTTAGGTTGCCGTTATGGGCGTCGGATTGACGCAGTTCAGTTGGAATCTCATTTAAAGAGACATGGAATTGGTCGAAGTTATACATGTTGGACATTACTTGGTTAGATAAGTAACGAGAATGTTGAACCGGGGGATAATACGACATGTGCTTCAAATGACAATGGCAGAGATACATATGATTGTGATCGAGTCGAAGAGATTGCAGAAGCACTTGAAGAAGATCTTTAGGATTCTCCCAAGATGTTTGAGAGGTTGGTAAGCGATGCAGTGAAACCGTTGTATAAAGGTTGCACTACTTTCACAAGATTGTTTGCGGTATTAAAGTTGTACAACTTAAAGGCGAGTAACAGATGGTCGTATAAAAGTTTCATGGAGTTATTAGCCCTTATGAAAGAGATGCTTCCGAAGGATAATGTTCTTCCCAATCGAACCTATGAAGCTAAAAAAATGTATGCTCTATTGACATGAGCTATGATAAGATGCATGCTTGTCCAAATGATTGCATTTTGTTTCGAAACGAATATGCATCATTAAACGAGTGTCCTAAATGCGGTGTATCTCGGTATAAGAAAAAGTTGTCACCATCAAAAGTCTTATGGTATTTTCCTATAATTTTGAGATTTAGACACATGTTTCATAGTGAAACAGATGAAAAACACTTGACTTGGCATGCAGATGATAGAATTATAGATGGGAAGTATCGACATCCGGAAGATTCACCACAGTGGATGAAAATTGATAATGAGTATCCTGATTTTGGAGAAGAAGCTAGAAACCTTCGCTTGGCATTATCAACTGGTGGAATGAATCCACATGGTCTACAAAGTATCTCACATTCCACATGGCCTGTAATTATTATGATTTATAACCTACCTCCATGGCTATGTATGAAGCGTAAGTACATGATGTTATCTATGTTAATTTCTGGCCCTAAACAACTAGGGAATGACATAGACATATACTTGACACCTTTAATCGAAGACTTAAAGAGTTTGTGGGAGAACGGTGTGGAGGTTTATGATGGATATAGGAAAGAAAGTTTCAATTTGAGGGCGATGTTGTTTGGCACAATTAATGATTTTCCAGCATTTTCAAGGATCGTATGTTGCATGGTGTGGAGGTTTATAATGTTGTTTGGCACAATTAATGAGGTAGGTTGAACACCATTATGAACCTTGTAGTATTCAAATATTTTACGATCCATACATGTAAGTTATTCTTACATTTACGTACCATTTACTTACATGATGATCTTAGACTCCTACAAAATCCAAATCAAAAGATAAGGGGATTGTGTGGGAAACCGAGTCAGCTGCATCGAAAAACAGGTACTACTACACTAATTGATATATATGCATAGAAAATGTCAATATAATTATATCCTCCGATTTCAATAGCTTTACGATCTTATACATTAATTACTTAACTTATATGACTTTTAGGTTCATGCTCAAGAGTTGCAACAAGTCAGCAAGGGTAAGATGCCTGAATCTATCAAGGTGTCCAACAAAAAAAGGCCGAGGAAAAAAAGGCATTTGTTCCTCGATTTAGGTTATGCCTTGAAACATATATAGGAACAACAGATGTGGTGGAGGGAGGTATTTTTAGTTTTGATTATGCCGAAACAATTGCTAAAGAGGATTTGGATCAGATTTTCCAACATTCTGAATTAGGCATCAGTGTTATGCATTCATACATCAGGTACTCCGATTAATTTTAATTAAATAATTAAATAATTTATTTGCTCATTTCAATGAATATTCTAATGTTGTTATGTTTTTAATTAAGGTTCTTGTATGACAAGTTGTTGGTCCCGTATCAATTGACAGAGAGATTCACATTCTTATCTTCAAGCTGTATCAACATACGGTCAATCGATCACACTCCAGATATAGTCAGAGATTACTTAGTCCAAGCATTTATGGCCGCAGATACAGAGAAGTTGTAGTTTTTGCCATATAATACTGGTCATGGGTTATATTTCATTCTAAATTCATTTATTATAATTACTCATTTTTTGTCATTCTATATAATATTTTCGTCTAAACTTTTATCTTATTTTACAGTGGACACTGGTTGTTGGTTGCGATTAATCCGATAAAAGAAATAGTGTATTATCTGGATTCATTGGATGATGATCAAACAAAATATCCTGATATGAAGAATATGGTTGATACGTAAGTAATGAGATATATTGTTCTAAATAATTATATTTATTTATTATGTGAGATTGTTCTAAATATTCGTTTATATTATGTTAGAGCTATACAAATATTTCGATCACAAAGACAAGCAACGGTGCCAAAAAGGAAAGCTAACAACATTAGCTGGATCAGAATGCAGATATATTTTCACGATTTTAACTATTATAGTGGTTCTACTTGATAAAACTAGTTAAACTATATATCCTGATAAATATTCGTTTGTTTTTTCCATTTACAGTGTCCTAGTCAGTGCAATGAGATTGATTACGGATATTTTGTATTGAGGTTTATGAAGGAAATTATTTATTCGGGTCAAATAGAGATTTCAAACATGGTATGGATTTATAAGTTATATTCTTTATTTTAATATTTAACCGATATTTCATCTAAAGTAATTAGTTTTAAAACTAAATCATGCATATTATGTTATATTATGTAGTACTTTGATGAATTCAAGTGTGGTACTTACTCGAAAGACAAATTGGAAGAAATTAAGGAGAAATGGTGTCAATACATTCTTAGGTTGAGAATTGTATAAGGTATATATATATATATATATATATATATATATATATATATATATATATATATATATATATATATATATATATATATATATATATATATATATATATATATATATATATATATATATATATATATATATATATATATATATATATACATATATATATATATATATATTGTCTTTATGTCTTTTAATCATCGGAGTTTATAGAGATTTGTGTTGTTGTGATGTTATGTACATATTGTCGCTACTGCGAAAATCGGCGCCGGCTAAACAGAAGAGTCGCCACCGTGCGTTATTTACCCCAAAGGAGGGAAAGGAAACGCTCAGAGTAAACCTAACGTAAAACGGGAAAGGGATGGTCATCGCAACCAAATCTTGGATTTGGGAGTCGGTTACGCAAGAGGAAGGTATTAGCACCCCTCACGTCCGTCGTACTCGACGGGATCCACACTTGTTTTCTAGTATGGATTGTTATTCTATCTACTCTAAAGGGTCAAGGGTTAAAAGAAAATAAAATGACTCGGCAAATTATCGCACTTTATGTCTATATATTCCCGTCTGGAACGAGAAATCAAAGTCAACGTAGTTCGCCTATCTACGGAAAAGGAGGGGAAGGTTGCTCGCCAGGATACGACATCCTATGTCTACGTACTTTCATACAGCATGAAAGATCAGAGCAAACGTAGTTCGGGCCACGTATGATACAAGTCTGTCTGTTTATCTTTTATCCTTCTAAAAAGGTTTTCTCCTGATTAAAAGTCCAAGCGGACAAAAAAATGACGTTTGATTGGTTCTCAGTCTTTTACGCAAGAACTGTTTTTTATGATGTTTGAAATATTATTGTGTTTTTGATTGTTTCGAGATGAGAAGAGAAAAGACGCTCTAAAAGCCTAAGGTTGAAAATGGGAAGCAAAACTACCCTAAAGTTGTCATGCATGGTTAAAACCTAATGTCTGTCATATTTCTCTCTCGCACAGAGAGAAACAGAGATCCTAGAGGATAAACAGCAAAAGAAACAGATATATATAGTAAGCAGTAAACATGTATGCAATGCATCAATCCAAGCAAGGCAAGGGAGTCCCGCTCAACCTCGAACCTGGGAAAACAATAGGCAAAGTGAAACAGCATTCACTTCAAACCTAAGGGGCAAGCTGTACCAGCCGACAAACAATACAGAAAAAGAAAACAACACCAGCACCAGCTCTGACAGCAACAACCCAGCTCCTACAATAAGCAGCTCAAACAGCAACAGCTCTGACAGCTACAACATTAGCTGGATCAGAATGCAGATATATTTTCACGATTTTAACTATTATAGTGGTTCTACTTGATAAAACTAGTTAAACTATATATCCTGATAAATATTCGTTTGTTTTTTCCATTTACAGTGTCCTAGTCAGTGCAATGAGATTGATTACGGATATTTTGTATTGAGGTTTATGAAGGAAATTATTTATTCGGGTCAAATAGAGATTTCAAACATGGTATGGATTTATAAGTTATATTCTTTATTTTAATATTTAACCGATATTTCATCTGAAGTAATTAGTTTTAAAACTAAATCATGCATATTATGTTATATTATGTAGTACTTTGATGAATTCAAGTGTGGTACTTACTCGAAAGACAAATTGGAAGAAATTAAGGAGAAATGGTGTCAATACATTCTTAGGTTGAGAATTGTATAAGGTATATATATATATATATATATATATATATATATATATATATATATATATATATATATATATATATATATATATATATATATATATATATATATATATATATATATATATATATATATATATATATATATATATATACATATATATATATATATATATATATATATTGTCTTTATGTCTTTTAATCATCGGAGTTTATAGAGATTTGTGTTGTTGTGATGTTATGTACATATTGTCGCTACTGCGAAAATCGGCGCCGGCTAAACAGAAGAGTCGCCACCGTGCGTTATTTACCCCAAAGGAGGGAAAGGAAACGCTCAGAGTAAACCTAACGTAAAACGGGAAAGGGATGGTCATCGCAACCAAATCTTGGATTTGGGAGTCGGTTACGCAAGAGGAAGGTATTAGCACCCCTCACGTCCGTCGTACTCGACGGGATCCACACTTGTTTTCTAGTATGGATTGTTATTCTATCTACTCTAAAGGGTCAAGGGTTAAAAGAAAATAAAATGACTCGGCAAATTATCGCACTTTATGTCTATATATTCCCGTCTGGAACGAGAAATCAAAGTCAACGTAGTTCGCCTATCTACGGAAAAGGAGGGGAAGGTTGCTCGCCAGGATACGACATCCTATGTCTACGTACTTTCATACAGCATGAAAGATCAGAGCAAACGTAGTTCGGGCCACGTATGATACAAGTCTGTCTGTTTATCTTTTATCCTTCTAAAAAGGTTTTCTCCTGATTAAAAGTCCAAGCGGACAAAAAAATGACGTTTGATTGGTTCTCAGTCTTTTACGCAAGAACTGTTTTTTATGATGTTTGAAATATTATTGTGTTTTTGATTGTTTCGAGATGAGAAGAGAAAAGACGCTCTAAAAGCCTAAGGTTGAAAATGGGAAGCAAAACTACCCTAAAGTTGTCATGCATGGTTAAAACCTAATGTCTGTCATATTTCTCTCTCGCACAGAGAGAAACAGAGATCCTAGAGGATAAACAGCAAAAGAAACAGATATATATAGTAAGCAGTAAACATGTATGCAATGCATCAATCCAAGCAAGGCAAGGGAGTCCCGCTCAACCTCGAACCTGGGAAAACAATAGGCAAAGTGAAACAGCATTCACTTCAAACCTAAGGGGCAAGCTGTACCAGCCGACAAACAATACAGAAAAAGAAAACAACACCAGCACCAGCTCTGACAGCAACAACCCAGCTCCTACAATAAGCAGCTCAAACAGCAACAGCTCTGACAGCTACAATTGATTAACAGCCAAAAAAGTTGACAATAACACCTTCAAGTAAGACCCCATCTTCAATCTTCAATGACCCCGAAGCTTCAGATAAGCTCCTATCTCCAAAAATCTCCAAGCTCTAGCAAGCACTGAACCCCAACAAGTAAACAACTTCAAAAAGCAGTAAAACCCTAACTCCAACAGATAACCAGCTTTGACAGGCACAAGCTTCAACTTCACCAATCTTCAATGAACTTCATTCTTCAATAGATTCCCATCTTCAATGCCACCACTCCAGAAGAGAATCACTTATCAGATTAAGTTGAAATGCTAAACAGCTTATTGACAACCAAAGGAAGCCTATAAGCACTTAGCATTGTAGGGGAAAGGTTCCCTCAAAGTTCTACTTCTAAAGTATGTCACTTATCCCTCCAAAGGAGGGATGTGAATACCCTAAAAGGACTTTTTTGTCATAGGGAGGAATAGAAGCACAAGATGCTTTCTATGTTTGCAAGAAGAAATCAATCTAATCTAGAGCTCTTCCTACATTTCCTATCTCCTAAGCCATCTTCAAGGAGAAGAATCTTCATGCTCCAAGCTCCATCATTTGTCTCCAATAATCTTCAATGTCTTCATAAGCCTCAACAAGCAAAGACCAAGCCCCATGCCCAATTGAAATAACCCAAACCAAACAAACAAGCAAAAGGCCCAAGAGGGAAAACACACAGTCACCACTCAAATTGCAAAAATCAAGTAAAATAGTAATACTCATTATAAAATCCTAGATTAATTTCTAAGGGAACCTAACCCTATACTCAATTCCCCATATAAACCCCAAGGCCTAAATCAATTAATAATCCCCAAAACTATGCACTAAACTACCCCTAAATCTTGTGAAACCCTAATTCTAATACCTCTCCTATCCACCTCTCAAACTAACCTAAATTTTAGTCACAAAAATATGAAAAAATTCCTAAGGGTACATGCTTCCCTAATCTAATCAACCTCACAAGAATAAATCAAAAATCATGCACCACTCTCTCATACTAAATTCAGAAAAATGAAGTATCAAACAAATGTAAAATAAAAGCAGTAAAATTGTAAAATATACCAAAAAATATAAAATGCCATAAATTAATATTTTTTTTGTTTCATAATTTTCTAGAGGTCCTAAGGGAACTAGGGAAAAAAATACCATCCTAAAATGATTATTTTTCAATTTAATATGAATTATTTACTAACTATGCTAAAACCATGAAATAAAAAGAAAATAGATGGAAAAATGATAAAAGAGCGTGATGAATAGCAACATTTCATGCATTAATCCCATACCTGGGCCTAAGGGGGGTGTGGTTATCAACGCGTGTGCTAGGCCCAACCACTAATCAGAAAATAAATGGAAAATCAAAGAAAATTGAGAAAAGCTCGTGGTAAATAGCAATTCATCCATGTGTTAATTCCATTGGGCTTCCAAAGTGGGGTGTGGGTATCATTGGATCTACTAAGCCTAAAGCCAGCGTTTAATGAAACGCTGCGTATCACTCTCCTCTCAGACTCCTTCACAAATCAAGACTCACACGTGGCCGTTGGATCAGAGTTCAGTCAAAGGTCTCCTCTACATCTAATGGTTAAAAGATCATCTCCTACCTTTTGAAAGTTGGAGGGAAGAAACAACAGACGGTGGCCGGAGGTGGCGCCACCGTCGTCCCCAAACCTCAACACCATAAATCCTCACCAAAACTTAAAATTAAATACATCAATCCACTCGTTTTTTCACACTGAACAAGAATCCAACCTCCATTTTCATTGAAACATCCTCCATTTCAAAACACGATAAAAATTTCAGAATATGCTCAAACTTCAATCAACAAGATTCTCAAAATTAATGGTCCCAACATCATCTACACTCTACCCTGAGTAATTTCCACCATTCCACTAAGCTTAAATCATCAAGAACTGCAAGAAATGATCCTCAACAGAAAATTGGTTCCACCTAAATTTGTCTCTAAATCGTGAAATTCTTTGCCAGAAACGACCAAGCCATGATCTATAATGAATCTAACCATCTAAAACCTAACAAATCTACATGAATCATGCCATAAGATTAAGTTTACCAACCTGTGAAATTTGGATGAACAGAAGGTGGAAAGCTTCGAATTATGCTTCAAGCTCTTCCAGATTCCTTCAATGAGTGATTATCAAGCTTCTGTATGCATCAATTTGTGTTGAATCCTCTTGAATTACCAAATTCGATTCCGAGTTGCAAGCTTCAAACTCACGATGTTATCTCTTGATTCTTTAACAATCTTGACCAGAAATCTCTCTGAATTCAATCAACAACTCAAAATAAAGACACTGAGTGCAAAAGTTTGGATTGAAATGGCTCAAATTCGTGTAACCGATTTGGATTTGCAAAATGAAAACTCAAAGTTCTATCTCTCAATTCTATCTCAATCTTCACCAACCCAGGCTTTGAACCAGACATAAGCATTATATAGAACATGTAGAAATGATCCAGAAAGTTCTGGAATGATCCCTATGATAAATTCAATTTCTCATGCTTGTGAAAATTTCATCTCATGCTTGTATGTGACAGTCATGCTTCAGCTTGTTCATCCCTTAAAATCTGATTTAATTTGTCCCCAAATGATATATTGAATGTGTTTGGATGAGTTAGAGCCTTGGTTTTGATCCCATGAATGGTTTGGCAAATGTAACTTATGATGTAAGAAAGCATTTTCCAAAGCAACTCATAAAACAATGGCTCATCTCAAAATTGTGACATGGCCAATGTGTTTGAAATCCAATTTCCATTCAAAATGACTACCCATATGCCATATGTATGCCTCATATCTCAAAAATCCCAATTTCCCTCCTTTGAATCATTTGAAAAATCTCCCTTTTTAGGCCATTTTGGGCAACTTTGTGATACAAGCCCATTCAAATCCTCATGACTTCTTACCTGGCCTAAAAACATTATTCTAAACACATATCATGTTGAACATTTCTTCATTTGAGGAGTGGAAGATAGAGATCTTGACCTATGTTGAAAAATGACCTATAATTCAACTTTCCCAAAATACCCCTGGATTGCCAAGATCATAACTTGAGTTCCACAAATCTTCTTGAGGACTTATAGTACTCAAATTAAAGGTACGATCAAGCCCTACAATTATTATGTTGGCCAAGAATCCATTTGAAAACTCCTTGATGGGCAAAAGTTGCTTGGAATTCAAGTGACTTTCACAGATAAACTTCAATGTCCTCTGGTGACCCATAACTTGCAAGAACCATAACTTGAGTTCTACAACTCTCCTTGAAGACTTCTAGTACTCAAATTAAATCTATTGAGAAGCTCTACAAGTTTCATGTTGGCCAAGAATCCATTTGAAACTTGTATTTTGACTTATGTGGCTTGGACGTCCAGTGCTATACAGGGGATTTTACCCTAGGAACCCTATCTCAAACACCTCCAACCACTCTTGATTCTCTTGAACTTGATATTGACTCATCCATACACATGATTTAACATATCAATCCATGACTTACATGATCTAGAGCTAGGTCTTGATGCCCTTTCTTTGCTCTCCTTGACCTAGGGTTACCCAGATGAAACCCTACTTGTACACACCTCACCTGTGGTTCTTGAACTTGCTACAAAGACTTGTCTAAGTTTCAATATGGCCTTCTAGGCATCCCATGAGCTTTGTACACACTCCATATCCTCAATTCATGCTTCATACCCCATTTATGACCTCCCATACACCTCAAGTTAGGCAAGAAATCCACTTCAAATCTTTTCTGATGACTTGGATGGTCTCTTAGGCTCATATAACACCTCTAGATAGGCTTCTTCTTTTAATAAACACCTTGATCCCTTGTTGGAGGCATGCTATGCTATGATATGCAAATGATTAGACTATGTATATGATGTGACTATGCAACTGATAATGCAATTAAAACATAAACCAGGTGAAATAGGTTGAGCAAATTTCAGGGTGCAACAGCTGCCCCTATTCAAACGGCTTGGACCCGACTGGGTGAAGAGCGAACGACCTTCAAACAATCGAGGTACGAGATGGTTGAATACCAAGAACCCAGAAATTTGCCAATCGCAGAAATAAACTACACAAACTGCTTGGAAAACAACATCCACCAACTGAATCCGGTTGTTACGGCAACCAACTGATCAATCATCTGATATCAAAATCTGATTTCAATGTCAACCGCCTGTGTAACGCCCCAGGCTTTGAACTCCCTCTTACCAAAACACCCCGCCTTTTGTCCATGTTAAAACTCCTCCGTCTGTTAATACGGAGAAAACAAATTAGCGACCATGCTGGGGATCATTTTCATCAACCCGAAAAAGATTCTATCATCGCGGGGATAGAACTTTGTCCATGTTAGGACTCTACATTCCGTCAACACAGAAAATTCCTGACGACTTCGCTAGGGAAACACTTCTGTCTAATCACAGGGAACTCATCTGCCTATCCCTACAGGAAAATCATCTGCCTGAACATAGGAAACCCCCATCCGTCTACTTCATACGGGAAAAGTCATCTGCCTGATTACAGGAAAATCCATCCGCCTGCTACATACGGGAAAACACATCTACCTGATTCTTATAGGAAAGTTCATCCGCCTACTTCATACGGGAAAAGTCATCTGCCTGATCACAGGAAAGTTCATCTGCCTGCTTCATACGGGAAAACATATCTACCTGATTCTTATAGGAAAGTTCATCCGCCTGCTTCATACGGGAAAAGTCATCTGCCTGATCACAGGAAAGTTCATCCGCCTGCTTCATACGGGAAAGCACATCTACCTGATTCTTATAAGAAAGTTCATTCGCCTGCTTCATACGGGAAAAGTCATCTGCCTGATTGCAGGAAAATCCATCCGCCTGCTTCATACGGGAAAACACATCTACCTGATTCTTATAGGAAAGTTCATCCGCCTGCTTCATACGGGAAAAGTCATCTGCCTGATCACAGGAAAGTTCATCCGCCTGCTTCATACAGGAAAACACATCTACCTGATTCTTATAGGAAAATTCCATCCGCCTGCTTCATACGGGAAAAGTTGACTTGGATATAGCTTCTTTGCCTATTCTTTGCAGTAGCTAACTCCACCGGGGATATTCTGAAAATAACTGCCCGACACCCGTTTCGACAACAAGTGACCACTTCTGAAATCTTGATTTATGAAACCCTGCAATGCCGTCGCGACAGTAAACCTGAAGAAAAACACCCCGCTGGTCGAATAAGAGAAACTTCAGCCAGTAACTCTGTGGGGAATAATAACAAGGACTGCATCATCATATGTCTCACGGTGAGACCTCGATCGTCTGGTAATAGACCTGAGCTGTAACTTCATACTCCTGCTGAGAAACACACCTGAAAGCAAAAGGTTAACCAACCTGATTTATGTTTCAAAATGCTTATGTTTGGCAATGGCATAATGCTCCATACGGCACGGAAATGCTACGTGTTTTTGGGTAGATGCAAACATGATAATGTATGCAAATGCAAATGCAGGTTCAGGCTGCTGGGGAAGCTCTGATAAGCTTGCTTCAACACGACTGTCGAGGACAAGTACCACCCTGTTGGGGATGAACGGGTATCGCAAAGTATTCCGGAAAAATAAATGCCAGAAACACAACCAAACTCTGTCGAGGAGAGATTAAACATCGATTTCCGCTGGGAGGAAAGAACAACATCTCTGTTGGGGAGAGAAATTCAGCTGGGGAAAAGGTGACCCTTCTGGGGCCTACTGTCTGGGCACAGTTTACCTACTCGGAGCTACCACTCTGTTGGGGATAATCATCCTGAGGAAAGCATGACGACCTGTGGGGAGAAAGAAAACCATCCTCGGTGGGGATAATCCTTCTGAACCTACTATCTTGGTTACGCGCCACGGAAATCCTCCCAGCTGGGGATTGAACACGCACATCTTCGACTCTCTGGGGAGTATAACCTCTGCATGGGACACTGATCTTGTCTTGCTAGGGATATCCTGGGGACAACTTCCATGAGGATACTCTTCTGGGGAAAATAATCCCTCCTTCGGTAAGGGATAACATCGTCTCAACCTCTAGGGATGAGGTGCGATCTGCTGGGAAATAACATCAAATAAGGTCAAGTCCTTCATCCGGAGCCTCTGGCTGGGGGATACAATTTTCTGACCTGTCGCTACCGCGAAAATAAGGTGTCGGCAAAACAGAAGAGTCGCCACCTTTCGTTATTTATCCCTCAGAACGGGAAAGGAAACGATCGGAAAAACCTGACGAAAGGGTATAAGACAAGGTCATCGCAACCGTTGTCTGGGTTTGGGAGTCGGTTACACAAGGGGAAGGTATTAGCACCCCTCACGTCCATCTTACTCGATGGGATCCACGCTTGTTGTGTTTATCTGACAGGTTTGTTTACTATCTACCTATCAAGGCTGGTCTGAAAGAAAAAGAAAAATGACTCGGCAAAGCGTCACACTTTATGCCTACGTATTCTCATCAGAGAATGAGAAATCAGAGTCAACGTAGTTCGCCTAACTACAGGTTACGGGGAAGGTGGATCGCCAATACATCAGTATCGTGCCTACGTACTCTCAACATATATGAGAGATCAGAGCTTACGTAGTTCGGGATAATACGGATTACGGGGATTTAGATTCATTTGTTTTATTGAGTAGGGTTAACAAACAGTTCCAGCAGTTGGATGTACGCAGCTCGATCCTTGGAGACTTAGGCGTTACCGTTTGCGGTAGAACTGGGAGTTAACGACACTCTTTTCTTCAGAAAAGCTTCCTTTGAATTACGGGCCCACGGGGTAAAAAGGTTTGAAGTTTGTTTTTTGTCTTTTATGGAAGAACTGTTTTTTATGGATGTTTGCAACTAA
This sequence comes from Lathyrus sativus, assembly GCA_963859935.3. NCBI lineage: Eukaryota > Viridiplantae > Streptophyta > Magnoliopsida > Fabales > Fabaceae > Lathyrus > Lathyrus sativus. The sequence continues at coordinate 546,677,670 of OZ012740.1, read as the reverse complement.
TATCGCACTAGAGACTACGACCTGAGAGTGAATGCGTCGTATGTCACCCAAAGGGTGCCATACTAAACATCCAGACTGTTGAAAAGAAACTCTCCAACAATCCTTTCTCAGATAGCTTAAGGCCCATAACGTACGACGTCAGTTAACCTTTATTACTGTATTTTAATTTGTTTTGAGGTGAGAAGAGAGAACATGCTCAACTAAGGGGAAGACTATCAAGTCCTAATGTTGTCATGCCAAGGATTCATCCTATAGTTGAGGTTTGAAACAGGGAACTCCTAGAAGTTGTCATGCATAGGTTTCAACCTAAAGTTCTATCATCACTTCCTTATCAAAGGAAGTGTGATTCCTAGGGGATCATGTCAATGATAAACAGAAACAGGTAAAGCATCAGCTTAAACAGTAAATAGTAAACGACTGTAAAATGTATGCAATGCAAGTGAGGGAGGAAATGTGTGTGGGGCATCAGCCTCCACAAGCTCATCTCAACCTCAAGCTAGATATGAATAACTGCAATCATACAGAAGAAATAAGACTGCTATCAAGCAAGATATAAGTGACTGTAATCATACAGAAGAAATGAAATGCCATCAAGCAAAGCACAAACCACATAGGCAAGGGAGCAGGGCTCTACCGAATACCCGCAAGCAAAGCCACACAGTAAAAATACAAGCAGAGGGAGCAACTCAACCTCTAGTGCAATCATGCTCCTAGCTTAAATCAATCTAAATATGAACTTATTCTAATGCATCAAGCAAATCAAACAAGTCATCTCAATACAGTTGCACAGCAAGCAAACAGACAGGAAAGGAAAGCAAATCAACAACTTCCACAGCTTCACAGTAAAGCTCTTCTGATAGCAGTTCAGTCCTCATTCTTCAACTACCCTTCAAGGCTATCATCTTCCATAGCAAGTATCAACTTGCTTCTACAAGCTTCTAGCACATCAAACATAAGTATCAACTTATTCCCTCTTCTCTAAGCCTCAGCTCTTCAGTAAATTCCACCTTCAGGCTTCACTCCTAATATCAAGTATCAACTTGAATCCTTCAGGCTCTCAATGTCTCAACATAAGTATCAACTTATCCTTTATTCCTCAAGCCTCAGCTCTCCACTCAATTCCAATTTGATCTTCTTCACAAGTGTAAACTTGTTATTCTGGACCTTCAAGCTTTAGCTCTCTCTTCTTCACCAGTATCAACTTGTTCCTCTTCATCTACAAGCTTCAGCTCCTAAGGGTAATCTTCAAACACAAAGAAGTATCAACTTCATCCTTCAATTTTCTAACAAGGAACTCCATCCTCTAGCAAGGGAGAAAGATTCATCTATCAAGAGCAAGGTCTGGATAATAAGCAGCAGAGTGAAGACCAAAGGTCACCACTAAGCCTCCTATCATCACAGAAAGGGACCCTCAAAGGTTATACCAACTTGTAAAGAGCCACACATCCTACCAAAGGAGGGATGAGGCCTTTATAAGGGGACCTTACATCATAGGGAAGAATGGAAGTGATCAACATCTTCCATGTTTATGAAGGAAGAGAATCTATCTAGAGGCTCTGCCTACAAACCCTAATCTTAACACCTAAACAAAACTACACCAAAATAAGGGGAATCTTCACATCCAAGCTTCTTCAAGCATTCCATAGCATCTTCAACTTGTCTTACATCATCACCCAAGAGCAAGAGAGAGAAAACCCTAATCTAAGGGAACTAAAGAAGTTAATCTAGTTGAATTAGTACATTAGAATCATCTAAAACTAGCACCTGAGCTAAAATCAAACAAAAATAGAAAAATATATTGAAAATTCCTACAAAAATTCCTAAGGGATCCTAATTCAATCATGGATCTACCCTACAAAAACAGAGGTTGAATCATCCACCAAGTCCTAGAAATAAAATCTAAACCACAAGGTATCAACCATAAACCCTAAAAATGGAGCTCCTAAAGTTTCAACCTAGAACTACCACTTACATTCATCACAAAAATGTGAGAAAAATCTATGGTGAGCATGCATATCTATGCTAACTACTCACAAAAAATCAAGGCCAAAATCATCATCACATGATCAAACCAAATTCAACAATATCAAGCATCAAACATGATTATTTTAATATCAATTAAAATGTAAAAAATCCCATAAAATCAGAAAATGCATGAAATAATAATATTTTTTATCTAAAAAATACTAGATCCCATCATGAATCCAATGCAAAAAGAATGGGATCAATTGAGTCATTTTTCCATTTTTTATGAATTAATCACTAACCATGAATAAAATGAAAAAATAATGAAAATCAAAGGAAAATAAACAAACGCGTGGTGTAGATAGCAAGGCAATCCAGTTCATTTCCCAGACTGGGCCACAAAGGGGGTGTGGTTATCAATTCTGACTTAAGCCCAAAACCACAACTGATTAATGAAACGCATCGTTTCATTTAGTTCAAAAATCCTTCACAAATTTCATGCATGCGTGGCCGTTGGATGGGGTCTTCAATCAAAGTCCAACCTTGATCCAAGGGCTCTGGGATCATCTTCCCCAATTTAAATCTCTGAAACTCAGGCCACCTGCGCGCCCAAAGTCACCGCCGGTGACATTCTCCGGTCGTTATCTCACAACCCTAACTTGCCATAGAATCCACCATTAGCCACGATTCCTTAATGAAACTTGTCCCAAATCTCACAAGGAGTCCATTCATGCCCTTAATTCAATCTAAATCCTCAAGATTCGCAAGAACAACATCTCACCCGAAAATGGTAACAACCCTAATTGGTCACTAACTCTCAAATTAATGATCTGAAAACCTCCCTACATCAATCCACAATGCATCTAACATCCTAATTCCTCTTAATTCTGCCTAATTCAAGCTGGAGATGGAAAGTTACTAACCTGAGAATTTCGTGTGCACAGAGGTAGTAAACCTTCAAATCAAGCTCTCAAATGCTCCAGACTCCTTCAGTGAATCAATTCCAAGCTTCTGTATGCAATAAAATGGATGGAAATGCTCTAGATTCTTGGAACCAACTCTGAGTTGCAGGTGACAAAATCTGAGATCAAGAACACTATTCAGCCACGAATTTGCCTTGATTATGATCTGGAATCATTCACTAGCATCCATGGGAGTGATTGCAATCAAGAAAATGGATGGAAAGTGAAGAAAATGATGTAACCGAATTCAGTTGCAAGCAAGAAATTTTCAATCTCAATTTCTATTCTCTCCTTCAATTATCACCAACCTTCAATCTGAACCTCTTCTACATCATATATAAAACATGTATGGATGATTTAGAAAGCTCTAGATCCTTCTAATGAGAAATTCAATATCTCACTTCATGGAAATTTCAATCTCATGGTATGCACACATCAGTTCTGCTAGCAGCTTGTATTCACGCTCATTCTCTTCCAATTTCTCTCCTAATGGTATTTTGGATGTGTTTGGATTGAAAGGGACCTTGGTCATGCCTTGAATTTTGGTTTGGCAATTGTTACTTATGATGTAAGTAACTACTTTTCAAAGCAAGTCCACAAATTAAACCTCAAGTCAAAATTGTGGTAATACCAATGTTCTTAAAATGTATTTTAGAATCAAAATGACATATTACATGCCTTGGTTTGGTCATGTAGATCAAAAATACCAATTTCCATCTTTGGTTCATTTGAAAATCATCCTTATTATAGGCCATTTTTGCAACTTTGAGCTACAAGCAATTCCGACCTTTCATGTCCTCTTGGCTAGCCTTAAAACATCATTTTGAACAAGTTTGATGTTGAACATTTTCTCATTTGAAGCTTGGAAATGGGAGTTATGGCCTTATGGTTGAAATGACCTATAATCACCAAATGACCAAAATGCCCTTGACTTGTCAAAGCCATAACTTGAGTTCTACAAATCCTATCAAGGACTTATAGTACTCTCTAGAAAGCTAAGAGGATAAGGAACAACATTCATGTTGACCAAAAGTTCATAGGAATCATCCTTCTAGGGAAAAAGTTTCATGCAAGTTGGACAACTTTCAAGCTCCAAATTCACATACCTCAGATGACTTGTAACTTGTCAAAGTCATAACTTGAGTTCTACAAATCCTACCAAGGACTTCTAGCACTTAAATTAAATCTAAGATCATGATCTACAACATTCATGTTGGGGGCAAGATGAGATGACAATCACATCTTGAGCTAAACTGCCTAGAAGATAGGGGTCAAACTAGGGGATTTTACACTGTCAAGCCTTAGAAACCCTAGCTTGAAACTTCTCAAACTCTTCAATCATGATGAGTTGACCTTGGAATACTCCTTATAGCATCTCAATGCATCAATCCATGATCACATGGCTCTTGGATTAGGTCTCAACTTCCTCCAAGTCTTCAGTTGACCTAGGGTTGACCCAATCAAACCCTAGCTGCACCACTCATGGATGAGGCTTCTTATTCTTGCACAATGACTTGTATAGGCCTCAAAGTGATCTTCAACACTTACCATGAGCTCTCTCAAGACCTCAAGTCCAACTTCATGGCTTCAGAATCATCTGATGGCTTTCCACAACTCTCAAGTTAGGAGACACACATACTTGGTTTCAATCACTCTCTCTGAGGATCTTTTAACCTCTCTGACAAGGATATCAACCCTTGAACACTTGAATAACCTTCTTAGCTAGCTTCAAAGTCTTGTGTAGCCCTTGATTAATAATCATACCTCTTGATCTCCTGCATACATGTCAATGAAATGCAAATGATAATGCTAATGAGTGAAATAAAACATAAGCTAGGTAAAGAAAAGTTGGTCAAATTTTGGGGTGCAACATGACCGTCTGCTCCAAGGGTGAGAACCCTGCAAAACACAAACGAGACAAAACAAATCTATACAACCAAATCTATTCGGGTTAGCATCCGCGACATTACTTCAGTCAATTCGAAATTTTAGCAATTATTGGCAAGGGTCAACAAGATTATGCAAGTGCAAGTTTATCAAAAGCATCAGCTTCTTTCACAAACAAAACGGTAAAGAACAAGCATCAAGTACTGAATAACATATTTTATTGATAACGGAGCTCTGAATAGGCAGAGTTTTGTACACTGGATGCAACTCCTGAAAAGAGGAAGTTACGCACACACACATACCTATATGCACGCAAAAAGAATTAACACAAATACAAATCGAATTTGTACACATGTCGGCAACGCGGTACAGACAAACATCATGAGCTGATCCTCCTATGATTCGCCTGACTCTGGCGCTTTCCCGATATTCAATTTTCGGAAGAGATTGTGTTGGATAAACGAACCCCCAGGTACTCCCAAACCACTAAGCGATGCTGTATAAAATCCGGACCACAATCATTTGCTTTTTCAATCCCTAACTTTTGCGTGAATCGCCCTTTACGGGTTTTCAATTCACCGGGATACCCTTTTTTGCCGAAGTCGCCCTTTTCAGGTTTTCGACTTCGCGGGTGTATATCTTTTACATTTTATCTCTAACTTTTTCCAGAACCTTTTATTCATTTTTTACGGTTCGCCAGGATGCCCCATTTTTGCCTGGACTCTCTTTTTTTTTTGTCCAGCGGGTCAATTTCAAGCAAAGTATCTTTTAACTGCGTTCGAATTCACAGGAGACGTAAAGTCTTCACCATCCATGATAGATAGTAGCAAGGCTCCTCCAGAGAAGATTTTTCTGACAATGTAGGGACCTTCGTAATTAGGAGTCCATTTGCCCCTGTGATCTGTTTGTGGTGGGAGGATCTTTTTCAAAACAAGATCTCCCTTCTGAAAGCTTCGAGGGCATATCTTCTTATCGTACGCTTTCTTCATCCGGCTCTGATATAACCGACCGTATGCTAAAGAAGCCAGCCTCTTTTCATCCATTAAACTGAGTTGATTCAGTCTATCTTTAACCCATTCTGCCTCGTCGAGTTGGACATCACGTAAAACCCTCAGGGAAGGAATCTCGACCTCTAACGGTAACACTGCCTCCATCCCGTATACCAATGAGAAAGGGGTTGCCCCGGTTGATGTGCGTACCGTCGTACGATAACCGTGCAAAGTGAAAGGTAGCATCTCGTTCCAGTCCTTATATGTCACAACCATCTTTTGGACAATCTTCTTTATGTTCTTATTGGCCGCTTCAACAGCGTCATTGATCTTGGGCCGGTAAGGAGAAGAGTTGTGATGTTCAATCTTAAAGTTCTGACACAGCTCTTTCATCATTTTGTTATTCAAATTTGAACCGTTGTCGGTGATAATCCGCTCAGGAATTCCATATCTGCAGATAATATCTCGTTTGATGAATCTGGCGACCACTTGTTTGGTGACATGGGCATATGATGCTGCCTCCACCCATTTGGTGAAGTAATCAATTGCCACCAAGATGAACCGGTGTCCATTGGATGTCGTAGGCTCAATCTTACCAATCATATCAATTCCCCACATCACGAATGGCCACGATGATGACATCACATTCAGAGGACTTGAAGGCACATGGACTTTGTCCGCATAAATCTGGCATTTATGACACCTCTTTGCAAACTTGAAACATTATGTCTCCATAGTTAGCCAATAGTAACCTGCCCGCAGCAGTTTTCTCGTCATAGCGTGCCCACCAACATGTGTACCAAATGTACCCTCATGTATCTCTTCCATGAGAAACTTCGCTTCTTTCTCATCTACGCAACGTAGTAACACCAAGTCGTGGTTTCTTTTGTATAGGACACCGTCCGGGTTCAAATAGAAATTGCCAGCCAATCTCCTAAGAGTCTTCTGATCACGACTGGATGCCCCAGCCGGATACTCCTTGTTCTTCAGGAAATTCTGGATGTCAAAGTACTAGGGTTTACCATCGAGAGCCTCATCAATGGCAAATATGAATGCAGGCCTATCGAGCCGAGAGATAACAACCCGGGGAGCCTCGTTCCAGAAGTTAACTTTATACATTGAAGACAATGTCGCCAGGGCGTCAGCCATTTGATTTTCTGCTCGCGGCACATGATGCAATTCCACCTTGTCAAAGAAAGGCAACAATCTCCGTGCATAGTTCATATATGGTATCAAATTGGGCTGACGTGTCTCTCATTCTCCTTTAATCTGATTCACCACTAGAGCTGAGTCTCTGTATACATCCCGATGCTTGATTCGCAAATCAATGGCTTCTTCAAGCCCCATGATGCAAGCCTCATATTCAGCCTCATTATTGGTAACGGGAAAAGTCAATCGGGCAGTAAAGGGGATGTGCGACCCCTGAGGAGTGGTGATAATTGCACCAATTCCGCTACCATAGACAGCGCTTTTACCAAAAAAACGCTATGAAAAAGTAATTTTTAAAAAAAAAAATCAATGATGTGAAGAAAAGACAGCGCTTTTCTTGAAAAAGCGCCGCTAAAATGGGGGGTATAGAGAGCACTTCAAAAAGCGCTGCTATAGGGAGAAAAAGGGATGGGAAAGACAGCGCCTAAAAAAGCACTCCTAATTAAAGGGGGGGAATAGACAGCGCTTTTCAATAGCGTTGCTATAGGGGGAATAGACAGCGCTTTTTTCCAAAAGCGCTGCTAAAAAGTATTCAGCAAATACACTATAGGCATCGCTTTTCAAAAGCGCTGCTAAAGGTGGGGGGAATAGAGAGCACTTTTCTGAAAAAGCACTGCTAAAAGTGGGTCTATAGCAGCGCTTTTTACTTAAAAAAAGCGTTGCCTTTACCTTTAGCAGCGCCACTTTAGACAACGCTTTTAAGCGGTGCTAAAGATGTTTTTTGGCATAGCGATTTAGCAAACAAAGTATATATTAGTTATTTAACATTTTAAATTTTTAAGTTATTCAATCGAAATTATGAGGCCCTCGATTTTTTGAGGTCTTGTGCAATGGGTTAGGTTGCACGGGCCCAAATCCGACATTGACAGTAGTTACACAAGACATCTCTACAAAGTAGTTACTATCGCACCACTAAAATTATATTTGAAGTGAGTATGAAAATCAGAAGCGGGGTTAGAGTAGAGGAGAAAGGGTTTTTCATAACACTTGTGTGTTTTAAAATGAACACAGTACAGTACCTTCTTTATTAGTAAATGATTTCAACAATTTTAAAAAGATTTGATATGGTCCATAATCAATTAGACTACGACCATAATCAATTATGACCTTGAAAATAAGGAAAATTTTGCTAGATTAGAAGCACAATCGATTATTAGGTCTCCGTAATTAATTACTAAGCCAATTTCATCTCATAATTGATTACACAAAGGCCATAATCGATTACAGACCGAGTTTTGCTACATAATCAATTACAAAGACTTCTTAATAGATTATTATTCAGATTAAAAAAAATTCTCTATCCGAAAAGATTTTCATAAGAGGTTTGAAAATAAATGAAGTTTTGAAAAAGAGTTTTTGTAAGTGTGTGTATGACTTTAGTACTTTGAGAGTAAGACACTCAATTTTATAATTATTGATCATAGAAACCTGAGACAGTTGAGCACAGAACTAGATGGCGAGCCTTTTAAAATATAAGCTTTCTTGTGTGTTTCCTTTTGCATTTGATTTTTTTAAGCTAATTATCATAAACTTTTGACTTTTGAATTTAAATTAATTTTTTCCCTCATTTGATGATGTTAATGATATCATACTTTGATCTCATTTATCATCATAAAAAATAATTAGATCTGTTTATGACATATAACCACAAATATACTAAGAAAAAAATAAAACAATATTCATAAAATACATTTTGAGAATGATGAAAATACAAAAAGACACTTTGTAAAAAATTTATCATAAAATCTATAAATATCATTTTAAAAATATTTTGAGAAACTTTTTCAAACAAAAAATTATTTAGAAAATGTTCTCGCGAAAAGTAATTTTTTTTGTGTGGATTTATGTCTTCACTTTAAAATATTTTTTAGAATCTAAAATTTTTGAAAATATTTTAAGAAAACTTTTTAAAAAGGGTTATGCCATATTTATGGGGTCGGTGCTAGTTAAATACATTAGTCATCAATGGAAGTTGCTCCATTCTTCGTCAGATAAACAATAAAATAAAATTAGTAGGAGGTTCCTATAACACATTATGTGGATTGATTAACTCTAGAATCATGTACAGGTGATGAGTTAGATGGGTGTATCGCACATGTAATGTGTGCATTAAGGATACTTTTATATTGCATCTATCAGTTGAAATAAATTATATGACTGTTATATACTATGGTGTACTTGTACATGTGTATTTTTTTTATCTATGTTGTTTTTATATTGTGACCCTATACTATTATTGTGCACCGATCTTATGCTCTAGATTCTTAGAGATTTGAGTTATGCAGACGTTGTACCTCAAAAAATGAGAACACGACGTTCGCGAAGTGCAATCGCACGCTCGCGGGATGGATTGAATAGAGTAGCCACTTATTCCTAAAAAGGAAAGGGAGAATATCAACAAAACCCAAAAGGAATGACAATGATTATGATCGTCGCAATCAAATCAGAGTTCGAGAGTCGATTACACAAAGAAAAGGTATTAGCACCCCTCACGTCTGTTGTACTCAATGAGAACCATTTGGTTAGTTGTGCGCGTTAGTGTTAGCTTAAAAATCGTAGGCTTCTCGAGTTATTAAGAGGGAAAAGAATAGGAAAAAAATGTTTATTTTTATTATGGTGTCTGACGAGACTTTGAATCTCGCTCTTACGTATCTTCAGATGCGATGGAGAACTCAAGGCTATGTAGTTCTGGGTAGAAAATGTTTGTTTGTTGCTTGATTTTAGCAAAAGTTATTTTGTCTCAATCGACGAAAAAAAGTTGCTTGCTACCCAAAGCAAATGGAGAAGGGAATGTTTACATCACGACAAAATGGATTTACAAATCAACATTCGCGGGAAACATTGCTAACTTACTCACACATTCAAGTGGACGAAGCATTATCTTACATCGTCTCGAGAAAAAATATCGTTCATTTGTGAAAAGGGTTTGAAGATCATTGCACGACGACGAGAAAAAGAAGTTTGATGTGTTTGATTCTTGTTAGACGAAAGTAAAGTATTTATGACTTATAAACTTTTACAACTTGGGGATAATACTCGAGACTATGGTTGGATTTTACACTCAGGTAGTTCTTTCCTTCCATTTTATGAAATAGGTCAAAGTTGTTAATGGTTAGTCATTTTTTTATTTTCTTGAAAAAAAGGACATGACGTTGGATTAAACTTTTTATTCATGCTTATGAAAAAAAAAGGTTTTAAGTGATTAGAGGGTTTGAAAAATGATTCGAATGTGAAGGCTTCGAGAATGTGCTACAATGGAAATGGTTTGATTTGAGAAAATTACTCAACATTGGATCAAGCGTTTATTTTTTTGTTCTTTTGAAAATGGTTGATTTTACGCTAATCTTAAATTAACAATTAACTAATGCAATCAACAAAAAAATAAAGGAAAGTGATAAACTTATTACACGTCATGAGAACAGGGGTATATTTTGTCGAATGGGAATATAATAAAGCGATCAATAGCAAACCCATCAAATGATTAAATGCAAACAAAAAGATCTCATTTTAAGAAGAGCCAAGAGCAAGCCACGGGGCAGGAAACCAACCGAAATTTTAAGCAGACTAAATTTAGCGTATGTTTAGCTAACATAAAGTGAATTCATGTAGGAATCACTCTATAAGAAGTCAGTCAACCAAATCTATGTGTTCAAACAATTTTCAAAAGTTAAAATTGAATTTTAACTCCGAGATCACAACACAATAATAAGTATATTATTATTATTACAAAACTATTACAATTTTATATCAAACTCAAAGTAATCGAAAAATAGAATGCTAAACACAATACACACATGCACTATCCACAATGAATCTGCATTACTATAGAATTGAAATAGAGCTTTACACGACAAAACAGTGAGTGAGGTTATGAGTTGTTAAGATGGTTATTCACAGTGGTGAATAGGTTATAGAGGGAGGTTGCGAGTTGGTGGTATGCTTTTTGAAAGTGGAGGAGATGAAGTTCTGAGGGTGGCCAGTGTAACGCCCATTTTAATTATTCGAGTTTTTTGATGTATTTATTTTCCGGCGTGCTTGCGTGGAATTTGTTTGAGAAATTAAGATCCATAATATTAGAAAAATATGATTAATAATAATGATAATATGATGATTAATAGTGTTGTTACTATTATTATTAATATTATTGTTATTATTCTTGTATTTAAAAATATTATTGGAATTAATTTTGGATTAAAAGAAAATAAGAATATTAGTTTTGGAATTAAAAAAAGGATTATTTGGGATGAAGGGCATGTTTGGCATTTGGAGAAAAGGGAAAGAAGAGAAGCACGCACAAGAGGAACGGTAGAAGCGAATCAAGAGTGAGCAAGCAAGAGCAAGAGGAAGCTTGGCTGTGGGAATTTCGGGTGGATTTCTTGAAGTTCTCCATCATCAGAATCGCAATTGAGGTAAGGGGGGGGGGGGGGGGGGGGGAATCGGTTAAATTTCGGTAAATGCATGAATAATAGGTAGAAGGGGATTTCCCTTAACCCCACTAGGTTGTGATGAATGTTGTTGATTTGTGTTGTGATTCTGAATGTTGATAATGTGTAGAAATCATTGCATGTGTTGTTTTGGTTGATTTGGGGGTTTCCGGATAGTTCGAAGTTATGTCGGAACTGAGTAATTGTGTAGAGCTAACAATTAATAGGGTTAAATCGAGGATAGATATTGTAGTTAGGTTGTGGAACAATGGTCTGGTATGGTGGGGTTTGGATTGGAATAGAATCGGCTGAGTTCGTAGCGTGTTGCCGACTCTGAGCTGTGGCTTTATTTTTCTGAGATCGCAGGTATTCGCTGGGCGAATGAGAGGGCGAGCCTTCGCCAGGCTTCACCGGGCAAACTGGGCAGTGAATGCTACCAGTAGCCTCTGTTTGGATTCGCCAGGGTTTTTTCCAGGCGAATGGTCAGCGAGTGTTCACTGCGGGGCTTCGCCAGGCGAATGTGCCAGCGAGCTCGACAACAGTTTGTGTTTTACTGTTGTTCTGTGTTGATTCTTTTGTGGTTTTGGACCCTTGTTGGTCATGTTTGATGATGAGCTTATTAGTGAGCTGTGGTGAGTGTATGTATGGTGTCGGAACATGATTCTGTGATATCCGTGAATTATGATATTTGAATTGGTGTATGTTATGATGTATGACTGGGGTGATGGGTGAGACATATTTGATATATGATAAATTGTGATCAGTAGGATCGTGTGCACCTTATGTGCTTATGTTTGTGTGTTGTATGACGATGGATCAGTAGGATCGTATGCACCTCGTGTGCTTGATGTGTATGTGATATATGATGAAATGGATCAGTAGGATCGTGTGCACCGTGAGTGCTTGTGTTGTTGTGCATGGTGTCTGCATAGCATGTGGACGGGATGGAATCATGGCTCAGATGGGGCGTATGTGATTCACCCGTGCTCCAAATGGGGAGCGTGGACGGGAGTTGAATCGTTGCTCAGATGGAGTGTATGCGATTCACCTGTGCTCCAAGTGGGGAGCATGGACGGGAGTTGAATTATTGCTCAGATGGAGTGTATGCGATTCACCCGTGCTCCAAGTGGGGAGCGTTGGTAGGGATAGATCGTTGCTCAGATGGAGTGTATGCGATCTATCCTGAGATTTGATTATATGGGCTCAGGAGGAGCGTGGCAGGGATAGATCGTTGCTCAGATGGAGTGTATGTGATCTATCCTGAGTTGAGTCGGTACCGCATATCATTGTGTCGAGTTGCATGTGTTGCATTGTGATGTGTGCAGTGTTGGCATGGGACACTAGGTCCGGGATGTATATGAAATGATGTTTATATGTTTCTGCCTTTTATTTCATGTACATTATTACCGTTATATTTGATCGTGATTTCTCACCCCTTATTGTTGTTGTGGTTTGTGCTTCTTCGGAAGTACAGACAATCCAGGTGCTTAACTAGCTTGGATTGTGGCGAGTCGTAGGGATGCTCTGATACGTAACACCGGGACTTTTGGGAGTATTTGTGTCTATTTGATGATTTTGTGTGCCCCTATGGCGTATCTTGTTTTGTTGGGATTCGATGATGATATTTTGTGTACTTTGGGCAGATGGCCGACTTGATGTATAGGATGATGACGTGTGTGTGTGTATATATATATATATATATATATATATATATATATATATATATATATATATATATATATATATATATATATATATATATATATATATATATATATATATATATATATATATATATATATATATATATATATATATATATATATATATATATATATGACAGATTCATTTTCCGCTACAATCTTGTTGAAAATCATTTTTAAGAAATGTCTTGTGGAATTTTGGTGAAAATGTGACATCCCGTTTTTGGTGTGAAAAATCTGATGATTGTTTATTTAATTGTTTTATTTTATTTTGGAGAACATGATGTTACAGGAAGAGCTATTGAATGAGGGAGGAGAAGATGCAAGGTTCAGTTTTTTGGTTGTTAGAAAAAGATGGTGGATTGAGTTTTTTTTAAGAAAAAGGTGATTGAAGATGTGGTGTATTTAAGTTTAGTGGTTATTGTATTGAGAGAAGAAAATAACATAGTTGTGGGGCAATGAAAACGATGAACAGTGGTCGAATTACCTTCATTTTGGCTTTCATCGCTAAAAAAAACAAGTAATGAGTATTTTCTTTCTTTGTCTTTAAAATGGGAGACGTTATTGAATAAAATGGGTGCTGTTGGTGGTGATTTCTCATTGGCTTTTCCTTTCCAAATTTTCAGCAGCATTAATATATATGTGAAAAAATAGGGTTTCCAATTTTACAATATGTCAATAATGCCCTTAATGAGTGTTAGTAGTGTAAAAATAGTTAGAAACAATTTAAATCAAATAAAATTATGCTAATCTGAATAATCAAAACTGAATCGAAACAAAGATATAGAAAATTCTAATTAATTGATACGAACTTTTTGAGAAAGAAATAAAAATAAAAAGACTCAAAATGAATAAAAATCAAGAGCAAAAAATGATTGAAAAATTAAAATAAAAAGAATGAGGGGATTCAGAGCATTTTTAACGAACAAGTTTCTCAAAAAATTCGGATGGAAACTTTGTTGACTCGGAGCGTCCAAAGAAGTACGTTGATCTGATTTCGGAAGAAGAATGGGAGACATTTGTTGCGAAGCGAAGAACCAAAGAATTTTTAGTAAGTACAACTTATCATGAATAATGTATAGTATATATACTTCTTCCACAAGAGTTCTGATATGACTTAAACTTGTTTTTTCAGGTTGTGAGTGGCGTTAATCGGCAACGGGCATCAAAACCCGTGTATCCATACAAAAAAGGGCGTTTGGGATATGCACGCTTAGAACAAAAAATAGTAAGTATATATAAATGCTTTAATATGATATAGTTACCAAAATTAGTAAGTATATATAATAACATATGAATGGTTTATTATCCGCCTTAATGCGCAGATAGAAGAGGAGAAAAGTGACGCGACATCTCTTCCGGACCATGTTGTGTGGAAGGCTGCCCGTATGAGAAGAGATGGAGTCGTTCAGGAAGAAGTTCAACAAGTGTTTGAACGATGTGTAAGTACAACATTAGTTTTATTAGTAACTAATCAAAAGTGTATAATATATTTATATATGCTTTTATCTATATTTCAGGAGACTCTATCCCAGAGTATAACTCCAGCTGAGGACGAGGATTGCAGGAGCATACTGAGTCGGGTGTTAAATATCCCTGAGTATTTTGGGCGTGTGAGGGGTAAGGGATTTGGCGTCACTCCATCACAGCTGTATAAGAAGCCAACGGAAAAAAATCCTACCAATAAAGAAGTGATGGATACGTTGGAGGAATTGAAATCCCATATTCGGGAATTATAGAAGGAGAATGAAAGATACATGGCGGAAAGGCGCGGTCCAGAGGGTAAAGATGCTAGTGAAAAAGATAGTATCGGTTGTCCGCAGAAGCTTCCAGAGGTAATTGTATATATTACGTTGAAATTAATTAATTTAGAACAATTTTCTTAATTGACACATTAATCGGCATCATTATTTTTTAGGGCATTTCACCTTGTCGGCTATATTTATCGTCACCGACTTATCACTTGGTTGGCAAGGGAAAGGTGCATAACAATGTGGGAGAATTACTTCACCATAAACCGCTCACTCCTAGATATTTAAAAGTATCGATTGATATTGCGTTAGAGGGGGTGCGTTGTTGCCTATACCAGATGAAGTTTCAGACGCAACAGTGGTGGGAGACGCAATAGGAGCGTATGTTGCATGGCCGACAAATCTCATTTACATAGATGATGAGGTATGTTGAACACCATTATGAACCTAGCTAATCTCATATTCGAATGTTCCTCGATTTTCTTATTTTCTTATTTACATTTACATGTTCTTATTTTCTTATTTTCTTATTTACATGATGATCTTAGACTCCTATAAAATCCAAATCAAAAGATGATAGAATTATTGTGCGGGATACCGATTCAGCTGCATCAAAGAAACAGGTACTAATACAGTTACATGGTTATCTTATTATACATTAATTACTGAACTTATATATGACTTTTAGGTTCATGATCAGCAGTTGTAACAAGTCAGCAAGGGTAAGATGCCTGAAACTTCCAAGGTGCCCAACAAAAAAAAGACCGAGTCAAAAAAAGCATATGTTCCTCGATTTAGGATGTGCCTTGAAACATATATAGGAACAACAGATGTGGTTGAGGGTGGCATCCGTCAAATACCTATGGAGGAAGGTATTTTCGGTTTTGAATATCCCGAAACACTTGCTAAGGAGGATTTTGACCAGGTTTTCCAACATTCTGAATTGGGCGTCGGTGTTATGCTTTCCTACATCAGGTACTTCGATCCATTTTAATTAAATAATTGAACATTTTAAAATTTGCTCATTTAACTAAATATTCTAATGTTGATTATGTTTTTCTTTTAGGCTCATGTATGACAAGTTGTTGGTCCCGCATGATTTGACTTCCATATTCATATTCTTATCTGCTAGCTGTATCAACGCACGGGCAATAGAGCACACACCAGATACTGTCAAAGATTACATGTTCCAAATATTTATGGCTGCGACTACAGATAAGTTGTTCTTGTTGCCATATAATACTGGCCATGGGTTAGATTTTATTCTAAATTCATTTATTACAATTATTTTATTTTTGCCATTAATCTATATAATATTTTCGTCTAAACTGTTGTCTTATTTTATAGTGGACACTGGTTGTTGCTCGCGATTAATCCGATGAAAGAAATAGTTTATTATATAGATTCATTGGATGGCGATACAACAAAATATCCCGATATGAAGAACATGGTTGATACATAAGTGGTGAGATATATTGTTCTGAATAGTTATATATCTTTATTTATTATGTGACATTGTTCTAAATATGCGTTTATATTATGTTAGAGTTATACAAATATTCAGAGCACAAAGAGATGCAACAGTGCCAAAAAGGAAGGCTAACAACATCAGCTGGATCAGAGTGGAGGTATATTTTCCCATGTTTGACTGTTATAGTGGTTCTACTTGATAAAACTATTTAAACTATATATAATGATAAATGTTCGTTTGTTTTTTCCATTTACAGTGTCCTCGTCAGTGCAATGGGATTGACTGTGGATATTTTGTATTGCGTTTTATGAAAGAAATTATTCTTTCAGGTCAAATAGAGATTCCAATCCTGGTATGGATCAATTCATAAGTTATATGATTCATTTTGATAATTAACCGATATTTCATCTGAGTAATTAGTTTTAAAATTAAATCGTGCATGTTTTGTTATATTATGTAGTACTTTGATGAATACAAGTGTGGTACTTACTCGAAAGCAAGATTGGAAGAAATTAAGGAGGACTGGTGTCAATTTATTCTTGAGTTGAGAATTGTATAACGTATCTATTTGTAAAGTTATCGGATTTGTAATTATATGTAAATTGAATGTATTTGTGATAATTGGAGAATTGAATGTATTTTGTGATGTTGTAATATATTTAAGCAGGTTTATGTGTATTAAAATGGTTATGGGCAAAGTGATGAATACACATAAATAAGGCCAAAGTAATTGTTATATATAAGGCCAAACTGTTGAATTAAAGGCCTGAATTATAAGCAGGGAATGTAATTGTTATAAGCAGGTTTATCGAAAAATATATAAAAAATGTGATTATTTAAAAAAAAAATTTAAAAATCGTGAAGAATAGACAGCGCTTTTAAAAAAAGCGCTGCTATAGGTTGGAAAAGGGGGGGGGTATATGAAAGCGCTTTAAAACGCGCTGCTAAAGGGGTTCTAAGACAGCGCTTTTAAAAGCGCTGCTATAGGGTTGAAAAAGCGCTGCTAAAAGCGTTGCTGAAGGGAGGGGAA
Organism: Lathyrus sativus; assembly: GCA_963859935.3. Taxonomy (NCBI): domain Eukaryota; kingdom Viridiplantae; phylum Streptophyta; class Magnoliopsida; order Fabales; family Fabaceae; genus Lathyrus; species Lathyrus sativus. The sequence goes on along the minus strand of OZ012740.1, from coordinate 546,660,279 downwards.
GGGGGAATAAGCAGCGCTTTTAAAGCGCTGCTAAAGGGGGGAGGGAAAAGCACTGCTATAGGGTTGAAAAAGTGATGCTAAAAGCGTTGCTGAAGGGAGGGGAAGGGGGAATAGGCAGCGCTTTTAAAGCGCTGCTATAGGGTGAAAAAAACGCTGCTAAAAGTGTTGCTGAAGGGATCCTTTAGCAGCGTTTTTTCTTTAAAAAAAGCGTTGCCTTTACCTTTAGCAGCGCCACTTTTGGCAGCGCTGCTAAAGGCCAAAAAAAGCGCTGCTAAAGATCTTTTTTGGTATAGTGGGTTTTGTCTTGAGTTTTGTTGCTTGCTTCTCTATGGAGACTTTTTGGTATCTTTATGTGATGTATTCTTTAACCAAATTAATTCAAATTGAAATGCTTTAATGACAATTGCAATACCCCAAATACGATATTGTCTATTGTTACATTTAGGATACTAATATTGGTATTGAATACATACAATAGTGCCTAGATGACATAAGTACATGGAACACATGTAGTTTACAATATAGTTTATACACAACGGAAATAAAATATTTAAGGTAAGTCTTCAAGCTCCTCAAGTCATCTTGCTCTCCCCCTTTCCTGAAACCTGCTCATTTAAGATGCATGTCTCTACTACATTTAGGAGGAGACTATGGATGTATCTTCTATGTGATTTTGTTGCTTGTCTCTTAAGCTTTATTCGGTTTTAGTCTTATATCATTGAGTCTTCTCTTCAGTTGTGCATTTTTTAGGATTGAGTTTTAAATTCGTATATTTTTAGAAAGCATAATTCAATTTGTTTGAGTTTGAGTATGAACACTATGTTTTAAGTCAATTAGTCAAGTTTTTGGAACAAGAACCATATTTGTGACTGGTCAAGTTGTTGGACAAGTGACTTCGAGCACAAGATGAGGGGTGACTTGTGGTATTTAAAATTTGTGATTACTTTTATATTTTTCTCGATTAAGATCGTGTTAGTAGTTTCTTTGAGAGTAAATGACAACAAAAATAAAAGCAAATGATAAGTAGCTGAAAATAAAGAGATTGAGGGTTAGAAAGATTGCATCAGAGAGTTATCCAGGTTTGGGCTAACGTTAGCATAGTCTTGTCCCCATGAAATCTTCTTGATATTTTGACTAAAGATTTGAACTTTTACAGATTATGCCCACTAACCTTTTGATACATGCTGGTCTTTACAATGGCTTATCCCTAACCAAACACGAGTCGTTTACCCAAGCTAAAATAACACTCAAAATAGAGATTTTCCAAGCTAATCTCAAAAACCAAACAGAGATTTTAAGACTGGTTAATCTCAAGAACCAAATTATATTCTTCAAGAGTATCACACTCTTCAAAGTAATAATAAGGGAACTTCACTCAAACAATTTCTTCCTCACAAGTAGTGTTCATTCAAAAGCACCAAGGCAACTTTAAGTGAAGAAAAATATTTCTAGAGAGAGATGGAGAAAATAGAGAGATAAATTCCAAAGAAAATGTAAAACTTTGGGAATTGGTGTGAAATGAAGAGGAGGCGGCTCTCCTTTATATATAAGAATGAAAAAACGGAAAATGGAAACGATCCATGGGTCAAATTATTGATCTAATTGATTAGCATAAAGCTCTAATCAATTAGACAACTCACTTTTAATAGATTATCAAGCCCAACATGGAAAGTTTGGATATGGACTCGTTATAGGTCATTAAGACGTTGTCCTAATCAATTCGTTAATCATTTGGTCCTCTTCTAATCGATTAGATTAAGGTCCCAATCGATTGGTTAGTTCAAAAATGTTGACATTATCTTAATCACTTGGCTCAGGTTTAAAATTTTTTTTAATATATTTGATAGATTAAAAAAGAGGTTTCAAGTGTATGTGTTTGTGTGTGAGTTGCCTTAGTATCTTAGGAGTTGCTTCATACTTTTACAAAACTATGGTCACTCAGACAGACAAGATCATACGAGCTTTCACACTTCCTCTCTTTCATAACCCTGAGGCCTTCAAGATTATTTCCATATACATTTATCATATAAGTACTTCAGTGAAGTCTTGATTCTCCTACTAGATGAGGCTTGAGATGTCCTTAAGTTTGGTCACCATCATCAGGGAGTTAGAAAACCACTACTGCCGATTTCAACAGTCATTACTGTTGTCATCATCAAAAATTTTATGAAGGTTATCAGTAGGATCTTCAACTTCATACCTGCAAGTAAATTGATCCATATTTCCCTTTTTTTAATGATGAAAACACATACCGCAAGGAGATGGTAAAAGAGAAGCATATAGATGTATAATTGGACTAGTTAAGCTCCTACTCAATTAAGTTGAGAGTATATTCTACTCCCCATGAGAGTATGCATATCCCCCTTTATCATTATCAAAAAGCTAAAATTAATCAAAGCACAAAGTTCCCGTGTAAAGGGAACAAATTAAGTTATAGTTAAGGACAACACCAGTCTATAGTAAGGAGTAAGAAATAGGATCTAAGGTTTTATTCCTCTCCACGGAAGGTAGCATCCGGCTTTGAGAATAATCGATAGGTAAGCTTTGGAGAACTTCACCCCCTTGATTCTTTCTCGAATAGAACTTAAAATTCTTCGAAGCTTTCTATACCGAGAGGGAATTTTGTTGTCTACTTCTTTTTTAATTATATTATTTCCAATGGATAATCCTTTCATCTTAGGAAATATTTTGAACAACTTTATCCTCGTTGGGCCTTAGTAGAAAATAACTTGAAACTCAACCATAGGTTAGTAGAAAATAAAATTTAATTGGCTAATCAATTAATAAATAACCTACTAGAGAATAAATTAGAGTTTTTCTGATTTTTTAATCTCCATTAAGTGTACTACCTCAAGATCTCAAGGTAACTTGAGAAACCTCCCCTTTTGAGGAAACGACAAGCCACCATCAATTTTCCTTCTCCGTGAATAATTTGATACGAAGTCGGTTTAACAATTAGGACTGATAATTCCATTACAAATTTATCATCTTAACCTTTTAATAGGTTCTATGATCGCAAATTGAATGATACCATCAAACTCAATGCATTTTTCACATCCTTTGAGGGATATCATTGACATAAAAAGCATCTATAGAACACCATTAGGTAATCGCTTCTTCTAGTACACTTAAGATATTTTAGGAAGCTCACATATCTTTTGATTTTGATATGTATCATATCAAAAGTGTCCTGCCTAAAGGAGTGTTAAGATGTATTTCCCTTAGAAATGTATCAACTGACATTTTGAATGAGATGGTCTTTAACGGTCCTCTATTATTTAGTTAGACTTTGATTCTCTTAAGTTGACTTCTTTAACTTAAATTTTTTTTGAAATTTTTCTTTCCATTGATTGTCATCTTCCAAAGATGTTCTCTAAGGTATATCTGCAAAAGTAACATCCTCTACTTCTTCCTACTAGGGTTTAGTTCACCAAAGGTAATATGTATAAGCTCTTCTATAGTCATGGTACTTTCTAAAAGAGGTTTAAAAAGGATTTCACATTAGGTTTTTATATACCATGCATATAGAGGAATTAAATACACTTTCTTAGCTTTGTTATAGGTCTTGCATATAGAGGAATTAAACACACTTTATTAGCTTTGTTATAGGTCTTGCATATAGAGGAATTAAACACACTTTATTAGCTTTGTTATAGGTCTTGCATATAGAGGAATTAAACACACTTTATTAACTTTATTAGCTTTGTTAAGACTCAAAGATCCAATGGTTTTTTATTGTTTTTATTAGGCAAATGAATTTATTCCCTTGTATGGGAGGAAAAATAGAAGATATTAATTTCTTCACTTGAAGAGCAATCAGTATTATCATCTGCATCACAGTTTAACTTTTCTACCTTTGGTACCCATATCTTTTTTAGTCCTTTGATGTTAGTGGAGTACATATTATGAGTATACATCTTTCTATTTTTACGTTCACAATGTTATTTATAAAAGTATGAAGGAGGATGCCCTTCTTTGCTCTCATGACTCTTTGATAAAACAAAACATGACAATATGGCCGTCTCTATTATAGTAATCAAATTTTAGGGTTTTGCATTTAGATTTTGGTTGGGCATTTCAAATATTGCTAAAGCTTTTACAATTGTTCTTAGGCTCATAACCAAGACCATCCTTATTGTAAGATGTCATTTGGTTTCCTAACAAAAGATTCAACTTGTTTGTCCCGTTAATAAATTTATGAAGTGTGTTTTGATGATCAATTTTATGAGACGAGGGAGAGTTTTGAATTAGATCATATTGTCTCTCTCTAAGACTTTCTATTTCTTCCAACAGTTTTTTTTTCAATTCAAGGGGAAAAATAGTGTCTTTGGAGGTAGAAATAATTTGTTCTAATTTAATTGTTTCTTTTGTTAGCTTCTTACCAATAAGAAATAAATCTTAATAGGAGAAGTGGGGGGTTACCTCATCATTTTGATGATTTTCAATGAGACAGAGGTTTGCTTCTTCATTTGAAAGGTTCCATATCATCATTGTCACATGATATGTATGCTCTCTTTTTGGATTTCTTCGACTTTTTTTTAATTTTGGTTTCTTCTTGTGTTTTGAGGTAAACTTGATATTATATGCCCTTTCTCTCTGCATTGATGACATGTAGGAATGGATAATGAACTTTCTTCACTTTGCTTTTTGAGTCTTGAAGTTTATTTTTTTATGCCTTAGGAATTCCTTGAATTTTTGAAACATGCTTCATTTATTAATTTTGCTTTGAAATTCTTCATCTTTTGATTCCATATCTTCTATGTTAGTAGCTCTAAGTGCAATAACTTTCCTGTTTTTTTGTTATATTGTTCATCATCGACAAGTCTTTTCAGCTCCATCTCATGTTCCTGCAATTTACCAAAGTGTGTGTGTGTGTGTGTGTGTGTGTGTGTGTGTGTGTGTGTGTGTGTGTGTGTGTGTGTGTGTGTGTGTGTGTGTGTGTGTGTGTGTGTGTCTGTGTGTGTCTGTGTATCCATCATTGCTAAATTCTAAGATTTCAAAAATTGCAGTGACTTCAGGTTCCCAACTATGATTTAACCATCTAAGAATATTTATAACCAATTCTTCATTTGAAATGTTTTTTCCAGAGTTCGCATATGACTCACAATATGGGTCAATCGTGTTTGCATGTGATTAATGCTCTCTTCAAGTTTGATCCTGAAGAGTTCATACTCATGGTCTAATGTGCCCAACCTTGCCATTTCCATCTCAATAGTACCTCCGTGGGTGATTTGGAGGATGTCCCACATTTCTTTTGCAGATTCACAGGGAGAAACTCGCAAAAACTCATAAAGACTGCAAGTGGTAGTGATGACAACTTTTGCTTTCAAATTGCGCTGCATATTTTCTTTATCATCTTTGGTCTAGTTCTTTTCAGGCTTATTTTCTACAACACCATTAACTATTTATGTAGGAACAAATGGACCTTCATTTACAGCTTTCCAAATACCATGATCAATCCCTTCTATGAAAAACTTAATTTTTCTTTCCACAAACTATACTCTTTTCCATTAAAGAATGGGGGTTTGCTTAGTGGATAGCTTGAGGTCATTTTTCCTCTTGGGGAGATTAGTTCTTGACATGATTTAGGATTTAATTCCACTTGTTAAACAAGTGACTTTAAGCACAAGAAAGGGGTGAGTTATGTTATTTAAAATTCGTGATTACTTTTATACTTTTATCGATTAAGATCGTGTTAGTAGTTTCTTTGAGAGTAAATGACAACATAAATAAAAGCAAGTGATAAATAGTTGAAAATAAAGAGAGTAAGGTTTAGAGAGATTACACCATAGAGCTATCCAAGTTTGTCTGAACATTGGCCATGTCCTGTTCCCAAGAGATCTTCTTAAGATTTTGGCTAAAACATTGAGCTTTTTAAGGTTGTACCCACAAAATTTTTTATACAAGTTAATGTTTACAATTGCTTGTCCCTAATCAAACTATAATACTTTACCCAAGCTAAAATAACAATCAAAATAGATATTTTTTAGGTTAATCTCAAGAATCAAACAAAGATTTTAAGACTGGTAAATTTCAAGAACCAAACATTATTCTTCAAGAGTATTGCACTCTTGAATGTAATAACAAGGGCAATTCACTTAAACAATGTCTTCCTCATAAGTAGTGTTCACTCAAAAGCACCAAGACAACTTTAACTGAAGAAAGTTATTTCTAGAGAGAAAGGGATAAAAATAGAGAGATAAATTCTAAAGAAAGCGTAAAACTTTGGGAATTGGTGTGAAATGAAGATGAGGCGGCCGTCATTTATACAGGAGAAGAAAAATCGGGAAAAAAATGATCCATGGGCAAAATTAATGAACTAATCAATTACCATAAAGCTCAACTCGATTAAATAACTCACTTTTAATCGATTATCAAGCCTAGCATGGAAAGTTTGGATATGGAGCCTTTACCGGTCATTAAGAGATTGTCCTAATCGATTAGTTAATCATATGGGCCTCTTCTAATCGATTATTTAGTTCAAAAATTCTTCAAATCAATTGTTTTAAGGTACTAATCGATTTACTAGTTCAAAAATATCTTCCAATTGATTATTTTAAGGTTTCAATCGATTGGTTAGTTCAAAAATGCTTCAAAAAGAAGATTGACAATATCTTAATCAATTGGCTCAAGTTTGAAATTTTTTTAATGTATTTGATAGATTAAAAAGAGGTTTCAAGTGTGTGTGTATGTGTGTGTGTGTGTGCGCGCGTGTGTGTGTGTGTGTGTGTGTGTGTGTGTGTGTGTGTGTGTGCGTGCGTGTGTGTGTGCCTTAGTGTATTAGGAGTTACTTCCCCACTTTTACAAAACTTGGTAATTCAAAAAGACACAACCAGGTGAGCTTTCACACTTCATCTCTTTCACAACTCTAAAGCCTTCAAGATTTTTTTTCTAGATACATTGATCATATAAGTACTTCAATGGAGTATTGATTCTCATACTAGATTAGGCTTGAGATGTCCTTAAGTTTTTTCACCATCATCATAGAGCTGGAAAACCATTACCACCAACTTTACCAACTTCAACAGTCATTTGTGTTATCGTCAACAAAACTTTATAAACGTTATCAGTTGGATCATCAACTTCAAACATGAAAGCACATAAATCCACACAAGTAATGTCACAAGTAAAATCTCAAAATATATTTAAGAACTTCAAAATTTGATATTTTAGGTGTGTGATTCAAATCACACACCCTATGAGTCGAATCAAATCAAATAGAGGGAAAACATGAGATTTTGTAAGCCTGTGAGTTGAATCAAAGATTAAGCTTGATTCGAATCATGTAACTCTGAATCAGATCACAAGTTACACATGAGTTAAATCATGAAACTTCTATCAGCCTCTGTCTTGTTTGAGTAGAATCTTGACTTCTTCATGAATCAAATAACCACTTACATGAGTCGAATCACAGTATATACTTAACTAGATTCTATTGCACCCCAAAAATTTTCCCTCTTACCTTAAATGGCTTATGTTTGCACCCATATGCATTCCATATACATATATTCATGCATTGCATTGGTCTTCTAGGACATGGGATCACACTGTATTTCTCGCATTTCAGAGCTTTCTTCATTTCAAAGGTTGTTTCAGCAATATTCAGAGCTAAACAGACAGTCATCAAACATTTACTTTGCTCAGCAGATGGTTTGATTTTTTTAGAATCAGGAACACAAAGCACAAAGTTCACATGATATGGTTTTAGACAGGTTATCTATCATGTTTCAAGTTTTATTCAAGCTCAGTACTCAAGGCAAAGGTTCAATTGGGGAGTCGTGCTCAAAACGGGGTGTAACGGGCCAGAAAATTCACTTTTTTACCTTCGTAATCAATTACAGCATATTGTGTAATCAATTACGGACACGAAAACAACCCAGGATGTCATTTTTTGCCTTCGTAATCCTTTACACAGAATCCCGTAATCCGTTACGCAAGCAGATTTTGCAAAAGAGCAATTTTTTCAGTTTTGCAGCAGCTTGTGGTCTTTTTCTTTGCTTGTTTCATTATAGTATCTTGTGGAAGGATCTAGAACCTACATTTTTAACCAACTCCAAAGCAAGTGCCAAGCCTAAACCCAAACCGAATTCAAGAGCTAATTCCAAAGCATACTTCAAACCTCTTTTACACTCTAAATCTAGAGCATATTTAAGTGAATTTGCTCTAAATCTCTCACAACTTCACTCACTATTTCATTTCCTTCTCAATTATTTACCATTCTCTCTCACTTTTCTCTCATTTTTCTCTCATTCCAAAACCCTTACCAAAGCTCCATAACCAAAAGCTTCATAAATTGTACATTGCAATTTGTGAGTTCTTGAGCAAAACCTTCATTACATCATCTTCCATTGTTCAATTCTGAAGTTGAAGCTTATTTGGATCTAGATCTAAAGTTTGGAAGCACTTTCTTGAAGCAACTTTGAAGCAAGTTCATCTTATTGTATTGTTCTTCAAGTTTCTTGCTAGGAATTCATTGGATCTTTGGTTTTCTTTGCTTGATCTATCAAATTTTGTTTTCAACACTTACCAAAGCAAGTCTTCACTTTGTAGGTTGGTGATTCTTAGATCCAAACTCATTTTAGCTTATTTATAACTTTCACAATGTAGATCCATTGGTTTTTTGTGTGAATTGATCCATTGACTGATTTAATTGTTGATCTTGATGTTTGATGGATTCAATTGGTGTTTAATTGTTGATGTTTGATGTAATTTTCATGTACAATTGCATGCTCTAACATTTGGTTTTGAATTGGAGAAGTGATTCTAAAAAGTGCTTTTCATGAAGTTATTTTTGCTATTTTTTGCCTCTGTAATGGATTACAAGATTTTGCGTAACAGATTATGAAGGCAAAAAATGACCTGGATCTGCCTGTTTTGTGACTGTAATTGATTACGGCATTTGGCGTAATCCTTTACGGCTGTGATTTTTGCAATTTTTGTTGTTTTTGCTGACTGCTTTGGTCCCTTTCCTTTGGGAACTTGTTATCACTTTGTATTATCATTTTTCTTGATATAACTTAATCTATTTGTAGTATTTATGAGGGTTGTGGTTAGCTTACACGCTTAAAGTTTGTGATTGTTAGTTACATGTTCATGATGAGTACTTGATCGTATTGATTGCATGTTGATTAATCTTGCTTGATGGTTAAAGCGTGCTTGCTTATGTTAATTCATTGTAGATTATTGCTTGCATGTCAACATTGCTTAATCTTGGTTTACATGATACATGTTTATGCTAGTGGTTTAACTGTTGGTACATGTTCATATCAAGTGCTTTAATTACATGATACATGTTCTTGATGATTGTTTGTTTGATGATACATGCTAATGCTAGCTCATTCTCGTATCGCATATTCATGTTAATATGTGCTTGATCTTGTTAATGCATATATTGTTGTTGTTGTACATAGTTGTTGTATGAACACATGTTGTAAAGTGCCATTATTCTGTCTTGCTACATATACACCTGTTGTTGTTCTGAAAACATACGTTGTTAAATGTCGTGTTATGTTGTTGCTATATTTTATCATTGTGTTGAGCTGGAGCGCTATTGTTTCTGTTGTTTTTGGTTAATTTTCTTTGTTTTTGCTTGTCTTTACATGCTCCCTTAGTGCCTCATAGTCCAACTTAATTTTTGATTAAACTTGGAGTAGGATAGACTTTAGGTTGCTAATCCTTTGCATGAAAACGTTAGGGTACTTCTCTTTCAATCCTCAACTATATGATCATTTAGCATGACAACATTTAGGGTGGAGATCCCTTAGTCTTTATCTTTTTCCCTTTGAGTCTCTCTCTTCTCTCTCTTAAACCAATTCAAAATACGTAATAAATACAATGTCTATAGTACGTCACGAGCCTTAAGTGCATGGGAAAAAATGAGTGGGAGTCTCTCCTTACTTATTCTAGAATGCTTTGCATACGTCCCGTCTGGGGGCGATCTTGCAAAGTATTCGCTCCTATGTCATAGAATTTAGTGTGATAAACATCAAGAAATAAAGTCAATTAATTCTTTAAAACACTTGAACAAATGCAAAACATTTTGTCATTCGGGATTTTCTCCTCAAACCTTTTCAGAAAGGGCATGCTACTTCCGTTCTATCGCAAACAGGCAACGCCCCTAACTACTAGAACATGAACGTTAGCATTGTCCATAAAAGACACCTAGCAACCCGTGGTCCCACGAACTACGAACGCTCTGATTTCTTCATTCCCGTTCGAATGAAGATATGTAGGCACAAGACGGCGAAGTCTTGGCAAGCACCCTTCCCCCCTTTCACCCGTAGTCTTTTGAACTACGTTGACTCTGACTTTACCATTGCACGAGGGAATACGTAGGCATAGGACGGCGAGGTCCTATCGAGTCTCCTTTTTTGTTTTTCCCCTTTTTGTTTCTGCTTTCCCTTAGCAAGTAAGCTTTAAATAAACATACCCTTTGATTAGAACAACAAGATTGGAACCCGTTGAGTACAACGGACGCGAGGGGTGTTAATACCTTCCTCTCGCGTAATTGACTCGTGAACCCGGAATTTGGTCGTGAGACCATGTTCTTTCCCTTTTGAGGTTTTCTTGATGTTTTTCTTTCCACGTTGGGATAAATAAAGTTTGATGGCGACTTTGTGTCTTCGCTAGTGGTTTTTCGCGGTAGCGAAAAATTCATAGCAAATTGAGCTTCTCATTAAGGGTAGATCTTGTTCCATATTACTTTGCCACTTGACTCAAATCATTCAAGTCTTCGTGACTCGAATCAAACATGATTTTTCACCACTTTTCATGTTTAATCTCCAGCTCTTATAAATTAGTTTTTTTATTAAGATCAAACACAATGTCAGAAAATACATACTTCCATTTTCGTGTTCCATCTCCAACTAAGTTCTAAATCTTTGTTCAACACTTGCAAACGATTTATTTCATCTTCTATCTCATTCTTTCATGGTATACATGGCATAATATAAGTGAAATAGATGTAATACTAATATTTTAGTTAACATAATTGAGGAAAAGAGAGGATGTGGGCGATTACAGTTGAACTGTGAAGGTATCCTAACCCGTAATCCCATAGAAAAACATGAGGCGATTACGATCGGCCCATAATCTAATGGAAGAACATAGGCGGTTACGACCGGCCCGTGAAGGCATCCCAATGTGTAGTCCCATAAAAAGCCAAAGGCAATTACAATCATCTTGTGAAGGCATCCTGGCCTGTAATACCTCCCAGCTCAAATACACACACATACACCACAATCTGGAGCTGTTATGGCCTATCTGAAATGGGCATTATGACCAGTGTTTTAAAAACCAGACCGTTTATCAAACCATTGAGGATATTGGGTCACTTGTTCATTGGTCGAACCACTGGGTCACTGGTCTAACCACATGGTTAAACTAGATTAGACTGGATAACTCGGTTGAATAAACTAATCTCTATAATAAAACTATATAGTTATGAAACTAATCGAACTGAATAACTCGATCTCTAAAGGAAATCACAACACCTAAAAAAATTCAAAATTTTTAAATATCATAATTCTACAAGTTCATTCTTTAAATTCAAATTTTAAACATAGTCATCACACACAATAATACAAATTCAAAAATAATTTGAACAAAGTCTAATTCCAACACAAACTGAATAATAAAATAACTGATTGTGTCTAATAAGTTTAATTCAATAGAGGGAAAGTTGTTCCAAATAAGTTTTGAACAAAGTTTATTTATATTTCAATTTAAATTTTCAAATATTTTTTATAAAAAAACATCATTTTGTCTAAGAAAAAAACAAGCATTTAACCCTCTGATTTTCAAAAATCAACGACTCTCTATTTTTCACCAGTTCTCACTAGTTTAATAGCTTACCTGGTCCAACAATAAGACCATGTCAATAACCCCTCTGATTCCCGGTTCAATCGGATCAAGCGGGTTTTTAAATACTGATTATGACCCTTAACAATCCCAAAAACATGGATTTTTGCATTCTCTCACCTGCAACGAATGAAACTCCCAGGTAATAGTGTAACACACACACACACATGAAAGTCCCAGCTAATAGTATAACACACACGCGAAAGTCCCAACTAATAGTATAAAACACATTAAGGCAAACATTCACATGCCACAGTACTCATATATGCAAACACATCATAAAATAAAAACCTAACCATATAACCCTAACATGCAAAGTCCTATGTGATGTATCCCATTCAAAACTATGAGAACCCCACCTTTTCTTTTGCTTTTAGTTTCAAGAGAGGATTTGGTAGAGATTATGAGGATGATGATACATAATCATTGACCTTTTCACTTATTTTTTCTTCAATGATCAAGATTTCCTAACATGCAAAGCAATTCCTGAAACTTGTTCAAGCTTTCTCTTTATCATATTCCCTTACTTACACTTCTCTCTCTCTCTCTCTCTGAGGAAAAGTTATGGCTTTCTCACAAAAAGCGATTTATATACTCACTTATGAAAATTTACCAAAAAAGATATCGCTCTTATGTTCAATTTACAATTCATGTTATTTGCGTCAATTAGTCTTAAACTCCAACTAGTTTTCCATAATTTTCCTATTAATATCCACTAACCTCCATTACTCCATTAGTTAAGGTTTGGAAAATGAGGGATATTACACTTCCCCCCTCCAAATTAAAATTTCCTCCTCAAAATTTAAGGGATTTCTTGAATAGGTGAGGGTAGTTTGCGTGCATTTTTTATTCCAGTTCCCATTGTAGATTCCTTGGGGTGAGACTCTTCCCATTGTAGGTTGTGGTTGAAAAGTGAGGTTTGCTACAATTTCAATAGTATTTGAAAGGATAGATTGAAAAGGATCTAGTACAAACTTCCTGAGTTAAGACACATTGAATACACCATGTAGTCCGAATAGGTAAGGCAATGATGAAACTCTGTAATTATGTAATCTTTACGAGTATTTTCGATAATATTAATGAACTTTTGAGTAATAGAGGAGATAAAACGATGCAGAAGTGAGCAAAATAGCCAAGAGAAAAAGTATTGGGGACTTAAAAAATGTGAAGAAAAAGTCAAAAATAAAAAAGAAAAAAGAAAACGTCTCATGGGTTTCTCGCGACCATGATGCTCTCATGGTGGGTATGTTAGAAAAGTATCGTGATTGCGATATAACGCATCATAGTTGTGATGGTACAAATTTCTGACGCGTTTTTGGAAACTTTAGATAGAAAAATATGCTTCATTTTTTAGGGGTTTTGATTTTTATGCGAGAAAGTGACTTCAAGTACAAATTTGGAGAGGTTTGGAGTGATTGGAGACATACATTTTCATTAATTTTCATGAACTCTTGATATCAACTCACAATATTTTATTATTTAACCATGAGTAACTAGATTTTTTTTTATTAGCTCTTAGAAGATGAACTTGATTTTACTTTGTGGGTCATATGATTGTTTGAGGTTATTTGAATATTTTAATTTTATAATTTCTATTTAATTGCTTTTATTTTTAATGCTCTTTGAGTGTTGACGAGTGTGCAAAGTGAATTTATATGAGTAGGGATTATTGACCATAAGTTTACAGATCAGAAATAGAGAAATTGTTCAACTTAGTAATTAACTAGGAATAGGTAATTATAAATTGTGGTTAGAGAATTAACGCACATGGATCATCTAGTTTTACTTCGAATTTGCATAAGGAATTAGCGAGTTGTTGTCTAAATTAGTGAGTTGTATACCAAGGAATTGGCTACAATGGAATTGTTAATTCTCTATAAAACTATAAGTCGATTCAATTCAAATAATTCACAATCATCAATAGGGGAACATTAAGGGATTCAAATAAGATCTAATTTCTTTCTCATTATTTGAAATTTTATCAAGTTTTATTCGCGTAATCATTTTCCACAAAACCAATCTTAATACTCGTCGTAGTTACTTTCAATCGCACGATTACAGCCTTATTTAAAATTGCAATCCCTGTGGAGACGAATTTATTTTTTATTACTTCGACTGTATTGGTACACTTGCTAAGAAAGTCGTTAAGTTTTTGACGTTGTTGCCAGGAATTATTGATAATTTCAACAAGGCTATTTTGTATGACGTTTTTAATTTTTATTTTTATTTTTATTTCATTATTGTTTAATTTTGTTTTTATTTTATACTCTTATTCAATTTTGTTTTGTGCAATGCTATTAAGGTATTGCTTATTTGTTTATGTGAGGTTCATATTCAACATTGATACCATTTGATTCAGAAATCAAAATAACAACACAAGTAATTACAAAAGCGAAAAGAGAAGTACTATATGTTAAGGACGAAATGGAAGAAGAAAGAGAAGATATGGATAATTATTACAAGAGTACTGATGTTGGACAGATATCTTTAGGCTTTCAATTAGCTAACATTGTAACATTTAATATTAAAAATTATGGGGTTTCGGGTTTAAGAGACAACCCTCTTGAATGACAAGCTATGAGAGATCCTTGGGAGCACTTGGGTAAGTTTTATGAGACTTGTTCGATGTGTAAGCCAAATGATGTGACCGACGATTGGGTAAAATTATGGTTATTTTATTTTACTTTGATAGGTAGAGCAAAGGATTGATTCTAGTGCATTCCAAATGGTACGATTCAGACTTGGAAAGAATTGGAAGACGAATTTCTGGAAAGGTACTTCTCAAATACTGAGTTTTTAGAAAGGAAAGCTGGAATTATATATTTTAATCAAGGTGATTCCGAGTCATTATCTGATACATATGGGAGATTCAAGATGTTACTCTGAAAGTTTCCTAATCATAATATAAGTCCTATGGAACATATCAAACATTTCGTTAGAGGCCTAAAAACTCCTACGAGAATGCTTCTATATGCCTCAACTAGAGGTTCATTAAGAAGTAAGATTGAAGATGAGGTAAAATAGATGATTGAAAATATGTGCCAAAATATATCACTTAAGTGATCAAATAGTGAAACTCGAGAGTGTTCTAAAATTATATTCTAATACAACATTGTTAGCTTAACTTTAGGTTATTTCTAAATATCAAGCATGTAGCCACACTTGGTCAAGCAAATGCGAGCCAGGTTTAAAATTTAAGGTGTGATTTCTATGGGGAAGAACATGTGAATGGTAATTGTGTACCAGAGGGAGTTAATTTTGAAGCTCAATATTAAAAATTTCAAAAAGGCATGCCAAAGTGTGAAGAATAGAGCAAAAACTATAAATAAGGGGAGAATTGGGACTTAGAAACATTATGAAGAAAGAGAGAAGAAAAAAGAAATGTTGACCCCTGGATTTCACGTGTACGCTAAGCATCCCATTATGGCGCGATGCAGGTCTCATCGTGGCGAGATGCTGCAAAAATTTCTCACACGCTTTACAACTTTAAATAGAGAATGTTGGCTACTTTTTAAGGGTTCCTAATTTTGATTAAAAAAGTGACGGCTTGAAATACCAAAGTGACAATTGTGAGAATTTTGGATGTCGTTGAAGACCTTTATATTCCTTGATTTTCATGTTCTCTGCATCTAAACTCATGGTATTTGGTATATTCACTATGAGTAGCTAGATTCCTTAGATTAAGTCTTTTTAGACAAACCTCTTTATACTTGTTAAATCATATGGTTGTTGGATGTTAATCGGATTATTTCATGTTATTGTTATTATTTATTTGTCTTTGTGTTCATTTTTTTTTATGTATTGACAAATGCATGAATCGATATCAGATGAGAAGTTAGGGAATTATTGTGTAGGTTAGTGAGTTGTACACTAAGAAATTGGGTGGAGTAGTCGTGTTACTTCGCCATAATACTTAAACATATCATAAATTTGATTAATGCACAGTTCATCAACAAATAAGAGTAGGGAAGTCAAAAGAGGACCTAATCGCGTATAGTCATTTCAAATTAATTTTAAGTATTTTATCATTTTATTTATGAACTAAATCAACCTTAAAAACCCCATTGTTATTTACTTTAATTCACACATAATTACCTTGTTAAAATTTGCAATTCCAATGGAGTCGGTTTTTTTTAATTATTTAGATGATACTAGTATACTTGCTAGAATTGTCCATTAAGTATCACCCTCTTTCACTTCTCTTTTGAATTTGAAATAATCTATTGACTTTCCATTGACAAGGATAGACAACCAAAGTGAGTGTAAAATTTCTCTGATCCAACTGCAAAACTTGTCATAAAAATTAAAGGTCTCTAAGTACATTTAAATGGAAGTTCCACTCTAGAGTATCAAAGGATTTTTTAATATTTATCTTCGTAATGACATTCTCTCCCAAAAAAAAAGTGTATATATAGCGTTTATGGCCTCTGAGACAATTACAACACAGACATTATATAAATCCTATTTGGTTGGAGAATATGATTTTGAAGGCTATGAATTAATGGGTGTTCAAATCAATGGGTTATTTAAATTATTCATATCCATATCCAAATCAGTTATTTAAATATTAAATAACTATTAGTATGATTTTAATCAAATACATATTTTAGATAGGTTATTAATATACTTTTAGCCAAATTCATATTTTGGACATTCATATTCAAAACAAAAACCAAATTAATCACTTTTTTTTTTATTTTTAAAAATTTTGTTTCTAGAAAAATTCTTTTTTTTTTCAAAAAAACAAAATTAAATATATGATTTTTGAAAATAAAATAAATTTTGTTTTTTTAAGAGATATCGAAGGTATTACTTTGACACCTCAATGTCATTTGATCCTGATTTATTTATATAAAATTGTTTAAATTGTTTTTATAATTAAATAAATGATTTTTTTATTATCTTATTATAAAAATGATTTAATTTAATTTTAAGATTTAATTTTCAAAAAAACAAAGTTTAAACTGGTTATCAAACTAAAACATATATATCTTTATTGACAAAAAATATAAAAAAAAATTGGAGGAAAAAATGTTTTATGACACAAATTATTAATTTACTTACATTATAATTGACTAGCGTCCAGACGGGCACTCGCGTGCCCGTCTGTCCGCTTTTTTATTGTACACATATAAATATAAATGATATATTTTTATTTAATATTAATTTTATATGGAAGTTATGTGGGAAATTATTAGTAGGGAGTTATATGAAAGATGATAGTAGTAGTTTAATGGAAGTTGTTGTGTAAGTTATATATTTTAAAATAAGGGTAAATTTGGTATATAAAAAAGCTACACCAAAAACCAAGTATTGCCTTTATATATGTTATAGATTATAGATTATAGATTATGTGTGTGAATGATTCTTCCGTGTCTTCAAACTCGCCTCGCAACCGATTATGGATTTATAATTGATTATGCTATGTGTCTAGTTGATTTTTATAATTGATTATGCTATGTTGTCTTAAAACTCGCCTCACAAGTTTTGTGTAATTGATTATGATGCATATTAAATCTAATATTTCCTAAATGTTTTCAAATAATTTATTATGGTCACCTAAAAATCGATCATGGACAGTATTACATATCAAAATTATGACTACGACCTAATTGGACAATTATACCTTAGTTATATATTAGAAACTTGGGATTGTTTCAAATCAAACCATTTGATTGAAATCATCTCTAAGAATCTTTTTCCCTTTGCAATGCTCTATTTATAATTACTATTGTAACACATGAGACTCAATTTGTTTCATTCATATATGAGGTTGTTAATATGAGATTTTCGACCTAGTATGTTCGATAGGAGTGGAGATGTCAGATAAAAATACAAGCTAAGTATATGTAGTTGTTGTGAATTGATGTCGTTAATAACAGAGATAAAAATTGATTTTTTTGAAGAAACACAAGAAACTCTATTAGGTTTCATAAAGTAAAAGAGAAGAATGAAGAAGAATAGAGAATTGGTTAAATTTGTTTTACTATTCACTTTCTCAATAAGAGTTTAAAGATTACAAGTGAATACCAACAATTAACCTCTCTCAACAACCTAAGAGAACTAGTATATTTATAAGCTACTAAGCAAACTTAGATTACAAGATAACTTAACAATTGAGCTTATAAGTAAGGCTCAATTCGACATGCTAACAATCCTAGCATTTCGACTATTGCATGTGTCATACCCCCAAAATTTACCCCTAGACTCCATCATCATTTGCATAGCATCCAACACATTTTAGGTGTGTCATTCATGCATAGCTAACCCTCAAAATTATCAAAATATTTGTCTTGCTTTGCTTTATTTGTGAATTAGGGTTTGCATCAAGGAGATTATTTGTTGATAAGTCAAAGTCTTGGATTGATCATCAATATATCACGTTCTCATGATCAAGAGTTTCCATACATCAACAATCAAGTGTATTGTGGTCTCATTACAAGTTTATCAAGTTTCAAATTAATCCGGTCCACAAATTAGGGTTTATGAGTCAAAGTCAACTCCACCTTTGACTTTTAACCAAGACATGATCTCAATCCTTGGGGCATGATTCAAGACACTCAAAGACACCTTTGGAGTCCATCCATAGTGTTCAAATAGCTCAATGTTGATTTCATTGAAGTATGCAATTTGGATTTCATCTAATACAAAAGTCAACCACTGATCAAGCCAAGTTTAACTTTTGAGATTTTGGTCAAACATGAACTCCACAAGTCAAGAATCATGACAATATTCCAATTGGACTTTGATAAATCAAGAAAATTAAGGAAAACATCCATGATTCAAGATTTGGGGAAATTAGGGTTTCATAATTTTTTCTAAGTTATGAAATTCTATGATTTTTGCCCAACTTCTCAAGACCATAACTTCCTCATCCAGCAACCATTTTCTTTGCTCCAAATACCAAAGTGAAGATCTTGCTACATACTACAAATTTGTCATATGGGATTATTTTAAAAATATCCATAGATTAAGAGATATGAGTCCATGAAGTGGAGCGTTCATTACTTTTTGAACAAGAACACTTGGAAAAAATTTCAACAAAATCTGCCTTGTCATGTAGCTCACTTGTTGGCCATTTTTTCACTACTATACCTTTTGATTCAAGAAAAGTTGTCAACATGAAAGTTGTAGAGAATGTTTTAAGCTTTCCAAAATGTCTAAGAATACAATTTTATCATATTTGAGCTAGGAATTTTGAAGAGATGAAGTTATCCTTCAAAACCTGAATTTTTGTTCATGTTCATGCCAAGTTCTTGTTGCAAACCCTAGGCAAAGCTATGCAATATTACTTTGCAGACTACATTCCTTGTAAATATCCCTCTAATCATAAGTTTACATAAGTTTGTGATGCATTGTTTAAAGGTTTGAGTCATTAACTAAGTTGTAATGTCATTCATGGATTGTTTTATAAGAAAGTTCACAATGTCATTTGCATAAAGTGACTTTAATCAAGAAGTCAACTTGTCTTGAGCCTCTACATTGTTCCTTCTACACACAAACTCTTCTTGGCACAAAAGTAACACCACTTTAGGTTTCAACCACTCTAAAAAGGCATTGTACTATGCCTTGAAACCCCAAAAATCCATGGAACTACCACTTTGAATCCAACCAAGTCAATTGCTCCAAACTTGGATTCTCCATAACCCTTAATCCCTCAACCTTTCTCTATAAATAGAGGGTATTTCCTCAGTCCAAAACACATTGAAAATACACAAAAACATTGAGAAACACTTGCTCACACCAGAAGTTGCATCAAAACCTTCATTGTGCCAAAAACCTCCATTTTTCACAAACTTGTCCAAAATATTCCATAGCCAAAAATCCATTAAGCCACTCATCCACACACATCACGAAATACATAACAAAGTTGTTCCAACCATCATCTTCATCAAAACCCCTCAGAATAAAAAAGTTAACCTTCAACACTCATTCTATTGACTTTTTGCATAAAACACCTCAACTCTTCATTCAATCCTTTTCCAAACCATTCAAGCCTTCAAATACCATCCATAGACCTTTCACAAACTGTCCAAAACAATATTTCACAGATGTAACACCATTTCCATAAGAATCAAATTAACACTTGACCATCTTGCAAGAGGATTTGTGTCAAAGTATTAAGGTTGCTTCAATCCAAAGTAAGAATTGCAAAACCATCTGAGAGGATCATAAAAGCTTCTTAGATAATTATCTTGCTTATATAATCACTTGAAAAGGGCATTGAACCTTGTTTCAATAGGTAAGTGCATAGTTTCTGTAACTCTTTGATTTTGATATCATTTTCATATATGTGAGTTGCCAAACCATTTCCCATCATGTAGACATCATAAACCCCATGCCAATTGATCTTATTACTACACATGATTTCATTTTGCATTTTAGTTATAGGGTTTTTACTGATTGCACTCTGATTATTTGATATATGTTGAGAATTAATACAATTAATTGGTACCATTAGAATCCTGGTGAAATTCTGAGCATTTTTCATTTTTATATTGTCATACCCTAATTTTTTATCCTAAAATTCTGTTTTTCGCTTCGCATCGTCTGCATAGCATATCATGCATTTCATCTTGCATCATACCCAATTTATCAGCTGAAATAAACTTGTTAGATTTACAGTTGAATCGGTCAAACTAAAAGTCAAAAGTGCGTAAAATCGGTAGACGAAAAATTTTAAAAGCAAGCCTGCAAACGTCAATGATATTAATCTAAGTTTCGCGTAGTTTAATCTGGTGTGCTCATTTAAGTTTTTTGACCACTTTTTGGTCGCATTTTGAACAGTTTAAGTCACTTAACCGGGTAAAATTAATTTTGAAATTCGACCAAATGG
Source organism: Lathyrus sativus (assembly GCA_963859935.3). Taxonomy (NCBI): domain Eukaryota; kingdom Viridiplantae; phylum Streptophyta; class Magnoliopsida; order Fabales; family Fabaceae; genus Lathyrus; species Lathyrus sativus. Next base: position 546,639,584 of record OZ012740.1, on the reverse strand, counting down.
TGTATTTTTTGAATATGTTTATTTCGCGCTGATTATTTTGGTGTGATCATTTTATTTTTTCGAGCACCTTTCTGCCCGACTTTTTTATTTCGTTTTTTAATTATTTTTAGTTAAATAATCATTTAATTTATTTAGATTTAATTATATATTTAATTTAAATTTATATTTTTACTAATTAATTTTTTTTTAATTTAATTTTTTTTATATAAAAAAATACAATCAAACATCAGCAAGACCACTTCAATTTCTTTCTAAAACAAGACCTAAACATGTTCCTAACAGTATATATCCTTTCCAAAACAAGGCTTAAATATGTTTAAGACAGGTTCAATTTCTTTCTAAACATACACAAACATGTTCCAACACAATAACAATATTTTTATGAATTACAGGACAAGGAGACAAGATTTTAAACTCTTTCAAAATAGGTTCAGACATGTTGATGAAGAATTCTTAAGCCACAAAACCTGATGGTTATAAAAGAGCTGCATACACACAAATAAAAAACAACAAACAATCACACTAAGAAACACACGTATACACCTCACAAATCTGCCTTCAAAGCTTCACATTGCCATGTTGTTTTGATAGAACCACTCTCCAAACCGACCTGCACCACGCATGAAAAACACCAACATAACCGCATTGTACATCCTGTTCACGCCGTGCTCCACTTTTCCGTTTCTATTTTCGCCCATCATTTTTTGAGCAAGAGAAAAGTTAGCTTGTTTGAACTTTGCTTTGCTGCTTGTCTTTTAGTTACTGTAAGTACCTATTGCATAAAGTCCTATGGTTTTCCTTTATTTATTTATTTTATTTTCAAAACAGGTACATACCACATACGTTAGATATATATTAGGTATCATAGAAACTATATGTTAGTTTAATAGATAATATATTACTAACTTTAAGTGTAGCTTTCTTTAAGTCACTTATGGCTAGACTTTTTTAATTATAATTTTAGCCTATTTAACTAAAAGTCTGCTACACGTCACTCGCTAGACTTTAAGTATAGTTTTTTTTTTTTTTTTTTTAAATATTTTTTTTCTTTTATTATTAATTTTAGCCTATATAATCAAATAACATTTTAATTATTATTTTCTAGTTTTTTTAATCTTTTAGTTTAATTATTTGTTAAATATTTTAAAATTTTAAAATTTGTTTTAATTATCTTTTTATTTTAATTCATGCAATATTAGAAATACCAAAAGAATATGAGATGCATATTATTTTCATGAATTTATTTTAGAATTTTATTTGTTTTATTTTGACTTAATGTCTTTCCATGTGGAATTTTGGTCCTTGTGATGTCTTACTCATGAATATTTGTATTTACAATTATTATTTTCACGATTCTATGCGGTGATTGTTTGTTGATTTTATGTGCTAATGATTTCTCGCGATGCTTTACCGCGTATCTTTGACTGTTTGTTTCCTTACACGATGCTTTGCCGTGTCCGTTTATTTTTATTTGCTGTCTTATTACCATGGCGTCCTTCCATGCATCTTCTGTGTCTTGTCAGCCATTTACATGATGTTCTTCCATGTACCTTCTGCTGCTTTCTACTCCTTGTTGACCTAATCCAAGGGAAAGAATTATATGTTGACTTATTGTCATATGCATTGCATTTCATTCGCATTGCTCTTCTCCCTTTATCTCACGCCGCTGCGCAATCAAGACTAGTTTATCTTACCCTTTCATCCTAGCCTTAGGATTAGAGTCGCCACACTCTTTGTATGTGTTCTGCCATGGACACTTGCTTCTCTTTCATCCTAGCCTTAGGATTAGAGTCGTCGTACTCTATGTAAGTGTCCTGCCATGGACATTTCCTTTCCCGTTCAACCTAGCCTTAGGTTTAGAGTCGCCGCACTTTATGTAGCTGTCTTGCCGCAGACGCTTGCCTCCCCCTTGGAACCTTGACCATTGTCAAGAGTTCCTCACCCTTATTGAGGGAAACTACAAATGCTCTGATTCCATTCTCGTCAGGATACATAGGCATGAGATGCGATGTCTTGGCGAGCATACTTAGGACTAACACCTTAGGTTTCCCTTTACCTTTTCACCCTTTAGCAGACAAATAACAAATAACACAATAAAACAAGAGGTTTTTGTAGAGTACTATAGATACTTAGGATGTTAGCATCTTCCCTAGGTATAACCAACCTCTGAATCTTAGTTTCTCTTTTGCTTTGCATTGCATATTTTGGGTTATTCGTTCTTTTTCCCTTCCCTTGGATAAATTAAAGATTGATGGTGAATTAAGATTTGTGATTCAATTTAATCAATAACTTGATATTTAATTCTCACCGCAACATATACCATGAGAAAATATTGAGAAACAAAGGAGATGGGTTTTCTTGAATTTCAAAAACGAAGGTTGAAGATGATGATTTGATGGCGCGTTTCTGATCTTTGAAGCTTTATTAATATTTATTTTTTAGCTGCCATATTATTGTTGAATAGGAATTATGCCATGATGGAGAGAACGTGTGTTTGGAGTGTATTATGTGCATGAGATTTGGGATTTGAATCCCCCTCGCCCCAGACCTTTTGGTTGTTTTTTATTTTGCATATTTGTCATGCTAGTTTCATATATTATGTGTTGCAGGCGTATGTTTTCATGCTTAGGAAAATGGCCCAGTGGTTAGGATTTTAGGCAGTAACCAAGAGGAGGTGGGTTCAACCCATGTGTGTGGCATTGCCTTCTTTCTTAGCACTTGTCACTTTTATGTTTTTCTTCATTTTGTTTCAAATATATCTCTCAATATATACATTATTTTGAGTTGATTTTTTGCATACTTCTTATTGTCATGTGTATTTTATGAATGTATCAAAAAATTCCAAAAAATATATTATTTTCAATCATTTTTATTTATCCAAAGTGGGTGACTTTTTAATGTGTATTTAGGTCTTTAGTTAATTTTATTTGGCTTATTTCTTAATTCCTTTTGATCTTGGTGATTATTATGAATATGATGCATCTTGTTTGAACCTTGTTTGATGTTGTTCATGTCTTTCAATTGGATTTTGCTCAAGTTTGGCACATTTTAATACTTGATTTTTATGTGTATATGCTATGAACTTTTAATGTTTAACCATGAACATTTGTCTTTTCTTTGATGTGTGATGTAAATACGCTTGCTTGCTTTTTCCTCTTGTCATGAACCCTTGGTTGTTACCTTTATGGCTTGAATCATGTCTAGCTTGTTTTTATTATTAAGTGATGTTTAACTTGTTTTAATTATTAAGTGGTATCTTAAACTTGTCCATGATTGTTTGAAATCTTAACTTGTTTTCATGATTAAGTAGTGTTAGTGTCAACCCTAAGCCATATCACAATCTTGACCTTAGTTCATGCTTACTCTAATTGTTCATACTTGAACTTTTCATCCATATTCTTTGTTCATATGATGATAGGTATACCTTTTGACTTTATTCATGCATGTTGATATTGTTATATCTATGATTCACAAGTTAGTTTGAACTTTTGTTTGATATTTTTATATCCTTCATATTCATGATGATGTTGTTACATTTATGTTCATGCTCTTATGTTGTTATTTATGTGTTTATATTCCATTCTCACATGTTATTGTTATGAACATGCTATGATATGTCATACTTTTGTTGTTACTTTTTTCTTGTTAAAACCATATCTCGTCTATGCTTTGACTATTCATCATCCATGTTTATGTGTTCATTCTTGGTTGTTACCATGATTATTTATGACTTTGTTAAGTTTTGTCTTATATGTTGTCACATCTACCTTCATGTGTTGGTTGTTACCATGTTCATTTGATTTATTATATCTCATTTCATCTCATGCAATCCTTTGATTGATATCATGTTTGAATGTCATCTTTGCCATGAGTTGTATTCGCTTTGTTTGATGTCATGTTTGAACACCATCCTTGTCATTTGCTTTGATGTCATGTTTGAACATCATCTTTGCCACTTATTATTCACCTTGATTGATATCATGTTTGAATATCATCTTTGTCACTCTTTATCCACTTTGGTTGATATCATGTTTGAATGTCATCGTTTGTCATGTGTTGTTTACTTTGATATCATGTTTGAATATCATTCTTATTCATCTCATCCATTATCACTCATATACTCGTGTTTATTTTGACTTTGTCAAGGCATCCTTCTTAAGGTGTCACCTATTTATCAAGTAAGTTGCAGTCACAGCAGCTTCTGTCCAAAACACCTTGTTCAATCCTACACTTACCAACATGCACCTCACCTTTTCTAGAATGGTTCAATTAAACCTTTTAGCCAAACCATTTTGTTAGGGAGTCACCGCAGTAGTTTTGTGCCTTGCAATACCAGACACAACACAATAGTTGTCGAACGCCTCATTGCAAAATTTAAGACCATTGTCGGTCCTCAACCTCTTGACCTTCTCGCCAGTTTGGTTTTCGACCAGAGTCTTCCAAATTTTAAAAGTTTCATTCTTAGTCTTCTGGATGAATACCCATAACTTTCTAGAGTAATCATCAACTATGGATAGAAAATACTTTGCACCTGAGTGTGAAGGATTCCTTGCAGGCCCCTAAAGATCAGCATGAATGTAATCAAGGGATCCATGTGTTCTTTGTTTACCTTTATTAAACTTCATTCTACATGATTTACCAAATACACAAGGTTCACAAAACTCCAGTTTTTCGACCTTGTCACCACCTAACAGATTTTGTTTCGACAATTCGGCAAATCCTCTTTCACTGACATTGCCAAGTCTCTTTTTCCATAGCTCAATCTTCGACAGAGGTTTCGTGGATGCCACATCTGCTAAATCACTTACAACATCATCCTCAAGGGTATACAAGCCTTATTTTTTCACGCCTCTCAAGACTTCCTTCGACCTCTTCATTACCCTTAGGATATTTTGCTCTCTTTTGAAAACATATCCTTTATTTTCAAGTTCACCAAGAGAAATCAAATTCCTCTTAAGATCAAGTAGATACTTAACATCAGTCAATAACCTTATTGATTCATTGTAGAGCTTGAATCTTACAGATCCAATACCTGCAAGTTTGCAAGCTTTATTGTTTCCCAACAACACTGATCCACCATCTTGATCATATTATTCCTTAAACACGTCTTTGTTTGAAGTCATATGTCAAGTACACCATGAATCCATAATCCATTTCTTGCTAGAGTCGTTGCTTGAAACCACCCGGACATCAGATGATTCATAACCATCTTGCATAATGGCAACATTACCATTATCCTTTCCACCATGATTATTCAGTCGATCAGGGCATACTTTTCTTGTATGACCCTCCTTCTTACAATGATAACACTTAAGAGTATGAGCATTACCACCATAAGAATTCAGTAGAACTTTACCCTTATTCTTCACAAACCTACCATCTTTCTTCAAGAATTTCCCCTTAACGGACAAACCTTCACCAACAGAAGATGGCTTGTGCTCCTTTCATTCATTCAAATCCTTAGAGTACAAGGCAGATTGAACATCTTCAAAGGTCAACGACTATCTTCCATACAAGAGAGTTTCTTTGAAGTGAGCATGAGGCTTAGGTAAAGATCACAACAACAACAACATTTGATCTTTGTAATCAATCTTGACCTCGATATTTTCAAGATCAATAATTAACTTGTTGAATATATCCAGCTGCTCAGTCAAGGCTTTTTCTTCACTCATCTTGAATGAATATAAAGCTTGCTTCAGGTAGGGATGATTAACCAACGATTTCATCATGTACAAACCTTCAAGTTTCGTCCATACTCCCGCTGCAGTTTTCTCCTTTGAGACCTATTGGAGAACCTTATCACTAAGGCTCAATACAATGCGATGTGTGCTTTTTCGACCATCATTGTCTTCTCCTTCCCTATTAGGGAAACATTCATCTTCTCTGATCCTTTCAACGTTTCTAACAAACCCTGCTGAACAAGAAGGACTTGCATTTTCAAGCGCCAGAAATTGAAATCATTCACACCAGTGAATTTCTCAATCTCATACTTTGTTGACGACATCTTCTCCATGCTCACCGCACTATTTTGTTATGAATTGATGTCGTCAATAACATAACAAAATTATGAGATAAAGATTGAGTTTATTGAACAAACACAAGAAATCCAATTAGGTTTGACAAAGGAAAACGAGAAGAAGGAAAAAAAAATAGAGAATTGGTTAAATCTGTTTTAATATTCACTTTCTCAATAAGGGTCCAAAGATTACAAGTGAATACCAACAATTAACCTCTCTCAACAACCTGAGAGAACTAGTATATTTATAGACTACTAAGCTAAATTAGATTACAAGTAAACTTAACAACTGGGTTTACAAGCAAGGCCCAATTCGACATACTAACAATCCTAGCATTTTGACTACTGCATGTTTGAGCATACTTCGACTATAACATACAAGATGAGTATGTGAACAAACTTTGACTTCATACTAAACATTCTATTGAACCATGAAGCTACCCTTGTCGACACTAGAGTTTGATCCAAAATACTACAGTAGTTAAATCATATTTTCGAAACCAAAGTCACAAGGTTCGACAAAAAATATTCTCGACTGAGGTAGTTGGAAGACCCAAATCTCGACAAAGGAAGTTGGAAGATTTGAAGATGTTTTTTTAATAGTAGTAGTAGTTTTGCAATAGTTTAAGAACTGACGACACATGGAAGCAAAGCAAAGGATGAAAGGCCATGCAATAGTGCGTGTGTCGAATGCTGGAGAGTTGACTGTTGTCTACGGTTATTGATGTACATGTATATAATTTGATTTGATCTTTGTAACAATGGTTCACATTTTTCCTTGTTGTTCTCTATATAATTCAAACATTCAAGTTACAGAGATAAAATTATTTGTGAGAAATGTATGAATTTGTGTTCAATTTTTAATCCAAGCACTTTTACCTCATCGCTTTTGTTACTTTCCTTCACTTACTTTATCTTTTCAAACAATTATGCTCTTTACTTGTAATTTTTATCCAATTATTCTACATTTAAATGTTAAGTTATCAAGCCCATATGCACTTTCTCAAACATTTTTGCATAATATGTCCTTAGTATTTTTTTCGAGTTTAATCATGTAATTAAAATAAAACTTGTGATTTGATTTACTAAAACAACATTAAGCAGAGATACAATACTTACAATTACTTATCTTTTAAATGTTATCTCATTGTAAATAGAGATATGTGACATCTCTTGATATGAAGAGTCTAGTTTAAAGAGTGCTTGTAAAGTGTTAGGGTTGAGAGATGAACTCATTCTATAACCTTGGTTATAGTAAAATATAAAGGCACCCTATTTGAGAACTAAACTTAGGCCAAGTGATTTTGGGCCAAATGTATAGATATTGGTGTGATTTTTGTTGCTGGTAATTTCTTTTCATTTCATATCTTATTTCTTGTCTTACTCTATATTTTATTTATCGTCAAACTTTCAAATTAAAATCTTTTTATTGAACGCTTTAAAGAAATTCTTATATATCTATAATTCATACCCTTCCCTATTTTGTGTTTGAATTTACATGTTTAAAACAAGGTCCTTTGTAGGAGAACGTATTAATGACGAGGAGAAAAAAATTGGAGGAAGCATATGTTGAACAAATCAGAGGAAGCCCAAATTAGAAAATGGTTGATAATTATTACAAGTGAAAGTGCAAATGTGGTGGATGTAAACACGAGTTTGTTATAGAGTTTGTTATAGTGATTGATTTTGATTTTCGAAAATATTGAACAGAGGAAGCATAATCAGAGAAGAATGGAAACTCTAGTATGATGGTGACTATGACATTTTGAATTCAAATTAGGTTAAAAAGTAGGTTTTTAAATTAGGAGCAAAAATTTTGGTTTTAATAAAGGTAATACTTTTCCCCCCCTACATGTGCATACCAAACCCTTGAAAATCCAAAATTATCCTTCATACATCTGGAGATGCATTTCTGAACGCATCCAAATCGCACCAAAATACGTTATTCTAAGATCCATCCCATTTTGATCAAAATATGGTCTAGAAATGCATCTTCATATATGATTTGGGTATGTCCGAAGATACATCTCTGAAATGTCCTCTGAAATTTTTTGGAAGCGTGTTAAATGCAAAAGGGATTATTTTGGAGATGCATTTATGGAATATCCCATGAATACTATTAGAGCAGCATTATTGTCCAAACATTGCAATTTTTAAAGCCAACTTATATTAAAGTAAAACCAAAGTAAAATGAAATTATATTAAAGTTAAAGGAAAGTAAAAAGTCATATATTAATCAAAAAAGTCAACACCATACATAACATTTGTCCGAAAATATAAAAAATATTACATCCAAATATAAATTATTAGGTATGTCTAACCCCCTACATCCTTTGTCGCCTGTATTGCAGAACATTTCGGAAATCAGTAACCATGCGTTCCACGAGGGACAACTATGGAGTCTCATCCTCAAAAAGTTCCTCCTCCATGGCTGCTCTACCCATATCCACAACACACCGACAGAGCGTCATTGTGCTCTTGGCCTGATCATATTGAACCTCAAGCACCTCCTTGTTAGTTAGCCTAGGTGGTCTTCTAAGAGCGTTTGGTGTCATGACGGGGGTGACACCCTATAGAACCATGTTATGTATCCTTTAGCAACAACCAAATGTATAAGAGTTTACTCCCTGCAATACTCCTCTACTACTAATGGACTCTTGAAATCATCATGTATCACACCAAGATCTATGCGCCAGACTCTAGGAGGAGTAGACTCTAAGGGGGTGTCTTGGAATAGTCTACAAGTTGTGAAACTGGTGCATCGCTCGCTCGGGAAGATAAGGATACATAATAGATGACCCATATGCCAATCATCCATAACATAAGAAAATGTTATCAAACTGATGCATTTAGAGGTGACCCTCATATGGGTAGAAGCAAATGTCATATGTGTTGCACCCCAAAATTTTCCCTCACTTTTCCTAACCCTAACTGGCTCGTGTTTCGCATCCATCTGCATTTTCAATTAGGTTATAAATTCATAATCATGCATTTCATTGAACTCCTAAGGCATGAGATCAATAGTTTCTTGTGATTTGGGGTTTGCCCTATTCAGAGGATTCAGTTGGTTCCTACTTCATTTAAGTTGAAGCAAGAGTTGAATTCACATTATCATGAATATCTTCCTATTCAGAGGTTCACCAAGCTCCAAGGTGTTAGAACACATATTGGTTCTTAATATATCTCAATGTTTTAATGATAACAATTATGAAATTTTGTATGGAGAAAATATATACTCTAATTTTGTTCAAGTGTTTTTGTTTCAGATAACATAATAAATATTCCTCTGAACGGAATATTCCTCTGAACGTTAAGCTACAACACTCAAAAGACTCTAAGCGTTTAGTAAAAAGCAAAGCTACAAAAGGCTCTGAGCGTAGAGTATAAAGCGAAGATTCAGAAAACTCTAAGCGTACTAAACTCAACGCTACAACTGTAGAGGCTCTGAGAATCAAAACATGTAAGGCTCTGAAACGTTAGTAACAAAGTAATACATTTGGATAACACGTAAGAGCGAAGATCTGCTCTGATCTAAAGCGTTCCTCTAGATGAACAGTTTGTTAAAACAATCACGCTAACACTAAGCTGCAGAACTCTGGAAGAGAGCTACTCTGATAAGAAGAAAATGGAACATCATCAGAACTCTGGAAGAGAGTTACTCTGATAAGAAGAAAATGGAACATCATCAGAACTCTGGAAGAGAGTTACTCTGATAAGAAGAAAATGGAACATCATTAGAGGATCTGATGCAGGAAATATTTCCATATTCGTTCATTTAAAAAGATGCTGATCAAGAAAGATCCATTGCAAAAGTCATTGTCTACATCCAACGGCACTATTCCTCTTTTGTGTATGGGACATGATTTCAGAACAAAAAAGATATCTCTGAACATTCCTTTTTGTGTATGTGCACGCTATTTGAGAAATGAGTGTGAAGTATTTAAACAAGTCTTCAACAACAATTCAATGAAACCCAATAACATCATTCTACAACGAACATATTTCACACTTTATAGAAAGTTTCATTGATCTTCATTTGTGTAAAATCACTGTTATGAAAAAACTTTTCTAAGAAGCACTTAAACACACTTTATTGTATTACTTTGTAAAAGATCCTTGAGAGACCAAGTTGTGGTCAGTATTCTTGAGAAGACTAAAACAAGTTTGTCTTAGTGAAAAGAGTGTAATCAGTTTTTGATTATTGGATCAAGTCCTCTTTTGAAAGAGGCGAAATCACCTTGGTCAGGTGGACTGAAGTAGTTTGAGTTCAAAAGAACCAGTATAAAAATACCTGTTATTTTTATTGCCTTATTTGTTTTGAAAACTCTTATTCAACCCCCCCCCCCTCTCAATGTTTTCCTACCTTCACAAGGTTGTCCCTATTCAGAAGATTCATCAAAAGCATTGGGACAGGAATTCATTGGTGTGAATCAAAGTTTGATTCCTTCTCTATTCAAATCATTTCATCATTATCAGTGTGCATCTCAAGGTGTATTAGGGTTTCTTATTCATGGTTGAGCTTGTGGACTTTTATCAGTTGAGGTTCATTGGATCAATGTTTTCATGTCAAAGGCATCTTGGTAGTCATGCTTCTTTCTGCAGTTCGTGTCGTATCTTTATCTTCAAGGTTTCCTCAAGGAATTGTTCTTGTGTTGAGATCAGAGCTCATAAAGACAAGATATCGGTAGATTGAATTGCCAAGCATGAATCATGGCATGAGATAGGGAGTTGCGGATGCTTTTTGTTTGCCAAGACATTCTTTCTATGGGATTTATATTGGTTAATTGAGATATGGACTAAGGTCATTTGTCATTCAAATTTCGATGGTTTGCTTCAATTGTAAGTTAATTTGAATTTACGAATTAAGGTTCATTTTTAAGCATGCTTTATTATCCATCTTTCTGATTCAATTTCAAAAGCCCATTCTTGGATGTCCATTGTTAACCACATTTTAATTCATTTTCTAAGCCCATTTCAAATCCATTTTTAACCATTTTTCCTAAAATTCATAACTTTTTTCTTTATCCATATTTTTATACATCTTAATCCAATTACCCATTTCACATCCAAATTTCAATCTATCTCCACATTTAAAACTACTTTGAGTCCAATTTTAGATTCTAAGCATCTGTTTTCCCAAACTACATTTAAAATTCAAATTATTAACCAAAAACCATTGTCCAATTTTAATATCAAAACTTAAACCCAACACTTCCAAGATAGTGAATATTTCTGTTAATGTAAATGCTTGGAATCCATCGGTCCTAGCTCAATACCAGAAACAAAGAGAGGCTGCAGAACTATCTGGGTGTAAAACTTTAAACAGTGGAATTGGAGCTCCAGGATCTGACCTGAGAATGGTGAATGAGAATGCTAAAACGCAAAAAATTGACAATGGAAAAGTGAAACCTACTTTGAATTTGCTGAAAGAGACTCAGAACGCACATCCATTAATTCTCGGCACCGGTTCAAGTGCCGCCAGTTGTCCATTATTTGTTGCTGATCCTCGAATCACTTTTGCCAGCTATGTTCATTTTGCTGCTACCAAAGATGCCATATGTCGGTATTTCAATATATTTGGGGAAGCACTAAAAGATGTTATAGTTACTGATTCAATAACGGGGCAACCAAAAGGTGCAACTTATGTGGAGTTCATGCATAAAGAAGCAGTAGGTAATGCATTATCATCGGATGGCCATCAAGAATCTGCTCCAACAACGACATGGCCACTAGTTGTTAGGGGATCTTCATTTCCTACTGCTATGTTTCCTAGATCACCCTTTGCAAGAGGTATGCCTGGTTCATTTAGACCTAAGCCCCCAATTAAGTTTGGCGCCGGGAGCTTACAATGGAAGCGGGGTATCCAAGGCACTTCATCAGTAGTATTTCTGCACCTAATTTTTGGAATTTCATCATCATAAAAGCATTTTAATATCTAGATGTTAAAAGTTTGAAATTAAATCATAACAACAGAAATAAGTGTAGGGCAAGGAAAGATACATAGCAGTGAATTCAATACAGAGAAACATTTCAATAACAGAATTCAATTACAAATCATAACATAATCAGTTTCAATCTCCTAACAAACTTTTCTTCTCGATCCTTCCAATCACTCATTATAAAGCTCCTCCCTCTTCACTTCCTTTCTCCCTTCATTTTTTTCCACTTTTGCTTCAACCTTTTTCTTCTCTCTCGATTCAAGCTTCTTCTCTCACTTCCATCAATCTTCAACACAATAACCAACTCTTCATCAATCTTCACCTTCTCCAAATTCAATCTGGCTGCATTCTTCGAAGCTCCTCAATAACCTGCAATTCGGGAAAAAAAACTGCAAATCCACAATAACTCAATACGCTTTATCATTAACATCACTCATAACACAAACATAATAACTCCAATAATCTTACATTCTGCATCCTCATTTCAACTCCAATTGACATCAATTCTGAACCGCATCAAGTACAAGAAAATCACAACAGTAAGTAGAGATCGAGGAAGAAGAAGAAAGTTAGGAGTGCAAAAGAGATAGCGAAATCGAAACTCACGGGTAATTTGATGGCAACGTTGTCGTTACGCATGTATGTGAATCTCCCTTCGCATCTCACGTTTTCAATGTAATTGTTGTGGTTTGTTAATCCCTGATTGATTCGTCGTGGTTTAGAACGCGTTTTCTTTTTGGTTGTGATTGTTGGTGCAAAGATAGAATAAATGATGAAATAGGAAATATTACTAATAAGAGAATGACGGCTACAAAAAATGACATTAGGTTACAATGATTGTCACCCTATTTATAAGCTAAAACTAGGGTTACTAGAATAGGATAAATACTAAAATACCCTCTAACAAACTTATGGGCTAAGAAAATAGTACAACTAAATAAATATGAATTATCATTAATATTCTAATACCATCCCTTAATTCATATTTCATCAAAACTTGTAACACCAATTCCATCCCTTAATCTGAGAAATTGATCAGTCTTGATAGCTTTCGTCAGAACATCTGCCAACTGCTTCTGAGTGCTGCAGTGTACAACTTCTAACACTCCACTCTGAACTTGATGTCTCAGAAAATGATACTTGGTCTCAATATGCTTGCTTCTCCCATGCAGCACTGGATTTCTGGCAAGGTTGATTGCAGACTTGTTGTCAATCATCAACTTCAGAGGTTTGTCTACCTTAATCTTCAGATCCTGCAACAGATTCAGAATCCACACAGCTTGGCATGCAGTAACAGCACCTGCAATGTATTTAGCTTCACAGGTTGACAACGCCACAACAGGTTGCTTCTTGGAACACCAAGAAATGGGACCTCCCAGAAATTTGAACAAGTACCCAGATGTACTTCTTCTGTCAACTCTGTCTCCACACCAATCAGAGTCTGAATAACTCAGAAGTTCTGACTCATTATTTCCTCCAGAGGGAAATAACACTCCATACTTCAGAGTTCCTTTGATATACCTCAGAATCCTGACAGCAGCTTGGTAATGGGACCACTTAGGTTTACTCATGAACCTACTAACCATCCCAACTGAATAGCAAATATCAGGTCTGGTATTGCACAGATACCTCAGAGAACCAACCAACTGTTTGAAGGTTGTAGCATCCACATCCTTTCCTTCAGAGTCTGAATCCAGTTTCTGATTTGTATCAGAAGGTGTGACAGCCATCTTACAATTCTTCAGATCAAATCTCTTCAGAAGTTCTAATTCATACTTGAGCTGATGCAAAATGATACCTTTCTCAGAATATCTGAACTCCATCCCTAGAAAGTATGTCATTTTGCCTAGATCAGTCATTTCAAATTCATTCATTAGAACCTTCTTGAACTTGGCTATCTCCTGTTCAGAACTTCCAGTCAATAGTATATCATCAACATATAAACATACCAGAGTCATATTGCCTTCAGAAGTATGCTGAACATAGACACCGTACTCCATCTCACATTTCTGAAAGCCTTGTTTCTTGAAAAATGAATCAATCTTCTGATTCCAAGCTCTGGGCGCTTGTTTCAGTCCATATAGAGCTTTGTATAATCTGTACACCATCCCTTCCTGATTCTTTTCCTCAAATCCAGGAGGTTGTGACACGTAAACTTCTTCTTCTAATGGACCATTCAGAAATGCAGATTTTACATCTAAATGCATCAGAGGCCAATTCCTGTTAGCAGCTATTGCAATCACCATTCTGGTTGTTTCATGTCTTGCTACAGGTGCAAACACTTCAGAATAATCCAGCCCAGGTTTCTGTAGAAATCCTCTGGCTACCAACCTTGCTTTATGTTTGCCAATTGAACCATCTGGCTTTAACTTCTGCTTGAAAACCCATCTGACGCTGATGGCTTTCTTGTCTTTTGGAAGTTCTGTCAGCTTCCAAGTCTTGTTTCTCTCTATAGCATCAAGTTCTTCTTTCATGGCCTTCAGCCAGAGCTTCTGCTTAAGAGCCTCCTCTGTACTTATAGGTTCAGAGTCTACTAACATGGCACACTGAATAACTTCTCCTTCAGAGTCTACTTCAGTGTCTTGCAGCATGTCAAATTCTGCAAATCTTCTGGGAACGCTTCTGATTCTTTGTGGTCTCTGAACTTGTTCAGAGTCTTGAGCTTCAGAGTTTCTAGCTTCAGATGATTGACCTCCAGAGCTTTGACCATCTTCAGAGTCTGGCATATTTCCAGAGTCTGAATTGCCACCAAGATCTGGATTGCCATCAGAGTCTGAATCATCAGAGTCTGGGTCATCAGAGTCACCTTCATCTTCTGAGTCATCTTCAGAGTTTGAATCAGTATCAGAGTCAGAGTCAACGTCAGGGTTTACTTCAACTTCAGAAATTCTTAACTCTGGCCTTTCTTCAGAGGTTCTAACATCAGAATCAGATTGAGACTTATCCCAATTCCAAACTTCTGATTCCTTCACAATCACATCTCTGCTGAATTCAATTTTATTGGTTTCTGGACAATAGAGCTTGTATGCACCTGTACTGTGGTACCTGTAACACGGTGGGAGAACTGACTTTAAACAATGTTGCGGATAGCAAGAGTCGCCACCGACTTTTATTTTATCCATAAGGAAAGGTTATAAAAGAACAGGAAAGACCTTAGAGAATATTCTGGGTCCGGGGGATAGGTTATGAAAAGGGAAGGTGTTAGCACCCTTTTCATCCATGGTTATCCATGGGCTCTTAGGTACTTAAGCTCACTTTTGAATTGTTTTGAAAGTGTAGTGTGTGAATAGAAAATTTTCAGAATAGTTAATAAATAATCCATGTAAGGATGTGTTAAGAACTTGTTTGAAAACTTGTTGAAAATTTGTTTAAGTGTGAAACAGTTTTGAAGTGAGCAAGCACCTAGGAGTAACCTACCCTAATGTTTAAAGGTCTTTCTTATTCTTTATTCTTTCCTTTAGTAAGACTATCCCTACTATAATGGAGTAGGTAGTCCTTACTTTGGATGTTAAGGGACATGTGAGGGACAATTGGATTTTTGAAGGCCATTGTGGGGTGTAATAAGCAAACTAGAGGGACTATCATCATTTTTCGAAAGGGACTCGATTCGTAAAGGCAACCATAAGGGACTTTGATGATTTTTCATTTGAGGGACTTGCTTTATACACCCCACTTAACCATTATTCGTAGGCAACTTGAGGGATATCCTTAGGAAGTGAGACGGCGATTAAAATCGACTTACGTGTGTGACGTGTTTATTTTAATTATCTTTATTTAAAAGTGATCTAAATTTATTTTAATATTACATACATGTTGTTACACTCCCTAATTACTAACCATAATGATAATGATAATTAAGTAATTACAATTTACATCCAAGAGGCAATTACAAAATTATAATAAATAAAATAAATAGTAAAATATGATCAAAATAAATATAATAAAAAAAAATAACAAATAAGTAAATAAAATATTGGGGTTAGTAAATAATAAGAAAAATTAAATAAGGTTAGTATAAATATAAAGTTAGTGAAAATAATTAGTTGAAACAATAATAATGAGAAAAATAGACAAAGTTAGAAAAAATAATAAGATAGAAATTTCAAAATAATAATAAGCAACAAAATATGATTAGCAATAATAATTAATTAATAACGTGATTAAACATAAGATTTGATTTTTATTTAGAAACATAAATGATTAAATAATTACTATAATATAAAGTTCTAAATATCATAAGATTTGATTTTTATTTAGAAACATAAATGATTAAATAATTACTATAATATAAAGTTCTAAATATCATAAGATTTGATTTTTATTTAGAAACATAAATGATTAAATAATTACTATAATATAAAGTTCTAAATATAACATAATTATAAATTTCTTAATCATTTACAAAAATTTAATTATCTCTAATTATATATTAACAATTATTAAAAAAAATATTTACACATTATGATGAAAACAAATTTTAACTAATCAATAATCACATTCACCAAAATTTTACATTAAGTGTTTATAAGGTTTAATTTTATTTACAAAAATTTACAAGAATTATAATAAATATATACATAGAATCATATAGAAAATTAAAATTAGGTTTTCATATTAATTTGGAAAAAAGATGTTAATGTCATTTATTTTAAAAAAACAGATTTTTATATTACAACAAATTTTAATAAATTAATGATAACAATAATAATAATGATAATAATAATGATAATAATAATAAATAATGATAATAATAATAATAATAATAAAGCAATAATGAATTTTAAATGTGCCAAATAACCCAACAATGTTGCTAACGCGGAAATGCGCTCATCGCAACCAGATCTAAATCGGACGAAACAAAATTTATCGCAAAGAAAAAGAAATTAAGCAAAAAATAGTATTATTGCTCACACAAAAATGCGATCATCGCAACCAGATCGAACTAACACAAATGTCACGCGTCATGCACACAAATGTGCAAACATCGTATCGACATAATTCGATCAAAAATCTTATATACATAAACTCTAACAATTTAAAAATTATATATATATATAAACGTAACAGTAATAGATAAAGAAAAAGAAATAACGGTAATAGATGAAGAAAAAGAAATAACGGTAAAAGATGAAGAAAAAGAAACAACAGTAATAGATGAAGGAAAAGAAATAACGGTAAACGATGAAGAAAAAGAAACAATAGTAATGGATGAAGGAAAAGAAATAACGGTAAACGATGAAGAAAAAGAAACAATAGTAATGGATGAAGAAGAAAACTAAATAACGGCAAACGGCACTCACTCCTCTTAGGTTTTTTTTTTCATTCTCCCCCTTTTCCAACAAGGCAACACATGTATATATAGGGAACAAATTAGGGTTAACACCAAATTGTCAATAATGTCCCTAAAGCCCATTTTAAAGCCCAAACTAAATAATTAGTTAAGAAAAAATAAAATTTAAATAATTTAAAATAATTAAAATAAACTTAAAATAAAAACTAATAATCCTATTGATTCCTAAAATAAAAAATATTATAGAAAGAACAAAATTTTTTTCAATATTTTTTTATTTTATGATTTTTTGGATATTTTTATGAATAATTTAGAAAAAAGTGAAAAAAATAATATTTTAAAAAATGATTTAATTAAAATACGAAAATAATAATTAAATAATAATAAAAAACTATTTTTGTTATTTTTTTTAATGAAAGATAGAAAAATTTAGAGTAAAAATAATAAAAACAACAAAAAGTGCCAAAGGTGAGATTCGAACTCTCAACCTCTCACACTCATAACTCCTTACACATGTCCTCCTGCCAATTGTGTCATTTTTACTTTTTAGAAAAAAAAGTGCATGCCATATGATATTTACCTGCAAAAAGTCAAACGACTACACAAATTTGTTAGTAATTGATTAAATGCAATGAAATGCGACGACAAATCTTAGGGCAAAATTTGGGGTATTACAGTTATTATGATAATATTTCTCACCCAACCTCTCTTTGATGTTGGCAAAAAAAAATCATGAAGTTTGACTTTGGTTTGACCACAGTTGACCTCAGTTTGACCTTTTGACTGCATTGACTGCTTTTGACTTATCTGATCATCTGACTGAGCAAACTTTTGAGAAAAGTCTTGAAACTTGACATGGGGGTTCTTATACACATATAAGATGTTATGAAGCTCACTTGAAGTCTTGGAAGTCCATTTAGCCTGATTAAAGTCAAAACCCTAGTTTTGGATGCACTGCTTAGGAGGTGCATTGTCTGAGGGAATTGTCAACTCTTCTGACCAATTATGAATTTTGTGAACCTTGTGAACCTTCTTGGAACACAAAGTCTTGTATTGTGAGGGCAAATTTTGGGGTGCAACAGCTGCCCCTGTTCAATTTTCTGAAACCTGAGGGGTTAGATTGGTATATTTGCCAGTCGTAACCTGGAAGGTTGAAGGGGATTGAACACAAAAGCCCAAAAATTTGCACTCACTAGTGCATGGAGTGATATTGATGGTTGGTTGAACATGATTGAGTGGGCTTAAAGATGCCACTAGGGGAAAGTTCTTCAGTAGTATAATGAGAGCTGTCAGGAGTCTGGAGTAATACTGATGTAACAGCATGTCTTCATGAGGATAGAGCGATCAATAATGATAACCCTAAAGCAGTCTTGAAGTGATAAATCGGACCTCAGGAGGATAGAGCAATCAATAGCTCTAAAGAAGTCTTGAAGTAATAATGGCTTCAGGAGGATAGAGCAATCAATAGCTCTAAAGCAGTCTTGAAGTAATAGAATGGCTTCAGGAGGATAGAGCAATCAACAGCTCTAAAGTAGTCTTGAAGTAATGATTTCAGGAGGATAGAGCAATGAATAGCTCTAAAGCAGTCTTGAAATAATAACGTGATATGTCTTCAGGAGGATAGAGCAATCAATAGCTCTAAAGCAGTCTTGAAGTAATGATTTCAGGAGGATAGAGCAATGAATAGCTCTAAAGCAGTCTTGAAATAATAATGGAATTTCAGGAGGATAGAGCAATGAATACTCTAAAGCAGTCTTGAAATAATAACGTGATATGTCTTCAGGAGGATAGAGCAATCAATAGCTCTAAAGCAGTCTTGAAGTAATGATTTCAGGAGGATAGAGCAATGAATAGCTCTAAAGCAGTCTTGAAATAATAATGTAATTTCAGGAGGATAGAGCAATGAATACTCTAAAGCAGTCTTGAAGTAATGATTTCAGGAGGATAGAGCAATGAATAGCTCTAAAGCAGTCTTGAAATAATAACGTGATATGTCTTCAGGAGGATAGAGCAATCAATAGCTCTAAAGCAGTCTTGAAGTAATGATTTCAGGAGGATAGAGCAATGAATAGCTCTAAAGCAGTCTTGAAATAATAATGTAATTTCAGGAGGATAGAGCAATGAATACTCTAAAGCAGTCTTGAAGTAATGATTTCAGGAGGATAGAGCAATGAATAGCTCTAAAGCAGTCTTGAAATAATAATGTGATATGTCTTCAGGAGGATAGAGCAATCAATAGCTCTAAAGCAGTCTTGAAATAATGATTTCAGGAGGATAGAGCAATCAATAGCTCTAAAGCAGTCTTGAAATAATAATGTGATTTCAGGAGGATAGAGCAATGAATACTCTAAAGCAGTCTTGAAGTAATGATTTCAGGAGGATAGAGCAATGGATAGCTCTAAAGCAGTCTTGAAATAATAATGTAATTTCAGGAGGATAGAGCAATGGATAACTCTAAAGCAGTCTTGAAATAATTAGATGGCTTCAGGAGGATAGAGCAATGAATAGCTCTAAAGCAGTCTTGAAGTAATAGGATGATTTCAGGAGGATAGAGCAATCAGTAGCTCTAAAGCAGTCTTGAAGTCATGAGAGGCTATCAGGAGGATAAAATAACCCTGAGGTTACAATAAAGCAGTCCCAAAGTAATAAGAAGCTCATCAGGAGGATAAAGTAACCCTGAGGTTACAATAAAGCAGTCCCAAAGATCATAAGATTGTTTGTTGGATAATTAACGTTATGGTATGATGTAAATGATGTATGTACGATATGACACTGCTGGAAGTGTCTGGATATCCTTGTATAACAACTGCTGGCCAAGGAAAATAAATCCCGATTCGTTGTTGAAGAATACATAACCCTCCGTCTGCTGGGGATAACAAGGTATAGATAACCTCCCATTGTTGGGGATAACAAGGTATAGATAACCTCCCGTTGTTGGGGACAGTAGGGTATAGATAACCTTCGTTTTCGTTTGATAGTAGGATAAGTATAACATCCCGTCTTCGTTCATCGTGACCTTATTGGAAAGTAATTTCCCGTATATCCGTATGAGGATAAAAGAGATGGATATAAATTCCAGGGGAGATTAGACTTTGTGAAAATGGATTAGTCCTACTGATGGTTTGTAACTGCCTTGTAAAGATGAACCGGCGAAGCTTCGTTGAAATCCTTCCCTCGTTCGTCCTTAGTAAATACTATTACTGCATTTTCATGCATTTCTGGTAAACATCAATCATATTAAAAGCATACATGCATTTCTGGTAAACATCAATCATATTCAAAGGCATACATACATTCAAACACAACCAATGGACGTTTCGCTTATGTAAATAGGGTAAAAGTAAATCTGGATTCAAAAGATGGAATTTATTTATATCAAAAGTGACCCATACACGGGTAAGTTTGTACAAGGAGACATAAACCCTAGTAAGAGAATTTTGTCATGAAGTTTTACAAAAAGAATCAGCTATGTGGGAAATAATCCTATTGAGTTTCAATTCTACTATTGCCCCTCAAGTATCTCATCTTCTTGCTGTTGAGACGGAAACGATTGGATTGAGCTTTATCTGTTTGAGCTTGAGTAAGTAGTACAACTGGTTGCAGTTTCATGAGTGATCCAAACGAGACATAGTCATACGCTTTAATCCCTAACTTTTGCCTGGATTGCCCTTTCAGGTTTTCAATCCACCGGGATACCCTTTTTTGCCCAAGCCGCCTTTTCAGGTTTTCGACTTGCCGGGTGTACATCTTTTTATATATATATCCCTAATTTTTGCCCAAACCCTTTTGGTTTGCCGGGATGCCCTTATTTTTGCCTAGGCCTGTCAACCTAGCGGGTCTCTTTTTATGCGTAGTATTTTTTAACTATGTCTGCGTTTACAGGTTGTGGGAAGTCTTCACCATCCATTGTAGTCAATATCATGGCACCTCCTGAGAACACTGTCTTGACTACAAATGGTCCCTCATATGTTGGAGTCCACTTGCCCCTAGGATCACCCTGTGGTAATATGATACGCTTGATTACCAAGTCACCAGCCTGATATACCTTTGGCTTAACCTTCTTGTTAAAAGCTTTGATCATCTGTTTCTGGTACATCTGGCCATGACAAACTGCTGCTAACCTTTTCTCATCAATCAAATTTATCTGGTCAAGTCGAGTCTGAATCCACTCATCTTCATCCAAGCCTGCATCCTTCATAATTCTCAAGGAGGGGATCTGAACTTCAATAGGCAGAACTGCTTCCATACCATAGACCAAGGAGAATGGGGTTGCCCCGGTTGAAGTACGTATTGTAGTACGATAACCATGCAGAGCAAATGGTAACATCTCGTGCCAATCCTTGTAAGTAACAGTTATCTTCTGTACAATCTTCTTAATGTTCTTATTAGCAGCTTCAACTGCCCCATTCATCTTTGAAATCAACAAGGTAGTATGGGTCAACATATACTGTCTTAGTCGGCGAGCAGCCCGTGCCAAAGCGCAGCAAGTTTTCTCGAGCAGTGAGTATTTTGTTTCACAGTCGGTAAACTTTTTGCTAAGGTAGTATATTGCCTGCTCTTTTCGACCAGACTCGTCATGTTGCCCCAATACACACCCCATTGAGTTGTCTAATACTGTTAAATACATAATCAAGGGTCTTCCATCAACTGGTGGCATTAAAATTGGAGGTTCTAGCAAATATCTCTTGATTTCATCAAAGGCAGTCTGGCACTCATCATTCCATTCCATCACCTGATCTTTCCTCAACAACTTGAAGATTGGCTCTTCATGTGGCTGTATAGCTTTCTCTTCTTGTTGTAACAACCTAGCAAGCTCCATAGGTATTTCACAATCGTCCTCGTTTCCGTCTTCAGTTTGATAGATCGGATTCTCGAAATTGTAATTGGCAATAGTAGAACTGTTATCAACTGGATCCAGAGTGGATGAGGATCGGCATTTTAGTGACGTGGGTGTGTGTAAGAACACATAGCTGATAAAGCAAAAATAAAATAAAAAGAAAGACAAGGATCACAATATTTACGAAAACGAAACGTCCACTGATTTTATTGAATGCAGTATGCAAATGAAATGACAACCCGTAACAAGCACACCATTGTGCCCCGGGTAAGGCACATGGCTTGAAAGTTTTAATTGTTCCAAAAATTGCAAATTTAAAAACATAACACAGTAATAGTATTTACTCCTGACTAAAGGAGATAGGGATAACATCTTCAGCTGTCCAATTATTGAGTCCAGCACCCACAGTAGGAAAAATCCATGCCTCCAAGTTGAAAGTGTTTACATGGCTGACAAAGTATTCTTCCTCTCCAAAGACAGTAACAACTTTTCCATTCACCGGATATCTCAACTTTTGATGTAATGTGGAGGTCACAGCACCTGTCCCATGGATCCAGGGACGACCAAGCAGACATGAGTACGAAGAACGAATATCCATCACATAGAATGTAGCAGTAAACACCTGAGAGCCAACCTTGATTGGAAGATCAATTTCCCCATGCACTACTCTTCTAGAACCATCAAAAGCCTTTACCACAATATTCCTGGGCTTCAATACCGTATCTTCAGGACTCAGCTTGTTCAGGACTTCCTTAGGCAACACATTCAGAGAGGAACTATTGTCTATCAGCACATGAGACAGGGTAGTGCCCCTGCATTCAATTGAAATATGCAAGGCCCTGTTATGATCCCTCTTGGCAGGGGTCAAGTCAGCATCAGAAAATCCTAACCCGTTGTCATAAGTCAGGTGAGCAACACAATTCTCAAACTGGTCCACAGAAATTGCACTGGGTACATGAGCCACCTTTAGAAACTTGATCAATGACTTGGCATGAGCCTCAGAACATAATAACAGGGAGAGCATAGAAATCTTTGAGGGAGTATGCCCCAGCTGATCAACAATATCATAATCACTCTTGCGAATGATTTTCAATACTTCTTCCATCTGCTTAGAGAGGTCATCAGCAGCTGGCACATCAGTAGATACAGGCTCAATAACAGGACCCTTGCCCCGAGCATCAGTGGTGGAAGTAACAGCAGGAGTAACTGCACTCTTAGAAGCAACTGGAGGAGAGAAGACTCTTCCACTACGGGTGATCTTGCTAGATCCAGCAATATTATCAATGTCAACAGGCATATCAGGTAAAGGCTCCTGCCCCTTGGGTAGGTTCAGGATCAGCTCTTGGAACCGTGCATTCTGTGCCTGGAGATCCTTAACTGATTGTTCAAGAGCCATTGCTGAAATAAACAGCGAGAAGATGAGAAACCTGTGCACAATTATAAACCTGTGATGCAATGATATGGGAATGCATATGCAATGTTTTCAAGGACCGCAGGATTTAAATTTGCTTAAACAAACAAGAAAGTAACTTTTTATTAGTAATAACTTGTTTTGCCTTTTAGGCTTACAAAAAATGAAAACGAAATAAGTACAAAAGATGGGGTTTTAAGTCTCCCATGGACGTTTCCTCTTGGTGTTGAGGTATGAGTTGAGGTTTCGTTCCTCATGAAGTAGCTTTGTTAGCTCTAGGATCCTTGCTTGGCTTGCTTTGTAATGAGCCTCGAAAGTATCCCTTTGCTCTTTCAGTTGGATCCATGATCTCTGCAAGTCTTCCATATCAGTAGGCATGTCTGGGTGAAGGATGGTATAAGCTGTGTCTCCTTCAGCAACAGGTTCCATGGTAACTGGTAAGATGGCAGGATATGGCATCATGAGTGTCTGAGCACGAAATCGTACCCATCTGAGATAAGCCTCCATAGGAATGGTGTACTTAGGCTCCAGTGTCTTGCTGTCAATCCTGTTTACCTTTCCCCAAGCTCGGATGAATCTCTGACGGTAACCCTGAAGATCGTTGTCGTAGTCAAACACAATGCCCTGAATCAACATGTCATGTGGACCATCGCTCCGGGCGTAACCAAACTGTCGTAAAGCTAGAGATGGGTTGTAGGTGATGCCTCCTCTTATGCCTAGAAGTGGTACATTAGGAAACTCCCCACAACGGTCAATGATGGTGACATTCTCCATAGATCTGGAGCACCAATGGATGTCTGAGTGAGAAAGTGACATGATCCTCTTGGACCATCTGAACCCTTGCTCATTCTTCATTACTGAGCGAGGAAGGTGAGAAATAAACCACCTAGAAAGTAAAGGTATGCAGCACATCAAAGTTCCTCTTGCCCTTGTAGTACGGGTGTGAAGAGGATGTAGGATGTCTCCAAGTAAGGTAGGCACTGGATTGTGACTCAGGAATATGTTGATGGCATGAACGTCTATGAACTGATCAGGATTGGGGAACAACACTAAGCCATAAATCAATAAGGCTAAGATCTCCTCAAAAGCATCGTAGCTCATAGCCTTCAAGAACATTTGAGCTTTGTCCACTAATACCTTGGCAAGAATACCTTTAACTCCACTTCTCGTCTCTAGAACAATGTCAGACTTCTTCAGATGTAGAGCTGCAGCAATAACTTCTGGTTTAAGCTCCTTCTCTAAGCCTGTGAATGGCTTCTGATCAAGAACAGGTATACCCAGAAGTTTAGAGAACTCCTCCATGGTTGGAACCAGCTGATAATCAGGAAATGTAAAGCAATGGTGCTTAGGGTCAAAGAACTGAAACAGCACACTCATCATGTCTTCACTGAACCCTGAAGTAACTAGATCCAATAAGTGACCATGTCTCTTGTTGAACTGGGAATGATCAGGCACTAGGGAAACCAACTCCTTGAGCTTAGCAGGTATCCCTACAAAGTTGATCCTGATGGTGTTTCTACGAGCAGAAGCCATGACCTGCAACAAAGAACAAAGATAAATCCTTTGGTCCTTGAAATGGTTAGGGAAAATGATATGCTTATGATGCATGATGATGTCATGATGTTATGTTCAATCACAAACATGTGGCACACACAAACAAGTCACACAATTGCCCTAGGTTTAAAGGCTTGCATGAGGTTTAAAGGTAAGTACCCTCCCCTGAAGTTAGATGGTTCATCCTGTCCTACAAAAGTAACCAGGTTCTAAGGGATCTCAATATCATTGATCCTTCACAAGGGTGGTTGTTCAGAAGGCAACTTACTTGCCAACCAAAACCCTCCAAGTTTAAGATCTCAATGAGCGTAGTATCGAGTGTCAACCAACTTCAGTCTGCACCAAAGCCGGTTACCTCACTACTTTCTAAAGGCCAAGATGAGTTAACTAGGGTTCTAAAAGTCAGTTAGTGCATTGACAACATATGGCGGCCTCAATATTATCCTCAACTTGACTTAAGGAATATAAGCACCAACCAAGAAGTCGCACTAACTATGGCCACCAGATCAACCGTATTGATATACGTCGTACAGTTTCCTTGGTCTATTGCCATTTACCTAAGGTACACTAGATCCGGGTTAGGACCTTTCACACATAAGAGCACCCCAACAATATAATAATAAAGCAAACAAGGCAAACAATTTAAAGTGATCTTAATTCCTAAGGGTACCCCTCTTAAATAAATCCCCAGCAGAGTCGCCAGTTCTGTAACACGGTGGGAGAACTGACTTTAAACAATGTTGCGGATAGCAAGAGTCGCCACCGACTTTTATTTTATCCATAAGGAAAGGTTATAAAAGAACAGGAAAGACCTTAGAGAATATTCTGGGTCCGGGGGATAGGTTATGAAAAGGGAAGGTGTTAGCACCCTTTTCATCCATGGTTATCCATGGGCTCTTAGGTACTTAAGCTCACTTTTGAATTGTTTTGAAAGTGTAGTGTGTGAATAGAAAATTTTCAGAATAGTTAATAAATAATCCATGTAAGGATGTGTTAAGAACTTGTTTGAAAACTTGTTGAAAATTTGTTTAAGTGTGAAACAGTTTTGAAGTGAGCAAGCACCTAGGAGTAACCTACCCTAATGTTTAAAGGTCTTTCTTATTCTTTATTCTTTCCTTTAGTAAGACTATCCCTACTATAATGGAGTAGGTAGTCCTTACTTTGGATGTTAAGGGACATGTGAGGGACAATTGGATTTTTGAAGGCCATTGTGGGGTGTAATAAGCAAACTAGAGGGACTATCATCATTTTTCGAAAGGGACTCGATTCGTAAAGGCAACCATAAGGGACTTTGATGATTTTTCATTTGAGGGACTTGCTTTATACACCCCACTTAACCATTATTCGTAGGCAACTTGAGGGATATCCTTAGGAAGTGAGACGGCGATTAAAATCGACTTACGTGTGTGACGTGTTTATTTTAATTATCTTTATTTAAAAGTGATCTAAATTTATTTTAATATTACATACATGTTGTTACACTCCCTAATTACTAACCATAATGATAATGATAATTAAGTAATTACAATTTACATCCAAGAGGCAATTACAAAATTATAATAAATAAAATAAATAGTAAAATATGATCAAAATAAATATAATAAAAAAAAATAACAAATAAGTAAATAAAATATTGGGGTTAGTAAATAATAAGAAAAATTAAATAAGGTTAGTATAAATATAAAGTTAGTGAAAATAATTAGTTGAAACAATAATAATGAGAAAAATAGACAAAGTTAGAAAAAATAATAAGATAGAAATTTCAAAATAATAATAAGCAACAAAATATGATTAGCAATAATAATTAATTAATAACGTGATTAAACATAAGATTTGATTTTTATTTAGAAACATAAATGATTAAATAATTACTATAATATAAAGTTCTAAATATCATAAGATTTGATTTTTATTTAGAAACATAAATGATTAAATAATTACTATAATATAAAGTTCTAAATATCATAAGATTTGATTTTTATTTAGAAACATAAATGATTAAATAATTACTATAATATAAAGTTCTAAATATAACATAATTATAAATTTCTTAATCATTTACAAAAATTTAATTATCTCTAATTATATATTAACAATTATTAAAAAAAATATTTACACATTATGATGAAAACAAATTTTAACTAATCAATAATCACATTCACCAAAATTTTACATTAAGTGTTTATAAGGTTTAATTTTATTTACAAAAATTTACAAGAATTATAATAAATATATACATAGAATCATATAGAAAATTAAAATTAGGTTTTCATATTAATTTGGAAAAAAGATGTTAATGTCATTTATTTTAAAAAAACAGATTTTTATATTACAACAAATTTTAATAAATTAATGATAACAATAATAATAATGATAATAATAATGATAATAATAATAAATAATGATAATAATAATAATAATAATAAAGCAATAATGAATTTTAAATGTGCCAAATAACCCAACAATGTTGCTAACGCAGAAATGCGCTCATCGCAACCAGATCTAAATCGGACGAAACAAAATTTATCGCAAAGAAAAAGAAATTAAGCAAAAAATAGTATTATTGCTCACACAAAAATGCGATCATCGCAACCAGATCGAACTAACACAAATGTCACGCGTCATGCACACAAATGTGCAAACATCGTATCGACATAATTCGATCAAAAATCTTATATACATAAACTCTAACAATTTAAAAATTATATATATATATAAACGTAACAGTAATAGATAAAGAAAAAGAAATAACGGTAATAGATGAAGAAAAAGAAATAACGGTAAAAGATGAAGAAAAAGAAACAACAGTAATAGATGAAGGAAAAGAAATAACGGTAAACGATGAAGAAAAAGAAACAATAGTAATGGATGAAGGAAAAGAAATAACGGTAAACGATGAAGAAAAAGAAACAATAGTAATGGATGAAGAAGAAAACTAAATAACGGCAAACGGCACTCACTCCTCTTAGGTTTTTTTTTTCATTCTCCCCCTTTTCCAACAAGGCAACACATGTATATATAGGGAACAAATTAGGGTTAACACCAAATTGTCAATAATGTCCCTAAAGCCCATTTTAAAGCCCAAACTAAATAATTAGTTAAGAAAAAATAAAATTTAAATAATTTAAAATAATTAAAATAAACTTAAAATAAAAACTAATAATCCTATTGATTCCTAAAATAAAAAATATTATAGAAAGAACAAAATTTTTTTCAATATTTTTTTATTTTATGATTTTTTGGATATTTTTATGAATAATTTAGAAAAAAGTGAAAAAAATAATATTTTAAAAAATGATTTAATTAAAATACGAAAATAATAATTAAATAATAATAAAAAACTATTTTTGTTATTTTTTTTAATGAAAGATAGAAAAATTTAGAGTAAAAATAATAAAAACAACAAAAAGTGCCAAAGGTGAGATTCGAACTCTCAACCTCTCACACTCATAACTCCTTACACATGTCCTCCTGCCAATTGTGCCATTTTTACTTTTTAGAAAAAAAAGTGCATGCCATATGATATTTACCTGCAAAAAGTCAAACGACTACACAAATTTGTTAGTAATTGATTAAATGCAATGAAATGCGACGACAAATCTTAGGGCAAAATTTGGGGTATTACAGTTATTATGATAATATTTCTCACCCAACCTCTCTTTGATGTTGGCAAAAAAAAATCATGAAGTTTGACTTTGGTTTGACCACAGTTGACCTCAGTTTGACCTTTTGACTGCATTGACTGCTTTTGACTTATCTGATCATCTGACTGAGCAAACTTTTGAGAAAAGTCTTGAAACTTGACATGGGGGTTCTTATACACATATAAGATGTTATGAAGCTCACTTGAAGTCTTGGAAGTCCATTTAGCCTGATTAAAGTCAAAACCCTAGTTTTGGATGCACTGCTTAGGAGGTGCATTGTCTGAGGGAATTGTCAACTCTTCTGACCAATTATGAATTTTGTGAACCTTGTGAACCTTCTTGGAACACAAAGTCTTGTATTGTGAGGGCAAATTTTGGGGTGCAACAGTACCCTATCAGAATCATCACTTTGCTTCTATCATCCAGCTTCTGTCTTCTGGCTTCTGGAACATGTTTATAGCAAACAGAACCAAATACCTTCAGATGACTAACACTTTGCTTGTCTCCAGTCCACTTCTGCATAGGAACTATTTCCTTCAACTTCTTCGTAGGACATCTGTTGAGTACATACGTTGCAGTGGCAACAGCTTCTCCCCAGAGCTTCTGAGGAAGCTTCTTCTCCTTTAGCATGCTTCTCACCATATCAAGCAAAGTACGGTTTCTTCTTTCAGCAAGACCATTGTGTTGAGGGGTATAAGGAGCAGTAACCTCATGCTCAATTCCATTCTCCTCACAGAACTTCTGGAACTCTTTGGAGTTATACTCACCTCCACCATCAGTTCTAAGAATCTTCAACTTCTGACCACTCTGATTCTCAGCCTTCATTCTGAACTTCTTGAATTCATCAAACACCTCGTGTTTGAACTTAATAAGGGATACCCATGTCATTCTTGTGAATTCATCAACAAACAACACAAAGTATTTATTCCCTCCAATTGATGCTACTGGAAATGGACCACACACATCAGAGTGTACAACTCCCAAGGCATGTTTTGCTCTTGGAGCAACTTCTGATGCAAATGGCAATCTTGGTTGTTTTCCTTCCATGCAAACTTTGCATGACTTTTCAGGCTTCTTAATTGCAGGAATTCCATGTACCAATTTCTTTGAATTCAGATGTTGTAAGCTTCTGAAATTCAAATGACCAAATCTTCTGTGCCACAGCTCACTCTCCTTCTCAGTACTTGTTGCACTAAGACACTCTGAGTCTGCAGTTCTGACATTCACCTTGAATGTTCTATTCCTTCCCTGTTCTGACTCCATAATCAACTTCTGATTACAGTCATACAGCTTCAGAAGATTGTCCTTCATGGTAACTGAGAAACCTTTCTCAATTAATTGTCCCACACTCATCAGATTGCTTCTGATGCCAGGTACATACCACACATTCTGAATCAATGCTATTTTCCCATTGTTCAGAGTCACTCTGACATTTCCCATACCTTCTGCATTAAGATATTTGTCATCAGCACATCTGATCTTTGTTCTCTTTTCAGAGTCAAAGTCAACCAGCCATTTCTTGTTTCCAGTAAGATGATTTGAACAGCCAGTGTCCATATACCACCAGTCTGTCAGATCATCAGATTCAGAGGCCATCAATAGCACAGATTCGTCATCAGAACTTCTGGCTATATTTGCTTCTTCTGATTTCTTCTCCTTGTTTGACCAACAATCTCTAGCAAAGTGACCAAACTTCTTACAACAGTAACATTGTATTTTTCTTTTGTCATACTTCTCTTTTCCCCTCTGAGCATTCTTTTGTCTATCAGAGGTTGAGCTTTCTGACTTCTGACCACCATCAGATCTTCTCTTGACTTCTGACTGCTTCTGATACCTCCTATCAGAAGTTGCTTTCAGAGCTTGCTGCTCTACTTCCCTTTCAGAAGTTCTCTCAGTCAAACGCAACTCTTGCGCTTCTAAACTGCTCTGCAGCTCTTCAATTCTCATGGTGCTCAGATCTTTGGAATGTTCTATTGCTACCACAATGAAATCAAATTGAGGAGTAAGGGATCTCAATACTTTCTCCATGATTGTTTCTTCATAAAGAGTTTCTCCACATGCCTTCATCTCATTAGTGATCAGAATCACTCTGGAGATGTATTCAGAAACTTTCTCATTATTCTTCATGTTGAGATTCTCATATTGCTTTCTCAAGGACTGAAGCTTCACCTTCTTCACTGATGCGTCACCACCATAACATCTCACCAGAGTGTCCCATGCAGCCTTTGCTGTTGTAGAGTCTGCAATCTTCTCAAACACGTTTACATCCACACATTGATGAATGAAGAACAATGCTTTCTGATCCTTCTTCCTTACTTCCTTCTGCGCGTTTTTCTGTTCATCAGTTGCATCTGCTGCTACTGGAACATAACCATCAGTGACAAGATCCAGAACATCTTGAGCACCAAACAGTACACGCATTTGGATCATCCAACGATTCCAGTTTTTACCATCAAATACTGGAAGTTTGGTGTTCATGTTGCCGTTTCCGTTCATCTTCTACTTTGCACAATACACTCAGAGTTTTCTCACACAGTGTTTCCCAACCCACAGAATTAAAAAATTCTGATCAGATTTTGTTCAAGATTCAACAAGAATCTGAGAAACAAAATCAAACACACAAGACCTCACGTTCACTCGTGTTTCCCGTGTTTCCCAATGAATCTGAACCGGAGCTCTAGATACCAATTGTTGGTGCAAAGATAGAATAAATGATGAAATAGGAAATATTACTAATAAGAGAATGACGGCTACAAAAAATGACATTAGGTTACAATGATTGTCACCCTATTTATAAGCTAAAACTAGGGTTACTAGAATAGGATAAATACTAAAATACCCTCTAACAAACTTATGGGCTAAGAAAATAGTACAACTAAATAAATATGAATTATCATTAATATTCTAATAGTGATTCATGACTCAGAGTGAGATTCAAAGTGAACCGTTTAAGATTTTGTGGAAAGAAGCTTGAGGAAGTTTCATACGTGTTGTGGTTGATGTGAGTACTCCGCCACTGCCGGCGTGAAGCCACGGCGCGGCGGAGAGATTCATTGGCAAGCGACTTGGTAAGAGATAGAGAAGAAAGAAACTAGGTCGGGAGAGAGGAAATTGAACGAGGGTGTGAGGGAGGAAGGAATGAAGTTGAGTGTGTGAGGAAGAAGAACATTGAGAAGTTGCACGCAGCTGAGATAGTGAGAAGTGTGAATGTGTTAAGTTTTTAGGTTAAGGATGCTTCATTGGATCGGGCTTTAAGGCCTTGTATGGATTCCTTTCGACACACTGAAACCACTATTACAACCCTTAGTTCTTTGTTTTTTTTTTTGTTGGTTAGATCTTTAATTGAATTTTGATTATATTTTGGTTTTAGTTTCGATGATAATTTTTATTAAATTTTGATTAATTTTTTATGTAAATTTTTATTAAATTGTAATCTTAGTTTTGATCTTAATTTTTTATTTAGCTTATATTCCTAGTTTTGATTATAATTTGGATTAAAAATTTTGTTCTTAGTTGATGCTAATCTTGATGATTAAATGTTAATCTTAGTTTTGATTTTAATTTTTGATCTTGATTGCGATTTTTTTTTATATTAGACTTCGATTAGGTTGATAAATTAGGATTAATTCTTGATGTTTAAATTGTGAGTGATCTTGGATTTTGACTAATTCTTGATGATAATTGTGAATATTGCCTTGTGCTTGCTACTTTGTCATAAGTTTCTTCGTGTACTTGAACCTTGTTTCGTGTTTGATTTTTTTTCCTCGTGATTGAGACGCTTTATGTTTACTTGTTGATTACTTTGTGCTCACATGTTCCCTTAGGGATTCCTAGTTCAACTTGATTTTTTGATTAAGTTTCAAGTAAGATATACATTAGGCTTTCAATCCAAGAATGATAACATTAAGATAGAATCTTCCTCTAATCCTAACTATAAAACCATTTAGCATGACAACATCTAGGTGAGTTCCCTTATATTTTTCTTTGACCTTTGAGTCTCTTTCTCCTCTCTCAAATCAAATCAAAATACTTAATAAATACGATGTGCATAGCGCGTCACAAGCCTTAAGCACATGGGAAAAGATGAGCAGATGCATTTCTAACCTCATCTTAGGGTACTTTGTGTGCGAGACGTTTGGATCATTAGCACGAGGTATTCGATCCTATGTTATAGACTTTAGTGCAATGCACATCTCATACCAACACAAAGGAGTCATGCACCTCCTACCATAAAGAGCTTCGAACGGTGCCATCCCGATACTGGAATGGTAACTGTTGTTGTACGTGAATTCTACCAAAGGCAAATGAGTATCTCACGTACTACCTTACTCCAACACACAAGCCCGCAACAAATCCTCTAAAGTCTGAATAGTCCGCTTCGACTGACCATCCGTCTGCGGATGATATGCTGAACTCAACTTCAACTCGATACCCAAAGCCTCTTGCAAACTCTTTCAAAATACAGAAGTGAACCTCGGATCTCTATCCGACACAATGCTCAACGGCACACCATGCAGCTTTACAATCACCCGAATGTAAATCTCGGCAAGCTTCTCCAACGGAGAGCTAATACTAATCGGTACAAAGTGTGCAGACTTCGTAAGCTGATCCACAATCACCCAAATGGCATCAAACCCTCTTGTCGTATTCGGCAAACCTGTAACAAAATCCATAGCAATGCAATCCCACTTCCAAACCGGAACCTCTAACGGTTGCATCATCCCAGAAGGTCTCTAATGCTCCACCTTCGCTTTCTGACAAATCAAACAAGCATAAATATAACGGGCAATGTCCTTCTTCATGCCCGACCACCAAAACAACTTTCTCAAGTCCTGATACATCTTCATAGCTCCTGGATGAACACTCAGGCTACTACGATGTCCCTCGTCCAAAATCGACCTCTTCAGATCATCATTATCCGACACGCAAATTCTGCCCCGAAACCTCAACACACCTGCACTATCCAATTTGAAATCATTACCGGAGTCACTTCCGACCTCTCGCATCAAATCCACAAGTTTCACATCCAACTTCTGATGTTCTCTAATCATGTCCAAGAAATCATTCTTCACTTGCAATTTACCCAATAACACACCATCGGTAGTAAACTCACAAACCATACTCAAATCCCGAAACTGCTCAATAAGCTCCATCTCTTTTACCATCAAAGCCGACATATGAATTGTCTTCCTGCTCAGCGCATCTGCAACAACATTCGCTTTTCCCGGGTGATAACTCAAACTGAAATCATAATCTTTCAGAAATTCTAACCATCTCCTTTGTCGCATATTCAACTCTTTCTGATCAAATAGATACTTCAAACTCTTGTGATCACTGAACACCTCAAACCTTGAACCATACAAATAATGTCTCCAAATCTTCAACACAAAAACCACCGCAGCCAACTCAAGGTCACGAGTAGGATAATTCCGCTCATGCACCCTCAATTTCCACGAAGCATAAGCTACCACTTTTCCATCCTGCATAAGAAGTCCGCCTTATCCCATCTTAGACGCATCACAATATACCACAAAAGGCTCACTCGGATTCGGTAACACCAAAACCGACGCTGAAGTCAAACTCTTTTTCAGCTCCTCAAAACTTTCTTCACAAGCAGCATCCCACACAAATACTTGATCTTTCCTCGTCAACTGAGTCAATGGCAAAGCCAACCTAGAAAAGCCTTCAATAAATCTTCGGTAATAACCAACTAAACCCAAAAAGCTTCTAACTTCTTTTACCGTCTTCGGCGGTTCCCACTGTAACACCGCACTCACCTTAGATGGGTCTATAGAAACACCATCACCCGAAATGACATGGCCCAGAAAACTCATTGTTTTCAACCAGAACTCACACTTCGATAACTTAGCAAACAACTTGTTATCTTTCAACACTTGCAAAGCAATCCTCAAATGCTCTGCATGCTCTTCCTCAGACTTAGAATAAATCAGTATATCATCAATGAACACGACAATAAACTGATCCAAATAAGAATGGAAGATACGGTTCATATATTCCATAAACACACTCGGCGCATTAGACACTCCGAAAGGCATTATTGCATACTCGTAATGTCCATACTGAGTCCTAAACACCGTCTTCTGAATATCACCTTCCTTAACCCTTATCTGATGATAACCCGACCTCAAGTCGATTTTACTGAACACACGAGCCCCCGCCAACTGATCCATCAAATCATCAATCCTGGGAAGAGGATATTTATTCTTGATGGTCACTTTGTTCAACTGAAGGTAATCAATGCACAACCGCATGCTACCATCCTTCTTCTTCACTAACAACATTGGAGCTCCCCACAGCGACACACTGGGTCTGATAAACTTTCTATCCAACAACTCTCCAATCTGAGATTTTAACTCGGCCAACTCCACTGCCGACATCCTGTACGGCGCCATAGAAATAGGCCTCGTACCAGGAATAAGATCAATACTAAACTCAACCTCTCTCTTTGGAGGCAACTCGGTAATATCATTCGGGAATACCTCCGAAAACTTGTTCACAACAGCTAACTCATCCAACAACGCCTTGTTGTAAACCGACAGTGATGCAAATAAAGCAAACACCTGAGCTTCATCTTCCAACAAGGTTCTCAATTCCTTACTAGACAAGGAATCTGCCAATGCTTCCTCTTCTGGAGTAAAAAACAATAACACTTTCTGAAAACAATCGATGTACACTCGGTTGAATTCCAATCAGTTCATACCAAGTATAACATGCAAACCACCAAGTGGCAAAAAAACCAAATCCACGCCAAAATCTCGGCCAAAGATAGTCAGTGGACACTTCAAACACACTAACAAAGTAGTCACTGAACCAATCGAGGGAGTTTCAATAGTCATCCGCCGCTCAAGAGTAGTCGACACCAAACTTAACCTCTTCATACAATCAACAGAGATAAACAAGTGGGTTGCATCTGTGTCAACCATAGCAGTCAAAGGAATGTTATTGATAAAAACAAGTACCTTTGATCGAACGCTCCTCGTCCGCCGCATGAGTTCCCACCACAGCAAACATTTTACCAGCAACCTGAGGCCTCCTTGGCTTCTCAAAATGAGTACTAATATGGCCTTTCTCACCGCAGTTATAGCAAGTAGGCATATTAGTCCTACAATCCGCCATCACATGGCCCGACTTCCCACACTTGAAGCACTTCTTCATCTCTTGAGGACAATCACTAGCATGATGTCCCGCGACACCGCACCGATAACACTTTAAGTCCGCCGATGCCTTCCTCTCTCGGAACCTCTTATCAATCATAGCCTTCTGATTTCCCTTATTGGTCGGCACACTATAAGGTGTACCACTGAACCTCTGCTTACCCTTGCGGTCATTCACCGCCTTGTAGTGTGCAATCCTCGCACGGTTATCATTGTCGTAAATCCGACTTCTGCTCACCAACTCAGGATAGCTCCTGATTTTCTGACACACGATCCCCGTCTTGATCTCCGGCCTCAACCCATTCTCAAATTTCAGACACTTAGAAGTCATCGCTTCCTCAGTATTGTAATGGGGACAATACTGAGCCAATTCCTCAAACTTAGTCGCGTACTCGGCCACTAACATACTGCCCTGCTTCAACTCTAAAAATTCCACCTCTTTAGCACTTCTGATATCTTCTGGAAAATACTTCTCCAGAAAACTAGATCGAACCACCTCCCAAGTAATCGGAGTCCCCGAAGCCTCCATCATCTGACGACAATTGTCCCACCAAGCCTCGGCCTCTCCCTCAAGCATGTGAGTACCGAATCTCACTTTCTGCTCATCGTTGCACCCCATGGTTATGAAGATCTTCTCTATTGCCTTCAACCATTTCTGTGCAGCTACCGGATCCAGAATCCCACCTTCAAACCTTGGTGGCTTGTTACTCTGGAACTGCGTCAAGTCTCTGAACTGAGCACCCGCAACCAGATTCTGATTGGCCACCACTTGAACCATAGCCTGCATAGCCGCAGCCAATGCCACATCATTCCACCCAGCCATACTGCTCAACAACAATAATCCAGGTTAACAGAAAACAACCAACTATATCCTACAGACAGACTCAAAACACTACACTGGCCGGACAGACCTACCTGCTCTGATACTAACTTGTAACACCCCGTTTCCCAAAATAAAAATAACACAAATAAATAATCACACATCAGAGTTCTCCCACAACGGGATGTCACAATTCTCATCAAAAAATTCACAAAACATTTTTCCAAATTAATTTTCAATAAAGTTACAGCGGAAAATGAATATAGTCTGTCGTAACACAAAACAACATATATACATCATCCATGTCATCAACAACGTCATATGTACAACCATCAGCCATCTGCCCAAAAATATATAACATAATCATCAAACATCATCACATGTTTCGCAAAAGTCAGATACGTCACAAGGGCACACATATCAACAATAAACAAAAGACTCCCAGAACGCCCCCGGTGTTACGTATCAGAGCAGTCCTACAACGAGGCTACAATCCAAGCTAGCTAAACACCTGGATTGTCTGTACTTCCGAAGAAGCACAGACCACAACAATAGCAAAGGGGTGAGAATCACGATCAAATAATAATGGTATAAAGGTACATGAAATAAAAGGCAGAAAACAATAAATCTTTCTTTCACATGCAACCTACCCGGACCTACTGTCCCATCATCAATATTCATAACTCATACAATAACTATGCAAAACATGCACTCGACTCAACAATTATGCGGTACCGACTCAACTCAGGATAGATCGCATACACTCCACCGAGCAACGATCTATCCCTACCATGCTCCTCCTGAGCCCATATAATCAAATCATCAACGTCCCCCACTTGGGACACGGGTGGTCGCATACACTCCATTCGAGCAACGATCCAAATCCCGTCCATGCTCCCCACTTGGAGCACTCTAGTGAATCATACACTGCGTCCACGCTCCCCACTTGGAGCACGTGTGTGTATCACACAACACGTCCACACGCTCCCCACTTGGAGCACGTGAGCCACACAGGTCTCACGTCCACGCTCCCCACTTGGAGCATGTGAGCCACACAGGTCTCACATCCACATGTTATGCAAGACACTATGCATAAACACACAGCACACACAGTGCACACGACCCCACTGATCTATCACATCATAATATGTATACATACACAAGCACACAAAGTGCATCGATCCTACCGATCATCTCACCACACAATATATCACATACAATGCACACAAGGCATATCGATCCTACTGATCTAATCCAACAAACAACACACAAACACAACGCACTTAAGGCGTATCGATCCTACGAATCCACACATCACAACATATCACCACAACATACTCAATGCATAACGATCCTACTGATCCGCATATCTCGCACCTAGCACATAGTGCATACATATCACATACACATCCATACATATTTATACTTAACACATAATCCACCGATTATGTCAAATGCGATAAACGTCGGCCACACGGCCCTTATAACTCTCAACATATTCTCAACCCTCATATATCATCACTGCACATCAATCCGATCGCCCTCAGCATCATCAGCTACACGCAACCCTCAAAAACCAAAATCTGCTACACTAGCTACGTGAGCTCCTAGCGAGTGTTCGCTACACGTTCGCCTAGTGAACCCCCTCGCGAACCACACTTTTGAGCTACTAGAAGTGCTCGCCACTACCTCGCTCAACGAACTTGTTAGCGAGTACAGGAAAACAGCCACTGTCATGACCCGCTACACGCTCGCTACGTGAGATGCTCGCGAATACTCGCCAGGCATTCGCCTAGCGATGGGTTAGCGAATGTCTGCGATTCTGGAAAAATAAAACTGTTGCTCAGAAATCAGCAGCTCTCCCACTCTCAAATTTCCATCGAGACAACCCTAAAATCATCGGCTTAAGGTTCTACAACCTAGCCCCAACATCCAAACTCAATTTTACCCGATAAACCCTCATATCTGCTCAATTTATCAACTTCCGGCATAAAACCACGCATTACCCAGAAACCCCAATTCACCCAACAAACTCACTACAGCACATGCAACAGTTTCTAACGCAATAATCACAAACATATCAGAATCAGCAACATGCAAACAACATCAATTCATCAGCAAATCATGGGGATTAGGGAATCCCCCCATTCTACCATATATTCATGTAAATTACCATTTAATCGATCAATTCCCCCCCCCCCCCCCTTACCTCGAATGCGATTCTGATGATGATCAAGCTTCCCAAACTCACAGCCTTGATGCACTCCTTGCTCTTGATCGTTCACTTGATCCAGCTCCTCCCTTCACGAACCGTGCGTGTTCTTCTCCTTCCAATTCTATTTTTTTTTCTTCCCAAAATGGCAATGTTACCCTTCATCCCAATAATATACAACTCTTATATTCCAAATAAATAATATTCTCCATATTTTCTTAATTCCATAATTATTAATCTTATTCCTTTTAATTCCAAAAATCCCATAATTATATTTTTCTCATATATATTAATATTAGTAATAATAATAATAATAATAATCAATAGCAATATTAACATTACTACTAATTATCACATTTTATCACTATATATTAATATTATGATTCCTTGATTCTTCAAATAATTTCACACAAAACACGTCAACGGATACAATAACACCGAAACTAAAAATAATTAAAATGGGTGTTACACCACGAATTACGGATGCTCTGATTTCACATTCCTATTGAGAATACGTAGGCACAAGGGCCCTAATCCTTGGCGAGCACCATCCCCCATCCACCCGTAGTTCTTCGAACTACGGTGACTCTGACTTTCCCATTGCACGATGAATACGTAGGCATAGGACATCGAAGTTATATCGAGTCTCCTTTTTGTTTTTTCCCTTTTTGTTTCTGTTAGCAGATAGGTCTTTAGATAAACACGCCCTTTGATTAGAATAGCAATAGTGGATCT
The DNA here is from genome assembly GCA_963859935.3 of Lathyrus sativus. Classification (NCBI taxonomy): domain Eukaryota; kingdom Viridiplantae; phylum Streptophyta; class Magnoliopsida; order Fabales; family Fabaceae; genus Lathyrus; species Lathyrus sativus. The sequence continues at coordinate 546,599,951 of OZ012740.1, read as the reverse complement.
TGTTGAGTACAACAGACACGAGGGAGTGCTAACACCTTCCTCTCGCGTAATCGACTCCCGAACCCAGGATATAGTTGCGAGACCATGTATTCTCCCTTTTAAGGTTTCTACGGTCATTTCCTTTCCCCTTCGGGATAAATAACGTTTGATGGCGACTCTGTTTTCTACTGGTTGTTTTTCGCTTTGCGATAATATGCTACCATACAGTTAAGAGAGACTCTAAATAGCTCGACAACATTATTCCTCCTATACAAAATACAAGCGATTACACGTGGACAATCCTCGTCGTAGGTAGGCCCAACTTCTCACCCAGTGATACTAGTGAAGTGAGAGATGATTCGTCCTTGGAAATGGTTTGGATACAATATTAATAACAAGTGTAACAAATGAATTATGAAAATATTAGTTATAAGAAAATACTATGAGCAACGTGCAGCTCCCTATCATCTGCTTTGTCTTCTAAACACAACCCTCGTCCAGCTTCGAGCACAAGTAGACCAAACTGGCGATCCTCGGCTGTACTCATGAATCAGAGTCAGGTTAGTGAAGTATTTAAGGCACACCACATCGATATAGGTTGCACTTTTATCCACAAAAATGGACGCGAACCAATTCTCGGGACGCCTAACACACAGCGCGACCTGGAGTCTGCTGTCGCCATCCGGAGAGGGGAGTTCCTCGACTTTCTTGGCCTCGGGGGCCTCTTGCCTTGGGGGTTCACCTCCCCGGGTGTATCTCTTTAGGTGGCCGTCTTTGATCAGGATTTCGATCGCGTCCTTGAGAGGATGCAGTCTTCGGTTACGTGCCCGTGGCTCCTGTGGAATCGGCAGTATTTCGATTTGTCCACGTTGGGTTTGGGGGATGTCGGGTGAGGAAAGCGGACACCGCCCTGGGCAAATTCGGTTTTGGCGCACTCGGCCAGTATGCGCTTGCAGGAAGCGACTAGGGCCGTATATTCCGTGAATTGACCGGTGGGGCCGTGTTGTTCGTGTTGCTCGCGAGGTTCGCGAGGGCGGTCTTCGCGTCGACGGTTAGCTCCTCGTCGATGGCTCGAGGCTCTGTCATCTCGGTGTCCGCGAGGGGCCTCCCTGTCTCGGGTGTCCCGTGCGGAGTTGGCTGCTTGGGTTTCCTCGAATCGGATATAATGCGCGGCTCTGTCGAGGAAATCCTGGAGGGAGGTTGGTCGGTGTATGCCTACCGCCTCGTAGAACTTGGAGTCGTGGCGTAGGCCTTGCTCCATTAGGTAGCGCTTCATCTCGTCGGATGTTGTTACCTGCACCGCTTCCCGGGTGAATCTTTCGATGTACTTTCGGAGAGGTTCGTCGAGGCCTTGGATTATCGCCCCGAGGGCGGCCTCCGTCTTCGGATGGCGTCGGGACGCTGTAAAGTATTTTGAGAACAGGTCCTTCAGGACTCTTCATGACGTGACCGATTCGGGCTCCAAACTTTTGTACCACGTCATGGCGCCTTTCCTCAGGGTCGTCGGGAATAGCCTGCACTTGATAGCTCCTCGGACGTTTCGATAATCGAGCATGGCCTCGATGTCTTCTAAGTGATTGTCTGGGTCGGATGCGCCGTCGTGTGTCGACAGTGTCGGGGGCTTCTCCATCCCGTGGGGAATGAGGGCAGCCATGATTTCCCAGGACAACGGAGTGCGGTAGTCGTCTTCGTCGCTGAGGGCGGGTGACTGAGGAGGAGACGAGCCGTTTAGAACAGGCACCTGGTTGTGGGTCCTTGGCCTCCTGATCGGGGGTTCGCCGCGCAGATTCCTGCTTGGGGTCGCTGAAGTGTTTTGGCGCCTCCCGTGAGCTTGTCTCGCTGGGGGTCTGGTGCATTCTCATACCACTTCTGTTCGGGGTCTCTCCGGCTGAGGTCGGCGATTTCTGGGTCGAGGTGAGGGATTCCTCGAGCCTCCATTCTGGTCTTCCCGCGGAGGGGACCTTGGAGGGCCTTCCCGCTCCAACGCTCCAATTCGTGCGTTCTGCTGAAACAGCAGTTAGTTCGTCTCGTTGATGGCCGCAAAGAGGGCGGCCACCGTTGGGTCCACTCCCGCCGGGATAGGAACGGGTTGGAACGCCGTTGGGCTCGGGGGCCGATGGTCGACCTAGCGCAACAGTTCTGCGGATGACGATGAGGCAGTCTGGTCGTCTCTCTCATCGGCCTCTGCCTGACGTGGCGCTTCCATCTACTTGCTTCCGTTGGTGGCGGCGTTGAGTGCGAAGTCGTGCATGGTATCGTCGTGGTGTGGGCTAGCCATGACCGTGGAGTGCTGGTGAAACTTTGGTTTTCTGCTCGGAGTAACGGGGAAGTTTCTGTTCCCACAGACGGCGCCACTGATCTGACCTGATCAGAAGGGGATCACGGGCTAGCCACACGCTGTTGGGCTGATACCTGTTCACCGGCGATGAGGAGGAAAAGGGGGGGTATACCTGCAAGACACTCCGATGCCAAAGTAAGGAATTGGGCAGAGTGAGAGCAAAGTACAAAAAGTGTGGTAAGAAGTGAATACCTGACCCTCTTGAGGAATAGGGTATTTATAGAGAGACCCCAGCGCTGGGCCAACGGTCACTTGTGTTGGGTTGGATGGCCAGACCCAACTCAAGTGACTGCTAGGGCTTATGTGGCATAGTGAAGACCAGGACGTGGTCTTCGCCCTAGTCCAACTGTTCCGTGGTCTCCGGAAAATGGGTTTGACCTGCTCTTTCGGAGGTGGGCAGTTGGTTGGTGACGTGTCCTCGCGGGGGGGAGGGGGGGGGGGAGCACATGGAGACCGTGCACAAGGCACGTTGTTCTCCCCGCGGAGGGGAGTACGTGGATACCGTGCACAAGGCACGTTGTTCTCCCCGCGGAGGGGAGTACGTGGAGACCGTGCACGAGGCACGTTGTTCTCCCCGCGGAGGGGAAGGCGTGAGACTCCCTGGGAGCACGAGGTTCTCCCCGCGGAGGTGAGCTCGTGGGATTCCCGGACGGTGTGTGGCTCCCCGGGGAAAAGCACACGAGAGCGGAGAAGGCGAATCGCCATGCCCGTTGGCAAGGGGATTCTGCCCGGGGAAGTTGTTCGGTCCGGCTAAGGGGAGCACCGAGGACGCTTCGAGGTGTGTCGTCCCGTTTGGCAGGAGGCGTATCCTGCTCGACCGATGAGGGGGTCTGCGCCCGGTCAGGCTGTTCGGCTTACTGGGCCTTGCGCGTTATTGGGCTGGACCGCGAGACTGGGCCCAGACCAGAACAATTTCTAATCTCTAACATACAAAAGTGGTGGATTTGTATGATCTTTTCAAATATTTTGTTAATTTGGAAAATTATGATATATTTATTACGTTGATTAAATGATTATGAACGGAACATATTTTAGATATTTCGTTGCAGAAATGAATTTTGAATGACAAATTAGTTATTTTATTCAATATATTTTTAAATACTTTTGTTTGATATTAGTTAATAATATAATAAATTTTGGTTGTAATGTCTATGTATATCATGCTACTCTCTATGATCCAAGTTTTTTTGAAATTATATAAGAGGGTTAATTCAAAGTAAACATGTTTTGAAATTATCAGTAAATATAGGTGATGAACTGAACAATTTGTTTTCTAACCACACGTGCATAGTATATTGCTAATGCTAACGTACAATATATTGCCAAATTATTAACCTTTTTCATTCAATTGAATGATGGCGTACACAAAATTATGATGAATCTTTCTAGCATCACAATTAATGGCCAAATTGAACGTGCATTTTCAAAAGCATGTCCCAATACATAACATGATTTTTGGGAAATTTTAAAACTTAGTGTGATAAAAGAAAGAAATTAGTCACTTTGATGGATAAATTTATACTGACATGATACTATATTTATATTAATTTTAATAATTAATTAATTAATAAAGACGTAAAGAATTGTTTTTGATTTTAATATAATTTTTTTTTTATGTTCTTTTATGTTAGTGAATATGATATTGGTCTATAATATTGTTTCTATATAAGCTTCAACAACTCTCTCCTAAGTTGATGCCAAATAAATAGTATTAGATATTTTATTTATTTTGATGTTTTAGTATATTCCAATATTTAAATATAATATGTTATAAAATGATTGATTTAATTCAAATTTTAAATATATTTAAAATTTTTATATATAATGATTTTGAGATATTCTTTAATAAAATTAAATTGTATTATCCTTGAATTATGATTATTTATAAATAGAGTTGTATATTTTGATATAACGATTTATTCTTTGTTTATGAATCATTTTGAGACGATACTATAATATTCTAAAAGTGATTAAAGTTTAATACCTCTACTCACAAGGATAAATGTCACATTCTCTTCGAGGTTAGTTGTATTTGATTATTTATTAATTTTGAATCTCTTATGACTATTATATAATAATTGCATAAATGAAGGAATTTCTTAAAATATTACTTCCTTTTAAAATTAAAATTATGCAATTATATATATATATATATATATATATATATATATATATATATATATATATATATATATATATATATATATATATATATATATATATATATATATATATATATATATATATATATATATATATATATATATATATATATATATATATATATATATATATATATATATATATATATATATATATATATATATATATATATATATATATATATATATATATATATATATATATATATTGAAATCTTATTATTTTATGATTTTTATTATGGAAAATTAAGTAATCAATATTAATTTGTATAATTGTAATTTCACCTATCGTGGATACAATTATATAAATTTTCCTATTTTGAATAAAATATAATTAATCTTAATTTGCATGATTGTAACTCACCTATCGTGGTGCAGTTATTCAAATTTTGTTAAATTAATTTTAGTTATAATAAATATTATATTGATAATAATTATACCCTATCGGTATATTATTATTAGTATAATTTGTTTTGTTTAATGCACTTATGATTTATGATTGTGTAAATTATAGTTCAAGTACCCTATCGGTATTAGAATTTTTGATGACATAATATTTATAGATTGTTATATTTCTTATTTCATATTGTTGAAAGTATTATTTAAGAAAAAAAAATATTTTTTGAAGACATGTAATACTTTATGAAATTCAATAATTTTTTTTATTAAAATGGATTTCAATTCTTTATGTATTATGTGAGTGATGGACATACTCAATCGGTGTGACGTTACCTGAATGATTATTGTTTGATACAGAAAATAGTTGGATATTTGTTTAAATATTTTAAAATTCTAATATTAATAATTCAACTATTATTCTCTATCAAGTGGGAGAATTTAACATGTCAATTATATAGATTTCAGAAACAAATATTATTTGTTTAATATATAATATTCTTTTATAGAGACTTATATTGAGGATATTTTAGTCTTATGCTATATTCTCAATATTAAATTTGATTAAAGTCTCATATTTTTTCCGATGCGTATAATGTAATATGTTTCTCAAATGTGTGTAGTTATATTTGTAGCATTTGAGCTTTGAGCGAGTTATGAATTTGATCTCACTCAAAAGATGGTAAATCTTTTATAGAACCATCATATTCTTTCATGTGAAATTATCTAAATAAAGATATATTCTATTGACGTGCAAAATATGTGGTTGAGTTTGATGATATATTATAGAACCATTTCTCTATATAATTTTGCACTAAAAATAACATTAGCACACCCGTTGTTTAATCAGAGTATTTAATATTAGTGACCTCTGATAAATTCTTATCATATTGGATTAGTGGGAGTGGATTGCATGTGAACACAATTATATAATCTAAAATTTTGGATTATTATTCTCATAGTGTCATATATTCTTGCGCGCAATGTAAATATGACATATTCTAAAAGGACTTCAAAATATAAAATAATTATAAGAAGTCTTATTCTGTTATACTGAGATATATATTATTCTCTTAATCTTAGGAAACATCATTTGATGTTTAAGTTGATATTAAAAAGACACAATAATTCTTTATCGTGCAATAATATTGTGTTATTATATCTTCAATAGTCCACATTTGTCAGGTCATAATATGAAAGTACAAGTAAATATCAATACTCCTATCGAGTATGATATTATGTTATGAAGATACTTATAATTAAATGTAATTACTCTGTTAATAGGGTATTCCTATATGTAATTACTATTCTTAGACCTATGTGGATATTCTATGACCTATAATTTAAAACTCATTAGTATAATCACTAACCTTAGACTTATACACATGAGTAAGTCTTATGATAAGTTAGTGGGAGTTTATCAATAGTATTTTCATATGCTTGAGCCATTCTTTATAACATATTACTCTGAAGTTAAATATGTTACTCTAAAGTCATCATTTTTTATATAAACTTGTGAGTTTTAACATGTATGATTTGTCTTCCCTATCGGATCCAATTTGAAATTTACTTTTGATTGATTGGTGTTTTGACCATTATTGATATTCTAATACTAGAATCAATATTTTTAATAATTAATTATTGTCATCCAAATGGGAGATTGTTAGATTAATTATTTAATTAATCAAATATGAATTGACATAATTAATTATTAATTAATTATATTATGGTCTTTTGTTATTAAACACTAAATAGATAAATTGTTTGATTGGGTTTTTGTGCCTGAATGGACTGTAATGGGTTTGACCATTCAGTTAAGTCCAATGAGAGGTCTTGTCCTCCGCCGTTTAGCTATTTAAGTGTCTCCTCATTAGATAATTAAACTACTCTGAAAATCCTAAACGGCAATGAGAGTAGTAATTCTCTCATACTCACAAGCTTTAAACGTCTCTTCAATCTTATAAGGTACACTGTTCTAATTATTCTTAATTATTGTTAGATTAAACAATATGCTATAATTTGTATTTATTAAATTCATTTAAATCCTATATATATATATATATATATATATATATATATATATATATATATATATATATATATATATATATATATATATATATATATATTACACTAAATAAACCCTTACAAGTAATATTATAAAAATTAATAATTATAAACACTTTCGTAAACAAATTAATGGACTGATGCATATAATGCTAAGTTTGAAAGTGATATGTATTAATCTTTATAGGCGATACTTTTTTCTACTAAACTTAAATTTGATGCATGACTTATATCTAGAAACATACATTTCATTTAATAATAAAGTCCATTATCACCACTTGGAATTTTGTTCACATAAATATGGTAATTTTCTTTTTTAATCATAAAAAACAAAGATCATCCATAAACAAAGGCGCGAAAAAAAACAAAAGTGCATATACTTCTAGTCTAACAGCGAATTAAATACTCGTTTACTAACTGATGACTACAATTTGATTGCACAGTGAGTTTTGAACATTGAAGTTTGAACGGTCAAAAGTATTGGTTACCAAAGCCAGACTCCAATCACGTTCACATTACATTTTTCAATTATTTTTTTTAATTCACCTGACAAATAAATAAAATAAAAATAATTGGAGTGGGTTTTCTTCCTTGACTGTCACCAGCGCATTATAGCACACCACACAAAAAAGCAGAAGAACTGTCGCTCACACATCAAAACCATTACACATGGTCTGGTTTCGTTGGTATGTAGCTACCAGTTTAATAACGTCGATCTAACTTCCTCCTAATTTCAACCTTCCTTTTTCTTTCTTTCTTTCTCTCTTCATACCAAAAAAAAAAAAAAACTGTATATTTTCTTCCTTCTATTTCTTAATTCTTATTATTTTTATTTTTATTTTCCTTTTTTTTTCTTCCCTAATTTTCTCTCGGATGTAACTGATGTTTGTTTGTTTTTTTTGTATGTGTTAACTCTCTCTGTTCGTTACTTTTGTTTTGTAAATTTAGATCGAGTATTTTCGAGTTCGATTATAACGATCTTCAGTTTAGGGTTTTTTGTTTTTTCTCACTTTTCATTTCGACGATGCGTTTACCGTTGGATTTTGTGATGCTTTTACATGGAATTGGTTTTTTATTTATTATTGGTTAAGATTGGATTTCTATATATTTTTTTTTAATTCATGTTGGCTTGTTTTGTTGCTGATTTTTCTAATAAAGAAAAGTTTTTGAGTGTGATGGAATTGTTCATTCTGGCAGGTAGTTGATTAGTGTTTGAGTGGTTACAACCGAAAGGGTTTCAGTGGAGATGACGTCGGTTGGCGTGGCACCATCTTCGGGTTTTAGAGAAGCAAGTGGTCATGGTGAAATTGGTGTTGATGTATTGCCGGAGGAAATGAATGATATGAAAATTAGGGATGATAGGGTATGGTGCATCTTCTGATTGATCTTTGCACGTGGTTTTATTTGTGTGTGTTGGGTTGATGTTAAATTTCTGGCACGGTTGCTTACAGCTTTATTCTGTTGTAGGAAATGGAAGCTACTGTTGTTGACAGCGGCAATGGAACGGAGACTGGACATATCATTGTGACTACTATTGGCGGTAGAAATGGTCAGCCAAAGCAGGTATGCCCCCCTTAATTTGGAAGCTATCAATCGTTTTTGTGGTTTGAAATCATTCAACTCTTGCACCGTCTCACCTGCTTTATGTTATTGTTTGTGTGCAAATGCATCCCCGAAGTAGTAGTTGTGGTTTTGAACTAGGAATAGTTGCATTTCTCCTTGATGTTAAGTATTGTAAAAACGAAATAAATCTTCAGGGTTTTGGTATCATACCTGTTCAACTTCCTGCTTACTAGAATCTATTTACAGTGACGAGCATATGATTGGTTCTCTTGTCCAACATGTTTTTTTATTTTATTTTTTATATATTTTTTTATGTCTAATGATTGGCAATTAACTTACCAATTGTTAATAAGTGATGATGCCCTATGAGATACTATTGGATTGGGTGACAATTTCATATGGTGTGGTTTTATCATTTGATCTTTAATTGTCTACATTCTTTCTCAATTTCGTTGATTTTTTACATTGAATAGTTTTGTATATCTCTTAATGTTTCAGACTATAAGCTATATGGCAGAGCGTGTTGTAGGACATGGATCATTTGGAGTTGTCTTCCAGGTATCAACACGGATCCTGTTGACTCGATCATGACATGCGTTACTTTTTCCGTTTCATCATAGTAGCATATCATGGCTTCAGTTCTGATATCGTGTATAATTGCAGGCTAAGTGCTTGGAAACAGGTGAAACTGTGGCTATCAAAAAGGTTCTTCAAGACAAGAGGTACAAGAACCGGGAATTGCAAACAATGCGCCTTCTTGATCACCCAAATGTTGTCTCTTTAAAGCATTGTTTCTTTTCAACCACTGAAAAGGATGAACTATACCTTAATTTGGTACTTGAGTATGTTCCTGAAACGGTTCATCGTGTCATTAAGCATTACAACAAGTTGAACCAAAGGATGCCAATGATTTATGTGAAGCTCTATACATACCAGGTATGCCAGTCACCCTTTCTTTACTCAGCTTTTACCTTGTTGTGGTTATAATGAATTTGTTGTTATGTTGCAGATCTTTAGGGCATTATCTTATATTCATCGTTGTATCGGAGTCTGCCATCGAGATATCAAACCTCAAAATCTATTGGTATGACCTTTTTTTATAATGCATATACCCTACTTCAATTTTTTGTTTGGTTGCGTTAAGACTGCTGGGGGAAAATACTAACTGAATGCATTTCTATGTAGGTCAATCCACACACCCACCAGGTTAAATTATGTGACTTTGGAAGTGCAAAAGTCTTGGTATGTTGCATGTGTGTCTGCATGTCTACTTCATCCTTCATTAGTTTTTCTTCAACCTTCTGTTGTCTTGAGTTAGATTGTAGTTTAGTTTTGACCGCGTTTTGGTCCGACTTTTACCAGGTTAAAGGCGAACCAAATATATCGTATATATGTTCAAGATATTACAGGGCACCTGAGCTTATTTTTGGAGCAACTGAATATACTACAGCTATTGATGTCTGGTCTGTTGGTTGTGTTTTGGCTGAACTGCTGCTTGGACAGGTTGGTCTCTGTTGATGCGAAGTCCTATATCTTTGTAACTTAGAACATTTAACTAAATATTTATTTGCTTTTCCCAGCCGTTGTTTCCTGGTGAGAGTGGAGTTGATCAGCTCGTTGAGATCATCAAGGTATTTTTTGCAATAGTTTTTAACACCTCGTTATTGCAGTAAATATTTTTTATTTGCACCGCATTACTTTTTTGAGCTTGATTTATTTGGTTAGTAATTCACTTGCAACATTATTGAATGCATTTGAATGGTTGATATGTCTTTGCTTTACCCTTTTAAAAGTGATTTGGCTTAATTGGTGAGTTGATCGGCGGATAGGTGGCCTTGCATTTTTTAGCACAATGCCAGTATCTTACATGTAAATGATCTGTTTATTGTTTGTTCGGATAGGTTCTGGGAACTCCGACTAGAGAAGAGATTAAATGCATGAATCCTAATTATACAGAATTTAAATTCCCTCAAATCAAAGCACATCCATGGCACAAGGTAATAAAATAAATCTTATAGCATTGCATGCTTTATTCTTAAGCTCATCTTACTATACTAATATATATTTGATGATTTTCTTTTACTAGATCTTTCATAAGCGCATGCCTCCAGAAGCTGTTGATTTGGTATCAAGATTATTACAATACTCCCCAAATCTACGGTGCCAAGCTGTGAGTATATGATTTCTTGCAGACCTCTCAAACTTGTAAAATAGTGCTTCCCTCGATGGTTTATGTTTGTAAAGGCAGTTTTATTTATGGTTTCTAATCTAGTTAGTCAAAGGCTGTTTCTCATCTTCTGAGGGTGTATGTTATATAACTTGTATATTGTTGCTTTATGTGCTGCAGTTAGATGCCTTAACCCATCCTTTCTTTGATGAGCTTCGTGAACCTAACGCTCGCTTGCCAACTGGCCGTTTCCTTCCACCACTATTTAACTTCAAACCTCACGGTATGGTGATTTTTGAATAGGCTAGTGTGTTTGTGCTTCGGTGCTCTTTAATTGTCATCTATAGTTCTGGGCTTGTAACTGAATTCATGTTATTGGTGCCTTTGTTTCAGAACTGAAAGGAGTCCCACTTGAGACCTTGGTGAAATTGGTTCCGGAGCATGCGAGGAAGCAATGCCCGTTTCTTGGACTGTAATATGTTGTGAAATGTAACAATACTGCAAGTGTTGTTTCGGTATGAATGCTGTGCATTCAATCTATTTGATGATATGATATTTATTAGTATCTTTGTTGTAATTGGTTGCCCTGTGAAAGAAAATTTAGAGATATATGCTATCCTATATTACCCAACCTTGATGGGTATTCAGAATACCCTTTTTGGTGTATCAAGTCAGATTGTAACATGCAATAGAAGACAAGTGCTTGCAATTATCTAAATGTTGTATCAGTATTTGTATTTGTGGAGATAATGACGAGACGTTGCTTAATTTAGTTATGCTTAGCATGGTTATTGCAATTTGGAAGTTGTGGCGATGGCCTTATCTGAGAGTATGTTTCCTTTTTTGTTTTCTTTTTAGTTTCTGTTTACTCATTTTGGCACAACCAGTTCTCGTTGATCTGTCTTTTGAGTATCACTCGATTTCAGAATATTCAAGTCCTGCTGATATTTCTTTACAAGTTATACCTGTGCTCTTGATCGGATTCAGGGACTCATAACTACCAAATGAAAGTAGCAGAGAATAATGGACGTTGCTTGTTGCCGGATCATTCGAAAGACCACTATTCTGTTTCTTGCATTTGGCTGTTTAAATGCGTGCTCCTTTGGTCAAGTGCACTGGGAAAATCCGTTGGAGTTGCACTTGCTGCGAAAGGCCATATCAGCTGTAGGTTCAAGTGGTCTTTCTCCCATTATTAGCCTAAAGATTTTTGGTGCTATTCATTTAATTTTTGATTTGTTTCTTCTAGAATTCTATTCTACTCTGCAATGAAGTAGAAAGAGTGGTTAATATGTTTTATGTAACTTCCCCACTTTGTTTTTTGTCCTATACTATAGTATTTGCTTTAGTCTCCTGGCAGTGACGAAAACAGAACAGAAATATTTGCTTTAGTCTCCTGGCAGTGACGAAAACAGAACAGAATGGCCAGTGACACTCTGTATTGACATTAGGTGGCCAAACCGTTCTTTACTTTCTTCTTTCTTTTTCCGTACTCTCATACTAAGAATATTTTTAGCATTTCAGATTCAGAGTGGATTACTTTTCCAAGTTTCAAGTAATATTCAAAGGTTTCATTTTGGAGAAATTCCACATGATGTTGGCTCGGTAGTTGGATCCGACTAATAATCAAAGTTTAATTACCACAAGTTTTGGTCTCTGGTCTACGGTCAAATTGGGTGGTTTAAGTGGTTGGGTTTTCGGTGTACATTTCCTTAACAATTCCCTGTGGACTAAATTAATAATTTAACAATTAAATTAGAGAATTTAACTTTGAAAGAACAACTTGTATTAGACAGCTACTCACACAGCATGCGATTATACTCCAGTAGTAGAAATGTGTGTGCATATTAATAAAAACTATTTCCAACAGTATAATGAAATATGATTAAATGTATGTTAAAAAAATTTAAATTGTTAATATATATGTATTGATTTATAATTTAATAATTTTTAAAAAATAAATTTAATTACAATATGTTAGAAATAGTAGTTCATTATTTAGAAATTGATACCATATTCGACCAAGTTGATGTAAACTGTATTCGACTCTATCGAATTCAAAAATATGTATATGGAATATATTTTGTAATAGTAGTATGTATATGGAATATATTTTGTAATAGTCAAGATTTGTTAGTTGTCTATAAATAGGCATGTGATGATGTAGAATTATAAACACTGTATAACAACTTCTTCTTTATAATATAATCGTTTTTGTCATTATTCTCTCCTTTATTTTTGAACAACCTTTCGTTCAAACAAATTGGTATCAACGATCTTGATTGTGATTCAATTAGCAATAACAAACGGTAACACAACATAAATGTAATTTTCTGCAAATCTATCGATTTTTTAAGGTGAGAACAATGAGAGGTGGGTTGTACAAATGAAGGTTATCTTTATATTTCAAGATGTGGCCGGAATTGTGAGTGATGTAATACCTCTATTGGAAGCAAATACAAGTGACGTTCAGAAGGCTGCGCACAAGGAACAAAGAAAGAAAGATGAAAAGACTTTTTCTTGATCCATCACTGCATGGATCCTAATGTGTTTGAGAAAATCATTGAAGAAGATATGTCTGAGACGTGGGACAAGTTGAAGAATTTGTATGCTGGAGATGAGAAACTGAAGAGGGTGAAGTTGCAGACACTAAAAAAGTAGTTTGAGATAAAACAAATGACAGAAGATGAATATGTTGATTTCCTCCCAAAATTAGTGTTACTCACCATCCAGATGAAGGAAGGTGGTGAATCAATCAATGATTTATAAAAGATTCAAAAACTAAAATTTTTTGGTTACATTGTGGTGTCAATAGAAGAATTCAAAAACTTTGCTGAAATGAAGTTGGAGGTGCATAAAAATTATCAAGTGAAAAAGAAAAAACATAAAAGAGAAGAGATTATGAAGTTGGAGGTGCATAAAAATTATCAAGTGAAAAAGAAAAAACATAAAAGAGAAGAGATTAGAATAGAAGATATGAGACATATATGACAAAGAAGATGAAAAGATATTATTAGAAAATAATCGAGAAGATTGAAACTGAAATCATAAACATGAGTAAAAGAAAGTAGTTCATATTTATAAAGTTAATGCATAATAAATTTTAGTTTTGAATTAAATTTAAGATAAGTGAAATTTGAGTGATAATATAATACAATTTAGTTTGGTTTAATTTAATTTGCAAAATACAAATTGCAAATCAAACAGATTTGCAAAGTTTTGTTGTAGTTTTTTATAATTTCGATTTGATTTGGTTTGATTTACGATTTTCTATTTGATTGGTTTTATTGTAACTAGGGCTGAAAATGAGTCGAGTCGAGTCGAACTCACCTCAGCTCGGCTCGACTTGTTAAGAATTGTTCGAATTCGAGTTCGATTTCGACACAAACTTTTTTTTAAGCTCAAACTCGACTCATTATAAGTTCACGAACAGTTCGGTTCGACTCGTTAGGTTCATCTCATTAGGTTCAGCTAACATTGTTTACGAACTTAAAAACTATTTTTTTAAATATATATATATATATATATATATATATATATATATATATATATATATATATATATATATATATATATATATATATATATATATATATATATATATATATATATATATATATATATATATATATATATATATATATATATATATTTCAGTATATTTGACATTTTAAATAAATATATATTTTTTAAATAAAATATTAAAATAAAATAAAAGTTATCATATTGAAATTTAACTTTATCTTCGAAATCTACTAATTCAAAATCTACACAACTTTCAAGAGATACATTTGAGAGTCTAATTCAAAAACTACTAAATTGAAGATTAAATTTGTCTAAGATTTGAAGTAAATATTTAAACCTAATTTTAAAGACAGTATAATTCTTTTCATATGTAATCGAGTTGACTCATGAACCTAACGAGTCGAACTATGTATAGTTCAAGTTTAGCTCAATTAGTTAACGAACTTAATTTTTCGCTCATACTCAACTCATTTAGTTCATGAACTATCTTCGAGTTGGTTTAGTTCATTGCCAGCCCTAATTGTAACACCCCGACTTTTTAATTACCCCACAACAACAACCGTTTATATTATTATTATTATTATTATTATTATTATTATTATTATTATTATTATGGATTGAAATATACAATTAACATGAAAAAAAAAACTTGGTTTTTGAAGAGTTGAGGCGTGGTGTAGAGAAGGGAAAATGGCGATAAAGAAGTATTTCTGCGAATATTGCGAGAAGCAATTTCAAGATACACCGTCGGATCGGAAACGCCACGCCGCAGGCATTCAACACAAACAAGCCAAAGCACGTTGGTACGATTCCTTCAAACCTCAACACCACAACCCTATTCCACAGCAACCTAATCAACCCTTCTGCTTTCACTTCGTCAACAAGGTATTTATCATCAATCAATCATGATTAACTCTCAATCAATTTTGTGATTTGATTTACTCTTTCTCTATAATTAGGGATTTTGTCGCTACGGCGATTCTTGCAAATATTTTCATCCCAATACACAGCGACAGCAACCAATCGGAAACACGCCGTCAGGGAATGTAGGAGTGTCGTTCGGCAATTTGCCTCCGTCGTTGCAACCTCCGTCTGAAGGTGGATACCCATACACCCCCTTTGTTGACTGGGGGTAGATTTGTAATTCTTTCAATATCACATTCTTTTTTATGTGTTAGAATTTTTGTATGGAAAGAGTGTTTGTTAGAAGGCAATGTGAAACCTAAAATTAGGTCAAACAACTTATGAGAGTAGCTTTATTATTGTGATTTGATATATCTGTATCATTAATTGTTATTACAAAGTTAAATATGAAGAATTTTTTCTGTAATGAAGTTGATTTTTAAATGGACAAGTAAGCTAAGATTGATTTGCTTGGGTAGTTTAATATTGCTAGTAAGTTGGCTAATTAGTTTGTAGTTTACTGATAATCCTAAGAGTATTATTATCATCAAATTTAAATTTTTTAAATATAATTTTACATTTTTCAATTGCATTTTTAAAATATTTATGTATCTGATAAAAATTTATTAAATATGAGTGTGAGCTGTTAACCATAATTTAACTTGTGACAATATTTCCTTATATTTTTTGATAATGTATCGATATGAATCTGTTCTTTGTATTTTTAACATAATATATTTATCTAAATAAGTTATTGATAATTATAAATCAATAATTAAAAAAAAATATTAATACTTATTGTATACGTATATTCTATCTTCGGTCTAAATTCTCCCATTTTGGAGGAGTCAAAATTTGGCCAATCCCTGCTCTCTCCCTTAAAAAAAAGTTAAACTGAGAATAAATAAAGATTTGAAATAATTTTTCTCAATCAAAATTAGCTTATATTCTTAGCTTGGAAAATCTTTAGGAAATCAATATTCTGGCACAAACTTATTAATTTATTGAGTTGGCATGAGAAGGGAGGGACTTTATGTTACTCTATTTTAACAATTTTTTTTAGCACTATGATAGAACCGGTATTAAAATAAATTGATAATGGAATAACCAATGTTTTTATTGAATTATAGAGATTTATGTTCAGACTGATTAAGAAAATAAAACTATTGAGAAAATAGAAGAAGTATGAGAACACAGTTTTATTAAAGTTTTCGAGAGCAATGGAAGAAGTATGAGAACACAGTTCTATCAAGGATTTCGAGAGCCTTGAAACTCTTCCTTACCAAATTCTACTATGAATTTCTGAGATGCCCCTCCCTGCAGTGGATTCTCCTTATATATTTTTTCACTACCCAAAACTGAATAGACACACTAATTAATTACTTCCCCATAACTATGATATAACATCCTTTTAACTCCTATAATGTAACTGTCCCATAATTATGAGTAATTTCACTAACTAATATAATAAATTATGCCCTTTCCTCTTATACATATTTCATATAAGAGATTTAACAATACTCCCTCAAAAGAGTCACCTTGTCCTCAAGATGAAAGGAACGGAATTGTTCTTTGATTAAATCAATTGATTTTCAAGTAGCTTCAAAATCTGGAAGATCTTGCCATTGAATGAGGACTTCAGCTGAACCTTGTGTTGTGTTGCGGATAGCCTTAACTTCCGCAGGGAATACTTGGAATTCTAGATTCTCGGAGAGCATAGATGGAACTGGTTGAGATTGAGTTGCTGGAGCTAAATCCTTCTTCAACAAGGAGACATGAAAAACAAGGTGTATTTTGCTCTTTGGTGTGTTAGCTCCTAAATTTGACACCTCAGCTATAAAGAAGGCATCTAAGACAAAAGGGTGGGGAATAGCTTGAATGCAAGAAAATGGTCGAAAGAAGAAAAAAGCTAAGTCGAAGAACTCACCCAGATGCCAAGGGTTCGATCGCCTGCTGATACGAATGGTGTGTCGAAATATTTGAAATTTGAATGTTGGAGGGAACGGTTTTACTTGTGGAAAATTGAGGGAGACACGTGTCACCTTATGAATAATGGATCCATGCATTTGAGACAAGTGGCGGAAGGAGATTATGGTGGAAGTTATGAGAGGTTATTTTTTGTTACTATAAATAGAGTGTCTTAGACATATCCAAAGTGTGTTGTAATTTACTATTGTACAAATTACTCTTGAAACTACTCCAAGTATCCAAGTGTAGAGAAAGCGAGTATTGTAAGAGAATGTACGTGATGTAAACACACCATCTTTTAACTTAATGCAATTTACTTGTTTTTACTTTAAGTTTTACAAAGTCTTTTATTGCCTTTATTGTCTTTACCCCTTTTCCTCCTTACCTTATTTCTCTTCTTCCTATGCAATTCTTTTCTCTTCGTCCTCAATCTAAATTCACCTTTACCAACAAACTTTCTTCTCTCTTATTAGAAGTCTTACTTTACCTTTAAAATTAACCCGTAGTCGAATAGATGTTCTTTTAGGATTCTTTTATCCCAATATTGTTCGAGTGTGGAACTTGAATAAATTCTTAAAACCAAAAATAATTCTTTTAGCACATGTCCTAGGATCAATCTGATCGATCCTGTGAGTCACCAAAGTTAGATTTGGAAGATCAACGGTTGTTTTCTGATTTTCAAGGGAAACATGGTGGTAAAGGCTGCAACAGCCCTAGAGGAGACAAAGTTTTCTATTTATTCGATTGACAAACCTCACAAGTGGCTACAAATTTCTGAATATTCTTTCTCATCCCCTCCCAATAAAGAATGGTTGAAATGCGTTTGCAGGTTCTAAAGAAACCAGAATGGCCCTAGAGGAATTATGGAACTCATGTAACAACTGTAAAATCCTAGAGGAATCTTTAGGTAACACCAACCTCCCTTTATAAAACAACTTTTGATCCTTGAAAATATATCCTGGATAAGAGTTAGCATCCATAAACAAATATTGAATGATGCCTACTAACTTCAGATCTTTTTGGATTTCGGCCTCCCATTCTTCCAGCTCATCAAAGTGTACCGTGGAAAGAGTTGCATAAGTCATTCACCGGAGTAAAGCATCAACCACTCTATTTTCATTTCCCAGTTTGTATTGAATTGAAAAATCCAGTCCCATCAATTTTGAGGTTCACTTAAATTGTTCATCTTCCAAAACTCGCTGATTAGAAAGAAATTTGTTCCGGTATGGGCCTCACCTCGGCAGGCCCAATACCAAAGGCGGCCCAGCAAGCGAACTGGGCACCCCCGGCACGCGCCTTCGGACGAGCAGGGCTGGACGGACGGGCTCAAGCTACCGCTCCATGTCCCTTTTTGGGCGTCCATCACGCCAGACGAGCAAGACCACCCCGGGCTCCCTCCGCGGGGGAATAACGTGCTCGGCGCACGTTCTCCACGTGCTCCCCTCCGCGGGGACACGTCATCGGCCAACCGCCCACCTCCGAAAGAGCAGGTCAAACCCACTTTCCGGAGACCTAGGAGCGGTTGAACTAGGGCGAAGACCACGTCCTGGTCTTCACTACGCCACGTAAGCCCTAGCAGTCATTAGGGTTGGGCCTGGTCGTCTGGCCCACCTCGAATGACCGTTGGCCCAGCGCTGGGGTCTCTCTATAAATACCCTCTTCTTCAAGAGGGTCAGGTAACTCTTCTTGCCCCCTTTTCTGTACTATTGCTTCCTCTCTGTCCAACTTCTTACTTGGGCGTCGGAGTGCTTTGCAGGTACACCCCCCTCCTCGTTCTCACCCCGGCGAACAGATAATAGCCCAACGGTGTGTGGCCAGTCCGTGATTCCTCCTGATCAGGTCAGATCAAAATTCAAGACTTTTTTTTATCAAGAAGGATGACGAAATGCCTCCCTAATAAATAATGTCTCTATTTTTGCACAGCTATGACAATTTCCATTAATTCCCTCTCATAAATTGACTAGGATTGTGCCATTTCTAACAAAGTTTGACTGTGGAAAGCCACTGATCGGCTATCTTATAATAAAACAACACCAAGTCCTCGGTTGGAAGCATCAGTTTCTATGGTAAAAACTTTAGAAAAATCAGGGAGTTAAAATAGGCAATTCAACCATTGCCTGTTTTAGTTGTTCAAAAGGCGTTTGTGTATCTTGATTCCAGCGGAAACTGTATTTCTTCAATAGTTGAGTTAGTGGTCGGGCTATTTTACAATAATTCTGCACGAACCTTCTATAATATCTGGTCAGTCCCGAAAAACCTCTTAAAGCTTTAAGATCCTTAGGAATAGGCCACTCCATCATAACTACAATTTTTTTAGGGTCTGTAGCTACTGCTTCTCCAAATATAATATGACCAAGATACTTTAATTGAGATTGCCCAAATTTCATTTTTTCAAATTAGCAAATAATTGGTGCTCTTGTAATAATGCTAAAATTACCTGTAAGGGCTTCTGATGTTCCTATACATTCTTGTTGTAGACCAATATGTCATCAAAGAAAACCAATACAATTTTTCTTAAGTATGGTCTAAGCATTTCATTCATAAGGGCTTGAAAAGTATAGAGGGCATTGGCGAGTCTGAGTGGCATCACAACAAACTCATAATGTCCTTTATGGGTTCTAAAGGCAGTCTTAGGAATGTCTTCCTCCTTCAGTCTTATTTAATGGTACCCTGATCTCAAATCCAATTTCGAAAAATTTGTGGCTCCCCCGATTCATGAAGTAACTCATCAATAACAAGAATGAGAAACTTATCAGACACAATAATTTTATTCAAAGCTCTATAATCAACACAAAATCGCCAACCCCTGTCTTTCTTTTTGACTAAGATTATTGGGCTTGAATAAGGACTTACACTTGACCTAATGACTCCAGACTTAAGTATATCATCCACTAACCTTTCAATCTTATTTTCTCAGTAGTGTGGGTACCTATAAGGCCTGATATTTGGAATATTGGCTCCTTCCTTGAGTACAATGATGTGATCCTGTCTCCTAAACGACGGTAATCCCCGTGATTTTTGAAAAACTTCTTCGTAGTTGACTAGGATCTCTTCTAGCCACTTAGGTCGATTGTGGTTCATTTCTTCCCTTCCCTTCAAATGTTGAAACTCCAGAAGGAACCTATGACCTTCATCACGAATAAATTTCAGGACATATTTGATAAAGGCGGTTACCCTTGTCAATTCTGCCTCTCCTTTCAAAATATGGTACCTGCCATCGAGAGGAAATTTTATGATTAAATCCCCAAAGTTTTCTCTAATTTCACCAAGGCTGGACAACCACTTCATTCCCAACACCACATTCACTCCTCCTAATTTCAAAAATAAATAAATTTTGTTGAACTTCCATTCCTTGTATGATTAACTTCAGTTTGAGACACATTCTTTCACATGGGATTTTTCTTCCATCTCCTTGATATGCTATGCAAAGACAACTGCACCATTTTCATTTCCAAATCTTTTCTCTTCTTC
Source organism: Lathyrus sativus (assembly GCA_963859935.3). NCBI lineage: Eukaryota > Viridiplantae > Streptophyta > Magnoliopsida > Fabales > Fabaceae > Lathyrus > Lathyrus sativus. Next base: position 546,579,415 of record OZ012740.1, on the reverse strand, counting down.
TTGAATCTCTTGTTCGATTTCTTCCTCCAAATCTCCCTCAAACAATAATACATGGAATTGCTTGTTAGCACATATATGACTTGGACTAAATTTTTCATCACATTTGAAGCAAAGTCCTTTCCTTGACTTTTCTTGTAGTTTAACATCTAATAATTTTCTGAAACCCCTTCCATTGAAAGGATTATTTGGCTTCTGATTACTAGTTTCTCCCACAGAACTTCCGATTTCTGATACAAACGAGGATTGATTTTTAGTCCCCAGTTCCCATGTTGCATTTCGGGTGTTATTGTAAGTTCGGAATGTTAATTTGTTACTCGAATTTGTACCCACATTTCCTTTGCTTAACAATATGTTTTTCTCAAAAACCCTTTGTGCATAATCCATTAGTTCTGATAATCTTTCAACAGAATGAAGCTTTAAATAAGAAGGCTCTGCACATTTCAGGGGGGCTGCATATAACTCAAATTGCTCTATATATTTTTCCACTGTTCCTGTTTGTTTGAGACTCAGTAACAATTCAAAGGTACTTTGGATCATTGAGGGTTGAAAACGTTTAAGTATGGATGTTTTGGATTCCTTCTAAGTCGAGTTTGGTGAAGACACCTCCCACCATTGATACCATGCCAGTGCTTTGCCCTTTATGGCTACCATTATTGTCTGCAATCTCTCTGTTTCATCTACCCGCTTTAGATCAAAATAACGCTCAACACAGTTCATCCAACCCTAAGCATCAGTACCTTCAAGAATTGGAATTTCCAATTTTCGCCATCTTTCTTTGCGAGACCGTGGATGTCGGTAATTCACAGATATATCATCTTCATCAGATTGGTACTCTTGTTGTGATCCTGGTGGACTTTTGCGCCTCGTGCGACGAACAATTTCGACTAATTCCGTTATTTGTTGTCTAACCTACATTCGCTCTACCCGGTCTTCTTTGCGTTGTTTCTCTATTGTTTCTTTCATTGCTAACAACACTTTTCAAACCCGCGTTCTAACAATTCCATCCGTGCCTCCATCTCGCTTCTAGTAACCACCATCAACGTAACAAGAATCGTAGTGCTCTGATACCAGTTGATAGAACCAGGACTAAAATAGATAGATAATGGAATAACCAATGTTTTTATTGAATTATAGAGATATACGCTCAAACTGTTTAAGAAAACAAAACTACCGATAAAATGGAAAAAGTATGAGAACACGGTTCCGCCAAGGATTTCAAGAGCCTTGGAACTCTCTCCTATCAAATTCCACTCTGAATTTCTGAGATGCCCCTCCCTGTTCGGTGTCTTCTCCTTATATATTTTCCCACTACCCAAAACTGACTAGGCACACTAATTAATTACTGCCCCATAACTATGATATAACAGCCCCGTAACTCCTATAATGTAATTGCCCAATAACTATGAGTAATTCCACTAACTAACATAAATAGTTCTGCCCTTTCCTTTTATACACATTTTTTATAAGAGGTCTAACATTTTTTCATTGATTGAATCACACATGGATCCCTCACTAAAATAAATCCATTATAAAACTTACATGCGTTTCATCAAATAAAAAGTATTCCCTTCATTTTTTTAAGTGTCATTTTTTTAATAACTTTTTTTTTTTCCTTTTTCTATTATAACTTGCAAAGTTCAAAATAATATTAATTGCACTTTTTTCAAAATAATCCCTAGTTATTTATTATAAAGAGAGAAAAAAATAAACGAATGTAATAAATAATTAAGAGTATTATAGATAAAAGAAGAATTATTGTTTGAAAATAATAATATTGATTATTTTTTTTTGGTATGTGTAAAAAGTTAAAAAATAACACTTAAAAAAGAACGGAGGAAGTAGGTAGAGTGTTAAAGAGAATGTTGGAAAGAAAGTGTTTCTAGCATTTTTCTTGCATAATTATGAGGAGTTTTTATTGAGTCTGAGTTAGATTATACATGTGATTCATGTAACATTCCAAATTCGATTAGTTGATTTATTTCTAGCATTTTTCTTGCATAATTATGAGGAGTTTTTATTGAGTCTGAGTTAGATTATACATGTGATTCATGTAACATTCCAAATTCGGTTAGTTGATTTAATTGAATTGCTTATAATTTTATTTGATTAATTGATTTTTTAATTATTTGTTGTGTGGTTGTGCGGGTAAGTATCTTTGAGGTAGATGTATAGAAAGAGTAAGAGTTTGACATAGTTGTTTAGAATTAATTATAGAATATATAGTATTTTATTTAAATTGATTAAGTAAAACAGTAAAATGATAGAATTGGGCAAATATGGAGAATTTGGAGAAATAGAGGGGAGCAAGGAGTTAAGGAGTTGAGACAATAGTGTGAGTTAAGAAAATAGAGGGTTAATGAAGTAATTGGGAAGAAATGTGTAGAAAACTCTAAGATATATTTGAAGTAAGAGAGTTTGGAAAGTTTTACGTAAAAATAGAAATTTGTGGTGAGAAGAGGCAAATATTAGGGTTAAAGGAATACTCCATTGTTAGTGTAACACCCCAATTCCTTGGAATATTTATTTAAATATGAATATTCGTATTTTCGGTGATTTTTGGTGGTTGGTATGAAGTATTGAGAATTATGGATTTTGAGTTATTTATTTAAATAATAGTATATAATATGAATATATTGGTATTATTATTAATTTAAAAAAATATAAGTGAATTAAGGGCAAAATGGACATTTGAGGAGGAGTTAGTGAGGGTGAAATTGGAAAGTCTATTTTAAGACCCAAAGTTAGGTTTAACAAAAAAGAATTTTGAGGGAATTAGGTTTCATTCTTGTTAGGTTTAACAAAAAATAATTTTTGAGGGAATTAGGTTTAACAAAAAAGAATTGAAAAGGGAAGAAATAGAGGCCAGAACTCTGAGGGAAGAGGATTGAGGCAAAACTTCGCGAGGTTTCTAAGAATCAAAGAAGAAATGTTTAGAGTCGGCAAATTAAGATATGGAGAGTATTACCTTCATTGTTTTCAATATGTGATTCAATGTATTTAAAGCCGATTTAAGGATTTAAGAGGTTTTTGAGTTTGAGGAAATTAGGCTTTCGTGGCCAAATCTGTTTTTGAGGTTGTTTAAGTATGGGTAGTATTGCTTTCATTGTTTTCAATATGTGATTCAATGTGTTTAAAGTCGATTTAAGGGTTTAGGGGTTTTGAGTATTGAATTGTTGTTGTCTTTCTAGTGAGTTTAATGAGTTTGAGGGTCTGATAGGTTTGAGGCTGATTTGGGAGTAAGGAAAATTAGGCCTTTGTGGCCAAAATCTGTTGTTGAGGTTTTAACCGTATAGGATAATTGATCATGAGAACTCTAATGAATGTGGGAAAATTGTAAGGATTTTTTTAGAATTGAACATATATCCATCAATTTCAAAGGTTTTAGGCTTAATCTTAAAACAATGATTAAATGGTTTAATTGTGTTAAAATTGTAAATTTACTTGAGATAATTACAGTGTTGAATGGTTTGTAACTTTTTGAGAGTTTAGGTGTTTACGAAATCGAAACCGGAGGTCCGGAAGGCCTCCAACGGTGAAAAACACAGAAAATTTTGCATGTTGTCCGTCACGACTCTTCATGTTTTCGGTCAAAATCGTTTTGGACGTAACTTTGACCCGTAAGTCCGTTTTGGTCCCCATTTGAAGTGTTGGAAAGCTAATGAACAGGGTTATAACATGGTATAGATAAGAGAACTGGTTTCCCAATATTTTTATATCTAATATGTTTGGAAAGTCAATTATGTTCTTGTGCAGTGCTATTTTGATGCTTTGATGCTGTGATTTTCTTGATGACTTACCAGGAGTATGAATGTGATTCCTATGTTATTAATACATGATTGTATGATGATTCCTATGAGTAATGATGATGAGTTATGATGTTGATTCCATGAGTTTTGATGATTATATGATGACATGATTATTATGATGATTCCTATGAGTAATGATGATGAGTTATGATGTTGATTCCATGAGTTTTGATGATTATATGATGACATGATTATTATGATGATTTTGATGAATGATGATGCACCTAATGGGTTTATTATGAGGATGATGTTGACGTGTGCATCATGCATTCATATGTATTCCGGGCTTCAATCTAGTGTTTGATTCTTGTGACTTCAGTCCCATTATGCGGATGTGAAGTATTTTGTTGTGCTCCGGTTCTTGTGTAGAATCGATCTTATCGATGAGGTCCATCGAATTTTGATGAATTGGTACCACATGCATGAGTCTTGTTGCATTTGAATTTATGTGACAATTTGGTGTAATTTATGATATTATGGCTTTTTAATGTTTCCTTGATGATTATGAGGATGTTGAATACGAAAATGACGCTATTTTATATATTGATTATTATGAATCGTTTTACTCACCCTGCCTGTTTGAATGTTACCTCCACGTGGATAACATGCAGATGACCGGGTTTAGCCGTGGATATCGTCGAGGACTTTTTGGAGTTTTTGACATTTTGGTTTACTTAGATGGTCTTGCTCTGATAGTGTAACATCGGGTTGGGATCTTTGAGTTACACCATGTTTTATTGATTTTTGTTATTTTAATTATGTTGCTGTGCAAGGAAAATTTTGGATTTGCCTTTTTGAGTTCCGCTACCATTTGAGCAATTTTTGAGTAATTTTGGGAAAATCTGTTGTTTACGGAGCATTGACTTGGATTTGAATTATTGAGAAATGTACGCCCTTTAAGGTGATTTTTATTATGTTAAAAATATTACTCTGATAAATGCGAATGATTTGCCACTATATTTTTGGGGTAGAAAATGTTGTTATAGTTAGAGCTTAAAGTTGCATCTTGCTGCAAAATCCAAGGTAAGGGGGTGAAATGGCTACAAATTTAGGTGTATTGCATGATGGAGTACTTATGAGAAATCCTTAATCTCATTAGGGTTCTGAAATTCTGGCATGCAGATTTCAGATGTCCCAAGCGATGTTAAGACATTGATCTCTGCTAATACAGAACAAGGACAGAACATGAGCATTTTAAATCCCTTTAAAAATTAACAGTGTCATGACATCTGTTGTAACATCTGCAGACTGACAGAGCAATTTATCTAACCATTTAAATTGTGCAGAATTGTAAATGCAGTAACAGACAATCGATGTTATGTAGGATGTTATGACATCCACTTAAGGACAGACTATTAAACATAGTAGTAAACAAGACATGAAAGCAGTAAAGAACACAGGAAATTGTTAACCCAGTTCGGTGCAACATCACCTCCATCTGGGGGCTACCAAGCCAGGAAGGAAATCCACTATTAATAGAATTAATTCAGAGCTAAACTCCCAGTTTACAACTCCTCACTTAATCTCTACCCAATGAAATTTCTGCCTAGAACGCACTAGACAAAAGACATCTCTCGCTCCCCACAATCACAACAGTGATAAACAATTCAAAACAAAAAGAAGACTTTAGAAGACACTCTTCAAAGTCACAACTTGATCTTGCTTACAAGCTTTGATCAAGAACCATACACTCTTGCTTAAAAGCTTTGAGTGAACAATTAACATTGTACAAATAACAGCCTAAATATGTCTACCACGATGCATCCAAAGATACAAATGGTGACTTACAAAGTCACACACACAAGAGACTCTCAAAATCCTAAAACACAGAACCACACGTGAAGATTAAGTTACACCTACAAACTTCTTCACCACACAATCTCTCAGTCTCTAGGCACAATCAGGATTGCCACTTCTGTATTTATAGGCAGCGAAGTTCCTTGGGCCTCAGTGCAGCAATTAGGTTTACGCAAGTTAAACCTCTTTTCATAAATCAGGGTCCTGTCAATTAGGTCACATGCACTTTATGTTATCCTTATCATTGCCTTGCATTTCGCCTGAGATACCTAAGCGTCCTAAAATATTTCCTGAAATCAAGCCTGAGATGAATCAGGAACCATAACAGAAAAACCAACAGCGCCCTTGCTGGCAGCTACCTGATGTCATGACATTCAACATGACATCCAATACACTCTGTTATTGATCTTAATTTCCAGAACAACAATTTATCTCCTGATCTTCTGCAGAATCTTCTTCATAACAGTAGAAACAATTATTGTATAGTTTCCTAAAAAGTATCAACGATCCTTTTTATGAACACCAATTAAATCTGCACTTTGTTCCTAATAAGTCTCTTTGACCTGCACATACTGATGAGGTATATCCAACAGGATCTCATCAAACCAAAACACCTCTGTCAAGAGATATAAAATAGCAGCTCCTGCTGTACCAGACAAGGATGTCAGGACATCTGTCTTGACATCTTGATTAAAACACGTGACAACAGTTCTGTCACCACAGCAGATGGATATGTTATAACATTTTTCTTAACATCAGTGCAGAATCATGTTTTACCAAAATTTAGCCAATCATAGAATCATGGACAATCATAGAATCATGGAACTAACAGGTTCCTAGGTTTTCCTTTTGATGAATTGTTTATGATGAAATTATGAAAATTACTATTGGATCTTATGTTTATATGTGTTGCTATGATTGAATCTATGCCTGAACTATCATGAATATGTGTGTATGAGATTTTTCCATTGATGAAGTTGTGAAATTTTGAGTGTTATTCATGACTTGATGATATTTCCTGTTAAATTTGATGATGAAATTGCCATGGATTATGATGAAATAAGTGATGCATATGTTGATGATTATGACGATATGTTTCACTATTAATTCATGTTTTTTGGTCTCCTAAATTTGTATGAATTAATTGGATTGATGAATGGAGGTTATAAGATGAAGAGGATACAAATCGTATGCAGGAAATTAAGTTTCTGGGCAATTTTCGCTAAGACCAATCGCTTGGTCCTACGAAACAATCAATTGGTTGGATGATGTAATTGATTGATCCAGTCCAAATTGTGAATAACACTCTGGGAGTGAGTTTGGGACAATCGATTGGTCTCGGTTTTGGATGGTTGACCTACTTGTCGATTTTGGTCGTAACTTCTGTTCCGTAAGTCCAAATGAGATACCGTTTGAAGCGTTGGATAGCTAACAGACAGAGCTACCTCATGGTGGTGCTTGATGAATTATTTGAGTTATAATCATGTGCCTACTGTATGAATGTTTATGATGATTTGTATGATCGGTTAGTGAACTATTGTGTTTATCCAATGGTGCGTTGTTGTTTCGGTGAATTAACATGAATAAATTCCTATGAATCTACATTTGTTGAGTTGCTGATATTTTGTGGTTATTGTTTTTATTGATGTCGTAACATGGATTAATTGTTGCTGTGATAAATGATGTGGTGCATAAATGGTGAGACGTGCATGGTGATTCTTTTGGTGAACCATAAATGCATGTTGTTGAGAGTCATACATCATGATGTACGAACTTTAGTCCAATTTTGACATGCTCTGGTCCTATGATGTGGATTGGGAGTGAGTAGTCGATTTTAGGTTGGAACCGGTGAAGTGTTACCTATGGTGATAGTACATTTGCATACATGATTGCATATGTAGTTGATTGTTCATGATATTGTTTATTCAATGTGAATATGTACATGTTGTTGTGAAGGGAGTGAGATTATGTGGTTGTTGATTGTGTAATTGAATGTGTGCTTGTTGTATGTTCCTCATCTTAGCATTTTTTCCACTGTTTATATTGGTTTGTTGTTTCCATCTCCTTTGCTTTTATGTTGTCCATCATGGACATCTGGCAGATACTCAAGAGTAGAGTTTGTTGCTGTAAGTGGAAGTTAGCTCGTTGTTGTTTTAGAAGTCTTGCTCTGATCCTATAACATCGAAGTTGAGAACGTTTGTTTGCTTATTATGTTTTGTTGAAGTTTAACTATTTATTTTGGTTTATGTTGAAGTTATTGAAAGTTGATCATGGTAACTCCATATTTTGATACCGATTTATATAATTTTGAAGTTGAGATTAAATGTCTAAGTTATGATGTTTTATTTAAATGAAATAAGTTTGACACCGCCACAATGACACCCTAAGTGAAAGTGAGCGTGCGATGACAGGTTTTGTATGACGTTGATATTTTCGTTTCGTATTTGTTAAATGTTTGTTTTGTTAAAGGTTTTTGTCGTTGGTGACACCTTAAATTGTCGTATAAAGCTTAATATATAAGTATCGGGGTTTATGGTGTTACAGTTTCCACATTGGTATACTAGAGATAATTGAGAAGTTCACATGTGTTATTGATGCAGTGAAGTGAACCACCGGTTGTGCGGGTGGAGGAGGAAGTTTTATTGGCACTGAAAGATCTTTGGAAAACAGATTTATCAAGTAAAGTGTAGATTTTTGTGTGGAGATTATTGATCAACAAGCTGCAAACCAGGGTTGAATTGGCAAGAACAAATGTTATCAATGCTATGCAGATTATTGTCCGTTGTGTTTTACAGTAGAAGAAGATCTTGTGCACCTCTTTTTCAATTGCGAGGTTAACTGTAATATTTGATTCCACATTGAGACGCATGTTGTGAACCTATTCAACATTTCAATCGGTTTAGATCTGCTTTTTCTGGGAAATTTTTTAGAGATTTTATGTTGGTTTGTTTGGTCATAGGTTGGTTTCTTTGGTCTAGGAGGAGTAGCTTTCTTTTTTTCAGGTGCTTTTGTAAACATAATAAAAATGTTTATTTGTTGAAAATTAGGTCTTGGAAATGGTATTCTTTGTCTCATAAGAAATCAATTGGTATTTTGTGGGAGGATTGGTATAGATTTCTGGGTCTTTGTTTTCAATTTCAGTTTTGTTTTTGTATGGTTTGTAATTGAGTTGGAGTAGTCTAATGTTCCTCTTAATTCAACTTGTTTATAAAAATAATGCCGTGAAATCAACCCGCTGATGCTTAGGTAAGTATGACTTGTGATAGAGGTCTACAACAACCTTTTTGTCAGCATTTGAATTTATTATGTTGAAGTTTCTCTTCTCATCTAATTAGTTGGCAGTTTCTTCTATCTTTTCCTGAGCTTCGACTCTCTTTCATGTGGGTGATAGCACGCTCTTAGCATAGGTTTGGAAAGTTAGAATATCATGATGTCAATGGACGACTCAATTGAAGTTGTGTCGGCAGGAGGTGACATATCCCATGTTGAAAGAATTTGTACCTTTGATAGTTGATTCTAAGCATAAGTTATGTGCCTTGATGCTACACTTTCATATCAACATAACACTAAGAAGTTGATTCTAACATAAGTTATGTGCCTTGATACATTTTCATATCAACATAACACTAACGTTTGTACCTTGATTCTTAAGTTTTATGTCTTTTATTTATTTTTACATATTTTCAGGACTTAAGTTTTTGCTTTCATGGTTTATTTTCATTATTTTTATTTGGATTTTAATTACAAAACCATGGAAATAAAAACTGTTATTCCTATACACAACACAACCAAGAAAATAGAAGAAAACGCCATGCCACGAGCTTTTAATTGTGTACTAAATCATTTAATTACTAGGTTGATCATGAATTATTTTATCTAATTCTAACAAATAATAATCACCCGAAAATCACGTAGACATATTCGTGGTCTTGGGTTTGAACCCGAAACATAATTTTCATCTTAACAATATTAACCTTTGACAATTGACCTAAGCCTTAAATATAAATTTATTTTTATCTAATTAATGAATAGCTTTATCAATCTATTGAGCATCAAACAGAAAGAACACTTTGTGAACTACTAATAACAAGAGCAATGTTGAAGAAAAAAATGAACATTTTTATTCACAAGGTCACACACTCACATTTAAAATGTCAATATTGCAAGGGCTACAACAAACGTGTCGCCATTTTTTATTTCCATTTCATAACAAATATCTTATTATTATGACAATCACCATAACTTATAACATTTCATTCAAGGTTGCACACTCACACATTTTCAGAAGCATCTTGCTTGGCAAGACAGAACAACTACATGAGTTTGGGTATCGCTAACATATTGTAGCAAGTACCTCTAATAAGGAAGCAGCAAATTGCATTTGGGTTTCTAAATTTATTGTAAAGAAAAGTGGCGTGTGCACGAAAAGGGATTTGATTCCGTTCTGCTCCGCGAAACGAAGGGAATGATAGTAAACATAATTGCACACAAACCTCCCCGCATCATCAGATGTCATTACATCATAACCTTTATTTGCCAAGGCCTTGGTGATCTCCTCCACAGGAAGGGTACACTGCATAAAGTTAGAACAAAAGACCAAGTTATGAGAAAAATATGGAACAATCATTATGGCAAAATTTTGATGCAGTAAATGATACTTAGAATGGTAAGCTGCACTTCAAAATACTTGCTAGGATCCAAAAACGAACCTCAACATATTTATATTTGGACTAAACATCAAGCTCAAGAGAACATTAATTTATGTTGCAAAAGAAAAACCAGTGATCCAATTTACCTCCCGTATATGTGAAACTGTGCCATCTGAAGGAACAATGGGAACTTTCTGCAACACAAATTTTGGAAATGTCACTGAATGATAATAGTGTACTTTAAGATCAGGTCTAAAAGGTTCGATGAAAGCATGTTAAAAATGCATCCATTACCTGTGGCTTCCATCCTAGTTCATCAGGGCAACGAAAGGTAGCCTCATTAACAGCTTGACGCTCTATAGCAAACCTTGTTGCACCACTGTTAACCCCAAAATGCAGCTGAACAAACGTAACAAGAAATAACCAGAAGATAAGATTCACGGATAATTAAATGATTGTGATTCAAGAGCAGAATTCAGTTAAGGAAACGTCCTAGCCAACTGGCCACTTTACCGTTATTTCAGTTCTATGCTAATTTTTTTAAGAACTTTCACTTCAAATTCCAACAATCCTTAGTCATGGTTAATTTCAAAATTATACCAGCATATCTGAAGAATAATCCAGCTATTTTAAATATTACTTAGAGTAGAAATTCATCCCAAATTTCATAGGTTAGACGTAAATAAGAACTTGAGAAACATTAAGAAAAGAACATAATCTGTGAACCTACTCGTAAAGTATATTGGCAACTCACCCAGATGATTTTATTATTGGAACTTGAAGATTCAGAGTCCTTGGCAGTAATGGCAGATTGCAATGTCTGGTACAGCGGAATAAGCCCTCCTTGTCCAGCAGTATCAAGAATGCTGCAGCTCCCAATAACCAAACCTTTAGGCAAACCCTTTGTTTTCACATATTCCACCAAATTATTCACAACTGTCTCCGTTGGATTATCTGAAACTCCATGGAATTTCTTGAAACCTGTAATATGAACTGTTGTTACAGCCGCCGAAGGACCTTCAGATCCCATTTGCTGATGATGGTCTATTAATATTCAAAGCTTCAACCAGAAAGTATTCTTCAAAATACCTGACATTAAATTACAAGAGAAACACTGTTAACACTGATACGCAATGGATCTTATACAAATCAACCATATCATAATTTCAAAATCATCAGTTCAAAACACACATCATGCCATAAAGTCATTTATCAAACACTGACTTAACATGATTATTCTTTCAGCCGCAATATCATCGCATCAAGATTCTTTCATGTCTACACGATCGCAACACGATCACAGTTGACTGCTATTCTTATCAATATTAAGCATCCTGATGCGATGCCACAAAACTAATCCCAGATATCCCAATAACAGTATATAAGCTGAAAGCAGAATCAGGTCTTGCCAAAATCATCCAAATTTAAGGTTTCAACACTGATTGATGAGAAACCAGATTCAATACTAATTGATAACAAACAAACATCCAAAAATTTTCAAAGAAATACTATAATTCTCTATGATGAGAAACTAGAAATATTACCGAACATAATCAATAAGAAGTTTTATCTGATAATAAATAACTAACAAAAACGAAAAACCCTGAAATTAAAAAGAGAATACAGATTTTTTCTTACCAGAAAACAGGAGGAAAAAAAAGACGATGACACAGCGTTGTTGTTGAGTCTTATCTACTCAAAGCAAATTAACTGGTAAAGATTCCGATTAGATTTAGAAAGAAAAGAAATATATAAAAAAAGAAATATACCGAAATAATAGTAGAGGGAGGAAAGTGCGTGTCGCTTTCAATCATAAAATAAACAAAAGTAGAACTTTGTTATGGTAATTCATTCGTCTTGTTCTTCCAAACGTGCGTTGCCTCTGTAAATATTCTTTATACTGACTGTTTATCAAGTTGTGTGGTTTATCAGTGAGGAAATGAATGTTTGTTGCTTTTTATTAAATGTGAATTGTATTTTGGTGTATAAATTAAATTGGCATTAAATATTTTTATTATGTGTTTAACTTAAAGTATTATGTGTTTAACTTAAAATATCAAGTTTTTTAATATTTTGATTAATGTTAATATTTTTTGATTTGTTTTTATTAATCTTGATTTAATTTTAGATTTGGATATTATTTGTCAAAATTAACTTTTATTATTTTATTTTTAAAATATGTCACTTACTGTCTAACATCTAATGAGAGTTTAACTTTTTATTTATTTATTTTAGAATTTTGGTTATTTTGAAATGGCATGAAATAAGTTAATGTGGTATCATTTAATCAAGCGAAATCTTTGAATACATACTCAGATTCAATAAGACCGGTCAAACTACGTGGTTCAATTTAGATAAAGTACTTTAATAATTGATGAATAAATAACATGTTGTCACTCTTATCTCTACCATTAGAACACATTCAACGTGTGCGCGCGCGTGTGTGTGATATTGGATTACGTCTAAATATTATTCTCATTCACACTTATATAGTTCTATCTCTCTCAACACTAATTTGAGCATTGAGTTGATAATCTTACAGGTACCACCATGTCGAGAGAAGAAAAGTGTCATTGGTCGAGCACATGTTTAGGGTTTAGGCCAGGGATGTGCTCTCCTTCCTTGTCCCCAAGAGACAATTTGGTTCCAGACGATATAAAGGATGTATCATCGTCTTCACTCTGAAGTAGTTAACTACCAAGAGGGATGTTCCTAGTGCACCACCTACAATTTAGAATTTATGGTGTTTTTTTTTGTGCATCACCTTCACATTTGAGGTTTGATGTCTTTGGTTATGTACCATATACTCATTCGAGGTTTAATGTGTGTTTGAATTTTCATTTTTTTGTTGCACTTCCTTTGCGTTTCAAGACTAGTGGATCAACATAACACAACTCCTCGAAACGACCATGAAGAGTAGGGGATAATAACCTCAAATAGGGCCAGTAAAAAGCAAGTAAGAAACACTAGCACACTCATTTTATTAAGTTAAAAGTACTAAACATATTTTGCAGATAAAAAGCAAGAATCTATATGAGTAAAGGAACAAAGTTATCACACAAAGGACGTAAATAAGCAAATTATTGTACAAGAACAAGTGCAAAATAAATAATGTAAAAACAAGTAAACCATTACTTAGTTTTGACAAAAGGCCAAATGGCCAGTACAAAAGCTACATTTTGTTCGCAGTTGACCAACATGGCTATTTCAAAGAATTAAACAAAAGGAAGGAGATCTAAGAGGCCATTTTTTTTGCCAAGAGGAACAAATTTCCCATCCATAACTTTCTGCTCAGTATGAATTTATTCTCTAGGTACTTTATACCAGGGTGGAGAAGCTTTACATGCACAAGAGAATTCTCAAACAAAGCTTGTAGACATTTGTAGTTGGTACACACAACAGTCAAATAATTGTTTTCTAGAGACGCTCATTTAGCCTCAATCACTTTTAACAAACCTTGATCATTCTATATAGGTTTTTTCAAGACTTATTCATTATCTTGTAAATCCTTCTTAGATGATGGCAAGGTGGTTTCCATGTCCTCCACAATTTTGTGGAAGGTGCTAAAAGCTTTGTTGGCCTCGGTCAAGGCAATATACGTATCAACCAAATATTTTTGGACATTCTCAAGTTCGCCTCATTTTCTCCAATCACCTTTTCAAGCTTCTTCATCTTTTTGTTTAGAGTAGAAGGAGATCCAATGTTATATACCTCTTCAAAAACCTTCTCTAGAAGCTTTTTTTGCATCGCTAAGTTCCTTAAGGAATTTTTTTCTTCTAAATGTTGGCAAAGTCTAGCCGCCTCTTCAAATTATGACTTTATTTGCAATGTTGTTTCAGAGACAAGAAATCACACCTTCCAATTGTCCCCAAGGATAACAAGGTGGAACCCCTATTCATTTGATAAGTGAGCTCCACCATCATCTCTCGACAGTCAGTTACAATCAAGTTTGTCAAATATGCATAACCATTTTCAAGGATGGCGCTTTGAAGGTCTTTGTGGTCCTGAGCCATGACTGACAAAGAAAGGTTGAAGATTGAAGGAAAGGTAAGAATAATCACTCACTCCAAGGGATAATCTATTTTAATTAGGCCTATTGTTGCGAAAATCTCTTCTTCTTCTTCTTCTTCTTCTTCTTCTATTTTTGGCCATGTTTCATCTTCTTGCTCTCGATTTTGTTCACTTTTGCTGCAAAAAAACAACAACAACCACACAGAAATGTTAGAAAAACTTACAGTTTTTGGTTGATGTTTGAGGGTTTCGTGGCTTGTTGTTGATCGTTATTGGTAATGTTCTTGCGGTTTTGATTGTAGGGCGATGATGGATTTCCTGAGCCCTGAGTTCTTAGGTTTTGGATCCGTGGGTTTTTCGTATGCTTCGCGGGTTGGATCTGTGATTTTCGTCTGGGTTTGGAAAAGTTGGTTGATGGTTGTTTGATTTATGGCCAGTGATGAAACTTTTCTGAGGCCCTTTGGTTTTGCCTTGATTTCGGATCCGTGGGGAGTTTTGTGATTTTTTTGGTGATGAAGTTCGTGTATGATTTTTGTGATCCGTATTAACGACTTTTGTGATGGTTTTGGGGGTAATGGTGAAAGTTTTCTGAGCCTTTGATGATTTTTCGTATGATTTCCGCCGTTCTGTGATTTTCGTACGTTTTGATATGAGGATCCCCAAATGATTTTTCTTCTTCTCATTCTTATAGTAATTTCTTCTCTTAAAACGATTTTGAAGATTTAAACTCTTTCCTTTTCTAAATGAACATGGTTCAGCATGTTCTTGATGATTTTGGAAGGTTAATGATGCTGTTGGACTTAATCCATTTTCGGATTTTAAATGGTGATGTATTTTTACCATTTTCAGAATTCGTCCCTCATTGATGGTGATAATGTTCCGTTTTTGGAATTGTTTTGATGCTGAGAATATTCCAATTTCGGATTCACTCTTGATGTTGTGTTTGCTGTCCGTTGATAATATTCTTTCATTTCCGGATTTCTTTTTTAGCTGTAATATTTGTTTCCATTTTGGACTTCTGGACCAATTTTGGAGATGTTTTAGAGCTGTTGGAATTCTGTCACTTTGGGTCGTGTTTGGAAGAAAAATCATTTTTCTAAAAACCTCTTGTTAGAACACAGATTGGTTCTTAATAATAACTCTTTGTTTTGATGATAACTGTTAGGAAATTTATATTTAAGAATTATATACTCTAAAATTTATTTGAGAGTTTTACTACATATTGAATTGAAATTAACTCTCTAGAAGCAAATCTGCTTTGAATACAAGAAGTTATCCTGACTCTGAAGCGCCAGATGCATCTTACAGAAGAATCTGATTGCTCTTTACAGAAGATCCTGAGCGTAGTCTCCAGAAGGATCTGAAGCAAGAAGCTCCAGAACATTCTGAGTCAGAAGCATCTGAAGATAGTCAGAAGCATCTGAAGCTGAAGCATCTGAAGCAAAGAAGAATATTGATTGAAGAGTTTCTCAAAGCATAATTTTACAGAAGTTTCTGAAAGTACCAACGCTGCCTAGTACTGAAGTTCTGTGACAAATATGCTCTGATGATCAACACGCTGAAAGCACACATGTTGCAGAAGACTCTGATACAGCATAGTTCTGAATATCATTAGAAGACTCTGATTCATTCAGACTCTGAAAAACTTGCTGAAAACTGAAGAAGTAATATTCAAGAATATATCTGTTGGAGTTATTCAACGTCTCTTTCCTCATTTGTGCTAGACACACTTACAAAGACAAAAAGGATTTTTCTGTGCCATCTACTTCTAGGAAAGGTCACTTGATGTGAAGACAAAAAGGCTCAGACCTTTTTGGGACTCTCTTTTCAACGCTCAGCATCCTTGGATCAACTGCCTATAAAAGGATAACTTCACCACATTCTTCAGTTACACAATTTGCTGAAAAGAAATCATATTATTCTAAGCTCTCACTCTTTCATATTCTTCTTAGAATTTTTTGTACTTAAACTTAAGAGAAAAATCACTGTTGTGATAAAAGCTTTATAGAAGCATTAATACTCTTGTATTTAATTTACATTGATTGTAAAGGTTATTCCTTAAGAGGATTCAGTTGGAATCAGTAGCTCTTGAGAAGACTAAGAACTGTTGTTCTTAGGTGTTACTATTGTAATCAGTTTGATTTAATAGTGGATTAAGTCCTTGTTGAGAAAGACAAATCACTCTAGGAAGGGTGGACTGGAGTAGTTGTTTAAACGAACCAGGATAAAAATAATCATGTGATTATTTTTTAAGTCTTAATCTTTCATACTTATTCAACCCCCCTTCTAAGTATTATCTCACCTTCACCTCTTATTCTTCTTTTTTGGACAGAATTGATGCTGCTTTGATTTCGGTCGTTGCTGTCGGGAAAACAGAAGCTGGCGACGCATCTTCGTTGCCCTTCCAAAATGCCCAGTGATGAAATTACTCTGAGGGCAGTGTCGCTACTGCGAAAATCGGCGCCGGCTGAACAGAAGAGTCGCCACCCTGCGTTATTTATCCCAAAGGGGGGAAAGGAAACGCTCGAAGTAAACCTACCGCAAAGACGGGAAAGGAATGGTCATCGCAACCAAATCCTGGATTCGGGAGTCGGTTATGTAAGGGGAAGGTATTAACACCCCTCACGTCCGTCGTACTCGACGGAATCCACGCTTGCTTGGTTTGTCTAAAGGATGCAAAACAATCTATCTACGACTGCTAAATCTAAACGGGAAGGAAACTGACTCGATAGAGCGTCGCACTCTATGCCTACGTATTCTCAAGAGAGAAAGTCAGAGTCATCGTAGTTCGGGAAACTACAGGGAATTGGCTCGCCGAGATATCGCATCTCGTGCCTACGTACTTCCACACAGAGTGGAAGATCAGAGCTTACGTAGTTCAGGCTAACTACGGCTAGACAGGGTGTTCTCGATCACACAGGAGTGAGAGATTGAACTGGTTTTAAAGGTACGGGAACCTACGGGAACTAAAACTACGGTCTGGTCTCAAATGCGCAAGGGCAAGAGAAAGGGAAACAATCAGTCGTCAGCGGGAAAGTCTCGATCGCACAGTAGCGAGAGAACAGATAGGTTAGTTGTTAGTGTGCTCGCTAGGATATCGCATCCTATGCCTACATATTCTCATTAGATATGAGAAATCAGAGCAGCTGTAGTTCAGCCTACTATAGCTAAAACCTGGAAAAAAGGGAAAAGGGAAAAAGGGAGCTCGCTAGGATACGACATCCTATGCCTACGTACTCTCGTCGGGCACGAGAGATCAGAGCTAACGTAGTTCGACGGGAAAACGAATCTCAATTTCCCGGGGGCAAGAGAAGGGAAACAGGGATTCGCTCGCACGGGGCGAGAACAAAGAGGAAGCAGGCCTACGCCTAAACGGGAAGGAACTCGAGACACGCACGCAAGAACCTAAGAAGAAACTCCTCCGCTGGCGCTTCCTTTGTATCTGATGATGCAGCCCATAACACTCACTGGTTGCCTGAAGATTTGAATACGACAATGATAATGAACGAAGCATCTCCGGGGCTCCTGACGTACGTGGAAGCTCCATTCCAATCTTCTCCTCTCTGAATCTTTGATGATGACGCTCGAATCAAGAACAATGTGACGCTTAGACCGTCATGGTTCGACTTATACGAGAAATCGAACTCTAAGAGGTAGCGTATTGATATCCGTATCAAAGACATGATGGAGAAATGATATCGAAAATCATTCTCCAATTGAATCGTGTCACACGGCCAGCCAGAAATAAAATCGAAGATAAAATCAGATGGAAACGAAAATAGGAGAGAAAATGGGAGACAAATCCACTAACAAATGGAAATAAAATGCTACTCCCAAAAATACGGCAACTAAATTCCAATAGAAAATATTCTAAAGAATTAAATCTATAAACCCCTAAAAATCTCTAATTCCTAATTTCTTTACAAAGGAATAAATGCTAAATTTCTATTCTAAAAAATATAAAAGAGAACTCTAAGAGAAATATTATCTAAAACTCCCTAAAGAGTGTAATATGCTAATTACAACCTATTCTAGGAATTATTCTATTAAAAGAAAATATACTAACAATTATATTCTAAGCATATTAAACTAACACAATTCTCTAAAGAAAATTAAATCCTAATTATAATCCTAACATGCTAATCAATATGCTAATTATCAAACTATTCTAAAAATTATAATTAAAACCATACAAGAAAATTAACAAAAATGTACGGGGGGGGGGGGGGGGGGGGGGGCAGCAGAGATTACAGGGGCTATGCTTCAGCAAAAACACAGGGCCCAGCCCACAACACATCCAGAAAAAACAAACAAAAATATAAAAAAAGGGACAGGGGGTGTATAGCCAAACGCAAGGTGTGTGGCCGAAAAACAACTTGGGCCTGATGCCCAGCTACACACACACAAACGGGGGGGGGGGGGGGGGGGGGGGTGAAAAAGAAACGGGGAGTATGCGTTACAACAAAACCAATGGGCTCGGAGCCCAATCCCTAGCCACGTAGCACATCCTTCAGAAAAAAACATAACCCTAATCTCTTTCAAAACACTGTTCACTCAAGACCTAGCGCCGTTTGACTCTCCAATGTTCCTTTCTCACCATCTCCAACCTATCTCCCTCACCAGAAACCTCCCTCGTTTCACCACCAACGAAACCAACGCGACCAAACTAACACAAATGCAACCTCGCCAGTCTTCAGAGAAACTTGATCGCCAACTCGCATGTGAAAATCCACGGATGAAGGTGTTGACGGAGTGCTTTGAAGAAGCTCAAAGGAGGTGAAGACGTTTGAAGACAACCGTTCTTGATGCACGCAGTTGCCTCAACGAAATCACAAAAGGTCTGGACAAAATAACCTAACCCGGTGATGACCGATTGAAAGTATGATGAAGATTTGGGCAAATCTGGACATTTGCGGATGGAGGTTCTTGGAGAAATTTAAGAAGCTCATGAACTTCTGGGAAAGATCTGGAAACGGGATGAAGGACGCGTTAAAACCTGGATACGGGTAGAGGATCTGGTGAAGACGACGAGCGAGGATCTGGGCAAAAATCAGCAAAATTAGATGAAGATCTTGAAGATTTGCTGTAGTTGAAGCTTAGATCGTGCGCTTGAAGCTTCTTCGCGGTTTCTAGAATGGCTTCGTGAAGAGGATGGAGGTCTGATGAACAATCGGAAGATGAAAAAAATCTGGGAAACTTGAAGTTTATGAACATTCTTGGCAATCTTGAAGAAATCTGGAAATGCATGATGAACACCATGAAGCTCTGATGAAATTTGATGATGAACACAAATCCAGATCCAACAACGGTTACGGACGTGACGAGTACGGATCAAGATCTTGGCGAATTGGAAAACAAGGATGAAGAATGTATCATCTGGAAACTGATGAACGAGATGATGAACGATGCGAGATCTGGTGTTCTGGAAGAAAGATCGAAGAACACATGAATGTTCTTAAGGATCTTCACGAAGAAGATGAAGATCTTAAGTTTCCTGATGGAAAATCACAGTTTCCGGCGAGAATTGGATGAAGAAACGGTGAAGATTCTGAACGGTTGCTGGAGATTGGTTGATGAATTCTGAGGAAGATGAATGTTCTTGCGGATTTGCAGCTTTCCGGCAGAAAAAAATGGTTGCCGATGATGGTTACGGTGGTCAGAGACAGTTGGAGTGGTGGCCGGTGATGGTTACCGGCATTTGCATGCCGGCCGGTGATGATTCCGGCGAGGGGACGCGTGGAGGTTGCATGTGGTGAGGGGGAGACGCGTGGGAATTGCATGCAGAGATGTGGTGAATGAGAGCCACGTGTCTCTGCATGCAGAGAGGTGGCAAGAGTAGTGGAAAACGTGGAATGAGGTGGGTCCTCCAAACTGACACGCGTGGCTACTCTATATAGTGCCAAGTGGCACTCGGACTTGGGCTTTCAGGATATTATGGATAATTGTGGCCCAATGAATAAAACTCTGACTAATGAATGAATTAATTGTGATTAATGAAATGAAAATTAATGGACTAAAATGATTAAGGCTAATTAACTATAGACTAATAATGGAAAACGAAAATTAACTTCAATTAATGAACTACTACAAAAAAAAAAAGACAATTAATACTATATTATTCTGAACCCAATATCTATTTAAAAGAAAATCATACTATTTAATAAAAGAAAATAATATCTAAAAAAAGAATTAAATCTATGTTAAAAGTCTATTATTAAAAGAACCTATTAAAATCTATTTATTAAAAGAAACTTAATATCTATTTATCTATAATAAAATCTAATATTCTAAAAAGAAAATCTATAAAAGTCTAATAAAACTATATCAAAAGTTATTTAAATCTAGAAAATTCTATATCAAAATATATCTAAACAAAATCTATTATATCCTATATTAAAAAGAAACTATTAATTCTTATAAAATGAAAATCTATTAATCTAAATCTATTATATTTCTAATTCTATCAAACCAATTAAATTTCTAAAAAGGATTATAATATTCTAAACCTATTTAAAAACTCTATTTAATATCTAAAAATGCCATTTAAATCTAATAAAACCCTAAAAAAAGCAATTAAATCCAATTAAGAGGGAACACGAGACCAACGACAAAACCCGGACACCGAAACGTCCTCAACAACCACAGCGCGAGTTGAAAACACCCGGGAAGCGCACAACTTCTCAAAAATAACCTCCGATTATCCGAACCGGTCTGAAACGCCTAAAAATGTGAAAACAGGGCTGTAATCCCGATAAAATCAATATGATTGAGAAAATGCACTGTATGCAGTATGCGAATGCGAATGCAAAAATGCGTCGAACCATAAACCAGATGTAGGAACCGGTTGGTCAAATTTTAGGGTGCAACAGCTGCCCCTATTCAAGCGGCTTGGACCTGAATGGTTGAAGAGCGAACAACTTTCAAACATTCAAAGGTAGAAGACGGTTGAATACAAAAGAACCCTGAAATTTGCCAACCGCAGAAATAGACTGCAGAACTGCTTGAGGAATAGCTTCCAATGAACTGAAGTCTGGTTGTTACAGCAACAACTAGTCAATTATCTGATAAATCTTCTTTTCTCGTCAATCACCTGTGTGACGCCACGGGTACTGAATCTTCAAAATAATGCTTCAGAAAGCAAACACCTTCCCATCTGCTATGCGATCTTTTCTGTCGACTCACAGTTCACAGCAAACCTGAGGAAAACTCTCTTGGGGAAATTCTGAATCGACTGCTAGGCATCCATTTTCGACAACAGGCGGCAGCTTCAGAAGTTTGATATACAATCTTTCTTTTTTTTCAGTGCCGACGTAACAACCAAATATGAAGAAACAACTCCGCTGGGGAGAAGAGACGCTTAACCAAACAACTCTGCAGGGGAACATACTCGAAAGCCAAGAGGTAACCAACCTGGTCTATGTTTCGAAATGCGTATGTTGGAAAATGATGCAATGTTCCACACAACATGGAAATAATATGCACATGTTTTGATAGATGCTGGGCCCCATACGGCATGGATATGCTATGCGTTATGGATAGGTGCAAATATGACGGTATATGCAAATGCAAATGTAAATGCAGGCTGCCAGAGATCACCGGGTCTGACACCACTTGGCAAAATAAATGCCGGAGGCAAAGTCGACTCCACCGAGGGTAACCGGTTATCACAGAATCACCTCAAAAATAAATGTTGGACAAAGGAAGGACGACCCTGCACGGTGATATTCTTTCTAAACCACTGGTAACCTGGACTCTGTAGGGATTAACCAACTGGGGTCAATTGTATACAACTCACTGTTGGGAATGCCCCTTCTGTCACAGACATCAATCTTTCTGCTGAGGATACTCCTGATCCTACTCGGATGCGGGATAAAAGACAATCTCAACTCTCCCGGGGATAATACGTGACTTCCATCTGTTGAAGAAAAGTAATTCTGTTTTAATCAAAAATCCATAAGGAATGCAGAACCTTAATCCGGGAACTAGTATCAATCGTTCGTATCGGGGAATGTGACAACATGCGAGTCACTGGGAATTACCGTGTCGGATATTTTTAGGCTTTTTTCTGGTTTAGGGATGAAAATTAATTATTTACAAACCGGAAAATATGGAAAATACTAGACGAGAACTAGCATTCAAAGGATAGACTACCAGACGAGAACTGATAGCAAAATAGATTAGGTTATCAGACAAAAATTGATTCATAGTTTGAACATCAGACGGGGCTGACTGAATAATAGGTTAAAGAACAAATGACGACCAGACGAGAACTGGTTGAAAGCTGACATGCACCAGACGAGAACTGATACAACAAATAGGTTAAAGAAATGGTGACCAGACGAGAACTGGTAACAATAACATACACCAGACAAGAACTGATGTTTACAGAAAGGTTGACCAGACGACCACTGGTTGAAAGACACCATGTACCAGGCGAGAACTGGTAGTTACGGAAACGTGGACCAGACGAGAACTGGTTACCGGTTTGCCAGGTGAGAACTGGACTTAGGAAACGATCTGGTTACAAAGTTCTGGCACGTAACAGGTTTAAACTGTAGGATAACGATCCAACGACGGTAGGGCCTTTTTCGGAAGGTCAAGGTTTTTGACAAGAGTAACGACACGATTCCCCGATACTCAACTCTGGCTGGGGATAAACAGACTTGCTTGAATAACTTTCCCCAGTGCAACTCAACTTTCCCCAATCTAACTCTTGGGAATATCACTCTGAACAACTTGCTATGAGACGACCTCGAGATTACATGCCCCGGTATCTGTACGCCAAAAGGATTCAACCCCAATCAAACAATTATCAACCCAGTTGGTCTCACTATCTCTGAGGTGACTTGCCTCTGAATGAGCGTATAAGCGACTTAACCTGATCTAATTACCCACTGGAAGGTTCTTCCCTTAAATCACAGCATTCTGTATAATTGCCCCTGATTGACTCTCGAGAAGATTCATTCTGATTGACTGCTTCTCAGGCAAACTGCCCCTGATCAACTGATACTTCGGGAATTATCCTCAGACCAACTGATTATGAACTCACTGAAAGTCAATGCCCCAGATTCACATGGTTTCACGACATACACCATTTTGATCCAGACTGCTGAATTATTCAGTCCTGTTCGATTATTCCCTGTTGGAATTTCCTTCATGTCAACTACTAACCTGCAAGTAAAATTGTTTAATCCCGAATGGTAATTTTAATGCAGTGTTCATGCAGATTTTGAAAATTTTTGTGATGTCACTCATTTACGTGTCATGATTGTGAGTGACGAATGAACCAGAGTTCAAACGTAGTGCTGATGTGATCAGTGAAAAATACAACAAGGATATGATTATAAAATCAAGAAGGAGTCAGGTTACTCAACCTTATCGTAATGCGCTTTCAGAATAAACCCTACCTCAATTAGGTCTTTTAAGGGTTGTATCGTGGTCGGGTTCACGGTTCGTGAAACAAAGGATATTTGGCTCAAATCATGATTTGTACCCACCCCTTCTACGTGATGATCTCCGATCCTAAAGTTCAGTTAACTTGGCACAAGCGTTCGCCTCTTCGAGAGGTATGTTGAATGGTAGGAACCATAGTTAAGGAACTCACAAGGTTTTTCCTCGGAGTGACCGTTACTCCTTTTCGTTTTCGGTGTCTGTATCCACACGACTTTGGCGACTTCACTGGGGATTTTTCCTATTGATATCCTTTCTTTTTCATTCTTTTGATTCCCTAATTGTTTTGCCTGGACTGACTCCTTTTGAGTTCTTTTCGATTTTTTCTTTTGAAGTCCAGCGGGATGCCCTGATTTTTGCCTAAGTATTAGCTTTCCAGCTATTTTCATTTCTTTTTACTTAGCAGGCTTTCTTATTCTTTCTTTTTCTTTTGGAACAAAGTCGTCTAACACTGGTTGTCTTGATTGCTCCGAAAGGATTGTAACTGTCTCACTCCTGGTTGGTGAGGTTTAACCATTGTGGTTGGCGAGATGCGACCTCTTGAGAGTCGTAAGCTGCGATTGGTCCTCGAATGGCAACAATCCTCTATAAGACTTGAACGCTCAGTCAAGCTAACTGACAACTACCCTGCCCCGGGTTAAGACGTGGGGGTTAAAAAGTCCAAAAAAACTTCTACTTCCTGGCTCGAAGTGGTTAATAAGGGACTAACTCCTTATATCTCTAGTGTTTGGGGGATTTGAAACAATGCCTTGTACGTCATCGGCAAGGTTTTATCTGAACGCATACGATCATCGGTTATGAGTATTCAGTTTCGTCATCCTCCCTCCAATCTTTGCTAATCACAGTGATAAGGTGGAGTAAATAAAATGCAAGTGTCAGTGCAATGCAATAAATGAGCGACAACGACATGATTAATTCAGAAAAATGCATAGTCACTTTATCAATATTACCATTCGAAACAAACAATGTTTAACAGCAAGTAGTAACTAACAGAAAAGAAATTGCAAATGCCAATGATAAAAAGTCTGAGGACTGCCAATGCTAAGGACGTCTGCCTGTCTGAACCACTGGCTTCTTGAAAACAAACTTCGAATCTACGAGCTTAGACAGCTGATAGGTTGGTATGAACAAACAGAAATCCTTCTCGAAAGGAAATGCAATCTTGGTCGATCAACTATTGTACTTTTGCCTGAAAAGCTTTACAATCTTCAGTTGAATGCCCTGGGGATCCGCCATGGTAACCACACTGAACGTGGGGATTGTACCCAGGAGGGTAAGGCTCTGGAACAGGCTTAAGAGCTTTCGGTTCCACTAAAGAACTCTAGATCAAAGATGGCAGCAACTGGCTATACGACATAGGCACTGGGTGGGAAGGAGCATTCCTTCGTTCCAAGTTGTTACGAGGTCGATTCTGATTCTGACGCTGATTCTGATAACCTCGACCACGAGTTCGCTGATTTGCATGAGAAGTGACATAACGTTCCTGATAGGGTGCCCCAGGCACAACTGTCTGTCCAGCATAACAAGACACAGGAGGTACTGATTTCTGAGAAGATGATTGCATTGATCACAACTCCTTCTTCATTCTGATAGTCATAAAGAGATTCAGCTTCACTAGCCTGACCGTTTGCAATAATCTGAATTTTCCCGATTTTGATGGCATGCTCAAGGCGTTCTCCAAGTACTACCAAGTCAGAGAAACTTAACGGAAGTCCAAGCATTCTTTCGCAGTACGGACTCTGCAGTGAGTTTACAAACATGTTTGTTAGCTCTCGGTCTAAAAGCGGTGGTTGTACTCTAGCAGCAAATTCTCTCCATCTCTGCGCATACTTCCTGATGGGTTCATTGTTCTCTTGAGACAATTATTGCAACTGCATGCGATGAGGAGCCACGTCTAGGTTGTAATTGTTGCACCCTAAAATTTGACCAACCGGGTCTCGCATTTGGCTCGATGTTTCGACGCATAACCGCATTCGCATCTGCATATCGCATACAGTGCATTTTTCATTTGTATTGATTTTATCAGGGATCACAGCTCCCGTCTCGTGTTTCAGGTGTTTTTGATCAGTAGAATCGATTTTTGGGGCTATTTCGGTGCCCGTTTATTTTTACCGATTATTTTTGTGTCGTTCGGTGCTTATTTTGTCCCTCTGGGAATTATTGTGATTTTTCTGGATTTTATTAGCATTTTTTTAGGGTTTAAATAGCTTTTAAATCATTTTTTAGGATTTAATAGAATTTTTGATATTTTTAATTCTTTTTAAATCAATTTTTAGCATTTTATAGAATATTAATAGATTTAATTCATTTTTAGAATATATTAGATTTTAAATAGATTTTTAGGATTTAATGGTTTTTTTAAAGATAATATAGAATTGAGTTTTGAATATATTAGATGGTTTTTCTTTTAATATAGAAATAGATAGAATTTTTCTTATTAATAAATAGTTTTGTTAATAGAAATTAATTGTTTTTTAATTTTAGATATAGAATAATAGATAGATTTTTCTTTTAATAGTCTTTAATAGATATTATTGATTTTCTTTTATAGAAATAATAAGTGAATAGATTTTTCATAAATAGATTTTTCATATATTAGATATTAAATAGGTTAATAGGAATTAGAGTTTTCTTTTATAAATAATAGTATTTTTCAGAATTTAATATAGATTTTAGAATATTATTAATTAGGAGTTAATTGGAATTTTTAGGGTTTAATTGAGTTTAGTTTCTATTTTTCATTAATCATAATTCAGTTTGTTGTGCAGATTTTTAATTCATTTTCGTTGGGCCTTAGTTCATTTTCGCAAGGCCCATTGGTGTTTTGTCCAGGATTCAGTCTCAGTCCAGGAAAAATCCAGCTTCAGCCCAATTCGTCCAGATAATTCCAGGTAATTCCAGCAACTTCTGGAAGGTTCTAGGAGCGTCCAGCAAGTCTTAGTGGTATAAATAATCAGTCGCAGCCACGTGTTCGAAAAAGGGGGGGACCCCACGCTTCATCATCATCCATCTGCCACGTACCCCAGACTAACCCTCTCTCTCAGCCACGCCACCCAACACGCGTCACGCATGCATGGACCGCCCCACTAACACCACCACGTGGCGTCTCCACACACTTCACCAGAAAAGCCTCGCCGGCCGGCCTGCATGGCCGGCGGCCGCCGTAACCCCACCGGAAACACCAACCAATCCAGAAACCACCACCTTCATCCCTTGATCTTCATCATTTTCAACCTCCAAACGCCCAGAAACCATCACCGATTCATCAAAAACTCAGAACACCATTCATCTTCCTCCATCTCCGGTCGAGATTCATCATCTGCAATTTGTTTATCAGATCCATCAGCTCTCCTTCAACTTTCCAGAAATGATAGCGCCTCAATGGATTTTTTCAAGACCTTCAAGTGTTCATCCATGTTCTTCAGCAAGATTCTTAACTCGGTTGCAAGAAGTTCATCACATACTCTCCAGATTTCTTCCAGATTCCTAGACCTTTAAGAGTTTCGTACAACTCCGCGATCTCCAGAAAACTTCAGAAGATTTCCAGAATCTTCCGCGTCAACCTTCGTCAGAAGTCACTCAAACACATCCAGATCCAGCAATTCGTTGTGTTCTTCGTCAAGAACATGGATCCAGAAACCTCCGTGGATTAGGCATGGCAAAAAAACCCAGACCCGTCGGGGCCCGCCCGGACCCGCCCCGAAATTAGCGGGGAAAACCCGGTTTGAGTGGGTACGGGTGCGGGTGCGGGGAAAATCCGATTTTTAATTACGGGTGCGGGTACGGGTGCGGGTAGACACTAAGACCCGCCCGCACCCGGCCCCGCCCCGTCCCCGAATAATTTATTTTAATTTAATTTTTTTATTTTACTTATTTTAATATTTATTTATTAATTATATTTTTAATTAAATTATTAATACATTTATTGTAATTAAAATAAATAAATTAATCAAGTTAATATTCATTTACTAATTAAAATTTTAATTAATTAAATAATTAATTTATTAAAATAATCAATTTTTTAATTAAGTTATTAATTTTTATTGTAATTAAAAATAAATTTTTTTTTCCGGGTGGGGGTGGGGCGGGTGCGGGTGCACCCGTTCTATACTGGGGGCGGGTCTGGGTGGTAAATTTTTACCCCCGGTCGGGTTTGGGGGCGGGGGCGGGTGCGGTACATGAAAGCGGGTGCGGGTGCGGGTATAGTAAAACCCGCCCCCGACCCGCCCCGTTGCCATCCCTACCGTGGATCCTCGTTCCCCAGAACGCCTAGAGACTTCATCCGAGTTCGTTATGCTCTTCGTTTTACAGTCTTCTTCGTCCTAGAACGTCATCAAGAACACAGATCTTTAATCTCTTCAAAAAGATCCCTCTGAGATCATTAAGCCGTGGACTTAGTTTGTAACGATTGTGTTGTTGATTAGGTCGTTGGGGACGCGTTTGATTTGAGTTGAGCGTTTTCGTGAGTGTTTGAGATAGAAGTTTGAGTTAGAGAATCTGAAGAAGGAGATGGATTGAGAGGTGAAGTGAGATAGAACGAGAACGCCTGGGTGAGGACTTACGGCGGCGCTGAAGGAAGAGGAAGGTAGTTCTAGGGTTTCAGATGAGAATGATAGAAAGAGAGGAAGGAGAAAGGAGGATTGGGCCAGGCCCAATCAATTTTTGGTCAATCCCTCCCTCACGTTTTTTGGCTGGTCTGGGCTTTGGGCCCAATGCATCTGCAACGCCCCAGCATACTCAGTTACCCCCCCCTGCGTTTTTTGCTGAAGAGACTTGGGCTGGGCCCTGCAGTTTTATTTTATTTTTTCTTTCTTACAGCCCCCTGTAATCCAGTTACACCCCCTCCCCTCTTTCTTGCTTTTTTTATTTTTATTCTTTTAAAGAAGTGAAAAAGAAATAGAGAAAAAAAATAGAAAAAAGCATATTATACAAAAAAAAAAAGAAAAAAATAGATTTGAAAAGAAATAGAAAATGAAGAGAAAATATATATTTGAAAAAATAGAAAGAGAGTGAAAAAGATTATGAAAAAAGGAAAAGAATATATTTGAGAAAATGGAGAAAAGTATAGAGAAAAATAGAGAAAAATATTTGGAGAAATATGAAAAAATATGTTAAAGAGAAAAGGAGAAAAAAGAGAAAAAATATTAAAAGTAGGTTTAATATTTTTAAAGCATTTTTTCTTTTAGGGATATTTTCATAGTCTTTATTTTTCGACTTTTAGGATAGCTTAGAAGCCCATTTGTTAGGGGGCTATTTTCATTCGATTTTTTCAAGATAGAATAGGATAGCACTTCCTAGGAGATTATTTTCAGTATCCACTCATTGTAACCATTTTTCAGAAGATTAATAAAACGAGATTTGAGCTGTGGTCCCGTAGTTAGCCGAACTACAGCTGCTCTGATTCTTCGTACCAGACGAAGATATGTAGGCATAGGATGCGATATCCTAGCGAGCACACTAACGACTAACCTGTTGTTCTCTCGCGGCTGTGCGATCGAGACTTTCCCGCTGACGATTAATTGAGTACCCTTTTTCTCTCTTGCCCAAGTGCATTTGAGACTCAGCCATAGTTTTGACCATAGGTTCCCGACCCTGTGAAACCAGTTGTTTTTCTCACTGCCGTGTGAGAATGTTTGTTTAGCCGTAGTTAGTCTGAACTACGTAAAGCTCTGATCTTCCATCCAGTGGAAGTACGTAGGCACAAGACGCGAGGTCTTGGCGAGCCAATTTTCCCCGTAGTCCCGAACTACGTTGACTCTGACTTTCTCTCTCGAGAATACGTAGGCATAGAGTGCGACGCTTTATCGAGTCAATTCCCTTCCGTTTAGATTTAGCAGCCGTAGATAGATTGTTTTGCATCCAGTAGACAACCCAAGCAAGCGTGGATCCCGTCGAGTACGACGGACGTGAGGGGTGCTAATACCTTCCCCTTGCGTAACCGACTCCCGAACCCAGGCTATGGTTGCGATGACCATACCTTTTCCCCGTTTTTTGCGAGGTTTACTTCGAGCGTTTCCTTTCCCGCTCTGAGGGATAAATAACGCACGGTGGCGACTCTTCTGTCAGCCGGCGCCGATTTTCGCAGTAGCGACAGCTGGCGACTCTGCTGGGGACTGCGATAGTTCCCCATGCATGTGGGATCCAACGTCCCCTAAGAGAGAGTCAATCCTAGCGTTTGTTTGCTTGTCTATTTGGGGCTTATTTATCGATATTATCTGTTGCTGTTGGGGTGTTACGGGTGTTCTATGATTGAGATAAGCCGGACCTGGGCTCGAGTATGAGTATACACCTAGATATAGTTGCGGAGAAGTAGTAGACGAACCTGTCTGCTGAGCAGGCGCAGTTCCCTACGAAAATTCGCGCTCGGACGAGGTTCTCGCAGAGGTGCTCCTTTCCGGTCCTGAGGATCTGAGGGGAGTCCAGACGTGAGGATTGTCGACTCTGGGAACCGATCAATTGGAAGTCAGCTAAGTGAGGCCTCTTCATGAGATGACGATGCCACTCCTTCTGGGAATCATATCATTCCTCATGAAAGTCTGTGACGCTGACGACCGCATAGGATGCCGTACCTTGTCAGATATAGGTCCACACCTGTGAGTGGGGGGGTTTTTTGTGCAGGAAACTTGACTTCCAACCTACCCGTTATATTGGTCTTCTCTTCAGAGAACGTCTCCGTCAGCAGCGCAGCAGTATTCAGATTTTGTGTGGGGGTTGTGGTCCCATTGTTTGCTGCATTTTGCATATCATATGCATATCAGTGTTGCATTGCATATCATCCTCCAGCTAGCCAGAGTTCTGATCCAGCCTTTGTTTCCTGAAGGTGATTCCCCGGAGTTTGGATTGAGCAGCTGTTGATTGTCAGAAGACCTACCTAGGGGTTGAGTAGATTTGAGCAGAATCAAGTGTTGAAGTCAGCTGAAAATTATTGGTAGCCATGTCTGAAGGCAATTTCCAGTCTCCTAACACCTTGACAGGGTTCACTATGGCGTCCAACCCTCTGTATGATTCCATGGAAGACTCCCCGCAAGTGAACAACGTTGCTGCAGACCAAGTGGTACAGCCTTCTGTTGAGAACCGAGGTCGACATGAGCAGTTTGTTGCCCAGAATGAGCGTCCTCCTCCTGTCAACAATCAAGATGTTGCTTTCCCTGTGATGAATTACCGAAGAGATATTCCAGCAGCTGGGATGGTAGATCCAAGAGCCCTTAACGATGGTAGAAGACTCCGAGTGTTGGAAGAGCAAATGAAAGCTTTGAAAGCCAAAGATGCTGTCAACCTGGATGCTGTAGGCATGTGTTTGGTTCCTGACCTGGTGTTGCCTTACAAGTTCAAAGTGCCGAAATTTGAGAAGTACACGGGAGATAGCTGTCCGAAGCTGCATTTGATGATGTTCTGTCGAAGAATGACTGCGTTTGCGCGAGATGATAAGTTGATGATCCATTGCTTTCAAGATAGTCTGACTGGGGCATCTTTGAGGTGGTATATGCAGTTAGAGAGGGATCAGATTCAGTCATGGATGGATTTAGCCAGAGCTTTTCTGAAGCAGTACGATTACAACCTAGACATTGCTCCTTATCGCATGCATTTGCAAGAGTTGTCTCAAGAGATCAATGAACCGATCAGGAAGTATGCTCAGAGATGGAGAGAATTTGCTGCTAGAGTGTGTCCCCCGCTGTTAGACCAAGAGCTGGCAAGCATGTTTGTGGATTCCCTACAATATCCGTACTTCAAAAGATTGCTCGGAATTCCGGCAAGTTTCTCTGACGTGGTAGCATTAGGAGAACGCCTTGAGTATTCCATAAGAATAGGGAAAATTCAGATTACTTCATATGATCAAGCTGGTGAAACTGAATACCCTTGTGACTATCAGAGTGAAGAAGAAGTTGTGATCAACTCAGTCATGCCAAGGGTTGAATATCCTCGAAGCGAATCAGTGAATTTTGTTGGTTCATCATCTTATCAGAGATCAGTACCTCCCGTGGCTTGGTATACTGAACAGACAGCCGTGCCTAGGGCACTCTATCAGGAATCTTATGTCGCTTCCATTGCAAATCAGCGAACTCGTGGCCGAGGTTATCAGAATCAGCGTCAGAATCAGAACAGACCTCGTAACAACTTGGAACGAAGGAAAGCTCCTTTTCACCCAGTGCCGATGCCGTATAGCCAGTTGCTACCATCTTTGATCCAGAAGTCTTTGGTGGAACCTAAAGCTCTTAAGCCAGTTCCAGAACCGTACCCTCCTGGGTACAATCCCCACGTGCAGTGTGGTTATCATGGTGGCTCTCCGGGGCATTCAACCGAAGATTGTAAAGCATTTCAGGCGAAGGTACAGCAGTTGATTGATCAGGATCGCATTTCCTTTCGAGAAGGGTTTCTGTTTGTTCATCCCAACCGCTCATCCGTCTAAGCTCGTAGATTCGGAAGGCATTCCCCAACATAAGCCAGTGGTTCAGACAGGCAGGCGCCTCAGCAGTGGCAGTTCTCAAGCTTTTCACCATTTTGCATTTGTAGTTTCTTTTCTGTTAGTTACTACCTGCTTTTAAGCATTGTATGTTTTGAATGGTGATAATAATAAAGTGATTATGCATTTTTCTGAATTAATCATGTCGCTGTCGCTCATTTATTGCATTGCACTGACACTTGCATTTATTTCACTCCACTTTTCCGCTGTGACTAGCAAAGTTAGGAGGGAGGATGATGAAACTGAAACTCATAACCAATGATCGTATGCTTTCGGATAAGACCGTACCGATGACGTACAAGGCATTGTTTCAAATTCCCCAAACACTGGAGATATAAGGAGTTAGTCCCTTGCCAACCACTTCGAGCCAGGAAGTAGAAGTTTTTTCGGACTTATAAACCCTCACATCCTAACCCGGGGCAGGATAGTTGACAGTTAGCTTGACCGAGCATTCAAGTCTTGCAGAGGAGTGTTGTCTTTCAAGGACCAATCAGTTTATACCTTCAAGAGGTCAAACCTCACCAATCGGGAGTGAGACAGTTACAATCCTTTCGGAGCAATCAAGACAACCAGTGTCGCACGACTTTGTTCCAAAAGAAAGAAATGAGAGAGCCCGCTAAGTAAAAAGAAAGAAAAGCTGGAAAGCTAATACTTAGGCAAAAATTAGGGCATCCCGCTGGACTTCAAAAGAAATCGAAGAATCGAAAAGAACTCAAAATGAGTCAGTCCAGGCAAAAATTAGGGAATCAAAAGAACGAAAAAGAGGGTTAAAAAGAAAATTTTCCCCAGCAAATCACGAAGTCGTGTACACAGACACCAAAGCGAAGAAGGAGTAGCTATCACTCTAGAAGAAAAGCTTGTGAATTCCTTAACTGTGGTTCTTACCATTCAACATACTTCTCGAAGAGGCGAGCGCTTGTGCCAGGTTAACTGAACCTTAGGATCGGAGATCATCATGTAGAAGGGGTGGGTACAAATCAAAATTTGAGCCAAATATCCTTTGTTTCACGAACCGTGAACCCGACCACGATACAACCCTTAAAAGACCTAATTGAGGTAGGGTTAGTTTGAAGCGCATTACGATAAGGTTGAGTAACCTGACTCCTTCTTGACTTGCTAGTCACATCCTTGTTGTATTTTTCACTGACCACGTAAGCACTACGTTTGAACCTTGTTTCATTTGTCACTCACAATAATCATGCATGTAAATGAGTGACAGCTCAAATTTTTTCAAAATCTGCATAACCATTGCATTAAGATTACCATTCGTAGACAGACGATTCTAATTGCAGGTTAGTAGTTGGCATGAAAGAAATTCCACCAGGGAGTAATCAAGCAGGACTGAGTAATCCAGCAGTCTGAACCAGAATGGTGTATGTTGTGAAGCCTTGTGAATCAGGGGCATTAGCTTCCGGTGAGTTCAGTATCAGTCAGTCTGAGGACAAGTACCGAAGTTCCAGTTGAGCAGGGGCAGTTTGTTTGAGAAGTAGTTGACCAGAAGTGAGTCTTCTCAAGACCCAATCAGGGGCAATTATGCAGAGCGCTGAGATTTGAAAGCAGAGACTTCCAGTGGATAGTCAGATCGGGTTGAGTCGCTAGAACGCTCATTCAGGGGCAAGTCATCGCAGAGAACGTTGAAATCAACTGGGTTGTTAGGTGTTTAATTGGAGATTGAATTCTTTTGTCGTGCAGATGTCGGGGCAAGTATTCTCGAAGTCTTCTCGTAGCAAGTTGTTCGGAGCAGGTATTCCCAAGAGTTAGATTGGGGCAAGGTGCATTGTACTGGGGCAAGGTGTGCCAGCCAGTCTTTTATCCCCCAGCTGAGTGTACCAGGGGCAAGTCATTCAAACCAGCTTGTTTATCCCCAGCCAGAGTTGAGTATCGGGGGACCATGTCAATACCCTTATCAAAAACCTTTCAAATATAAAGGCCTTGTTGTCGTTGGATCATTATCCTGCAGTTTAAACCTGTTGCGTGTCAGTACCCAGTCGTTTCCAAAGTCCAGTTCTCGCCTGGCAAATCGGTAACCAGTTCTCGTCTGGCCCACCTTTCGTAAGCGTCAGTTCCCGGCCTGGTGCAGTTTATCGTAAGCAGCAGTTCCCGTCCTGGTGCAGTTTATTGTAAGCAGCAGTTCCCGTCCTGGTGCAGTTTATTGGTAACCAATTCTCGTTCGGTCACCGTTTCTTCGAGTGTTATACCAGTTCTCGCCTGGTGTACGTCAGCTTTCAGCCAGTTCTCGCCTGGTTGGCTATGTCTCAGTCTGTTATCCAGTCAGCCCCGTCTGATGTCCAAAAGCACAAAAATCAATTTTCCTAACCTATTTTCCTATCAGTTCTCGCCTGATAGTCTACCTTTGAATGCTAGTTCTCGTCTAGTATTTTCCATATCTTCCACTGTGTACATAGTCCATGTTTATTCTAAACCAGAAAAACAAAAAAAAACCTAAAAGAGATCTGACACAATATTTCCCAATGACCCGCATGTTGTCATGTTCCCCGATACGAAGCTCGATTAATGCCAGTGCCCCGAGTAATGGTTGAAATCCTTGTGGATGTTGTTAAATCAGAATTGCCACTCTTCAGCAGATGAAAGTTGCTTATTATCCCCGGAAGAGTCGAGATTGTCCTTTACCCCGTATCAGAGTAGGATCAGGAGTATCTTCAGCAGATTAAGATTGATATCCTTGATAGTAGGAGCATTTCCAGCAGTGTGCTGCGCGTAATCAACCTCAGTTTGGGTCAATCCCCGCAGAGCGCAATCAGTTGCCAATGGTTTGAAGAAAGCATCCCCGAGCAGAGTTGTCTTTCTTTCCCCAGTGAAGTCGTCAAGCAGGGTTGCCTTTTTATTTCTCCAGCAGGGCAGTTATCCCCAGCGGATTTGATTTCCCGTTTCCAGCATTTATTTTGCTGAGATGGTTCTGTGACTTCAGGTCATCCCCAGTAGAGTTGACGTTTCCTTCGGCATTTATTTTGCCAAGTGGTTTTGAGACCTGGTGTTCTCTGGCAGCTCGAGCATGCATTAGCATTTGCATATATCGTCATTGCATCTATCAAGCATATAGTATATCCATGCCGTCTGGGCCTCGCATTTTCGAACAAAACGCATAGCATTTACATGTCGTATAGGACATTGCATCATTATCAAGCATACGCATGTCGAAACATGGACCAGAATGGTTACCTATTGGATTTCGAATTTGTTCACCTGCAGAGTTGTTTGGTTCAGCTTCTCGACTTCCCCAGCGGAGTGATTCTTCATTTGGTTGTTACGTCAGCATCGGAAAAAAAACAACAACAAAGATTGACATATATCAGACTTCTGAAGCTGCCCCCTTCATCAAAATAGGTGCCAGGCAGTTCCATTCAGAATTCCCTAGGAGAATTGTCCTCAAGTTCGCAAATGAACTGTGAGTTGACCAGATTTGATCCCATGAGAGAGATGGGAATCAAGGTGTTTGCTTTACGAAGCATGATTTCAATACTTGTGGCGTCACACAGGTGTTGAAAAGGAGAAGAAAATTTATCAGAAAATTGACCAGATGTTGCCGTGATAACCAAACTTCAGTTTATCGGAAGCTATTCCTCAAGCAGCTTTGATGTATATTCTTGCGGTTGGCAAATTTCAGGGTTCCATTTGTATTCAACCGTCATCTACCTTGAATGTTTGAAGGCTGAGCGCTCTTCACCCATTCAGGTCGAAGCCGCTTGAATAGGGGCAGTAATCATACTGCTTCAGAAAAGCTTTGGCTAAATCCACCCATGATCGGATCTGATTACCCTCTAACTGCATATACCAACGCAAAGATGCCCCAGTCAGACTATCCTGAAAGCAGTGAATCATCAACTTGTCATTTTGTACAAACGAAGTCATTCTTCGGCAGAACATCACTAAGTGTTGCTTCAGACAACTATCTCCTCTGTACTTCTGAAATCTCGGCGCTTTGAACTTATAAGGCAACACTAGGCCAGGAACCAAACACATGCCTGCAGCATTTAGGTTAACAGCATCTTTGACCTTCAAGGCTTTAACTTGTTCTTCCAACACTTGGAGTCGTCTATCACACTCAAGAGCTCTTGGGTCTACCGTCCTGGCTACTGGGATCTCTCTTCGGATACTTGGCACAGGGAAAACAACACCTTGACTGTTGATAAGAGGAGGTTGTTCATTGCGGACAACAAACTGCTCATGTCGATCTCGGTCCATAACAGTAGGCTGCGCACACTGGTCTGCAGTAAGGTTGTTCACTTGCGGAAAGTCTGCCTCGGAAGTAGAACCATACAGAGGGTTGGTTGTCATAGTGAACCCTGCCAAGGTGTTAGGAGACTGGAAATTGCTCTCAGACATAGCTACTGATAACCTTCAACTGACTTCACTGCTCGATTCTGCTCAAATCTACTCAACCCCTTGGTCGTCTTCTAAAAATCAACAGTTGCTCAGGCCAAACACCGGGTAATCACCTTCTTAAATCAAACAACGGCTGGATAAGAGCTATGGCTAGCTGGAGTATGACATGCAATATGATGCAACACGTTTATGCGAATGCAATACAATATGCAGCAAACACGGGATCATAGCCCCCACACAATCTCTGAATACTGCTGCGCTGCTGACGGAGTACGTTCGCTCTGAAGAGAATACCAAAATAACGGGTAGGCTGGAAGTCAGGTTTCCTGCAAAACCCTCCCCCTCACGGGTATGGACCTAAACTGACACAAGTTCGGCATCCTATGCGGTCGTCGGCGTCACAGACTTTCAAGACTGATGATACAATACCCAGAAGTGTGGCATCATCATATCCTGAAGAGGCCTCACTTAGCCAACTTCCAAATGATCGGTCCCCAGAGTCGACAATCCTCCAAACCAACAACCCCCTCAACCCAAAGGGTTGAAAAAGAAGTCAACCGGGAGAACCTCGTCTGAGCGTGGATTTCATGAGACACTAGTACATGCAAAGCACGCACGCACCCACTAATTTCCACAACTAATTCTAAGGTGCACTCAAGCCTGGATCTGGCTTCTCACTCAAAGGAACATCCCCACCCAACAGCACAACAGCAACAGATAATAGCAATACAAAAATAAACACCCAATAGACAAGAAAACAAGCGCTAGGATTGACTCTCTTAGGGGACGTTGGATCCCACATGCATAAGGAACCATCGCAGTCCTCAGCAGCTGGGAACCGTTGGAGTCCCCAGCAGAGTCGCCAGCTGTCGCTACTGCGAAAATCGGCGCCAGCTGAACAGAAGAGTCACCACCGTGCATTATTTATCCCAAAGGAGGGAAAGGAAACCGCAAAGACGGGAAAGGAATGGTCATCGCAACCAAATCTTGGATTCGGGAGTCGGTTACGTAAGGGGAAGGTATTAGCACCCCTCACGTCCTTCGTACTCGACGGGATCCACGCTTGCTTGGTTTGTCTAAAGGATGCAAAACAATCTATCTATGGCTGCTAAATCTAAACGGGAAGGAAACTGACTCGATAGAGCGTCGCACTCTATGCCTACGTATTCTTAAGAGAGAAAGTCAGAGTCATCGTAGTTCGGGAAACTACGGGGAATTGGCTCGCCGAGATATCGCATCTCGTGCCTACGTACTTCCACACAGAGTGGAAGATTAGAGCTTACGTAGTTCAGGCTAACTACGGCTAGACAGGGAGTTCTCGATCACACAGGAGTGAGAGATTGAACTGGTTTTAAAGGTACGGGAACCTACGGGAACTAAAACTACAGTCTGGTCTCAAATGCGCAAGGGCAAGAGAAAGGGAAACAATCAGTCGTCAGCGGGAAAGTCTCGATCGCACAGCAGCGAGAGAACAGATAGGTTAGTTGTTAGTGTGCTCGCTAGGATATCGCATCCTATGCCTACATATTCTCATTAGATATGAGAAATCAGAGCAGCTGTAGTTCAGCCTACTACAGCTAAAACCTGGAAAAAAGGGAAAAAGGGAAAAAGGGAGCTCGCTAGGATACGACATCCTATGCCTACGTACTCTCGTCGGGCACGAGAGATCAAAGCTAACGTAGTTCGACGGGATAACGAATCTCAATTGCCTGGGGGCAAGAGAAGGGAAACAGGGATTCGCTCGCACGGGGCGAGAACAAAGAGGAAGCAGCCTACGCCTAAACGGGAAGGAACTCGAGACACGCACGCAAGAACCTAAGAAGAAACTCCTCCGCTGGCGCTTCCTTTGTATCTGATGATGCAGCCCATAACACTCACTGGTTGCCTGAAGATTTAAATACGACAATGATAATGAACGAAGCAGCTCCGGGGCTCCTGACGTACGTGGAAGCTCCATTCCAATCTTCTCCTCTCTGAATCTTTGATGATGATGCTCGAATCAAGAACAATGTGACGCTTAGACCGTCATGGTTCGACTTATACGAGAAATTGAACTCTAAGAGGTAGCGTATTGATATCCGTGTCAAAGACAAGATGGAGAATTGATATCGAAAATCATTCTCCAATTGAATCGTGTCACACGGCCAGCCAGAAATAAAATCGAAGATAAAATCGGATGGAAACGAAAATAAGAGAGAAAATGGGAGACAAATCCACTAACAAATGGAAATAAAATGCTACTCCTAAAAATACGGCAATTAAATTCCAATAGAAAATATTCTAAAGAATTAAATCTATAAACCCCTAAAAATCTCTAATTCCTAATTTCTTTACAAAGGAATAAATGCTAAATTTCTATTCTAAAAAATATAAAAGAGAACTCTAAGAGAAATATTATCTAAAACTCCCTAAAGAGTGTAATATGCTAATTACAACCTATTCTAGGAATTATTCTATTAAAAGAAAATATACTAACAATTATATTCTAAGCATATTAAACTAACACAATTCTCTAAAGAAAATTAAATCCTAATTATAATCCTAACATGCTAATCAATATGCTAATTATCAAACTATTCTAAAAAATTACAATTAAAACCATACAAGAAAATTAACAAAAATGTACAGGAGGGGGGGGGGGGGGCAGCATAGATTACAGGGGCTATGCTTCAGCAAAAACACAGGGCCCAACCCACAACACATCCAGAAAAAACAAACAAAAATATAAAAAAAAAGGACAGGGGGTGTATAGCCAAACGCAGGGTGTGTGGCTGAAAAACAACTTGGGCCTGATGCCCAGCTACACACACACAAACGGGGGGGGGGGGGGGGGGGGAAAAAGAAACGGGGAGTATGCGTTACAACAAAACCAATGGGCTCGGAGCCCAATCCCTAGCCACGTAGCACATCCTTCAGAAAAAAACATAACCCTAATCTCTTTCAAAACACTGTTCACTCAAGACCTAGCGCCGTTTGACTCTCCAATGTTCCTTTCTCACCATCTCTAACCTATCTCCCTCACCAGAAACCTCCCTCGTTTCACCACCAACGAAACCAACGCGACCAAACTAACACAAATGCAACCTCGCCAGTCTTCAGAGAAACTTGATCGCCAACTCGCATGTGAAAATCCACGGATGAAGGTGTTGACGGAGCGCTTTGAAGAAGCTCAAAGGAGGTGAAGACGTTTGAAGACGGTCGTTCTTGATGCACTTAGTTGCCTCGACGAAATCACAAAAGATCTGGACAAAATAACCTAACCCGGTGATGACCGACTGAAAGTATGATGAAGATTTGGGCAAATCTGGACATTTGCGGATGGAGGTTCTTGGAGAAATTTAAGAAGCTCATGAACTTCTAGGAAATATCTGGAAACGGGATGAAGGACGCGTTAAAACCTGGGTACGGGTAGAGGATCTGGTGAAGAGGACGAGCGAGGATCTGGGCAAAAATCAGCAAAATTAGATGAAGATCTTGAAGATTTGCTGTAGTTGAAGCTTAGATCGTGCGCTTGAAGCTTCTTCGCGGTTTCCAGAATGGCTTCGTGAAGAGGATGGAGGTCTGATGAACAATCGGAAGATGAAAAAAATCTGGGAAACTTGAAGTTTATGAACATTCTTGGCAATCTTGAAGAAATCTGGAAATGCATGATGAACACCATGAAGCTCTGATGAAATTTGATGATGAACACAAATCCAGATCCAACAACGGTTACGGACGTGATGAGTACGGATCAAGATCTTGGCGAACTGGAAAACAAGGATGAAGAATGTATCATCTGGAAACTGATGAACGAGATGATGAACGATGCGAGATCTGGTGTTCTGGAAGAAAGATCGAAGAACACATGAATATTCTTAAGGATCTTCACGAAGAAGATGAAGATCTTAAGTTTCCTGATGGAAAATCACAGTTTCTGGCGAGAATTGGATGAAGAAACGGTGAAGATTCTGAACGGTTGCTGGAGATTGGTTGATGAATTCTGAGGAAGATGAATGTTCTTGCGGATTTGCAGCTTTCCGGCGGAAAAAAACAGTTGCCGATGATGGTTACGGTGGTCGGAGACAGTTGGAGTGGTGGCCGGTGATGGTTACCGGCATTTGCATGCCGGCCGGTGATGATTCCGGCGAGGGGACGCGTGGAGGTTGCATGTGGTGAGGGGGAGACGCGTGGGAATTGCATGCAGAGGTGTGGTGAATGAGAGCCACGTGTCTCTGCATGCAGAGAGGTGGCAAGAGTAGTGGAAAACGTGGAATGAGGTGGGTCCTCCAAACTGACACGCGTGGCGGCTCTATATAGTGCCAAGTGGCACTCGGACTTGGGCTTTCAGGATATTATGGATAATTGTGGCCCAATGAATAAAACTCTGACTAATGAATGAATTAATTGTGATTAATGAAATGAAAATTAATGGACTAAAATGATTAAGGCTAATTAACTATAGACTAATAATGGAAAACGAAAATTAACTTCAATTAATGAACTACTACAAAAAAAAAAGACAATTAATACTATATTATTCTGAACCCAATATCTATTTAAAAGAAAATCATACTATTTAATAAAAGAAAATAATATCTAAAAAAAGAATTAAATCTATGTTAAAAGTCTATTATTAAAAGAACCTGTTAAAATCTATTTATTAAAAGAAACTTAATATCTATTTACCTATAATAAAATCTAATATTCTAAAAAGAAAATCTATAAAAGTCTAATAAAACTATATCAAAAGTTATTTAAATCTAGAAAATTCTATGTCAAAATATATCTAAACAAAATCTATTATATCCTATATTAAAAAGAAACTATTAATTCTTATAAAATGAAAATCTATTAATCTAAATCTATTATATTTCTAATTCTATCAAACCAATTAAATTTCTAAAAAGGATTATAATATTCTAAACCTATTTAAAAACTCTATTTAATATCTAAAAATGCCATTTAAATCTAATAAAACCCTAAAAAAGGCAATTAAATCCAATTAAGAGGGAACACGAGACCAACGGCAAAACCCGGACACTGAAACGTCCTCAACAACCACAACGCGAGTTGGAAACACCCGGGAAGCGCACAACTTCTCAAAAATAACCTCCGATTATCCGAACCGGTCTGAAACGCCTAAAAATGTGAAAACAGGGCTGTAATCCCGATAAAATCAATATGATTGAGAAAATGCACTGTATGCAGTATGCAAATGTGAATGCAAAAATGCGTCAAACCATAAACCAGATGTGGGAACCGGTTGGTCAAATTTTAGGGTGCAACAGGCAGTTTTAGAAAAATAAAATGAAGTCCTTTTTCGTTAAAAATCCTAAATTTCTAACATTGTTCAGTTGTTTCTGCAGGTTTTGCTTGAAGATTGAAGATATGGAGCTAGAGGCTTAGAATTAGGATTTAGGATTAAAAATGATCCAATTTTGTTGTAAAATTCCAACTAATCCTTGTAATGTAATGATTCCAAATTAGCATGTTTGTATTTCTTGTAATTTTGCAACCATGTAATGAAATAAGGACTTTGTGTGAATTTACATCCATGAGTATTTATGAAAACAACATTTAGTGAACTCTTTCTTATCCTGAAAAAGATGAATGAACAAACTTAACCATGAGATTGACTTTGAATTTGGACTTGGAACCGCTATAGATATCTTGCCATTTGAATCATACCATGACTTGAATTTCGTAGATAAAAGTGGATCAATTTGAATTTTGTAAAGAGCATAACCATGATTTCCAATTTAGAATCTCTTTATTAAAACCTAGATCAATGATGTTTATCCAGACTTCCCTACCTTAGAACCTACTGATCTTTGACAAGAACCATCCGATTTCTTAGGATTAAAAGGACCAAAATCAAGAATACATCCAAAATCTTGCTTAAGAGATCCTTTGAGAAATGATTTGGCCTTGTAATAATCAAAGACTGTGAATCGGTGGCACTCTCTTATTCCATATTCATCATGACTTAATGGGCACATGGGATTATTTTCAAATTTCCTCGACACACCTGCAAAATGAACAAACTAGGCAAACTGGTTAAACGGTTAGCTAAAACAAAAGATGATGAAAATGAAATGCAAATGATCACTAAATCTAAGGGTAAAATTTGGGGTAAAACAATTGCCCCTATTTAAATAACTTCACTGGATGATTTGAGAGACGAAAGGGATTTAAATACAGATAACCGAAAATTTTGCCTTTAGATGCAATGTTATGCAATGCTATGGACAAAACAAAAACGGACTAAAATGCTGACAATGCTATGAATCTAATATAATGCGTATGATGAAAAAAGGTAGATGCAAAGATGCAGACGAAATGACGACACAGGGGGACGACCCAACGAGCAAACACACACACACACACTGGAGATGACAACGCACTGGGGAACAACATGAAACCGGGGAAATCTAAAGTGATGGACCAACAGGTTCAAGCATGACCAGTTGTCACATTAGAAAGAAAGATAAGAAGAGGTCCTCAATGGAGATGGCACTGGCGAGACGGCCTCCACTGGGGAAAATATCCAGAGTAGCTGCTCAACAGGTTTAGGCATGACCCGTTAACACTCTAGGATAAAAGGGTAAAACAGGATCCACGCGGCGGTAGGATTAGGTAAATAAAATGCTGGAGTCTTCAGGCAAGAATAACATCCAAGCTTCTGGAAATTCCTTAAACGAAGAGATGGAACCGGATCTTTCTGAACCATCTGGAAAATATACAGGGTAAAAACTCTGCTGTATGCCAAAATAATTGGACTTCAATTAGGGAAACGCCCTGATAAGCTTCTCGAGAGAGACTGCTACTTATCGCTGAAAGGGACTTACACCACCAAAATTGGATAAGCTTCTCAAATAAAGAGACTGCCACTTATCTAAAAAAGATAATGATGATAAGCTTCTCATGGGAGACTGCCACTTATCTAGGGATACAAATAAAATGATAAGCTTCCTTGGAGGGACTGCCACTTATCTGGTAAGAGGTAAAGGGAGACAAACTTCTCGAGGGAGATGGCCACTTGTTGCTGGTATAATAAAAATAGGAATAAGCTTCTCAGGAGAGACTGCCACTTATCAGTGCTGTGAAAACTGGTGATAAGCTTCTCGGGTGAGACTGCATCTTACTGGGGGGTAATACTATAATGATAAGCTTCTCAGAATGAGACTGCCACTTATCTGCAAGGGTAGCAATGATAATCTTTTCAGGCGAGACTACCACTTATCTGATAGGTAATATGATAAAACGATAAGCTTCTCCGGAGAGACTGCCACTTATCTCGGGGCAAAAGCATGATAGGCTTCTCAGGAGAGACTGCCACTTATCTGCAAAGGTGATGTAAAAGGCTCTTCTTGATAGATAGTGCAAAATAAGTGCATGTCTAGGTAGGTTCAGCGACTAACAAGGACCGAAGTTCACTCTAGGATCGAGCTAGAAGGAAACTGTCAAACAAGACTCCATTGAGGAAATGAACTCAAATGGGGATTATCTTATCCTGGCACAGAAAAGATAGCTGAAATAACCATCATCCATGAGGGTTGAACTCTGTGGAGAAACTGGAAAATAATAGGTGTTTTATGCCTAGGGCTAACGATCTGCTTGGAGAGAACGGACAAACTCAGTTACTTGGCGGTAACCACAACCAAAGTAACGACGAGAGACAAACGAGGATAGCAAACATGCATATGCTAATGCATATGTCAATGCGTATAAAAATGC
Source organism: Lathyrus sativus (assembly GCA_963859935.3). NCBI lineage: Eukaryota > Viridiplantae > Streptophyta > Magnoliopsida > Fabales > Fabaceae > Lathyrus > Lathyrus sativus. The sequence continues at coordinate 546,535,178 of OZ012740.1, read as the reverse complement.
AAATGCAATGAGTATGCAAAATGTTGATGCTTGTGCTTATGCTTATGCACATCTGACAAAATAGACAAGAGGAGGAGGAAACAGAAGATGAAATAAACATCTCAACGGGGATATCCGGTGACCTCTGCAAAGTATATCTATCGAGGGATAGGAAAAGTTGATGGCGGAACCAAATCTTGCTTCAAAGTTCCAAATTCTCTTGGGAGAACACTGTTCCACTTGGGGATATAATATCATGACTTTACTGGAAGGATAGACATCATGAATCTGAATTTGATCAAAGAATACCTATTCACTAGGAGAGTCATCTTGGGATTATAGACTTCTGGAGATAAAATAAATATCCGCTTCATTGGAGAAGTGTGGAGCTAGGCAGCTTCCTGGAGAACGTGTAGCAACTTCCTGGAAAAGTACATCAACTTCCTGGGGAAATTACATCAGCTTCCCTGGGGAAAGTATCTTGACTTCTTGGGGAGAATATGGCAACCTCCTGGGGAAAATTTTCTGCAGAAAGTATAGCAACTTCAGTGAGGAAAAGATGGTTCCACTGGGAGCGGGTCCAGACATGTATCACTTGGAAGATACTGGTGAGATCTCTGCAGTCTTGAAGCTCACTGGAGATTACTGAATCAGTCCAAAAGTGTTGTCAGCTTATGTTTCACTAGGGATTTGTGCTGAGGTAACGGTCTAAAATTGCTTCTGCAACATTGAGACTTACTGGGGAACGAAGATGTCCTTCTGATATTTCCACAAGTCAAAGCAAATTTATATCTTTTTCAAATGCATTTTCAAAAACAGTTTTAAGTTTAAAAACTTTTCACTTTCAAAATTATTAACAGATAACAATTTGCATAACAAAAATAAAAATAGAGATAGCATAGATGAAGAAAATGAATAGCAAAAGATTTAATTTTATTGAAGAATGGTAGCTCGCTAAAGGTGAAGCTCCATGGAAAAATTACAATTGAAATTGGCAATAGGGAAAGGTTACATTGAATCCAACGACCTCTACTGACCCTAATACCTAAGACTACCCAAAATTCTGCTTCTGACAAGAGCGACTGGATTGGAGTTGATCTTTTGTAATATTCTTCGATGATCGGCGTCATTTGATGCAGTGAAATGCCTTTGTCCCTAACTTTTTCCTGGATCGCCCTTTCGGATTTTCAATCCACCGGGACGCTCATTTTTGCCTAAGTCACCTTTCCAGGTTTTCAACTTAGCGAGCTCTTATTCTTTTTTTTATTTTATATTTTCATCCCTAATTTTTGTCTGGATCTCCTTCATAGGTTGTGATCCACCGGGGTACCCATTGTTGCCTAAGTCGCCTTTCTAGGTTTTCGACTTAGCGGGTTATTTAGGCATAATATTTTCTCACTGCATCAGAGTTCACAGGATGTGCAAGCTCTTCACCATCCATAGTTGTGAGAATTAGCGATCCTCCGGAGAAGATTGTCTTCACAAAAAATGGGCCTTCGTAGTTGGGCATCCATTTCCCACGCATGTCTTTATGAACTGGAAAAATCTTCTTGAGTACAAGTTCTCCTTGACAGAACTCACGGATTCGGACTTTGTTGTCAAAGGCTCTCTTCATTTGTTTCTTATATAACTGACCATGGCTGATCAGTGCATCTTTATGCACATTCTACTATATTTTTACTCAGGCATTTCTTTACTTTATTTTGATTATTCTTATGTTTTATTATATTTTTATATTTTATTTTATTTTTGGTTTAATTTGATTTTCACACTTTATTTTTCAGCTTTAGCAGTCTGCTCGGAAACGATCATAACTGGAGTTCCGGAAATCCGTTTGAGGCGTTCTAATAATTTTTGGAAAGCTAAGAGAGAGAGAGCTACGACTTTCATGTTGGATTCAAAGTCAGATTCAGAGCATATTTTCCCAGAATATTCATTGAAATTACAACATTAGGAATTTGTTTTAGTTTTGGGTCATGTTTTGGGTTTGGGTTATGTTTTCGACCCTGTTGGGTTATGAACCGGATCCCTTGTTTTTCTTTTTAGGAGAAACCTCGTTTTACTGTTCATTCATTCAATATTGACGAAAAGAATTGGAAGCTTGTAAACTCATGGAGAACTAATACCCTCTGGACGGATTCACTGTACTCAGGTTTCAAACATTGAGATTGTTATGATATTTACAATTTAAATTCGATTCCTTTCAATTATATCATGTGATTGTTGTTTGCTTAATTCGATTATCATATAGTATATTTGATTTAATTTGATTGATCTGTGTTCCTAATTTTAATCGTAGATTGACTCTGCTTAATTGTTAATTTGCGCTATCCTTTACCGTATGCTTAATCCGGCGATAGGGACATGTTTCTCATGATATCAATCATGCTTGTTGACTGATATTGTCATTAAATAGGATAGAAGTTCCACTTGAGAAATTGTATTGTCATTGGTCGATGATTAGTAAGAACCGAGGCAGTGGATCCGTTACTATAATCACTTATTTCACAACAGCTTATTTCAGTAATCAATTATTTTAAGTGCTTTTTCTTAATCAGAACCTAAACCCCCCTTATTTTATTATTGTAATTGATTAATTGCTACAAGAATCCTTGCGATACAATATTCCGAGTTACTGTCGTTGTACTGCATTTTTACAAAAACACTCGTTTTTGATCCGCGCGCGACAGCGGATCAATGACGCATAACTGTTATACGCTTCTCGTCGATGAGGTTCAACTGGTCGAATCTGTCTTGAACCCATTCGGCTTCGTCAAGTTTGGTTTCCATCAATCCCCTAAGGAAGGTAACTCAACTTCGATGGGGAGGACAACGTCCATTTCATACACCAATGAGAAAGGGGTTGCCCCTGTTGAAGTTCACACTAAAGTTCTATATCCGTACAAAGCAAATGGTAGCATTTTATGCCAATATTTGTAAGTCTTAGCCATCTTTTGCAGGATTTTCTTGATATTTTTGTTCGCGGCTTCAACAGCTCCATTCATCTTAGGATGGTAAGGAGAAGAATTGTGATGTGTAATCTTGAAACTTTCGCACAACTCCTTCATGGTTCTATTGTTCAGATTGGTACCGTTGTCTGTTATGATTCGGCTCGGAATTCCATAACGGCAGATAATGTCTTTTCTGATGAAGTGGGTAACTACTTGCTTGGTCACTGATGGGCTAAAGACGTGTCTACTTATGCGTCTAGCGGTATCTTACTGCAAGTGCACAGCCTATCGAAGTAATATTTAAGATTATCGATCCACAGGGATTCTATTGTTACTTAGTGCTAGATGAACTTCTAGTTTAGCTAAGGCGAACGGTTGTCACGATTGTTGTTGGTTTTTAAGATTATTAAAGGCGGGATTAAATTTAAGTTTTTAATAAAGTAATACTAAGGCGGTCGGTATGTAATTATACTAACTTAGGTAGGTCAATCTAACCTAGGCTTATAGAGATGTTCACTTAATCTATTCGGTAGAGATTACCAGTTTAAATACCCTCAACTCACACTCTCGTGGTCTTATATCAGATCTTATCCCTAAAGCCCTATGCCTGCTCTCGCTAGCCCATAAGTGCTTAGAGGTAATTTTTGGAAACTAAATAATTCTAATTTATCTTAAAGCGCTCTCGCTGTATTTAATTTAAATGCCTAACTTTAGCTATCTGGTTAAAATCTCACACTCTCGTGGTCTTGACCCAACCTAATACCCTTTTCTTACTCTCGTAACGAAAAGGTCTATTTCAATTAAAAAGTATCAGCCAGAATGTTAAGTGATTAATTATTTTAGCCTATGGTTATATTTTACCGGTTAAGTTTGTTATAACTACATACCGCCCTAAGGTATTTAGCTACTCATCGAGGTTGAATCAGACACAGAATTAAATAATAACTTACTCATGGCAGAAGAATAAATAGGCATTATAATTAAATTAAAGTGCAATAAATTGAAAAACCTGATTAACAAATAATTGAGTAGACTCCTTCTTCCACAGACCGGAAGGCTTGGAGTAGGCGGAAATTAAAATTAAAACGAATGCTGAAGGTTGGAAACAAATAAAAGTATAACAATTCCCTAATGTTGGAAATTGTTACACGGTTGGTTCGGATACAAATAAAACAAGACAAAAAATAAAATAATGCTGGAATGAAAATTCTGGTTCGTAAGGTAATTCGGCAGAGCTTCCGCAGGAATTTTGGATAATGAAGTCTGTCCCTGAGTTCACAGAGCTTGTACTATTTATAGAGTCTTTAATGGGCTGGATTCTTGGTCCTTTGTTGCATGGGCCTTGCTGAAGTTGTTGAGGAAATGCTGGAACGTGACAGCAAAAATGGGAGAAGTCGTCTTCACGTGCTGCCTTGAGGAGAAATAAGAGGAGAAGTGGTCTTCAGTGGTGGCTTGACGTAGTCTGAGTCAAAACCAAGTTTTATCCTTGTCACGGGCGTGACAAGGTCTTCACGTTCGTTATTTGAGGATTTTAAGTGTCACGGTCGTGACTACTTCCTCACGGTCGTGATGGCCCAAATTGGGGTGTCACGGTCGTGACACCCTTGTAACGACCGTGGCTGTAACAAATTATGCAGTCTTTTTGCAGGCTTCTGCCTTTCTTCATCTCCTTGTGGTCTCTTTCGTTCCTTTCCTCTTAATTCATGATTCGGCCTCACATAACGATGTACCTGCAAAATAGTAAGAAAAACTCGAGAAATCGAGCGTTAAAACGGTGAATGCGCGATAAAACGTCAATGAAATCTAGCGATATAATCGATGCGTTTTCTCGTCATCAAACTTCCCCAAACTTAAACCTTTGCTTGTCCTCAAGCAAATAGTCGGTTGAAAATCGGCGGACAAGATTTTATTCGCGCATACTCGTATCAAACCGTACGGTGGATCGTTTTGTCGGATAGTCCGGTACTTTGATAGAACACTACCGATACACTAATGAAACAAGCAACAAGCTATGTCGTCGACTTCCCGTCAAGCGAAACAATCGGCAATCACATTACGATTTCACCTAGAGTTTTTCGATCTTATTTCGCCCGGTTTCGTTCTAGCGCAGTCACATTAAGCCCTTTGCCTTAGCACGCACGTAGTGGAGTAGCTGGTTAGCGATTTTGATCCTTTTTTAGCACGGGGTCTGGTACACGAGTGTGGTAACCCTTCATGTTTTATCCGATTCGGAGGTTGTGGGGGATCGAGCCGTAGCACGCCCTACCGAGTTCAGAACCAGTACCTCTGAACCAACTCGAAACGGATTCCTTCTCATATTTCTCGTTTCTTATCTGCGACCGTGTACTTTGGTGCAATTTCTTTTCATTTTGCATCGAGATACGAAGGATCATTATTGATTAGGCATCAAACGCTTATATTCATCGGCTCCCCACGTGGTTTGTGTTCAGACGGTGCTGACTGCTAGTATAAACTACTGGGGGTTACTTTTGAACTGAAACTAAAGGTGCACTCGCAATGGTGATCGGGATGGAATTTCTTAAGCAGGGGGTCGAAGATGTCAAGATTGTATTGGTCTTGTTTAATCGTTCTCGGCTTCGTAGTTACGAACCATTCGGTGGTAAGTCGGGTAATGCGAGTAATTAAAGATTTTTCTGGTGTGGCTTAATAATCGGGGAAAGCTCGAAATTAAAGAAAATAGCGCACAGATTTGCTCATTTCATTAATTTGTTAAAAGGAATACAACGGAATTGAAAGTACAACGAAATGAAAAAGTGCTGAAATGAAAGGTACCTCTCCCACACTATATCAGACATTGTCCTCAATGTTGTGATATAAATGTGGCACAAATACAGTACAAGGCTAAAATGAAAAACAACATAAAAGTAAACTACTGCTGCTGAGGACCGCGGGCTCAGCCTCTGGTGCGAGAGCGGCGTCTGGAGGGAGTCGCGTCGGGATCAGAACCGGTGCCGGAGGTAGTAGTAATGCTGATGCGGAGCGCTTCGAGCTCGCCGAAAAGTTCTCCAAACCGCTCATTAGTGGCCTCCTGGTTGGCAGCAATAGTGCCGAGTAAAGCATCATACTGCGCCTTCTGCCGTCGCTCCAGTGCGGCGTTCATCTGGTTCTGCTGATGAATCGCAAGGAGGACTTCCTCAAGTGTAACTGCGGGAGCAGGGGGCTGTCAGGTAGATGTCTCTGGGATATCCTGGACAGGCTCAGCTGCATCCATAGCGTCCTGCATCTCGTCCGCTGGAGCGTCTGCCTGATCATCATGAACCGGGACGTGATCGGCAGCAGCTGGTAAAGCAAAGAGCCAGTTGGCTCGGTTGGATGGGTCGATGCGGGTGCGGGACGGCAGAGTGATGTGGTGGAAAATGGTGCCATTGACAACAGGGCTATACCTGCCATCCTCTCGCTGCGCGATCAGGTGGGCGGACCGGCAGTAGCTCATGGTCAGGAATTCGGCGGCGAGGTGAGGCTGATTAACGAGCGCGTCACCAAGCCCCAACTGGATGGCGAGGGCGGTGACAATGCCGCCTATGAAGAACGGGGAGGAGCCTCGCTGTGCAATGGCCTGGATGTGATGAAGCATGAAAGGGGCAGCGTTGATCGGCTCGTCATGAAGAGCGCAGTATAAGAACAGAAGCTCCTTGGAGTTGAGCTTGTGGTTGCTTTCTCTAGCAAAGATTGTGTTGCAGATGACCCGGTGAAAATAGCGGATAGCCGGGTTGTGGATGTGTGTGGCGTTGAGGCTCTGGAAGGTGGATGCACGGGTGTTGGTAAGGTCGTGCCATAGAGTGAATGCTTGTTCACTAAAATTATCGGGCACGCGACGGTGGGCTTCGGTTCCGTGATCGAAGCCTAACAGCTCGGCGATCCTGGTTTGCGTGAGGTTGAACTCCTGGCCGTGCAATCTGAATGTTACGATGCCGGTAAGCTGACTCTGAGAACCGGGAGGGGTGATGTAACTGTAAGAGCTGAGGAACTCCAGCGTCAGAAGTTCGAAAGTAGGCTGAGGCTGACGACAGAGGTCCCACAGACCGACCTTTTGCAGTAGGCTTTGAACGCTGGACAACATTCCGAGTTCTCGCAGACAGTCAGTGGCAATGTAGCGGGTAGGTTGCAGACCGCGGTTTTGGAAGCGGATGAAACGGTCTCTCTGGTTTACTCCAGCTTCGCCTTCTCTAAAAATGATGGAATCCATAACATGCAAGAGTGAAGAGTGAGGGTGGAAGGATTTTGTGAGGTTTTGTGAGAAAAATGGTAGAATGAGGGAGATAGAGGTTCGGGTTAAATACGGGAGAGTGTTAATGAAATGGTTGATGATAATGGGGGGTTAATGGGGGTAATGGAGAGGTTACGGCGGTTGTGGAATGAATGGGTAGTGTTTTGGGTAGGTTATGGATGGAGAAGAAGAGGGGACACGATGAGAAACAGTTCTGTTTCTCACGATTCCTGTAATAGAGGTCGTCACGGTCGTGACAGGGGCGTGACGGTCGTGACATGCTAAATGAGCACGTCACGATCGTAAGTTAGGTGTGACGACCGTGAGGGCATGTTTTGCTGACTAATTCCCAGAAAAGAACATTGTCTCACGTTATTTATAAATTGATAATAATTTATTTTATTTAGTAACACTTATATTAAATACACACCATATTGTATATCATATGCAACACAGTAGTATACGAACTTAAGATTGTATACATGAAATAATGCAGTCATACAGTATATAGAAAAAGCATATAAGTTGCTAAAAATGAAGAAGTAATTGAAATAAAAGGTGCATGGCATAAAGTAAAAAATGAAATTACAGAAACGGAAATTATGTTATGAAATTGTTGCGAAAGATAAATTTAATTGGAAACGAAAATAATGAGAAAAAGTAATGAGAAAAAATAATAAACTAAATCACTTATAGCCGTTTCAAAGGCGTTTCTTCAGGTCTTCGATGGCGGAGTCCAAATGATAGAATTGTTCGCAGGCCATGTCAGTCAATCCTATGATGTCCAATCGCATGCTCTTAATGTCTTCTTTGAATAGATTAATGTCAGTTTGGTAGGCATTTAGAGTGTGCATGATGTTTTGTAAGTTGTTAGCATAATCTCCTTGATTCGCTCCAGGGGTTTCATGTACTTTGGCAGTTGGGTCAATGTCATGGTAACCAGGAGGTGTCTCAGGGTCAGTTTCAACAGCGGTCATTATATCATCTGTTATCCTGTGAGACTGAGGTGTTTCAGGAGTGGCTGGATAATCAGGTGGGTTTAACTCATAAAGCCAGTTATCCTTATTATGAACACTTACTCTAGCATGATTGGGCAATGTGAACAGGGTGACTACTTTGTTCCGGATTAGGTACTCAAAAGGTGGGCGTCCTAAATTCCTTATGATATGTCTATTGAAGCAGAATTTAAGATTCATTGGGCGGATGGTTCCCAGACGGGTGCACCTGTCCAGTTGGTACCTAAGTCCTAAGGCATCAGCAATCATGGTTACAAGACCTCCTACCACTATAGGTAATTCAGGTTCTTCTTGGATGCGGGTGAAGGTTTGCATCATGAAAGGTACACCATTAACAGACTGTCCATTTGTGAAACATGACATAATAAATACTTCATCTTTAGAAACTCCGGTAATGTTTTCTTCTTTTCCAAAGAAGGTATGGGCGAGGAATTTGTGGAAGTAACGGAGAGCAGGATTATGGATCTCATCATTGTTCATGTCGTTTGGTTCAGGGTGGTAGTTTCCGGTTAGAGTTCCCCAAAAGAAATCTAGCTCCACATCCATCAATTCTACCTGTGTGGTAGTAAAAGCAAAAGGTCCACTAGGGAATCCTAACAGGTCAGCTAGTTCTTTATGGTTAAAGTCGTATTCTATTCCAAATAGGCGGAAACTAATAAATCCTTTCCTAAATCCAAAACCGCGCTCAGGTAGGTAAAGTCAGGAGCTAAGGAACTCAAGGGTAAGCTCGCGGTAAGTCGCAAACTTATGTTGGATCAGTGCATTCTCCCATCCGAGTCGGTTGAACAAGTACATGACACTATCATGTATACCTAAGGTTTCCATGGTCCTATCATCTGGGTACAAGGTCAAATCCATTTGCCTCTGTGATAACTCTTCGAACTTCATTCTTTGGTTCCTACCTCTAAATTTGGTTTCCATATAGTTAATTGGTTGGTTAGCCATGGTCAGTGAAAATACGGGGGAAACAAATCAGTGGAAAAGACTTTAGAAAATCTGTAAAAAGTGATTTAAGATAAAAATAAGAAAATGAAATGCATAGTGTAATGGCGATAATAGTAATGTAAAGTAAAACTGACAAAACAATTTAAACAAATAGTAAAAACGATAAATAACAATGTGCTAAAAGAAAAGAATAGTTAAAATACGTAAATGGGTAAATGGGTTGCCTCCCACTAAGCGCTGTTTTTATTGTCAAAAGCCTGACGTAATGTCTTGGTTTAGATTAATCAGGGGAATTAGTGGACAATTCTAAAAGCTTTAGATTATTCGCATAATCTCTATTTTCAACTTTATGATAGTGTTTTAGACGTTGTCCGTTTACTATGAATGGTTCACTATCCTTACCTTTAATTTCTATTGCTCCATTTGGGAATACTTTAGTTATATCAAAGGGTCCTGACCATCTAGACTTTAATTTTCCAGGAAAGAGCCTAAGTCTTGAATTAAAGAGGAGTACAACGTCTCCCACACTGAATTCTTTCCTAGATAGGCGTTTATCATGCCATCGCTTAGTTCTTTCTTTATATATCTTAGAATTTTCATATGCATCTAACCTTAATTCTTCTAATTCGTTAATGTCTAGGATTCGCTTTTCTCCTGCAGCATTATAGTTTATATTGAGAGTTCTGATCGCCCAATAAGCTTTGTGTTCTAGTTCTACTGGGAGGTGACAAGATTTTCCATAAACTAGTTTGAAAGGTGTAGTACCTATGGGTGTCTTGTAAGCGGTCCTATAAGCCCATAGAGCTTCATTAAGTTTAGATGACCAATCTTTCCGAGATATGGCGACAGTCTTTTCTAAGATTTGTTTAATCTCTCTGTTTGAGACTTCGACCTGTCCACTTGTTTGTGGGTGATATGGTGTAGCCACACGGTGTCTTACTCCATATTTAGATAGTAATTTGTCAAAGATTTTTGAAATGAAGTGCGAGCCACCGTCACTTATGACGAGTCGAGGCACACCAAATCTGGGAAAGATTATATTTTTGAAAAGCTTTATTACTACTCGTGTATCGTTTGTAGGAGAAGCTATGGCTTCAATCCATTTCAAGACATAATCAACAGCTACGAGTATGTAATTATTACCGAAAGATGATGGGAATGGTCCCATGAAATCTATTCCCCAGACGTCTGTCATACCCTAAATTTTCCCGCTAGCTTTTATAAATATTTTTCGCATTTTATTTTGCGTTATTTAACTTAATTTCATGTCGTTTAGACACGTGTCCGCCCCAATTAGGCGTTTTTTAAATCTCGACTATTTCTGCCCAATAGGAGCGTGACATGTGGCCAAAGGGTATTTTTGTAAATTTTATTTCCTTTTTTATTTTCTCCTATTTTTTTTAAATATAATATTTTGTACACATTTTCTTTTAGAATTTTACTTAGACAATTAAATAGGTTTTTTTTTTATTATATTTCAGATTAGAATAGTATAGGATTATTAATTAATAGTTAGAATTAGTTTTTAATTATTAGATAGTTAGTTTAGATTAGATTAATTTGAATTAGTTTATTATTAGAGTTAATTAAAAATTATTAAAAAATTAAAAAAGCAAGGACACGGTGGAAAGAGCTGAGGCTCTTGAGATTTAGGGTTATTGGGTTATAAAAGAGGAACCTTCTACTGTTCAAAGAGGACCCAAAAACGGCCGCCCCCTTTCAGAAACCCTAAATCGAGACACTGTTCACTATCCCTCAAAAGACCCTAAATCAGCCGTCCCAATGGAGAAACCCTAACCTCTCATCTCTTAACTTCAGCCGCCGCGGTTTCCATTCTGCCACCACAAACCCGTTTTCTCCTTCATCGACCCCTTCTCCTTAATCTTCTTCTTACCAACCTCAAAATCCCCTCCGTTTTCCTGTTTCTCCTCCATTTTTCGACAATCTTCTTCTCTCAAACTTCCACCGAAAGTCTCCTTTACCACCGCAAAACCCTTTCACCTTCAGGTCACAAGTTGAACATCGCCACAAATTGCTCCAGTCCGACAAACAAAGTCACAACAGCTACCATAGATGTCACACATTGAGGTCATAATTCTAGAGCGACAATAAGTCATAGCAAACTGTGATAATGACAAAAATTGGCCGATGGTGCCATCTGCAATAGCTCCGTATACTTTGACAACAACGGCTGATTCACATCGTTGATTTCGGTCTGTTTTCGACTTCCGCAAAGTTGGTTTTTCCTTGATGTTGCGCTGGTGATGCACCTTCCAATCGTGAGCTCCAGGCAACAAATGCAGTTGCAGCTCCCACTATTCAAAGTCATCAAGATGATTCAACACGGCAGTAGCATTTTGATTCGAAGATCCAGTTGTAAAAAGTGGATAAACTCGTGCGTTGGTTTCGGTAACATCGTGTTGCATCTTTGAATTGTTGTAGCAAACACAGTATTCACCTGCAAGTAGTAGAGACGCACTTGTCGTAATGAGTTTGATTCACTACCGTGACTTATTGTAATGAGAGCTAAACAAGGTGAACCTCCGATCTGGACTCTTTGGTGTCTTGAATGGGTATGCAAGTGACAATGAAGACCACACCAGTTCAACAGCTCTTCAACTCAACGACTCTGACGACGACATCAACAATAATAGCAATACAACATGGATTTGTTACGTTATCGTCAGGCTCAGTTCCAAAGCTGGGTTATTGTCCAGTTACTTCTATGAGCATTAGTGTCGTCTTCAAGTAGGCAACTCCACCATAATCGCCGCGACTCGATGACACTATTTTGGAACAGCAAGAAACTCATCAGATTCTCAGCTAGTTTTAAAAAAAACAACTCACTTGCAAATCCGCAACTCAGAACCGTCACCTTTCCAACTGCAGAGAATCACGTGTGGATGTAGAGCTTGGGATGAGCACAAGCCATATCCTAGAGGAGGAAAAGCGGATAAATCACAAGTCTCACAAGTTCAAGTCGGTTGCCGTGATTTTCATTTCTTACCGCATATGTTCTCTATTTCTGTGTGGTCTGTTAATTTCTATGTAGGTTGCGACATTGCCGAAATTCGATTACGCGACCACAAGCCCTTCCAGCTACAGCTTCTGACACGAAGTTGCAAGCGAAGTTACAGCTGACGTTTGGTTCCGCACCAACTCATCGCAGGTTCAGATGCTTCCAAAGAACAACAACAATATCACACGGATCAGCCTTGCTGAAAGAATTTGTGTTTTTTGGCATCCGACATCATAACGGATGCAGGACCTCGTATGTCGGTAATCCTAGATCTCGAACTCTTGTGGTATTGCGATTTTTTGGGGCCAACTCTGTTGTACTGATTTCTTCCTGTGTCATAGCTCAGTAGTGTAATTGTTGTATAGAGTTTTTGGTTTGTTCTAATTGATATTCAAATTATGTAATTAGTTTGAGTTGATGTGGATTTGTTATGAATTAATCGTGTTGTTATGTTTTTCTCCTTTTTAATTCAATTTCTGCCACAAATAAGATGCTATGTTGCTGTCATATCTGTTTGTTTCATTGGTTAACGGATACATCAAGGAAAAGCTGTCGAACTCAGCAGGGATACCTCCGGTTTCAAAGTATTGAATTTTCATTATGATAAAATCCAGTGAGGGCCAAGCTACGGCTACTGCGATAGATTTAACATGATGGCTGCTGCCGTAACAGATTCACCTTCACCGTAATACCTGCAAACATACGGTTCCGTTAAACATACAGTTTGGTCACTTCCGATTTGTTTTGATAGATTTTATTAAGTCATACTGGTTGTTTCCTTGCGTGAGTTTTTTCTGGTGTGACTTGATCAGGTAGCATTTCATTGTGTATTTTTCAAACTGATAAGGTGATTTCAAAATGTTTCAATTTATGTGGTAACTATGTGTAGCAGTAGTGTTTTAACTTATATGATAATTGTATGTAGCAGTAGATGTATAATATTGGATTGGATAGTTTCTTTCATTAATTGATTGGATAGTTTCTTGCATTAAGAAATTTTCATTGAATTAACATGGTAGTACTAATACTTTGGAAAAATACATCGAAGTTTTAACACTTTTATAGAATTAGTTTTCTTTTCTTTTTAAATTAATATAGAATTTAATTAATTTATATTTATTTTAAGCCAGGTTAATTAGATTTAAGTGTATACTTTAGCTTTATTTTTTTAGCATTTATGTTTTGACTTTGGATTTAACATTACTGTTTCTTTACTCGATTTTTTAAATATGTTTGTGAATAAATTGCTCCATTTCACCTTCACGTCTTTTTTTAAAAAAAAACTTATTTTGTCACAACCATTTTTCTCCTAAAATCTCGGTCCTGTACCGAGTACATTTTCAAAACCTCTTCGATTAAAATAATCTTTGTATTGAATTAAAAAGAGGGGATTAAGTGTAGACTTTCTTCCTCTCCGAGTGTTGGGATGCCCACTGTAGTGAGGGTGGTTCCGACACTCGTCTTTCAATGCGAAGACGCTTCCCGTCCATTTTCAAATCTCATCTCCTTAAAATCATTTCTTTGTGTTGAGCTAAAAGAGGATTGGGTGTAGACCTCTTCTTCTTCGAGCGTAAGGATGCCCACTGTAGTGAGGGTGGTCTCGATGCTCGTCTGTCAATACAAAGACGCTTCCAACATTTCCTCATAAAACCTCGGTCTCGTACTGAGTATACTTTCAATAATAAATTATTTTCTCTTTGTATTGAATTAAAAAGAGAGGATTGGGTGTAGACCTCTTCCTCCCCGAATGTTGGGATGCCCACTGTAGTGAGGGTGGTTTCGATATTCGTCTTTCAATACGAAGACGCGACTTCTTCCACCACCTCTCCTTTCACAACTTCTTTCCGTCACCTAAAACCTCGGTCCCGTACCGAGTGCATTTTCAAATCATTTTTACGTTGAAAACTTGAAGGGTCGTGGAGTGGTTAGGCGTAGGCCTTCTCCTATCCCGAGTGCTGACGTTTACCGTAGGGTTCTCTGTCGCAAAGCACTTACCATTCAAAACCAAAAACATCATTAATAAGAGAACGAAGTTCTCTTTGCATTGAATTAAAGAGAGAAGATTGGGTGTAGACCTCTTCTTCTCCGAGCGTAGGGATGCCCACTGTAGTGAGGGTGGTTTCGACGCTCGTCTTTCAATACGAAGACGCCTCGTTCGCCACACCCTTTTATAACAAAAACTTTGAGATAACGAATTGGGTACTACCCGTAGGGGTTACTATCCGAGGACCTGTCTCGCCCCCCTAAAAAACAATCCAATCAATCAAACGTGACTTCTTGCCCCGCGTGGCGAAAACTAATCAATCTTTCAAAAGGATATGTTACGTCCGTTCTACCGCAAACAGATAACGCATAAGTCTCCTCACATGCGAGCAGCAAAACACCTAAACTGCTAGAATGCGCACGATAGCATCATCCATAAAAAATATCAACACACCGTAGGCCGAACTACGGCTGCTCTGATTCTTTACTTTTTCAAGTAAAGATACGTAGGCACAAGGGCCACAATCCTTGCCGAGCACATTCCCCCCTATATCTGTGGTTCCCCGAACTACGTCGACTCTGACTTTCTCACATCTATTGAGAATACGTAGGCATAGGACTGCGAAGTCCTACCGAGTCTGTTCTTTCTCTTTTTCCCCGTTCTCTCTTTCCTCATAACTTTCCTATTTCTAACCCTTCTTTTACCCTGTGGAACACTTCTTATAGCATAATATTTAAGCAGATAAATTCACACATCGACAAACAAAAGGTTCCCATCGAGTACGATGGATGCGAGGGGTGCTAATACCTTCCCTTCGCATAACCGGCTTCCGAACCCGTTCATGGTTGCGAGACCATCTTATCCATTTCTTTCTTAAGGTTTTCTCGATATTTTCCTTTCCCCTCATGGGATAAATAAAGTTCGGTGGCGACTCTTCTGTCTATTCTTTTCGCCTCCCCGTCGTTGCGCGATGCATTTTTCGAGTAGCGACAGCTGGCGACTCTGCTGGGGACAACTCTAGCAAGCCAAGCCTAATTTGCTTGTCGCATTTGTGATTTATTTGCTGTTATTATTTATTATTGTGTTTCTTTCTAACCTGTTGGGTTTATTGGGATGGTTTGTGAGGAGAAAGCTTTCTACCCGAGCTTTTCGAGTACACACTAAGATTAGGAGGTGGTTTCTTTCTGATTTGCGAGACTTAGGACTCGTTGAGTTGGATCGAATCCCACCGCTCAGACGAGACCCCTTTGGGATGATTATGTCTTACGTGTAGTCGTAATGTCATCTTTATCTCCAACTTGGGAGTCTGTGACTCTGAGGACCTTTTGCAGAACCTTATTCCGAAGGTTCCTAAAACATAACTCTGTGTTCATCCTTTGAAGGGAATACCGTCTTACGAGTAGTCGTTCTGATGGAAAACTTTTGAGGATTAGTGCATGGGACTTTGTTTAAAGGCCTTTTGGGGATACCCTCTTATTAAACCAGTAGATTGCCCACCCAAGGGGAGAGGTACCTTTTGTTGTTGTGCAGGATATATGACTTAGATCCTTGATATGGATCTGTTCTCGTGTGCACTCATAGCATTGCATTTGCATAAGCATGTTTGCATCATTTTGCATTTTCTCTATCCAGATACCAAGGCCTTACCCATCCTCTATTCATAACCCGCAGTTGATTTCCCGACACTCCCGTTGAACTTGTGAAGAGCTGTAAAGAGTTTGAAGCAAGGGGAACGTAGAAACCTTGAAAGACCAAGTCAGACAATGCAAGTCGAGGTAACTATGGAGCAGAAGTGGACTATGGAGCAGGTCCAAGCAGAGTTAAGAGAAGTCCGAAGCCAGATGGGACAATTCATGGTGGATATGCAAGCTTTGCGTCAGGATCAGAAAATGCTCAAGGAAGAAGTTCATCAACTGAAGACCCAGATGGGCCAGATTATGGAAGTCATGGAAAGTGTGCTAAGAAAGGATGAAAATCTCAGGCCTGAGGTCGCAGCAGAAATGATGGTTCAACCCGTACCTATGGAATATCTTCGAGAGCGCGATATGTCTCGTAGATCTTTTGCACAACCTAAGATTCCAAGATTTCCCCGTCAGGAGCTACCTCTTATTTCCCAAGACAATCCTAAGGTTAGGAGGTATGCGCAGAGGCTGAAGCAGCCCGATAGAAGCTTCGACCAGATCCCTATGACTTATACTCAGTTGTTGCAGATTTTGCTTCAACTTCGATTGGTTGAACTCCGGACTCCAGCCCCGTTTGTTGGTAAGCCACCACAAGGCTATGATGCAAGTGCCCATTGTGATTTTCATTCTGGGGCACCGGGCCATAATGTGGAAGAATGCAAAGCTTTTAAACACCACGTCCAAGACTTAATCGATTCAAAAGCATTTGAGTTCACGCCAAGCGGTATAAAAGTGCCAGGTGGTCTTATTCCAGTTGCTGTAAAAGAAGTGGATATCCCTGCTTTCTTCCCTGAAGCTGCATCAGGTCATGAGCGTATCTTACAATCTTTGGTTTCAGAATCTCCATGCCCACAGCTATTGCCTATTCCTGGGCCAAATCTGAGGACGAAAGGGCCTGCACATGAGGAATGCCCTAGTCAGTGCCAACAACCTTATGTTCCTCAGCAACAGAACTGTCAACGCCGAAATCAGCATAGGCCCATCAACAACTTGGAAAGAAGGACTACTCCTCTTCATCCGGTCCTTATGTCGCAGAGTCAGCTCCTCCCATATCTGATCCAAAACTCATTGGTGGAGCCTAAGACTCTTAAGCCTGTGCCAGAACCTTATCCTCCGGGGTACAATCCCAAAGCTCAGTGTGGATATCATGGTGGATCCATGGGGCACTCGACTGAAGAATGCAAAGCCTTCCAAGCAAAAGTGCAACAGTTGATCGACAAAGGGTACATCTCGTTTCCAGAAGGGAGTTTGGTCGTTCATGTCAACCTTTCAGCTGTCTAAGCTCGAAGATTTCAAGGGGTCATTCCCAAAAGCCAGTATGGTCTAGACAGGCAGACGTCCTCAACATTGGCAGTCCTTGAACGCTTTTATCATTTGCATCTTGTAGTTTATTTCCTGTTAATTGCTACTTGTGTTTAAACATTGTTGTTTTGAATGGTAATATTAATGAAGTGATTATGCATTTTCCGAATCAATTATGTCGCATTCGCTCATTTTTCCACTTATCACAAGCACAGACACATACACCTTTTTATCCACTCCACTTTATCACTGTTGTTTTAGCAAATATTGGAGGGAGGATGACGAGAACGAGATACCCATAATTACAAATCGTATGCTTTCGGATAAAACCTTGACAATGATGTACAGGCATTGTTTTAAATCCCTTAAACACCGGAGATATAAGGAGTTAATCCCTAGTCAACCACTTCGAGCCTAGAAGTAGAAGTTTCCTTCGGATATTCAAACGCTTAACACTCAACCTGGGGCAGGGTAGTTATTCAGTTAATCCAACCTCGCACTCAAAATCCAAAAACAAGACGGTTGTTCATCAATGACCCATGACGTGGCAGTCACAATCTTCCAACAAAATCCGAAAAAGTCATAAGCCTGCTAAGTCAAACACCTCAAAGGAGACTTAGGCAAAAATCAAGGCTATCCCGATGGATCTGACAAGCCAAATCAGTCCATGCAAAAGTTAGGGATCAAAAACAAAAGCAAAAGAGGTCCTCAAACCCTCAACAAAAACAAAATAAAATTCAGTGGCCACCCAAGTCAAGGGGTACTGACATCCATCAAAATAAGGTGACTATCATCTCAAGCAAACCTTGAACCATCAAGCACGTGCAGAATTAGCTGAATGTAGGTATGGAGATCATCAAGAAGAAGGGGTGGGTACAAATTAACTTTGAGCCTAATATCCTTTGTTTCTATAACCATGAGCCAGACCACGTTATAACCCTCGAAAGACCTAATTGAGTCGAGATTTATTCTGAAAGCATACTATCGTAAGGTTGCGTAACCTGACTCCTCACGTATTTGCTAATCATCAGCATTGGTGTTATTTTCCTTGCTATATATTTTACACCAATCAAGTTAGCACAACGTTTGAACTAAATGGTCCATTCGTTTCACTCTCACGACACGTAATAAAAGACAATTCTTTCAAAAGACTTGCATGAACTTTGCATTGAGATTACCATTCGTGAACAAAATTTTGTTTACAAGTTAGTAGTTGGCATTAAAGAAATTCCAACACAAAACAATCAAGCGTGACTGGATTATTCAGCGGTCTGGACCAGAACCAAGTATACCATATAACCTATTAAACTTGGGGCATTGACATCCGAGAGCAGGAAATCAGTCAGTCTAAGGCAAATCCCCAGGCGTCGGTCGACCATGGGGCAAATCATTCATGAAGCGGTTGATCAGAAGAGAATCATCTTGAGAATACTGATCAGGGGCAGGCCACCCAGAGTTTCTTTGACTTAAGAATAGGTCCCTCCGATGTTCAATCGAGGTAAGTTAAGTCGCTTCCACGCTCTTTCAGGGGAAAACTACTCCAAGAGTACATTGGAGCCAACTACCACAAGAATCGGCTAATCAATGATGAATCCATTTGTGGTACAAACTCTGGGGCAGACCATCTCGAGTTCGTCTCATGGCAAGCTGCTCAAGCAAGTTCATTCTCGTCAGCAACTGTTAAGTTTAAAACGATGTCAGGAAGTCAGGCTTGTCCTCCACTTTCCCACATAACCCAGAGCCCAATCCGTATTGGCAACTACCAAAAGTCCGCCACGTCGGCACTTGCATTTCCAATTACCCGTCTGCATCATATGCATCATACGCGTCACATTCGACTTCATAAGCATCTTGCATTGTACGCATACCCAGAATCATGTCATACTCTCCCAGCTCTTGCACCTTCGCGTGTTAGCATTTGCATTTGCATTTCCACTTGTTATGGAATATCATTATCATCAAGCATTCGCATATGTGAGCTCAGGTCCAGGATCGATCACGAAGATTTCTAAGATCATCAGCCCAGACAGGGGCACCTCTTGTAAGACCGTGGGTTTTTCTCTTACTAGAGTCAGAGGATATCAAGATCATAATCAGCCCAGTCAGGGGCATTCTCCACAAGACTATGGGCGTTCCCCACAAAGTTTTGCAACTTATTGAGCTTCAAGGCAATTAGCAGCCCGGTCAGGGGCATTATCTGCAAAGTCCGTGGCTCTCCCCCATGAAATTCAAGATCACTAAAGCAAAATTCAGCCCAAACCAGGGGCATCTTTTCAAGACCATGGGTGTATTGCATGATGTATTGCAACCTCGTGGTTAATCAGATCTTCAAATCAACAATCAGCCCGGACAGGGGCATCTCCAGTAAATCCATGGGCGTTTCCCAGTGAGTTGTCTCCAGAAGACTTCAGTGATAAGTGGCAATCTCTTCAGAGAAGCTTATCCATCTTCAGCGATAAGTGGCAATCTCTTCAGAGAAGCTTATCCTCCATCCGTGATAAGTGGCAATCTCTTGGGAGAAGCTTATCCTTCATCAGCGATAAGTGGCAATCTCTTCAGAGAAGCTTATCCATCTTCAGCGATAAGTGGCAATCTCTTCAGAGAAGCTTATCCTTCATCAGCGATAAGTGGCAATCTCTTGGGAGAAGCTTATCCTTCATCAGCGATAAGTGGCAATCTCTTCAGAGAAGCTTATCCGTCTTCAGTGATAAGTGGCAATCTCTTCAGAGAAGCTTATCCATCTTCAGCGATAAGTGGCAATCTCTTGGGAGAAGCTTATCCTTCATCAGCGATAAGTGGCAATCTCTTGGGAGAAGCTTATCCTTCATCCGTGATAAGTGGCAATCTCTTGGGAGAAGCTTATCCGTCTTCAGTGATAAGTGGCAATCTCTTCAGAGAAGCTTATCCATCTTCAGCGATAAGTGGCAATCTCTTGGGAGAAGCTTATCCTTCATCAGCGATAAGTGGCAATCTCTTGGGAGAAGCTTATCCTTCATCCGTGATAAGTGGCAATCTCTTGGGAGAAGCTTATCCGTCTTCAGTGATAAGTGGCAATCTCTTGGGAGAAGCTTATCCTTCATCAGCGATAAGTGGCAATCTCTTCAGAGAAGCTTATCCATCTTCAGCGATAAGTGGCAATCTCTTCAGAGAAGCTTATACTTCATCAGCGATAAGTGGCAATCTCTTGGGAGAAGCTTATCCTTCATCAGCGATAAGTGGCAATCTCTTCAGAGAAGCTTATCCGTCTTCAGTGATAAGTTGCAATCTCTTCAGAGAAGCTTATCCATCTTTAGCGATAAGTGGCAATCTCTTGGGAGAAGCTTATCCTTCATCAGCGATAAGTGGCAATCTCTTGGGAGAAGCTTATCCTTCATCCGTGATAAGTGGCAATCTCTTGGGAGAAGCTTATCCGTCTTCAGTGATAAGTGGCAATCTCTTCAGAGAAGCTTATCCATCTTCAGCGATAAGTGGCAATCTCTTGGGAGAAGCTTATCCTTCATCAGCGATAAGTGGCAATCTCTTGGGAGAAGCTTATCCTTCATCCGTGATAAGTGGCAATCTCTTGGGAGAAGCTTATCCGTCTTCAATGATAAGTGGCAATCTCTTCAGAGAAGCTTATCCATCTTCAGCGATAAGTGACAATCTATTGGGAGAAGCTTATCCTTCATCAGCGATAAGTGGCAATCTCTTCAGAGAAGCTTATCTATCTTCAGCGATAAGTGGCAATCTCTTGGGAGAAGCTTATCCTTCATCAGCGATAAGTGGCAATCTCTTCAGAGAAGCTTATCCTTCAACAACGATAAGTGGCAATCTCTTAGGAGAAGCTTATCCGTCTTCAGTGATAAGTGGCAATCTCTTCAGAGAAGCTTATCCGTCTTCAGCGATAAGTGGCAATCTCTTCAGAGAAGCTTATCCTTCAACAACGATAAGTGGCAATCTCTTGGGAGAAGCTTATCCTTCATCAGCGATAAGTGGCAATCTCTTCAAAGAAGCTTATCCGTCTTCAGCGATAAGTGGCAATCTCTTCAGAGAAGCTTATCCTTCAACAATGATAAGTGGCAATCTCTTCAGAGAAGCTTATCCGTCTACATCCTTTTGGGTGTCCGGTTTGTTTGTATATCACGTCTCAAACTTTTTCTCTTTTTCGGACAAATTCAGGGTCTTCTATATCTAATCAGCTTCTACCTCGAAAGAATGAATGTCGTAGCCTTCGTCTTACTAGGTTTAAGCCGATTAGATAGGGGCATCTGTCATACCCTAAATTTTCCCGCTAGCTTTTATAAATATTTTTCGCATTTTATTTTGCGTTATTTAACTTAATTTCATGCCGTTTAGACACGTGTCCGCCCCAATTAGGCGTTTTTTAAATCTCGACTATTTCTGCCCAATAGGAGCGTGACATGTGGCCAAAGGGTATTTTTGTAAATTTTATTTCCTTTTTTATTTTCTCCTATTTTTTTTAAATATAATATTTTGTACACATTTTCTTTTAGAATTTTACTTAGACAATTAAATAGGTTTTTTTTTATTATATTTCAGATTAGAATAGTATAGGATTATTAATTAATAGTTAGAATTAGTTTTTAATTATTAGATAGTTAGTTTAGATTAGATTAATTTGAATTAGTTTATTATTAGAGTTAATTAAAAATTATTAAAAAATTAAAAAAGCAAGGACACGGTGGAAAGAGCTGAGGCTCTTGAGATTTAGGGTTATTGGGTTATAAAAGAGGAACCTTCTACTGTTCAAAGAGGACCCAAAAACGGCCGCCCCCTTTCAGAAACCCTAAATCGAGACACTGTTCACTATCCCTCAAAAGACCCTAAATCAGCCGTCCCAATGGAGAAACCCTAACCTCTCATCTCTTAACTTCAGCCGCCGCGGTTTCCATTCTGCCACCACAAACCCGTTTTCTCCTTCATCGACCCCTTCTCCTTAATCTTCTTCTTACCAACCTCAAAATCCCCTCCGTTTTCCTGTTTCTCCTCCATTTTTCGACAATCTTCTTCTCTCAAACTTCCACCGAAAGTCTCCTTTACCACCGCAAAACCCTTTCACCTTCAGGTCACAAGTTGAACATCGCCACAAATTGCTCTAGTCCGACAAACAAAGTCACAACAGCTACCATAGATGTCACACATTGAGGTCATAATTCTAGAGCGACAACAAGTCATAGCAAACTGTGATAATGACAAAAATTGGCCGATGGTGCCATCTGCAACAGCTCCGTATACTTCGACAACAACGGCTGATTCACATCGTTGATTTCGGTCTGTTTTCGACTTCCGCAAAGTTGGTTTTTCCTTGATGTTGCGCTGGTGATGCACCTTCCAATCGTGAGCTCCAGGCAACAAATGCAGTTGCAGCTCCCACTATTCAAAGTCATCAAGATGATTCAACACGGCAGTAGCATTTTGATTCGAAGATTCAGTTGTAAAAAGTGGATAAACTCGTGCGTTGGTTTCGGTAACATCGTGTTGCATCTTTGAATTGTTGTAGCAAACACAGTATTCACCTGCAAGTAGTAGAGACGCACTTGTCGTAATGAGTTTGATTCACTACCGTGACTTATTGTAATGAGAGCTAAACAAGGTGAACCTCCGATCTGGACTCTTTGGTGTCTTGAATGGGTATGCAAGTGACAATGAAGACCACACCAGTTCAACAGCTCTTCAACTCAACGACTCTGACGACGACATCAACAATAATAGCAATACAACATGGATTTGTTACGTTATCGTCAGGCTCAGTTCCAAAGCTGGGTTATTGTCCAGTTACTTCTATGAGCATTAGTGTCGTCTTCAAGTAGGCAGCTCCACCATAATCGCCGCGACTCGATGACACTATTTTGGAACAGCAAGAAACTCATCAGATTCTCAGCTAGTTTTAAAAAAAACAACTCACTTGCAAATCCGCAACTCAGAACCGTCACCTTTCCAACTGCAGAGAATCACGTGTGGATGTAGAGCTTGGGATGAGCACAAGCCATATCCTAGAGGAGGAAAAGCGGATAAATCACAAGTCTCACAAGTTCAAGTCGGTTGCCGTGATTTTCATTTCTTACCGCATCTGTTCTCTATTTCTGTGTGGTCTGTTAATTTCTATGTAGGTTGCGACATTGCCGAAATTCGATTACGCGACCACAAGCCCTTCCAGCTACAGCTTCTGACACGAAGTTGCAAGCGAAGTTACAGCTGACGTTTGGTTCCGCACCAACTCATCGCAGGTTCAGATGCTTCCAAAGAACAACAACAATATCACACGGATCAGCCTTGCTGAAAGAATTTGTGTTTTTTGGCATCCGACATCATAACGGATGCAGGACCTCGTATGTCGGTAATCCTAGATCTCGAACTCTTGTGGTATTGCGATTTTTTGGGGCCAACTCTGTTGTACTGATTTCTTCCTGTGTCATAGCTCAGTAGTGTAATTGTTGTATAGAGTTTTTGGTTTGTTCTAATTGATATTCAAATTATGTAATTAGTTTGAGTTGATGTGGATTTGTTATGAATTAATCGTGCTGTTATGTTTTTCTCCTTTTTAATTCAATTTCTGCCACAAATAAGATGCTATGTTGCTGTCATATCTGTTTGTTTCATTGGTTAACGGATACATCAAGGAAAAGCTGTCGAACTCAGCAGGGATACCTCCGGTTTCAAAGTATTGAATTTTCATTATGATAAAATCCAGTGAGGGCCAAGCTACGGCTACTGCGATAGATTTAACATGATGGCTGCTGCCGTAACAGATTCACCTTCACCGTAATACCTGCAAACATACGGTTCCGTTAAACATACAGTTTGGTCACTTCCGATTTGTTTTGATAGATTTTATTAAGTCATACTGGTTGTTTCCTTGCGTGAGTTTTTTCTGGTGTGACTTGATCAGGTAGCATTTCATTGTGTATTTTTCAAACTGATAAGGTGATTTCAAAATGTTTCAATTTATGTGGTAACTATGTGTAGCAGTAGTGTTTTAACTTATATGATAATTGTATGTAGCAGTAGATGTATAATATTGGATTGGATAGTTTCTTTCATTAATTGATTGGATAGTTTCTTGCATTAAGAAATTTTCATTGAATTAACATGGTAGTACTAATACTTTGGAAAAATACATCGAAGTTTTAACACTTTTATAGAATTAGTTTTCTTTTCTTTTTAAATTAATATAGAATTTAATTAATTTATATTTATTTTAAGCCAGGTTAATTAGATTTAAGTGTATACTTTAGCTTTATTTTTTTAGCATTTATGTTTTGACTTTGGATTTAACATTACTGTTTCTTTACTCGATTTTTTAAATATGTTTGTGAATAAATTGCTCCATTTCACCTTCACGTCTTTTTTTTAAAAAAAACTTATTTTGTCACAACCATTTTTCTCCTAAAATCTCGGTCCTGTACCGAGTACATTTTCAAAACCTCTTCGATTAAAATAATCTTTGTATTGAATTAAAAAGAGGGGATTAAGTGTAGACTTTCTTCCTCTCCGAGTGTTGGGATGCCCACTGTAGTGAGGGTGGTTCCGACACTCGTCTTTCAATACGAAGACGCTTCCCGTCCATTTTCAAATCTCATCTCCTTAAAATCATTTCTTTGTGTTGAGCTAAAAGAGGATTGGGTGTAGACCTCTTCTTCTTCGAGCGTAAGGATGCCCACTGTAGTGAGGGTGGTCTCGATGCTCGTCTGTCAATACAAAGACGCTTCCAACATTTCCTCATAAAACCTCGGTCTCGTACTGAGTATACTTTCAATAATAAATTATTTTCTCTTTGTATTG
Source organism: Lathyrus sativus (assembly GCA_963859935.3). NCBI lineage: Eukaryota > Viridiplantae > Streptophyta > Magnoliopsida > Fabales > Fabaceae > Lathyrus > Lathyrus sativus. Next base: position 546,510,290 of record OZ012740.1, on the reverse strand, counting down.
AATTAAAAAGAGAGGATTGGGTGTAGACCTCTTCCTCCCCGAATGTTGGGATGCCCACTGTAGTGAGGGTGGTTTCGATATTCGTCTTTCAATACGAAGACGCGACTTCTTCCACCACCTCTCCTTTCACAACTTCTTTCCGTCACCTAAAACCTCGGTCCCGTACCGAGTGCATTTTCAAATCATTTTTACGTTGAAAACTTGAAGGGTCGTGGAGTGGTTAGGCGTAGGCCTTCTCCTATCCCGAGTGCTGACGTTTACCGTAGGGTTCTCTGTCGCAAAGCACTTACCATTCAAAACCAAAAACATCATTAATAAGAGAACGAAGTTCTCTTTGCATTGAATTAAAGAGAGAAGATTGGGTGTATACCTCTTCTTCTCCGAGCGTAGGGATGCCCACTGTAGTGAGGGTGGTTTCGACGCTCGTCTTTCAATACGAAGACGCCTCGTTCGCCACACCCTTTTATAACAAAAACTTTGAGATAACGAATTGGGTACTACCCGTAGGGGTTACTATCCGAGGACCTGTCTCGCCCCCCTAAAAAACAATCCAATCAATCAAACGTGACTTCTTGCCCCGCGTGGCGAAAACTAATCAATCTTTCAAAAGGATATGTTACGTCCGTTCTACCGCAAACAGGTAACGCATAAGTCTCCTCACATGCGAGCAGCAAAACACCTAAACTGCTAGAATGCGCACGATAGCATCATCCATAAAAAATATCAACACACCGTAGGCCGAACTACGGCTGCTCTGATTCTTTACTTTTTCAAGTAAAGATACGTAGGCACAAGGGCCACAATCCTTGCCGAGCACATTCCCCCCTATATCTGTGGTTCCCCGAACTACGTCGACTCTGACTTTCTCACATCTATTGAGAATACGTAGGCATAGGACTGCGAAGTCCTACCGAGTCTGTTCTTTCTCTTTTTCCCCGTTCTCTCTTTCCTCATAACTTTCCTATTTCTAACCCTTCTTTTACCCTGTGGAACACTTCTTATAGCATAATATTTAAGCAGATAAATTCACACATCGACAAACAAAAGGTTCCCATCGAGTACGATGGATGCGAGGGGTGCTAATACCTTCCCTTCGCATAACCGGCTTCCGAACCCGTTCATGGTTGCGAGACCATCTTATCCATTTCTTTCTTAAGGTTTTCTCGATATTTTCCTTTCCCCTCATGGGATAAATAAAGTTCGGTGGCGACTCTTCTGTCTATTCTTTTCGCCTCCCCGTCGTTGCGCGATGCATTTTTCGAGTAGCGACAACGTCGAAGATTTCTACTTCTAAAATTCCCTTTTGGGGCATCTCATCTCTTCTTGAAATATTGCCAGTGCGTTGACACCGATCGCAATTTATAACAGCGATGTGGACATCCTTCCATAGATTAGGCCAGTATAAGCCGGCTTGCAAGATTTTTGCACAAGTCTTGGAAGTGCTTGCATGTCCACCATAAGGAGATGAATGGCATTGAGCAATGACGTCTTCTATTTCTTCTTCGGGAATACATCGGCGAAAGATTCCATCTGGTCCTCTTTTGAACAATAATGGTTCATCCCAATAGTAATGTTTCAGATTATGAAAGAATTTCTTTTTCTGCTGATAGGTTAGATCGGGTGGAAGAGCTCCTGCGGCTAGGTAGTTGACAATGTCAGCGTACCATGGCAGTCCTACAGTTGTCTGTATTGTTTCCACGGGTTCTGGTTCATTTATATCTAACTGCGCTAGGTCGCTTCCTATTTGTGCTATCAGCTGTTCATACGGAAAATCATCGTTAATCGGCACTTGTTCGGGTTTAATACCTTCTATTCTAGATAAATGGTCCGCTACGACGTTTTCAGTACCTTTTTTATCTTTTATTTCTAGATCAAACTCTTGTAAGAGTAAAATCCATCTTAAGAGTCTTGGTTTAGCATCTTTCTTAGTTAATAGATATCGGATAGCAGCATGGTCTGTGTAAATGATTATTTTCGCTCCAACTAGGTAAGAGCGGAATTTGTCAAGCGCAAAGACAACTGCTAGCAATTCTTTTTCTGTAGTAGCGTAGTTCATCTGGGCAGAATCCAAGGTTCTACTGGCATAGTAAATCGCATGGAGTTTCTTTTCCTTTCTCTGGCCCAGGACTGCGCCTACAGCATAGTCACTCGCATCGCACATGATTTCGAAAGGTAATCTCCAGTCAGGGGGTTGCATGATTGGTGCGGTGATGAGGGCTGTTTTTAGAGTTTCGAATGCTTTAAGACAATCTTCATTGAATATGAACTCAGCGTCTTTCATTAATAAACCAGTAAGAGGTTTAGTGATTTTCGAGAAATCTTTGATGAATCGTCGGTAAAAACCGGCGTGTCCTAAAAAGCTTCGTATTTCTCGAACGGTTTTAGGGGGTTGAAGATCTTTTATTACTTCAATCTTAGCTTTATCAACTTCAATTCCCTTGTCGGATATTACATGACCTAATACTATTCCTTCGTTGACCATAAAATGACATTTCTCCCAGTTAAGCACGAGATTTACTTTTACACATCTTTCTAACACCATTTCTAAGTTTGATAAGCATCCTTCAAAGCTTTGCCCGCATACAGAGAAGTCGTCCATGAATACTTCCATGATGTTGTCTATAAAATCTGCGAAGATTGACATCATACATCTTTGAAAGGTTGCAGGAGCGTTGCATAATCCAAAGGGCATTCGCCTGTAAGCGAATGTTCCATAAGGACATGTGAATGTAGTCTTCTCTTGGTCATCAGGATGGATAGGGATTTGGAAAAATCCTGAGTACCCGTCAAGATAACAGAAGTAAGAATGCTTGGCTAATCGTTCTAACATTTGATCTATGAAAGGTAATGGGAAATGATCTTTTCGAGTGGCTTTGTTTAGCTTACGATAATCTATGCACACTCTATATCCCGTCACTACTCTTTGCGATATCGATTCGCCTTGTGCGTTTTTCACCACAGTGATACTTCCTTTCTTTGGCATTACATGTATTGGACTAACCCATTCACTATCAGAGATCGGATATATTATCCCGGCATCTAATAATTTCTTGACTTCTTCTTTTACTACAGTGCTAAGGGTTGGGTTAATTCTTCTTTGTGATTCTCTGGAGGTTCTGCAATCTTCTTCTAGCAGAATGCGATGCATGCAAACTGAAGGACATATTCCTTTGAGATCAGATATGTTATATCCTAATGCAGTTGGATATTTCTTCAAGACATCTAAAAGTTTCTTTGTTTCTATAGTTCCTAAGCTGGAGTTTACTATAACTGGTCTTTTACATTCAACGTCTAAGAATTCGTACCTTAGGTTATTAGGTAAAGTTTTTAATCCTAATGTAGGTTTATCTTTACTTGGCATGGGATCCGGTGTAAGTGCTAAACTTTCGCTCAGACTATCATCCTGATACGGTTTTCGCCAATTATCATCTTCGAAAATCAGAGGGATTTGAATTTTCATTATTTCAGAATAAGTGGTCTCCTTCAGCTCCATTTCTCTTACACATTCGTCAATTACGTCCATTAGATAGCATGTATCCTCTATAGCTGGTGATTGTAAGAATTGTGTTAAAACAAATTCAACTTTCTCTTCACCTACTTCAAAGGTTAGCTTTCCTCTTTTTACGTCTATTATAGCTCCGGCGGTAGCTAAGAATGGTCTTCCTAGTATGATAGGTGTAGTGGAGTCTTCAGAGATGTCCATGATTATAAAATCAGTAGGAATGTAGAATTGTCCTATACGTACTGGGACGTTTTCTAGTATGCCTACAGGATATTTAACAGAGCGATCGGCTAGTTGAACAGACATTTTAGTTGGTCTTAGGTCTCCCATGTCTAGCCTTTTGCAAATTGTCAAGGGCATAACACTGATACTGGCTCCTAAATCGCATAGAGCTTTGTCAATGACGAATTTTCCTATTACACAGGGTATAGAGAAACTTCCTGGATCTTTTAGCTTAGGAGGCATGTTATTCTGAATTATGGCGCTACACTCGGCAGTAAGTGTAACTGTTCCGTTATTCTCTATCTTTTTCTTATTGGATAAGATTTCTTTTAAAAACTTGGCATACGAGGGTATTTGGGTAATTGCTTCTGTAAACGGAATAGTGATATTCAACTGTTTCAGAAGTTCGACAAATTTCTTAAATTGACCCGTCGTCTTGGAACTTATTAATCTTTGAGGGTACGGAATTAATGGTTTATAGGGTGGTGGAGGCACATAAGGTTGTTCTTTCTCCACTACCTCTCGACTTTCATCTTCCTTTTCTTCTGGATCATTCACCACTTCAGTCGGTTTATCCGGGTTTTGGTACATGGCTGGATTGTCAAGTCTTGGATCGGTAGGTCCGTCAAGTTCCTTGCCACTTCTTAATATTACAGCGTTAGCATGTCCTTTCGGGTTAGGTTGAGGTTGTCCAGGGAATACTCCAGCTGGTGCAGCAGTAGGTGCTTGTTGTTGAGCTACTTGTGAAATCTGAGTTTCAAGCATTTTGTTATGTGTAGCTAATGCATCTACCTTGCTCACTAATTGTTTAATCTGCTCACTAGTGTGAATGTTTTGGTTTAAGAAGTCCTTGTTTGTCTGAGATTGGCTAGCTATAAAGCTCTCCATCATCAATTCAAGGTTCGATTTTCTAGGGATATTAGGAGCAGTCTTTTGATATCCTGGTGATGTAGCTGGTGCTTGACCTGGTGCGTAATAAGCATTGGTATTCTTATAGGAGAAGTTCAGATGATTCTTCCAACCTGGGTTGTATGTGTTTGAGTAAGGGTTTCCTTGAGCATAATTCACTTGATCAGTGGGAGTTCCTGTCAATAGTTGACAATCAGAAACTTCGTGTCCTGGGACTCCACATAACTCACAGTTAGGTGTTACTGCAGCCACGGTGGCTGCAGGTGTTATGGCCAAGTTATCGATCTTTTGGCTTAGTTAGTCAAACTTCGCATTGACTTGGTCCATACTGTTGCACCCTAAAATTTGCCCAACCTTATTCCTTGGTTTATGTTTCATCATCATTAGCATTTGCATGTAGAGTCATGTACATAGACTAACCATCTGCATAGCATAAGCATAGCAAGTCATTCAACAGGGGACCAATCATTATTTTCATCTCTAGAGGCCTAGCAAGAGGTTATTATTCCAATTCAATCTCATTCAAGTCATCAGGAAAGAATTTGAAAGCAAGGAGTTCAGCAGATCAAGCCTTGAGTCCATCTCCTAGCTGAGGGTATCTGAGGATCAACAAGAGGGTTGTGAGCTGTGGAGTGAAGGTATGGAGAGCATCTAGACCTTATGAGAGACTTACAAAGTCATTTGGAGAAGAAAGCAAGTCATTGATGAAAGCACAAGAGCTATAGTGGAAGACAGTCAACTAGGGTTTCATCTGGGTCAACCCTAGGTCAACCCTAGGTCAGTTGACTGACTTAAGAGGGCATTCAAGTCTATTGGAGAGATGTGGGGATCAACATTTGACATATGAAGAAGGATATGGAGATATGACAAGGAGAATTCAAGAAAAATCAAGGAGAAGAGGAGTTACTAAATTAGGGTTTCTCTGTAAAATCCCCTAGTTTAGGTCAAATTTCCAAGCAAGATAAGTCAAAATGCTAGCTTCAAATGGCTTCTTGGCCAACATGAAACTTGTAGAGGATCTCAAGACTTTTAATTTGAGTGGTGGAAGACCTCAAGGAGATTTATAGAACTCAAGTTATGGTCCTTGCAAGTTACAGGTCATCTGGGGTGTCTGAATTTTTGTCTGTGAAAGTGACTTGACTTCCAAGCTAGTTTTGCCCCTCAAGGAGATTTCAAATGAATTCTTGGTCAACATAAGAGTTGTTCCTCATTGTCTTAGCTTTCTAGAATGGTATGGTATGCCTTCATATGATGTGGAGAACTCAACTTATGGTCTTGACAAGCAAAGGGTATTTTGGGCATTTGTGAATTACAGGTCATTTTAACCTATACCCAAAACTCATACAAGGAGGCCTCAAATGGAAAAACTTACAACATCAAACTTGCTCCAAATGGGATTTTAAGTCTAGAAAGAAGGTCACAAGTTATTGGAGAAGCTCATAGCATGATGTTACATGATTGGTCAAAATATGAACTAAAAAGGCTTATAAAGTGAATAATTTCAAAGTGAAAAATGGTTTGGGAGATTTACAAGTCCAAATGGAGACTTCCAATATATGATTTTGAATGGAAAAACAATTCTAAGAACAATGGTTCACACACGTTTTTGAGTTTAGAAGGAAAAAATGAAGTTATCCATGGTTGCTTACCTTTTAAGAAACATAATCAAAATGAGCCAAAGTTTGAAAACAAGGGAATGTGCAAGATGGATCTAGAATGTACCATTGGGGTCTATATATTCATGAAAGATGAATTTGGCAAGGGTTGGCCTCATTTGCACCAAGAATTCCACAAGATTTCTCATTCTTTCTTCAAAAGTTTCATTCCAAATCTCTCAAATTCTTCATCAATCTTCATCAAGATCAATTCAATTTTACTCCATCATCATCATAGATCATAATTGAAGCCAGGATCAAGTGATTATCATCCATCTTCGAGTGCTTTTTGCAAGGATATCAAAGTTGCCAATTCCATTGGATAGCATAATTCTGGCCAAGTTTCATCCAAAGCTTGCATACAGAATCAAGTTCCTCAAGGATTAATCAAGATCCAAGTCTCAAAAGCTTCATATCTTCCATTTCCATAGCTGTTTTCAAGGTTTCTCATCAGGTAAGTTTTCATTCGATTAGCTTGATTCTGTTGGTTTCACATGATTTTATTAGTGTAGACTTGATCTAGGTGGTTAGGAGATTAAGTTAGATGATTTTGGAACGATTTGGTGATGGTTAGTGACAGGTGCAACAAACTGTTAGTGTTCGAATCTCTTGGATTAGGGCGTTAGAATGTTAGTTTGGTTCATCAGATTAACCTCCATTATGTGTAGATTAGTTTAGGGTAAGTTTGAGGAAGAATGGTGAAGGTTCGTATCAGTGCATTTCAATGGTGGCCAGATGTTGCTTCGATCGGATTTGGTGTTGTGGTGAGTTTCAAGATGAATTGATGCCCTAGGATTATAGAGGGAGGGATTCTAAGCAAGTTTCGTGTTTATGGCGTGGCATTTCATCGCATGTGGAAGGAGAACAGGGAGGTGTAAGTTCTACTCGTGCATGGGGGTGGGAGGTTGAAACCCTAGTTTCAGTTGGTTCAAGGAAGAAGACGTAATCACGTCCGTTCAATGAGTGTAGGACCTTTGACCATCAGCATGATCCTGTGGCTGTCATTTAATCTGAGCGTTTGGAGGGAATTGACGTTTTGGCCAAAACGCACCGTTTCATTAATTGAAACGGGCGGGCCTGAGTTGATTTATGCTAATCCCACCCCCGTGTGAGCCCAATTCCTAGTTTCTAACGTGTTTCTGTTGCTATTCTTACCCCCTAGCGCGTTGTGGTTATTTCTTTGAATTCTGAATGAATACTGGGCCTTGGCAAAACGCTACCAGCACCCCCCTGTTTGCTGGCCCAATGTATTTGAACTGGGGCGAGTTCCTATTCTGACCCCCCTCCCTCATTTTATTTGGTTTATTTGTTTCAATTCATTTTAATTTTTACCATTTTCATTAATTCATAAATAATTCATAAAAAATGCTTTTTCATCCATTCTTTTTACCATATCTTCATTAAAATGTCTAGAATATTATAGGAAAATAAATTTTCATTTTTAGTTTTATTTCATATTTTTTACATATTTTCTAAATAAATGTCACATTAAATAATTCATTTCATGCATCATTTTTATGATTTTTGTTCTCTCACATGCTTTGATATTTTTAGATCTTTCTTTTCATATTGTTTAGATGAGATATTAAGCTTGTAGAAATATTTTAGTTCCCATTTTTAGAGGTTAATTTTAGGTGATTAATAAATGCTTGAATATCATGAGCAAAACTAGGGTTTAGGTGACAACTTAGGAGTTTGATTTCATTTCCCTTAGGACTTAGGGTTTGAATAGATTAGTTATGGGACTATAGGGGCTATGGGTAGTTATTAGATCCCTTAGAGAACAGTTAGGATTCCCCTACTGCTATTATTACTGTCTGTATATCTGTTGTCTGGTGTGGTGTGCCCTCTGGGGATTGTTGCTTGTTTGATTGGGTATTGGGTTTGCCTGGGGCCCTGGGGAAGCTGAAGATTTGTGAAGATGAAGCTATTGGAGATTCAAAGATTGAAGATCAACTGTCAGAGTTGAGGAGGAGTTTCTTGATGGCAGATGCTGAGGAGATTAGGGTTTAGGAGCTAGGCAGAGCTCTAGATTAGAAATTTTGTTTCTCAAACATGGATTGCCTTGTCTGCATCCATTCTTCTCTGTGATTCAGAGTCTCTCTAAGACACTCACCCCCTTCCTTTGGAAGGCTTGGTGATAGTGTCTATGAGATAGAACTCTTGAGAGAAAATGTCTCTTGTGTTAGAAGCAGTCTGTTCACCACCTTTGGTAGTCAGCTGATTGCTTAACACCCATTCACTCTTGTGACTGATCCCTCATCCTGGAGGTTTGAGCTTGAAGAAAAGCCATTGCAGATGGAAGACTGATGATCAAAGCCCTTGTCTGAAGGCCATGAAGATGGAGATTGATGCTTGTTGAAGCCTGTAGCTGATTGGAGGTTACTTGAAGCCAGTTGTTGATTCAGAGCTGCTGATGCTGTTTCTTTTGGCTGTATTTCATTTGTTGATGTATTGATTGGTTTTCTGGACTGTATTGTTTGCTGTTTACCCTGTTGGGTTGAAAGTGAAGCCTGTTCACTTTCGCCTATTGTTTTCTAGGTTCGAGGTTGAGTGGGACTCCCTTGCCTCGCTTGTACTGTTGCATCCATGCATTTTACTGTATATATCTGATATTGTTTCTGTTTCTGCCTATCCCGTAGGATCTCTGTTTCTCTCTGTGCAAGAGAGGAGCATGATAGACACTAGGTCTTAACCCATGCATGATAACATTAGGTTAGTTTGTTTCCCTTCGCAACCGTAGGTTAGAGTTCTGTCTCTTTCTTTCTCAAAACAAACAGAAAAACACATAAAGATTTCAAACACAATAAAAGACACTTCTTCCGTAAAAGAATGTGAACTCATCAAAACGTCATTTTTGTCCTCTTGGACTGTTAATCAGAAAAACCTTTTTCAGAAGGAATAAAAATCAACCAAGACAAGCTTGTGTCGTACGTGGCCCGAACTACGTTTGCTCTGATCTTTCATGCTGTATGAAAGTACGTAGGCATAGGATGCGACATCCTAGCGAGCAACCTTCCCCTCCTTTCCCGTAGGTAGGCGAACTACGTTGACTCTGATTTCTCGTTCCAGACGGGAATACGTAGGCATAAAGTGCGATACTTTGCCGAGTCATTTTTTTTATTATTTTCATTTTCTTTTCTTTTAACCCCAGACCTTTAGCGTAGATAGAATAATAATCCATACCCGAAAACAAGCGTGGATCCCGTCGAGTACGACGGACGTGAGGGGTGCTAATACCTTCCCCTTGCGTAACCGACTCCCGAATCCAGGTTTTGGTTGCGATGACCATACCTTTTCCCGTCTTTGCGAGGTTTACTTCGAACGTTTCCTTTCCCGCTCTGAGGGATAAATAACGCACGGTGGCGACTCTTCTGTTCAGCCGGCGCCGATTTTCGCAGTAGCGACAGCTGGCGACTCTGCTGGGGATCCAACGTCCCCTGGCTGCTAAGGACTGCGATGGTTCTTATGCATTTGGGATCCAACGTCCCTTGAGAGAGTCAATCCTAACGCTTGTTTTCCCGTCGAGGATTTTGTATGGAGTTATTGTATATTTCTAACCTTGTATTTTCAGCTTTATATATTGTTTATTATTGCTGTATTGGGGTGTGACGGGTGTTCTGATATTGAGAGATAAGCCGGACCTGGGCTTGAGTGCACCTAGAATTAGAGTAGAAATTAGTGGGCGCCCGCTTGCTTTGCTTGCTTTGGTGTCCCATGAAATCTACACTCAGACGAGGTTCTTCTGGTTGGCCTCCTGCCCCTTCCTTTGGTTGGTGTGGGTTGCTGGTTAGTTGGATTGTCGACTCTGGGGACCGATCATTTGGAAATTGGCTGAGTGAGGCCTCTTCAGGATTTGATGATGCCACTCCTTCTGGGAATCGTATCATCAACCCTGAAAGTCTGTGACGCTGACGACCGCATAGGATGCCGTACCTTGTGCCAGTTATAGGGCCACCCACCTGTGAGGGGATTCAGGGTTATGCAGGTAACTAGACCTCCAGACTACCGGTTATTTCTTGATCAGAGATCCTGGTTATTTATGGAGAGTTATGAGGTCTGTCAGAGACCATTTGGAGATGTGTTCTGAGGTCTGTCAAAGACCAGTTGGAGAGTCATGAGGTCTGTCAGAGACCAATTATGGAGGTGATTTGAGGTCTATCAGAGACCAGTTGGAGTTATGGTTTGAGGTCTGTCAGAGACCAGTATTGGAGTTTTATTATCTGAGACCAGGGTTTGATGACTTCTGGATGGTCTATCTGAGACCTTTCTTGATTGGGTTTAGGCTATTCAGCTGCAGCTCTGGTCCCTGTTGAATGTTACTTGCATTGCATCCCTGCATATCCATTATCATTTGCATTTCACTAACGTGTGTCTGTGCTGCAGGTGCATTTGCATTTCCCTAGTTCTAGTGCCCAGACTCCTGAGTGTTTGATCATGACTAGCCTACGGAGAACGGTTGCTTACAAATTGCCTACGCCTGATATTGTTCCTTTACTGGGGTTGATCTCTCTTGCTGATGAGGGTGTTCGTAGGAGTTTCCGGATGAGTTATGGTAGATTACTGAGATTGGTGTGCAAACCTACAGAGGTAGAGTTAGATGGGCTGTATGCTTTGATGCAATTCTACGACCCTGCTTTGAGGTGTTTCACGTTCTCTGACTTTATTATGGGACCAACCTTGGAGGAATACGCTGAGTATGTTGAGCTGCCTGTGCAGAACCAGGTTCCGTTCATTCATTATGATGCCAAACCCAAGCCGGAGGAATTGGCAAAAGCCTTGCATGTTGATGCTTCTGAACTTGTGACTACTGTTTCCCGTGGAGTTCCAGGCTTCTCATTTCAGTTCTTAGTTGGTAAAGCCCAAGAGTACGCCAAGAATGGGTGCTGGGTCGCTTTCAATGCTGTGTTGGCCTTGTGCATTTATGGCATAGTACTATTCCCCAATATACCGGATTTTGTGGACTTCGATGCTTTCTACTTGTTCGCCGCTGGTAATCCTGTACCTACCTTGCTCGGAGATCTTTACCACTCGCTGCATTACAAGAATGAGAAGGGAAGAGGGAAGAATGTTCATCTTTGTGTACCCTTGTTGAGTATGTGGTTTGAGAGTCACCTTCCTAAGAGAGGATCTGCTGCAGAGACTACAATTCCAGTTGGTTGGCCAGAACGCTTGATGAGGCTATCGTCGGAAGATATGGAGTGGTTTGATAGAGACCTGTTGGGATCTGAGCTCATCTTTAGCTGTGCTGGGTACCCTAATGTGCCATTGATAGGAAGAAAAGGGTGTATCAATTACAACCCTTCTCTATTCATTCGCCAGTTCGGATATGCGCTGAAGAATCCACCTCAAGAGGAAGAAGTACAGGAATCTCTGTACTTCACCGGTGACGTGAAGGGGGAGTTATTAGCCAAGTTGCGACATGCTTGGACGCGTATTAACCGCAAAGGGAAGCCGTTGTTGGGAAAGAATGACTGTCAGGCCTATGCATCTTATAGAGTTTGGATTCAGGAAAGGGCTAGTCAGTTGAAGATGCCGTTTCCAGATGCACCAATTCTTGTTCCTATTCCGGTAGAAGAACCGACTACTGTTTCTAGAGAAGCATATGAACAGGTTGTGAAGGAGAAAGGAGTCTTGATGAAGATTAATGAAGGGTTAGAGCAAGAGTTAGCCCAGGCGCGCAGCGAGAAAAACAAGGCCGTATATGCTTTCCAACAACAGATTGAGCTGGTAAACAGGTTAGGATCTGAGTTGACCGAGGAAAAGAAGAAGCGTGAACGTCTGGGGCAAGAGTTCAGAAGTTCTCATGACATGCTGGAAGCCAAAAAGAAAGCGCTCGACGCAGCACACCGAGAGATATCCTCTTGCAATAAGACTTGGAATGCCACACTCACCAACAACAAGAAGAGGGAAGATAAGCTGAAGCAGCAAATTTCCGACCTCGAAGAGAAGTTGAAGTCTAGCATCAAGAAGTGTGAGGAGGAAGTGATGAACCGGTATAGTGTCCAGCATGCACTGAACAAGGCAATCAAATCTAGAGATGAAGCAGTGTCCCAGAAGCGAAAGCTAGAAGATTGCTTCGGGGAAGCAACATGGGAAGAAACCGCTGAAGACGTACGCCGTGTCCTTAAGAGGAGAAACCTGCTTGTTGAAGGGCTGCTTGATCGACCAAGCCATCCGGAGACCAAGAAGTTGATAGAGGAGTACCAGACTTTTGGGAGGATCTGATCATTCCATTATTTGTATGCTTTATTTGCATAGTGCTGACCATCACCAGGATTGTTGGTTGAGGTCATGCCATCTTTGTACTCTCAGTGATATTGTACCCTGGGCTTATTGATTCTCTCTGTTATATATGAGGCTTTCTATGATTCAGCTCCGATATTCCTATTGTCAACACTGTCACCGCACCGGCACCTTCGCACTAGAACTGGGGGAATGAACTTCCCTAATGCACAGACACATTGCATTGCATTCATATTCATATTGCATAACAGGTAATCTATGAATGGTGTCTTATCTCTTGCTCTGTATCAGGTACTTAACAGGATTCCAGATCAACATCCGCACCGCTATTCTACACGATCCAACTGTCGGAAAGTCATGGACCAGATTCAGAACGAGATGCAGGATGTACGCGAGAAGCTCGCCCTCTTCATGCAGACCATGGAGGCTATAGCAAAAGGGCAAGAGAATTTGCAGGCCATGGTCCAGCCTCTATTGGCTCGCAACGCTGGTCATGGTAACGAAGATCATCAGTCTGTCCGGGTTGATACTGCTCATGGAGACGGCACCCCCACGCCAGTGGTTCCGCCTGTCGTCAATGTGAATGCTGCTAACGTCAACAACGCTACCGCTGCTGTGAATGGTAACGTCGGAGTTGGAAATGAAACTGCTGTCCATAACGCTGGGCTGGGTGATGTCAATGTGGGAGATAATCTCGGAGGCAATGGCTTTGTCAACGCTGGGTTCGGATTCAACGATCAGGGATTCGACAATACTGGCAAGTATGGCTTTAATGCTCAAGGCTTTGGGCAAGATGGTTATGGTATGGTCAATCAGGGCTACGGAGGTTTTGGAAACGGAAACGGTGCTGGTTTTATGGCTGGAGGTCCTGCTGGAGGTGTTCAAGGGTATGGCAACAGAGGCCGAGTTCCGGGGATGAATCAGGTCAGAGCTGGACGTAATAATGCGTATGATGGATACGGGGCTGGGAACGGTATGTGGCAAGAGGATCAGCAGGAGGACGCCTTCTCTGGAGGGGGTTTTGACGGGCCGATGGATGATTCTCAAAAGATTAGAATGCTGGAAGAGCAAATGAAAGGAGTCCTAAACCAGAGTGCTGTGGGTCTGGACATGGCAACAATGGGCTTGGTACCTGGCTTGAGGGTGCCCATTAAATTCAAAGCGCCTGCGTTCGATAAGTACAAAGGAGATACATGTCCGAAGGTTCATGTACGAGCTTATTACAGAAAGATGTCTGCATATTCCACTGACGAAAGAATGCTCATGCATTTCTTTCAGGATAGCCTATCGGGTCCTTCCTTAGAGTGGTACATGGGGTTGGAGCCCACTGATATCAAGACTTGGAAGCAATTAGCAGAGGCGTTCGTAGCCCATTACAAATATAACAGTGACCTGGCACCCAATCGGGTCCAGTTGGCCGGGCTTTCGCAGAAGAAGGGGGAGAGTTTTAAAGAATACGCGCAAAGGTGGCGCGATATGGCTGCCAGGGTCCGTCCTCCTGTGGAAGATAAAGAAATGAACGACATGTTTGTTGGCACATTCACCGGGCTGTTTCATGATATGTTGTTTCATACGTCTCTGGCTAGTTTTTCAGACCTGATTCTGATGGGTGAAAAGATTGAGCGGAACATTAAGCAAGGAAAGTTCCAAGTCGATGAATCAACTGCATCTGGCAGTAATAGGAAAGCTTATGGTGGGCGCCGTCAGGGCGAAGCTAGCGCGGTATTTGGAGGCCGAGGCCGAGGCTGAGGCAGGGGAAGAAATCCATATCGTCAGCAGCAGCAAGTGTCGAGTGTCACCATCCCTTATCAGCAACAACCAATCCAGCAACCACAACCGGTTCAGCAGCAACCAATGCCACAGCAGCAGCAGCCTCAGCAGGGGGCACAGCAAGCTCAGAGAAAATTCCAGGGTGGTAAGCCGAGAAGAGTATTTGAGAAGCCTCCCTCTAACTATGCTGATTTATTGCAGACCTTGTTGGGATTGAATCTGGTGGAGAAAAGAACCTTGGCACCAATAACGGGAACTCCCCCGTTCGGCTATGATGCAAATAGGCGCTGCGAGTTTCATTCTGGGGCCCCGGGCCATGATATAGAAGGTTGTCACGCTTTTAAGCACGTTGTGCAGGATCTCTTGGACAACAAGTCTATCAACTTCGGAACGACCGGTGCGAATATAGTCCAGAAACCCATGCCTAATCATGGGGCGAACGCCGTGCTGACTGAGGAAGGTCTGAATCTGATTATGAATGTTGAGGATTTAAAGACGCCGCTGAGCGAAATAAAAAGCCGACTGTTGCAAGGAGGTGTTTACCCGGGTTGTAATGAGTACTGCTTAGATTGTTGGGCCCTGTCTGGGGGGTGTGAGGATTTGAAGAAAGGCATTCAGGCCTTAATTGATGATGGTATATTGCAGTTTGATAGAACAGCAACTGAGGAGCCGGCAGGGGCAGTAATGGATAATCAGAGTGATGTTGCCACAGTGACAATGCCTAGGAAGACGATCACTATTTCAGCACCAGTTCAGCGACCACCGATTACTATAACTAAAGCCGGGCCAATCCCGTATGAGAACACGAAAGCAGTCCCATGGTCATATGGGCTAGAGGTGTATTGTGACGGGATTAAAATCGATGTTAACAAGCAGTCAGCGGAGATTGTGGATAATGTTGTGGGCTCAGGAGGCATGACGAGGAGCGGCAGGATCTTTATATCTCCTGAAGTGGAAGCCGAAAGGCTAGCGAAAGGAAAGGGGAAAGCGGTGGAAAATGTTCCGATACAAGCAAATGAAAAAGAAGCAGCGTCGAAGGACGTAGAGGAATTCATGCGCTTAATTCGGAAAAGCGATTATAAAATCGTGGAGCATCTGCAGCAAACGCCATCCAAAATATCTATTCTGTCATTGCTGTTGTGTTCGGAAGCTCACCGAAATGCTTTGCTGAAAGTCCTGGACACTTCTTTTGTACCACAGGATGTCTCCGTGAACCAGCTAGAAGGAGTATTGGCACATGTAAATGCGGGCCACAGTCTGGGCTTTACTGATTTCGACTTGACTCCGAAAGGAAGGGATCATAATATGGCATTACATGTATCCGTTGAGTGCAGAGGGTCGACAATGTCGCACGTATTGGTTGACACCGGGTCGTCTTTGAATGTGCTGCCTAAGAAGGCTATGATGAAGCTGGATGTTCGAGGGATTTTGTGTACACCAAGTGATTTGGTAGTCAGAGCGTTTGACGGCACGCGGAGAACAGTCTTCGGATCGATCACCTTGCCTCTGCAAGTGGGGCCGGAAGTGTTTGCAACGGAGTTTTATATCATGGATATACAGCCTGCGTACAGCTGCTTGCTGGGAAGACCTTGGATTCATGGGGCGGGGGCTGTCACGTCAACCCTGCATCAGAAGTTAAAGTATATGGTCGGAGACAGTGTAGTCACCGTGTGCGGAGAAGAAGACATCCTGGTCAGCCATCTATCTTCGTTTAAATATGTGGAAGTCGACGGGGAGATCCACGAGACGCCATGCCAGGCATTCGAAGGGTTGCGCATAAAGGACAAGGGTCCCGGGCCAAGCAAAGTGCCAGAGATAGCTGTTTCTTCATATAAAGAGGCCCAAGCGCTAGTGAAGGCAGGAGAAGCCACGGGCTGGGGCAAAGTATTGGACATTCCGGTGAAAATGGACCGGTTCGGACTGGGGTACCGACCGTCGTCATCAACTCCTTCCGTGGGGGCCCCTCATTTCAGAAAGTCAATCACCATCTCTGCCAGTGGAGTATGCCATGAATCTGTCAATGCTGCTTCGGAGTCTGATGAAGGGGACAGCGACTGTGATATGGATGCCTGGATTCAGCCAAGCACGCCAGGACAAGGACTGTGCAACTGGTCTATTCAGGAGCTTGTTCCTGTGACTTTTAAACAGTAATGCTTTGCTTTATTAATTGTTGAATAATCTGATGTCTTGCCCGGGGCACCAGGACTTGCTTAGGGCTGTGTTGTTATAAACATTGCTTCGTTAATCATTAAATAAATGGCGTTTTTTTTTCATGTGTAAATACTGTAATCCCTGTCTTTCTGGTTTTGTATTTTTCAATAAAATGGCAACGTGGTTATCCGCTTTATACGCATTTTGAAGCACTTAACCCTTTCTTTTGCAGGATAACATTTTCAGATGACATCCTTGAACCACCTATGACTCGTCCCGACTTCGAGCACCCGGTATTCCAGACCGAAGAAGAGGTTGTCGAAGATAGCGACGTTCTTGAAGAACTGTCTTGGTTGGTGAAGCAAGAGGAAAGAGCCATTCTGCCTCACGACGAGGTTATCGAAATTATCAATTTGGGGACGGAAGGGGTTGAGAAGAATATTCGTATCGGAGCTGCACTGCAGAGTGATATCAAGCGAAAACTGGCTGAAATGCTCCGAGAGTATAATGATGTATTCGCTTGGTCGTATCAAGATATGCCAGGGCTCGATACTGATATGGTTGTGCATCGTCTGCCACTGAAAGAAGACTGCCCGCCTGTCAAACAAAAACTTCGCAGAACTCGACCAGATATGGCAATGAAGATCAAAGAGGAGGTTCAGAAACAGTGGGACGCTGGGTTCCTGGCTGTGACGAAGTATCCCTCATGGGTTGCCAACATCGTACCAGTGCCAAAGAAAGATGGCAAGGTTCGAATGTGCGTGGATTATAGAGATTTGAATAAAGCAAGCCCAAAAGACGATTTTCCACTTCCTCATATTGATGTATTAGTTGATAATACCGCTCAATACTCTGTATTCTCCTTCATGGATGGCTTTTCAGGCTATAATCAAATTAAAATGGCGCCAGAGGATATGGAGAAGACTACTTTCATAACACCGTGGGGAACATTTTGCTACAAAGTGATGCCCTTTGGTTTGAAAAATGCTGGGGCAACATATCAGCGTGCGATGACGACTCTTTTTCATGATATGATGCATAAAGAGATCGAAGTTTATGTTGACGATATGATTGCCAAATCCCAGACAGAGGAAGAGCATCTGGTGAATCTGTTGAAGTTGTTTAAAAGACTTAGGAAGTTCAGGCTGAGGCTGAACCCTAACAAATGCACCTTCGGGGTGAGATCGGGTAAACTCCTGGGGTTCATAGTAAGTGAAAGAGGAATAGAGGTCGATCCTGCTAAAATAAAAGCGATTCAAGAAATGCCGACGCCTAAAACAGAGAAAGAGGTGCGCGGGTTTTTAGGGAGATTGAACTACATTGCCCGGTTCATATCTCACCTAACGGCCACGTGTGAACCATTATTCAAGCTGTTGAAGAAAGATCAAGCTGTAACGTGGAACGATAATTGTCAAAAGGCGTTCGATAAAATAAAGAAGTATCTGCAGGAGCCTCCTATTTTGATACCCCCAGTGGCAGGGAGACCCTTGATAATGTATTTGACGGTTCTTGAGGGAAGCATGGGTTGTGTTCTCGGTCAACACGACGAGACGGGGAGAAAAGAGCATGCAATTTACTATTTGAGTAAGAAATTTACAGACTGTGAATCTCGATACTCAATGCTGGAGAAAACTTGTTGCGCGCTAGCCTGGGCCGCCAAGCGTTTGAGGCAGTACATGCTGAATCATACAACCATGCTCATCTCGAAGATGGATCCAATCAAATATATATTTGAAAAGCAGGCGTTGTCAGGTAGAATTGCCCGGTGGCAGATGATCTTGACTGAGTACGATATTCAGTACGTCTCGCAAAAGGCAATAAAGGGGAGTGTGTTGTCTGAGTATCTGGCGGAGCAGCCTATTGAAGAGTATCAATCGATGAGATTTGACTTTCCTGACGAGGATATCATGTATCTCAAGATGAAGGATTGCGAAGAGCCGTTACCAGACGAAGGACCAGAGCCGGGGTCCAAATGGCAGATGATATTTGATGGAGCTGTGAATGCTTACGGTAGCGGAATAGGGGCAATTATCACTACGCCGCACGGGTCGCACATCCCGTTTACTGCCCGATTGACCTTTGCTGTTACCAACAATGAGGCAGAATACGAAGCTTGTATAATGGGGCTTGAAGAAGCCATTGATTTGCGAATCAAACATTTAGACGTATACGGAGACTCAGCTCTGGTAGTGAATCAGATCAAAGGGGAATGGGAGACACGTCAGCCCAATTTGATACAGTATATGAACTATGCAAGGAGATTGTTGCCTTTCTTCGACAAGGTTGAATTGCATCACGTACCACGGGCAGAAAATCAAATGGCTGACGCCCTTGCCACTTTGTCTTCCATGTACAAGGTCAATTTCTGGAACGAAGCTCCCCAAATCACTATCTCTCGGTTGGACAGGCCAGCTTATGTATTTGCTATTGATGAAGCGTCTGATGGCAAACCGTGGTATTTTGATATCCTTAATTTCCTGAAGAATAAAGAGTATCCGGCTGGGGCATCCAGTCAAGATCAGAAAACTCTCAGGAGATTAGCGGGTAATTTCTACTTGAACCCGGATGGCGTCTTGTACAGAAGAAACCATGACTTGGTGTTGTTGCGTTGTGTAGACGAGAAAGAGGCAAAGCTTCTCATGGAGGAAATTCACGAAGGTGCATTTGGCACGCATGCTGGTGGACATGCTATGACGAGAAAACTGCTGCGGGCAGGTTACTTTTGGCTGACGATGGAAACTGATTGTTTCAAATTTGCAAGAAAGTGCCACAAGTGCCAAATTTATGCTGACAAAATACATGTACCTCCGAGTCCTCTAAATGTGATGTCATCTCCATGGCCATTCTCAATGTGGGGAATCGATATGATTGGAAAGATTGAGCCGACGGCTTCTAACGGGCATCGGTTCATCCTCGTAGCAATCGATTATTTCACCAAATGGGTGGAAGCAGCGTCTTACGCAAATGTAACGAAGCAAGTGGTGGCTAGATTCATCAAGAGAGATATCATTTGCCGATACGGAATTCCCGAGCGGATAATCACGGATAATGGTTCTAATCTGAACAACAAAATGATGAAGGAGCTCTGTCAGAATTTCAAGATCGAACATCACAACTCCTCCCCTTACCGACCCAAGATGAATGGCGCTGTCGAAGCGGCCAATAAGAATATCAAGAAGATCGTCCAGAAAATGGTGGTGACGTATAAGGATTGGCACGAGATGCTACCTTTCGCTTTGCACGGTTATCGTACGACGGTACGCACATCAACCGGGGCAACTCCGTTCTCGTTGGTATACGGAATGGAGGCGGTATTACCATTGGAAGTTGAGATCCCTTCTCTGAGGGTATTGCGAGACGTTCAGCTGGACGAGGCAGAATGGGTAACGAACAGATTGAACCAACTGAGTTTGATGGATGAGAAGAGGCTAGCTTCTCTGGCATACGGTCGTTTGTACCAAAGACGAATGAAGAAAGCGTACGACAAGAAGATACTTCCGCGAAGCTTTCAGACGGGCGACCTTGTGCTGAAAAGGATTCTCCCGCCGCAAGCAGATCACAGGGGCAAGTGGACCCCCAACTACGAAGGGCCATACGTTGTCAGTAAGGTCTTTTCAGGGGGAGCTTTGTTGCTGTCCACCATGGACGGGGAAGACTTTGCATCACCTGTGAATTCGGACGCAGTTAAAAAATACTTTGCTTAAAATAGACCCGCTGGACAGAAAAAAGAGAGTCCAGGCAAAAATGGGGCATCCTGGCGAACCAAAAACAGAATGAAAGGTTCGGGCAAAAGTTAGGGATAAAATTGAAAAAATGTACACCCGCGAAGTTGAAAACCTACACTGGGCGGCTTCGGCAAAAAGGGGTATCCCGGTGAACTGAAAACCCGTAAAGGGCGGTTCACGCAAAAGTTAGGGATTTGAAAAGCAAATGACTGCGGTCCGAATTCGAATTCAATGAGCATCTATGCGGGAGAATATATTTGAGGAATTAGTTATCGAATACAACCTCTTCAGAAGTAGGGATACCGGGAAAGTATAAGAGTCGGACGAGTCATGGGAGGATCAGTTCGTGGTGTTCATCTGCATCCAGTTGCCGACATGTGTACAAAATTTAATTTGTCAATATTTATGCTTCTTGTGAATACTTGCATACTTGTATATTTGCTTTGCGTAGCTTCCTCTTTTCAGGAGTTACATCCCGTGTACAAAAACTCCGCCCATTCAGGGGCCCAATCAATGAAAATGTGTTATTCAGTACTTGATGCCTGTTCTTTACTGTTTTGCGCATGATAAAACGCCTAAGTTTGATGAAACTAGCATGAGTATAACATCACTGGCCCTTGCCAACAATTGTTAAAGCTTTGAATTAACTGAGTGTAACGTCACTAACCTGAATCGATTTGGATTGCATAGGCTTGTCGTGCTTTGTTTGTGTTGTTGCAGGTTTCATAACTGTACGAGGAAGGCGATCAAAAGATTGCAATAGTGAAAGGCTTGATCCCCACGCAGGTCAGGCATGTTCTTCCTGAAGAAGGATAGAATTCTCCAGCTAGCCGTAGCTTATCCAAAGGACGTGCTCCAGAGAAGTTACTCGTCCTCAGCAGAGTTTAGTGATTCTGAGATCGTAAGGCTGTATTCAGACAGGTTCATCTCCCCCCGTAGGGTCAGGCACTCTTCCCCAGTGGAGTCAGTTAATTTTCCCCGAGAGAATCATCCCATCCCCAGCGGAGTTCTCTTTTCAGCAAATGTTCTTTCCTTCCAGTGGAATTCGAAGGTCAAGGCTCTCCAAAGCAGAGTTGATGTTGGGTCCTGTCATTTATTTTGTCAGAGATACTGGTGATATCGGTTCACATTCCAGCAGAAAGTCCGATCGTGCTGTGCGCATCTGCTATTCCTCAGCAGAGTTATTGTCCCCAGCAGGGGTTACTTCAGCAAGACGTGTGGTTTGAGTTCCCAACTTCCCAGCAGGGTCGACTTCATCCTACCAGCATTTATTTTGCCGGAATAATTTTGTAGCATCAGGATATCCCCGGCGAGTCGGCGTTACCCTTCCAGCATTTATTTTGCTGAAGCAGTTTCTGTACTCTAGTGGTTCAGGTGGAGAGAGCTCTTGCTCAAATAAATTACTAAACAGTCAAGATCTCGGCAGGAGATATTCAATAACAATGTCAGTTTCGGCGGTATTCCCCCACAGAGTTATCGTGATAAAACTCTCTTTGTCTCCAGCAGAGTCATTTATGCAAATGTATCTGATTTTCCCCAGCCAGAGTGGCCAGGATAAGAATCTCCTTATTCCCAAGCAAAGTTCGTTTGTCATCAACGAGTCGCATGAATCAGAATTTCGAAGCAGGTGTCCGATATTTGGTTTTCAGACATCCCCAGTAGAGTTCATCTCGAAGTCGCTGTCACGTCAGTGCTGAGCAGTTTGTGGGTAAGGATCATTGAAGAATTAAGTCCTGACGTGGACCATTTACTCCTAGAATGACGGGATGTCTTCAGAAGTGGGCGTCCTAACGTGGACAGGTTTGTTTTACCGGATTGGTAAGGTGCGTTAATCCTGACGTGGATAGATTCGGTCTCTCGAAATTTGGAGAAAAGGAGGTCATGACGTCGACAAAAGATTGGTTACTCTTCGTGTTGGTGTCCTGACGTGGATCATTTGTTTTCAACAGATATCTTTATTCGTAATGGTGAAATGTGCGTCCTGACGTGGACAAGTTTGTAGTTCTTTGTGATGACAAGGTACAAGAATCCTGACGTGGACAAATTTATCCTTCTTCGTGTTGTTGGCAAAGTGTAAGTCCTAGCGCGGATATTTCCCCAGTGAGTCGAAGGTGTGAGTCCTTACGTGGACAAGTCTTATTTCCTCAGTGAGTCGAAAACGCCTGAGTCCTAACGTGGACGAATCAAGACGAGATCAGTGTCCTAACGCGGGCAGATCAAAGAGATTATTATTCCTAACGTGGAAAGATGGAGTCCATACGCGGACGTATCAGAAGTGATTCCTAACGTGGAAATGACAGTATTCCTAACGTGGAAAAAAGAGAGTCCTTACGTGGACAGATTAAGATGGCATTCCTTACGTGGAAAAATGAGTCCTGACGCGGACAAATCAGAAAGAAGTTGGTATTCCTTACGTGGAAAGATCAGAGTCCTTACGTGGACATATCAAGAGCATTCCTTATGTGGAAGAAAAATGGTTTCCTTACGTGGAAAGACGAGTTTATTCCTTACGTGGAAAGATTGAGTCCTCACGCGGACATATCAAGATTGATTCCTGACGTGGAAAGAAATGGATTATTCCTGACGTGGAAAGAGAGTTTAGTCCTGACGCGGACAGATCGAAGAAGATATTCCTAACGTGGAAGAAGGAAATTAGTCCTTACGTGGACAGATGCAAGAAAAGTTGAGTCCTGACGTGGACAAGTTCAGAAATAGTTGTATTCCTTACGTGGAAAGATCGGAGTCCTGACGCGGACATGTCAAATGGCATTGGAGTCCTTACGTGGACAGATTGATATAGTTTCCTAGCGCGGAAAGAAGATTGCTTCCTAACGTGGAAAGATAAAAGCGTTACTCCTAACGTGGACGATGTGATTCCTAACGTGGACAGGTGTTACTCCTAACGTGGAAGAGTGTTATTCCTAACGTGGGCGATTCAGTTTACGGAAATGCAGATGAATTATCCCCAGCGGAGTTGCCGAGATTTTCCTGGGTTGACAGTAAGTGGAGTCCTAACGTGGACAAGTTTTAGTTGAGATTTCTTCGTGTTGACAACAGACAGAGTCCTAGCATGGACAAGCAAGCAATCTGTTATGACAAAATCCTCTTCAGAACGATGAAGACAATCCCCAGCACGGTCGTGCGAGATCAGCGGGTTGCTCTAACAGTCAGATTCAGCTGACGAATGTCATTCCTCAAGCAGGAGCGCAGTGTATTTCTGCGGTTGGCAAATTTCTGGTTTCACTAGTATTCAACCGTCTCGTACCGCGAATGTCTGAAGGCTCCGGGCTCTTCATCCAATCGGGTCCAAGTCGCTTGAATAGGGGCAGCTGTTGCACCCTAAAATTTGCCCAACCTTATTCCTTGGTTTATGTTTCATCATCATTAGCATTTGCATGTAGAGTCATGTACATAGACTAACCATCTGCATAGCATAAGCATAGCAAGTCATTCAACAGGGGACCAATCATTATTTTCATCTCTAGAGGCCTAGCAAGAGGTTATTATTCCAATTCAATCTCATTCAAGTCATCAGGAAAGAATTTGAAAGCAAGGAGTTCAGCAGATCAAGCCTTGAGTCCATCTCCTAGCTGAGGGTATCTGAGGATCAACAAGAGGGTTGTGAGCTGTGGAGTGAAGGTATGGAGAGCATCTAGACCTTATGAGAGACTTACAAAGTCATTTGGAGAAGAAAGCAAGTCATTGATGAAAGCACAAGAGCTATAGTGGAAGACAGTCAACTAGGGTTTCATCTGGGTCAACCCTAGGTCAACCCTAGGTCAGTTGACTGACTTAAGAGGGCATTCAAGTCTATTGGAGAGATGTGGGGATCAACATTTGACATATGAAGAAGGATATGGAGATATGACAAGGAGAATTCAAGAAAAATCAAGGAGAAGAGGAGTTACTAAATTAGGGTTTCTCTGTAAAATCCCCTAGTTTAGGTCAAATTTCCAAGCAAGATAAGTCAAAATGCTAGCTTCAAATGGCTTCTTGGCCAACATGAAACTTGTAGAGGATCTCAAGACTTTTAATTTGAGTGGTGGAAGACCTCAAGGAGATTTATATAACTCAAGTTATGGTCCTTGCAAGTTACAGGTCATCTGGGGTGTCTGAATTTTTGTCTGTGAAAGTGACTTGACTTCCAAGCTAGTTTTGCCCCTCAAGGAGATTTCAAATGAATTCTTGGTCAACATAAGAGTTGTTCCTCATTGTCTTAGCTTTCTAGAATGGTATGGTATGCCTTCATATGATGTGGAGAACTCAACTTATGGTCTTGACAAGCAAAGGGTATTTTGGGCATTTGTGAATTACAGGTCATTTTAACCTATACCCAAAACTCATACAAGGAGGCCTCAAATGGAAAAACTTACAACATCAAACTTGCTCCAAATGGGATTTTAAGTCTAGAAAGAAGGTCACAAGTTATTGGAGAAGCTCATAGCATGATGTTACATGATTGGTCAAAATATGAACTAAAAAGGCTTATAAAGTGAATAATTTCAAAGTGAAAAATGGTTTGGGAGATTTACAAGTCCAAATGGAGACTTCCAATATATGATTTTGAATGGAAAAACAATTCTAAGAACAATGGTTCACACACTTTTTTGAGTTTAGAAGGAAAAAATGAAGTTATCCATGGTTGCTTACCTTTTAAGAAACATAATCAAAATGAGCCAAAGTTTGAAAACAAGGGAATGTGCAAGATGGATCTAGAATGTACCATTGGGGTCTATATATTCATGAAAGATGAATTTGGCAAGGGTTGGCCTCATTTGCACCAAGAATTCCACAAGATTTCTCATTCTTTCTTCAAAAGTTTCATTCCAAATCTCTCAAATTCTTCATCAATCTTCATCAAGATCAATTCAATTTTACTCCATCATCATCATAGATCATAATTGAAGCCAGGATCAAGTGATTATCATCCATCTTCGAGTGCTTTTTGCAAGGATATCAAAGTTGCCAATTCCATTGGATAGCATAATTCTGGCCAAGTTTCATCCAAAGCTTGCATACAGAATCAAGTTCCTCAAGGATTAATCAAGATCCAAGTCTCAAAAGCTTCATATCTTCCATTTCCATAGCTGTTTTCAAGGTTTCTCATCAGGTAAGTTTTCATTCGATTAGCTTGATTCTGTTGGTTTCACATGATTTTATTAGTGTAGACTTGATCTAGGTGGTTAGGAGATTAAGTTAGATGATTTTGGAACGATTTGGTGATGGTTAGTGACAGGTGCAACAAACTGTTAGTGTTCGAATCTCTTGGATTAGGGCGTTAGAATGTTAGTTTGGTTCATCAGATTAACCTCCATTATGTGTAGATTAGTTTAGGGTAAGTTTGAGGAAGAATGGTGAAGGTTCGTATCAGTGCATTTCAATGGTGGCCAGATGTTGCTTCGATCGGATTTGGTGTTGTGGTGAGTTTCAAGATGAATTGATGCCCTAGGATTATAGAGGGAGGGATTCTAAGCAAGTTTCGTGTTTATGGCGTGGCATTTCATCGCATGTGGAAGGAGAACAGGGAGGTGTAAGTTCTACTCGTGCATGGGGGTGGGAGGTTGAAACCCTAGTTTCAGTTGGTTCAAGGAAGAAGACGTAATCACGTCCGTTCAATGAGTGTAGGACCTTTGACCATCAGCATGATCCTGTGGCTGTCATTTAATCTGAGCGTTTGGAGGGAATTGACGTTTTGGCCAAAACGCACCGTTTCATTAATTGAAACGGGCGGGCCTGAGTTGATTTATGCTAATCCCACCCCCGTGTGAGCCCAATTCCTAGTTTCTAACGTGTTTCTGTTGCTATTCTTACCCCCTAGCGCGTTGTGGTTATTTCTTTGAATTCTGAATGAATACTGGGCCTTGGCAAAACGCTACCAGCACCCCCCTGTTTGCTGGCCCAATGTATTTGAACTGGGGCGAGTTCCTATTCTGACCCCCCTCCCTCATTTTATTTGGTTTATTTGTTTCAATTCATTTTAATTTTTACCATTTTCATTAATTCATAAATAATTCATAAAAAATGCTTTTTCATCCATTCTTTTTACCATATCTTCATTAAAATGTCTAGAATATTATAGGAAAATAAATTTTCATTTTTAGTTTTATTTCATATTTTTTACATATTTTCTAAATAAATGTCACATTAAATAATTCATTTCATGCATCATTTTTATGATTTTTGTTCTCTCACATGCTTTGATATTTTTAGATCTTTCTTTTCATATTGTTTAGATGAGATATTAAGCTTGTAGAAATATTTTAGTTCCCATTTTTAGAGGTTAATTTTAGGTGATTAATAAATGCTTGAATATCATGAGCAAAACTAGGGTTTAGGTGACAACTTAGGAGTTTGATTTCATTTCCCTTAGGACTTAGGGTTTGAATAGATTAGTTATGGGACTATAGGGGCTATGGGTAGTTATTAGATCCCTTAGAGAACAATTAGGATTCCCCTACTGCTATTATTACTGTCTGTATATCTGTTGTCTGGTGTGGTGTGCCCTCTGGGGATTGTTGCTTGTTTGATTGGGTATTGGGTTTGCCTGGGGCCCTGGGGAAGCTGAAGATTTGTGAAGATGAAGCTATTGGAGATTCAAAGATTGAAGATCAACTGTCAGAGTTGAGGAGGAGTTTCTTGATGGCAGATGCTGAGGAGATTAGGGTTTAGGAGCTAGGCAGAGCTCTAGATTAGAAATTTTGTTTCTCAAACATGGATTGCCTTGTCTGCATCCATTCTTCTCTGTGATTCAGAGTCTCTCTAAGACACTCACCCCCTTCCTTTGGAAGGCTTGGTGATAGTGTCTATGAGATAGAACTCTTGAGAGAAAATGTCTCTTGTGTTAGAAGCAGTCTGTTCACCACCTTTGGTAGTCAGCTGATTGCTTAACACCCATTCACTCTTGTGACTGATCCCTCATCCTGGAGGTTTGAGCTTGAAGAAAAGCCATTGCAGATGGAAGACTGATGATCAAAGCCCTTGTCTGAAGGCCATGAAGATGGAGATTGATGCTTGTTGAAGCCTGTAGCTGATTGGAGGTTACTTGAAGCCAGTTGTTGATTCAGAGCTGCTGATGCTGTTTCTTTTGGCTGTATTTCATTTGTTGATGTATTGATTGGTTTTCTGGACTGTATTGTTTGTTGTTTACCCTGTTGGGTTGAAAGTGAAGCCTGTTCACTTTCGCCTATTGTTTTCTAGGTTCGAGGTTGAGTGGGACTCCCTTGCCTCGCTTGTACTGTTGCATCCATGCATTTTACTGTATATATCTGATATTGTTTCTGTTTCTGCCTATCCCGTAGGATCTCTGTTTCTCTCTGTGCAAGAGAGGAGCATGATAGACACTAGGTCTTAACCCATGCATGATAACATTAGGTTAGTTTGTTTCCCTTCGCAACCGTAGGTTAGAGTTCTGTCTCTTTCTTTCTCAAAACAAACAGAAAAACACATAAAGATTTCAAACACAATAAAAGACACTTCTTCCGTAAAAGAATGTGAACTCATCAAAACGTCATTTTTGTCCTCTTGGACTGTTAATCAGAAAAACCTTTTTCAGAAGGAATAAAAATCAACCAAGACAAGCTTGTGTCGTACGTGGCCCGAACTACGTTTGCTCTGATCTTTCATGCTGTATGAAAGTACGTAGGCATAGGATGCGACATCCTAGCGAGCAACCTTCCCCTCCTT
This sequence comes from Lathyrus sativus, assembly GCA_963859935.3. NCBI lineage: Eukaryota > Viridiplantae > Streptophyta > Magnoliopsida > Fabales > Fabaceae > Lathyrus > Lathyrus sativus. The sequence continues at coordinate 546,482,427 of OZ012740.1, read as the reverse complement.
TCCCGTAGGTAGGCGAACTACGTTGACTCTGATTTCTCGTTCCAGACGGGAATACGTAGGCATAAAGTGCGATACTTTGCCGAGTCATTTTTTTTATTATTTTCATTTTCTTTTCTTTTAACCCCAGACCTTTAGCGTAGATAGAATAATAATCCATACCCGAAAACAAGCGTGGATCCCGTCGAGTACGACGGACGTGAGGGGTGCTAATACCTTCCCCTTGCGTAACCGACTCCCGAATCCAGGTTTTGGTTGCGATGACCATACCTTTTCCCGTCTTTGCGAGGTTTACTTCGAGCGTTTCCTTTCCCGCTCTGAGGGATAAATAACGCACGGTGGCGACTCTTCTGTTCAGCCGGCGCCGATTTTCGCAGTAGCGACACATACTACTTACTTCGTACATACCTCCCTTTGTTGGTTTCTCAGTTGCGACTCTCTCGCTTCCCCAAAGGTAATGATTTTGAGCCATACTTTCGATAAGTGCATAGGCATCTCTATATTCTTTGTCCATCAATGCACCACCCGCGGCAGCGTCAATTGTCATTCTTGTATTGTACAAGAGTCCATTATAGAAGGTATGGATGACCATCCAGTCTATTAATCCATGATGTGGACAAAGTCTAAGTAGATCCTTATAGCGTTCCCAAGCTTCGAATAATGATTCACTTTCTCTTTGCTTAAATCCGTTGATCTGAGCTCTCAGCATAGCGGTCTTGCTAGGTGGAAAATACCTATTCAAGAAAACTTTCTTAAGCTCTGCCCACGTAGTTACTGAGTTCGAGGGTAGAGATTGGAGCCAAGCTCTTGCTCTGTCTCGAAGCGAAAAAGGAAATAAACGTAGTCTAATAGCTTCTTGGGTAACTCCATTGGCTTTTACGGTATCTGCATATTGCACAAAGATCGAAAGATGAAGATTCGGATCCTCGGTAGGATTTCCGGCGAATTGATTTTGTTGCACGGCTGATATCAATGATGGTTTTAGTTCGAAATCATTTTGGTTGATAGCCGGCGCTGCAATGCTTGAATGCGGTTCACCTTGCGAAGGATTAGCGTAATACTTGAGTGGATGGGTTTGTTCTTCAGCCATCCCTGCGTCTGGTTTTACGACTGGTTTAGGCGGATCTAATTGAAGATCTGGAATATTGGAATTATTTTCGAAATCGAATATACGTCTTCTTACGTGTAAGAAGCGCTCCGATTCAGGGATTAGAGGTTGCAAGTCTTCGCTTTTAGAGCGAGTACTTGGCATACACTCGGAGATTAGATTAAATTAAATAGTTGATACCTTAGTCTAGACAATGCTACCTAAATGCACTAGTAACTAAATTAAGGAATCCCCGGCAACGGCGCCAAAAACTTGATGGGCTAAAGACGTGTCTACTTATGCGTCTAGCGGTATCTTACTGCAAGTGCACAGCCTATCGAAGTAATATTTAAGATTATCGATCCACAGGGATTCTATTGTTACTTAGTGCTAGATGAACTTCTAGTTTAGCTAAGGCGAACGGTTGTCACGATTGTTGTTGGTTTTTAAGATTATTAAAGGCGGGATTGAATTTAAGTTTTTAATAAAGTAATACTAAGGCGGTCGGTATGTAATTATACTAACTTAGGTAGGTCAATCTAACCTAGGCTTATAGAGATGTTCACTTAATCTATTCGGTAGAGATTACCAGTTTAAATACCCTCAACTCACACTCTCGTGGTCTTATATCAGATCTTATCCCTAAAGCCCTATGCCTGCTCTCGCTAGCCCATAAGTGTTTAGAGGTAATTTTTGGAAACTAAATAATTCTAATTTATCTTAAAGCGCTCTCGCTGTATTTAATTTAAATGCCTAACTTTAGCTATCTGGTTAAAATCTCACACTCTCTTGGTCTTGACCCAACCTAATACCCTTTTCTTACTCTCGTAACGAAAAGGTCTATTTCAATTAAAAAGTATCAGCCAGAATGTTAAGTGATTAATTATTTTAGCCTATGGTTATATTTTACCGGTTAAGTTTGTTATAACTACATACCGCCCTAAGGTATTTAGCTACTCATCGAGGTTGAATCAGACACAGAATTAAATAATAACTTACTCATGGCAGAAGAATAAATAGGCATTATAATTAAATTAAAGTGCAATAAATTGAAAAACCTGATTAACAAATAATTGAGTAGACTCCTTCTTCCACAGACCGGAAGGCTTGGAGTAGGCGGAAATTAAAATTAAAACGAATGCTGAAGGTTGGAAACAAATAAAAGTATAACAATTCCCTAATGTTGGAAATTGTTACACGGTTGGTTCGGATACAAATAAAACAAGACAGAAAATAAAATAATGCTGGAATGAAAATTCTGGTTCGTAAGGTAATTCGGCAGAGCTTCCGCAGGAATTTTGGATAATGAAGTTTGTCCCTGAGTTCACAGAGCTTGTACTATTTATAGAGTCTTTAATGGGCTGGATTCTTGGTCCTTTGTTGCATGGGCCTTGCTGAAGTTGTTGAGGAAATGCTGGAATGTGGCAGCAAAAATGGGAGAAGTCGTCTTCACGTGCTGCCTTGAGGAGAAATAAGAGGAGAAGTGGTCTTTAGTGGTGGCTTGACGTAGTCTGAGTCAAAACCAAGTTTTATCCTTGTCACGGGCGTGACAAGGTCTTCACGTTCGTTATTTGAGGATTTTAAGTGTCACGGTCGTGACTACTTCCTCACGGTCGTGATGGCCCAAATTGGGGTGTCACGGTCGTGACACCCTTGTAACGACCGTGGCTGTAACAAATTATGCAGTCTTTTTGCAGGCTTCTGCCTTTCTTCATCTCCTTGTGGTCTCTTTCGTTCCTTTCCTCTTAATTCATGATTCGGCCTCACATAACGATGTACCTGCAAAATAGTAAGAAAAACTCGAGAAATCGAGCGTTAAAACGGTGAATGCGCGATAAAACGTCAATGAAATCTAGCGATATAATCGATGCGTTTTCTCGTCATCAGTCACGTTGGCGTAGGAAGCAACTTCTATCCATTTGGTGAAGTAGTCAATAGCAACTAGAATGAATCGATGACTATTGAAAGCTTTCGGCTCAATTGCCCCAATCATTTCAATTCCCCATATTGAGAAAGGCCACAGTGAAGATAAAACATTCAACGGTGTAGGAGGTACGTGGACCTTGTCAGCATAAATTCGGCACTTATGGCATTTCCTAGCATATTGGACGCAATCATATTCTATGGTTAACCAGTAATATCCAGCCCTTAATATCTTCTTGGACATAGCATAACTGTTGGCATGACTTCCAAAGGTTCCCTCATGAATCTCTTGAAGTAATATGTCTGCTTCACGTCTGTCAACACATCTAAGAAGAACCATGTCATAGTTTCTCTTGTATAACACATCATTGCTGATGAAGAACTTGGATGCTAATCTTCTCAGAGTCTTCTTGTCAAGATTAGTAGCATCAGTTGGATATTCTTGCTTTAGCAGATAATTCTTAATGTCATGAAACCAAGGCTTGTCATCAGTTTCTTCTTCAACCATCTAACAGTAGGCAGGCTCAGTTTTGCGTTCAATTCGAATGAGAGTAGCATCATTGACGAATCTAACTTTCCACATGAAGTCTAACATAGCTAGAGCATCGGCAATGTGATTCTCAGATCTCGGAACATGTTTGAAAGCGATCTCATCAAAGTACTCAATCATTTTGACAATGTAGGCTCTGTAAGGGATTAACTTCTCATGTCTGGTTTCCCATTCACCTCTAACTTGATAAATAAACAAAGTTGAATATCCACTCACTTCAAGAAGTTTGATTATGAGGTCAATAGATGCTTCAAGGCCAAGAATGCATGCTTCATATTCGGCGATATTATTCGTACATTGAAAGTCTAACCTGGTTGTAAATGGGGTATAACCATCTTCTGGAATCATCAAAACGACGCCTATACCATGCCCACTGTAATTAGAGGAACCATCAAACATCATCATCTAACAAAGACCCGGCTCGGGACCTTCGTCAGGACCTGGCTCTTTATAATCCTTCACTAACATAATGTCTTCGTCTGGAAAGTCAAACTTGAGAGGCTCATAGTCTTCAACTGGCTGGTCTGCAAGATAATCTGACAAGATACTTCCCTTAATAGCTTTCTGAGTCACATACTGGATGTCATATTTAGATAACAACATGTGCCAACAGGCAAGTCTTCCAGTCTGAGCAGGCTTTTCAAAAATGTACTTTATTGGATTCATTTTCGAGATCAAGAAAGTAGTGTGACAAATCAGGTATTGCCTGAGGCGCCTAGCAGCCCAGGCTAGCGCACAACAAGTCTTCTCCAAAAGTGAATATCTGCTTTCACAATCAGTAAATTTCTTGCTCAAGTAGTAGATGGCATGCTCTTTTCGTCCAATCTCATCGTGTTGACCCAGTACGCAACCCATAGACTTCTCAAGAACAATCAGATACATGAAGAGTGGTCTTCCAGGAACAAGAGGAATCAAGATATGAGGCTCTTGTAAATAACCATTGATCTTCTCAAATGCTTGCTGACAATCAGAATTCCAATCGATAACCTGACCCTTGCAGAGTAATTTGAAGATCGGCTCATAGGTAGCAGTCATATTGGAGATGAATCTGGAGATATAGTTTAGTCGTCCAAGAAAACATCTGACTTGTGTTTTAGTTTGCGGAGCTGGCATGTCCTGAATGGCTCGGACTTTGTCGGGATCTACTTCGATTCCTTGTTGGTGGACGATAAATTCAAGTAACTTTCCAGATCTAACACCAAAAGTACACTTAGCAAGGTTCAGTTTCAACTGGTACTTCCTGAGTCATTCAAACAGTTTCAGCAAATGATCCAAATGGCCATCTTCATTTTGAGATTTGGCAATCATATCATCAACATAAACTTAGATCTCTTTATGCATCATGTCATGAAAGAGAGCGGCCATAACTCTTTGATATGTTGCCCCTGCGTTCTTCAAACCGAAGGGCATAAGTTTGTAACAAAATGTTCCCCAAGGAGTAATGAATGTATTCGTTTCTCTGTCAGCAGGGTCCATTTTGATCTGATTATAACTGGAGAAACCATCCATAAACAAGAAAACTGCAAAACTGGCTGTATTATCCACAAGTGTATCAATATGCGGCAGAGGGAAATCATCTTTTGGGCTTACTTTGTTCAAATCCCTGTAGTCTACACACATTCTGACCTTACCGTCCTTTTTGGGCACTGGTACTATGTTGGCTACCCATTCCAGATACTTCGCAACTATTAGAAAACCTGCATCAAGCTATTTCTTGACCTCATCTAGAATCTTCAAAGCCATGTCAGGTCTTGTTCTTCGAAGTTTCTGCTTGATAGGTGTACATTTTGGTTTAAGCAGCAACTTGTGAACAACAATATCAGTGTCTAAACCGAGCATATCTTGATACGACCATGCAAACACATCAGTATATTCCTCTAGAAGCTTGACCATTCTCTGCTTAACACCAGCCCCAAGTGTTGTACCAACCTTGACCTCTTTCTTATCTTCATCAGTGCCAAGATTAATCAGATCTACTTGCTCTTTATACGGTTGAAGCTCGGTGTACTCATACTCAACCAATTTTTCCAGTTCAGCGGGTACTTCAAAATCTTTCTCACCCTCATCTTCAGCTTGATAAATGGGTGAATCCCAGTCAGAAGTGAAAGCAGGGTCATTGAATTCAACATGGTTTGGGATAGCACTGCATGTTGGAAGGCTATATTTTATTAAAATGCACAAGGAAAATGCAAGAGAAAGAAAATTCACTTTTGTAGTTTTGAAAAGATTTCCAATTTCATTTTAAATAGTAAAAGCAAAAAGACAAATGAAACAAATAGAATTTAACAAAATGTATCTATTAATATCCTTTTAAAATTGAAAAGGTGGTCCTACAAAATAATTCAGTAGCTTTGGGCATAACTATGGAATTTTGAAAGCAGCAGATGAAAACATAAATTACTTTGAAAAGGGAAACATCACGGGGATCTCTATAGCTTCCCAGTTGCTCAAAGTCGCATCACTCTTGAATACCAGGTTGCTCAGGTCTTCATCTTCATCATTGTCGTTGATAGCATTGACTTGGAAACCTCTGCTGACAAACACTTCTTGGACAATCTTCAGACGCCCTTTGACATATGTAGAAGCTTTATCATGAGTTGGTTTGTAACCCAACCCGTGGCGGTTCGTCTTGGTTTTGATGTCGATCACTTATCCCCAACCTTCAGGGATGCCCCTATCGATTGTTGATCTGGTGCTCTTGAAAGATGCAAAAGATGGATTACTCTGGCCCGCTGTTTCTTTGACTTCTAATAGGACCACATTGGCGATCTCAAGTGCTTGGAAAGAAGTTTTCAGAGCGTCTTCATCGGCCTCTATGTAACAGAAAGAAGACAGGTTGCTGACCATCAAATCCTCTTCACCATGTATAATAACCAGCTTTTCATCGACCACAAACTTCATCTTCTGATGTAGAGTTGAAGTTACAGCTCCAGCGGCGTGGATCCAAGGTCTTCCAAGTAAACAGCTGTAGTTGGTATTAATGTCCATTACTTGGAATGTGATGTTGAAAACATATGGTCCAATCAAGATTGGAAGCTCAACTTCTCCAATCACAGCTCTACGAGAACCATCAAAAGCTTTGACAATTAAGGAAGTAGGCTTCATCACAGTCTCTTTACAAGCCAACTTGGTGAGAACTCTCTTGGGTAAGACGTTCAAAGATGAACCGGTATCCACAAGCACCCTTGATAAGTTATCCTCCTGACATTTCACTGATACGTGTAAAGCACGATTATGATTCTGACCTTCTCTTGGTAGCTCTTCATTGTTAAAGCTAAGAGTATTGTAGGCAGTAATGTTGGCAATCACACTATCAAATTGGCTGGTAGTAATGTCTTGAGCGACATGAGCTTGAGCCAATATCTTTTGTAAAGCAGTTCGATGAGCAGGTGAACTCATCAGTAGAGACAAGATTGAGATCTTGGAAGGAGTCTGATGAAGTTGATCAATGACTTTGTAATTGCTCTTCCTGATGATCCTCAGAAATCCAGCATCTTCATCATTTGTAACTGCTTCTTTACCCTTGTCTTTGGCAGGCGCATTGGTAACAATTTCCTTAGTTGGAGCCTTATGAATTGGGGAGTATAAATACGACCACTGTGTGTCATCTTGCTTGCCCCAGCTATATTGGTCACATCTTCATTAACAGTCTTCAGTTCTTCCCTCGGAATAACTTTCCCAAATTTTTTGTCAATCATGGTCACATTATATTTCCAAGGTACAACTTTAGGATCACTGAAATTAAATGGACTAGGCTTCCGAATAATCACCGGCTTCAGCTAATTCACTGTAGGAGTAACTGGCTTAGATGTATTGAATACATGCTTTACAAAATTTGACCTTGGCAAATGGAATACTGGCACCTTAGTATTTGGCTCTGGTAAGTTGAAGACGGACTCAATGACAACAATTTTATCCTTCTTTACTTTGTTAACCACCTGTAGAAAACCATCATTGATCAATTTCTAAATATCATTCTGAACCAATAAAAAACCCTTAGTACTGACATCACAACTTGTACAATCAATATGAGAAGTAGACACTAAACCGACTTCAAATAATTTGGAATGGAAAACCCGGAGAGGAGTCTTGATCTGAGCAACATCAAGAATAAGGCTTTCATCAGATAGATCTTCAATAGCATTAACAGTCCCATGGTTAGGCAAAGGGTTGTTCTTGACATTTGGCTGAGGATCATCAAAGGACAGGATCTTCTTTTCCATCAAATCTCTGACAAGGTTCTTGAGAGCATAACAACTTTCTAGATCATGGTCGGGCGCACCCTCATGAAATAAACAATGAGCGGCAGCGTTGTAATTGGCTGGTAGTGGATTGGGAGGCGGACCCAAAGCTCTTGTAGTAACCAGACCTTGTTGCACTAGTGAAGGGTACAACTCGATGAAAGTCATCGGAATCGGAGGACATGGCTTGTACTGTCTCCTGTTGGGAGCATTCTGAAGAGATGCCTGATTCTTAGGTTGTTGATAAGTAGGAGCATTGGGCGCTCGTTGATAGTTGGCAGGAGCTTGTGCAGACTGATAACCAGGAGGTTGTTGATAGACCGGAGGTTGATAGACAGGAGCCGGTTGCACAGGCTAATATGCAGGAACTTGTTGATTGAAGACATGTGTAAAAGTAGCTACATACGGTTGTTGAGCATACTGAACCGGATAACCTTATTGTTGAACATAGTTCTGTTGATGCTACCAAGATTGATTTCTTCATCGGTTTGCAGATACAAAATTAGTTTCACCCTCTTTCTTCTTTTGAGAATTGAATGAAGGTTTCTTGGCATGATCTTTGGAGCTTGAACTACCAGCAGTACTTGACATTTTACCACTCTTCAGACCCAATTCAACTTTCACACCAACAACAACGATGTCAGAGAAGTTTGCAGTCACACTACCAACCATTCTTTCATAGAATTCCGGACTAACAGTGTTGACGAACTAGTCGGCTAACTCTTTCTCAGTCAAAGGAGGTTCTACTTGCGAAGCAATCTCTCTCCACCTCTGAGCATACTCTTTAAACGATTCAGAACTCTTATGAGACATACTCAAAAGTTGTCTTCGATCAGGATCCAGATCCATGTTATACTTGTAGTGTTTGATAAAGGCATCAGATAGATCTTGAAAACATTTGATACGGGATTGATCCAGAGTTAGATACCATTTTGAGGAAGCACCCTTCAGACTGTCCTGGAAACAATGTATCATTAGTTTGTCATTCTCAACATGAGCAGCCATTTTGTGGTAATACATAATCAGATGACTTTTTGGACAAGTAGCACCTTCATAACGGTCGAAGCTCGGAGTTTTGAACTTTAGAGGAATAACCAGACCAGATACGAGACATATATCTCTGGCAGCAGCGCCAAAGATTTGATCACCTTCCATCTTTCTCAATATTTTGTCCATAATTTCCACATTTTCATGAAGCTTTTCAAGACGCTCGTCTTCATCGTCCTTCACATCAGGAATATCATAAACCGGTTCATTGAAATACGATTGCACACGAGTACGAACAACAACTGGTGCAAAGGTCAGAATCACTTGAAAAGCTTTAGAAACCAAAGGAACGTCTTGTTGAACTGGTTGAGCAATAGGAACTGCATCAGGAGGAGGCACAAAACCAAAGGGAAGATCATAGGGAGGTACACTTGCAGTAGTAACAGATGGTTGAGGATCCACAACAGTATTGGTAATCTCAGAAACAATGGTGGACTGAGTATCCATCCTTGCATTAATGACCTGTAACATCTCTATAATCTGCCAAACACTTCCCCGAAGGTCTTCGAGTTCATTGCTAACACGATCAAACTCTTGATTTTGTTCCGCCATCTTTTTCCGAGCTCAGGCTCTAGTGTTGTACTGATGCAGAGGACTCAGGGTGACAAAACTGGAAGGCGAGAGAACCGAAAATAAGAAACCGGAAGGAAAATGCAAATGCAAAAAAACAAGATACAATGCAATGCAGTGGTTTCAAAGATTTCAACGATGAGTTGCAAATATTTTCTAGGAAAGCTGAAAAGTTTTTAGACTCTGAAATGTAAGATTTTTTTTTTGAATTTGCAAAGGACTGTTGAATTCCTTGAAACTGGGAGTGATATGATGTTGGGATGCAAAACACAAACACACAAAGAAAACAAAGGTCCTAGATTAAAGGAACATGAGTGGAGCCAAGGTCTACCCATCCCGAAAGGTATGTACTAGAGGTTAATTGTACATGCAGAACAAGGGTTCTAAAGAGGTGCCCAAAGTCATTAGTTCATCTTTCGAATATTATCAATTTTCCGACTAACTCGGTGGTTAATAATATTCTCAAGAGAACCTCTTTTGAGTGTAGTATCACGTAGCAACTATTTCGGGAGTAATCCCTCATAGCCATTGCACTACGTCCTAATAAAGCCAAAGTTGTGTTTAGGTAACTACGGTCCCCAGTATCACATGCTCCAATAAAAAATAGTGAATGTTTTCACAATTACTCGTTCAACAGTACTGTTTTTGAAAGGGCCTCAACTGAGCGGTGATTCTCAAGTCAGCTTGGTCGGGATTCCACTCCCTATAAGCCCAGTCGAATATATCACCTTCCTATAAAAATTGCGCTCAAGTCTGGGTGTAGAACTTATCTCACAACAGTGATACCCCAAGAAAGGTACAACAAAAATATAAATAAACAGATAATATAGCAAATAGCAAATAAACAAGATAGGGATAACCCTAAAAAAGATATGTACAGTCCCGAGTGAAATCGCCATTTTCTGTTGCGAAAATATCTTCTTCTTCTTCTTCTATTTTTGGCCATGTTTCATCTTCTTGCTCTCAATTTTGTTCACTTTTGCTGCAAAAAAAAAACAACAACAACTACACAGAAATGTTAGAAAAACTTACGGTTTTTGGTTGATGTTTGAGGGTTTCGTGGCTTGTTTTTTATCGTTATTGGTAATGTTCTTGCGGTTGATTGTAGGGTGATGATGGATTTCCTGAGCCCTGAGTTCTTACGTTTTGGATCCGTGGGTTTTTAGTATGCTTCGCGGTTTGGATCTATGATTTTCGTCTGGGTTGGAAAAGTTGGTTGATGGTTGTTTGATTTATGGCTAGTGATGAAACTTTTCTGAGGCCCTTTGGTTTTGCCTTGATTTCGGATCCGTGGGGAGTTTTGTGATTTTTTTGGTGATGAAGTTCGTGTATGATTTTTGTGATCCGTATTAACGACTTTTGTGATGGTTTTGGTGGCAATGGTGAAAGTTTTTTGAGCCTTTGATGGATTTTTTGTATGATTTTCGTCGTTCTGTGATTTTTGTACGTTTTGATATGAGGATCCCCAAATGATTTTTATTCTTCTCATTCGTATAGTAATTTCTTCTCTTAAAACGATTTTGAAGATTTAAACTCTTTCCTTTTCTAAATGAACATGTTTCAGCATGTTCTTGATGATTTTGGAAGGTTAATGATGCTGTTGGACTTAATCCGTTTTCAGATTTTAAATGGTGATGTATGTTTACCATTTTCAGAATTTGTCCCACATTGATGGTGATAATGTTCTGTTTTTGGAATTTTTTTATGCTGAGAATATTCCAATTTTGGATTCACTCTTGATGTTGTGTTTGTTGTTCGTTGATAATATTCTTTCATTTCTGGATTTCTTTGTGAGCTGTAATATTTGTTTCCATTTTGGACTTCTGGACCAATTTTTGAGATGTTTTAGAGCTGTTGGAATTCTGTCACTTTGGGCCGTGTTTGGAAGAAAAATCATTTTTTCTAAAAAACTCTTATTCTTCTTTTTCGGACAGAATTGATGCTGCTTTGATTTTGGTCGCCGCTGTCGGGAAAACGGAAGCTGGCGACGCATCTTCGTTGCCCTTCCAAAATGCCCAGTGATGAAATTACTCTGAGGGCAGTTTTAGAAAAATAAAATGAAGTCCTTTTTCGTTAAAAATCCTAAATTTCTGACATTGTTCAATTGTTTCTGCAGATTTTGGTTGAAGATTGAAGATATGGAGCTAGAGGCTTAGAATTATGATTTAGGATTAAAAATGATCCAATTTTGTTGTAAAATTCCAACTAATCCTTGTAATGTAATGATTCCAAATTAGCATGTTTGTATTTCTTGTAATTTTGCAACCATGTAATGAAATAAGGACTTGGTGTGAATTTACATCCATGAGTATTTGTGAAAACAACATTTAGAGAACTCTTTCTTATCCTAAAAAAGATGAATGAACAAACTTAACCATGAGCTTGACTTTGAATTTGGACTTGTAACCGCTATAGAAATCTTGCCATTTAAATCATACCATGACTTGAATTTCGTAGATAAAAGTGGATCAAGTTGAATTTTGTAAAGAGCATAACCATGATTTCCAATTTAGAATCTCTTTATTAAAACCTAGATCAATGATGTTTATCCAGACTTCCCTATCTTAGAACCTACCGATCTTTGACAAGAACCATCCGATTTCTTAGGATTAAAAGGACCAAAATCAAGAATACATCCAAAATCTTGCTTAAGAGATCCTTTGAGAAATGATTTGGCCTTGTAATAATCAAAGACTGTGAACCGGTGGCACTCTCTTATTCCATATTCATCATGACTTAATGGGCACACAAGATTATTTTTAAATTTTCTCGACACACCTGCAAAATGAACAAACTAGGCAAACTGGTTAAACGTTAGCTAAAACAAAAGATGATGAAAATGAAATGTAAATGATCACTAAATCTAAGGGTAAAATTTGGGGTATAACACCTATCTTATATTGTTCTTTTATGAATGGGTTTGTCTTCAATAAGACTTTTGTTGGACCTCCTCTTGTTTTAAAATTCACTTACCATTCAGGAGGAAGACCTTTTAATAGCATTTTCCATAAATTTTACTTGGAACATGGGTTCCTTTTCTGGAGCACCTTTCCTTCCAACATCGGGTTTTGGATTTACATGTCCATTATGTACAGTGTCACCCTCTTCTGGAATCCACCCACACCACCAGGTTGGTACCACACCCTCGTATTTTTCAGCTCCATGTTCTAGGGAATCTCCTCGGAACCTATAGCCTTATAGAATATGGATTTCAATTTATGTACTTTATGTTCATGTTGCAGAAAATAAACCAGATTATCTATATGATGGTCAATGATATAAATGTACATTATATTTTGATGTTAAAATATAGTAGAATGTTGTTTGCAAGTGAAAATCTTGATTAAGATTGCAAGGAGATTTTTGAAAGGGTTTAAGATTTTTTGTACTATGATCATAAAGAGTAATGCCCATGCAAGGTAATGCAAATTCATTTTCTTTCCTGATGTTTCTAGATTCCAAAGTCTCAAATATGTACCCGGATTCTAAAACCCAAATTTTCTTTACATAGATGGGGGTGCGTTTTTTATAAAGAGATTTGTTGATTTATTGTATTGTAGTGCTTTTGGATTCTAATCTCACGACGATGACAAAGAGAAAATTTGGACTCCCATAGGGTGTGTGAGTACTACTTGGAGTGTATAAGTTTCTTTATTAACATTGGGAAAGACTACAATGAGGCTTGTCATGAGGTCTCTAAGTCATATGTAGAGAGGGTATGGGACTTAGATCTGCCAAAGAACTCAATGAGGCCCTTATTTCCCATTTAACTTAGAAAGCACATGACTGACTAATTTGAGGGGATTGTTAGCATTTAGTGTGATTTAAACCTAAGACTTTGAGAGAAGCACACTACTTGTATTGAATGAACTAAGACTATTTCTTTGAAAGTTCTTCTTATATATTTTATATGACTTAATTACATTAAAAAAATCATGGTATATATCTATTTATACATTGTGTGGAATAACATTGAGTTATGTACAATCTAACTAACTTACTTAGCTACCCTAAATAACCCTAACTAACTTTGCTAAAAAATAGTTGCACTATTATATTTACTCTAATTTTATCTCACAAACCCAATGTTGTGTGAGAGAAAAAACCTCAAGTTTGGTTCTTAGGTCCTAAAAAGCATAAGTTGGTAAAGGTATAGTGAGAGCATTTGCAATTTGAGTTGATTCATGTACATGTTGAATTCTGAGTTTGTTTGTAACAACTCTTTCATAAATAAAGTGAATGTCTAGTTTAATGTGTCTAGTTATAACATGTAGTATAAGATTGTGTGATAACATGAGGGAACTTAGAGTATCACACATTAAAGTTGGAGAAATATGTTTCATATGGAGTTTAGACAAAAGTGACTCTAGCCAGAACAATTTAGGAGTGTGTGCTAGAGCTCAATACCCAGCTTCAGTGATTTATCTGTCCATAAACGATTGCTTCTTTGAGCTCCAAGGTATTTGATTAAGAATAAAGTAAATACATGAACTTAATATTGAAATTCTTTAATCGGGATCTCTTGCCAAATCACTATAAGCTCTTAGAGAGAATTTATGAAGTGTATTTGTAGGAGAAATAAGCAAACCATGTGTTGTATTTCTACTTAGGTATATTATGATCCTTTTGAGTACCCTCAAATGATTCTCAAGTGGTTTATTCATAAACATACACACTTTATTAAAACAATAAGAAAAATAAGGACGGGCTAATGGGACATATGCTAAATTTCCAACTATTAAGATGTACAAGGAAGGATCTTGCATTTTGTCAGATCCACGCTTACTCAATTTGCAGTGGTTGAACATGTAAGTTTTAACTCCATTAGCATCAATCATGTTAATTTTGGAGAAGATATCTTTGATGTTATTGGTTTGTATAAGAGAAAATACTAACTTTGTTGAACAAGTAACTCCAAATACAAGAGGGGGAAGGAGGATTGAATTGTGAAGTTCATAAATTGTGATTAATTTTAAAACGTTTTACTTTAAAAATGATTTATCTAAGTACAAAGATAAAAGTAGCAGAAAATAGGAAGAATGAAATAGAGAGAAATAAAATAAATCAACAGAAATAAAAGAGATAAAGATAGAGAATGTCACCAGGATGTATAGAGATTCAACGAAACCATTTTGTTGAACTTGAGACTTCACACACAATAGGGGAAAGAGGGTGAATTGTGTGGTTCATAAAAATGTGGTTTTGAAAATATTTAGGAAATAAAATCAGAGTTTAAAAACATTTTTTAAATACTTAGCAGTGGGAATAAAAAACAAAACATAAATTGCAAAAAATTAAAGACTTGAAGGAAAGAGATGAACACCACAGTATATAGAGGCTCAGTAAAACAAGAGAACAACCTACTCATCTGTCAAAGAATTGATCTTGAGAGTATCCAATAAATGTTGAGAGCTTTTAGTAAGAAAGACTCACAAACCCCTTTAGACAAGGAAATGATAGTTGACCTCAGCAAAAAATACAAGACTCTACTATATAATAGTTAGAGTATTCTCTTCCAAATGGTGAATCGAGGTAGCTAATCCTTTCTCCATACAATATATTGAAACAATTAGTTTTTATCTCTAATAATAAGGACCTTGGAGCGGTTAATATTCAAGTTCATAAACCTTGTAAGCTGTTACATTGGCTGAGCTCGCGAACCTTAAACTTTGGTTTATACTGACTGACCAATAACCTGTGAGATTTTAATACCAAGCTAATCTCAAACCTATGAAACTTTTAGTACTAGGTTGAGCTTCAACTTATCTTGGTTTTATCACGAGCTGACCAAGACCTTATTGAAAATTTCTATATGGGTTGAACAAAATGTTGTGTGTGTGTGCGTGTGTGTGCGTGTGTGTGTGTGTGTGTGAAAGAGAGAGAGAGAGAGAGAGAGAGAGAGAGAGAGAGAGAGAGAGAGAGAGAGAGAGAGAGAGAGAGAGAGAGAGAGAGAGAGAGAGAGAGAGAGAGAGAGAGAGAGAGAGAGAGAGAGAGAGAGAGAGAGAGAGAGAGAGAGAGAGAGAGAGAGAGAGAGAGAGAGAGTTGTGTCAAAACACGATTATGGATCAAATGAAATGGAGGAAGGGACCTTTATTTATAGGCTAGAGGTTGACTCAAAAGAAATTTTAAATAAATGCATTTTATGACAATCTAATTGATTGACACATGTTTGTAATCAATTAGAAGTTTGAAATGTAATCGATTGTAAGTTAAAAAAAGGAAGGAACATATATACATCATTAAGACGTTGTTCTAATTACTTGGGACTCAATTTTGAATTTAGCTAATCAATTAGACAAAGGTCTCAATCTATTAGATAAGTAAAAAAATTTCATATAGCAATTTTGACAGTTCCTAATTCATCTGGCACAACTTCAAAATGATTTTGAAAATATTTTCTTTTGGTAAAAACAGTTTGAAAATATATTTTAGTGTGTGTGAATGCTTTAGTCGTGCACTTTTACAATAAAGCCCACTTGCATTACAATTGTTTCACTCACTGCTAAATTAGAAGGGTCTTAAGCATTTCAAGACTTTTCCAGATGCTTTCTCTTTTGTAGACACTTGCTTGAGTAGCTTTGAGATAAGGCTTTAGTTACATTCCATTTGTTTGCCATCAGCAAATAGTTAGGTCCGTCAAACCCTAATGATTAGTTTTGCATCTTTATTTGCTTAGTCATTCATGTTTGACTTATCATAAGACATTAGTTGTCATCATCAAAGATTGATGTCCTTGTTAAAAGCACATCACCTGCAAAACAAGGTTCCACATTCTCCCAGTTTTTTTGATAATGACAACACATTTCTCAAGGGAGATGGTAAAAGAAAACAATGTGTGTGTGTGTGTGTGTGTGTGTGTGTGTGTATATATATATATATATATATATATATATATATATATATATATATATATATATATATATATATATATATATATATATATATATATATATATATATATATATATATATATATATATATATATATATATATATATATATATATATATATATATATATATATATATATATATATATATATATATATATATATATATATATATATATATATATATATATATATATTCGGAGTGATCAAACTCCCTTGAGTTAAATAGAGAGTATATCCTACTTGCCATGAGAGTATACTTCCCCCCTTTGACAAAATAAAAAAGGCGGGTAAAGATGCATTATGAAACATAAATATACAAACAAGAGCAATTTAGTCATTTAGAAAAGCAAAAACAATCACTCATATTATTACTAAGAAATTCAAATTATAAGAAGGGGATTGCAAGGAAATTGAAAGTACATGAAGGAAAATATTGAATTCCAAGAAAACATAGGAAACAAAAATCTAAGTGAGATTATCTACATCAAGATCATCATAGAAGAATATGTCATGTGGTAGTTTGGTTTGGACAGGAATGAAGTGGTGTACTCTTAAGTCGATCTTGTCATTGTTACATATATTTGCACACTTATGATTTTCAAAAAGTCTTTGGTTGTGAGTATTTAAGGGGAGTTGTTTGAGCTTTCTATTTCTATTGGTATTTCTTGATTTTTGGCTTTCCTTTTCTTCTCATTTGATGGTGTATTTTCATTGATCTTTCCATTTATTAGCTCGTACTTTATTGATGGAAGGACTGAGGTTCCTATAATGGTTATTTCTTCCTTAAACTCTTCATCCCCATACTCATATCTTGTTTCTTCAAGAATATTTGTGACTAGAATTCCATATGGAAGGTATGCATATTCTTTCTTGATTTCATCAAGTAATCAACTACCTTTTATGCATAGTTTACCTTTACTTTGTTTTCTATCAACCATACTATTTCTAGATCAACTTAGGTTAACAGACTAAAGTTTCCTTTTCTGAGAAAAAAAGATGTGATTGATTACATAATGAATAATTTGACTTTCAGGGTGAACGTATCCAATAGTGAATTGGTAAGGTATGCATGTTGATGGTTCTTTCATAAGTGAGGATGCAGTGATAACATAGTTTTAACGACTAGCTTTATCTCTAAACTCAATGATTCTATCTTCGTGAGGGAGATTTAACAGCTCCATAAATTCTTCTACCGAGAGGTTTATCCTATGTTTTCTTACTTCGCTTTGAAGTATTCCATAAGTGATATGAAGGTTTGAGAATAACATCTTTACAAGGGATATATAGATTCTTTTTGAAGACATACAGAGAAAGGTGGAGAGGTTGAGTTCTTCAAAGGTTTTGAAAATTTTACATTCTTTGAAATCTTTTGGAGCTAGGGTATGAACTCTTAGAAGGGTTCAGTTGGAAAAGTGTTGAAAGAACTTTGATTCTTGTTATCTGGTGGTGAAATCATCATTAAGGGGGCTGGAGGTGAAGCTCAATCTTTTTGGGTTCATGATGATTTTGTAAGCACAGTCTCACAGACAAGATTTGAATAAAAAATATGTAATGTAAAAGAGTGAGAAGAGAATATCTGTTTATAGTGTGTCATATGAGGATTTGAGCATGTATTCTTGGAAATCATTCAATGCACATTGTGCAGATTGAAAGACAAATCAAAATCTTTATTTTTTGTCTCATAATCGATTGAGTAAGAGATCCAGTTAATTATATCTTCAGTTTTCTCAGGGTTTTGTGCAATCTTTATAAATGTGGAGATTTGATTTGCTTGAGGCACAGAGTAAGTTTGGATTTGGTCTTAAAATATTCATGTCAAGCTTTTTCAATTGGTTGTCAGTAAGTGCCAACTGATTGAACTTACGTAGTTCAGTCTCCTTGGTGCATGTTGTACCTTATGTTGGATTTTTTTATTTTCAGAACAATGGTAAAAAATCGTATTTCTAGGTTTACAGGTCTGTGCATCCATGCTTAGCAAGGTAGACCTCACTTAGTGAGCCCTCACTTAGCGAGTGAGAGCCTCACGTAGCGAGACACTTTAACAGTGAAACTTTTCAGATTTTGTTTTCATCATAACATGAGTTTTGTGAATTTGTTTGAGGCGCGACTCGAAGCGTTGGGTAGCTGACGCGAAATACTACCTTAGTATGGTTTATTAAAGGTTTAATATGTGCCTAAAAATATGAAAAGTATGTTTACTTGTGATAAGTCTTACGAGACGATTATTAAATAATCAGGTAATTGTGAATTGATGGTTGCCATGTGATGGGTTTGTGATGTATGAATATTCTGAGTGAAAGTTAGTATGTGTTGATGAAAAACATGACAATTTTTGGTGATAAAATATCATGATGAGTTTAATAAGTTGTGAATTATACTTATGTGTATGAGTTGTGAATTGTCGGTATAATTATGTGCTAATGGACATAATTATATGTTTCAGAATGTTTGTATAAGTATATGATGAGTTATAATTACATGTTTTTGATGTGAGATGTGATGTGGTTTGTATAAGTATGTGTTGTGAATATAATTATATGTGTTGTGTCGAGTTGAGTAGTTCAGAAGTGGGGACTATTGTGAATGTTGTATTGCATGTTGTTTATGGTTAGAAGTGGAACCATAAATGTTGTTGTTATTGTTGTTGTTGCATTACTTTGTATGGGATGCATCATTTTTTATCGATGTGTTGAAAGAGGCGAGTCATTGGTTCAGAAGTGGGGATCGGTGATCGTCCGGGGTTCAAAAGTGGGGAACTCTGTTTGAATGAGGAACCATTGTTGAGTGGACGAGATCAGTAACAAACCTCTGATGTCCAAACTGGTACCACATGCATAAAGTCGATTTGTGAGTCACATTGCATACATAAAGGTTATGTGAATTGGATTGTTGTGCTGGTATATAATTAAATGTGTGTTGTTGATTTTGTGGTTTAAGTCACCCTTACATTCTCTTACACTGTTAATATATTTGAGGGTATTTTCACCCTTGCTTGTTTGTTTTGTGTTGCTCTGTATTGTGCAGATACTCAAGAAGAGTAAGTGCTAGTGTGAGTTGGAAGATGGCCTTGGAGCTTTTCTTCACTTATTTTATCGCTACTTAGTTGGTTTAATACTCTAATCTGTAACATCGAGAACATGTCATTTTATTTGTTTTGAGTTAATTGTTAGATCATGTTAATTTTAATGAGTATTTCAGTTTGATGAGATAATTGAAGTCTATGCTATTTATTTTGAATTCTGTTTGAAATTTTGAAAATAATTGAAAAGTATGTATGTTGTGTTTGAGTAGCATCCTAAATGTTAATTTTATTCTTTAAATTGAAGTCTACCTATTGTAAGACAAATCCTGTGAATTTTCTCAAGGGTTGCCTTCGGAGAAGGAAATTGAGTTTTAAATAAACTTAATTCTTAGAAAGTGATCCATTTTGATGGTACTCTATCACACTTCTTTGAATAAATTAACAAAATTGAAGTTATAGTTGAAAGAGTTGTTGTAATGGGAATTTATTTTAGCCAATGAATCTTCACAAAGGAGCACATGTTCTTTAATGAACAAGAAAGAAGATTACATGATATTGTGTGTAGATTATCGATTAAAGTGGAGATCATGAATCATAAGATTAATAGAAATGAGCTTGTGTATCTCCAATATTATCTTGAAGTCACAATATCATAAGATTAGAGTAAACCTAACTGATATTCAAAAGAATGAGTACGAAATACACATGTTTCAGATTTAGCCAGGCCCCAACGGATTTAGGTTTGGATTTTTTTAGACCTGCTGGGAAACTGTTAAAGTTGATGTTATTCGGCTTGTAAAAGATTTCTTCCTTTCTCCTTTTCTTACAAAAGCTGCTTCAACATCGTTTATAAAGTTGGTGGCAAAAAACAAGAATCCTCAATTCCTAGTTAATTACAGACCTATATGTTTGGTGAACTGCTATTAGAAGATACTTGCTAAAATCTTGGCCGGTAGTCTGAAGAAGGTTGTGGGCAGCATTGTCTCTACTGAACAGTCCGCTTTCGTCCCAGGTAGATGTATTCTTGATGGGGTGGTGGTTGCAAACGAGGTATTATATTTGGTGAAAAGAACTAAATGGAACTTTATGGTAATGAAGATAGATTTTAAAAGGGCTTACGACTGTGTTGCGTGGGGATTTCTTAGGTTTTTGCTTGAGAAGATGAATTTCGGGGATAGATGGAAAATGTGGATAGAGATGTTGGTGTTTAACAGATCTATGTCTGTTCTGGTCAGCGGCAGCACGACAAAAGAATTCTCAGTTGGAAAAGGTCTCCGTCAAGGTGACCCTCTGTCACCGTTTCTTTTCATACTGGTGATGGAAGGGCTCGCTCATTTGTTGAACAAGGTTGTGTCCCCGAGTAAGTACAAGGGTTTCATGGTTAACGAGGATAATTCGTACAACGTAGTTCAGTTTGGCAACGATACCTTTTTGATAGGGTAAGCTAATTAGGATAACTTGTGGAGTATTAAAGTGGTGCTTAGAGCATTAGATCTGGTGTCGGGGCTAAAAGTCAATTTTTCAAGAGTTGCATTGGTGGTATTAACTTGAGCGCAAATTTCCTGGACGCGACTTCAGTTTTCCTACACTGTGAGGTGATGAAGTTTACTTGTAAGCTTTTGGATGTGTATATTGGTGATAGTCCGAGGAAGGGTTCGATGTGGAAATACGTCATTGATCATGTGAGACGCAGATTATCTGATTGAAAAGGAAAGAACTTGTCAATTGGCGGGAGGGTTATTTTAATAAATTCGGTTCTCAACGCGTTACCGATTTATTCGTTGTCTTTCCATAAAGCTCCAACAATAATTATCAAGACTCTTCAAAGTATCCAAAGCAACTTTCTTTGGGGTGAGTGCTCTAGCCGTAAGAAAGTGCATTGAATAGATTGGAAAACCGTCTGCGCACCGAAAGCGAAAGAAGGGATGGGCATTAAAGACATCTCATTCTTCAACAAGTCACTATTACTTAAATGGAAGTGGAAATGTTTGAATGAAAAATGGGTGGTTTGGAAAGGCATTCTAGAACACAGGTATGCGAAGGCAGGTTTGTGATTGGCCATCACGGGTTACGAATGATCTAACGGCAAGAAATCTGACTCCATATGGTGAAGATATCTAATGACTCTGAGTTACAACTGAATTTCTGGCACTGATATGTTTATTGATAGGCTGAAGTGTATTTTGACATATCAGTTGGGTTCTAAACTAGTCACCTAAGGTGATTTTCCCTAATTTATTTCTTCATTGTGTCAGGTATAATTGTTCTATAGCAAAAACGGGAATTTGGTGTGGGTCGGTTTAGGAGTGGAAGCTAGATTTTATTTCTTTTCCTTGTGGGTTTGTTATGGAAAGGAAAAAGGAGGATTTATGGGACATTTTACAGACAGTGAGGCCGAAGGATGAAGTAGAAGACAATTTTAAGCGGGATTCAACGGAGTGTCCAATTTTATCGGTTTCCTCTTGCTATGAATCATTGTTTCAGGATCAAGTGGTGTATGAGATTGCAAAAGACATCCTGGTAGGGCATAAAGTGGCTTGGGAGGAGAAGATCCCGTATAATGTGCAGGTATTTCTGTGGAGATTGTTTAGGAATCATGTCAGCGACCAAAGATCAGTTGGCAAGAAGGCGTATATGGATTGGAGGGGTGTCTTCGTTGTGCCTTTCTTGTAGAAGGTCAAAGGAGAATATTCCTCACATTTTCTTGCAGGAAAAGTGTGGAAGGGGGGTTTGCAAGTGGTTTGGTTTTCAGGTTAAGCTTGTTGGAACTTGTTTAGAATCTTTTTGTAATTTCATCTTCTCCACTAAAAAAGTACTAGGTAACTCTTCGGGTATAGTGTGGGATGCAACAATATGATTTTTGTGGATTAGTATAAACAATCTTTCCTTTAAGGATAAGATTATGCCGGTGGACGATACGATAAATTCCATCAAATTTTTCTCTTGGAGATGGCTATAGGAACTATTTATCCAAAGTGTTCGTTTTATGACTGTATAAAGCGCCTATCAATTGTATTAACCGGATATTTTATTGATTCGATCTCCAGTCCGATTTTTAAAACACTGATAAAAGATGCCTCAAGCCTCAAAGACTCAACAAAAACTCTTGTATGGAAATGATTTTTGTGTCATTCAATCCTATATGTAAAGTATGCTCATGGAATGGAATGTAATGTTAGATTTCTTGAAATGAATTTTGTCTACAATTGAGATAAAAAAAGCTCATAGTCCTTGACCCGTATTTATTACATAATAAATATTTTCTTGCTCTTGGATAATGTTTGTTCCTATATAAACTATTTCTGGAAGCATGGCATAGGGAGTCAAAAACTTCAAATAGAACAAATCCATTAGTGACAGTTTTTAACTTCTTTCTGGAAGCATAACACAGTAGTAAGTGACGGTGATTGAGAAAATAGAAGTGAAAAACCTCTTAAAACCAAAATTAGGGATAAAACAAACCGTCAGTGACAGTTTTTAACTTCTTTGACTACTTATAGTGGCAGATGGAAACAGCCCAAACACTAAAATCTAAGTATAAAGGGTTGCCAGAGTAATTGAGCCAAACAATATCAGACCGGTATATATTTTAACAAAATTTCATTCCATCTGCTATTGTTCTTTTTTTATCCAAATACAAATGGTTACAAAATGCTTTCAATCAAGCATCATACACTTTGGAGGCTACATACATTAACTTTACTTTATCTGCATAACATGTGACCCTTTCTATATAACAAATAGAATCATATAAGCCAGAGAGCATTGGCAAATAAATTTTATTTTAAGTTCATAAAATCAAACAGAAAAAGCGCTCGGAATTTTAAAACTATTCTACCCCCTCAATACTCGGTTTGAGCTTAGGACAAAGTTTTCCTCGCCAGCAATGGTGGAATGTAATCGGCCTGCGGCCCAGCCATTATTAGTAACTCGAACTGAAGCTCGTGCAGGATCCCCTCCAACTACACGGCTTCCATCAACTTGCTTTTCAAATTCAGGAAGGCCAGCCGCCTTGTTTTCTTTCCTTTTTCTTCTATCTTCATCTCGTTCCTTTCGTAGCCAAGCTTCTATCGTTCTCTACATATTCAAAACCAATTAGGCACAGTTAAGTTAATTGTTTTCTCACAAAAAAGTCTAAGTTGCACAGCTTGACAATGCATTCTTGAGTAGCATGCATAAGTACGACAAGATACAGTGAGCGGCACAAAAATAACTGATTGAGAGAACGACAAAACAAACCATTAATGACAGTTTGCTAATTTCTTTGACTTTCTCTATGGGCATTGCTAATTGCAGCCTTCCATGAGCTACATAAACCTGATAAAGAGCATTGAAATGACAATAAGATTATTGTTCTAAAACATTGACATAAACACAGTTCAAAATGTAATTAGACATACAATATTTGTTGGCCAATCGTCAAGACCGTCAAATATATGTGTTGCATATATAATTGTGGCACCCCTCTCATCACATTCCTTTCTTAGAAACTTCAGAAGGTCAGCTCTGGCTAGAACATCAAGGTCGACCGTTATCTCATCCAGCAGAAGAACCTAGGTAAACAATGAGCATCCTTACATATATAAAACTGTTCTAAATTCAACAATGCATTGTAATTTATTAACGTCAAGAGTATAAGAACTTCTGTATACATAAAATAAAACATCATACCTTAAATGGTTTGAGGAGACCCATACAAATTTGCACTCTTCTTCTTTGACCATCAGATACTTTATGCAATCTCCATGAAAGATTGATATCTAATACCTGCCCATTTAAACACCAGAACAAATATATAGCAACAGTTTTTCAAAGACAAGTATATATGCATAGCTCGGGAAACCTTCTAGAAATTAGCAATGCATAGTCAGAGAAGATGAACATAAGAGATAATGATAAAGTTTTGGTTGAATCGAGCATAGACAAGCCAAGTCATTGTGCGGTTAAGCCATCTACCAATATCAAATTAGAGCCTTTAGATACAAGTATATCACATATCAAATACGAGTTTATATTAAAAGAAACCCCACGCGTTTATAGAAATGAACACAAAAACTAACCGTAGGTAAAATAGCAATGGAAAAAGGAGTACAGTTAGGAACTGAATGATAGTCGAATAGTATCTATTGTGGTTATACAGGAAACATTACTTACACCGAAAAATGTACTTTAATAGCCATAACGGGTACTCTACTATACTACACACATCTTAGCAAGCAAAGAGGTAACATATTATCAAACAACCGAACTCAATTCTACTAGCAAATAAAGAAAAATGGTAAAAGTAGTTAGAAATATTGTTATGTATTTTAAACAAAAGTGTCCTACAACTGCACCAGTAAACTCATCTGACATGAAGAAATTCACGAAAGGTAGTATATATCAAGAGTACATATTAAAACTAAGCAACCACCATACACATCTGAAATCTATAAAAGTTTACTAAAAGATTCATTGAACCTTGATTAGCTCTGCTCTTCTTTCAGGATCAATCCCAGCCACACCAAATATCATTTTCTCAGCAGAAATGTCCATCTGTATTGGAACTTCAAAACCAGCAAAAGCAACATCTCTTCTCCACTGTGTACCAATTCCAAAAAAATAATTCCAATCACCAACAGTCAGCAATTTGATAAAAACAAAAAAAAATCTCAATTTCCTATATGGTCCTAATTTTTTTAAGTAGTTGATTTACAACTTGTTTACAACAATGCCTAAATTTAAATAAATGATGCCGCCAGAGATTAAATCCTAGACGATTCCAAATTGTAACTGCTTAATTAATTAATAAATTAATTAACAAGTGTGTGGTTATGTATTATAATAACAGTTTATACTAATGGGCACAATGAGTACTTAAATAGTTTGATAAAAGCACTGACCTCACCACCAAGATAACACAAATCACCAGAAGATTCCAAAGCTGTATCATGAAAAGCCGATCTTCCAAGAACACGAACCATTTCAGGCTCCACCATGTGTTTCCCTCCTAATATCTTCAGAATTGTAGTCTTTCCGGCGCCATTGGATCCGACGAGAAGGCATCGATCACCGGAGAAGAGGTTGAGAGAGAAGTCTTGTATGAGAGGTTTGGAGCCCGGTGGAGGATGACCGTCGATTCCAGGATAAGTGAATTTCAGCTCTTTGATCTCAACTGTTGTTGGCTTTGAATCCGAATTCACGTTAAGACCCATTTTGAATTTTCAGGATTCAACTACAAAAACCTGAGAATGAGAATGATACACAAAACTCGATTTCTCTTTCTTTTTATGCTTGTTTTAGTTTGATTTATTTGAATTAAATTTAAATCGGTGGGGAGTTGAAAGTTAGGGAATGGAAGCGTGGTTGATTCTCAGACACTCGCGCTCTCAACAACTACCTCGTTTTTTTATTCTTTGTACTTAATGATTAACAGGCCGAAAGACTAACTTTATTTACTTTGGTCGGCTTGGTTCCAAAAGGAAAATTTGATTCACCAACGTTTAGATATACACCCCCTTAAATCAATTCAACTTGCTAAAATATCACTCATTTGAGGAACTAAATCAAAATATCCTCCCAAAAACACTTAATTTCATAAAGATAAAATAACTTTTTTCGTCTCTTAATTTTATTTTGGGGTCCAGTTTGATCCCTTAATTTAAAAAAGTGGCAAGTTGGTCTCTAATTTTTAAAATGGTGTCACGTTTACCCTTCCGTTTATTGCTGTTAGTCAAAGTTTGAAAAAAAATGTCACGTTTGTCCAGGTAGACTTGATGTTACTGACGTGTCTTAAAACAAATCTCATTTGACCTTGATTTCCATTACCCAGAAGATAAAACGTTTGCACAATAAACTTAACGAATCATTGAAGACGATTCAAGGACTCAATACGCGAAGGATTGAAGACGCGAAGGATTGAGGGCGGAGGATTGAATACGATTCAAGGAGATATTATCAAAAGGTTAGTTCATTTCTCTCTGATTTAGGGTTTACGAATCTGATAGGGCAATATCTACTAGAGGTTCAGATTTAGGATTTATGTAAAAAATTTAGTGTAAACTCTAATTATTTAGATGATATGATTAGGTATCACAGATGAATACATAACTCCCAAAATTCATCATAGTGCTGAGGTCACCGATGAAGGTCGTAGTGTATATGAGAATGAAGTAGTAGATGATTTGAGAGTAGATGTAGATAAATGAAGTTATTTTGAGCTAGTTGGTGTATTGAAAGACTTGGGTTATAAGGAGTTTGAAACAATATTTTACAAGGACCCTCAATTTGGAATGAATGCACTTGTTGATGACAATGGTGCTTTAGAAATTGCAGATCTTTATAAGGTACACCGAAATGTTAATATTTATATTGAACACACCTTATCTCAACATGACTACTGTGATATTGTTGTTGATGAAGTTGATGAGGACCCTGCTGAAATTGTCGATGAGGTGGAGGAGCTACTTAGTCAACTGCATAATGAAGTTGTACAAGTTGAACAAACCATTGTTGTGATGGAGGAAGGTGATGTTAGAGTTGATCAAGCCACTGCTGGGTTGGAGGAAGGTAATGTTGGAGTTGATCAAGAGAATCCTGTAGTGGATGAACATACTGTTGGAGTTGAGGAAATTAATGTTGGAGTTAAACAAGGGAATCCTGCAGTGGATGAACATACTGTTGGAGTTGAACAAGGGAATTCTGCAGGGGAAGAAGGTAATGTTGGAGTTGAAAAAGGTAAACCTGCAGTGGATGATGACTTAAGTTTATCTTTTGATGATAGTGAAGATGAGGACTACAATTATGATAGTGCACAAGATGTGGCTTTTGAGGATGAGTCTGATGGGTGTGATGAGATTGAGGAGGATGAATTTGATACCCTAATTGGTCATGAAATTGATGGTAATGGATAAGTCCAAGAACTTAATGATAAGTCTTTAGAAGATAAAGGGAGTGACAATGACAGTGAGGACATGCAAAGTGGTTGTGACAATGATGATAGTAGTGAAGTTCTAAGAAAAAAGCATCAAATTTTCAGACAACCAAAAGATATGTGGGAATGTACTTTAGTTCAAATGGTGATTTTAGGGAAGCAATAACAACTTATGTTATGCAAAATGGTAGAGACCTAAGGTTTGTAAAAAATGACAGAGTTAGGGTAAGGGTTAGGTGTAAAGTTGGTTGTGAGTGGGAGGCTTATTGTAGCAAGTTGTCAAATGAAGACACTTGGCAACTCAGGAAAGTAATTGACAAACACAGTTGTAGTAGAGAGTATATTGTGAAGTTGATGAGTACAAAGTGGTTGAGTAAAAGAATTCAGAATAGCTTGAAAAACAATCCAAGGTTGAGTATAAAGGATATTAAGGAGAAGACACAAAAAAAGTGGAATTTTGGGGTCAACAAAACCAAAGCTATAAGAGCAAGATTTGCAGCTAGAGATTATGTTGATGGTTCTTTTTTGGGAGATTACATAAGGGTCTATGAATACTGTCATGAACTATTAAGAGCCATTTCAGGGTCAACAGTTAAGCTCAATGTTGAGCCTGTACAAGAAGTTGTTGAGGATGAAATACCATATTTTAGAAGGTTTTACATATGCTATGTTGCGTGTAAGGAAAGCTTTAAGTTATGTAGGCATGTAATAGGTCTAGATGGGTGTTTTTTGAAGGGGTTGTGCGGAGGGCAGATTCTGGCTGCCATTGGGAGGGATCCTAATGACCAGATGCTTCCCATAGAATATGCAGTTGTGGAGAGTGAAAACAAGGATAGTTGAACTTGTTTTTTAGAGCTGTTAATTGATGATCTTGGAGGCAAAGATGAATGCCTGACTTACACCTTCATCTCAGACCAACAAAATGTAAGTTTTACATTTATTCTTATGGTTTTATGTGTTTTTGTTATGCTATTCTTGTTATGCTATAGTGTATGTTATGCTATATTGTTATGATACATTGTATGTTATGCTATTGCAGGGTCTGATACCTACTATGGATGAGCTATTGCTAAGGGTGGAGCGCAGGTTTTATGTTAGGCACCTCTATAACAATTTTAGGAAAAAGTTTCTTGGAAAGATGTTGAAGGACATAATATGGAAGCCTGCCAAGTCAACATACCCACAGGCATGGGAAAGAGAGATGAAGGGAATGAGGGCCATCAATGAAGAAGCATTTAAACATATGATGAAGACCCCACAAAGGTTTTGGAGTAGATCTTACTTTAGGACTGAAAACAAATGTGATGTTGTTCTCAACAACATGTCTGAATCCTTTAATAGTGTCATCTTGATGCAAGGGCAAGACCTTTAATCACTATGTTGGAAGACATAAGAATATACATGACAGAGAGATGGGTAAAATAACAGAATGAGATTTGGTACTTTGAATGAGCCCAACCCTCTCATACTCCAACAAAGAGGACCACACCAAAGAAGAAACTCTAGATATAATTAGGCTATCATGTCATGTAGAATCACATTATATATTTTGTTGTATAATTAGTTTATGTTTTTTGTTGTTGTTTGAAACATGTGTATTATAAGTTTATGTATCCTGTTGTTGTTTGAAACATGTGTGGAATGACTATGTATTTTATGGAACATGTGTATCAGTTTGTATTATGAAATGGGCCTGTTATGAAATGTATCAGTTGTGTTAAAAGTAGAACTTATTTATGGACCTGTTATGAACTTTCTGTTAAAAGCAAAACCAACTTATAGGTCATAATGTTTATGGACCTATCATAATGTGGTGTAAAAAGTGCAGACCAAAAAAATGCAGACCAACTTTGACAGGTCTATAACAGGCCAGGTAAACATAAAAATAGAACATACCAAATATATCATTGTGTGTTAAAATTAAGCTAATCTTCAACAGACCAAATAACATAATCTTTAACAATGCAGACCAAGTTAAAAATACTTTGACAGGATATTTAACAATGCAGACCAAGTTAACATAAAACTGATACAATCCAAAACTAAAACTGATACATTCATGTTGAACTGCAAAAAGTAAAATTAAAATCCACTGCATGATTAGAATCCAACTATTACATTCATGTTGAACTGATACAATCCAAAATTGATACAAACTTTAACTGAACTTAAACCTAATTCTTACAACCAAAAGTTAACTTAGTTCTTACAAACAAACCATAACATACTACTTCCAAACAAACCTTAATACCCTAACTAATTCTAACAACTAATACAATGATAATCATCACAAACATCAAATTCAAAATCTTTTTCAACTTCATGATATTATTCATTTCACTTTCAAGTTTCATCAACTTTTTCTCTAATTCTTCATTCTCCATTGTCACTTTTTCAATGTCCTTTTTTGCTTCATCAAGTCCCTTAGTTACCACACTCAGCCTATGCATCCAGAATTGCTCCTTCTCATCACCCACCTCCTCATAAAACCAACCAAAGAAATCACAACTAGCTTGCATACCTCCTTGTAAGTTTCATTGTTTAGAGGACGATGGAGAATGAATTTAAACTTAAACACAAACAAAATTTATTAACAGAATTCAAAAAGCTTGCATACCTTATAATTTGGACAACCCCAAAATTTTCCCCCATATTCTTAATAGTAGTTGCCTTTTGAAGAACAACCATGTTTCCACAATGGCATATGGTCTTCCATTGTGACCTACTACAAACATCTGAATATCGACTTTCCTGTTTTAGCATGGAGGACAAACAACCAGATTTCATGCTTACCAAAAACAAAAACCCTAGATTAATTTTTGGATTTGGGATTGGGAAGGAGGAAGGAACGAAAAAAATTCAAATTGCAATATGGGAATGGGAGGAGGAAGGAGAAGGAAACAACATGAAGAAGATAACTTGCCAAGTCATCTACCACGTACACAAAATGAACGGACGTTTGGGGACAACTAACGGTGAGGACTCAATTGACACCATTTTAAAAGTTAGAGGACCAACTTACCACTTTTTAAAGTTAAGGGACCAAACTGGACCCCGAGTTAAAGTTAAGGGACGAAAAGGGGTATTTTGCCTTTCAGAAATAACCAAACATCTGAAAAAACCAATTAAGATTTTTCAACCACCTGAATGTTTTGAAGATTTAGCTATGCTACCTTATTGTTTATGCTTTTAAGATATTCAAACTATCATCATATTTTTCTAAGTCAATCCAATGCTTCATGAAAAATTTTGGGGGGTTTTTTAATGCACCTTCCGAGCTACGATTGCTTTGACTTTTCCATTGCATTAGGGAATACGTAGGCACAGGATTGCGAGATCCTGGAGAGCCCCCTTTTGTTTTCCCTTTTCATTCATCCATTCCCTTAGCAAGTAAGCTTTAGATATACACACCATTTGGTTAGAACAACATGAGTGGATCCCGTTGAGTACAACGGACATGAGGGGTGCTAATACCTTCCTCTTGCGTAATCGAGTCCCAAACTTCGAATTTGGTTGTGATACCATGTTTTCTCCCTTGTGAGGTTTTCTTGATGTTTTCCTTTCCCTGTTGGGATAAATAAAGTTCGATGGCGACTTTGTGTCTTCTCCAATTGTTTTTCGCGTAGCGACATCCTTCTCTAATATCTTCTGATGCGTTGGTCTCAGCGGATCTCCTGAGTAGCATGCACCATGTACAAATGTGACACCTTAAAAAACCATCTGATGTACCATTCAATGTAGCTCCATTTGCTCTCTGTTGTGGTACTACGTGCCTCTTCCGGTACCAAATGACTCTTACAATCATCAAAGATGTCATCTATATATCTATGTGTCAAGGCAGGAGGAGCAGAGACATTAGGGTGTCTGGAAATTGTCTGAGTGTAGCGAAACTGCTGCATGACACGCTCGGAAAGATGAGAAGCGGCGAGACACGATCTGCGGCCTAACCATGTAGAGTATAACACGATCTCGTCAAATGGTTGTGTCTCGTGGTGATTAACAGAGTTGTTAAAGTGCATGTACTTAGCAATTAAATAGTTAAGATAAACTTTGTAAGGCTCGGTCTCCTGGTTCTCTCTGAGGGGGGGGGGGGGAAGTAGTAGCACACGACATATCCTCAGTGTAAGACGGTACACCCGCCCAACCAGAGATGCGCGGGAAATGTTGGAGGATCCAACCCTGAAATGAAAAGTTTAGAATAAACGAATCATCAGTAATGGCTTTGCAAAGATGAAATGAAAATGACAAAGAAACATTTAAAGACCAATAATTGTTATTGTCAGTAATGTGACACTTCCTGTGACCTATTTCGTCTTCCACATACAACCCTCTCTCAGCTTCGAGTATAGGTAGACCAAACAAGCGACCCCCCAATTGTACTCATGGATCCACTCGAAGTTCTTGAACTACCATAGGTAGACGATGTTTGTATAATTGGCACTCTTGTCCACAAAAATTGTAGTGCTAACCAAATATAGCAGGAATGCTCTCATAACATGTGATATATGGAACACCACTTGCTCATCATCACCTTCGGCCTACTGTGCTCTCAGGATATCATCCTCATATATATTTTTTCTAGTATTCAAATCTAGCATGAGCACCACTGGTCTTATCCAACTCGTCTTTTGCCTCCCCAGGATCAGTCCCCCGATAGTCTACCATCACCTCGAGTGCATTGTCTTTGGTAATCCTCCCAGGATATAGGAATCTCCCCCTGATTGCAAGATGTAGCAAACACGAGACTTTGTCAAGTGTGATAAACATCTCACCATGTAGGAGATTAAACAACGAGGTCTTCGAGTGTTATGTGGCCACAAATTCATTAAGCCTCGTGTGGTTGACCATAGTATGACCAATTATGCACAAGCCCTTCAGGCCATATAAGGATAAAACTGTCTGAAATCAATTCTCATTTGTCTGAGGAAAATCGTCAATCTTCCACCCGTGGTTAATAAACTTCTGTAAATCACGCTTTTGAAAAAAAATCAATGTCATAAATTTGTCAATTAAAATTAGCGTAAAAAATATAATGAATTCAACTAATGCTACCACTTCATTGCAAATATGTCTGTTAGTATGGTCTGGATATAGAGGTAGTAATGAAAAATCAACTGGGCCTCCTCCAAATTCCTCTGGCTCAGCATCCGTAGCAGCCTCACCCTCTGGAGGTGGCACTGGATCAGCAGCATCAGCAATTGAGGTGGGACTGGATCTGCAGCATCTATAGTAGGAGGTGGCATTGGTGAATCAGGTATCTCAGGCGTCTAAATAGGGGAAACCTGGCGCCTGCGAGAGGACATATGGAGTGATGCATCAGATGGTGAATCTCGTCTCCTACGGGAAGAAAAAGAATATGGAGTGACCTGAGGAGAAACATAAGCCTCAATAGTAGATGGCTCTGCATGGCTAGAGGGACTACGAGCCTACGGAACCTGCTCACTCTTCTCCCACCGTACTGATGCATGCTGAGCAACCCTCATATGCCTTAGTATATTGTGTCTGTCAAATATTATACTTGTAAGTTAAAGTAAAGCAGACAATTAGTGCAGGGAAACAACACCACAAGTTAGAAAATAAAATAAAAAATACTACAAAAAATTTCAGAGATGCATCTCCAGAATCTGGGAAACTAACACGCTGAAAAATTTCGGAGATGTATCACCAGAATTTTCTGCAACTCAGAAGTTGCGTCAATAATGTCAATGTACCCCATGCAATTAAAAAAAAACATGTTTTGATCATCACTTTCAGCCAAGAAACGTCTAATACACTATGTATAAACTATCTTAACTACTATTTTTACTCATTTCTAACTCTAATAATTGATTTCTACTCATTACGCAAAAACTAAAAAATTTATCTAAAACTCAAAAACCTTA
This sequence comes from Lathyrus sativus, assembly GCA_963859935.3. Taxonomy (NCBI): domain Eukaryota; kingdom Viridiplantae; phylum Streptophyta; class Magnoliopsida; order Fabales; family Fabaceae; genus Lathyrus; species Lathyrus sativus. The sequence goes on along the minus strand of OZ012740.1, from coordinate 546,449,305 downwards.
CAAAAATTGATGTTTCTGATGTTGATTGAAGTTCCTTTGAGCCTTTTTGATTGAGTTTTGACTTGGTGTAGAGAAAAAAGTGGAGAGAGTTTGAAGTTGAGTTTGAGTAAAATGAAAAATGAGGAAAATTAAGGGTCTGACGCGATTTAACCTCCTAAATATTCCGGAGATGCACCTCTGAAATATTTTAACGTTAAATGACCTTTTGGTGCGTACGGAGATGCATCTCCAAAATTTAAAGACATTTATATATTTTTGCGTAGTGGCTAAAAAACTTATGGAATGCATTAAGAAATTCTCAAACTTTCATCTTATACTTATAAGATTCAATTGTATTCTTTAAAGAGCTTATCCTTTGGTGATCACTCAATGAATATTTAAAAGTTTATTCTCTAAGAAATAATTTTGATGATTTCTTTTTTTTAATGTGATGAATTCAAATTTGAGAGACAACTAAAAATAGTACACTCGACACACTAGTACCAATAGTGCATGAGAATTTTTATTGTGATTACAAGGTTGTACATGATTGTCCTCCATTATAGTATAATGGACCACAATAACTCTTATTCCATCGTTTAGCTCATGTAATTGTCTAATAAAAGAAACTATATATATTCTCAAATTATCTCAGAATAAAAATACATAACACTTGAAAAGAACAAGATTATTTTGAGAATCCAATTTGAGAAATAAAGCAAAAGAAAAAGTTTTCACAAACAAATATTTAGCGAAAAAATCTCTACATTATCTAGAAAGAAACTATTTAAAGCATCAAGTGATTACATCGTATAAACACTCTCTATAGAATGCTTAAACACTTGAATTTGTGTTTAAATTTGTTTACATAATCTATTGAGTGATATATGTAAACACAAAAGCATATTTCACAAAAGCATTTTTTTTCTTTGATTATATTTTCTTAAAGGAGTAAGTTGTAGTCATATTCTTGAGTGAAAGAAAGAGATTGTTATAATCAGTTCTTCATGATTGAAAAATATATAGTATAAGTCAGTTGCGCTATAAGATAGTTTAGTAAAATTGAGATCAGTTGGATTATAATTAAAATATCTCAAGTGTGAAGGAACAGGACATAACTCTGAATTGGTGGGTGAGGCATGATAAATTCTTTGTATTTCTCTCTCTTCTCTTATGTATTTACCTCTAGCATTTAAATTTGAATTTATTTTTAGCTTAGCGTATGTTTGGTTCTAATGTTAAAAAAATTATTTTGAGTGAATTGGTTGTATAAAATTAATTTTAGTTAAAAGTGAGTTGAATGTAAAGTGATTTATGTTTGAATAAATTTATGCAAAATTGATTTGAATAGTAAATTTCAATGTAAAAATCAAGTTTAAATTTAAAAGCTAGAAATTCTAACTTCAAGTAGAATTAATTCTAGAGACAGAATTAATTCTATTTTAGAATAACCAAACACTTCAAAATCATTCCAAAATCAATTTTATACTTCTAGAATTACTCTTACCGCTTCCAAAAACTAAACCAAACATACACTTAAATATTTTGAATTTTTTTAACTCCATCATAATTCAAACCCCATTTCTTTTATTTTTCTCATATTCACATGAGCATACAATATATTTTAGAGGGCTTTATGATTTGTTTGTATTTACACATTACATGGAGCAGGTTTAGGTTTAAAGGGTATTTTATTTGTTTAAATACATTTTTCTTGTACTGGTATATCCTTAAATGGGCCCATAAGGGACGATGGGAGATAAGGGATTTGAGTTGAGTCCATAGCGTCTATCAGATCACCCATTTCTTAATTTGGGTGCTCATTTACTAGATATGTCTCCCTTTTCATTGAACATGTCACCTATCTTTAGGAATGGTATTAGACTATGGGGAAGTGGGGAATAATGTGTCCTCACTCATTACCAATAAATAAGGGGTCCTTTGACCATGTTCTCAAAAATAGTGTGGATTAACCATCCAAAGGCTTACCAGCAACAGTGAGAGGAATGAGTACCTGTGAGTAATAAATTCTTCTCTTTTCCTCAGCAAGTGGTTAAGGCAGATATTGTTAATTTCCCGCCATAGTTGGACCAGTGATCGTGTCAAATGGAGGAAGTTGAGAAATATTCTTAGGGACCTTCACAGGCTTAGTGGATTCCTTAGTATCTTTGTTGGCATCTTTGGTGGATATGGTTGACGAAGCCATTGTTGAAATGTGAAGAGGGAATAAATGGGTTCTTTGAGGTAGAAGAAGATTGTGAAGACGAGAGTTTAGAAAACATAAAAAGTAAAAAGAAATGAGAAAGAGAGTATTTATAAGGATGGAAGTAGGAACATTTCTAAGATGACATTAATGGTTAAAATTGGAGTGGGACACATGTTCTTTCCACTATCCTTGATGAAACAGTGACAGTTAATACATAGCCCCATGATCTCCTAGGGTCTAGGAGGCGTGATGATGACAAAGATTCTCACGTGGGTTGAGGGGAAGTTTCAGAAAAGCGTAATCATGACCATGACATCATATGTGTGTTGAAGAAGGAGAACCATTTTATAACATTGATTCATTAGAAATGTCAAATCGTACATGGATCATTTGAGGCGTCAAATAAGACTATCAAAAATGTCTTTTTCTTCAGTGACGTCGAAAATGGCATTTTCGGGGGGCAATTTGTTAGCTCCCAAATTCGACGCCTAGTTTGGATTAATGGAAACATTAAAGAAAAATAATTTATATGAAGTTGTGAGAAGCTTCGACAAAATTGTGAAACCTGGTTGTTTTTTGTTGAAGTCACCTTTTTGTACAAGGAGAATATGCTGAACGGATTTGGGAAAATATTCTGTCTTGGAAGTTAAGTCGATAGAGAATTACTAATGATGTTTTGGATGTAAGATTTGAATTCAAATGAAGGAGGGAACTTTGTTCTTATCTAGATTTTTGAAAGAGACACATGGAGCATTTTCAAGAAAAGAAGACATGTCGAGCACCACTTGTCTTATTTCTGTAGGAAGGCCGTTAGGGGTAGTTAGTTCGATCATCATAAATATGAAGTGTTAGTGTTAGGATTGGGGTGTTCAAAGTTGTACGAAGTCTCTAAAAATTACTCAAAGTACCCGTGTGTAGAGAAAAGAGTGTGTTGAGAAAATGTATGTTTGATAAAACACCATATCTTTACACTTTAATTCGAGTTTTATCTTTTTGTCTTCTTTATCGCTCAAATTATTTTTCAATGCATTTACTTGTTTATTGATTAAGTTTCTACAATTTACTTTCTTTAAATTTTTAAAGTCGTTAACTTTTAGATCATGAATACTATTGAAGTATTCACTAGTTTCCAAACTTTATTTTAAGATTTACTAGCACATGTCCTGGGATCAGTATGGTCGATCCTGTAAGTAACCAAATTCTTTTTTGATTTGGAAGACCAATGGTTGTTTACTAATTTTCACGGTAAACATATACCCACATACATCCTATAAATTTCTTGCCTGGAGGTAAGGAGGTGAAAGCCCATGTGTGATTGGCTTGCAAAGCTTGAATTTCAGCTTCCATAGCCTTGACCCAAATGAGGCTTATCACTAGCTTGCTTATAAGAAACAGGGTCACAGGCAGTGGTAATAGCATAAATAAATGAAAATTATGTAGGTGAAAGATGATCATATAAAACATATTTAGAGATGTCATAAATAATAGATGAGTTAGATGCATTACAAATAAAATCTTTTAAAAAGGCAGGGGCAAATTTAAGTCTGGTGGACTTTCTGATGGTGGTAAGCTTAGGTAAACTATCAAGATCAGGCATGGGTGGTGTATCATGTTGTTGAGGATGTATTTATATGGAAGAGTAAGATTAAGGTGTGTTGGGGGAAGCACGATTAGGAGGTAAGTTAGGTTGAGTGTCAAGAGGTAAGGGTGTGTTATTGATGTTGGTAGGGGAACTGACAATATCAACAAGGTCAGGTATGTGTTAGATTGAAGAATTTATGGAGATTATGGGATCGAAAATAAAGGGAATAAGGGAGTTTTTTGTGGTTAAAGAAGGTTTAATATGTTTGGGCTGATGGGAAGAAGGTCTGTAAGGAAATATGTTTTCATGGAAAATACAGTTCCTTGAAGTGAAAATGGATCTGTTGTGAAGATCAAACAAAAGGTAACCTTTGATGCCCATAGTGAATCCTAGGAATAGACATTTGGTGGCCCTAGGATCCAATTTATCTCTATGTCGAAGAAGGGTAGAAGCATATGCAAGGCAGCCAAAGGTTTTAAGATTAGTGTATGAAGGAGGTGTTTTGAAGATGAGCTCATAGGGTGTATGATTTTGAATGTTGGGGTTGCAGATTCTGTTGATCAAATAAGTGGCATGGCATAGGGAAAACGACCAAAAACATTTAGGGAGTTTGGCATGAAACAAGAGTGATCTGGTGACATTAAGTAAGTGTCCATGCTTTCTTTCTACAATAGAGTTTTGTTGAGGTGTTTCAACACAAACCCTTTGGTGTATAATACCAAGAGAATCATAGTAAGAAGGCATGAGAAATTCATTACCATTATCACTCCTAATGACTTTAATTTTACAAGAGAATTGAGTATGACAATAAGAGACAAATTTTTTAATGTGAAGTCTAGTGTCAGATTTGTTAGTCATAAGAAAAAACCAAGTGTATTTAGTAAAGTCATCAACAATGGTTAAAAAATAATTAAATCCATCCATAGAAGCAACAGAAATAGGACCCCATGTGTCCATATGCACTAAGTCAAAGCAATTATTGGAAACTGAATTACTATTAGGGAAAGGAAGTTTATATTGCTTGGACAAATGGCAAGTGTTACGCATAGAAGTCTTATGATATTTGATAACAAGAAATTGTTTAAACATAGTATGTAAAACCTCATTGAAGGGATGCCCTAAATGATGGTTCCATAAGGAAGTATCTATAATGGCAGGATCCTTAATGCTAACATTGTTACAAGTATTGACATATGTGAAAGTGTGCACAGAGTGTTTATGAAGAATGTAAAGATTGTTATGCAAGGTCACTTGTCTAATCATCTGCTTGGTAGACACATCCTGAATATAACATGAGTTGTATGAGAAGGAAATGTTATAACTAGAATTATGACAAAGTCTAGAGATGGATATCAAGCTGAATTTAAATTCAGGAATGTAGAAAATATTATGCAGATGCAGAAAATCATTAAGAATAACATACCATAATAATGAGCAGTGATACAAGTGCCATTAGGAAGATAAATATGGACAAGATTAATAACAAAGATATTTAAAAAGCATTTAATATGAGGGGAAACATGATAGGATGCACCTTAATCAAGGATCCACATAGAATAGTTTTGAAGGGTACTACTTGGATTAACAATACCTAAGATTACTCCCTTTTCATGATTGGAAGACTTGTCATTCTTGAGATGTGGATTATCCTTTCTATATTGTTGAAAAAGCAGCAAGAGGTGTTGGTAATCCTCCTGGGAGATAGCTTAGGAGGATTCTTGGACTCTGATGAAGGCTTAAGGTTCTTGTTCCTATAGTCAGGTGGAAAACCATGCTTAAAATAATAGGTTTCCACTGTATGGTTGGTTTTGCTATAGTTGGTGCACAACAAAGAGGTTTTGGAGTTGGCTTTACCTTTACTTCTAGGATTTGTATTGTTGGCAGAAAGGATGGTGAAGGTAGGTGTAGGGGAAACTAAATGATTAACCTGTTACTAAGCAATGGGAGAATACACTCGACTGATGTTTGGTAAAGGATCAAGGAGCATTATCCTTGTGCGAATGCTATGATAGTTGTCATTTAAACCTTTCATGAAACAAGTGACATACTCCATATGTTTAAAATTTCACACAACCTTAGCCAAATCACAGGTACAAGGAATGTGGCAAGTGCAAGAAGGATGTCGCACCTCGAAAAATGATACGACCTTCCCGATGGACGCGGAAAACAGACAGAGTCGCCACCAAACTTTGTTCATCCCAAAGAGGGAAAGGAAAATATCGATAAAATCTTTAGGGAAATAACATGGTCATTGTAACCACATCCTAGGTTCAGGAGTTGGTTATGTGAGGGGAAGGTATTAGCACCCCCTCACGTCCGTTGTACTCAACATGAACCTCTTAATTCAATTCATGAGGAATGTTAGCCAAGTTTGTTTGTTTTCTTCTAAGACGGATAATGCTAAAGGTATGAGAAAAAGGATTTTGATTGCTAAGGAGAAATGAGTGGTTTCTTTATTAGGGTGCTCGCTAAGGATTGGGCTCTAGGCCTACGTATCTTCACTTGTAAGAAGTGAAGAATCAGAATGTCTGTAGTTCATGGGACTACGATGAAAAATGAGAAGTTTGCTCGCTAGAATCTCGTAATCCTATGCCTACGTATTCTCAACAGGTATGAGAAATCAGAGCAACTGTAGTTTGGCCTACGGGTTGTTGGTATTTTCTATGGACGATGCCAACGTATGCATTCTAGCAGATAGATGTATTGCAGCTTGCTCGTGGAGTCTTATGCGTTACCTGTTTGCGGTAGAACGGACGTAGCATGTCCTTTTAAGAAAGAGTTTTGATCGCACAAAGGCGAGAAGTTGATTTCATGTGTTAATTGTTTATTTGGATGATAATTATTTGAATGCTTAAGAAAGATTCCTCGGGCATAAATAATCGAGAGAGAGAATCGAATAATCGACTCTCTCTCTCTCTCTCTCTCTCTCTCTCTCTATCTCTATCTATCTATCTATCTATCTATCTATCTTTCAACCTTAGTTATGACAGAGTTTTGATATAGTTTAAGTATTTTAAGCGGATAACGATTACTCAAAAGCTTAAGAAAGGCTCTTCGGGCCCAAATAATCGGGAGAGAGAATCGAAGACTCGACTCTCTCTCTCTTTTTTTCATCTAAGTGATTGATAAAATAATTTTGATTCAGTTTATTATGAAAATAGTTTGATGTAGCGTTTAATCTTTTAGAGAAGACAATTAAACAATCGAAGAGAGAACTCGAAGATACCAATCCAACTCTCTTTCGATCTTTTATTGAAAGAAAATGTTTCATAGTTATTAAGTGTTTTAATTTGATTTGAAAAAGATACTCGATATAGATTGATGTTTGAATTTGCGCGCAAAATGATTAAGGATTTGGACCCAATGGGATGTATGACCTAATTGACTAGGGCAAGGTCGATGGTGACACACGAGGCGTTCGATTTACAAAGTTGGGGTAGGGTTTGATATACGGATCAAGTATGATTTAGGGTTTTGGAATCCAATCAATACGCAAAGACAACATATAAATAAACAAGTAGAGGAAAGTAATCAGTTTTTAATCGTGCGTACTAGAAAAGTTGACTAGTCTTCTAAGCGACCAACTAGAAATAATTGGTCGAATAGGTCTCACTGTAAGGAAGCCCAGGAGTAAGCTATAAATATTGTGTATGGTGATCAAAAGATTGATGGTGATGCCTTTAAAAAAGGCAATTGACTTACAAGGTTTAAAACATGACTCGACGTTGAATCGAGAATTGTTTTTAAAATGGTTTGAATGTGCAAATGAGATATTAATCAAATATTATTATGGTATAAGCATATTATATGAGAAAATCGCATAACCAAAATAAATAATCGAGAATTACACAAAAATACCAAACTAAACAACACTCAAAATTACTAACTAAATTAAATATGAATATTTAATAAAATTAATTAATAATTTAATTAATTAATATTAAATAAATATATTTAATTTAATTAAAAATACACATTTTTTAATATTTTTTTTATATGAATTAAACAATAATAACTAATAGAAAAGAAACTAGATTAAAAACAATAAACAAAAAAAAACGAAAACAAGCAAAATGGGCTGAAGTAGCTAGCAGAGTAGGGGTGTAAAAAGCAAATCAGTCCCTAAGCCCAAGTCAAAAGGCCCATTTTGCTGGGTGGTCTACCATAGATCCTTAGTCAAAATGTTGACTGTCCAGGAAATGTAGGGCACAAGATCCATCTCAAGTCAAATGGCTGACTTCATCGTAAGACAACAAGGTGAAGGTGCACGATGATACCTCTATGTTGGCACACACATGATCAGGCTTTGATGAATCAACACATAACGGTGACACATGTCACTATCTTGAACTGTCCCCACCATACATTAAGATACACAATGCTTGGAGGTAGGGCTGAAAATGAGTCGTGTCGAGTCGAACTCGCCTTAACTCGACTCGACTCGTTAAGAATTGGTTCAACTCAAATCTCGGTTCAAGTTCGCCACAAACTTTTTTTTAAGCTCAAAATTGACTCGTTAAAAGTTCACGAACTATTCGGTTCATCTCGTTAGGTTCATTTCGTTAGACTCAACTCGCTTGCTTCACGGACTTAAAAGTCATTTTTAAGTCTATTTTATTTTTATATATTTGACATTTCAAATTAATATTAAAAAAACAAATATTAAAATAAAATAAAAATTATGAGTATGAAATTTAACTTTATTTCAAAAATCTATTAATTAAAAAAATACACAACTTTCAAGAGACACATTTGAAAATCTAATTCAAAAAACACTCAATTGAAGTTTAAATTTATCTCAAAAATCCATAACTTCATCAAATATTTAGGAAACTTACAAGTTTAATGAAATAGTACATAAAAAATTACTACAAATTGATACATTTTTATCACAGAATGATTACACCACTTGCAACTTGATCTGACCTGATCAGAAGGGGATCACTGGCTGGCCACTTGCAACTTGATCTGACCCATTCTCCTTGATGTTCTCCGATCCTATGTCCAGCTAATTCGACCTTAGCACTCACCTCTCAGAGGCTGAAAGATAGGAGTGATAGTTCGAGAAATTATGATTGTTGGGAGTGACAACCACTCACCTTTCGTCTTTGACACTTGAGGTCACACGACTCGTATTTCATTTGAGGATTTTTCCATCCTTTCATTTTTCATATCCCTAACTTTTGCCTGGACTGACTCTTTTGAGTTCTTTTGGTTTTTTGAGTCCAGCGGGATGCCCTCATTTTTGCCTAAGTCAATTGTTTTCTTTTCTTGACTTAGCGGGCTTTTGATTTCTTTTTTCTCTTTTCTCTTTCGAACAAGTCGTGTGACGTTGGTTGTCTGACTCATTGGGGAATAATGTGACTGTTTCACTCCTGATGCTTAACCACCACGGTTTCTCTGGCACAACCTCTAGAGGTGTGACTGATCCTCGAACGGACACTCCTTTTGCAACTTGAACGCTCGGTCAAATTAGCTAACACCTACCCTGCCCCAGGTTAAGATTGAGGGTTTTTCATTCACAGAAAGAAACTCCTACTACAAGGCTCAAAGGGGTTGACAAGGGATTATCTTCCTTATATCTCCGGTGTTTAGGGATTTGAAACAATTCCTGTACATCATCAGCAGGTTTTGTTTCAAAAAGCATACAATCAGGATTTTGCATGTCGTTCATTTTCGTCATCCTCCCCGGATTCCTCTTAACCAGGCGTTGGACATTTGTAAAAACAATTAGTGAACACAAATGGATTTAATCAAAACATGCATATTTATTTCATTATCATCAATTGAATGAAAACAACAAGTTTTACAAACAAGATTGCATTTTAAACAGGAAAGAAACTACAAACGTAAAGAAATGACAAGATAAAACAAAGACAAATGCCAGCTTCCGAGAACCGGGCTTTCACATCTGTCCTGCTGCTGAACCAGCTATCTTCACAATCAGTTGTTAGAGGCAGCCTGCCACTGTTCTGATCTACTTTTAACGGCCCACCCGAACTATAGAACTCCTCTTTGCCCACCATACTCCAGCCTATTCATGGTTTGGCATTGGTTGTTGTGTAATATTGGGCCCTTCCGTACCAAAATTAATAGCAGTGCTATCAAGCAAATCTTGCACTTTATGCTTGAAAGCGTGGCAGTTTTCGATATTATGGCCGGGTGCCCCAGAGTGGAATTCACAATGCTCATTAGCGTTATAACTGGGCGGGGGGATCCCTGTCGGAGGAGCAATCGTTCTTTTCTCGACCAACTGTAACCGTAACAAATTCTGAAGAAGCTCAGTGTACGATACTGGCGGCGGATCAAATACCCTTTTCGGCTTCCCGTTCTGAATTCTTCGCTGAGCCGGATGTTGTTGCCCCTGCTGCTGCGGCTGTTGCTGATGTTGCGCGGGGATTGTCACACTTGCAACTTGTTGCGGTTGGTATTGCCTCCATCCCCTATTTCTTCCCCGAGAGCTACATACCGAATTGGCATCTTCCTGTTTTCTACCCCCGAAAGCTTTCTTATTGCTTCCAGCTGAAGCAAACTCTCCCGCTTGAATCTTACCGATTTTTATCCCGTTTTCTATACGCTCCCCCATCAGGATCCATTCGGAGAAGGTACTCATTGAGAAGTTGAGCAGCCGGTCATAGTACATTCCTGAGAATGTCCCTACGAACAAGTCCATCATTTCACGCTCCACCATAGGAGGTTGTACTCTGGCAGCCAAATCACGCCATCTCTGGGCATATTCTTTGAAGCTTTCACTGGGCTTCTGAGAGAGGCTTTGCAGCTGAACCCGGTTAGGGGAGAGATCGTTGTTGTATTGGTAATGCTTCACGAAAGCTTCCGCTAGCTCTTTCCAGCTTTTTATCTGTGTTGGCTCTAGGCTCATATACCATTCCAGCAACGGCCCTGACAAGCTGTCCTGGAAGAAATGCATGAGCATCTTTTCGTCGTTTGAATACGCGGACATCCTCCTGTAAAATGAACGAACATGTACCCTCGGGCACGTGTCCCCTTTATATTTATCAAAAGATGGCGCTTTGAATTTCAGAGGTACCCTCAGCCCTGGTACCAATCCCATATTGGACATATCCAGCCCAAGAGCATTCTGGCTGGCTAACCCGTTCACTTTCTCTTCTAGCAATCTCATCCGATGGTTGTCATCCCTGGCTCTTTCATAACCCTCGTTCTGACCAGAGAACACATCCTCCTAACGATCCTCCCAGCGAGGTACTGCATCGTATCCAACATAATCTGCATCACGGCCCGGACCCGTTTGGAAGTACCTGGGGTCATACCTCAGATTGCCCGTCTCTTGAGCGTTGTATGCACTAGTTCCATATCCACGATTACCATAACCATAGTCACCAAACCCAGCCTTGGTGCCAACAATGTTGCCATACCCCATGTTCACACCATTGAAGCCCTGGTTACCATTAATACCATTCATTTCGACATTCTCAACGCCCCCATTGAAACCCTGGTTGACATTACCCACAAATACCCCAGCAGTATTTGCATTGGCATTCATATTACCGGCGTTCCCACCTCCACCTACAAGACCAGTTTCTCCAGCATTCAAACCGTTTACGGGAATAACATAAGCACTTTGACGATTCTCAACTCGGGGAGAAGCAGCAATATTTTCACCATGCGGTGTCCCGTTGTTTTCAGCCCGTGCGACTATCGGTTGAACCAGATTCTGCAGCTGCTCTTGTCCCTTGGCGATGGTCTCCATGGTTTGCATGAGCAGGGTCATCCTGTCACGCATCTCTTGCATTTCACTCTGCACGTTGTGCATAATCTTCTTCTGATTAGTCCTTGTGGAATAACGATGGATTCGTTGATCTGCAATCCTGAAAATACCTGAAATGGATGCAGGAGATAAGATACACGGATCACAAACCTGTAATGCAAATATGAGTATGTATGCAAAATGCAATATGTGCCTGTGCATTGGGGAATATTACTCCCCCCATTCTAGTGCTAATACATTTGATACAGGTGTTGCACCCTAAAATTTGCTCAACCTTACTCCTTGGTTTATGTTTCATTATCATTAGCATTTGCATATAGAGTCATGTACATAGACTAACCATCTACATAGCATAAGCATAGCAAGTCATTCAACAGGGGACCAATCATTATTATCATCCCTAGAAGCCTATCAAGAGGTTATCATCCCAATTCAATCTCATTCAAGTCATCAGGAAAGAATTTGAAAGCAAAAAGTTCAGCAGATCAAGCTTTGAGTCCATCTCCTAGCTGAGGGTGTCTGAGGATCAACAAGAGGGTTATGAGCTGTGGATTGAAGGCATGGAGAGCATCTAGACATCTTGGAGGATTTGGAAAGTCATTTGGAGAAGGAAACAAGTCATTGATGAGAGCACAAGAGCTATAGTTGAAGACAGTCAACTAGGGTTTCATCTGGGTCAACCCTAGGTCAACCCTAGGTCAATTGACTGACTTAAAGGGGCATTGAAGTCTATTGGAGAGATGTGGGGTTCATCATTGGACATATAAAGAAGGATATGGAGATATGCCAAGGAGAATTCAAGAGAAATCAAGGAGAAGAGGAGTTACTAAATTAGGGTTTCTCTGTAAAATCCCCTAGTTTAGGTCAAATTTCCAAGCAAGATAAGTCAAAATGCTAGCTTCAAATGGCTTCTTGGCCAACATTAAACTTGTAGAGGATCTCAAGACCTTTAATTTGAGTGGTGGAAGACATCAAGGAGATTTATAGAACTCAAGTTATGGTCCTTGCAAGTTACAGGTCATCTGGGGTATCTGAATTTTTGTCTGTGAAAGTGACTTGACTTCCAAGCTAGTTTTACCCCTCAAGGAGATTTCAAATGAATTCTTGGTCAACATAATAATTGTTCCTCATTGTCTTAGCTTTCTAGAATGGTATAGTATGACTTCATATGATGTGGAGAACTCAACTTATGGTCTTGGCAAGCAAAGGGTATTTTGGGCATTTGTGAATTACAGGTCATTTTAACCTATGTCCAAAAGTCATACAAGGAGGCCTCAAATGGAAAAACTTACAACATCAAACTTGCTCCAAATGGGATTTTAAGTCTAGAAAGAAGGTCACAAATTATTGGAGAAGCTCATAGCATGAAGTTGCATAATTGGTCAAAAGTTGAACTAAAATGGCTTATAAAGTGAATAAATTCAAGATGGAAAATGGTTTGGGAGATTTATGAGTCCAAATGGAGACTTCCAATATATGATTTTGAATGGAAAAACAATTCTAAGAACAATGGTTCAAACACTTTTTTGAGTTTAGAAGGAAAAAAGAAAGATATTCATGGTTACTTGTAATTGAAGAAACATAACCAAAAGGGATCAAAGTTGGAAAGCAAGGGAATGTGCAAGATGGATCTAGAAGTTACCATTGGGGTCTATATATTCATGAAATGTGCATTGATCAAGGGTTGGCTTCATTTTTCACCAAGAATTTCACAAACTTTCTCATTCTTTTTCATTGAAGTTTCATTCCAATCTCACAAATTCTTCACCAAATCATCATCATAATCAACTTCCTCATACTGTTTCATCATCATAGAGTATAATTCAATCAAGAATCAAGTGTGAATCATCCATTTTCGAGCACTTTCTTCATCAACATCAAAATTGAAGTCTCCATTGGACAGCACAATTCAAGCCAAATCTCACTCAAGTGTTGCATACAGAATTGAGTATTGAGTGTGTAGATCAAGATCCAAGTCTTGGAAGCCTCAGATCCACAAGTCTCCATAGCTGTTTTCAAGCTTTTACACCAGGTATGTTTTCATTCAAATTGCTTGATTCAGTTAGTTAGGCATAGCTTTGTTAGTTTAGACATGATGTAGAAGGTTAGTAGAGCAATTAAGGTGAATTTGGAGAGGTTTGGTGATGTTGATTAGCAGGTGCCATAAACTGTTAGGGCTTGAATCTCTTAGGTTAGTGCATTAGAATGCTAGGTTGATAGTGCAGATTAATTGCCATTATGCATAGATTAGGTTAGTGCAAGTTTGAGGGAGAATTGTGATGGTGCATCTCAGTGTATATCCATGGTGGCCAGAACTTGCATCGATTGGGTTGAATGAATTGTTGAGTTTCAAATTGATCTAAGACCATAGGGTTGTAGAGGGAAGAATTCTGAGCATTTTTCTTGTTCACATCGTGTGGATTGGTTGCCTGTAGAGTGAGAACAGAAGGAGGGAAGTTTGGCTCGTGCATGGTAGCCATGGTGAAACCCTAAGTTTCAGTTGATCCAAAGGAGGAAGACGTAATCCTACCCGTCCAATGCGTGTGAAGACTTTGACTGAGAGGGAAATCCAATGGCTCTCATTTAATCTGATTTTGAGAGGGAGAACGAGTTGGCCAAAATGCACCGTTTCATTAATTGAAACGGGCGGGCCTCAGAATCTTATGCTATCCCCACCCCCAGTTTTAGGCCCAATGCCAATTTCAACGTGATGTTGCTTCTATTCTCACCCCCCAGCGTCCTTTTTATTTTTTTACTAATTCTGATTGATACTGGGCCTTGTTCGTTTCGCTAACCACACCCCCTGGATGCCTGGCCCAATGAATATTAACTGAATGCGCTTGCTGAACACACCCCCCTCCCTCTTTTTAATTCATTTTAATTTCTTAATTCATTTTAATTTTTACCAATTTTCATTAAATCATAACAAATTCATAAAAACTCATTTTCACTTCATTCTTTTTACATCATTTTCTTTAGGATGTGTAGAATATTATAGGAAAATAAAATTTCATTTTTATTTTTATTTCATATTTTTTCCATATTTTCTTAATAAATGGAATTTTAAATAAATTCATTTCATGTATGATTTTAATGATTTTTGTTCTCTTACATACTTTCATTTTTTGTTCATTCTTTTTATATTGTTTAGATGAGACATTCAACTTGTAGAAATATTTTAGTTCCCATTTTTAGGAGTTAATTTTAGGTGATTAAAATAGGTTTGAACATCATGAACAAAACTAGGGTTTTAGGTGACAACTTAAGAAGTTTGATTTCATTTCCCTTAGGACTTAGGGTTTGAATAGATTAGTTATGGGACTATAGGGGCTATGGGTAGCTATTAGATCCCTTAGAGAAAAAGTTAGGATTCCCCTACTGCTATTAATACTGTCTGTATATCTGATTGACTGGTGTGGTGTGCCCTCTGGGGATTTATTGCTTGCTTGCTTGGGTATTGGGTTTGTCTGGGGTCTTGGAGAGTTGAAGTCTTGTGAAGATGAAGGCCATTGGAGATCCAAAGATTGAAGATCAACTGCCAGAGTTGAAGAGGAGGTTCTTGCTAGCAGCTGCTGAGGAGATTAGGGTTTAGGAGCTAGGCAGAGCTCTAGATTAGAATGATTGTTTCTCAAACATGGATTGCCTTGTCTGCATCCATTCTTCTCTGTGATTCAGAGTCTCTCTAAGACACTCACCCCCTTCCTTTGGAAGGCTTGGTGATAGTGTTTATGAGATAGAACTCTTGAGAGAAAATGTCTCTTGTGTTAGAAGCAGTTTGTTCACCACCTTTGGTAGTCAACTGATTGCTTAACACCCAATTCACTCTTGTGACTAATCCCTCATCCTGGAGGTTTGAGCTTGAAGAAAAGCCATTGCAGATAGAAGACTGATGATCAAAGCCCTTTTCTGAAGGCCATGAAGATGGAGATTGATGCCTGTTGAAGCCTGTGACTGATTGGAGATTATTTGAAGCCAGATGTTGATTCAGAGCTGCTGATGCTGTTGATATTTTTGCTGTATTTCATTTGCTGATGTATTGATTGGTTTTCTGGACTGTATTGTTTGCTGTTTACCCTGCTGGGTTGAAAGTGAAGCCTGTTCACTTTTGCCTATTGTTTTCTAGGTTCGAGGTTGAGTGGGACTCCCTTGCCTCGCTTGTGCTGTTGCATCCATGCATTTTACTGCTTTACTGTATAGATCTGATATTGTTTCTGTTTCTGCCTATCCCGTAGGATCTCTGTTTCTCTCTGTGCAAGAGAGGAGCATGATAGACACTAGGTCTTAACCCATGCATGATAACATTAGGATAGTTTGTTTCCCTTCGCAACCGTAGGTTAGAGTTCTGTCTCTTCTCTCTCAAAACAAACAGAAAAACACATAAAGATTTCAAACACAATAAAAGACACTTCTTCCGTAAAAGAATGTGAACTCATCAAAGCGTCATTTTTGTCCGCCGGGACTGCTAATCAAGAAACCCTTTTTCAGAAGGAATAAAATCAATCAAGGACAGACTTGTGTCGTACGTGGCCCGAA
Source organism: Lathyrus sativus (assembly GCA_963859935.3). Taxonomy (NCBI): domain Eukaryota; kingdom Viridiplantae; phylum Streptophyta; class Magnoliopsida; order Fabales; family Fabaceae; genus Lathyrus; species Lathyrus sativus. The sequence goes on along the minus strand of OZ012740.1, from coordinate 546,433,258 downwards.
CTACGTTTGCTCTGATCTTTCATGCTGTATGAAAGTACGTAGGCATAGGATGCGATATCCTAGCGAGCAACCTTCCCCTCCTTTCCCGTAGGTAGGCGAACTACGTTGACTCTGATTTCTCGTTCCAGACGGGAATACGTAGGCATAAAGTGCGACACTTTGCCGAGTCATTTTTATTTTCTTTTTTATTTTCTTTTTAACCCCAGACCTGTAGAGTAGATAGAATAACAATCCATACCCGAAAACAAGCGTGGATCCCGTCGAGTACGACGGACGTGAGGGGTGCTAATACCTTCCCCTTGCGTAACCGACTCCCGAATCCAGGTTTTGGTTGCGATGACCATACCTTTCCCGTATTGTGCGAGGTTTACTCTGAGCGTTTCCTTTCCCTCCCGTGGGATAAATAACGCACGGTGGCGACTCTTCTGTTCAGCCGGCGCCGATTTTCGCAGTAGCGACAGCTGGCGATTCTGCTGGGGATCCAACGTCCCCCGGCTGCTAAGAACTGCGATGGTTCTTATGCATTTGGGATCCAACGTCCCTTAAGAGAGTCAATCCTAACGCTTGTTTTCCCGTCGAGGATTTTGTATGGATTTATATTTCTGACCTTTATTTTCAGCATTATATATATTGATTATTATTGCTGTATCTGGGGTGTGACGGGTGTTCTGATACTGAGAGATAAGCCGGACCTGGGCTTGAGTGCACCTAGAATTAGAGTAGAAATTAGTGGGCGCCCGCTTGCTTTGCTTGCTTTGGTGTCCCATGAAATCTACACTCAGACGAGGTTCCTCTGGTTGGCCTCCTGCCCCTTCCTTTGGTTGGCGTGGGTTGCTGGTTAGTTGGATTGTCGACTCTGGGGACCGATCATTTGGAAGTTGGCTAAGTGAGGCCTCTTCAGGAATTGATGATGCCACTCCTTCTGGGAATCGTATCATCAACCCTGAAAGTCTGTGACGCCGACGACCGCATAGGATGCCGTACTATTGCCAGTTATAGGGCCACCCACCTGTGAGGGGATTCAGGGTTATGCAGGTAACCAGACCTTCAGATACCGGTTATTTCTTGATCAGAGATCCTGGTTATTTATGGAGAGTTATGAGGTCTGTCAGAGACCATTTGGAGATGTGTTCTGAGGTCTGTCAGGGACCATTTAGAGATGTGTTCTGAGGTCTGTCAGAGACCATTTGGAGATGTGTTCTGAGGTCTGTCAGAGACCAATTTTAGATGTGACTTGAGGTCTATCAGAGACCAGTTGGAGTTATGGTTTGAGGTCTGTCAGAGACCAGTGTTGGAGTGTTATTTTAGGTCTATCTGAGACCAGGGTTTGATGACTTCTGGATGGTCTATCTGAGACCTTTCTTGATTGGGTTTAGGCTATTCAGCTGCAGCTTTGGTCCCTGTTGAATGTTACTTGCATTGCATCCCTGCATATCCATTATCATTTGCATTTCACTAACGTGTGTCTGTGCTGCAGGTGCATTTGCATTTTCCTAGTTCTAGTGCCCAGACTTCTGAGTGTTTGATCATGACTAGCTTAAGGAGAACGGTTGCTTACAAATTGCCTACGCCTGATATTGTTCCTTTACTGGGGTTGATCTCTCTTGTTGATGAGGGTGTTCGTAGGAGTTTCCGGATGAGCTATGGTAGACTACTGAGATTGGTGTTCAAACCTACAGAGGTAGAGTTGGATGGGTTGTATGCTTTGATGCAATTCTACGACCCTGCTTTGAGGTGCTTTACGTTCTCTGACTTTATTATGGGACCAACCCTGGAGGAATACGCTGAGTATGTTGAGCTGCCCGTGCAGAACCAGGTTCCATTCATTCATTATGAGGCCAAACCTAAGCCGGAGGAATTGGCAAAAGCCTTGCATGTCGATGCTTCTGAACTTGTGACTACTGCTTCCCGTGGAGTTCCAGGCTTCTCATTTCAGTTCTTAGTTGGTAAAGCCCAAGAGTATGCCAAGAGCGGGTGCTGGGTTGCTTTCAATGCTGTGTTGGCTTTGTGCATTTATGGCATAGTTTTGTTTCCCAACATACCGGATTTTGTGGACTTTGATGCTTTCTACTTGTTTGCCGCTGGTAATCTTGTACCTACCTTACTCGGAGATCTCTACCACTCACTGCATTACAAGAATGAGAAGGGAAGAGGGAAGAATGTTCATCTGTGTGTACCCTTGTTGAGTATGTGGTTTGAGAGTCACCTTCCTAAGAGAGGATCTGCTGCAGAGACTACAGTCCCGGTTGGTTGGCCAGAGCGCCTGATGAGGCTAGCGTCGGAAGATATGGAGTGGTTTGATCGAGATTTGTTGGGATCCGAGCTCATCTTCAGTTGTTCTGGGTACCCTAATGTACCGTTGATAGGAAGAAAAGGGTGTATCAATTACAACCCTTCTCTATTCATTCGCCAGTTCGGATATGCGCTGAAGAATCCACCTCAAGAGGAAGAAGTACAGGAATCTCTGTACTTCACAGGGGATTTGAAGGGGGAGTTATTGGCCAAGTTGCAGCGTGCCTGGACGCGTATTAACCGCAAAGGGAAGCCACTGTTAGGAAAGAATGACTGTCAGGCCTATGCACCTTATAGAGTTTGGATTCAGGAGAGGGCTAGTCAGTTGAAGATGCCGTTTCCAGCTGCACCCGTCATTGTTCCCGTCCCGGCAGAAGAGCCAACTACTGTTTCTAGGGAGGCCTACGAGCGAGTTGTGAAGGAAAAAGAAGCCTTGATGGAGATTAACGAAGGGTTAGAGCAAGAGTTAGCCCAGGCACGCAGTGAGAAAAACAAGGCCGTATATGCTTTCCAACAACAGATCGAACTGGTAAACAGGTTAGGAGCTGAGTTGACCGAGGAAAAGAAAAAGCGCGAACGTCTGGGGCAAGAGTTCAGAAGTTCCCATGACATGCTGGAAGCCAAAAAGAAAGCGCTCGACGCAGCACACCGAGAAATCTCCTCTTGCAATAAGACTTGGAATGCTACACTCACCAACAATAAGAAGAGGGAAGATAAGCTGAGGCAGCAAATCTCCGACCTCGAAGAGAAGTTGAAGTCTAGCATCAAGAAGTGTGAGGAAGAAGTGATGAACCGGTATAGTGTCCAGCATACACTGAACAAGGCAATCAAGTCCAGAGATGAAGCAGTGTCTCAGAAGCGAAAGTTAGAAGATTGCTTCGGAGAAGCAACCTGGGAAGAAACTGCTGAAGACGTGCGTCGTGTTCTTAAGAAGAGAAACCAGCTTGTTGAAGGGCTGCTTGATCGACCAAGCCATCCGGAGACCAAGAAGCTGATAGAGGAGTACCAGACTTTCGGGAGGATTTGATCATTTCATGTAGTTATTCGTATGCTTTATTTGCATAGTGCTGACCATCACCAGGATTGTTGGTTGAGGTCACGCCTTCTTTGTATTCTCAGTGATATTGTACCCTGGGATTACTGATTTTCTCTGCAATATATGAGGCTTTCTATGATTCAGCTCTGATATTCCTATTGTCAACACTGTCACTGCACCGGCACCTTCGCACTAGAACTGGGGGAATGAACTTCCCTAATGCACAGACACATTGCATTGCATTCATATTCATATTGCATTACAGGTAATCTTTGAATGGTGTCTTATTTCCTGCTCTGTGTCAGGTACTTAACAGGATTCCAGATCAACATCCGCACCGCTATTCTACACGCTCCAACTGTCGGAAAGTCATGGACCAAATTCAGAACGAGATGCAGGATGTGCGCGAGAAGCTCGCCCTCTTCATGCAGACCATGGAAGCTATAGCAAAAGGGCAAGAGAATTTGCAGGCCATGGTCCAGCCTCTGTTGGCTCGCAACGCTGGTCATGGTAATGAAGATCATCAGTCTGTCCGGGTTGATACTGCTCATGGAGATGGCACTCCCACGCCAGTGGCTCCGCCTGTCGTCAATATGACTGCTGCTAACGTCAACAACGCTACCGCTGCTGTGAACGGTAACGTCGGAGTTGGAAATGATGCTGTTGTCCATAATGCTGGGCTGGGTGATGTCAATGTGGGAGATAATCTCGGAGGCAATGGCTTTGTCAATACTGGGTTCGGATTCAACGATCAGGGATTCGACAACACTGGCAAGTATGGCTTTAATGCTCAAGGCTTTGGGCAAGATGGTTATGGTATGGTCAATCAGGGTTACGGAGGCTTTGGAAACGGGAATGGTACTGGAATTATGGGTTTTGGTCCTGCTGGAGGTGTTCAAGGGTACGGCAACAGAGGCCGAGGTCCGGGGATGAATCAGATCAGAGCTGGACGTAATAATGCATATGATGGGTACGGGGCTGGAAACGGTATGTGGCAAGAGGATCAGCAGGAGGACGCCTTCTCCGGAGGAGGTCTTGAAGGGCAGATGGATGATTCCCAAAAGATTAGAATGCTGGAAGAGCAGATGAAGGGAGTCCTAAATCAGAGTGCTGTGGGACTGGACATGGCAACAATGGGCTTGGTACCTGGCTTGAGGGTACCCATTAAATTCAAGGCGCCTGCGTTCGATAAGTATAAAGGAGACACATGTCCGAAAGTGCATGTGCGAGCTTATTACAGAAAGATGTCTGCATACTCCACTGATGAAAGAATGCTAATGCATTTCTTTCAGGATAGTCTATCGGGTCCTTCCCTAGAGTGGTACATGGGGTTGGAGCCAACTGATATCAAGACATGGAAGCAATTAGCAGAGGCATTTGTAGCCCATTACAAGTATAACAGCGACCTGGCACCCAATCGGGTCCAGTTGGCCGGGCTTTCGCAGAAGAAGGGGGAGAGTTTTAAAGAGTACGCGCAAAGGTGGCGCGATATGGCTGCCAGAGTCCGTCCTCCTGTGGAAGATAAAGAAATGAATGATATGTTTGTTGGCACATTCACCGGGCTGTTTCATGATATGCTGTTTCATACGTCTCTGGCCAGTTTTTCAGACCTGATTTTGATGGGGGAAAAGATTGAACGTAATATTAAGCAAGGAAAGTTCCAAGTTGATGAATCAACTGCATCTGGCAGTAATAGGAAAGCTTATGGTGGGCGCCGTCAGGGCGAAGCTAGCGCAGTATTTGGAGGCCGAGGCCGAGGCCGAGGCAGGGGAAGAAGTCAATATCGTCAGCCGCAGCAGGTGTCGAGTGTTACTATTCCGTATCAACAACAACCAATCCAGCAACAACAACCGGTTCAGCAGCAACCAATGCCACAGCAGCAGCAGCCTCAGCAGGGGGCACAGCAGGCTCAACGAAGATTCCAGGGTGGTAAGCCGAGAAGAGTGTTTGAGAAGCCGCCCTCTACCTATGCCGATTTGTTGCAGACATTGTTGGGACTGAATCTGGTAGAGAAAAGAACTCTGGCGCCGATAACGGGAGCCCCCCCGTTCGGCTATGATGCAAGCAGGCACTGCGAGTTTCATTCTGGGGCCCCGGGCCACGATATAGAAGGTTGCCATGCTTTTAAGCACGTTGTGCAGGATCTTTTAGACACCAAGGCTATCAACTTCGGAACGGCAGGTCCGAATATAGTCCAGAAACCCATGCCTAATCATGGGGCGAACGCCGTTCTGACTGAGGAAGGTCTGAATCTGATTATGAATGTTGAAGATTTAAAGACGCCGCTGAGCGAGATAAAGAGCCGACTGTTGCAAGGAGGTGTTCACCCGGGATGTAATGAGTACTGCTTAGATTGTTGGGCCCTGGCTGGGGGGTGTGAGGATTTGAAGAAAGGCATTCAGGCCTTAATTGATGAAGGTATATTGCAGTTTGATCGAGCGGCCACTGATGAGCCTGCAGGGGCAGTAGTGGATAATCGGAGTGACGTGGCCACGGTGACGATTCCTCGGAAGACGATCACTATTGCAGCACCAGCTCAGCGACCACCGATTACTATAACTAAGGCCGGGCCAATCCCGTATGAGAACACGAAAGCAGTCCCATGGTCATATGGGCTAGAGGTGTATTGTGATGGGATTAAGATCGATGTTAACAAGCAGTCAGCCGAGATTGTGGATAATGTTGTTGGTTCAGGAGGCATGACGAGGAGTGGCAGGATCTTTATATCTCCTGAAGTGGAGGCTGAAAGGCTAGCGAAAGGAAAAGGGAAAGCGGTTGAAAATGTTCCGGTACAAGCAAATGAAAAAGAAGCAGCATCTAAGGATGTAGAAGAATTCATGCGCTTGATTCGGAAAAGCGATTATAAGATCGTGGAGCATCTGCAGCAGACACCGTCCAAAATATCTATCCTGTCATTGTTGTTGTGTTCGGAAGCCCACCGAAATGCTTTGTTGAAAGTCCTGGACACTTCTTTTGTACCCCAGGATGTCTCCGTAAATCAGCTAGAAGGAGTATTGGCACACGTGAATGCAGGCCACAGTCTGGGCTTTACTGATTTTGACTTGACTCCGAAAGGTAGAGATCATAATATGGCACTACACGTGTCTGTGGAGTGTAGGGGATCGACAATGTCGCATGTATTGGTTGACACCGGATCATCTTTGAATGTGCTGCCCAAGAAGGCGATGATGAAGCTGGATGTTCGAGGGATCTTGTGTACACCCAGTGATTTGGTAGTCAGAGCGTTTGACGGCACGCGGAGAACAGTCTTCGGATCGATTACTTTGCCTCTGCAAGTGGGGCCGGAAGTGTTTGCAACTGAGTTTTATATCATGGATATACAGCCTGCGTACAGCTGCTTGCTGGGAAGACCTTGGATTCATGGGGCAGGGGCAGTCACGTCTACCCTGCATCAGAAGTTAAAGTATATGGTCGGAGACAGCGTAGTCACCGTGTGCGGAGAAGAAGACATCCTGGTCAGCCATCTATCTTCATTTAAATATGTGGAAGTTGACGGGGAGATCCACGAGACGCCATGCCAGGCATTCGAAGGTTTGCGCATCAAGGACAAGGGTCCCGGGCCGAGCAAAGTGCCAGAGATAGCTGTCTCATCATATAAAGAAGCTCAAGCGCTAGTGGAAGCAGGAGAAGCCAGGGGCTGGGGCAAAGTGCTGGACATTCCTGTGAAAACGGACCGGTTCGGACTGGGGTACAGACCGTCGTCATCAACTCCTTCCGTGGGGGCCCCTCATTTCAGAAAGTCAATCACCATCTCTGCCAGTGGGGTATGTCATGAAACTGTCAATGCTGCTTCAGAGTCTGATGAAGGGGACAGCGACTGTGATATGGATGCCTGGATTCAGCCAAGCACGCCAGGACAAGGACTGTGCAACTGGTCTATTCAGGAGCTTGTTCCTGTGACTTTTAAACAGTAATGCTTTGCTTTATTAATTGTTGAATAATCTGATGTCTTGCCCGGGGCATCAGGATTTGCTTAGGGCTGTGTTGTTATAAACATTGCGCGTTAATCATTAAATAAATGGCGTTTTTTCATGTGCAAATACTGTAATCCCTGTCTTTCCTGTTTTGTATTTTTCAATAAAATGGCAATATGGTTAGTCGCTTTATACGCATTTTGAAGCACTTAACCCTTTCTTTTGCAGGATCACATTTTCAGATGACATCCTTGAACCACCTATGACTCGTCCCGACTTCGAGCACCCGGTATTCCAGACCGAAGAAGAGGTTGTCGAAGATAGCGACGTTCCTGAAGAACTGTCGTGGTTGGTGAAACAGGAGGAAAGAGCCATTCTGCCTCACGACGAGGTTGTCGAAATTATCAATTTGGGGTCGGAAGGGGTTGAGAAGAATATTCGTATCGGAGCCGCACTGCAGAATGATATCAAGCGAAGACTGGTTGAAATGCTCCGAGAGTATAATGATGTATTCGCTTGGTCGTATCAAGATATGCCAGGGCTCGATACTGATATGGTTGTGCATCGCCTGCCACTGAAAGAAGATTGCCCGCCAGTCAAACAAAAGCTTCGCAGAACTCGGCCGGATATGGCAATGAAGATCAAAGAGGAGGTCCAGAAACAGTGGGACGCTGGTTTCCTGGCTGTGACGAAGTATCCTTCATGGGTTGCCAACATTGTACCAGTGCCAAAGAAAGATGGCAAGGTGCGAATGTGCGTGGATTATAGAGATTTGAATAAAGCAAGCCCAAAAGACGATTTTCCACTTCCTCACATTGACGTGTTAGTTGATAATACTGCTCAGTACTCCGTATTCTCCTTCATGGATGGCTTTTCAGGCTATAATCAAATTAAAATGGCGCCAGAGGATATGGAGAAGACTACTTTCATAACGCCTTGGGGAACGTTTTGCTATAAAGTGATGCCCTTTGGTTTGAAAAATGCTGGGGCAACATATCAGCGTGCGATGACGACTCTTTTTCATGACATGATGCATAAAGAGATCGAAGTTTATGTTGACGATATGATTGCCAAATCCCAGACGGAGGAAGAGCATCTGGTGAATCTGTTGAAGTTGTTTAAAAGGCTTAGGAAGTTCAGGCTGAGGCTGAACCCTAACAAATGCACCTTCGGGGTGAGATCGGGTAAACTGCTGGGGTTTATCGTAAGCGAAAGAGGAATAGAGGTCGATCCTGCTAAAATAAAAGCGATTCAAGAAATGCCGACGCCTAAAACAGAGAAAGAGGTACGCGGGTTCTTAGGGAGATTGAACTACATTGCTCGGTTCATATCTCACCTAACGGCCACGTGTGAACCATTATTCAAGCTGTTAAAGAAAGATCAAGCTGTAACGTGGAACGAAAATTGTCAAAAGGCGTTCGACAAAATAAAGAAGTATCTGCAGGAGCCTCCTATTTTGATACCCCCAGTGGCAGGGAGACCCTTGATAATGTATTTGACGGTTCTTGAGGGAAGCATGGGTTGTGTTCTCGGTCAACACGACGAGACGGGGAGAAAAGAGCATGCGATCTATTACTTGAGTAAGAAATTTACAGACTGTGAATCTCGATACTCAATGCTGGAGAAAACTTGTTGCGCGCTAGCCTGGGCCGCCAAGCGCTTGAGGCAGTACATGCTGAATCATACAACCATGCTCATCTCGAAGATGGATCCAATCAAATATATATTCGAAAAGCAGGCGTTGTCAGGTAGAATTGCCCGTTGGCAGATGGTCTTGACTGAATACGATATTCAATACGTCTCGCAAAAGGCTATAAAAGGGAGTGTGCTGTCTGAGTATTTGGCGGAGCAGCCTATTGAAGAATACCAATCGATGAGGTTTGATTTTCCTGACGAGGATATCATGTACCTTAAGATGAAGGATTGCGAAGAACCGTTACCAGACGAAGGACCAGAGTTGGGGTCCAAATGGCAGATGATATTTGACGGAGCTGTGAATGCTTACGGTAGCGGAATAGGGGCAATTATCACTACGCCGCACGGGTCGCACATCCCGTTTACTGCCCGATTGACCTTTGCCGTTACCAATAATGAGGCCGAATACGAAGCTTGTATAATGGGGCTTGAAGAAGCCATTGATTTGCGAATCAAACATCTAGACGTATACGGAGACTCAGCTCTGGTGGTGAATCAGATCAAAGGGGAATGGGAGACACGGCAGCCCAATTTGATACATTACATGAATTATGCAAGGAGATTGTTGCCTTTCTTCGACAAGGTTGAATTGCATCACGTGCCGCGGGCAGAAAATCAAATGGCTGACGCCCTTGCCACTTTGTCTTCCATGTACAAGGTCAACTTCTGGAACGAAGCTCCCCAAATCACTATCTCTCGGTTGGACAGGCCAGCCTATGTATTTGCTATTGATGAAGCGTCTGATGACAAACCGTGGTATTTTGATATCCTTAATTTCCTGAAGAATAAAGAGTATCCGGCTGGGGCATCCAGTCAAGATCAGAAGACTCTCAGGAGATTAGCGGGTAATTTCTACTTGAACCCGGATGGCGTCTTATACAGAAGAAACCACGATTTGGTGTTGTTGCGTTGTGTAGACGAGAAAGAGGCAAAGCTTCTTATGGAGGAAATTCACGAAGGTGCCTTTGGTACGCATGCTGGAGGGCATGCCATGACGAGAAAGCTGCTGAGGGCAGGTTATTTTTGGCTGACGATGGAAACTGATTGTTTCAAGTTTGCAAGGAAGTGCCACAAGTGCCAAATATATGCTGACAAGATACACGTGCCTCCGAGTCCTCTAAATGTGATGTCATCTCCATGGCCATTCTCGATGTGGGGAATCGATATGATCGGAAAGATCGAGCCGACGGCTTCTAACGAGCATCGGTTCATCCTAGTAGCAATCGATTACTTCACCAAGTGGGTGGAAGCGGCGTCTTACGCAAATGTAACGAAGCAAGTGGTGGCTAGATTCATCAAGAGAGATATCATTTGCCGATATGGGATTCCCGAGCGGATAATCACGGATAACGGTTCAAATCTGAACAACAAAATGATGAAGGAGCTCTGTCAGAATTTCAAGATCGAACATCACAACTCCTCCCCTTACCGACCCAAGATGAATGGCGCTGTCGAAGCGGCCAATAAGAATATCAAGAAGATCGTCCAGAAAATGGTGGTGACTTATAAAGATTGGCATGAAATGCTACCTTTCGCTTTGCACGGTTATCGTACGACGGTACGCACATCAACCGGGGCAACTCCGTTCTCGTTAGTATACGGAATGGAAGCGGTATTACCATTGGAAGTTGAGATCCCTTCTCTGAGGGTATTGCGAGACGTTCAGCTGGACGAGGCAGAATGGGTAACGAACAGGTTGAACCAACTGAGTTTGATGGATGAGAAGAGGCTAGCTTCTCTAGCATACGGTCGTTTGTACCAAAGACGAATGAAGAAAGCGTACGATAAGAAGATACTTCCGCGAAGCTTTCAGACGGGCGACCTTGTGCTGAAAAGGATTCTCCCGCCGCAAGCAGATCACAGGGGCAAGTGGACCCCCAACTACGAAGGGCCATACGTTGTCAGTAAGGTCTTTTCAGGAGGAGCGTTGTTGTTGTCCACCATGGACGGAGAAGACTTTGCGTCACCTGTGAATTCGGACGCAGTTAAAAAATACTTTGCTTAAAATAGACCCGCTGGACAGAAAAAAGAGAGTCCAGGCAAAAATGGGGCATCCTGGCGAACCGAAAACAGAATGAAAGGTTCGGGCAAAAGTTAGGGATAAAATTGAAAAAATGTACACTCGCGAAGTTGAAAACCTACACTGGGCGGCTTCGGCAAAAAGGGGTATCCCGGTGAACTGAAAACCCGTAAAGGGCGGTTCACGCAAAAGTTAGGGAAGTGAAAAGCAAATGACTGCGGTCCGAATTTGATATTGCAATGAGCAATGCGGGAGAATATATTTGAGGAGTCAGTTATGGGATACAACCTCTTCAGAAGTGGGGATACCGGGAAAGTATTAGAGTCGGACGAGTCATGGGAGGATCAGTTCGTGGTGTTCATCTGCATCCCGTTGCCGACATGTGTACAAAATTTAATTTGTCAAAATATTCATGCTTCTTGTGCATACTTATGTATTTGCTTTGCGTAGCTTCCTCATTCCAGGAGTTACATCCCGTGTACAAAAACTCCGCCCATTCAGGGGCCCAATCAATGAAAATGTGTTATTCAGTACTTGATGCCTGTTCTTTACTGTTTTGTGCATGATAAAACGCCTAAGTTTATTGAAGCTAGCATGAGTATAACATCACTGGCCCTTGCCAACAATTGTTAAAGCTTTGAATTAACTGAGTGTAACGTCACTAACCTGAATTGATGTGATTGCATAGGCTTGTCGTGTCTTGCTTGTGTTGTTGCAGGTTTCATAACCATACGAGGGAGATGATCAAAAGATTGCGATAACGAAAGACTTGATCCCCGCGCAGGTCATGCATGTTCTTCCTGAAGAAGGATAAAATTCCCCAGCTAGCCGTAGCTTATCCAAAGGACGTACTCCAGAAAAGTTATTCGTCCTCAGCAGAGTTTGGCGAGTCCAAGATCATAAGGCTGTATTCAGACAGGTTCATCTTTCCCCGCAGGGTCATGTACTCTTCCCCAGCGGAGTCAGTTAATTTTCCCCAAGAGAATCTGGCTATCCCCAGTGGAATTCTCTTTGCAAGTGTTTTCATTCCTTCCAGTGGAATTCGAAGATCAAGACTCTCCAAGGCAGAGTTGATGGTGGTTCCTATCATTTATTTTGTCAAGGGTACTGGTGATATCAGTTCACTCCCCAGCAGAAAGTCCGATCATACTGCGCACATATGCTATTCCCCAGCAAAGTTATATTCCCCAGCAGGGGGTTACCTTAACAGGGTGCTCAGTTGGAGCTCCCAATTTCCCAGCTGAGTCGACTTCACCCTTCCAGCATTTATTTTGCTGGAATAATTCTGTAGAATCTGGCTATCCCCGGCGGAGTCGGCATTATCCTTCCAGCATTTATTTTGCTGAAGCAATTTCTGTACTCTAGCAGTTCAGGTGGAGAGAGCTCTTGCTCAAATGAACAACCAAACTTTCTAGATCTCGGCATGAGATATTCAATGATAATGTCAGTTTCGGCGGTATTCCCCCACAGGGTAGCATGATGAGATTCTCTTTGTCTCCGAGCAGAGTCATTTATGCAGATGTCTCCTATTTTTCCCCACCAGAGTTGCCAGGATAAGTGTCTCCTTATCCCCAAGCAGAGTTTGTTTGTCATCAACGGGTCCCATGAATCAGAATTTCAGAGGCCGCCGCCGGTTATCAGAGCAGGCGTCCGTTAGGTTGGTTTCCAGACATCCCCAGTAGAGTTCATCTCAAAGTCGCTGTCACGTCAGTGCTAAGAAGTAGTGGGTGTGGATCATTGGAGAACTAAGTCCTGACGTGGACAATTTACTCCTAGATTGACGAGATTTCTTCAGAAGTGGGTCCTAACGTGGACGATGTAATCCTTACGCGGACGTATCAAAAGATAGTTTCCTTACGCGGAAATGACAGTATTCCTAACGTGGAAAGAAAGTGTGTTCCTTACGTGGAAGAGAAAGAGAAGTTTCAGTTCCTGACGTGGAAAGATTGAGATTCCTTACGTGGAAAAAGAAGATTCCTAACGTGGAAAGAGTGGAGTCCTTACGCGGACAGATTAAGACAGCATTCCTGACGTGGAAAGAGTGGAGTCCTTACGCGGACAGATTAAGATGGCATTCCTCACGTGGAAAAGTTTAGTCCTGACGCGGACAAATCGCGAAGAAGTTGGCATTCCTTACGTGGAAAGATCAGAGTCCTTACGTGGACGTATCAAGAGTCTCCCTTACGTGGAAGAAAAAATGGTTTCCTTACGTGGAAAGACGAGTTTATTCCTTACGTGGAAGGATTGAGTCCTGACGCGGACATATCAAGATTGATTCCTGACGTGGAAAGAAAGAGATTATTCCTGACGTGGAAAGAGTTTAGTCCTGACGCGGACAGATCAAAGAAGTTATTCCTAACGTGGAAGAAGAAGATTTACTCCTTACGTGGAAAAGTTGGGGTCCTTACGTGGACAGATTCAAGAAAAGTTGATTCCTGACGTGGAAGAATGATGAACTCCTTACGTGGAAAGATTGAGTCCTCACGCGGACGTATCAAGATTGATTCCTGACGTGGAAAGAAGTGGGTTATTCCTGACGTGGAAGAATTTAGTCCTGACGTGGACGGATTCAAAAGAAGATTGATTCCTTACGTGGAAAAGTTTAGTCCTGACGCGGACAGATGGAAAAGAAGTTGAGTCCTGACGTGGACAGGTTCAGAACCAACGTTGAATTCCTTACGTGGAAAGATTGGAGTCCTGACGCGGACATGTTAAGTGGTATTGGAGTCCTTACGTGGACAGATTGATATAGTTCTCCTTATGTGGAAAGAAGATTGCTTCCTGACGTGGAAGGACGAAGGGTTAGTCCTGACGTGGACAGGTTCAGAAGAAGATTGCTTCCTGACGTGGAAAGATGAAAGGGTTAGTCCTGACGTGGACAGATACAGAAGAGATGATTCCTAACGTGGATAGGTGTTACTCCTAACGTGGACGATGTTATTCCTAACGTGGACAGGTGTTACTCCTAACGTGGAAGAAAGTTTACTCCTAACGTGGACGATTTATTCGAATTATCCCCAGCGGAGTTGCCGAGATTTTCTGGATTAACAGCAAATGGAGTCCTAATGTGGACAGGTTTTAGTTGAGAGTTCTTCGTATTGATGGCAGACATAGTCCTAACGTGGACAAGCAAGCAATCTGGTATGACAGAATCCTCTTCAGAACGATGAAGACGATCCCCAGCACGGTCGCGCGAGATCAGTGGGTTGCTGTAACAGTCAGATTCAGCTGATGAATGTCGTTCCTCAAGCAGGAGCGCAATTTAGTTTTGCGGTTGGCAAATTTCTGGTTTCACTAGTATTCAACCGTCTCGTACCGCGAATGTCTGAAGGCTCCGGGCTCTTCACCCAATCGGGTCCAAGTCGCTTGAATAGGGGCAGCTGTTGCACCCTAAAATTTGCTCAACCTTACTCCTTGGTTTATGTTTCATTATCATTAGCATTTGCATATAGAGTCATGTACATAGACTAACCATCTGCATAGCATAAGCATAGCAAGTCATTCAACAGGGGACCAATCATTATTATCATCCCTAGAAGCCTATCAAGAGGTTATCATCCCAATTCAATCTCATTCAAGTCATCAGGAAAGAATTTGAAAGCAAAAAGTTCAGCAGATCAAGCTTTGAGTCCATCTCCTAGCTGAGGGTGTCTGAGGATCAACAAGAGGGTTATGAGCTGTGGATTGAAGGCATGGAGAGCATCTAGACATCTTGGAGGATTTGGAAAGTCATTTGGAGAAGGAAACAAGTCATTGATGAGAGCACAAGAGCTATAGTTGAAGACAGTCAACTAGGGTTTCATCTGGGTCAACCCTAGGTCAACCCTAGGTCAATTGACTGACTTAAAGGGGCATTGAAGTCTATTGGAGAGATGTGGGGTTCATCATTGGACATATAAAGAAGGATATGGAGATATGCCAAGGAGAATTCAAGAGAAATCAAGGAGAAGAGGAGTTACTAAATTAGGGTTTCTCTGTAAAATCCCCTAGTTTAGGTCAAATTTCCAAGCAAGATAAGTCAAAATGCTAGCTTCAAATGGCTTCTTGGCCAACATTAAACTTGTAGAGGATCTCAAGACCTTTAATTTGAGTGGTGGAAGACATCAAGGAGATTTATAGAACTCAAGTTATGGTCCTTGCAAGTTACAGGTCATCTGGGGTATCTGAATTTTTGTCTGTGAAAGTGACTTGACTTCCAAGCTAGTTTTACCCCTCAAGGAGATTTCAAATGAATTCTTGGTCAACATAAGAATTGTTCCTCATTGTCTTAGCTTTCTAGAATGGTATAGTATGCCTTCATATGATGTGGAGAACTCAACTTATGGTCTTGGCAAGCAAAGGGTATTTTGGGCATTTGTGAATTACAGGTCATTTTAACCTATGTCCAAAAGTCATACAAGGAGGCCTCAAATGGAAAAACTTACAACATCAAACTTGCTCCAAATGGGATTTTAAGTCTAGAAAGAAGGTCACAAATTATTGGAGAAGCTCATAGCATGAAGTTGCATAATTGGTCAAAAGTTGAACTAAAATGGCTTATAAAGTGAATAAATTCAAGATGGAAAATGGTTTGGGAGATTTATGAGTCCAAATGGAGACTTCCAATATATGATTTTGAATGGAAAAACAATTCTAAGAACAATGGTTCAAACACTTTTTTGAGTTTAGAAGGAAAAAAGAAAGATATTCATGGTTACTTGTAATTGAAGAAACATAACCAAAAGGGATCAAAGTTGGAAAGCAAGGGAATGTGCAAGATGGATCTAGAAGTTACCATTGGGGTCTATATATTCATGAAATGTGCATTGATCAAGGGTTGGCTTCATTTTTCACCAAGAATTTCACAAACTTTCTCATTCTTTTTCATTGAAGTTTCATTCCAATCTCACAAATTCTTCACCAAATCATCATCATAATCAACTTCCTCATACTGTTTCATCATCATAGAGTATAATTCAATCAAGAATCAAGTGTGAATCATCCATTTTCGAGCACTTTCTTCATCAACATCAAAATTGAAGTCTCCATTGGACAGCACAATTCAAGCCAAATCTCACTCAAGTGTTGCATACAGAATTGAGTATTGAGTGTGTAGATCAAGATCCAAGTCTTGGAAGCCTCAGATCCACAAGTCTCCATAGCTGTTTTCAAGCTTTTACACCAGGTATGTTTTCATTCAAATTGCTTGATTCAGTTAGTTAGGCATAGCTTTGTTAGTTTAGACATGATGTAGAAGGTTAGTAGAGCAATTAGGGTGAATTTGGAGAGGTTTGGTGATGTTGATTAGCAGGTGCCATAAACTGTTAGGGCTTGAATCTCTTAGGTTAGTGCATTAGAATGCTAGGTTGATAGCGCAGATTAATTGCCATTATGCATAGATTAGGTTAGTGCAAGTTTGAGGGAGAATTGTGATGGTGCATCTCAGTGTATATCCATGGTGGCCAGAACTTGCATCGATTGGGTTGAATGAATTGTTGAGTTTCAAATTGATCTAAGACCATAGGGTTGTAGAGGGAAGAATTCTGAGCATTTTTCTTGTTCACATCGTGTGGATTGGTTGCCTGTAGAGTGAGAACAGAAGGAGGGAAGTTTGGCTCGTGCATGGTAGCCATGGTGAAACCCTAAGTTTCAGTTGATCCAAAGGAGGAAGACGTAATCCTACCCGTCCAATGCGTGTGAAGACTTTGATTGAGAGGGAAATCCAATGGCTCTCATTTAATCTGATTTTGAGAGGGAGAACGAGTTGGCCAAAACGCACCGTTTCATTAATTGAAACGGGCGGGCCTCAGAATCTTATGCTATCCCCACCCCCAGTTTTAGGCCCAATGCCAATTTCAACGTGATGTTGCTTCTATTCTCACCCCCCAGCGTCCTTTTTATTTTTTACTAATTCTGATTGATACTGGGCCTTGTTCGTTTCGCTAACCACACCCCCTGGATGCCTGGCCCAATGAATATTAACTGAATGCGCTTGCTGAACACACCCCCCTCCCTCTTTTTAATTCATTTTAATTTCTTAATTCATTTTAATTTTTACCAATTTTCATTAAATCATAACAAATTCATAAAAACTCATTTTCACTTCATTCTTTTTACATCATTTTCTTTAGGATGTGTAGAATATTATAGGAAAATAAAATTTCATTTTTATTTTTATTTCATATTTTTTCCATATTTTCTTAATAAATGGAATTTTAAATAAATTCATTTCATGTATGATTTTAATGATTTTTGTTCTCTTACATACTTTCATTTTTTGTTCATTCTTTTTATATTGTTTAGATGAGACATTCAACTTGTAGAAATATTTTAGTTCCCATTTTTAGGAGTTAATTTTAGGTGATTAAAATAGGTTTGAACATCATGAACAAAACTAGGGTTTTAGGTGACAACTTAAGAAGTTTGATTTCATTTCCCTTAGGACTTAGGGTTTGAATAGATTAGTTATGGGACTATAGGGGCTATGGGTAGCTATTAGATCCCTTAGAGAAAAAGTTAGGATTCCCCTACTGCTATTAATACCGTCTGTATATCTGATTGACTGGTGTGGTGTGCCCTCTGGGGATTTATTGCTTGCTTGCTTGGGTATTGGGTTTGTCTGGGGTCTTGGAGAGTTGAAGTCTTGTGAAGATGAAGGCCATTGGAGATCCAAAGATTGAAGATCAACTGCCAGAGTTGAAGAGGAGGTTCTTGCTAGCAGCTGCTGAGGAGATTAGGGTTTAGGAGCTAGGCAGAGCTCTAGATTAGAATGATTGTTTCTCAAACATGGATTGCCTTGTCTGCATCCATTCTTCTCTGTGATTCAGAGTCTCTCTAAGACACTCACCCCCTTCCTTTGGAAGGCTTGGTGATAGTGTTTATGAGATAGAACTCTTGAGAGAAAATGTCTCTTGTGTTAGAAGCAGTTTGTTCACCACCTTTGGTAGTCAACTGATTGCTTAACACCCAATTCACTCTTGTGACTAATCCCTCATCCTGGAGGTTTGAGCTTGAAGAAAAGCCATTGCAGATAGAAGACTGATGATCAAAGCCCTTTTCTGAAGGCCATGAAGATGGAGATTGATGCCTGTTGAAGCCTGTGACTGATTGGAGATTATTTGAAGCCAGATGTTGATTCAGAGCTGCTGATGTTGTTGATATTTTTGCTGTATTTCATTTGCTGATGTATTGATTGGTTTTCTGGACTGTATTGTTTGCTGTTTACCCTGCTGGGTTGAAAGTGAAGCCTGTTCACTTTTGCCTATTGTTTTCTAGGTTCGAGGTTGAGTGGGACTCCCTTGCCTCGCTTGTGCTGTTGCATCCATGCATTTTACTGCTTTACTGTATAGATCTGATATTGTTTCTGTTTCTGCCTATCCCGTAGGATCTCTGTTTCTCTCTGTGCAAGAGAGGAGCATGATAGACACTAGGTCTTAACCCATGCATGATAACATTAGGATAGTTTGTTTCCCTTCGCAACCGTAGGTTAGAGTTCTGTCTCTTCTCTCTCAAAACAAACAGAAAAACACATAAAGATTTCAAACACAATAAAAGACACTTCTTCCGTAAAAGAATGTGAACTCATCAAAGCGTCATTTTTGTCCGCCGGGACTGCTAATCAAGAAACCCTTTTTCAGAAGGAATAAAATCAATCAAGGACAGACTTGTGTCGTACGTGGCCCGAACTACGTTTGCTCTGATCTTTCATGCTGTATGAAAGTACGTAGGCATAGGATGCGATATCCTAGCGAGCAACCTTCCCCTCCTTTCCCGTAGGTAGGCGAACTACGTTGACTCTGATTTCTCGTTCCAGACGGGAATACGTAGGCATAAAGTGCGACACTTTGCCGAGTCATTTTTATTTTCTTTTTTATTTTCTTTTTAACCCCAGACCTGTAGAGTAGATAGAATAACAATCCATACCCGAAAACAAGCGTGGATCCCGTCGAGTACGACGGACGTGAGGGGTGCTAATACCTTCCCCTTGCGTAACCGACTCCCGAATCCAGGTTTTGGTTGCGATGACCATACCTTTCCCGTATTGTGCGAGGTTTACTCTGAGCGTTTCCTTTCCCTCCCGTGGGATAAATAACGCACGGTGGCGACTCTTCTGTTCAGCCGGCGCCGATTTTCGCAGTAGCGACAACAGGGTAGCGCCGTGACAGTGTGGTGACAAAAGTTGCGAGAAGTTGAAATTCAATCACAAAAGAGAAAACAACTCATATATTGAACAGGCCTTCAAAGGCAAAAGTATAACTCTTCTTGAAGCTAGCCCTAACCTCATCATCCGCAAGGGCAATCAAACTCAATATAGAATTCACATCCGGAGTGGGCAGCTTATACGCAACTGTCTTCCGCACACTACCCATATCAACAATCAGAAGTCCGGAGCACTAGAACAGGGAAGTATGTAATGCACCTGCAGCACAGACGCACGTTAATGAAATGCAATGATAAATGGGTATGCAAACAATGCAATACAAACAGCTGCAACAGGGGATCAGGTGCCCTGAATAAGAAGCCCAAGTCACACCAAGAACAGGTCTCAGACAGACCCTCCAATACTCATCAAACCCTGGTCTCAGACAGACCTCACAAAGAACTCCAGCCTGGTCTCGGATAGACCCAATAATATAACCCACACCTGGTCTCTGACAGACCCTGATAACAACCCATAAAATATCCACAATCCTGTATCTCATAAGAAATAAACCGGTAGTCTGAAGGTCAGGGTACCTGCATGCCCCAAATCCCTCTCACGGGTAGATGTCCCTACAACTGGCACAAGGTACGGCATCCTATGCGGTCGTCGGTGTCACAGACTTTCAGGGTTGATGATACGATACCCAGAAGGTGTGGCATCATCAAATCCTGAAGAGGCCTCACTTAGCCAACTTCCAAATGATCGGTCCCCGGAGTCGACAATCCAACTAACCAACAGCCCACTGCACCCAAAGAGTGAAACAGGAAGTCAACCAGAAGGACCTCGTCCGAGCGTAGATTTCGCGGGAAGCTAGTACATGCAAAGCATGCACACCCCCACTAATCTCTACTCTAATTCTAGGTGCACTCAAGCCCAGGTCCGACTTATCTCTCAATCATAGAACCCCCATCAAACCCACAATACAGCAATAATAATGATAATAAAATGCTGAAATGTAAATACAGAAATGTAAATCCATACAAAGCCCATGACGGGAAAACAAGCGCTAGGATTGACTCGCGTAGGGAACCGTTGGAGTCCCCAGCAGAGTCGCCAGTTGTCGCTACTGCGAAAATCGGCGCCGGTAATACAGAAGAGTCGCCATCGTGCGTTATTTATCCCAAAGGAGGGAAAGGAAACGCTTGAAGTAAACCTAACGTAAAGACGGGAAAAGGTATGGTCATCGCAACCAAAACCTGGATTCGGGAGTCGGTTACGCAAGGGGAAGGTATTAGCACCCCTCACGTCCATCGTACTCGATGGGATCCACGCTTGCTTGGTTTGTACGGATTACACTTCTATCTAAACTAAAGGATGAGGTCTGAAAAGAAAAGAAAACATGACTCGGTAAAGCATCGCACTTTATGCCTACGTATTCCCGTCTGGAACGAGAAATCAGAGTCAACGTAGTTCGCCTAACTATGGGTGAAGGTGGGGAAGGTTGCTCGCTAGGATGTCGCATCCTATGCCTACGTACTTCCACACAGCATGGAAGATCAGAGCAAACGTAGTACGGGCTACGTGCGACACAAGCTGTTCAAATGTCTTTTATGAAAAATCTCACCTTAAACAAGGGTTTTCTTATTGCAAAAAGGTTGATGTTTGTTCAAATCTTTTGACGGAAGAAATGAATTGATTTTGCTATAACCTTTATTAATGTTTTTCTGTTGTTTTGAAGAAAGAAAAAAGAGATGACACTCTAAAATCCTAGGGTTAAAAAGGGAATAAAATCTACCCTAATGTTATCATACATGGGTTAGCTCCTAATGTCTATCACATTCTACCTTGCACAAGGAAGAATGGAAGTCCTACGGGAAAGGAAAACGAAAGGAAGAAACGGAAATACAAGTAATAACCGCATACAAGTGAACATGAATATAGCAATGATAAATGCGATGCAAAGGAGGGAGGAAGGTTCATCTCAACCTTAAGCCCATTCATGGATGGAATAAGAAAATATCAAGTGATCATATGCAAAGAATCGAGTGAAAACTCCGAATGAAATGCGTAATCCACTACTTGGAATCGCAACGTGCTATCATGCAAACAAGTCGATAATCGGGCAAGCTACACATACAAATAACAGCCACCTAAGGGTCTTCCAATACCTCTAACCTATCTACAATAAGAAATATAAGCCACGGCGTTCATCACGCAAACACAAAGCGGCCGTTGGAGCCTTAACAAAAATAAAGTCCGTTCGGAAGTCCAAATTACAAGTCCGAATACAAAAATATAAGAAGAATAGCAAAAGGTGCTAAAAAATTCAAATAAAAATCTCCAATGCCCTACATCAAGCGACAAACCAGGGGTGAGAGATACCACAAAAATATCGAAAGAGAAATGGTCAAATAAGATGAAAACATTGCAAGATATCTCATGTATACCAAAGGAAAAGTTAAAATGGAGCATGTTAAAGAAAACATCCAAAACCAATTAAAATGGTACAATAAAATTCCCACAAAAATACATCACAATACCTCATCATGTGTAGAATACCCCTGCAAAAGCTTTGACGTTTAAACAATGTTTTGATAGGTCAAACAAAATTCACAAAATGATAGCACCAGCATTGCTAATTTTTTGACAACTAAAATGTAAAAAAATCTAATAAAATGACGAAAAATGGAAAAAATATGGTTCCAATTCTGTAAAATTTCAGACATCTTGAGGATTACACAAAAAAAATGGGGATCAAAAAGACTAATTTTCCTATTTTTTATGGTATTTAGAAGTCAACATATAAAACAGAAAAAATAAAAGAAACATGGCAATAGGAAAATAAAAGAAAATAACATGAATAAATAAAAGTGGCATGAGACTTATGTGGCCGATTGTGTGGCGCAGTGAGAGGCGTTGGATGAATGAAAGAAACCTTGACTTGGAAATGCATCCGACGGTGTTAACACCTTCTTCTCCAAATCAAATTTTTCAACTTTGTGAATAGTAACCCGCAACTCCATGAACATGAGTTTTTTGCTACTTTGAAGCATCATAACTCCATCAATAATTATCCGTTTCGCACAAAATTTTGGTCAAACTTGAAGGGAAAAAATCAAGGAATCCAAATATGGTCTTAGATTTTCTTCAAACTCTCTCTAACTCCCAAAACGTGGCACCTCAAGAAAAACTCAAGAACCAAAAATTGTCATAAAACCCATCTTTTTTGTACTAGAATCCATGTAGGAGATGAGAGCAATGTAATGCAACAACAATAATGCAAGAAAGACTCATAAATCATGAGTTATGTCGAATTCTTTATACCTCCGAAAAATGGCTTATGGAGCTTCACTCGATCATCAATTCTTTGAGAAAATGATGTGGACACGTCCTATAATTGATGAGGAAGGTGTTTGGATGGAAAGAAAGGAGTGAATTGATGGAAAACAAAAAATCAATTTTTCACTTGGAGCTCACTTTAATGGAGTTGTGTAGCTTGGTTCATGCATCAATTATGGCCAAAAAAGTGTTGAATCAATTGTAAGAATGATAAGGAATGTATTTGCAATGGTGAAATGAACCAAAAGTGGGAGAAAAATGGAATTGAAAATTTGAGTTTTCAAGTGTAGAAAAATGTGGGAAAAATGGAAAAATGGTGAAGAGAAAAATGAAGATTCAATATGATTTGCAAATGGAGAAAATGGATTCAACATCAACTATCACCAACCTTTACTCTTAATGATCTCAATCCAATATATAGGAGAGCATGAGAAATTCTTGAAGTTTCTAGAATCATCTTGGATTGAGCTAGAAGTCTCTAGATCTTTCCATGCTCTCCTATATATTGGATTGAGATCATTAAGAGTAAAGGTTGGTGATAGTTGATGTTGAATCCATTTTCTCCATTTGCAAATCATATTGAATCTTCATTTTTCTCTTCACCATTTTTCCATTTTTCCCACATTTTTCTACACTTGAAAACTCAAATTTTCAATTCCATTTTTCTCCCACTTTTGGTTCATTTCACCATTGCAAATACATTCCTTATCATTCTTACAATTGATTCAACACTTTTTTGGCCATAATTGATGCATGAACCAAGCTACACAACTCCATTAAAGTGAGCTCCAAGTGAAAAATTGATTTTTTGTTTTCCATCAATTCACTCCTTTCTTTCCATCCAAACACCTTCCTCATCAATTATAGGACGTGTCCACATCATTTTCTCAAAGAATTGGTGATCGAGTGAAGCTCCATAAGCCATTTTTCGGAGGTATAAAGAATTTGACATAACTCATGATTTATGAGTCTTTCTTACATTATTGTTGTTGCATTACATTGCTCTCATCTCCTACATGGATTCTAGTACAAAAAATATGAGTTTTATGACAATTTTTGGTTCTTGAGTTTTTCTTGAGGTGCAACGTTTTGGGAGTTAGAGAGAGTTTGAAGAAAATCTAAGACCATATTTGGATTCCTTGATTTTTTTCATTCAAGTTTGACCAAAATTTTGTGCGAAACGGATAATTATTGATGGAGTTATGATGCTTCAAAGTAGCAAAAAACTCATGTTCATGGAGCTGCGGGTTACTATTCACAAAGTTGAAAATTTTGATTTGGAGAAGAAGGTGTTAACACCGTCGGATGCATTTCCAAGTCAAGGTTTCTTTCATTCATCCAACGCCTCTCACTGCGCCACACAATCGGCCACATAAGTCTCATGCCACTTTTATTTATTCATGTTATTTTCTTTTATTTTCCTATTGCCATGTTTCTTTTATTTTTTCTGTTTTATATGCTGACTTCTAAATACCATAAAAAATAGGAAAATTAGTCTTTTTGATCCCCATTTTTTTTGTGTAATCCTCAAGATGTCTGAAATTTTACAGAATTGGAACCATATTTTTTCCATTTTTCGTCATTTTATTAGATTTTTTTACATTTTAGTTGTCAAAAAATTAGCAATGCTGGTGCTATCATTTTGTGAATTTTGTTTGACCTATCAAAACATTGTTTAAACGTCAAAGCTTTTGCAGGGGTATTCTACACATGATGAGGTATTGTGATGTATTTTTGTGGGAATTTTATTGTACCATTTTAATTGGTTTTGGATGTTTTCTTTAACATGCTCCATTTTAACTTTTCCTTTGGTATACATGAGATATCTTGCAATGTTTTCATCTTATTTGACCATTTCTCTTTCGATATTTTTGTGGTATCTCTCACCCCTGGTTTGTCGCTTGATGTAGGGCATTGGAGATTTTTATTTGAATTTTTTAGCACCTTTTGCTATTCTTCTTATGTTTTTGTATTCGGACTTGTAATTTGGACTTCCGAACGGACTTTATTTTTGTTAAGGCTCCAACGGCCGCTTTGTGTTTGCGTGATGAACGCCGTGGCTTATATTTCTTATTGTAGATAGGTTAGAGGTATTGGAAGACCCTTAGGTGGCTGTTATTTGTATGTGTAGCTTGCCCGATTATCGACTTGTTTGCATGATAGCACGTTGAGATTCCAAATAGTGGATTACGCGTTTCGTTCGGAGTTTTCACTCGATTCTTTGCATATGATCACTTGATATTTTCTTATTCCATCCATGAATGGGCTTGAGGTTGAGACGGACCGTCCTCCCTCCTTTGCATTGCATTTACCATTGCTATATTCATGTTCACTTGTATGCGGTTATTACTTGTATTTCCGTTTCTTCCTTTCGTTTTCCTTTCCCGTAGGACTTCCATTCTTCCTTGTGCAAGGTAGAATGTGATAGACATTAGGAGCTAACCCATGTATGATAACATTAGGGTAGATTTTATTCCCTTTTTAACCCTAGGATTTTAGAGTGTCATCTCTTCTTTCTTTCTTCAAACAACAGAAAAACATTAATAAAGGCTATAACAAAATCAATTCATTTCTTCCGTCAAAAGATTTGAACAAACAAACCTTTTTGCAATAAGAAAACCCTTGTTTAAGGTGATATTTTTTATAAAAGACATTTGAACAGCTTATGTCGTGCGTAGCCCGAACTACGTTTGCTCTGATCTTCCATGCTGGGTGGAAGTACGTAGGCATAGGATGTGATATCCTAGCGAGCAACCTTCACCCACCTTCACCCGTAGTTAGGCGAACTACGTTGACTCTGATTTCTCGTTCCAGACGGGAATACGTAGGCATAAAGTGCGATGCTTTGCCGAGTCATCTTTTCTTTTCTTTTCAGACCTCATCCTTTAGTTTAGATAGAAGTGTAATCCGTACAAACAAACAAGTGTGGATCCTATCGAGTACGATGGACGTGAGGGGTGCTAATACCTTCCCCTTGCGTAACCGACTCCCGAATCCAAGTTTTGGTTGCGATGACCATACCTTTTCCCGTCTTTACGTTAGGTTTACTTCGAGCGTTTCCTTTCCCTCCTTTGGGATAAATAACGCACGGTGGCGACTCTTCTGTATTGTCGTCGCCGATTTTCGCAGTAGCGACAGCTGGCGACTCTGCTGGGGACTGCGATGGTTCCCTATACGAGTCTCGCCTTGGGTTTTTTTCCTAGCTGTTTGGGGTCATCCCCAGCAGCTGGCGACTCTGCTGGGGACTCCAACGGTTTCCTACGCGAGTCAATCCTAGCGCTTGTTTTCCCGTCATGGGCTTTGTATGGATTTACATTTCTGTATTTACATTTCAGCATTTTATTATCATTATTATTGCTGTATTGTGGGTTTGATGGGGGTTCTATGATTGAGAGATAAGCCGGACCTGGGCTTGAGTGCACCTAGAATTAGAGTAGAGATTAGTGGGGGTGTGCATGCTTTGCATGTACTAGCTTCCCGCGAAATCTACGCTCGGACGAGGTCCTTCTGGTTGACTTCCTGTTTCACCCTTTGGGTGCAGTGGGCTGTTGGTTAGTTGGATTGTCGACTCCGGGGACCGATCATTTGGAAGTTGGCTAAGTGAGGCCTCTTCAGGATTTGATGATGCCACACCTTCTGGGTATCGTATCATCAACCCTGAAAGTCTGTGACGCCGACGACCGCATAGGATGCCGTACCTTGTGCCAGTTGTAGGGACATCTACCCGTGAGAGGGATTTGGGGCATGCAGGTACCCTGACCTTCAGACTACCGGTTTATTTCTTATGAGATACAGGATTGTGGATATTTTATGGGCTGTTATCAGGGTCTGTCAGAGACCAGGTGTGGGTTATATTATTGGGTCTATCCGAGACCAGGCTGGAGTTCTTTGTGAGGTCTGTCTGAGACCAGGGTTTGATGAGTATTGGAGGGTCTGTCTGAGACCTGTTCTTGGTGTGACTTGGGCCTCTTATTCAGGGCACTTGATCCCCTGTTGCAGCTGTTTGCATTGCATTGTTTGCATACCCATTTATCATTGCATTTCATTAACGTGTGTCTGTGCTGCAGGTGCATTACATACTTCCCTGTTCTAGTGCTCCGGACTTCTGATTATTGATATGGGTAGTGTGCGAAAGACAGTTGCGTATAAGCTGCCCACTCCGGATGTGAATTCTATATTGAGTTTGATTGCCCTTGCGGATGATGAGGTTAGGGCTAGCTCCAAGAAGAGTTATACTTTTGCCTTTGAAGGCCTGTTCAATATATGAGTTGTTTTCTCTTTTGTGATTGAATTTCAACTTCTTGCAACTTTCGTCACTGCACTGTCACGGCGCTGCCCTGTATCAAATGTATTAGCACTAGAACGAAGGGAGTAATATTCCCCAAGGCACAGGCACATATTGCATTTTGCATACATACTCATATTGGCATTACAGGTTTGTGATCCGTGTATCTTATCTCCTGCATCCATTTCAGGTATTTTCAGGATTGCAGAAAAGCGGGTCCACCGTTACTCTACCAGAACTAATCACAAGAAGATCATGGACAACGTGCAGAGTGAAATGCAAGAGATGCATGACAGGATGGCCCTGCTCATGCAAACCATGGAGACCATCGCCAAAGGACAAGAGCAGTTGCAGAATCTGGTTCAACTGATAGTCGCACGGGCTGAAAACAACGGGACACCGCATGGTGAAAATATTGCTGCTTCTCCCCGAGTTGAGAATCGTCAAAGTGCTGATGTTATTCCCGTAAACGGTTTGAATGCTGGAGAATCTGGTCCTGTAGGTGGAGGGGGGAACGCCGGTAATATGAATGCCAATGCAGATACTGCTGGGGTATTTGTGGGTAATGTTAACCAGGGTTTCAATGGGGGCGTTGAGAATGTCGAAATGAATGGTAATAATGGTAACCAGGGCTTCGATGGTGTGAACGTGGGGTATGGCAGCATTGTTGGTGCCAAGGCTGGGTTTGGTGGCTATGGTTATGGTAATCTTGGATATGGAACTGGTGCATACAACGCTCAAGAGATGGGTAATCTGAGGTATGACCCCAGGTACTTCCAAACGGGTCCAGGCCGTGATGCAGATTATGTTGGATACGATGCAGTACCTCGCTGGGAGGATCGTCAAGAAGACGTCTTCTCTGGTCAGAACGAAGGCTATGGGAGACCCGCAGGAGACAACCTCCGAATGAGATTGCTGGAAGAGAAAGTGAACGGTTTGGCTAGCCAGAATGCTCTTGGGCTGGATATCTCCAATATGGGATTGGTACCAGGGCTGAGGGTACCTCTGAAATTCAAAGCGCCATATTTTGATAAATATAAAGGGGACACGTGCCCGAGGGTACATGTTCGTTCATTTTACAGGAGGATGTCAGCGTATTCAGACGACGAAAAGATGCTCATGCATTTCTTCCAGGACAGCTTGTCAGGGCCGTCGCTGGAATGGTATATGAGCATAGAGCCAACACAGATAAAAAGCTGGAAAGAGCTAGCAGAAGCTTTCGTGAAGCATTACCAATACAACAACGATCTCGCCCCTAACCGGGTTCAGCTGCAAAGCCTCTCTCAGAAGCCCAGTGAAAGTTTCAAAGAATACGCCCAGAGATGGCGTGATTTGGCTGCCAGAGTACAACCTCCTATGGTGGAGCGTGAAATGATGGACTTGTTCGTAGGGACATTCTCAGGAATGTACTATGACCGGATGCTCAACTTCTCAATGAGTACCTTCTCCGAGTTGATCCTGATGGGGGAGCGTATAAAAAACGGGATAAAAATCGGTAAGATTCAAGCGGGAGAGTCTGCTTCAGCTGGAAGCAATAAGAAAGCTTTCGGGGGTAGAAAACAGGAAGATGCCAATTCGGTATGTAGCTCTCGGGGAAGAAATAGGGGATGGAGGCAATACCAACCGCAACAAGTTGCAAGTGTGACAATCCCCGCGCAACATCAGCAACAGCCGCAGCAGCAGGGGCAACAACATCCGGCTCAGCGAAGAATTCAGAACGGGAAACCAAAAAGGGTATTTGATCCGCCGCCAGTATCGTACGCTGAGCTTCTTCAGAATTTGTTACGGTTACAGTTGGTCGAGAAAAGAACGATGGCTCCTCCGACAGGGATCCCCCCGCCCAGTTATAACGCTAATGAGCATTGTGAATTCCACTCTGGGGCACCCGGCTATAATATCGAAAACTGCCACGCTTTCAAGCATAAAGTGCAAGATTTGCTTGATAGCACTGCTATTAATTTTGGTACGGAAGGGCCCAATATTACACAACAACCAATGCCAAACCATGAATAGGCTGGAGTATGGTGGACAATGAGGAGTTCTATAGTTCGGGTGGGCCGTTAAAAGTAGATCAGAACAGTGGCAGGCTGCCTCTAACAACTGATTGTGAAGATAGCTGGTTCAGCAGCAGGACAGATGTGAAAGCCCGGTTCTCGGAAGCTGGCATTTGTCTTTGTTTTATCTTGTCATTTCTTTACGTTTGTAGTTTCTTTCTTGTTTAAAATGCAATCTTGTTTGTAAAACTTGTTGTTTCCATTCAATTGATGATAATGAAACAAATATGCATGTTTTGATTAAATCCATTCGTGTTCACTAATTGTTTTTACAAATGTCCAACGCCTGGTTAAGAGGAATCCGGGGAGGATGACGAAAATGAATGACATGCAAAATCCTGATTGTATGCTTTTTGAAACAAAACCTGCTGATGATGTACATGCATTGTTTCAAATCCCTAAACACCGGAGATATAAGGAAGATAATCCCTTGTCAACCCCTTTGAGCCTTGTAGTAGGAGTTTCTTTCTGTGAATGAAAAACCCTCAATCTTAACCTGGGGCAGGGTAGGTGTTAGCTAATTTGACCGAGCGTTCAAGTTGCAAAAGGAGTGTCCGTTCGAGGATCAGTCACACCTCTAGAGGTCGTGCCAGAGAAACCGTGGTGGTTAAGCATCAGGAGTGAAACAGTCACATTATTCCCCAATGAGTCAGACAACCAGCGTCACACGACTTGTTCGAAAGAAAAAAAGAGAAAAAAGAAATCAAAAGCCCGCTAAGTCAAGAAAAGAAAACAATTGACTTAGGCAAAAATGAGGGCATCCCGCTGGACTCAAAAAACCAAAAGAACTCAAAAGAGTCAGTCCAGGCAAAAGTTAGGGATATGAAAAATGAAAGGATGGAAAAATCCTCAAATGAAATACGAGTCGTGTGACCTCAAGTGTCAAAGACGAAAGGTGAGTGGCTGTCACTCCCAACAATCATAATTTCTCAAACTATCACTCCTATCTTTCAGCCTCTGAGAGGTGAGTGCTAAGGTCGAATTAGCTGGACATAGGATCGGAGAACATCAAGGAGAATGGGTGGGTTAAAATAAACTTTGAGCCTTTATCCTTTCCTTCAAAACCGTGAACCTGACCACGTTATAACCTTCAAAAGTCCTAATTGAAGCAGGTTGTTTCGAAAGCATACTTCGGTAAAGGTCGCGTCGATTCTGACTCCTGAAAGGGTTCCTCTTACCATGTTGGTATTGATGTTGATAAATGTTTTGTGCATTATATGCTATAAACTGTTTTTCCCTTTTCCCAGTGAACAGATTGGATGTCAAAATTATCATATGTGTTGCATTAATACGTCTTTTACGCAGAACAACTTGTTTTACTTGCGAGTAAGCGAATGACAGCAGGAAAAGGTTTCTACAATGGAAGGTATGGTCAGGATAGAATGCAGAGCGCCCGAATGCTCCGCAAGCCGGGGCAAGCCATTAAGTGCTCCCCAGTCAGGTCAGCCATTCAAAGTCAGTTACTCTGGGGCAATCAGGTCGAGATTCGGTAAATCTCTCGTAGTTGGAGGTACTGCTCTGGATCAGCTAATCAGGGGCAAAGTCATTGCAATCAGGGGCAGGCCATCTTAAGAGCGCAGAAGTTATTCTTTACTCGAGGGGCATTTGGTGTGAAGTATTTCTCCGAAGTTCAGAATGCTGGGGCAGTTTCATATCAGACCATCAGGGTACATATTTTTAGATTTCCTTTTGAGGAGTATCCCCACAGAGGTCCCACAGACCGGGGCATATCAGAAGCGAAGGAATTGTTCTTCTCCGTATCATCAGAGCTACTCAGAGCTATTCGAGCAGATTCAGTCAATCTTAAAGTGTGAGACGAATGTCGGGAAGTCATGTTACGGTCTTCCGATTCTTCACCCAAATCCATGTTGGCGATCACTGTGAGGCCCATCCGTGTTGGCGCATCAGTTTCCAAATCCAATCGTCATCAGTACGCAGGAAGACTCCGTCTATTTTCTCCAACAAAAGTCCAGTTTTTCAGTGGCACGGGTGAGCTATCCCCAGAGAAGTCCAATCATACTTGGCACATCTGCTATTCCCCAGCAGAGTTATATTCCCCAGCAGGGTGTTACTTCAACGAGGTGTTTGGTTAAGTTCCCAAATTCCCCAGCGGAGTTGATGCTACTCTTCCAGCATTTATTTTGCTGGAATAATTCTGTGATATCCGGTTTATCCCCAGCGGAGTTGGCTTCGTCTTCAGCATTTATTTTGCTGAAATGGTTTTCTGTACCTGACTTTCTCCAGCAACCCGAGCCTGTATTAGCATATTGCATGCATCATCATATTTGCATCATACTCGCATTTCAGTTTCAAAATACGTAGCATTTCCATGCTATATGGAAACATTACGTCATTATCGAACATACGTATTCAGAAACATAAACCAGGTTGGTTACCTCGTTGGTTTCAGATGTTTGTTTTCCCCTGCAGATAATTGAGATTATGATTCAGGAAGATGTTCAGATAGTCGGATTTGTGGCGCAAGGCGAGCAGTGATCGTGTCCGTCCTATCATGTGGACCCCTAGCAGAGTTGCTTGGTTGAGTTTCTCTTTTCCCCAGCTGAGTCCTTCTCAGGTTGCTGTTATGTCGGCATTACAAGATTTCATAGTTCAGATTTTTTTGAGTTATCGCCGTGATTTCCCCAGTAGAGTTTTCTTCCCCATCAGAGTTGCTTGGTTAAGCTTCCCTTCTTCCCCAGCGAAGTTTTCTTCAGACTGTTGTCACGTCACTATTGAAAATCTTGAAATTACTACCTGCCGTCGAAGTAGGTGTTTGACGGCTGTCGTCAGAATTATACCCTGGTTGAAGGAGTTATACCCTGGTTGAAGGAGTTATACCCCGGTTGAAGGAGTTATACCCCGGTTGAAGGAGTTATTACCCCGGTTGAAGGAGTTATACCCTGGTTGAAGGAGTTATACCCCGGTTGAAGGAGTTATACCCTGGTTGAAGGAGTTATACCTTGGTTGAAGGAGTTATTACCCTGGTTGAAGGAGTTATTACCCTGGTTGAAGGAGTTATACCCCGGTTGAAGGAGTTATACCCTGGTTGAGGGAGTTATTACCCTGGTTGAAGGAGTTATTACCCTGGTTGAAGGAGTTATACCCTGGTTGAAGGAGTTATACCCTGGTTGAAGGAGTTATACCCTGGTTGAGGGAGTTATTACCCTGGTTGAAGGAGTTATTACCCTGGTTGAAGGAGTTATACCCTGGTTGAAGGAGTTATGCCCTGGTTGAAGGAGTTATACCCTGGTTGAAGGAATTATACCCTGGTTGAAGGAGTTATATCCCGGTTGAAGGAGTTACTACCCCGGTTGAAGGAGTTATGCCCTGGTTGAAGGAGTTATACCCTGGTTGAAGGAGTTATACCCTGGTTGAAGGAGTTATACCCTGGTTGATGGAGTTGTTGCCCTGGTTGAAGGAGTTATACCCTGGTTGAAGGAGTTATTACCCTGGTTGAGGGAGTTGTTGCCCTGGTTGAAGGAGTTATACCCTGGTTGAAGGAGTTATTACCCTGGCTGAGGGAGTTGTTGCCCTGGTTGAAGGAGTTATACCCTGGTTGAAGGAGTTATTACCCTGGTTGAGGGAGTTGTCACCCTGGGTGATGGAGTTACACCCTGGTCAGAAGGGGATCACTGGCTGGCCACTTGCAACTTGATCTGACCTGATCAGAAGGGGATCACTGGCTGGCCACACGCTGTTGGACTGCTACCTGTTCACCGTTAATGAGAAGGAGAAGGGGGGTGTACCTGCAAGACACTCTGATGCCAATGTAAGGAATTGGGCAGAGTGAGAGCAAAATACAGAAATGGGGTAAGAAGTGAATTAGCTCACCCTCTTGTGGAAGAGGGTATTTATAGAGAGACCCCAACGCTGGGCCAACGGTCACTTGTGTTGGGATGGATTGTCAGGCCCAACCCAGGTGACTGCTAGGGCTTACGTGGCGTAGTGAAGACCAGGACGTGGTCTTCGCCCTAGTTCAACTGTCCCGTGATCTCCGGAAAGTGGGTTTGACCTGCTCTTTCGGAGGTGGGCAGTTGGTCGGTGACGTGTCCCCGCGGAGGGGGGCACGTGGAGAACGTGTGAAAGACACGTTGTTCTGCCCGACAAGGTGAAGGTCCTGCCCGCGGAGGGAAGGTTCTGCCCGACGGGGCAGTGTCTGGCCGACGGAGGGAAGGTTCTGCCCGACGGGGCAGTGTCTGGTCGACGGTCAGTCTTGTGCTCAACACAGATGAGGAAGGCTCCTTTGGGCCTTCTCCCAAGTGTATGTGGGCTGGGCCTTCCCGGTCAGGCCAGGGCCCAGGCCAGAACATAACTTTTACTACACATGTTATTTTAACAAATGTCATAATGTCTCCAACAAGAATAATTCTAAATGCAATTGACAGCTTTATTGCCATAACTAGTACATAAGAGACAATATAAGGTTAAAATTTGAAATAAATCTTTAAACCTACTCTTAAAAATAATATAATCATTCTTATATATAATCAAGTTGACTCATGAACCTAACGAATCGAGTTATATATAGTTCAAGTTTAGCTCATTTAATTAACTAACATAATTTTTCACTCATATTCAGCTCATTTGGTTCTGAACCGAATTCCTAATTATTTTCGAGTTTGTTCCATTTATTTTCAGTCATACTTGGAGGGATAAAATAAAAGAAAAACAACATTCAGAACACGAGTCCTCTCACTCGTTCCTAACATTTCCCTCTACTCTCTGCACAAAACAATGCCGGAAAAAAAACAAGAGCCGACAGAGAAGATGAAGCACGGTGGAAACCGCCGTCTTCTCCGGCGAGGATCACTCATATCCACTCAACCCAACACCGACCCCACTCAAATTCTATCCTGATCCTAAATCTAACATTGATTTTAACCAAAATCCCCCCAAAACAACCAAATCGAAGCGTTCCTCTCTTGAATCCCTAACCCCAAAAACTCCAATAAAACGAGGCAAGAGCGGAGCAAATGAACAGCCACACTTAAGCAAGCAAAAGTTAATGCAGAGAAAAGTTTGAAACAGATGGCTCACCCTTGAAGCTTTCCAAAACTCAAGTAAGTTCACTCCTTCATTCCTCCTTGCTCTTCTCCTTGCAACGACCTTCTTAGGGTTTCGTGGTAGTTCTGAATAGCTGCTGTATCTAGGTTTTTCTTTTGTGTGTAGGAAAACTTAGGGTTTTTTGTTCTCTGAATTGAATCCCTATTTATACTCAAAGCATTAGGGTTAGCAGACAATTTTATAGAATTTTTGAAATCTCCTACACTGCTATGCTTAGCCTTGGTCTGCTACAATTTGTCTTGTTCCTATTTTAGTGTTAGGACTGTGGTACCGTGTGAAATCTGCCATTTCTTTACGTTGCCATTTTTGTTATCTCTAAAGGTGGTCCCCATTGTTTGTCTTGTTGCTATTGTTTGAAAAACTTGGATAACCTGTTTCTTGAGTAGAATTCGAATCTGTGTATGATAAAATGAACTTGTCTAGAATTGGTTGTGCGTGGCATGAATAAGGTGACTTAAGACATGAAAGAATGACTCTGTTCTTATTTGAAATGTTTGGAACTTGGACTTAATCAATCATTTGAATTATGGCATAAATTGAATGATGAATTTGTGTGAAAGATAATTTGGACTGAAATATGAATATGATCTTGATTGTGAATTGTTTTAGGTTGAATAATGAGTTGAATGATAGTGAAACATGGTGATCTGAACTTTGAAAATGATGAATTTTGTTGTGGCATATATTTTGGTTCTTGAATTTATGAACGCGTGTATGTGATTTGCCTCAGAATGCTGCTGTTGAAAATGTGTTTGATGAATGGTGAAAATGGCTATGCTTGAAGTGTAATAACACTTTGAAAAGATAACTTGAAATCGAATTTAACTGACCCAATGAAATATGGTCATGATAACTGTGTTCCTTGGTTTGTGAATTCTTGTTTACTTGCTTTTAAAAAAAACAAAAACATTTGACATGGTTGCGTCATGTTGCAGATTGAACGTGCGGTCAAGGGTTCATTACAAATCTTCAAGGCTGTTTTAACTGGGATGTTCAAGATTTCCTAGGAAGATGGTTATTATCAGAGGGGATAAATGAGGACTGAATTGAAGGCAATTGGTTTGAAGTTTATATGTCTTAGTAGGATTTGGATTGTAAACAACTTGGAGGGTACCAAGAATAGAAATAGGTTTTAAAACATGAGCATTTTTGTATTGGTTTGTTATGTATTACTTGATGTTCTTGTTATGATAACTTAATTGAATCTTCTTCTTTATGACCCTCATTTGGAAATTTTGACTCATGAAAAGTGCTGATGTGATCATGAAATTGCATGGTTTCCTAATGACGTTTACTTTGGCTCATATCTCTCATAATGCCTCCCTATTTTCATTTGATAACAATTTTGTAGTTCAAACAAGCATTCCATGCGTTAGACACCTATGTGTGTGCCATATTTGCCTACCTAATCACATTTGTACTTGGATGATGTTAGGAAAACTCAATCAACATGAACTTTGCCAAACTAAACCTTAATTCATGATGAATGAAATTTAAATAGCATCATTACATGTTGGTGACAAGAACATATCCTAAGCTTAAATAAAAAAACTTAATCGATGTGGTACACACATCTGAAACCCCTTTATTATTTTTTTTTTTTATCTTTTGGACTCTCAAAGAATCAACCTTTCTTGAAACTTTGTTGTCTCAAATGGCCAAGAATAAACAGATATGGACCAAGTCATTCATGCCTTGTGAGTGGAAATTTTCCCTTGAGATGAAGTAACAACAAAAAATGAGATTGTCTTGGGCATTGGGTCGTTTAGGCCATAAAATTAGTGACCACACCATCCTTGTTCTTGCTTGAGTGAATACACTATATAGAACTGCAAAGTCCAATGACTATAACAAGGCCCAAATAAAAAAATAAAACCCATAATCTATCTCTAATAAAACCCTCTTTCAATATAATTTTCAAAACCATGCCAACGTTAAATAAATGTTATTGAGGAAGCTTTTGGAAAATTTATATAAATTAAAAACCCTTATAATACACTAATAACAAATATTTATATAAATTAAAAACCCTAACAATATACTAATAACAAATATTTACTTATTATTTTCTAAAAAATATTTTATTCAAAAATGATTTACTCAAAGTTTCATTTTTTTCTCTAAAATTATGCACTAAATATATATTTTTATAAGCAAACTACTAAACATTCTTACACAAACAATAAATATTTTTCTTTTTTTAGAATAAATTTATAAAATTATATAAATAGTCACCAAAACTAATACGTTGATCAACTTTTCTAATTCACATTTGAAAATTTTATCTTTAAACTTTTATTCGGTTTGAGAGTAAAGTTCACAGGAATATAGAATCAACTTTTCAAAAATTTCCAACTCAGTCTTACTCTAGAATTTTGTACTTGTCAAATTAGACCCATAAGTATACGATTACGTGAAACGCGTTTAGTTCTTTTCACAAAAAAAAAAGAAGGGATATACTACATGTAATATTCTTATGGTATTCACAGTTTACACGATTACTAAATTTAGTTTAAAATTGTTGTCGGTTTGGGTGAAACTTGTTTAGAATACTCGGTGCGTGTCTTGACCATTTTGAATAAGAATAAGTAACAGAGTCTTAGTCAATCAATGTCGTCTGATCCCTTATTTCATGCTAAATGGTTGGACCATGCAATTCGTCATTAAGCCTTGTGGGGAGCTTTAATTTGATGATAAAATTAGAATATGAGATAAGATACAGTATCTTACTAAGATCAAAAAACGAAATTTCCGCATTCTCGTGGCATGATCCAACAAATCTATGAAGATGACATATACTTATCTCTCAATTTTTTGAGAGAAATTTAAACTCCAGTTTACTTTATATTTTGTATTTTTAAAAATATTTATTTAGTTTGACTTTTTAATAGGAAAATGTGAGGTTCTAATATAAAAATAAAAATAAAAAACTATTGTGATGAAGTGAAGATGAAATGTTAGTCATGAATAATGTATTTTTGAAAATAACAAAAATAAGATTTTGACTTTTCATTATTTTGAAAAATGAACACAAATATTCATTTTAAAAGTTTAGTGTCTTATTAGCAAATTAAATTAATATAACTTTGTTCAACATGTTTGTAAAATGCAGAATTCGACAGGAGTGGAGTTGAATGTATTTGATAGAGTAGTGATCGAATATAGTTTAGAATAGACAAAGGTGCATGTATTCGACAGAGAGTTGAATACAACTAGTTAAAGTCAAAATATCATGTATTCGACATAGTTAAATAATAACTTGTTGTAGTTAGTTAGTTAGTTTGAGATTACACAATGTCCAAGTAATTGTATTATAAATAGGGAGGTACCTTACATTTGTAATATATAGAAAACACAACTCAATTTCAATACATTATTCTTCTCTTCTCCAAAACCCTAATTTTCTCTCTTTTCTTCCCTTTTTCTCTTTTAAAGATTTCTGTTTTCAAATCATTGTGCGGCGGAATCATCTTGTAGCAATGTGTGGTTGAATTACTCGAGTGAAGAGTGAAGAACGAGAATCTTGAATAAATCATGAAAGTTATTGAATATTGTTCTATCAAGATCGATTCCAACATCTGATATCTAGAGCACTGGTTGTGATTCTTAGGAAGCATAAAGCAATGACTTCTAATCCAAAAGGACATTTTCCAGCAAATCTTCCCATTTTGAATGGCAAGAACTATGATAATTGGAACAAGCAGATGAATATTGTCTTCTATTATCAAGATGTTTGGGATCTTGTGAAGAATGGAGTAACACCAATTGACGACAATGCCACGGAGGAACAAAAGGATGCACATAAAGATTTGAAAAAGAAAGATTACAAAGCTTTCTTTATAAACCATCAATGCGTTGATCCAGACAACTTTGAGAAAGTTGGTGATGTAGACTCATCGAAGGAAGCATGAGACATCCTGGAGAAATATTTTAGAGGTACTAAGAAGGTGAAAAAAGTGAGGTTACAAACTCACAGAAGAACGTATGAGTTGCTTTAGATAGAAGAAAGTGAAAGTGAGGCTGATTTCTTTACAGGGTAACAAAATTGATGAATCAAATCAGGTGTGGAGAAGTATTGACATCAAAATCGATTGTTGCAAAGATTTTAAGGTCATTGCTTCTAAAGTTCGATCATGTGGTTGTAGCAATAGAAGAATCAAAGAATTTGTCAAGCATGACAAAAGAAGAGCTTCAAGAAACGCTTGAATCTCATGAACAAAGAATGAATGAAAAATATGCAGGCAAGACGAAAGGTGATGTAGCTTTGCAGGCGCAATTAGCAAAAGAAAAGAAAGACAAAGGAAGATGGAACTAAAATAAAGGTAGACGGGGCTACAATAATTCTAATGGTAGAGATAACCAAAAAGAAGGAATTTCATCAAACTAAAGCAATCATAGAAGTGATGTTGCAGGTAGAGAAAAATGTGGTGGAAGGCAACCTGATAAGAGTCATATTCAATGCTTCAATTGTCAAAATCATGGTCGATATGCTAGTGATTGTCATGAAAACAAAGAAGTAATCAAGAAAGTGATGCATGACTTGCAAGACACGATAAAGAAAAAAAAAGTGTTGTTGATGGTTACAAAGAAAGATGAAGAAATATTCAAGGACTAATGGTAATTAGACTCGGACTTCTCATCGCACGTGACTGGAAGAAAAATTAGTTTGTAAACATAAGTCCATCGATGAAGAATAAGGTGAAGTTTGAAAATGACAATACCCTAGATTTTGAAGGTATTGATGATGTTCTGATCATGACTCATGAGGAACAATGCGAAAAGATTAATGATTTCTAATTATTGTACATATCAGGCATGAAAAGTAACTTGCTTAGCATATGAAAACTGATTGATAAGAATTACAAAGTATTGATCAAAGATAAGATGGTGAGAGTACACGACTCAAGTAAAATATAACCTTTAAGGTTGGAGTCGATGTGATGGAGCACAAGTGTTTTGAAACTACAACTAGCAGGGATGAGTGGCTATGGCACTACAGTCTTGGTCATCTCAACTTCAACGACATCAGAAATATGAAAAGATGAAATATGGTTTCAGGTTTACCAAAAATAGACATTCCAAATGAGGTGTGTGAATAATACGTTCAAGCAAAGTAACACAAAAACAACTTTAGCAATGATGCATGAAGCAAGTTGGAAGAAACCTTTAACATCATATACTCATATGTGTGTGGTCCTCTTCAGGTAGATTCGATTGGAGGTAATAATACTTTATTACATTCATAGATGACTATAGTAGAAAACTGTGGACTTAATTGATCAAGAAGAAAAGTGATATGGTTGAGGTATTCACTAAGTTCAAAGCTATGGTGGAAAGACAAAGTGGCTACAAGATCAAGACCTTAAGGACTGGTGGTAATGGAGAGTATGTTTCCAATGATTTTGATGCTCTATGTGAAAAGGAAGGGATCTTGCATGAGATGGTGTCACCCTACACTCCACAATAAAATTGAACTGCTAAGAGGAAGAATATGACCATTATAAATATGATAAGAAGTATGTTAAGAGGAAAGCCTATACCAAATGAATTATGGGGTAAAGTTGTGTTGATTATAACATACATTTGAACAGATGTCCAACAAAGAAGTTATGAGAGAATGTTATTTTGGTGGCAAGCCTAGCTCGATTCATATGAAAGTGTTTGGATATATAACACATAGACATGTACCTGGTCGGCTGAGGAAGAAACTCAATGACAAGTCAAGTATAATGATCCTGATAGGATACAATTTGACTGGTGGATACAAATTGTTCGATCCCTCAAATAAGATAATTGTGATCAGCAGAGATGTGATAATAGATGAGCTAAAAGATTATGATTGGAATGACAATGTCAAGAAGGATTCAGTGAGAGTTCTATGTGAAGAATCAGCTAGTGAAGCTGACAATGCAATTTGAATAAAAGGAGGTAGAGTTCAAGCAGGCACAAGCAGACCTCAAAGGACAAGAAACATGTCTGCAAGGTTGCATGAATGTGTGATCACATCAGATGACGTGGTAAATGGTGAAGGTGAACTAGTACACTATGCTTTCTATGCAGATACTAAGTCAGTCAATGTAACTAAGGCATTAAAGGACTCAAAGTGGATGCAAGCCATGATGGAGAAAGTGAAGTCCATAGAAGTCAACAAGACTTAGTCATTAGTCGAGTTTCCACAATGTAAGAAAGCAATTGATGTGAAATGGGTTTAAAAAGTGAAGCTGAATAAAAAAGGAGAAGTAACCAGGAACAAAACAAGACTTGTAGCCAAAGGATTTCTTTAGAGAGAATGAATCAACTTTGATGAAGTTTTGCACCAACTGCTAATGAAGAACTAGTATATGTGTCAGATGGATGTGAAATGTGCATTTCTAAGCGACCCATTAGATGAAGAAGTTTATGTAGCACAACCAGACAATTTTATGGAGCAAGGCCAAGAAAGAACAGTATACAAGTTGCATAAAGTCCTATATGGACTCAAACAAGCTCCAAGAGCTTGAAATAAGAAATGATGGTTTTCTAAGGGAGAATGAATTTGTAAAGTGAACAAATGAGAATGGGGTATATGTTAGAAAAATTAGTAGTGAACTCCTTATACTATGTTTATATGTCGATGACGTGTTGAAAACAAGTAGCTACGAGAATGAGATCAAAGACTTCAAAAGTGATCTAAGCAAGGAGGTCAAATTTTTGACATGGGAAACATTTCATACTTCCTTAATATAAAATTGTAAAAGAGTAGTAGAGACCTGATGATGCACCAAAGAAGATATACAAGTGAGACTCTCAAAAGATTTGAGATGGAGGATCGCAATGCAACTTTGACACTTGTTGAACCAAGACTTAAATTGATGAAGGACTCAAATGAAGAAGATGTTGATCTAACACAATACAAAAGACTCATTGGATCATTAAGATACCTTTATCACACAAGGTCTGATCTAATATATAGTGAAGGTATGGTGAGTAGATTCATGCAAAAGCCAAAGGTATTACACCTTGCAACCACAAAGACGATACTAAGGTATCTCAAGGGGACACTAGACAATATAATTTTTTTTCCAGCAATAGATGAATGAAAGGAATGTAAACTAGTGAGACACACTGACTCAACTTGGTATCGTGATGTCGAGGATCGAACATCCACAACTAGTTTTGTGTTTATGCTATGTGGTGCACCAGTTCCTTGGAGCTTACGAAAAAAACCATTAGAAGTCATGTCATCATGCGAAGCTCAGCATATATATGCACGTCTTTGTGAATGTCAAATAACACGGATGGTGAATCTGATTGAGGAGATTGCAGATGAAAACCATGGATCAATGATCATGAAAATCAATAACATATTTACTATCAATTTGGCAAAGAATTCGTTCGCACATGGAAGAAGCAAACACATTGAGATGAGATTCCATTATCTTAGAGAGAAAGTAGCAAATGGAAAGCTAAACTTGGAACAATGGAGAACTAAGAATCAGATTGTAGACATCCTGACGAAGGCTCTGCAGGTGGAATTGTTCAAGACATTGAGAACTATGATGAATGTAGATAGATTAAATACAATGAATTAGGTGGTGTGTTAAATATGTAATTCTCTGTGTTAATCATGTTTGTGAAATGCATAATTCAACAAAGTAGAATTTGAATGTATTCAATAAAGTAATGGTCGAATATGGCTTAGAGTAGACACAAGTGTATGTATTCGACATAGAGTCAAATATGACTAGTCAAAATCGAAGCATCATGTATTCAATAGAGTTGAATAATAAATTATTGTAGTTAGTTAGTTAGTTAGGTTGAGAATACATGATGTGCAAGTAATCTCATTATAAATAGGAAGGTACTCTGCATTTGTAATATATAACAACACAACTCAATTTCAATACATTATTCTTCTCTTCTCCAAAACCCT
Organism: Lathyrus sativus; assembly: GCA_963859935.3. Lineage (NCBI taxonomy): Eukaryota > Viridiplantae > Streptophyta > Magnoliopsida > Fabales > Fabaceae > Lathyrus > Lathyrus sativus. The sequence continues at coordinate 546,391,504 of OZ012740.1, read as the reverse complement.
AACTTTATCTCTTATCTTCATCTTTTCTCATTTAAAGATTTTCTTTTTCAAATAATTGTGCGGCATAATCGTCTTGCAACCAAGGTGTGGTTGAATCAATTGAGTGAATAAGGAAGAACGAGAATCTTGAATCAATCAAGAAAGTGATTGAATCTTGTTCTATCAAGATCGATTCCAACACTTTTTAAAAAAGAAAATAGAAAATATTTTCAAAAATTAATGTGTTTATACTTATGTTCATATAGTCATACTGGGTCGGATATAGAATAGTGGAAATAAGTAACAAGAAGAAAACATGGAAACAAGGTGAGAGGACATCTAGGTACGTGGACATGTCAAACATATTTGAAGAAAGAAAAAATACATTCTTTTTGCTTCACTCAAATGTCTTACAAGGTAGAAGCAAAAGAGATTTACAATATTTTTAATGAGTATGGGAAAATAGAAGAAGTGGTTATACTTTAAAAAAATGAGGGGAAAGATTTGTATTTGCAAGATTTTTAGAAGTGAGAGATAAAAACATGTTTGCAATAAAATTGGATAATATCTTTATTAGAAAACATAAACTTTTTTACAACATCCCTAAGTTTGGAAGGACACAACTAGCAGGAAAAAAAAAGAGCCGAAGAAAAGTTCCAGGACCACAATAAAAAGAATTTCAACCAAAAGAAATAAGAAAAAAAATTACACATCACCATGATTTAGGGAATCAGAATGTTAATCAAGGTAATTCAGCCAAAAGTAGAAATTAGTCTTATGCACATATGGTAAGAAATGGAAGACTAAAATACTTCACACACAAAGGAAATTAGAAGGTGGTAAGCATGACCGACCCGATACATATTAAGGCCTAAGGCGGATTTTAAATAAAATCTACTATAAAATATTTAAATTAATTTTTTAAACTTTTAAGACTTAAAATTATTTATTAAATTCTTCTAATTGAGTTTATTTAATATATATTTTTCGATAGATAATAAAAACAATTCTTTCAATATTTATATGAATTATTAAATACAATTTATTAATTTTAATATAACTATTATTATTATTACTATTGTTATTGTTAAGGAGGGTTTATGCTATAAAATGGTAAGATAAAAATAATTAAATATTTTTACTACTAAAAGAATATATATATATATATATATATATATATATATATATATATATATATATATATATATATATATATATATATATATATATATATATATATATATATATATATATATATATATATATATATATATATATATATATATATATATATATATATATATATATATATATATATATATATATATATATATATATATATATATATATATATATATATATATATATATATATATATATAATTTATGGTGTTTTCTAGATCCATATTTTTGTTGTTACTAATAATAATTGATTTAAGTGATAAAAATAATATGTGTAATTCTTGCAATTCTTCAACTACTATCTTTGCAGGATTTTTTTGTTATTCTCACTCTAAATTAAATGTAAATAATAAATTAAGCTATTAATATTAAAATGTATTGTAATCCTAATATAACATAATCTAGTACTATTAATTGCCTAGTATTAATACTAATGTTTAGAGAGAAAAAAGAAAATAGAGTCCCAACGCAATGGCCTACCCCTTGTGTCGAGCCTGATGGTAAGGAATGGAGAACCAAAAGGCTCTCCTCACAAACAAGAACATAATCAGAATCAGAAACAACAATTGAAAAGAAAGCAACCAAAAGTTACTTGAAGACCATCGAAGCTTCGATTCACACATCTCGAATTAAACGTTAAAGAACAAGAAGTCAATAAAACCAATAGCGCGTATGTGGGGGAGGTGTCAACACAAAGAGTTACATATAATTTGTAATATGAATTTCATATGCATTGCTATTTCTTAATTAAAATTATGTCATCATGCGGTAACTTGTCTTTGATTGAAGAACACGACGAGGGGGATATTTGAGCACTCATGTCAGATGCAAGGAATTGACTTGAACAATGGTTATATAAAATTAGGCTATGAAGCCCAATTGATGTAGACAATGAGATAATAATATGGTTAAGAATACATGAAGGGCCACCCCATGCATAGAATCCATATTTATTTTCATTCATAAATATCAATCGTTGGGACATTATGAATCCAGATGAAAACACATTTAAAAGAACACAATGGATGTGGTGAAAGTTATGATAAGCACTAATGAATTTGATATAATAAATGAGGTATTCAATGTGGAGATCAACAACCATATCTACCCTATTAAGATGACTAAAGGACATTTTGGACCAACACGAGTAGTGATATCTTCTCATCAAGGCAATGCAAAACTACCAGTCAATGAATCCAACGAGGATGATTATTCATTGACGGAAGACTCATTGAAAGATAAATGAGAAAAGATGAATGAATTTCATGGGGGAAACAAAGATACAATGGGGTTAATTATATTTAATCAAATTGATTTAACAAATAAAAAAGAATCAACTATAGAGGTTAATCATGAATTGAAATTAATAATGAAATCTGAGAAATAACCATCATTAATAAGAAAAAATGAATAAGGTTGGCAAGGTGGAAAAATATGAATAGCGTGGGCAATGCAGAAGAAAAATAGACAACTGTGAAAGAAAAATGGTTGGACGTGGTCGAATCTGGAAATAAATTTTTGATTTGCAGAGATAAATGAGTGGTTTTAAGTCCAAAATGAAGCTTCACTAGACCATGAGAGAGGGGGAGGTAAAGAAGTAAAGAACATCACTCAAATTATGGGTGAAAAAAATACCCATCAACAAGATGGGCTCAGTTTTGCTAAAGTCCAACTTGTTAAAAAAGGAAACTAATGTAAAAAAGGTGGATCTAATAATGAAACATATACATAGGGATGTCAATGGGATATGGATGTGTGGAAAATGCTTCCCTGCTCCCCGCCCACCCCCGATGTTTTTCCTGTCTCCGTCCCCGATCTTTGCCATGAGGGAATATTTTTCTCCATCCCCATCCTCACAAATCCCTACAAATCCCCACAGAGAATCGAAGATCCGTGGAGATCAAATTTTTAAAAAACTTCTATACTTTTCTATCAAACCTATGACACTAGTATTTCGTTATTTTTTATTTATTTTTAAGCAAACATATATTTTGCATCTTTTTTTTTATAAAATAAAAATACATCTTGCATCAATAACAAAAAAAAAATGCAAAAACACTTGCAGTTACAAAAACATAACCAAAAATTTACTAATTAAATGAAAACAAGTTACTAATTAAAGTATAGTGAAGTTGAAGAGTAATTACTGTAAGCACAATGAACAAAGAAGAGTGATTACTGTGATGATGATGAGAAAATAAGAGATGAGGAATGAAGGAGACAAAGAGAATCGAGAAAAGAAAAAGAGGAGACAATGTGTACACTATATGTAATGGGTGCACTTTCTTAAGGTTGGATACTTGGGTAGTGAAACAATACATAATACAATGAAAAAAAAAATCAAACATCCACTAGTAACTCTTTATTTCCTAATATATTAATTATATCTTTATAAAAGAACATGAAAAATTATATAATTATATATCATATAATATATTATATATAAAAGTTAAATAATATGGTCAGGGAATCCGCGGGGCTTATGGTACTTCTCTGATCTCCACTCTGAAGTGTCATCGGAGGGACTTTTTCCTCCATCCAGTCTCTTACAGGGAGAGGGAATTCATGATTTTGGAGCTCCGCACAGATAATCTCTACATGGATTCCCGTTAACATATGCAAATTGACATCCCTACATATACCTAACCCGGTTTGATTTATGAGGTGAAGCGAATGATTGAAATATTTAATGACCTCTCAAGCAAATACGACATCTTCATTCCATAACTCCACTAAAATTTTAGGGGGATGTATTTTATGTTATGAATCATAATCCGATTTAGATATAAACTAGTGTAATAATTCTTTCTAGAGCAAATGTGACCTAGATGTGGCATGCAAGATTTGAAACGACGCGATGAAGATAGGAGTGGTGGGTCATTACGATGATGTAGAACAAATTCAGGCAATTCAAGTATTGAAAGATTGTGAAAAGGTTGAGAAAGTAATAATGGGCCACATATGAATTTTATTTCATACAATATCAGAGGGTGGGTGACAATGCAAAGAAAAGGTGATTAGCATAGTTCGTAAAATCAGGTAATTTTGATGTCTGTTTAATTCAAGAAACAAAGTGCTAATCTGGAGAAGATAGACTGATTAAGACAAAATAATTTGGATTACGAATGGTGTGTTAGTGGAGAACTTAACGTGATAGTAACAAGAAAGGAAATAAAAGTAATTGTAGTTTGAGCATGCGAACATAGATGGACAAATTTAGGTAATTAATTACAACCATGAGAATTGTTGATATCCCAATGATAGAAAATAAGTTCACTTGGTTTAGTCAAGACGAGAAATCAATGAGAAAATTAGATAGAATTTTGCTATATGAATAAGTTATAAAAGCTTGGAAAGTGGATGGGGAATTTTTAACTATACATTTGGAGCAATAAAAATTAATATATCTGTCCTAGATGGTCTGAATTTTAGTCGGTTAAACAATAATGATATGCTGGAATTAGAGAAACAATTCTCTAAAGAAGAAATCAAATAATTCATTTCGAATTTAGCTTCAAATTTTTGAAGAACTTTTGGGATATCATTGGATTTGTCAACAAATTTTACTCCAATGACATTCTACCCAAACCCACCACCTCGACTTTTTTTAACACTTTTCCCTAAAACTTAATATCAACGTGATCTCAATGATTATAGACCAATTTTTTCAATATGATGCATGCATAAGACTATCGTGAAGCTTTGGGCTGCAAGGTTAAGAAATGTATTGTGTAAAATAATCTCTAGATTTCAGAAAACTTAAGGCAGGAATATTATATATGGAGTTGTTATAGTCAGCTGAAATCATTGATTTGGTCAAAAGGACAAAGGAATAATGGCATTTTTAACAATTAAATATTGATTAATTATCAATTCAATTTTTTTTTAAAAAGCTCATTTTATTGATATCTAATTGTTCAAGTATTACCCGTCATGGACAATGGCATAAGCTTTGTAGAATATATAATTTTCACTTATGGTGTTAATAAAAATTTTATGGGTATTGAAAATTCTTTCTTATATTATGAAATAAAAGAGGTGTTGTGGCTCAAAAATGGAGAGAAAAATCCTGGACCTGATGAGTATAATCTAAGGTTCTTTAAGCATATTGTTGAGAGTTTCTAAAAGAGGACGTGGTTAGATTTGTTAATGAATTTTTCTTGAATGCTAAGTTACCTAAGATTATGACTACTTTTTTTCTTGCTCTCATTCAAAGTCATAAAATCCATAGGGCATAGAGGAATTCAAGCCTATTTATTTGGTTGAAAGTTTATATAGAATTATTTCCAAGATCATGGCTTCTAGGTTGAAGAGGGTCGTGGAAAAGTTGTTATCTCAATGTTAAACAACTTTTCTATCTCAAATGCAAATGCTAGGTGGTGTTTTTCTCATCAATGAATTGGTGAATTTTGCTAAGAGGAACAAGAGAAAATGCATGATGATTATCTGGAATGATCAAAATGGATCATCTTGGCATTCAATGTAGGGCAGCAACAATGCTTATAGGACAAGAGGGGGTTGTACCTGCAAGGTACTCCGATGCCAAAGTACGTTTGGGCTAGAGAGAAAGCAAGTACGAATGTTTAGGTATGAGTTAGAATGATTAGATTAGAATACCTGACTCTTTCAAGAGAGAGAATATTTATAAGATTCCCCCCAGCGCGGGGCCAAGGTTTCCCATGTGACCGAAATATCTGGTCGGCCAATGGGGGACTGCCAGGTGGAAGATCTAGCGTGTGATCTTTGACCTGATCCAACTGTATCTTTGACTTTTTGAGGGGCAGTTGGTCGCGTGAATTGTCACGCGCGTGAGGGGCATGTCCCCAACGGCTATATGCTCCAACGACTATATTGTGCCCCATGGTCATATTGGGCCTGACCTTAAGCTAGACTGGATTGGGCCTTGCCCAACTGTGGGGCATGTGCCAGTCCAGTCCAGAACAGGAGCCCCCTAAGTCGTTGCTTCGAGGTGAGGAGTGATGACTTGAGTTAACCTAGTTGTCCGACCAAGGGGCAAGAACCGTATTGCAGGGATGTCTTTGAGATCACCATTATTTGAGCGAAAAACTTCGAGGACGTGATGGTGCATAGTGTATGATTAGCATGGTCGACTGTTGGTCGTAGGTGACGTCCTCGAAGATGCTAGTGTCACACCCCAAATTTTACGCTTAGATTATTAGGTTCTTTTCGCATCTCATCTCATTCTGCATCGCATTTTAACTGACCGTTAACTAGTTTGTCCAGTCTGTTGGTTTTATTTGCAGGAAAATCACGCTGTGTGCGATTTAATCTATGAAGGGCAAAAGGGACTTGTTTGAACTTAGCAGTTACGTCAGATTTAAATCGTGCAAGATGATTAATTTTCAAATTCGGGGTTTGGAATGTCAAAGCTTAATCAGATAATTTTAATTGGATGAAGTTAATCAGACGAATTTATTTAGATGAGTTTCATCAGAGGAATTTAGTCGTTTGAATTTAATCGGATAATTTTGATCCGTGGAACGTAATCGAGCGAATTTAGTTGCTTGAGTGTAAGCGGGTGAATTTACACGGAGAAATTTGATCAGGAATTAAATTCAGTTTAGTAAGAAAAATGGAATATATTTATTTAAATTCTATGTTTTTTTATTACAATGTGCAAAGACAATTACAATTCCAAATTAATTTCTAATTATTTTCCTAAAAAGCCTAATTGTCTCCGCGTCCAATTCTTCAACTTTCGACTTTTCGGACCCGACAATGACCTATCCAGTTTGTTTCCAAGAGAGAGAAAAAGTATTTTTTTTGAAAAAGTGCTTTTTGGAAAAATGTTTATGTGGGAAAAATGATTTTTCTTGGTTTTAGCCAAACAAGACTTAAGACATCCAAAATCCATAGAACCAAAGTGGATATCCAAATCCATCAAGGAAAAATGGATATCCAAGTTCAGAAACAACTTTCCCAAAATCGTTGCAACCAAACGGGGTCAAAGCCAGCAGAAACAACTTTCCCAAAATTTTAGCAAAACAAGATCAAAGAAATCAACAAACCAGCCATGAAAATTGCAACAACCAGCATGCCCAGACCCAAATAAACAAGTATTATATAAACAGCAGCCTCACCATCAGTTCATAAAAAAAAAGAAAATCTAGAAGGGGGAAGAAAAAGGGAAGTTCAATCAGTAGAAAAATAAGGAAAAAGAGGCGAAAAAGAGCCAACTCAAATCGCTTCAAACCTCGCGAAAAAGGTGAACAATTTTGATACTAACAGATTTTTTTCCGTTTACTTTATGTTTTCAGAATCCTACCGGAAAGAGCAAGAATGGTGGGAGGAATGAACGAAAAGTTTCAAAAGAATAACAATGGAGAAGTTGCGCCGCCCCTCCTCCATTTTTATTTCAATTGCTTTATATTCTTTTTTCTTTTTCTTTATTTCGTTATTTTATTATTATTATTATTATTATTATTATTATTATTATTATTATTATTATTATTATTATTATTATTATTATTATTATTATTATTATTATTATTATTATTATTATTATTATTATTATTATTATTATTATTAGTATTATTTTATATTTTTATAGTTTAAGGAAATTAGATTCATTAAAACCATTTATTCATTTTTATTTTAACTTTATATTTTAGTTTAATTAGGTTGATAAAACCTTTCATAAAGTTAAAACCTTTTTTATTTTTATTGGCAAAATAACCTTTTTCGTCCCTTAACTTTAACTCGGGGTCCATGTTGGTCCCTTATCTTTAAAAAGTGGCAAGTTGGTCCTTTAACTTTTAAAATGGTGACACGTTTATCCTTCCGTTTGTTGTCGTTAGTCAAACTTTGAAAAAATTGCCACGTTTGTCCAGGTGTAGCTGCTGACGTGGATATAAATAATAAACATAACTTAAAATTGCCACGTTTGTCTTCACTTTCACTTTCAAAGCTTGTAACACCAAACACAATAAGCGCTTCTTCACCAGAATCGCTTCGGTCAAGATCCATCAAAGCTAACTTCCTCGCTTTCGATCTTTCATCAACGAATAATTTTAGAACTAACCTATCGGCTTCTCTTCAAACTCATCACGAAAACGTTTTCAAAGCGTCTTTAAAGCTTGAATAATAATCTATATTGTCAATGTGATGAACCTCAAAATCAGTTCTTTATAGTTAAAGAATTCTTATTGACAAGATTTATATGGAGGCAAACCTTTGACTGTTGGTTTTGTTCTTGCAGGGTTAGATGCTCACAACCAGATGGAAATGGAGTTCCTGCAAAGAGGACAGTGCTTCATGATCTTTATGAGAAACAAGGGCAGAGTGATAATCTCTGCCGACCAGTTACAGATCTGATTCTTCTCATTGAAAGTGGTGTCAGAGGTGTCACTAGTAACCCAGCGGTAATACTAATATAATGTTATTTGGTTATAATTCTTGCGTCGCTTAGTGAGCAATATGAGACTTTTATGGTTGTGTCCTTGCAGGATTAACAGTGTATGGTGTACACTTTTTAAGTCTTGTAATTTATTGTGCTTTTTATGTAATATCAGATGTCATTGCACTAATATGTTGTATATATGTGATTGCAGATCTTCCAGAAAGCTATCTCATCTTCAAATGCCTACAATGTACTTAAAAAATGAAAAATGTGTATCATTTTCAATTTTGTAAATGTGTTGTTCTTTGTGTTGTGGCCTAAAATTTCACTATAGCTCTAGTTATTGTGTTTCCTGATCTTGTTGCTAAAGACAAATTACTTTATCATGTAGGGAACTTGTGCAAGCAGGGAAAGACATTGAAAGTGCTTATTGGAAACTTGTAGTGAAATGCTGCTCAGACGACTTCTAAGTGAAATGCTTCTCAGAAGACTTCTAAGGGAAATGCTGCTCAGAAGACACATGGACCTGCTACAACAAAGAGGTCTACTTCCAGTATTGCTTTATTAGTTATTCACTGTGGTGGCATGTTCACTCTGTTTGAGGAGGTTTTCTAAGGAATCTTTTACTAACTTGGATTCATGCATGTGGTGTGGTTGTCACTTGGTTTCTTTTTTATATATGCCATGATGTTCTATAAAGAGATTTAGATCCTTTGAAGAGGGCAGGGGATCGTCTCAGAATTGGGAGGTGTCATCTGTAGTGGTGTTGTCTTTTGCATATAGGTTATTTCTGGAAGTTCCTAGGAGGCTCAATGATAGTCTTCAGAGGGGGTCGAGCAGCGCCGTTGTTGTGTTTTTTTGCAGAGGCAAGTTTTGTTAAGGAGTTGCTGTTTTTGCAGAAGTGTGGCAAGGTTTGAATCTTGTGTTCTGTCCAAGTCTGAGAAGAAAGTTCAAGCGTTTTTCGATTCTAGATTATGCTTTGGGGAACTGGAAAAATTATTATAGTAGTTTTTTTTTGTTTCTGTCAGTGCTTTGGACTGGTTGATAATTCTTTCTGTTTGGATAGAGTGTGGTATTTGTGTTTTGGAGTTTCTTGTTGAATTGTTTTGTGATTGTTTGCATCTGGCAACTCTGGTGTATCAGTAACTTGTTTTATCTAGTATGTCTCATGCTACATTTTTCAATACATTCAGTTTCGCATTGTTAAAAAAACAACACCACCACTTGTGGCAACTAATCACGATATTCAAATTTTAATTTCCATGATTTGTAAAATAATTGAGACGTAACTGCAAATTTTAATTTTAATTTTCTGTCTAATATGAACTCCTCTTTGGAAGAGTCAAATTGTGGTTTGGGTGATTTGCTTCTCAATTATTAAAGTGATGTCTGCTTTCCTCACCTTATACAAAAAATGTTTTGAGCGATTTTATGTTAAAAATTGCAGGTGGTGCGTAGATGCTTCTGGTCTAGGAAGGATGCGCCTTCAATTGGTTGGGTATGCTGTGGGTCTCATAATTTTAGTGCTGCTGCGTGGGGGCGACAAATTTCAAATCCATTTGGTACAAAAGCAGATGGACCTCATAAAGTAGTGTCTATGAGTTCTGGGCTTCATATTTGCAATTATGAACTTGGGATTATATTTACCTTTCCTCCAACAGAAAATAATGATCGTCATAAAGCTAAAAACACAAAATTAGGTGATATTATTCTGTCATTTGTTGTTCCTGCTCCTAAATATGGTATCTGCTCCTAAATATGGTATCTGGTACATTTGGTGTTGGGGGAGTCGTGGTATCTGGTCGCAAGATTCAAGAGTGGCTTTGAAACTTACAGGAGTGTCAAACTTAATCTGAGATATTAAGATTGAAGAGAAAAGTTGTTGACCTCCTGTCAAGAGAAACTAATAAGGACTCATCCAACAATGACTTATCTGAAGCGAATTAATTTATATTTGGAGCAGGAAGTGGTGTTTTCAACCTTATCTGAAGCGAATTAATCTACTGCTGTCGTTTTGGAACAAGTTTATTTATTCTACTGGGTGTTGTCATGAACAAGTTTATGTATTCTACTGTTGTTGTACTCTACTGCTGTCATGAACAAGTTTATGTAATCTAGTGCTGTTGTTTTGGAACAAGTATATTTTATGGAAAGTATTACAGGTTTATGTATGCTGTTGTTGTTGTTTATAGGTATTATGAAATGAACCTAAAAGCAGAACCAACTTATATATATCCTGCTACTATTATATACCAAACATAATAAACTGTTATATACCAAATATAATCCAAATATATCATTGACAGTGATACAAACTATTATATCATGCTGCTATTAAAACACTTTAACATCTAACTGTTACATTCATGTTGAACTGATACAAACTATTACATGTTGAACTGCAAAAACTGAAATTAACTAAATTGATACAATCCATATATTAAAAACCAACTATTACATTCATGTTGAAGTGATACAAACTTTAACATAACATAATACTTCCAAACAAACCGTAATAACCTAACTACCCCTAACAGCTAATACAATGATAATCATCACAAACATCAAATTCAAAATCTTTTTCCACTTCATGATATTCTTCATTTCAATTTCAAGTTTCATCAGCTTTTTTCCTAAATCTTCATTCTCCATTGTCGCTTTTTCAATGCCCTTTTTTTGCTTCAGCAAGTCCCTTAGTTACCACACACAGCTTATGCATCCAAAATTGCTCCTCATCACCCATCTCCTTATAAAACCAATCAAAGAAGCCACAACCAACTTGCATACCTCCCTGTAAGTTTCATTGTTTAGAGGATGATGGATAATGAATTTAAAATTAAACAAAAGTATAACTTATAATTTAAATAGAAACATTAACATAACTTAATCAAAAATAAAACTTCAACAGAGAACAAAACCAGCTTGCATACCTTATAATTTGGACAACCCCAAAAAAGTTTTCCCATATTCTTAATAGTAGTTGCCCTTTGAAGAACAACCATCTCTCTACAATGGCACATGGGCTTCCATCATGACCGACTACAAACATCCGAATCCCGACTTTTCGTTTTTGAAATGGAAGAGGAACATCCGGATTTCATGTTTACCAAATAAAAAAACCTTAGATTAACGTTTACAAATTTGAGATTGGGATTGGGATTTGGGATTTGGGATTTGGAATTATTTTAGGGATTTCAACGGAAGGTGGGGGGAGAAGGAAGCCACATCATGAACAAGATTGCCATGTCATCTGCCATATATACAAAACTAACGGACGTTTGGGGGCAACTAACGGTGAGGACTAAAATGACACCATTTTAAAAGTTAAAGAACCAAGTTGCCACTTTTTAAAGATAAGGGACCAACATGGACCCCGAGCTAAAGTTAAGGGACCAAAAAGGTTATTTTGCCATTTTTATTTTACAATTTAGTTTAACTAGGTTAAATTAAAACATTTCTTAAGTTAAAATCCTTTTTTTTTTAAAATTAAAACCTTTCTTAAACTAAAACTCCTTTTTTGAAGATGAAAGCCTTTGTTTTAAAAATAAAAAAAATCAAAACCCTTTTTTTAAAAGTTGATTAAAACTTTTCTTTAAAATTCAACATTCCTCAATTGAAAAAACCTTTTTTGAAAAAATAAGATTTTTATTAATCCATTAAAATTAGGCAAAATTAAAAATTAACATTTATAATTCAAACTCTTTTTTTGTAAATTCCTCATTTAGTTTAAATCCCTTTCCTAAAATCGTCTAACGTTGCGCTTTCAATTTCACATTGAACCTTGCTGACCGGTAAAATAGCAAGTGTACTATTTTATTCGATGTAGTAATAAGGGAAAAAGTCCCAAGTATCGATCTCGAGGACTATGTAGTAATCAAAAATTGTTTTAGTATTCAAAGGAACAAAAATACCTTGGGGTTGTTTGGTAACAGATTATAAGAACAAGTAAAATAACAATAGTTTAGAGTAAAAATAAGAACGATGCTAGGGAAGTGGATAAATTGCTAGTAAAGACCTTTCAAGAGTCATTTGTGAGATATTCGTTTCCAACCTTAGTAAGTCAAATTTCACAATCAGTTTTTCTTAATTCCTTAATGAAAAACCCTTTGATACTTTTCCTACGCACTAGTTCCTTAGTTGCACAGAAAAATTATCAAGCAATAGTTCTGACATAAAAAACACGTTGTTACGGGATATCCCCATTCCTAGGCAATATCAACCGTAATATTATTTTGCAAAAGCATTAGGTAGACTTTCCAGCCTGAAACCTAATCGTTACTCAAATTCTATTTTCCAATACGAATTCGCATTAATATCGTTGCAAAACAAAAGATATAAGATGAACAACGTAAATCTCATAGAATAATCCCAACAAAGGTCAATACATTGCAATTTAGGACCACCCCCTAACAAATGGGGGTTTAGCCACTCATGTTCTTAATCACAACAAATACACTTAAAAATAAAAGAGAGAAAGTCATTACAATAGGAATTGATCTTCTTGGATCATCAATTGCTTCCGCTTTTGATCGATCCTTGTTCTCCAGAAATATCCTTCTTCCGTGTAAAAACTCGATCCCCAAAATTCCAGAATAAAAATTAGTCTTTGCCAAAAAGCGGCTAATATATCCAAATTCAAATTACATCAAGAAATGCCTAAAATGCCCTTCGAGACAGCTCAGCCAACGTTAAAATAGGGAAAAAAACAAATTCACTATCAGTGGCCCTGACACGGGCCGTGTCATGGGACATTGGTAGTCGTGTCAGGCTGCTGCTCAAGGGGGCGAGTTCCTCTTCTTCAGGGGCTGCAACACGGGCTGTGTTATGTGACACGGGCACCCGTGTTGCACTTCTGTTCTCCCATTTTCCTCTTCAAGTCTTGGCCATGTCCCACCATGATGACCCTCTTGACACGGGCCGTGTCAGGCGACACGGGCACCCGTGTCAGGCCTCTGATTTCCACTTCTTCAGCAGTCTTTGTCCCCGAAACGACACGGATATTGGATCATCACTTCCTGCTGAAAACACACTAAAAAACAACCAAATCACACGCACAAGTGGCATAAGATGATACAAACCTCAAAGTAAGACTTTCTAAATGATGCTTGAAAATAATGATTAAAACATGAACAAAAGACTCGAAAACGGATAAAGCATAGAAAAACAAACGACAAATCCAGTTTGAAATACACAACTAAAACCCACTGATCAAACTCCCCCAAACTTGAACTTTTGCTTGACCTCAAGCAAAAAGCTCGCCAAACAAATTTTTTCCCCAGCACAAACGAACCTTCTCAAGAACAGCGAGTTGCGATGATGATACTCATACGTGAGTTTCTCGTTCCAAGTCACTCGAGGATTAATCTCAGCACTACTCTGCCAATATAGGTATCATACCAACACTGCACCGCCGCGAAACCACGGACCTCAATCTCCCTATCGGTAACCTCTCCGACTATGCTTTGGACTTAAGTCTTCTTTTTTGATTTTCAGCCCTTTTCATTCGGACAATCATTTTAAGGCTTTTAAGATTTTTCCTCGTATGCACAAGATTGATCAAAACATTCTCTAGCACTGTTATTTTCTTTGTCCACTTAGGGACGGCTTTCAGGTTCGACCATCGTTGGGTTGAATAACCGGGTGAGGGTTACCCAACTTAGAAGGATTGGTCGTCTAATTGCCTCTATTTTCATTTTTTTTCCGGTGTCTTTTCTCAATATTACTTTTTTTTAGATCAACTTCGCACACACGATTCTTATAGATTAAGCCTGACTGTCTAGATAAACTACTATGGGCGTACTTCTCAGATCAAAGTACTATGGTACAAATCTACACGTCGGACTCGTTCCTTAATCGGGAAACTCAGGATGTTAATACTTTACCTACATCTCAGGATTGTTCCAATCTCCTCCTCAAGGTTCTTTTCACTGAGCACTCTATATTCTTTCTCATCACTTGACTCGCAAAACAGCTTTCTATAACAATTTTTATCAGCTCAAATACAGGGGGTTTTCACTAAGGACCTTCAATCATGCTTTCAAACTAAACTAAACACACGACAATAACTCAAAATAAATGACATAATAATAAAGAAAATCAAAAATACATAAATAAATACCCCCACACTTGAACTCAACAGTGTCCCCACTATTGGCGCACAAGTAGAGGAGGTGACTCATAGCTCATTGGTGAGGAGGTTGGTCCCGCAGCATCATCTGCCGCATCTATTCGGTGCATTTCTTCTATCAACCTTCCTTGGTGGATCTGTTCGTTGCCTTGCCGCGTTTTTTCTTCCCCTTGCCTCGTCTGCTCACTCCGGAGGTAACGTACCTCATTCTCCATCCAATCCCACTCTTTCTGTGACAAGCTCCAAGAGCCGGAGCCAGACTCCTGATAGGGAGAGACTCGAGTAGTCGGTATAGGGGCTTCTTCCGTCGAATCTCCTTCCTCATTAAAAAAATTTGTACCTGTACCCTCATTGAATTGGTCGTCGTCGTCTTGCATCATGTTCTCATACAACGAATTATTCACATTTTGAATGCTAATAAAGTCAGGAGCAGGTAAGGCTAGGAGGTGACTATTGCGGCTTACCAACGGGTAATAATTATCGAAGACTTGTATCATACCTTGGATGGTGAGGGTGGCTAAGTCTATCTTAGTCTTACCTACGACCGTACGTTCCTCTATCAGTAGAGTACCATACCCAAAGTAGTCTACGATCTGAGCTATCATCCTGCCGACACTTATCTCGCCTGAAGCTGCGTTTGCAACCCGCTTCAGATGGTCAGCTGCAAAGGCAACTACATTTATGAGCTCCTGGTTAGCCATGCCATACAGAAAGTATAGCTCCTTCTGAGTCGCCACGCCCGTACTGTCACCCCTGCCAAACAGTGTGTATGCCATCCCTTTTTGCGCATACCTAAAACACGGGTTATGAATGTAAGAGGCTTTTGCCGCCTTCGCGACATAATCGGCTTTACCTGTAATGGCCTTCCAAAAATCACCTGCACTGAAATTACCCGGAGGTGCTCTGGGTCCAAAACTGGGGAGCTTCAGAATATCTCCCAATTCCGCTACCGTCAGACTGTGATCGGTATCGAATAGACGAAATTTCAGCGTGCCATAGTATTCCTCCTCAGTACCTGTCCACCGATGCTTAAGCTGAAATTCAAAAGTACTCAGAAATTCAAAAGTTATGCGCTCATAGGTCGGCGCTTCGAATTGATAAACTCAAGCATACCAAGAATGTGAAACATTCTGTGTACTTCCATCCTCAGCCCTAAATTATGTAGGGTATCATTACAGATATACCTGGTCGAGATGAGCTTGCTTTACCAATGATAAGTACTTCTTTTGGTGGGTCGGTTCCTCGAACAAGATGTTATGAGGATTCGCCATGCGGTGTGGTCTCTTTTTAGGACGAGAAGTTTCAGCCACAACTTTACCGACATCTCTACGAGGAGGCATGATTTATCCTGCAAAAACAAACACTGAAAATTCGAAATGACAGTTAGGGAAATGCGTCACCGTAGACGTGACCGCAGTGATGAGAGGAATGTTTTTCGTGAAGGGAGAAGATGCTTTTGATGAGTGGTTGTTGGTGAAATTGGAGCTTTTGTGGAGATGAGGCTATGGAGTTTTAGGTTTTGTTAAGGAGTAGGAGGATAGAAGATGAAGGAGATAAGGTAAATGAGATAAATGAGAGGGTGAAAAGAATATAATTGAGATGGGGCCCACACGGGAAAATCAATTTTTGACAGCCGCGCTTGCAACACGGGCCGTGTCATGGGACATGGGCACCCGTGTTGCGCCTACTGGTATAATGGTTTTTCTTAAGACTGGTATTTCTGACACGGGCCGTGTCATGTGACACGGGCACCCGTGTCACACCACTGATTGTCCCCAAAAATCGTTTGCTTTTCCTTCTCCTGACACGGCCCGTGTTGTACAACACGGCCACCCATGTCAGGCTTCTGATCTTCCAATTTTTTCACTTTTCGCCCGGTTTCCGACATCCTACTTTCACTGATGAACTGTAAGCCAATACAACCTATAAAGAAAATAAAAAGAATGAAAACATTAGTATAAAATGCGTGGGTTGCCTCCCACAAAGCGCTTCGTTTTACGTCGCATGGCTCGACGGTCCTTCGTCCTATCCTGTGAGATGAACGACTTCACTTTTATCCCTCTACTGACCATCATGGTAGGGTTTCAATCTCTGACCATTCACTTTAAAAGTGTCCCCGTTTGCCTGGTTTTTCAGTTTTATTGCTCCGGGAGGAAACACCTTGTGTACAATAAACGGTCCCGACCATTTCGATTTAAGCTTTCCAGGAAAAAGTTTCAACCTGGAGTTGTATAAGAGCACTAACTGTCCTTCCCAAAATTCTTTCTTTTGAATTCTCCGATCATGCCATTTTTTTGTTTGATCTTTGTAAATCTTGGCATTCTCATACGCCCGATTCCGAAATTTCTCTAACTCATGGAGTTGGAGGATTCTAGATTCTCCTGCTTTGGTAAGGTCTAGATTGAGAAGTTTTGATGCCCATAATGCCTTGTGTTCCAACTCTAGAGGCAGATGGCACGCTTTATCATAAACTAGTTAGTAAAGGGACATACCAATGGGTGTTTTGTAAGCAGTACGGTACGCCCAAAGAGCGTCATCCAGCTTAACTTCCCAATCCTTACGGGAGGCATGCACTGTCTTCTCTAGGATTTGTTTGAGTTGTCGATTCGACACCTCTACTTGCCCATTGGTTTGAGGATGGTAAGGGGTAGCTATTTTGTGCTTCACATTATACTTAAGGAGTAACCTTTCCATGAGATGATTCAGGAAGTGAGTTCCCTCATCGCTTATAAGAGCCCTCGGTACTCCAAACCGAGAAAATGTGTTCTCCTTCAAGAACATGACCACTACCTTCGCATCATTCGTTGGTAGCGCCACTGCTTCTACCCGCTTTGAAACGCAGTCAACCGCCACTAGGATATAGTTCTTTCCAAAGGATGGTGGAAATGGCCCCATAAATTCAATCCCCCAAACATAAAACAATTCTACTTCCAACATGGAATTTTGAGGCATCTGGTTCCTTTTGGAGATGTTTCCAGTCCGTTGACGTTTTTCGCATTCCTTTACTACATCCTGGGCATCCTTGAACAAGGACGACCAATACAACCCTGATTAGAGAACTTTGGCTATGGTGCGGTCACCACTGAAATGCCCTTCATAATCTGAGTTATGAAATGCTTCGAGCATATTCCTCTGCTCATCTTCAGGAACACATCTTCTGACTAATCCATGGACCCCTCTTTTGTAGAGGAACGGATCATCTCATAAGTAAAACCTGCAGTCATGAACAAACTTTTTTCTCTTGTTAGAATCAAAGTCGTCAGGTATGATACCCCCGACCAAATAATTTGCGTAATCTACAAACCACAGAACCCCATTAACAGCTAGGATGTGTTCATCAGCAAACTCATCCTTTATAGGGCGCTTGTCCTTGTTCTCTTCAATCAGTGAAGGTGACCAACTACGGTGTTTTCACACCCTCTCTTATCCCGAATCTCCACATCGAATTCCTGGAGGAGTAAGATCCATCTCAGGAGCCTGGGATTTGGTTCCTACTTAGCAAAAAGATATTTTAAAGCAGCATGGTCAGTATAAACAATCACTTTGGAACCCAACAGATATTGCCTAAATTTATCAAAGGCGTACACCACAGCTAACAACTCCTTCTCGGTAGTTGCGTAATTCATCTATGTAGGGTTCAAAACGTGACTAGACTATTAAATAACATGCAACAACTTCTCTTTCCGATGTCCCAACACAGCCCCCACGGCGATGTCGCTGGCATCACACATGATCTCAAACGGTAGAGACCAATCGGGGGCAATCACAATCGGTGCTGAAACTAGTTTATTTTTCAACTTTTCAAACGCGTCAGCACACTCCTCATTGAACATAAACGCTTTGTCCTTGACCAACAAGGATGTCAATGGTTTATCTATCTTAGAGAAATCTCTTATGAACCTACGGTAGAAACCCGCGTGGCCTAAGAAACTTCAAATACCTTTCTCGTTCACTGGTGGTGGTAACTTGGATATCACCTCCACTTTGGCTTGATCGACTTTGATCCCCTTGTGCGAGACCTTGTGACCAAGGACAATGCCCTCTCGTACCATAAAATGGCATTTTTCCCAATTTAGGATCAAGTTATTTTCCTGACATCTCTGGAAAACAAGTGAAAGGTTAGTTAAACAATTATCAAACGATGAGCCAAAAACAGAAAAGTCATCCATGAAGACTTCCATATGCTTCTCGAGCATATCAGCAAAAATTGAAGTCATGCATCTCTGAAATGTTGTTGGGGCATTACATAATCCGAATGGCATCCTTCTGTAAGCAAAGACACCGTATGGGCATGTAAAAGCCGTCTTCTCTTGATCCTCCGGTGCAAACGCAATTTGGTTGTACCCGGAGTATCCATCCAGAAAACAATAGTAGTCATGCCCAGCCAATCTCTCTAACATCTGGTCGATGAATGGTAATGGAAAATGATCTTTTCTTGTGGCTAAATTTAGTCTCCTGTAATTAATGCACACCCTCCAACCTGTAACCGTTCTAGTAGGTATCAACTCATTCTTTTCATTAGTTACCACTGTTGCACCTCCTTTCTTGGGCACCACATGAACAGGACTTACCCATGAACTGTCGGATATAGGATAGATAATTCCTGTGTCTAACAAGTTCACGACTTCCTTTCTCACTACCTCCTTCATAACGGGGTTCAGTCTCCTTTGGGGCTGCACAACCGGTTTGTGGTCTTTTTCCATAAGAATTTTGTGTATGCAAACTGTAACGCCCCGATCCTGATTTCCTAGTATTTTGTGGAGTCTTTTATTTTATTGGGTGTTTATTATGTTATTTGTGATATTGGTGTGATAATATGTTATGTGTGCATATTATGCTATTTTACCAATTTTGAGAGTTTTCAGGGAAAATAGATTGAAGGGTATTTTAGACATTTCTTATTTAATGATAAGATTGGATATTTGGTGAGAAAATTAATTGGTAGATATTTTGAGAGAAGAAAATATAATAGGGAGAAAAAGAAAGAAAAGGAAAGAACATAAGAGAAATAGAAAGAAGAGAAAGGAATAGAAAGAAGAAAAAGGAAGAGGAAGAAGAGAAAGAGGAGAAAGAGAGGAAACTTGGAGAATCATCAAGAACAACATCTAGGCTTCGATTTAATCGGGTAAGGGTGTGAAATCTTATTATCTTCTCAATGTGTATGATTATGTATGTGTTGTTTGGATTTGTTTGGATGTTTCTTCCCCATTTTCCACTTCTAGGTCAGAAATGGTTTAATCGATAGAAACCAAAGTTTTAACGGTTAGAATATGGAATAAATGGTGTAGATTAGTCGAGAAATGTTAGACTAAGACTACGGGAACTTGTTGGAATAGAATCGGTTGATTTGGTGATGATTTGATGATTTTGGAAAATTGGAGGTTAAGGTTTTGGATGAAAATCGGAAGTCGTAGAATTTGCGCCTTATGATCCTAAATTGTTACTATATAATTGGTAATGATGAGTAGGTATTTAATCGGGAGAAAATAATTAAATCGATCGAGTTTTTAGGGGTTTTGGGCACAAACCCGTAGCTTGTTTTTCCAAGTTTTTCAGGTGTTAACCGGTTAACGCTATGGGTTAACCGATTAACGGTATTAATAATGACCAAAAATTGAGTTTTTCGAAACTTTGGAAATTCATAACTTCTTCACCGTTTATTGGATTTTGTCGTTATTTATATCAAACTGAAGCTAATAATATGTTCTATAACTTGGTGAAAAGAAATATTATTTTTAGCCGACTTTTAGCCGATTTTACTGATTAATCGAGATTAATTATTTTAAGTAAGTGAGGCTTAAATAATTAGAGCGTTCGGTTGCCGTTTGGCATGATTAATGTGAATATACATGGATTGTATGTGATAGTATGAGATGAATGCATGAATACATTTATGAATATGTATGCATTTCAAGAGTGTCTTGAGTCATTTTGCATGTGAAGCATTATGATGTGCATTCCAATGATATTTGATTCCTAGGAGAATCTGCTGAATGATATTTGATTCCTAGGAGAATCTGCTGAATGATATTTGATTCCTAGGAGAATCTGCTGAATGATATTTTATTCCTAGGAGAATCTGCTGAATTGATTCCTATGAGGATTTGCTGAACGATTGTGTGCCCATGTGGGGTGTAAGTAATCCATAAACATTGTGTGCCCATGTGGGGTGTGAGCAATGGGTGAACATTGTGTGCCTAGAAGAGGTGTGAGCAATGGTTCTAATAAGTTCTCGAGTGAACTTGAGATGATTGAGTCGGTACCGCATTTGCATTTGCATAGAGTAGCGAGTTGACCTCTATGATTTGCATATATCACCTTTATATGATGCATTGGTGAATAAACATAAATGTAAATGTTTATATGAAATGAGTATGACTGTGAATTGGTGAAATAAACATAATTATAGATGTTTATGTGAATTGTAGTGAATAAACATATTGTGTATGTCTATGTGGATTGATTGAGACTTGTGGTTATATGCATGATAAATATGCTTGGTGTTATATATATATATATATATATATATATATATATATATATATATATATATATATATATATATATATGTGTGTGTGTGTGTGTGTGTGTGTGTGTGTGTGTGTGTTTGTGTGTGTGTGTGTGTGTGTGTGTGTGTGTGTGTGTGTGTGTGTGTGTGTGTGTGTGTGTGTGTGTGTGTGTGTGTGTGTGTATACTTTGTGATGAATTGTGGTGAAGAAAACATGAATATGTATGTTTATATGCAATGATGTGAATTGTGAATATGTACATTGCGATGTATATAAATGAATTATGATGAAATATGGTGAGAACGTAGAGTATGTATGTTTTTATGTTATATATATATATATATATATATATATATATATATATATATATATATATATATATATATATATATATATATATATATATATATATATATATATATATATATATATATATATATATATATATATATATATATATATATATATATATATATATATATATATATATATATATATATATATATATATATATATATATATATATATATATATATATATATATAACTATATGCATTGATTATTATGATAATATTTCTCACCCTTTTGCTGTTTTATGATGCTCTATGAGGCATTGCAGAGTAGGTTTGCTGGAGGTCTTTTTGTGAAGCGTGTCTTCATTCTTTTGGTCGGTCGGCTCTGATATGTAGCACCGGGTAGCTAGGAGATATATGATTCTTTTGGGATACGTTGTATATATATCTGGATGTTGAATGTTTATGAAACCATGATTTATGTTGATTGAATCATGATGGATGATGTATATATGTATACATGTTTGATGATGTTCAATGTTTAGATTTTCCGCTTTTATTCTAAATGTTGAGATGTGGGTATAAGGACTAAGTTCTTCCGTTGAAGTTACCCCATTGTTGCATATCTTTAAATGAGCAGGTGTTGTATGTTTTAATTTTCACGATAATGTGACATGCTCTTTTATACCATGTTTTAAATATACTCTGATAAATGAATTTTTAATATGTGCCTAAATGATTTATGTGTTTATTTGGGGGTATAAAAAGGGGTGTTACACAAACTGTAGGACTTATACCCTTGAGGTCTTCAATTTCCATCCAATAGCACCTTTAAACTTTTTCAGAACTCCAATCAACTTGTCCTCTTGGACACTTTTCAAACTAGAGCTAATGATAGCGGGACATTTTTCTTCAGTGTCGAGGAAAACATACTTGAGATTCTCAGGAAGTTATTTTAACTCTGCATTTTTTGGCTTTTCTTCATCACCTTACAGCACTATAGGTTGCCTTAAGTCTTCCCAACGATGTGGTCGGGATCCTCTTTGAAAAGGTTAAGTCTCCAACATCTCTACCACTTCCATATTGTTACCATCAACATCTTTATCTTCCTTAAAGATTGACATGCTCAACACTCTCTCGAGAGGCAATTGGGTCACACTCTCCAAATGTTCACTCTCTATCACTTGCTCTAGCACTTGTATGTTCCTACTTGTGCCAAAATCCTCTTTATGCTTCACGGTATTCCTAACATCAATTTTTAACTCCTCGTCATAAACTTTCAAGGTAAGGGTACCACCTTCCATATCTATCATGACTCTCCCGGTTTCCAAGAGTGGCCGGCCTAAAATTAAAGGGATCTCTTCATCTTCCGGCATTTCAAGGATCACAAAATCAACCGGAAACATAAATTTATCTACTTTCATAAGAACATCTTGGACTACTTCTCGCTACCGCGAAAATAAGGTATCGGCAAAACAGAAGAGTCGCCACCTTTCGTTATTTATCCCACAGAAAGGGAAAGGAAACAATCGGAAAAACCTGACGAAAGGGTATAAGACAAGGTCATCAAAACCATGTATGGGTTTGGGAGTCGGTTACGCAAGGGGAATGTATTAACACCCCTCACGTCCATCGTACTCGATGGGATCCATGCTTGTTGTGTTTACCTGACGGGTTGGTTTATCTATCTACCTATCAAGGCTGGTCTGAAAAGAAAAGAAAAATGACTCGGAAAAGCGTCGCGCTTCGTGCCTATGTATTCTCGTCAAAGAACGTGAAATCAGAGTCAACATAGTTCGGCTAACTACGGGTAAACGGATGGGGGAAGGTGGCTCGCCAATACGTCAGTATTGTGCC
Organism: Lathyrus sativus; assembly: GCA_963859935.3. Taxonomy (NCBI): domain Eukaryota; kingdom Viridiplantae; phylum Streptophyta; class Magnoliopsida; order Fabales; family Fabaceae; genus Lathyrus; species Lathyrus sativus. The sequence goes on along the minus strand of OZ012740.1, from coordinate 546,368,198 downwards.
TACGTACTCTCAACAGATAAGAGAGATCAGAGCTTACGTAGTTCGGGATAATACAGATTAAGGGGGCTCAGATTCATCTGTTTTTCGAGTAGGGTTAACAAACAGTTCCAGCAGTTTGGTGTATGCAGCTTTCTCATCAGAGTCTCGTGCGTTACCGTTTGCAGTAGAACTGAAAGTTAACGACACTATTTTTCTGAAAACGTTTTCCTTGACTTAAGGGCCCACGGGGCAAAAAGGTTTGAAGTTTGTTTTCTGTCTTTTATGGAAGAAGTGTTTTTTATGGATGTCTGTAGTTTGTACAACACTAGAGACTATGACTTAGGAGCGAATGCGTCGCATATCGTCCAAAGGACATATACTAAACACTCTAGATGATTGAGAGGAGACCGCTCAATTATCATTTCCCAAGTAGCTTAAGGCTCGTAACGCGCTTGTACTAACTTGCCTTTATTACGTTTTTTTACTGTTGTTTGAAGATGAGAAGAGAACGAACTATACAGGGAAACTGTCAAGCCCTAATGTTGTCATGCCAAGGATTCATCCTATGGTTGAGTTTTGAAACAGGGAACTCCTAGATGTTATCATGCATAGGTTTCAACCTAAAGTTCTATCATCACTTCCTTATCAAAGGAAGTGAGAGCCCTAGGGGATCATGTCAATGGGAAACAGACAACAGATAAAGCATCAGCTAAACATCAGTAAAATAGATAAGCAGAAGAAAACAGTAAAGATGCACATGCAATGCAGCAATACAAGCAGAGGGAGACTCACTCAACCTCTAAGCAATCAAGCAAAGAAAAACAGTCAAAACAGACAAGCAGAGGGAGACAGACTCAACCTTTCAATGCAAACACATCAGGTAAAAAGAAAAATATCATACAAGCAAGGGGAGGATCACCTCAACCCTTAATGCAAACAAGCTGAGGGAGACCCACTCAACCTTTAAGAAGTCATACTCCTAGCCTAAAATACACTAAACATGAACCTATTCTAATGCATCAAACAATGTCAAACAAGGGAGAGAAACCAGAATGAGCAACAGGGAAGTCATCCCAAGCTACATCAGGTTGGAGGTGTATCAACACTAGAGTCCATCATGGGCTCCACCTCCTGAGGAATGCACAAAATCCAACCAAGGGAAGGATTAGGCTCTCCCAAGAGGGATCCTATGTCAATAGGACAAAAAATTGGGTATTAGTCCTAGATATCAATCTAAGGTAACTGGTTATAGTGTATCAACACAGAGTATCCATCTCAGGCTCAACCTGTTGAGGAATGCACAAAATCCAACCAAGGGAAGGATTAGGCTCTCCCAAGAGGGATCCTAAGAAAAGGACTTGGAGATGGACGACAATATATAAACCAAGGGAATATAATATGCCAAGAATGTCAATCCAAGGCTCAACCTCCTGAGGAATGCACAGAATCCAACCAAGGGAAGGATTAGGCTCTCCCAGGAGGGCTCCTCATCAAGACTTGAAAGAGAAAGATAGTACAAACCAAAGGAATGTACTATATTGGGGAATGTCAATTCAAGGCTCAACCTCCTAAGGAATGCATAAAATCCAACCAAAGGAAGGATTAGGCTCTCCCAAGAGGGCTCCTCTTCAAGACTTGGAGAAAGAGGGTGGGTCAAAGCCCAGGGAATAAATCACATAGGGAAGGAAGGCACTACAACAACTTCTAAGAAACCCTAAAGACTAGCTACAAGGATCACCTAAACTAGGGGAATCACAAGCCCTATCAAGGCTTCAACAAGGTTCTAATGAGGTATCTACCTAAGTACTATTCTATCAAGAAAGGATATGAAACTTAGAATCATCTAATGCTCACTTAAAAGACTAATCTATGAAGTTATCCTAGTTAGGGTCACCTAAACTATAACCAACTTGTAAAATGGGGAACTAATAGAAAATCAATTCTAAAAATCTCAAGGAAAATCCTACATTATCCTAAATGATTTAAGAATCTATGGTACAAAAACCAGGGGCAAAACCTAATCCTAAAGGTTATAATAAAATCTAAATCCAAAGGGTGTACTAAAGGGGATCCATCATGGAATTCTCCTAAAAATATACCTCTAACTCCTACTTAGAATCATCTAAAAATTACAACAAAAATCACCCAAACCTATCAAGGAGTCTATAACAAGCATGCAAAGTTTCAGCCTCAAATTCCAAAGCATGAACTAGTAATAAAATCAGCAAGCAAACTACTCATATTATGCATTTTTAATCAATTATTAAAAATAGAAAAAATGGACATTAGATTGAAAACATCACCAAAATAAAATCCAACAACATGGAAAAATCAGAAATTAATCAAGGATCAACCACATATTTTTCCATAATTTTCTGATCATTATTCTAATTAATATGAATTAAAATCAATCAAAACAATAAAAGAAAATAGAAAATGAATAAAAGAAATAAAAAGAAATCAGAAAATGTCAGAGCCATTAGATCTATTGACCAGTCCACTCATCCTACAGCTACAGGCATGCCACCTCAATTAATAAAACGATTCGTTTTGATTAGTGATCAGAGTGTGGTTCAGTTGACTAGCGTACACGGTAGGTTCTAATCACGTGCGTCCATGCCAAAAGTATTCTAATCCTATGCACCTGAATGTGCCACCTAAGCAAGTCAAGGTCAACAAACCCTCATGATTAATCTCACACGTTGGATACTAAGACTTAGTCAATAAATTCAATCAGATCCAACGGCCTGTGTGCGTCTTCTTCGTTTGAACACTGAAAGGGGAGGGAAATTGTTCACGGTGGCCGGAGAAGAGCTCCACCGTCTTCTCCGGCGAGAGCAATCATGCTCTGGTTCCAATCTCAACTAAACCTAATGAAAAATACATGAATCCACTCGTCTCCTCACCCTGAGCATGAATCTCTCATCAAAACTCACTGATTCTCCATAAATCTCTAAACACGATAATGAACAGAAAACTCATCAATTCCATAAATGTCACCAAACTCCAAATTAACTACACAGATGTCTTCCTCGCCTCTCAAGGATCAAAAACATGGATCCAATTCTTGAAATCCATCAAGATTTAAGCCTAATCGAGCCTTAACAGAAAATGGTGTCCTTCATGAATCATCACAAAACTCCACCATATCGTACCTAAATTCATCTAGGGTTCATCTATAACCTAACCACATGCTCAATTCATGCTAAACAAGCCTAGCTCAAGAGGAATTGTGAAAATTAAAAACCTGAACAGAAGCTTCGATTGAGGTGTTCTTGAGTGTGAATCTTGATGCCAAAGTGTGCAGATTTCTTCCCTGAAGCTTGCTGAATGATTCTTGATACTCAGAAGCTGTTGATTCTTCCTCAAATTCCAAAACCGTTTCTTGCTTGAAAGCTCCAAAACACCAACTGCAATAACTGTTTTCTCTCCAAATGCTACCCAAAAAATGATCTGAACATGATCCAAGACTTATATATGATGTGTTTGGATCATAACCTGGCCCAATCATGGCCTAATTTGATTAATCCAAAATTCAATTTTTCTTCAATGAACAACTATGGAAGACACGGGTTCTGGCTCTGTTTCAGCTCACTCTTCACTCAAATGACTTGCATAACACTCCTTGGATGTGAATGGATTAGATTGAAGGCTTGATTTGATCTTATGGTGCACATTGGTTATGTTACTTCAATTCTAAGTAACCTTTGAAATGTCCATGAATTATGACCCAAACCAAAAATGTGACATTGCCAATCCTCTCCAAATGCCTTTGGCAGTCAAAAAATGCACAAACTTGTGAAGTTTGGCACAAAAATGAATAAAAATGGAATTTTCACTTTTCATGCCATTTAATTATCCTTTTTTCAAATTTCCTTCATACACCTCCACATTTAATCCATATCAATGGATGTTTGGGTCATGGTTGGACAAATAACACCATTTTAAACAACTTTCAAGTTGATCAAAAGTCCATTTGAGATGTCTAAGTTGATGAAATTGACCCATAACCAAAAATGACCTGTAATTCCAAATTCTCAAAATACCCTTGTCTTACAAAGCTTGTAACTTGAGTTCTACAAATCCAATCATGGACTTCTAGTACTTTCTAGAAAGCTAAGAAGATAAGGAATAACACTAATGTTGGCCAAAAGTTCATGAGAATCATATTTCTAGGTCAAAAGTGTCATGCAAGTTGGTTGACTTTCAAGCTCCAATTTCACATTCCACTGATGACCTATAACTTGTATGGCTCATAACTTGAGTTCTATAAACCCTATCAAGGACTTATAGTACTCAAATTAAAGCTATGATCATGCCCTACAAAAATCATGTTGGGGCAAGGTGAGATGAAAATCACACCTTGAGTTATATGGTCTTGAAGTTAGGCACCAAACCATGGGATTTTACACTATCAAGCATAGCAACCCTAGCCTAGGAACTCCTCACACTCTTGATTCATGATAAGTTGATGATGACGAGAAAACGCATCGATTATATCGCTAGATTTCATTGACGTTTTGTCGCGCATTCACCGTTTTAACGCTCGAATTCTCGAGTTTTTCTTGCTATTTTGCAGGTACATCGTTATGTGAGGCCGAATCATGAATTAAGAGGAAAGGAACGAAAGAGACCACAAGGAGATGAAGCAAGGCAGAAGCCTGCAAAAAGTCTGCATAATTTGTTACGGCCACGGTCGTTACAAGGGTGTCACGACCGTGACACCCTAATTTGGGCCATCACGACCGTGAGGAAGTAGTCACGACCGTGACACTTAAAATCCTAAATTAACGAACGTGAAGACCTTGTCACGCCCGTGACAAGGATAAAACTTGGTTTTGACTCAGACTACGTCAAGCCACCACTGAAGACCACTTCTCCTAGTAATTCTCCTCAAGGCAGCACGTAACGACTTCTCCCATTTTTGCTGCCACATTCCAACATTTCCTCAACCACTTCAGCAAGGCCCAAGAAACAAAAGACCAAGACTCCAGCCCATCAAAGGCTCTATAAATAGTACCAGCTGAGGTGAACTGAGGACAGACTTCACTATCCAAATTTCCTGCGGAAGCTCTGCCGAATTACCTTACGAACCAGAATTTTTATTCCAGCATTATTTTACTTTCTGTCTTGTTTTATTTGTATCCAAACCAACCGTGTAACAATTTCCAACATTAGGGAATTGTTATACTTTTATTTTTTTCAACCTTCAGCATTCGTTTTAATTTTTATTTCCGCCTACTCCAAGCCTTCCGGTCTGTGGAAGAAGGAGTCTACTCAGATATTTGTTAATCAGGTTTTTCAATTTATTGCAATTTAATTTAATTATAATGTCTATTTATTTTTCCGCCATGAGTAAGTTATTATTTAATTATCTGTCTGATTCAACCTCGATGAGTAGCTAAATACCTTAGGGCGGTATGTAGTTATAACAAACTTAACCGGTAAAATATAACCATAGGCTAAAATAATTAATCACTTAACATTCTGGCTGATACTTTTTAATTGAAATAGACCTTTTCGTTACGAGAGTAAGAAAAGGGTATTAGGTTGGGTCAAGACCACGAGAGTGTGAGATTTAACCAGATAGCTAAAGTTAGGCATTTAAATTAAACACAGCGAGAGCGCTTTAAGATAAATTAGAATTATTTAGTTTCCAAAAATTACCTCTAAACACTTATGGGCTAGCGAGAGCAGGCATAGGGCTTTAGGGATAAGATCTGATACAAGACCACGAGAGTGTGAGTTGAGGGTATTTAAACTGGTAGTCTCTACCGAATAGATTAAGTGAACATCTTTATAAGCCTAGGTTAGATTGACCCACCTAAGTTAGTATAATTACATACCGACCGTCTTAGTATTACTTTATTAAAAACTTAAATTTAATTCCGCCTTTAATAGTCTTAAAAACCAACAACAATCGTGACAACTATTCGCCTTAGCTAAACTAGAAGTTCATCTAGCACTAAGTAACAATAGAATCCCTGTGGATCGATAATCTTAAATATTACTTCGATAGGCTGTGCACTTGCAGTAAGATACCGCTAGACGCATAAGTAGACACGTCTCTAGCCCATCAAGTTTTTGGCGCCGTTGCCGGGGATTCCTTAATTTAGTTACTAGTGCATTTAGGTAGCATTGTCTAGACTAAGGTATCAACTATTTAATTTAATCTAATCTCCGAGCGTATGCCAAGTACTCGCTCTAAAAGCGAAGACTTGCAACCTTTAATCCCTGAATCGGAACGCTTCTTACACGTAAGAAGACGTATATTCGATTTCGAAAATAATTCCAATATTCCAGATCTTCAATTAGATCCGCCTGAACCAGTCGTAAAATCAGAAAACGCAGGGATGGCTGAAGAACAAACTCATCCACTCAAGTATTACGCTAATCCTTCGCAAGGTGAACCGCATTCAAGCATTGCAGCGCCGGCTATCAACCGAAATGATTTCGAACTAAAACCATCATTGATATCAGCCGTGCAACAAAATCAATTCGCCGGAAATCCTACCGAGGTTCCGAATCTTCATCTTTCGATCTTTGTGCAATATGCAGATACCGTAAAAGCCAATGGAGTTACCCAAGAAGCCATTAGACTACGTTTATTTCCTTTTTCACTTCGAGACAGAGCAAGAGCTTGGCTTCAATCTCTGCCTTCGAACTCAGTAACTACGTGGGCAGAACTTAAGAAAGTTTTCTTGAATAGGTATTTTCCACCTAGCAAGACAGCCATGCTGAGAGCTCAGATCAACGGATTTAAGCAAAGAGAAAGTGAATCATTATTCGAAGCTTGGGAACGCTATAAGGATCTACTTAGACTTTGTCCACATCATGGATTAATAGACTGGATGGTCATCCATACCTTCTATAATGGACTCTTGTACAATACAAGAATGACAATTGACGCTGCCGCGGGTGGTGCCTTGATGGACAAAGAATATCGTGATGCCTATGCACTTATCGAAAGTATGGCTCAAAATCATTACCTTTGGGGAAGCGAGAGAGTCGCAACTGAGAAACCAACAAAAGGAGGTATGTACGAAGTAAGTAGTATGGACCAAGTCAATGCGAAATTTGACCAACTAAGCCAAAAGATCGATAGCTTGGCCATAACACCTGCAGCCACCGTGGCTGCAGTAACACCTAACTGTGAGTTATGTGGAGTCCCAGGACACGAAGTTTCTGATTGTCAACTATTGACAGGAACTCCCACTGATCAAGTGAATTATGCTCAAGGAAACCCTTACTCAAACACATACAACCCAGGTTGGAAGAATCATCCGAACTTCTCCTATAAGAATAACAATGCTTATTACGCACCAGGTCAAGCACCAGCTACATCACCAGGATATCAAAAGACTGCTCCTAACATCCCTAGAAAATCGAACCTTGAATTGATGATGGAGAGCTTTATAGCTAGCCAATCTCAGACAAACAAGGACTTCTTAAACCAAAACATTCACACTAGTGAGCAGATTAAACAATTAGTGAGCAAAGTAGATGCATTAGCTACACATAACAAAATGCTTGAAACTCAGATTTCACAAGTAGCTCAACAACAAGCACCTACTGCTGCACCAGCTGGAGTATTCCCTGGACAACCTCAACCTAACCCGAAAGGACATGCTAACGCTGTAATATTAAGAAGTGGCAAGGAACTTGACGGACCTACCGATCCAAGACTTGACAATCCAGCCATGTACCAAAAACCGGATAAACCGACTGAAGTGGTGAATGACCCAGAAGAAAAGGAAGATGAAAGTCGAGAGGTAGTGGAGAAAGAACAACCTTATGTGCCTCCACCACCCTATAAACCACCAATTCCGTACCCTCAAAGATTAGTAAGTTCCAAGACGACGGGTCAATTTAAGAAATTTGTCGAACTTCTGAAACAGTTGAATATTACTATTCCGTTTACAGAAGCAATTACCCAAATACCCTCGTATGCCAAGTTTTTAAAAGAAATCTTATCCAATAAGAAAAAGATAGAGGATAACGGAACAGTTACACTTACTGCCGAGTGTAGCGCCATAATTCAGAATAACATGCCTCCTAAGCTAAAAGATCCAGGAAGTTTCTCTATACCCTGTGTAATAGGAAAATTCGTCATTGACAAAGCTCTATGCGATTTAGGAGCCAGTATCAGTGTTATGCCCTTAACGATTTGCAAAAGGCTAGACATGGGAGACCTAAGACCAACTAAGATGTCTGTTCAACTAGCCGATCGCTCTGTTAAATATCCTGTAGGCATACTAGAAAACGTCCCAGTGCGTATAGGACAATTCTACATTCCTACTGATTTTATAATCATGGACATCTCTGAAGACTCCACTACACCTATCATACTAGGAAGACCATTCTTAGCTACCGCCGGAGCCATAATAGACGTAAAAAGAGGAAAGCTAACCTTTGAAGTAGGTGAAGAGAAAGTTGAATTTGTTTTAACATAATTCTTACAATCACCAGCTATAGAGGATACATGCTATCTAATGGACGTAATTGACGAATGTGTAAGAGAAATGGAACTGGAGGGGACCACTTATTCTGAAATAATGAAAATTCAAATCCCTCCAATTCTCGAAGATGATAATTGGCGAAAACCGTATCAGGATGATAGTCTAAGCGAAAGTTTAGCACTTACACCGGATCCCATGCCAAGTAAAGATAAACCTACATTAGGATTAAAAACTTTACCTCATAACCTAAGGTACGAATTCTTAGACGTTGAATGTAAAAGACCAGTTATAGTAAATTCCAGTTTAGGAACTATAGAAACAAAGAAACTTTTAGATGTCTTGAAGAAATATCCAACTGCATTAGGATATAACATATCTGATCTCAAAGGAATATGTCCTTCAGTTTGCATGCATCACATTCTGCTAGAAGAAGATTGCAGAACCTCCAGAGAATCTCAAAGAAGAATTAACCCAACCCTCAGCACTGTAGTAAAGGAAGAAGTCAAGAAATTATTAGATGCCGAGATAATATACCCAATCTCTGATAGTGAATGGGTTAGTCCAATACATGTAGTGCCAAAGAAAGGAGGTATCATTGTGGTGAAAAACGCACAAGGCGAATCGATATCACAAAGAGTAGTGACGGGATATAGAGTGTGCATAGATTATCGTAAACTAAACAAAGCCACTCGAAAAGATCATTTCCCACTACCTTTCATAGATCAAATGTTGGAACGATTAGCCAAGCATTCTTACTTCTGTTACCTTGATGGTTATTCAGGATTTTTCCAAATCCCTATCCATCCTGATGACCAAGAGAAGACTACATTCACATGTCCTTATGGAACATTCGCTTACAGGCGAATGCCCTTTGGATTATGCAACGCTCCTGCAACCTTTCAAAGATGTATGATGTCAATCTTCGCAGATTTCATAGACAACATCATGGAAGTGTTCATGGACGACTTCTCTGTATGCGGGCAAAGTTTTGAAGGATGTTTATCGAACTTAGAAATGGTGTTAGAAAGATGTGTAAAAGTAAATCTCGTGCTTAACTGGGAGAAATGTCATTTTATGGTCAACGAAGGAATAGTATTAGGTCATGTAATATCCGACAAGGGAATTGAAGTTGATAAAGCTAAGATTGAAGTAATAAAGGATCTTCAACCCCCTAAAACCGTTCGAGAAATACGAAGCTTTTTAGGACACGCCGGGTTTTACCGACGATTCATCAAAGATTTCTCGAAAATCACTAAACCTCTTACTGGTTTATTAATGAAAGACGCTGAGTTCATATTCAATGAAGATTGTCTTAAAGCATTCGAAACTCTAAAAACAGCCCTCATCACCGCACCAATCATGCAACCCCCTGACTGGAGATTACCTTTTGAAATCATGTGCGATGCGAGTGACTATGCTGTAGGCGCAGTCCTGGGCCAGAGAAAGGAAAAGAAACTCCATGCGATTTACTATGCCAGTAGAACCTTGGATTCTGCCCAGATGAACTACGCTACTACAGAAAAAGAATTGCTAGCAGTTGTCTTTGCGCTTGACAAATTCCGCTCTTACCTAGTTGGAGCGAAAATAATCATTTACATAGACCATGCTGCTATCCGATATCTATTAACTAAGAAAGATGCTAAACCAAGACTCTTAAGATGGATTTTACTCTTACAAGAGTTTGATCTAGAAATAAAAGATAAAAAAGGTACTGAAAACGTCGTAGCGGACCATTTATCTAGAATAGAAGGTATTAAACCCGAACAAGTGCCGATTAACGATGATTTTCCGTATGAACAGCTGATAGCACAAATAGGAAGCGACCTAGCTCAGTTAGATATAAATGAACCAGAATCCGTGGAAACAATACAGACAACTGTAGGACTGCCATGGTACGCTGACATTGTCAACTACCTAGCCGCAAGAGCTCTTCCACCCGATCTAACCTATCAGCAGAAAAAGAAGTTCTTTCATAATCTGAAACATTACTATTGGGATGAACCGTTATTGTTCAAAAGAGGACCAGATGGAATCTTTCGCCGATGTATTCCCGAAGAAGAAATAGAAGATGTCATTGCTCAATGTCATTCATCTCCTTATGGTGGACATGCAAGCACTTCCAAGACTTGTGCAAAAATCTTGCAATCCAGCTTATACTGGCCTAATCTATGGAAGGATGTCCACATCGCTGTTATAAATTGCGATCGGTGTCAACGCACTGGCAATATTTCAAGAAGAGATGAAATGCCCCAAAAGGGAATTTTAGAAGTAGAAATCTTCGACGTCTGGGGAATAGATTTCATGGGACCATTCCCATCATCTTTCGGTAATAATTACATACTCGTAGCTGTTGATTATGTCTCGAAGTGGATCGAAGCTATAGCTTCTCCTACAAACGATGCACGAGTAGTAATAAAGCTTTTCAAAAACATAATCTTTCCCAGATTTGGTGTGCCTCGACTCGTCATAAGTGACGGTGGCTCGCACTTCATTTCAAAAATCTTTGACAAATTACTATCTAAGTATGGAGTAAGACACCGTGTGGCTACACCATATCACCTACAAACAAGTGGACAGGTCGAAGTCTCAAACAGAGAGATTAAACAAATCTTAGAAAAGACTGTCGCCATATCTCGGAAAGATTGGTCATCTAAACTTAATGAAGCTCTATGGGCTTATAGGACCGCTTACAAGACACCCATAGGTACTACACCTTTCAAACTAGTTTATGGAAAATCTTGTCACCTCCCAGTAGAACTAGAACACAAAGCTTATTGGGCGATCAAAACTCTCAATATGAACTGTAATGCTGCAGGAGAAAAGCGAATCCTAGACATTAACGAATTAGAAGAATTAAGGTTAGATGCATATGAAAATGCTAAGATATATAAAGAAAGAACTAAGCGATGGCATGATAAACGCCTATCTAGGAAAGAATTTAGTGTGGGAGACGTTGTACTCCTCTTTAATTCAAGACTTAGGCTCTTTCCTGGAAAATTAAAGTCTAGATGGTCAGGACCCTTTGATATAACTAAAGTATTCCCAAGTGGAGCAATAGAAATTAAGGGTAAGGATAGTGAGCCATTCACAGTAAACGGACAACGTCTAAAACACTATCATAAAGTTGAAAATAGAGGTTATGCGAATAATCTAAAGCTTTTAGAATTGTCCACCAATCCCCCTGATTAATCTAAACCAAAGCTTTACGTCAGGCTTTTGACAATAAAAACAGCGCTTAGTGGGAGGCAACCCATTTACTCAGTTACTTATTTTAAATATTCTTTTCTTTTAGCACAATGTTATTTATCGTTTTTACTATTTGTTTAAATTGTTTTGTCAGTTTTATTTTACATTACTATTATCGCCATTACATTTTAGCATTTCATTTTCTTATTTTTATCTTAAATCACTTTTTACAGATTTTCTAAAGTCTTTTCCACTGATTTGTTTCCCCCGTATTTTCACTGACCATGGCTAACCAACCAATTAACTATATGGAAACCAAATTTAGAGGTAGGAACCAAAGAATGAAGTTCGAAGAGTTATCACAGAGGCAAATGGATTTGACCCTGTACCCAAATGATAGGACTATGGAAACCTTAGGTATACATGATAGTGTCATGTACTTGTTCAACCGACTCGGATGGGAGAATGCAATGATCCAACATAAGTTTGCGACTTACCGTGAGCTCACCCTTGAGTTCCTTAGTTCCTTACTTTACCTACCTGAGCGCGGTTTTGGGTCTAGGAAAGGATTTATTAGTTTCCGCCTATTTGGAATAGAATACGACTTTAACCATAAAGAACTAGCTGACCTGTTAGGATTCCCTAGTGGACCTTTTGCTTTTACTACCACACAGGTAGAATTGATGGATGTGGAGCTAGATTTCTTTTGGGGAACTCTGACCGGAAACTACCACCCTGAACCAAATGACATGAACAATGATGAGATCCATAATCCTGCTCTCCGTTACTTCCACAAATTCCTCGCCCATACCTTCTTTGGAAAAGAAGAAAACATCACCGGAGTCTCTAAAGATGAATTATTTATTATGTCATGTTTCACTACTGGACAGTCTGTTAATGGTGTACCTTTCATGATGCAAACCTTCACCCGCATCCAAGAAGAACCTGAATTACCTATAGTGGTAGGAGGTCTTGTAACCATGATTGCTGATGCCTTAGGACTTAGGTACCAACTGGACAGGTGCACCCGTCTGGGAACCATCCGCCTAATGAATCTTAAATTCTGCTTCAATAGACATATCATAAGGAATTTAGGACGCCCACCTTTTGAGTACCTAATCCGGAACGAAGTAGTCACCCTGTTCACATTGCCCAATCATGCTAGAGTAAGTGTTCATAATAAGGATAACTGGCTTTATGAGTTAAACCCACCTGATTATCCAGCCACTCCTGAAACACCTCAGTCTCACAGGATAACAGATGATATAATGACCGCTGTGGAAACTGATCCCGAGACACCCCCTGGTTACCATGACATTGACCCAACTGCCAAAGTACATGAAACCCCTGGAGCGAATCAAGGAGATTATGCTAACAACTTACAAAACATCATGCACACTCTCAATGCCTACCAAACTGACATTAATCTATTCAAAGAAGACATTAAGAGTATGCGATTGGACATCATAGGATTGACTGACATGGCCTGCGAACAATTCTATCATTTGGACTCCGCCATCGAAGACCTGAAGAAACGCCTTTGAAACGGCTATCAGTGATTTAGATTATTATTTTTTTCCCATTATTTTTTTCTGATTATTTTCGTTAGCAGTTAAATTTATCTTTCGCAACGAATTTCATAACATAATTTCCGTTTATGTAATTTTAATTTTTTTTTTATGCCATGCACTTTTTATTTCAATTATTTCTTCATTTTTAGCAGCTTATATACTTTTTCTATATACTGTATGACTATATACTGTATGACTGCATTATTTCATGTATACAATCTTAGGTTCGTATACTACTGTGTTGCAAATGATATATAATATGGTGTGTGTTTAATATAAGTGTTACTAAATAAAATAAATTATTATCAATTTATAAATAACGTGAGAAAATATTCTTTTCTGGGAATTATTCAGCACAACATGCCCTCACGGTCGTCACGCTTAACTTACGATCGTGACGTGCTCATTTAGCGTGTCACGACCGTCACGCCCCTGTCACGACCGTGACGACCTCTATTACAGGAATCGTGAGAAACATAACTGTTTCTCATCGTGTCCCCTCTTCTTCTCCATCCATAACCTACCCAAAACATTACCCACTCATTCCACAACCGCCGTAACCTCTCCACTACCCCATTAATCCACCATTACCATCAACCATTTCATTAAAACTCTCCCGTATTTAACCCGAACCTCAATCTCCCTCATTCTACCATTCTTCTCACAAAACCTCACAAAATCCTTCCACCCTCACTCTTCACTCTTGCATGTTATGGATTCCATCATTTTTAGAGAAGGCGAAGCTGGAGTAAACCAGAGAGACCGTTTCATCCGCTTCCAGAACCGCGGTCTGCAACCTACCCGCTACATTGCCACTGACTGTCTGCGAGAACTCGGAATGTTGTCCAGCGTTCAAAGCCTACTGCAAAAGGTCGGTCTGTGGGACCTCTGTCGTCAGCCTCAGCCTACTTTCGAACTTCTGACGCTGGAGTTCCTCAGCTCTTACAGTTACATCACACCTCCCGGTTCTCAGAGTCAGCTTACCGGCATGGTAACATTCAGACTGCACGGCCAGGAGTTCAACCTCACGCAAACCAGGATCGCCGAGCTGTTAGGTTTCGATCACGACACCGAAGCCCACCGTCGCGTGCCCGATAATTTCAGTGAACAAGCATTCACTCTATGGCACGACCTCACCAACACCCGTGCATCCACCTTCCAGAGCCTCAACGCCACACACATCCACAACCCGGCTATCCGCTATTTTCACCGGGTCATCTGCAACACAATCTTTGCCAGAGAAAGCAACCATAAGCTCAACTCCAAGGAGCTTCTGTTCTTATACTGTGCCCTTCATGACGAGCCAATCAACGCTGCCCCGTTCATGCTTCATCACATCCAGGCCATTGCACAGCGAGGCTCCTCCCCGTTCTTCATAGGCGGCATTGTCACCACCCTCACCATTCAGTTGGGGCTTGATGACGCGCTCGCTCATCAGCCTCACCTCTCCGCCGAATTCCTGACCATGAGCTACTGCCGGTCCGCCCACCTGATCGCACAGCGAGAGGATGGCAGGTACAGCCCTGTTGTCAATGGCACCATTTTCCACCACATCACTCTGCCGTCCCGCACCCGCATCGACCCATCCAACCGAGCCAACTGGCTCTTTGCTTTACCAGCTACTGCGGATCACGTCCCGGTTCATGATGATCAGGCAGACGCCCCAGTGGACGAGATGCAGGACGCTATGGATGCAGCTGAGCCTGTCCAGGATATCCCCGAGACATCTACCCGACAGCCCCCTGCTCCCGCAGTTACACTTGAGGAAGTCCTCCTTGCCATTCATCAGCAGAACCTGATGAACGCCGCACTGGAGCGACGGCAGAAGGCGCAGTATGATGCTTTACTCGGCACTATTACTGCCAACCAGGAGGCCACTAATGAGCGGTTTGGAGAACTTTTCGGCGAGCTCGAAGCGCTCCGCATCAGCATTACTGCTACCTCCGGCACCGGTTCTGATCCCGACGCGACTCCCTCCAGACGCCGCTCTCGCACCAGAGGCCGAGCCCGCGGTCCTCAGCAGCAGTAGTTTACTTTTATGTTGTTTTTCATTTTTAGTCTTGTACTGTGTTTGTACCACATTTATATCACAACATTGAGGACAATGTCTGATATAGTGTGGGAGAGGTACTTTTCATTTCGTTGTACTTTCAATTCCGTTGTATTCCTTTTAACAAATTAATGAAATGAGCAAATCTGTGCGCTATTTTCTTTAACTTCGAGCTTTCCCCGATTATTAAGCTATACCAGAAAAATCTTTAATTACTCGCATTACCCGACTTACCACCGAATGGTTCGTAACTACGAAGCCGGGAACGATTAAACAAGACCAATACAATCTTGACATCTTCGACCCCCTGCTTAAGAAATTCCATCCCGATCACCATTGCGAGTGCACCTTTAGTTTCAGTTCAAAAGTAACCCCCAGTAGTTTATACTAGCAGTCAGCACCGCCTGAACACAAACCACGTGGGGAGCCGATGAATATAAGCGTTTGATGCCAAATCAATAATGATCCTTCGTATCTCGATGCAAAATGAAAAGAAATTGCACCAAAGTACACGGTCGCAGATAAGAAACGAGAAATATGAGAAGGAATCCGTTTCGAGTTGGTTCAGAGGTACTGGTTCTGAACTCGGTAGGGCGTGCTACGGCTCGATCCCCCACAGCCTCCGAATCGGATAAAACATGAAGGGTTACCACACTCGTGTACCAGACCCCGTGCTAAAAAAAAGGATCAAAATCGCTAACCGGCTACTCCACTACGTGCGTGCGAAGGCAAAGGGCTTAATATGACTGCGCTAGAACGAAACCGGGCGAAATAAGATCGAAAAACTCTAGGTGAAATCGTAATGTGATTGCCGATTGTTTCGCTTGACGGGAAGTCGACGACATAGCTGTTGCTTGTGTCGTTAGTGTATCGGTAGTGTTCTATCAAAGTACCGGACTATCCGACAAAACGATCCACCGTACGGTTTGTTATGAGTATGCGCGAATAAAATCTTGTCCGCCGATTTTCAACCGACTATTTGCTTGAGGACAAGCAAAGGTTTAAGTTTGGGGAAGTTTGATGACGAGAAAACGCATCGATTATATCGCTAGATTTCATTGACGTTTTGTCGCGCATTCACCGTTTTAACGCTCGAATTCTCGAGTTTTTCTTGCTATTTTGCAGGTACATCGTTATGTGAGGCCGAATCATGAATTAAGAGGAAAGGAACGAAAGAGACCACAAGGAGATGAAGCAAGGCAGAAGCCTGCAAAAAGTCTGCATAATTTGTTACGGCCACGGTCGTTACAAGGGTGTCACGACCGTGACACCCTAATTTGGGCCATCACGACCGTGAGGAAGTAGTCACGACCGTGACACTTAAAATCCTAAATTAACGAACGTGGAGACCTTGTCACGCCCGTGACAAGGATAAAACTTGGTTTTGACTCAGACTACGTCAAGCCACCACTGAAGACCACTTCTCCTAGTAATTCTCCTCAAGGCAGCACGTAAAGATGACTTCTCCCATTTTTGCTGCCACATTCCAACATTTCCTCAACCACTTCAGCAAGGCCCAAGAAACAAAAGACCAAGACTCCAGCCCATCAAAGGCTCTATAAATAGTACCAGCTGAGGTGAACTGAGGACAGACTTCACTATCCAAATTTCCTGCGGAAGCTCTGCCGAATTACCTTACGAACCAGAATTTTTATTCCAGCATTATTTTACTTTCTGTCTTGTTTTATTTGTATCCAAACCAACCGTGTAACAATTTCCAACATTAGGGAATTGTTATACTTTTATTTTTTTCAACCTTCAGCATTCGTTTTAATTTTTATTTCCGCCTACTCCAAGCCTTCCGGTCTGTGGAAGAAGGAGTCTACTCAGATATTTGTTAATCAGGTTTTTCAATTTATTGCAATTTAATTTAATTATAATGTCTATTTATTTTTCCGCCATGAGTAAGTTATTATTTAATTCTCTGTCTGATTCAACCTCGATGAGTAGCTAAATACCTTAGGGCGGTATGTAGTTATAACAAACTTAACCGGTAAAATATAACCATAGGCTAAAATAATTAATCACTTAACATTTTGGCTGATACTTTTTAATTGAAATAGACCTTTTCGTTACGAGAGTAAGAAAAGGGTATTAGGTTGGGTCAAGACCACGAGAGTGTGAGATTTAACCAGATAGCTAAAGTTAGGCATTTAAATTAAACACAGCGAGAGCGCTTTAAGATAAATTAGAATTATTTAGTTTCCAAAAATTACCTCTAAACACTTATGGGCTAGCGAGAGCAGGCATAGGGCTTTAGGGATAAGATCTGATACAAGACCACGAGAGTGTGAGTTGAGGGTATTTAAACTGGTAGTCTCTACCGAATAGATTAAGTGAACATCTTTATAAGCCTAGGTTAGATTGACCCACCTAAGTTAGTATAATTACATACCGACCGTCTTAGTATTACTTTATTAAAAACTTAAATTTAATTCCGCCTTTAATAGTCTTAAAAACCAACAACAATCGTGACAACTATTCGCCTTAGCTAAACTAGAAGTTCATCTAGCACTAAGTAACAATAGAATCCCTGTGGATCGATAATCTTAAATATTACTTCGATAGGCTGTGCACTTGCAGTAAGATACCGCTAGACGCATAAGTAGACACGTCTCTAGCCCATCAGTTGACCTTGGAATCATCCCTTGGGCATCTCAATACACCAATACATGATCACATGGATTTTGAATTAGGTCTCAACCTTCCTCAAATCATCAATTATCATAGGGTTGACTAGATGAAACCCTAGTTGTACCAATCTTGGTAGTAACTTCACATCTTTTGAATAATGACCTATCTAGGCTTCAAAATGAACTTCAATCCTTCTCCTGAGCTCTTTCAAGGTCTCAAGTCCAACTTCATGGCCTCAGAATCATCTGATGCTCTTCCCACAACCTTCAAGTTAGGAGATGTACACATTTGGCCTCAGCCACTCTTTCTGAGGATCTTTGGCTTCTCTGATGAGGATATCAACCCTTGAGTACTTGAATAAGGTTCTTAGCTAGCTTCATATCCTTGTGTAGCCCTTTGATTGGTAGTCATACCTCTTGATCTCCTGCACATATGTCAATGCAATGCAAATGAAAATGCTAAAATGAATGCAATGAACCACAAGCTAGGTAAAGCAAGGTTGGGCAAATTTTGGGGTGCAACACTACTCCATAGGTCCGCTTAACCGAATGATCTGGAAATTGGAGAGTCATCCGAGTATCTTGAACAACACCAATACCCAACTTTTTGTAGATGGACAAAGGCATGAGACTAATACTTGCCCCCAAATCTATTAAAGCTCTTTGAAAGACCTATCACCAATAGTGCATGGAATAGTGACAGCTCCGCTATCTTTCTTCTTCAGCGGGATCTTCAAACCCTGTAAAATAGCACTATAAGTTTAGGTTAGAATAACAGGTTCGGACTCACTGGTCCGCTTTTTAGCGATGATATCCTTCATGAATTTAGCATAGGTGGACATTTGCTCTAGCGCCTCCAATAACGGAATGTTCAGCTCTAGCTTTTTGAACAACTCAAGGAACTTCTCAAAATTATTTTCCTGCTGTCCTTTCTTTTTATTCCTTGAAGTATAAGGGAGCTTAATCACCGTTTTCGGTTCTACCACTTTTTCTTTAGTTACTGGTGTTGGTGTTACCACTTCTTCTTCAACTACATAATTTTCTTTTATTTCCAGTTCCACTTCAATCATATGATAATTCAACTCGGTCTCTTTTTCCTCCACTTCCTTAGACTTACCACTTCTTGTTACTACAGCCTTAACTTGGTGGTGATCTTTAGGATTTGGTACTGTAGCACTTGGAAGTGTACCCGACGCTTGAGAATTCGCAAGTTGTTGAGCAATCTGGCTCATCTGAACTTCAAGATTTTTAATGGATGCACCAGTATTCCTTAAATTTCTCCTTGTCTCTTCTTGAAATTGTGAACTTTGGGCAGCCATCTTTTCAATGGCGACCTCCCAATCAGCTTTTCTAGGGGCTTGTTGTTGAGGTTGTTGATATTGAGGTTGGCTGCTGATATTGTTGTTGTGGTTGGTATGGTTGTTGGCCTTGAACCAGTTTCTGCACATTTCCTTGTTGATCTTTCCATGAGAAATTGAGGTGATTTTTCCAACCAAGATTATATGTGTTGGCATAAGGATTGTTCTGCCTTAACATATTAATTTGTTCCACCTGCTCTTGAGTTGCTACACAATGCACAATAAAGTGCGGTCCACCACATATTTCACAAGGTAGCGCTTGAACTGGTTCAACTTGTGCCATTGTCTGAGTTCCAATATTCATCTTCTTTAACCTTCTCTCTACCTCAACGGCAATTTGATCCTCCATTTTAACAACCTGATTAGCCAGCTTCAAATCAATCTTACCCTCCGGTTGGTTCACAGTGCAATCATACAATTCAAGATGCTCGTTGGCGGCTATGGCTTCTATGATCCTCTTGATACCAGTGGCTGTTGAGAAGTTGGTTGAGCCACCGACAACAGTGTCTATAAGCTGTTTCGTCTTGAGTCGTAATCCATTCACAAAGTTCTGTATCTGCTCATTGGCATCCATGTTATGAGTGGGACATGCCGTCAGACACCTCTTGAACCTCTTATATGAATCTCCTAGAGATTCCCCTTCTTTTTGTTTGAAGTTGACAATGTCGTATCTTTTTCGAATAAACATTGAAGCAGGGAAATACTCGTTAAGGAACGCATTTTCCATCTCTTTCCATGTGGTGATACTCCCAGCTGGAAGTGAGTAGAACCATTCTTCCGTATCATCAGTCAGTGTGAACGGAAACATAACAAGTCTCTTGGCCTCTTCGGAATAGCCTTTTATCTTCAAAGATGTAGTAGTCGTTAGGAATCTCTGTAGATGTTTGTTTGCATCTTCATTGATTCTTCCTGCGAAAGGCTTGCTCTCCAACTGGCGAATAGTGGAAGGATGTAGCTAAAAGTGTTCCACATTCACCGGTTGATTTACGATAGTCATCCGGTTTGGTTGAGCATTGGCCCCTCCATAGTCTCCCAAAAGTCTTTTAGGCTGAGGTGGATTCCCAGCCATTTGATCAGTTTCGGGTGTTGTCTCCCTCTCAACTTCTGAATCACTATGCACAATTACAACCTCTTCTCTTTCTAGCAACATAAAGTCGGAGCCTGAAGTTGACCCTGCCAGTCTTTCAACTCTAGCTTTTCTCAGTCTTTCGTGCAATGCTCACTCTGGTTCTGTAAAAAAAAGAATATTTAGCTGAGGCCTGACCTTGCATACACAGTTAGACAAACGTTAGATATTTTGAGCACAAAGATAATACCGCGAAAAATTAAAAATTTTAGTCGCAGATGTCGCACCCTAATTTTTGACCTTAAGATTCCACCTTCTTGTGCGTTTTCTCACGTTTGAATCTTTTACTCTTGTATACGTGTTTATCAGGACTAACGAGTATGTGCAGGACCACTTTGTTTTTAGGACCTCTCTGACAGGCAGAGCGATTTAAACAGGACGTTAATGTGGCAATATTAGGATCTACAGATGTTTCTTTCAAGACCTCAGGATTTCAGTGTGGCGTAGTAAAAGTTACTAGAGACGTTATTGAATTTAAGGATCATTGAATAATGGAAGGCACAAAATGCAAGTTCTAATCTCGAGGTCATACAAGAATCAGGCGTAAATCAGAATACAAGAGGGGATGGGTTGTGATGTTTTAAGGCAGTTCATGGTGATTCGAGACCATAAAGTGAATTCATATGCGGGAGCCATTTAAAATTCAAAGACCTTTTCTTTTTAACTTCATGTTCAAATCGGTTCTACCGTGATTCTTTCAAAGTAAAGGAGGTGAGGAAATCTAAGTTACCCCAAGGAAGAAAGCTACTTCAAATTTTGAATTTATCTTTGAATCCACAAGTTATAAATACAACAAGGTCTACATTGTCTCCATTGGTTATCTACAAACATCTTCAAATGAACACAACGGTTGTTCCTCAGGAAATAATATTACAATACCGCAAATAAAATCCCTACGAGATGCTATGCCCCTCATAATAACCCAATTAGGCCACTCTGTTACGACTTTCCCTAGAACTACAAGGATGTAAGTGAATATGGACATCATCTCCCAACGTGCAAAGCGCCAGCTCTATCTTGTTCTAAGCTCTGGAAATCTGGCGGTAAAATGTGAACATCCAAAAGCCACTTGAAAGCCACCTGTTACAGTAAAACAAAGATTGATTAGTATCTCCGCATCATTCAACTGTAGTATTGTACCCGCGGCTGCCACCAAGAATTTATCTGCGACATAATTGTTAAACAAAACAAGCATTACATCAATGGACTGAGAAATGAATGAGAGATAATCAGCCCTCAATGTAGTTCATCATTGGGCATAAAGTTTGAGCTGCCGGAAGGGCGACAATCGAAGTCGTCACCGACTCCCTACTGAACATCAAACAGCTTTTTGGCAACGGTGTAAGATAAGACAGTATCTGAAATCAACAGTTTAATGGCATCCTTGATAGAAGAAGAAGAAGAAAAGTCAGTTTGCAGCTCAAGTATTCGTCACGAAAAAATCCAAACAACAGGCATTTATCAGAGGCATCATCCGCAAGCGCAGCAGTTGCAAGCACGCTTTCACACGCAAGGATAGCAAGTCTTTCAACAAACTACAACAAGTAAACTCGCACACCGGCAGCAGAGCAACTAAAACGAGCACCTCAGGATAATGACCAACAGGCTCCTTTCAATTGTGTAAGCATCTACAAGTCACCATCTGCAAGAAAATGGCAAATAACAGCAACATAACCTAAAAACAACAGTCTGTCAAGGCAAGACACAACCGGTGATCAGAGCACCGTTAAGAAGGTAAACCAAGCTTTGAAGACCATGGAAATACAGGCTGCAAGCAATATCAATTATGAGCATAAAAAACAAGTACCAGTTGTAACAACATCAATAACGACAGTTCAACATCCGCAATGGCAGGGCATTGAACAATATCAATAGCAGTATTGCAATAGCTTAAGAGATAAGTCAAGACAAATAGAACCCTCAGACCATTCATCATCGGGCGTAACGGACAGAACTCCATAAAACTGCCCAAATTCATAACTGTTAGAGCCACGAGCAGCCTCAAACTTCAGGCCACAAGTCAACCATAAACAGGAACATCAACTACAACAGGTAGACAATCATAGAATCAGCACCCATTATAATGAACCACAACGGCAAATGCGATTTGCGAACTAGCTACAATTAACAACAGAGCAAAATCAATAGCTTCGATGAGTCACCTGCAACAACAGCAACACATTGACCACTGTTGCACCCCAAATTTTGACCCCTTATATCCTCTTCATATCATATGCATTTATTTATCTAACATTAACAAGTTTCAGAGTGTATTTTGTCAAGACACAGTTGGAACGGGGCTCCGTACTGATAAAATCGAAGGATTCGAGGATTGGGTAACCATCGCTTTGGGATGAATCATTCACGAAATAAGATCAAGAGTATCATATTGGGCCATGTGTGAGTTCAATTTGAAGTGATCGCCCCCAGATGGGGTGCAGCGCAGTTCAGGGTACTCGATTAGGGTTTTCGAGCAGGAAAAGTCAACCGTAGTTTGACTTTGGATTTAAAGGAAGTTTCAATGATGCAACTTTGGTCCAACAAGTTTATAAGGCTTAGTGAAGTCCCCTCAAATAGTTTCAAGGTCTTGGAAGTCCCGAAACAAGAACAGACAGTCCGATAGTCATCGATCGATCGTACAGTTGACCGAAAAGTCAACTCTTCAATCTTAAGGAATTGGACTTCATGATGTGAATAAAAAATGTTCCTTATGTCATATTACACCTCCCCATAAAATTTCATGGCCATCGGATCAAGGATTGAGGAGTAATCAAAAAAGTTGGGAAATCAAGGTTTTGAAAAGGGCAAAGTCATAACTCCTTAACCACACAAGGGTTTTTGACCTAGTTTCAAGAGGAATGAGTTCCTAACACAAGCATAAATATTGTAGTACCTAATTGGGGCTTTTTAAAAAGTACAAGTGGGTTCCATAACTCTTCCTGTTTAGAGAGAACCAAGGTCCACAAGTTGGCAAAAACTCATATTGGAAAAACCAGGTCAGCATGAGTTTTTTTTTTTTAATTCCAAAACCTCTCCAAATCGATGCTGATTAAAGACTAAGCCTCATTTATGATGTTTATATTGATAATTAACATTTTTACATCAATTCCCACGAAAATGGCACAAAGATTAAAGGAAATCATTATTTAATGCAAGTTGCAAAAGTGAATAGTGAAGAAAGAGAAAAAAGGTGGCTACCATTGTCAAATCATCAACTTTAATTCAACAAGTCACCTCCTATCCTATGAAGCATGATGAAAAAATCTATAGGGCATGGGGAATATCTTAGTAGAGTGGCTTAAAGATAAAGGTGAAGATTTCATTGGAAAACTCAAAGATTTTCATGATGGAAGGTTAAAATTGACAATTTGCTTCACTTTTGCCCATACCTTGATTCAAGGCCTTTGGCTATAAATAGAACTCACTTACTACATCAAAAACACACAAGTTCCATGCTAGAAACCAGCTAGAACTTTCTTCCTTACACAATCACAAGTTCTTACAAAATCTCATTAAGTTTCCAAAATCCCTCAAAATTTGCTTTTGAAAAACACCTTTCAAAACCATTTCCAAACTTCTTCCAACTCAAGAAACACTTCAAACACATAAAGTATGATGTATTGAAGCTATCCAAGTCACTTCCACACTTATGTAACAAGATCTTGGAAGAGCTCTCAAGATCTCTGGTTTTCTTATTGCTTAAGCTTGCTTCAAGAGGTAAACCTAAAACTCATAAATGTGAACTTTCCACTTGCATTCCACATGTTACCATGATTGTTTTTTTTACCATGATGATCTTGAAAATTTTCAACTTGTAACTTGATTTTTCTTGTGAGATTGATCTTGTATTATTCTTAAAATTTTTTTAACATGTTTAAATAATCAAATTTGTTTGATTCATTGTCTTACCATGTGCATTTTATTCCTTTTATCATTTAGATTTTCATGTTTTGTTCATCCAAACTTCAAAAAATCATAACTCATCCATTTTTCATTATTTTGAACCCACTATTTTTGCATTGTGTTTGTATTGATGCCTACTTTCATGTGATATTTTTTAATTCCATGTTTGTTCATATTTTCATGCCTTTTGGTTGCTTGTAAGTTGCCTTTGTATTGAGATCGTTATCTCGCGTATGCAGATGAATTTCTTTTTCACCGTGATTATTTGTGTTATGATATTCACTCATTCTCATTTATACTATATCAGTTAATATGTTAGGGTACTCTCCCTTGGTTGTTACCATTATTTCATATTGTTTTCCTCCTAAATTATGAGGTTAAACTAATTTGCTTGTATTTGATTGTCATCGATACATGTGGTTGTTACCTTAAATCTTTGTTAAGATATACCTTTAATCTTTGTTAATATATGCTTTCATATTTGTTAAGATACATGATCTTTGGTTGTAACCATGCCCCTTTTGTTTAAAGTATTGATTACTTTGTTAATTATTTCTTCCCCAAGTGATAGAACTTTTTTAGTTCTCATCCAAGTTGCCTCATCTCCTCCCTTCCAAAGGAAAGTCTCTCTATTGACCCTTGGGTCATAGATAGCTCAATACCCTCATTGGCCTAGAAAGAGCCTTAACCCCCTTTTTGGTATGGATAGAACCAATAGGATATAAACTCATAGGTCTGGATAGAACCTTCCCCCCTTTTGGTCTGGAAAGAACCAATTGATTCCTTAGTTCGAGCCCGAACTACGACCGCTCTGATTTCTCATTGGACAATGAGAATACGTAGGCACAAGATGCGATATCTTGACGAGCAACCTTCCCCCTCACTAGGAGTGTTTACAACGTAGAACATTAGGTAGAGTTTGGTTAACTCTATGTAAGAATCATGGAAATGACTACTTACTCCCCTTTCTTGAGTGTTCAACATAGATCTAGAGAGTTTTGTGAAACTCTATACAAACATTGTTATGTTTGTTCCCCTTTGAACCTTGATCATAATCAAGTGTTCTTCATCCCTAGTGAGGTGAACTACGATTGCTCTGATTCTATCCTAGTTAGGATACGTAGGCAGAGGACGCGATGTCTTTGCGAGCAAACTATCTTTAGGTTATAACCTACACCCTTTACCCAACCCAAACCTTAGCAGATATTTAACAAACTTAGCATACAAATAAACAAAAGGTTCCTGTAGAGTACTACAGATGTTTAGGATGTGAAATACCTACCCTATGCATAACCAACCCCCGATCCCCGAATCTCTTAGCGTTGTTGTAACATCGCGCAAAAGGTTCTTTCTTTCTTTAGACCTTTCCTTTGGATAAATTAAAGTCTGGTTGTAAAAGAATTAAGGTTCAAGTTAATTCAATAGCTTGATATCCGATTTTCACCGCAACAGAAATGGCGACTTCACTGGGGAAAGCTTAAACTTGAGGGTTTAGCCTATTTTGTTTGATTGTATGCTATATTTGTAAATATTTGCTTAACATGTATATTTGTCAATATATTTGTTTAATTGTTGGATATTGGGTGTTTGAGTGGTGAGACGGTCCTATACCCGGATTTGAGTGCAATTGTGATAGGATGGTGGTATATTCAAGAAGGCTTATAGGGAGTTGATTCCCGACCAAGCTAACTTGAGAAACCACCGCTCAGTGTAGGCCCTCTTGAAAGTTTTAGTATTGTTGATCGAGTATTCGTGAAAACAATGCTACTTTCAACGAAGGAGCCTATGACACTGTGGACTTTTAGAATACATTCTACCCCACTTTGGCCTTATTAGGACGTAGTGCGATGACTATAAGGAAGTATTTCCGAAGTAGTTGATACGCGATACTACACTCAGACGAGATTCTCTTGAGAATATTATCAATTACCAAGTAATTTGGGAAGTCAATAATATCCGAAAGATGGGTTGAGGACTCTGGGAACTTTGTAGAACCCGTTCGGCAGGTACAATCAATCCATGGCACAATCTTTGGGGATGGGTAGACCTTTTGAACTCATGCTTGTCCTTAACCCTAAACCTGTGTTGTGTGCATATGCATCTTGTTTATGTTTTCATATCATCATATCATCATATCATCATATCATCATATGGTTTCATGGAACTCAGACTTTGTTGTTTGTAAATATCAGAGGTCGTCATGAACATTGAAAGAAAGAAAACTTTGAAATACACTTACAAGGGTTTTAACCTAGATGATTTGAGAAGATTGAGCACCTTGGTAACAGATTCAGAGGGATTTCAAAGCCGGTACGGGAAGCTGTTGCTACTCTTGAAAATAAAAATGGATAGTGGGCTTCTCTCTACCCTCCTCCAGTTTTATGACCCGCTCTACCATTGCTTCACATTTCCTGATTATCAGCTAGTACCCACACTAGAAGAGTATTCTCAGTTAATCGGGTTGCCTATTCTTGAAGAATCTCCTTTTCCGATTGTAGAGAAGGACCCCAAAGAGCAGGATATCGCCAAAGCTACACGTTTAGGAGTGGATGACATAAAAAAGAATTTGATTACAAAAGGGGGAGTCTTTGGGTTCAAAGCAGAATTCTTGATTGAGAAAGCTCAATACTACGCAGATCATTTAAGCATGGATGCATTCGAAGCTATCTTTGCCTTACTCATCTATGGTATATTCTTGTTTCCAAGCTTTGAGAATTTCGTGGACCTCAATGCCATCAAAATTTTCTTAAAGAAGAACCCTGTGCCTTCCTTGTTGGCAGACGCGTACCATTCTGTTCATCTGAGGAATTTCCATAATGGAGGAATGATCACTTGTTGTGCTCCTTTATTGTACAAATGGTTCACTTCACATTTACCCAAAGCCAACGCTTTTTGGGATCCAAAGAAAGGATGGTGGTCACAAAAGATCATGGCTCTTACCCATTCTGATATTGATTGGTATAATCGTGATTATGATGGGATAATGATCATTGACAGTTGTGGGGAATTTAGCAACGTACCTCTTCTCAGCATTAATGGAGGGATCAGCTACAATCCGATACTCGCCCGCCGACAATTGGGATACCCTCTAAAGGACAAACCCAAAAGTGTTCAAGTAGAAAGCATCTTCTTCAAAGAAGGGGAAGACAGTCAGGGATTAAAAGAGAAAATTCTAGAAGCTTGGAAGCGTCTGCATAAAAAAGGAAAGAAAGATCTTGGAAAACTCAACTGTATTTCTTTAGAACCTTACCTCCAATGGGTCCGGAAAAGAGCTGTCACACTAAAGATGCCGTATCCCAAACAAGAGCCTATGGCCTTAAAAGAAGAACGCCCGTTGGTCTTCATGTCTGAAGAAGAAAAGTTGAAAATTGCTTTGGTCAAAGCACAACAAACTGAAGAAGCTTGGAAGCACAAGTATCAGATAGTCATTGAAGAAAATGCAGAGCTCCGGAGACAACTCCAGTCAAAAGATGAAGAAATCTTCTCTTGTAAGAAGAGGAAGGCACTAGAAGAGCCTTATGAGCCTCAGTCTAATCCATGGAAGATAATCGTGGACAGACTCATCATTGAGAAGACTCAGTTGGAAAGAAAGATCGAGAAGCTCAACCTCAGGCTGTTAGGAGAACCTTGATAGATTGCGCCAAATTGTTTAGTTAAAACCCTTGTAAGAGGAAATGATGTTTTGTAATCTGTTTTGTTTATTAATAAAATGATGATTTCCGATGTTCAACAATCTCTGAGTTCCGTGACGACCATGTGCATTTGCATTCACACTACTTCTAATCATTCAAGGAAATTCAACTTTTTCTTTGCAGGCAACAACATGGTAAGAAGAGGCATGCTTCGAGTCCCGGATCTAAGGTTGGGTCGTCTAAGAATGCTAACCAGACTTGTTCGAAATCCTGCTGCTTTCATAGCCAAATATGGGGACCTATTGCCATTAATAAGCGCTCCAATCAATGAGCCCATGTTGCAAGCTTTGTTGGAGTTCTATCATACAACTTACCACTGCTTTGTGTTTCCGGATTTTCAGTTACTCCCGACCATCGAAGAGTATAATGCTTACTTGAAGATCCCATGGGCTCTTACACTCCCTTATGGAAAACCAAAGAAGAAGGACTTAGCTAAAGCCCTGCATATCAAGCTGGAAGACTTACCACCAATGAGGGCGAAAGCAGGGTGGTATGGAATGGATGCCGGGCCTCTAATGGAAATGGCCGAGTATCACTATGAAAGTCGAAACCTGGGCATTTTTGAGGCAATTTTGGCACTACTAATATATGGACTGTATCTGTTCCCAAGCAATTACGACTTCATCAGCGAAGAAGCAATACGTCTCTTCATCCTCAGGAGTCCGGTCAACGCAATACTGGCTGATACTTATGTGGTCATTCACCGTTTTGCCTTGTATGGTTGTGGGCGATACTCATGCTGTCTTGCACTACTCGACCGATGGTTTACTTCTCATCTGCCAAGGACCCATATCCTTTGGAGGCTTCCTACCAAAAACGCTTGGGTTTCTAAACTTGTCACTCTCAGACACCATGATATCACCTGGTACGACACTAGCATCGGCGACCAAATCATGATTTCCAGTTACGGAGATTTTCCCAATGTACCTCTCATTGGGATAGAAGGGGTGATCACTTATAATCCTATCCTTGCTAGGCGTCAACACGGGTATCCTACCGGGCCAGAGCCTGAACCAGAACTGTTGAGGCCCCGCTTCTGTGAGACGGGTCGCAACCAAGAGCTAGAAGCTAACGCCGAATACGCTCAAAGAGATCCACACCTTATGGGCCCAACTCCGATGGAGAATGCAAGTTGCCTAACCACCAGGGGGTACCTGCTATGGTCAAAGGAAATAGCTTTAATCATGTTCTACACTCACGATTACGAGATAACTATGGAACCTGAAGCCCCCACGACTAGGGAAGAACTGAAATACGCTTTGGTTAAAGCGCAAAGGGAAAATGAAGACCTGTGGGAGATTATCCGCCAGGATCAAGTTCATGCCGGGGTCCAAGAAGGAGAAGGGTCGTCTTGTTAGATTGGTTTTTGTTTCGTCATTTCCCTGCTTTCCCTAAAAAAGGATTGAAATCCTGCTTGTTGCATTTACTTTCATTGTAAGAAAAGTCTTGCTTTTTTAAAGCAAAGACCACTCTATTGTAATAGATTCCCAGCTATCAAATGAAAAACGCTTTTTAAAGCACGTCGTCACATGTTGGTCTAACTTTTTGTTTGTAAATGAAAATCTTGAGTTTCCTTGAATGGTTCATGCATCTGCATTTGCATGTCATCCTACATTTGGGGTTCCGCAGCTCATCTTTTGTTCTTGTCCAGAGAAAGAGAAGGAGTCACGCTGAGTACTCACCGATACAACACACGGTCCCAAGCTCAAAAGAAGATGGCAGATAACGATCAAAGGTTCGACCGAATGGATAATGACATTGAAGGGATCAAAGGGGACGTCAACCAGATCTTAGAAGCCCTCAACATGATCAAAGCAAAAATGGATACACAACCTACAGTGGTCTCCGAAGTTGCCACAACAGCAGCCAATGTCACGATGGCTCCTGTTACTTCAGCAGAGTTTCCCTATGGCATGTCCCGGGATTTTGTACCACCTTTCAACGGCATGCAGTCTTCAGGTCTCAATCCGTTGTTTGACTCAACAATCAGAAACCCCATTTTTACTACAGCAGGTGGTCCCACCACAGTACGACCAGTCTTCGCCAATCAACAGCCAATCTTTGATATACCCGATGGATCCGAAGCTGAGGATGAAAAACACGAGAAGTTAAGGGTAGAAATGGACATCATGGCCAAGAGGATGAGGGCCATTGAAGGAAATCATGTCTTTGGATCTGATGCCAAGGATCTATGTCTGGTATCTGGATTAGTGTTCCCTCAGAAATTTAAAATACCGGTCTTCGACAAATATGAAGGGACCACTTGTCCTAAAGAGCACTTAATCATGTACTGTAGGCGGATGGCTCCGCATATTGAAAATGATAAACTGTTGGTACACTGCTTCCAAGATAGTTTGAAAGGAGCTTCAGCCAAATGGTATCTCGGTTTAGATCAAGCTAAGATTCACAGTTTCCAAGACCTCTCAGATGCTTTTATTCAACAGTACAAATACAACATGGACCTAGCTCCAGACCGCCGTCAGCTTCTTAATATGACGCAGAAAAATACCGAAACCTTCAAAGAATATGCGCAAAGGTGGCGCGGAACTGCAGCACAGGTAGAGCCTCCTCTTACTGAGAAGGAGTTGGCAGATTGGTTTGTAGATACAGTTCGACCCGAATTCTATGAACGTTTGATCAGCAGCGTTACAACAAATTTCTCTGATATTGTGGCAGTGGGGGTTAAGGTAGAAGCGGGTTTGAAGAGCGGAAAAGTGACTACTTCAAATGTTACTTCGAGCACCAACACGGCAAAAAAGCCAGTCAGCTCGTTCCACAAAAAGAAAGAGGGAGAAGTGAGCGCAATCACATATGGAAAGAAAGTACAAAGCTCTCGAAGCCTCCACCAACAGTACCAACCATCATATGTAGCGGCAGTAACCCCGGTTTTTCAGCCTTCTTCGCAGCATGGTCCCCAACCTGGGGCATTCAACAATCAACACCAGTATCAGCCTGGCGGTCAGCAACAGTATCGCACCAGTAATCAACAACAAAGCCAGCAGCCACAGGGTCAACAACCTCAGAACAGGGCCCCAAGGGCAAATTATCCAGCAAATAGGCCAAAGATACATCCTATTCCAATGAGTTACACTGACCTGTTTCCCATGCTGGTAGAAAGAGGGTTGGTTAAAACAAGAAAATTGGGTGCTCCACCTAATCCACTCCCGTTCTATTATGATGCGAATGCTCGCTGCCCATTTCATGAGAATGCTCCAGGCCATAATCTCGAAGGTTGCTTCGCCCTTCAGCACCTAGTTCGTGAGCTTATCGAGAAGGGAACTCTATCCTTCGAAGATAATCCGCCCAATGTTAAAAGCAACCCTCTTCCCAATCATGGTGGAGTCAATGCCATTACTGAAGAAGGGGAGGGGTCAGAAGATAAGAAGGTTACCACCATTGGTGAGATCAAAGTGCCATTAGCAGACCTGCACAAACGCCTCGCTCAAGCATGGTTACTCAAGACATCTCACGAAGATTGCAGAGAATGTATGTTGAATCCTGAGGGTTGTGACGTTGTGAAAAAGGATATTCGAGCTATGATTGAACAAGGAATGATAGAAATCGCTAACCGAAAAAAGGAAGAAGATGTGGCAGTCATCGAGCCTGTGTTTAACATACCAGGAGAATCCTACAAAGGAGCTGGGTCCAGAGATGGTAACGGTAACAAAAACTACAAGAATATTCGACCAGTATTTCATGATGCCGAACCCCCGAAATTCGGGAGGGGACAGACTAGGTTTGAGCCAAGAGGAGGATTCCAGCCTCGCCCAAGAACCGTGACACCAAAACAAGATTATTCATGGTGTGAAGGGATTTTCAAAGAAAAGAAACCAGTAAGTGTGGCTAATATCGCCGGTGGAAGCAAAATGACTCGGAGTGGTCGTGTCTATCAACCTCGAACATACAACGAGGCTCCTCCACCAGCAGTTCCCGTTCAAAAGACGCCCGTTCCTCAGAAGCCTGTTCCGGAGACAACCACTGACAAAGAGCCTTTAAGAAAAGAAAGTCTCAAGAACGATGAAGAAGAATTCTTGAGAATCATTCGACGAAGCGATTATAGGGTGGTGGACCAATTGAATCAGACACCCTCCAAGATCTCGGTCATGGCTTTGCTTTTGAGTTCTCCAGCACACCGCCAGGCATTACTCAAAATCCTAACGCAAGCTCACGTTACTAAGGATATTACAGTGGGGCAGTTCGACTCCGTTGTAGCAAATATCACTGCCTGCAACACCTTGAGCTTTGATGATAATGATCTAACGGCTGAGAAGCGCAAGCACAATCGTGCCTTGCATGTATCAGTCAAGTGTGAAGCAGACACAATGTCCCGAGTTCTTGTGGATACTGGGTCAGCACTCAATGTAATGCCTAAAAGAACTTTGGCCAAGCTGGCATATCAAGGCGCTACCATGAGACCAACCTCTCTTATAGTCAAGGCGTTCGACGGATCCAGGAGAACCGTGATAGGAGAAGTTGATCTCCCTATTCTAATTGGACCACAAATCTTTGAAATCACCTTCCAGGTGATGGACATAAATCCGGTTTATAGCTGCTTATTGGGAAGACCCTGGATTCATACAGCTGGCGCTGTCACTTCCACGCTCCACCAAAAAATGAAGTTTGTTGTAAATGACCAGCTAGTCATTGTCCATGGAGAGGAGGACTTGATGGTAAGCAACTTGTCATCTTTCCGGTATATTGAGGCTGAGGAAGACTCTCTCGAAACAGCTTTCCAAGCACTAGAAATAGCTCACGCTGTTCTAGTAGATGAATCAGACATAACACAAAGGCCATTATTTACCTCTGCTCAAAGTATTAAGGCGGCACTGAAAGCCGGAGTCCCACTGGGTTGGGGAGAGGTCATCGAAGTCAATGCTCGGGCCAAGAATGATCGACAGGGGTTGGGTTACAAACCAACTCCGGAAGGCGAGCCGGAAGAAAGCACCATGAGGAAGAAGTCCTTAAAAGAGATATTCACCAGCGGCGGTGTACAAGTTAACGCCATTATTTCTGAAAATGAGGACGGTAATCTGGATCATCTAATAATTAGAGGAGGAGGAGCATTGCGCAATTGGGAGGCTGTGGAAGTTCCCATCTTTTTACCTTTAGAGTAATTCATTCTGCCTGTTAGCTTTGTGTCTTTCATTAAAAATTTCTCGGTCTTGCCCAAGACTTGTGAATTATTTTGTACTGGGCCACTTTGCAAAAATTGAAAATCATTAATGAAAAAGTGTTTTTGTTAAAACTCTTGTTATTGTTTGCACGTCACTTTCACTCTTTTTGGAAAAATGGCAATCTCTTTTGAAAAATAATAAAAAACCACCCTTCATCCGCATGTTTGTGTGTGAGTGCCTAATTGTTCCTAAATAAAACATGCAGAATACCCCCATCAACCACAGAATCCTATGATCATTCGGTTCCTTCTATTAGCGGTTCATTCGTCTTTCAAGCTGAAGAAGGGAATGAGGGAGAGTTAGAGGTCCCAGAAGAGCTAAAGAGAATAGCTGAACACGAAGATGATTATATCCAGCCCCATAAAGAGCAGACGGAAGTCATTAACTTGGGGTCAGAAGAGGACAAAAGGGAAGTCAAGATCGGGGCGTCATTAAGGCCAGAAATCAAAGATAAGTTGATACTAATCCTCAGAGATTTTGTTGACATATTTGCTTGGTCCTACCAAGATATGCCAGGGTTAGATACTGACATTGTCATGCACAAGCTCCCCCTGAAACCAGAATGTCCTCCGATCAAACAAAAGCTTCGCAGGTCGAGACCAGATATGGCACTTAAAATCAGAGATGAGGTCAAAAAGCAAATAGATGCTGGTTTTCTAGCAGTATCCAAATATCCCGAATGGGTAGCCAACATTGTACCGGTCCCAAAAAAGGATGGCAAGGTCAGGATGTGCGTTGACTACAGAGATCTAAATAAAGCAAGTCCGAAGGATGATTTCCCATTACCACATATTGACACTTTGGTAGATAACACGGCAAGCTTTGCAGTGTTCTCATTCATGGATGGGTTTTCGGGCTATAACCAGATAAAAATGAATCCAGAAGACATGGAAAAAACGACTTTCATCACACCATGGGGCACCTATTGTTATAAGGTAATGCCTTTTGGTTTGAAGAACGCAGGGGCAACATATCAGAGAGCTATGGTCACACTATTTCATGATATGATGCACAGAGAAATCGAAGTGTACGTGGATGATATGATTGCAAAATCCCAAAGTGAAGAAGATCACTTGGATCATCTACTAAAGCTATTTGAAAGACTCCGAAAGTATCAATTGAGACTAAATCCAGCCAAATGCACCTTCGGAGTTCGCTCAGGCAAGCTACTTGGTTTCATCGTTAGTCAGCGAGGAATTGAGGTAGACCCCGACAAGGTTAAAGCAATCCAGGAGATGCCTGCTCCTAAAACTGAGAAACAAGTTAGAGGTTTCCTTGGACGTTTGAATTACATCTCCAGGTTCATCTCCAACCTGACTCCTACCTGCACACCGATCTTCAAGTTATTACGAAAAGATCAAACAGTGGTATGGAATGAAAACTGCCAGGCAGCATTCGATAAAATCAAGCAGTATTTGCAAGAACCTCCAGTGCTGATTCCTCCGGTACCTGGAAGGCCTTTGTTCATGTATATGACCGTATTAGAAAGTTCGATGGGCTGTGTCCTGGGCCAAACGGATGAGTCAGGGAAGAAGGAACATGCAATCTATTATCTAAGTAAGAAGTTCACTGATTGTGAGAGTCGTTACTCTCCCCTGGAAAAAGCTTGTTGTGCGTTGGCATGGGCTGCTAAACGTCTGAGGCAGTACATGATTTGCCACACTACGATGCTGATTTCTAAGATGGACCCCATCAAGTACATCTTTGAGAAACCAGCTCAGACAGGAAGATTAGCCCGATGGCATATGCTCCTATCAGAATATGATATCCAGTACGTTGCTCAGAAATCCATCAAAGGGAGCATTTTGTCAGAACACCTTGCAGAGTATCCTATGGAGGATTATCAACCGCTCAAGTTCGACTTTCCCGATGAAGATGTGATGTATATTCAGCGCACGAAACCAGAGCCTGGTCCAGAGGAAGGCCCCGAGCCAGGGTCCCGTTGGGAGATGATGTTCGACGGAGCGTCAAACAAAAATGGACATGGCATCGGAGCTGTTCTAAAAAATCCAACTGGAGGGTACACTGCGGTCACAGCCCGACTCTGTTTCTCTTGTACAAACAACATAGCGGAATATGAAGCCTGCATCCTGGGGTTGGAGGCTGCCATTGATCTCCGTATCAAAATTTTGGAAGTAATTGGTGATTCTGCTTTAGTGATATACCAACTCAAAGAGGAATGGGAAACCAGGGATGAAAAATTGATTCCTTATAAGACCCACATCCTAGAGATGGCTGAGTATTTCGATGAAATTACCTTCAAGCATGTACCAAGGGCGGAAAATCACATTGCCGATGCATTGGCCATGATGGCATCCATGTGGAAAGTCCAGTTTGTTAACGAAGCACCTCTGATTCGCATCGAAAGAAGGACAGTACCCGCATATGTCATGGCAATGGACGAAGAATTTGGGGAGAAGCCGTGGTTTTATGATATCAAGAATTTCCTTCAAAATCAAGAATACCCCGCCGACGCATCCACAATTGACAAAAGAGCGATACGGAGGTTGTCATCTAAATTCTTCATCAGCAATGGCATCTTGTACAAGAGAAATCATGATATGGTCTTACTCCGATGTGTCGATGAAAGTGAGGCGAATCTCATAATGGCCGAGGTACACGAAGGGACCTTCGGCACCCATGCAAATGGCCACGCCATGGCTAAGAAAATATTAAGAGCGGGTTACTTCTGGTTAACTTTGGAGACGGATTGCATACTCTTCGCTCGAAAGTGTCATAAATGTCAAGTTTATGCTGATAAAGTGCATGTCCCTCCACATCCTCTCAATGTGATGACGTCACCTTGGCCTTTTGCAATGTGGGGCATAGATATGATCGGGGCAATAGAGCCTAAAGCCTCTAATGGTCATCGCTTCATCCTTGTCGCAATCGATTATTTCACCAAATGGGTGGAAGCAGCATCATATGCAAACGTGACAAAACAAGTGGTCGCACGATTCATTAAAAAGGAAATTGTCTGCCGATATGGTGTCCCTAACCAGATCATCACTGACAACGGGTCGAATCTGAACAACAAAACAATGAAGGAACTCTGTGACGACTTTAAGATCAAACATCATAACTCGTCCCCTTACAGACCTAAGATGAATGGCGCAGTTGAGGCTGCAAACAAAAATATCAAAAAGATAATACAAAAAATGGTCGTGACTTACAAAGATTGGCATGAGATGTTACCATTTGCTTTGCACGGCTACCGGACATCAGTACGCACTTCGACAGGGGCAACTCCCTTTTCCCTAGTATACGGGATGGATGCAGTGCTACCCATTGAAGTCAAAATACCTTCCTTAAAGATCTTGACGGAAGCAGAGTTGGATGAAGACGAGTGGATAAAAGAAAGATTTGATTCGTTGAATCTCATCGACGAAAAGAGAATGACGGCCATGTGTCACAGTCAAATCTATCAACAAAGGATGGCCCGGGCATTCAATAAGAAAGTTCGTCCCAAAGAGTATAGAGAAGGAGAGCTGGTGCTTAGAAAAATCCTACCTACACAAAAAGACATGCGTGGCAAGTGGATGCCCAACTACGACGGCCCTTTCGTTGTGAAGACTGTTTTCTCCGGAGGATCTCTGATTCTCGAAACCATGGATGGCGAATCACTCAAGTATCCCATCAACTCGGACGCAGTAAGAAAATACTACGCCTGAAAACGGAATGCATAGAAAGAGAATTTCAATGCCTCGACAAGAAAAACCCAATGTTTGAAAGATGTCGGACGCTGGGGCGGACTCCGGTGCAGAGTATTAGAAGAAAGGGTCAAAACGTGTTGTTCTCGTCAGAAGCGGCAAAACAAGTGAACTAATAGTCGGAAGGACCAAATTATTATGGGATTCTGTAATCTTTTCTGTTGCCATTTTTCAAAACTTTTAAAGTCCCCAAGGCTTTATCTTTTGTAAAGTTCTTGTCCATCAATGAAATCAGTTCTCTCTTTGGCCAAATCATTGTTATGATCTGCTATTTTTGTTATGCAATTTCACTTATTTATTAATAAGAATTTTTTATTGAAAGCAAAGTGTTTTGAAAAACCTAAGCCCTGATTTAAAAAGAAAGAAGGAGAAAGCACAATTTGACAAAATGATTGAAAAGTTCCAAAGGTAATATGATGATATTACACAGTTCTTGAAGTTGTGGAAATCGCTGTTGTCTTTGACCGAGATAAATACGTCCGATAGAAATTCTAGCTAGACTTCTTCCTTGCAAGAATATGGGGGACATTACTGAGGAAAAATCGTTATCTGTATCAAAGAAGGAAGTGTCGCCTGATTTGAGGCATTTTGAAGCTCAGCGTGATAAGTTCCCTCTTTATTGGATTTTCTTTTGTCCCTCCGGGTCGTTTTTGTGTCTTGCATACAGCATCATGCTAGCATATGCATTTGTTTGCATTCCCACCATTGAGGTCCTTTGGTCGTTACCTTTATCTTTGTTTTGTTGTTACAAGTCCGTTTAGAGTTGACACCCTGGGATTTCCTTATTTTTTGTTCTGGAAGAACAGTGGTGACTAGCAATGTTTGGGTTATACAAACAGGGGGTTATTACCAATTTTCACCTTCGATTGGGTTATCACTCACAAACTGTGAAAGACTAGTGGTCACTAGCACGTATTCAGAACTAACTATGTTTGGTATAGTAGTTTGGTCATCACCAGCAATTTTCCAAACCCAGTCGTCACTGATTCGGTTATAAGGCCAACCAATTGTTATTGAAGTCCATTTGATTTGGTTTTCACCAATCTGTGCTAAGAAATCTAGTGGTTACTAGTATTGCCTTCTAAAACCAATGGTCACTGATACTTGAGTTGGTCGCCACCAAAATTCCCTGAAAAGTCCAATAATTATTGGCATCGCCTGGGATCCAATAGTCATTGGTACCTGTTTGATTTGGTTATTACCAGTCTTTTTGAATCTAGTAGTTACTAGTGTTACCTTCAGACCCAATTGTTATTGGTGGCTTTTGATTTGGTTATTACCAATCTTTCTAAGTCTAGTGGCCACTAGCATTGCTTGGAAAATCTAGTTTTCACTAGCCGTGTCCAGTACCAGTTGTTATTGGTATACCACTGGGCTTGGTTGTCACCAGTTACCATAAGCCCAATGATTATTGGCATTGTTTAAATCAGATTGTTATCACCACTTTGGTCTGGTCGTTACCAAACTCTGTTAAAATCCAATCGTGATTGGTACCCTTTGATTTGGTCATCACCAGTCTCCTCTAAGTCCAGTAGTCACTAGCTTTTCTTGAAAACTAATCGATATTAGTACCGTGAGGTTTGGTTGTTACCAATTTCCCCAGCTGAAGTCCTTTTTTGTCCGAAATTCCCAACTGTGTTTGGAACTTTGGTTTGGTTGTCACCATCACCCTCAGGAAGTCTAGTGGTAACTAGCACTATTGGAAGCTATTTGTTATTTTGGCCGCCACCAGTTTCCCCGGTTGAAGCTTTTGCTTTTCCAGTCGAGTCTCGGAGAACTAGTGGGTACTAGTTTCCCCGGCACGTCCGGTCTTGTTTCTAACCTTTTCTTGAAGATCCCGTTTGAACTCTTCATTATAGGAAATCTCTCATCTGGTTATCCTCAGTGAGACTCGTGTCTCCATTCTGTCTTTTCCCTGTGGAAGTTGTGCTTCCCCAGTGAATTTATTCCCCAACGAAGTTTTCCCCATTGGGTTTCTTCCCCAGTGTGGTTTGCGTTTCTTTTCTTCCGTTTCCCCAGTGAAGAATTATTATCTTCCCCGGTGGACTTCCTCATCTGGTTATCCCCAGTGAGATTCGTTTCTCCTTTCCCCAATGAAGATGTGTCTTCCCTGGTGGAATTTGTGTCCCCTGTGTGAAAGATTTCCTTGATAAGCATCATTAGTCATGTTTGAACTATCTTGCTTACTCCGCTCGGAATCTTTCCCCAGTGTGTTGGGTCCTCGGGAGTGGTTACTCGTCGTTTCGCCGTTCTTTTATATTTGCTCGTGTGTCCGCATCTGTATTACATTCAAGCATCATATGACATCATGTAGATTCATGGCATGATCGCATTTGTCCTTTTGCATATCATCGGATCTAAGGGACAAAATTTCTGGTTTGCTATATTTAAATACCTTTCACACGATTCCTATGAGGATTGTCATCTCTCATTACCATCTAGTGAAGATATTTAAATAGGGGCATCTGTTGCACCCCAAATTTTGACCCCTTATATCCTCTTCATATCATATGCATTTATTTATCTAACATTAACAAGTTTCAGAGTGTATTTTGTCAAGACACAGTTGGAACGGGGCTCCGTACTGATAAAATCGAAGGATTCGAGGATTGGGTAACCATCGCTTTGGGATGAATCATTCACGAAATAAGATCAAGAGTATCATATTGGGCCATGTGTGAGTTCAATTTGAAGTGATCGCCCCCAGATGGGGTGCAGCGCAGTTCAGGGTACTCGATTAGGGTTTTCGAGCAGGAAAAGTCAACCGTAGTTTGACTTTGGATTTAAAGGAAGTTTCAATGATGCAACTTTGGTCCAACAAGTTTATAAGGCTTAGTGAAGTCCCCTCAAATAGTTTCAAGGTCTTGGAAGTCCCGAAACAAGAACAGACAGTCCGATAGTCATCGATCGATCGTACAGTTGACCGAAAAGTCAACTCTTCAATCTTAAGGAATTGGACTTCATGATGTGAATAAAAAATGTTCCTTATGTCATATTACACCTCCCCATAAAATTTCATGGCCATCGGATCAAGGATTGAGGAGTAATCAAAAAAGTTGGGAAATCAAGGTTTTGAAAAGGGCAAAGTCATAACTCCTTAACCACACAAGGGTTTTTGACCTAGTTTCAAGAGGAATGAGTTCCTAACACAAGCATAAATATTGTAGTACCTAATTGGGGCTTTTTAAAAAGTACAAGTGGGTTCCATAACTCTTCCTGTTTAGAGAGAACCAAGGTCCACAAGTTGGCAAAAACTCATATTGGAAAAACCAGGTCAGCATGAGTTTTTTTTTTTTAATTCCAAAACCTCTCCAAATCGATGCTGATTAAAGACTAAGCCTCATTTATGATGTTTATATTGATAATTAACATTTTTACATCAATTCCCACGAAAATGGCACAAAGATTAAAGGAAATCATTATTTAATGCAAGTTGCAAAAGTGAATAGTGAAGAAAGAGAAAAAAGGTGGCTACCATTGTCAAATCATCAACTTTAATTCAACAAGTCACCTCCTATCCTATGAAGCATGATGAAAAAATCTATAGGGCATGGGGAATATCTTAGTAGAGTGGCTTAAAGATAAAGGTGAAGATTTCATTGGAAAACTCAAAGATTTTCATGATGGAAGGTTAAAATTGACAATTTGCTTCACTTTTGCCCATACCTTGATTCAAGGCCTTTGGCTATAAATAGAACTCACTTACTACATCAAAAACACACAAGTTCCATGCTAGAAACCAGCTAGAACTTTCTTCCTTACACAATCACAAGTTCTTACAAAATCTCATTAAGTTTCCAAAATCCCTCAAAATTTGCTTTTGAAAAACACCTTTCAAAACCATTTCCAAACTTCTTCCAACTCAAGAAACACTTCAAACACATAAAGTATGATGTATTGAAGCTATCCAAGTCACTTCCACACTTATGTAACAAGATCTTGGAAGAGCTCTCAAGATCTCTGGTTTTCTTATTGCTTAAGCTTGCTTCAAGAGGTAAACCTAAAACTCATAAATGTGAACTTTCCACTTGCATTCCACATGTTACCATGATTGTTTTTTTTACCATGATGATCTTGAAAATTTTCAACTTGTAACTTGATTTTTCTTGTGAGATTGATCTTGTATTATTCTTAAAATTTTTTTAACATGTTTAAATAATCAAATTTGTTTGATTCATTGTCTTACCATGTGCATTTTATTCCTTTTATCATTTAGATTTTCATGTTTTGTTCATCCAAACTTCAAAAAATCATAACTCATCCATTTTTCATTATTTTGAACCCACTATTTTTGCATTGTGTTTGTATTGATGCCTACTTTCATGTGATATTTTTTAATTCCATGTTTGTTCATATTTTCATGCCTTTTGGTTGCTTGTAAGTTGCCTTTGTATTGAGATCGTTATCTCGCGTATGCAGATGAATTTCTTTTTCACCGTGATTATTTGTGTTATGATATTCACTCATTCTCATTTATACTATATCAGTTAATATGTTAGGGTACTCTCCCTTGGTTGTTACCATTATTTCATATTGTTTTCCTCCTAAATTATGAGGTTAAACTAATTTGCTTGTATTTGATTGTCATCGATACATGTGGTTGTTACCTTAAATCTTTGTTAAGATATACCTTTAATCTTTGTTAATATATGCTTTCATATTTGTTAAGATACATGATCTTTGGTTGTAACCATGCCCCTTTTGTTTAAAGTATTGATTACTTTGTTAATTATTTCTTCCCCAAGTGATAGAACTTTTTTAGTTCTCATCCAAGTTGCCTCATCTCCTCCCTTCCAAAGGAAAGTCTCTCTATTGACCCTTGGGTCATAGATAGCTCAATACCCTCATTGGCCTAGAAAGAGCCTTAACCCCCTTTTTGGTATGGATAGAACCAATAGGATATAAACTCATAGGTCTGGATAGAACCTTCCCCCCTTTTGGTCTGGAAAGAACCAATTGATTCCTTAGTTCGAGCCCGAACTACGACCGCTCTGATTTCTCATTGGACAATGAGAATACGTAGGCACAAGATGCGATATCTTGACGAGCAACCTTCCCCCTCACTAGGAGTGTTTACAACGTAGAACATTAGGTAGAGTTTGGTTAACTCTATGTAAGAATCATGGAAATGACTACTTACTCCCCTTTCTTGAGTGTTCAACATAGATCTAGAGAGTTTTGTGAAACTCTATACAAACATTGTTATGTTTGTTCCCCTTTGAACCTTGATCATAATCAAGTGTTCTTCATCCCTAGTGAGGTGAACTACGATTGCTCTGATTCTATCCTAGTTAGGATACGTAGGCAGAGGACGCGATGTCTTTGCGAGCAAACTATCTTTAGGTTATAACCTACACCCTTTACCCAACCCAAACCTTAGCAGATATTTAACAAACTTAGCATACAAATAAACAAAAGGTTCCTGTAGAGTACTACAGATGTTTAGGATGTGAAATACCTACCCTATGCATAACCAACCCCCGATCCCCGAATCTCTTAGCGTTGTTGTAACATCGCGCAAAAGGTTCTTTCTTTCTTTAGACCTTTCCTTTGGATAAATTAAAGTCTGGTTGTAAAAGAATTAAGGTTCAAGTTAATTCAATAGCTTGATATCCGATTTTCACCGCAACAACCACAAGTCGTAATTCAAAATTCATGAGCAAAGATGGAAGGATCTTAACCCTCAGGTTTGATTCATCATGGGGAAAGGCTCGAGTAGCCATGAGGGCAACGAAGAGGATTCGTCGCCGACTCCCTACTGACTCAAGAGCATCAACAGACATTCGCAAACAACAACGGTAACCGTAATCCTCAGCTCAGACAATGTCATCATCGCCGGCCACAACACCCTTCCCGGTAAGCATCAATCAAGCATAAACTTTGTCATGCGAAGAAGGAGAAAAGAAGGCTTTAAATCAAAGTCAGCAGAGTCAACAAGACACATCATCAGTTCCCAAATTTAGACAATCAACGAAAAATTTCTAACTTCCCTAAATCAGAAAGTAACGCTCCATCAACAAAATCGGACGAAAGAAGCAAGGATTGAACAAATCATCAATGCAATCCGACAGAATCACCCAAATAGGAAAGCCTTTAAACAAATTCTTCATGGAGGCCCATCATTGACATCTATAAAAAGTTGCGCAGAATG
The DNA here is from genome assembly GCA_963859935.3 of Lathyrus sativus. Lineage (NCBI taxonomy): Eukaryota > Viridiplantae > Streptophyta > Magnoliopsida > Fabales > Fabaceae > Lathyrus > Lathyrus sativus. Next base: position 546,325,206 of record OZ012740.1, on the reverse strand, counting down.
CCCACAAAGAAGAAGCGGTTTTACCATAGAAAAAGTAGAAACCCTAAAAGCTCTCAACGAAAGCTCCCTCCGCCGAAGGCTCAGATATTCCGAGATTCATCATCGCTGGTCGATAAAGAAGGAATTCGCAAGCCGCCACTGTCCGATTTCGTCACCAAAGTTCCGTCGCCGCTCCGAACCGTCGGTAAACCTCTGTTCTTATCGATATTTGAACTGTTTGATGTTTTCAGTTAGTGTTTCAGGTTCAAGAACGGGAGAGATGAAGGGAAGAAGATCGATATTGAAGCGGTAGACGATGAGAGCAAGACATATCGAGAGAGAAACCAACCGCAATTTGGGATCCTTTGGGGTTGACGGGATTTAGGGTTTCCTCGTTTTTCTTTTATTTTGCTTATGTTCCGTTTATCAGCCTGTAACTGTATGTTTGCAGCACACGCACATATCATGCACTTGCACACCACAATCACACGCAACCCTTAATCAACCTTAATTAACCTCTAATCTGTTTTATTAATCAACCTAATCATTTTTTCTTAATTAATTAATTAATTAATTTATAATCAGCCACTCTTTTTTCAAATTGACTTAATCTTTTTATGTTTCTTTATTCATTAAATAAACTCAACTTTTTTTATATAATAAAATCATTTGTAATTTAATTCAATTTTTATGCTTTCATGATAATAATAAAAACCTTTTATTTATTAATAACTAGAAACTATTTTATTTAAATCCACCCTTTTATATTTAATTTGTGTCAAACTTTTTTTAAAAAAACTAATCAATTCACATTTATTCACCCTTCTTATCTAATCAAAAAACCCTTTATAATGAAAACTTATTTATGTAATTTTATTTAATAAAATCTCCTTAATAATGATTAATAAACACCTTTTATAATTAAAACCGACTTCACAACTTTAATTCTACTAAAATCCAATACAACTTTTCTTTTAAAAATAATTCAATCCTCCTCTTAAAATTGATAAGTGAAAATAAACTCAGACTAATAAATCAAACCACTTTCTCAATAAAATAGTACAACTTTTCTTAAAAGTCAATTCAGCTCCGCTCCTAAAACCAACGTTTCGCCTAAAATCAATATCACCCTTACTTAATCGATAACTTAACCAATCGACGTGCACGCTTGCGCATCCACATTCACATACACAATTCTCACTTACACCTTAGCGCTTTCATGCGTTCGTGTATGCTTTATTTATCTGCCTTTACTTTATTCGCTACTTTATATTTTCGCATTTATATTATTGCACCGCATTCTGTCCAAAGGAAGAACCGACACATGACTTAACACTTGTGTGTATTGCACCTCATTTGCATCATATCCCCTTGATCCTTGATCCCATTCGAGTCGATCTTCTAAGTTAGATCCTACCCCATAGGAAGGACCTTTATCTTTACAACTTAGACAAACACATTCAAATATATTCAAACATTAGAGAAAGATGTTAATCATCTTAAGCGAGATAGAATCTCCACCCCACAACAATACAATCTCTTACACTTGTGGCGGTTAAATCTCTCTTAAAATGACAACTCGTCTTTTCTCCTAAAATCAATCAACCAACTACCCTAAATCCGTAGGAACTTTGACCACAATCAAAGAACTCCTCAAACCCTTTAGGGGGAACTACAGATACTCTGATTCCACTCCCGTAAGGATATGTAGGCATAAGATGCGATATCTTATCGAGTATACTTAGAAATAAACCCCTAGGTCTTTTATCCCTTAAGCAGATAATCCTTAGCAATAAACAAACATAAAACAAGAGGTTCCTGTAGAGTACTACAGAAACTTTGAATGCTAGCACCTTCCCTAAGTTTAACCAACCCCCGAACCTATAACTCTCTAGCTTGCATTTGCATTGCATTGTGGGAATTTCGATCTTTATCCCTTCCTTTGGACAAATCAAAGTTCGGTTGCAAAATGAATTAAAGATTCAAACTAATCAATAGTTTGGTATCTGATTTTCACCGCGACAGAAATGGCGACTTCACTGGGGACGCCTTAGTGGGTTTCCCTATCTTGTTTTATTTACTTAATTATTGCTTTATATCTGCTTATTTGCTTACTTGTTTCTCTGTTCTTTATTGCTTTCTGGGTTGCTACCTTTGAGTGGTGAGACAAAGTCCCACACCCGGACTTGAGTGAACTTAAGATAGGATAGTGATATGTTCAAAGAGGCTTATAGGGGGTGGAATCCCTACCAAGCTGACTTGAAAATCACGCTCAATTGAGGCCCTCTCGAAAGTTGTATTGTTGAACGAGTCCTTAATCGTGAAAACATGCACTATATTCGATGTTGGAGCCTATGATATTGAGGACCGTAGTTACCTTAACCCCACTTTGGCCTTTATTAGGATGTAGTGCGAGGCTATGAGGGGGTACCCCCCGAAATAGTGCTACGCGATGCTACACTCAAAAGAAGTTCTCTTGAGAATATTATTAACCACCGAGTACTTGGGAAGTTGATAATATCTGAAAGATGGGCTAATGACTTTGGGAACCTTATTAGAACCTTGTTCTGCAGGTACAATTAACCTTTAGTCCGTGTCCTTTGGGAATGGGTATACCCTTTGGCTCCATGCTCGTTGCAAACCTAGGGTCCCCCTTTGTTTGTTTATCTTTGTGCATCTATGTGTTTACTTGTGTTTGTTGCATTCACAAAACATCATACCACATTGGACTTCATCGGATTCACCCTTGTTTATGAACATTGTAGGGCACTATGGATCCCAACAGAAGGCACACTTTGAAATACACTTTTAAAAGTCCTAAATTGGATGACCTAAAGAAGTTGGTAACTCTGATTGAAGACCAAGGGAAGTTCAAGAGCAAATATGGGAAGCTGATATCTTTATTGAGTCTCCAAGTAGACGAAGGACTCCTTTCCACCTTATTGCAGTTTTATGATCCGCTATACCACTGTTTTACGTTCTCAGATTTTCAGCTATTGCCTACATTGGAAGAGTACTCCTTTTTGGTCGGTCTACCTATCTTAGAAGAATATCCCTTCCCTTTCTTGGAGAAGGACCCTGAGGAAAGAGATATTGCTAAGGCTCTTTATCTAAAGGTATCCGACGTTAAGGGAAATTTAATTAGCAAATGTGGTATTTTTGGTTTGACTACGAAGTTCTTAATCAGTAAAGCTATGTTTTATGCTGATTATACGAACAAGACTCCATTCGAGGCAATCTTCGCCTTACTTATTTATGGAGTGTTCCTGTTCCCAAGTTTTGAGGGGTTCGTCGACCTTAATGCGATTAAGATCTTCTTGAAGAACAATCCAGTACCAACTCTTTTGGGTAATGCTTATCATTTTGTGCATCTTCGAAAAATTTCTATGGTAGAGGAATGATCACCTGTTGTGTGCCCTTACTCTACAAGTGGTTTATTTCGCACTTGCCGAGGTCTAGTTCTTTTTTGAATCTCGATAGAGGGCTTTGGTCTCCGAGGGTCATGGCGTTGACCCACTCAGACATTGTTTGGTACAACCGAGCGTATGATGGGACTTTAATTATTGATGGTTGTAGTGATTTTGCTAATGTACCGTTACTTAGCTTTAATGGAGGGATCAGTTACAATCCAGTTTTAGCTCGTCGACAATTGGGATATCCGTTGAAGGAACCTCCTAAGAGTATTCAAGTGGAGAGCATTTTCTTTAGGGATGACAAGGAACTTCGAGACAAGATTCTAGCTGCATGGGATAATTTGCATAAGCAAGGGAAGAAAAGCCTTGGGAAACTTAATTGTGTGCCCCTGGAGCCCTATCTTCAGTGGGTCAGAGAGAGAGAGCAATCAAATTGAAGATGCCCTATTCCCGTCAAGATCCTATATCTTCTAGAAGAGAGCCTACTTATGTCTTCATGTCCGAAGCTGAAAAGTTAGAGGTCGCTTTGAGGAAGTCGCAACATGAGTTAGAGTCATGGAAGAACAAGTATCAAGTAGTGGTTGCAGAGAACGATGAACTTCAGAAGCAGCTACAGTTGAAGGATGAAGAGTTACTTCCTTGCAAGAAGAGGAAAGCCATGGAGGATTTATTTTTCTCCGACCCACAATGTACTATTTGGAAGCTAATTGTGGACAACTTTATCCGTGTGAAGACCCAGTTGGAAGAGGAGCTCAAGCAGCGGAATTCAAAACTTCTTTAGGGCTTTCATTAGCTTTTATTTAGCTATTTATTTGGGACTTTTAAAAGCAATTATTTCTAATCCGTTTCAAAATTAATAAAACGTTTTCTTTTACTGCCATGTTTATAAGTAGTTGGGATCCTATGAAGTCCTATTCATCTTGCATTGCATTTTTTTTCTTTATTCACTTCAAGGAACTCAATTTTATTTCACAGGTATTGTAACCATGGACTTCAAGGGAGAAACATTGGAGTACACTTTTCAGAGTCCTAACATTGAAAGCTTAAGAGAGCTAGCAGATCTCATCGAGAACCGTCACGCTTTTGCAACAGAATATGGAGAAGCCTTCCGTTTTCTCGAGCTCAAGATGAAAGAAGGGTTGTTGGAGACACTTGTTCAGTTTTATGACCCGTTGTACCATTTTTTTACTTTTTCGGATTACCAGCTGATGCCGACCCTGGAAGAATATTCTGATTTCTTGAAGATACCTGTGACTGCCCGACCTATATTCACCGACCAGGAAGACATGCCCAGTCACCAAGAAATCGCAAATGCGACTCACCTCAGCCTAGCAGATGTTCAAGCGCACTTAACCACCAAGGAAGGAGTCCTTGGATTCCCAGCTGATTTCTTGATCGAAAAAGTCTGTTACCATGCTGAAAGAAAGGAGGTCCTTATCTTGGAAGCTACCTTTGCCTTGTTAGTCTATGGGATCTTTTGGTTCCCAAAGATTGATGATTTTGTTGATATGGATGCGATTAAACTGTTCATACTCAAGAATCTGGTTCCCACCTTGCTAGCTGACACGTACCATTCAATCCACTCGAAGAATGCTGAAGGGGGAGGACATATTGTTTGTTGTACCGCTTTGCTGTATTCGTGGTTCATCGCTCGCCTAACTCGGCATCCGTCTATTTGGGATGAGATAGAATCACCTCATTGGTCTGAGATAGTTATGGCCCTTACTCACTCTGACATTGTGTGGTATGACCCCACTTATGGAGGTATATGTATGATTCCCAGCATCAGAGGATTCACCAACATACCGCTTATTGGGAGAGAAGGATGCATAAGTTACAACCCCGCTTTGGCCCATAAAAAATTTGGGCATCCCATGATCGAAATACCTGACTAAGCTCTGTTGGAAGGGATCTTTCTCAAGGAAAGAGAAGATCCAGACTTGAAGACCGTCATAATTTACGCATGGAGATACGTCAATATGGAAGGGATGACTGCTTTAGGATACCCCAACTGTGCTGTCTCTGAAGAATATCTACATTGGGTATGAGAAAGGGCTCTCGACCTCAAGATGCCGTTCCCTTTTCATGAACCTATGGTTTTGGCTTTTCATGATCCAGATTGGTTTGATGTGAGTGAAGTAGATCAGTTGAAGGCCGCTTTGGATGAGGCTTGGAAACTGAAAGCCGCTTGGAGGAACAAGTTTTTCACCCTCAAGATAAAGAGAAGTCCCAGAAGCTGCCATAGATAGAATTTGCAAAGAAGAGAAAGGCGCGAGAGGATTTATTTTCCTCTCACACCTCTTCCGGAACTATCGCCAGAGATGATCTTCCCCCAGCTGCTATGGCTTGGAAAGAATGTGTCGATCGACTCATCAATGAGAAGGCTGAATTATAAGAACGCGTCGGCCAGTTAGAAGAAGAACTTCACGCATAGAAGGAGCATAGGGAGTAGATCTCCGAGTTCTCTTTTGCTTTTGGTTCAATGTAATAAACTCTTAAAAGAGTACTTTGCTTTGTAATGCCTCTCTAATATCAAAATAATGTAAGTTTTTTTCAACGTCAGAATACCGAAAAATAATTTGAGTCTTGAAGTTTCATACTCATTTGCATTTTTGCATAAGCATAGCATTGTTTACATTCCAGGGTCTCACTCTTGCTTCATCTCCACTAACAAGCTGAATCACCGATACAATACTCGAGCTAGTCAACGCCAGAAGATGGATCAACTAGAACAAGAAAACAGGGTACTCCGTGATGAAGTTGCAGTTCTGAAAGAAAGTTTGGAGAGGTTGAATGGTCTAGTGGAAGCTTTGTCCAATCAAGTTGCACTCAACAACCAAGATGTTTAGAGGACTGTGATCTCTGAAGTGACACCAACACCGATCCCAGTGGTGTCTTCTGTTGCCGAAGTGACCTATAGCATGCCTCAAGGTTTCCCGTGGGGGTTGTCTCCTAATTTCTTTTCGTCTGGCTACCGTCCGTCTATGCCTGAAATCCCTGTTGTGGCCGCTGTCCAAGCTACTGCTGCAGTTACTGCTGTGATGACTACTGCATCTCCACATGTGAATGTTGTTCCATATATTCTAGATGAGCCAATTTTACAGGGGTCGCCGACCGAGACTGTGGGTTTGGAGGAAAGGATGGATGGATTTCAAGACCAATTTTCTGAGATGCAAAAGGAGTTGAAGACCCTTCGTGGGAAGGATTTGTTTGGAAAGAGTGCTTCTGAGCTGTGCTTGGTTCCAAATGTCAAGGTTCCACCGAAGTTCAAGGTCCCTAATTTCGAGAAGTACAAAGGGAATACTTGCCCTCAGAGTCATCTTATTACGTATGCCAGAAAGATGTCTGCCCAAACTAATAATGACCAACTGCTCATTCATTATTTCCAAGATAGTCTGACAGGCGCTGCTCTCAAGTGGTACATGGGGTTGGATAGTACAAAGATTCGAACTTTCAATGATCTAGGGGGAGCCTTTGTCAAGCAGTATAAGTATAATGTGGATATGGCACCTGACCGTGATCAATTGAGGGCTATGACACAGAAAGATAAGGAGAATTTTAAGGAATATGCCCAACGTTGGCGCGAGTTGGCCGCGCAAGTCACACCATTGTTAGAAGAAAAAGAGATGACCAAGATTTTTCTGAAGACCCTTGATCCTTTCTTTTATGAGAAGATGGTAGCCAGTACACCCAGTGACTTTACTGAAATGGTTAATATGAGAATGCGTTTAGAGGAAGGTGTCCGTGAAGGAAGGTTGGCTAAGGAAGAGAGTGCTCCTAACAATGTTAAGAAGTATGGGAGTGGGTTTGTGAAGAAAAAAGAGCAGGGTGTAAATGCCGTTCAAAAGGGACAATTTAGGAAAAGGTATTCGCCTTCACACCAAGTTGCAGCAGTATCACCAATGTTTAATGCTCCAACTTATCAATTACAGTCTCCGCAACCGAGTCAGCAACCTCAGTCCCCCAATGCTCAACAGCCACAGCCTCAGCGAAATCCACAGTATCCTCAGCAGAATCGACCATTCAACAATCAGGGTCATGCGTATAGAAAGATAAACTTCGAGCCCATTCCTATGAAATATGCTGATTTGTTTCCAGCTTTGATCCAGAAGGGTCATATTCAGACAAAAGCTCCTCCTATGGTTCCCGCAAATCCTCCTCCTTCTTATAGAGCTGACAAGTTTTGTCCTTACCATCAAGGTGCTCCAAGACACGATATTAAGAGTTGTTTTGGTATGAAAACAGATGTCCAGAGGCTCATTAAGTGCGGGATTTTGTCCTTCAAGGATTCCGACCCTAATGTGCAGGTTAATCCGTTACCCCCGCATGGTTCACCCTCCGTCAACATGATCCAAGACTGTTTGGCAGATAATGATCAGGAAGTTTCAGATAAGAGGGCAGAAGAAGTTTGTGTTATAGTGCCTCACTTTAAGGAAGTGGAGCGTGTCGAAATCGTGTATAATAGCAGAAAGCCGGTTGTTACTCCTTTGGTAATCAAGGTGCCTGGACCCGTCCCTTACACTTCTAGTAAGGCTATCCTCTACAGATACAACGCCACAATGTTGGAAAATGGAAAGGAAGTGCCTTTTCCCACTATACCTTCAGTAGTTAACATGGCAGATGTCAGTAGAGTAACAAGGAGTGGTCGAGTTTACCTGACTGTACCACCAAAAGAAAAGGAGGTCCCATCCGAACAACTAGGCTCAAAAGATCCGATTGTGGGGAAATCTGGTGGATCTAATTTTTCCAATTCAGACGAATGTCTAAAGGTGATCAAGAGAAGTGAATATAAGGTTGCAGATCAGCTCCTGCAAACCCCTTCGAAGATTTCTGTGTTGCAATTGCTAATGAGTTCTGAGGCTCATAGAGAAGCACTCCAGAAGATTTTAGAGCAAGCTTATGTTGAACAAGATGTAACTATGGAGCAGTTTGACAACATCATTGGTAGTATTACTTCATGTGACAATCTGGGTTTCAATGAGGACGACCTCCCAGAGGAAGGGAAGAAACATAACATGGCTCTACATATTTATGTGAACTGAGGAAATGATTCACTGTTCAGTGTGTTAGTTGATACTGGATCTTCTCTAAATGTGATGCCTAGAACTACTTTATCTAATCTATCCTATCAGGGACCGCCGATGAGGCCAAGTCATGTTATCGTTAAAGCTTTTGATGGGTCTAGGAAGACAGTAATTGGCGAGGTAGATTTACCAATGACTATTGGATTACAGACTTCTATGATCATGTTTCAAGTCATGGATATTCGTGCCACCTATAGTTGTTTGCTAGGGAGGCCATGGATACATGAAGCTGGGGCAGTTACTTCCACCCTGCATCAGAAGTTGAAATATGTTTTTGAAGGAAAAACGGTCACAGTTTGTGGGGAACGAGCCTTAGTGGTGAGTCATTTGTCATCATTCTCGTATGTTGAAGCTGAAGAGGAAATTGGTACGCAGTTTCAGGCTTTGTCTATTGTGGGCAAGGGTGTCCAGAGATCTCAGGCATCTATGTCATCATTCAAGGACGCACAACGTGTAGTGAACGGCGGTTCTCAGACAATTTGGGGTAAGGTGTTTTCTTTGCCAGAGAATAGAAATAAGGAAGGTCTTGGTTTCACCAGCAGTTCTGCTCAACAAACTACCAAAAATCAAGGGTTTCCGCTGATTAATGAAGTGTTCCGTAGTGGAGGGGTTGTCCATCACCCTCAAGTTAATGTTGTGTTAGAGGATGAGCTTGAAGGTTACATATCAGACGGTTCTGCGAGGTCCTCCATTCCTTATGAAGACTATGAGCCCTATATGGAAGATCCAGGTTATGTTTCAGATGAGTTTGACTACAGCTTTGGAGTCTACGCTGTGACCGAGGAAGATTCAGATGGGGATGTTCCAGACTTTGTAACCCCAGGAGTTTCGGTTAAGAACTGGAGTGTGGTTGAGGCCCCTGTTGTCGTTCATATATCTAATTAAAGCATTTATTTTTAATTTTCGCTCTGCCCAAGGCGAAACTGCATTGTTAGGGCTTACTTTTAAATAATTCCCCTTGCTCTGCCCAAGGCAAAGGTGACTTTGTTGGGCGTGTCTTTTTGGTTTTGCTATCATCAATAAATCACTTTCATTTTCATTTGTGTGTTTTTTTATATTTATTTACAATGGTTGGAAAATAATAAGTAGCGTCTCGCGTACACACACTTTCCACTTTACGAAAACTTATTAAAAATTATATCACTTGCGCAGATTGCTACATAAATTACATCATGGGAATAATGATCCGCTGCCTTCTCCGAATTTTGAGTTTCCCGTGTATGAAGCTGAAGACGAAGAAGATGATATTCCAGAAGAGATTTCCAGATTGCTTGAGAAAGAAGAGAAAGCTATCCAACCTCATCAAGAGCCGGTGGAAGTAATCAATTTGGGAACAGAAGAAATCCGTAGAGAAGTGAAAATTGGAGCTTCGCTCAAGCCTGAGGTGAAGAAACAGTTGATCGTTTTGCTCGGAGAGCTTGTTGATGTGTTCGCTTGGTCATATCAGGATATGCCTGGATTAGACACTGCTATAGTTGAACATCGTCTACCTTTGAATCCAGAGTGCCCGCCAGTAAAACAGAAGCTCAGAAGAACTCGACCCGACATGGCTCTAAAGATTAAGGAGGAGGTACAGAAACAGATTGATGCAGGTTTCCTTGTCACCGCCGAGTATCCGCTCTGGTTGGCTAATATTGTGCCCGTTCCGAAGAAGGATGGTAAGGTTCGCATGTGAGTAGACTACAGGGATTTGAACAAGGTCAGTCCGAAAGATGACTTTCTGTTACCTCACATTGACATTTTGGTTGACAGTACCGCAAGATATGAGATTTTCTCCTTTATGGACGATTTTTCAGGTTACAATCAGATTAGAATGGCTCCCGGGGACAGAGAGAAGACGTCATTCATCACGCCCTGAGGCACCTTTTGTTACAGAGTTATGCCATTTGGATTGAAGAATGCAGGGGCAACATATCAGAGAGCTATGACTACTTTGTTACATGATATGATGCACAAGGAGATTGAGGTTTATGTGGATGATATGATAGCTAAGTCAAAGACTGAGGATGATCATGTTAAACACCTGGCTAAGATGTTTGGTCGTTTGAGGGAATATAAGCTCCGTCGGAACCCCAACAAGTGTACATTTGGAGTACGATTAGGGAAACTATTGGGCTTTATTGTCAGTCAAAGAGGAATTGAAGTGGACCCTGACAAAGTGAAAGCTATCCGGGAAATGCCAGCTCCCACCACTGAGAAACAAGTCAGAGGGTTTTTGGGACGTTTGAATTATATCTCTAGGTTTATATCCAACATGACTGCTACATGTAGACCTATTTTCAAGCTTCTGAGGAAAGAACAAGGGTATGTTTGGACTGAAGATTGTCAAAAGGCTTTTGATGGTATCAAAGAGTATTTGCTCGAACCACCTATCCTGATACCGCCAGTTGAAGGCCGACCTTTGATTATGTATTTGACTGCTTTGGAAGATTCAATGGGTTGTGTACTCGGTCAACGAGATGAAACAGGAAAGCAAGATCATGTCACTTATTACCTGAGCAAGAAATTTACCGACTGTGAAATAAGATACACTATGTTAGAGAAGACTTGTTGTGCTTTGGCGTGGGCTGCCAAACGTTTGCGCCAGTATATGCTGAATCACACCACTTGGTTAGTTTCGAAGATGGATCCCATCAAGTATATTTTTGAGAAGCCCGCTTTGACTGGGAGAATTGCTAGATGGCAGATGTTGTTATCTGAATATGATATCGAGTACCATACTCAGAAAGTTGTTAGAGGAAGTGTTTTGGCTGATCATTTGGCTCACCAGCCTATTTTGGATTATCAACCTTCAAATGATGATTTTCTAGACGAGGATGTTATGTTTTTAAAGATGAAAGATTGTGAAGAACCCTTGCATGGTGAAGGACCAGAACCAGGATCTCAATGGGGTTTAATTTTTGATGGAGCTGTTAACACTCATGGAAAAGGGATATGTGATGTTATTGTGACTCCTCAAGGGTCCCACATCCCGTTTACTTCCAGATTAACATTCAAGTGTACCCAATAATGAAGCTGAGTATGAAGCGTGCATTATAGGTCTTGAGGAAGCAATAGATTTGAGGATTAAGAATCTGGATGTGTTTGGCGATTCTGCAGTAGTAATCAACCAAATCACTGGAGAGTGGATAACTCGACATGATAATTTGGTCCCATACAGAGATTATGCTAGAAGACTGTTACCATTCTTTGATAGAGTCGACTTTCATCATATCCTCCGTGATGAGAACAGAATGGCAGATGTGTTGGCAACTTTGGCCTCAATGACTGTGGTGAACTTTTGGAATGAGTGTCCTCGGATTGAAGAAAAACGTCTTAACAGACCCGCCTACATCTTTGCTGTCGAGGAAGTTGAAGATGGCAAACCCTGGTACCATGACATTGAAGTGTTTCTTAGAACTCAAGAATATCCTTTGGGAGCTTCCAACAAAGATAAGAAAACTTTGAGAAGGTTGGCTAGGAGTTTTCTCCTGAGTAATAATGTGTTATACAAACGGAATTTTGACATGGTCTTGCTGAGATGTGTTGACAAGCAAGAAGCAGATATGTTGATGACGGAAATTCACGAAGGATCCTTTGGCACTCATGCCAATGGGCATGCCATGGCTAAGAAACTCTTAAGGGCTGGTTATTATTGGATCACAATGGAATCAGATTGTTACAAGTTTGCTAGAAAATGTCACAAGTGTCAGATTTATGCAGATAAGATTCATGTGCCTCCAACTTTGCTGAATGTTATCTCGTCCCCGTGGTCGTTCTCTATGTGGGGAATTGATATGATTGGTATGATAGAGCCGAAAGCATCTAATGGGCACCGATTCATCTTAGTAGCCATTGATTATTTTACCAAGTGGGTCGAGGCAGCTTCTTACGCTAATGTAACTCGACATGTGGTTGTTAGATTTATCAAGAATCAGCTTATCTGTCGATATGGTGTGCTGAACAGAATTATTACAGATAATGGTTCCAATTTGAATAACAGAATGATGAAAGAATTGTGCGAAGAATTCAAGATCGAGCATCATAATTCTTCTCCTTACAGACCAAAGATGAATGGGGTTGTTGAAGCCGCCAACAAGAATATCAAAAAGATCATTCAGAAAATGGTTGTTACTTACAAGGAATGGCATGAAATGCTCCCGTTCGCCTTACATGGGTATCGTACGACGGTACGCACATCAACTGGGGCAACTCCATTTTCACTGGTCTACAGTATGGAAGCAGTACTCCCGATAGAAGTCGAGATTCCTTCTATGAGGATTTTGATGGATGCAAAGTTATCAGAAGCTGAGTGGTGCCAGAACAGATACAATCAGTTGAACTTAATCGAAGAAAAGAGGATGGCCGTGCTATGCCATGGACAGTTGTATCAGCAAAAGATGAATAAGGCATTTGACAAGAAAGTTCGACCCCGCGTATTCAAGGAATGCGACCTCGTATTCAAGAAGATTCAGTTTTTCCTCACTGATTTCAGAGGAAAATGGGCCCCGAACTATGATGGACCATACATGGTAAGGAAGGTTTTGACAGGAGGTGCTTTGATGTTAGCAACAATGGACGGAGAAGAAATCACTCGCCCTGTGAATACAGACGCTTTCAAGAAGTATTTCGTTTAGAACTCGGGGAGTTCTCGTTAACTTAGGAAGAGCAAGTTGTTATTCCCTTGATGTAATCTCTATTATTTTCCAACACTGTAATACTGGGGTCACGCCTTTCTGCTGACCACCATTCAATAAAAGTTTTTCATTTATCAAAAATCTTTATTCTTGATAGCAAAATCCAGATTGATTTAAACTTTTTCAATACTTTGTGTTTTACTTGATATATGAATAACAAAAGGATGACCAAGGATGTTTATTTCATCTATGGAGGAACGTCAATCATATATGATTCCCCAAGCAGAGGATATTTATTTTATCCAGAGATGAAGATTTGTTTACGCTCAGGTTTTCTTTACAAGTGGTACGAGGTCTGTGGAGATTTTGCTTGAGTACCTCTCCGTTTGAGACGTTTATTTTTTTTCGCCTCTCCTAGTTTGCCAGCATACGCATAGCATATAGATAGATAGCATGACATGTGCATTTCTTTGTATCTCTTTGTGTTTTCTTTGTTCTATCGCTTTGGCCGTGGTTATCCCCAGGCGTTTGGGTGTGTCTTATCCCTCCAAATAGAGTTGTCGGCCCTAGGCAGAAAGAGCACGACATTTCTACTTTCCCCATGAAGTTCGATCCTCATGAAAGACGGTTATTCCAGTACATTTCATTTGAGTTCATACTTCAATGGTCGAGTCTTGCTTGATAATTTCTCTTCGGCTACTTCCCGAATTGAATTTCGGTCCTTGATAATCACATTGTGGATAATCTCCAGCTTTTGAACATGGATCAAGTGCGCATTTATTTTGCACTATATTCCCCAGGAAGAATATTCATAAAGACAGGTTTTGCTCCAAATATCACAGGTTCCCTCAACCATCTACATTTGGACTATAAATGATCTCTTTATTTGAGCAACTCGTTTTGACTAAGGTCTTACTCAAAACGACAAACGACAGTTTCTACAGGACGATTCGTTCACCCTCAGTGGGTTCCTCAACATCATCAATTCGTCAAATGGCATCGCTTGTAAATCCATCAGAGAAGTTCGCCAAAGACATTACAAGACATTTCTCTTTATTTGGGAGTTCACAATAATATTTTACAAACTACAACAAGATACTCCTCGAAAATGAATTCCCCAGTAAGTTCATCACACAAGTTTATTTCCATCAAGTGACATCTCCCTTGAGAAGTCGAGGAAGTTTACCACATTAGTCTCTTTATTTAAGAAGACATAGTTTACGATCTAACCGGCTTACATCTCTTCTGAAGATCCCCGATGAAGTCTTACAACCTCCATTACATTACAAATTACAATCTGCAAAGTTTTACATTTACATCTACAATTACATCTACAAACTGCAATGATTCTACAATCTATAAAATTTACAACCCCTGCGAAGATACTCCCACGAGTTTTCATCACTTCAGGCAGAGGCTGAGACCAGCTCATGGTTCCCATACTATGACGCTCGGGGAGGTTCTACATCAGAGGCTGAGACCAGCTCATGGTTCCCATACCATGACGCTCGGGGAGGTTCTACATCAGAGACTGAGACCAGCTCATGGTTCCCATACCACGACGCTCGGGGAGGTTTTACATCAGAGACTGAGACCAACTCATGGTTCCCATACCATGACGCTCGGGGAGGTTCTACATCAGAGACTGAGACCAGCTCATGGTTCCCATACCATGACGCTCAGGGAGGTTCTACATCAGAGACTGAGACCAGCTCATGGTTCCCATACCATGACGCCCGGGGAGGTTCTACATCAGAGATTGAGACTAGCTCATGGTTCCCATACCATGACGCTCAGGGAGGTTCTACATCAGAGACTGAGACCAGCTCATGGTTCCCATACCATGATGCTCGGGGAGGTTCTACATCAGAGACTGAGACCAGCTCATGGTTCCCATACTATGACGCTCGGGGAGGTTCTACATCAGAGACTAAGACCAGCTCATGGTTCCCATACCGTGAGGCTCGGGGAGGTTCTACATCAGAGACTGAGACCAGCTCATGGTTCCCATACCATGACGCTCGGGGAGGTTCTACAGCAGAGACTTAGACTAGCTCATGGTTTCCATACCATGACGCTCGGGGAGGTTCTACATTTTACTATTCCCAGTTGGAAAAAAGCAAGGAAAGAGAAGGCAGGAAGAGAAAAAGAACACGAAACAAAACTGAATTATTCAAAAATGTCACTATGGTTATCACCGTTGTCCGGATCGCTCCATGTTGATGATAATCTACCCTTCGATTACGAATTTTTCACCTATTATCTAAATCGTCATACCCTTGGTTTATGTACTACTGTTATACTAGGGAGATTCCCCATTGGTGGTTGTGTCCTGTCGCCGTGAGGTCCCGCCTCGTTGGGTCTGTTACTCTTTCGTCTAGCGTGTTGTGTCCAGTTCATCCCCTGTGATATCTTTTCCTCACAGGACCGTCTGTCTTGCATTTTCATACCATTGCATATCGTTTGCATTTGGTGGCCTCTTGGGGCCAAAAATTCGTGCAATGTTTATATTTAAGTCCCTCATATCTCGTTGAGACGGAGATTTCCATCTCCGTATCTCTGGATAGAAGAAACTTAAATAGGGGCATCTGTCGCACCCTAATTTTTGACCTTAAGATTCCACCTTCTTGTGCGTTTTCTCACGTTTGAATCTTTTACTCTTGTATACGTGTTTATCAGGACTAACGAGTATGTGCAGGACCACTTTGTTTTTAGGACCTCTCTGACAGGCAGAGCGATTTAAACAGGACGTTAATGTGGCAATATGAGGATCTACAGATGTTTCTTTCAAGACCCCAGAATTTCAGTGTGGCGTAGTAAAAGTTACTGGAGACGTTATTGAATTTAAGGATCACTGAATAATGGAAGGCACGAAATGCAAGTTCTAATCTTGAGGTCATACAAGAATCAAGCGTAAATCAGAATACAATAGGGGATGGGTTGTGATGTTTTAAGGTAGTTCACGGTGGTTCAAGACCATAAAGTGAATTCATATGCGGGAGCCATTTAAAATTCAAAGACCTTTTCTTTTTAACTTCATGTTCAAATTGGTTCTACCGTGATTCTTTCAAAGTAAAGGAGGTGAGGAAATCTAAGTTACCGCAAGGAAGAAAGCTACTTCGAATTTTGAATTTATCTTTGAATCCACAAGTTATAAATACAACAAGGTCTACATTGTCTCCATTGGTTATCTACAAACATCTTCAAATGAACACAACTGTTGTTCCTCAGGAAATAATATTACAATACCGCAAATAAAAGCCCTACGAGATGCTATGCCCCTCAAAATAACCCAATTAGGCCACTCTGTTACGACTTTCCCTAGAACTACAAGGATGTAAGTGAATATGGACATCATCTCCCAACGTGAAAAGCGCCAGCTCTATCTTGTTCTAAGCTCCGGAAATCCGGCGGTAAAATGCGAACATCCAAAAGCCACTTGAAAGCCACCTGTTACAGTAAAACAAAGATTGATTAGTATCTCCACATCATTCAACTGTAGTACTGTACCCGTGGCTGCCACCAAGAATTTATCTGCGACATAATTGTTAAACAAAACAAGCATTACATCAATGGACCGAGAAATGATTGAGAGATAATCAGCCCTCAGTGTAGTTCATCTTTGGGCATAAAGTTTGAGCAGCCGGAAGGGCGACAACCAAAGTCGTCACCGACTCCCTACTGAACATCAAACAGCTTTTCGACAACGGCGTAAGATAAGACAGTATCTGAAATCAACAGTTTAATGGCATTCTTGATAGAAGAAGAAGAAAAGTCAGTTTGCAGTTCAAGTATTCGTCACGAAAAAATCCAAACAACAGGCATTTATCAGAGGCATCATCCGCAAGCACAACAGTTGCAAGCACGCTTTCACACGCAAGGATATCAAGTCTTTCAACAAACTACAGCAAGTAAACTCGCACACCGGCAGCAGAGCAACTAAAACGAGAACCTCAGGATAATGACCAACAGGCTCCTTTCAATTGTGTAGGCATCTACAAGTCACCATCTGCAAGAAAATGGCATATAACAGCAGCATAACCTAAAAACAACAGTCTGTCAAGGCAAGACACAGCCGGTGATCAGAGCACCATTAAGAAGGTAAACCAAGCTTCGAAGACCATGGAAATACAGGCTGCAAGCAATATCAATTATGAGCATCAACAACAAGTACCAGTTGTAACAACATCAATAACGACAGTTCAACATCCGCAATGGCAGGGTATTGAACAACATCAATAGCAGTATTGCAAAAGCTTAAGAGATAAGTCAAGACAAATAGAACCCTCAGACCATTCATCATCGGGCGTAACGGATAAAACTTCACAAAAATGCCCAAAGTCATAACAGTTAGAGCCACGAGCATCCTCAAACTTCAGGCCACAATCAACTCTTCGCAAGGCTACAAGTCAACCATAAACAGGCACATCAACTACAACAGGTAGACAATCATAGAATTAGCACCCATTACAATGAACCACAGCGGCAAATGCCATTTGCGAACTAGCTACAATTAACAACAGAGCAACATCAATAGCTTTGATTCGTCACCTGCAACAACAGCAACACATTGACCACAAGTTATAATTCAAAATTCATGACCAAAGATGGAAGGGTCTTAACCCTCAGGCTTGATTCATCACGGGGCAAGGCTCGAGTAGCCATGAGGGCAACGAAGAGGATTCGTCGCCGACTCCCTACTGACTCAAGAGCATCAATAGACATTCGCAAACAACAACGGTAACCGTAATCCTCAGCTCAGACAATGTCATCATCGCCGACCACAACACCCTTCCCGGTAAGCATCAATCAAGCAAAGACTTTGTCCTATGAAGAAGGAGAAAAGAAGGCGTTAACTCAAAGTCAGCAGAGTCAACAAGACACATCATCAGTTCCCAAATTTAGACAATCAACGAAAAATTTCTAACTTCCCTAAATCAGAAAGTAACGCTCCATCAACAAAATCGGACGAACGAAGCAAGGATTGAGCAAATCATCAATGCAATCAGACAGCATCACCCAAATAGGAAAGCCTTTAAACAAATTCTTCATTGAGGCCCATCATTGACATCTATAAAAAGCTGCGCAGAATGCCCACAAAGAAGAAGCGGTTTTACCATAGAAAAAGTAGAAACCCTAAAAGCTCTCAACGAAAGCTCCCTCCGCCGAAGGCTCAGATATTCCGAGATTCATCATCGCCGGTCGAGAAAGAAGGAATTCGCAAGCCGCCACTGTCCGATTTCGTTACCAAAGTTCTGTCGCCGCTCCCAACCGTCGGTAAACCTCTGTTCTTATCGATATTTGAACTGTTTGGTGTTTTCAGTTAGTGTTTCAGGTTCAAGAACGGGAGAGATGAATGGAAGAAGATCGAGATTGAAGTGGTAGACGATGAGAGCAAGGAAGATCAAGAGAGAAACCAAGCGCAATTTGGGATCCTTTGGGGTTGACGGGATTTAGGGTTTCCTCGTTTTTCTTTTATTTTGCTTATGTTCCGTTTATCAGCCTGTAACTGTATGTTTGCAACACACACATATCATGCACTTGCACACCACAATCACACACAATCCTTAATCAACCCTTAATCAACCTTAATTAACCTCTAATCTGTTTTATTAATCAACCTAATCCTTTTTTTCTTAATTAATTAATTAATCAATTTATAATCAGCCACTCTTTTTTAAATTGACTTAATCTTTTTATGTTTTTTTATTCATTAAATAAACTCAACTTTTTTTATATAATAAAATCATTTGTAATTTAATTCTATTTTTATGCTTTCATGATAATAATAAAAACCTTTTATTTATTAATAACTAGAAACTATTTTATTTAAATCCACCCTTTTATATTTAATTTGTGTCAAACTTTTTTTAAAAAAACTAATCAATTCACATTTATTCACCCTTCTTATCTAATCAAAAAACCCTTTATAATGAAAACTTACTTATGTAATTTTATTTAATAAAATCTCCTTAATAATGATTAATAAACACCTTTTATAATTAAAACCGACTTCACAACTTTAATTCTACTAAAATCCAATACAGCTTTTCTTTTAAAAATAATTCAATCCTCCTCTTAAAATCGATAAGTGAAAATAAACTCAGACTAATAAATCAAACCACATTCTTAATAAAATAGTACAACTTTTCTTAAAAGTCAATTCAGCTCCGCTCCTAAAACCAATGTTTCGCCTAAAATCAATATCACCTTTACTTAATCGATAACTTAACCAATCGACGTGCACGCTTGCGCATCCACATTCACATACACAATTCTCACTTACACCTTAGCGCTTTCATGCGTTCGTGTATGCTTTATTTATCTGCCTTTACTTTATTCACAACTTTATATTTTCGCATTTATATTATTACACCGCATTCCGTCCAAAGGAAGAACCGACACATGACTTAACACTTGTGTGTATTGCACCTCATTTGCATCATATCCCCTTGATCCTTGATCCCATTCAAGTAGATCTTCTAAGTTAGATCCTACCCCATAGGAAGGACCTTTATCTTTACAACTTAGACAAATACATTCAAACATATTCAAACATTAGAGAAAGATGTTAATCATCTTAAGCGAGATAGAATCTCCACCCCCACAACAATACAATCTCTTACACTTGTGGCGGTTAAATCTCTCTTAAAATTACAACTCGTCTTTTCTCCTAAAATCAATCAACCAACTACCGTAAATCCGTAGGAACTTTGACCACAATCAAAGAACTCCTCAAACCCTTTAGGGGGAACTACAGGTACTCTGATTCCACTCCCGTAAAGATATGTAGGCATAAGATGCGATATCTTATCGAGTATACTTAGAAATAAACCCCTAGGTCTTTTATCCCTTAAGCAGATAATCCTTAGCAATAAACAAACATAAAACAAGAGGTTCCTGTAGAGTACTACAGAAACTTAGGATGCTAACACCTTCCCTAAGTTTAACCAACCCCCGAACCTATAACTCTCTAGCTTGCATTTGCATTGCATTGTGGGAATTTCGATCTTTATCCCTTCCTTTGGACAAATCAAAGTTCGGTTGCAAAATGAATTAAAGATTCAAACTAATCAATAGTTTGGTATCCGATTTTCACCGCGACAGTAGAGCAACAAAATTTCTTTTGAATCTTAAAAACAACGTTAATTTGCCAGTCTCCGGCAACGGCGCCAAAAACTTGATCGGTAAAATAGCAAGTGTACTATTTTATTCAATATAGTAATAAGGGAAAAAGTCCCAAGTATCGATCTCGAGGACTGCGTAGTAATCAACAACTGTTTTAGTATTCAAAGGAACAAAAATACCTTGGGGTTGTTTGGTAACAGATTATAAGAACAAGTAAAATAACAATAGTTTAGAGTAAAAATAAGAACGATGCTAGGGAAGTGGATAAATTGCTAGTAAAGACCTTTCAAGAGTCATTTGTGAGATATTCGTTTCCAACCTTAGTAAGTCAAATTTCACAATCAGTTTTTCTTAATTCCTTAATGAAAAACCCTTTGATACTTTTCCTACGCACTAATTCCTTAGTTGCACAGGAAAAATTATCAAGCAATAGTTTTGACATAAAAAACACGTTGTTACGGGATATCCCCATTCCTAGGCAATATCAACCGTAATATTATTTTGCAAAAGCATTAGGTAGACTTTCCAGCTTGAAACCTAATCGTTACTCAAATTCTATTTTCCAATACGAATTCGCATTAATATCGTTTCAAAACAAAAGATATAAGATGAACAACGTAAATCTCATAGAATAATCCCAACAAAGGTCAATACATTGCAATTTAGGACCACCCCCTAACAAATGGGGGTTTAGCCATTCATGTTATTAATCACAACAAATACACTTAAAAATAAAAGAGAGAAAGTCATTACAATAGGAATTGATCTTATTGGATCATCAATTGCTTCCGCTTTTGATCGATCCTTGTTCTCCAGAAATATCCTTCTTCCGTGTAAAAACGCGATCCCCAAAGTTCCAGAATAAAAATTAGTCTTTGCCAAAAAGCGGCTAATATATCTAAATTCAAATTACATCAAGAAATGCCTAAAATTCCCTTCGAGACAGCTCAGCCAACGTAAATACAGGAAAAAAACAAATTCACTATCAGTGGCCCTGACACGGACCGTGTCATGGGACACGGGTGGCCGTGTCAGGCTGCTGCTCAAGGGGGCGAGTTCCTCTTCTTCTGGGGCTGTAACACGGGCCGTGTTGCACTTCTATTCTCCTATTTTCCTCTTCAAGTCTTGGTTGTGTCCCACCATGATGACCCTCCTAACGTTGCGCTTTTAATTTCACATTGAACCTTGCCGGTTATTCTCGTATAATTTTTTATGTTGGTCCATTCATTGCTTTCTCAGTTGTACTGTTATAATACTTCATTTTTCATATTTCATTTTATGGTTGTAATTTACGCGAGGATATTGTCGCTTTGCAATTCCCTTACTTTCTGCATTTTATTTTCTCTGGGTTATAATTTATGCGAGGATATCGTCGCTGTGCAATTCCTTTACCATTTTCGTACCTTTCCCGTATTTTCATACTGCCGCTTAATCGTATTTTCATTATTTTATTTACCGTTAAATCCCTTCCGAAGGAATAGGTCTAGCCGTTTGACCGTCGCGTCAATATTCATTTACCTTTGACTTTTTCATCGCTCAAACCCTAATTGCATAGGCGTCCCCGCCACGGACCGAATTACCCTTTACCCTAGCATTAGGTTAAGGAGTCGCCGCACTCCGTTTTAGGTTTCCCGCTGTGGAATACCTAGTTTTACCCTTTTTAATTCAACTCTTTACAACGTAGAGATTGGAGTCGCCGCACTCCACGTAAGCGCTTCCTTAAGAACGCTTATTCCCCATTGAAACCTTGACCACAGTCAAGAAGTTTCTAACCTCCCTTTCGAGGGGAACTACGATTACTCTGATTCCATCCCCTACCTTGGATACATAGTCACAAGATGCAAATCTTGGCGAGTAAACTTAGGACTAACCCTTAGGTATCTCTTTCACCTTTAACCCTTAGCATATACCCTAAAACAAATAATCAAGCAAAATAGTAAACTTTAAACAAGAGGTTCCTGTAGAGTACTACAGAAGTTTAGGGTGCTAATACCTTCCCTAGGCTTAACCAACCCCTTACCTAGATCTCTCCCCGCATTGTTTACAATGCAAAAAGTAGGTTTTTTCTTTCTTTGACCTTTCCTTCAGATAAATCAATGACTGAATTAAAGATTTGTGTAATACCCCAAATTTTACCCTTTCTTTTTTTATTTTTATTTTAAATTCTTATTAACTTAATAAATTAACCTTTTTTTTAAATCTTGTTTTTTTAACTAATAATAATTTAATTAACCTTTTTTATAACTTTACTAATGTTTTTTATTAACTTTTTTTTCTATTTAGTTTATTTATTTAAATCATTTTAAGCTCTTCTTACTAACTTTTAGGATTTAGATTAAAATTTAACTTTTTTTTTTTCTAGTAAATTTTTTTTATAACCTTTTTTAAATTAATTTCTAACACATTTTTTTTAATCAAATTCTAATACTTTTTTAAAATTAAATCTTTTTTTCTAACTATTTTAAAAATTAAATCTAACTTTTTTTTTTATAAATTAAATCTATCCTTTTTTTTTAAATTAAATCTAAATCTTTTTTTGACACCTTTATTTTTCAAATTAAAATTCTAAATTCTTTTTAAAATTAAATTCTAACGCCCTTTTCTTTTTCTTTTTTTAAATTCTAAATTCCTTTTAAAATTAAATTCTAACAGTTTTCAAAATAATTCTAACATTTTTTAAAATCAACATTCAAATATATTTTTTTATTTTAAAATTCTAACTCATTTTTTTTTTAAACTTAAAACTCTAATTTTTATTTAACTTGAAACTCTAACTTTCTTTGCTAACATTTTTAAATTTAAATCCCAACATTTTTTTTATCAAATCCAATCACAATGAATCACATATGGAGCTAAATCAAATCAATCAGATCATATCATCATCATAAGAAAATCAGATCTAAATATCAACATCACCATCATTGAATCAAATCTGAAATCATCATAAAAATTCATTCAAATCAGAGATTGAAAAAGATTGAGATATTCAAATCAAATCTGAGATTGAAAAAGATTTAAAAAAATCAAGTATAAAAGGACCCTCAGGAGCAACAAAACGGGGGGATCGACAAGCATCAAAAACTCTTACAGTCTTCATCAAAAGTAACTAACTCTTCTTTTTTTTTTTAATTTCTAATCTTTTTTATATCTTTTTTTCAAAATTTCTACCATTTTTTCTTAATTAAAATTCTAACATTCTAACTCTTTTTTTATTAAAATTCTAACCTTTTCTCTTTTATTTTCAAACTTTTATTTTTATTTTCTAACCTTTTTTTTAAAAACCAAATTTCGAAGTTCTAATTTTTTTTGCTAACTTTTAATCTATTTTCTTTTTCTTAATCACATTAAAAACTCTAACTTTTCCAAATCTCACAAAAAAAACCTAATTCCATTCTAACTCTTTTCTTATTACCTAAATTCTCATCGTCTCAAAACGTTCATCACTTAACTTCTAATTATCGTCAATTCCAATTTTCATCCTTCATTCCTAACAGTATTCTTGATTATCCATGAACCTGTTCACTAATATTTATTTATTTATTTTTGTATTTATTTTTATATTTGTACATAATCTGACATCATCGTTGCTATTTCATGTTCCATTATCACTTGTATATTATCATCATCTTCATTGCGTATCAATTTTTATTGTTTATTAATTTTTCGCTAACATCCTCATTTTTAAGATCCAAATTTCTAACTTTTTTTCTTGTTTCGTCAAAATTATAATTTTCTACTTAAATTCCTAACATTCCCGTCTAATTTTTTGTCTAACCCCGTATAATAACAGTCTCGGTTTGTTTTGGTTTTTTGCAGCTGACTAAGTTCAATTGATTTTATTTTCAGTTTAAATATTCAATTATCATATTTGTAACTGCTTATGGGATGTAATTTTGCGAGGCAATTGTCGCATTTATCTTTCCGCACTTTATGTTCTGCCATTGTATGTTTATCGCGTCTTTACCAATAATCTCACTCCTCCGAAGGAATTAGGTCTAGCCGTTTGACCGCCGTGTCAATAGTCCTCACCTTCAACCCTTACACCTTTTCAACCCTAAATTTTCACAAATGTCTCGCCGCAGGCAAAATTACAATTTTACCCCTAGCATTAGGTCAAAGAGCCGCCGCGCTCATTTTAGGATTTCCCGCCGCGGAATCCCTAACCTAATTTAACCCTAATTCACTTAACAATTCAACGTAGAGATTTGGAGTTTCTACACTCCACGTAAGCGTGTCCTTAAGATGCGTTTATTCCCCTTGAGACCTTGACCACAGTCAAGAAGTCTCTAACCTCCCTTTTGAGGGGAACTACGATTACTCTGATTCCACTCCCGTAAGGATACGTAGGCACAAGATGCGATGTCTTGCCGAGTAAACTTAGAATTAACCCCTTAGGTTTATTTTCTCACTTTTAATCCTTTGTACATATACCTTAAGCAAATAAATAAAGCAAATAGTAAACATTTGAACAAAAGGTTCCTGTAGAGTACTACAGAAGTTTAGGGTGCTAGTACCTTCCCTAAATTTAACCAACCCCCGAACCCTAGATCTTTCCCCGCATTGTGTTTACGATGCAAAATAGGTTTTCCCTTTTTGACCTTTTCCTTCGGATAAATCAAAGAGCGGTTGTGAACTGAATTGCGATTCAAACTCATTAATAGTTTGTGATCCTATTTCCACCGCAACAGAAAATGGCGACTTCACTGGGGATTGAATGTCTTAACTTTTGAGGGTTATCCCTAACCTGTTCGTATTTATTACTATTTGTTTTACTATTCATTTGCATGTATATATTTGTACTCTGATTTGGGACGGTTCCTTGTGTTGTGAGATAAGTCCTACGCCCGGACTAGTGACATTATTATAGGATGGGGATATATTCGATGAGGCTTATAGGGAGTGAATCCCGACCAAGCTGATTCGAGAATCACCGCTCAGTTGAGACCTTTTCGAAAATGGTTCGGTTGAACGAGTAATCGTAAAAACTTTTTCCATGGTCGATTGGAGTCTGTGATATTGGGGACCGTAGTACCTTAACACCACCTTGGCCTTATTTAGGACGTAGTGCGGGAGCTATGTGGGAGTAATCCTACAACGGCTGCTACGTGATACTACACTCAAAAGAGGTTCTCTTGAGAATATTATTCACCCCCGAGTCAGTCGGAAGGTTGATAATATCCGAAAGATGGGCTGATGACTTTGGGCACTTTATAGAACCTTGTTCGGCAGGTACAACTAACCTATAGTACACTCCTTTTGGGATGGGTAGACCTTGACTCCGCTCACGTTCCTTTAACCTAGGACTTTGTGTGTTTTCATGCATTGCATCCATAAAGCATCTCATTGCATTGTATTTCATGGAGTTCAAACATCATTTATGGATATCGCGGGATACCATAAATAAAAAAAATAAAATGAAAAAAAACAAGAAAAAGATTTCCTTGGTACCCCACGACATTCGTAAATGTTTGAGTTCCATGAAATCTTCATTTGCATTCACATTTTAGCATCATACTTTTGCATTGCATGTGTCTCCCGATTTCTCATACTCGGTTCTCTCACCCTCCAGTTTTGTCACCCTGAGTTCTCTGCATCAATACGACCCTTCAAAAGAATGGAAGATCAAAACCAAGAGATCAACCGTGTCAGCCATGAATTCGAAGATCTTCGAGGAAGTGTAGGGCAGATTGTGGAGATGCTACAAGCTCTTAGTGTGAAGGTGGATGCTCAGTCTACTGTTGTTTCTAAGACTAATACCGTTATGGAACCTCAACCAGCTGTTACTGTCGAGAATATACCTCCTCACGGTCTTCAATCCGGTTTGGTGCCTCCCAGTGCTCGACCAGTTCGACGAGCTACCCCTCCAAAGTGCAAAACTCCTAACTCCGACCATGGTAAAGGACCTACACGTTCAAAGAACCGCAAAAAGGCTACTCCTCAACCTTTACAATATCAGCAGAGTTATGTTCAAGGTTATCCGTTTCTATATGTTCAACAACCCTATGTAGCTACTGTTGCACCTCCTTTCGATCAGCAGTTTCCTACATACCAGCCTCTGCAGTCAGCTCCGGTATATCAAGCGCCGGTTCATCAACAACCTTCCGGTTATTCGCCTATGCAAGTTCCGGTCAACAGTCAACGAGTGCCCAACGCTCCTGTTCATCAGCAATCACAGGATCAGGTTCCTTATCCCCGTAAGAGTCCGTATAAGCCTTGTCCTCCAATTCCGATGACTTTCACTAAGTTATACCCCCATTTGGTACAACAAGGTCTGATTACCACCCGTGCTTTGGGTCCTCCACCTAATCCATTACCTGCAAGTTACAACGCTTCCGCTCATTGTTTATTTCATGAGGGTGCGCCCGACCATGATCTAGAAAATTGCTATGCTCTTAAGAAAGTTGTCAGAAATTTGCTAGAAACGAAGAAGCTGTCTTTTAGCGATGCTCAGATGAAGATCAAGACTCCTCTCGGGGTCCCTCACTTGTCGAGTTCGAATTCTGTAAAGTATGTTGACCTCTCAGCAAATCAGTCGAATCCAGTAATTATTCAAAGGCCTAGCTCGCTTCATTTCAGCAATCCTCAAGATGATATGACCGGGATCAATAAAGAATCTGGGAAAGTTATTTTGAAGCAACGACTGAAGACTGTTGAAGATGTGACCAGCGTAACTGGGGCAAGCCATGACGACTCACAGTGATCGTAAACCAGACGTCCTTTCCATTGAGGCTCTGCCAAAGGAAACTGTTACTCTTGAATGCAAGATTTCATAAACATTTAGAAGGATTTTTCCGACAGTTCATTTGTTTATTTATATGTATTTCTCTTCGATTAAGCATATTTAGCATGCACGAACTTGTTTATCTTTGATTAATTAATGCAACGCATATGTTTGTCTTGAATAAATCCATTCGTTTCACTCATTCAAAAAACATTTTCATAAATCATAATGCCAACTTTACCCGATCTCTTGTTCTGATGGAGAATTGGGGGGAGGATGACGAACCTAAAACGTCAGACTTCTTGTCGTATGCTTTCAATTAAAACCTGCTGATGATGTAAGGCATTGTTTCAAATCCCAAACACTGGAGATATAAGGAGGTTAATCCCTAGTCAACCCTTTGAGCCTTGAAGTAGGAGTTTTTCTTTCTTTTTAAGAACCTTCATCCTAACCTGGGGCAGGGTAGGTTTCAGTTAAACCGATCGAGCGCTTAGACTCTTAAAAAGGAAGAGCAAACCTTCGAGAATTTATCCTTAGCATCTTAAGAAGTCCAATACAATGACTATCCTTCGGTTACCTAAGGAGTGGGGCAGTCACGAGCCTTTCAAAAGATTTACACGACTTGTGCATAAAAGAATATTCAAAAAATAAGAGCCCGCTAAGTCAAAAACCTATGAAGGAGACTTAGGCAAAACTGGGGCATCCCGCTGGACTCCAAAGTCAGATCAAAAGACGTTGTCCAGGCAAAAGTTAGGGAATAAAAGCAAAACAAGAGGGTACAATAAATAGTCCCTAGTAAAGAACAAGATCGTGTAATAGGTGAGCGACTGCCATGTCCAAAGCCTTGATAAGTTCTCGACCATAGCAAATCCGCTTGAGATATGAGCGTTCGTATCCGGTTAACTGAATTAGGATTGGAGAACATCACGAAGAATGGGTGGGTACAAATATAACTTTGAGCCTTTATCCTTTTGTTTCTTAAACCGTGAACTGAGCCACGATACAACCTTTAAAAGACCTAATTGAAGTAGGACTTCGGTTGAAAGCATACTTGACAAGATCACGTTTCCTGAC
This sequence comes from Lathyrus sativus, assembly GCA_963859935.3. Classification (NCBI taxonomy): domain Eukaryota; kingdom Viridiplantae; phylum Streptophyta; class Magnoliopsida; order Fabales; family Fabaceae; genus Lathyrus; species Lathyrus sativus. Next base: position 546,297,191 of record OZ012740.1, on the reverse strand, counting down.
TCCTACGAGCTATGCTCAGAAAAAAATTCATGATGGCATTATAATTAAAACTTATATCCTGACTAGTGATTTCGGTCACAAGTTATGGCGATATCTTTTTCAAAACAAAACATTCAAGACAAATATATGTGTACATTGACAAGCTCAGGATAGGCATTTCAGGCATGACAACTTTGCTTGATATCTTAGAGATTTACATATGGACATAACCCGTGGAACTTGATGATCCTGCTAAACAGGGGCAGGCAGTTTCCCAGTTCGCTTACCAACGCGAGTCTAACGTTCTTAAGAGCTATTTCCCAAAGATTTCGTCGTAACACGATTAATTTGTGCCAGTTACGTCGAGACCTAACAAATCTCTCAAAGAGTTTGAGAACAATGGGGCAACCGGACTCGGTGTTCTCTATAAAATCCTCTTGAGATGACCCTACCTCGCAACGCAAGTATCCTGGGGCACCATGTTTTTAAAGGAAACAAATGGCGACTACTATAAGGTCCTTCAAGATCAAAACCATGGGGTTTCACGACTCTCTTCATGCACCCGATGGATTTTACTCACGGCGGCCTTCATTCTCCAGTAAATCTCAGTGTTGCAACAGGCACCTAAACTATTGCCTCATCACAGTCCCCAGCGAGACTATAAGCTGACAACTTTTTCTTGGGTAACTCGGAAGTGTCCCTCAGGTTTTCTTCTCCCCATGAGAAGACGTGATACTGTGCACCCAAGCAGATTACCTTCCCCCCAGAGAATTCAGAACTTTAAAACCAGACTTGGTTCTACCATTGATCTTTCTTACCCATGATTGACGTATTGGTTGCAGAGAACACAGGGTACCTCCGTCGAGATGTTTATTTCATCTCTCGTCCCGTCTCTAGTCAGTTTCGTCAGCATACGCAAGGGCATAAGCATCACATGCCTATTTCATTACATATTCATCACATATTCATTACATATTCATTACATACTCATTACATACTCATTTCATAACATCTTGCATACATAAACATTAACATACATAGACATTAACGTACATTCACATTAACATATGCATCAACATATGCGTTAGCATTCCCAGGTTCATTATGTTTCACCATCATTGGTCGTTACCACCTAGTAACTGGGGTTTGTCCATTCTCTCCAAATAGGTTGTCAGCCCTAAGCATAAAATACTTACTTGTTTCCGGTTTCCCCACGGAGCTCGATCCTCGTGGATGACGGTTACTTCAGCTATCTTTCCTTACCAGGATAAGATATTTACCCTTCGAGATCATTCCCTCGATGGAGTCTTGATTACCAGTCTGTTTTCTAGCTCGATCCTAGATTGAACCTCAGTCTTGTCGGTTGTCAATCCCAACCGGACGTGCATTTATTTTGCACCATCTAAAGATTTTCACCATACCATGACAGATACGCGACTGTTTTCGCCCGAGAAGTTTATCACTGTACCCGGACGTGCATTTATTTTGCACTATCTTCAACTACAATCATTTACAGATACACGCCAGTTCACGCCTGGAAAATCTATCAGTACAACACTTTACAATCCTACATGTTACAACATCGGTACAACACTTTACATCTTACAACATCGGTATACAACATTTCTCACCTAAGAAACCGATCCTATCTTTGTTATGACTCGCAGCAAATGGCCATCTCCATGGAGCAGTTGGGCTTCCATTTACCTGTCGTCTTGAAGTATGGGAGGTTTGAACCAAATCGTATTCAGGAGAGCACGATCTTGAAGTACGGGGAGGTTTGAGCGGAATCATATTCAGGAGAGCACGATTCTGAAGTATGAGGAAGTTCAGTTAGCCTTTTCATATTCAGGAGAGCACGATTCTGAAGTATGAAGAATTTCATTTACAAGAAAGAGCCGAATCATATTCAGGAGAGCACGATTCTGAAGTATGAGGAAGTTCAGTTAGCCTTTTCATATTCAGGAGAGCACGATTCTGAAGTATGAAGAATTTCATTTACAAGAAAGAGCCGAATCATATTCAGGAGAGCACGATTCTGAAGTATGAGGAAGTTCAGTTAGCCCTTTTCATATTCAGGAGAGCACGATTCTGAAGTATGAAGAATTTCATTTACCCGAAAGAGCCGAATCATATTCAGGAGAGCACGATTCTGAAGTATGAGGAAGTTCAGTTTACCCTTTTTATGTTCAGGAGAGCACGATCTTGAAGCATGGAGAAGTGTATTTATCCTTCAGTAAGAGAAGAATCAGAATCGTATTCCAGGCGCCGACCTTAAATGCGAGAAGATTTATTTATCAGATAAGCAGCAGCCTCTTTATTTGAGTGCTTATCCATTTTGGCATATAAGTCCCTTCCAACGATGAGTGACCATTCTCCCTCAAGAAGCTTATCAGGGCATTTCCCATTAAAGTCCATTTATTTTGGCATACAGCCGGTCTTTACCCTGTATATTTGCTACGGAGTTCCGAAAAGTCCGTTTGATCCTGTCACGAGGGATAGTTTACAGAAGCTTGGATGTTATTCTTTGCTCAATGCTCCAGCATTCTGTAATCGATCTTGCAACCGTGTAGATCCAGTTTTATTATTAGACATTCCCTAGTGGAGGTCATCTCATAGGTGCCATCTCCATTTAAGGATCTTATTCTTAAAGTCCATTTATTTTGGCATACAGCCGGTTTTTACCCTGTACATTTGCTACGGATTCCCGAAAAGTCCGTTTGATCCTGTCACGAGAGATAGTTTACAGAAGCTTGGATGTTATTCTTTGCTCAATGCTCCAACATTCTGTAATCGATCTTGCAGTCGTACATGATCCAGTTTTACTTTTAGATTCCCCAGTGGAGGCCGTCTCATAGGTGCCATCTCCATTTGAGAATCTCGTCCCCGTTCTGAAAATGACAATTGGTCGTATTCGCACCAGTTGACCATCATTTTAGAATTCCCCGGTGTTGTGTTGTGTCCCAGCGCGTCGTTTTCCCCAGTGTGTTCTTCTCGTAGCGTCTGTCCCTGTGTCGTCGTATTCGTCAGCATTTTCGCATTCATCATTTCAACATACGCATCATATCATATTCATGGCATTGTTTGCATTAGTCTGTTCTTGTTTTGTCTATAACATTGCATATCGCCACATATAAGGGCAAAATTTTCGGTTATCTATATTTAAATCTCTCCACCACGATTCCTCGAGTCTCTGTCACTCAAATCGTCCGGTGTAGCCATTTAAATAGGGGCAACTGTAATACCCCAAATTTTACCCTTTCTTTTTTTATTTTTATTTTAAATTCTTATTAACTTAATAAATTAACCTTTTTTTTAAATCTTGTTTTTTTAACTAATAATAATTTAATTAACCTTTTTTATAACTTTACTAATGTTTTTTATTAACTTTTTTTTCTATTTAGTTTATTTATTTAAATCATTTTAAGCTCTTCTTACTAACTTTTAGGATTTAGATTAAAATTTAACTTTTTTTTTTCTAGTAAATTTTTTTTATAACCTTTTTTAAATTAATTTCTAACACATTTTTTTTAATCAAATTCTAATACTTTTTTAAAAATAAATCTTTTTTTCTAACTATTTTAAAAATTAAATCTAACTTTTTTTTTTTATAAATTAAATCTATCCTTTTTTTTTAAAATTAAATCTAAATCTTTTTTTGACACCTTTATTTTTCAAATTAAAATTCTAAATTCTTTTTAAAATTAAATTCTAACGCCCTTTTCTTTTTCTTTTTTTAAATTCTAAATTCCTTTTAAAATTAAATTCTAACAGTTTTCAAAATAATTCTAACATTTTTTAAAATCAACATTCAAATATATTTTTTTATTTTAAAATTCTAACTCATTTTTTTTTAAACTTAAAACTCTAATTTTTATTTAACTTGAAACTCTAACTTTCTTTGCTAACATTTTTAAATTTAAATCCCAACATTTTTTTTATCAAATCCAATCACAATGAATCACATATGGAGCTAAATCAAATCAATCAGATCATATCATCATCATAAGAAAATCAGATCTAAATATCAACATCACCATCATTGAATCAAATCTGAAATCATCATAAAAATTCATTCAAATCAGAGATTGAAAAAGATTGAGATATTCAAATCAAATCTGAGATTGAAAAAGATTTAAAAAAATCAAGTATAAAAGGACCCTCAGGAGCAACAAAACGGGGGGATCGACAAGCATCAAAAACTCTTACAGTCTTCATCAAAAGTAACTAACTCTTCTTTTTTTTTTTAATTTCTAATCTTTTTTATATCTTTTTTTCAAAATTTCTACCATTTTTTCTTAATTAAAATTCTAACATTCTAACTCTTTTTTTATTAAAATTCTAACCTTTTCTCTTTTATTTTCAAACTTTTATTTTTATTTTCTAACCTTTTTTTTAAAAACCAAATTTCGAAGTTCTAATTTTTTTTGCTAACTTTTAATCTATTTTCTTTTTCTTAATCACATTAAAAACTCTAACTTTTCCAAATCTCACAAAAAAAACCTAATTCCATTCTAACTCTTTTCTTATTACCTAAATTCTCATCGTCTCAAAACGTTCATCACTTAACTTCTAATTATCGTCAATTCCAATTTTCATCCTTCATTCCTAACAGTATTCTTGATTATCCATGAACCTGTTCACTAATATTTATTTATTTATTTTTGTATTTATTTTTATATTTGTACATAATCTGACATCATCGTTGCTATTTCATGTTCCATTATCACTTGTATATTATCATCATCTTCATTGCGTATCAATTTTTATTGTTTATTAATTTTTCGCTAACATCCTCATTTTTAAGATCCAAATTTCTAACTTTTTTTCTTGTTTCGTCAAAATTATAATTTTCTACTTAAATTCCTAACATTCCCGTCTAATTTTTTGTCTAACCCCGTATAATAACAGTCTCGGTTTGTTTTGGTTTTTTGCAGCTGACTAAGTTCAATTGATTTTATTTTCAGTTTAAATATTCAATTATCATATTTGTAACTGCTTATGGGATGTAATTTTGCGAGACAATTGTCGCATTTATCTTTCCGCACTTTATGTTCTGCCATTGTATGTTTATCGCGTCTTTACCAATAATCTCACTCCTCCGAAGGAATTAGGTCTAGCCGTTTGACCGCCGTGTCAATAGTCCTCACCTTCAACCCTTACACCTTTTCAACCCTAAATTTTCACAAATGTCTCGCCGCAGGCAAAATTACAATTTTACCCCTAGCATTAGGTCAAAGAGCCGCCGCGCTCATTTTAGGGTTTCCCGCCGCAGAATCCCTAACCTAATTTAACCCTAATTCACTTAACAATTCAACGTAGAGATTTGGAGTTTCTACACTCCACGTAAGCGTGTCCTTAAGATGCGTTTATTCCCCTTGAGACCTTGACCACAGTCAAGAAGTCTCTAACCTCCCTTTTGAGGGGAACTACGATTACTCTGATTCCACTCCCGTAAGGATACGTAGGCACAAGATGCGATGTCTTGCCGAGTAAACTTAGAATTAACCCCTTAGGTTTATTTTCTCACTTTTAATCCTTTGTACATATACCTTAAGCAAATAAATAAAGCAAATAGTAAACATTTGAACAAAAGGTTCCTGTAGAGTACTACAGAAGTTTAGGGTGCTAGTACCTTCCCTAAATTTAACCAACCCCCGAACCCTAGATCTTTCCCCGCATTGTGTTTACGATGCAAAATAGGTTTTCCCTTTTTGACCTTTTCCTTCGGATAAATCAAAGAGCGGTTGTGAACTGAATTGCGATTCAAACTCATTAATAGTTTGTGATCCTATTTCCACCGCAACAATTTGCGATTCAAATTAATTAATAATTTGATATCCTATTCTCACCGCAACAGAAAATGGCGACTTCACTGGGGATAGTCCTAACTTTTAAGGGTTACCCCTACCTTGTTTATTATTTTTACTATTTGCTACATTATTTGCTTGCTTGTATATATATATATATATATATATATATATATATATATATATATATATATATATATATATATATATATATATATATATATATATATATATATATATATATATATTGTACCTTGCTTGGGGTATCCTTGTTGTCAGATAAGTCCTACACCCAGACTTAAGTGACATTATTATAGGAAGGTGATATATTCCACGAGGCTTATCTGGTGGGTTTCAGAGTTCATTTGATGTTCTTCCGGATGTTTCTAATGTCTGTTTCTCCCTGTATATTTTTCGACGATTCCTGAAGATCCCGCTCGATCTCTTCATTTAAAGGAATGTCCCTAAAACTCCAACACTTGTTGTTTACCTGATCCTACCGCCGTGTGGATCCTGTGTTACCTTGTCATCCTAGAATGCCAGCCGGTCATGCCTGAATCAGTTGCACAATTACTCTTGGATATTACCCAGTGAAGGCCATCTCACCGGTGCCATCTCCATTGAGGATCCCATTCTTACCGTTCCTTCTAAAATGACAATTGGTCGTGCTTGCACCAGTTGGCCATCACTTTAGAATTCCCCATTGTCGTGTTGTTTCCCCAGTGCATCGTATTCCCCAGTTTGGGTTGTTCGTCGTGCTGTCTGCATTCTTGCATTTATCATTCTAGCATACACATCATATTAGATTCATAATATTGTTAGCATTATAGTTCGTTCTTTTTTGTCCATAGCATTGCATATCACTGCGTCTAAGGGCAAAATTTTAGGTTATCTGTATTTAAATCCCTTTCACCATGATTTCTCGAGTCTATGTCGCTCAAATCATCCGGTGAATCTATTTAAATAGGGGCAACTGTCACACCCCAAATTTTACTCTTAGATTATTAAGTTCTTTTCGCATCGCATCTCATTCTGCATCGCATTTTAATTGACCGCTAACTAGTTTGTCCAGTCTGTTGGTTTTATTTGCAGGAAAATCACGTTGTGTGCGATTTAATGTATGAAGGGCAAAAGGGACTTGTTTTAACTCAGCAGTTACGTCAGATTTAAATCGTGCAAGATAATTAATTGTCAAATTCCGGGTTTGGAACGTCAAAGCTTAATCAGATAATTTTAATTAGATGAAGTTAATCAGACGAATTTATTTAGATGAGTTTCATCAGAGGAATTTAGTCGTTTGAATTTAATCGGATGATTTTGATCGGTGGAACGTAATCGAGCGAATTTAGTTGCTTGAGTGTAAGCGGGTGAATTTACGCGGAGAAATTTGATCAGGAATTAAATTCAGTTTAGTAAGAAAAATGAAATTTATTTATTTAAATTCTATGTTTTTTATTACAATGTGCAAAGACAATTACAATTCCAAATTAATTTCTAATTATTTTCCTAAAAAGCCTAATTGTCTCCGCGTCCAATTCTTCAACTTTCGACTTTACGGACCCGGCAATGACCTGTCCAGTTTGTTTCCAAGAGAGAGAAAAAGTAATTTTTTTGAAAAAGTGCTTTTTGGAAAAGTGTTTATGTGGGAAAAATGATTTTTCTTGGCTTTAGCCAAACAAGACTTAAGACATCCAAAATCCATAGAACCAAAGTGGATATCCAGATCCATTAAAGAAAAATGGATATCCAAGTTCAGAAACAACTTTTCCAAAATCCTTGCAACCAAACGGGGTCAAAGCCAGCAGAAACAACTTTCCCAAAATTTTAGCAAAACAAGATCAAAGAAATCAACAAACCAGCCATGAAAATTGCAACAACCAACATGCCCAGGCCCAAGTAAACAAGTATTATATAAACAACAGTCTCACCATCAGTTCATAAAAAAAAAAAAAGATAATCCAGAAGCGGGAAGAAAAAGGGAAGTTCAATCAGCAGAAAAATAAGGAAAAAGAGGTGAAAAAGAGCCAACTCAAATCGCTTCAAACCTCACGAAAAAAGTGAACAATTTTGATACTAACAGATTTTTTTCATTTACTTTGTGTTTTCAGAACCCTACCGGAAAGAGCAAGTATGGTGGGAGGAATGAATGAAAAGCTTCAAAAGAATAAAAATGGAGAAGTTGCGCCGCCCCTCCCCCATTTTTATTTCAATTGCTTTATATTCTTTTTTTCTTTTTCTTTATTTCGTTGTTTTATTATTATTATTAGTATTATTTTATATTTTTATAGTTTAAGGAAATTAGATTCATTAAAACCATTCATTCATTTTTATTTTAACTTTATATTTTAGTTTAATTAGGTTGATAAAATCTTTCATAAAGTTAAAATCCTTTTTATTTTTATTTTACAATTTAGTTTAATTAGGTTAAATTAAAACATTTCTTAAGTTAAAACCTTTTTTTTTTAAAATTAAAACCTTTCTTAAACTAAAACTCCTTTTCTGAAGATGAAAGCCTTTGTTTTAAAAAAAATAAATCAAAACCCTTTGTTAAAATTAAAACCCTTTTTTAAAAACCTTTTTTTAAAAGTTGATTAGAACATTTCTTTAAAATTCAACATTCCTCAATTGAAAAAACCTTTTTTGAAAAAATAAGATTTTTATTAATCCATTAAAATTAGGCAAAATTAAAAATTAATATTTTTAATTCAAACTCTTTTTTTGTAAATTCCTCATTTAGTTTAAATTTCTTTCCTAAAATCGTCTAACGTTGCGCTTTTAATTTCACATTGAACCTTGCCGGTTATTCTCGTATAATTTTTTATGTTGGTCCATTCATTGCTTTCTCAGTTGTACTGTTATAATACTTCATTTTTCATATTTCATTTTATGGTTGTAATTTACGCGAGGATATTGTCGCTTTGCAATTCCCTTACTTTCTGCATTTTATTTTCTCTGGGTTGTAATTTATGCGAGGATATCGTCGCTGTGTAATACATTTACCATTTTCGTACCTTTCCCGTATTTTCATACTGCCGCTTAATCGTATTGTCATTATTTTATTTACCGTTAAATCTCTTCCGAAGGAATAGGTCTAGCCGTTTGACCGTCGCGTCAATAGTCATTTACCTTTGACTTTTTCACCGCTCAAACCCTAATTGCATAGGCGTCCCCGTCGCGGACCGGATTACCCTTTACCCTAGCATTAGGTTAAGGAGTCGCCGCACTCCGTGGAATACCTAGTTTTACCCTTTTTAATTCAACTCTTTACAACGTAGAGATTGGAGTCGCCGCACTCCACGTAAGCGCTTCCTTAAGAACGCTTATTCCCCATTGAAACCTTGACCACAGTCAAGAAGTTTCTAACCTCCCTTTCAAGGGGAACTACGATTACTCTGATTCCACCCCCTACCTTGGATACATAGTCACAAGATGCAAATCTTGGCGAGTAAACTTAGGACTAACCCTTAGGTATCTCTTTCACCTTTAACCCTTAACATATACCCTAAAACAAATAATCAAGCAAAATAGTAAACTTTAAACAAGAGGTTCCTGTAGAGTACTACAGAAGTTTAGGGTGCTAATACCTTCCCTAGGCTTAACCAACCCCTTACCTAGATCTCTCCCCGCATTGTTTACAATGCAAAAAGTAGGTTTTTCCTTTCTTTGACCTTTCATTCAGATAAATCAATAACCGATTGTGAATTAAAGATTTGCGATTCAAATTAATTAATAATTTGATATCCTATTCTCACCGCAACAGCTAGGAAGAGGTCGGATATGAAAGGTGCATTTTATGTCGACCTGACTTGCTCTTAAGATGAAGAAAACATCGATGAGCCTCTTGCTCGAATATTGATCAGGTGACGTCGTCGAGGAGAACGTGCCCGTGGGGAGCTGGAGAGACTTGTCTTTTCACGAGCATGTAAGGGGTTAGTTTTGGGGATGCCAAATGGCAGCCTCTTTGTGCCACGTGTGACAGCGTAATAAATTTTGTTAAGGCCTAGGAGGCTATGAGGTTAGGCAATGATGGCGTTTTTCCCTTTGTGTTTTCTCATGCGAGCAAGGGAGCCTATATAAAGGGAGCAAGAAGATTCATTTTCACCTCACGAAAATTTCTCTCCTCCTTGTCGCTACTTGAAAAAACGCAACAACAGGGAGGCGAAAAGCAAGGACAGAAGAGTCGCCATCGAACTTTATTTATCCCATGAGGGGAAGGGAAAACATCGAGAAAACCCTAAGAAAGAAATGGATAAGATGGTCTCGCGACCAAGAACGGGTTCAGAAGCCGGTTATGCGAGGAGAAGGTATTAGCACCCTTCGCATCCATTGTACTCGATGGGAACCATTTGTTTCTCGATGTGTGAAGATATTTGCTAAAGATTATTGCTAACTGAATGTGTTCTAGGGGGTAAAAAGAAAAGGTTAGAAACTGGGGAAAGGGAGGAAAATGGGGAAATAAAGGACTCGATAGGACTTCGCGGTCCTAGGCCTATGTATTCTCAATAGATATGAGAAAATTAGAGTCGACGTAGTTCGGGAAACTACGGGTGATAGGGGGTTATGCTCGCCAAGACATCGCCGTCTTGTGCCTACGTATTCTCATCTGGCATGAGAAATCAGAGCAAACACAGTTCGGGCTAAGGTTAACCGATGTTTTCATGGATGATGTTATCATGCGTGTTCTAGCAGTTTAGGTATATTGTTGCTCGACCATTAGAGACTTAGGCGTTACCTGTTTGCGGTAGAACGGACGTAACATATCCTTTTTTTGAAAGGTGGTTTTCGCCATGTGAGGCAAGGTGTCACATTTGATTGATTGAATTGTTTTTTAGGGGCGAGATAGGTCTTCGGATAGTAACCCCTTGCGAGTAGTACCCAATTCTCTATCTCAAAGTTTTTGTTATGAAAATGTGTGGCGAACGTAGTGTCTTCATATTGAAAGACGAGTATCAAGACCACACACACTACAGTGAGTATCCTGACACTCCGAGAGGAAGAAGTTTACACTCAATCCTCTCTCTTTAGTTCAACACAAAGAGAATTTCATTCTCTTATTAAAGTATTTTTGGTTTTGAATGGTAAGTGCTTTGCGACAGAGAACCCTACGGTAAACGTCAGCACTCGGGATAGGAGAAGTCTTACGCCTAACCACTTCATGACCATTCAAGTTTTGTTATGAAATGAGTTTGAAAATGCACTCGGTACGGGACCGAAGTTTTAGGTGTGAAAGGTTTGAAAAAGGACTCGATACGGGGCCGAGGTTTTTAGGGGGAAAATGGGTGGAAGCGTCTTCGTATTGAAAGACGAGTATCAAAACCATCCTCACTATAGTGGGAATCTCGACACTCGAAAAGGAAGAAGTCTACACTTAATCCTCTCTCTTTAATTCAATACAAAGAGAATTTTATTTTCTTATTGAAGAGATTTGAAAATGGACTCGGTACGGGACCGGGGTTTTGAAAAATGTACTCGGTGCGAAACCGAGGTTTTTTAGGAGAGAAAGTGGATGGAAAGCATCTTCATATTGAAAGACGAGTATCAAAACCACCCACACTAAAGTGAGCATCTCGACACTTGGAGAGGAAGAATTCTTTACTTAATCCTCTCTTTTTTAATTCAATACAAAGAGAATTTTATCCTTTTATTAAATACGGTGAATTGGTTTAACCATTTTTTTTGAGAAAATCCACTTGATGTTGGATCAAGGATTTGATTGCTTAAGAAAGGTTTGAAGTGAAACGAACAAGGTTGATGGTGATGCATGAGGAAATCGGCTTACAAGGTCAAAAATGGCTCGATGAGAATCGAGAGTTTGTTTTCTTGAAAATAGTTTTTAGAACCAAAGGTCAAAAATGACCAACAATAAACATGCACAAAAACCATCCAAACACAACGGGTTAGTCGGCTTAAAACAACACAAAACACAAAAAAAACGGCGAACTCCTTGAATTTTTTTTAAGGTAAAAAAGGCAAAAACGTGAAGAAAAAAAAACAGGGGTCTAACACGGCCCGTGTCACAATGTCAGAAAACTGATTTTGGAGGCACACAGCTGGCTGACATGGCCGCCCGTGTCACAAGTTCTAGGGGATATGCACAAAGAAAGTTCAAACAGTGGGGTGACACGGTCGCGCGTGTCGGGTGACATGGCCGCCCGTGTCACAAGGTCTGGGGGGGTATGCTCAAGGAAAAGCCAAACAGTGGGCTGACACGGCCGCCCGTGTCAGCCCTGCTGGGTAAAAAACTGAACTTTTTCTTTGTTTTTCTTTCTTTCTTGGGGTTCTTTCAAAAGGTTTCTTGATCCCTCTTGGGACCTTACACAAGGTTCACAACACGACAACACTCAACAAAGGTTATAAATGACAAATGCACAATATATAAAAAGAGAAGAGTTTGAAGAAATGGATACCCAAGAGTTGTTACCCTTCTTGCAAAGCCTCCACTGATTTTGGCTAGGTGTTCTCTTCACTCTTCACTCTATGTTTTGATGGCTCTCCTTCTCAATGATTCCCTTGTGTTTCTCTCTTACTCTCTTAACTTTTGCTGGTTTTTGTTCTCTCTATTTTTTCTGGTTTTCTAGGGTTTCTTGCTCTCTCTCCTTTTTTGCTCTCAATCTCTCTATGTCAAAATGTGTGTGAATGAATGTCTTTGCAGCGCCCTATCCTCTCTTATCTCACTTTTTTTGCTGCATTTTTCTGCTGTACCAAAACAACAGATCTTGCACATGTTTCAATCTTCAGAATTTCCATATTTGGGAATACTTATCACCACTTTCTTGGTGTACCCCCACTTCTTTCTATTTCTATGTATGCTTTGCTGTATTTTTCTTCTGCATCACTTTACATTGCCCTCCAACCTTGTACCCATTGGTTGGCTTATGCTTGGACATACCCATGTAGTCAATGCCACTACCTTTTGGACAGAATTTTCAAATTCTGATTTTTGATGTGTAGATGCATTAACATAAGTTTATCCCCTTGGTTTTGTGACATAAAATGATTTTATAATATGATACACATTGCCACTTCTTGCATGGGGATGTTTTGGGTCACATTCAAATTGCCCATGAATACATGCATAGCCTTGATCTTGAAATATTCCAATATTGAATTAACTCTTAAACATTTCCCTTGGAGGTTTGCAACCACAAAAAGGATCATGTGGACTTGATGGGGGCATGAAGGGTTCCATGGCATGAAGTTAATTTAGAAGCTTGAATTAAGACTAGAAATAGCTTAATTTTCTAAGCATTACCAAGAGTTTGAACTTTGTAACAAATATGACATTCTTGCAAATGTCATGAAATTTCTCTTTGTAATATTCTTGAATCTATCCTTGAATTCATGAACCTTGAATTTGGAATGATGAGTCTCCCTTATGCCATTGAATTTGAAAAGGATGCAGGAATGAGTTAGCCCTTGAAAGAGGGCAAATTTTGGGGTGCAACACTCCTTATGTTTTGCTTTGAAACAACGTCTGTCGCTGGAGATCCTTTCCCCGCCGTCCGCTGCTCCTGCCTTCCTAAGATCTTCATCTTCAACCTCTGAACCCAAGTAAGTTCTTCAACCTTCTTGTGAAATGCATGAGTTTCTGCAAATTATTCTTGAATTCTCCAGTTGTTCATGAATTTTCCAGTTGAAGTTCATGTGTTTCTTGAAGAACACATGAATTTTCTAGGAAATTCATAAAGGCTTTGAAGAACATAAGCTTAGGATGTTGTATGTTTGTAGATCTTCCTAGGTTGTTGTGTGGGATTGTTCTATGTTTGTTGTCGGGCAGGGGTGTCCTCGTCGTTGAGGGTTTTGCCTTTAGGTGCCTGACACATCGTAGTAGTCGCGGGGCTTCTCCCTCTTAGGATCTTTACGAGTCGTGGGAACGTGCCCCCGATTTCAGGGAAGTGTTTCATTGATACCCTTTTACCGTTGATAAGGGTTTGAGTCGAGGAGGCATCCTCGCACTTCATCCATGCCCTTTCACTTGATTTGTGGTGGAAGGGTGGATTTGATTTCCGTCGAATTCACTATTGTTCCTCTGCTTTTTTAGTTGAAATGGTTGATCGACACGAGGGAGCCGTCCCCGACGTTGAGGCAAATATTAACGAAGAAGTGCCTCTCGCCGAGTATGCCAACGTGAGGGTCACTGAGGGGGATCTTAGTTGGATCGCCCAAGAGCCACTCGTGACGAAGTCAACATTTACCGAGGAGGAGGCCAACAACTTTGATCTCCTCGAAGATAGGGCCGGAGACACGCGCATGAGTTGGAGGGTGATTAGCCCGACAGAAAATGACCGGATATGTTCGGTGTATCCAGGGAGGAGATTCCCTATGTATGAGTTCACCTTTAGGGAAGCAGGGTATCATCTGCCCTTCACGGATTTCCAAGGGGCGATATTATGCCATCTTGAACTGTGTCCTGCCCAATATTACCCGAATGCCCTAGCGTTCATTTGACCATTGAGTTGGTGTGTCGTAATCTCCAGATAGGGGCTATCGTTGAGCTCTTCTTTTGCATCTTTCAGCTACAGAGGAGCACCTTTGAGTCGAAGCAGAGTTAGGTACCTTTCAAGCAGCAGAGCAGGCTATTCTGCCCCTATTCGGAGTCTGTCCAAAATTTCAAGTTTAGATTTTTGGTCGTAAAGCCCTTTTCGGAGGTGGCCAAGAGCTCCCTGGTTACGATGGAGACGATAAAGGAGGATGGTCGGGAGGTGGTGCGCCCCGTGTCAAAGTTTTCCATGGAGTGGGTGTATGCCCATTTTTAATAAAGGACAGACCAATTCCTTGTGAAGCACGACCAGCTGTGCTCGGAGGATAAGAAATCTCTTTAAGCATTGACAACATTCGTCGAGAGTTACATCCTCGCTGCTATGGTGGAGAAGGATGGCAATATGCTCGGCTCTAAATACGGGGAGCCTGCTCGGACAACTTGTTACATAAATACTAAAGCCCTTCTTGACTGCAAAACTGAGGCTGAGGCCTTTGAGCTTCTAGGTATAGATGACATGCTCGACTTGTTTCTTGATGTTTTAATGTTGAACTTACATGAGCGCTTGGTCAAATCAGCCACAACCAAAAATGTCAAAAAGGTTTCGACCTCGAGGGTGGATGCGGTCAGACAACAAGTGACCTAGAAACGTTCGTTGGTCCATCGCCTTCTCCAGGAAGCACCTCAAATCCTCCTACCCCTAATCCTCAGAAGAAGAGGAAGCGAGACCACATTGGTTCGTCTTCGGCTGAAGGTTCAGGTTTTACTGGGGGAAAATTCACCCTGCCCCTTGCTTTTTGCAAGAAAGTTTTTTTGACAGGGAGGGGTCTGTGTTGGTTCCTGATCTAGAGGCGTCGACCATCTTGGATGTTGATCCGAAGGTGAGGAGGGCGTTCCTCTGTCGTGATGTTGTTGCGATGATGAGGGTCCTAGAAACTGCGCTAGCCCTGGGTGATACGGAGACACTTCCGCTCAAAGAGTTCAAAAAGGTGCAGGCCAGGGAGGCTGGACTTGAATTGTAGACAGCTGACCTATTCAACCAGTTGTCGACCCTTCAAGGCAACTACAAGGCCAAGGTCACGCTCCTCAAGGATATGAACGAGATGACTGAGGAAATGAAAAAGATTAAGAAAGAGAATGCCAACTTGAAGACTAAGGTTACGGAATTGGAAGGATCCTTGGCGGCAGGGCCAGACGAGACTGAGGAGGAAAAATCTCTGAAGACCCAGCGAGAGATGATTGACAAAATACGTATCCTCAAGCAGGACACCCTTGGAGCTACTGAGTTTGGATTCTCTGCTACTGTGGAGCAGATGAAGGCCTTAAATCCCGATGTCCAACTGGCTACCGAAGGAATGGGCGTTCTGCACCAGGTGGTCGACGGGAAGGTGGTTCCGCCAGAGATTACTGCCGATGACGATTGATTATTATTTGTAACTTAGTGTATTTTGGCCTGCGCACCAGTTTTTTGTAATTTTGATTGTTGGGTTCTGCCCGACATTTTTGTAATATCTAAACACTTTTCGACCATGTGGTCGGACCTATTTATGGATGTTTATTTAACATTGTATGCCTTGTGTTAGTTTTTCTTGCGGATTGTTTGTTAAATTAGAATTTGCTCGACTAGTTGTGTTGCTTGATAGTTTAGAGAACTTGTCGAGGTTGCAGAGTAATCTCGCTGGTTGTGGGACTAGGATCTCGGTTGTGGTCCTGATTGCACAGGGCTTGGACTTTTCCATCGTGAGCTGGGTGTCATGCCTCGGTGGTACGGCGACGGCGGAGCTTGATTGAGTTATCCCTGTCGGGCACATAATTTTCTCTTTCCATGAGCGAAAGCTTGCCTTCGTTATGTTTGAGGATTGTGCTTGCACCAGGGCACGCTCCTTTGCTCGGACAATCCCCCTTCGTTGGGGAGTGGAGTCGTCGTCAGTTAGTTCTAATTGCATTAGCACTAGCTATAATATTGTTTGAGCTTTTCAGCATTCCAGGGTCGAGCAAATGGTTCCCCGTTTAGGTGTTTGAGGTAATAGGCTCTAATACCTATTTTTGATCTCACCCGATAAGGGCCTTCCCAATTTGCAGCCAACTTGCCCTCATGCGAATCTTTTTGATTTCAGCACATGACAAGGCTGCCCACTTGGAAATCACGCTTTATGACCTTGGGGTCGTGGCACAGATTTATTTTTTGTTTTAGCGAAGCTTTGCGGAGAGCTGCTCCTGATCGGATCTCTTCGACCAGGTCGCGTTCTTCTCTTAATGCTTCGTCGTTTATTTCCTTGTCGAGAGGGGCCTCTGTCCTCCTCGAGGGTTCTCTGATTTCTACTGTGATTACTTCCTTGGTTCCGTACGCTAGTTGGAAGGGAGTTTCCCCGGTGGTGGAGTGTGGAGTTGTTCTGTATGCCCAGAGCACACTTTAGAGCTCCTCAACCACCTCTTTTTGGCCTCACCCGACTTTCATTTTAGTCTGCAGAGGATTACCCTATTCGCGACTTCTGCCTGTCCGTTGGTCTGGGGGTGTTCGACGAACGTGAAATGTTGCTTGGCACCTAGTTTGGCAACAAAGTCCTCAAATTTCCTGTCTGTGAACTGTGTCCTATTGTCGGTCACGAGAGTCTGGGGTACACCGAATTGTGCGAGGACGTGATTTTGGCGAGGGCCTCAGCTTCGATCCATTTTGTGAAGTAGTCGATGACCATGATCAGAAACTTGTTTTGATAAGATCTTGCGGTGAAGGGACCGAGTATGTCCATCCTCCACCAGGCGAAAGGCCACGGGGAGGACATGGTCTTTAATTCGTTGGGGGATGCTAAGTGCATGTCCCTATGATGTTGACATCTATCACATTTCTTGACATGCTCCTTCGCGTCATGCTGCATAGTTGGCTAATAGTATCCTGCTCGAAGGGATTTTCATGCTAATGATCTTCCTCCTAAGTGTTGTGCGTTGATCATGTCGTGAATTTATTGGAGAATGTCTAGGACCTTGTTCTCCTAGACATATTTTAGGAGGGGAGTGGAGAATCCTCACCGATAGAGCTTTCCTTCGACCAGGACGTAGGAGAAGGCCCTTCGTTTAGTTATGTTGGCCTCTTTATCATCTTCGGGAAGCTTCCCCATGGTGAGGTATTCATGTACCAGAGTCATCCAGCAATCACTGTCGCCGATGGCATTGACGTCGAGCAGTCTTGTCAGTTTTGTGATGCTCAGACGGGGAAGTGTCTCTTGTATGACGGACTTGTTGCCATTTTTTCTTCTCGTGCTAGCTAACTTTGATAAGATGTCTGTCCAAGCGTTTATTTCGTGGGGGATGTGCTAGGCTTCCCATGTTTTGAACTTGGATATCTTCTCCTGCACCAACGTTAGATATTCGACGAGGTGATCATTTTTGGCCTGGTATTCTCCTGGTACCTAGGAGGCTACGAGTTGGGAGCCCGTGAAGTTTTTTATTTCTTTTGCGCCCAGGTCCTCAGCCAGTCGTAAGCCTGCGAGGAAAGCTTTGTATTTGGCTTGATTGTTAGAGATTGGGAAGGACAAGACCAACAACACTTTGATCAAGATCCGTTCTTCATTTTCGAAGATGATGCCCACCTCGCTGCCCGCGGAATTGGACGCTCCATACGAAAATTGTCCACCTGTGCGCCCCGCTGGAGGCGGATGCTAAGGGTGTCATTTCTGCCACGAAATCATCCAGGACCTGTGTAACACCCCCTTTCTATACCCCCAAAATAAACAATCAAATCATTTAGGCACTTAAAAAAATCCCATCAGAGTATAATTATAACATGGTATAAAAGAGGCGCATCACATTATCATCGAAATGAAACATAAATAATACCTGCTCATAAAGATATCTAACAAAAGGGGTAAATCTCAACTAAAAACAAAGCATAGCGCTTAAAACCCACGTATCAACATTTAGAATAAAGCGGAAAAATCTAAGCATTGAAATCACTTCATTAACATAAGCATCATATACATCATTCAGATTAATTCAATTCATCAGTTAAGTTTACAAAACATACAGCAGCAGATACATACACAGATGTATCACAAAAGAATCAAAACAATTCCTAACTACTCAGTGTTACATATCAGAGCCACCTGACCAAAAGAAATGAAGACTCGCTTCACAAAAGACCTCCAGCATCCTACTCTGCAATGCCTCATAGAGCATTATAAAATAGCAGAAGGGTGAGAAACATTATCATAACAAACAATGCATAAAATTATATACATCATAAAACACAATTATAACACACTCGAAATTCACATTTCTCACCACAACTCGTTACAATACATCGCAATGTACACGTACATAATCAATCACACTCACCAATCCATGCTTCATAATTCATAGCATTCACTTAAACATTTACAATTATGTTCATTTCACCAAAAATATCATATAAAGATGATAATGCAACTCATAGAGATCGACTCACGACTCTATGCAGATGCAAATGCGGTACCGACTCGTTCAGCAGGTTCAATTGAAGAACCAAAATGGAACCATCGCTCGTTACCGAAGTAACTCCCCGTCGGGCCTACGATGTTCACCCATCGCTCACACCCCACATGGGCACACGATGTTTTAGGATTGCTCACACCCCACACGGGCACACAATCCGGTTTTTCACACCCCACAAGGGCACACAACTGTTTTGCAGATTCTCCACGGAATCAAAAATAAACCATCGCTCACACCCCACAAGGGCACACAATCATTTTTGCAGATCCTCCTAGGAATCAAAGTAACTAAACCATCGCTAACACCCCACAAGGGCACACGAGGTTTCTGCAGATCCTACGCGGGATCAGACACACAAGAATGCAATCATGATGCTACACATGCACACGACTCAATACACTCTTAAAATGCACACATGTTTACAAACATATTCAAGCATTCTTCTTATCATACAAGTACATGCAATTATGCACATTCACATCAATATCACCATGCAATTCCATTTAATTCGAACAGTTGCACAAAATTGTCAAACGGCCACATACACATTCCACAATTCACAATCTAGGATTCACGCCATATGGCTACCCACAGCATAATATAACTTGGCATGATCGATGCCTCGAGCAAGAAAATAATTAAAGTTAAGTTGGAAACCCGACCTCGGATGGAAACATTAAAGAAAACACAACCTGCCACGTTCGCCACCTTCTCGCTTAGCGAACTCCTAGCGAGTATTCGTGACTTGTTTGCCTAGCGAACAAGCTCGCGAAGGAAAACAAAAGCCTCTGACTTCGTTCGCTACCTCGCTCGCTCAGCGAACCCCTAACGAACCTTAGCTACACCCATTCGCTACCAGCGAACACCACAATATGCATTTTGTTCAAGTCTGGGACCGTTCGCTACCTATTCGCTATTGCTCACTTAGCGAACATTCGCGACCAGCTCGCCTAGTGAACAGCTAGCGAGTGTCTGCAAACCAGAAATTCCTCACTGTTCAGAATTTCCCAACCTCTCCAAAACCGACCGATTCTCATCAAATCAGTTCCAATAGCCTTAGTCTATCACACCCTGACTATTCTACATCACTTACATCTAATTTTACCCGATAAAACATTCGTTCTACTGATTAAACTCATTATGCCCTAAAATGAAAAATGAGTAAAACTCTCCCCAATCCAAAACAAAACCAACAAGAACACACATAATCATACACATTGCAAGAATAATAAAGTTTCACACCCTTACCCGATCAATC
The DNA here is from genome assembly GCA_963859935.3 of Lathyrus sativus. Classification (NCBI taxonomy): domain Eukaryota; kingdom Viridiplantae; phylum Streptophyta; class Magnoliopsida; order Fabales; family Fabaceae; genus Lathyrus; species Lathyrus sativus. The sequence continues at coordinate 546,277,198 of OZ012740.1, read as the reverse complement.
GAAAGCTTAGAAGTGGATTCTTGATGATTCTAGGTTTTTCTCCTCTTTTCTCTTCTCTTCCTTTCTTTCTCTTCTTTTTCTTTCCTCTTGGTTTCTATTCTCTCTATTCTTTCTCTTTTCCACTTATACTCTTTCTACTCTATTTCTCTCAAAATAATTACTAATCAAGGATTATCTAAAACACCCTCTAATTAATTCCCAAAACTCTCCAAATAATAAAATGCCATAACATACACCCATAACAGATTATCACATAATTCCACAATAAAATAACAATTAACCAAATAAATTAAAAGACCCAACAAAATAATGGGAAATTCAGAATCGGGGCGTTACAACTCTCCCCCACTTTAGAAATTTTCGTCCTCGAAAATATTACCTGATCCAAACAACTCTGGATGCGACTCTCGCATCTTACTTTCCAATTCCCAAGTTATATCGCCTTCTGCAGCACCTCCCCATGCTACTTTCACAAGCGCGATATCCTTGCCTCTTAACTTCTTAATCTCACGGTCCAAAATTTTAATCGGCAAAGCTTCCACTATAAGGTTATCTCTTACTTCAACCTCGTCCATAGGGATAACATGTGACGGATCCGGAACATACTTCCGAAGTTGCGAAACATGAAACACATCATGCAAATTCGAAAGATTCGGAGGCAACGCCACACGATAAGCCACAACACCAACTTGTGCAATAATTTGATACGGACCGATGAAACGAGAAGTCAACTTCCTCGACTTCAAAGCACGACTCACACCCGTAACCGGCGTAACTCTCAAAAACACATGGTCGCCCTCTTGAAATTCAAGATCCTTCCTTCTCTTATCATGATAACTTTTCTGCCTACTCTGAGAAGCTCTCATCTTTTCTCGAATCAACCTCACCTTCTTCGTCGTCTGCTGCACCAACTCCGGTCCAACCACCGATCTCTCACCAGTCTCATGCCAACACAAAGGTGTTCGACATTTTCGACCATACAAAGCTTCAAATGTAGCCATACCGATACTCGAATGAAAACTATTATTATAGGTGAATTCAATCAACACTAAATAACTATCCCACACACCACCTTGCTCTAGCACACAAGCTCGTAACAAATATTCCAACGATTGAATTGTCCTTTCGGTTTGACCATCTGTTTGCGGATGATAAGCCGAACTCAATCTCAACTGCGAACCCAAAGACTTTTGCAAACTTTCCCAAAACCTTGAAGTAAACCTCAGATCTCTATCCAATTGGGAACTCCATGCAACTTCACAATCACCCGAACATAGATCTCAGCTAACTTCTCCAAAGGATAACTAATATCAATCGGAATAAAGTGAGCAGATTTTGTAAGTCTATCAACAATCACCCAAATTGCATTGTGACCTCTCTGCGTATTCGGCAATCCCGTAATAAAATCCATCGAGATACCATCCCATTTCCACTCTGGGATATCCAACGGTTGCATTAATCCAATAGGTTTATGATGTTCCACTTTAGACTTCTGACAAGTCAAACACGCATACACAAACTGAGCCACGTCTCTCTTCAACCCAGACCACCAAAAGATCTTCTTCAAGTCTTGGTACATCTTATTTGCTCCCGGATGAATACTCAAATTACTACAGTGTCCTTCCTCCAATATCATTCTTTTCAACTCCGCATCATCAGGAATACAAATACGACCACGAAACCTCAAAACTCCAAAATCATCAACCTTGAAATCTTCATTCTCTTTTGTCATCAAGTCAACAAACTTCAAATCCAACTTTTGCCTCTCGCAAACGGTTGCAAGAAAATCATTCGTGATATGAAGCATACCAAGTCTCACGCTCCTCGGCGTCATATCACAAACCAAACTCAAATCTTTGAAATTCTCCAATAATTCCCATTCCTTTACCATCATTGCGGACACATGCAAAGACTTCCGACTTAAGGCATCGACCACCACATTTGCCTTTCCCGGATGATAATTTAATCCAAAATCATAGTCCTTCAAAAGCTCTAGCCATCTTCTTTGCCTCATATTCAATTCCTTCTGATCAAATAAATACTTCAAACTCTTGTGGTCACTAAAAACTTCAAACCTTGCACCATAAAGATAATGCCTCCAAATTTTTAACACAAATACCACGACCGCTAATTCCAAATCATGAGTAGGGTAATTCTTTTCGTGCACTCTTAACTGCCTAGAAGCATAAGCCACAACCTTCCCATCTTGCATCAAAACACCACCCAAACCAGTCAAAGAAGCATCATAATATACCACAAAAGGTTCTGTAGGATTCGGCAAAATCAAGGTCGGCGATGTTGTCAATCTTCTCCTTATCTCCATAAAATTCTTCTCACAATCAACATCCCAAATAAAAGCCTTTCCCTTACAATTTAACTGCGTTAACGGAAGTGCCAACTTCGAAAACCCTTCAATAAATCTCCGGTAATAACCTGCCAAGCCCAAGAAGCTTCGAATCTCCGTAACTGTTCTAGGTGTCTCCCATTGCATTACTGCATCAATCTTAGATGGATCAACACTAATACCATTACCTGAAATAACATGCCCAAGAAAGCTCACTTCTGACAACCAAAATTCACACTTCGACAACTTGGCATACAATTGCTTCTCCCTCAAAATCTGTAACACAATTCTTAAATGTTCCTCATGCTCTTCTTGAGACTTAGAATAAATCAGAATGTCGTCAATAAACACAACCACAAAATGATCCAACTGCTCATGAAAAATACGATTCATGTACTCCATAAACACATTGGGTGCATTAGAAACTCCGAATGGCATCATTAAATATTCGTAATGTCCATACCGTGTCCTAAAAGCCGTCTTTTGAACATCTCCTTCCTTCACACGAATCTGGTGATAACCTGATCTTAGATCAATCTTGCTAAAAACTTGTGCTCCAACCAATTGGTCCATCAAATCATCAATTCTAGGAAGCGGATACTTATTCTTAATTGTCACTTTGTTCAATTGTCGATAATCAATACATAACCGCATACTTCCATCCTTTTTCTTTACTAACAACACTGGTGCACCCCAAGGAGAAACACTTGGTCTAAAAAATCTCTTTTCTAACAAATCACTCAACTGCTCCTTCAACTCTACCAATTCTGATGCTGACATACGATACGGTGCCATCGAAATTGGTCTAGTACCCGGAATTAGATCAATAGAAAATTCAACTTTCCTTTCCGGCGATACATCTGTAACATCCTCCGGAAACACTTTTGGAAATTCACACACCACTAGAAACACGTCAAGTACAACCTTGTCCTCTACCGACAACGATGCAAATAAACCAAACAACTGAGCTTCGTCCGCCAAAAGTTTCTTCAACTCTTTAGTGGATAGAAAAATCTCACTTTCATCATCTTCCAAAAAAGGAAACCTTACCAACTTATGATAGCAGTCTAAATGAACTCTATTAAATTGCAACCAATTCATACCCAAAATCACATCCAAGCCTTCCAACGGCAAACACACCAAATCCAAAAGAAAGTATTTACCATACATGGTCAAGGGACAACTTACGCACACCAAAGAAGTAGTTACCGACCCTGAAGCAGGAGTCTCAATAACCATGCCACCACTCAAAGAAACCATGCGCAAACCCAAACGCTTTGCACATTCAAGAAAAATGAACGAATGAGTCGCTCCAGTATCAATAATAGCAACTAAAGGCATATTATTAATAAAGCACGTACCTTTAATCAAGCGATCCGCATTAGTAGTGTCTGAACCGGATAATGCAAATACTTTTCCACCCGACTGAGCTTGCTTTGGTTTAGTACACTTGGTGCTAATATGACCAACTTCTCCATAGTTAAAACACTTTACCACATTCCTCCTACACTCAGAAGTGGTATGTCCAAAACTTCCACAAGTAGCCCACTTCTCCGTAGACTTCCCACATTCAAAAGATTTGTGGCCCATCACGCCACACTTGTAACATTTGACTGCACCCGAACTTCCACCTCCCGATTTCCTGTCGAAGTTTCCCCTATACTTGCCCTTATCAACCGGCGTCACATAAGGTCCACTCTTCACTTGTTGCTTGCCTTTCTCCTCACTCAAACTCTTGTAGTGATTAGAACGAGCTCTATTATCCTCTTTAAAAATCCTACAACATTCGGTCAAGTCCGAAAATCTTCGTATCCTCTGGTAACCCACCGCTTGCTTTATCTCCGGACGTAAGCCATTCTCATACTTAATGCACTTAGAGAACTCTGCCGTAACAGCTGCATAATGAGGATGAAACTGAACTAGTTCCACAAACTTAGCCGTGTAATCCACCACAGACATGTTGCCTTGCTTCAACTCAAGAAATTCCATTTCCTTTTTACCCTTCACACTCTCAGGATAGTACTTCCTCAAAAATTCAGTGCGGAACAAATCCCAAGTGATTTCTTCGTCATCCACCTCAAGAACTTGCCTCATACATATGAGTCCCAAGTCTCACCTTGTTTCCTTCAGCACAGTTCATAACTTTAAAGATTCTCTCAACCTCCTTCAACCAGATCTGAGCACCATCAGGATCAAACCTTCCTTTGAATACAGGCGACTGATTCTTTCTAAACTCATCATTCGCATTCACATTCGGCGCACCTTGCACCGACCTTGCCATAGCCTCCAATGCCGCAGCCATAGCAGTGTCATTACGACCAGCCATATTTTGAGGATTCCCAAAAATAACAACAAGGTCAAACAACCGTTTAACCAACACAACAAGAAGACAGACACAACCGACTCAACACTGGCTCTGATACCAATTAATGTAACACCCTCTTTCTATACCCCCAAAATAAACAATTAAATCATTTAGGCACTTAAAAAAAATTTCATCAGAGTATAATTATAACATGGTATAAAAGAGGCGCATCACATTATCATCGAAATGAAACATAAATAATACCTGCTCATAAAGATATCTAACAAAAGGGGTAAATCTCAACTAAAAACAAAGCATAGCGCTTAAAACCCACGTATCAACATTTAGAATAAAGTGGAAACATCTAAACATTGAAATCACTTCATTAACATAAGCATCATATACATCATTCAGATTAATTTAATTCATCAATTAAGTTTACAAAACATACAGCCGCAGATACATACACAGATGTATCACAAAAGAATCAAAACAATTCCTAATTACTCAGTGTTACATATCAGAGCCATCTGACCAAAAGAAATGAAGACTCGCTTCACAAAAGACCTCCAGCATCCTACTCTGCAATGCCTCATAGAGCATTATAAAACAACAGAGGGTGAGAAACATTATCATAACAAACAATGCATAAAATTATATACATCATAAAACACAATTATAACACACTCGAAATTCACATTTCTCACCACAACTCGTTACAATACATCGCAATGTACACGTACATAATCACACTCACTAATCCATGCTTCACAATTCATAGCATTCACTTAAACATTTACAATTATGTTCATTTCACCAAAAACATCATATAAAGATGATAATGCAACTCATAGAGACCGACTCACGACTCTATGCAGATGCAAATGCGGTACCGACTCGTTCAACAGGTTCAATTGAAGAACCAAAATAGAACCATCGCTCGTTACCGAAGTAACTCCCCGTCGGGCCTACGATGTTCACCCATCGCTCACACTCCACATGGGCACACGATGTTTCAGGATTGCTCATACCCCACACGGGCACACAATCCGGTTGCTCACACCCCATAAGGGCACACAACTATTCTGCAGATTCTCCACGGAATCAAAAATAAACCATCGCTCACACCCCACAAGGGCACACGATCGTTTCTGCAGATCCTCCTAGGGATTAAAGTAACTAAACCATCGCTCACACCCCACAAGGGCACACGAGGTTTCTGCAGATCTTACGCGGGATCAGACACACAAGAATGCAATCATGATGCTACACATGCACACGACTCAATACACTCTTAAAATGCACACATGTTTACAAACATATTCAAGCATTCTTCTCATCATACAAGTACATGCAATTATGCACATTCACATCAATATCACCATGCCATTCCATTTAATTCGAACAGTTGCACAAAATTGCCAAACGGCCACATACACATTCCACAATTCACAATCTAGGATTCACGTCATACGACTACCCACAACACAATATAACTTGGCATGATCGATGCCTCGAGCAAGAAAATAATCAAAGTTAAGTCGAAAACCCGACCTCGTATGGAAACATTAAAGAAAACACAACCTGCCACATTCGCCACCTTCTCGCTTAGCGAACTCCTAGCGAGTATTCGCTACTTGTTCGCCTAGCGAACAAGCTCGCGAAGGCAAACAAAAGCCTCTGACTTCGTTCGCTATCTTGCTCGCTCAGCGAACCCCTAGCGAACCTTCGCTACACCCATTCGCTACCAGCGAACACCACAATAAGCACTTTGTCCAAGTCTGGGACCGTTCGCTACCTATTCGCTATTGCTCGCTTAGCGAACGTTCGCGACCAGCTCGCTTAGCGAACAACTAGCGAGTGTCTGCGAACCAGAAATTCCTCACTTTTCAAAATTTCCCAACCTCTCCAAAACCGGCTGATTCTCATCAAATCAGTTCCAATAGCCTTAGTCTATCACACCCTGAGTATTCTACATCACTTACATCGAATTCTACCTGATAAAACATCTGTTCTACCAATTAAACTCATTATGCCCTAAAATGAAAAATGAGTAAAACTCTCCCCAATCCAAAACAAAACCAACAAGAACACACATAATCATACACATTGCAAGAATAATAAATTTTCACACCCTTACCCGATCAATCAAAAGCTTAGAAGTGGATTCTTGATGATTCTAGGTTTTTCTCCTCTTTTCTCTTCTCTTCCTTTCTTTCTCTTCTTTTTCTTTCCTCTTGGCTTCTATTCTCTCTATTCTTTCTCTTTTCCACTTATACTCTTTCTACTCTATTTCTCTCAAAATAATTACTAATCAAGGATTATCTAAAACACCCTCTAATTAATTCCCAAAACTCTCCAAATAATAAAATGCCACAACATACACACATAACACACTATCACATAATTCCACAATGAAATAATAATTAACCAAATAAATTAAAAGACTCAACAAAATAATGGGAAATTCAGAATCGGGGCGTTACAACCTGTGCCTTGAGGGCTTTCCTACTTTCATAGTGGATATTGAATTCTGACAGTTCCAGGGACCATTTGAGCATCCTACCGAACATATCTGATCGGCCGAGTAGTTTCCTAATGGGTTGGTTTGTTGGAACTATTATCGTGTGGGCCAGGAAGTAATGCCTTAATCTTCTCGCAGCATGGATGAGGTCTAGGGAGACCTTCTCGATCTGTTGCTATCTGAATTTTGGCCCTTGTAAGGCTTTGCTTGTGAAGTATATTGGCTTTTGCTCGTCAAGGGTTTCTCGAATGAATGCAACACTGATGGCTTCATTGGTGACGGAGAGATAAAGGTAAAGCGTTTCCCCATTGTCTGGTCGTGACAAAACAGGTGGTTCAGACAAGGCTTGCTTGAGGTGGCGTAGTGCCTGCTCGTATTCCTCCGTCCACTCGAACGTTGCCCCTTTCCGTAAGAGCTTGAAGAAGGTCAGGGCGTGTTGGGTGGATTTGGCCACGAAGCGAGATAGCGAGGCGAGAATCCCGTTGAGGGATTGTATGGATTTCTTTGACTTAGGTGTAGGGAATTCATAAAATGCTCGACATTTTTTGGGGTTGGCCTCGATCCCCCTCTCAGTGAGTTAGAATCCAAAGAACTTTCCTGCCCGCATGTCGAAGGTGCATTTTTCTGGGTTGATTCTCATTTTACACTCCTTGGCCTGGTCGAAGACCTTTTGAATGTGGAGCGTATGATCGGATTCCTCTTAGGATTTCACGATCATGTCGTCCATATATACCTCGAGCATATCTCTAATTTGTGATCGAAAGACTTTTTTCATCATTCACTGGTATGTGGCCCCAATATTTTTCAGACCAAAGGGAATTACATTATAGTAATAGTTGCCCAACGAGGTCATGAAAGTGATGTATCTTTTGTCCTTTTCCACCATGGGAATTTGGTTGTATCCCGAGTAGGCGTCCATGAAGAACAAAAGTTTGAAACTGGCGGAGTTATCTACTAACTTATTAATGCTAGGCAAAGGATAAGTGTCTCGGGAAAGTCCGGTTGAGGTCGGTGTAATCAATACACATTCTCCACTTTCCATTATGTGTTTTGACTAATACAATGTTGGACAACCAGGTTGTATACCTGGCTTCCGAGATAAAATTATCCTCTAAGAGGTCTTTTACAAGTTTATTTGCCACTTCAGTCTTCTCGTCATATTTCTTGCGCCGGTGTTGTGCTACCTCCCGAGCAGATGGGTCGATGGTGAGCTGATGGTAAGCGATCTCTGGGTCAAGGCCGAGCATGTCTGCGGAGTTCCAGGAAAATAAGTCAGCTTTGTTCTTCAAGCAAGTCTTTAGTTGTTCCTTTACCTCGGTTGGTAGTCCCGCGCCGATCCTGACTCCTCGGTTGGGGTTTTCCTCGAAGGTAATTACTTCGAATTCCTTATTTGGTGTTAGTAGCATAATGGTTGTAGAGGATGATCCCCCTGTTGAAACTAGAGTATCTTCTTCGCCTTCTTCTGGGATCCGGCTGTCAAGGTCGACAGTAAGAACCTGGAGTGTTAGCATCTTTCTGGGATTGCTTTCTTCGCTGGGGAGATCTTCGTCCCTTTCCCGTTTGACGATCTGCGGTGCTGCACTGATTAAAATTTTCCCTTTGGTAGCCACTTCGAAGCATTATCTTGCAGCCTCGATGTCCCCGTGTAGAGTGGCGACATGCCCCTTTTTAGTATAATACTTCATCTTAAGATGAACTGTGGAAGGGACGGCAATTTGTTTGGCGAGTGTCGGTCTTCCCAGGATGCATTGGTATAATGAGAAGCAGTCTATGACTAAGAACTGAGTCTTAATCGTTTTGGCAGCATCCTCTTCCCCAAACGTAACTTGGAGCTCTACGTATCCCTAGGTTTTAGTCGTGGCCCTGTTGAGTCCTTGTAGATCTGAACCTACATACGGGGACAGGTTCTTCTGGTTAAGTTTGAGGGTGCAGAATAGGCTGGTGTACATGATGTCCACCAAACTACCTTGATCGAAAAGGACTCGGCGGGCGTCAGTGTGGGTTAACCTGGCTCTGATAAGAAGAGGGGTGTGAGAGTTAGGGGAGCCTCTGGGGAGCTCTTCGTGGTAGAAATTGATTTGCTGGGAGCGTCCTCGGAATTTTTCGAGTGTTGACAGACGATCTGGACTACAGTTAATCAGTTGTTAGAACTTTCTCTTTACTGATCCTAGTGTGAGTTCATTGTATTTACCACAGGAAATAACCATTATGCTAGGGAAGGCCTCCCAGGGTCTGTGCATAGAAAAATATGCAAGCCCCTCGAGCCCGCTGGGGATGAAAAGTCCTCTAGTTGCGAGATAGACATGGCGACCAGATGGGGAGGGCTAGAAGACGAGGCTCTTGTATCTTTATTGGATTCCGAATTTTCTCCTCAGGGAGCTTCTCCTTTCTTCGTATATTGCTTTTGGTGTCCCTCTTTGATGAGAATTTCAATGGTGTCTTTCAAGTGGACGCAGTCTTCTATCATATGGTCGTGGCTGTAGTGGAAACGACAGTATTTGCTTCGACCGGTGTTGCTCTTTGAAGCTGTTGGCTTGGGGCAGACGCCACCTTGCTTGAATTCGGTGTTGATACATTCAGACATAATACATTCACAGGGAGTGGTTAACAGGGTGTATTCGGTGAATCAACCTGCAGGACCTTTGTAATCTCAAGGACGATCGTCTCGTCGCCTATCTCTGTCCCGCCTGGAATTTTCTGCTTCATCTTTCTTCGACACTCTGGAACTCTCTTGATCCCTCGAGTCTCTGGCCTTATACGCGACTTTCTTTTCTTTGTATTGAATATAGGATTGTGTCTGGCGGAGAAGTTTGGCTAAAGATCGAGGAGGGTTGATTCCTACTGCCTTGCGGAAGTCGCTTTTCGGTCTTAATTCCTTTTCTAGCAGATATTTTTTCATGTGGTCGGTTGTGCGGATTTCGACCGCTTCCTTAGTGAATCTGTCGATGTAATCACGAAGAGGTTCATCCCTATTCTGGATGATACCCTCAAGCGTAGCTTCGGATATTGGGTGGTGCTTAGAGGTAGTAAAGTTTCGGGAAAACTGCTCCTTAAGACTCCTTCATGACGTGATCGAGCCCTGAGGAAGGCTCTTGTACCAAACCATAGCCCATTTCCTGAGGGTGATGGGGAATAGCCTGTATTTGATTTATCTAGTGACATTGTGGTAGTGCATCATGGCCTTAATATTTTCTATATGGTCACCAGGGTTGGTGGTACCATCATAGAGAGCTAAAGGGGGAGGTTTCTCCAGCCCGCGTGGAATGCGGGTGTCCATGATTTCTTACAACAGGGGACCGCGTGCATTGTCTTCGTTGCTCGTGTTGGGTAACCTGATGAATGAATAACTGCATCCCTGGCTCCTGCTGCATTGAGGAGAATGTTCATGTTGGCTTCAGTGCTCTTCACGAGGATTTTCGGAAGGCCCGACCCTTTTGGATACTAGGGAGTGCCTGGATTTCTGATGAGGGATACGATCGTGCCTTCAGATGGTCTCGTGTCCATGCTTCTCTAGTTTGGACCGTTCTTTGACCAGAGAGATGCTTCTAGATTCGTTTCGACGACGCTTCTGAAGAGGGGAATGTGACCAACGAGATAGGCTGAGGGACCCCCGCGGGGGAGGTCGTTCTCCAATGGTGTTCTCCAGCATGTGGATTTTTTCTCCTTGTTGGAAAAGTAGATAGTTAGATTTGTTGAGGGCGGCGATGAGGGTTGCGGTGCATGGGTCAGCATCTTATGGGATGGTGATAGGCTCGTATACATGGTCGGAACTTTGAAAATGAGGCTTTACATTGTCAGGAGGTGTCGGTTTTCTGTCCCTGTGATCAGTTTCTCCAGCAGCAGCTCCGAGGATGGGGGTTTCGCCGCAACCCAAAATGGCGGCGATGGAATCTTGTTGGACGTCATTATGGTGGGAGACCATGACGATGAAGGTTCAAAGGGATAGCTTTGGTCTTTTGTTTAGAAAGATTGGGAAATCTTGGTTCAAAAAGATGGGGGAGCTGGAGTTCCCACAGATGGAGCCACTGATATGGAGTGATCAGAATGGATCGTCTTGGCCTTCAATGTTGGACAACAACAATGGTTGTAGAAGAGGAGGGGGTTGTACCTGCAAGGTACTTCGATGCCAAAGTAAGTGTGGGCTTGAGAGAAAGCAAGTACGGGTGTTTAGGTATGAGTTAGAATGATTAGAATACCTGACCCTCTCAAAAGAGATGGTATTTATAAGATTCCCCCCAGCGCGGGGCCAAGGTCTCCCATGTGACGAAATATCTAGTAGGCCAATAAGGGACTGCTAGGTGGAAGATCTAGCGCGTGATCTTTGACCTGGTCCAATTGTTTCTGTGACTTTCTAAAGGGCAGTTGGTCGCATGAACTGTCACACATGTGAGGGGCATGTCCCCAACGACTATACGCTCCAACGGCTATATTGTGCCCAACGACTATATTTTGCCAAACGGCTATATTGTGCCCAACGACTATATTTTGCCAAACGGCTATATTGTGCCCAACGACTATATTGTTCCCCCTGGTCATATTGGGCTTGGCCTTAAGCTGGACTGGATTGGGCCTTGTCCAGCGATAGGACATGTGCCAGTCCAGTTCAGAACAATTGTGAAGGTTGACTTTAAGAAGGCCTATGATTTTATTTCATGGGAATAGCCCATATACATCATGAAAGGATAGATTTTGGATGCAAATGTTGGATGCACGCATTAGTTTTCACTAGCTATATGTCTATACTTGTAAATGGTAGTCATATCATGGACTTCCAAATCTATAGAGAATTCCACCATGGGGACCCTCTATCCCATTTCTTGTTTATCCTAGTTGCTGAGGGCTTAGCAAGATTGGTAAGTAATGTGATGAGGTTGGGTAATTCCAAGGTTTTTAAATCAAGGAAGATTTACATTATCTGTTGCAATTCGTGGAAGATACCATAATCATTTGTGACGGCTCTTTGGAAAAACTTAGGTGTATCAAGGAAATGTTAAGAGGATTTGGATTAGCTTTGGACCTTCGTGTGAATCTCTACAAGAGCAAACTTTTTGGCATTAATTTGAAGGATAAGTTCTTGGAAGTAACTTCAAATTTATCATCTTATGGCATCAAATCAATCCCTTTTATGTTTCTTGGTGTACCGGTGGGTGAAAATCCAAAGAGGAAAAACACATGGAATCATATTTTGGAAAAACTTAGAAGAAGATTGTCATTGTGTCAAGGAAAGCAAATGTTTATTGAGGAAGGGTGGTTATGTTGAATGCAGTGCTAACAAATATTTCAATCTTTTATTTTTCATTCTTCAAACCTTCTAAAGCAATTGTCGCTACTGCGAAAATCGAGGCCGACAAGACAGAAGAGTCGCCACCGTGCGTTATTTATCCCAAAGGAGGGAAAGGGAACACTCAGAGAAAACCTCACGAAAAAGGTATAAGACAAGGTCATCGCAACCATTGTTTGGATTCGGGAGTCGGTTACGCAAGGGGAAGGTATTAGCACCCCTCACGTCCATCGTACTCGATGGGATCCACGATTGTTGTGTTTATCTGGCGGGTTTGTTACATCTATCTACGCTAAAGGTCTGGTCTGAAAAGAAAAGAAAATGACTCGGCAAAGTGTTGCACTTTATGCCTACGTATTCCCGTCTGGGAGAAATCAGAGTCAACGTAGTTCGCCTAACTACGGGTTACGGGGAAGGTTGCTCGCCAAGATATCGCATCTTGTGCCTACGTACTTTCACACAGCGCGAAAGATCATAGCAAACGTAGTTCGGGCTACGGAGAACACAGGTTTGTTCAGCATCTTTTATCCAAGTAAAGTTAACAATCAGTTCCAGCAGTTGGTGTTTGCAGCTCGATCCTTGGAGACTTAGGCATTACCGTTTGCGGTAGAAATGAAAGTTAACCGAAATTTCCTTTAAGAAAGGGCTTTCCTGATTAAGGGGTTCAAAAGGACAAAAAGGATTTGAATGTTTGTTTTTTAAGTCTTTTACGGAAGAAGTGAATTGAGTTCTGTTTGTAACTCGTGTTGCACTAAAGACTTGGACTTGAGAGTGAATGTGTCGCATGTCACCCAAAGGGTACCACACTAAACACTCGAGTTATGTGAGGGAAACCCTCCCACAACTCTTTCTCAAGTAGCATAAGGCTCGTAACGCACAACACATGTTAACCTTTATTAAGTGTTTTAATTGTATTTGAAGATGAGAAGAGAAACAGACTTTCTACAGGGAAACTTACTCGATCCTACAGTTATCATGCAATATTCGTCCTACGGTTGTGGTTAGAAGGGAAACTAACTAATGTTATCATGCATGGTTAGAATCCTAATGTCTGTCATAACTTCTCTTGAGTAAGAGAATTCAGAGTTCCTAGGGGAACATGGCAATGGAAACAACAGTAAACAGAAAAACTGTATAAGAAATTACTGTAAACAAATTGCTGTAAATAAAATGCATGCAATGCATCACATAAGCAGAAGGAGCCAAGCTCGACTTCTAAACAAGCAAGGCACAAAGGCCACAAACCACACAGGCAAGGGAGCTAGGCTCAACCAAATACCCGCAAGCAAAGCCACACAGTAAAAATACAAGCAGAGGCAGAAACTCAACCTCTAATGCAATACAAGCAAGGGGAGAAGCTCAACCCTTAGGATGCTCTTAGGCCTATGATCATCTACATGAAGCCTAAATCTAATGCAACACTCCAAGAAAATCATATCAATACAGTTGAACAAAAAGAAAACAGACAAACAGGGAAAACAAGCCAGCAATCTCCACAGCAGAGCAATCTTCTGATAGCAATCCAATCCAAAGTCTGTAACTGTTCTTCAAGTCCACCATTATCAAGAGAAGGAAAGGGATACTCCATCTTCAAACTTTAACAATGCACTCCACCAAAAATGAAGAGAATCAACAAGATGAGTATTTGATGATGGGAAGCAGAAAGGAAACCAAAGGAATTCCATCTGACACTCAACCAGTCATCAGAGAAAGGCATCCTCAAAAGTTATACTCATTGTAAAATGTCACACATCCCTCCAAAGGAGAGATGAGACTTTAACATGAGGACTTTGAATCATAGGATGGGAATGGAAGGTGAATGAAACCAACCATGTTTATTTGAAGGAAAAACTACTTCTAAAGCTCTCTCCTAAAAACCCTAATCTTATAAGCTACAAAAAGCTAACAAAAAGGAAAGAAAAGCTCCAAGCCAAGCTCCTCCAGCCACTCCACAAAAGCTGCATCATGTCCATGATATCCTCCCATAAGAACCAGAAGCCCAACATGCAAGAAAAGCCCACTTTGAGTCCATTCCAAAACTATCACCAAAGTTGAAACACCAAATGAACAATCAACTTGAATATTCTAACTAAAATAGAAAATCACATCCTAAAAATCTAATTATTTTTCTATGGGAACATACATTTGTTAGTGATCTATAGTTCAAAAATCAGGACCTAATTCAATTTCTAAGTCCTCTAATAAAATCCTAAGTTGAAAGGTATCACTAAAGAGATCCACTAAAGAACACTCCTAAACAACTACCCTAAAATCCTATTTAAAATGATCTAAAAATCATAACAAAAATCAGACAATACCAACAACATGTATATAACCAGCATGTAAAATCTCAAGATCAAAATCAGAAGTACGGATGAGAAATAAAATGAACAAAATCAGCACACAATTATCACATTATTAAAAACACATTGTAAAAGAAAATATGAAATAAATGGAAAATGCATGTAAAATTAAAATAAAAAGCATGATAAAACCCTAAACATCTCAATCTATATCCACAAATTTTTCCAAAATTTATTACCAACATTTACTATTTTTAATGAATTAAATCTAACAAGCATTAAAACAAAAAAATAAAGAAAAATGAATGAATTAAATGCAATTAATATGAGATGGGCCTGGGAGGTGTAAACAGAAACAATCCAAAGTGAAAATCCACGTGGGCCTCACGCACAGGGGTGTAATTAGCGACTTCAACAAAGCCCGGTGGATTCATTTAGCAAAACGACGGCGTTTTGGTCCTGTACGCGTGGCGCGATCGCGTGCGTCCGCTGCATGGACAAAGTCTTCCATCTTCATTCGATCGGACGGCGTCCGAGTTATCTTCCTCAATTCAAATTTTCTGCACTCGTGAACAGTGCCTGCGCTACAGTACCGGCCGGCCATGGACATGAATTTTCCGGCGACTTTCAACAACCATAACTCTCTCAATATTCAACCAAACGCCATGGTTCTTGAACGAAAATTGTGGAAAATTTCACGAGGATTGCAATTATACCACTTAATCACGCTAAAACCTCAAGACTAGGGAAATCTACATCTCAACCGAAAATGGATCAATCCCTAATTTGTCACTAAACCTTAATTTTTCTGTCCAGAAATCATCTATACCTTAATTGCAACCTAACCACATGAATCTAAGCTACTAAAAACGCATGAATTGAGAGAAATTTCGAGAAATGGAAACCTGGTTTTAAGCTTCGATTGTGGTGGTTTCAGACCTCAATTCTCCTCCAACAAGTGCAGAAAGCTTCAATGGTTGATGATAGACGTTTCTTGATCACCAATTCTTGTTGTAATACTCTGAATCTCTAAAACCGAAAATCCACTTTCAAGCTTTTTCACCAACTTGCTCCAATGGCTTCTCTCTCTGTTCAGCTCCAATGAATCACCAACCTCTATCCAATTTCGTTTTTGAACATTTATAGATCACAAAGGAACCTTCTAGAGGCCCAATCCAAGCCCAATCCAAAAATCCAAATCCAAAATTTTCTCCAAAAATTTGATTATGGCAAGCTCAAATTTTTCTCAATTCCTTGCATGGGAAGCTTCTAGTAGCTTTCATAATCCCCTTGGAATAGATTCAGATCAGCTAGAGCTTCTAACTTGCCTTTGTGAATGATTTCTTGTGATGTTGCTTATTTGTGAAGAAACATGTCAAAACACCATGAATTATAGGTCAATTGCAAATTCTAAAATTGCCAATGTTTCTAAATCATCATTTCCGATCAAATTGAGTGGTCATTTGGCATATTTTGTGCACATAACAATTTATTTGAATTTCCCACCAAATAAGGCCTATAATTTCTCTTCTTTCAAAACCACTTCAAGCCAATCTTTGATATGAGCCAAACCAATTCACTATGAGCTCTTGGTTGATCTAAAAACCATATTTTGAGCAAGTTCCATGTTGAACAAAATTGCATTTGAGATGTGCAAGTTGGAGATTTTGACCTATAATTGAAAATGGCCTATAATCTCACTTTCCCAAAATACCCCTAACTTGTAAACCTCACAACTTGAGTTCTACATATCAGATGGAAGACTTATAATACAATTTGGAAAGTTAAGATCATGAGGAACAACTTTCATGTTCACCAAAAGGTCAGGTGAAACCTCCTTCTAGGTCAAAAATAGCTTGGAAGTCAGATGATTTTCACAGACAAGTTTCAGATGCATCTAAGGACCTGTAACTTGTTTGGACCATAACTTGAGTTCTATAAATCCAATGGAGGACTTATAGTACTCAAATTAAATCTATTAATATCCTCTACAACATTTATATGGGGGCCAAAGTCATATGAGGCTTGCATCTTGACTTACATGGCTTGGAAATTTGGTACTAAATAGGGGATTTTACCCTAGGAACCCTGACTTAGCAACTCCAACCACTCTTGATTCTTCTCAACTTGATATTGAAACAATCTCTCATGTGCCTCATCATATCCTTTCATGATCTCAATGACCTAGAAGTAGGCTTTGATCTTCTTCAATTGCTCATTTTGTCCTAGTATCAACCAGATGAAACCCTAGTGACACCAACTTCCACTGTGACTCTTGTACTTGCTACAAACATTTGACTGAGCTCTGTCTTGATCCTCTAGGAACTCCATGAACTCTATCCATATACTCTATACATTATCAATGCTTTACAACCCTCTGATGATCTTCAAATGGCTCCAAGTTAGGAGATTAACCCCATACCAACAGATGAACTTCTTGGGAAACCAACCCTCTTCCTGATGATTATGATGACTTCTCAAACTTGCATAAGATCTCTAGATAGGCTCCATACTTGATCCCCTGTAAAATGAACAATGCTATGCTATGCAAATGTTAGATTAATTCAATGCTAATGCAGTGAAACATAAACCAAGTAAGAAAAGGTTAGGCAAATTTTGGGGTGCAACAGCAATCATTCAAGAAATTGTGGATATTCGACACACTTTTTTGTGAGATGGTAAAAAATATAAGAAGAAGATCAATTGGTTTTGTTGGCTCAATGTTTGTAAGTTATAGAAAGAAGGAGGTTTAAGCGTGGAACATTGCAAAAAGTTTAACCTATCTCTTTTTTAGCAAATAGAAGTGGAGAATTTTGAATGAATATAACTCTATTTGGTCTGATTTACTATCTTGCATGTATGGTGATATTTAAGCCAAAGTCATTGACATTGCATCTCCAGCTAATGAAAAAAGACTCTCTATGGTGGAAGGATTAGAGAATGGTATAAACATAAAATTTTGGAAGCACAGGTGGTTGAGGTCAATGTCATCAAGTCATCAGTTTCCAAACCTCTACTCGGGCTTAAATTCAGATGATCCCAAAGTGATATATACGGGGATGTGGAATGACGATTCCTGGTCCCTGGGATTTTGAAGTGCGAGTGTCTGACCAATCTGATGAAGAATAATGTGAGTTGAAGGAGTTGCTTGTGATTTTGCAGGATATGCATCCTTTACTTGATGTCAAGGATGTGTTTGTATGGTGGAGGATCAACAAGGGCTTCTATGTCAAAATCAGTTATGCAAGACATCTGGAAGTTTGTTTTAGATATAGTTGTATGGATGAAGGAGTGCTTAGAACTTTGGATTCTTTATGTAAGATAAAGGTTCTAATTAAATTGCATCTATTTGGTTTGAGACTTCTGATCAATAGATTACCAACTAAAATTGAGCTTGCAAGGAGATGGGTCCTTCAAGGAAGTCACAACTTTGCATGTCCTTTTGTTTCAATGCAGAAGAAAATTTAATTCTTTTGTTTATTAAATGACCTGAGAGCATCAAAGTATGGAGGAAGGTTTGTGATTGGCTTTGTTTAGATGTTGTCATGCCCCAAATTTGTCCTGCCCATGTACAACCTTCATTTTCGTAACCATTTTTCAGAAAATCCAAAAAAAATATGTGTAGCTTCTGCTTGCTCAGGATGTCATAAGGTTGAGGCAAATTGAATCGAGGATCATGTAAGGTTTGTCAGTACGAATGTGTGGGTTGAAGTATCAGTCATTGGCAGTTAATCTAATTCATGGTGGGAGGTTGAAATTCACTGGTGATCCAAATGAAGTTGACTTGAATTGTGCAAATTATGAATTATTTTTGGAGAAGTTTGAAGTGGTTATAAATTTTAATCACGGATTTGGAGATTTATTTTGCAGATGTAAGGCCTATCCATGTTCCTAAAATAAATTTTGATTGCCATTTGTTATCCATTTCACATCCACGTCCATAACCCATAGATATCCATTTGCCCATTCATATTACAATTTCCAAACTCCTTTTTTTTAATTCATTATCCACTTCTAAACCAATTCTATCCATAACCTTTTATCATTATCTCAAAATCCCCTAAATATTTGTTATATTATTATCTTTTAGTTTTATCCATTTTTTATATTATTTTTTATTCGATTCTAAACCATATTCATTTTCTAAATAACCATTTAATATCCATATATTAATCCAAATCCACAAGACCATTTATCATATCACATTAACCAAATAGTCTTTTTTAGAGATAAAAATTCATGGAAGAATGCCAAAACTATTCATAAAAACACACACATTGGACTAAGATTCAACCAAGGCCCATTTACATTTGTGAAAATCTATTTCAATACAAGCCAAAAGTATGAGGCTGCCTGTACAGACCTCTCTACGTACGTAATATAAGAAAATGACAAAGGAAAAAGGGTACGATCCCTGTGACAAAAAAAAGAGGTAAAATAATATCACCCCTTCTATCATGGGCTGCGTTCAAACGGCTACTTGCTATGAACATCATGCCACAAACGAAAGTTACGCAACCACGGATTCCCCAATGGTGCGACCATTGATAACCATCAAAACGTAGTAATGTCAAAAGGGGCGAAAAACTCACCAAAACGGTACCTGCTAAAAGCAACATGACCTGCAAAAAAACGAAATGCAACATCAACTTTAACCACTTTCCAAAGTCATCAAAACCATTAGCCTGGCCAAGAAAAGAATACAACACAACAACCAACAGCTCAATTGTGCGACCACAAGACAACCCGTTGCGAATGGTACAATTTTCACCAGACTGTGAATCGTACGACAAGGTTACCACCTGCCAATACCTATGCACAAGGCACAACATTAGCAGGGCAGAGAATCAGAGGCCTGTCTTGAAAAGGATTTACCAGAAATAACAGAAAGAAAAAAAAAGAGGGGAGAAATGTCCTTCAAAAAAATTTCCTCAACCCACTCCTCTTAAAAAAATAAGGAGACTTCTTTCCCTTTAAAAATCCCTCTCATTGTGCGATTACCAAGGAGGGAGAGAGGGCATTTTTTTCCCGAAACTCCAACCCACCTTAAACCCTTGTTCCATCCAAATCTTCTCCTTAAAAACTCAAATCACCCACCTTCAACTCAAACTCTCAACACCATAGTCGACCCGTTTCCATTGAACCCAATTTTTCTTTTATGTTTTAAATCTTCCCCAAACCTTTTCAACCCTCTCAAAACCCGTTTAGGTCCAGAACAGAATCAGAAGGAGAAGAGGTAGAAATCCACAACAAAAATCAAATAAACTGAGATTGCTTCTCACTGGTTGTTGAACGAAGACGAAGTGAAAAACGATTGAAGCCGCAAACAAACCAAGTGCGAGCCAAAAGACGGACGAAGTGAGGTCGAAAGTTTTAAAACAAAGTCGCAAGAAGGTTGAGACGAAATGAGCTTCGTTTTCTTTTCCGCGTGTTGATCCACTCTGTTTTCACCTTTTTCCATTTATTGGGTTTTTATGGAGATATGGAAAGGATTGGTAATCAAAAGAAGTGATACTTGATGCCTTTTGTCTTGTTTTTTGTTTTATTTTTAACATAAGTTTTTTTTGCTGCCATTCGTTTCATCAAACAGGGGTATATTAGGATTAGATGATGAGCTTTAATTCTAGCCCATATGGCTCCAATTTAGGGCCACTCACCCATGATCCAACTCCACCGTTTTTGGCAGTTGTGTTTTTGTAGAGAGGGGATGGGCTGTTAAAGCCTAGATGATCCTCATATATTTTCTTACCACCTTTTAAATTCCAGCACGATCCCTCTATTTGTGTATTTTCTAAGTTCTTTTTTTCCTTTTTTTTTGAGTTTTTTCTTTAAAATCACTATTGTTCATAATTTTGTTAAGTTTTCCTTTTTTTTTTATATATTTTTGCCAAATGTTATTTGATTTGTCTAAGTTATATCTTGACTATATTTTGGTCATTACTTCGTATTTACCTTGATTTTCTTTTTTTCGATTTCAACTTTATTTCATTCTTCGGTCAATGACGAAATCTTAAGAACTATTATCGGTCAAATTATTGATTTATAATAGTTTATTTGAGACTCTTTTTATTTTTCTATCTCATTTTTTTTTCATTTTCATTTTCATTTTATTTTTCGGACTGATGAAGTCTCTGATTCGTAAAGGTTATTTTTTCGAAGTAGTTAAAACCTTCATTATTTCAAATCTAAAGAAAATGACCATTTGGGTCATTTTCTCTACTTTGGGATCGTGAGAGTTTCCTTTGGTTAGATAACATGAAGTTTGCGATTAAGACGAGGTTTAAACTTTATTTTCAAATTTCATCTCGGTTTTATTCAATTTTCAAGTGGTCAGTGAAGTTTTTGCATTCGTAAATGTCGACTTATCAAAGTCGCTGATCTTCATTATTTCAAATCTGTAGAAAATGATCCAAATGATTACTTTTTATACTTTGGGATCATGAGAGATTACCTTTGGTTAATCGACGCTAGTTTATGACTAAGACGAGATCTCACTCCTTTGGACCTTTTCCATTTCACTAATTATTAACCTCCGACTTACATTTCTGTTAATATTTCACTCTTTTTATATTCCCGCACATATTTTTCTGTTTACATTTTCTGTTGATGTTATCTTGTCCATTATCTTGTTCATATTATCTTCATTATGCATATTTCAACCCGTCATATTATACATACTGTCATTTAACCCTTCCCTTGTTTATGTCATTCAAAATACCAAAAACATGATGAAATTGTCAAAACCTCATAAACCCTAGTTTGGATATTTTGTCTAAACTCTTTCCCATTAGCTTAGCTTAGGACACCTCGCACACACACGGCTTTCTCTTGGGGTACTTCACAATGAGACCATTTATTTCTCGCAGTCCCTTGTATTTTGTATGTATCCCTTTCCCGTTACATGTAATAGCTTAGTTCTTTTCATGCTTGCTTGCTAATTACTAAGAAAGATAAAAGCGAATTAGTTTAGATCATATTTTCAAAATAAAGAACAAATAAGGCTTGATCCAACGTCAAGCTATTTTTCAAACTCTTTTCAAATTGAATCATCCTAGGGTTTCTCATCCTCTTTCATCTCTCTTCCACCACATCACTAAACCTTATATGTTTTTACCCTCATAAGTCAATTGCCTCGCCCATCGCTATCAACCTACCACATTCATTTCACTAACTTTTCTTTCTAAACTTCTTCTTTTACAATTCTTCTCCTAAAACCTCGGTCCCGTACCGAGTGCATTTTCAAAACTCTTTTCTTGATAAAACTTGAATGGTCGTGGAGTGGTTAGGCGTAGGCCTTCTCCTATCCCGAGTGCTTGACATTACCTTTAGGGTTCACTGTCGTAAAGCGCTTACTAGTCAAGATCAAAAACACTTTTAATAAGAGAATGAAGTTCTCTTTGTATTGAACTAAAGAGAGAGGATTAAGTGCAGACTTCTTCCTCTCCGAGCGTCAGGATACTCACTGTAGAGTGTATGGTCTCGATACTCGTCTTTCAATATGAAGACCTAACTTCGTTTGCCAAACCTTTTCACAATAAATATTTGAGATAAAGAATTGGGTACTACCCGTAAGGGGTTATTATCCGAGGACCTATTTCAACCATAAAAATAACCTCCACCAATCAAACGTGACATCTTGCCTCGAATGGCGAAAATTAATCTTTCAAAAAGGATATGTTACGCCCGTTCTACCGCAAACAGGTAACACCTAAGACTCCACAAGCGAGCAGCAATACACCTAAACTACTAGAATGCACACGATAGCATCATCCAACAAAAACACCAGTTAACCATAGGCCGAACTACGGATGCTCTGATTCTCCACTTCTTTTAAGTGAAGATATGTAGGCACAAGGGCCCCAATCCTTGTCGAGCATACTTCTATTTTTATCCGTAGTCCTCCGAACTACATTGCCTCTGACTTTCTCATAACTGTTGAGAATACGTAGGCCTAGGACCGTGAGGTCCTACCGAGTCTCTTATTCCCCCTTATCTCTCATTTCCATATTTCTAACCTTCTTCTCTCCCTCTAGGAACACTCTTTAAAGCATACCTTTTAGCAAATATTTTCACACATAGACAAACAAATGGTTCCCATAGAGTACGATGGATGCGAGGGGTGATAGATTATACCTTCCCTTTGCATAACCGGCTTCCGAACCCGTTCTCTTGGTTGCGAGACCATCTTATTCGTTCTTTTCTTAAGGTTTTCTAGATGTTTTCCCCTCCCCTCATAGGATAAATAAATTTCAATGGCGACTCTTCTATCTTTCTTCTCGCCTTCTCCGTCGTTGCATTTGTCGAGTGGCGCCAGCTGGCGACTCTGCTGGGGAAACCTAGCAAGCCAAACCTAGTTTGTTTGTCGTGTTTGTGTTTTATTTGCTTTTATTGTTTGTGCTTTATTCTCTAATTGTTGGGTTCATGGAGGATGGTTTGTGAGGATAAAAGCTTTCTACCCGAGCTTTTTAAGTATACATTAAGTTAGGAGGTGGTTTCTTTCTGATTTGCGAGACTTAGGACTAGTTGAGTTGGTTTGAATTCCACCGCTCAGATGAGACCCCTTTGGGATGATTATGTCTTACGAGTAGTCGTAATGGTGTCTTTATTTCCGACCTGGGAGTCCGTGACTCTGAGGACCTTTTGTAGAACCTTATTCCAAAGGTTACTAAGACATAACTCTATGTTCATCCTTTAAAAGGAGTACCCTCTTACGAATCATCGTTATGATAGAAAACTCTTGAGGGTTAGTGCATGAGACTTTGCTTAAAACCTTTGGGATACCCCTATTATAAACCAATAGATTGCCCACCTGAGGTGAGGGATATCTTGTTATATTGTCATGCGGGATCTGTTACCTTAATCCTTGTTGTTGATCTATTCTCGTGTGCATCCATAACATTGCATTTGCATAAGCATCTCTGCATCATTTTGCATTTTCTTCTCTAACCAGAATACCAAGAGCTTACCCATCCTCTATTTGAAACCCGCAGTTGATTTCTTGACACTCCCGTTGAACTTATGAGAGCTGTGAAGCATTTGAAGCAAGTGGAATGTAGACGTCTTGAAAGGCCACTCAGACAAAGCAACCTGAGGTAGCTATGCCAGAGACAAACCGCCAGAATGTTGGTTCCCCACCAGGATTTACTTGACGACTAATCCACTGTATGGTCTTCTTCCAGATGACCATCCTTCGCAAGTAAACATTCCTACTCGACCCCAGAGGATGCCACTGACTGATCTCATGAAAGAAAAGCTTTGTGCCCTTGAGGAGAGACTTCAAGCTATGAAAGTGCATGATACACCCGACCTCGATGTTGCAGATATGTGTCTAGTACCAGACCTGGTGATTCCTACGAAATTCAAGGTACCCAACTTCGAGAAGTACACAGGCTTTAGTTTCCCGAAGTGTCATTTGGTGATGTTCTATCAAAAAATGACCTCCTACACTCATTACGATAAGCTGATGATTCATTGTTTTCAAGACAGTCTAAGTGGGGCATCATTAAATTGGTACTTGGATTTAGAAAGAAGCCATATCCAATCATGGAGGTACTTAGCTAGCGCTTTTCTAAAGCATTACCAGTTCAATCTGGACATTCCTCCCATCCGCATGCAGTTACAAAGCCTATAAGAATGGAAATGAATCTTTTAAAGAATATGCACAGCGGTGGAGAGAATTTGCAGCAAGAGTACAACCACCACTCACGGACAGGGAATTGATTGACATGTTCATAAGTAGTTTGCATGGCTCTTATCTTGAAAGAATGGCTAGCTGTGCACCACCAAGTTTCTCTGATCTTGTGATAGTAGGAGAACGCGTCGAAAGCTATCTTAAAAGCAGACAAATCCAGGATGCCTCAAGGAGCCAGGCCAATTAGATTGAATCTTTCGACGATTTCCATGAGGAAGATAAGAATGAAACCAATGCATTCATAACAAACATTGAGTATTCTTATGGTGTACCAGCAAAACTCTATGGTCCCTAGTATGCTCAACATGCATCATTTCCAGTGCCATGTTATCCTTATGGGCAACCAGCCATGCCTAAAGCTTCATCCCATAAACCATGGATTACACCTCATTTGAATCAACGAGCTCGTGGCCGAAGATATCAGTGCCAGGATCAGCCTAGGCCTAGCAACAACTTGGAAAGAAGGATGTTCCTCTTCACCTAGTCCCTATGTCACACAGTCATCTTTTGCCACATCTGATTCAAAACTCATTGGTGGAGCCCAAGACTCTTAAGCCTGTGCCAGAACCTTACCTTCCTGGGTACAATCCCCATGTTCAATGTGGATATCATGGAGAATCCATGGGACATTCAACCAAAGATTGCAAAGCCTTCCAAGCTAAAGTGCAACAGTTGATTGACAAAGAGTACATTTCCTTTCCAAAATGAGGTTTGGTTGTTCATGTCAACCTCTCAGCTGTCTAAGCTCAAAGATTCCAAGGGTCATCTCCAAAAGCCGGTGGTCCAAACAGACAGACGCCCTCTTGGCAGTCCTTGGGCGCTTTTATCATTTGCATTTGTGGTTTATTTTCTGTTAATTGCTACTTATTTTTAAACATTGATGTTTTGAATGGTAATATTAATGAAGTGATTATGCACTTTCTGAGTTAATCATGTCGTATTCGCTCATTTTTCTTATTTATTGTGAAGCATAGACACATACACCTTTTATCCACTCCACTTCATTGTTGTTGTTTCAGCAAAGATTGGAGGGAGGATGATGAAAACGAAATACTCCTAATTGTAAAATGTATGCTTTCATACCGAATCTCGTCAATGATGTACAAGCATTGTTTCAAATCCCCTAAACACTAGAGATATAAGGAGTTAATCCCTAGTCAACCACTTTGAGCCTAGAAGTAGCAGTTTCCTTCGGATATTTAGACACTTACACTCAACCTGGGGCAGGGTAGTGTTCAGCTAATTAAATTCCGCACTTGAATCAACAAAGCAAAATCCATGACGGTTGTTCATCAATAACCCATGACACGACAGTCACAATCCTCCAACAAAATCAAAAAAAAATCAAAAGCCTGCTAGGTCAAGCAAAGTCAAACACCTCCAAGGGGACTTAGGCAAAAATCAGGGCTATCCCGATGGATCTGACAAGCAAAATCAATCCATGCAAAATTTAGGGATCAAAAACAAAACAAAAGAGGTCCTCAAAACCATCAGGAAAATCAAAATAAGATTCAGTGGCCACCCAAATCGAAAGGGTCACTGACATCCATCAAAAAAACCAAATAAGGTGACTGCCACGTCAGGAAAAAACCTTGAACCATCAAGCTTACACCATCAAGGTAAACATATGCAGAATTAACTGAACGTAGGTATGGAGATCATCGTGAAGAAGGGGTGGGTACAAATCATACTTTGAACCTAATATCCTTTGTTTTATAACCATGAACCAGACCATGCTACAACCCTCGAAAGACCTAATTGAGGTGAGGTTTATTCTGAAAGCATATTATCGCAAGGTTGTGTAAACTGACTCCTCACATATTTTCTACTCATCAGCATCAGTGTCATTATCCTTGCTATATCTTTTACACCAATCAAGTTAGCACAACTTTTAGACTAAAGGTTCATTCGTCTCACTATTACGACACTTAATAAATGAAATTTATTTCAAAACTTTCATGAACTTCATTTTAAGATTACCATTCATGAACAAACAATTTTAATTACAAGTCAGTAGTTGACATCGAGGAAATTCCAACAAGGGGCAATTAGACAGGACTGGATCTTTTAGCAGTCTGGATCAGAATCAAGTATGCTTTGTCGCCCTACGGATCTGAGGCATTGACATCCAACAAGTATGGAATCAGTCAGTCCAAGGCAAACCCCCAAGCATCAGTTTGATTATGGGGCAAGTCATTCAAGAACCGGTTGATCGGAAGTGAATCATCTCGAGATTCCATCAATTAGGGGCAGGTCGCTCAGAGTTTCTTTGAGTTGAGGACCAATCCCTCTAGTGTTCATTTAGGACAAGTTAAGTCGTTTCGACGCTCTTTCCAGAGGCAAGCTACCTCAAGAGTATATTGAAGTCAACCACCGTGAGAGTCGGTTAAACAAGGGTGAATCCTTTCATGATGCAAATTCTAGGGCAAGCCATCTCAAGGTCGTCTCATGGAAAGCTACTTTCTTTTCAAGATGAACTTTCCCAAAGATCATACTGGGGCAAGTTGAACTACACTGGGGCAATTTACACAAGCAAGTTCATTTTTTCAGCAACTATTGAGTTCAAGACGGGTGTCAGGGAATCGTGCCACCACCTCATCCAATAACCTTAACCTTCAGAAAAGACCTTGTTAAGGTAGAGAATCCCTTCCATTTCTGAGAATTTTTCTTACTCTTGCATCCCATCATTGGATTTTTCATCCCACAGCTTGAACCTGTCACCTGTCAGAACTTTGTAACCAAAATCACTTCCAAAGTCCAGTTCTCGTCTGGAAAACCTTCAAACCAGTTCTCGTCTGGTAAACCCTTCAGTAAATATCAGTTCCAGTCTGGTACATGTCAGCTTTTTAACCAATTCTCGATTGGTCACCCATTCTTTAGCCCATTGTTTAACCAGTCCTCGTCTGGTAAACACAATTTCAAAGTCCAATTCTCGTATGGCAAACCAAAAAGTCAGTTCTCGTCTGACAACTTAACCTTTCGCCACCAGTTCTCGTCTGGTAGTCTATCCTTCGAATATCAGTCCTCGTCTGGTAGTTCACTACCTAAAGTCTGATCCGCATTGGCAACTACCACAAAACCGCCATGTCGGCACCTGTATTTCCAATTACCCGTCTATAATTATATGCATCATACGCATCACATTCGACTTCATAATCATCTTGCATCATATGCATACCCAGAATCATATCATACTTCCCCATTTCTTGCATCTCCGCGCGTCAGCATTTGCATTTGCATTTCCATTCGTTATGGAAATCATTATCATCAAGCATTAGCATGTGCGAGCTCGGGTTCAAGTTTAATCTCAGATATTTCCAAGATCATCAGCCCAGTTAGAGGCATGTCTTGCAAGACCGTGGGCGTTCCCCACGGAATTGTGCAACCTTTTTGTCAGACAAATTCAAGAACTTCAAAGTAATCATCAGCCTAGTCATGGGCATTTTTGCAACACTGTGGGTTTCCCCCACAAAATTCAAGATCATCAAAGCAAGATTTAGCCCAGTCAGGGGCATCTTTTTCAAGACCATGGGTGTTCCCATAACGTATTTCAACCTCGTGGTTGATCAGATCTTCAAATCAACATACAGCCCAGCCAGGGGCATGTCATTCAAGACCATGGGCGTTCCACATGAAATTTATTGCAACTGTTTGTTATCAAGACTATGATCCCCAAACAAGTCAGCGGGTGTTCCTTGTTGATTCATCTCAATCCAATCTTCCTCTTGGGTGTCCCCTAATGGGTTGTCTCCAACAGACTTGACCTTTTGTCAATTGTCTTGCTATAATCCTTTTGGTGATAGTTGAACCCGTCAGTTCAGTATAACCTGCATCCTTTTGGTGTTGGCTACCTTCAAAATTGGGAAATTATTATCATCCTTTTGGTGGTAGTAACTTCTAAGTTTCGCTCGATCATCCTTTTGGTGATGGGTCTGACATCCTTTTGGTGTCATGACATGCGAATTTTCTTCATTATCCTTTTTGGTAATGGATTCCCTACATCCTATTGGTGTCAGGGTTATGTTTTTTTCGCTCCATCATCCTTTTGGTGATGGGTCTGTCATCCTTTTGGCGTCAAGACATTCGAACGTTCTCCATTATCCTTTTGGTAATGGATCTCCTACATCATTTTGATGTCAGGATTGTGCTTGTTTCGCTCCATTATCCTTTTGGTGATGGGTCTGTCATCCTTTTGGTGTCATGACATGCGAATGTTCTCCATTATCCTTTTGGTAATTGATCCCCTACATCCTTTTGGTGTCAGGGTTATGCTTGTTTCGCTCCATCATCCTTTTGGTGATGGGTCTGTCATCCTTTTGGTGCCAGGACGTGCGAATATTCTCCATTATCCTTTTAGTAATGGATCCCCTGCATCCTTTTGGTGTCAAGGTTATATGAGTTTTCTCCATCATCCTTTTGGTGATGGGTCTGTCATCCTTTTGGTGTCAGGACGTGTGAATGTTGTTTGTTTCGCTCCATCATCCTTTTGGTGATGGGTCTGACATCCTTTTGGTGTCATGACGTGCGAATGTTCTCCATTGTCCTTTTGGTAATGGATCCCCTACATCCTTTTGATGTCAGGGCAGTGTGTATGAGTGTACTATCATCCTTTTGATGATAGGCTTGTCATCCTTTTGATGTCAAGTTTTCTCTATTATCATCCTTTTGGTGATAACAACCTTTGCAAGATATCCAGTATTTCATTTCCCAAGCATTTTCCTTCTTTTCGGACAAATTCAGGGTCTTTTATATCTAATCATCATCTACCTTAAAAGAATGAATGTCGTAGCAGTTCATCTTACTCGGTTTAAGTCAATTAGATAGGGGCATCTGTCATACCCCAAAGTTGTTCTGCCCATGTACAACCTTCATTTTCGTAACCATTTTTCAGAAAATCCAAAAAAAAATGTGTGGCTTCTGCTTGCTCAGGATGTCATAAGGTTGAGGCAAATTGAATCGATGATCATGTAAGGTTTGTCAGTACGAATGTGTGGGTCGAAGTATCAGTCATTGGCAGTTAATCTAGTTCATGGTGGGAGGTTGAAATTCACTGGTGATCCAAATGGAGTTGACTTGGATTGTGCAAATTATGAATTATTTTGAAGACGTTTAAAGTGGTTATAAATTTTAATCACATATTTGGATATTTATTTTGCAGATGTAAGACCTATCTGTGTTCCTAAAACAAGTTCTGATTGCCATTTGTTATCCATTTCACATCGACATCCATAACCCATAGATATCCATTTGCCCATTCATATTACAATTTCCAAACTTCTTTTTTTTTTAATTCATTATCCACTTCTAAACCAATTCTATCCATAACCTTTTATCATTATCTCAAAATCCCCTAAATATTTCTTTTATTATTATCTTTTAGTTTTATCCATTTTTTAATATTATTACTTATTCGATTCTAAACCATATTCATTTTCTAAATAACCATTTAATATCCATATATTAATCCAAATTCACAAGACCATTTATCATATCGCATTAACCAAATAGTCTTTTTTAGAGAATAAAAATTCATGAAAGAATTCCAAAACTATTCACGAAAACACACACATTGGACTAAGATTCAACCAAGGCCCATTTACATTTGTGAAAATCCATTTCAATACAAGCCAAAAGCATGAGGTTGCCTGTACAGGCCTCTCTACGTACATAATACAAGCAAATGACAAAGGAAAAAGGGTACGATCCATGTGACAAAAAAAAGAGAGGTAAAATAGCATCACCCCTCCTATCATGGGCTGCGTTCGAACGACTACTTGTTGTGAACATCATGCCACAAACGAAAGTTACGCAACCACAGACTCCCCAATGGTGCGACCATTGATAACCATCAAAATGTAGAAATGTCAAAAGGGACGAAAAACTCACCAAAACGGTACCTGCTAAAAGCAACATGACCTGCAAAAAAATGAAATGCAACATCAACCATAACCACTTTCCAAAGTCATCAAAACCATTAGTCTGGCCAAGAAAATCACACAACACAACAACCAACAGCCCAATTGTACGACCACAAGACAACCCATTGCGAATGGTACAATTTTCGCCAGACTGTGAATCGTACGACAAGGTTACCACCTGCCAATACCTGCGTACAAGGCATAACATTAGCAAGGCAGAAAATCAGAGGCCTGTCTTGAAAAGGATTTATCAGCAATAACAAAAAAAAAGAAGAGAGATGGGAGAACTGTCCTTCAAAAAAATTTCCTCAACCCACTCCTATTCAAAAATAACGAGACCTCCTTCCCTTTAAAAATCCCTCTCATTGTGCGATTACCAAGAAGGGAGAGAGGGAATTTTTTTTCCCGAAACTCTAACCCACCTTAAACCCTTGTTCCATCCAAATCTTCTCCTTAAAAACTCAAATCACCCACCCACCTTCAACTCAAACTCTCAACACCACAGTCGGACCCGTTTCCCTTGAACCCAATTTTTCTTTTATTTTCTAAATCTTCCCCAAACCCTTTCAACCCTCTCGAAACCCATTTAGGTCCAAAACAGAATCAGAAGGAGAAGAGATAGAAATTCATAGCAAAAGTCAAATAAATTAAGATTGCTTCTCACCGGTTGTTGAACGAAGATGAAGTGAAAAACGATTAAAGCCGCAAACAAACCAAGTGCGAGCCAAAAGATAGACGAAGTGAGGTCGAAAATTTTAAAACGAAGCCGCAAGAAGGTTGAGATGAAATGAGCTTCGTTTTCTTTTCCGCGTGTTGATCCACTCTGTTTTCACCTTTTTCCATTTATTGGGTTTTTATGGAGATATGGAAAGGGTTGGTAATAAAAAGAAGTGATACCTGATGTCTTGTGTCTTGTTTTTTTTTTTTAAATAAGTTTTTTTGCTGCCATTCGTTTCATCAAATAGGGGCATATTAGGATTGGATGATGGGCTTTAATTCTAACCCATATGACTCCAATTTAGGGCCACTCGCCCATGATCCAGCTCCACCGTGTTTGGCAGCTGTGTTTTTGTAGAGAGGGGATGGGATGTTAAAGCCTAGATGATCCTCATATATTTTCTTACCAACTTTTAAATTCCAACACCATCCCCCTATTTGTGTATTTTCTAAGTTCTTTTTTTTCTTTTGTTTTTAGAGTTTTTTTTCTTTAAAATCACTATTGTTCATAATTTTGTTAAGTTTTCCTTTTTTTATATATTTTTGCCAAATGTTATTTGATTTGTCTAAGTTATATCTTGACTATATTTTGGTCATTACTTCGTATTTAGCTGGATTTTTTTTTCGATTTTAATTTTATTTCATTTTTCGGTCAATGACGAAATCTTAAGAACTATTATCGATCAAATTATTGATAGATAATAGTTTATCCGAGACTATTTTTATTTTTCTATCTCATTTTCTTTTCATTTTCATTTTCGTTTTATTTTTCGGACCGATGAAGTCTCTGATTCGTAAAGGTTATTTTTTTGAAGTAGTTAAAAGCTTCATTATTTCAAATCTATAAAAAATGACCATTTGGGTCATTTTCTCTACTTTGGAATCGTGAGAGGTTTCCTTCGGTTAGTTAACATGAAGTTTACGATTAAGACGAGGTTTAAACTTTATTTTTAAATTTCATCTCGGTTTTATTCAATTTTCAAGTGATCAATGAAGTCTTTGCATTCGTAAATGTCGACTTATCGAAGTCGCTAATCTTCATCATTTCAAATCTGTAGAAAATGATCCAAAGGATCACTTTTTATACTTTGGGATCGTGAGAGATTACCTTTGATTAATTGACGCTAGTTTATGATTAAGACGAGATCTCACTCCTTTGGACCTTTTCAATTTCACTAATTATTAACCTCCGACTTACATTTTTCTAAATATCTCACTGTTTTTATATTCCCGCACACATTTTTCTGTTTACACTTTTTGTTGATGTTATTTTGTCCATTATCTTGTTCATATTATCGTTATTGTGCATATTTCATCCTGTCATATTATACATACTATCATCTACCCTTCCCTTGTTTATGTCATTCGAAATACCAAAAAATGATGAAATTGTCAAAACCTCATAAACCCTAGTTTGGATATTTTGTCTGAACTCTTTCCCATTTGCTTAGCTTAGGACACCTCGCACACACACGGATTTATCTTGGACTACCTTACAATGAGACCATTTATTTCTTACAATCCCTTGTATTTTGTATGTATCCCTCTCCCGTTACCATGTAATAGCTTAGTTCTTTTCATACTTGCTTGCTAATTGCTAAGAAAGATAAAAGCGAATTAGGTTACATCATATTTTCAAAATAAATAAAAAATAAGGCTTGATCCAACGTCAAGCCATTTTTCAAACTCTTTTCAAATTGAATCATCCTAGGGTTTCTCCTCCTCTTTCATCTCTCTTCCACTACATCACTAAACCTTGTATGTTTTTACCCTCATAAGTCGATTGCCTCGCGCATCACCATCAACCTACCATATTTAATTCACTACCTTTTCTTTCCAAACTTCTTCTTTTACAATTCTTCTCCTAAAACCTCGGTCCCGTACCGAGTGCATTTTCAAAACTCTTTTCTTGATAAAACTTGAATGGTCGTGGAGTGGTTAGGCGTAGGCCTTCTCCTATCGCGAGTGCTTGACATTACCTTTAGGGTTCACTGTCGTAAAGCGCTTACCAGTCAAGACCAAAAACACTTTTAATAAGAGAATGAAGTTCTCTTTGTATTGAACTAAAGAGAGAGGATTGAGTGCAGACTTCTTCCTCTCCGAGCGTCAGGATACTCACTGTAGAGTGTGTGGTCTCGATACTAGTCTTTCAATACAAAGACATGACTATGTTCACCACACCTTTTCACAATAAATCTTTGAGATAAAGAATTGGGTACTACCCGCAAGGGGTTATTATCCGAGGACTTATTTCAACCCTAAAAATAACCTCCACCAATCAAACATGACATCTTGCCTCGAATGGCGAAAATTAATCTTTCAAAAAGGATATGTTACTCCCGTTCTACCGCAAACAGGTAACGCCTAAGACTCCACAAGCGAGCAGCAATACACCTAAATTGCTAGAATGCGCACGATAGCATCATCCAACAAAAACACCAGTTAACCGTAGGCCGAACTACGAATGCTCTGATTCTCCACTTCTTTTAAGTGAAGATACGTAGGCACAAGGGCCCCAATCCTTGTCGAGCATACTTCTATTTTTATTCGTAGTTCTCCGAACTACGTTGACTCTGACTTTCTCATATTTGTTGAGAATACGTAGGCCTAGGACCGCGAGGTCCTACCGTGTCTCTTCTTCCCCCTTATCTCTCCTTTCCCTATTTCCAACCTTCTTCTCTCTCCCCTAGGAACACTCTTTAAAGCAATACCTTTTAGCAAATATTTCCACACATAGACAAACAAATGGTTCCCATCGAGTACGATGGATGCGAGGGGTGCTAATACCTTCCATTCGCATAACCGGCTTCCAAACCCGTTCTCTTGGTTGCGAGACCATCTTATCCGTTCTTTTCTTAGGGTTTTCTCGATGTTTTCCCTTCCCCTCATGAGTAAATAAAGTTCGGTGGCGACTCTTCTGTCTTTCTTCTCGCCTTCTTTGTCGTTGCATTTTTCGAGTGGCACCAGATGTGTTGGATCAATCATGCCTAGTTGTGGGTCACTTAAATGGTGTGCTAGATTTAAAAGGAGTTATCATGCGAAATCCATTGTTTCTTTTGGCTGACTGTTTAAGGGGGAGGGGAGGGGAGTGATTTTTTAATCAGATAAGTGTTTCGTTCAAAAGAGAGGAGGGGAGGGGAAGAGAGATTTTAATTAAAAATGTGTTTGGTTTAGAAGGGGAGGGGAGGAGTTTTATTAATAATTTACATTTTTATCCTTATGATCTTATATAAGTCATATGATATTAAAATGTGAAAAATTCACGTGTATTTTTGTTGGTTATAAAATATCTAATATTGAGTGATTAAAAAAGTATTTATTTGTCACATAAAATTAAAAAATTGAGTACAATTGATTCGACTTATAACTTTCCAACATAAATTAAACTATATGTCAATAACATCGTTTAAATTGTTATGAATCATATAACAAAACAAATATATGAAATAACTTATTATTAAATATTAATTGGTTCAAAATATTTAATAAAATGAATAAACCAAAATAAATAAAATGAATGGTTTACAATTTGATATAAAAGAAAATATGATAGAATACATAACAAAATTAAAAGAAAAAAACGAATATAACTAAACATAATTTTTTTTATAAAAAAAAGACAATGATTATGATTTATATTAAGTATAGATATTATAAAATAATTTGAAGGTGGAGAACAATTATAATAAGTTGATGAAAACAATCGAGAAAAAGTAATAACACGAAAGAAAACGAATAGTTTTGAAATACTAAAATTAAACTGAGGATATTTTAGTAAATATAATAATTTTTAAATATCAAAACTCATATTCTCTCTCCTCCCTTCCAAATCCCTTCAATTCGTAGGGAACCAAAAAGTGTGTTTTTGAGGGGTTTTGCTCCCCTCCCCTCCCCTCCTAAGATTTGAACCAAACATATTTAATTAAAAATTTCTCCTCTCCTCCCCTCCATCTACCCCGAACCAAAGACACCCTAAGAAGAGATCTTTGAAGTAGAGGACATGTTTGGCCTCATCAAAGTTGTATCTTGGGAATGTTTTGTTTCTCCTAACATAGGCCAAACTATCATTTTTAGTAGAATGGAGTGTAAGTTCACACACATACACACTATGATTAGAAATTCTTTTTAAGCTTTTGATTGCATGTTAGAATGATAAAACAGATCCTGTCCGTCGAACGATCCTTTTTACCTATACCTTTTGCAGAACAAATTAAGATTTTAAATTCATATCCTTTAATGTGTCTGTTCCGTAACAAAAAGATTAAGATTTTAAATTCATATCTTTTAATGTGTCCGTTCCGTAACAAAAAAATTTTACTGACAAATAATTTTATATGTATTTTTGTAAATTTTAGACTCCACAGACAAAAAAAAAAAAAAGTTTACGAATCCGTCCCAACACGTTTGGCCACCATAAAAAAAAAAAAACTTAATGTAAGTCAGAGCATAGTATGCAAAATTCTCACCCCAATTAGTTTTCACCGTACCAGCACAATTTTTCTTATATATAAAAATTACAAATGAAAACATATAATTCTAAAACAAAAATATTCATTCATAATATTAATAATAATATATTACAGGTCTGAAATGGCATACTATAAAATGAAAAGAGAAACTAATAAGCACTCTATAATTAAGGTCCTCCAAATCACTAAAAATAATAAAGCTTAAAAATAAAAGCAAAAACTAACAAGGACTCCTAATAAAAATTAAAGCCCTCGTAATTATTCTTTTAAAAAAACTTAAATTATATTTGATCTCCTAGCAAATAAAAATATCCCAGAAGATCTTGCGGTTGATAAGTAAAGCACACTAATTAAGCAGCGTTTGGCGCGCGGACAAAGTTGATTCCACCAGCTTCCAAAATTGCTGATGTTAAGCGATTCGCTTTAATCGCTTCCTTGTAATCCAAACTCTCATCTTCATACACCTCCCACCACTTCTTCACCAGCATCTTTATATCTTCTCTCTGCATATTCTCCTCCACACCAGTGTACCTCCATGGCTTAGAACCCTGAAATTAACCCAATTTAATAAAATTAAATCTTAAGCTGTAATTATAGAAGTTGTAATCGT
Source organism: Lathyrus sativus (assembly GCA_963859935.3). Classification (NCBI taxonomy): domain Eukaryota; kingdom Viridiplantae; phylum Streptophyta; class Magnoliopsida; order Fabales; family Fabaceae; genus Lathyrus; species Lathyrus sativus. The sequence continues at coordinate 546,241,036 of OZ012740.1, read as the reverse complement.
TAAATATTGAAAACTTACTGCTGCACAATAATGAACAACTTTAACTTTTTCAAGCTCAACATTCTCAGGATGACGCCACAACATAGCCAGCACAAGATTATAAACATTCGGAATTGGCTTATACTTGTCCTTGAAGTACATGTTCAAAAAATCCTGCAAAACATAAATAAAAAAGTTATTAATCACACTTCATATTCCTAAATCCAATTAAGTGACAAGTTTTAGTAGTACCTGTTCAGCAAAGGAAGTTGGTTTATTGACTCGAAGTTTTTGAAGAAGATCATGATAAGTATTCATATTAGGTTCATAAACAAACATGCCAGCATTGAAGTAAAGAGGTGGTTTGGGACCAAAATTACTAGGCCATTCAACCTTGTCAGGACATTGTTGACAGTAACCGATTTCATACTGCTTAGTATGACCCCACGTGGCCTCACAAAAACAATCCATGACAGCATAGAAATAGTTATTTGGCAAATCAAATAAATGATCAATGTTTTCGAAAACTTGTATATCACCGTCAAGGTAAATCATCTTCTCATATTCCTCAAACTGCAAAATTGAAATTTGTAATTACTATATAATCACACATAATATTAATTAAACATATCAGAGATTATGTATACTTACAGCCCAAATACGTAGTTTGGAGTAGTTGATAACATAATAAGCCATAGCAAACTGGGTTTGGTTCTCAGGTGGGTAAACAGGTTCAATATCTTTAACAATGCAACCCTGTGAGATGAGAATGTTCCGGTGTTCCGCCGGGACATCAGGCAACACTGCAACCACAAGAGGGTACATGGTTTTCACCTTACGGAGACCTTTGGCTAAACCAACAACACCTTTGACGTAGTCGCCGTTTCCGGCAAGAAACGTGACAAAGGCACGTTTTGAAGTCTTGGTTTGAGGGTCGGTGATGGTGGTTGCAGCAGTTACAATATCAGGAGCCATTGTTTCAGTGAGAAAAAAGGTTGAAAGTTTGAAAAGAATGTTTGTTTGGTGATTGTTTTGAATATTGATGTTTGTTGTGTTGGTTTGAGAAATGGTTTGGTTGTTTATATAGAGGTTTCGAGGGTATTTTTGACATTACGTACTCAGTTTTAATCTGACGACTAAAGAGGTGATCTTGGAATTATACGGTGGAGGATGTTGCCTTGCATTTATTATTAATTAATTAAAGATAGAAAATAAAAAACTACTATGGTTATAAAGTTGATACTAAGTTTTGCATAATTTAATTACGAATTAATTAATTACTATTAGCCGATGTTAATGGTTTGATTTTAATAATAAAGTCTTGAACATTGCTACTGTTTCGTGTTAATAATTTTTTCTTTTACAATTTCCATGTTGTTATTTTTTTAGTTGCATATATTTTCCATGTTTGATTAATTCCTTGTAAATCAACTCAACTTACTTTTCTGATGCGTCAAAAAATAACGTCATCTGATATATCAAAAACACTCCTGCATTTAATATAATAAAGGGCTCCTTTTTTCAATTTAAAAATAAAATAAAATAAAATTTTAGTACTGTGGTACATTTTGATATAAATAGCTAGTCTTATTCTTTTATATATATATATATATATATATATATATATATATATATATATATATATATATATATATATATATATATATATATATATATATATATATATATATATATATATATATATATATATATATATATATATATATATATATAATTAATGTTATTAGATTAATTATATAAGGTTTTTTTTTCTAAGGTGGAGATTCTTCAAAATTCAAAAAAATATTGATCGATTTGTCTTGTTTTTAGCACCTACAAAATTTTGTCCAAGATTCTTGCAGAAAGGTAGAAAGGAGCGATAGACAAAGTTATTTCCAATTCTTAAACAGGTTTCGTATTGGAAAGCCAAATCTACAAAGGGGTGGTAGTGGTTAACAAATTATTGATTACGTAAAAAGATTCAATAAGGAGGCTATAGTTTTGAAAGTAGATTTTGAAAAAGCCTTCGACTGCGTGTCTTGGAATTTTCTTCGTTATATGTTTAGAAGACTTGGTTTTGAAGTTAGATGGAATTCTTGGATGGAGGATTGCATCTTCAATACATCTTTCTCTGTTTTGGTAAACGGTAGTCCAACCTCGGACTTTGTTAGATCAAAAGGGTTAAGACAAGGCGATCAACTTTCTCCGTTCCTATTTGTTATTGTTGGTGAAGGTTCGGCGGGTCTAGTATCAAAGGATACAGAATTAGAGTTGTTCAAGTGTTTGAATTGTGGAAATGATTGCTCTTACAACATTCTTCAGTTCATCGCATACGATTCTAACGGGGGAGTGCAGTTAGTAGAATTTATGGTCCTTGAAGGCAATATTTTGGGGTTTTGAATTGGTTTCCAGTTTAAAGGTGAACTTCTCCAAAAGTAAGATCTATGACATTAACACTTCGGAATCCTTTCTTGAAGCTGGTATGGATTTTTTGACCCGTTATACTGTTAAAATTCCATTCATATTTCTCGGTATATCGGTGGGTTTGAATCTTAGAAGGGTTTCTTCATTTTCGGGAGTCATTGATTATCTCAGGTGCAAGCTCTCCTCTTAGAAAGGCAAGTACCTCTATATTGGTAGTAGAATCATTCTTTTAAACTTTACTCTAAATAGTATTCTGATTTTCATGCTGTCTTTTTTCTAAGCTCCTAAAGCGGTTCTGAAGATTATTGTAACGATCCAATCGAGATTCTTATGGCAAGGAGATTATGAAAAGAAAGGCATTGCGTGGTCAAGTTGAAAATATGTTTGTAGATCAAAAAAATTAAGGAAGGTGGTTTGAGAGTGAAAGATATTTCTATAGTAAACAACGCTCTTTTAGCTAAATGGAAAAGGAGGTTCATTAACGAGCGGGAAGCGATATGGAAGGGTATTTTGAATTTAAGATACTGTAATTTGCTACAGGAAGTTTTCAGCCCATCGTCAAAAAACTCTTTGAAGAAATCTTCTATTTGGTGGAGGGATTTGTCGTCAGAGGAATCCAAATTAACCAAGAATCATAATTAGTTTGGTGATTCCATTCGATGCAAGTTGGGTCGTGGTGACAACTTGTTCTTTTGGTGGAATATTTGGTGCAGTGACAAGCCTTTTGGTGTAAGATTTCTAGAATTAATTTCGGAAAATCAAACATTTGCTTCTGTTAGTGATTTAAGTAGCTGGTCTAATAATTGATGGCACTGGAATTCGTCTATTTTTTTCATTTGCAGGTCAGAATAACTCTTCCCAAATTCTAAAGCTACAGGAAGAGTTAGCTTGCTTCTCTCCAGCTAGAAACTCAGAGGATGGTTTCCTCTAGTCCTTGGATCCTTCTAGCAAATTTATGGTGAAGAACTACTACTCTCATCTTTTCAAATTGCAGCTCGAAATTGGAGGAGACTTGAATATCAGACTGCAGCTAAAGAAGCTCTGGAAGACTAAAGCTCCATCCAAAATTCTCATCTTCGGCTGGAGGGCTTTCATCAATAGGCTCCCTTCTAAATTAGAGCTAGACAATAAGGGACTTTTTCATTCTCCTATTGAAATCATGTGTGTCTCTTATTTTGCTGTGAAAGAAGACTTTTTCCATCTCTTAATTTGTTGTCCATTTTCCTTAAGAGTTTGAGAAGCTATAGAAGATTGGTTAGAAATGAATCATATTGTCGAGAGTTCAATTCTAAACTATGCTGAACTTTTTCACTTCAAAATGAGAGGCAAAGCCATCAAGAATAAGAAGCTGTTAATTTGGCTAGCAACTTGTTGGTGTTTGTGGATCCGGCAAAACAACATCATATTCAACAACAATGCAATGGAAAGGGGAGTAGACGAAACTATTTTCTTTATAAAAATTATTTCGTGAAATTGAATTGTAATAGGTCTAAAAAATAGATCAGTTTTGTATTTTTACAATTTGTGGAGAAATTCTATAAATCATCTCAAATTACGATAAATTTGTAATTTGTTTGAGCATGATTCATGCTCCTTTTCAATCTAATCACTTATTTAAAAAAAATTATATAAGGTTATAAGCACTCATTTATAAATTATATCTATTGGATTCATTCACTTTCATAGTTCTCAATTCCTATATATGGTATCAAATTTTTTTTCTTCCGTAATCTTTCTCTTTATTTTTAATCTTGCCTTTTTACTTTTTCATCACGGAAGAATTATTAAGCTCATTGCAACAACCTACTCCAAATGATATTTTCACAATATTGTAAGAATCACCCAGATCGACCTTTCATCAACAAAGTACTAAGTATTTGATACATTTTGAAAGGGAAACTACATGGTAATGTATCAAATATTAATACTTAATACATGTTTCCCTTTCCTACCATGCATTAACAAAGAAATACTCATTAGTACTTCAACAAGAAGGGAAACTACATGGTAATACATGTCAAGGTTCCAAGATTTTGTACATTTCAATTTAAAACTCAAATTAGTCTAACAATGAGGGTAGGATTGGTCATGGAAATAATGGAAGGACTTCTAGCGTAGCAAGAACCCCCAATCCTTGTAGATTTTACTTGTGCTTTCTAGTGTAGAGTTAGTATAGCAAAGCTTGGTCTCACAATTTGTGTTATTACATTAGACCTAAATGTTAGAAGAAACTAAAGAGTCTTGACATTGCATTAACAACTGAGATATGGAGGATTTTTTGAGGAATGATTTTGTGGTTGAGTTGAGTTATATGAATAAGAATGAAAGTTTTGCTAAAAAGGAAAAAGGAAAAATAGTTATTGCGTCATGTGAATAGTTGAACTATCAAGTATATACAAAGGAATAAAATTTATTTCTTAAGACAAATTTTAATTGGAAAATAGGATTGACCCAAATTAATAGGAGAATTGTTATATAAGGAAAATGGAACATTTTTTTTAAGGGGAGGCAAATTCTTGAGATTTGGTTGTGCCACCTTACCTACTTTATCCTGTTTACTTTTATAGTGCGAAGATGAATGTCATTGGTATTTGGAAGACTTGTCATGATTATGTCGATCTAAGTTTTTGGTCATTACTTAAGGTAAGAAAGACATGAGAGTAGGGTTTGAATTGTGTTGATCGATTAACTTTTTTTTTTATAGATATTTTGTATAAGATCAAATTAATAATAAAAGTTGAAAGATAACGAGATAAAGAAAGAGATATTAACACACACAATTTATTTTAATTTATCCTGTTAACTTTAGACTATGCGCAGTTTCTAACAGAGAGATTTACAATATAATCAAACTAATTAAAAATACAGCTAAAATATATCTCTTGGGCCAACTCACTTATATCTTAGTCCCTAACACAATGAACTAATAACAATTGGATCTCTTTGTCATCTCAAATAATATGGCTAAGACTTAACCCTTTGAAAATACAATTCGATAAATGAATAAATAATAGAGTGTTTATACATATTATTCAATAGAGGATGTAAACTACATTAGATACATGTACAAAGTGTTTTGATTTTTAAACACAAAGTGTATATCAATGAAATCAATTGATTGCTTTTTTATTGACTTTTAGTAGAGATTCTTCTCTAAATAATCATCTTTTGAAAGTTTTTCTTTTTCTCTAGTTGATTCTCTATAGTTTGTTCACAAGATTATTTCAATGTTGTATTACATATCTATATGATTCCTTGTGATAAATATAAAATTGCTCCTAGGATATCTTAGAGTTTTTAGGATTTTGTTGTTTGTCTATTTAATTATGCATAAATCATAAATTTGACAAGTCAACGTAAAATTATTCAAGTCAGAAAGTCAATAATTTGAACTAAGAAACTTTTGCATACATGATTCAAGTCAAAAAATTTCCTAACTCAAATCATGGAGTTTCACCTTTCTCGGAATTTTGGTTTTGGAAATGTGACTCAAGTCATATAATCTTTGACTCGAATCATACACAAATTTTTTAATTTGGATTTTCGTGCTCAAAGTGTGATTCAATTCAAGTTCTCACATGATAGGTTTTCTCATTTTGGGACTCCATTAGGGAAATGTAACTCGACTAAAGCTTTCGTTTGACTCAAATCACATGAATCGAGTCATAACTCGAACCAAACACGTAAAAATTTAAATTTATCATCTTCATTCAAGTTATTTTTTGTTTGGCTTGAATCAATATTTTTGTTGATTCCCTCAAGCGATACTTAGTTGATTCTCTCTTAAGAGACTTAGTTGAGTCCCTCAAGTGAGACTTAGTTGAGTCTCCCTATCAAAACTTAGTTGAGTCTCTATAGAGACTTATTTAAGTCTTCTTGATGATACTTAGTTGAGTCCTTTCTTGAGGTTTGAAAATATTTTTGTAGTGTCGTTGCTTATAGGTGGCTAGGATTTTGATGTGTAAATCTAGCAACTTAATTTTCATGTAGGACGAAAAATATATTTTTGTGGAAGTCCAACAATTAATTATTCTGTAGAGCGGAAAGAATCATTATATGGAAGTCTAACAATTTAATTACCCTGTAGGGAGGCAAGGATCATCCTCTAGAAGTCCAACAATTTAATTACCCCGTAGGGCGACAAGGATCTTCCTGTGGAAGTTCAATAAATTAATTACCCGTAGAGCGGTAAGAATCTTCATGTGGAAGTACAACAATTTATATACCTTGTAGGACGACAATGATCTTCCCATGCAAGTAAAATAATTTAATTATCATGTAGGGTAACAAGGATCTTTCTGTGTAAGTCCAACAATTTAATTTGAACGTCAAAGCCGTAATAATCTTGTTGCAAATATCATAGTATTTTTACGAGAATTTTTATAAATAGCCTACTGATCTTCCTACAAATCAACTATAAAAGGATCTCAAAATGAATAAATTCCAAGTTATGAGAATGAGTCATTCATAAAAAATTTTGAGTTTGTAGGCTCCATAAGGGAACGACAGTCCCTCCCAAATAGGTTGGAGCTTTCCTTGTTAGGCGGGCACGACGACTTGTCGTACCACTAAATCGCCTTTCTGCATCTCTCTTTAAACCACTTTGGTGTTATATACTTTGGTTTCTCTTTATTTAGCAAAAAAACTCATGGATGTGGGTGACATCCCTTTTCTTATCGACTAGGTCAGCAACACATCTTAAACCTGCCTCACTTTCCTCATCATTAAAATGGGAGCGTCACCATGATGGTTTCAATTTTGATTAGAAGTATGTCGTCCGCCCATACACTAGTGTGAAGGGATTTTCCCCAGTGGTGGAGTGATGTATGGTGTGATACAACCATAACAATATGTTCAGCTGCTTGGCCCGCAATAACTTAGCATCATCCAACTTCTTCTTGATCCCCTTAAACATTATCTTATTTGATGATTTTTCTTGTTCGTTCTCCTGTGGGTGAACCAGAGATATAAACTTGGTTTGTGCTCCCAAGTATTTGCAAAAATTGACCATGATAGTATTGGCCATGTGACTCAGCACAAAAGATAGGGGTTAATTATGAGGGTTTGAAAAATGGTAGTTTAAAAACTTATTGTTATCATTTATAGAGTTTAAACACATTTTGATAAAAACGTTTGAGCAATAGCACCAAAAAATAAATAGTTAAGGTTAAGTGAAATGACATTGGAAGAAGACATAATCATGTCCTAAAGATTTGAGCTTGAGAGTATCCAATGCTGCTTAAGAGGTTTTAGTATGTTAAACTCTTGAATCCCCCTTATATAAGGAAAAATGAAGTTTTAAGCTAACTTCTAAATAAACAAAAAACAACGGAGAGAAGCGGTTAGTCTTCCTTCCAAACACAAACTTGAAGCGGTTAGTCCCATAACTAAATTGATATTTTCTATGGACTTATCTAAAGCAAAATGCAGAATGATGAACTGGATATCCTCCGAACCAAATCGGGGTTTTACACGGGGTAACCATGAATTCAATTGATATTTTACACTAGACTAATCTCGAGCTAAACTGAGGATTTACATAGGTTGACCACAAACCAAATTGATATGTATACCAGATTGATCTCGAACCAAATTGAGATGTTACACCAGGCTAATCTCGAACTGAAGTAAGCTTTTACACGAGCCGAGCTTACAAACCAAACCGACGACTTAAAACTAGATACTCAAACAAAGATTCTAACGAGTTTAACTTTGAACCTAAACAAACACTTCCTTAAGGATAAATTATTCAACCAATATAAAACCATCCTTGGTGAATTTAATATAACTCTCTTTTCTAGAATACAAACGACCTCACTTAAACACATTGATTTTCCCGAAGTGCTATGGCTAAACAAAAGTGAGAGAAAGTAAAAAAAAAATAGAGACAGAGAGAGTGAAGAATGAAATAAAGAGCTCAAGTTTTTGGATGTTAAAATATGAAAGGAAAAGCCTTTATTTATAGGTTATAGATTGACATAAAAAAAGGAAAGATCCATGGGGCAAAATAAAAGATCCATTCAGTTAGGGCCTTAGGTTAATCAGTTGGGAGCCTCAAATAATCGCTTGCAAGGGTTCAAAATGGAAATATTGGATACAGAGACGTTTTCCTTCATCAAGGCACTATCACAATCGCTTATGGAAGTTGTTTACACTAACCCAATTGGTTGTGTGTGTGTGTGTGTTTCAATTGATTGGATAGGTTAAAAATGTGTCCAAAGCTATTATGGGAGTTCCTGATTCAACTGACAAGACTCCAAAACATTTTTGTTATATTTTCTTTTAGAAATAGAGGATTTAAACATGTTTTTGTATGTGTGTGTGTGTATGTGTGTGTGTGTGTGTGTGTGTGTGTGAGTGAGTGTATGTGTGTGTGCGTGTGTGCATGTGTGCGTGCGTGCGTGATTTATCCATATAAATTTATGAAAATTGCCTTTCATTTTTACAAAACACAGTTCACTCAAACATGGATGGGCAAACTTCCACACTTTCTCTCGTTTAGACTTTGAAACTTTAAGACTTCTCAAATAAACTGGTCATATAAGTACTTTGTTAAATCTTCTTATACATGAGGCTTGAGATATCTTCAAGTTTAATATTATCACCTGAGGATAGAGATCGTCAATCAACCCCAGTTCATCTACTTGATCCAGAGGAAAAGATTTAAACAAAACTGTCTTGTGCATCTTTAACCACATGCTTTAATAGCAAACCATTGTAATCATATTTAACTTTGATTACTTCTTGAGTGACCTGAAAAACATGGTTCCATAGATAGTAATAGAGAACTAATTTCCATTGCCTGAAATAAAAGTACATGTCAAACCAAACATGCAGATAATCTACTCCCACAATCAAGAATTTTTGCTGGATGTAAGCTATAGGAATATGTATGAGAATGACCATGCCCCACTAATAAAATGGCCAAGGCATTGTCACAAAATGGAGGAGTTTATTCGATGCATGATGTAGGTTAGTATGTCTCATGCATTTGTCACATTTCTTAACAAAAGTCATATTGTCCCTCATTAGTGAATGCTAGTATTAGCCTACTCTTAATAGCTTGTAGGGCAAGGCTCGTACACCAATATGACTACCACAAGCCCCCTGATGAACTTCAACTAAGACTAGGCAATTTCGTATTCACTCAGACACATTAACATAGGAGAGGCTTTTCCCATTTTATAGAGCTTCCCTAGCATCATAATGTACTTCGCTGAGAGCGTGCGAATTTGCTCTGCCTCTAACTCGTCTTGCATAAGTTCCCCTTACTCTAGATAATGGATTATAGGCATTATCCAACTGCCATTAAGGAGATGTCGATAATGTTTGCTTCCCCTGCCTCTATGTTAGGGATGGTGAGCGTCTCTTGTATTATAGTGCGATTAAACCCTATTTTCTTTGAACTGGCAAGCTTGGATAGCAAGTCTTCCCTAAAATTTAGTTCCATGGGCACATGCATTATCTCAAAAGTTTTAAAATGCTCAAAAAAAGGCATATACCTTATTCAAATATTTGATGAGTTGTGGTTCCTTCACCTAATACTCGCCAGCGACTTGCTTTGCCACCAACTAGTAGTTACTCTTAGCCTTCGAAGTTAATGCGTCTACTTCTAGGGTGAAAGACATGCAGGCAATGAGAGCTTCATACTTGACCTGATTGTTGTTGGCCTTAAATTCAAACCTTAATTTTTGCTCGATCAATAGGTCATTTGGTTCTTGTATCACTATCATAGTGTTGTTCCCTTTCATGTTAGATGCTCTATCCACTAAAAGGATCATAGCAAGGGAAACTTCCTCGTCAATTAGTGTGTTAAACTTTACCAGAAAATATGCTGGTACCTATGAATTGATGCTTCCCTAAGAATGTACTATATGTCATATTCAGACAACTAGAGTGCCCAAGATACCTTTTTTATGTTATATCTGGATTTTTATGGGCCTGGCGTATAAGGTAGTGTGTTTTTTTACCAATATGTGACGTCCCTGAAAATATGGCATGAACTTTCTTGCGGTCACCACTACTACCAATGCAAGCATTTCTATCTTCTGATGATGAGCCTCAACACCCCTGAACACTTTGCTCTTGAAATAGAGAGGTCATTCCATTATATCTAATTCTCAGATAGGTATTAAGCTCAATGCCTAGTCAGTAATAAATAAGTAGAGAAATAAGGGTGAACTTGCTATCGGACGTATCAGGGTGGGTAGAGATCTTAGGAACGCCTTCAGCTTTGAGTATGCTTCATCACATTTTCCCATACATTCGAATCTCTCTTTTTTCTTTAACGTGGCAAAACGTGAAAAGCCTTGTCACCTGCATAGGAAAGGAAATGGGTTAGGGTAGCTAAACACTCGGTTAGTTGTTTAACCTACTTGACGTTGGAAGAATTCCTCGTGTCTATGATGGCTTGGCATTTGTGCGTGTTCAGCTATATGCCTCTTTTGGAGAGCATGAACACCAAGAATTTTCCTCTTGCATGCCAAATGAGCACTTGGTCAGACTCAGACGCATGTTGTAGTTCCTGAATGACCCAAAGATATCTTCTAAGTATAATGCATGGCTTTCTTCCTCTGGCGTCTTCACTATCATGTAATAATTATAAAACTTTAAGTTGTGCTCTATTTTCTCAGAAAGCATTGTATCCATGTGCCTTTGATAGGTGGCACCACCTTTCTTAAGCCCCAAAGGCATGTCATTGTAATAGTAATTGCCATGGTTAGACATGAATGTCATCTTAGGTGCACATATGGGGTCCATTTTAATATGGTTGTTCTCTGAATAGGCATCCATGAAACTCAATATTCTATAATTCAAAGATCCATCAATCAGGTGATCTATGTTGGAAAAAGGATATGGATCTTTGGGACATGCATCATTGAGGTTGGTGAAATCAACACACATACACCATTTCTTTGATGCCTTTATCACTAAGACAACATTAGCCAACCACAAAGAATATCTTACCACTATTATGAAACAAACGTCTATTAAATTTTGAACATTTTAATTAATCGCAAACTTTTATAATGTAATCGGAGTTAACATTTCAATGAAACACTATTTTTGGTTGATAAAAATTTCTCTCTCTTGTTTAACAATAAATTTTTTTCAAATAAAATCTTCAAATATCATTCTTAATTTTAGAAGATATTTTATTCTTGTTTCTTAATTTTAAAAAACATATATTTTTTAACTCCTACCTATAATGTTAACCCATTTTAAATTTATAATATATTAAAAATTATATAAAAAATAATAAAATATTTAACTTAATTATATCTACAAAGAGAATATAAAATAAATAATTAAGTGCATTTATAAAAAAAATATTCATAGTAAAATAATTTTTCATTTTTTTAATTGACAATGATAATTTAAAAGATTGTGGTATAATTTAGTTCAAAGAAAATATGAAATATGTTATACTCTTTTCAATTAATAGAAATAATTTTTAATTTTGAAATTGACAAAAAAAATAATTTAGTACTAGATAAATATATAATTTAATAATAATAGCTATCATTCTTATAGGACAAGAGTCCCTAACACCCACAACATAGACCCTCTTTTTGCCTTTATCTGCACTTGCTCGTTTGAAAGGACAACCAATGTTCTTTGGAAAGCTCTAATGCTATTAAGATTAAGATAGAGTCTTTGGGAGTCACTTTAGAACAAAATGTTTGTTGAACTGTCAGGGACAAACAACACCCACTTCACATCAAAATTGGCATACTGAATTATGATGATCATGGAATCATTATTGCGGGGGAGTACACCGATTACGTCTTCTCTTAAAAAGGTGATATACACTCTTGACCCCTGTCTGAGGTTCTAAGATTTTTAACGGGCGTGATGTTTGATGTTAACATTTATCGGGTGTATTTTCTTTGGGAGGAGTTACATTCTCCCTCTGCAGCGAAACCTCCAAAAATAGTGTTGGCGGTATTCTCATAACTTTGCCCAAACATCCTCGAGAGAGGATGATGAAAGCGACGACCAGTAAATGATGAGTGTGGTCCAGGTTAGTTTTACCAGAGAATGTGGTGGGCGCCAATTTTACTAGTTAAAAGTACAAATATGTGACAACTCATATGGATTAAGGACTATTTAAGACTTTAAGGTTGTTGTGAGGTTAAGAGGTAGCTCAGTGGGGTGAGAAGCTCCTGTAGGGTTGTATTTCACTACTGTTGTTGGGTTCTTCTCTATGATAATACTAGGGTATTTATAATTCATTGCGATTGGACCTAAACTTTCTTAGAATAGAGTAACCACTCTGGGAACAGGTAGTTGATTCCTAAAATCCTAGGAGAGCAGCACACGACTCTCTATGTAACGTTTGTTGATCCAACACATGTTTTCCGCACAATCATGCATTACAGACGTAAACATTGAGGATCACGATAATATATCCGAAAAAGACACCCTATTCGAAAGAAGGACGCTCGAACGAACAAAATGACGACTTGAAAATAAAAATGGTCGAAGCATATTCCTTCACCCCGCCCCGTGATCTCTTCCAATTACACCAGAATAATATGAAAATTGAAGTCTAAACCTTTTTCACAATTCATAGATAATTTTGTTCATCAATTTCACAATTATTTCTCTAACTTAAAATTCATCGAATTACCCATTAGCATATTAATCGATCTTATTCATCCATATTCATTCTTTTTTTTCTTACACATTATCATTTTCTTTAGTTACGACAAAGATGAGTTATTGACGAGAGATATAGAGATTTTAGAGAATCTATTCAAGTATTTATATAAAATGTGATTATTTACAAAATCTAAAGATCTCAAAATATCTTTTTCTTTTATATTTTTATTCTTAAAAATTAATCAATTTACTAATATCTTACAAACTCAAACTCTATATGTAGAAATTCTTAAGTAATTATCTTTCATCTTTTTAATAATATAATATCATATTTTTATTATAATTCAATACTATAAATTTATTTCTCTTTTTATTTCACATTTTATTTATTCATGAATCAACACTCAAGCTTATGGAAGGTATTGAAATCACTAATATCCTCTATTGTACATATTCGGAAAAAAGAAGCACTAACATTCCTTCATCAAAAAGAAATTCTTTCTAATTTTTCCGTAAAAAAAACAAAAGAAAAATGCTATTCCTACACCATTTCCTACACCCAATACTTACACCGTATGCACTATTCACCGTATTTATACGGTGAACAGTGTTTTTTTTATTAAAATAATATATTTTTTTAAAATATTAATTTTTTTTTTAAAAAGTTTTATTTTTAAAATTTATTTTATAACACAAATATAAGATTGCGCATTAACCAACTTCACAGTTGCATTAACCACAAAAATCTACATTATTAACCAATTATTTTACCTATAATTTATTAACCACTTTCACTACTTCATTAACCAATAAAATACACACTATTAACCATGTTCTGGGGAATTTTTTCAAGTATTTGTGAACAGTAATTGAGGTGTAGGGTGTAAAGATGGGTGTCAACATAGCAATCCTGAAAACAAAAAGACTGCTATATATAGAATATTCATTTTCAGTTACCTGCCACCGACCCCACTCAGTGGCTATTATAATATGACAGCAACATCATTTACCACCGACTGACTCTATGCAATTAACACCACACGATGGTGACTCACGTCAATTGCCATACACGTGTCTTCCATCCAATGTATTTTGTATTTTTGTGGGACCCATAATCTTTGCGTGTGTAATAAATGAAAGTGCAACGTTGTTGAAATACAGAAATAGATAGCCACGTGGGGATTAATCGTGTATTAGTTAGTTGGTCCATAATCAACAAACTTAATCTAATTTAGTTTAATATACGTAGAGATGGCAAGACTAGGAAAGGATAAGGAAGTTAACTTTTTTATTTAGAGGATAAGGAAGTGAGCTTAGAATTACTTTTTGGACGTTTTGTTAGTTGTTAGTTAGTTGAAATATGCCAATAAAATTAAAATAAGTATAGCATTATTAAGGACGATTAAGTGAAATCTATAATTATATTATGTGCTGTGTTATTTTGACACTTTTTCCAATCCAAGTACACCGTATATAATAACAAAGTATATTGTTCTTACGTAGACCGCAAAATAAGATAAATTATTAAAAAATAAAACTAATAAATTTTATGTATAATACAATGTTAAAAAGCTAGTGTAAATATATATTGTCTCATAAAATATTATTTTTATATGAAAAATTATATCTTATTGATATGATAAATAGTGAAATATTATAACAATATCTTTCTATTAAAAAAAATAAAATTTTGTTTTGAATTAAAGAAGACCAATATAAAACTATATAATTAATCAGTTTTATAATTTTATTAATATTTTATATTTTATTAACTAATTTTATTTATTATTAAAAGTTATTTTTAATATTTGAACATTTATTAATCAATTTTATGTTGGCCTTAGCGGTTAACAAAATTGTAGGAGCTATAATAGGAATATAGTTATTAATTGTTAATTACTCTAATTTAGTTATAATTATTCTGATTTAGTTATAATTAGAAATAAGATTTTGTTTGTATATAAATATAACCAATTTCCCTTTGTAATATATGATTGAAATATATGAAAGTATTATATCAGTTTAACATGGTATCAGACGCCGGGTCTTAGACCTACGGTAACATTTCCCATCCTTCTTTCATGGCCGACTCGGATTCAAACTCCGATGAGACTACCTCGTCTTCTATTCTTGCTGAGTTGACGACGAAAATGACGGAAGTTCTGAACCGTGCTTCAGCCCCGTCACAAATTGGCTCTGACTATACGGTGGCACTGATTGGCAGCAACTATCCCATTTGGTCCCAGGTGGTCGAGATGTATATCTCGGGCAAAGACAAACTGGGATATATCAACGGAGATCTCCCGCAACCCCCTCAAACAGATCCTACATTTCAACGTTGGTGGACTGACAACGGGATTGTTAAGGGGTGGATAATCAACTAAATGGACTCTTCTCTAATCAGCAACTTTATTTGATTCTCCACTATCAAGTTGATGTGGGATGCAATTGCGACCACGTACTTTGATGGCAGTGATACCTCCCAAGTGTATGACCTTCGGCGACGGGTGACACGTCTTAAACAAGCCGGTGATTCTCTTGAAAAATATTATAACGATCTCCAAGGACTTTGGCGTGAGATAAATTTCCGTCATCCAAATCTGATGACATGTCAAGTTGATATCCAACACTACAATACACTTGTCCAAGAAGAACGAGTGTATATGTTTTTGGATGGACTTGATGACCGCTTGGATAATATCAGAAGTGGCGTTTACAAATGAAACTGTTTCCAACAGTGGAGCAAGCATATGCACATGTTAGGAGGGAAGCTCTTCGTCAGGCAGTGATGACAGACAACTCCAATGAATTATCAGGAGCAGGTCTTGCATCCAAGGGTCTCAAATTACATAACAGTAAGATATTTTCTCAATCCAAACATAAAGAACCATCTAATGGCACTAAGTGCTCTCATTATGGAGGTAACAAACATACTAGTGAGACATGTTTTAAGCTCCATGGCTATCCAGACTGGTAGACAGACTTTCAGGCTCGAAAGCGTCGCGAAACAACTAAGAGCAACCCGGGCAAAGCTGCAATAGCTACTGCTGAACCACATCTTTCCCTCATTCCGAAATCAAGTTCCCACACCACTGAAGGTAATGTTCTAATTTGCTCTAATCATGATGATGACTCTAATGCATGGATACTTGATTCCGGGAGCTACCGATCACATATTACAAAGGGAAATTTCAGCTCCTTTGCAAAACCTTCAAGCCACAATGCTTCCTTCATTGCTTCAGTTAGAGCGATATATTCTGCTTCAGTGGCTGATAAGGTAACTACCTTCTAAAATGTAGCTTTCCAACTGATTGTTGTCCCAAACATAGTGAACACATATTTAGAAATAGATTTTATGGAATCCATACAACCTGCATAATCAGAGTCGACATATCCATCAATTTATGCTTTACTATATTCACCTAAGGCTCCACCATAAATTAGGACTCTATTTAGAGACTCATTTATGTACCTTAGAATCCACTTCAATGCTTGCCAGTGAGCCTTTCTAGAATTTGCCATATACCTGCTTACAAGACTTACTGCATATGTTATGTCGAGTCTAGTACAGACCATATCATACATCAAAGAACCCACTATATTAGCATATGGAATGCTATTCATATAGGCTCTTTTGATATCAGTGTTGGGACAATGATCTATACTCAACTTGAGTTGAGGGCTTTTCAGAGTCATGATAGGCTTTGAATTCGACATACCATACTTTTTGAGAATCTTCCGTAGGTATGCCTCTTGAGATAAGCATAATTTCGAATGCTTTCTATCTCTTTGGATGTCAATCCCAAGAATCCTGGATGCAGCTCCCAGATCCTTCATGTCGAACTCCTTATTGAGTTCAGCCTTCACCCTCATTACATCTTTGACATTTTTGCTTGCTATTAGAACATCATCCACATAAAGCAACAAAATAAAAAATGAATTACCAGGTCAAAATCTGAAGTAAACATAGTGGTCGAACTGACTTCTAATGAAACTTTTGCGTGCCATGAACTTGTCGAATCTCCTATTCCACTGTCGAGGAGATTGTTTCGGTCCATATAGAGATCTATTCAGCTTGCACATATAATCTTCCTTCCCTTTTTCGACATACCCTTCAAGTTGCCCCATAAGGATTGTTTCATCTAGATCACCATACAAGAACGCAGTCTTCACATCCATCTGTTCTAGTTCAAGGTCGAACTAGGCCACCGTGGCAAGCAATATTAGAATGGATATGTGCTTCACAACAGGAGAGAACACATCATTAAAGTCGACACCTTCTTTCTGAATGAACTCCCTAGCGACCAATCTTGCCTTGTATCTCTTCGACGCTACTCCTTCGATTCCTTCCTTAACTTTGAAAATCCATTTACAACTGACTAACTTGGCTTCAGTAGGTTTCTTGATTAGTTCTCAGGTGTTGTTATCATGAAGAGATTTTATCTCATCATCCATGGCCTTCATCCATTCAGTCTTCTTTCGACTCCTCATAACTTCCTTATAGTCTCTAGGTTCTTCGTCTAGAACCTCACTTGCAGAGATTAAGGCATAAGCTATAAGATCTGCATACCCTAGTCTCTGAGGTGGCTTAATGACTCTCCTCGGTCTATCTCTTGCTAGCAAGAAGTCATTATCAGTCTCCTCATCTTCGACAACATGTTTTGTGTCTTCTTCATCTGGGATACGCAGTTCAACATCATCATACTCCACCTCAACAGGAATCTCTTCATGTTCCAGCTCTTCGTCAGCATCATCAGTTTTATTGAAATCCATCTCTGCTTCATTGAAAACTACATCTTGACTGGTGATACACCTCCTGTGACATGGCTCTAGGCACCATAACCTATAAGCTTTGACTCCTTCAGGATATCCTATGAACATGCATTTCAGATCTCTAGGTTCGACCTTGTCTTGTCTAATATGAGCATAGGTCATGCAACCAAATACTCTCAGTCTGTCGACACTAGGTGGATGTCCCGACCAAACTTCTTTAGGTGTCTTCATTCCCAAGGCAATTGAGGGACATCTATTTATCAAATAAGCTGATGTTGAAACAGCCTCCGCCCAAAATACCTTCTCCAATCTAACACTAACCAACATGCATCTAACCCTTTCAAGGATTGTTCGACTGGATCTCTCAGCTAAACCATTTTTTTAGGAGTACCTGCTACAGTCTTATGCTTTGCAATCCCAGACTCAACACAATAACTGTCGAATGCTTCGTTGCAGAAGTCAAGGCCATTGTCGGTTCTCAACCTCTTAACCTTTCTACCAGTTTGAGTTTTGACTAGAACCTTCCAACTTTTGAAATTCTCAAAATTTTCATCCTTCGTCTTCTGAATGAATACCCATAGATTTCTAGAATAGTCATCAACGATGGATAGAAAATACCTTGCACCTGAGTGTGAAGGACTCCTTGCAGGCCCCCAAAGATCAACATGAATATAATCCAGGGATCCATGTGTTGTTTGCTTGCCTTTGTTAAACTTCTCCCTACAGGATTTACCAAATACACAAGATTCAGAAAACTCCAACTTTTCGACTTTGTCACCATCTAGCAGGTTCTGCTTCCCTAATTCGACCAGGCCTCTTTTGCTGACATGGCCCAATCTCATGACCTAGCAGAGTTAACTTATTGAAGTTGGTTGGATGATGATTACTCGAAGCTTAAGAAATACTCCTCAGGCCCAAGTAATCGAGAGAATGAGTCAAAGGCGTGACTCTCTCTCTTTTTCATCTTGAAAAGTGGTTGTGTCTGAAGAGTGTTTTAGAAGAATAGTTGGAAGATGGTTTGAATGTTGTCGAGTTGAAAGTGTTTTAGAGGCGTCAATTACTCACACACGAGTAAGAGAACTCACATCCAAACAACTGAAGAGAGATCAAAGGCTCAACCCCTCTCTTTTTCACCTTGAAAAAGTTTCGATAGTTGTTAATTATTTTAAAGTTTGATTGAGAAAATCGGTTTGACGTTGGATCAAGGGTTTGATTATATTTGTGTACGAAGAGATGTTGATTTGAAAATGGCTCAACGACGAATAGAGGGTTTGGTTGAAAAGAGGTGAGAATCGATACTAGTCCCTAGAGGTGCTCCTAATAACGAAGCCATGATGAAATGTGCGAGTGTGTGCAATAGGTTGATCTCGAATGCGTACGAGAAATCAACTTACAATGGAGAAATGATATTGAGGATCATTTTCCAAAGTAATCGTACGACACGAATGGAAAAGGTGATGGTCTCGTCCTAATCACAATATTGTGTCGATTAATCGAAGGTAACCTATCACGATTCCAAAGTATAGAAAATGATCTCAATGATCATTCACTACAGATTTGAAATAATGAAGGTTAAGAACCTCAATAAGTTAACGTTTATGAATAGAAAGACTTCATCGATCGAAAATTAAATTGAAAATTAAATCAATATGAAATAAAATGGAAATAAATGAGAAATAAAATTTAAGAAAAAGTGGTCTAATCTTAACAATGGAATTTAATTGATAAATCGACCATCCATGATTTTAGATTTTCATCGACCAAGATAAATCAAAAATGAAAAAGTAATCAAAATGTAATTCTAAAACATAAGAAAAATAATAAAATATCAATAACTATTATTTTTAAAATATATATATATATATATATATATATATATATATATATATATATATATATATATATATATATATATATATATATATATATATATATATATATATATATATATATATATATATATATATATATATATATATATATATATATATATATATATATATATAACAAAATATAAAACAAATTAAAAAAACTAAATAAAAGGATGCGCTTAAATCCCATCATCCCCACGGCAGCCAAACAAACACGATTTGAAGAAAAATCACAAAGGACGATATGCTAAAAAAGTAAAAAGTGAGCTTGCCAGCCCACACAAACCATGTTTTTAAAAAAGGACTTAAAATAAATTAAAGGGCCCCCTAGGTTACACCATCCTCAGTTTTTCCAAAAACGTTAAAACAAATTGAGAATTACTAGTGACATAGTTCACATCAAGCTATTCATCAAGTCAAAGAAAATAGGATTTTAAAAACAACAGCAATATCATATTCATGCCAAAGTTGTGAAACGAAAAACAATCTTAACCAGGTTATTAATCATGGTCAAAAAACAGAGAAAAACACCAATACGCCTCAAACCTTCTAATGCGTGAAATTATTTCCTCTGTCTCGGATTCTTGTTTGGTTCGCCCCTCTCAGGTTTGTTTCTTTGAGGTTTCGTCTCAATCCTCTATCGCTTCTTCTTATGACTCATTTTTGGGTTTTGATTTGAAAGGGTTTGTCAATTCCATTTCCTTTTCCTCTCCTTTCTTTCTGTGCTTCAGGGTTTGTGCCGAAGGGGTGGATTTATGAAAAATATGAAGGTTGGAGAAGGGAGGTTGAAGGGAAGTTGGAATGGGTTAAAGACGATTGGGTTGAGGAGAGAAATGGGCAGAGCTTTTTTGTGAATGATAATGGAACGGGTTTTATAGAGTGGGATTGAAGGAATTTGATGTCGTTTTGAGTGATTCTGCCGTGACCAGGTTTACATTTTGTGAGTCGTATTTGCGTGATTTGTGGAAGTGGAGCGCGTTCATTATTGAGGTTCCCTTTCTTTTTTGTTGTCGTTTTCTCTAGTGTATAAATCATGAGGTCTTTTACAGGTGTATTATGGGAGCATGTTAACATGTAAATAACTGAAAAATTGGTATGGAAATTGTGGTATGAATAGTGGACAATCTTATTGTGCGTGGTAGCCGGTTGAGGTATCCGCAAATTTTCTGTTGTGTAATGGTTGGTGTAGAGTTTGGAAGGATTAAGTGGGGTCATGTATATTGGCTACAAGTTGTGATGGTTTTCGGTTTTGCAGGTTGTGTAGAAGATGCGTTGACGTTGTGGAATGGTCTGGCAAGGTGCGTATCGCATTGTGGTTTTGCTGCTGATGGCTGAATTATTTTCAACTCATTTTTTTGAAGTAGCTGCTTGTTGGTCTGGTGAAACATGGATGTTGGCTGAGGCAATGTTGTGCGTCAAAGGCTAGAAGTGATCTGGTAATGGTTTAGGATTGTGTTTCATATTGTAACGGCTTGTGTGGCTGAATTCACGAGCTAATATTTTTTTGGGCAATTGTTGTAAAGCATTTTGAAACATGGTCCTTGTTTCAATCTTTTATTTTTTTTTGTTTTGTTTGTGTTGAATGTTGTACTAGACTAAAAAAATGGGTCATGGGCTTTTGGAATGTAAAAATGTATGGACTTTATTGTATGAAATTGGACCTCATAAATCTCTATTTTTTGGTATTATGTAATGTAATGGGCTTTGATACTTTGAATGGGCTTTTATTATTTTTGTGATATTTTTATTGTAACATGACAATGGTTATTTGGTTTGAAAAATTAAAAAAAAGATTTTCTTGTAGAGATTGGATAATGGATGCGGATCTAATTGGATATTTCAAATGGTTTAGAAATGGATTTTTAAAGAAAATGATACGGATATGGAATTGAATATGGACATGATATTGGATGTGGATTTAGAAAAATGGATAAGAATAGAATATGGTCTTGAATATCGAAAATGAGTTCTCCACTTAAAACCACAGATGCACACCTTGACTGAACTTAATCTAACACCACATTTGAACTGAATCCTCAAATGCACCAAAGACCAAATTCCAACAATTCTTGAATTAATCCTCGATTCAAAATGAATTGATTCGTGACAATCTTTAACCATGAGGCACTGCAACTTGACACAACTTGACAACCTGGTCCATACATATTTTGAATTAGCCCAAAACCATGATTAAAGCCTCAGATTCACATCATTTGAATTGTGCCCATCCTGGTCTTGATCTTGAACCAAATTATTTCCTAACCAAGAAATTAAGTCAAAACCATTATACCTTAGCTTATACTACACATACACCTGACTTGATACCTTGAATTCAACCTTGCACACATTTGAATAACAAACAGAAGCAACATACTTTTTTAATTTTCTGAGTAATTGTCGGTGGACGGATGTATAAAATGAAAGCTATACACAAGTAGGACAAATTTGGGGTATGACAAGTACCTCCATCATAAAGCTTACATTTAGTTGGACTAATGTGTTGACCATAATTCTAACCATATTCTTGAAGGTAATGACTTAGGAATTTTTCCTGGAAGCGTTGTAGAAAATTATAAGGTCATATGTTAAAAAAAATAGCGTGACTAAGAATGGTTGTCTTACCAACTGATATGAATGGCTACTTACCCTGATCCAACAACATAGATAGTAACCTACTAAGTGCCTTTTTAATAATGCAGAAGAGCAAGGGAGATAAATGGTCTCTTTTCCTCACTCCTCTATAGCAAGAAAAAATTTGTGTCGTCTTTCCATTTATCACGATTTATAGTTTGGCTGAATGTATAATGGTAAATATCCAATTACAAAAATTTTGATCAAAACCAAATTGAACAAGAACTTTAATACAATATTTCCAATCTAAAGTATCAAATATTTTTTGATGTCTATCTTGAAATTCATACTACCTCCAAAGGATTTCTTGTCCAACATACTAATGTCTTCTGAAGTAATCCCAATGCGCTCATAATTACGGCTTCCCCTAATGAAACAACTTTAGGAGCTAAGATTGTCAATCTGTATACAATGATCTTAGTGATAGTTTTGAATTGGAAATTTAGAAGTGCAAATGTGTTGTAAATGTGCCTTAAAACCTTTGTTGATGAAGAGAAAGAAAACATATTTTGGAGATTACATTTACCGTGAAAATTGAACGAAATTTCGAAGAAAAAAAATAGTTGGTGAATAGTGTTATCCATACGGATGAATAGTGACGTCTGTACGATAAATAGTGATGTCCGTATAGTGAATAATGTTTTTGAGTTTTCATACTTTTTTGATTCTGTCCATGGATCCGTGTGATTTTAGACTTTATTTGTTGAGTATTTCCTATTATAAATATGTATCTCTTATATGTTTGGTGTGTGACAATCTTAGAGTTTTCACCAACAAGGGAGACTAAGGGTTTAAAGGTATAGCATATGGTTTCAGCTATGCAAAAAAAAAAACTTGGATTACACCTTGGGTTTGAGTGATTCATATATTGAGAGTTGGAGAGGTAGGGAAACACTTGGGTAGAAAATAGGGTTGTTCTTGGGCGCCTTTAGGGTTGTTCTTGGGAACCTGAAGACGAAGACTATTTTCTTGTAACTCATATATAATCTCTTGTAACAACTTTCTGAGTATAGTGAATTGGAGAACTGCTCTCTCCCCCAGAATAGATCGTTTGGTCGAACTGGGTAAACAAACCTTCAGTTTTTTTCTTGCCTTATTCTGTTATATTATCTGTGTACAGATTATTAATGTTGAAGACCATTTATTTTGGTTGCTATTGTTCTTTGCCTCATAAATTGATATTGAATTTTGTCGTAATTCACAACAAGATTCACGATAAAAGGTATATAATACTTTATAGAATCTGCTTCATGTTGATTGAATTGAGATTAGGAAGGATCCAACTTTGTTCAAAGAATTCATTCACTGAATTGATCACATGAATTCCTACTATAGCCCAATAGGCTTGAAAAAACATCCCCCATAGCCATCTAGGCCTAGAGCAGACTTACCATCCATATTGTACACTACATTCTTAATTTCCTCCGGCTGAGGCATTCTAATGAGATATTCATTATCAGCATGAGTTATAAGTTGTGGGATAATTCTCTCCACCAGATCACTATAGCTGAAATTATTTTCTTAGCTAAACAAACTTTTTTTGAAGTTAATAACATAATTATCTAATTCAATGCCCTCCTCTAGATAAATATGTCCATGTCCCAATCTAGTGAATTTGTTAATAGCATATCTCAATTTGACCATGTTGTGAATAAACTTTGTATTCCTATCTCCATCCACAAACCTCTTATTCCTTACCTTATTCCTCCAAAATTGGTATTGCATATGTAATGCCTTATCTAACAGAAGTTGAACAATTTTTCCTCCAAAATTGGTATTTCATATGCAATGCTTATCTAACAGAAGTTGGACAATTTTTCCTCCAATCCAAGATCATCATTGTAACATGCATTATAAGTCAAATTTTGTATTCCATTAACTTCATTAGTAGCTTGAGTAACTTTATGGTGAAGATTTTCAAATATCTCTTTTTTCCATTTCTTAAGAATAGGTTTAAGAGATCTCAACTTAGCAGCTAAAACAAACATAGAGAAATCAACTACACAAGTATTTCAATTATCACCAATCAATTGCCTGCATCTATCATCTAGAGTCCAAACCTTCATAAATTTGAGTTTCCTGGCAAAACCAAACCTAACTTTATCACAATGGAGAAGAGTCAAATAATGATCAGAGTGATTCTCGATCAAAGTGGAACAATTTATTTTGTTCCACATATCTCGCAAATTATGATTACAAACGGCTCTGTCAAGCCTAACAGAAGAGAAAACACCACATTTCCTTCAATTGTTATAAGTATAATAGCTACTATTAGTGTCAAGATGCATAAGCTCATTTTGATTTGTCCAACTAAAAAACTCATTAGTAGAAGTTATGTTTGGAGAGCATCTACCAAATTTCCCATGGAAATCTCCACATGTATTGAATAGCATTCACCAAGGGCCAAGGTTGGCCTGTTGAGGATTGGTAAGTTCATTTCAAAATTATCTTCGAATCACATGAAAGTTATGTGCATATACAACGACAATGAAGACTTTAGTTTGATCCACTTCTAGAAAAAAATTACATGTTGCACAAATTTCATATCTATTGAAAAAAAAAACCAATTTAATGGATATGCATAAATTTTTTATAAAAATTATATTTGAAAATATGCTTTTATTTTTTATGTTAAAGTCTCTAGTAATGAGTATCTAAATTATTAACTTTCAAAATCAAATTTTAATTTATAACAAATAAGTTACAAATAAATTCTACTATTTTAAATAAAATCTCATTAAAAAACATTCTTAAAGAATACAAAATTAAACTTGTTTCTTTTTTTAATATAAAAATTAATAACAAAGGGATCTTGTAGATTAATAATTTCATGAACCCAATAGATAGAGTTTTCCTTCAATATGTTATTGTTTGTTGCTGGCTGAATTTCATATTTTATTGTTAATTATTAATAAATCGTCTTTTTGTAGTTTTCATTATTGCCAAAGTTATGAACATGACCCTTTCAACTATAACATCAGGTGACCTCTCTTGCTGGGATCCCTTCCTATAATATTTTTATAACGTACCGACATGATAATTTTTCACCAAATACAAGAACATCACTCTCGTAGCTTTTCGTGCTCACCAAGTCACTCTCGTCTCTCCACCAACCGTCAAGAGTTAGCCATGGTAATATGCTGAGCTTAATTAGACTTCGAAAAACTGAATCCGAAGTTTTTAATGGAACAAAAATTGACGTTAGGATGAAGATGATCTCCACGGTGAGACCTACATATTGGTAGTTATACTTTTTCGGTGATTAGATGAAAATTTGCAAAAAGAATATCAATCTGACGTTAAAGTCATAATATGAATGAGGTGGAATTTTGTAAGCATGAATAAAAAGATATATGGTGTGATTTACGGTAACACATATATAAAAGAGACGATTATAATTGTCTCTGTTTTATCTATCATGGAGTGCGGAGAATTGTTGAATGCATATCAACGGTTTGTATGAAAGGAAGGATGCACTTGCGTACAGAGTCCTCAGATGAAGATTTACTTGGTCATTAGTGATTAGCGCATCCTTGTTAGATTTGCTTGATCTTTAGGGGCTATTGCCCAACATGAAACACTTGCGCCCCTAAGTCTGCTATCAACTTTGAAGCAATGATTGATAGTGAGTGAGAGGACTTCACCCGTAAAAAGGAATTATATAGTGGCTTTGAATGAGATTAGTTGGCCTATGAAACATGCACATTAATGCTTATCGTAAAGGCAAAACATTATTGCAGCGATGTGATCAGTCTCCATTTCTGTTATAGTTATTATCATTTTAACATGTTACAAAAGTATGCAAGTTATTTGCATTTTTCATATAGTTTGAGTGGTTTATATATCAGTTTCTTTAATTTCGTATTTGTCTATGTTTTAATTATTCATGGTATTTGTTCGCATGCAGTTTTCGCGCGAACAACCTATGACCTCCTAATGTAGGTTTACTTGCGGGACCGATCAAATGAGTCACGGACGCTTGGTATGGGGTGTATGGAAAGAATGGTGATATGAAGTCTATTTGAATCTATTTGCGACAGACTAGGAATTCGTTGTAAGTGAGACTGAAACTTAGAAGAGTATGCAAAGGAATGAGAAACAACTTATGTAAAAAGATTGAAAATAAAACAACAAGGCAAAGACACCCTTTGGAATTAATAACATAAACTACTTATAAAAAGGGAAAAGGTGACGCTATTGTACACCTTGTAGGACTGAAAAACTCTTTTCTCGATACGCTTTGGTACTCAGAGTGTTTTCCTTACAATCTTTCAAAAAAATATCCCCCGTTACGAAAACACACATTGCTTTAAATAGAGAAAATAAGTAGCGGTCACGTTGAATCTGATGATGCCACGTGTTCGCCCACTACTTCTATAACTTCCCATGTCTTTGAATTTTAAATCTTTTTCCCGCTCAAACATATGTCCTTTTGCATGGCCTTTGGTTGTCTCGGTCGACTGACGCCACCAGGGGTCGACCCCACCATCTTTTACCTGTCGATGTCGACCTTCTTTCTCAACAGACTATTGAGCTTGTCGACTAACTGCTGTGTTGCCACTTCTCTGGTTGAAACTTCCGGTCAACAAGATGCCCCCCTCAAGACCCAGTTTCGACGGGATACTCTGTCGATCAAGAAACTGAGTGTTTTGACTCTTATGGAATTTCGATCGTGCTTGGGTGTGATGCAACAAAATCATCATTGCTTTCTGTCAATTTTGCCACGCGTCATTTCTAGTCTAAAATAATGATGGCACCTTTCTGCGCCACATTTCTCGAGACACGGCTAATCATGATGGTCACATCCCAACGTCACGGGTCTTTGAACCACCCCCACTAACTTTCAGAATTACAACCATTTTGTCTCTTCACTTGCATGCAGCGTTGCCTATAAGTACTGCACTCTTTTCACTTCATTTTTCTTTCTCCACTCTAATCCCATTTCTATTTTCTGAAAGAAACTCCCTCATCTTCAACCTTCTAAAGTTCTCTTTGCTTCAAGGCTTCTTCTAACGTCTCCAAAACCCATACTACTGGAAATAACCCCATAGCCTTTGTCCTTTCTGAGGCTGATTCCCTCAAACCTCTCCCCAATCCTACGTCGGTTGACGAAAAGGTGGTGGCAACATGGAGGCGTCAGATGGCCGTCCCCTTCGCCGTCGCCGGAAAACTAAACGCCTTCCATGGGTCATATCCTGCCAGTAAACCTAGCCACAAGGAGTTACAAGCATTTTTTCCTTATTTTTTGCCTATCATTCCCCCAGCCTTTCAGAAAGGAAGACCCTCGACTTGAAGTTCATGGCCCCAAAAGCTCGTGTCTTTCGGTCGATGCCCACCCAAGGTAATAAGGATTACCTTTCATGGCTAAACAAAGTCCAAAACAAACGTCAAGAACAGCGGAAGAAAGCTGGCATCTTCAACGGCATCTAGCTATCTCGAAGTGCCCACAGGGTCAACCCATGTCTCCTGCTAGCTGCAACATTTTTCTGGGAAGGTTTGACTAATACCTTCCAATTTCCTTGTGGCATGCTGACGCCAACTCTTTTCGATGTGGCGACCATTGTAGGTCTATCCCCTTTGGGTGAGATGTTCGACCCAACTTTGGAGACGAATGCCATTCGATTTCAACAAGGATGACTTCCATAATTACATAGAGGATCACCATAACAAAGGTTCTTCTGAGGTATTAGACAAAGAGCACATTGCCTTCCTGACTCTTTGGCTATCGTACTATCTCTTCTGCCTAGGCTCACTACAAATAGCCAAAAGCTATATTAACTTGGCTATTCAGATACACGAGGGTCGACAAGTCTCTATGAGTAAATTGTTGTTATCCTCTCTCTCTACCACTCTCTTGGCCTGTCGGCCTTGAGGATAAAACTTCTTCATGATACTATCAAATATCTGAATGTCTCATGACCCATGTTGTTGTTGCAGCACTGGCTCAATGCCACTTTCGAGCACCAAATGTGATATCTTGTGTCTGCCACCATGCAGCATCTCAACATGGATCGTCCAGTTGAAGGCGTTCGACTTGCCTTGGTGACAACACAGGAAACCCCCAAAAAAACCCTCTTTACAAAATACCTCACTATGTTTGTTGAAGTAAATGTCTTTGTTCCAGGTATGGCCCCCTTTGTGCACCAACGGTTTGGTCCATTGTGGTTTAAAAACCCTTTCCTTGGTGCTTCGCCCCAGACAACAACCATGTCGAATTCAGTATGGTGGGCATTCCTGACTCCTACCATGTTGTCGTTTCGAATTGAAATGAGGAATAATGGTTTTGGATTTATGAGCTATCAGTCCAACCTGGTGGCATGCCAATTTGGTTTAAGCCAGATGCTGCTAAAATATTTGGTACATCATACCTCTGATATCGTGTGGGATGGTAGACAATTGAATTTGGTAGGTCACAAGAGTTGTCTTAAATTTGCTAGGTCGACCCAGCACCTTGAGCTTCCAGTTTTCTCTTATCAGCCGTCTTTCTATACTACCGAAGCTTTCAATGTTTAGTGGTCTGAATACCAAGACCAAATCTTCGACCGCGATCTCTTTCTGGAGAATGTAGTCGATGTTGTTGCCGCTCACGAAGACGAAGCCCCTAGCAAAATAATATCATTCCTGTTGAAAACCCTGCAAAAACTGGTGCCTCCGAAGATCCCAAAAAGGTACCTTCTCTACTCTTCTTCTGTCTTTTAAACTCTCACCATCTTACTCTGTCTGCCCCTTTTCCAGGGTCGAAAGAGGGAGCCTCCTGTAGCGTTGACCTCTACCAGCGTGACGAAGAAACCGAAAACTCTCAATCCTCAGGTATTACTTGTTTTCTTGGTGGCTTGTCTGATTGTCTATTCTTGTTTACTTACTGTTGTTCATCTAGGTTACTGAAAAACCACCAGTCACTAAAGGCGGTGTTTCTGACGAGAGTGCCCAATCCCGGGTCTTTCGATCTGATCCATCAAACTCTCTGCCTGCCACCCCATTGGTCAAAAAGAAAAAGGATGTTGTGAAGAGGGCTCCTTCGAGAACGGTTACCTCGACGGTGAAGCCCGTTGTTCCTGACAATTTGGCTGAAGTTTTCCCTACTATAGCCACCAAACTCTCTTAAGCCCAAGACACTACTGAGGTATTTTGTTGTCCCTCTAACCTTATGTGTTTCCCTTTTCACATGGGTGTCTCATTTATGTTGTACTATGCAGGACAATGCTGATCAAGCCACAACGGCTGTTGGCCATCCTACTGAGGTATTTTGTTGTCCCTCTAACCTTATGTGTTTCCCTTTTCACATGGGTGTCTCATTTATGTTGTACTATGCAGGACAATGCTGATCAAGCCACAACGGCTGTTGGCCATCCTACTGAGGTATTTTGTTGTCCCTCTAACCTTATGTGTTTCCCTTTTCACATGGGTGTCTCATTTATGTTGTACTATGCAGGACAATGCTGATCAAGCCACAACGGCTGTTGGCCATCCTACTGATTCAACGCCTCTGTTTAGCCCTCAAAAGGTCGACGAATTCCATGGGGCATCGACAGAGGAGAATCCAACAGTGAAACCTACCTCTGTTGATCACGCAGTTGAGACTGACAGAAGAAATGTGTCCATTGGTGAAAAGGACAATTCGGTGATCATTCCAGCCACTATCGAAGGTTCCCATATCCCTCGAGGTCCAAATGTAGGTGGCCCTTCTGTTGAAAAAATTCCTACCCCAACAGAAATCTGGGCCATGAAGAACTCCAATCTAGTAGAAGCCTTGAAGGCGCTTTTCAAACTTCGTCAGTCGACTGTGGACGACACCTGTAACACCCCGTTTCCCAAAACAAAATAAAACACTTAAAAGTAAGTACATATCAGAGTTTCTCCCACTTACGGGATGTCACAATTCACCACAAAATTCCACATATCATTTTTCAAAAGCATTTTTCAGTAACATTGCAACGGAAAATAAGAATTAGTCTGTCATACACCACATAACATGCATATATATATATATATATATATATATATATATATATATATATATATATATATATATATATATATATATATATATATATATATATATATATATATATATATATATATATATATATATATATATATATATATATATATATATATATATATATATATATATATATATATATATATATATATATCGTCATATATACAAAAGTCGCCCAATTGCCCAAAAACATGTATATCCATCATGCATCATCACATATTCACAAAAGAAAGATACGCCACAGGGGCACACATAAATAATAAATGAC
Source organism: Lathyrus sativus (assembly GCA_963859935.3). Lineage (NCBI taxonomy): Eukaryota > Viridiplantae > Streptophyta > Magnoliopsida > Fabales > Fabaceae > Lathyrus > Lathyrus sativus. Next base: position 546,210,483 of record OZ012740.1, on the reverse strand, counting down.
AACAAACTCCCAAAAGCCCCGGTGTTACGTATCAGAGCATGTCCTACAACGACGCCACAATCCGAGCTAGATAAACACCTGGATTGTCTGCACTTTCGAAGAAGCACAGACCACAACAACAACAAAGGGGTGAGAATCTCGATCAAATAATAACGGTATAAACATACATGAAATAAAAGGCAGAAATCAATCAATCATTTATTTCATAATTCTCACACCTGGACCTACTGTCCCATCACCAACAACCACAACACACACACACAAACAACAATGCAACACATGCCCAACTCACTATGCAACACATGCACTAAACTCGACAAAAATGCGGTACCGACTCAACTCAGGATAGATCGCATACACTCCCTCTGAGCAACGATCTACCCCTACCACGCTCCTCCTGAGCTCATATAAACAAATATCAACGTCCCCCACTTGGGACACGGGTGGTCGCATACACTCCATCCGAGCAACGATCCAAAATCCCGTCCACACTCCCCACTGGAGCACGCGAGTAACTCATACACCGCGTCCACGCTCCCCACTTGGAGCACGTGAGTGTATCACACACCATGTCCATGCTCCCCACTTGGAGCACGTGAGTGTATCACACACCACATCCACGCTCCCCACTTGGAGCACGTGAGCAACTCATGCCTCACGTCCACACTCCCCATTTTGGAGCACGTGAGTGAATCGCATATGCTCCACCGAGCAACGATTCACCACGTCCACATGTTATGCAAGCCACTAAGCATAATCACACAGCACACACAGTGCACACGATCCTACTGATCCACTCATCATATAATGTATATACATACAGGCACACAAAGTGCGTCGATCCTAATGATCCAATTCATCACCACAACACATCAATACAATGAATACAAGGCATTCACGATCCTACTGATCACAACTACCACACAATATATCATACACTATACACATAAGGCATACCGATCCTACTGATCCAATTGTATATCACATACGCATCAACATACTCAATGCGTAACGATCCTACTGATCTGCATCTCTCGCACACCGTGCATACATCTCTCGTATGTGTCCATACATATTCATTCTTAATCGAAGAGTACACAGCCTTTTAAGGCATTCACAGCGTACTTCAGTTCAATCGTCCATATCAACGAATATTCGTGCACACGCTCTCTATATCACCTTCATACTCTCAACCGATCCACGATAACCACGTACTCGCTCACGACCGACAAGGGCCCGGCCACGCGAGAAACGGAACAGCACAGCAGCAAAATCACAAAATGTTGTCATGTTCGCTACCATTCGCCTGGCGGGGCCCCGCAGCGAACACTCGTTGGGACTTGCCCGACGAAACCCCTAGTGAAGCCAAACAAAAGTAAAAGGCAGCATTCGCTGCCCAGTTCGCCTGGCGAAGGCTCGCCCCCATTCGCCCAGCGAATGCACGCGAATTCTGCAGAAATCAGCTCTCAGCTCAGAGTCGGCAACGCACTCTGAGCTTAGCCGATTTTATTCCCAAGCCAACCCCAACATACCAGAAAGCCATTCCACTACCCGACTATAATATCTAACTCGGTTCCGCTCGGTAATGCTTACATCTACGTAATTACCAACTTCCGGTGTAACTCCGAATTCTTACCGGAAACCCCCAAACCTTCAATCAGCTCATGCAACGAAAATCTAACCTAACAACCATCATCATGACAGAATTACTAACATGAAGCTATCATTAAATCATCATCATCCTATAGGGATTAGGGATTTTCCCCTTTTCTACCAATTTCATGCATAAACCAATTTGATCGATTAATCCCCCCCCCCCCCCCCCCTTACCTCGAAATGCAGTCTGATGATGAACCTTCACAATTTCGCCGCCTTAATGATCCCTTTCCTTTGCTCAAGCCTCAGACCTTGCTCTTTCTCCAACCGTGTCTTTTTTTCTTCTTCTTCTCCTTCACAATCGTGTTCTTACTCTTTCCTTCCAATTCTCTTTTCACAAAAATACCAAGTTTGCCCTTAATCCCAAATAAATCCTCATTTTCTTTTATTCCAATAATATTATTAATAATAATATCATTTTTCTTATTTTCTTAAGTCCATAAATTTAATTTCCACTAATATTTTAAATATGATAATAATAACGATAATATTAATAATAATAGTATCAACACTATTAATTATCATACCATTATTATTATTAGTCATATTTTCTAATATTATGGAACTCAAATCCTCGAGCAAATCCCCACGCTTAATCCACCGAAAACAAAACAATACGGGAAGACTAAATAATTAAAAATGGGCGTTACAACTCTCCCCCACTTTAATTATTTTTGTCCTCGAAAATACCTGATGGAAACAGCTCTGGATACGCGTCCCGCATCCTGCTCTCCAGTTCCCAGGTCACACTACCTCCCACAGCACCTCCCCAAGCCACTCTCACCAACGATATCTCTTTTCCTCTGAGTCGCTTCATCTTGCGATCCTCGATCTTCAACGGCAACGTCTCCACAGTCAGATTCTCTCTAACTTGGACTTCGTCCCTCTGAATCACATGAGACGGATCGGGTACATACTTCCGAAGTTGCGACACATGGAACACGTCATGCAAGTTCAAAAGCTCCGGCAGCAATGCCACCCTATAAGCCACAGCACCAATCCTCTGCAATATCTGATACGGCCCGATAAACTTTGGATTTAACTTCTTGGACTTCAATGCACGTGCAACACCCGTCACTGGGTTAACCCTCAAAAATACATGGTCACCCCCACTGAATTCCAACTCTTTCCTGCGGTTATCATAATAACTCTTCTGCCGATCCTGAGATGCTTTCATCTTCTCACGGATCATCTGCACTGTCTCAGTAGTATGATGTACCAACTCTGGTCCCAACACCATATTCTCCCCTGACTCATACCAACATATGGGAGTTCTGCACCTCCTACCATAAAGAGCCTCAAACGGTGCCATCCTGATACTGGAATGGTAACTGTTGTTGTACGTGAACTCCACCAAAGGCAAATGAGTATCCCACGTACCACCTTTCTCTAACACACAAGCCCACAACAGGTCCTCTAAAGTATGAATAGTCCTCTCCGACTGCCCATCCGTCTGCGGATGATAAGCCGAACTCAGCTTCAACTCGGTACCCAAGGCCTCTTGCAAACTCTTCCAAAATACAGAAGTGAACCTCAGATCTCTATCCGACACAATACTCAATGGCACACCATGCAGCTTCACAATTACCCGAATGTAGATCTCTGCTAGCTTTTCCAATGGAAAACTGATACTAATCGGCACAAAGTGTGCAGACTTAGTAAGCCGATCCACAATCACCTAAATCGTATCAAATCCTCTCGTCGTATTCGGCAAACCGGTAACAAAATCCATGGCGATACAGTCCAACTTCCAAACCGGAATCTCTAACGGTTGCATCATCCCAGAAGGTCTCTGATGCTCTACCTTCGATTTCTGACATATCAAACAAGCATACACATAACGAGCAATGTCCTTTTTCATGCCCGACCACAAAAACAACTTTTTCAAATCTTGATACATCTTCGTAGCTCCTGGATGAACACTCAGGCTACTACGATGCCCTTCGTCCAAAATCGACTTCCTCAGCTCATCATTATCCAGCACACAAATTCTGCTCCAAAACCTCAACACACCCGCATCATCCAACTTGAAATCACTACCGGAATCACTTCCAGTCTCACGCATCAAATCCACAAGTTTCACATCTAACTTCTGATGTTCCCTTATCAAATCCAAGAAATCATTCTTTACTTGCAATTTACCCAACATTACACCACATGTAGTAAACTCACAAACCATACTCAAATCTCGAAACTGCTCAACAAGCTCCATCTCTTTCACCATCAAAGCCGACATATGAATTGTCTTTCTGCTCAAGGCATCTGCAACAACATTCACTTTCCCTGGGTGATAACTCAAACTGAAATCATAATCTTTCAAAAATTCCAACCATCTTCTCTGCCTCATATTCAACTCTTTCTGATCGAACAGGTACTTCAAACTTTTGTGATCACTGAACACCTCGAATCTTGAACCATACAAATAATGTCTCCAGATCTTCAAAACAAAAACCACCGCAGCTAATTCAAGGTCATGAGTAGGATAATTTCGCTCATGTACCCTCAATTGTCGCGACGCATAAGCTACCACTTTCCCATCCTGCATAAGAACTCTGCCCAATCCCATCTTGGACGCATCACAATACACCACAAGAGGCTCACACGGATTCGGTAACACCAACACCGGTGCTGAAGTCAATCTCTTTTTCAGCTCCTCAAAACTTTCCTCACAAGCAGCATCCCACACAAACACTTGATCTTTCCTCGTCAACTGAGTCAACGGCAAAGCCAACCTGGAAAAGCCCTCAATAAATCTTCGGTAATAACCAGCTAAACCCAAGAAGCTTCTAACCTCAGTTACCGTCTTCGGCGGTTCCCACTATAACACCGCACTAACTTTAGAAGGGTCTACTGAAACACCATCACCCGAAATAACATGCCCCAGAAAACTCACCGTCTTCAACCAGAACTCACACTTCGATAAATTGGCAAACAACTTGTTATCCTTCAACACTTGCAAGGCAATCCTCAAATGTTCCGCATGCTCTTCCTCAGACTTAGAATAAATCAGTATGTCATCAATGAACACGACAATAAACTGGTCCAAATAAGAATGGAAGATGCGGTTCATATATTCCATAAACACGCCCGGCGCATTAGACACTCTGAAAGGCATTACCGCATACTCGTAATGTCCATATCGAGTCCTAAACACCGTCTTCTGAATATCACCTTCCTTAACTCTTATCTGATGATAACCCGACCTCAAGTCGATCTTACTGAACACACGAGCTCCCACTAACTGATCCATCAAATCATCAATTCTTGGAAGAGGATACTTGTTCTTGATGGTCACTTTGTTCAAGTGACGATAATCGATACACAACCGCATACTACCGTCCTTCTTTTTCACTAATAACACTGGAGCTCCCCACGATGGCACACTAGGTCTGATAAACTTTCTATTCAGCAACTCTCCAATCTGAGATTTCAACTCGGCCAACTCCACTGCCGACATCCTGTACGGCGCCATAGAAATAGGCCTCGTACCAGGTACCAGATCAATGCTAAACTCAACTTCTCTCTTCGGAGGCAACTCTGTAATATCATTCGGGAACACCTCCGGAAACTCATTCACCGCAGCTAACTCATCTAGCAATGCCTTGTTGTTAACAGACAGTGATGCAAATAAAGCAAACACATGAGCTTCATCTTCCAACAAAGTTCTCAATTCCTTACTAGACAAGGAATCTGCCAAAGCTTCCTCTTCTGGAGTAAAAAACAATAACACTTTCCGAAAACAATCAATGTGCACTCAGTTGAACTCCAACCAGTTCATACCAAGTATAACATCCAAACTACCAAGTGGCAAACAAATCAAATCCACGCCAAAATCTCGGCCAAAGATAGTCAGTGGACACTTCAAACATACAAGCGAAGTAGTCACTGAGCCAATTGAGGGAGTTTCAATGGTCATCCGCCGCTCAAGAGTAGTCGGCACCAAACCTAACCTCTTCACACAATCAACAGAGATAAATGAGTGGGTCGCACCCGTATCAATCATAGCAGTCAAAGGAATGTTATTGATAAAACATGTACCTTTGATCGAACGCTCCTCGTCCGCCGAGTGAGTACCCACCACTGCAAACACTTTACCGCTGACCTGAGGCGCTTGAGCCCTCCTCGGCTTCTCACAATGAGTGCTAATATGGCCCTTCTCACCACAGTTATAGCAAGTAGGCATATTAGTCCTACAATCCGCCATCACATGGCCCGGCTTCCCACATTTGAAGCACTTCTTACTCTCCTGAGGACAATCAATAGCACGATGCCCAGCAATACCGCACCGACAACATTTCAGATCTGCTGATGTCTTCTTCTCTCAGAATCTCTTATCAGACACAACCTTCTGCTTTCCCTTACCGGTCGGCACACTGTAAGGTGTACCACCGAACCTTTGCTTACCCTTGCGGTCACTCGTCGCCTTGTAATGTGCAATCCTTGCACGGTTGTCATTATCATAGATGCGACTTCTACTCACCAACTCAGGATAGCTCCTGATTTTCTGACATGCGATTCCCATCTTGATCTCCGGCCTCAGCCCATTCTCAAATTTCAGGCACTTAGAAGTCATAGCTTCCTCAGTATTGTAATGAGGACAATATTGAGCCAACTCCTCAAACTTAGCCGCATATTCGGCTATCGACATGCTGCCCTGTTTCAATTCCAGAAATTCCACCTCTTTAGCACTTCTGATATCTTCTGGAAAATACTTTTCCAGAAAACCAGATCGAACCACCTCCCAAGAAATCGGAGTCCCCGAAGCCTCCATTCTCTGACGACAATTATCCTGCTAAGCTTAGGCTTCCCCCTCAAGCATGTGAGTATCGAATCTCACCTTCTGCTCGTCACTGCACCCCATGGTCCTGAAGATCTTCTCTATCGCCTTCAGCCATTTCTGTGCAGCTACCGGATCTAGAATTCCACCCTCAAACTTCGGTGGCTTGTTGCTCTAGAACTGCATCAAGTCTCTGAACTAAGCACCCGTAGCCAGATTCTGATTGGCCACCTCCTGTGCCATAGCCTACATAGCCGCAGCCAAAACCGCCTCATTCCTCCCAGCCATACTGCTCAACAACAACAACAACAACAGGTTAATTGAAAGCAACCGACTCTATTCTACTGACAGACTCAAAACGCTACACTGGCCGGACGGACCGACCTAGCTCTAATACCAACTTGTAACACCCCGTTTCCCAAAACAAAATAAAACACTTAAAAGTAATTACATATCAGAGTTTCTCCCACTTACGGGATGTCACAATTCCCCACAAAATTCCACATATCATTTTTCAAAAGCAATTTTCAGTAACATTGCAACGGAAAATAAGAATTAGTCTGTCATACACCACATAACATGCATATATATATATATATATATATATATATATATATATATATATATATATATATATATATATATATATATATATATATATATATATATATATATATATATATATATATATATATATATATATATATATATATATATATATATATATATATATATATATATATATATATATATATATATATATATATATATATATATATGTGTATATATATCGTCATATATACAAAAGTCGGCCAATTGCCCAAAAACATGTATATCCATCATGCATCATCACATATTCACAAAAGAAAGATATGCCACAGGGGCACACATAAACAATAAATGACAACAAACTCTCAAAAGCCCCGGTGTTACGTATCAGAGCATGTCCTACAACGACGCCACAATTCGAGCTAGCTAAACATCTGGATTGTCTGCACTTCCGAAGAAGCACAGACCACAACAACAACAAAGGGGTGAGAATCTCGATCAAATAATAACGGTATAAACATACATGAAATAAAAGGCAGAAATTAATCAATCATTTATATCATAATTCTCACACCCGGACCTACTGTCCCATCACCAACAACCACAACACACACACAAACAACAATGCAACACATGCCCAACTCACTATGCAACACATGCACTAAACTCGACAAAAATGCGGTACCGACTCAACTCAGGATAGATCGCATACACTCCCTCTGAGCAACGATCCACCCCTACCACGCTCCTCTTGAGCTCATATAAACAAATATCAACGTCCCTCACTTGGGACACGGGTGGTCACATACACTCCATCCGAGCAACGATCCAAAGTCCCGTCCACGCTCCCCACTGGAGCACGCGAGTAACTCATACACCGCGTCCACGCTCCCCACTTGGAGCACGTGAGTGTATCACACACCACGTCCACGCTCCCCACTTGGAGCACGTGAGTGTATCACACACCACGTCTATGCTCCCCACTTGGAGCATGTGAGCAACTCATGCCTCACGTCCACGCTCCCCATTTTGGAGCACGTGAGTGAATCGCATACGCTCCATCGAGCAACGATTCACCACGTCCACATGTTATGCAAGCCACTAAGCATAATCACGCAGCACACACAGTGCACACGATCCTACTGATCCACTCATCATATAATGTATATACATACAGGCACACAAAGTGCGTCGATCCTAATGATCCAGTTCATCACCACAACACATCAATACAATGCATACAAGGCATACACGATCCTACTGATCACAACTACCACACAATACATCATACACTATACACATAAGGCATACCGATCCTACTGATCCAATTGTATATCACATATGCATCAACACACTCAATGCGTAACGATCCTACTGATCCGTATCTCTTGCACACCGTGCATACATCTCTCGTATGTGTCCATACATATTCATTCTTAATCGAAGAGTACACGGCCTTTTAAGGCATTCACAGCGTACTTCAGTTTAATCGTCCATATCGACGAATATTCGTGCACACGCTCTCTACATCACCTTCATACTCTCAACCGATCCACGATAACCACGTACTCGCTCACGACCGACAAGGGTCCGGCCACGCGAGAAACGGAACAGCACAACAGCAAAATCACAAAATGTTGTCATGTTCGCTGCCATTCGCCTGGCGAGGCCCCGCAGCGAACACTCGTTGGGACTCGCCCGACGAAACCCCTAGTGAAGCCAAACAGAAGCAAAAGGCAGCATTCGCTGCCCAGTTCTCCTGGCGAAGGCTCGCCCCCATTCGCCCAACGAATGCACGCGAATTCTGCAGAAATCAGCTCTCAGCTCAGAGTCGGCAACGCACTCTGAGCTCAGCCGATTTTATTCCCAAGCCAACCCCAACAACCAGAAAGCCATTCCACTACCCGACTATAATATCTAACTCGGTTCCACTCGTTAATGCTTACGTCTATGCAATTACCAACTTCCGGTGTAACTCCGGATTCTTACCGGAAACCCCCAAACCTTCAATCAGCTCATGAAACGAAAATCTAACCTAACAACCATCATCATAACAGAATTACTAACATGCAACTATCATTCAATCATCATCATCCTATGGAGATTAGGGATTTTCCCCTTTTCTACCAATTTCATGCATAAACCAATTCGATCGATTAATCCCCCCCCCCTTATCTCGAAATGCAGTCTGATGATGAACCTTCACAATTTCGCCACCTTGATGATCCCTTTCTTTTGCTCAAGCCTCAGACCTTGCTCTTTCTCCAACCGTGTCTTTTTTTTTCTTCTTGTCCTTCACAATCATGTTCTTACTCTTTCCTTCCAATTCTCCTTTCACAAAAATACCAAGTTTGCCCTTAATCCCAAATAAATCCTCATTTTCTTTTATTCCAATAATATTATTAATAATAATATCATTTTTCTTATTTTCTTAAGTCCATAAATTTAATTTCCACTAATATTTTAAATATGATAATAATAACGATAATATTAATAATAATAATAGTATCAACACTATTAATTATCATACCATTATTATTATTAGTCATATTTTCTAATATTATGGAACTCAAATCCTCGAGCAAATCCCCACGCTTAATCCACCGAAAACAAAACAATACGGGAAGACTAAATAATTAAAAATAGGCGTTACAACACCCCTGCCAATTCGACAACCACCCTTAACCCAGAGATGGATGATTCATTCAAACTAAAACTTCAACAATTGAAGACGTATTTGTTTGAGGATGAATTCCTAGATGCAGTGGAAAAAGAGTCGGCTGTGGTCTGTGATGTTCTTAAAATTCTAGACGAGCTTTCCCTCTATAACGTGCCTCCCCCTATGGCCGAATACTTTATTGAGTTTGAGGCCTTCTTCACTCAACTGGAAAAAGACCTGTCAACGTGTAAGCAGGCCGACGCCCAAATCAGGGGGAATATCAACGAGATGAAACGTGTGTGGTATGTTAGTTCTGTTTGTGAGAAAAAACTAGAAGATTTTGAAGCCACGAAAAAGGAACATTCTGAAAAACGTCAAGCCCTCGACCAGTAAATATCTGACTATAGAGCTCAAATGGCAAAACTAGAGAGGAAGATTGCTGAGGTTGAGAAGCAGAAAGCCTCTTTGGATTCCGACGAACCTCTGTCGGCCCAAGAGGCAATCGACCACGAAGTATCCCAAGGGATAACTCATGTTGAAAACGCCCTTGCACTCAAGAAGACGATTGATCAAATGCGGCGGAGGAAATTTCTTTTGGAACACAGGGTGGATCATGAGAGGACCCTTTTTGAAAGCTTTAAAGCTAAATTTTCTGCATAATCTGTGTGGTTTTAAAACTTATTACTACTTGTTGTAACTCCATGTTGGAGACGTTTTGTAACTGTGTTGGCCTTTCACCACCATAGGCCATTTATTAATGAATAATATTTTGAATTCGAACTTCTTGTAACATAGGTCCTATATTTTTCAAATATTTCATGTTTATCCTTATGATCTGTTGGTCTTTACCAATTTCTCGAATCTCATATGCATTGTTGTTGAATATTTGGGTTATCTGGAACGGTCCCTCCCAATTTGGTGACCACTTCCCTAACCTTTGATCTCGTCGATCCATTGGCAAGACCATTTTCCATACATAGTCATTATCTGCAAAGGTCTTTTCCTTGACCTTCTTATTGTACGCCCTAGCCACGCGTGCCTTTTGGTGAAATAACTTGTCTAATGCCACCATCCTTTCTTCGTCTAAATATACCATTTCATCTAGCATCATGCTCCAGTATTGCTCTGACGGGATCTCATGCTGACATTGTATTCTTATTGATTGTAAACAAATTTATACTGGCAAAACAGCGGCATGACCGAAAGTCAGACGAAAGGGGGTCGAACAAGTCGACTCCTTAGGCGACATTTGACAGGCCCACAGAATGTGATCCAACGTCTTATGCCAGTTCTTGGGCCTCTAGAAATGTGTTTCTTAATGAGCCCGATTAATACCTTGTTGGCTGCTTTGACTTGTCCGTTCACCTGAGCATAATAAGGTGTTGAAGTGATCAATTTAAACCCTATCTCCTCTGCAAATTCTTGCATCTTTTGGCCAACGAATACGGAGCCTTGGTCCTTTGTGATGGTTTCAGGAACCTCGAATCTGTATAGAAAAGGGTTTGGATGAATTCGATTACAGTGTCTTGGTCCTCTTTTACCAAGGGCACAACCTCTACCCACTTTGTGAAATAATCTATCCCCACAAGGATGAATTTTTGTTGTTTCGGCGAGGCTGGATGAATCTCCTCTATAATGTCCAATGCCCACCCACGAAAGGGACATGACTTGACAATGGATTGCAACTCACTAGCTGGCACATGTTGGATATTTGTATGTCTTTGACAATCTTGGCACCCTTTTGCAAATTCTATGCAATCTTTAAGCATACTTGGCCAATACATTCCCTGTCGAAATAGTAGCCACTTAATTTTGTGGCCATCTTGGTGAGCTCCATATGTCCCACTATGGACTTCTAAAATGGCTAAATACACGTCTGCGTTCCCTAAACATCTAAGCAACACCCCCTCTCGCGTCTTTTTCCACAACTCATTCCCCATCAAAACGTAGCTTAAGGCTCGATACTTAATCTTCCTATCAACCGTCCCCACTGGATTTTCCAAATACTCAACGATTGACTTCCTCCAGTCTGACAGCGACAGATCGCTGATGGCGAAAATTTTGCAGCTTCTCATACTGGCGACTACTTTCCCCTTCGGGATATCTATTCTGTTGATTTCTGATAAGCCAGATTCCAATGATGGTACCTTGGACACCACCTTCTCCTTAACTTCGATAAAGTCTCCCAATTTTTTCGCCGACACTTTGTACCCTGAGGAGATTTGCGCTAACTCGTTATCCTCGTAATTCTCTATCTTGGGTACATGTGTAATACTAACGACCTCGAATCATTCCAGAAGACGTTTCACCACTGTGAAGTAAACCACGAGGTGTTCTTTGACACATTTGTACTCTCGCGTGATCTATTTAATTACTAGTTCCGAGTCACCCTTTACCTCGATTCTCCTAGCACCTAGATCCTTGAGGATCTTAAGGCCAGTGATTAAGGCTTCATACTTCGCCTCGTTGTTAGAACACTTTATGTCGACCCTACACTTAAATTTAGTAGGATAGTCGCATGGGGATATTATCAGGATCCCAACGCCCGTTCCATTCTTATGAATTGATCCATCAAAATATAATTTCCAAGGACTCGTGTCGACCATTAAAAGCGGCGAATCGACCACCGCATGGTCGACGATGAAATCTGCCACTATTTGTCCCTTCATCGCCCTCAGCAGGACATAGGTCAGGGCGAATTCAGTCAGTGCTAGTGCCCACTTCCCAATTCGACTATGCAAAATAGGCTTATAGAGCATATGCTTAGTAATATAAAAATGCGAAGACACATAAACTTCAACTGGCTTTATATATTGTTTCAATTTCATACAAGAGAAGTACAAGCATAGGCACAACTTTTTGATCATAGTGTACCTAGTTTCAGCATCTATCAACATTCGAATAAGGTAATAAATGGGTCTTTCGACGCCATAATCATCCTCTTGTGCTAGCATGCTTCCTATGGTTGCGTCTGACGCAGCGATGTACAATCTCATACTTTTGTTCGTACTGGGTGGAAATAAAATATGAGGCCTTGTAAGGTATTCTTTGATGGTGTCGAAGGCCTCTTGCTGTTCCTGTCCCCAACGAAAGTCACTTTCTTTCTTGGTCTTGAGCAATGGAGAGAACACCTTTGTCTTGCCACTTAGATTCAATATAAACCTTCTTAAAAATTTTATCTTCCGTAACAAAGACTGGAGTTGTTTCTTCGTCAATGAGGGCTTCAGGTCCAGAATTGCCCTAGTTTAGTTTTGGTTGATCTCGATGCCTTTCTTGTGGACTATAAACCCCAAGAAGTCCCCTGCATGCACATCGAAAGCACATTTCAGTGGATTCATTTTTAATCCATATTTCCTCATTCTCTCAAATGACAGCCGAAGGTGGTTCAAATGACCATCTTCCGATGAGGATTTTATGACAATGTCGTCAATATATACCTGCATAAAATTTTCAATAAAGTCATGAAATATAGCGTTCATGGCTCTATGATAAGTTTCCCCAGCATTTTTTAAACCGAATGGCGTCACCACCCACTCATACGTTCCCAAGGCCTCTGGGCACTGGAACACTGTCTTGGGTACATCATCTTCGGCTATGAGGATCTGGTTGTAACCGAGTACCCATCAAGCATACTTAAATATTCAAAACATGCTTCCAAATCGACCAACATTTCTGCTACCCGCATAGAGTATTTGTCCTTAGGGGTATCATTATTTAGATCCCAAAAGTCTATACAGACCCTCAGAGTCCCATTTTTCTTAATAATTGGGACAATGTTTGCCAACCATTCGACGTATCTTGCAGGCCTTATGAACCGGCTTTTGAGCAGTCTCTCAATTTCCTGCTTGATCTTTAACGTGATCTCTGGAGCGAAACATCGTGGTTGCTGCTTTACTGGTACCTTGCCTGGCTGAATTGGAAGTCGGTGTTCCACCACACTCCGACATAGTCCAGGCATCTCGTCGTAATCCCATGCGAAGCAATATTTGTATTCCTTCAATACCTCAACCAGTTTGAACTTCATCTCCGACTCAACATTAGTGCTTATGTACGTGGGGCTTTTTGTCGCCCCGTCTCCCAAATTGACTTCTTCAAGTGGGTCTTGGGCCTGCATTTTTTGCAGCTCAATCGATGGGCTTTTCTTAAACCCCAAAGGCTCGTTGTCATAAATGCAATCAAGCCTCCGGCTTTCTGAAGCTATTGTTTGGCCTTGTCAGCCAATTATTTGCATATTGTTGTCGGTGTTTCCACACATGTTCTATTTCTTCCCTACTTCTAGTGCCGATTTTTGTTTATTTTCAGCCAAATAAGACGAAATCCAAGTCAAACTCTTTGACTCAGTAGTCATTTTCATCAATTGTGGGCCACCCTGTGGGTGGAAGTTCTTCTGTGGGTGTCATTGTAGCGTCGGCAACATCCCAAACGAACCCGTAGTTGGGATTTAAGTTCAAGATGTGACCCATGTCGATAGAGGTGTAAGATACCGACCCATCATCACAAGGTACCACATTCGCTAAGTGTTGGTCAAAGTATTTCTTGGTACCCTTTGTTCCATCCATCCTGTAATAACTTTGGTCAGCTTCGATGTTCTTAACGATGTCGTCCTTCCGCCAAATGCTTAACCTTTGATGGAGTGTCGAAGGCACTGCTCCTATTCCATGGATCCATTCTCGACCCAAAAGAAGGTTGAAGTTTGCCTTCAAGTTTATGACCATGAAGAGCATTGATCGGGTAGTGGTTCCTACAGCTAGGTCAAATTAGATCACCCCTAGAATGTTGTTGGTTTTTCCTTCGTAGTTGGATAAAACCATGTTGTGTTGTCGGAGATCAGCTTCAGTTTTTCCAATCTTTGTGAACAATGAGTGAGGCATTAGATTGACGACTGTCCCTCCATCTACGAATACCTTGTTTACGGCTACCCTCTCAATCTTAGCTTTTATGAATAATGGTTTCAAGTGGTACATCATCCCAGGACTAGGTCTTTCAAACATGGATGTTCGTTCTTCCACCACCCCGCTGTTCATCACGTAGTAGCATAGAGGCTTGTCTGCAGTGGCCTCTTTCGTCAGGAAATCCTCTTCCACCTCAGAGACTTCCGACACCTTATCATACTCTGCCGACAAAATTGAAATGATGTCTCAGTTTACAATGAAATCTTCGCCATAGGTGTCATCATTGGTGTCGTCATACATATCTTCGTAGAAGTCGTCTTCCGGTAAAGGGTCATATTCCCCCTCCGATTGAGGAGTGTACTCCGGTTCTTCTTCATCCGACTAGGGCGAGTATTTCGGTTCTTTTTTGTTTTCACTCTTAGATGTGTACTTCGAACTCTGGGTTGACACTACCCTATTTTCTCCTGATGTCTCGACTGTCACAGTTCTTCCGTCAGGAAATCCTCTTCCACCTCAGAGACTTCCGACACCTTATTATAATCTGTCAGCAATATCGAAACAATGTCGCAATTTACAATGAAATCTTTGCCATACGTCATCATTGGTGTCGTCATACATATCTTCGTCGAAGTTGTCTTTTGATAAAGGGTCATATTCCCCCTTCGACTGAGGAGTGTACTTCAGTTCTTTTTCATCCGACTGGGGTGAGTACTTCGGTTCTTCTTCATCCGACTGGCCCTTCTCCAAATCCAAATCCTTCCACTTTAGACGTTTGCTTCCTTGTTGGCTTATTGGCGCTATCCACTTGTCTTGTGGGGTGTTTGAGGGCGACACAAACGTTTTAGGGCGCGTCGGTTGAAACAGTTTTTGTAGTCTTTGTTTCGTCGAGGGGTGTCGTCTTTGTCGAACAAGAACTGAGAGACCTGTGGCTTGCCCTCTGGCAGTGCCTCTTTCGTTGCTTCATACCTCTTAGTGGCCTTTTCATTGAACACGGTGTTGCACTTCAGGAATAACACAATCTTCAACCCGCTCACTTTGTATTTCTTCTGGAAATCAGTCAAACTCTCGCCAGCTTGAGGGTAAAATGCCTCGAGATTCTCCTCAGTCTTCTTGTTGGGACCATCAGTAGCCTCGACCATCATGCACTCAACCGTTCTAGTCATTTGGCGCTCATTAAGACCTTCAGTAGCCTCCACCACCATGTAGTCGTATAGCTCAAAATACAAAGCCTCTTCGACTTTCATAGGATCCGTGTACACTTGCATTTTAGGCCTTTTGTTGAATTGAAACCGACCTTCCTTCAAAGCTTTCTGCACCAACTCCCTGAAAATAACACATTGATATGTCTTATGATCCAAGAAATTATGAAATTTACAAAACCCCTTTTTTAAAATTTTTCTAACAGGGGATCTTTTGCCCCAGGAGGGACAATAATCTGACCATCTTTAACCAGCAAGTCAAATATTTCATCAAACTTATATACATCAAAAGTATACGTTTTTGTGATATAGTTATCTATTTTTTCAGTTTCGACATGGTTTTTTCCATTTGATGGATTTAGTGGTTTGCATATGTACGGGGGTCTTGGCTTTAGTTCATCCACGTTGACCACGTTACTTTCGACAAGTTCTTCATCAGTAGATGAGTATTCGTTAGTGGCCACATATGAAACTTTCTCTTTTTTGCGATATCTGGTGGCCTGGGTTTTCTCATTTTTTGGACGCTCGACCTGATGGACTCTATCCACTAGCTGGTCCATGTCTCTGAGATATTGCGCGTCTAATTTTTTCCTAATCGAATAATCTAGGCCACCAGCCGCTATTTCGACTAGTTCATGCTCAGGGACATGCATGAAGCATTGCGCTTTCAACAGTCTAAACCTGTTAAGATATTGGTCGATGGACTATGTAGTCTTTCGTTTTACGCTGGCTAACTCTTTCAGACTAATTTTCGATTGTCCCATGTAAAATTGTTCATGGAACAATCTTTCCATTTGCGCCTAGGTCTGGATTGACTGTGGGGGTAAAATGGTGAACCAAGTGAATGCATTCTTGGTGAGGGAACTGGGGAAGTATTTTAATTTTAGATCTTCGTTGTTTGTTATGTCGCCAGCTTTGGTTTGATATCTGGCAACATGCTCAACAGTGGATTCCTCAGTCTCTCCGGCAAATCTAGTAAACTTTGGCACTTTTCACCCTTTATGCAATTCTGTTTGTAGGACAAAGTCTAGTAGTGGGGACGAATATGTTAGCCGTCGAAGGCCTGGATTCGCCCCATTGCGAACCATGATTCGTTCTAACATGGCTTCTATGTTGGGTTCACCAGTCATGGCTTCGTGTCGAACCTGCCTGACCATACAGTCGAGATCTTGGTTTCTATGAACTAAAACAATGGGAGGCCTTTGGGCCACCCTAGGTGTGTGTTCAGCCTCGTGGGGCTGTTGGTTAATTGTTTCATCGAACACTTCATCTTGTAGAGCAGGCGTCTCCGGCCGAGGTGGAGGGGTCTGTCGACCTGTGGCCCTAGGAGCACCCAAAAAGTCACCTATCTGCATCATCTAAGTCACCAGTTGTTGGTAACTCTGAGTCGACACGTGTATTAGTGGCCTTAATATGGTGTCCATTTGCTGAGTCAACATGTGCACCATTTCATGGTTACTTTTGTCCATTTGTTGCCTCACGAAGGCGACAAAACTTGTCGTAAAAGTTGGGAACGAAAGTGATGGAATACTAAAACCTAGAGGTCTCGTGACTTGGTTCGTCGAGGGCCCTAATCTCTGATAATGGGAGAACGCTGACGACGAGCCTTCCCCAAATAGTGGGCCACTGTGGTGCAGACTTGACATAAACTCTGTCGACATCCCAAAGGTTTTGGGGTCTGGCATTATGAAACTAGGCATATATTGCCCCTCAGCCCTTGTCACCATGGGCCTAGGTTCAGGTAGACGTGGCGTCACGACATGCTCGCCTTGAGCCATCGACACCGCAGACACAGTGTCAGTGTTGATATCAGTTGTTTGAGTCATAGCCATATTTCCCTTCGAAGACGGTTCTTCGTTTGGACGTGGCATCACCATCTTACCACTACGCAAATGCATGCACCCAAACCCTTCAGGTCCCAACGGGTGTGCCAGTTTATTCGCACGTAGTTTTCGCGCGAACAACCTCTGACCTCTTAACGCAGGTTTACTTGTGGGACCAGTAAAACAAGTCCCAAAACGCTTGGTTTGGGGTGTATGAGAAGAATGGTGATACAGAGTCTATTTGAATCTATTTGCGATAGACTAGGGATTCGTTGTAAGTGAGACTGAAACTTAGAAAAGTATGCAAAGGAATGAGAAGTAACTTATGTAAAAAGATTGAAAATAAAACAACAAGGAAAAAACACCCTTTGGAATTAATAAAACAAACTACTTATAAAAAGGGAAAAGGTGACGTTATCGTACATCTTGTAGGACTGAAAAACTCTTTTCTCGATACGCTTTGGTACTCAGAGTGTTTTCCTTACAATCTTCCAAAAAGGGCCCCCCGTTACGAAAACACACATTGCTTTAAATAGAGAAAATAAATAACTGTCACGTTGAATCTAATGATGCCCTATGTTCGCCTACTACTTCTATAACTTCCCATGTCTTTGGATTTTAAATCCTTTTCCCGCTTAAATATATGTCCTTTTGCATGGCCTTTGGCTGTCTCGGTCGACTGACGCCACCAGGGATCGGCCCCACCATCTTCTGCCTGTCGATGTTGATCTTCCTCCTCAACGGGCTATTGAGCTTGTCGACCAACTGTCGTGTTACCACTTCTTTGGTCTAAACTTTCGGTCAACGGTATTTTTTTTAATCTTTTAGGGAATGTTAACATGTTTTGTAGGTTGGAGGAAGACAAGGTTGGAAAAGGAACGCGGCGAATTGTCATAAAGATTCACAAAATCTATTTTTTAGTATGTTTTTTATCATGATAGACGTGTGGTATTTTGATCATATCTAGAGCGTCATAACTCGAAATGACGTGGGATCAGAGGAAAATGAAAGCTAACATTAAAGGCTACAATTTTTATGAGTACTTGAAAGGCTATTTTGGAATTTTATGCCCATACGCATATCAATCATCCCATGCGCGTATCAGATCTGAAAAAGTGTGTATTTCTACTCATACGCGTATGGTAGCCCCCCATACGCCATATATGTGTATGACACACTCCCAATATACCCCCATACGCGTATGACACCCCCCATAGGTGTATGGGTGCCTAGAATCGCAAAACAAGTCCAATTTTGATTATTTAAAGCCAAGAAGTGATTTTTTGAGGTTTAGACTAATTTTGATGGCAAAACACGAATTAGGAGCTGAAAAAGGAAGTAGATCAAAGTGGAACATCATTTTCAAGAGATATTCGCCATTGAAGACTCTTCATCTTCCTTTTTCTATAATGTTTGACAAGATTCAGATGTTTATTATTATTATTATTATTATTATTATTATTATTATTATTATTATTATTATTATTATTATAAGTAGCTAAACCCCCAAATGCTAGGGGTATCTGTAGATGTTTTTGATTGGCTGCATTTTGTGGTAAAACATTGATGCATGTGTGAATGTCATGACTAATGTTATGACATACATAATAAGTGTGATGCAGGGTAAGTTTGGATAGCTAAGAGCAAAGTATGTTGGATGTCATGCTGGATGTTATGACATCAAGCAGCTGACATCAGGACGCGTGTTTTCGGTTCTAGTATAGTGCATGAGGAAGCTCAGGCTATACTTTAGGAAACATTCTAGGAAGCTTGGTTATCTCAGGCGAAATGCCAGGCATGGCTGAGGATAACCTAGGACCAAACTGTTAGTGCGCAGCTTAATGAAAAGAGGTCTTAACTGGGTTAAACCTAATTTCTGCACTTAGGCCCAAGATCTTTTTGCTGCTTATAAATAACAAAGTAGCAATCCTAATTGAAGACAGCTCTTGGCAGGCTGGGCAGAGCTTTTGAGACAGAGAGTACAGAGTGTTTGTAAGTGAAGAATTCAGTTTGTGTACTGTGATCTTCACGTGGTTGTTTGTGTCTTAGGGTTACTTGTGAGCCAAGCAATTATCTCTTGGATGATTGCATTGGACTAGTGTATTTTGAGATGTACTCTGTGTGTGTCACTCTAAGATTTTAAGCACGAGTGTTGTGTCTCTTGATCAAAGCTGTGAATCAGATCAAGGTGTGTTTGAAGTGTGACTTCAATTTTACCTCTAACTGAATTGGTTGATATCACTGTTGTGATTGAGGGGGAGTGAGTTGGTAACTCAGGTCTAGTGTTAGGCTAAAGTGTCATTGGGTAGGCTTTAAGTGAAGAGTGCAAACTGATTATTTGACTCTGAATTAATTCTACTGATAATGAATTTCCTCCCTGGCTTGGTAGCCCCCAAATGTAGGTTTGATTTGCACTGAACTGGGTCAACAATTCTATGTGTTATTTACTGCCTTCCATTCCTGTTTAATGTTAAGTTCTGTAGTCAGCTAAGTAGTGGATGTCATAACATCCACTGTAACATCGACTGTTTGGTACCTAGAATTTAAGTGTCCCTGTTCTTGAATTTGTTAGTTTTTATGAATTGAACTTTGTAATGACTTATATCTTCTATTTATCTGATTTACTTTTATCTGATTTTAATGATTTCTCTTTCAGTCAAATTGAGAACTGATTTATGTTACCAGTTAGGAAGGACTTTCAACAGTAACAATTGATTCAAGTATTTTATAGTAGATATCACCTAGGACTAGAGATACCCTATAGAAATCAATTTGTTCTTGATAATTAAATATTTAATATCATCTATAATCACTATGGGCATATGAATGAATTTGAATGTTTAAAGGTTTATTCACTAAGGCCTTATGAGTAAATACTCTTAAGAACCAATATTTAGTAGGGATAAAATAAGTCGTTAAAAGGACAATTTAGGATTTTTAATAATTCTGGTTCAAACACCCATTTCTAGCATGCTCTACTCATATTTTTTTCTACTCTATTACATTGCTTTAAATTACTCTTTATTTACTCTTTTGAACAAAACCCCCCAATGAAAACCCCCTATTGCTTTTGTTTAACTGAATTGAAACTATAACTCTATCACCACGCAGTTCTTGAGATCGGTACTTTGAGATTTCCCACTATTATTATTTTGGAAGATTAGTATACTTGCTAGTTTTCCGATCAAGTTATTGGCGCCTTTGTCAGGTACTGCCAAAGATTATAGAGTTCATAATTTTATTTTAGTTGAAATTTTGTTTGTCTGCAACTAAAATATTTATTTCAGTTTTTATTTTATTATTATTATTATTGCTACTACTAAACTGCTTCTTACATTTGTATGCAAGGAGAACTTTCTTCTGATTTTTCTTTTTAAGTAGAACCAGATAGAACCTTACACGCTCGACTCAGGAAAGCTTGAGAGGAAAAGCTAGAAAATCATGAGGAAACCAACTCTAACCATTCAGATACAAAATCAGAGAGAGAAGTAGAAGTAGAAGTTATGGTTGTAAATCAAAAGGAAAGACTATTTAATGATTATGGAAAGGAAAGTGCCACACACGGTCGTTTAACTATAATCAATCAACTAGTGAATATTTCAAATTTTCAGTTGCACCCCACCACTATCCACCAACTCGAGAAGAGACCTTTCTAGGAAAAATTAATGAAGATGCAAATAAACATCTACAAAGATTTGTGACTATGAGTACTCTCTAAAGATAGAGGGGCACACAGAAGAAAGTAAAAATTTGAGAACGTTTCCTTTCACTTTAGCAGAAGACGCCGAAGAATGGTTTTGCTCACTTCTTATTAGAAGTACATTATTTGGGAAGGGACGAAAACAACTTTTCTGAATGAATATTTTCCTACTTCAGTTTTCCTTAGAAAAAGATATAAGGGTGGGGTGCATCACTTGGTGGTTCATATAAAATATTTGATAGGCTCTTGTTGCTTGTGTAACACCCCGATTTAATTAATTAATTATTTAATATAATTGAGTATTTTGATTAAATAATTACGTGACATGTTTGACTGGTGACGATAATTATGGTATTTTGTGTTAATTAATTAGGTTAGTTGCAATTAACTAAATTAATTAATAATTTAATTAGAATTCAATGAAAATTTGAAGAATTTGGCTAACTTTGATAAATGAGAGAGTTAATGGTGAGTGGAGCAAAAATGAATTTGAGTTGGGTAAAAAGTGCAATTTAGAGAATTAGAATAAAATAAAATATATTCCTAAGTTTGACCAAAAATTAGGATTTATATGCTAATTCCTTTTATACATAGAAACAAGGGAAAATGAGAGAAAAAGCTTTGAGGAAGGAGTGCTTGAGAGAAGGATCAATTGAGGCTGCTTTGCTGAATTTTTCTAAAGTTACAAGATAAGGGGGGAGATTCTTCATCTATGGCTGCTTAATTCATGAAAGGCTAGAGAAGTTTCCTTTAACCTCCAATAGAATTTTCTCCTTTTGTTGATTGAGTTATGTGATGAGAAATGTGATTGTAATTCTTTTTATATGCCATGATTTACCTGCAATTTTGTGTACTGTAATTGGTTTTATTATTGTATATGCTATTTGTTCATAAACATGAGTTTGGATACGAAATTGGGGTTTTCAAAGTATCTTAAATCCATGGTTATTTGATGTTGGGTCTGTATAATTTGTGTTGGTTGTTTTATAATTATTATATAATTATTGCATCTCAAATTCTGAGCGTTTTACTTTTTACATAATCAAAATTGGAGGTTCGGAAGACCTCCAATGCTTAAAAATGCAGAAGTCTGCATTCTACCACGGTTCTGCACTCTGTAGTGGTGACGGGCGTCACCCTTGTGACAAACTACCCATTGTTGCGTCTAGCTTTGTGACGATCCACCCATCACGACTAGGAAGACCTTGTTTCAAATACAATTTTTATCATAAGTTGAGTTTTAGGGCTCGGATTGAGGCTCAGTTCAAAGTGTTGGAAAGCTAACGCAGAGAGCTACATGATAGTAGTGCCTTATGAGATGAATTTCCATGTTTGAATAATGTGTTAGTATATATTGTGAAATATGTGTATAATGAAGTGACTTATTATACATGCTTGGCGATGAATCAATGTTGAGATGATTTAACATGATTGAACGTTGTATGTGAACATATATTTGGCGTAGTGTTGATGTTTGGTGTTTTATGATAAGTTAAGTAATTAATTTACATAACTAATTGAGTAATATTATGCATACATGTGAGTTATGTGTAAATTGTGAATATGTGTGATAATAGTGAAAGTATGATGTGATGCTAATTGTGTTGATGAGATGTATATGAGATATTATTGAGGTATTAAAAATATAATTTTTAATAATGAGTGTGGGAATGTATTGCATCTGTTGTACTGAGCATTCATGTATATCCAGGGTGGGATCGTACTGCATTTTGTATGACATTCATCATATGGTTCATTGTCGTGAAAGAGGCTTGTTCGCTAGTTCAGAGTGGGGACTAGTGACTTATCCTAAGCCTTGAGTGGGGGCTTAGGGTTTGCACAGATTAGGAATTGGTTCATATGAAGTACCAAACGTTGAGTTTGTACCACATGTATATAAAGTTAAGTTGTGAGCCTGATTCAGAGTGGGGAACGTGACGAACATGAGTCGAGTCATTTTGTTGCATTATATTGCATGATTGTGATTGGGTGTTTGTGTTATGAGTGAGATGTGAATACATGATATTGGTGTGTTTTCTGATTATGGGGATGATTATATAGATGTGTGAATCTATCCTAAATTTTTATGCATCTTTATTATTTGAATGTATTCAAACCTGCCCAGGTAATTAGCGATGAAATTTGTGATGGTACTCATCCTAACTTTTCCTAGAAAGATCAACAAAGAAATTATTCGAAGCAAGGTGATAACAGTCCATCATTATATATAATTAGTCGAACAATTGGGGAAAACAATCAAAAGAGGAGCCAAAATGATGAAGAAAGACCCAAGAATGAGTGAAAAATAGCCAAGTATGGAAGAATGGGACTTAGTGGAAATTATGGTGAAAAAGGGGTGAAAACACGTAGCTACTAGAATGATCATGCACAACATTGTTCCCTATCGTGCGTGCGATAGAAAAACAAAGGAGTCAACACGCGCACAATGCTTCCATAATGCGTGCGATGACAGTTTTTTCTGATGCGTTCTGACAGCTTTAAAAGGGGATTTTCCGCACTTGTACAAGGGTTACAAAATTGGGCACTGGGAGCACGATTTTACAATATCAGAGGGTGATTTTAAGAACATTGGAAGTCATTGGAGGCTAATTCTTCAAGGGAATTCATATGTTATTCATATGTTATCAATTGGTATTGTAATTTTCACTATGTGTAGCTAAATTCTCATAGGTTAGGTTGTGTGTGATGAAATTAATTCAACCTTATTGGCATTATATCGAGGTTAGACTTTGTATGAACCTTTTGACTTATAATTTTATTCAATTGTTTCTTTTGCTTAAGGCGTACTATTTGATATATTTTGTTAATATGTTGTTAGATGCATAGGGATTCCTAACCCGTAGCATATGTATTGGATCTAGGGAAATTGTTCTACTTAAGTCGGTTGGATAGGGATAGGATATCTCGAGTAGTGGCACAAAGAACTAACGGTCTATACATCGCCTAACACTGCTTACATTGACGGACTAGGGATAGAAAGCTTTTAGTAGTTGTTAGTGAGTTACTTCGTGAGGGACTGGTTATAATGGTTTTGTTAGTTTGCCGTAAAATTATAAGGATAAGATAATTCATACAAGGCACCGTACATCAACAAGAAGGGATAAAGGGATCCTAAAACACAACATAACTGCCTTCGTAACATAGTTTTCTTGTTTGTTCTCTTTTTGCACTAAAACTTGAAACCCTCCCCCCCCCTTAGGTGTCTTTATTTAATATTTCACAAATTATTGTTCTGTTATTCAATATTTTTTATTACTGCGACATTATCAATACCCTTGCCGAGAAGTCATCAAGTTTTTGGCGTCGTTGTCGGGGACTATTGATTGCAACAGGGCAACGCTTTATGCAACATATTTTCTTTTAATTTTAGTTTTTATTTATTTTTTTGATTTTCTTGTTTGTCATAGTGCTACTGAGGTATTTCATGTTTATGTATATGCATTTCAGGATCGACATTACTACCATTCGATTCAGAAATTGAGAGAACCACACGTGCCCACAGAAAAGCATCTATAGAAGAAATTTTGGCTGACGGGGACCAACCCGAATTAGATTCTCCAACATTTTCTTCGGATCTAGAAGACGAGAATAACATGTCTGCTCCAGAATCCTCAACTATGGGAGATTACTGTAAAAGGACCAAGGAAGGCCAAGTTTCTAGAGGGTTTGTAGTGGCAGACCCTGTTAGTTTTGACATTAAAAATTTTGTGCTTTCAGGTCTCAGAGACAACCAGTTCGACGGGAACGCTATCAGAGATCTGTGGGCTCATCTTGCATAGTTCTACAAAACCGCTTCGATGTGCAAGTCGGATAATGTCACAAAAGATCAAGTGAAGTTGAGATTCTTCGGTTTCTCGCTTATTGGAAGGGCAAAAGATTGGTTTATATGCCTTCTAAATGGAACCATTTGAACATGGAAAGAGCTGAAGGATAAGTTCTTGGAAAGATTTTTTACCACCACCCAGTTTACTGAACAAAGGGCTGAGATTTTGAATTTTGAGCAACAAGATGTGAAGACCCTATATGAATCATGTTAGAGATTCAAACTACTGCTACGCAAGTGCCACAACCATAATCTGAATAATATAGTGAAGATGCAAACTTTCATAAAGGGCTTAAAGAGTCAAACGCGCATGTTGTTGGATGCTTTCATGGGAGGCACAATTAGACAAATGACCGAGCCACAAATAAAGGGCCTAATTGAGAAGATGTGCATGAATGAGTATCTCACCAAGAGTGAAAGATCGGTAAAGGTTGAGACAGTAGGTGCACCCAAAGGTATATTAATTGTTGATACTCAAGCTGCTTTATTAGCGCAAATTGAATTATTGAATAAGCAGCTAGCTGCAAGCTGCTTGAATAACTAACGTGAGTCAGGGACAAGTACTTAGGTGTGACTTTTGTGGTGGAGGACATGAGAACGAAAGGTAATCATTGAAAGGGTCAAGTGAAGAAGCCCAATATTCTAATTTTCAAAAGAACAACCCGTATTCCAACACCTACAATCCAAGCTGGAGAGATCATTCAAACTTCCATTAGAGCAATAATCAAAACCAAAGTGGTAACCAAGAGGTGCAACAAAATCAACAAGCTTCTAATTACCACAGAAAACCTTCACAGTTGGAAGAAGCTTTAGAAAAGTTCATGAACTCCACTCAACTTAGCTTAGAACA
Organism: Lathyrus sativus; assembly: GCA_963859935.3. Lineage (NCBI taxonomy): Eukaryota > Viridiplantae > Streptophyta > Magnoliopsida > Fabales > Fabaceae > Lathyrus > Lathyrus sativus. The sequence continues at coordinate 546,184,534 of OZ012740.1, read as the reverse complement.
TGAAAAAAAGAAATCATTAGACCACGAGTAGAAACCATGAGGAATCCCTCAAGAATTTGGAGACGCAAATTGGCCAATTAATGCAGCAAGTGATTACTCTATCAAGCCCAAGTGGAGGGTTCGGTGTGAAACTTGTGAATGATCCTACGAATGAGTCATGCAAGGTTGTAGACACGGGGTATTAGGTAAGTGCTTCTAAGGGGAGAGGTGAAATAGTGGAAGATGAGCCACTGGACAAGGTCAATGAGCACCAGAGTGACCAAGAAGAAATAGGAGTCACCATTGATCATTTAATAGATAAAAACTCTTCGTGGAGAAGTACGAAGAAGTAAATCCTTAATGATCCAAATCCTCCACTGCATGATTACATTAAGGCACCTTATCTGATACTCTAGAAGAAACATGTACGTGAAAAGGAGGTAGAAATGTTTGCCAAGTTTAAAGAGATGCTTCATACACTGCAAGTAAGTATTTCTTTCCATGAGGTATTAGAACTAATACCTAAGTTTGCAAAATTTATGAAGGAAATATTAAAGGGTACCAAGCAAAAGGTGGAACAGGCGCAAGCCAATATGACAGAAAGAGATGACAAGTCTGTGCCTAAACCATTTCCACTGAAGCTTAAGGATCTAGGTAAGTTATCTATATCTTGTAAAATTGGTGGAATGGAAATTCCACATGCCTTATGTGATTTTGGTTTGAGCATAAATATGATCCCACTTAATAAGGTCAAGAAATACGAATTAGGGGATATTATACCAACCAATATCACACTTGTTTTAGCCGACTCGTCTGTTACCCAACTAGTTGGTGTTATACACAATATATTAGTGCATGTAGATGGTTTAACATTTCCTGCAGAATTTATGGTATTGGACATGTAAGGAGGGTCAGAGGGCTCGGTAATTCTACGACGCCCATTCTTGGAAACTGGGAAAGCAAAGATTGAAGTAGAAACTAGTGAACTCATATTAAAGTTTAATAAAAAGAAAGTTGTTTTCAAAGTATATGAGTGGACACCATATGCAGATGATTTGGAAACTTGTTATCATCTGGAGGGAAAATGTAACAAAGTAGACACAAGACAAGGAAGAAGCAAAGTGATCGGCGTGAGGGTATCCCTTGCGCCTGACGTGGCTTAGGGACGAACCATCAAGCTAATAACGGTAAAGAAGCACCGGATGGGAGGCAAGTTGATCCGTTGTTGCGCGCGGATCAAAACGAGTGTTTTTGTAAAAATGCAGTACAACGACAGTAACTCGAAATATCATTCTCACAAGGATTCTTATTTGAATTAATCTACCGATTTTACAAATGGGGGGGGGGGGGTTAGGTTTCTGATTAAGAAAAAGCACTTAAAATAATTGATTACTGAAATAAGTGATTATAGTAATGGATCCACTGTCTCGGTTCTTACTAATCATCGACTGATAAAATTACAATTTCCCAAACAGATCTTTTATCCTATTTGATGACAATATCAGTCAACAAGCGTGATTGATATCGTGAGAAACATGTTCCTATCACCGAATGAAGCATACGGTAAATGATAGCGCAAATTAACAATTAAGCAGAGTTAATCTACGATAAAATTAGGAACACAGATCAATCAAATTAAATCAAACATATTGTATGATAATCGAATTAAGCAAACAACAATCACACGATATAATTGAAAGGAATCGAATTTAAATTGTAAATATCATAACAATCTCAAAGTTTGAAACCTGAGGACAGTGAATCCGTCCAAAAGGTATTAGTTCTCCATGAATTTTACAAGCGTACAATTTTTCTCGTGAATAGTGATGATGAACAGTAAAATGAGGTCCCTCCACAATTTTATGCGGCTGCTGGTTAAAAGAAAAACAAGGGATCTGGTTCATAACCCAACTGGGTCGAAAATATAACCCAGGCCCAAAATATGACCCAGAACTAAAATAAATTTCTAATGCTGTAACTTCAACAAATTATTCAACTATGCTACAATCCAAATCAGCTTTTGGCTTCAACATGAAAGTTGTAGCTCTTTCTCTCAGCTTTCCAACATATATAAGAATGTCTCGATACGATTTTTGTAGAATTAGTTATGAATTTTCCCGTGAAGGCTGCAATTGCTGAAAATAAAATACGAAAATTAAATAAAGGCAGAAATAAACTAGATAAGAAAACACAACAAAATAAGAAAATTAAGCAAAATAAACTATGGAAATGCATAAGTGCAAACATAGAGGATTGTGCATTAATATGCACTGATCAAATTCCCCACACTTGAACTTTTGCACTCCGAGCAAAATTAAAATCAAAAGAAACACAACAACATCATCAGTTACTCATTCCAGACTACAAACTCTTCTTCGATTAAGATTGCATCGATAAGTACTGATCTTGCATACTAAGGATATCGTAGGAACACTTAATCCATAATTTTGCAGTCATAAACCTCCTGAATACACAAATCAACTCGAATCATGTTATTATGTTAAAGCCTAACTTACTCATCCTTCTTTTTGCTCTTTTTCATTCAGGCGCGATCACATTAAGCCCGTTATCTCCACACACTCATAGCAAGGTGACCGGTTAGTGACTTTTTGCATGGGGTTCTGGTACTTGCGTGGCATAACCCTTTACTTACTCAGTGGTAGTTGCGGGGGATCAGACCATAATCCGCCCTACCAAGTTCAGCACCAAAAACCGTTGAACCAACTACAATGAGTCTTACCGAACTTAGAAGGTGCATTCCCTTTGGGGTTTTTTTTTTGTTTTTTTTCATTTTCAGAACATTCACTTATATTCATCAGCTTCCCTGTGTAGAGTGCGTGTGAGATGGTGCCGACTGCTGAAATGAACTACTCAAAAGCTGTCAGAGAATGAGAATTTAAGGCTAAAACATAATAAAAATTCAAATCAATTTCCATATGCAGGAGACTTACGGTGTTAAGACGATATCAAATCAATTTCCATATGCAAGAGACTTATGGTGTTAAGACGATACCGATCTTGTGAATTTTTCTCAAGTCTCCGCAAACTAATCTCAAATGAGTCTATAGCCTAAAACTTTCAAGAAGATGCAATTTGTTTTATTTTTTTATGACTGAAAACAAACAAAACCCTATTAAAAACAAAGAAAACAAACGATTCCCTCCCCCACACTTAAACTAAGCATTACCCTCAATGAAAGGACATTACTAATAAAGTAGAGAGATGGAAAGAAAGACTCCTTGATCAAGTTGTAGTGTAGTTAGGTACTTCCAAAGAAAGCTCATCTATGCTGACATCTTCAGGCACCGAACTTCCATAAAATAACTTCAGGCGCTACCCGTTAACCTTAAAAACTTTGTCAGTACCTGCACTTTTAAATTCTACTGTACCATGAGGGAAAACATTAGTAACAACAAAGGGGCCAATCCACTTGGATCGAAGTTTCCCAGCCATAAGCTTAAGGCGGGAGTTAAACAATAAAACTTGTTGGCCCATAGAAAAATCTTTCCTAGAAATCATTTTATCATGGAAGTGCTTAGTTTTCTCTTTATAAATTCTAGAGCTTTTATAAGCCTCTAATCTAAACTCTTCCAGCTGTTGTAATTGGAGTTTTCTTTCAATACTTGCTTGTTGCATCTCCAAATTACAACTTTTCACCGCCCAATAAGCACGATGTTCTATCTCAACAGGAAGATGACGTGCCTTACCGAAAACAAGTCGATAAGGAGACATCCCAATGGGTATCTTGAAAGCTGTTCTTTGAGCCCAAAGTGCGTCTTCTAGACGACAGCTCCAATCCTTTCTGTTTGGCTGCACCATTTTCTCTAAAACCTATTTGATCTCCCTGTTTGAGATCTCAGCTTACCCATTAGTTTGTGGGTGATATGCAGTAGAGACTATGTGCACAACTCCATACTTCCGGAGCAAGGATTCCATAGTGCGGTTACAGAAATGAGTGCCTTGGTCACTGATGATAACTCGCGGTATTCAGAACCTACAAAAGATATTATACCTGACAAAATCTGCAACAACTCTAGAATCATTAGTCCTAGTGGGGATAGCTTCCACCCACTTTGAAACATAACCAACAGTAAGTAAAATGTAAAGGAAACCAAATGATACAGGAAAGGGACCCATGAAGTCGATTCCCCATACATCAAATACCTCACAGAAAAGCATAGGTTGCTGAGGCATTTCACTCTTGCGAGTGATGTTTGTACCTGCTATCTGGCACTCTTTACAAGTGCGATAAGTCTCATAGGCATCCTTAAAAACAGTTGGCCAATAGAAACCTGAATCAAGAACTTTTCTTGCAGTTCTTTGAGGGCCAAAGTGTCCTCCGACTTGAGATGGATGAGAAAATTTTAAAATGGATTCAATCTCATAATCGGGAACACATCTTCTAATTACATGATCACTACAAAATTTCCAAAGATATGGATCATCCCAAACATAATATTTGGCATCACTCTTGAGTTTGTGAATTTGTGATCTAGATGCACCTGTAGGAAACACACCAGCAACAAGATAATTAACAATGTTAACAAACTAAGGTGTTATCACATGCAAAAGTAAAAGCTACTCATCAGGAAAGTCATCCTGAATAGGAAAAGGATCTTCATCTCTCTCTATCCTGCTCAAGTGATCAGCCACTAAGTTCTCAGCTCCACTCTTGTCTTTAATCTCTATATTAAACTCTTGGAGCAACAACATCCACCGAATCAATCTCGGTTTTGCATTCGGCTTCTTCAACAAGTACTTTAAAGCTGCATGGTCAGTAAAAACAACAACCTTGGAACCTAGAAAATAAGATCTGAATTTATCAAGAGCAAAAACAATAGCTAGCAGTTCTTTTTCAGTGGTAGTGTAATTTGACTGTGCAGAATCTAAAGTCCTAGAAGCATAGTAAGTAACATGGACAGCCTTGTCAACTCTTTGTGCAAGGACATCCCCAACAACATAATTAGAAGCATCACACATAAACTCAAAAGGGAGAGTCCAGTCAGGGGGCTGGATTATGGGAGCGGATGTCAATGCTTTCTTCAAGAAGTCAAACGCTTGTTTGCATTTGTCATCAAAGTGGAAAGTGACGTCATTCTTCAACAAGTTTGACAGTGGAAGAGCTATCTTGCTAAAATCCTTGATGAAACGCTTGTAAAAACCTGCATGACCATGAAAAGAACGAATCTCGCGAACGCAAGAAGGGTAAGGCAGTGTAGAAATCACATCAATCTTAGCAGGGTCAACATAAATTCCTTTTTCAGAAATTATGTGACCAAGAACGATTCCCTGCTCAACCATAAAACGGCATTTTTCATAATTTAAAACAAGGTTAGTCTCGATGCATCTTTCTAAAACCATATTCAGACTACTCAAACATGCATCAAAAGAAGAACCATAAACAGTAAAATCATCCATAAAAACTTCCATGCAATTTTCGATAAAATCAACAAAAATACTAATCATGCATTGCTGGAAAGTGCTAGGAGTGTTGCAAAGACCAAAAGGCATCCTTCTGTAAGCAAAAGTATCGAAGGGACAAGTAAATTTGGTCAATGAACGGTAAAGGAAAATGATCCTTTCTTGATCTTCCGGTGCAATATAAATATGAAAATAACCTGAAAAACCATCAAAAAAACAATAATGTGATTTACCAGCTTGTCGTTCAAGCATTTGGTCAATGAACGGTAAAGGAAAATGATCCTTTCTCGTAGTATGGTTCAATCTCCTGTAATCAATAAAAACTCTCCAATCATTCTGAACTCTAGCGGGAACAAGTTCATTCCTTTTAGTTTTGGCCACTGTAAGTCCCAATTTCTTAGGTACAACCTGCACTGGGCTTACCCACTTACTGTCAGAGATAGGATAAATGATACCTGCTTACAAGAGTTTGGTCACCTCTTTCTTAACAACATCAAGAATCAAAGGATTAAGCCTCCTTTGAGGCTGCCTTACTGTTTTGGATCCATCCTCAAGTAGAATCCTGTGCATGCACATCAATGGACTAATACCTGGAAGGTCAGCTAATGTCCATCCAATTGCCTTCTTGTGTTTCTTCAAAACCTGCAAAAACTTGTGTTCTTGATCGAAATTAAGGTTAGAAGAAATAATAACAGGGATTTTTTCGTTACTCTCCAAGTAAGCATATTTCAGGTTCTCAGGGAGCTCTTTTAGCTCTAAGGACGGGGGGCTGCTCGGTAGATGGAGTGTTCGGGGCAGCCGAGATGTCAAGAGCATCAGCTGCAAAAACAGCTTCGTCGATAACAACTTCACCTACAGGAAACATATCAGCCTACAAAGCAGCATTAATCTCAGCACATACAACACACACGCTAGTGTCAGTACAATCAGAACATGAGTAAACATCATCAAATCCAGATAAAGATGGAAAATTAAGAGAAAATAATTCAGAACAAGTGTCATCAACTAATTCAGAAATCAACTCAATACGAAAAACGGAGTGCTCCTCCAAAGGATGTTTCATGGCATAAAAAATGTTAAATTTTGCGACAATGTCACCAACCTCCATGGACATGGTTCCATCGTCAACATCAATTTTCGTTTTTGCCGTTTTCATGAACGGTCTACCTAAAATGATGGGGGCTCTGCTGGACTTTGTTTCTCCTTCCATGTCTAGAATATAAAAATCTGCAGGAAAAATCAAATCGTTAACTTGAACAAGAACATCTTCAACTACGCCTGTGGGGCGAGCGTTGCTCCTGTTCGCCAATTGAATGATTAAACCTGTATGCTGCAAAGAACCAAGACAAAGGTTATTATAAACAGAAGTAGGCATAATATTAATGCCTGCTCCCAAATCAAGCATACAATTCTCAAATTTACTATCCCCGATGGTACAAGGAATAGCAAAAGTTCTTGGATCCTTCTGCTTTTGTGGCAAGACCTGAGTGGTGAGGGCTGAAACATTTTACTCGCCTACAGCCTTTTCAGATGAAGGTTTGGGCTGAATAAAAGCAAAAATGTTTCTTCCCAAGTTGATTTTTTCACTTCCCTTAATCCTCCTCTTGTTGGTGCACAAATCCTTTAGAAACTTAGCATACATAGGAACCTGCTTAATCACATCAAGTAACAGAATATTTACCGCAACTTTTTGGAAAACATCTAATATCTCTCTTTCTTTGTCTCCCTCCTCAATTCTTTTATTTTTCAGAACTCTATGTGGGAAGGGGACTGGTGGTACATACTTTTTTTATTTATTTTTTTCAGTTTCGACCACAACAGAAGAAGGAGAAGAAAGTTCAGCTGGAGGAGATTCAAAAGGAGAAAGTTTAGAAGTTACCTCGATGATTTTTTTATTTTTTTCAGGGGCTAGTTCTGTAACTTTTCCGAATCTCAAAGAAATTGCACTCACATTAGCATTAGGACCATTTGGATTGACAACTGTTTGGGCTGGAAGTTGGTTCGACCCTTGAGATTGCATGGTATTTATTTGAGTAGCAAGATGTCCCATATGTGTGTTCAAGGTCTGGATGCTAGCATCGGTCCTTTGTTGGAACTGAAGGTTGTTGACGGCCATTTGTTTAACAAGTTCCTCTAAAGAAGATCCGGAAGGTGCAGGGGCAGCCGCTTGAGGTGGGTTATGTTGTTGGCTGGGTTGTGGGTTTCCATATCGAAGGTTGGGATGGTTCCTCCAACTAGGATGGTATTTGTTGGTGGACAGGTTAGGAGTGTTGTTGTACCTATTTTGGTTATTACCTTGATGGTACAGGGATGCAGCATATACTTGAGGTGCTTCAGTAGGAATTTCATCTTGAAGAATAGGACATGTATTAGTAGGATGATCAAGAGAAGTACAAATAGCACATAATCTTGTTGTTTGGGTTTGATGGGCTACTTGAGCCTTACCTACGACTATCAACTGTAGCACTAAGTCCTTCAGCTCACTCATTTTATTTTCGAAGGCTTTATCGGAATGAGCAACATGAGAAGAGACGTGAATCTCGTTCACACCTTTCATCGGAATAGAATTTTCTCTCGTTGCGAACTGTTGGGAGTTAAGCGACATGTTCTCGATTAGAGCCTTGGCAGCAGCTGGAGTTTTATCGACTAGTGCTCCACCACTAGCAGTATCAAGAATGTTTATGTCTATCGGTAACAACCCCTCATAAAAGTACTGGATGAGTAGTTGCTCTGTGATCTGGTGTTGAGAGCAGCTAGATACCAACTTCTTGAACCTCTCCCAATACTCGACCATCGACTCATTACCTTGCCTAATACCACATATGTCCTTTCTTATCGAGGCAGCTCTGGAGGCAGGGAAGTATCTCTCTAGGAACACTTTTTTCAGAGCATTCCAGTTTGCAATTGAATTTGGCTCGGGGGAATATATCCAATCCTTTGTTGCACCCTGCAATGAAAAAGGAAAAGCTCGAAGATTGATGTGATCTTCAGTGATCCCTTCAGGCTTCAATGGCGTAGAACATACCACTTGAAATTCTTTCAAATGTTTGTGAGGATCTTCACCTGCAAGACCACTAAACTTGGGCAACAAGTGTATTAAACCCGATTTTAATTCAAAAGGAACAACATCAATATCATACTCAGTACACAAACCGTTATAATTCACATCAGGAGCAGCTAATTGCCTTAAGGTTCTATTATCAGCCATTTCAAAATTAAGTTCAGTATCCGAAGCAAACAAGTTAAGCAGATAGTCAGACTCACACTCAATTGTGGATGGTGAGCTAGTGGTAGCCTGGACTATTCTACGTCGTGTGTGCAAGGTTCTCTCTACTTCAGGATCAAAAGCAACAAGTTCAGAATAGCAAGACCTAGTAGCCAGGACTAAAGGAACAACAATGTAGCAACAATGTTCAAAATACCAACAATGTCCCTAAATAGTCAAAAACAAACACAATGATGGAAAACGATTAATTAAATTTCAGAAAAATAAAATAGCACCAGAATTAAGCTAATTAAGCAAAATAACAATTATGAGAATTTTTTTTATTTTTTCCGACTCTATGAAAACAGTAAAAAAAATTCATTGAAAATAGAAAAATGATGAATTTGGGAATTTGAAACAATTCTCCCGTAACTACTCCGTAGTACGGAACAAATGACCAGAGAATTTTTTTCCCTTCAAATTCCTGGAACAGATTTCGATTCAGACGCAATTTCCCAAAAAAATCGATTTTTTTACGATTTGGACTCTAAAACGCGAATTGGACGAAACCGCGAGGAAACTAAGGTCTAGACTCGAGGACACTAACCCTATGACTCTAAAAATGATTAATAGAAACAAGAATCCCCGGCAACGGCACCAATTTGATCCGTTGTCACGCGCGGATCAAAGCGAGTGTTTTTGTAAAAATGCAGTACAGCGACAGTAACTCGAAATATCGTTCTCACAAGGATTCTTATTTGAATTAATATACCGATTTTACAAATGGGGGGTTTAGGTTTTTGATTAAGAAAAAGCACTTAAAATAATTGATTACTGAAATAAGTGATTATAGTAACAGATCCATTGCCTCGGTTCTTGCTAATCATCGACTGATAAAATTACAATTTCCCAAGCGGATCTTCTATCCTATTTGATGACAATATTAGTCAACAAGCGTGATTGATATCGTCTGAAACATGTTCCTATCGCCAGATGAAGCATACAGTAAAAGATAGCGCAAATTAATAATTAAGTAGAGTTAATCTACGATTAAAATTAGGAACACAAATCAATCAAATTAAATCAAATATATTGTATGATAATCGAATTAAGAAAACAACAATCACACGATATAATTGAAAGGAATCGAATTTAAATTGTAAATATCATAACAATCTAAAAGTTTGAAACCTGAGTACAGAAAATCCGTCCAGAAGGTATTAGTTCTCCATGAGTCTTACAAGCGTATAATTTTTCTCGTGAATAGTGATGATGAACAGTAAAACGAGGTCCCTCCACAATTTTATGCGGCTGCTGGTAAAAATAAAAATAATGGATCTGGTTCATAACCCAACTGGGTCGAAAACATAACCCAGGCCCAAAACATGACTCAAAACTAAAATAAATTTCTAATGCTGTAACTTCAACGAGTTATTCAACTATGCTACAGTCCGAATCAGCTTCTGGCTTCAACATGAAAGTTGTAGCTCTTTCTCTCAGCTTTCCAATGCATTTTAGAATGCCTCGATCTGATTTTTGTAGAATTAGTTATGAATTTTTCCGTGAAGGTTGCAATTGCTGAAAATAAAATACGAAAATTAAATAAAGGCAGAAATAAACTAGATTAAGAAAACACAACAAAATAAGAAATTAAGCAAAATAAACTATGGAAATGCATAAGTACAAACATAGAGGATTGTGCATTAATATGCACTTATCACAAGCCATCAATTTTTAATCAGTTTTTGTGTGCAAAATTTGTTGTTATTTCAAAAACCAACCACAAGAAGACTTAGATACCAAAGAAGATCCTTGCCAAGTAAATCCATGTCCTAAGAGACTTATGTGTGAATGTGTTTTTTTTCTCCAAATTTACAAGTTTAGCTTTAGCATTAAACAAATGATCCAAGAAAAGAACAAAAAGAAAGTGACTTGATTATAATGAAAGAAATCAATGACTTGAAGGATATGGAAGAGAAAAGATTCGACCGACTTGTACTCAACCTGCAGATACCTCATATGGTAAGGTTTGAGCCTAAATACTTCCATTTTTCACTTTTTTTTCTTACAGTGTATCCATGCATTATTCTTTTATCAAGTTTGATTTATTTCTGATTAAGTTATCAAGATTGATCAATACACACTGAGGCATTTTTTCTATATAATTCTGAGCCTTTGTAAACCATCCTTTAGTAGTAGGATTGTCCTTTGCTAAACACTTTGAGCCTAAGCCTTTCTTTCGCTGACGTAGCCTTGAACTCTTAGACATATTCCTTTGAAATATCCTTTTAATTCAACCCTCTTTTTGGAGTTAGGTAGAAGTTTTGTTCTTCAAGGTATGAAAATTATTAAGTTTGAGGTGGCGATACTAGAGAATTTGAAGAATTTTATCCAAAAATTAACAAACTTATCGAGAAAAAGATGTTGAAAAAGGAACTTTTCAAAAAAATGATGAATACATGGCAAAAAGAAAAGAAAAATAATGATAATGTAAGAAGGATCGCAAATCTCGAGTACCAACCAAGATGGAGGATGAATGAGGATGAACTAGGAACCTAATTCCAAAGGTTTAACCCTACTTTCCTAAATATATCCTACCCTGACACAAGCCAACTAACAACCAAAAAAGCCCTCTAAATGTGTATGTTGTGATTTCTATGATTGACTATATTAGAAAATAATCAAGCTAAGTTTAATTGATTTTGCATATTGATTGAGTGTTAACCCTATCAATTGAGTGAGTTAAGTGAGCTGAGAGATAGGTTTAGTACTAGTCATGGTTGAAGACATTTTTCGAAATTTCCAAATGGAAATTGGAAGCCGAAATAATGGTCAGGTAACTTAAAAAAATATGGTGATGTTCAATTGTTATTGTGCGACTTGTTTTCTATTGAAATGTGTAGTTGCAGGTGAGTTGCTTGAGGACAAGCAACGACTCAAGTTTGGGGTTGTGATGAGAGTCTGTCATTAAATATAATCAGTCAAAGAATTGGGGGGAAATGATCAAAAGAAGAGCCAAATGATGAAGAAAGACCCAAGAATGAGTAAAAATAGCCAAGTATGGAAAAATGGGACTTAGTGAAAATTCTAGTGAAAATGGGTGAAAAATACGTAGTTTTCATGGCTCGTGTGATGCTTTTATATTGTGCATGATGACCGCTTTTTCTGACGCGTTCTGACCTGTTTTAACAACTTTAAAAGGGGATTTTTTGCACTTGTACAAGGGTTACAAAATTAGGAATTTGGAGCACAATTTTACAACATCAGAAGGTGATTTTGAGAGCATTGGAGGCCAATCCTTCAAGGGAATTCATATGTTATTCATATTTTATCAATTGGCATTGTAATTTTCACTATGTGTAGCAAAATTCTCATAGGTTAGGTTGTGTGATGAAATTTATTCAACCTTGTTGGCATTATATGGAGGTATGACTTTGTATGAACCTTGTGACTTATAATTTTATTCATTTGCTTCTTTTGCTTAATGCATATTATTTGACATACTCTGTTAATATGTTGTTAGATGCATATGGATTCCTGACCCATAGCCTATGTATTGGATCTAGGGCAATTGTTCTACTTAATCCGCTTGAATAGGGATTGGATACCTCGAGTAGTGACACAGAGAAGTAACAGTCTATACGTTTTCTAACACTGCTTATGCTGACGAACTAGGGATAAAAAACTTCTAGTAGTTGTTAGTGAGTTACTTCATGGGGGACTGGCTATAACGGTTTTGTTAGTTCGCCGTAAAATTATAAGGATAAGATAATTCACACAAGGCATTGTACATCAACAAAAAGGGATAAAGGGATTCTAAAACACAACCTAACCGCCTTCGTAACATATTTTTCTCGTTTAATCTCTTTTTGCACTGAAACTTGCAACCCCCTTTTTACTGTCTTTATTTAATATTGCACAAATTATTGTTCTATTCGAACACAGTCCTTGTGGGTTCGATCTTTTTATTACTGCGACATTATCGGTACATTTACCGAGAAGTCATTACAAGGTCTAGTGCAATACCAGAACCAATAACAATATCAGCCTAATAAGCAATTTCAATAGTAGATTTAATCCCCTTAACAATAACAAGTTCCAAAGAAAGCAGATTGAGAGATAGCTCTTGAGAAAGTTACTGCTCAGAATTCCCAATTCCAAAAAGAATTAAGAAAATATTAGAGGATCACTACAACATCGATTAAGAACTTGGAAGTTCAAGTAGGTCACATATCCTAATAACTCTCCATGCAAGCTAAAGGAACTCTTCTAATTGCAACAATACCAAATCTGAGAAATCATGAGAGTGTCAATTTTGTTGAGACCATAGCTCAAAAATAAAATCTTCAAAAGCCAAACATCAGATTTCCATATCCGCAAATATTAAAAAGGGAAGTAATTCAAAAAGAACTACAGGTTTCACAACAGGCATAAGAGGGCACTTCGAGCACCAAATTCAGAGATCATACCAATTCCAATGCTATCATAGCAATAAATTTGTAGGTTACTGAAGATGAGGAAGAGAAGGCAATAAATTATGATCATTTTGTAGAGGTAGATCTCGAAGTGAGGGAACTAAGAAAGAACCAGAGGAAGTTATACCGCCCATAAAGCCAACTGAAGAGGGGAAAAAAGGAGGCCAAACTGGATATTAGGCTACCATATCCTCAAAGGATGAAAAAGAAGGATCTAATGAGAAAATTTTTGAGAAATTTCTTGAAATGTTCATAAATCTAGACATCAATATTCCTTTCTTTGAGGCACCAAATTCTCATTTACCAAAAATTCATGAAGGAGATAATCTCTAAAGAGAGAACAATGGGAGACGAGCCAATAAACTTTATAGTGCAGAATCACAAGGTAGGAGAATCCCCATCAAATAGAAAGATCCTAGAGCTATTTTCATCCCATGCACTATAGAAGACATAACTTTCAAAAAGGTTTTGATTTATTCGGGAGCTAGTATGAGTCTGATGTCATTGTCCATATATTAAAAACTTGGTATTGGAAAGGCCAACAATACAAAAACGAGCTTAAAGTTTGCAGATTACTCCATAAATCATTCTTATGGAGTAGCAGAAGATGTACTGGTTACAATAGAAAAATTTAGCTTCCTAGTTGTTTTTGTGATTGTGGAAATGCCTGTAGATGAAGAGACACCTCTCATTCTTGGTTTACCATTCTTGATTACAAATCGATGCAATATTGATGTGGAAAAATGTATACTCATTTTAAAAGCTTATGATGATGAAATAACTTTGAATGTGCTTGAAAATAGGAAGCAAGAAGGAGAAAGAGGAAATCACTATCAAGTAGGTATGATCAAAACATGTGTGGAATTCCCAAGTCAAAGACCACCACCAAAAAAAGTCTCAATGATGACATCTCAAATGGTATCAGCTACATTAGCAACCCCAAGTGATAAAACTCCTAGATCCATTTCAAAATTCAAGAGGAATAAGAGAAAGTGACATCAAGGTAAGGTTATGGAAGTAGGAAGTGACTTGTGGCACAAAGTGGATGTTATCTCTAAAAAAGATGGTTTTCTTGTTTCAAAAAAGAAAGGGAACAAGGTGTGGAAGCTGAAGTATCCCCCAAAACACTAGGAATGAGGCGTCAAGTTAATGAAGGTAAACGGGCCCTGCTTGGGAGGTATCCAGACTGAATGCGTGTGTATCCTCTGTGCATGCTAACCCGCCAAACTATTTTTTATTCTAAATGATCTTATTGGTTTAATTTAGTTGTGTTAAAGGTTGAGCAGGTTTACTGTAACTGTTTTAGAAGCCCCATCCAACAAGAGGCACTGTGTAGGATGTCATCTCTACCCAACATGGTGAGGATAGAAAAATTCAAACACAGAGGTTCATCATGAGAGAGCATTCTGGTATGTATCTATTATTTAATACTTGCATGCGTTCTTTTCTGATGTCATTTGCATGATGAGACACACTGAAGCACGTTGTTTCTTTTAGTCCTGAGCCTTTCAGACATCCCTTTTTAATTGTTTTTATCCCTTGCATAATCCTTTTGAGCCAATTTCCATTTTGTTTGTTTTAAACCCTATGTGTAACCCTTAGCCTAATCATTTCCCTACCCTTCTTGGATTAGAAGCATTAAGTCTCTAAGATGTGTCGAATTTAAGTTTGGGGTTTCTTTTGGAATAAAAACTAATAAGTTTGGCGTATCAATTATAAATTGAGGGAATCAAATGAATATGAGTATAAATTTGAAAAAAAGAAAAGAAAAATAAGTGAGTTAGAAATCAACAAACTTGGAAAAAAAAGAAAAGATAACAAAGTACTCAAAGATAAGTGAAAATTAAAAGCCAAAGAGAACTCAGTTGAAAGAATATCCCCCATTAGTTTTTATTTAGAAATTGTCAATGAGAAGAATACTCCTTACTTTAAGTCTCAACCTACTCTCCAAATATATCCCACCCGAGCCCCAACCCCAATACAACTTGCAAAACCTCAAAAAGTGTGTGTATCATGCATCTTGCCATCTAGTTAAAATTTATTCAAGAATATGGTATAATATTGTATACTATAAATTTTGAGTGAAAACACATAAACACCTAAGAGATTTGGTGAGAGTGTGCAATGAGGTGACAAGTGAAGCAATATCATCAAGTGAAAACGTGCAAGATCAATTGACCATATTAAACAGGCAAAACTTAAGGTCATGGTAAAAGAGGACCACAGAAGATCCAAGAGGTATGGTATTTTCAAAGAATTTAAGATTATATGAGTTAGCATGTGTCACATCATTGCGAAAGAGGGGCCGGAAAGGACAGAAGAGTCGCCACCACTCATTATTTGTCCCAAAGAGAGGGAAAGGAAACAATCAGAGAAAACCTACGAAAAAAGGGGAAAGACAGGTCATCGCAACCATATCTCGGATTCGGGAGTTGGTTATGCAAGGGGAAGGTATGAGCACCCTTCACGTTCGTTGTACTCAATGGGATCCACGCTTGTTGTCTATCTAAAAGGGTGTAAAACTATCTAAACTATAGGCTCACGAGGACAAAAGAAAAAAGAAAGAGACTCGATAGAGCATCGTCGTTCCATGCCTACGTATTCCCTCGTGCAATGGAAAAGTCCAAGTCAACGTAGTTCGGAAAACTACGGGTGAAAGTGGAGGAAGGTTGCTCACCAAGACATCACCGTCTTGTGCCTACGTATCCTCGTCTGGTACGAGAAATCAAAGCAAACGTAGTTTGGGTTGACACGACCACATATTGGTTCAAGTGTTTTAACTGAGTAGGGTTAAACCTTCATTCTAGCAGTTAGGTGTACTGTTGCTCGACCATTGGAGACTTAGGCGTTACCTGTTTGCGGTAGAACCAAGAGTTAACACACTCTTTCTGAAAATCATTTTTTAATTAATCCCGAAGGATAAAAAGGTTTAATGTTTTTGTTTTTTTGTGTTTTTTAGACAAAGAAGTGAATTGAGTTAATTTTGTAACTCATGTTGCACTAAAGACTATGACTTGAGAGCGAATGTGTCGCATATCGCCCAAAAGGCATATGCTAAACACTCTAGATAGTTGAGAGGAGCCCCCCAACCATCATTTCTCAAGTACTTAAGGCTCATAGTTGTCGCAACTGCGAAAAACAACCGGCAGAAAAAACAGAAGAGTCGCCACCTTTCGTTATTTATCCCAAAGAGAGGGAAAGGAAACAATCGGAAAAACCTGACGGAAAAGGGAAAGACAAGGTCATCGCAACCATGTCTAGATTCGGGAGTCGGTTACGCAAGGGGAAGGTATTAGCACCCCTCACGTCCGTCGTACTCGACGGGATCCACGCATCATTGTCTATCTAAAAGGGTGATCAATCTGTCTAGCTAAAGGTCAAAGGACAAAACAAAAAGAAAAGAGAAGTGACTCGGCAGAGCATCGCCGCTCTGTGCCTACGTACTCCCTCGTGCAATAGGAAAGTCAGAGTCAACGTAGTTCGACTAACTACGGGTGAAAGGGGGAAGGTTGCTCGCCAAGACGTCGCGTCTTGTGCCTACGTACTTTCATCTGATATGAAAGATCATAGCAAACGTAGTTCGGGCTAAAAGGACCACAGGATGGTTCAAAAGTTTTTTAGACCCAAGTAGGGTTAACAAGTAGTTCTAGCAGTTGGTGTATGCAGCTCGACCATTGGAGACTTAGGTGTTACCGTTTGTGGTAGAACTAAGAGTTAACGACACTCTTTTATCTGAAAAGATTTTCCTGATTAAGATCCTGAAGGATGAAAAAGGTTTGAAGTGTTTTTGTGTTTTTTAGAGAAGAATTGTTTTGAACTTGATTTATAACTCATGTCGCACTAGAGACTATGACCTAAGAGCGAATGCGTCGTATATCACCCAAAGGGTGTACACTAAACACTCTAGGTTATTGAGAGGAAGCCCCCCAATCACCATTTCTCAAGTAGCTTAAGGCTCGTAGCGTGCCACACTTGTCATTCTTTATTAGATGTTTTAAGAGTGTTTGAAGATGAGAAGAAAAGAAAGGACACTAATGGGAGACTAATCAATTCTAAAAGTTATCATGCAAAGTGGACTTAATATTGAGATACACAAGGGAAACTACCTAATGTTATCATGCATGGTTAGACACCTAATGTCTATCATAACCTCAAGAGGCTAGAGAACTTATGGGGAACATGGCAAAGAAGAACCAAAGAAGAAGAAGAGATAACATGCAAATGAAGATGCAAACATGAAAACATAAGATGCAACACATAGAATGAAAGTGGGAGGAAAATAGTGTGGGGCAGTAGCCACCATAAGCTCATCTCAACCAAGAATGCACATGATAAATGCAAAGAATAAAGGATGAGAAGAAGTTCATAAAAAGAAACCACACACAAAGAGATATCACACAAACAATGCAAGCATAAGACATATGGAAACCCTAAACGGAAACAATAAAAGGAATGCACAAACCAACAAGCAATGAACATTATTTTGACCTAAAAATGAACATACAACAAGCTCAACATGTCTAATATGTGAAACAAGAAGATTTGAGAGCTCAATGGATCCACAAAGGTCATTTCCAATTCAAACTAGGTCATGCACTTGTATGAGCCACCTTATGAAATGACCTAACTTGCAAGTCATCTCAAAATTAGGAAAAAGGCTCAAAAATTACCAAATAAAATACAAGATATGTACAAACAAGTTGGAAACCATAGGCCAATAGCTCAAAGCAAATATCCCCTCAAAGTACCATCAAAAGAAAATAATATTCAAGATGTACCACTTTAAAATGGGAGAATCAAGGGTCAAAAGAAAAGCACCAAAAGTCAACCCTAAAGTCAACCAACCAGGGGCAAAATGGTACTCAAAAATTTTTCAACTCATCATGAGTATGAGGATCAATTTTCAGTCATTGGATCCAAAAGGAAATGCAAAAACAAAATCAAGAACAAACAATGTCACAATTTAATTCACTTAAAACAAACTCCAATGTTTAATTCCTTTTTTAATTGAAAATAAAAATAAAAAATAAAATAAAAATATCCTAAAAATAAAGGACATCCCAAAGTTTCTAAAAAATATTTTTGTGGAATTTTAGGAACATTGGAGCTATTTTAAATGATTTAAATTCAAACAGATAACAAAACAAAAATAAAAATGAAAAAGAAATTAAAATAAAAAGGGGACGGTGCATTAAGTAAAGAAATCATGTTCAAAACCATACTGGGCCAAAAAAGGGGGGCGCAATTAGTAATGGGAGCCCAGGTCCACAAGCGAATAAGACAGAAATCAAAATCACTCTGGTAATTGTGTGTGAAGTGGTCAACGAAGGACCAAGGTGGAACGCGCTGTGGTTCACATGATCAAACAGTATGCCAATCAAGAGGTTCATATCGCGCCAACTCAATTAATGAATATTCAAAACATATTCCATGTGAAAAAGTCAAAGTATGTGTAGCGTGCGTCTTAACTGTGGCCATGTGATCAAAGAGTAATCCAATCAAATGAATAACACGCATCCACCTCACCATCTTCTTCATTCAAAAGTGGAAATGGAGGGAACAAATGCAGTGGTGGCCGGAGAAGACTCCTGTCGTCTTTTCCGGCGAGGGCAAACAGTAGCGGTCCAAAAACATGTCATGAAACTTGCAATTAATCACATCATTCTCTTCCTCATGCTACGTACAACTCGAATCCAAGATTCAATTTCATTTTCAGTGGATAATAAGGCCAGATCATAAACAACAAGGTTGGAGCTCAAATCATAAAATGTTACAAACAAACACAAGTATGCACCAGAAATGATCTACATAGTTCTTAGATCATAAATATACAATAATGACGTGCTAATTCAACATGAATTGTGAGAATTTTGGAAAAGTAGTTTACCTAGTGGAAAGCCTCCACTGGGCCTTAAAATGGTGTTGAAGCTTGAAGAAAAATACCCAGAATCATTCCATGAACTTCATTGAACCTATTTGAATGCTTGATTTGGCTTGAAATCCACTGAATCTCAGAATTCGTATTTTGCTTTTTCTCCACTTTTTCCAAGCTGTTCTTGAGCCAATTCTGCACCAATTCCAGTTCTTAGGGTTTGTGAAGCTTGCTGAGGTTTTTTGTGTTGGATTCAGATGGAAATGGAGCCCCATTACATGCTATTAAGCCCAATTGCCATTTCAATTTTTCTTCACTTTTTGCTTGTCAAACTCGTGTATTCTGAACTGCACAAGCCCACATTTTGATTCGAATCACTTGCACATGGATTGAATTGATCAAATGGCCAGGAATTAATCCTTGTTTTAATCCTATGGTGGATTTCACATTTGTTACTTCATGGTGAAGAAACCATGGAAATAACCATCAAAATGACCTCAAATTGCAAATCTAACATTGGCATTGTGTTTAGAATATTATTTGCACTCAAAATATGCATAAACTTGGTATAAAGTGATCTCAAATGAATTAATTCCAATTTTCTCATTTTAAGGCCTTTTCCATGAAAATCACTTTAGGAATTCTTCAATCCAAGCTCCAAACATGACAAGAGATGATTTGGTAATGAAAATGGCCCTATTTGGAGCAAGTTTGATGTTGGGAAAATCTCTATTTGAAGTGTGCAAGATGGTGAAAATGACCTATAATTTTATGACCTATAATCTCACTTTCCCAAAATACCCCTGACTTGCAAGCCTCATAACTTGAGTTCTACAAATCAGATGAAAGACTTCTATTACTCTTTGGAAAGATAAGATCATGAGGAACAACTTTCATGTTCATCAAAAGTTGAGGAGAAACATCCTTCTAAGTCAAAAATAGCTTGGAAGTTGATTAACTTTTGTTGACCAAAATCACATTCATCTGAGGACCTGTAACTTGTCAGCATCATAACTTGAGTTCTAGAAATCATATGAATGACTTATAGTACTCAAAATAAATCTAAAAACATGCTCTACAAGTTTCATGTTGGTCAAAAGTTGAGATGGGACTTCTATCTTGAGAAAGGTGGTCTTGAAGTTGGGGACTAAACAGGGGATTTTACACTGAGAACCCTAATTTAGTAAGTTCTCACACTCTTGATTCTTGATGAATTGATCTTGAAATGATATATTAGACATCTCAACACAACATCCTGTGACCATAGAGAATTGGAATTGAGTCTTAATCTCCTTTGATTTCATAATTGGCTGAGGATTAGCCAGATGAAAACCCTAGATGCAACATTCTTGACGGTGGCTTCTTCCACCTCACACAACAACTTGAATAAGCTCCAACATGGCTCTCAAAGCACTCAATGAGCTCTCTCAACATCGCATATCCATAACTATGAGTTCACAACCTTCTGATGATCTTCAATTGGCCTCCGAGTTAGAAACTGGCCCACATACATCCATCAATCCTTTCAAAGAACCTTGACCACTTCTAGATGACCTGATGACCATTCAAACTTGAATAACACCCCTTTATTAGGCTCAACACTCTGAGTAGACTCCTCTTGCTATGCACAACCTCTTGATCCCCTGTTCAATGAAAAATGTTATGCAATGCAAATGCTAGAACAAAAATGAAACACAAGCCATCTAAAGAAAAAGGTTGGGAAAAATTTGGGGTGCAACAGTAGCGTACAACACATGGTATCCTTTATTAGATGTTTTGAATTGTTTAGGAGATGAGAAGAGAAAGACACAGACTAAGGGGAAACTAGACCCTAATGTTGTCATACACAATGCTCCTAAAGTTGGGATGAAGGGAAGAAACTATCCTAATGTTATCATGCATAGGATTGAACATCTAATGTCTCTCCTACTCCCATCTTAAACATAGGGACTAGGAATCCTAGGGGGATCATGGCAAAAGGCCAAGTAAACACCAAATAATTCACTCACAGACAAAGTGAAAAAGGAAAAGAAATTGACTTGAACAAGTAAAATGCAATGCACACAAAAGACATGAGATGCAAAGAAAAAAATGCATACACAAAGAAAAGAGGGAGGAAAAAGTGTGGGGCAGCCACCACCGCAAGCACATCTCAACCAACAATTCTTAAGATCCACACAAAATGATGCAAACAAAACAATGCAAACAACAATGTAAATGTCCACGGCAAGCTCAAAGCACAAATAATAACACCAAATCAACATCGACAAGTGGCAAACCCCTTAGGGAAGAAGTGAAACATAAAGGAAAAGGTCCCAAAGTTCTACCACACTCTCAATACTTAAGACAAATGGAGAAGCATGATTCCAAGTTACTTGTTATGCAAGTAAGTTACACATACTATTGACCTCTAACAATCAAGGAAGCACCCCAAGCATGTCAACATGAGCTAACAAGGCTTAAGAGGTGCTCAAGGGATCACTCATGATCATATCCCAAAGATTAGGTCAAAACTAGCATGTGTAAACACCTCTTTAAAAGGACTTAACTTGAAGAAATCACCAAAAATGGAAGGATTGCTCAATAAATACCAAATAAATTACACAAAGTAGCCAAGATCAATTGCAAACAGAAGCCAAAGTCTCAAAAAGAAACTCACCTCAAGGCATCACCAAACAATTTTATTGTTAAAGGTGCTCCACCTTATCGAGGGTTAAATCGAGGGTTAAGAAAAACCAATTCAAAACCAATTGAAAAATTATCATCATTGGACCAAAACCATCCTCAAAGAAGCCTCAATACCTCACCTAAGTGGGGGAGAAGCTATAGTCATAGGGGATTTGGAGTTCAAATGGGCAAGAACCAAATTAGGGTAAGCCATAAAACACCTTGAAACATTAATTCCAAATAAAATAGCAAAACAAAAAATAAATGCAAAATAAAAATTTGGAAAATTAATTAACATGTTGAAATGTCAAGAAAATATTTTTGGGTATTTTTTAAATGATCAGAAGTGTTTTAAAATAATTAAAATGTAAACATCAAATAAGTGAAAATAAAAATAAGTAAATAAACAAGGTGGGGTGTAGAAGCAATTGGCATTTGAACTGAAAAATAGTGTAAATGTGCGATGGGCCCAGAATAGTGGGGTGTGAAAAGCAAGACATCCAAGGCCCATATCCAAACTCAGATGACACGCAGGCCTCATTAATTGAGGTGGCGCCTTGTCATCTGAGTAAACCAACTGGAAAAAGACACAACACACCATTTGAATTCAAATACAGGCGCAAAAGCCACGTCAGCCTGTCTTCTTCATACAGACGCCGAAACCCTAGTTTCGGTCTTCTTCTCCGGCGAGAGGCCGCCGGAGCTAGGGTTCAGACCACCCAGAAACCTGAAAACAAGACCCTACCCCCTCAAAATTCCATGCAGAGTCCAAATCCGCCCTCAATTTTTGAAAATAAGGTCATCTTGATATGGTTTCGAAGCAAAACAGTTTTGGTACCACAATATGAAAGTCCGTGAAACTTCACCAAACCAATGCAAAAATATTGCCTACACATGTAGGACTTCAGATGTACACAACATGCATCTATTTCATGGCTAACATGAGAGAAAAAGATTAAAGAAATACCTAGTGGAGAATGGTCCACTGCCTCTTTGAAACTTGCTAAAGCTTCACCAAAACATGCAGAATCAACCCTTGTGACTTGTAGATGCTTTTGCTAGTCTTTAAAGGTCTTTAATCTCCTCCAATATCCAAAATGAATTTGAGCAGTGGTTGGTCAATGTTTGTACAGATGCTTCTTTTTGTAAGCAGTTGAAAGAGGAAGTTGAGGTGATGATGATTTGATGAAGAACTTGTGAAATGGCTCAATGGTTTGTGTGTTTCGAAGGAAACTTCAGAAAATGCAAAAAATGGCGAGTTCTGGTTTTGGCTCAAATGGTGATTCTTTTGCCAACAGATTGAAGATAATGTTATGGTGAGTACAAAATGAGAAAAACTTTTATGAAAGGCTCAAAATAGAGAGAGTTTCCAAGGAATTTTTCAGAGGTTTCAAAATGTCAAATTCTAGTTTCTTGCTCAAATGGTGGCTGCCTTGACCTAGGGTTTATGCTAGGCTTATATATGAGGTGAAAAAGAAATTTTGGAGGGTTTTAAAGTGGTAAAAATTGGAGGGAGCAGATGTTACATGTCTTGGGATTTTTTGAATCAATGGTGGATGATGGAAAATGGTACACCTCGTGGAAGACGGTTGTTTTAGTACATTCCCATTTAAGTTCATACCTCAATGGTCGAGTCTTGCTTGACAGTTTCTCTTCAATCATTTCCTGAACTGAACTTCGGTCCTTAACAATCACATTTTTGGGTATCTTCAGGATTTTTGATTGAGCGTGCATTTATTTTGCACTTTGACTCCCCAGAAAGGATCTATTTGAAGATCATCATTGAAGATAAGATATTTCTCCAACAATATTACAAGATTTTCTCAACAATTTATACCTAGACTACGAGCGACCTCTTTATTTGAGCAACTTGTTTTGATCAGGTTTTCTAGTTTGATGACAAATGGTAGTCTCCTCAAGACAGTTTGTCCATCCCCAGTGAATTTATCAAATTATCAACTCGTCAAATGGAATCTCTCCAGGAATCCATCAGAGAAGTTTTTCGAAGACTTAGCAGATGTTTCTCGTTATTTAAGAATTTTCACTTCAAAGGTTTCACACATTTTTACAACTAGAACAAAGACACTCCTCGAGAATGTGTTCCCCAGTGAGTCCATTACACAAGTCTGATTCCATCAAATGGCATCTCTCCCGAGAAATTTGGTGAAAATTATTATGATTGATCTCTCTTTATTTGAGAGGACGTACTTTGCAAAATCAATTGGCCTGCATCTCTTCTGAAGATCCCCGGTGAAGTTTTATAATCTCCAGTATATTACGGATTACCGCTGAGGTCCTTAATCTCTAGTGATATTCCAATCCCTTGTGAAGATGTTCTCTTGAGTATTCATTGTCCCAGGAAGAAACTGAGACTCGTTCATGGCATACAACCTTGAAGCGTGGGGAGGTTTATTTTACCTTTTTCAAGTAAAAGAAGAAACTGAGACCCGCTCTTAGCATACAACCTTGAAGCATGGGGAGGTTTATTTTACTGTTTTCAAGTGGAATACTTGATTAAAGAAAAAATTGAGACCCGTTCACGGCATACAACCTTGGAGCGTGGGGAGGTTTATTTTACCCTTTTCAAGTAAAAGAAGAAACTGAGACTCGTTCACGGTATACAACCTTGAAGCGTGGGGGGGGGGGGGGGGGGTTATTTTTACCCTTTTCAAGTGGAATGCTTGATAAAAGAAGAAACTGAGACCCGTTCTTGGCATACAACCTTGAAGCGTGGGGAGGTTTATTTTACCCTTTTTCAAGTAAAAGAAGAAACTGAGACCCGTTCATGGCATACAACCTTGAAGCGTGGGGAGGTTTATTTTACCCTTTTTAAGTGGAATACTTGATTAAAGAAGAAACTGAGACCCATTCTTGGCATACAACCTTGAAGCGTGGGGAGGTTTATTTTGGTTATTACCTTTGCTTAGGCTATCATACCTTTGATAGTAGGTAATATATCGTATCTTTTTTTGGTTATTACCTTTGCTTAGTCTATCATATGTTTGATAGTAGGTAATATACCGTATCATCTTTGGTTATTACCTTTGCTTAGGCTATCATACGTCTGATAGTAGGTAATATACCGTATCTTTTTGGTTATTACCTTTGCTTAGGCTATCATACGTCTGATAGTAGGTAATATACCGTTTCATTTGGACATATACCTTTTCTTAGGCTACCAGGATTGGTAGTAGGTCATCTTTCTTCCATGTTACCTTTGCTTAGGCTATCATATGTTTGATAGTAGGTAATGTGCATTCTTTGTTCCAACTAGATGCCTTTGCTTAGGCTACTGCATTGGTAGTAAGTTATCCTTCAATTTCAAGTTTCTTGCCCATTTTTTAAGCTACTATATTCTTAGTGGTATTGTACTATATTTTTATTTTTTGGAGATTCCCCAATGGTGTTTGTTTGTTTTCCCCGTGGAGTCTCGCTTTGTTGAGTCTGTCTTTTCGTTGCTCCTGTGTTTCTCGCGTGTCGTGTCTAGTTTCTCCCTTGTGGCATCATGTCTCCACAGGACCCTTGTCTTGCATATCATATGCATTCGGTGGCTTCTTAAGGCAAAAAAAAATCATGCAATGTTTGTATTTAAGTCCCTCTTATCACGTCGAGACGAAGATTTCAATCTCCATATCTCCAGATAGGAGAAACTTAAATAGGGGCATCTGTCACACCCTAATTTTTGACCTTAAGATTCCACCTCCTTGTGCGCTTCTTACATTGTTAGCTTTATACTTTCGTATGTGTGTTTATTGTGACTAACTAGCTTGTACAGGTATGACAAGTGTGAATGGTACTTATTCTCTTAAATTAAGCGTCTCGGGCCATCTCTGGATCAATATTTTAAAGGTACATTGTTCTCCAAGAATTTTGGTCATTATCAAGAATGGTTTGAGGTTACAAAGATAGAGCACAAAAGGCATTAATTATTCAAGAATTCGAGTTCAAAGTTGCAAGCTTTGGCCTGATAAAATAACCAGGATCCTCCCACCATTCAGATGTTTAGGTCACATTTCCAGAAAGGTTTTTCTTTGCAAGTTCTACAAGGTCACAGGATTCCAATTCAAAGAAATCAGATATGATTTTATACTTTTATTTTTGTGACATTCCAAGTTATTACAGTGATATTTAGGTCCATGCTACAAAGGACTGAACTCTAATTAATTGAAGGTTCTCCAATTCCCATCTCAAGCCCGTATTTTAATTTGCAAAATCAAGTTCATGGTGGAATATGGTGCTTTGGGTATGATTGGTTTGACTTCTCAAGATTTGGCAAGATGGTGTCAACCTATTAAGCTTTCTTAAGACATAAAAGCGGGACTTTTGGTTGCAAGCATTCAAGTTTCATACATTATAATCAAGCTTATGATCATAAGACTCTATTTTGTATTACAAGACATCAACTTTTTTATGCATTATAATAAAGTTTGGTTACATTTTTATTTACCAACTACATTAGTTACAAGAATTATTGGTTACATCAAGGTATCCTAAATTAAATCCTAAAGACTAAGTGTTGACTCCGTTTGGCCCTTTGGGACTTCAAGAATTTCCATTGCTGCTACTGCCAGAGGTCATAAGTTTACTTGCAAAAAAGACATATATCAGTACTATTGTTTGAATTAAACTCTTCAATTAACCAGTTCAGATTCATTAGAAAGAAATATGGCGCCCTCAGATTCGAAAATCATTATCGGGTCCGCAAACAACCAAATAGGGGAAAGGCAGCATCGGTCCTAGGACGACGGCCGCCAACCTCCAAATCCTGCATTTTCTTAAAGGCAAGTAAGAATGTCCAATAATTAAGGTACAGAAATAGGGACAATGCCCTCAGATTCAAGGAAGCCGTCATTGGGTTTTTTCTCTTTCCAAAGACAGCCAGCAACCTGCAATTTTTAAAGAAGAAGAGGAATGTTCAAATGTTCAGCAACCTGCGGTTTTCAAAGAAGAAGAGAGGTGTTCAAGTTTTCAGCAGCATAAGAAAGCCCAAGAACATCATGAACACAGAACAATGAAGACGTCAACAATTTAGAGCCCTTATTTGTTCATACAAACATCACCATCACATTTTTTTTAAACTGTTCACGGCACTTCCGCAAACCAAGGCAATGTCTGAACTAAGTCAAGAGAAATGGAAGAATTAAGAAAAACAGGTTTTTCTTCAAACAACAACGTTCACATCACTTTCCAAACAGCAAGTCCAAACACGGTTCGAAAACTTTCCAAAACACAATCATCAACTTTCCAAAACAATCCAAAAAATGGAAAATATCACCATCAATACCTACAAACCGAAAATGGGAACAACATCAATAATCATAAAAACGAAAAGGGAAAGAAGTTAACAGCCTCATCAAATTCCAAAACAAATCAAAAACTTTCCAAAATAGTTGCAGACAAGATCAAACCGAGAAGGGAAAGATTTTCAGGAGTTTCCTCAAAATCGTTTTAAAACCAGCTATAAAAACAGAAGTTGTAAAAACTCAAAAGCTCAGCACAAAACCATCATAGCTCAAAAACTGAAAACGAAAAACTCAGAAGGATCCTCAAAACTCACGAAAACTATTGCCAAGTTTTCACGAAAAAACCAGAAACCCAGGAGGAACAACATCAAATAAACGCCATCACCAAAAAACTATGAAGCTCAGAACACATTCGAATTCATCATCGCCCCCATCTCGTTAGGGTAAGAACGTTGTTTCTAACATTTTAATTTCTATGTTCTTAACAGGTCAAAGAGGAAGAAAAAACGAGAAAGCTTCGCGGAAGAGGAGAAGAGAAAGCTTCGCGGAAGAAGGGGAGAGAGTTTGTGTCATGAGAAGAAAAAAGAGAATAGAGGATGAGAAGGATCACGATGGAAGAGGTGAGAGGAAGAGAATGAAATCGAAGAAGAAGAGAGAGTGAGGAAAGAAGAGGTCAAGCGGCGGATAGAGAGGAGAAGAATGGACTAGGGTTTTTAGTTTTTTTATTTTATATATTGTATTTTGTGTATGCTCTCCCATGGTAGTTACCATGCACCTCACGTCACAACCACCCATCTTTTATTGTTCCCTCATCACGCGTCCACACTGCGCCCTCACGGTGGACCTTTTCGGCGCACCACACACGATCCATCCGTCCCCTAACCTTCTATTATCCTCACTTAATGATTATTTAACCCTAATTAACTGTTATTTAATTAATTAACCATTATAACCTTTTTTTAATAAATCCTTAATCTGTCTTTTTTTATTTAATGTAATTAACCTTTTTTTATTATATTATATTAACTAATAATCTAATCCTTTTCTAATCAGGTTTATTTATTTAAAATAACTAATAAAACTTTAATTAATCTTTTTCTAAATAACTCTTTTACTAAATTAACCCTTTTTTCTTTTAATTAATCAACTTTTAATTTATCTATTTAATAATCTATTTTTATTCTATTCACCTTATTTATTTATTTTTTAAATAACAATATAATTGTTCACAAAGCCTATTTTCTAAATAACTTGTATTTTTATTTGATAACAACATAACTTTTTATAATAATAAAAACCTATTTTCACAATAATCTAAATAAGTTGTATTTTATTTACTAATAGTAATAACTAAACCTTTTTTTTATTCAATAAGAAAACTTATTCCTTTTTTTTAAGCTAATATAACCTTTTATTTAATAAAAATCTCCTTAATAATAAAATAGTAAGACTTCTTTTAATAACCAAAAACCAATTTATTTAATAATCTAGAATTTATTTCTTTCAAATCTAATCAATCCTTAATCTTAGAATTTTATTTAAAAACTAATTTATACTTCTAGTCCACCTTTTCTTAAAATCAATCTTATGTAGAACTCAATCAACACGCTCCCGATTTCTAAGCACCGATTTAATTCAAATATTCATCATCTCGCGTTTGGCTTGATTTTAACGTTTATATCTGTTGTTCTGAATTATTTTACCTCTTGTTTATCATTATCTTTATTTTATCGCATGTGCATGTCCAAAGGAAGAACTTGCGCATGACTTCATAAGTCGTGTGTATTGCATCCCATTTGCATCATTATTCCCTGCTCGATACTTGAGTTTTCAAGTCGATCAGCTTAGGCTTAGATCCTACCCCTTAAGGAGGACCGTTTCTCTTTTATCTTTCAACTTAGATAAATAAACCAATACAATTCAATCATCTATTCTCCCCATAAGAGAATTAGACATGAGTCATCTTGACAGTTGAGATATAATTCTCCTGCCCTATAACACAATCGAGAGATGTAGAATTTTTTCCGCTTGAGAGAGTTAGTGGCATACTCGTTGATGAAATCCGAGTTTTTGAGCCCTTCTCTCAAGACGATACAAAGATCATCTCCTACAAGTTGTGGTGGTTAAGTTGAGTGTTCTCCCTTAAGATGACGACTCGTCTTTTCTCCTAGAACCAATCAAAAAACCTTATCCCTTTGGAACTTTGACCAACAATTAATGGTTCCTCAATCCCTTTTAGGGGAACTACAAATACTCTGATTCCATTCCCGTCAGGATATGTAGGCATAATATGCAACGTCTTGACGAGTATACTTAGAAATATACCACTAGGACTTTTACCCTTAAGCAGATAACCCTTAGCAATAAACACCATAAAACAAGAGGTTCCTGTAGAGTACTACAGATTCTTAGGATGCTAGCACCTTCCCTAAGTTTAACCAACCCCTGAACCTTAGACTCTCTAACTTTTCATTTGCATTGCATCTTGCGGATAATTCGATCTTTTTCCCTTCCTTTGGACAAATTAAAGATCGATGGTGAACCAATGAATTAAGATTCAAGTTAATCCAATTATCTGATACCCAATTTTTACCGCGACAACATCAATGTCATACATCGACTCATCCTGTAAGCTTCAAAATTTTAAATTTTCCACCTGCATGCATCGATGCATCCTAGGCTTAGGTCGACGCATTACTGCGAAACTCAGAATTTTTCCTTGGAAAATGAAGCAATAATTGTTTTTCTTGGGAACTTAAGGTCATTCAATGTGCCTTCTCATTTCATATTTTCATTATTATCATCATTTTCATCTTTTCATCTCATTTCTCTTCACCAACACTCTCTCAAATTTCTCTACAAACCCTAAAACCCATTTCCAAAACTCCCTCAAATCAGAAATTTCAAGCTCAAATAAGTTTACAATTTGGTTTCTCATTACTAGTCTCCACTCGGGTACTATTCATTACTCACAAAATCAGAGTTTCCATGGCTTCTTCAAGGGTAACGGGAAAGTGGTCCACTTGAGCTTCCACTTCTCGGGCAGGTACTTCCCAACCTCGATCTAACGTTCTGTTAAATGCTCTTTCCTTACTTTTTGATGAACTGACTGCAACTTATGAGAAGAACTTTAGTAAAAGATCAGTTATCAAGCAATTTGTTTATTATCTAAAACTGGCTGAACACATGCACATTTCAGAAATTGTTGAACTGCTTGATTTTCAAAAGTTTTATGAGTTCTTAGAATGTGATACAAAATATAATGAAGACTTGGTCAGGTTGTTTTATACCGTTATACATGGCAAATTTCGTGATTTTGATTTCGGTTACAAGATTAGTGCTAAGAGCTTAAAGGTTGATGATAAAGTTTGGTAAAAGTTGTTTAGTATGTATCTTGTTGAGTCTCCTCATTTGACCATAACCAACACCAACTTGCCTCCAGATTATGAATTCAAATCTACTTTGAATTCAATGTTGAAGGATCCCTACCTTAAAGATATTGTTGCTAGTGATTTGTTTCCTAAATCTGTTACAACCGGTCGGTTGAAGCCAATTGACAGGATTCTACAGTAGATTATAGCTCAAATTCTCTGTCCTAAGAAGGGAGGTTATTCGAGAGTTTACCAAGGTGAGATGCATTTGGTCTATTTGCTGAAAAATAAGAAAAGAGTTCACTGGTCATACTACACTGCTAGTAGAATATTTGCTCTAAAGGAATCAGGTCGAGGTACAACTTTATGATATGCTTCATTCATTCAAAATGTCCTTAGTCGGGCTAAGATTGTTGTTTAAGGTACCTCAAAAAATACGATCCTCGCGATGGACGCGGAAAAAAACGTTCAAACCAGAGCCGCCACCGAATTTTATTCATTCCAAGGAAGGAATAAGAAAATGTCGATAAAACCTTAAAAGGGATAAGAACATGGTCATCGCAACCAATATTCTAGGTTCGGGAGTCGATTACATAGAGGGAAGGTATTAGCACCCTCTACGTCCGTTGTACTCAACGGGAACCTCTTGATTTGATTTGCGAGAGAAAGTTAACTATGTTTGTTTATCTTCTAAGAAATTGCTTGCTAATGAGAAAATGGGGTAGTTTTATGATAGGGTGCTCGCCAAGGATTGGGGCCCTTGTGCCTACGTATCTTCACTTGTAAGAAGTGGAAAATTAGAGCGTTCGTAGTTCATGGGACTACGGGTAAAGGTTTGGGAATTGTGGGGAATTATGGGAAAATGTGGGGAAATGTGGGGAAATGTGATGCTAGGATTATCGCAATCCTATGCCTACATACTCTCAACAGATATGAGAAATCAGAGCAGCCGTAGTTCGGCTAACTACGATAAAAGGGTTTGGCATGTGAACGAGTGTTTAGGTCGCATTCTAACTGCTAAACATTGGCTTGTCTGCTCGCTAGGGGAGGCTGAAGCAAGAGTTTGTTATGCGCGGAAGAAAGGAATAAGCAATGTTCCTTGGTAAAAGGTATGGGAACCTAAAGGTGGGAAAGAAAGAAAAGTGCTTGCTAGGATCATCGCAATCCTATACGTACGTATTCTCAACGGATGTGAGAAATCAGAGCAACCGTAGTTCGGCCTACGGTTTGCTAAAAGGTTTGTGTTTGGAATGAATGAAAGTTTAGGTCGCATTCTAACTGCTAAACATTGGCTTGTCTGCTCGCTAGGGGAGGCTGAAGCACGAATTTGTTATGCGCGGAAGAAGAGACTAAACAATGTTCTTGGTAAAAGGTGGGTATGAGTTAAACGAGAGTTTAGGTCGCATTCTAACTGCTAAACATTGGCTTGTCTGCTCGCTAGGGGAGGCTGAAGCACGAGTTTGTTATGCGCGGAAGAATGGACTAAACAATGTCCTTGGAGAAGAGTTATGGATCGCACGAGGGCGAGGAATAGAGAGTTTGATTTGTTAAGTATTTTGGTTTTGAAAAGAGGATAGATTTGAATAGGTTTTAGGGTTGTCGTCGCACGGGGGCGAGGAAGAGATTAGTTAACTGTATCGGATGTTTAGCTACAGGTGACATTTACCTGAAGCTTAAGAAAGGCTTCTCAGACCCAAGTAATCGGGAGAGTGAACCAAATACTTGGAGCTCTCTCCTTTTCAACCTCAATTGCAAAAGGATATGATGTGGTTTGAGTGGGTTAATCGGATGACGATTACTCGAAGCTTAAGAAAGACTTCTCGGACCCAAGTAATCGAGAGAGTGAACCAAAGACTTGGAACTTTCTCCTTTTCATCTAAGTGTTGATGGAAATGGATATGGTTCGAGTAAGTGGATCGGATGATGATTACTTGAAGCTTAAGAAAGACTTCTCGGACCCAAGTAATCGGGAAAGCGAACCAAAGACTTGGAACACTTTCTTTTTCATCGCAAAAAGGAGTTGTTTGAATGGCTTTTGAAAGATAGGATGTGGTTAAAATATTTTAACAAATGAGGATTACTCGAAGCTTAATAAAGACTTCTCGGACCTCAATTAATCGGAAGAGTGAACCAAAGACTTGGAGCTCTCTCCTTTTCTCATCTAATATTATGAAAGATGTTTAATAATATTAAAGTGTATTAATCGGATGACAATTACTCGAAGCTCAAGAAAGACTTCTTGGACCTTAAGTAATCGGGAGAGTGAACCAAAGACTTAGAGCTCTCTCTTTTTCATCCTAAGTGTTTAGAAAAATAGACTTGAATAAGTTTATCGTTTTTTAGGAGACAATTGTTCGAGTTTAAGAAAGACTTCTCGGACCCAAACAATTGGGAGAGAGAACCAAAGACTTGGAACTCTCTCTTTTTCATCTTTTATTGAAATTGTGTTTGAATAGTTATTAAGTGTTTTCAATTTGATTTGAGAAAACTTTTGATATGAATCAAGGTTTGAAATTGTGTTTTTTAACGTGTATACTAGCAAAGTGGGCTAGTCTTCTAAGTGACCAACTAGAAATAATTGATCAAATAGGTGTCACTGTAAGGAAGCCCAGGATTAAGCTTTAAAATATTGTGTATTGTGATCAAAGGTTGACGGCGAGGCTTTGAAAGCACTCGACTTACAAGGGTAGAAAATGTCTCGATAAATCGAGAATTTATTTTAAAAAGGTTTAAAGTATTAAAGTATAAATAAGATAAAAGTGATAAAATATATTACATTTTGTGGGAGTTGGGGTACATTTTGTCAAATGGGGATAAGAGATAATGAAACAATTAAATCAAGTCCGATCAACAAAAATGAACTCAAGTGCACAAAAGCATGGTGTGAAATGAAGCGATCAAGTTTTAATTAACAAAATTAATTGACTAAAGTTTGATTAACTTATTTAATTAGGTTATTTAAAATTAATTATCCAAATTTAAATTATCAAAAATCTAATTAATCTAAATCAAAATCAAGTTAATAAAAAATCAAATCACAATTTAAAAGAAATCAATATCAAGAATAATATTGACATTGAAAGTTAACCAAAAATTAACATCAAGTTAGAATCAACATCAAAACTAACGTGTAATCAAAATTTAACAAAAGTTAGAATTAAAGTTAATATCAAAATTAATTTCTAAAAAATCTAATTAAATCAAATATATTTAACAACTAATTACCAAATTAATAATAAAACCAAGCATGGTGCAAATATGGGATATGGACATGAGATCAAGACAACAGCAGCTTAACTTCTATCATTCTCTTACATGCAAAATGCCATGAAATTAAGTGAAAAGTATATAGACATGTGTAGAAATTCACAGTAAGTCATTACAAATACATTCACTTCCAAACAATATTATTATAAAAGCTATCTCACACTTGAAGCAAATCTAACATGAATATATATTTTATGAGAATTTCAAAACAAAATTTATTTGGCACAATTAGTTACAACATATAGATCAACTAGGAAAAGCAGAACTGACCATAGCATAAACAACAAGTTATGAAATTGATCCTCAAACTTTGAATCCATAAAAATTCTGCTATATCAGATATATTAAAGTATGAACAACTCAACTGTACATCACAAAAAAATAGCAACAATACAAATGAATAGCCAAAATACAATGCAGTCATATTTCAATCGAGTCATAATTTAATTATTAAAGCACAGTTTCAGAAACAACAGCATAATCAAATTTAAATCGAACCGAAGTCGAATGAAACCAAGAGTTACCGATATTGCCGTGTCTGTTAACGTTGTTGGTGTTGAAACCGTCAATTTAGTGCGATGTTGATGTTGAGCAACGAGCCACTACTGAATATTACGTGTCGTCGGTAAACTGTGATGTTATTGACGTGAACCGAGTCGGTTTCAACTTCTGAATCTCGAATCTATAACCTGCATACACCAAAGAAAAATAGAAAAGAAAACGACTCCGGTATTTGTGGTGCAGCCATTATTGAATAGCTGTCGGAAGTATCGTGAGAATGTAGGAAACAAGCTGAGTTATGTTGCTATTGCGAAATTGTTACCGTCACGATGTCATCATCAGAACTTGTTGTTGGCTTTGAGATGAGACGTGGTTGCTTTGCATTGAATAGCGGGAGCTGCTATTGAGCTTGTTCTGCTGTTGAACCCGAACCGTAATAAAGATGACAATTGAGCAGTTCTCGTAGGTGAACGCAACAGCTTTCCTCACAGCATCAAGCAAGCACCAACTGTAAAAGTTTACAACTGTATAGGGCTGGTCGAAGGATTACAGTGACCATAGTAGTTTCTTTCCAAGTTCAGGGCTAACCCCTCTGTTTGAGTTGATCCAGGATGGTGAACAACTCCCAAGTCCAAACGATTTCTATTCATTTGTCAGCTCTCCTACATCACACGAAAGGCAATGTCATGGGAGGTAGAAAAATGGCGTGAAAGAATAGGAGGTTGAAGGTAGGACGGTAGGATTTGAGCGAGGGTTGAAGATGATGATAGTGATGGAAGCAGAAGCTTGCGGACAGAAGGGTTTTCTGAGGGAGAAGGGTTTTGCGACTAGTTTTTTTTCAAAATTGGGGTTTAGGGTTAGAGGAGGCGGCTGAGGGTCACACGATGATGATGATTAGGAAGAAGAAGGCCAATTCGGCGGCCGTTAGGGTTTCCTCTAGGATGATGAACAGTAGGGTTTTTTCAATTGGCGCTTGTGAACGGTAAAAATTCCTCTTTTATAACCAATTTCCTAACTCACTAACCCTAAATCAATCGTGTTCTCACTCTTGGCCTCCATTCAATTTTGTTTTCTTTTTCTTGTTTTAATTAATTAATAATCTTTTTCTAATATGATTTCCAATTATTATATTAACTATTCTAATCTAATTTTTAATATAAATCCTAACTAAAATTCTAGCTCTAATTAAATATTCTAATATCATTTATAATTTAATTCTAAATCTAAACTAGTTAATTAACTAATATTAAAACTATATTATATTTACATATTAAAAATAAAAATAAATTATAAAACAAAAATAAAAAATAAAATAATAACAAAATAAAAATAATAATAATAAAAAAGTCACGTGTCACAAATTTATTGGGTAAAAAGGTGAAAAATACGTTAAGTTGTACAAGCAATGCAAATTAAAAAAATAAAGTCGGACGAATGAAAATTTTGAAAAAGGTAGGACAAATTTGGGGTATGACAGATGGCCCTATCTAATTGTCTTGAACCTGAGAGAATGAACAGCTGCATGGCGTTCATTGTAGGGTGGAAGTCAATTAGATACAAAAAGACCCCGAAATTTGTCCGACAAGTAAGTAAAGTGTTGAGATTAGGTATACCAGAACGGGGTAGCAGGATGCGAAAGATGAACAAGATAACTTGACATTCTCTGGGTGGTCAAAGCAGTCCCTTATCCAATAAGGTCCTTCACGATACCAGAGTAGTACAAACGATCCTCTTTGGGTGGTCGAAGCAGTCCCTCCTTCGTTAAGGTCCTTCGCGATACCAAAGTGGTATAAACGAGCCTCTTTGGATGGTCGAAGCAGTCCCTCATTCGTTAAGGTCCTTCGCGATACCAAAGCAGTATCTCTAAACACTTGAGATTTCTTCGGGTGGTCGAAGCAGCCTCTTATCCAATAAGATTCTTCGATGATACCAAAGCAGTATCTCTAAACACTTGAGATTTCTTCGGGTGGTCGAAGCAACCTCTTATCCAATAAGATTCTTCGATGATACCAAAGCAGTATCTCTGAACACAAACGAGATTTCTTCGGGTGGTCGAAGCAGCCTCTTATCCAATAAGATTCTTCGATGATACCAAAGCAGTATCTCTGAACACAAACGAGATTTATGCGGGTGGTCGAAGCAGCCTCTTATCCAATAAGATTCTTCGATGATACTAAAGTAGTATCTCTGAACACAAACGAGATTTCTTCGGGTGATCGAAGTAGCCTCTTATCCAATAAGATTCTTCGATGATACCAAAGCAATATCTCTAAACACATGTTGTTGGGGAATAGTTGAGCAAAATTCCTATTAGAGGAACATTGTTGTCTAAACTCTGTAAGGGAAGCCTTCAAGAAACTTTTTAAGATAATCTCTGCTTGGGGAGCCATAAGAGCGGCAGTCGCTGGGGACTAACATCATCAACTGCATGGTTGAAGAATGACTTGTTGGGGAGTAAAATTCCTTGAACTCACGGGGTATTAACTCTTTTCAGAGCCATACTGCCAACTTCCCTAGAGGACTGGCCAAGATGTTTGTGAACCGATCCTGGATCCTGCTATGTTGTTATGTCATGCTGCTAAGGACAGCGATGCTATGCGTTATGATGCACAAACATGCAACTAAGATGCAACTGCTAGGGAGTGCAAGACGCATATGCAAATGACATGCTAATGCTCGATATGATTATGATATAATGTTGTATGTCGTGCTTATGATAATGCAAATGATCAGGTATGTTGGGGATAAAATCCTGTCGGGGATACCACCAAGGACTGGATTTGGTAGTTGCCAAATGGATTGGACTTTGGTTATTGAGGATGCCAACGAGGGTGGACTTTTATGTTTTATGGGGATGCCAACGAGGGTGGACTTTAAAGGATTTGCCAGACAAGGGCTGGACTTTAAAAATAGTTTGCCAGACGGGAACTGGACTTTAAAATGGTTTGCCAGACGAGAACTGGACTTTAAACAAGGTTTTCCAAACGGGAACTGGACTTTAAAATAGTTTTCCAGACGGGAACTGGGCTTTAAAGGGTTTGCCAGACGAGAACTGGACTTTAAAGGGTTTTCCAGACGAGAACTGGACTTTAAAGGATTTGCCAGACGAGAACTGGACTTTAAAGGATTTTCCAGACGAGGGCTGGACTTTAAAATAGTTTGCCAGATGGGAACTGGACTTTAAAATGGTTTTCCAGACGGGAACTGGATTTTAAAATGGTTTGCCAGACGGGAACTGGACTTTAAAATGATTTGCCAGGCGAGAACTGGACTTTAAAGAATTTTCCAGGCGGGAACTGAACTTTAAAGGATTTGTCAGACGAGTACTGGACTTTAAAATGGTTTGCCAAGCGGGAACTGGACTTTAAAGAGTTTTCCAGACAAGAGCTGGACTTTAAAGGATTTTCCAGACGAAAACTGGACTTTAAAGGATTTGCCAGACGAGAACTGGACTTTAAAGGATTTGCCAGGCGGGAACTGGACTTTAAATGATTTGCCAGGCGGGAACTGGACTTTAAAGGATTTGCCAGACGAGAACTGGACTTTAAGGGATTTGCCAGACGAGAGCTGGACTTTGGAGGATTTTCCAGACTAGAGCTGGACTTTGGAAGTTTAATTCTAGTTACAAAGCTCTGATAGGTATCAGGTCCCGGCCGTGGGGATGAAACCCAATGACAGGGAGGCCCTTTCAGGAGGATAAGGTTATTTGATGGGGTGATGGCATGATTCCCCGACACTCAACTCTTGCTGACGAGAATAAGCTTGCTTGAGTAACTGCCCCAGTGTAGCTCAACTTGCCCCAGTCTAGGTCTATGAAGAAATTTTCCTTGAACGAAAATTGGAAGCAGTCGTACCATGAGATGAACTTGAGATGGCTTGCCCCAGCATTCCAAGTCGTGAAAGGAAGTTGGAAACAGTTGTACCATGAGATGAACTCGAGATGGTTTGTTCCAAAACTCCAAGTCATGAAAGGAATTCGGACGCAGATATACCATGAGATGATCTCGAGATGGTTTGTTGCAAATTTTAGTCAGGAAGGGTTTCGACCTTGATTAACTGACCCTTGGAGTAATTATTCCTGAGGTATTCTGCCACAGAATGAGCGTTGAAGCGACGTAACTTGTGTTGATTGAGCGTTGGAGGGACTTTCCCTTAATCAAAAGAAACTCTTGTAGCCAGCCCCTAGTTGGTGGAGTCTCGAGATGATTACACCGTTTCTTGAATGATTTTTCCCAGTGTCATCTGACGCTTAGGGACTTGCTTTAAACCGGTATGATTCCAAGATTGTTGGATGCCCCTATTTCATAGGGTTATGAAGTGAACTTGGTTCAAGTCTCCCTTTTTTTAATGACCCAGCTTCTTTGGCTTCTCCTTATTAGAATCTCTTTGATGTCAAACGCTGACTTGTAGTCAAAAATTGTTCATTTTCAAATGGTAAATTTAATGCGACACTCATGCAAGTTTTGAAAAGATCATTCATTAGGATGATGTAATAGTGCGTGACAAGTGGACCATTAGTCCGACGTTGTGCTAATTTAATCTGGTGTGTGAAAGATATAGCAAGAATACAACACCCATACAAAGGATTAGCAAATATGTAGGAGTCAGTTTACACAACCTTGTTGTAGTATGCTTTCAGAATAAACCTTGCCTCAATTAGGTCTTCTGAGGGTTGTAACGTGGTCTAGTTCACGTTTATAAAAACAAAGGATATAAGGCTCAAAATTTAATTTTAATCCACCCCTTCTTTATGATGAACTTCAGTCCTACATTCAGTTAATTTTATACACACACTTAGACTTTGACAATGTAAGCTTGACGATTCAAGGTTTGCTTGAAATGTCAGTCACCTTATTTGGTTTTTTGATGAATGTCAGCGCCCCTTTTGATTTGGGTGGCCACTGAATCTTATTTTGTTTTTATTGAGGGTTTGAGGACCTCTTTTGCTTTTGTTTTTG
Source organism: Lathyrus sativus (assembly GCA_963859935.3). Classification (NCBI taxonomy): domain Eukaryota; kingdom Viridiplantae; phylum Streptophyta; class Magnoliopsida; order Fabales; family Fabaceae; genus Lathyrus; species Lathyrus sativus. Next base: position 546,145,575 of record OZ012740.1, on the reverse strand, counting down.
ACCCCTAACTTTTGCATGGACGAATTTTGTTCCTCAAGTCCATCGGGATTGCCTTGATTTTTGCCTAAGTCTCCTTTTGAGGTGTTTGACTTAGCAGGCTTTTTATTATATATTTTTTGAAATACTTGTGACTGCCATGTCAATGGTCATTGATGAAAAAACGTCATCTCTTGGATTTTGTCTCGTGATTCGAGTGCGTACTCGAGTTAACTGAACACTACCCATGCCCCCAGGTTAAGTGTAAGGGTTTAGAAATCCGAAGGAAACTCCTACTTCTAGGCTCGAAGTGGTTAACTAGGGACTAACTCCTTATCTCTTCAGTGTTTGGGAATTTGAAGCAATGCCTGTACATCATCGGCGAGATTTTATCCAAAAGCATACTTATCAGCAATTATGGGTATTTAGCTTTCGTCATCCTCCCTCAAATATTTGCTAAACAGAAGTGCGATAAAGGAAGTGAAATATTTTTGTGATTTTTGCAATAAATGAGAAACTGTGAGTGAATACGAATGGATTTGATCAAAACATGAATGATTATCACATTAACAATACCATTAATAAGAAACAATGTCTAAAAGCAAGTAGCACTTAACATAAAGGAAACTACAAATGCGCAAAAATGATATGGAAATTGCCAGCATTGAGGAACCAGGCTCTTCTTTCTTGCTTCACAGTTGGGCTAACTTCTGGCAGCTGTTTCATCTTTTTGCTTCTGTGTTGTTCTCGTCTTTTCTCAGCTCAACTTGATTTTGCTTCAAGCGTTCCATGGTCTTCCAGCATTAATTCAAGTCCAATACGTGTGTCGAGAAATCAACTGTGGATTATGGACAAAGGATGGATGAGCTTTCTGGTTGAGAGAATGATATGCAATGCACATGAAATGCGAATGCAATGGTATGCAAATGTAATGCAGGCGCAAACAGGATCACAGGTTCAATCACAATATGAGGCCAGATAGAACAACGGGTAAATAACAGATATCTCCAATTAAAGGAACCCCATATGTAGGCTCTAAACGGGTAGGTGCCTAGAGTCATGGATCTTTTCAAAGATATTATTACCATGACAAAGACTCGTCTGATAATAATACCGTCGAAGGACCTCCTCTAGGTGAGGTTTTCATGTCGTCTCACGAGAAAGACTCCTCGCGAGTCTCTACTACACAACCATCGAGTCCAAGGTTTCTTAAAGGGGCCTCAGAGTCATAGATCGAGGTTGAAAATATCATTGTCAGAATAACGATACGTTCAAGGGATCTCATCTGATTGGGGCGTTCGCATCAACCCAAAAAGGAGTGACCCTCATGAGTTAACACTACCAACCACCATGGTTTGAGGGTAAAAGGTCCTTAGAGTTATAGATTCAAACTCAAAAACATCATTGCCATGGCAAAGACTCACCACGACAACAACATCCCCAAGTGAATCAACTCTAAGCGGGGCTTTCGCTTCCTCCCAACGAGAAAGACTCCTCGAGGGATTCCACTACACAACCACCATTCTAATCCTATGTTTTTCTCGGACTCGGGTGTAGAGTCATCTCACAAAGTTCCAACAATCAGAACCCCAATAGTATCACAAGGAATAATAATAGAATATATAAAAGAAAACAAGAAATTAAATAATAAGAGAAGATAAATACGCAAACGAATCTAACTCTCGCGAATCGAGTCAAGTTAGGCTTGACTCTCTCTAGCATAGGGCTATGCAATTTTCCCCAGCAGAGTCGCCATCTATCGTACCTCGAAAAATACGATCCTCGTGATGGACGCGGAAAAAAATGTTCGAACCAGAGCCGCCACCGAATTTTATTCATTCAAAGGAAGGAATAAGAAAATATCGATAAAACCTTAAAAGGGATAAAAACATGGTCATCGCAACCAATATTCTAGGTTCGGGAGTCTATTACATAGAGGGAAGGTATTAGCACCCTCTACGTATGTTGTACTCAACGGGAACCTCTTGATTCGATTTGCGAGAGAAAGTTAACTATGTTTGTTTATCTTCTAAGAAATTGCTTGCTAATGGGAAAATGGGGTAGTTTTATGATAGGGTGCTCGCCAAGGATTGGGGCCCTTGTGCCTACGTATCTTCACTTGTAAGAAGTGGAAAATTAGAGCGTTCGTAGTTCATGGGACTACGGGTAAAGGTTTGGGAATTGTGGGGAATTATGGGGAAATGTGGGGAAATGTGGGGAAATGTGGGGAAATGTGCTCGTTAGGATTATCGCAATCCTTTGCCTACGTACTCTCAACAGATATGAGAGATCAGAGCAGCCGTAGTTCGGCTAACTACGATAAAAGGGTTTGGCATGTGAACGAGTGTTTAGGTCGCATTCTAACTGCTAAATGTTGGCTTGTCTGCTCGCTAGGGGAGGCTGAAGCACGAGTTTGTTATGCGCGGAAGAAAGGAATAAACAATGTTCCTTAGTAAAAGGTATGGGAACCTAAAGGTGGGAAAGAAAGAAAAGTGCTCGCTAGGATCATCGCAATCCTATGCGTACGTATTCTCAACGGATGTGAGAAATCAGAGCAACCGTAGTTCGGCCTACGGTTTGCTAAAAGGTTTGTGTTTGGAATGAACAAAAGTTTAGGTCGCATTCTAACTGCTAAACATTGGCTTGTCTGCTCGCTAGGGGAGGCTGAAGCACGAGTTTGTTATGCGCGGAAGAAGGGACTAAAAAATGTTCTTGGTAAAAGGTGGGTATGAGTTGAATGAGAGTTTAGGTCGCATTCTAACTGCTAAACATTGGCTTGTCTGCTCGCTAGGGGAGGCTGAAGCACGAGTTTGTTATGCGCAGAAGAATGGACTAAACAATGTCCTTGGAGAAGAGTTATGGATCGCACGAGGGCGAGGAATAGAGAGTTTGATTTGTTAAGTATTTTGGTTTTGAAAAGAGGATAGATTGAATAGGTTTTAGGGTTGTGGTCGCACGGGGGCGAGGAAGAGATTAGTTAACTGTATCGGATGTTTAGCTAGAGGTGACGATTACCTGAAGCTTAAGAAAGGCTTCTCGGACCCAAGTAATCGGGAGAGTGAACCAAAGACTTGGAGCTCTCTCCTTTTCAACCTCAATTGAAAAAGGATATGATGTGGTTTGAGTGGGTTAATTGGATGACGATTACTCGAAGCTTAAGAAAGACTTCTCGGACCCAAGTAATCGAGAGAGTGAACCAAAGACTTGGAGCTCTCTCCTTTTCATCTAAGTGTTGATGGAAATGGATATGGTTCGAGTAAGTGGATCGGATGATGATTACTTGAAGCTTAAGAAAGACTTCTCGGACCCAAGTAATCGGGAAAGCGAACCAAAGACTTGGAACACTTTCTTTTGCATCGCAAAAAGTTGTTTGAATGGCGTTTGAAAGATAGGATGTGGTTAAATTATTTTAACAGATGAGGATTACTCGAAGCTTAAGAAAGACTTCTCGGACCTCAATTAATCGGAAGAGTGAACCAAAGACTTGGAGCTCTCTCCTTTTCTCATCTAATATTATGAAAGATGTTTAATAATATTAAAGTGTATTAATCGGATGACAATTACTCGAAGCTCAAGAAAGACTTCTTGGACCTTAAGTAATCGGGAGAGTGAACCAAAGACTTGGAGCTCTCTCTTTTTCATCCTAAGTGTTTAGAAAAATAGACTTGAATAAGTTTATCGTGTTTTAGGAGACAATTGTTCGAGTTTAAGAAAGACTTCTCGGACCCAAACAATTGGGAGAGAGAACCAAAGACTTGGAACTCTCTGTTTTTCATCTTTTATTGAAATTGTGTTTGAATAGTTATTAAGTGTTTTCAATTTGATTTGAGAAAACTTTTGATATGAATCAAGGTTTGAAATTGAGTTTTTAACGTGTATACTAGCAAAGTGGGCTAGTCTTCTAAGTGACCAACTAGAAATAATTGATCAAATAGGTGTCACTGTAAGGAAGCCCAGGATTAAGCTTTAAAATATTGTGTATTGTGATCAAAGGTTGACGGCGAGGCTTTGAAAGCACTCGACTTACAAGGGTAGAAAATGTCTCGATAAATCGAGAATTTATTTTAAAAAGGTTTAAAGTATTAAAGTATAAATAAGATAAAAGTGATAAAATATATTACATTTTGTGGGAGTTGGGCTACATTTTGTCAAATGGGGATAAGAGATAATGAAACAATTAAATCAAGTCCGATCAACAAAAATGAACTCAAGTGCACAAAAGCATGGTGTGAAATGAAGCGATCAAGTTTTAATTAACAAAATTAATTGACTAAAGTTTGATTAACTTATTTAATTAGGTTATTTAAAATTAATTATCCAAATTTAAATTATCAAAAATATAATTAATCTAAATCAAAATCAAGTTAATCAAAAATCAAATCACAATTTAAAAGAAATCAATATCAAGAATAATATCGACATTAAAAGTTAACCAAAAATTAACATCAAGTTAGAATCAACATCAAAACTAACATGTAATCAAAATTTAACAAAAGTTAGAATTAAATTTAATATCAAAATTAATTTCTAAAAAATCTAATTAAATCAAATAAATTTAACAACTAATTACCAAATTAATAATAAAATCAAGCATGGTACAAATATGGGATATGGACATGAGATCAAGACAACAGCTGCTTAACTTCTATCATTCTCTTACATGCAAAATGCCATGAAATTAAGTGAAAAGTATATAGACATGTGTAGAAATTCACAGTAAGTCATTACAAATACATTCACTTCCAAACAATATTATTATAAAAGCTATCTCACACTTGAAGCAAATCTAACATGAATATATATTTTATGAGAATTTCAAAACGAAATTTATTTGGCACAATTAGTTACAACATATAGATCAACTAGGCAAAGCAGAACTGACCATAGCATAAACAACAAGTTATGAAATTGATCCTCAAACTTTGAATCCATAAAAATTCTGCTATATCAGATATATTAAAGTATGAACAACTCAACTGTACATCACAAAAAAATAGCAACAATACAAATGAATAGCCAAAATACAATGCAGTCATATTTCAACCGAGTCATAATTTAATTATTAAAGCACAGTTTCAGAAACAACAGCATAATCAAATTTAAAACGAACCGAAGTCGAATGAAACCAAGAGTTACCGATATTGCCGTGTCTGTTAACGTTGTTGGTGTTGAAACCGTCAATTTAGTGCGATGTTGATGTTGAGCAACGAGCCACTACTGAATTTTACGTGTCGTCGGTAAACTGTGATGTTATTGACGTGAACCGAGTCGGTTTCAACTTCTGAATCTCGAATCTATAACCTGCATACACCAAAGAAAAATAGAAAAGAAAACGACTCCGGTATTTATGGTGCAACCATTCTTGAATAGCTGTCGGAAGTATCGTGAGAATGTAGGAAACAAGCTGAGTTATGTTGCTATTGCGAAATTGTTACCGTCACGACGTCATCATCAGAACTTGTTGTTGGCTTTGAGATGAGACGTGGTTGCTTTGCATTGAATAGCGGGAGCTTCTATTGAGCTTGTTCTGCTGTTGAACCTGAACCGTAATAAAGATGACAATTGAGCAGTTCTCGTAGGTGAACGCAACAGCTTTCCTCACAGCATCAAGCAAGCACCAACTGTAAAAGTTTACAACTGTATAGGGCTGGTCGAAGGATTACAGTGACCATAGTAGTTTCTTTCCAAGTTCAGGGCTAACCCCTCCGTTTGAGTTGATCCAGGATGGTGAACAACTCCCAAGTCCAAACGATTTCTATTCATTTGTCAGTTCTCCTACATCACACGAAAGGCAATGTCGTGGGAGGTAGAAAAATGGTGTGAAAGAAGAGGAGGTTGAAGGTAGGACGGTAGGATTTGAGCGAGGGTTGGAGATGATGATAGTGATGGAAGCGGAAGCTTGCAGACGGAAAGGTTTTCTGAGGGAGAAGGGTTTTACGACTAGGTTTTTTTCAAAATTGGGGTTTAGGGTTGGAGGAGGCGGCTGAGGGTCTCACGATGATGATGATTAGGAAGAAGAAGGTCAATTCGGCGGCCGTTAGGGTTTCCTCTAGGATGATGAACAGTAGGGTTTTTTCAATTGGCGCTTGTGAACGGTAAAAATTCCTCTTTTATAACCAATTTCCTAACTCACTAACCCTAAATCAATCGTGTTCTCACTCTTGGCCTCAGGCCATTCAATTTTGTTTTCTTTTTCTTTTTTTAATTAATTAATAATCTTTTTCTAATATGATTTCCAATTATTATATTAACTATTCTAATCTAATTTTTAATATAAATCCTAACTAAAATTTTAGCTCTAATTAAAAATCTAATTAAATATTCTAATATCATTTATAATTTAATTCTAAATCTAAACTAGTTAATTAACTAATATTAAAACTATATTATATTTACATATTAAAAATAAAAATAAATTATAAAACAAAAATAAAAAATAAAATAGTAACAAAATAAAAATAATAATAATAAAAAAGTCACGTGTCACAAATTTATTGGGTAAAAAGGTGAAAAATACGTTAAGCTGTACAAGCAATGCAAATTAAAAAAATAAAGTCGGACGAATGAAAATTTTGAAAAAGGTAGGACAAATTTGGGGTATGACACATACCTCTCTTTGATAATTGATTAAGAATTTAGCCAAAAGACCATGACTTTGATGGGTTACCTTTGGGATCGTCAAGGACAAATATAGAACAAAAATAGAACAAGAAAAGTGAAATATATACACTGATTTTTGCTCATCATCTTCATTCTCACAATTGCATTCTTCAACAAATACACATAATCATTTTTGTTAATCTTGTGCATTGTCGAGGTGATAATGTACAAATGTAGGATTGTGTATCTAGTTTGGGTTGAAAATTCAGTGGGTTTTTCTTGAATAAAACCATTAGGGTTTTTCCCTCCAAGGTCTCGAGGATTTGGGGGTTTTTGGCATAAATATTTGCCTCACAGATTCAATCGAGTGAAAGGTTTGAAGAATGGTGGGTTCATTCAAACAAGTAGCGGTAACCGGAGGATTATGACGAAAGATTTGGGGTCGAGTTTTAGAATTAGGGACAAACGTACCCAAAGAAAGGACGAAAAGGGAAACTGCCTAAACAAATCTGGTGTCATTCTCTCTTTCTCTATCTCTTTATTTTACGTTGATTACATTTGTTTGATATCAATTATTCGATAAATTTCCAATGTTGTGTAGTGCTGAAATCTGTTTTGAAAATTTATTACAATCACTTGGATTGTAATTGTAAAACATTATGCACTATCATTTCATTGGAAATTCAACTTTGGGTATTTTGCACACCAAGTGTTCGACGCAATGATCGCACACAAATTGTTTGTGAATTTTCCAAGTTATTTGTTATATTTTATAATTCATTGGAAACTGGTTGATACAAAGTGATCATTGTTTGTATTGATTAATTGGCAACGTATTGACTTGTTTTCTCATTAAATTTAGTCCATTTGGCTATGTATATTCGGTATTACCAATAACGGTTCATTTAGACGATTAAAATCCACGGCCACTTACGCATGTTTTTGAAACAATTTTTAAGCACCGATTTTTGTTAAAAATTAGTGATATAATTCAACCCCCTTCTAGATCATTGTCATCGTCTAACACATATCTGAACCTGTTTGATAAATCACTCTGAATCTTCCCCAATGTCTATTCCCCAGCAATTTGTCATCTCTAGTGAGTCTTCACCCAGTATCTGTGACATTTCCTGTGAATTACCGCTATCATTTATCTCCAGCATTCCCCACACGCCTCTCCGTCATCTATCATAAAAAATCATAGGTTCATTTCACTTTACCCCATATCCCTAGCAAACCAAAACAAAAAGAGAGTCACACATAAATCCATAGCATTGCATATCATATCACTTCATTTGCATTCAAGGAAAAAATTCGAGTCCTTTTATTATTTAACTATCTCCCACTGTGATCATATGAAGATTAACCATCTTCATATTCTCTTCTTGAAGATACTTAAATAGGGATAACAGTCATACCCCAATTCTGACTCTGAATCGTCGAACAAATGCATTCATCACAACATTCATATCATCTACATAGCATAACATACATTTCATCTTGCATAATGCCAAAATATCAGGCAGAATAAATTTTTGGATTTACAGACAAATCTGTCAAACTGAATGTGGACTGTGTGTAAAATCAGTGGATGAAAAGTTTCAAAATCAAGCTTGCTGACGTCAGTTATATTTGTCTAGGTTTCGCGTAGTTTAACCTAGCGTGCTCGTTTTAATTTTTCGAGTGCTTTTCGGACGCATTTTGATTAGTCTGAGCCTTTTAACCGGGAAAATTTTATTTTTATATTTGACCGAACACTATATTTTTACGAGTCGTTTATTTCACGATGATCATTTTGGTGCATTCATTTTATTTTTTCGAATTTTATTTTTCGAGCACTTCGATACTAGACTGTTTATTTGTTTTTAACCGGTTTTATTTTTTAGTTAATAATCATTTTATTTAATTAGATTTAATAAAAAATTTATTTAGGTTTATTTTATTTTTATTTCATTTATCATACTTTCTTTTTTATAATATATAAAAAAAGTTTATCCCGTTTTAGAAAGTTTTTTTTTGTTTGTTTTTCGTCATGTAGAATGTAGTATTATCATATGAATATGGCATGGATGGGAGACTAAAAAACAGGCTTTAACCACTTGCCAAAACCTTCACACCTTCTTCATATACTCCCATTCATCTCTATGCTCCTCAGACTCACTACTGTGCATGCGTCATACACCACATCTCCCTTCATCTTTCTTTTCATTCCACCCTTCAAGTCTTCAACCATCCACCAAATATCATCTTTTCACAACACATCACATAAACAAAACCACTTCCATTAACCTCTACAAACACACATCATCAAATCTTTCTCATGATACTAAAAAACACCATTTTGACCTCACTTTTTATTTACTGTTGTCGCTACGCGAAAAATGACACAGAGTCGCCACCGGATTTTATTTATCCCAAGGAGGGAAAGTGAAATAGCGATAAAACCTTTGGGAAAAGGGCGTGGTCATCGCAACCAAGTCTTAGGGTTCGGGAGTCGATTATGCGAGGGGAAGGTGTTAACACCTCCTCGCATCCATCGTACTCGATGGGAACCTCCTAGGTTGTTTGGCGTGAATGGGTGTTTTATTCTAAAAGTTTGCTTGTTTAAAGAAAGGGGGGTTGGTGTTTATTAGAGTGCTTGCCAAAGATTGGGGCCCTTGTGCCTACGTATATTCACTTGTATGAAGTGAAGAATCAGAGCATTCGTAGTTCATGGGACTACGGTGGAAAACGGGATGTTGGGTGGACGATGTTATCGTGTGCATTCTAGCAGTTAGGTGTATTGCGGCTCACTCTTGGAGTCTTATGCGTTACCTATTTGCGGTAGAACGGACGTAACATGTCCTTGGGTTAAAGAGTATGGATGATTAAAGATGGGAAAGAAATAAAATTGTGCTCGTTAGGATCATCGCAATCCTATGCCTACGTATTCGCAACATGTGTGAGAAATCAGAGCAGCCGTAGTTCGGCTACTTAAGAAATAATTGTGTGTTGGTTGATTTTATACCTTGAAAAAGGGTTTTCGGATTGACGCCCTAAGGCAAAAGAAGTTCGATGAGTTGATATTGTTTTTAGGTTTTTTCTTAGGGAAGAATTTACTCTGGACTAGGATTATACAAAAGACTTTGGATAGAGGTGAATGTCTCGAATAACCAAGTCGAGCGCCTTGTATTCAAAACATTCGGAACGAGTGTAGGAGGATTCCATTCTCATTCCTTCTCCACCACTTTAAAGTTCGTGGTGCATAATTCTAATCGTTTATGTTATTGTGTTTTGGATTTTTTTATGAGAAAAGAGAACCATTTGACGTTGGATCAAGGTTTATTGTTTGTAAAAGTATTTGAGATGATACGAACAAGGTCGATGGCGGACGCACAAGGCGGCCGACTTACAAGGTTGAAAATGGCTCGATAAAACCGAGAGTTTGTTTTTGAAAATGGTTTTTGGAATCAAAAGTCAACAAGGACAATAATAATATTCACACTAAAATCATGCAAACATATGGGTTAGTCGGCTAAAAAAAATCGAGACATGCAGAAAAACGAAAAAAATTTTGGAGGTAAAAATAACAAAATAAGTGAAGAACAGTGGTGTGACACGGGTGGTCGTGTTGTGTGACACGGCCCGTGTCATAGGGTACATGCAATGTAGGTTTTTGGAGCGTGACAGAGGTGTGACACGGGTGGCCGTGTTGTGTGACACGGGTGGCCGTGTTGTGTGACACGGCCTGTGTCATAGGGTCTGGGACAAAACAAGTTTTTAAGGCCAAACAGAGGTGCAACACGGGCGGCCGTGTTGTGTGACACGGCCCGTGTCAGAGGTTCTGGGCATTTTACACATTGAAAACTCAAACAGAGGTGCAACACGGCCGGCCGTGTTGTGTGACACGGGTGGCCGTGTTGTGTGACACGGCCCGTGTCAGGCTACCAGAGTGAAAAAACCTAACTTTTTCCTTTGTTCTCTTTCGTTTTTATGGTTCTTGCAAATGGTTTCTTGGTCCCTATTAGGACCTTACATGATATATACAGTACAACAACACACAAAAGAATAAATGAAATGAATATAAAAGCAAAAAGTAAAGGGAGAAAGGTTTGAAGAAATGGATACCAAGAGCTTTCTATCCTTCTTGCAAGTACTCCAATGACCTTTGTTGGATGTGCTTTCCACTCTTCACTCTATGTTGTGAAGATTCTGCTTCTCAAAGGTTCTCTATGGGTTTCTATGGAACTCCCTTGCTTTTTTCTGGTTTTTTCTCTCTTCTATTTTTCTGGTTTTTCAATGTGTGTAGAATGGATGTTGAATGAATGATCTTTTGTTTTACAGCCCCCTCCTCTTATCTCAGCTCCTAGGGTTTTCTCTTCTCCCCACATATCAGATTTTTCATGGAGTGGTGTCTCTTACCACCTTTTCTCATGTCACTCTCTTTCTTTCCATTTCCATGTATATGGCTATGCTGCATTTTTCTGCACTACTTGCCTATGCTATTTTTCTGCAGCACCTTGTGTCTTGCACCCCTTTGTTGGCTTGTGTTTTGACAGCTCTTATGGTCAATGCTACCACCTTTGACAGCATTTTGAAAATTCTGATATTTAGAGGCATTATCACATGTTATTCCCTTGGTCTTGTGACATGTAGATTTTGTGACATGAGGAAACTTGTCACCTTTTGCATGGGACTGTTTTGCTCATGACTAACATGCATAATCTTGGTCTTAAAACATTCCAATGTTGATTTAATTCTTGCATGTTTCTTGGATGTTTGTAAGCATAATGTGGACTCGGTGTGGCATTACCATAGCATCAATTTGATTAGAGACTTGAATGAAGACTAGAAATAAATTAATTTCTAAACATTACTTAGAGTTGGAAATCTTGTAACAAATGACATTCCTGTAATGTCATAAAATTTCTCTTGGTAATATTCTTGCCTCCAATCTTGAATTCATGATGGATTTCCCTAGAACCATTAAGCTTGAAATGGATGAAGTCTTGAATTATGGACCTGTGATCTGGACTCATGCTTTGTAAATTTGAACTCCACTTGATCAAGAATTTGAAACAAAATTGGGTGAAGCAGTCTTGAATTATGCCTTGAATTTCATGTTCATTAGGAATATATCTTGAATATCCTAATATCTTTTCAAATAACTTCTCTTTGAAGAAATCTAGATGAGTAGACTTTCCAACTTAGATCAAACCTTAGGTGATGAACCTTTTCTTCCATGTATTCCATGATAGGCAATCTATCTCATTTAAAAATGGAAAATAACAAACCGATCCAATTCGTACCTTGTGAACCCACATGCTCGATATGCAATAGAACAATGTATGATATGGTGAATGCAGGGTATAAAGGCTAAAGGTGAAAATGAGGGTGTGACAACTGCTAAAAAGCATTTTTACTACCGCCTGACATGAACTTAAAACCTTAACCAAGCATCACTTTCATGCTTCAAAAACCACCAACACAAGGGACTCTTTGGAGGCGACATCAATTGCACCACCCAATTGGTATGCTTCTCACCAAACACGTTCATCAACCTGACTCTGTTTCCATTGAACCTTTCAACATCACTTTCCCCATAAAACTTCATGCATCATGTCGCAATTTCGAAAAACACCTGGCGGAAAAACAGAAGAGTCGCCACCGAACGTTATTTATCCCAAAGAAAGGAAAAGGAAACAATCAAAGAAAATCTGAAGAACGGGAAAAGACAAGGTCATTGCAACCAAATATTGGGTTCGGGAGTCGGTTACACAAGGGGAAGGTATTAGCACCCCCTCACATCCGTTGTACTCAACGGGATCCATGCTTGTTATCTAATCAAAGAGTGTGTTTATCTATAAGCTACTGCGAAACGGAAACGAGAACAAAAGAAAAATAAAAAGACTCAATAGGACATCGCCGCCCTATGCCTACGTATTCTTTCGTGCAATGGGAAAGTCTGAGTCAACGTAGTTTGAAAAACTACGGGTGATGGAGGAAGGTTGCTCACGAAGACATTGTCGTCTTGTGCCTACGTATCCTCATCTGGTATGAAAAATTAGAGCAAATGTAGTTTGAGTAACGAAACCACAGGTTGGTTAAGTGTTTTTATGAGCGAAGTTAAACTCTCATTCCAGCAGTTAGGGATGATGCCTCTTTGCGGTAGAACGGAAAAGTAATGTACTCTTTTCTGAAAATTATTTTGAAACACAAATATCGAAGGATAAAAGGTTTGACTTTTGTTTGTGAGTTTTAGTGAAATGATTTGAATTTGTTTGGGATTCATATTGCACGAAAGACTGTGACATAGGAACGAATGCATCGCATATCGCCCCTAGACGGGACGTACACTAAACACTCTAGACAAGCGAGAGGAGACCCCTCACTCATCATTTCCCATGTGCTTAAGTCTCGTAGTGCATAATGTTCGTCGTATTTATTAGATGAGTTAGAATGTGTTTTGAGATGAGAAGAGAGACACACGAAAGGTCTAAGGGAAACTCATCCCTAACATTGTCATGCAAAGTGGTCCTAAATTTGGGATATAAAAGGAGATTCTATCCTAATGTTAGCATACGAAAAATGGACCTAAGGTTGAGGTTAAAAGGGACTAGCCTACTTGTTATCATGCTTGGATTGCAATCCTAGTGTCTATCTTACTCCAAATTTTATCAGAGATTAAATTGGAATGAGAACCCTAAGGGAACATGCAAAGGTAAGGCGGCAAAAACAGCAGCTACAACAGCGCCCCCTGCACAAGACAGCAGTAAAATCCAACACACAAACTAGACAGTTTATAACAGCACATGTTTCAGCATAAAAACAGGTGTAAAAAGGCCGGCAGCAAGCAAGCAAGGCAAGGACAACATGCAAAGTTCAGAATAACCATAATTGTAGAAAGTTGGGCAGTAAGTAAGCATGAATGCAATTAATTAAGAGCAAGCATTAATCATGAACAAACATCATGCAAGTATGGACATGCTTCGACAATCAAACATAATTGATCAATAACATTGTATTAACAAGAAAACAACAAGATCAACATGCTTTTTTTCAATTCAAATTGAACGATCGACTGATCGAACAAACACGCAACAAAGCAGAGTCGGGAACAAATGCAAACGTGTATCAAACATCCAACAAAGCAAAAAAATCATGATAACCAATTAACATGATATGAGCAAGCAAAGCATGTGATCATTCATCAATCAAGCAACAATAACATGTTATGCACTCAAATGGAAACCGGACGCTACGTGTCGAAGAATCGAGATCAAACATTTAAGAACAATGAAATATATCAAAAACAATCCACATAAATGCATCATATCAAATCATGAAGTTTTGATGTGAAAAGGAGCCCAAACAAACAAGAAAAATGCAAAAATAAGGTATTTTGTTCAGTGGTAATCGGTAACTGTAATTAGGTAACCGGTTACCTATTGTAAAAAACATGGAAACGTGAAAGTTATGAAGGGTAATCGGTTACCTATATGTGGTAACCGATTACCACTGAACCAAAAACAGAATAATCCCTTTCAAAACCAGTTTTCAGTACCTGAAAAACCCATCCCCTCTCACATGTGGGTTCTAGTCTTGTACGGTACGACATCCTATACAGGTCATCAGCGTCATGAACTCTCAGATCAAAAAATAATGATACGTTCACCATTTCTGGTTTAGAATCATGGTCAACCAAGGAGGTCTCAACTGACTTCCCCATGAACGGTCTCCAAAGTCGTTAGTTTTTCTAAGTCAATACTCTCTCAACTACACCAGACGTGCAGGATAGAGCATCTCCAAAGAAAAACCTCGTCTGGATGTGAATTTCGCATGAGCTATTGCATGGCCAGACGCCACACAAGCTCCCGCTACTCTCCATACTAGTCATGTGTGTATACTCAAGCCTGGGTATTGGGTTTATCTCTCATGGAACAACCCACCCAACAGCACAATAACAACAGCATAATAAAATGCAGTAATAAAATGCAAATGCAAAAATATACAACAGATAATGTACATAAAAGCAAATAACAACACAAAAATTAAACACCCAAAGACGCAAACATACAAGCGCTAGGATTGACTCGTATAGGGAACCTTTATCCCCAGTAGAGTCGCCAGCTGTCGCAACTGCGAAAAGTACCCGGCGGAAAAATAGAAGAGTCGTCACCGAACGTTATTTATCCCAAAGAGAGGGGAAGAAAACTTGAAGAACGGAAAAAGACAAGGTCATCGGAATCAAATCTTGGGTTCGGAAGTCGGTTACGCAAGGGAAATGTATTAGCACCCCTCACGTTTGTTGTACTCAACAGAATCCATGCTTGTTGTCTAATCAAAGGGTGTGTTTATCTATACTCAACTGCGAAATGGAAACGAGAACAAAAGAAAAAGAAAGAGACTCGATATGACATCGTTGCCCTATGTCTACATATTCCCTCGTGCAATGGGAAAGTCAGAGCCAACGTAGTTCAGAAAACTACGGGTGATGGGGGAAGGTTTCTCGCCAAGACATCGCCGTCTTGTGCCTACGTATCTGTAGCACCCTAATTTTTGACTTTAAGATCCCACCTCCTTGTGCATTTTCTTGCATATCATTTAAGTCCATCATCCCTATTTTAGCTAACCCTTTAACCAGTTTGTTATTTTGTTTTGTGAAGTTAGGTTCACTGCTGGAAGTTCAAAAAGTCACGAAAGCTTTATGTGTACCTTTTACCTTCCTACAAGTGGCGCTGAAGCAGGGTGCCATATACCCTCATTCTTATAACCAATACGAGGTCTTTCTCCTCAGTATTTCTCAGAAGTTTCTCCCAAGAAGATTAAGAGTTTTCTTGTCTTTTGGTTTCGAGGATGATCATGTGAGAGTTAATTAGAATTTTATGATGTTGTATTAGTGGTATCCTCCCTTTCAATGGTTGCTCTAAGTTAGAACCTTGTTCTTATTCATGAAGTCGTTTATGTGAACTTAAAGAGAATGAGGTTTGTACTTTCTTGTTGACAGTTTTAAGTTATAAGGATATCGAATCAAAGCTTAGTAAGTTCAAATTGAAGTTAAAGGCCCATTTCTATACAAAGATTGAGAGGAGTCATCATGTTTTATTTCAAATCCAAATTCAAACCTTCATATTCAAATTACAAATTCAAGGAGGCATCCGTACATCTTTTTCAAGCCGTCCCTCCCAAATCTAATTCTTTTTCATACTAAGATCACAAAGTGCAAGTTAAGTTCAAGTTAACTCCAAGAAATCCAAAAGTATCAAATCCAAGGATCATTGAAAAATATCATGAAGTATAATAGCTACCATGTTGTTTAAGAATTGGGATTTATAAACTCAAGCCTTACAAGCTCATGCAAAGTTACAAAACTCAAGTGACAAAATGCTAAAAGGGTACATGAACATTAAAGTTATTCAAGGTTACAAGATAAGTCTAAGAATATTATAAGTTTCCAATTCACAATAAAATTTGTTACAATCTTTGTTAAAGCCTAAGGTTCATGCCATTATAATCTAAAGAAGGCACCGCAGATTGGAAATTCAATATGTGATTACAACAAGGATTTGTGATGGGATAATTATGAGAACCAGTTCCTTAATTTTACATATGCAAAGACTGTTATTAATGACGTGAGTCGTGCCGGTAAGAGATCTTGAAATCTAAAGCAACTAAGCTTGAATTTGAATAGCAATACAATCCTCAACTTCTGCTGCAATCCATCTCGCATATTCTGTACAACTCTTATGGCAATCAGACGATTTTTGCAATCACATGTCGATCACATTACTCTTCAGCTCCATGTCACACTCCATCCGCCGACTTCAACCTTTCTTAATTCTGCCGGCAAAGGCAAACTGCTGTGGCAAATGACTCCGGTTACGGCATTTTTTTTCCTGGCATTTAGGACAATTCATATTGGAATTATTAGTATGGATTAACACAGCCAAGTTCAGAACATTCCTGATAAAAGACGAGAAAGCTTACCAGGAATTTCTGATTAAGTTACAGACATCGTTCACGACTCCTCAAAACCTGTTGAAAACACGAGCTTCATCATGGTAATGGACAGTCTTCACAAATATACAATTGCAAGAGAATTCCATGCCTAAAGAACACAAAGAAAACGTAGTTAGTGGCAGCGTTTGTGATCGTGAGAAACTTTTGTTTATTCGTATCAATTTGTAAGAAAAAGAAGTTGGCATACCTTATAAACCTTCTGTTTCTAAAGATTAAAGCTTTAGCATTTAGAATACAGTGCAGGTCTAAAGTTGTATCATCATCAAACACTCTTGAGCCTTTCTCCCTCCCCCCCCCCCCCCCCCCCCGGTAAGCTGACGAAGCCATAGCTGAAAAACACACAAGGTTATGGCAGGTAGAACCAAGACATGAACATTCAAGAGCCTACACAACAAATTATGACAGTCTCAAATTGCAGTCAGCGCAGAAGGGCAGATCCCAACCGAAAATGGAAATCCTATCATCATAATTACATACAATCTGACAACAATGTAAACTTTCCAAATTAAAGTTGACAAGGTCTTAAATTGGTTTCCAAAACCGGATGAACATGTTCGTACAAATTTGGTAATGTCTTAACAGAAAATCATGGATTGTAGCCTATAAGAAGAAGAAGAATTGAGATGAAGAAGGATACACATGAACACCAAATTCACCGAGATTCACTCACAATGAACAACATTAACAGAAATTTTCTAAAACCAAAAACCTAAAATCAAAAAGGGAAAAGAAAAGTGAGAGGGGCTTATCTCTCGCATTTCTTCCATCAACGCCGCGAGACCACCACGAACCCTCAAACCCGCGAATCGCCATTTCTTCTCAACCGTCCGCCGTCGAAACTATCAAAACCCATCCGCCTTCGACCATAACCTGCAAAACCCATTTTAAAATGTGAGTGTGTGGCTAACATTTGATTTATTTATTTATTTATTTATTTATTTATTTCAGGTAGGAGATCGGAGAAGAAGAATGGCGTAGTTAGAGAGGAAGTGAGAAAGAGGAGAAGAGGAGAATCACGATGAGAGAAAAAGAAGGAGACGGAGGAAGATGAGGCAAGTGAAGAGGAATCCCGGAGAAGATGAGGGAGAGAGAGGAGAAAGAAGGCTGAACGGCGGATAGAGGATGGGGGTAGTTTTTAGGGTTTTATTTTATTTTTATATGTTGTAATCACATGTATGCTCGCCCACAACAGTATCATGCACCCTCACTTGCGATCACCACTCATTCGCCATCGCCCAGATCACACGCCACAGACTTGCACTCCATGGTGTACCAGATCCTGCGCATCACACCGCAACCATCCGCCTCCCCTAATTTATTAGTCAATCCCCCATAACCTTTTATATGTTGTAATCACATGTATGCTCGCCCACAACAGTATCATGCACCCTCGCCTGCGATCACCACTCATTCGCCATCACCCGAATCACACGCCACACACTTGCACTCCACTGTGTACCAGATCCTGCGCATCACACCGCAACCATCCGCCTCCCCAAATTTATTCGTTAATCCCTCTTAACCTTTAATTAACCACCCACTAACCACTAATCTGTCATTTATTCTAATCACTAACCTTTTTAATTAATTAACTAATATTTAATTCATTTATTTAATCAGCTATTTTATTTAATTAACTAATAACCTATCAAAATTAATTAACCTTTCTCTCTAATTTTTTTCAACCTATTTTTTAATTAATCATCCTTTTAATTAAATTATTTCACTACTTTTTTTTAACAATTTCACTATTAACTTAATAACCTTTCTTAAATAAACATATAACTTGTTCACATTTCCTAATCAAATCTTTTTTTCATAATTTTTAATTAACTTTTATCTTTTATAATAATAACCAACTTTTTTTTATTTAATAAGAATTTTGATCTTTAATAATATTAACCAACAACAATTTTTATTAAAAAACATTTTCTTAATTAAATTAACCTTTTATAATAGCACCTTTTATAAAAAATGAATCATTTCATATTTAGATTTTTTTAAAGATAATATAAAAGACCTCTTATCTTTTTTTTAAATCACTCATTAGAAATTTAATTAATCTCATCTAAAAATCTTATTTTACTAAAACTAATTCAACCATTTCCCAAAATTAATCTTGCATAACTCAATCAATGCACGCTCCCGACACCTTCGCGACCTCGCTCCATCAGTTCGCCTTGCGCTTATCTTTTAGCATTTTTATCTGTTTGTGTGGATTTATTTTATCATTGTCTTTATTTTACCGTTATTTATTTTATCGCATCACATAATGTCCAAAGGAAGAACCTACGCATGACTTAACAAATTGTACGTATTGCACCTCATATGCATCATTTTTCTCGTTTGATCCTTGATCCTTTTCAAGTTGATCAGCTTAAGTTTAGTTCCTATCGCATAAGGAGGACCATTTTCTCTTTTTATCTTTTACAACATAGATAAACCATTTATTCAACTCAATTCAAACTATTATCCCCATTAGAGAATTAGACATGAGTCATCTTGACAGTTGAGATATAATTCTCCTGCCCCATAATATAATCGGAAGATGTAAAATCTTTTTCGCTTGAGAGAGATACGTGGCATACTCATCGATAAATCCGAGTTTTGAGCCATTCTCTCAATGCGACACAAAGACCACCTCCTACAAGTTGTGGTGGTTAAGTCGAGTGTTCTCCCTTAAGATGACGACTCGTCTTTTTCTCCTAGAATCAAGCAACAAACCTTATCCCTTTGGAACTTTGACCAATAGTCAATGATTCCTCAAACCCTTTAGGTGAACTACAAATACTCTAATTCCATTCCCGCCAAGATATGTAGGCACAAGATGGGACATCATGGCGAGTATACTTAGAAATAAACCACTAGGTCTTTCATTCTTAAGAAGATAACCCTTAGCAATAAACACATATAAAATAAGAGGTTCATGTAGAGTACTACAGAAACTTAGGATGCTGGCACCTTCCCTAAGTTTAACCAACCCCCGAACCTAAACTCTCTAGCTTTTGCATTTGCATTGTATACTTGCGGGTAATTCGATCTTTTTCCCTTTCTTTAGACAAATAAAAGACCGGTGGTGAACCAATGAATAAAGATTCAAATTAATCAATAATTTGACATCCGATTCTCACCGCGACAAAAATTTATATCTCGATTGTATTGTTATGGGGCAGGAGAATTACATCTCAACTATCAAGATGACTAATGTCTTATTCTCTAATGGGGATAATAGGATTGAGTTGTATATTAGTTTGTCTAAGTTGCAAAAGAAAAAGGTCCTCCTTAAGGGGTAGGATCTAAAGCCTAAGTTGATCGACTTGAAAGCTCAAGGATCAAGCGGGGGGACTATGATGCAAATGAGATGCAATGTGCACGACTTATGAAGCCATGCGCAGGTTCTTCCTTTGGACGAATAAAATACCGGTGGTGAACCAATGAATTAAGATTCAAATTAATTAACAATTTGACATCCGATTCTCACCGCGACAGTATCCTCATCTGGTATAAGAAATCAGAGCAAACGTAATTTGGGTAACGAAACCACAGGTTGGTTAAGTGTTTTTTATGAGCGACGTTAAACTCCCATTCAAGCAGTTAAGGATGATGCCTGTTTGCGGTAGAACAAAAAAGTAATGTACTCTTTCCTGAAAGTGATTTTGAAACACAAATCCCGAGGGATAAAAGGTTTGACTTTTGTTTGTGAGTTTCAGTGAAGTGATTTGAATTTGTTTAGGATTCACGTTGCACTAAAGACTATGACATAAGAACGAATACATCGCATATCGCCCCCAAACGGGACGTACACTAAACATTCTAGACAAGCGAGAGGAGACCCTTCACTCATCATTTCCCATGTGCTTAAGGCTCGTAGCGCACAATGTTCATCATATTTATTAGATGAGTTAGAATGTGTTTTGAGATGAGAAAAGAGACACACGAAAGGTCTAAGGGAAACTCGGCCCTAACGTTGTCATGCAAAGTGATCTTAAAGTCGAGATGCGAAAGGAGATTCTATCCTAATGTTAGAATATGAAATATGGACCTAAGGTTGAGGTTAAAAGGGATTAGCCTACTTGTTATCATGCTTGGATTGCAATCCTAGTATCTATCTTACTCCAAATTTAATCGGAGATTAAATTGGAATGAGAACCCTAAGGGAACATGCAAAGGTAAGGCAAAAAGCCAGGAAGCAAGGCAAAAAAAAGCAGCTACAACAGCGCCCCCTACACAAGAGAGCAGTAAAATCCAACACACAAACCAGACAGCTTATAACAACACATGTTTCAGCACAAAAATAGGTGTAAAAAGGCAGGCAGCAAGCAAGCAAGGCAAGGACAACATGCAAAGTTCAGAATAACCACAACTATAGAAAGTTGGGCAGCAAGTAAGCATGAATGCAATTAATCAAGAGCAAGCATTAATCATGAACAAACATCATGCAAGTATTGACATGCTTCGACAATCAAACATAATCGATCAACAATAGTGTATCAACAAGAAAACAACAAGATTAACATGCTTTTTTTTCTATTCAAATTGAATGATCGACCGATCAAACAAACACGCAACAAAGCAGAGTTGGGAACAAATGTAAATGTGCATCAAACATCCAGCAAAGCAAACAAATCATGATAGCCAATTAATATGATATGAGCAAGCAAAGCATGTGATCATTCATCAATCAAGCAACAATAACATGTTATGCACTCAAACGGAAACCGGACGCTACGTGTCGAAGAATCGAGATCAAACATTCAAGAACAATGAAATATGTCAAAAACAATCCACATAAATGCATCATATCAAATCATGAAGTTTTTATGTGAAAAAGAGCCCAAACAAACAAGAAAAATGCAAAAACAAGGCATTATGTTCAGTGGTAATCGGTTACTGTAATCAGGTAATCGATTACTTGTTGTAAAAAAAATGGAAACATGAAAATTATGAAGGGTAATCGGTTACCCATATGTGGTAACCGATTACCACTGAACCAAAAACAGAATAATCCCTTTCAAAACCAGTTTTCAGCCCCAAACAACTTATCCAATCAATCACATGAACATGTTATCAATAAAGCATGAATTTATCATCAAGGATCAGTGGTCAAGCATCATGTAAACATAATCCAACATTGAGATCACAAATCACAAAGATCCAAATAATCCAAATGGATCAAAATTCCTCAAAAGCCATGGATCTACATTGTGATTATGCAAATAAGTTCAAAACTTAATTAGATCTAGAATTACCAACCTTCAAAGCTGAGATTTGCTTTGGTGAGTGTTGATTCACTTGAAATTAACAGATCCAAGCTAGAAACTAAGAGATTCTTCAAGATCCAAGAGCTTCCTTATGATAGAAATGAAGAACAAGCAAAATAAAGCAAAATGGATCCAAAAAAGCACTTCCAATCTAGCTTCCAAACTCAAATCCAAACTCAAATGAAAATTGAATGATGAATTGAAGATAATGGAGATGAATGATGGAGGTTTAGATATAGAATTCAAGGATTTCAATAAAGAATCAATGAACTCAAGTGGGAAGAACTTTAATTGAGGTTTTGAGAGTGAAAAAGATGAGAGAAAGTTGAGAGCAAATTCCCAAGAATGAATGTGAAATTTGAAAATGAAGGTTCTTGTGTGAGGTTTGGAGCAAATTCACTTAAATAAGTTCTAGGTTTGGAATCAAAATATGGTTTGGAATGTGGGTTAGTATTTGGAATGGAAATTAGGAGTGGAGTGTTTGAAATTTGGAGGGAAATTGTGAAAATTGAAACAATTCTAGATCCTTCCAATGATGATCATGTGAAATCAATGGTTGAGAATGATTGGAAATTTGCAATGCTGAAAATTTGAATATTTTGGCAAATTTCACTTGAGGTAACCGATTACCTATATGTCGTAACTGGTTACCACATTCAAAAAATGTCCAATTTGGCGCCAAATGGAGGGAATCCTATATAATCACCTGTTGCCACCTATTCTAAGCTCTGTTAAGCCTCTGAAACTTGCCCTTGGATATTATAACTGTGGGAATGCTTGAGATAGTCGGTACACCGTCTCTTGAGATGAAAATAACCTGCTAAATAAAAAAATCGGTCGCTCAATCACTGGGAAAAATAAATGTCGGATCCTCTGACGCTCGTTGTTTAAACTCTTGCAATAAAAGGGAACCCTGAGTCATGAAAACACCTTGATCCCATGCCTAAAGAACCAATGTTACAATATGCAGAAATGCAAAATGCAAAGAAACATAAGCCGGTTACGGTTAAAACGAAAGGGAAAATTTTGGGGTGTTTTTTTGCAATATTAATTTTCACACTTCAAAGCAAGTCATTGCTTACTTGATTCTCCATACTATTTAGAGTATTTGAAATCTCTTTAAAACCACTTTACACAACTTCAAATACTACAAATCACATCTCAATATCATTGTCATTCTATATCCATTCATGCACTCCGCCTCCACTCCATTCAGCCCCTTTCATACTCACAACATCAAGCTTCAACACTAAACATCTCAAAACCTCACCACCACCTTCATAAACCTTATACAGCCGTATATCCAACACGGATCTGCCACTTCTACCACAGGTGTACCACCACTTTCCTCCGCATCACCACCCTTTATCCCACACAACAATGTTGTGCTGCAAAAAAATAACATAACTCCCTCTGTCAAATATCGACACACCCATCTTAACAAACATAAAAAGCAAACAACGCCATAACCGTGACAAACTCATCATCCCGCTGCAGATCCACCAAACGATATCTTCCACCCTCAACAATAAAACTCTCACGTTGTCCCAATGAGTCTACAACACCATGGAACTCGCATCAATAACACCACCCAATAACTTGCAAGTTCTGGCCAGGCGATGTATTGGTGAAGCTCACTAAGGTTGTTTCGTTTTTCTATTCTTTTTTGTTATTGATGTTTCATTGAAAATTTTGCTTTGATTTGTTTGGATGGGTTACAGTTACTTGATTTGGTTTGTAGAAGTCAAGAGTTGTGAAAACTTTGATTTGTTCTTTCTTCATTGTGACATGCTTGTACGAGAGAGAGAGAGAGAGAGAGAGAGAGAGAGAGAGAGAGAGAGAGAAAAGATATATTTTCTTTTCATTTTTTTATTTATTCTACACCAACCATGTGTAAAAAACAAAGGGGGGGATTTTTTTTTTTGAAATTCAAATAATCTGCATTGCAAGTAGCTGTCGCCCCCCACTCCCTTCAGCTTTTTTTCTTTTTCATTTTTTTATTATTTATTTATTTGTTCTATTTCTTTCCTTTATTTTTTCACTTTTTTTATGGGTACTAGGT
This sequence comes from Lathyrus sativus, assembly GCA_963859935.3. NCBI lineage: Eukaryota > Viridiplantae > Streptophyta > Magnoliopsida > Fabales > Fabaceae > Lathyrus > Lathyrus sativus. The sequence continues at coordinate 546,121,677 of OZ012740.1, read as the reverse complement.
TTTTAGTTTGGTTTGAATTTGGGCTTTGACTCATATTGATTATTACACCTATTATATTTAAGCATGCACCCCATTCGTGTTAACTATTTATTTTTCTTTCTTAGTTAATTCTAATTTAGTACTTGTTTAACTAATTAATTTTTTTATTAGTTGTTAGATGTTTGATTTAAATTTGTTAATTGATTTTAGGCTTTTTAATCTTAATTGATGTTAATTTGGTTGATTAAATTCAAATTATTCTCTTCTTTTATTTGTTTAGTCGATTTTCATTTAGGCAATTAATTAGGCAATCCATCTTCGCATTTTCCGTGTAATTATTTTCAAACCATTTTCAAAATAATTTCAAACTATTTCAAAAATAATCTTCCAATAATATGATCAAAAACATTTTCTAAACAAAAATACGAAAGAAGAGGACTGTTGGAATCTAGCATTCTAGCAAAATCCTCGAATGATCGTTCTCAAGCCTCGTGCATTGGGATAATCGTTCATTCTTTTCTTTCATTCATAAAACACATAATAATTAACTTGCATAAATAAGGATCGTTGGGATCTAGCATCTTGGCGCAAATCTTTGAACAATTGATTATTATCAAGCATTCATTGTCCATCAAACATTTTTTTCAAATAATCTTGAATGAAAAGGGTCATTGGGATCTAGCATTCTGGCGTAACTCTTTGAATTTGATTCTCATAAAACATTCGTTCGTTCACCTAAAATACATCCAACACATCAAACTAGTTTTTTCTCGTCGTCGTGCGATCCTCCAAAAAAAATTTTTCATAAAATGAAAGATATTGTGTCTTGAGACGATGCAATGCTTCGTTCATAAACTATTTGAGTTGAGATAAGAGGCGTTTCCTACGAATGTTGATTTGTAAATCCATTATGTTGTGATGCAAACGTCTGCTCCTCACCTATTTTGTGTAAAACAATATTTTCTGTCGAGTGCAATTAAATATATTTCGCTAAAATTGACCAACAACCAAACTTCTTTACCCAGAACTACGGATGCTTTGATTTCTCATTTCATAATGAGAATACATAAGCACAAGAGCCCCAATCCTTGGCGAGCAACCTTTTTCTTTTTTCGCCCCAATCCTTGGTGAGCAGCCTTTTTCTTTCTTCATTGTAGTCCCCGAACTATGAATGCTCTGATTTCCTTATTGCACTATGAGGATACGTAGACACGAGATTGCAAAGTCTTGTCGAGCCCCTTAGTAATAAAAACCCTTAGGTCCCCTTTCTCTTTAATAAAAATCTAAAAAATATTTCTCTTCTCTCTCTTTTCCCACTCAATAACTAGAATATTAGAAATTAACATAAGCTAACATTTGTTCAACCCTAACTAAATGGTTCCCATTGATTATAACAGACGTGAGGGGTGCTAATATATTTCCCTTGTGTAACCGACTCCCGAACTCAGATATTGGTTGCGATAACCATATCATTGTCTTTCTTTTAGGGGTTTTATTCGATATTTCCCTTTTTCTCTATGGGAATATATAAAGATCGGTGACGACTCTGTTAAGTCCATCCCATGAGCATGCAATTGCGCTTCGAGAGGTTGTTCTCATTTTTTGAGGTACAACAATATCACAACGCCTTAAAGAGGTTTGCACAAACCTTTTTAAGCTTCAACCCTCATCAATGGAGGAGAAAACAAAATAAAAAGGAAAGAGGATAAGGGATCCTCTCTATCCTTCATGCCTAAACACCCATGTCATGAATAGTTTCTCCGCATACCTCGATTTCGCAGAAAGGTTGAAGTTACGACAATAGAATTTCCCCTCTCCTTCAAAAGCTCTCATAGGGCCGCCTCTTTCTTTACTTAGCCTTTTCTGCCAAAATTCTATGTACGGACAATTCTCCCATCTCCCTTCTCTATTTAAATAAAAACTTATTTTTATTTATATTTTAATTAGTTCTACAACTTCCATAAACTCTTACTAATTTCACCCACCTCCCTCTTTTATTAAAAAAAACTATTTTTCTCCCCAAAGTCTCAATTTCTTTATTTTCTAATTAATTAAATTATTAAAAATATAATTAAATTCTAATCTTAATATTAAACTATTATTCCTCACTTCTACACTAATTTAAATATAATAAAACTCTACCCAAAATCAATAACTTAAATAAAACAATTAAATAAATCAAAATACTTTAGCATGAAGATGTTTATGGTTTACATCGTCATCGTCATCAACACCACTGTCATTCACCTTGTACGCGACTCCCTACATTTCGAGAATTGATTTAGTTTTTCATACTTTTTCATGTATATTATGCAATGACATTCATGTATTTTGTTGTAACTCAAACTCATTGGACACAATACCTTTTTGGCCTCATAATTAAGGTCTGACAACTTTTTTTAAAACTAAGATCTGACAACTTGTTACCTTCTAAAAGCATTTATTTCAATAATTCAAGCAATTATATGAAAAGTTTATCGATCTACCCATTTTTTGCCTTCAGGTTAAACAATTTTAACATCGTTGACAATCCTTTAAATTTTTTTCACCTCTTATATAATGAACGAATCGTCATTGTCACTACATAAAGTATCATGCACATGGATTTTCATAAAAGATTTTGTTTTTCAATATCACGGATCATATCTTCTAGTCGATCATCCACATATAAACCAACTTCATGTCTGTGTAACATTCCAGTTTGATTTTATCCACTTCACCGTGCCACGTCCGTAACACATAATGTTGATTAATTTCATCACAACATAAATGAATCAATATTACTTTCTTTTTAAATTTGTTGATATTCCTGCACATAACTCAAGGACAATCAATTATTCCATTATTGTCGGGAAGTTTTCATTCCTCAAATTCAAGAAATTTAACAACTCATGATTTCTCATACATTAAATATAATCTATTACCTTTTATCTAACTACGATCTATAATACTTTTTGAAACTTAAATTAAAATCCTTATAAAGTCATCCATCTTGAATGAAAACTTTGCTAAATTAAAAACTTTACTAATTCACATTATTAAAAACAAAACATTGTTAAGTCACAACAACAATATATAACATTCTCAACAATGCAAAATAAAATAAAATAAATTCAATCTCACTCTCAATCACAACAACATATAACATATAAAACTTTGCTAAGTAACAATGACAACAACAACAACAACATAAATATGAGGATTTCTATCTTGACTCTTCGGGTGAGTGAGAGTTGGATTGAAAAAGTGGAAGAGATCTGGGAGGATGTGACTAGATATATCTATGATCATTTTCAAAAACCTATCACGGACAGACATCAGTTTGATGACGTGCCTCTATAGTATATTTTCTTTATTGATGTTGATATATTTTCTCCCCCTTTCTCCAATCGAATATTGAATTTGGCGATCTCTCTGTGTGATGGCAATAAAAGTCAAGTCTTGAGGGTTTTAATTTTTCTTTTTTTAGAAAGTTTTGGTATTTTTTGATAAAGGAAGTGGGGATTCTGTTTGTCCAATTTCATAGTCAAGTTTCTTTCCCTTGGAGTTTTTCCTCCTATTTTGTGACCTTAATTTTAAAATCAAAGTATCTTTTTTTGTTAGAGGATTTTCAGCCTATTTCTCTAGTGGAATCTCTCTACAAGTTTATAGCCAAAGTTTTAGCTTCTAGACTCGCTAAGGTTATGGAGAAAATTATTTCTCTAAATCAATCGTCATTTTTTAATGCCAGACTTCTTTTTAGTGAGTTTGTGACCGTTAGTGAATTGGCGGACTTAATAATGAAATCTAAAAAAGATTGTCTTATTTTTAAGTTGGATTTTAAAAAAGTTTATAATTTTTAAACTAGATTTTTCTGGTCTATATGTCTTGTAGGTTTGAGTTTGATTTAAATTGGCGCATGTGTTTTTTTTGGTAATCTCATTGTGTTTTATAAAAGTAAAGATTTTTTATACCTTCACTCAATTAATTACATAGGGAATATAAAATTTTGAAATTTTTTTCCACACTTCTTTAAATAACTAGTAGAAGACCCGTGCGTCCGCACGGGTATGAGAAAAAGTATAATCTTATCGAATTTAAATTTCACAAGAAAAAGTATATTCAAATGCATATTAAGAGTAATATTTATGCAGGTTTTTATTTATTTGAATCTAACTGATGGTATCTCGTGTAACTTTATGAAGTTTTTCAATCACATTTTAAACATTATAATGAAAAGGTTGAAATACATAATCAAGATTTTAGACTTTTAATTTTTTAAAGTAATATTTATACATGATTCATTTTTTTTAGAGCAATAGAGTAACATACAATTTTATCGTAAGCTTGTATGAAATAAAAAGATCAAATACATAAAATGTTGAGTTATTTGACAATATTAGCAAATTCTATAGGATGAATCTCTTATTTTTTGGCTATAGACATAAAACCGTTACATTACATTAGCTAAATATTGCCTAGAAAATCCTTATCAGTGATTAGTGTAAGATTCGTGCGTCCACATAAATATGATATAGAGTATTATATATATTGATTGTTGAATTATATTTAGATACACGTTAAAAATAATATTTATGCATGTTTTTTTGTTTGGATCTAATTGATTGTATCTTGTGTCATGGTTTTTCTGGTTTCAATAACATTTTAAACATTACAATGAATAGATTCAAATACATATGAATCAAGATTTTAGACTTTTCATTTTTGAGAATAACATTTATGCATGCTTTCTTATCTGAATCTAATTGTTTGTGTACCATGTCATTTCACAAACTTTTTTATATAATAACGAAAAAAAAGAATCTAACTAATTGTCTTTCGTGTCACATCATTGAAAGCAATAGATGTGTTTGTTTTCTTGGCAGAATCTAACGGATTGTGTTCCGTGCGACTTTATGAACTATTTCAATCACATTTAAAAAATAAAAAATTATTTAAGTATTATAAAAAAATAATTGGAAATAAATTTAAATTTTATTTATTAAGTTTTACAGCATTTTAAATCTCTTATAAAAATTTAGTTTGCAATAAATAAACTCTAGTCATACATCTAATGCTCTTTTAATCCATGTTATCAAACATCCAAAATGAAAGAATGAAAAAAACATTTTAAAACACTTAAATAGAGAAGAAAAAAATAAATATGATCACTTATTAATAAGCTTTTACATAATACAAAAGAAAAAACAAATGAAAAATAAATATGTACTTAAACTCTCGATACTTCAAACAATAAGAACTTTAAATATTTTTTATACATTCCACGCTTTATTATTCACATGATACGTTCCACGAAAATTAATGCATTGTTCAGAGACACATTATTTGCAATGCAGAACATCTAATCATTATGCTCTCGACACTTCAAAAAATTATAAGCATGACATAAACTACATTGGTGCCATTTCAAAACGATAAGACAAGAACAAACATGTATCCAAAGTATGTGTATCATAATATATTATACACTCATGTTTTTATTGATATAAGCACATCTGAGCCAAACTTGTTTATACATGGTATAGATGATATTTTTGGGTGAGTTTACACAAGATATATAGTTATAACGATTTAGATCCACATATGAAGATAGATTCCCTAGTGCAACTTATTTGGTCCTGAATGGAGTTGATATGTCTGGCTTGGAACAACTTGAAGAACACTTGGTTGCTCTGCAAGTTAAGATACCCAACATTCATTATAAAAATGGGAACACATTTATCAAAATGAGAAAAAATAAAAGAAATACCAAATTATGGATACATGCAACACAACAATGATAATAATAAGGATTTTGTACTGTTAAAAGTGTATTTAACACATATAGTCAATAATAATAACACACACGCACACGCGCGCACACACACACACACACATACATATATATATATATATATATATATATATATATATATATATATATATATATATATATATATATATATATATATATATATATATATATATATATATTAAATATAAAATTAATATTATATAAAATTTTGTATATAATACTATATAAATATAAATACATTTTATAATTAAAGACAGAAAGATGGACAACTATATTAGAGTTCTCCTAATTCTTATAGTAATGGGCAAGTCTATGCCATAAAGGTTAAGAATTATAATTTCTGTGGCATTCAGTTATATTATTAACTTCTAAGAGGCAGAGTTTTAGAAATTTTCATAAGTCGTTTCTTACTTTTTTTTATCATTTAAAGAACTATGACATAGCTTAAATAAACTTGCATATGTTATTATCATTAAAGTAAATCATGAAAGAGTTGCATAAATATAATATACATCACATTGTAGGACCAGTTGTAGTAGTGTAAGAAACTCAAAGTAAATTTCTTTGAGTTTCACCATAGGAGATCCTCTTAATAATATCTATTCTTACCCAATTATTTTAAGAAAGCTATGCTTTTAATACATTTCACAAACATAGACAATGAATGTCATTATAAAACTTGGTTATTATATTTCTCCTCAATCAAATTAATGCTAAAATCAGAGTTTCTTAGCCAAATTAGTATCCATCGCTTGTGAGACTGTTATGCCCAAATTACTGTCTGAAAAATACTCACCACTAACTCCCTTCACTTGTGGATACAATGCTACATAACATGTTGTAGCTGCTCCCTACATAGATAGGAGAAAGTGAACACACAACTAATTACTAAGTAAACAAAAATTAAGTACAAGAAACTCTATAAGTTTAGTTAATGGTCCCTTTTTGGGTCTATACCAAGAAAAATATGTACATCATTTATTAAAAGGGTGATTTCATAATAAATGTTTTTTAACAATCAATATTTATGAGTTAAAAACAAAAAATACATGACCCTCACATTTACAAATCATAGGTCAGGTTTATTGACATACCTGCTGAGCATTTTTCATCACAAGTCTGCCAACCGCATTTACTATACCTACAAAGTCACAACACGAATCAATGACAGATGGATGAATGAAAGCTTGTCTCACTATAAAATCCACCAAATTTTTTTTAGGACAAATGACATGAAGCTAAAATGATGTAACCAAGAAAGATATTGCAGCATGACAGTAGATAATGAAGAACAGTAATTCAAAATTCCACATCACAGTACTGGTATGACTATAAATATTGGTCACAATGGCTCCTGGATGAAGAGAATTTGCAATGATACTCATCCCATCATCCTGATCAAGATGTAACGAAACAAAAGAACATTTTTACTCACAAAACAAAGAGAAAATGGCCACCAATAAAAGGGAGGGAGAGTGAGAAAGTAAAAAGAATGTTTCTATGATTATAGTTGCAAAAAGGGTTATAAAGTTTATGCTTGTTTCAGAGACCAGACTGGAGAGACTAAACAAAAAATAAAACATTTCCCAAATATGATCCTGCTTGGATAAACAACTTAACTTGCAACTTATAACATAAATGATTATTGTGGTAAGCTCTTATGTATAAGTTATTTTTATTGATGATGCTATGAAATTAATAAACCATAGATTGCATACTATAATATGCCACTTACCAATATAGTACCAAAATTAGCAAGAATGTATACTCCTATCGCTTTAAGGGAGCTTGTCAAATTATTACAGATTTTGGAAGCAAGATTATTGACATGATCAAACAATCCTTGTCTGTCATGCCCAATAGAAGAAACTTTGGGGAAAAAAGCAAAACATAATCATTCAAAACCACACTCATCATCATATATGGTATTCTAATTTCCAATTCAAATACAATAATAAGTTTAAGAGAGCTTAATGCAAACACCATTTCTGTACTAAGTCATAAAAAAGTATTCTCTAAAAGATGTCTACTCCCTGTAACAGTTAAACCAGAAATATAGAATAAAAGATATCTTACTCTCGCATTGCTTCAAGATCAAGCCGAAAAGTATTCTTTAAAAGCCTCTGAATTTCATGGTGAATAAATAATTCAGTGAGGATATTATCTAATGATAAAGAAAATTGTCAAAAAAATCATCAGGTACTGAAGACAAAGTCTGATTGGCAGCATGGCTTACTTGCAAAGAAAGGACATCCATTACACCAACTTCACAAAACCAACAAATTCTGATTGGCAGCATGGAATGATGTAGTTTGAAAAAAGCATTAAAACTCACATACAACACACATGACAAACTATCTCATTATAAAGACTGTTAATATATAAAGTTTCAGCTCAGGTAAGAGCTAGTGGAATATAGTTCATAAAGTGGTGTATATAATTTGAAGGATAACATACCTGTTTATCGGAAGCTGTATCCCATAGCTGCACTTCAGAGTTGTTTAAACCAATAGCAATATGACGCCCATCAGGAGCCTAACTCACAGATGTGACAGGGCCGTCTTCACCCTCGACTATAAAGTTCTAATGACTGTTTTACACCTTCAGTTTCAATTGAGTAGGTCGGACAGTGTAGTAATGCATGGACACAGGAGCAAGCTCTATATTTGGCAGAAGGATATTGAAGGTGAGAAAATACTTAGAAGGGGGGGTTGAATAAGTATGAAGATAAAACTTAAAAATAAAAACTCAAGGATTTTTATCCTGGTTCATTGAACTCAACTACTCCAGTACACCCTATCTAGAGTGATTTGCCTTTCTCAAACAAGGATTTAATCCACTATTTAATCAACTGATTACAATAGTAAGCACTAAGAACAACTGTTCAAAGTCTTCTCAAGAACTACTAATCCTAACTGGATCTTCTTAAGGTTCTTTTACAATCAAATGTAATAGTAATACAAGTGTTAAAAATGCTTCTAATAAAGCTTTATCACAACTGTGATTTTTCACTTAAGATGAAGAACAATGAAATAATTCTAGCAAGAATGTATGAGTTGTAAGAGAGCTTTGTAATGAATTCTTTCAAGTGTTTCGTCAACTAAAGAAGATGAGTGGAGTCTTGTTTTTATAGGCATAGAGATCCAAGAGCTTTTCACGTTGAGAACAGTGTACCAAAAAGGTCTGAGCCTTTTTGTCTTCACATCATATGACCTTTCCTAGAAGAAGAATGCACAGAGAAAACCTTTTTGTCTGTGTTCTTGTGTCTAGCATAAATAAGGAAAAAGTCGTTTGGTTATTCCAACGGACATAACTTTGAATTCTTCTTCAACAATTTTCAGCAAGAATCATCAGAGTCTAAATTGGTCAGAGCCTTATGATGTTCATTAGAGTTTGCTGAATCAGAGTCCTTGCAGCAAGTGTGCTTTCAGCGTGTAAATGTTCAGAGCAGAGTTTTGAATCAGATCCTCAGTACTGACAGCGTTAGTACTATCAGAGTCTTCTAAAGTAACTGTGCTTGAAACTCTTCATACAAAATTCCCCATTGCTTCAGATGCTTTTGGCTTCTGCTTCAGATTCGTCTGTAGCTCCTGCTTCAGATCCTTCTAGAGGCAGCACTCAGAATCTTCTGGAGGCAGCGTTCTGAATCTTCTAAGAGATGCTTCTGACGCTTCAGAGCCTTGCATATTTCTTATGTTCAGATCTAATTTGCTTCTGGAGTGATATTTACTTTAACATTTGTGGCAAACATTCTCAAGCAAATTTTAGAGTATATAATTCTTTAATACAAAATTTCATAATAGTTATCATCAAAACATAGAGATATTATTAAGAACCAATCTGTGTTATAACAATCTCCCCCTTTTTGATAATGACAAAAACATCAGAAATTTTGTTCAAATAGAAAAGAAAATAATTATAACTCCCCCTGAGATGATGAATCTCCCCTGAATTGAATACTAAGAAGGAATAGAAACTTCCCTTTTTGCATGAGTATTATTTTCAGAATTAGATCCTGAATGTTCCAATCATTAGATCTTGCATGTTTCAGAGTCAGAGCCTGATAAGTTAAATATGATATGGGAGTCTCAGAGTTTCTTTTAAAGAATATGTTAGATTTATCAAACGTTCTGAAACACTAAGAGTTTACATTAGTTAGAATTGACATGTCTGAAGTTTCATTTAGGTAGAGTTTATTTGACTAGTCAGATCCATTTTCTCCCCCCTTTTTTGTCATAATCAAAAAGTAAAAACTTTAAAAGACAAATAAAAGGAAATATAGAAAAGATAAATCATGTAGAGAAAATACTGAGTCATTCATTCATTTAGAGCAAATAATACAAACATCAGATAAGATTCAAGTACATGTGCAAACATCAGATGCAAAAAATAAGCTAAGTTTGTTTGGACAAAATCATCTTCAACAGGTTAGTGATCTCAGAGGAGGACTGTTCTTGCTTTGACATCCACTTAGTCATGGTTTCATTCTTCTGATCTTGTTTGGACATCCACTGAGCCATGTCTTCAGACTTTTGATCTTGCTTGTCCATCCATGACTTAATCTCAGATTGACCAGCTTCCAGAACTGCAATCTTATCTTCAAGATCTGGATTCTCTTTCTTGACCTCAGATGAAGAAGGTTGGACAGAGCCTAAAGCAGGAACAAAGTCAATTTCCATAGGAGATGTAGAGTCAGGAGCAACAGATCTAGAAGGATGTTCCACAAGAGTCATAGCCAGAAGGTTTTCTTTAGATGCAGATTCAGCATTCACTTCTGTATCACATGCTTCAGAGGATGAAGGAACATCTTCAAGAAGCAATGGTGCAAATCTTTTAACAGTCCGGATCAAACTTCTAGCAGTCTCAGCAAATCTGAGCTTCGCATCATTAGAACATACATTCTTCAGATTTGAGGCTACAATATTGAATCTGTTGATGAAGTTATTCCAAATAGCATCAGATTCATTTGCATCCATTGTTGATAAGCACTTCCTCTGAACAGAGCCTAAATGCATCTCTATTTCTTTCATAAAACTTGTAAATAAATGATCAACATTCAGCCTAGGTTTTGGTTTCATAAGGGTTTCTAATGTGAATGGCTTGGGTTGAGGTGAATATGGAATGGTAAATTCTGGAATGATGACTAGAGGGCGAGGGTAGAAGGGTAAGGATGGAGAATCAGATGAAATGACAGTTTTTGATCTGATTAAAGCATTCAGAAAAGATGGTTTTGCATTTGATGCGTAGGAAACAACATCAAATGTGGTAGAAGTGTAAGGAATGAACGCAGATTTATCAGATAAAAGAGATTCTGATGAAATCATTTTTGGCAGTTCTTTTATATATGTTTGGAGAACAGATGGTGGAATAATGGAAAGCTTGGGTTTAAAAGGAGTGATAGTGTTAGATGGTTCAATTCTAGTATAGAAATTTTTGAATTTGAAACCAGAGGGAAGTTTGTCAGAGGGAAATGGTTTACACGAGGCAAAGGATACACATTCAAATGTCTTTGGCTTAGGTGTTGGGATGGGATTGGGAATGAGAATTTCAGAAGAAATAGGTGGTTCTGGTTGGTTAGCTTCAAAAGTTATGAGAGAGGGAGGTGAAAGAATATCTGGGTGGATATCAGATTCTGATGAGTTTGAGGATGTGGTTGGGGTACAAGATGTAGAAGACACTTCAAACACAGTCTTGAGAGGTGTAACGTTTAGAACCTCTGTCTCAGGTATATTTATTTCAGGAGGATTGGTTGGTTTTGGTTGATTTTCAGAAGGTTTTGATGGAGGTTCAGATACAAGTGGTTCAGAGATTGGTGGTTCAGAAATAACTTGTTCAGATGCAATAGGATCAGATGCAACTGGATCAGATTGCATAGGTTCAGATGTATCTGATTGTTGTTTTTCTGGTTGTTATTGTGGTGCAGATTGTTTTGTTGGTGTTGTTATAGGTGTTGGAATTTTGTTTGCTGGTGTTGTTGTTTTTGTTGGTTCAGATGGTGAAGTAACAGAGGTTTTTAGTGGAGTAGTGGAAATAGGATCAGATGATTTGTGTGGGGAAGGAATTTTTTATGGTTCAGGTTTTTGAGATGGAGCAGGAATATATTGTTTTTGAGTGGGAGGGGGTTTTGGAATAGAACTAAATGTTGATTTATTCATAACAATTTTAGAAAAAGAAGATACAGATGTTTTAGTACCTTTAATCTTGATACGCTTTGTGGGAACAGAGGGAACTTCTCCAGAAGCTTTTCTCTTGATATGCTTTTGTGTCTTGTCAACAACTTTTTGCTTCTTTTGAGCAGCAACTTCTTCTGCTTCTGACTGGCTTCTTTTCCTCATGTTTTCATTGTATACATCTGGCATTGGTTCTCTTGCTCTTTTCAGAATATCTGCAGGAATGAGTGTTTCATCTGCTTTGCATGAATCAATATATCTCACAATTATATCCCTTGGTTCTTCAGCACCAAACAGTGGAAAATTTTCAACTGGAATCCTCTTCTGACTGATTTCAGAAATATTCAGCTTCTTAGGTGCAACTGTGAGTTCATCTACAATTTTTAGTCTCTGAAGACTTTTTGCATTCAGAGGTTTTCCAACAATGGATTCAAGTTCATCCTTAACTCCAGCTTCATACAGAGCAGTCACCAGGCCATTCTCTGTCAGAATGTCTGAAATCAACCTTCCAAAGGGGATCCATGTTCCGATCTTCTGACCCTTATCCTTTACAGATTCCCTTGAAGCATTGATATGGTTCCATAAATGCATAAATAGAATGTAAGGAAGATCTACCTTAGTACTCTGACTTAAACAGTACATGGAGTAGAGTTGTTCATTGTTCACATAATCTGGAGAATTGGTAGATTTTTTGTGATGGATGCATCCTAGAAAAATCTTTGCCCAGATTTTGTAGTCAGGCTTCAGATCTTTAAATTTGTTAGAGGCTTGTCCAGAAGTGATGACTTCCTCATAAACTTCCTCCATGTCCACATGCCTAGATGGAAGGTGACATACTCCATCAGTCTCCTCATACCCTATGAGTTTCCTGATTAGATCTTCAGTTATTATGATCTCCTTTCCCAGAACAGAAGACAAGATGAATTTTGGATAAACAAATGCATGTATCCAGAATTCTTTCACCAGATGAGGGTAAACTGGTCCAAATAATCTGTCAAAGTATTTAACCCAGCCTTGTGCATCAATTATTGAACGAAATTCAAACCCATTTTCAGCTAACGAATCAAACTCCACCATTGATTCACAGAGAACTTCAAGTTTGTCCACAGGGGTTAACAAAGTCCTCTTAGGAACTGTGAATGGAGTCACACCCATATTTGCAAAAGTAACTGCAACCATAGTTGATTGAAACTGAGCTGTTGTGGAAGATGAGGTTGCCATTGAAGAGGATGAAGAAGATTTGGACAAGGGTTTAGGGTTTTTGTGAAGAGAGAAAAGAAGACAGAAATGCATAAACTTGTTTGTGATGTGAAAAGTGTGAAATTGGTGTGAGATGTGGTATTTATAGATGAAACACTTAAGGCAATCAAACAGACACACAAAACACGTTTTCACATAGCATTAAATGACAATTAATGAAAGAGAATAAAAATCATTTCAAACATTAATTGATTCTGACAAATTGGGGGAAAAATCAAGATTTTCACTATTCAAACCATACCTCAAATGTCTCTTCAGTAGTGTACACGCTATCTTTTCAGATTCAGAGTGACACGTGTTTGCTTGCATGTGCTTCTGAATTCTCTTGAGAAATGAAACATTAGCCAACGTTCAGATCCTTTAAGATTGATTAGTTCAGATACACACAAATAAACATAAATCTAATAAACAACAGATGAAATACTTCAGAGTTATAAACATTTTACATCTGAAAAATTTGCTTCTGATAAATATTATTCTGGACAAAAATCCATACCAATATTTTTCAGAATAAATTTGAACCTATCTTTAGCAAGGGGTTTTGTGAAAATATCTGCCCATTGATGATTTGTATCAACAAAGGCTAAGTTTTATAATTCCCTTCTGAACATAGTCTCTGATGAAATGATGTTTAATTTCTATATGTTTTGCCTTAGGGTGTAAAATGGGGTTTTTAGACAAACATATAGCAGAAGTATTATCACATAATATAGAAATGTTACTTTCAATTATCTGATAATCTTCTAGCTGACTTTTCATCCAGAGCATCTGCGTGCTACATCCAGCAACAGCAATATATTCTGCCTCTGTAGTTGAAAGTGCAATTGTGGGTTGCTTCTTGTTGTACCAAGAGATTAGATTTCTTCCTAGAAATTGACAACTTCCAGAAGTACTCTTTCTTTCCACTCTGTCTCTAGCATAATCAGCATCACAGAATCCAACTAATTTGAAATTATCAGATTTTCTATAACACAAACCCACATTAGAAGTACCTTTCAGATACCTTAGAATCCTTTTAACAGCTGTTAAGTGTGATTCTCTAGGATCTGATTGGAATCTTGCACACAAGCATACACTGAACAAAATGTCAGGTCTAGAAGCAGTTAAGTATAGAAGAGATTCTATCATACCTTTGTAGAGTTTCTGATCTACTTTCTTACTTACCTCTTTCTTGCCAAGTGTACTAGTTGGATGCATGGGAGTCTTTTCCATCTTACTACCAGTCATGTTAAATTTCTTCAGAAGTTCTTTAACATATTTGGTCTGATGAATGTAAGTGTACTCTGGAGTTTGGTTGACTTGAATTCCCAGAAAGAATCTCAATTCTCCCATCATGCTCATTTCAAATTCTGCCTGCATACATTGAGCAAACTCCTTTCCCAGCATAACATTGGTAGATCCAAATATAATATCATCCACATATATTTGACAAATTAGAAGATCTTTCTTAAATGTTTTACAAAAGAGTGTTGTGTCCACTTTGCCTCTGATGAAATTTTTCTCCAGAAGAAAATTGCTTAACCTCTCATACCAAGCTCTAGGAGCTTGTTTCAAACCATAAAGAGATTTCTTTAATTTGAAAACATGTTCTGGAAATTTTTCACTTTCAAAACTAGGAGGTTGGTGAACATTAACTTCTTCTTCTATAATACCATTTAGAAAAGCACTTTTAACATCCATCTGATATAGAGTAATGTTATATTGTGCAGCAAAAGAAATGAGTAAACAAATAGACTCTCACCTTGCTACAGGAGCATAAGTCTCTGTATAATCAATTCCTTCTTGCTGACTATAACCTTGAGCAACTAGCCTTTACTTATTTCTTTCAACTTCTCCTTTCTCATTAAGCTTGTTTCTGAAGACCCATTTAGTTCCAATTATGTTGAATCCTTTTGGTCTTGGAACTAAATCACATACATCATTTCTAGTTAATTGATTGAGCTCCTCTTGCATGGCAATAATCCAGTCATTGTCTTGCAGAGCTTCATCCACAGATGTTGGTTCAATTACTGACACCAACCCAAATAATGATGCTTTAGAAGATCTGAGGAAGGATCTTGTTCTAATGGGGTCATCCTTCTTTCCAATGATCACATCCTCTGGATGAAAGGCTTTGATTCTGGAAGATGATCCTCTAACAGTTGATTCTTCAGAAATGTTCAAGTTGTTCATCTGAGAAGCTAAAGGAACTGCATCTGGCGTTGCTTCAGGTTCCTTCACTTGAACTTTATCTGCCTCTGAGCCTTCAGAGTCTGTGAGAATTACTTCTCTATCTGCAGAACTTTCAAACTACTTTGGCTTTTCAATGCCAAGCTTATCATCAAATCTAACATGAATAGATTCTTCCACAATCTGTGTTTCAGTATTGTATACTCTGTAGCCTTTAGAGCGTTCAGAATACCCAAGCATTAAACACTTTTGTGCTTTAGAATCAAACTTGTTCCGATTTTATTTAGTATTCAACATATAGCAAATACATCCAAAAGGATGGAAATATGAAATGTTGGGCTTTCTGTTCCTCCACAATTCATAGGGAGTCTTTTCCAGAAGAGGTCTTACAGACACTCTGTTCTGAATGTAACAGGCTGTGTTGATTGCTTTTGCCCAAAAGTGCTTTGCCAGATTAGTCTCATTGATCATGGTTCTTGCCATTTCTTGCAGAGTTCTATTTTTCCTCTCTACAACCCCATTCTGTTGTGGAGTTCTAGGACAGGAAAAATCATGAGCAATGCCATTTTCATTAAAATATTTTTCAAAATATTTGTTTTCAAATTCACCACCATGATCACTTCTGACTTTTATAATTTTGAAATCTTTTTCATTCTGGACTTGTTTACAGAAGTCAAAGAACACAGAATGTGACTCATCCTTGTGTTTTATGAACTTTACCCATGTCCATCTGCTGTAGTCATCAACAATGACTAATCCATACTTCTTGCCTCTGATGGATGCAGTTTTCACTGGTCCAAACAGATCAATGTGAATTAATTCTAATGGTCTCGAGGTTGAAACAACATTTTTAGATTTAAAGGAAGATTTTGAAAACTTTCCCTTTTGTCATGCTTCACAAAGAGCATCTGAGTTGAACTTCAGCTTAGGAAGTCCTCTGACCAGATTGAGTTTATTAATCTGAGATATACGTCTCATATTAATATGCCCCAATCTTCTATGCCAGACCCATTGCTCATCATTAACAGACAAGAGGAATTTAACATTTTGAACTTTAAGTTCTGAAAGATTTATTTTGTAAATGTTGTTCTTCCTCTTTCCATTGAATAGGATTGAGCCATCCTTCTGACTAACAGCTTTACAACATTGTTGATTAAAGATTATATTATAACCATTGTCACTTAATTGACTTATGGACAATAGGTTATGCTTTAATCCTTCTACAAGAAGAACATTAGATATAGAGGGAAGGTTACCATTACCAATAGTACCAGAGCCAATGATCTTGCCTTTCTGATTCCTTCCAAACTTCACTTCTCCTCCAGATTTAAGCTTCAGGCTTTGGAACATAAACCTTTCTCCCATCATGTGACGTGAGCAGCCAGAGTCCAGGTACCATGACTGGCGTCTTGACTTTTCTGCTAAAAACATCTGCAACAGGGATAATCTTATCCTTAGGTACCCAGATCTTTTTGGGTCCTTTTTGGTTAGTTGCCTTGAAAGTTGGTCTGAACTTCTGTCTTTTTACAACATTATTGTTCTGACTTACTTTTGGCTTAATAACAGGAACGTTCTGATTAGAATGTGTGTGTTTAATGTCATTCAGATGACCAAACTTGAAATGAGAGTACAAGGGAGTTTTCTTGATAACAAGTTTATCAACAGGCATTGGATTTAAATCTTTTCCAGAAGAGGATTCATATCCAATTCCTTTCCTGTTATTTCAGCTAACCCCATATATCATAGAAGCCATCTTGCTTTTGTCTATGCTTTTAGCAAGAAATTTCTGAAAGCTAAAGTCATATTCTTCTAAAATATTTTTGCATTTAGACTTACTTTCAGATTCAGAATTTTGTTGAGCTATTTCAAAATCAGCTTTTATTTTTAAATTGTTTTCTTTTAGCTCAGCAATCTCTGATTTTAACAAATTATTCTCAGAGCCAAGATTGCACTTAAGCTTCTTTCATTTGAGCTTAATCTGATTATAATTTTTCAGGACTTTAAATAAGACTTTAATAAGCTCTTCCCTAGTGAGATCAGAAAGTACCTCTTTTGAGTCAGATTCAGAATCAGACTCAGATTCAGATGATTCTTCATTCTGATCTTCAATGCCTGCCATCAGAGCCATGTTGGCGCATTCATCTTCAGATTCTGATGAGGATCCAGATTCATCAGAGTCATCCCAAGTTTCCATTAGAACCTTCTTCTTTTTTTCAAACTTCCTTTTTGGCTTTTGTTTAAGAAGCTTTGGACATTCACTCTTGTAATGGCCAGGTTCTTTGCATTCAAAGCAGACAACTTCTTTCTTTCCAAATCTTTTTGGTCCAGAGGACTCCTTGCGCTGATCTAGTCTTTTGAAGTTCTTGAACTTCCTTTGCTTGTGCTTCCAGAGTCTGTTGATTCTTCTGGACAGCAAAGATAGTCCATCTTCTTCTTCAGAAGAAGATTCTTCAGAGCTTTTCTCTAACACCTGCAAAGCTTTTACAGATTTGTTAGATTTTAAAGCAATAGACTTACCTTTCTTTTGAGGCTCATCTTCCTCAAGTTCAATTTCATGACTCCTTAGAGAGCTAATTAGCTCCTCCAGAGTGATCTTGTTCAGATCCTTGGCAAGCTTCAAAGCAGTGACCATAGGTCTCCATCTGATAGGCAAGCTTCTGATGATCTTCTTCACATGATCAGCAGTTAAGTAACCCTTGTCCAGAACTTTTAGACTAGCTGTAAGAATATGGAATCTAGAGAACATAGTAACAACCAAATATATATCAAAGTTTTTCTCACTGGATCTTTTCTGTCACTGTGCAGTGGTAGCACACACAGAACCGGAGCTCTGATACCAGCTAAAGGTGAGACAATACTTAGAAGGGGGGTTGAATAAGTATGAAGATAAAACTTAGAAATAAAAACTCAAGGATTTTTATCCTGGTTCGTTGAACTCAACTACTCCAGTCCACCCTATCTAGAGTGATTTGTCTTTCTCAAACAAGGACTTAATCCACTATTTAATCAACTGATTACAATAGTAAGCATTAAGAACAACTGTTCAAAGTCTTCTCAAGAACTACTGATCCTAACTGGATCTTCTTAAGGTTCTTTTACAATCAAATGTAATAGTAATACAAGTGTTAAAAATGCTTCTAATAAAGCTTTATCACAACTGTGATTTTTCACTTAAGATGAAGAACAATGAAATAATTCTAGCATGAATGTATGAGTTATAAGAGAGCTTTGTAATGAATTCTTTCAAGTGTTTCGTCAACTGAAGAAGATGAGTGGAGTCTTACTTTTATAGGCACAGAGATCCAAGAGCTTTTCACGTTGAGAACAGTGTACCAAAAAGGTCTGAGCCTTTTTGTCTTCACATCATATGACCTTTCATAGAAGAAGAATGCACAGAGAAATCCTTTTTGTCTGTGTTCTTGTGTCTAGCATAAATAAAGAAAGAGTCGTTTGGTTATTCCAACGGACATAACTTTGAATTCTTCTTCAACAATTTTCAGCAAGAATCATCAGAGTCTAAATTGGTCAGAGCCTTCTGATGTTCATCAGAGTTTGCTGAATCAAAGTCTTTGCAGCAAGTGTGCTTTCAGCGTGTAAATGTTCAGAGCAGAGTTTTGAATCAGATCCTCAGTACTGGCAGCGTTAGTACTATCAGAGTCTTCTGAAGTAACTGTGCTTGAAACTCTTCATACAAAATTCCTCATTGCTTCAGATGCTTCTGGCTTCTGCTTCAGATTCTTTTGTAGCTCCTGCTTCAGATTCTTTTGTAGCTCCTGCTTCAGATCCTTCTGGAGGCAGCGCTCAGAATCTTCTAAGAGATGCTTCTGACGCTTCAGAGCCTTGCATATTTCTTATGTTCAGATCTAATTTGCTTCTGGAGTGATATTTACTTTAACATTTGTAGCAAACATTCTCAAGCAAATTTTAGAGTATATAATTCTTTAATACAAAATTTCATAATAGTTATCATCAAAACATAGAGATATTATTAAGAACCAATCTGTGTTCTAACAGATATTGCTTAATGGCCTCACTAACAAAAGTTCTAATTCCTTCTACAATTGAACGTTTAGGCACAGGTGGAGTTGGAGGGGGTGGAACCTCTTTTACAAGAAAGTTTTTCAGCCTATATGAACGATCTAAATTCACGATTTCCTTAATCACATCAAAAATTGACAAGTCTTCTGATTCTTCCCATGCGTGCCACTTTGCAATCATTTTAGCCCAAACTGGCAGCAGCTCTGACACTTTCAGCTCTTGAATCAAGTGGCTTGAATCAATAGAAAGCATAACAGATCGTAGCAAAGTTGACAAATCTTCTATGCATGATGAAGTCAGAGAATTCTGGTCTTGTTGATCCTTATAAAATTCAAAAAATACTTCAAATAAATTGACATTGAAAACATTTCATATGAATATAATGTATGATTAAATTAAAGGCAAGCAGCTAATATCTGAAAGCAAAAAGACTAATCAGCACAACCAGTCTGATTGTACATCAAATAGGATCTAAATTAGAAGTGCATGCAATCGGGACATTATATTATCACGGCAGTTGTAAAACAATTGGGGAATTTCAAAAAGAGAATGAATTCCACCACACAAGTGAAATCATCACAGCTATTGTTTCAAGAAACCCATTCAAACTCTCTAATTGGATTTTCCTCCAGAATAATACTCCTGAGAAAATCAAATTTAGCCAGGCCCTCAAACTAACATGTGTGGACAAAGGTGTTAGCCAAACCTGCTGCAACAGTGCAGCAAAAGCTCTGCCAATTGTCGCCTGATCTGCAGCCCATTTTTCTTGCAAATCATTTGATTCAGAATCAGATACTTCAGGCCTAGAGTCTTCCCATGTTTAACCCATAACTGCCAGAGTAGCGACTCCACGCTCAACCACCTATTGCAGATGCAAACTCGGATCAAAAGTACTAATTGTGTTACCACAACATCATGTGCGAGTGGCATATTCAGCCTCTGAAAATAACTAAGAAATATGTAATGCATCACTGGAGACACCAAAAACTATGGCATAACCAATGTCATAAGCAATTGAGAATATACATCAGCACTCATCTCCTGGAATGACACACAAGGTTAGAAACCAAGATTGAATCACCTCAGAATGTTTTCGCGACTATATCACGCAAGATACATGAAATATATTGTAACTTCATATGAAACAAAATTTGCTTGAGTTGTGATAGCTAGATTAAGCGACTTACCTCTGGTAAACAGGAGCCTAGTTCTCCAAGTACCCATTTTACACTTGTAATGAGGTGTGGTACAGAAACAGCTATGGTATACAGTGGCAAAATCCGTGTCCGGATGAGAATTGTCACAAAGCCAGATTCTTGATCTCTCAAAAACTGTAAAAGAAGTGAGGTTTGAAAATTTCCTTTTGAAAATTTAATGACAAAATTCCTTCTGAAAAATTCCAGATTGTTCCACATGAAATCCCTTCAGAAGATATTAGCACGGTATAAGATATTATCATTTACTCTTCAAATTCATATACTTTTGTTCAAAAATAATCTACGAAATGAGAAAACTCACATTATGTTGAGTTGGGAAAGCATACCAAGTTGCGGCGCTAGAGTGCCCAAGAGATTCATAGTCATCAGGTAGCTTAAGTAAAATTCAATGACAAAACAGTTCAGATCTCTAAGTAAAAAAAATCATTGAGACTCGAAACAAAAAGGAAACAGATTGACAAAAAAGCCATACAGCTCACGGATATGGAAGTAACCATCATCGCCCTTTTTATCGAAACATCAAATTCCTATCCAAGCAAATTGAACTCACATGCTCTGTCACATCGTAATGTTTCGGTATATTCTAGACAACTATTGGTGATAATCACATGGGAGCAAGGGGCACCAAATCAACTATTTGTTTCTATCAGCTCCATCTTTCTATCAGAACCTTATTCTTTCTAATTATCAAATTAATATTAAAGCCATACAGCTCGCAGATATGGAAGTAACCATCATCGCCTTTTTTATCGAAACACCAAATTCATGTCCAGTGTGCTGCACATGGATCACTCTTATTCCAATTCCTTGGTTTGCCCATTAGATCAACCTAAATGAAACATGAATTCAAATGAATCTCAAGCAACCATGAATAGATAAGGATATAAAGGACTATTTTAATAACCTCGAGCATTTACTTTTAACAATATAATGAAACAATGCACCAGAGAAGGAACAGGCTTCAGGATAACTTCAAAGCACACATAATATGTATAAAAGAAACAGAAATCAAAGAAGCCATATATGAAGCCAAGCACAACAGTATCATTTTCTCTTTTTTTTTTAATCTTAAAAACAACACTTCATCAAAAGAATGTAACATGTAGTTAAAATAGATTATATTGGACCATACCATACTATTACAATTCTCATCATCATCTGCAAAATTAACAATATCTTCTAACTCCATTTCAAATATGCATTTTGCATCCGGATGCATGTTGCCATCCAATCCAATTTCCACCTACATCCAAGACAAATAAAATTAACTTAATGATCAAAGGTCCCAACATTGTTTTGACTGAAATCTGACAGGGGATTAACAAACTTACATCCAACTCTATCAATTTATCCACAAGTGCAGGTAGCATGGTATTTGGCATGTCATAACATGAAATGAAAGACAATAAATTCATTAAATTCATTAAATTGAGTAACTAATACAACAAGAATTTGCAACAACCATTTCACTGAAAATGCAAACTGAACTCACATGCTCTGTCACATCATAACGTTTCGGTATATTCTAGACAACTATTGGTGATAATAGCATGGGAGCAAGGGGCACCAAATTAGCTATTTGTTTCAGAGCATCATGCACCCGAGACAAAACCTTATTCTTTCTATCAGCTCCATTTTCATTTTTCAGAAAATCAATGACATGTTTAGGAGCAGTAAAATGCCTCACAAGCCTCTCCAAACACCAATCAATATACATTCCCTTCGAAGCAGCCTGCAAAAAATACATATTAAGAAAACTTCAATAAATTCTCAAATGCCTTCATCTACAAATTACAAAGATATTAAGGTAATGCAAAATAAAATATTCACCAATGATACGAGGAGCTCAATCAAAGCATCCATGATATCAGTTGCATCATAATTCTTATATGTTGTAGCCAAATTCCAGAAGCTCATTCTCTCAAGCTGAACAAAATAAAATTAATAATAAAGCTTAATTTTTTTAACGATTGTGACTAATTATCAAATTGAACAAAAAAATTATGGTTAAAAATCTCTAAGAATGATTACCGAGACTTCAAGAAGCACATCTCTAACGTGATATGTTAACTGCAAATCACTGATTGAAATAGAAGGAGAAAGGGATGAGACGGAAATGGAGGAATGAAGGAGAAAGGCGGCTAGGTTAAATCATCTGGGAAGAAGAAGGTTATGTAGTTTCAGTGGCTATTAGGGTTTGGTATTGGGAGGAGAAGAAGAGTTTGGAGGAAGTGAGAGTGATGACATTAAGGGTTGAGTTTTTTTGATGACGAGACACGGCCGGTCAAACTGAGTGAAAGAGAAGATGAACCGTGAGGAGGTTTGATGGTGGTGAGCCTCGGCGACTACGATCTATTACCTTTTATCTAACTACGATCTATAATACTTTTTGAAACTTAAATTAAAATCCTTGTAAAGTCATCAATCTTGAATGAAAACTTTGCTAAATTAAAAACTTTACTAATTCACATTATTAAAAATAAAACATTGTTAAGTCACAACAACAACATATAACATTCTCAACAATGCAAAATAAAATAAAATAAATTCAATCTCACTCTCAATCACAACAACATATAACATATAAAACTTTGCTAAGTAACAACAACAACAACATAAATATGAGGATTGCTATCTTGGCTCTTCGGGTGAGTGAGAGTTGGATTGAAATAGTGGAAGAGATCTGGGAGGATGCGACTAGATATATCTATGATCATTTTCAAAAACCTATCACAGACAGACATCGGTTTGATGACGTGCCTCTACAGTATATTTTCTTTATTGATGTTGATATATTTTCTTCCCCTTTCTCCAATCAAATATTGAATTTGGCGATCTCTCTGTGTGATGGCAATAAAAGTCAAGTTTTAAGGGTTTTAATTTTTCTTTTTTTTAAGAAGGTTTTGGTATTTTTTGATAAAGGAAGTGGGGATTCTGTTTGTCCAATTTCCTAGCTAAGTTTGTCCAATTTCCTAGCTAAGTTTCTTTCCCTTGGAGTTTTTCCTCCTATTTTGTGACCTTAATTTTAAAATCAAAGTATCTTTTTTTGTTAGAGGATTTTCAGCCTATTTCTCTAGTGGAATCTCTCTACAAGTTTATAGCTAAAGTTTTAGCTTCTAGACTCACTAAGGTTATGGAGAAAATTATTTCTCTAAATCAATCGCCATTTTTTAATATCAGACTTCTTTTTAATGAGTTTGTGACCGTTAGTGAATTGGCGGACTTAATAATGAAATCTAAAAAAAATTGTCTTATTTTTAAGATGGATTTTTAAAAAGTTTATAATTTTTTAAACTAGATTTTTTTGGTCTATATGCTTTGTAGGTTTGAGTTTGATTTAAATTGGGTCATGTGTTTTCTTTAGTGTTTTATAAAAGTAAAGATTTTTTATACCTTCACTCAATTAATTACATAGGGAATATAAAATTTTGAAAATTTTATCCACACTTCTTTAAATAATAAAAAAATAAAAAAAATAAGAAAAATAGCCCTTAGTCCGTAGCAAGAAAAGTAGAAAGGTAGGGAAGGGGTTAATTAATAAACACAATTTTCATCGCAAATCTAACACACTTTTGGATCGGAAAGAAACCAAGTTCCGTCTGAAAAATCTCCGGCGAGTGTAAGATCTGGTATGCTCCGTCGTCTTTGATTCCTCACAACCTTCGTTCCTTCTCTTATTGAAAGCTCTCGCACTCACACATGGATCCCAACCAGGTAAGTCTAGTTTTTCTCCCATCATTCCAGATCTGGATTCTTACTCTTCATCAACGATTTCCATTTCTTCAATGATTTCATTTCCTCTATCGATTCATTTAAGATTTGTGTGATTAGTGTAACTAATTGTGATTTTCATCTGTGTGCAGTCTGTAGTTGAAAACTACGCAAATCCAAGGACTTGCTTCTTTCATGTTCTTTTCAAGGTTTATACTTTACTCGTTTTTCGAAGCATCTTTTTTTTTTCTTTCTCTGATATAATAATAATAATGATAAGGAATTCGCATTGTGAAATTCGATGTATTTTGTATGTATTTGACAGGGTGCGGCTTTGGCATTTTACATTCTCTCGGCTCTTTTTATTGATAACTTTGTTATCATTTTTGTGGTGACTGTTCTTCTTGCTGCTCTTGATTTTTGGGTTGTTAAGAATGTGAGTGGACGGATTTTAGTTGGTTTGAGATGGTGGAATGAAATTGATGATCTTGGTGAGAGTGTTTGGAAATTTGAATGTCTGGATCAAGAGGTGGGTATTCCTTGTTTTGAACATGACTAGTGTAAGAATGGGTTTCAAATTCTTTATACATGCATGAATGAATGAATCTTGTATGTGTTTTTTTTTTCCCACTGTAGTCATTGGCTCGGATGAACAAGAAAGATTCATGGCTTTTCTGGTGGACCCTTTACCTTTCGGTAAGAAATTTTGTAGATCGGTTATAGAATGCAGTGATAGTTCAGTTTTTCCTTAGGTCCTTATGGTGTTATAGTCATAATGTGTTTGTTTCGGGAGTTTTATTAAGCTGGATAATATACATGTGATGTTATGACCCAATTAGTGCTCTAACTAAAGTCTTAAGTTCTCCGTTCACTTTCAATCTGGATGGAGAATAACTTGGTCAATCATCACACCAAGGTTTTATCTACTTGTAGTTTTCATTGCCTACACGCGGCCAAAATAAAATGAGCACGGTTGTTTACTCTGGTGATTGACACGAAGAATGATTTTTTTTTATTTGATTTGTTGTACAGGCAGTTGCGTGGATTATGTTGGCTATATTCTCGCTCATAAGGCTTCAGGCTGATTATCTCCTTGTTGTAGGAGTTTGTTTGACCCTAAGCATTGCAAATATTGTTGGTTTTACCAAATGCAAAAAAGGTGCGCAAATGTAGTGATGTTCTTAAAATTATGTCTTCTGTTATACTGCAAAACTGGTTTAGGTTGGAGGAATTATTTGAAATAACAAGATATTGAGCTGTTTAGTGCATAACTTTTAGTCATTTATGACGTGCAACCATGGTTGTCGGGATCGCGCTTTAACTCCCAAGATCGTACGATCTTACGAGCCGTAACCATCCATCGCTTTAAGTGGCACAAAAATTGTGGATTTGGATGGAGCGTTGAGAGCATAGAGGAAAATCGTTAAAGTGTGGGATCGTGAGATCCCAATGATCCATTTTTATTTTTACCCGTTTCAACCCGGTCATTAATAATTGGATATTGCCCAAAAACTGACCAGGTAATTAAACCCTGACCGCTGCGCTAAAGTATTTTAGGGTTTTGGGATTCGGAATGTTTTAAATGAGCTTTTGAGTAGTGCAAAAATACTGATCGTGAAAGCTGCACAGCCACAAAAGCCATTGGAACTCAGAATAAATTCTATATCGATATATTATACCATGAATGAACCTTCATCTATCTTTTTCTATAAATTTAAGTCAAATCCTTCTATTCTTCTCATCTTTTCTATCACTGCTAAATGATATATTTTAGATAATGTTTTATTGAATGTGTTTGAGACAATTATGTTTTTAGTTGTTGTTTAGAATATTAGATTCGAGGAAATTATGTTTTTTTGGATTGAATATTTGGTATTGATAATTAAGTTAATGAGAATAATATGTTACAGTTATTCTTTCTAGTTATTTCTATAATTTTGTCTATTTGTTGGATATTACAATCCGAGTTACAATCATGCGATATACGCTTTTGCCATACCCTAACGATCTTTATCGAGATTGCGATCTTGACAACCATGCGTGCAACATAACTTGTCATCTTGAAATCTCGGAATTTTATCTTGTTTCACTTTTTTTTTTTTTTTCATTTTGAAATATTCAAAATTATATAATTTGCTGCATGCTGCTCAGTGCTCACTTCGTAGAAAGTTGTTGACTTATGGGGATATACTTGACTTATAAATGCATGAACCAAATGGGAAATTTATGATTGTACTTGCAAATTACACCTGAACTAGATTTGATCACCTTATTGCAATTTCTTATGGTTGGGCTATGATAAAGTTGGTTCAAAGATGCTTTGGTTGCTGATATATTATGATACCTATAGAGTTCTATGCTATTGATGCTTTGTTAGCTGCGTTCTTGTATTTGTGGCTGGGTAACACATCCATTGTGCTTATTTTGGTGGTTATCTCTTGAAAAGCACTAGTACACATTCAGTTTATGATAGAGACCTGAGTAGAGGTCATAAGGAAAAAGGGGAATTATGTAATAATGAGTGTGGTAAGGATATATGGTAAATAAATAGTGAAGTAGGATGCTTAATTGGCAAGTTTGTTATGCCTTAATAGGATCAATAGTAAGTTACTAAGGTGAGTGAATTGTGTTTGTGATTTAAGAATATTTAGGGAACCATTATGGTTAGGCAGAGGGAGATTTTTCTCCATCTCTGAGGAGCTTAGCTTTGGGGTAGTTTGGGATTCTTTCCTTTCTACAATTTTATTTTCTTCATCAGTCAAATATATTCTATTTTCCATTGTTTTTATTTCTTCTTTACTTAATTTCTATCTCTAAATTTCGAGTCTCCATTAGTTTATATTCCCAGAAAATCGAAGGATGCTATTATTATTGCCATTGTTGTAGTAATATTAATAGTTGAAGTGGGGTTGTTTAACTAACAAGAAACATAATTGGAGTGAAAATGCAATTTGACCCTTGTTATAGTACCCTCTACGGGATTGGGAACTTTGGGTTCTCTTATTTTCATTTGTATTCCATTTCAAATGATATAGATATGTGCGAGCACATAGATGCTGTGTAGGACTTTCTCTAAGCCTAGTTTCAGATTTTGTAATTTGTGATTCTGCTCAAGCTCTGCCCCCTCTGTCTTCCTACCCAATATGAAGGATTTCTCTTTGTTGATTGTTCCCCATATCAATTTACTGTTTCATCTTTACGTGCTGTTCATTTGAAAAACTTGCAATGGATAACAATTGATTGGTTTTCTTTCAGATGCTAAGAAGCAGATTCAACAATATGCCTCTCAGACAATTGCCTCTCGGTTCTCGTCTACCTTACAGTCAGCATTCAGTATTGTCTGATTATCTTTGCAAGTTGAACAGTGCATTATTAGAAATATTGTGATGCGGTAGAGGTTTGTACATGATGATTATTTTGACCGACATCAAACTGGATCCTGACTACCTATCAAGCTTGCATAGTTACTGATACAGAAAATGCAAAATTTTGTACCTTTTATAAGAAATCGCTTGAGTGAGACTGATAATCAGATTACTTAGTTAAAAAATTGTTTATTTTCAGGTGTACATTGTGTTTTTCTTGTATTCTTTTGCATTGTTTGTCAAAGATATACTTTCCACGAGTGTTTTCTGCTTATTTTCATTCAAATTGATGGATAATGAAATTGATGGTGTATCCTCGAGGTGAGGGGTCACCATTAAATGCCCGACGAAAATATGTGTAGATTATAGCTGGAATAGAAAAGGTTTAACCTTGTTTGGATCTGGCAAAGGAGAGGAAGCTAGTGAGAATATAATCGCGAAATCTTTGGATGAAAGTACTTTTCTGATATTTCTGCCGTTCATTGATTTGCTGTATAATGTTCTTTTCTTTCTGCAATTTAACTACTAGTGTGATTTGTGAAAATACCTAATTTCACACTCCACCAAGTTTAAGTAAGTCCATGAAAGCTTTTTCTTTTCAGACACCTAGAAGAGAACAGACAATAGAGAATCAAGTTAATCTTCAGAGCAAATCAGCTTAACAACAGAAAACAAGCTCTTACACTTAAACAACTTCAAATGACTTATTTGAACTTTGTATTGTTGTGGAGCTAGAATTGGTGGAAGAATCAACACTTCAGAGTTTGGTGGTGACAAGATTTAGATGGGAGAGACATGGATCCATGGAATTCGTAACAATCTAATTCACAAAATATTTCAACAAACAAACTCACTTCATTCTGGACAACCTTGGGAGTGCATGGATATATAACAATGATGATTCCATTATAAGCATTGCTGAAGGTGGTTTTCATCTTCACCCTTCTATTGTTGATCTAGTTTCAAAGCTTTTCATGAGTCTCACGGATTACTCATGAGTTAACTAAATAAACCGTGAAAGGTGAGATTTTTAGTTACGATAACATGAGTGGTAATAAGAAGAACAAAAAGAATTGTAATAAGAAGAATAAAAAGAATCTTAGGATTGGTTCTTTTTGAGACAATTTCTTGATGCTTACTTTGAATAAGTGAAATAGGAAGATGTTAAAGGGTATGGTGATTGGAATAAGAACGTGCTTGAAAAATTGATTTTTGTAATGAATGAGAATACTGAGAGGACTTATACAGCAACTCGTGGCAAAGTTTATACCATGAAAATGTTTACCTCCTAAAGTGTTTATATTTCTGAGGTTGAAACCTTAGGTTAAATCTCCTAAAGTATCAAAGATTTCAGACCTATCTCTTTGCTTAGGTGTTTTTTATAATTTTTTTGACAAAGGTTTTAGCAATAACATTGACAAAGGTAATAGAGATTCTAGTTTCTCATATGCATCCGACTTTCTTCAAAGGGAGGCAATTGATAAATAGTATGCTAGCAGTTAACGAAGTTGTTGGTTTTGTGAATAAGAAGATTAAAGAATGTTTAATATTGAAGGTGTATTTTGAAAGATCATATGATTTCAGTAGATTGAAGTTACTTGGAGTGTATGTCATAGGTTTAGCAAAAAGTGAATATTGTGGACGCATGTTTGTATTTTTGCAAGAAGTACAATTGCGTTGGTTAACGGTTTTTATATGGATAAAATTTGTATTCAACAAGAGCTAAAACAAAGAAATCATCCAGTTTCCTTTTTTTTCCTTCTTATTATTGCAAAAGGGGTGAGAGTTATGATGCAGATAGTCGTGGACAACAACTTATTCAATCCATTTTAGATTGGGCATTTAGATATGACGGTCTCCCACTTATAATACGGATTTACTATTAAGAGACCATATTAATCAAGACACCCACCTTAAAGGGCCTTCGATGAGTCTTGATTTTGGAATGGGTTAATACAACTATACAAGGAGCCGATCACGAAGGAAAACAATATAAATAATTCACAGATCATTCGACTGCAACATTATTAGTTCTTTGGTAAAGTCATCACCGATGTACTTTTACGAGTATAGATTTTTGTTAGACCTTTCATAAATAATCCTTATAAGAGGAAGGGGCACCAATAAAACAAGATAAATGTTGTCTAGTAAAGAATACATGAAAGTACTTGGACTTAGCATGATCTTCTTTTGACCACCTAGTTATGGAATTTTGTCATTGAATGATGTAATTCAGTCTTGATTGTTTGTATATTTGTGTTGTTACCTCTCTCTTAACGCAAATCTCCACTTTTGACAAGCAAATTTCCTCTCCTCTTGCTTCAAGTCTGTTGATTTCTACTTTTGTCTCTTTGATTTTTTTTCTCCAATATTTTGAGTGTTGTTTTTGTGCCACTCTTTGAGACTTCCTTTAATTAATTTTAATTTTTGTTTGAGGACATACATCCCTTAAACTTCCACCTTTATGTTTCGCCATTGTTCTTCAACAAATTTGTGATATCCCTTTGTTTCTCTCCAGCAATTTAGCATACTGAATGACTTTGATCCCCATTTTAATTTCTTTTCACTCAAAATGATCGGACAATGATATGATAGTTCATTGTCTAAACTCTACTAGCTACACTCCGACCATGTCTAATACCATGCTTCATAAATAAGAAATCTGTCGAGTTGAATCACTGTTGGTCCATTTAATCTAGACCACATAAACATTTTGTCGTGTAAAGGTAAATCAATCAACTCAACATCTGTGATAAAGTCATCAAATGCATCAATTTCTTTTCTTCTATTATAGGTGTTCATCCCTTTCCTTTTCGTTTCCACTCGAATTGCATTAAAATCTACCAACAAACACCATCTAGTCCCACTTTTCACCGCAACGAATGATAAAAGGTCCTCCCACAACATTTTCATTTTTCTTGCCTCATTTGGTGCATACACATTCAATATGACGACCAAGTGTTTTTCTTCTTCCCACTTCCCTACAAAGTTAACATACATTCTCTATTATATTTCCTTTGTAATGAGAAAACACTATTATCCCATATTGTTAGCAAACCCTCTAACCTTCCTTCTGATGCCATGGAAGTAAAATCACATTTTGTCGACTCCCACATCATTACACATTGATTCGTGTCCACAACTCTCATCTTTGTTTCTCAAATACAAATCATATATGGTTTCTCATTCAACGCTAATTTTTTTAATGTCCCTTCTATTATAGCTGATCAATTTCATAATAATGATAATTAGTGAAAACCAGCTCTTGAACCCCGAATTTACTAGCCATCACCACCTCTCCCATCTCCTGATTTTCATTTTTTGGTGCAAACTCCTATTGCTAATTCCTAAACTATTTTCGCTTCCTCTCCCTTATGAAATATACTATAATCTCTCACTAAATCCTGCACACCTTTTTGCAATTTGTGTTGCATTTCCATGTAAGAAAATCTAGTTATTCTTTTCTAACCCATTACCAGGTAAGACTAAACTAGGACATTCGTTTAACTAGTTGTTAGGTTGGTTACGTTGTCTACAAGTGCATTTAGCACTTTTGTTCTTCCATTTCCTTCATGCTTTCCTCTTTTCCTTTATGATTTCTCACCTTCGTCTTCTTTTTTCTTTGAAGGAATAAGGTTACTCTATCTCCTCTCCTTTTTTCGTTTGTTTCTCTTCTGCATATAATTTCTTTATTAATTTGACTATTATCCTGTTTAAAATTTTGTGTCCTCTCTACTTCGTTCAGTTGTGCTTACTACTGGTTGTAAGTATAACTCTCTTTAACATTACACATAAGCCTCCTTCCATTGTCATAGTTTGCCACGTGTTTGTTGTTACTGTTGTGTGCATCCACATTATATTTATTGTTATCTTTCTGAATGGAATTACTTTGTACGTGTCCCACTTCTTGCGTTATTGGGCCTAACTCTTTTAATTTTAAAGTTTTCTCATTACAATATAGTAGGTCCACCTCATTTGTATTCATTTCCTCTTGACTTTTCATGTTGCTTACATCCGTATATTTTATTAAACAAGTTAGATTGTTTTTAGATGGTTGGGCCCCACTTCCCATTAACTCATTATTACCTTCAACTTCAGATTCATTCATTTTATCCTCTACATTAGTTGTTGTTTCTTCATCCGGTCTACCTTTTTCCTCTAACATGTTTTCTAGTGCCACTTTATCTGACACACCATCCTTTTTATTGGCCACTTTCCCTTATATAATAAAAGGTTTTGACCTTTCCAAAGTTGTCATTAACTTGATATAATTGTCTTTTATCTCCTGCACGTTCTATTTGTCTTCCAGTGACACCATTAACGGAGGAATGAAGGACTCGTAAGAACTGGTTGAAACGTCATCTCCTACATTTTCTAAAACCACTTCATGACTTGAACAATCACAAAGTTCCTCTATTTTTCCAATAAGGAAGCCTTCTTTGTTTAACCTTTACTTTAATCACCTTGTTGATGAATTCCATCATGGATGTTCTTACAAGAAAATGAGCCACATCTAGTCTTTGCAAGTTCTTTGTCATTGAGTCTACATCT
The DNA here is from genome assembly GCA_963859935.3 of Lathyrus sativus. Classification (NCBI taxonomy): domain Eukaryota; kingdom Viridiplantae; phylum Streptophyta; class Magnoliopsida; order Fabales; family Fabaceae; genus Lathyrus; species Lathyrus sativus. The sequence continues at coordinate 546,089,423 of OZ012740.1, read as the reverse complement.
ATTGACGTCCCAAACTTTTTTACTAATGTTGTGAACACCTTCCTTCTCCAAGCTTTCACTAGTACCCCATACATTTGAATCCACGTGAATCGTGATCCCCTTAAATCTTTTAGTCCCCAGTCCCTCAATATTCTAAACCATTGTTGGAAAATACCTTCAGACTCCTTCACCAGCTCCTTTATGTCTTCATCCTCATCGACCTTTAAAAATACTTTGTTTCCCCCAAAGGGATCACCTTTATAGATGTAATTCCTTCTTTGGTCATAAGATCTCATAGCATACATATTTGGTTAGCATTCTGAACAAATCTAACGAAACCTTCTTTAGCCCAAGCCATCTCTTCATCGCTGACTGTTATCACCATTCCATCTTCTTGCTTAGCTTCTTCTTTTTGTTTTCCTACTTTCGATTTTGGTCTTTACACACTCATGTCAGTTTTGATTTGTTATTCTTTTTTATTCATTATTGCTTTTGCATATGTCTTTCCTTCTGTTCTCAAAATTTTCAAAATACCTGATTTGTTCCTTGTCCAATTGGTAACTCTACCATGTTGTTGTTTAATGTTGGTCTTCTCCATATTCTTCTTGTATAGATTCGATTTATTCAATTTTCTACCATATCTCGAGAATATGGAAATATTAACCCAGACCTTGTAGAACCCAAACCACATATCTCTCAATTGCTCCTCAAGTAAAATTGCATCTTTTATTTCAACGTATGTAATGAATACGAAAATCACTTTGTTTCCTATCTATGTATACATCAGTGACCTTTCCCCAACGTTCGAACGTTCTTTCCATGTCCCTTTCGCTAATATCTTATAAAAGATTATTGACATAACACATTAATCTTCCATCCTTGCTCATTTCAGTCTAGTCGTTGTCGCTTTCCGGTCTATGATCTCTATTCTTTCTTGGATATACGTAGGTTCATCCCTCACACACTCTCCTAAGCACTCTCATTTTCTCTTCAGAAGAATACAATGTATGTTTATTCAAATTTGAAATCTTATTTACCACCTTTTATTAACACACCACATTCCATATCTTTAAACAATGTGAACTATATTCACTCCCTTCAAACCCAATACAATGAAGGTGTTAGAAGCTACATTGAAGACAAATCAAATGCCACAATTTAGGCGACTAGGAGCATACTGCAATGAAGACGAAATTTCCAACACCCCTCACGCTCGGAGCTCATTGAAACGAGAGCATGCACAATATGGAAATCCAACGAATGATCTAGAATATGTTCTAATACCATATTAAAATATGTGGGTTGAACTAACTCATCCTTACAAAAATTGCGATAGATTAAAAAAAATTGGCTTACTTGCAACTTTGGTCCCCCTATTTTGCATTTTTTGGGTTTTGATCCCCCCCGTTTAAAAAACCACCATTTAGGTCCTCATTTTAAGTTTTGAGTTTGATATTAGTCCTCTTTCCATTTTAAGTAATCTTTTTAATGATGTGGCGCGTTGAAAGAATATGTGGCATTTCCGTGTCATTTTAAAATGGTTTTATTCACCAAATATCATTTCCATGTCATTTATTTTTTGATTTCATTTTCAGGAGTACGAAATTAATATAAATTTTATGAAACCCTAACATGTATTTTCAAACCCATTTCTTCAAAGTTTCTTCAGCCATTTCTTCAAACCCAGTCGTCGCTGTATTTTCAAACCCATTTCTTCAAAGTTTTTTCATACTCTTCTTCACAACCCCAACGTGTCTCCTACACCCAAACATGTCTGAAACAAAATTTCCTTTTTCCTAACAAACTAGTCTGGGTCTGGTATAAGAAGAAGAGGTAATAGATGTTGGTATGAGCTTGAGTAACCGTTGATGACGTTACAGACATACGATAATCTCATAAGAAGATTTCATGGTCGTGGTAATTTTAAGGCGATAAGGAAAAAATGATGTAATTATTTTCAATGGTTTGATGAAGACATGAGCAGCCGTGCAAAAGATGTGATTAGATCTTTGAAAGGAAAGAATGAAGAGCTTATGGATGTGATTAAGGACATCAATAAAAATGAAGATTTGATGAAGATTAGGTCTATGTCTTATTTTATGGGGTTATCTGTGATGTTTGTGTTTTTAATTGTGTTTGCATTAGTTGCAACACATGTACTAAATGGTGTAATGTCAAATGTTGTAATTTCTATGATGTTTATGTATTTGCAAATGAAGTAGTTTCAAATGTAGTTATGGTTGTCTATGTATCTAGAAGAGTTATGGTTGTTTGTGTTAGATTTGCAGAATATTATAACTCAGCTTAATGTTATAATTCAAATGAAGTTATTTGTTTAATGTTACAATTCATTTGTAGTTTTGAAATGCAGTTTTCCTCGTGCTAATTTGTTTAATGTTACAATTCTTTTGTTTAATTCAGTTCAACATAATGAAGTAATGTTCATAATGAAGTAATTGTTACAATTCATTTAATTCTGAAGTAATTATTACAATTCATAATGAAGTAACAAAATGACACAATTCATTTGTAGTTTTCCATGTCATTTAATTATAAACCATTCCATGTCATTCAATTGTAAACCAGATAGTAATGTAAACAATACTGGTTTAACATAACACTTAAGTATACTAGATAACTATTTAACATTACATAGCAGCATAAGAAAACAAACAAGTATACCAAATAACTATTTAACATTACACGACAGCATAAGAAAACAAACAACATAACTAAGTCAAAAAGACCTTGAGTTTTTTGGTCATAACAAATGCTACAACAACATCACAAAACAAGCATACCTTGAGTGTTTTGGTCATTACATAACAACATCGCAAAACAAGCATTACAAACTTCATCAACATAACAAAAAGTAAAGTAAAACATAGAAGTATTATTGGGTTGGTGACGGTGCTTGCGACCCTCCATCTATAACAGTTTGTCCCGCTTCCTTGCCCAACTTGTCATCATTTTTTTAGCTTTTTGTTGTCACCTTTAGGAATCGCTCTCTTCGCAGCTCGTTTCCCTTTACATGTTCGCTTGTTATGGCCAAAACTCCCACATTTCTTGCACTTGACAGTTTGAAGAGTTCTAGGAAGTGTATTTCTTGTCCTCAGTTCATTGTTCGCCTTGTTAAGATTCTTCTTTGGACGACTGATAAATCTTCGCATGACTGGAGGGTTGATTGGGTGAGCAACATTAATAGGCCATAGTTGTGGGCCATCGATTGGCATAATAATATGGCTATAAGTAGTCAGCGCAGTAGACTTCCTATACAAAATGACACAATGCTTTAGTAAGTGTGCAAAATAGATGTTAGTAAGTGAACATAATATATAGTAGGTGATAACTATAGAATGATGAAACATAATTTTTGGGGTCCTTCTTATTAAACCATATGCATGCAATAGCATGACAACATGGTATTCGACTTAAATCCCACTTCCAACAACCACATTTTTGTTGCAGCAAGTTCATAACATATGTCTCAACACCGTTTGAAACCCCGAATATAGAAAAGCCATCGTCTGAATGCCATGTTGTAATACATCCTTTTGCTGCCCTCTTTGTTTTTTCCAAGACTTTTTGGATGTTAGGACTTGTAACAACTATGTACCTACTTAGTTTCTTCTTTTAAGTTACAAGCCCATCAACATAAAACAGAACTGGATTTTGAACTAAATGTCTCCGATGGTGTACTCTAAATCTGACAGCTTGGGTATCAAAGGGCCTACAACAAAACATAAGCAAATCACAACACAGACAAAAAAAGGACCACATCAAACTATGACTACATGGCCCATAACACTTTAACACTTCAAGACATACACATAACACAACACTGTAAAAATAAGGACCACAACATATGCAAACTACATGGCCTACAACACACATTGACACTACACACAACATTGACATTAACGCACAACATAATATAAACAATTCACAACATAATATAAACAACTCACAACATTAACGCAAAATCCTCTTTCAGAACAACATTGTATAATTCACATCACAAACGACATTTGCATGTTGGGTTTTCCGTTCATAAATGAGTTAGGGTTTTTCAATTCAGAGTTGAGCTACGAAACATACCTCGACACGTAACTTCAATTTCCATTTCAGAGATGAGCTAGCTACTACAGCGATCACGGGAGTTGGTTTGAAACTTGATTTGGAATGACAACTGCAGATTATTTACTTAGGGTTCGTCTTTGTGCGTGAAAAGGGAAGAGTCTTCATTTTTGTGCGTAACTTTATGAAAATAATTGAAATGACTGAAAACTTTTTGAGTCAAGTAATTGTAATGTATAATTTAAATTAATGTTAAAATTAAAAATGGCATGGAATGATATTGACTGAATAAGACCATTTTAAAATGACACGGAAATACCACACACTCTTTCAACGCGCCACATCATTAAAAAAATAATTTAAAATAGAAAGAGGACTAATATCAAACTCAAAACTTAAAATTGAGATCTAAAAAATAGTTTTTAAAATAGGATAATAAAAAAATGCAAAATAGTGGATTTTCCGTTCATAAATGAGTTAGGGTTTTTCAGTTCAGAGTTGAGTTACGAAACATACCTCGACACGTAACTTCGATTTCCATTTTAGAGATGAGTTAGCTACTACAGCGATCACGAAAGTTAATTTGGAACTTGATTTGGAATGACAACTGCAGATTATTTACTTAGGGTTCATCTTTGTGTGTGAAAGGGGAAGAGTCTTCATTTATGTGCGTAACTTTCTGAAAATAATTGAAATGACTGAAAACTTTTTAAGTCAAGTAATTATAATGTATAATTTAAATTAATGTTAAAATTAAAAATGACATGGAATGATATTGAGTGAATAGAACCATATTAAAATGACATGGAAATACCACATACTCTTTCAATGCGCCACATCCTTAAAAAATAATTTAAAATAGAAAGAAGACTAATATCAAACTCAAAACTTAAAATTGAGGTCTAAATAATAGTTTTTAAAATAGAATAATAATAATAAAAAAACAAAGTTGCAATTAAAAAAAAATTTAAAAACATCTTTTTGAATTAAATTTTTTTTTGGCAAACATGTAATTATTGTGTGTTTTGGACACTTGCCACATGGTCGAACACGAGCAGTGAACCAAACAAGCAGTTGTGGCAGTAGCGTGTCTGTCTGGGAAGATGTCTGGCAGTAGAACGTGTTTGTCATAAAATAAAGTTTACTTCTTTTGTCTCCACATTTTTATTATTTACTTCTTTTAGTACTTATTCTTTAAAAGTATTATTATTTTAACAAATAAAGTTTATCATAAAATGATATTATTTTTACTTTTCAATATAAATACTTGCTATTTTTAATTATGTTTTCTGATTATTATCCTATAAACTATTTTAAAAAATGATATGATAAAAATCACCAAAACTCGGTTTTGAATTTAAATTAGTCACATATCCTATTAAATGACATTGATATTTATAAGTTAATTAAGACTTCTCAAATTTTTAATTAAATTTAATTATAATATTTATGGGTGAAAATAAACTAACTAATTATTTATTATTTATCATAAACTTATTTTTTAGATTCAAATTGACATTTTAAAAAGTTTTGCGAGACATATAACTTAAAAAAAAATGTGATGTATTGATATTTTAAATTATTTTTAAATTATTAATTAATGACAATCATTCATCCAATTAATTTATATTAAAAAATTTAAAATTATATATAACATAAAAAAAATACATTTTTATTAAATAAGAGTGTAAAATCAGTTCTCTAATGATACTAAGTTATATTCTATATTTAATCCAGATTTTTTAATTTTATTTCAAACATACTATTTTAGTTTTTGTTTTAAATTTGACTTCTTTTTGTTTAATTTATGATAAAAGTATGCTATTTAACAAAAACTCATAATAACAATTCTTTTTCTAAAGAAGGAAGATATTGATAATTCATTTTCTCTTCCCCGCCGGCCACATCACCGCCTCCAATTCACATGATCTCCCGATGATTTGCACATTCCAAACCTAATTTTCCATCATGAACACAATCACCCTTCTTCGCAACCGCGCTCTAAATTCCGCGCGAAGAATCCTCATTGCTTCTAACAATCCATCATTTTTTCTTTCTCCACTACATCACCATGCCAACGATTTTCCGCAACCACGTTTCAATCTTCACCACGCTAAAAACCCCCACCTTTCTCGAATACTAGGGTTTCGCCACGAATCAATTCGTACTCATAATAGGGATGTTTCAACTATTGCAAGAGCTGGATTCAAGTTTCAAAAATTATCGACTTCCATTGAGACGCGTGACGGTGACAATACGTTTGAGAGGATTTATATTCAGAGTGGTGTGAATGTGAAGACATTCACGGTGGAAAGTGTTCATAAGGGTGAAGAGAATGATGTTAGAGAAGAAGAATCTCTTGTGGAAAAACAAGCTTGGAAGTTGTTGAAGGATGCTATTGTGACTTATTGTGGAAATCCTGTGGGGACAGTGGCTGCAAATGATCCAGGTGATAAATCGCCGTTGAATTATGATCAAGTTTTTATTAGGGATTTTATTCCTTCGGCTCTTGCTTTTTTGCTTAAAGGGGATGATGAGATTGTCAAGAACTTTCTTCTTCATACCTTGCAGTTGCAGGTAACATATATACCCTTTTAGAGGCACCTAATGGTTCAATTCAATCATTGCTTTATAATGGCCTTTTTGTTTGGATTGACTTATTTGATGTTATCTACTAACATTAGCAATTGCGAGACTGTTTGGATTAGTTTGTGGAAACAGCTTATGACATGTATGTATACTGATTTTAGCTTATGAGTTAAAACTTCATTTTATCTTTTGCTTGCGTATGAGTTAAGACTTACATGATAAGTGATTAACAAACGCTTAATAAAGTTGTTTATCCAAATAGGTTGAATGTCTAAAAATGGTAGGTTGGTCATGGTCGTCTTAAGTTTTTGGAGGACCTATGTAGGTTAGTCACTGTTCAACCTTGACAAAACAACAAGGGGCCCTATTTAGCCATGGTTACACTGATAAATCTATTATGAGACCTTATTTAGCCACAGTTTAATCATGGCAAATTTGAGGCCCTATGTTGTAGCCCTACCTAGCACAAAGACGACCCTGTTGGTCAATAATTAAATTGAATTCACATGTAAATGTTTTTTTTTTTTTCTAGTGTCTGAGTCATTAAACTTTTCTTGGGTTTACTTACTTCACTATTATTTATTCATACCAGCTATTTAATCAAGAATTAGCTGGGGATACTGGTTATCAATGGTATAACTGATGGTTAAATGTGAAAAATGCTAAATGGAAGTGTGTATAGTATGATGATTGAGTGATAATTCATCCAAAAGAAAGAGTTGTTATGCTTAGTTACAAATGTTTAAAACTTTTGTGTATACTGGTTGCTAACATTCTACCTTTTTCCCCCTATTTAACTGTGAAAGAGTTGGGAGAAAACTGTGGACTGCTACAGTCCAGGACAGGGCTTGATGCCTGCTAGTTTCAAAGTTAGAACTGTAGCTATTGACGGGGATACTCACGAAGAAGTTTTAGATCCTGATTTTGGGGAATCAGCTATTGGTCGTGTTGCACCTGTAGATTCAGGTTTATTTTTCACTGTTGGTTATAACTTATAACGTGCCCACAGATAAAAATTAATGCTCTTGAAAACTGTTTGTAAGCTGTAAGTTAAACCAAGAGCATTCTAAAAATAAGTAACTTAACAAAATGACTTCTTTTGTTTCTTTGATAGGATTGTGGTGGATCATCCTATTGCGGGCTTATGGGAAGATCACTGGTGACTATAGCTTGCAAGAAAGGGTTGATGTTCAAACAGGGTTGAAAATGATTCTTAAACTGTGTCTAACAGATGGCTTTGATATGTTTCCATCTCTGCTCGTCACTGATGGATCTTGCATGATAGATAGGCGTATGGGCATTCATGGTCACCCCCTTGAAATCCAAGTAAGCTCTAACTACCCTGTGTTTTCTCATTCTTATATGTTCTGTACCAAGTGCTTTATGCATTTGAAAATTATTCTGTTTTGTGATCTGTTCTATTTAGAATTGAAGAATGCTCTATTTGCGCTGACAGAGATGTAGTAGAGAGTGTCAAACAGCGATTGATTAGGACAAAAATGCTAGCAAAAATAACTTTAGGTTATTCCTTGTTTATTCTTAAAATAGAAAACAAGAACAAGTTTTGAGAACAAGCAAATATAGAACACTTACTCAAACAAGTTTTTTTTGTTTATTATTATTTTTAAAAGATAACTCTAAAAACTTGTAATCGAAGAAGTCTGTGGCTTGTCCTACTTAATTTCTTTCAATTGTTATTTCTCCTGTTATTTTCCTTATATATATGGTGATTTTCACTTGACAGACATTATTTTACTCAGCTCTTCGCTGTTCGCGTGAAATACTAGTTGTAACCGATGAAACCAATGATCTTTTTAGAGCCATTAACAACAGACTGAGTGCACTGTCATTCCACATTAGACAATATTATTGGATGGATATGAAAAAGATGAATGAAATATACAGATATAAAACAGAAGAGTACTCCATGGATGCCATCAACAAGTTCAACATCTATCCAGAACAAATTCCTTTCTGGGTAATGGATTGGATTCCCGAAAAAGGTGGTTATCTAATTGGGAATCTGCAACCAGCTCACATGGATTTCCGGTTTTTTACACTGGGAAATCTTTGGTCTATTATTTCATCTCTGAGCACCCAAAAACAGAGCGAGTCTATTTTAAATTTGATGCAAGAAAAATGGGATGATCTCGTGGGGCAAATGCCACTTAAAATATGTTATCCTGCCTTGGATAATGAAGAATGGCGGATAATTACTGGTAGTGACCCAAAAAATACGTAAGTTCTGTCTTTAAAGTTTCCTTTCTCTTGTTTGAATATCTTTGAGTACGTTTGAAGAGTTCATATCATTCTTATTATAGTCTTCATAGTCATAATTCTTTCTAGGTTTTTCATCTTATCTGAAACGATGTGCTTTAACTTTTGCAGCCCTTGGTCATATCACAATGGTGGATCCTGGCCTACCCTTCTGTGGCAGGTAAATATCTCCTGATGCCAATAGATTTGTTTTAAGGAAAGTTCATTTTATGTTGATTATATGCACCTTGCCTTGTCTAAATACCTCAACTATTGAACTCATAAATGTTTGGATAAACAATTTAATTAAGCGATAATCATATAAGTATTTTTGTAACATGCTATGGAGCAGCGTACTTCAAACCCGCTGATCGAAACAAAATATTATAATATTGTAGAAGTCAGAGAATTAATCCAAAGATCACAATAAAAAGAATAGAACAAACAAAATGTTATCGAAAGAATTCTCAAAACTAAGCAGAATTGAATAAACAAGAGAATGATCCTAAGTAGATCGATCAACAAAATAGATAAAAGAAGAATTCTTGGAGTATTTTATTGTTACTATCAATTGGATTTTGTTTGAAACTGAATAATATATTTCAACTAAATTAAAATTACAAACACTAATCTCTTTATATTAGACTATTCTAATCTAATGGGTCTAACTAATGGATTAAAAGCCTGAATATAAATTATTACTAACAATAGCAAAAGTAATTTATTTACAACACTCCCCCTCAAACTGGTGAATGAATATCTATCATTCCCAGCTTGGAAACAATCTTTTCAAAGTTATTGTTGTTCAAACCCTTGGAAGATATGCAAATAAGACAACTATCTTACTTTTCTTTGATGAAGTGTCTGTTAATTTCAATATGTCTGTGCTGCACTGGATTATGGGCTATACTAATAGCAAATTGATTATCACAATAAAGTCTCATTGGTTCTTCGCTCTTTATCTTTAAGTCTTTTAATTTCATTTTGAGCCAAAGTAGTACACATATTCCCTGGCCATTGCTCCGAATTTTGCTTCAGCACTAGATCTAGAAACAACACTTTGTTTTTTACTCTTCCAAGTCACAAGATTCCCATCCAGGAAAGCATAATATCCTATAGTTGATCTTCTATCCACAACCGATCCTGCATAGTCAGTATCAATATATGCTTCAAGGCTCACACTTCTATTTCCTTTTAAATATTGCACAATTAAGAGCGCAAGTTGTAAATGAATTTTCTTTGGATGGTACATGAATTGGTTGACTACGCTTACAACAAAAGTAACATTTGGATGTGACAGGTATATAAGTTTTCCGACTAATCTTTGATACATTTTCTTACCAACCGAAATATTTTCTTTTGCGTTCCCCGACTTTACACTTGGGTCGATTGGTGTACTTGCAGGTTTGTATGTTGTCTTACCTATCTCTTGTAGAAGACCAATAATGTATTTTTATTGAGATATGAAGATTCCTTTCTGGGCAACTTCAATTCCCATAAAGTACTTCAATTTTCCTAAGGTCTTAATCTCAAACTCCTTGGCAAAGTGTTTGCCTAACAATTGTTGCGCCTTCTCCTCATCACATGTTACTATAATGTCATTCACATAGACCAATAAAACTATTACTCCCCAGTCTCATAATATCCATTCATAGTATCCAGGGAGTACATCCATATAGATCTCTTCATCAAGTTCTCTATGATGGAAGGCATTTTTCACATCAAATTGATGTGAATTTCAATTGTAATTAGCTGCTAAAGATAATATCACCCTTAAGGTATTCATTTTAGCAATTGGAGCAAATGTCTTTGACTAATCTACTCTATATGTTTGGGGTGAATCCTTTGGCAACCGGTCTTGCCTTGTACCTCTCAATAGATCCATTAGCCTTGTATTTTACAGTATCTACCCATTTGCACCCTACAAGTTTCTTTCGGTTTGGTAGAGAAAGTAATTCTTAAGTATTGTTATAATGTTTAGAGTTAGGTATTGTTATAGTGTTTAGACAATGTTTGTTTCCATTTCCTGTCAGACACTGCCTCAAATATTGTTAGTGTTTAGATTTGTGAAGAATGCTTTATGGGTGGGTGAAAAATGTTCAAAACTTAGGTAGTTGGATATAGGGTAAAGTGACTTTTTAGTACATTATCGGGTATCTTTTCTAAGGACAATTGGAAGATATAAATCCTTGTAGTGTGGTGGTAGTATTGAGTTAGATTTAGGCTGTTCATGAGAAAACTTAAAAATTGAATCACTAGTGGTTGAAGGGTCTAGAGAAGTTATCTCATGTAATGTCAGTTGGATTTTTGGATACGAGTGGATTCGGGAATATTCTTCTTTCCTGTGTATACTAAATTCTTTCCAAATCTTACATCAGTTTCAACATTTCTATTTTTTACAGAATCAAGTTCAGTCTCAATTTTGTGACCACTAGTTTCAATCTCAACTTTTGATTCGAAAATAAGGTCAGGAAGTAGAGGAGACTCATCTTCCTTACTTATATTCTTCCCTTGAAGATGAGTTGAAGGAAGTAACTTTCTTGTTCATGGAAGGTGACATCTCGAGAGACAATATTTATGAGATGGTGGATGACAACATTTGTAACCCTTTTGGGTAGAAGAATATCTTATAAAGACACATTTTAAAGCTATAGGATCAAGTTTTTCTCTACCATCACTATGGATATGGACAAATAACGTACACCCAAATATTCTACGGGTCAGATTACTCGAGTAGGCACATCAAATATTCTACGGGTCAGATTACTTGAGTAGGCACATCAGGATAAAATAAGATTATAGTGCTTTTAGTACATTAGTTAGGCCCATTAGATTATAATAGTCTTATATAAAGAGATTAGGGCTTGTAGTTTTAATTCACTTGAAATATATTATTTAGTTTCAAACATGGTATTAAGAGTCTTGTTTAAGATTCGACGGACCACCCACCATTTATTTCTACGCTTCATGTGTTCAATCTTAGACGTGAGAGAGTGGTTACGAGTCTCACATCAGACAATATATGACCTGAACATGCGTTTATAAGTAATAGCAATCTTCACCATACAAGCCGGTTTTGTAGGAATGTGTTATGTCCTAAACACACATTTTAAACAAATTTGAAAAAGAAAATCCAATGAAGATGATAACCCAGCACTTGGGGCTACCCAAAGGGGCACTCTCCTTTCACTAGAACTTTCTCTTGTCACAATTTAATAATTCAGAGATATCTTTTCCCCTCTACCAATTCAGACCTATTTAAAGACTTTTTTTTATAGAATAACCAAAATAATAACTATTAGCAAATCAATTCAATAACTAACTTCTACTAGATAACTCAGTAATTAATTTCGATTAAATAACTCAACTATTCTAATTAACCTATGTAAACAAATATTTTTTTAATTAACTACTCTTATTAACGTATATACAAAAATACTTTTTTTAGTTAACTACTCTAATTAACCTATGTAGAAAAATATTTTTTAAAATATATTATAAAGTTGTTTTAAAATTTAATAGGTAGTTTGTTTAAATAGAGAAAAAAAAACTAGACCTAACATACTTTGCTTTGCTTAATGGCAACTTACATTAAGGTAAAATCAATTACAACAACAATTAGAGTTATCAACCCAGATAGCTGAGTGGAGCGGCTGACCTCAAAACTAGGATAGTGGGATAGTGGATTAGCGGAATAACTGATAATATTTTTTAGATTAATTATATGAATATTCTATAACATATATTTAATGTAAAACCAAACAAATAAAAGATGAAGAAGGAGAATAGAGTTATTAAATGACCATCAAAGGACAATATGAATAAAGAAGAAGAAAAGAAGACTTAAACAAATAACAGAGTAACAAAGAAAAAAAAAAAGAAGAAAGAAGAGAAAAGAAAAAAAGAAAGAGAAAAGAAAGAAGAAGAAAGAAGAAAAGAGAAGTAAAAGTCAACTTGAGCAGTGCTCCAACCTTTATTTATTTAAAGGGTAAATCTAAGTTTTCGCATTCAAAATAGTTCAAACCCGCTCGGGCTGGGAAGCACTTCGCTCCTGCTATCCGCTAAACATCAAATAGAGGCGGCTGAGACGCGGACCGCTCCTCTATAGCGGAGGGTCACTGCTCCAGGCCGCTATCAACAGCTATTGATAACTCTGACAACAACCAAGTAACAAGATTTTCACACAAAAAAGTACAATAACCAGAAGTAAATCTTCTTTAGCTTGCTGAACCTGCATAATTAGCTTACGTGTATGTCTCCATAGTTAGAGTTCTACCTCTTTTGAACAAGAGACCTTTTTCCAGAGTGACTTTGAGATATTGCAAAATTCAGTTAATAGCTTGCAAATGCCTTGCCATTGGGTCATGCATGAATTGATTCATCATACTGACCGCATAAGTCAAATATGGCTTAGTGTATGCCAAGTAAATCAACTTCTGCACTAATATGTAATATTGTTCCTTGTCAACTTTGACACTTTCCTCTTCATAACTCATCTTGTGATTTTATTCAATAGGAACATTTGTAAGTTTGCATCCAAGCTTGTCTCTTTCGTGCAAAAGATCAAGCACATATTTTTCTTGAGGGATAAAAATGTGTTTCTTTGAGTATGCTACTTTAATTTTCAAGAAATACTTGAATTGGTCAAAGTCCTTCATCCCAAACTCTGCTGATAATTTCTCCTTGAGTTGCTCAATTTCTCAGTCAACCCATCTCTTATAACAATATCATTAACATAAATAAGAAGTGCAATTAGTTTTCCTCGTGAAAATTTGAAAAATAGAGTATGATCTCCTTAACTCTGCTTATAATTCAAAGACATCATTGTTTTTGTGAATCTTCCAAACCATGTCCAATGGGACTGATTTAGTCTTTCTTAATCAACACACCTTGTTGGCTGTGAGACCATAATTTAGTGGAATTTCCATATACACCCTTTAAGTTTTCATGCATATCAAATCGGTGTAGTTTCCCACTGGAATGAGCAGCAAGAGATGATAATATTTGGATAGCATTCATCTGTCACTAGAGCAAATGTCTCTTCATAATCAATGTCATGCGTCTAAATATTTCCTTTTCTCACTAGTCTGACATTGTAACGGCGGTCAAGAGTGTTATTTCATTTGTGCTTTACTCTATAGATCCATGTGCATCCAACTAGCTTCTTGTCTTCTTGCCTTTCCAAAAACCTCTCGAGTTCTATTTTTCCAACTGCTTTCATTTTTTCATTCATTGCTTGGACCCAATTTTTATCTTTCAATTCCTTTCGAAAACATATGAAATTTTCAGAGTCAACAACAATCACAATAAAATTTTGATACTGCAGAGAAAGATGTTTAGAGGAGACAAATTGAGTAATAAGTACATCATCCAAATCAGTATAAAAAATATGAGAGTCACCAATAGAATTGTAATCAATATTCACCTCCAGTTTAGACAGCTAAGTCTACTATTCTATGGAAGCAAGTCAATTGCTAACTCAACAACAAGGGATAAACGAGAGCCATACAAAATACCCAAATATTGAGAATTTTAGAATGCCATTATTTTACAGAGAACTGGAACTACAAACTGCAAGAAAACGAAAAACAGGATCAAGAGAGGGTGGCGCGTGAGCCATGCGCCGGGAAATGGGTCGCGAGTGGGCGCCACGCACTGGGAGGTATTTCTTGTGTGAGGGTGCATAGTCTGGTCGTGTTGTTTTTTCTCCCTGCTTGTTCTTTTGAGATCAAGAGAATGGCGTTGTCGTTAACACTATATGTGGTTTGTGGTTGTTTAAATGCACTGAACATTGATAAAGAAGGTTAAATGAATGCTAAAGTTCGCTGAAAAAACTATACCGGTGGCTGCTAGAGTTTTATCTAAAGCGAGACCCTCAAAATTAGAAGCTCGTGAGATAAATATAGAAAAAAGTTTTATAATATATTATGAAGTTGTTTTACGATTTTATAAATAGTTAGTTTAAATAGAGAAAAAAAAGCTCCAGACCTAATGGACTCTTACTATAAGTTAAAACTAGTTAAAATTAAAATAAAACAAATTAAATAGAAAACCAACTCATCTACTATTTACAACAATCTATTTTCTATATCCTAACAGGTTATTTGTGAGTAAAGAAAATCTTTAAAACTAAATTGGTTATGCCTTTTCTGGAAAATAGAAAAAACACTGCTAAGTTGTTGGTGTAAGACCTTGCATAGATCACGAAGTGTTGCTTTAATTTCTAATGTATTTTTTTTACATCATCTTCAGTTCACACTGGCATGCATCAAAATGGGGAGAATTGAACTAGCTCAGAAAGCAGCTGATATAGCTGAAAAAAGGCTGCCAGTTGATTCTTGGCCTGAATATTACGATACTCGTTCTGGAAAGTTTATTGGAAAACAAGCTCGGATGTATCAAACATGGACCATAGCTGGATTTCTTGCATCCAAGATGTTTTTGAAGAATCCTGAAAAGGCATCCATGTTATTCTGTGAGGAAGATTACGACCTTCTTGAGTATTGTGTTTGTGGACTTAGCCAGAGGGGAAGAAAAAAATGCTCCCGTATTGCTGCCAAGTCTCAGATTCTTGTATGATGCAAGTCTGCATATTATTTGGAAGCAGAATGCCAATTCAAAAGTTCAGGGTATGAATTCTGTTTTTAGTACACTACAGAAGAACTGGAAATGTAACACTATGCTCCATGTTGTAGTCATTATAGTTATATATTGGTTAAGATGGCTTTCCTATGTATTGGAGTGCCAATTCTTTTTCTTAAGAAAAATAATGAAGGAGAGTTTTTAACTTAAAACCTCTTAAAAACTGCTTAATAGTTATAATACCCTAGCGTAGTTCATTGCTTAGGATTTTCATTTACTCATATATAGGTATGTTATACCAATGTTCACTAGTTAGGATTTCCACTTACAACTATGTATACAAACGATGTTCATATTGACTTTTCTCATTATAAAATTCCTCATTTGCAGGAATTGCAGTGTTTATAATTACAGTTTGTTTGCTATGTTCCTAGACTATTTTGTTGTTATTAGTTGTCTGTTAGACCATGTCTTTACTGACATTGACATTATTTTTCATATGGTCTTGGTCACTTTACATTTGTTCAAGCATCTACTATATTTATATACAACATATGACACTTAATGACCACCCAAAGTACAATCTTGTCTCTGCCCATTAAATTGACACCTTATCAATTTTTTTATCCTTTTATATTTTTTCACTCTGTTAATTTCAAACTTACTGTTTATTTCCTAGTCAAGTATAAAACTTAATGACCACCAAAAATCCAAAAATACAATTTTGCACTTGTTTAATAAATTGACACATAATGTCCCTTTTTTTTTAAAAAAAAACTTTCTCTGTCAATTCTTTTTACCAGTCAAATTTACTTTTTCTGCAAATTTATTGTTGTTAAAGCATTGCATTAAGCATGGAAAAGAGAGAAAGTGAAGCCATGAAAACTGCTATTGAGCTTGAATGATTGAGATCAATACAACAAGAGTATATATACATATTACATCAATTCTTAACTAATTTTTGAATTTTATTTCCATAAACGGCAAGTTTGTTAAAAGCCTAAAAATAACCTTCTCATCATTTCACACCAATTCATTCCTTCAAGCTATGCTTTAATACTTTTAACACCACCCTTAATAGTTTTGTGTCTGAGCTCGTTAAAGATCCTTTGAATTTTAAGATTTATAAATATGTATCTTTATCATTCTTTTCTTTATGATTTTTAAAATTTTATAAATCAAAACATCGAGAAATATTAAGAATCCTTTGTGACATTAGATAGTGGTTGAA
The DNA here is from genome assembly GCA_963859935.3 of Lathyrus sativus. Classification (NCBI taxonomy): domain Eukaryota; kingdom Viridiplantae; phylum Streptophyta; class Magnoliopsida; order Fabales; family Fabaceae; genus Lathyrus; species Lathyrus sativus. The sequence continues at coordinate 546,072,709 of OZ012740.1, read as the reverse complement.
TTTTTTTTGAGGTTATTGGAATTTGAGCAATCTTTGGAGATATCTAAGACCAACTCCAACGGTGGTTTTTCAAATTGGTTTGTCAGTTTGGCATTGAAAATGTCAACAAAATGTTATTCCAGCTGTAGAACGTTACAAACATAAGCAACGGTTCTTCATTTGGTTTATTATTAAAATAATCATTTAGCTTTATTTTATTTTTTTAACTTTTTTATTTATTATAAATATAGGTTTGTTGGAAAAAATTTATATCATTCCTATTTTCTCTCCTTTTTATTCCTATTTTCTCTCCTTTTTATTTGCTCTTTAATTTTAAATTTCTCTCTCACAATTTCATCATTTTATTCATAAATATTTAATTTTTTTCCAACAATTTCTTCTCATTATCATTTTATTTCAAATTTTCATCTTTTTATTTCAAATTACATTTGTTTAGGCCAAATTTTCATCTTTTTATTTCAAATTACATTTGTTTATGTGATGTTATTTATTTTTATTGTTTTTAATTATGTGATGTTATTTATTTTTATTGTTTTTAATTATGTGACATGTATTTAAATTTAATTTTAATTATTATTTTTAATTTTATGTTTAATTTTAATTTTATATTTAATTTGTATTTATATTAATTAAAATTTAAATATTTAAATTATAATTTTAAATAAAATAAATTTAATATAAATAATATATTTTAAATAAAGTGGTGGGACCCAATATGGGTTCTTTGAAGTTGCACCATTGGAGTGAAAATTAAATGAGTTGCTTTAAAAGAGTGGGTCCCACAAAGAACCCAAAAATGGGTTGCACCATTGGAGGTGCTCTAAAGAGATTAAGAAACATTTCTAAATATTTTAGACTTGTGTGCGTGCGCGTGTGTGTATATATATTTGATGAAACTGAAAAACACTTGAATAAAAAGTATGGTTTGGTCTTGAAAATTTGAGATACTATTATTTTTTTAACTCTTTTGTAATCTTTTGTAACAATTTTGAAAATATAATGAATAAAAGGATTTGTATCTCCTTTAGAGTAAATCAGTTTGATCAAACTTGGTAAATAAGTTTCTGTGTTCTTGTCTTTTATTTTATATTGGGTTGTTATGGATTTGCTTTCACTTTTGATAAATTATTATATCACTTTAGACCATTTATTTTGGTTAAAACTTTAAATAATTTTTCTAAAATTTGTAAATTTCTCTTTTTAACAATAAATATTTATTCTAACAAAAAGGCTCTTGTTGAAATTACATTCATCCTGAGACTAGCTCAAAAAGTTTCAACACTGATTTTATTGATCTCACATTTCCCAACTTCTTTCTTCTATTACAATAGCATCGTCAACAAATTGTTAATGTGAATATTTTTTTAAATTAAAAGACCAACATAAATATTAAGATTAACATACTGAGAGAAAAAAAATATTCAGTCTAAACGTTTCATAAAATATCAAATGAAATTTTGGTTGAAATAATTATTTTTAAAATGTTATTTAAGATATGTTATCCTTTTATTAAAAAAAATTTTAGATATCAAAATTTTAAAAAATTACTTAATTTGAAAGTTATTTCAAATTATTTTTCATAAAAATTGTTTTTGAATTTTTTGAAAAAATTGTGATTTCAAATATATTTTGATATTCAATAATGTTTGCTTATGTTATAGAATGTCAAAATCAATTTTTCAATTTCGAAAAAACGAATTTAAAAAAACTTGTAACATTTTGAATTTTTTTTATAAAAATCAATTTTGGAAATACAAGAGAAAAAGTCTATTTAAAAAAAAAAACTAAAATAAATATGCTATATCTCACAAGGACCTGAGCTATTTTAATCGTCGCACTCCTGAATGGCCGACCTCATCTCTTTCTAAAAAAACAACCCATAACATTCTTGTGCTCTTCAATAGCTTAAAATAACCAAACTCCATCATTGGTCTTGAGCCTTGTTAAAAGCTAGTAATTCATGTTCTTAATATGAAAGTTGTATTTAACATAGTTGTGTTCGACAAAGTCGAAGTAGTCGTAGACAACTTAATCAAAGATAGTAGAGTATGAATTAGTTGTATTCGACAGAGTCGAATACAACATATAATTGTCAAATTATATAAGCATGTATTCGATAGAGTTGAATACTACAGTTAGCAAATATTGTGTTTGGTTGCTTATATATACAGGTGATGATGTAAATCAAACTACATAGCAAATTCATAATAAAATTCCCTTTCTCACAATATACTCTCTCTCTCTCTCTCTCTCTCTCTCTCTCTCTCTCTCTCTCTCTCTCTCTCTCTCCTTTTTCTTCTTCTTCTTCTTCTTAAAAATCCTAATTGTTTCAAAAAAATTAGTATTAACGAGCCCAATTGAGATCAATCAACCGGTAATGGAAAACGAAAACAGAAAAATCAACGCAATTTCCTGCAAATCTACTAGTTTTAAAAAGGTGAGAACTACGAGAGGTGGGTTGCCCAAATAAAATTCATCTTCAGATTTTAAGATATGGCTAAAATCACGAGTGATGGAGTACATGTGACGGAAGTGAATGCAAATGATGTTCAGAAGACTGAGTATAAGTAACAAAGGAAGAAAGATGGAAAATCCATTTTCTTGATTCATCATTGTTTGGATCTGAATGTGATCGAGAAGATCATTGAAGAAGAGACGTCCGAGAAGCGTGGAAAAAGCTAAAGAACTTGTATGTTGGAAATGAAAAATTGAAGAGGGTGAAGTTGCAGACACTAAAAAAACAGTTTGAGATAACACAAATGAAAGAAGATGAATCGATTACTAGTTTCTTCTCAAGATTAGTGTTACTCACCAACCACATGAAGGCGTGTGGTGAATCGAACAATTACTTGCATAAGAACAAAGAAGGTATTTAGATCTCTGAATGCAAGCTTTTATTACATTTATAGTGTCTATCGAAGAGTCCAAAAATCAAGTTGAGATAAAGTTGGAAGAACTTCAAACTTCATTAGAGGCTCATGAGATGAGATTGAAATAAAGAAAATCAGAAAGGGATAAAATGACGGAACATGTACTGCAAGCAAGATTCATCTATAAGTCTGGAAAAGAAAAGGCGAAGCAGAGAAATAATCTTTCTAATAATGAGAATTCAAGCAAGAATTCAAAGAATCACTCTAATTTGATCAAGAAAGACATGGTCAACAAGTATTCAAGGAAGAAAGTTGATATGAAGGAGGTGCATTGTTATAATTGTCAATGATTTGGTCATTATATGCGATATTGTTGGAGAAATAAGCAATCAAGAGTAAAAGATAATTAAGAAGTGGAATATGCTCATGCTCGAGAAAGCGACTTCGATAATAAACTACTCATGGCCAATACTCAGTCAAAGAATGAGCACACCAGTATGTGGTATTTGGATTTAGGATGTAGTAACCACGTGACTGGAAATAAAAATTAATTCACCAAGTTAAAAGAATCGATTAAGAAAGTGATCAGGTTTGTAGATGGCAAACATGTCACATCAAGTGGAAAAGGAAACATAGTTGTGGTTAGAAGAGATGTTCAGATGGACAATATTACTAATGTGTTATATGTACCTTTGATAACAATTAATTTGATAAGCATAGGTCAACTACTTGCAAAAGGTTATAACACAAAGTTATAAGAAAATCATATGAAGGAGTGTAATGGTGAAGGAAGGATCATCCTGAAAGCACCATTGGCAGGAAAAAAAACCTTCAAGATTGAGATCGACATGGTTGACCATCAATGTATTGCTTCGACTGCTATAGAAGACAAAAACTGGTTATGAAATCACATGTATGGATATCTAAACTTCAAAGGTCTCGGTATACTCAACCTGAAGAAGATGGTGTATGAATTACCTTAAGTGAAAGAACCAAGTACAGTGTATGTGGAGTGCTGCAAAGCAAAGCAGGATAGGAAAACATTCAAACATTATCTGTCTATGAAGTTAAAATAAAAGCTTGATGTTGTTCACTCTGATGTATGTGGACCTTTTAAAGTAATATAGAATGGAGGTCACTACTATTTCTTAACCTTCATAGATGAATTCACCAAATATATGTGGATTTATCTTATTGAAAGGAAGAGTGAGGTATTCACACAATTTCAAAAAGTTTAAATTACACGTCAATAAGCAAAGTGAATGCAAATTAAAGAAATTGAGAACTGATGGTGGGGGTGAATACACCTCTATGGAATTTGCAAGATTCTGCAATGAGGAAGGCATTGAGCATGAAGTTATTTCATCCTATACACCTCAATATAATGATATAACTGAGAGAAGAAATTGAAGTATACTAGACATGACTAGGAGTATATTGAAAGCTAAAGAAATGTCAAATATATTTTGGGATGAACGAACTTCGACAATATTATACATTCTAAACAGATGTCCATCTAAGAAGATAGTCAACATGACACCTTAGGCTTGGACAGGACTAAAGCCAAATGTTAGTCATCTTATAGTATTTAGATCAAGGTGTTTCAGGCATGTACCTGAGCAATTGAGGAAGAAACTGGATGATCGAAGTTAGGTTGTGGTGCTCATAGGTTATCATTCGACTGATGCATTTAGAGGATGGAAGATACATTAATTAGATGTAAAATCAACATTTTTGAATTGACTATTGGAAGAAGAGGTCTATGTTAGTCAACCACCGGGATTTGAAATCAAATGGCAGGAACAGAAGGTGTACAGATTGAAGAAGGCTCTATATGGCTTAAAGCAAGCCCCAAGGGCCTGTAATAAGAGAATCGATAACTTCCTGATTAAAGCATGTTTCACAAAAATGTCTCAAAACATGGAGTGTATGTCAACAATGCAAGTAAGCTCAGTCGAGTCATCTTAAGCTTGTACGTGGATGACTTGTTGATTACAGGTGCAAATGAAGCAGAAATAAAAGGAGTCAAAGCTGAACTGATGCAAAAATTTGAAATGTTTGACCTAGGGAATTTATAATTTTTTTAGGGATGGAGTTTAAAGACACAAGTGAAAGAGTGTTCTTGCACCAGAAGACATCCTGAAAAGGTTTAAGATGAGCAATTGTAATACAGTTGTCACACCATTGAAGACTGAAGAAAAATTAAGAAAGGATACAAATGATGAGTTTGTAAGTTCAACATTGTACAAGCAAATCATTGGATCCTTAAGTTATCTATGCAATACCAGACCTGATATTTGTCAAAGTGTTGGGTTGTTGAGAAGATATGGAGAAGCCACAAGAATGTCATCTTACAACAGTAAAGAGGGTGTTGAGATACAGGGAACAATCGACCATGGCGTACTAATGTCAAGACAAAAGAATACAAGCACATATATAGAGTTACATGGCTACACTGACTCAGATTTTAATGGAGACCAAGTTGAAAAGAAAAGTACTACAAGCTACATATTCCTGATTGAGGGAGAACCAATCTCTTGGAGATCAAGAAAATAAAGTATTGTGGCATTGTCCTCTTGTGAAGCTGAGTACACAACTGCATCTTATGCAACATGTCAAGCAGTATGTCTAGAGATGTTTCTCTAAGAGCTCAAGATCATGGAACCTGAGAAAATGATGATGTTTGTAATAACATGTCAGCTATCAACCTATCAAATCATCCTGTGTGTCATGGTAGAAGTAAGCACATAGAGATAAGGTGTCATTTTTTTAGGGATAAAGTAAATAAAGGAAATCACGAGCTTGAGCATTGCAAGTCAGAATGACAACTAGCTGATATACTCACTAAGTCTCTAAAGAAAGTATGGTTCGATGAGTTGAAGAGAAGCATTAGGATAATAAGTTTCGAAAACATAAATTATGAGGTGTGTTAGAAGTTAGTAATTCATGATTTTAATAAGAAAATTGTATTCAACATAGTTGTGTTCAACAAAGTCAAAGTAAATGTAGACAACTTAGTCAAAGATAGTAAAGTAGGAGTTAACTGTATTCAACAGAGTCAAATATAACATATAGTTGTCAAAAACATGTAAACGTTAACAAATAAAGTGGCGATGTAAATCAAGTTACATAGCAACTTTTTAATAAAATTTCTCTCTTTTATTCTTTCTTCTTCTTTATTTTTCTTAAAAACTCTAATTGTTCCAATAAATCTCTATTTCAAAATTTATCTTTGAAATGGTTAAATATTATCTTTTAACCATTTCGTTACTTTTTTATTTCTCTGTTACTTTATTTCGGCGGGTGCTACAATTAAGATTGACAAGCTTATGTAATTCATCCACTGCTTCATTTCGGTGGGTGCTACAATTAAGATTGACAAGCTTATGTAATTCATCCACTGCTTCGGAGAATTATGACCAATTTTTAAATATTAAATATTAAATTATTCTCTTTTAAATTTTTTTTTCTAAAATATCCTTATTATAGTACGTACTCGATCATTCAAATGGCGAACAAATGATGAAATTTTAGCCACGTAGAAGCTTGATCATTTAAATGGCGAGCACACACTAATAAAAAAAAGTGGTCTGCATGCATGCAGCAAGATCAGCTAGTAAAAAATAAAAAATGTTAGAGTACTCATCATTTTACGTGGCCAAAATTTTATCATCTGCTCGCCATTTGAACGGCCGAGCACGTAAATAAGTGCATTTTGAATTTTTTTATATTTTAAATAGGGTAATTTGGTATTTAAATTTTAAATTTGAGGCACTGCAGTAAAATTCTCAATGCCTCATGCTTTGCTCTAACTTCTTTCTCTGACAAGTTTGCTGACTCGTTTTTCTCTTTCAACTTGCTTAGAACTTCTTTAGCCTTCTTTATTTTTTCTCCAAGGTACTAACAATGCAAAATATACCACTCCTTTAAATCTTTCTTCAAGAGCTTGAACTTTTCTTTGAAGACATAAAAACTCCACCATTATACTTTGTAGGATTTCAACCTCTGTCTAACGAACTTCTGGTATCCTCCTTGAGCACACCCTTTAATCCCAAAGACTTGAAAGGCTTAACCACCGATCTCATCAAGTCCTATTTCGGCAAAGGCTCAATAGAAGAAGCACGCTCACTGTTCGACGAAATGCCCCAGAGAGATGTTATTGCCTGGACGGTCATGATCACTGGCTACACTTCCTGTAATCACCACAAACGTGCATGGAATGTGTTTTCTAATATGCTCAGAGATGGGGTGAAGCCCAATGCTTTCACTGTTTCTGCTGTTTTGAAGGCTTGTAAAAGTTTGAAAGCTCTTTTGTGTGGTGAATTAGTTCATGGGTTGGCTATCAAGATTGGTACTCAAGGGTCGTCTATATATGTTGATAATGCACTCATGGATATGTATGCCACTTGTTGTGATAACATGGATCATGCTAGACTGGTTTTTGAAGATATCGTAATGAAAAATGCTGTCTCTTGGACTACTTTGATCACTGGGTATACTCATAGACGTGATTCCTATGGCGGTCTTCGAGTTTTTCGCCAAATGTTTACGGTAAAATTCTGTTTTATATCCTTATTTCCTTGTTGTAGGCCATTGATGTTTTGAGTGAATGATGAAAGAATGAAAGTAAAGTAATCATTGATACCATGAGTTGGAAACCTGTTTAACATAGATTTTTTTTTGGATGGCAAACAGGAGAGAGGAGAACTGAGTCCCTTTAGCTTTTCAATTGCAGTTAGTGCTTGTGCGTCGATTGGCTCAAGTAATTTGGGTAAGCAGGTACATGCTGCAGTGATTAATCATGGATTTGAGTCAAATCTTCCTGTCATGAATTCTATACTCGACATGTATTGCAGGTGCCGTTGCGCATCTGAGGCAAAACAAGTATTCGGTGAAATGACTCAGAAAGATACGATCACGTGGAATACTTTGATAGCAGGATTTCAAACACTGGATTCTAAAGAGTCTCTCTGCATATTTTCACAAATGGTGTCAGAAGGTGTTAGTCCAAATTGCTTCACATTTACTAGTGTTATAGCTGCATGTGCAAACTTAGCAATTCTGTATTGCGGGCAACAGCTTCATGGTGGAATCATTCATAGAGGCCTCAATAACAACTTGGAATTATCCAATGCACTTATAGATATGTATGCTAAGTGTGGAAATGTAGATGATTCACATAAAATATTTAGTGGAATGTCGCATACAAATTTGGTCTCATGGACTTCCATGATGATTGGATATGGCTCTCACGGACATGGAAATGAGGCTGTTAAGTTATTCAATGAGATGGTTAGATCAGGTATTAAACCTGATAAGATAGTGTTCATGGCAGTTCTGAGTGCTTGTAGCCACGCCGGATTAGTGGATGAAGGCCTTAGATATTTTAAACTAATGACCAGCTATTATAATGTTGCGCCAGATCAAGAGATATATGCGTGTGTGGTGGATTTGCTTGGTCGTGCAGGGAGGGTAAAAGACGCGTATGTACTAATAGAGAATATGCCATTTATGCCAGATGAATCCATATGGGTAGCCCTTCTTGGAGCTTGTAAAAAACACAAACAAACAAGTATGGGAAAATTAGCAGCTTTGAAGGTTTTGGATATGAAACCAAATAAGGCGGGAACTTACGTGTTGTTATCGAATATTTATGCTGCTGAAGGTAACTGGGCTGATTTTGCCAGTTTGAGGAAGCTTATGAGAAGTACTATAAGCAAGAAAGAGGTGGGGAGAAGCTGGATTGAATTGAAAAATCAGGTTTACAATTTTGCTGTTGGAGATAAATTTGTTTCTTCGAATGAGGAGGTGTGTGATGTTTTGGAATTATTGGTTAAACATATGAAACAAGTAGGATATGTACTTGATTTAGATTGCTTTGTACATGACTTGGAAAATGAGACTTGAATATTTAGAAGCTGAAAATATCATCTTGTTTATGAATGCTTCATAAACCAATACAATTTATTATACAAGCTTTAATTACTATAGAACATGATATTTCAAACCTGTACAAGCCTCCTATTAATAAACCAATACAAAAATATACTCTCACCGGTTCTATTTATAATTGACAATTTATTTTTTAATTCATTAATATATATATATATATATATATATATATATATATATATATATATATATATATATATATATATATATATATATATATATATATATATATATATATATATATATATATATATATATATATATATATTTTGATTATTCAATAAATTCAAAAAAATAAATTATTTCTTATAAATAAGATCGGAGGAAGTAGTACATGTTGTTTATTCATGTATATGACTTGAAAGATGAAAGGGTAGATTGACCCATCAATACAAATTCAAACACCAGTCCGTAGGACGGGATGAGATGTCCAATTGAATATTGTTCAATCCGCCAATTGCCAAGCCAATTAGATGTTGATTTATTATTTATCTATCTATCTATACCTTTTAACTAAACTTGGGTTTTTCGTCGATTGTGTATTGAAAAAATTATACTGTTGTAACTTTATTCATTGTATATCCAACAAATCTTTAGTTTTAGCATTTTCAGTTATCCAATCCTCTTTTCTCTATTACCTCTTGGCTTTTATAACACAACTTTTTCTTTCTGTCTCCTGACAGTTACGACTGTTACTATAGTTATGTTATTTAATACTGTTTTCCTTCCATACGAGCGAAACGATCATTAACTAATGTTCTCTTGTTTGAGCTTAACGATCACAAGGGCAATTAACGTTGTTGCTTTCTTGTAAGTCAAACTTATCAAAGTATTTATTTATGATCGTGGATGTGTTATTGATATCGGGCTTGTATCACACTCTTAACTTAAGCCGACCACGAAATTGGACGAGCTTATTTAGGGAGTATGATTAATTGAAGTTGAGCTAGTATCCGCCTTTAGTTTAAGTCAACCATAAGTCTAGTGAGCTTTCCACTCTTCAAAATGGCAAGCTATTGTGGTTCTTGCTTAACCTCAACATTTTCCCTTCGAGTCTTCTCCAAGCTCTGTATGTGGAGTACATAGACTAGTTGATGCAGAGTGGATCCTAAGTCGATATGGATATATCGATAAACAATCTCCTAAGCATAAGGCGTGTATGAGTGAAGTGATTTGACTTAGAAGGAAGTTGTGTAATCAGAGGTCGGTATAGACATATTGCTACATAACCTCCTAAACACAAGGCTTGTATGGGCGAAGTGCTTTAACTTAGAAAGAAATCAGACAGATAAAGGTATGTATAGACTACCGAAAGATAGTTCCCCAAGCATGAGGTGTGTAGGGTCAAAATACTTTGGCCTTTTCTTCTAACCGATTTTAATCCTTATCGTGTTATTCTAGGCAGAGGTATGTATAGACTACCGGTAGACAGGTCCCCTAGCACGAGGCGTGTAAGGGTGAAATACTTTTTCCTTTTTTGCTAATCAGTTTTAATCCTTATCGTGTTATTCTTTTGGAAAATTGTGAATATTATATATTTCACTTTAAACTAGCTTAATGATTATGACCCTTGGTAACTTGCGACCTATACGACTAGGATTTCACGCTTTTGTATTAGTTGCTTTTAATGAAATACTAGATCCTATTAGTCATGTCTTTCTCCATAACCTTTATTTATAAAATTTTAGTTTTTCTTCTTTCTTTTCATGACTCTGGTTTGCCTCCTACAAACTTAGTGAAAATAGAACGCATGTCATTTCATTTTCTCCTCTTGTGTTCTAGTATTTTTTCTTCTTTTTATCATCTTGTCTTTTCCATTTTATTTATCTAGGCATGGTATTTTTCAGAGAAAATGGTTGAACTTGAAACGGATTGTGAGAGGTGTGATTCATGAATGTTCGATTAGTGGAAGAGAGTGATCTCGAGGTTAGTCAGGAGCTGGATGAAGATCTCGATAAGTTGACAATTGTTAGCTCCCAAATTTGACTCTTAGTTTTGATTAATGGAAACAATAAAGAAAAATTACATGAAGTTGTGAGAGATTTCGACAAGATTATGAAACTTGTTTGTTTTGGTCGAAGCCACCTTTTTGTATAAGGATGATATGCTGAATAAGATTTGGAAAAAAATATTCTAAGTCTTAAAAGTTGGTTCGACAGAAAGTTGTTGATGATGTTTCGACATGAGATTTGAATTCAAATAAAGGAGAGAACTTTGTTCTTATCCAGATTTTTTAAGGAAACACGTGGAGCATTTTCAAGGAAAGAAGACATGTCGAGCGCCACTTGTCTTATTTTTGTAGGAAGACCGTTAAGGTCATTTATTTTCGATCATTATAAATAGAAAAATCCTAGCGTTAGGATCAGTGTACTCAAAGTTGTACAAAATCTCTAGAATTACTCAAAGTACCCGTGTGCAGAGAAAATAATGTGTCGAGAAAATTTACGTTTGACAAACACCATAATTTTACATTTTAATTCAAGTTTCATCTTTTTACCACAAGTTTCTTTCTTTATTGCCTAAGTTATTTTCAATGCATTTAGTTTCTTTCGATTAAGTTTCTGAAATTTACTTTCTTTGAATTTTGAAGTTTGTTAATTGTTAGATCATGAGTATTGTCGAAGTATTCATCATTTTCCAAATTTTCATTTAAGATTTACTAGCACATATCCTAGGATCTGTATGGTCGATCCTGTAAGTAACCCAATTCTTTTTCGCTTTGAAAAGACCAGCGGTTGTTTACTAATTTTCACGGTAAATAAATTGGCACGCCCAATGGGACAGTGCTAGTAATGTTCTTTCTACAATTTCACTTTGTTGTTTTTTCTCTTTGAAAACTTTGTTGTATGTTATTAAGAAGTGGAAAAGTAGCCACCAGTGACGAGAATAGACCAAGGAGAAGATATACTAGGAGAATGGCGAATTCAAATCAGCCAAATGTTTCGATTCCTCAAAGTTCATCGAGTAACAATCGAGAATCGCCCCAAGTACCTTCAATCGGGGAACAACGGTCCTAACGACTGTGCCATAACCAATGTCATCCATGGCAAGTTCGATGCTCACGTAGTCGATTACCCATAGTAAGCCCATTCTAAATTATACTGGGTCAAAGGGTCCTCCAGTAACCCCTCCACCAATGGGGAATGCTTCGAATAGGCCCTTCATGACCCCAGGTTTCTCTATGACCTTAGGCACTCGAGATCAACCTTATGGAATGCCAACATCCATGATGGCGAATTTGCATAACACCGTCTCAACATTCTCAGAACCAGTAATGAATGTCACTTTGCCATTACAAGGATCAGGATCTGGGATAAACATGGGTCGAAGTAGTCAACCTTTAAGAATTAGTTATTTCGCCCAAATGCCGAACTTTACTAATAATTCTGCAGCGGTCATTAGGCAACAAATGGATGAGAGTAACCACAAAATGATCCAAATGTTGGCCTAAACAATGGGGAGGATTTTTAATCCTCTAATACAAAGCACCACTCAACCCAACCAACAAATGACAATGCAGATGACACACCTTGCGAATTTTTTTGGAGTGCCACAACCTCCTCGACATCCATAGAGTGAATACATATTGGTGAATCAGGGAATACTCCTGAAGAAGATCCTACCATTAATTAAGTTAACCAAACAAAAGAGACTCGCCCCATACAATCTAGTCAATGCAAGAGTAGCGGTCGAACAACCTAGAATCAAACCTCCCAGAGCCCAACCTTAAATTTCCATTGAGGAGAGACCTAGGGTAGTAATGGTGGATAAGAACCAAAATGTTGATAACATTGTACATCAGACTCGACGTGATGATATTATAGAAGCACATCTCAATCTCAAGGTTTTGATGATGTCAACAAAGACTCAAGCTCATTCCATGATTGCAAGCAAAAAGTCAAGTTTTCAAATTGATCAAGATCTTGCACTATATACCCGTGGGGGTATATGCACTGAGAAGCTACTTGCACTATATACCCGTGGGGGTATATACACTAAAGATAAAACCAGAAACATCATGTGCAAATGTTTCCACAACTTTTAAGATTTGGACTCAAGCTTCAGTATATCATTTTTTACTCCTTTAATTGATATACAAGTGTTCAAATACTTATCATATTTTCATATTGCATTTGCATGGTTTTAAAATCGTTTGAATTGGTATAACACTTTTTAACTCAAGATTTTTTCTGAGTTTTAACAGTGTTAACCGATTAACCATATGGGTTAATCGGTTAACGACCTTAATTTTTAAATTCTTTGGGCCAACGTTCAAGTGTTAACCGATTAACCTATAAGGTTAACCGATAAACACTGAACGAATTTTGAAAAATTGTTGCTGTTAAAATTCAAATGTTGTTTGAATATTATACCTTTTCATGTTTTGAATCATACTCAATTATACCTTTTTGAAATGGTGTTTTGCTCATATAAATTCTGAAAATTTCAAATTGAAAAACACCTCCAATAATTTTCAAAATATTCATTGAATCAAATTCACTACTTTTCAAATATTTTCAAAAAAGTGTTCATATTGTTCATACAATTTCATATTCAGTTTTTGAACACTTGTGTTGATATTGAAGAGTGGATTTTGATCAAAAGGAGAAGATCAATCATTAGATTGATATTATCATTGTATCACTTTCTAAATTACAAAAATACAAAGTTATTTCTATTATGACTTGTGATCCAGGATTGTTGGACACAAAGGTTAGTGTTTGCAAGAGGATTGTTCTTGCACACTAGTTGTTGATTAGTTGTTAGATTGTAGGCCTCACCGGTTGATGGTGTGATAGGTTGTACTTTCTAAAACTATAGTGAAAACTCTCTTTCATGTGGAAAGGGGAGTGAAGTACCTTCGGATTGTGAAGGGAACCACTATAAATCTCCATGTTCATTTTTATTTCTGCCTTTACTGCTTTCTTCACCAAGAACTTAAAGAAGAAAAATTCAAGAGGTTTGAAAAACCGGAAAAAGTTTCTAAAGCCTAACTCACCCCCCTCCCCTCTTAGGCATACTTTGAACTTACAATTGGCATCAGAGCAGGTTAAGGTAACTTGTTCCTAAAAGATTCAGTATGACTTCCGTTAGCACCAACCCGGTTTTCAAAGACGGTGGAAGTAGTAATAAACCACCACTATTTTCTGGAGAGTATTTTAATTTCTGGAAAATCAGAAAGAAGGCAAATCTTGAAGCACAAGGAGAAGGTATATGGGAAACAATCGAAGAAGGACCACACAATCCAGTAAATGTGGTCAATGGCGTTGAAACTGCAAAGTTGAAAAGCACGTATGATGAAGACGATAAGAAAAAGATTCTTAATGAAAAGAAAGCAATCAACATACTCCAAAGCGCTCTTAGTATGTACGAATTCTTCCGTGTATCACAGTGTAGATCGGCAAAAGAGATTTGGGACACCTTGGTAGCACCGCATGAAGGAACCGCTGAAGTAAAAAGATCAAGACTAAACACTTTAAGTCAAGAATATGAAATGTTCCCTATGCAGCCTGGTGAATCTATTGTTGCCTTACAAAAGAGATTCGCTCATCTAACAAATCATTTGATTGCTCTTGGGAAGATCTTCACCAATGATGATCTCAACCTGAAAGTACTAAGATCCTTGACAAGAGAATGGCAACCAAAGGTGACCGCTATTTCGGAAAAGAAAAGTCTCTCAACGATGACATCTGCATCCTTATTTGGCAAACTTCAAGAGCATAAATTGAAACTTGGAAGACTCGAGAAGCACGAAAGTCAAGAAAAGAAGTCCAAAGGAATTGCCTTGAAGATTGACACAAAGGATGACAAAGACGACGAAACTTCCGAAGATGAAAATTCCATACTTCTTGTAAAGAAGCTTGGTAAGTTTTTTTAATAATAATAAAAAATCCTCTTTTCCTAAAAAGAATAGACATTTCAGGAAAAAGGATGCATCCACATCAAATCAAGAAGTCACATGTTATGAATGTGGGAAGCAAAGTCACATAAAGCCGGATTGTCCGAAACTTGCAAAGAAAGGAGGATTCAAAGGCAAGAAGGATTTCAAAAATAAAAAGGCTTATGTTGCCTGGGACGATAATGAGATAAGTTCATCATCGGAGTCGGAAAGCGATGAATGTGCAAATATGGCTCTTATGGCGTCACATTATTCCGATGAAGAAATTGATGAGGTTAGTAACGATTTTTCTATTTATGATAATGATGCACAAGAAGTCATAGATGAACTTCTAAAAGAATGCAAGACTTTGTATAAAAGCATCTCCTCCCAAAAGAAAAGAATTTCATTTTTAGAAGAACAAAATACTGCTTTTATAAAAAGTATTGAAAATGAAAAACAAAAATTGATGGATGAAAAATAAAGTCTTGTATGCAAAAATTGTGAATCCTTATCCTTTCAAATTGTTCAACTTAAAAGAGTTTTAGAAAGATACGAAAAATGTCAAATTGGCTTGGAGGAAATTCTTAGGCACCAAAGATATTCTAATTATAAAAGTGGATTAGGATATTCTAAGTTTACCAAATCAAGCACAAATGAAACCATTTTTGTGAAAGCAAGTGAACAAGTTGTTAAAGAAAAGGCAAGTAATTCTAAAACTAAGCATCAAAGTCATAAAAAGAAAAGAATTATGTTCCTAGATATAGAAGTCATTTTCAACCTACTTGTTTTTATTGTGGAATCAAAGGCCATACACCTAATGCCTGTTATGTACGCAACATTGGTGTTGCTAAAGGGCATTATGTGTGGGTTGAAAAGGGTACTAACTATCAAGGACCCAAAGCAATTTGGGTACCTAACACTACTTGATTTTGTGTTGTAGGTATGCTTGAAAACAACTTCTAATCAATGGTATCTTGATAGCGGTTGTTCGAAGCATATGACAGGAGACATAAACAAATTTTCAAGTCTATCATTAAAGGCCAAAGGATACGTTACTTACGGTGATGATAATAAAGGAAATTTTTTTGGAGTTGGAACCGTTGGTGCACCTCCATGTACAATCATCGAAGACGTCCTTTATGTGGAAGGCCTTAAACACAACCTACTTAGCATAAGTCAATTGTGTGACAAAGGGTTCCGAATCAACTTCACAAAGGATGAATGCTTGATAGAACATGAAGTCACCCATGACATCTTGCTAAAAGGTAAAAGATTTAATAATATTTTTATGATCTCTTTTGATGACTCTTCCTTGAAGGTAAAATGTCTTATGGCAAACAACAACGAGGCGTGGCTTTGGCATAAAAGATTTGCTCACATTCACATGGAGCATTTAAACAAGTTGATAAAGCATGATCTAGTTGTTGGCCTTCCGAAGATAAAATTCATCAAGGATAAGTTATGCGATGCATGTCAAAAAGGGAAACAGACTAAGACAACTTTCAAATCCAAGCAAGTGGTTTCTACATCAAGACCACTTCAATTGTTGCATATGGATCTTTGTGGTCCATCGAGAACGAAAAGCCTCGGAGGTAGTATTTATGCTTTAGTTATTGTTGATTATTTCTCTCGATACACGTTGACATTATTTTTAGTGCAGAAAAATGGTGCTTTCAAAGCATTCAAGAAGTTTGCAAAGCAAATTCAAAACGAGAAGTCACTCATGTAACACCCTTTTTCTACCCTAAAATTTACCAAGACAAAATAACACAAATATCAGAGTGAATAACTAAATCTCATTAAAAAGTCACTAAAAGGGCGTACATTTCTCAAAGTCATCAAAATAGGTCCATACTCTGTAACTACGGGTTTTCCTCAAAGTACATCAAAACATCATAAAACAGCGGAACTCAAAGCATAAGTCAAAGTATTCCTCAAAAGGGAAAATAAGGAAAATAACCCACTAATATAAAATCAACTCAAAGAATCTAACCCGATGTTACATATCAGAGCAAGACCCTCTAAGCAACTAAAAGACTAAAACGCTCAAAACACTTCAAAATACTCCTCGGAGGCGTCCACGGCTAAACTGACTCATCTGCACGTTACCCACGTGGAGGTAACATTCAAACAGGCAGGGTGAGTAAAACAGTTCATAATAATCAATGTATGACAATTAGTGCATAAATGGCATTTTACTCATAATTATTATTATACACAATCATATTACTCAATTATTCAACACATTGATATCCTTATTCAACACAATCATATTACTCATATTCAACACATTGATGTCCTTAAAGTGCCTCAAAGGACACAACGTCATAATTCATACAAAAGACTTCTCAATGCAATGCGTCACAACTCAATGCATGTGGTACCAATCATCACAACTCGATGGACATTAGGCCATCAACCCTCCATAGATCCCCATCAATAGGATCGGAGCACATCACAACACTTCACATCCATACAATGGGATTGAAGTCATAATAATCGAGGTCCTGAACCGAAGTCCGGATGCACATGAATGCATGATGCACACGTCACAATAAGAATCCTCATAATAACATCACAGGCGCATCATCATTTGTCATGTTCATCATCATCACACAAAATATCACAGTCCATGTCATCACATGGTTCATCACAGTAATCATCATCATCACATAAACGTCACAACATCATGTTATCACATAGTTCATCAAAGTAACCATCATAATACATCATCTCATCATAGCTCATAATAATAATAATCATTATTCGTCACGTCATCACAGCACATCATAATAATCCTCATCACACATCGTTTCATCATATAATTCATCAAACTAATCATTATCGCACGCAATGTTATCATATCTCATCATAGTAATCATCATCGTACAACATATCCTCATATTTTATCATCATAATCATCATACATCATATTATCATAATTCGTCATATTAATCATCATACGTCATATTATCATAATATTATCTCATATTCTCTCATATCATTTCATCAAATCATACTCACGGTAATCCTCATACTATCGCCTATTAATCACACAACCTCACCGTCATACTCATGTTATCATATAGCTCGTCAATTCATAGTAATTTCATCAAGTTAATTCAATCAATACATCGTAGAAATCATCTTAACATCATGTACATCTCACGCAAAACCCACCGTCATAATCACAGCAACCCATCACAGAAATCACAGAATCAAAACATCAAGACATCATTGAACCAGAACATGATTCGTTACTAAAACATATATACAACTGACTTCTCAAACATAATTAGATATAAGAATATTGGGAAAACAATTCCATTATCGTTCCTATGTTATAGCTCTGTTCATTAGCTTTCCAACGCTTCAAACGGGGGTCAAAACGGACTTACGGATCCAAAGTTACGTCCAACACAATTTCGACCGAAAACATGAACAGTCGTGACGGACAGAAAGACGCTGTTACGCTCCGGAACTGATTTTTACTCAATTATTCTTACGAATAACTCACTCAACGTACCCAAAACATCACTAAAACATTCCTAAGGTTATACGGCAATAACAACACAACTTCTATGGTTTATGAGGCTCATCTGGCAACATTTGCAACGCCTAAAACACTATTTCCTGCAATTACTCTGAGTACTTCAGAGTTACTCACATTTGAATATTCTTATTCCTATAGGGACAACATGTCACAATTTTTCCTTCAATTACACCCTACGACATTAAAATTACTTACTATCCAATATTTAATCCCTTTAGGGTCAGACATATAACAATGTAACGCTTTTGGCCACGAAGGCCTAAGGTTTCCCATAAGGTTTCCCACAATTACATATCAGACAGTCAGAAATATTGACCACTAATCCTACGGGTTTTGCCACAAAGGCCTAAGGTTTTCCACAAATTTTATGTTAATATTCAACGATACATACCATTTGGCCATCCTCTCAGAATCTTACGATTACTTCCCTATTTCCCACAATTAATTCCAAATCCCTAAACCTTACATCAACCACAAATATACCGAAAATCATACATAGAAAACTATGAAAGGTAATACTCCCCATACCTTAGTCGATTCACAGCCTTCACGATTACTCCAGGAATCTTCCGAAGCTTTTGCCTCCAATTCTCCCTCCTCAGAGCTCTGGCCTCCATTCTTTTTACGGTTAACAAATGAATCCCAATTCCCTTTAGAATTCTATTTTGTTAAATCTCACAATTTGGGTTTTTCCCATAATATCCTCACTAACTCCTCCAATCGCCCAAATTGCCCTTATTTCCCTTATTTCAATTTAATTAATAATAATACTAATAAATTAATATTATATGCTATTAATTAAATAAATACCCAAAAATGCACATTTTCTTAATAATTCACCAACCACCCGGAAATCACCGAAAACGAATATTCTTAATTAAATAATTAACTAAAATACTCCAATTAAATTTGGGGTGTTACAACTTACCATAGCCTCCATAAGAAGCGACCATGGTGGAGAATTCCAAAATTCAGACTTTGAAGAATTTTGCGAAGAGCATGGATTTTCTCATAATTTTTCCGCACCAAGTACTCCTCAACAGAACGGTGTCGTAGAACGGAAGAATAGGTTACTGGTGGAGCTTGCTAGAACAATGCTTAGCGACTCGAATCTTCCTAAATATTGCTGGGCAGAAGCGGTTAGCACGGCGTGTTTCGTAAGCAACTGTGTCAATATTCGACCAATTCTCAAGAAAACTCCGTATGAGCTGTTCAAGGGTAGGAAACCAAACATATCATTTTTCCATATATTCGGATGCAAATGTTTTGTTCTCAACAACAATAAGGACAATCTCCGTAAGTTTGATGAGAAGTCCGACGAAGGTATATTTCTTGGTTACTCTCTTTCTAGTAGAGCTTTTAGAATTTTTAATAAAAGAACTCTTACTATTGAAGAATCCATTCATGTTTCTTTTGATGAGACTAACCCCTCGAAAGAGGATAATATTATTATGGATGATGATGATGATATAGTAGGTTCTTCACAACAACAAGAAGAGACTTCAAAGAATCAAGCAATACCACAAGAAGATGTCACTCAAATCATCGAAGAACATCAAGATCTTCCGAAGGAATGGAGAACGCATAGAGATCACCCGATAGATAAAGTTATTGGTGATATTAGCCAAGGCGTTGCAACTCGACTAAATCTTAAGGATGCTTGTATCAACATGGCTTTTGTGTCTCAAATTGAACCAACCAAGATTGATGAAGCCTTAGGCGACGACCAATGGATTATAGCGATGCAAGAAGAACTCAATCAATTCGAAAGGAATCAAGTTTGGAGTCTTGTACCAAGATCGGATCATAAGCACATCATAGGAACGAGATGGGTGTTTAAGAACAAACTTGACGAGAATGGGATCATAGTTCGTAACAAAGCAAGATTGGTTGCACAAGGCTACAACCAGGAGGAAGGAATTGATTTTGATGAAACGTTCGCTCCGGTAGCAAGGTTAGAAGCAATTAGTTTATTACTTGCTTACGCTTATTCTATGAATTTTCAGTTATTCCAGATGGATGTCAAAAGCGCTTTCCTGAATGGATATATCAATGAAGAAGTCTACGTCAAACAACCTCCGGGTTTTGAAGACTTCAAGAATCCCTCGCATGTTTACAAACTGAAAAAGGCACTCTACAGACTGAAACAAGCACCAAGAGCATGGTATGACCGCCTTAGCAATTTCTTATGTGAAAAGGGATTTACAAAAGGAAAGGTTGACAAGATGTTGTTCATAAAAAGGATCAAGGGTAACACCTTATTGAGTCAAGTCTATGTCGACGACATCATCTTCGGATCAACAAACAAAGAGCTTTGCGAAGAATTTTCACTTATGATGCAAGGAGAACTCGAGATGTCCATGATGGTAAAATTGAACTATTTTCTTGGACTACAAATCAAGCAAACAAAGGATGGCTTCTTCCTCAACCAATCCAAGTATTGCAAGGAATTGTTGAAGAAATTTGATATGGATAGTTGCAAGGTGATGTCCACTCCTATGGGATCCGGAACGTACGTTGATCAAGATGAATCCGGTACTCCAATTGATATTACAAAATATCGAGGATGTAAGACCGATAGAAAAAGTACAAGCGGTACATGTCACATTCTCAGGAATGCAATAGTGTCATGGGCCTGCAAGAAGCAAGCATGTGTGGCACTCAGTACAGCCGAAGCGGAATATATTGCAGCAGGAAGCTGTTGTGCACAAATTCTGTGGCTCAAGCAACAACTCCTCGATTACGGTGTAGATCTCGGTTGCATTCCTCTTCGATGTGATAATACAAGTGCCATCAATATTACAAAGAACCCGGTCATGCATTCAAGGACAAAGCATATAGATATCTGACATCACTTCCTTCGAGATCACGTTCTAAATGGAGATGTAGATGTTACTTTCGTCGATACACACAATCAACTCGCCGACATCTTTACCAAACCACTGACGAAAGAACTGTTCTTAAAAATTCGACGAGAACTTGGAATTCTTGATGAAGGTGATATTTGATCTTTTCTCTGGTTTATGTTTGCATAATGTATGTTTTTCCAATGTTTGTGCATTCTGTTTTTAGCAATTTTCCAAAATTCGTGTATGTTAATCGACTAACCTATAGGGTTAACCGATTAACACTGATACTTTTTATTTTGGAAATTAAATTTTTTAATGTGTTAACCGATTAACCTATATGGTTAACCGATTAACACTGTTAAAATTTTCAAAAATCAGAAACGAAAAATTAATTCAAATTTTGAAAAATTAAGTGTGTTAAATGTGTTATTTATGTGTGGTTAATATTTTCTTGGACATCCAAGTCACTATCCAAAGAATTCTTCTTCTTCTTCTTTGACTACACTTTTGGACTTCCAACATTAAAACCCACTTACATAACACTCCATATATATTGCCCTCACATTACCCTCTCCTCCATCTCTCAAAACCCTAACTCATCCAAGAACTCAGAATCTCTCAAACTTCATCCATGGCATCTTCTCACAAAGGCAAGGGAAAGCTACCAGAAAATGACTCTGCATCAGATGGTGACAGCATTCCTATGGAGAAAACCAAGAAACGTCGGATGGGTTTCAAGGTTCGTGTCTGTCACATTCTACCGGTAAAGTACGTAAACCTTAAGGCTTTTCCTGCTTCATCCTTTGATTTTCCTGCTCTGCTCAAATATCAGAAGATAGATAAGTTTGTTTCTGATTCTGGAAATTGATATCATGATTTGGTTAAAGCATTTTTGAATAAGCTATCTGTATATTTGAATGCTGATGATGAGCACATTATGGAAACCACTGTTCGAGATTGCTTCTTGAAAGAGGATCTGACAGATATTGTTGCAAAGTTGAAAGTTCCATCCTCTGGCTACTTTCTCCGGAAAAGAGTTAACCACGTGGAAGGACAGTGGTCTAACTATGACAAAATGGAATATTATTATCATATCTGCATGTTTCCTAAGGAGAATGTTGTAGCAAATCAACGAACGGCTCACATGCTCTGTTATGCGAAAATCTGACGGTTTCGGACCGGATGCTACATTACATAATCTGCTATGTGCTGATTCCGAAGGATTCGAATCATGCTCAGATTAATGACCTGGAGATGCAGCTTCTTTTTGCAATAAAAAACAAGATAAGGGTAAATTGGATTTTGACAATCATGTACCATCTTCAACAACAACTTTCTCTGTCGACACGTCTTCCTTATGCAAGGCTGATTTCAAGAATTCTTGAGTTGACGAATTTGGACCTTAACAGGGAACCGTTCACCAAGATGAAACCAACAACCAATGAGATAAATGATATCACCATTGTTAAGAACACTGGTATTATCAAAGACGTTGACAACACTTATAGGTATGCAGGCGAAGGATCCGCCTCAAACCAAGCCTATCTCGTTCCTGAAGGAGGTATTACAAATGAGTTTCTCTATACTACCATGATGACCCAACATTGGGAAACTATGAACTGTCACTGAGAAACCTCCAGGGCAATTGCTTCACTTCGCAACCTTATCCTTACCACTCATCCTTCCAACCCCGGGACTGTTGAAGAAGAAGAGGCAGATGATGAAGGTAGTGAAGAGGAAGAAGCAGAAGACGTGGATATGTCCGATGAAGATGTTTAGGAAATATTTGTTTCTGTTGCTTTTATTGTTTTTCTTTCCGGATTATTGTTTATGTTGTTAAGTTGTAACCGTACACTATTTGTTGCATTTCTCTGCTTGCTGCACTTTTATCTATGTTGTTGTGCTTGATTATATGTTGTCTTGTATGCCTATATTGCTTTTGTTTGTTTTTGAAAGCTCCTTCCTTTTTGTTAATGACAAAGGGGGAGAAGAGCTTGCTGTCTAATATCTCTCTGTGCAGAATTTTTTGCCTCTGTTTAGATAGGGGGAGTTGCTGGACATAGGGGGAGAAACAAGAAGCAAGCCTAGAAAGCCTAGAACGAACATCGTCAAAAGATATCGCACAAGACGCACTTGTTTGTCATCATCAAAAAGGGGGAGAATGTAGAAGCACATCTCAATCTCAAGGTTTTGATGATGTCAACAAAGACTCAAGCTCATTCCATGATTGCAAGCAAAAAGTCAAGCTTTCAAATTGATCAAGATCTTGCACTATATACCCGTGGGGGTATATGCACTGAGATACTACTTGTACTATATACCCGTGGGGGTATATACACTAAAGATAAAACCAGAAGCATCATGTGCAAATGTTTCTACAACTTTCTAGATTTGGACTCAAGCTTCGGTATATCATTTTTTACTCCTTTAATTGATATACAATTGTTCAAATACTTATCATATTTTCATATTGCATTTGCATGGTTTTAAAATCGTTTGAATTGGTATAACACTTTTTAACTCAACCTTTTTTCTGAGTTTTAACAGTGTTAACCGATTAACCATATGGGTTAATCGGTTAACGACCTTAATTTTTAAATTCTTTGGGCCAACGTTCAAGTGTTAACTGATTAACCTATAGGGTTAACCGATTAACATTGAACGAATTTTGAAAAATTGTTGCTGTTAAAATTCAAATGTTGTTTGAATATTATACCTTTTCATGTTTTGAATCATACTCAATTATACCTTTTTGAAATGGTGTTTTGCTCATATAAATTCTGAAAATTTCAAATTGAAAAACACCTCCAATAATTTTCAAAATATTCATTGAATCAAATTCACTACTTTTCAAATATTTTCAAATATTTTCAAAAAAGTGTTCATATTGTTCATACAATTTCATATCCAGTTTTTGAACACTTGTGTTGATATTGAAGAGTGGATTTTGATCAAAAGGAGAAGATCAATCATTAGATTGATATTATCATTGTATCACTTTCTAAATTACAAAAATACAAAGTTATTTCTATTGTGACTTGTGATCCAGGATTGTTGGACACAAGGGTTAGTGTTTGCAAGAGGATTGTTCTTGCACACTAGTTGTTGATTAGTTGTTAGATTTTAGGTCTCACCAGTTGATGGTGTGATAGGTTGTACTTTCTAAAACTATAGTGGAAAGGGGAGTGGAATACCTTCAGATTGTGAAGGGAACCACTATAAATCTCCGTGTTCATTTTTATTTCTGCCTTTACTGGTTTCTTCACCAAGAACTTAAAGAAGAAAAATTCAAGAGGTTTGAAAAACCGGAAAAAGTTTCTAAAGCCTAATTCACCCCCCCTCCCCCCCTCTTAGGCATACTCTGAACTTACAGATATAGCCGCAGATAACAATCTAGTAGCCAAGGTCGAAAGGATAATGACGCGAAATGGCGTAAACTTTGGTCTCCGGAGACCAAACTAAACTTCACCATTATCAGAGTATATTTTACAATCAGACCTACCTATTAGATGGAAAGTTCCTAAGTTTACTAAGTTTTCTGGGGATACCAATGAATCCACTGTAGAACATGTGGCTAGGTATTTGATAGAGGCTGAAGAGATTTTGAATAATGAAAATCTTAGGATAGAATATTTCCCAAGCTCTCTTACCAAAAATGCTTTTACATGGTTCTGCCACCAAATTCAATCCATAACTGGACTCAGTTAGAAAGATTGTTCCATGAACAGTTTTATATGGGATAAACCAAGATTGGCCTGAAGAAATTGGCTAGTATCAAATGAAAGTTTACTGAGCCAATAGACGATTATTTAAATAGATTTCGTTTACTTAAAGCCAGGTGTTTTACACAAGTTCCAGAGCACGAATTGGTCGAAATGGACGCTGGAGGTCTTGACTATTCTATTAGGAAGAAACTAGATACCCAGTACTTAAGAGATATGGCCCAACTGGATGATAGCGTTCGACAATTAGAACGTTTGAAGGAGGAAAAGGCCAGAGCAAATAAAAACAAGAGGGTGGCCTATGTAGAATTTAATGAAGACAATGAGGGACAATATAATGAGCCTTCGAACTTCGACGAAAGTGAGATCGATCTTGCTGACTTAAAGCAAGGCCCCCTTATTCCTGTAAGGTCTTAGCCTCCTCAAACAGGAAAAATTCACTCGAACCAGACAAGAATGATAGGTTCCCTAAGAAAATTTACACCTTCGAAATCACCATGTGTGATGAAATCTTTGACTTGTTAGTTAAGGATGGTTAAATCATAGAGCCTCTCGGTGCTAAAATGCCTCCTTTAGAGCAAAGGAAGAAAATAGGTTTTTGTAAGTATCATAACTTTTTGGGTCATAAAACATCTCAATATTTTCTTTTCAGGGATCTTGTTCAAAATACCATCAAGGATGGGAGACTAAGGTTTGGAGAGAAAGTGAAGACTCAGATGAAAATCGATGTTGACCCTTTACAAGTGGCTGATGCTCATTTCACTGAACCAGTTGTTGTCAACATTATCGAAGTCACTACCGACTTTGTCAATGATGTTGTCATGGTTAAGATCATTGAGGATCTTGACGAGAAGGTTATGAAAGATTTCATATGTGAGGTTACTGATGGCCTCACCAAAGGAACCGTCAAAGGTGGTAACAATGAAACTGCTGATGGTTTCGATACTATAGGAATCATTGAGGATTCCAATCTGGTGATGGTAATGAAAGAGACCGCTGATGGTTTTGTATGGATGGATAAGGTTGTTTATGGCCTTACAATGGAATTTCAAAATCTGGATATTACTAAGGATGTTGCTATGGATATTAACATGTTCGAACTTTCACAAGAAACTTCGATGGAAACTGACGAAGAGCGATGTCAAGAGGAATATAACAAAATAGCTTTCCCAAAGGAAGAAGAAAGTCTGATCAATTTCCTGCATAGGTGTCAGAAGAAAAAGTCGGAGGTTATGCTATTTCCAAGGTGTAGCGCCGTGTTCGACAAAAAAGTGGCCCAAAACATGGAGGGAGTTCGATTGGCGAAGGCCAGAAGAAACTGGAAAGACTTTAATAGCCACCAAGTTTTCGACAAGAAATGGCCATACAGGGGGGATGATCAAGTGAAACAAAGATTTCCAGGTGCCAAATCTACCACTTTCAAACCAACTGCAGAGGCTTCTAGAGGAAAGTGGCCAAATCCAGTCGAAGACAAAGAGCGAGGCCAACAAAAGTGGCAGAACTTCGAGGTCAATAAGGGTTTATCAATTGAGTACCGTAGGGAATTCCAGACCTCCAGAAGTCAGCTTATATCTCTGAGAACTACAAAGGCAAACATCCAATGACCAAATCTCAATGGAGAAGGGAACAAAGGATAAGGAGGTAGAAAAGGAGGCAAAAAGCTGAATCAAGCACCAATGTACCTGTTGAAAGGGGTGAGAAAAGGGAATTGAAACCCATCAAAAAGAAGCCTATAGAGAGAAAGGTATTTCCCACTCAAGAAGACAAGGCTAAAAATGAGCATGATCATTAGGTCGCTGAAGACGAGATGCTCACGGTTGACTTCGATACAAATTTAGAAGCATTTTTGGACATCATGGTTAATGTGGTATATGTGCTGCCAAGGGAGTTCAACCAAGTTACTGAGGTCGAAGAGCTGGAGGATAATACCGACATAGAGATGGCCAATCACATGCCAGATTGTTATTATGTTATTAACGGTTGCGTGGAAGAATAAAACGTGTTCTTCAAGAGACCGGGCGAGGCTATAAAAAGTCACTTAAAGCCTCTCTTCATTACAGGAAAAATCGAAGATGTACCAGTCAATAAGATCTTGATGGATTGCGGCGCAATAATAAACCTGATGCCACATTTCATGCTAAAGAAGATAGGAAAGTTCAACACGGACACGAAGCCTCACAATATGGTGTTATCCAATTATGAAGGAAAAATTGGCACTACAATAAGGGTGATTCAAGTCGATTTGATGGTAGGGACCATTACTAGACCAACCATGTTTATGGTTGCGGAGACTAAGGCTAACTACAATTTATTGTTAAGGTGTGAATGGATTTACGGCATAGGAGTCGTACCATCATCAATGCATCAGAAAATTACCATCTGGAGAATGGGTGGTATTATGGAAAATATTGAAGTCGATCAAAGCTATTTTTGTGGCTTCAATTAATCATGTCGATAAATGCAGTTTCGACAAAAAAAATTGGCTAATATTGCTCCTTGCAATCCAGTCAGTTTCACATTTACTCCAGATGACAATGCGTATTGCTCCTTTGTATTTACACCCCACTAATGGTTTTCAGTAGGACCGAGAAGTTGTCGGCGAAGACGACCTTGCATATATAGGGACATCTGGAATTGACCCAACAGGTTGGGGGAGCGAGTTTGGTGATGATGACTGAGTTGCCAACACTCAAAATAATTTTGGCTTAGATAGCCGAAAATAAATTAAAAGCGACTTTGGAGGCCGAAGTAAAATTCATGGCGGTCGAAGCCAAGAAGGAGTCATATCAAGAAAGTATTGGTAAAGACTTCGACCCAGAACCACCTGATAAGGTTCGGGTTGAAGTACAAGGCCAGAGGCTCGACGCCATTTATGATGACGAGCCTTTGAGATTCGACAAAGATCCGCTAGTAACCAACATCAAAATGCTAGCGCAAGATCCATTGAAGGGATCAACTTGGGAGATGGGCCCACGAAAAAGCCAACGTATATCAGTGCCAATATCAACTCTCAACTCAAAGTCAAAGTGATCCAATTGATAAAGGAATTCAAAGAATGTTTTGCATGAGATTATGACGAGATGCCTGGTTTGAACAGAGAGCTGGCTGAATTAAAATTGCCAATCAAGCCTGGGAAGAAGCCCATTAAGCAGAATCCAAGGCCGTTTGCACTTGAGATTCTCTCGAAAATTAAAGAGGAGGTCGAAAGACTTCTGCGATGCAAATTCACCTGTACGGCCATATATGTCGAATGGCTTTCAAATATTGTGCCAGTTATTAAAAAAATGGTACTTTGAGGGTTTGCATAGATTTTAGAGATTTAAATGACGCAACCCTAAAGGATGAGTATTCGATGCCTGTGGCAGAAATGCTAATCGATTCTGCCGTGGGACACAAATACCTTAGTATGCTCGATGGTTATTCAGGATATATTCAAATATTCATTACTGAAGAGGATGTTCCAAAAACAGTTGTCGCGGTGAGAATCAGATATCAAGCTATTGAATTAACTTGAATCACAAATCATAAAATATCACCACCGATCTTTAATTTATCTGAGGAAAGGGGAAAAGAAAGAATAACCCAAAAATAAAATACAAATCAAAAAGCAAGGCCTAAAGCTAAGCAAAGAGAGATCAAAGATACATGAGTTGGTTATACTAAGGGAAGGTACTAGCACCCTAAGCATCTGTAGTGCTCTATAGGAACCTCTTGAAATATTTGTGTTTTGGCTAAAATTGATTGCTAAAGGTAAGGATGGGCAAAGTAAAGAGAAAAGTTGAAAAAAGAAAAAGGTAGAAAAAATAAAAAGGTAGCTCGCTAGGATCTCGCAATCCTATGGCTATGTATCCTGTATAGGAAGTCAGAGCAATCGTAGTTCAGAACTACAATGTAAAAGGGAAAATGGTGAAAAAAGAAAAGGTTGCTTGCCAAGGATTGGAGCCTTGTGCTTACGTATTCTCAAAAAGAACCTTGAGAAATCAAATCGTCTGTAGTTCGTGGAACTATGAGTTGTCAGGTTCTAAGAACCAAGAACAACAAAAACAAATAAAGAATAGACGAGGGACATGCACAATGACGATAAGTAAACATACAGTCTCTTCCCTTGGATTAAGTTAACAAGGATTAAAGACAACAACAAATACATGGAAAAGTATCATGTAAATGGTATCAAATAAAAGCACAGACACAGTACACGGGAAAGTGTCATGTATGGTCAGACAGATAAGATAACACAAAATACGGATGGAAAAACATCACAGTAATCAGGCAGTAAAAAGTCAACTGAAATACACGAAAAAATATCATGTAATCAATAGACAAAGATACACACAAAGTGCACATGAAAAAATATCACAGTAATTAGACAATGAAAAGTCTAAAGAAATACACAGAAAAACATCATGTAAAGATTAATTAAGGAAAAGGTCCAAAACATGAGAGCGAGCAAGTCACAGGATAAAATCAGACAACAAAGAATCATTAATCAATTTAAATATTAATATTTAATAAAATTAATTAATAATTTAATTAATCAATATTAAATAAAAATATTTAAATCAATTATTAATTAAAATAATATTTACATCTTTAATATTACAAAACTTAATGAAAATAAAAAAAAAATATTTTTGGTATTTTCAAATACTGTTCAAATTAAAAACTAAGTTAAAATGAATCACATATATTAATAAAACAATCTAAATCCATACGATTTTAACTAGACCGAAACATATTGATTATAATTAACATAAATAAAAAGGTAATATCATGCTAAAGTATTATATAAGTAAAAAATAGAGGAATTTACAAGTTCTAGCAAGCTTAAACATTAAACAAGTTCTAACAAAATAAGTAATATCAAACAAAATAGAGGTATTTACAAGTTCATGCTAACGGTAATATCAAACTTAAACATTAAACAAGTTCTAGCAAAATAAATTAAGTAAAAAAAAAGATAAACACTCTAGGTATTTACATAACATGAAGGACCATTTAACCAAGTATTTATTTTAATATAATGAACAAATAACTAAAATAGATTTAATTTTATTAACTAATAATAATTGTTTTTTGGTATTTCTAATGTACAAATAATAAAATATTAAAGAAAGTGATTAAAGGGTCTCTTGGTTTATGTTAAAAAAGATCTTTAAGAAGAAGAAAAAAACAATAGTGTTGAATAAATTAGAACAAGAAGAAACATTATTCTAAAAGCTACATCATATAACCATTAATATAAATGCAAGTGAAATATCTACTTACAATAACACATTTTTCTTTCAGCAAGGGGAAGGCGCATCACTTATTGTAAAAGAATATGACAACAACAAACTCAACGTTGAAACAAAAAACAGAGCATGTCTTTCACTCAAATCGAAACTCACTGCTCACCTTTCTCATGCGAAATCGAGAGCACGTCGGTCAAACAAAAATAGATCAAATACACAAGGTGAGAACAATACCTCAGTTTGAATGGTCCTGAATACGTGTGAGGTGTTGTGCAACTCGTGTGGTGGCGGTCGAAGCTGACGGTGTTGTCACGGATGGGTAGCAGTGAGTTCAAGAATGGTTGTTTTGATGTAACAACCCCATTGTTTGTGAGCTTTTGGAGGGATATTTAAAGTAGTCTTGTAGGTGCCTTCATGGAGGTTATGAATTTTTTGGAGGGAGAAGAAAGAGATACAAGTTGGAAGGATAGTGTTTTATTATGGAAAGGAAAGGTTTGTAGTTTGAACGAGTGGTCGCTGGATGTTTCGCAAAATGGATTGTATCTTTTTCCGGTTGAAAGAGATGAAATGAGGAAGGTGGGATGGTGATGGTATGATTTGCAGGTTCTTGTCCTTTAAATGAGGAGGGAGTATTATGTGAGAGGAGTGAAGATGGATATGTGTGTGGTTTATGTGGGTTATCAGAGAAAAAATAAAAAATGGTCAAGAATGAGCTAGTGTCTTTTTAGGTGGGTAACTTGTTAGGTGGGTAACTTGTGGAGGGAGTGAAGCACTTTTGTACTATTACCATAAAATTGGTAAAAAAAAATCTTTTATATATACTATAAAATCATAGACTATAGACACCTATCTACCAATTAAAAATAAAATTAAAGTTGATATTAAAGTTAAGTATAAAATAAAAAAATAAAAAAAATATTAACTATTTAAAATAAAATTAAAAAAAAATTGATTAATTAATAAACATATATTAATTAAAAATTGGAATAAAGAACCGTAAAAAAATAAATAATTGAACTGGTATCGAAGTGCTTAAAAAAATAAAATGAATACACCAAAATGATCGGCGTAAAAATACAGTGTTTGGTCAAATTTAAAAATAAATTTTACCCACTAAAAAGACTTAAACTATCCAAAAATGCGACCGAAAAGTGGTCGAAAAATTTAAATGAGCACGCTAGGTTAAACTACGTGAAACGTAGATTAATATCAATGACGTTTGCAGGCTCGATTTTAAAATTTTTCGTCCACTGATTTTACGCACAGTTAACTTTTAGTTTAACCGATTCGGTTGTAATTTCAACAAGTTTACTCCAACTAATAAATTGGATATTATGCAAGATGACAAGTGTTATGCAGATGATCCAAAATGACATGGGATCCTAGAGTCAAAAATTAGGGTATGATAACAACATTTCGATGTCCTAGAGCATTAGACACTTATCAATGGGTGGTAATGCCTTCGACTTGAAAAATGCTGGGACGACATACCAAAGGGAAATGAATTCGATTTTTCATGATTTCATTTAGACTTTTATGCATATTTATATTGATGATATTGTTGTAAAGTCAATTTCTGGGAAAAGTCACATAAACCATGTCATACCCCAAATTTTATCCTCAGATTCTTTGATCTTGTGCATATCATTCTAGGTCAATCATGTTGCATAACTAACCAATTTATCAGCTTTGTTTGCTTTGTTTATTTTATGAATCAGGGATTGACTTCAGGAACTTCAAAGGTGTTTGAATTAGGGTTGGACAAGAGGTTTTCTTTTGAGTTAGAGTTCCATTGTTCAGAGGTTATTCTTTTTGGTTATGTGGCCACAAGGAGTCATTTGTTTAAGGTTTCATCAGTGGTTTGATTTGAAAGACTTTGAATCTTGATTTTGGTTCTTCTCAAGTCTTTATGTCATTATGCACTCAGGGCGAAGATTAAGGTTTCTCACCTTTTGGATTTAAGTCAGGCAACTGTCGTTCAACCGGGTTTTCACCGAGGCTAGTGGGTTAAGCATGTGTGCACAGTAGGGTGTTAGTTGGATGTGATCTGATTTTGGCCAAGTTGCAAAATCATTAGAGGTCAGAGCAGTTGATTGTGCAAGTTTTGATTCTGTGGTTCTTGTATGTGATCTAAACTTCACCAGAGTTATTGTCCAGTCGAGATTATTTCAATTTGGATTCAAGTTTGTGTTGTTCAGGATTTGTGGCGGTCAAGTGCATTTGTGAAATGGTTAAGTGTTGTGGATGAGACGTTACCCAATCCATATCCATTTTCCTAACCCTTTTTCTAAGCCATTTTGTTCCTTTTAAACCATTGATCCATCTCACTATCCATTTACCTATATCCATTCCCAAACCACTCTCTTAATCCACTTCATTCGTATTCCAATCCAATTCATCTGATAGTTTGTTTCATTGTTAAACCAAAAAACCCATCCTTATCTCATTTGAATTCACTTTCTATTTTATTTTTCAGAGTCCATTCATCAACAACTTCTTCTCATTATTTTTTTTTATCTTTTATCCATCCATATTTGTGTTAGCCATTTTAATCCATTTATACAAATCCATTTCCACCATAAATTCACAAAAATCCATTTTTAATTTATTCCATTATCCATCTTAATCCAATTTCATTATCCATTTTTAATCCACTTCTTTTTTTGTCCATTCGAATATCGATATTTTCATATCTATTTCATAGTTATCCAATTCAAATTATTCATTTTTATCTTCCAAAGCCCAAGTCACTAGTCCATTTAACAAAAATCATAAGGTCCATCATTAATCTCATTACAACAAAAATTCCAAAAAGAGAGTATGATTCTTCATTCCACAATAGCTTTGACCGTACAATAAATATTGCCAAAGTATATGTTATAATCTGCAAATGGTCCCATGCTATAACTTGCTGCAAAAAGTAGGGGCTTCAGTGAAGAAAAATATTTTTGAAAGTTATCACAAGACTCTAAACGAATCCTGGTACAACTTTGAATACAAGCCTACAGTATGCTAAGAAAAACAACTTTGCACCCACAAGCATCCAAGATTTTGCTTCAATACAATAATAGCTGCACTGCTCCCAAGTTTCCAGCAAATCTGTCAAAACCAGAAAAATTCTGCAACCCGTACCCACTGCACCACGGCCACTATGCTCCAAAACCAGCTTCCAAACTTCCACAGAACAACACAGTTCAATGGTACACTGCTGCTCACATTTGGTACTTCTGCAAAACTCCAAACGTATTGCTACTTCTGCATCAACTTTACACCAAATTGCAAAAGGACATGCAGCATAGGACAAGCAAAAGCTAGCTAAAGTTGTGCTGCAAGTACTCAATGCAGACTGTCCAAAATCCTGGTTGTGTTAAAACCTGCAAACATTCATAGAACTGTCAACAACATGCCTCACTCCAAGCCAAAAGTGACAAAACTAATAGATTGGCCCAAACTGTAAACCTATGTTCCAAGAGCCGTGAGTTGTGTTTCAAAAACAATTCCACTCCAGACAATAAAGACAGAAATCCAACCAGAGCCATTAGTTCAAAACAATTTCGTCCACAAGTCCTAACCATCTCCTACTCAATTCAAAATCAATAAGTCCAAAAGCCAAAATCCATTCACGCGAACTTTTTCCTATCCTGTATCATGCAAATATTGTAAAGAAAAACACAAACATCATTGAGGTAAAAAAGGAGGAAGTCTGAAGGGAAGATAAAGACCACACAAGCCAATTTGAACAGAACAGCCAATGCATCAGATAATTTTAAAAGTGCAATAGAAATATCATAGAAATTAGACATTGCCAGGCAGTTACAGTGGTACAGAATTCATAAAAGGGAAAGTTCAGTATATCAGAGTTTAATCAGAAAAAACCTTAACATGAAATTGGAAGAAGACAAACTAGTCATAGTACATACTCAAAGCACATCAATCAAGGATTGGACGTGGAGGACTAAGTTTGATGATTCAAAAGGAAATAAAAGGAGAGGAAAAGGGGGGGGGGGGGGGGGGACAACAAGAATTTTTGAACACAAAACTCACCTCTATTTTACGGCAGCTAAACCTTCAATCGTAAAAACTGGCTTTTGAATAAAACCATTCCTCAATCTTCCACTCTGCACTTTCAATCTTCATCTTAAAAAAAAACTCCCTTCAACAATTTTCTAGCTCCCTTAAAATGCTCACTGATACAACTTTCTTCCCCATCGCCATAACCTGGTGTCCATAACTCACAGAAAAAACCTTCAAATGACTTTCATCATCACTTCTTCATAACCTTGATAAAAGTTCTGCTGCATAGAGGAAATGACACCACAGTTTCGAATCTCTCCCTCACCATAAGCAACTGAAAACTCATCTTCAAAAAAGGGGGAATACCTTGGCTCTTCATTTTTTAACCTTAACCCACCTCCTGTCAAGAACCACATTTTCTCCACCAACGACCTTACAAACTCACAATATCACACCTTTAATCTTCCTATTGAGATCATCTTCTTCACTCATCCTCACAAATTGTAAACTATTCATGTCGCCACACCATAACCACCTTTAAAAAGCTTCAACAACAATTGGCAAACATTGTGCACTCTGAAGATTCACAGCAATAACTTCAAATCAAATAATAACATAAACCTTTTTCATCTTCTTCAATAAAAACATGTGCAAAACCAAAATTTGCCAACCTTCACAAATTAATAACAACAGCTTCGATCCCTACACCACCACACTTCCATCTTCTCTTTAACTTTGAGTGAATCCCTAAAATCACACAGCCACCTCCTTCAAAAGAACCCGCCTCGTTTTTTTATATCCACCATCAAACTCAACCTTTAAAATCTTTAGTTGCTTCCAACCTTACAAACCTTAATCACCGAGACCTCCTAAAATCCATCCAACTCCACACAAATTTCACCGTTTACGACACCCTCACCTCCGAGTAACAACAACAACTTGATAACACAGAATCACGAAGAAGAACTCAAGAAGAAGCATAAGAGGGGAAAGGAAAATAGTACAATTGTAGCTCACTGATAGTTCAACATCGACATCGTCATCGCACAGGTATGTGAACCTCCCTTCTAATCTCATGTTTATGACATTAATGATGTGACCTAGGTGATCCTTGGTTGATTCGTTGTTGTTTATTTTGTACATTCTTGTTTCGATTACGATAAGTGGATTTGAGCGAGATTCAGAGTAAGTTGAGTAAGGGTAACATTGAGGAAGTCTAAGAAGAAAAACTGTTGTGGTGATCAAAATAGGTGAGGAGAGAGATCAACTGAGAAGGATCCTCAGAGAGGAGAGGCACGGCCGCGTTTGGGTCAAGAGAGTGAAGAGATGGAAGTGAGTGTAAGATGTGTAAAAACAGAGGTTAAAGTGTGAGGGTTTTAGTCGTGTTTCTGCTTCGTTGTGAGCGTAGCTTTCCTTTAGTGCATTTATGTCCAGGTTCTCAACCTGTTAGTGGGCCTTAAAAGCCCAGTGTTCTTTCCACACACCACCCCATAACGCCACCTATGTCCCTCCTGATTGTTTTTTTGTTCTAAATTTTGTTAAATAATTTCTTTGTTTTAATTTTGAATTTTGTTATTAGTTTCGTTGTAAAAAATCTTTGTTAATTATTTTCTTTTAAAATTTTGTTAATTATTTTTAGTTAATTATTTTGTTAATCGTATTTTGATAATGGTTAGTTCTAATTAGTAATTTTGTTTCGGGAATATACTTTCTTGTTTTTATTTTGTTTTGTTAAAATACTAACCCTTTTGCTCTCGTATTTATTTGTCTGTACCATTCCTAAGGAAAGGAGTTCCCTCTATTGACTTGTAAGTCATGTTGGATAGTTTTGTCTATCTTTCCCCCGAGACCTTGTGAGAGTCTTGTCTGTTGTAACCTAACTTAGAATTAGAGAGTTGGTTAACTCTATGTAAGTATCATGGTTATGAATACTTACTCCTCTTTGGAACCTTGATCGTTATCAAGAGTTCCTCATCCCTAAGTAAGCCGAACTACGGTGGCTCTGATTCCCCTTTCCTAGTTAGGATACGTAGGCACAAGATGCGATATCTTGTCGAGCCCTCTAACCACTAACAACTAACTTTCATCTCCCTCCTCTTGGTCTCGTTAGAACCAATTGGTCTTGCAGCTTAGATTTAGGTGAGTTAGTAAACTCTGTGTGAGTACCATGGTTATGGATATTCACTTTCCCCTTTGACCTTTTTAGAGTCAATCCTTGGTTAGTTTTTCAACTTAGACTTAGGGAGTTCGTTAACTCCATGTAAGTACCATGGTTATGGGTACTTCCTCCTCTTTGGAACCTTGATCGTTATCAAGAGTTCCTCATCCCTAGTTAAGTGAACTACAGTTGCTCTGATTCCATCCTAGTTAGGATACGTAGGCACGAGATGCGACGTTTTGGCGAGCATACTTAGTGTATATACCCCTAGGTCTTTACCTTAACACTTTTCCGTTAGCAAGCAGATTTAGCATAACACAAATACTAACAAGAGGTTCCTGTAGAGTACTACAGATGCTTAGGATGCTAACACCTTCCCTAGGTATAACCAACCCCCGAACCTTAGATCTCTTAGCTTCGTTGTTACGTAGCATAATTAGGGTTTTCTTCGATCTTTACCCTTTCCTTTGGATAAATTAAAGCTCGGTGGTGAACTTCATGTTTTGTGATTCAAGTTAATTAATAACTTGATATTTGATTCTCACCGCAACAGAAATGGCAACTTCACTGGGGAAGCCTACCCTAATATGGTTAAGCCCACCTTGTTTGTATTTGTGTTATTTTATATGTTTGCTTGCTTGTATATCGGTATTTTTGTGAATATCTGTATATGCCTGTTGTGCTTGGGTTTTTCTGTTTGCAGGGTTGTTACCTTGAGTGGTAAGGAAGTCCTATACCCGGACTTGAGTGCACTTATGATAGGATGGTGGTATATTCAAGAAGGCTTATAGGGAGTTGATTCCCGACCAAACTGACTTGAGAAACCACCGCTCAGTGGAGGCCCTCTTGAGAGTAGTTTTGTTGAACGAGTATTCGTGAAAACATTACTACTTTTGACCTAGGAGCCCATGACACTGAGGACCTTTAGATTACATCTTTACCCCACTTTGTCCTTGTTAGGACGTAGCGCGATGACTATGAGGGAGTAGTCTCGAAGTAGTTGGTATGCGATGCTACACTTGGACGAGACTCTCTTGAGAATATTATCGACTACCGAGTGATTTGGGAAATTGATAATATCCGAAAGATGGGCTGTTGACTCTGGGAACCTCTTAGAACCCTGATCTGCATATTTGAGAACCTTTAGTACACACCTTTTGGGATGGGTAGACCATGGCGCCACGTTCGTGATCTTTAAACTTAGGCCCTTGTCTATTTGCTTGTACATATATGTATATATGTAAATATGTGTATACCTGTGTTTGTGCATCCATCTATGCATTCCTGCATCCATGAGTAGCCCTTTGGTTTCAAGGAATTCAAACAATTATTCCTTTGTAAAAAATCAATTGAGATCATGGATTTTAAAGCGAAACTTTTTCCCAAAATGTTTGCGACTTCCTTTTGAGCTCCTTGAAACCATTTGGTTTGCATTCGCATTACATGCGCATGTTGTCACATTTGCATTCCTCGGTTTTGAGTCTCATCTATCCTTTGTCCATAACCCAGTTGACTTCCCGAAGCCAACATTGGACTTGAAGTAGATTTTTAAAGATCATGAATTCAGAAGAGCAGAACCAGTTTGTGACCAAAGCGGATTTTGAATTATTGAAAAGTCAGTTGAATCAAATTTTGGAAACTATGACAACCTTGGGAAAGAAAGATGACCATGTCCAGAGGAATTCTGTGAATAATGTTGCTCAAGATCAGCCTGTGCAAACTCCTGTTGGGAATCAGATTATACAAGAACATACCATTGTCCGAGATGGACATTCCTCTTCTCTTGATGATACCGACTATCGGACTTTTGCATTTCCGGTGCCAGATTCTCAAGAGGTAATCCCTGTGATGGAGCCCAAGGACCCCCAATACGTTGAGATTATGGATAAGTGTCGTGCGTTGGAAAAGAAACTTGATATCATTAAGGGTCGTGACTCTGCTGATTTGAATGCTTTGAACATGTGTTTGGTACCCGAACTTGTGATGCCACCTAAGTTCAAGACACCAAAGTTTGAAAAGTACAAAGGAGATAGTTGTCCGAAGCAGCATTTGGTGATGTATTGCAGAAGAATGACATCACATATCCGCAATGACAAGCTCATGATCCACTGTTTCCAAGACAGTTTGAGTGGGGTATCGCTAAATTGGTATATGCAGCTAGAGGGCAACAATATTCAATCGTGGTCAAATATGGCTAGTGCCTTTGTGAAGCAATACAACTACAATCTTGACTTTACTCCTAGTTGTTTGCATTTGCTAGATTTATCTCAAGAAGACAATGAATCCTTCAGAAGATATGCTCAAAGATGGAGAGAAATAGCTGCTCGTGTCCAACCACCACTTTTGGATAAGGAATTAGTTGATTGGTTTGTGGATACTTTGCAAGGTCCATACCGAGAGAAGTTGTTTAGCATTGTGACTTCTAATTTCTCAGATTTGGTAATGGCTGGAGAGCGCATCGAGAATGGCCTCAAGAGCGGAAAAATCCAAGACATCTCGAACATTCCAGCTAATGAGAGTGAATCAATTGTCAGTTCTCAAGAAGGATTGGAGGAAGAAAGTAATTCTGTCCAGGAATCCCTGATATTTCAATCTTAGCACTCATTTGTCTCAACTATTTGGAGCCAACAATCTTTTGGTCTCCACGCCAGACACCATCATTTCACCAAAGGCAATATTTTCCTCCAAATCAAAGATTTCCTCAGTATCAACGGTCATATCGCCATTAGCCGCGTCAACATGCCAGACAAAGGCCAAGGAAGCAAAAAAGGCATTTCACTCTGCTACCAATGTCCTACACCCAGATTTTTCCAGAATTGATCCAAAGTGGATTAATAGTGCCAAAGGAGATAGATCCAATGATCCCTCCGCACCTGCCGGGTTTTGATGCCGATGCCCGATGTGACTACCATGCTGGGGCACATGGGCATTCAACTGAAGACTGTAAGGTGCTCAGGAGCAAGGTTCAGAATTTGCTTGAGTCCGAGATGATCTCATTCACTTCTCAAGGCATTCAAATCAACAATCCTTCATTGGTCCAAGAGGATTCACCTGTCTATGTTATGGAAGATATCACTGAGATTGGATGTGAAGATGCTTCTCTGACTGATCTCGACAATCAACCCTGAAGATAGTTATCTCAGTTGGAAAATCAAGGAAAGAAAGTTCAGTTCCCCGAAGCTGGCAATTTTTGGCTATTTCAGCATTTGTTGTTGTATTTTCTTTCCATTTTGATTTTAAGTTTTGCTTGTAAGTTGTTTGTTTTTTGAATTGGCAGGATTAATTAAATGTTTATGCATCTTTTGATTAAGTCCATTTGTATTCACTCTTTCTCATTTTCTTTTATTG
This sequence comes from Lathyrus sativus, assembly GCA_963859935.3. Lineage (NCBI taxonomy): Eukaryota > Viridiplantae > Streptophyta > Magnoliopsida > Fabales > Fabaceae > Lathyrus > Lathyrus sativus. The sequence continues at coordinate 546,033,131 of OZ012740.1, read as the reverse complement.
TTATAAAAAGAAAAATAATTTATTTCTTTTCCATCCACTTATCAAACTGTTGTTTAAGCAAAGATTAGGGAGGATGACGAAAACGTTATATACATAATTGTTGTTGGTATGCTTTCAATTAAGACTTTGCCGATGATGTAAGGCATTGTTTCAAATTCCAAACACTAGAGAAATAAGGAAGATAATCCCTCGTTAACCCCTTCGAGCCTCGAAGTAGGACTTTTCTTTCCTTACAAAAACCCGTAATCTCAAACCTGGGGTGGGTAGTTCTCAGTTAACTTAGCATTATGTGCATTCAAGACACCTTTCATATGAAGGCTGTGCTCTCGGGTTTTCCTTCACATACACCGAGCAAGTGCCGAAGATGTCTTTCGAGCCTAAGGGCTGATGGTGGTTCACCATAATCATTAAACTAGGTAGTCACCTTCTTCCCAAAAAAAAAATCAAAAGAAAAAACCCGCTAAGTCAAAACCTATGAAGGAGGCTTAAGCAAGATTGGGGTATCCTGCTGACTGTATATTCAAAAGAAACAGTTCAGACAAAAGTCAGGGATAATAAAAAGAGGAAATCCTTAAAGCTTTAACTATGAAAGTCCTCAAAAAGCAAAAAAACAACCGAGTGTTGTAAGGGAGTAGTGACTACCCTAGGTTTTTGAACCGTCAACGACTATCATCAGGCCTAGCCTGTAGGAACCTGAGTGCATGAACTAAGTTAACTGAATGTAGGATTTGAAGTTCATTATGGAGATTGGGTGGGAGCAAATAAACTTTGAGCCTTTATCCTTTGTTTCATGAACCATGAACCAAGCCACGTTACAACCTTTAAAAGACCTAATTGAGACAAGGTTGTTTTGAAAGCATACTACATCAAGGTTGGATGACCTGACTCCTATTGATCTTTGATTTTTGTTGATCACTTCACCTGTCATTCTGTAAATGACAGGATCCACTTTGTCTTTGATCTTTGAATCACTCCGCTGTTTGTTTTATCAATAAATTCTATTTTCAAAATCTTGCATAAATGTTGCATTGAAACTGCCAATTTTAGAGAACAATGTTGTTTACAAGGCAACCATATATCAAAGGAATCCCAACAAATGCTGCCAGCTAGAGAATTTGACTTGGTAAAAGAAGCTCATTCTGGGGCAACCAATTGGGAGGGTTTGTTAATCAACTACTCCATATTCGGCTAATCATGGGCAGTCAGGTCGAGATTCGACAGATCTCTCAAGGACCAGTTAATCAGAAGCAATCAGGTCGAGATTAGATAAATCTCTCGAATGCAGTCATTCTGAGCAATTCTTTTCTAGTCACTAGTTAGCAGGGGCAAATTTGTTTCCTAGTAATTACCCCCAAAATCTGATGGATAAGTTTGAGGACTTTGTGGTGCAAGTACAGTTAAATTGTTAAACTGGGGCAGTTACGTCGAGATTCGTGAATCTCTCCAAGAGTTTGAAGATATTGAAGCATATTGTATGTCAATTCTTCTGTAAAATCCTCTTGATGTTTTCTTCTCAATAGACCATGTAATCTGGGGTAGAGTAAATTTGAGGTTTATTTGTTTCAAGGGTCGCTGCTCATTGTGATGATCGTGATGCAAGCTAGAGTGCAAAAGTACTTTGTTCTTGTGACATCTTCTGCCAACTCCCCAGTAAGTTGTTACTTCACTTGATCTTGGCAAGTTTCCACAAATCTTCCTTTTCCGACAGAGAAATCAAGCTCATGATGATAATCCGAGTGAAGTCATGATGTTGTATCTTGAGTGGAATACTTTTTTCCCCATAGAAGGTTGTGAAGTAGAGTTGTTTGTTTCTATATGTTCATCCTTAGTGATGTTCCCAATCTGGTGAGGTTGGTTGGGTATCCTTGTCGAGATGTTTACTTCATCTCCGGTTTCGTTTCCCTTTGTCTGTTTTGTCAGCATAAGCATAAGCATGGCATACAAGCATTTCGGCATATGCATAGCATTGGTGCATTGTTGCTACCATTCTGGTATTTACCTGCGTTGGTCATTTTGGCATTTATCTCCCCAAGTGACTGGGTTTGTCTCTTCTTTCCAATAGAGTTGTCAGCCCTTAGGCCTAAAGTGCTTATCATTTCCCAAATTCCCCATAGAGCTTGATCCTCGTGGATGATGGTTGGTTTAGTTATCTTTTCCATGTTTGGATAAGATAAACCCCATTTGAGTTCACTCCTCAATGGTTGGAGTCTTGTTTGACCATTTCTTTCTAGCTCGTTCCTAGATTGAACTCTGATTCCTAGCAAGTGTGGTTATTAAACCTGATTAGGTCACTGAACCTAATTTGAGCGTGCATTTATTGTGCACTATATTCCCAGGAAGAATCTTTTACAGACCCTCATTGAAGACATAATCTTTCTCCAACAGTGTTGTGGTAACAACGTTTCCTTGAAACTTATACCCAAACTATAGGTGGCAATCTCTCTTGAGAAGCTTATCCGTCCTTGGAGTTATTCAACCTTTTGTGGTTACAATTGGTGTTATCCTCTATCAGTCACTTGTCATTAACCCTTTTGATGACGATTTTCAAATGTATTTTTGTCCATTAACTCTTTTGATGAGATTCCTATTTGAGGTGTTATTCCTGTCAATCTTTTGACGTTGTGATCTGAGTTTAGGTTGTGTACCTTCGGATATCTTTTGGTGTTTTGTTCTTCCTGTCAATCTTTTGACGACGTGATCCGAGTTCAGGTTGTGTACCTTCGGACATCTTTTGGTGATTTGGTCTTTCTGTCAATCTTTTGACAATATGATCCGAGTTCGGGTTGCATACCCTCGGTTATCTTTTAATGATTTTGTTCTTTCTGTCAATCTTTTGACGATGTGATCCGAGTTCAGGTTGTGTACCTTCGGATATCTTTTGGTGATTTGGTCTTTCTGTCAATCTTTTGACGATGTGATCCGAGTTCGGGTTGCGTACCCTCGGTTATCTTTTAATGATTTTGTTCTTCCTGTCAATCTTTTGACGACGTGATCCGAGTTCAAGTTGTGTAACTTCGGATATCTTTTGGTGATTTGGTCTTTCTGTCAATCTTTTGACGATGTGATCCGAGTTCGGGTTTCGTACCCTCGGTTATATTTTAATGATTTTGTTCTTCTTGTCAATCTTTTGACGATGTGATCCGAGTTTAAGTTGTGTACCTTCGGATATCTTTTGGTGATTTGTTCTTTCTGTCAATCTTTTGACGATGTGATCCGATTTCGGGTTGCGTACCCTCGGATATCTTTTGGTGATTTTATTCTTCCTGTCAATCTTTTGACGACGTGATCCGAGTTCAGGTTGTGTACCTTCGGATATCTTTTGGTGAGTTGGTCTTTCAGTCAATCTTTTGACGATGTGATCCGTTTATGAAACTTTTCTTTCCATAGTGGAAGCCATCTTTTGGTTCTACCTCCAGTGAGGATCCTGTTGCTTCTTCACTTTAGATTTCCCCAGTGTTGTTTGTCTTTCCCCAGTGAGTGGTTACTCATTGTGTCGCTTATTTCCCTGTTTGCTTTCGTTGTCGTCTGCATTCTTTGCATTTATCATATCATCATTATCATCATATTAGATTTCATGGCATGTCAGCATTGCATGATTTTCTCTGGTCCTTAGCATAGCATGATCATTGCATCTAAGGGAAAAAAATTCGGTTATCTATATTTAAATACCTTTCACCATGATTTCATGAGGATTTTTCTCACTCATATCATCTGGTGAGGATATTTAAATAGGGGCAACTGTCATACCCCAAATTTTACCCTCAGATTCTTTGATCTTGTGCATATCATTCTAGGTCAATCACGTTGCATAACTAACCAATTTATCAGCTTTGTTTGCTTTGTTTATTTTATGAATCAGGGATCGACTTCAGGAGCTTCAAAGGTGTTTGAATTAGGGTTGGACAAGAGGTTTTCTTTTGAGTTAGAGTTCCATTGTTCAGAGGTTATTCTTTTTGGTTATGTGGCCACAAGGAGTCATTTGTTTAGGGTTTCATCAGTGGTTTGGTTTGAAAGACTTTGAATCTTGATTTTGGTTTTCCTCAAGTCTTTATGTCATTATGCATTCAGGGCAAAGATTAAGGTTTCTCACCTTTTGGATTTAAGTCAGGCAACTGTCGTTCAACCAGGTTTTCACTGAGGCTAGCGGGTTAAGCATGTGTGTACAGTAGGGTGTTAGTTGGATGTGATCTGATTTTGGCCAGGTTGCAAAATCATTAGAGGTCAGAGCAGTTGATTGTGCAAGTTTTGATTCTGTGGTTCTTGTCTGTGATCTAAACTTCACCAGAGTTATTGTCCAGTCGAGATCATTTCAATTTGGATTCAAGTTTGTGCTGTTCAGAATTTATGGCGGTCAAGTGCATTTGTGAAATGGTTAAGTGTTGTGGAGGAGACGTTACCCAATCCATATCCATTTTCCTAACCCTTTTTCTAAGCCATTTTGTTCCTTTTAAACCATTGATCCATCTCACTATCCATTACCTATATCCATTCCCAAACCACTCTCTTAATCCACTTCATTCGTATTCCAATCCAATTCATCCGATAGTCTGTTTCATTGTTAAACCACCCATCCTTATCTCATTTGAATTCACTTTCTATTTTATTTTTCAGAGTCCATTCATCAACAACTTCTTCTCATTATTTTTTTTATCTTTTATTCATCCATATTTGTGTTAGCCATTTTAATCCATTTATACAAATCCATTTCCACCATAAATTCACAAAAATCCATTTTTAATTTATTCCATTATCCATCTTAATCCAATTTCATTATCCATTTTTAATCCACTTCTTTTTTTGTCCATTCGAATGTCGATATTTTCATATCCATTTCATAGTTGTCCAATTCAAATTATTCATTTTTATCTTCCAAAGCCCAAGTCACTAGTCCATTTAACAAAAATCATAAGGTCCATCATTTATCTCATTACAACAAAAATTCCAAAAAGAGAGTATGATTCTTCATTCCACAATAGCTTTGACTGTACAATAAATATTGCCAAAGTATATGTTATAATCTGCAAATGGTCCCATGCTATAACTTGCTGCAAAAAGTAGGGGCTTCAGTGAAGAAAAATATTTTTGAAAGTTATCACAAGACTCTAAACGAATCCTACTACAACTTTGAATACAAGCTACAGTATGCTAAGACAAACAACTTTGCACCCACAAGCATCCAAGATTTTGCTTCAACATAACAATAGTTACACTGCTCCCAAGTTTCCAGCAAACCTGTCAAAACCAGAAAAATTCTGCAACCGATACCCACTGCACCACTGCCACTATGCTCCAAAACCAGCTTCCAAACTTCCACAGAACAACACAGTTCAATGGTACACTGCTGCTCACATTTGGTACTTCTGCAAAACTCCAAACGTATTGCTACTTTTGCATCAACTTTACACCAAATTGCAAAAGGACCTGCAACATAGGACAAGCAAAAGCTAGCTAAAGTTGTGCTGCAAGTACTCAATGCAGACTGTCCAAAATCTTGGCTGTGTTAAAACCTGCAAACATTCATAGAACTGTCAACAACATGCCTCACTCCAAGCCAAAAGTGATAAAACTAATAGATTGGCCCAAACTGTAAACCTACGTTCCAAGAGCCGTGAGTTGTGTTTCAAAAACAATTCCACTCCAGACAATAAAGACAGAAATCCAACCAGAGCCATTAGTTCAAAACAATTTCGTCCACAAGTCCTAACCATCTCCTACTCAATTCAAAATCAATAAGTCCAAAAGCCAAAATCCATTCACGCGAACTTTGTGCTATCCTGTTTCGTGCAAATATTGTAAAGAAAAACACAAACATCATTGAGGTAAAAAAGGAGGAAGTCTGAAGGGAAGATAAAGACCACACAAGCCAATTCGAACAGAACAGCCAATGCATCAGATAATTTCAAAAGTGCAATAGAAATATCAGAGAAATTAGACATTGCCAGGCAGTTATAGTGGTACAGAATTCACAAAAGGGAAAGTTCAGTATATCAGAGTTTAATCAGAAAAAACCTTAACATGAAATTGGAAGAAGACAAACTAGTCATAGCACATACTCAAAGCACATCAATCAAGGATTGGACGTGGAGGACTAATTTTGATGATTTAAAAGGAAATAAAAGGAGAGGAACAGGGGGGGACAACAAGAATTTTTCAACACAAAACTCACCTCTATTTTACGGCAGCTAAACCTTCAATCGTAAAAACTGGCTTTTGAACAAAACCATTCCTCAATCTTCCACTTTGCACTTTCAATCTTCATCTTAAAAAAACTCCCTTCAACAATCTTCTCGCTCCCTTAAAATGCTCACTGATACAATTTTCTTCCCCATCGCCATAACCTGGTGTCCATAACTCACAGAAAAAACCTTCAAATGACTTTCATCATCACTTCTTCATAACCTTGATAAAAGTTTTGCTGCACAGAGGAAATGACACCACAGTTTCGAATCTCTCCCTCACCATAAGCAACCGAAAATTCATCTTCAAAAAAGGGGGGAATACCTTGGCTTTTCATTTTTTAACCTTAACCCACCTCCTGTCAAGAACCACATTTTCTCCACCAACGACCTTACTACTTCACAATATCACACCTTTAATCTTCCTATTGAGATCATCATCTTCACTCATCCTCACAAATTATAAACTATTCATGTCGCCACACCACAACCACCTTTAAAAAGCTTCAACAACCATTGGCAAACATTGTGCACTCTGACGATTCACAACAATAACTTCAAATCAAATAATAACACAAACTTTTTTAATCTTCTACAATAAAAACATGACCTGCAAAACCAAAATTTGCCAACCTTCACAAATCAATAACAACAGCTTCGATCCATACACCACCACACTTCCGTCTTCTCTTCAACTTTGAGTGAATCCCTAAAATCACATAGCCACCTCCTTTAAAAGAACCTGCCTCATTTTTTTATATCCACCATCAAACTCAACCTTTAAAATCTTCAGTTGCTCCCAACCTTGCAAACCTTAAATCACCGAGACCTCCTAAAATCCATCCAACTCCACACAAACTTCACCATTTACGACGCCCTCACCTCCGAGTAACAACAATAACTTGATAACACAGAATCACGAAGAAGAACTCAAGAAGAAGCATAAGAGGGGAAAGGAAAATAGTGCAATAGTAGCTCACTGATAGTTCAACGTCGACATCGTCATCGCACAGGTATGTGAACCTCCCTTCTAATCTCATGTTTATGACGTTAATGATGTGACCTCGGTGATCCTTGGTTGATTCGTTGTTGTTTATTTTGTACATTCTTGTTTCGATTACGATAAGTGGATTTGAGAGAGATTCAGTGTAAGTTGAGTAAGGGTAACATTGAGGAAGTCTGAGAAGAAAAACCGATGTGGTGATCAAAATAGGTGAGGAGAGAGATCAACTGAGAAGGATCCACAGAGAGGAGAGGCGCGATCGCGTTTAGGTCAAGAGAGTAAAGAGATGGAAGTGAGTGTAAGACGTGTAAAAACAGAGGTTAAAGTGTGAGGGTTTTAGCCGTGTTTCTGCTTCATTGTGAGCGTAGCTTTCCTTTAGTGCATTTATGTTCAGGTTCTCAACCTGTTCGTGGGCCTTAAAAGCCCAATGTTCTTTCCACACACCTCCCCATAACGCCACCTATGTCCCTCCTGATTGTTTTTTTGTTCTAAATTTTGTTCAATAATTTCTTTGTTTTAATTTTGAATTTTGTTATTAGTTTTGTTGTTAAAAATCTTTGTTAATTATTTTCTTTTAAAATTTTGTTAATTATTTTTAGTTAATTATTTTGTTAATCGTATTTTGATAATGGTTAGTTCTAATTAGTAATTTTGTTTCGGGAATATACTTTCTTATTTTTATTTTGTTTTGTTAAAATACTAAAAGTTCAAAAAAAACATTTTGTATTTAGTTTGTAAATTAACCTTTCCACTTTGAATTTAGTTTAGGTTCTAATTACTTAGGATTTATTTTTGATCCCTGCTAATTTTCTTAACCCCTAACTTTCGTGACTTAACCCTTTTGTTCTCGTATTTATTTGTCTGTACCATTCCTAAGGAAAGGAGTTCCCTCTATTGACTTGTAAGTCATGTTGGATAGCTTTGTCCATCTTTCCCGTGAGACCTTGTGAGAGTCTTGTCTGTTGTAACCTAACTTAGAATTAGAGAGTTGGTTAACTCTATGTAAGTATCATGGTTATGAATACTTACTCCCCTTTGGAACCTTGATCATTATCAAGAGTTCCTCATTCCTTAGTAAGCCGAATTACGGTGGCTCTGATTCCCCTTTCCTAGTTAGGATACGTAGGCACAAGATGCGATATCTTGTCGAGCCCTCTAACCACTAACAACTAACTTTCATCTCCCTCCTATTGGTCTCGTTAGAACCAATTGTTCTTGCAGCTTAGATTTAGGTAGAGTTAGTAAACTCTATGTGAGTACCATGGTTATGGATATTCACTTTCCCCTTTGACCTTGTTAGAGTCAATCCTTGGTTAGTTTTTCAACTTAGACTTAGGGAGTTCGTTAACTCCACGTAAGTACCATGGTTATGGGTACTTCCTCCCCTTTGGAACCTTGATCGTTATCAAGAGTTCCTCATCCCTAGTTAGGTGAACTACGGTTGCTCTGATTCCATCTTAGTTAGGATACGTAGGCACGAGATGTGACGTCTTGGCGAGCATACTTAGTGTATATACCCCTAGGTCTTTACCTTAACACTTTTCTGTTAGCAAGCAGATTTAGCATAACACAAATACTAACAAGAGGTTCCTGTAGAGTACTACAGATGCTTAGGATGCTAACACCTTCCCTAGGTATAACCAACCCCCGAACCTTAGATCTCTTAGCTTCGTTGTTACGTAGCGTAATTAGGGTTTTCTTCGATCTTTACCCTTTCCTTTGGATAAATTAAAGCTCGGTGGTGAACTTCATGTTTTGTGATTCAAGTTAATTAATAACTTGATATTTGATTCTCACCGCAACAGAAATGGCAAGCAGATTTAGCATAACATGAATACTAACAAGAGGTTTCTGTAGAGTACTACAGATGCTTAGGAGTTAGGATGCTAACACATTCCCTAGGTATAACCAACCCCCGAACCTTAGATCTCTTAGCTTCGTTGTTACGTAGCACAATTAAGGTTTTCTTCGATCTTTACCCTTTCCTTTGGATAAATCAAAGCTCAGTGGTGAACTTCATGTTTTGTGATTCAAGTTAATTAATAGCTTGATATCCAATTCTCACCGTAACAAACCATCTTCAACAATCCTTTGAAAGAATGAGGAGACATGGTTTGAAAATGAATCCTCTCAAATGTGCTTTTTGTGTGAAGGCGAGGGATTTCTTAGGTTTTATGGTCCACAAAAAGGTATTCGAAATAAATCATAACAAGACCAAGGCCATAATGGAGGCGAAAGCGCCATCAACAAAGAAGGAGTTGCAGTCATTGCTGAGCAAGATTAACTCCTTGAGAAGGTTTATCTCGAACCTTAGTGGCAAAACTCAAGCCTTCTCACCTCTGCTTCGACTCAAGAAAGAAGGAGTCGAATGGGAGAAAGCTCAACAAGAGGCTTTCGACAAAATCAAGGAGTACTTGAGCCACTCTCCAATTCTAAGTTCACCTTGTAGAAATAGGAGTATGAGGTTGTACATATCTGCGTCGAATAAGACTTTAGGGAGCATGTTAGCTCAAGAAGATGGAGATGGTGTCGAAAGAGCCATTTACTATCTCAGTAGGGTCTTAAACGATGCAGAAACTAGGGATAGCACAGTCGAAAAACTATGCATGTGTTTGTATTTCTCATGTGTAAAACTTAAGCATTATATAAAGCCTATTGACATTTTTATTTCCTTACATTTTGATGTTATAAAGCATATATTGTCGAAACCAATTTTACATAGTGTTGGCAACAACTTTAACTAAATATTCTTTAACTTATATGCCTTTAAAAGCTGTTAAGAGACAAGTAATGGCGGGCTTTATAGTCTACCACTCTATAAATGGTGAATCTTCAAACTACCTTGAACTAGAACCTTGGAAGTTGTACTTTGACGGTTCGAGTCATAAAGACGGGACAAGCGTGGGAGTCTTGATTATTTCTTCTAACAAAATTCCAACAAAATTCAAGTATAAAGTCGAAGGTCTCTGTTCGAATAATAAAGTTGAATACGAGGCTCTTATAGCCGGACTTGAAATATTGTTGGAATTAGGGGAAACTAGAGTAGAAATAATGGGTGACTCAAAGTTGGTCCTAAAACAGATCAGAAAGGAGTACAAATATTTGAAGGAAAATCTCATCATGTACTTCGTGATAGCTAATCGACTCTTAAAAAGATTTGAGTCGGTTAGCATTTGAAACATTCCTCAAATGGAGAATCAAGTAGCTAATGATTTGGCTCAGATTGCCTTTGGATAAAAAGTTTCAAAAGAAAAGTTGCAAGAAGCGATCAAAGTCAGAGGGAGGGTTGTGTCGGCCAGATTATCCCCATCAGATCTAGAAACGACAAAGCTAGGATATGATGACAAACAGAACTTCGAGATACTAGCAATAGACAACTTGACGGACGAGGATTGGAGAAAACCAATAGTGGATTATTTGCAAAGCTCGACAGCGTCTACTGAATGAAAGATCAGGTATTGAACTTTAAGTTACGTTCTTTTGGGAAATGAATTATTTAAAAAGAATTCTGAGGGAGTTTTGCTTAAATGCCTTAGTGAATCAGAGGCGTATTTAACCCTGTCTAGTGTCCATATTGGGGCATGTAGAGCACATCAGGTGGGCTATAATATAAAGTGGTTGTTATTTCGATAAGGAATGTATTGGCCCACCATGTTGAAAGATTGCATTGAGTTTGTGAAAGGGTGTCAAGAATGCCAAGTGCATGCATGCATACAACATGTTCCTGTAAGCGAATTGCGCTCTATAGTTAAACCATGGCCATTCAGAGGTTGAGCTTTAGAATTTGTTGAAGAAATTCGACCAACATCATCCAAAAGCCAAAGGTACATCTTGGTCGGTATTGATTATTTTAAAAAATGGATTGAAGTTGTACCGCTGGTAAATGTTGACCAAGAGGATGTGATTGAGTTCATCAAGAAGTACATCATTTATAGGTTTGGAATTCCAGAAACTATTACAAAAGACCAAGGATCAGTGTTCACTAGTCGAAAAATGCAAGAATTTATTAAGGAAATGGGTTTCAGATTATTAACATCTACACCCTATTATGCCCAAGCTAATGGCCAAGTCGAGGCAACAAATAAGGTGGTCATTAGTTTGATTAAGAAACATGCAGGAAGAAGCCTAGGAACTGGCATAAGACTTTAGACTAAGTCCTCTGGGCATGTCGAACATCCCCTAAGGAGGCCACTAATACAATTTCATTTCGATTAACGTTTGGTCATGATGCAGTCTTATCAGTGGAAATTTATTTACAATCAACAAGAGTTTGAAGACATCATGAAGTTCCATCAGTAACATATTGGAATATGATGTTGGACGAATTAGTTGATTTGGACGAAGAGAGACTCAATTCTTTGGAATTATTAAAAACACAGAAAAAGAGAGTAGAAAAGTCTTATAGCAAGAAAGTTAAAGTTAAAAATTTCTTTTCTTGAGACTTGGTTTGGAAAGTAATCCTTCCTATGGATCGAAAAGATAGGACTTTAGGAAAATGGTCTCCTAAATGGGAAGGTCCTTTTCAAATAATTCAAGTATTCTCTAACGGTGCATATGAGATCGAAGAGTTAAACAAATATAAAAGGATCTTGATAGTGAATGAGAAGTATTTAAAGAAATACAAGACTTCACTCCAAGAGATAAAAGTAGCAAAAGAATATTCACATATGAAATAGTAGAAGCCAACATGGTAAATAATTTTTTCCAGAATGGCTAAATCTGTTACATCAAAAGAACCACGAAGGGCTCAAAATCATTACATAATAAATCCAGAGTTATGATAAATAAAAAGAGGACTGTGGCTAAAATGGAATACTAGCTTTCATCTTGAAATACTTCTCCCTTAAAAGCTCTAACCGCTTGTCACCGACAAATTTGGTTGACCTCAGTGTCTCTAACTCGGTTTCCAATCTTTGAGCTTCATCAATATATTTCAACCTAAGATCAAGCTCTTTAGTAACCTTAGAATTTTTGAATTTTAGAAGTTCAGTATTTCGTTCCTTGGCCTTTTCGATTTTGATTTGTAGCTTTTTTATCTGTTCCTCCCAAGAGGCGATATCTCAATTATTACATTCGATTTCAGCCTTGTTTTGTTCCTGAACTTTCTCTAAATCCGCCAATCGGTTAGTTGACTCAGAGGCGAAGTCCCATGCAGCTACTACAGAACCAACCTTACTCTCAATCTATTTCGAAACTTGCACTAGTTATTAAAGATTAGCACTAGCCTGCTCGATCAGGGCACTCAATTCAAAGATGACGTTCACAACTTTAAGAGAAGTGGTCAGAATATCAATCTTTTTAAGAAGACCTTTTATAGCAATAAAAAAAGTAGAGTCAGATTCCAGAAGTCGAAACAGGTCACCTTTAAAAATCTTGTCATTGATTTTCGAGAGTATTTCATTTGCAGGATTAGTTGAGGATTGACCGCCTGACACTGAGGAAGAACTAAGACTCCTCTCAGATGAACTCCCTCTAGAAATGATCAGATTTTTCAAGTATTCACAAGAGTTGTTATTTTTTAAAGTAGCTAGTTCTTATGTAGAAAATGCTGCAGTGGTTTTGGTCGAATCCTTTACATTCGCCAGAGCAGGATCAATGGTTATTTGGTTGGTTGTGCCATCTCGAGTTTCCTCATTTTCTTCTTCGTCTCTGCCTTCGTCTTCCTCAACATTCTCTTTTGCATCCTCAAACTCTTCAATAGGAGGCATGGAATAGTTTTGGAACAATGAGCCATCTTCTACTTCTTCCATATTGTTGTCTTGATCTTGCAGGATGACGTCTGGGTTTCCGAATCTTGGGGAGCCGTCCTCAGCTTCATCTTCGACACAAATTTCAGTGTGTTCCACCTCCATATCATCCTTGGTTGTTTCTTCCTGGGCTTCCTTTTCTAGGTCACCTTTGCGCTTAGACCCACTTGAATGGAAATTTTGAGTTGTAGTTTTAGGCGGTGAAGTTTCGTGATGTTCCTCGACTGTCTGATGGATCTCACTTATAGAGCTTTTCTCAGAGTCTCTGGCAAAAATAGGATAATTTGTGGGTTTGCCCTCGCTATTTAGAATTGTGGTATTAGTCAACTTGATAGCTGGTTGGGTAGACATACCTGCACCATCCTGGAAGGAGTAGTCGATGGTCAATTAGTTAAAAGAAAATTTTCTCTCTATGTAAAGAGTAAGAGGTAAGATTTTTTACTTTGGGAACATCATCCCCAGGGCTGGAGTTGTCGCTTTCAGGCTGATTTGCAGCTTTCTTCGACAATTCTTCAGGAGTTAGCTCCAGTATTGTGAAGGCAGCAGGTTTCGTGGTCGAGACCTTCATACCTTTTCTTGTGGTTGGGCCAAAGCTTCAGTCATCTTGAGTTGTTTTCTTCTTTTTATGAGGGACTGCTCAGCAGTCGTAGACATGTCTTAATCGTCCAACTCAATCACCAGGACTTCAATTTCTTTGGGTTTCCTTTTTTTGGGAAGTTTGGAGCGGTTTTCGAGCACCCTGAAAAAGAAACGTTAGAAATATAATGGATCATATAAAATGCGACAAAATCAATAAAGGGGATAAAATACCTTTGTTGTTATTGTTGTCTTACTTTTTCCTTCCTCCTTCACTTCGATTAGTTTTTTGGCTGTTGGTCTCTTTGGTGGAATCTTCATGGCTAAAGTAAAACATGAACAACTATTACAAGTAAAAGAGAATGGGTAATGAAAATTGTTTAGTCAAAATCTTCCCCATTCCACACCTTCATATATTTCGAACTTAATGCGAACATCTTCGATCCCAATATGGAGGTGACCTTTGAAACTGTATAATGTGTGCTTAGTTGCAACCATCCGCTGAGCACACTTTTGTGGTTCTTGTCGAAGGATTTTTATAAAATCCCCACAGACAAAGTAGTTGATCGCGACTTTCTATGTCTAATACAATCTAACTGCAAGTGCACAGTCTATTGTGTAGTAATAATAGATATCGATCCCACAGGGACTCGTAATCAAACTAGTGTTCTCGGGAGTTACTATGTTTAGCTAGGTAGAATATGTTTAAGGGAATAAGATTGTCACTAAAAGGGAACTAAGAATACTACTTAGATTATAATTGATTGAATCGATACGTAGTAATTGTGTTCTTCAGGGATTTGATAAGTTACTGGTGTATGAAATAATTTTCAAAGTTTATTTAAGCAGAAAATGGAGATTTGAAGACTCTCGCCTCACGATGGTTATTGACGCTAATCATAATCCTAAGGGCCAAACGTACACTTTCGTATCCCGTTCGGGGTTAAAATTATTTTTTGGAAATCTCTAAGTTCTAATTCATTTTAAAGTGCTTTCGCTGTTATTAAAACAAATGCCTAGTGTTTACTATCTGACCTTACCGCAGCTTTCGCTTGTTGGTTCGTATCTTAATTAATTTCTCACTTTCGTGGCAAAACTACTTTTAAATAAGTTCTCGCTTTCGCGACGAAGTTTATTCAGTGAATCAATTTTAAACACTCAGACCATAGATTACTTTTGTGAAAAGAAAGTTTTTCAACCAGTTGTTATCAAATCCCCTTCGAATTATTACTACATATCGATTACCTAAGTTTAGCTAGACATGGATTTGGGAAAGATAAAATATAAATAAAAAAAATAAATAATGATTTGCATTATAATAATAACTGAAATCGATCAAAATGAAAACCTGTAAATATTCCAATTGGCCTTTGGGCAGATCCTCCACAGATGTTGGCAGGATTCTGGTCTTTAATGCCAAATTGATCGTACAATAAAATAGAAATTATAGAAGAATGGAAAAAGCAATACAGGAAAGGTAAAGAGAAACAAATAAGAATAAAACTGGAAAGTAATGCTCTGGAAAGTAAATTCGGCAGCACTTCGTGGTATGAATGCAGCACACTTTCTGAAGTCCCATGCTTCCCTTTTTATAGAAGTGGAATCCCAACGGTTATCTCTGAAGATGATGGACCTTGAGGCAGATAATTTAGGGAGTAGTGGTCCACTCTGTGGGAATTAGCACTGATCCTTTGACGTGTAATCTGAGTGGGGCGTTTTTGCCTGCATGACGGTCGTCACAAGGTGTGACGGTCGTCACCCGTGTGACGGTTGTCATGAAGCTGTGACGGTCGTCACATCAGCAAAAACAGCTTGCTGCGCTTTTCATTGTGTTTTCACTCCTTTTTCGTCCATATTTCATCTGAGATTGCTTCTTTTCTTCATGTTGCCTTGTTTAGACGTGATCGTTGAATACCTGCAAAACATCAGACAAATACACGGAAATAACCCGAAATCGGGTCGAAAACGGTTAGACTTTAGTTGAATTATGCATGAAAATATCTATATGATTTCGTGTTATCAAACTCCCCTAAGCTTGAATCTTTGCTTGTCCTCAAGTAAAACATGGAAAAGTCGGCAAGCACGAGGCAGCTTCTTCGTTCGCAGAGTTTGGAAAAACCGGGATTCTTGGTAGGAACAAGACGAGTATCATGACGACACTGGACTACAAGTCTTCGGAGGTCTCCTTTTTATGCAAATCGGTCTCAGTCATGCTACTGTAGCTTGGTGTCAAGGTTCTCGCGGCAAGTTCACCCTGTTTGTTCTAGCGCAATCACATTAAGCCCGTTGTCCGTACACTTTCATGGCAAGTCGACCTGTTAGGGAATATGATCTCATTTCTGTTTTTGATCTTCTTCATTGATCATAATTTTATGTCATTGATTTTCAATGAGTTTTTCGTGCCGTTGGGCTAAATGCTCGGGTGAAGAGCACCTAACTTAGAAGGAAACGTATCTTATATTCTTGGGCTTTTTAGCTCTCTTTTCATGATTTTTCATCTTTTTGGAGATCATACACTTATTTGCATCGGTCGCTCGCTTAGAAGTGTTTTTAGGATGGTGCTGACTGCTAGTATAAACTACTTGGGGTTGAGTTTGTGCAGACACTTGAGACTTTGGTACACGTAGGTGGTGAAACCGACTCGCATAAACTAGAGATCTAAGGTGTCTGGACGATACTGGTTTTGTTAGAACTATCGTTTCCTCGGAGTTTCAAAACTTGTTTTGAACTCAGGTACATTCTCGTGATGCTTTTGCTTTTGAGGAACGAACAAAATTTTTTGTTTACGTTGAATAATGTGGGGATTGTTTGCGTAACGTGAAAAATATATAGACGAGCTTTATTTTCTAGAAATAGAAAGTGTTAAAATAGAAATTACGAAAATTCAAAGTGCAGTGAAATGGAAATAAAGGAAATTCAGAGTACAGTAGAATGGAAATAAAGGCTCCGCTCCCACACTATCTCGATCAGTGTCCTCACTGATACTTGAAGCGTGCGAGAGGGAGATACAACTAAAAATGAAAGTACAAATAAATTGAAATATAGTAAACAATGAAGGAAAAAATGAAAATCTAGTCACGGCCTCTGTCACGTCCGCGCTGGCGTCCTCTGGCTCTGGCAAGGGCTACTCTGTCCTCATAAGTCATAGCTCCGGTGTGGTAGACGGTGTCTCGGAGTCCTTCGACCTGCAAGGTCAAATTCGCCAGGTTCTCAGTGATAGTAGCTTGGCCAATGTGAAGTTGTTGCATTTGAGTCTGGTGCCAAGCTTCGAACTGGTCAGCTCGCTGATTCTGCTGCTGCAGCATCGCGAGTATCTGTGCCTGCTGGTCTAGGGAGCGACGGAGGTCCTCTTCTGTGTAGTCTGGCACGGGATGATGGCAGCGGCGACGGGAGGATGTACCTACGGGAGGAGGAGGCTGCGATGCCTCTAGCTGCTCGGACCTGTCCAACTCAGCTTGGATTTCATCGTCGGAACCGTGAGTGTGATCCTGAGTGGGAGCAGCGGTAGCAGGAGGGGCAGTGAGGTCGAACAACCAGTTGGTACGGTCCTCTGGGTGTGTGCGGGTGCGGGACAGAAGGATGATGCTTCGGACGGTCTTGCCACGCACTACCGGATGGTATTTGCCGTCAGCTCTGGAGCGGATAAGATGAGAGGCTCTGCAGTGGTCGGTGTCTAGGAACACCGAGGGGATGGAATGGAGGTCCTGGAGGCGGTCGCCAAGGTTCAGCCCAAGTGCAATAGCGGTGACAATCCCGCCAAAGTAGAATGGCTTCGAGCCACGGTTGCAGTTGGCCTGAATGTGAGCCAGCAGAAACGGGGCAGCGTTGACAGGTTCATTGTTGAAGACACAATGGAGAAAGAAGAGCTCTTTCGAGTTCACTTTGTGGTTGCTGTCTCTGGCGAAGATAGTGTTTTTCAACGCTCTGTGAAAGTACCTGATGGTTGGGTTATGGATATGAGTGGCATGCAGGGAGTCCCAACCATCGGCATTGAGGCCGGTCAACTGATACCACAACGCGAAAGCTTCATGCTGGAACTGATCGGTGATGCGGCGATGAGCGTTGTTGCCGCGAGGTAGCTGCAGAATACTGGCAATCTGATTTTGGTGCATCTGGTAGTTGACGCCAAACATCCGGAAGCAAGCGGCACCTGAATGCTGGTTAAGTTCGCCGCTGGATGTGGCGTAAGTGAACGAACTCAAGAACTCAAGAGTGAGTTGTTCGTACATTGGCTGTGGGTTGGTGCAGAGGTTCCAGATGCCTGCCCTTTGAAGCATCCAGGTTACGCCTTCAAGGAGTCCGAGCTCCGTAAGCGATGGAAGGTGCGGGTAGTGAGTCGGCTGGAGCGACCTCTGATGAAATGCGATGTAGTTTGCTCGTTGTCTTTCGCCTAAGTCTCCTTCACTGAAGGTAATGTTACTGATATCTGGGGTTTCTGCATTCCTTGCCATTGTTGGAAGGTGGAGAGGTTTCTGAAGATTGGGGTTTTTCTGCAGAGAGGAAAGAACTGACAGAAGTGTGGTTTGGAGGTTGAGATTTAAGTAGAAATATAGAATTCAATGTGGGGAGGACGAAAATTTGTAGTGGGGTAGAAATTAGGATGATTGGAAGTGGTAATGGGGGAAGTGGAAGAGAACACGAACCCTGTTTTATCAGATATCAGTTTTTGACTGCGTGACGGTCGTCACGTAGGTGTGACGGTCGTCACCCGCGTGACGCTCGTCAGGGTCCTGTGACGGTCGTCACAGCAGCAAAATCTGCAGAACACAGAATTTTGCTCTGAGGGCGTACTCGTAGTGACTTTAAGGCTTAGTATTGATACAGTGATGTAATATAACAGCCAACAAACAACAAATAATGCGAAAACAGAATAATTGAATAAAAACTAGAATTGAAATAACATAAAATTGAAACAATTGTATGTAGTACATAAAGAAAACTAACAATGCGAAAAATCCAAATGATTAAATGAAACTAAGCTAGACTAAACTAAACTGAAACTACTGCTAAGAACTAATAACTAATCTTTTCGTGTCTTCAACTCATCGAATTTCTGTGAATAGTAGTCGAGTTGGTCGCAGACTAGATCCATGAAGCCTACCAGTTCGTTGTGCATGCCTGCGATGTCAGCTTTTACATTAGTCAGAGTTGTATCGACGTTGTCCAATCTGAGTAACACGGCATCCATTTTGTCAGTGGTCTCCTCAGGGATAGGCTCAGGATAAGTATTGTAGTGTGGAGGAGTCGTAGGGTCTACTTCAGTTTCAGATACAGCGTCCTCATAGTACATATAGTCGTGTGCCTCAGAGATGTGGTCACTGTCATACATATAGTTCTGGGGTGTTGACTGTGGTGAAGGAGGTCCCATAGGCTCATCCAATTCGTAGAGCCAGTTATCCTTGTTGTGGATGCTTGTCATCAGATGATCAGGCAGTGTAAATAGTTGTACTGGTTTTTTGTTAATAAGGTACTCATACGGTCCAGGTCCCATAGTTCCTAAGATGCGCCTGTTAAAGCAGAATTGTATGTTCATGGGTCGGATAGTGCCAAAACGAGTGCTGGCATTTAAATGGAATCTAAGGCCAAGCTCGTGGGCAATCATTGTTACTAGGCCTCCTATAAGGATAGGTGTCTGTGGTTCCTGCGTTAGGCGTTTGAAAGATCTCATCATGAAAGGCACTGCATTTACTGTCCGTCCCTGAGAAGCACAGAACATGATGAATAACTCCTCTTTAGATACTGCAGTAATATTTTCTTCTTTTCCAAACAAGGTGTGAGCTAGTATCTTATGGAAGTATCTGAAGGTTGGGTTGTGTATGTCATCATTATACATTCTATCTGGTTCAGGGTGATAGTCGCCAGTGATTCTACCCCAGAATTGATCAAGTTGAAAATCAATATCGTCATCTTCTGCACTGATGAACACATGCGGTCTGCTAGGGAATCCTAGGAGGTTAGCTAGTGACATCCGGCTATGGGTTTGGTCCATTCCAAACAATCGCAAGGTAATCAGCTCTGTGTTGGATCCAAAGCCATAGTTGGGTGTGTATCTGAAAGAACTAAGGAATTCATAGGTAAGATCCTTGTAGGTAGCGAAACGTGTTTTCAGAGCAGTGTTCTCCCAACCCAGTTGATTGAACAGGTATTGAATGCTATCTATGATCCCTAGTTTATCCATAGTAGCCTTATCATAATACAGCGTTAAGGCGAATTCTCGTTCGGTCAGTGCTGCAAATCTTGCCTTTTGAGCGAGTCCTCGGAAGTGAACCTTTGTGAAGTCGTACTCGGCCATACTCGCAGGTAATTCGGAGAAAACAGAGGGAATGTTTTGAAGACTTTAAAAATCCTGAAAAGTTTGAAACAGGAAATTGAAGTCAGGATTTTTAGAGACGAAAAGCGGTAGAAACAAAAGACAAAAGAGGAAAAATAAAATAGGAATAAAAGTACGAAAATGAACGAAAGTAGAAAGTAGTAGTAATTATAAGTTTAGAATTTTTGTTGGATTTTCAAAGTAGAATTTTAAAGAAAAATGAAATGCAATAACGAGGGAAATTTGGGTTGCCTCCTAGTAAGCGTTGTTTTTAACGTCTAAAGCCAGACGATAGCTTGGTGAGAAGCTATTCGGATGTCTGAGCTGGAAGCTCAAGCAATGTTATATTGCTGACTTGAGGACTGTTGTCGTTCTTATTATAATGTTTTAGACGTTGCCCGTTTACGATAAATGGTGCATTCGTCTTATCGGTAATTTCGACAACTCCACTCTGAAGTACTTTAGTCACTTCATAGGGTCTAGACCACCTAGATTTTAGTTTACCTGGGAAGAGTTTTAATCGTGAATTAAAGAGCAATACGATGTCTCCCACACTGAATTGTTTCCTGATTGAACGTTTATCATGCCACTTTTTAGTTCGTTCTTTGTAGATACGGGCATTTTCGTAAGCGTCTAATCGAAGTTCTTCCAACTCGTGTAAGTTCAAGATTCGCTTTTCTCCTGCCTCGGTGTAGTTGAAGTTGAGTGTCTTAATGGCCCAAAAGGCCTTATGCTCTAACTCTACAGGGAGGTGGCAGGATTTACCGTAAACCAATTTATAGGGGGTAGTACCTATTGGTGTCTTAAATGCGGTCCTATAAGCCCATAAAGCTTCTTGTAGCTTCGACGACCAATCTTTCCTTGAGGTAGCGACAGTCTTTTCCAAGATCTGTTTTATTTCTCTGTTCGAGACCTCTACTTGTCCGCTAGTTTGCGGATGATAGGGTGTAGCTACTCGGTGCCGGACTCCATATCTAGAGAGAAGTTTATCGAATATTCGCTATATGAAGTGAGATCCTCCGTCACTAATGACGAGTCTGGGCACACCGAATATAGGAAAGATTGTGTTTTTGAAGAGTTTGATTACTACTCGTGCGTCGTTTGTTGGAGCAGTTATGGCTTCTATCCATTTAGACACGTAATCAACAGCGACGAGTATGTAGTTATTACCAAAAGAGGATGGGAATGGTCCCATGAAATCTATTCCCCAGACGTCGAAGATTTCTACCTCTAAGATTTCTTTCTGAGGCATTTCATCGCGTCGTGAGATGTTGCCAGTTCGTTGGCATCGATCGCACTTTTGCACAGCGATGTGAACGTCTTTCCAGAGATTAGGCCAGAATAAGTCGGCTTGGAGAATCTTAGCGCACGTCTTAGATGTACTAGCATGACCACCGTATGATGCTGAGTGGCATTGGGAAATAATATTTTCTATTTCTTCCTCTGGGACACAGCGACGATATATGTTGTCGGCCCCTCTCTTGAAGAGTAGAGGTTCGTCCCAATAATAGTGTTTCAGATCGTGGAAGAATTTCTTCTTTTGCTGATAAGTAAGATCCGGTGGAAGCACGCCCGCAGCGAGGTAATTAACGATGTTAGCATACCAAGGTAATGTGACTTGGGCATAGATGGCTTCTACGGCTTTTTCGAATTCTGGATCTTCCGAGATTGAATTGGGTGTGTCACTTTCTAGTTTAGCTATCAGACGTTCGTACGGGAAATCGTCATTTATCGGTACTGGTTCATGTTTGATGCCTTCTATTCGGGATAAGTGATCTGCAACAACGTTCTCGGTTCCTTTCTTATCTTTGATTTCTAAGTCAAACTCTTGTAATAACAGGATCCATATCAATAATCTTGGTTTGACATCCTTTTTGCTTATTAGGTACCTTATGGCCGTGTGGTCTGTGTATATGATAATTTTTGCTCCTACTAAATAAGAACGAAATTTGTCAAGCGCAAATATATCTGCTAGAAGTTCCTTTTCAGTGGTAGCGTAGTTCATTTGGGCAGGATCTAAGGTTCTGCTGACATAGTAGATGGCATGGAGTTTCTTGTCCTTCCTTTGTCCTAGAACTGCGCCTACAACGTAATCACTCGCGTCGCACATGATTTCAAACGGTAGTCGTCAATCGGGTGGTTGCATGATTGGTGCGGTGATAAGGGCTGATTTCAATGTTTCGAATGCTTTTAGACAGTCGTCGTCGAAGACGAACTCAACATCTTTCATCAACAGGCCGGTCAAAGGTTTTGTGATTTTCGAGAAATCTTTTATAAATCTTCTGTAGAAACCGGCGTGTCCTAGAAAACTCCGTATTTCTCGTACGGATTTCGGAGGTTGGAGATATTTTATAATCTTTATTTTAGATTTGTCTACCTCGATTCCTCTATCTGATATGACGTGTCCTAGAACTATTCCTTGTCGGACCATAAAATGACATTTTTCCCAATTTAGGACGAGGTTTACTTTTACGCAACGTTCTAATACCATTTCTAAGTTTTGTAAGCATCCTTCGAAACTTTGTCCACATACCGAGAAATCGTCCATAAATACTTCCATAATGTCGTCTATGAAATCTGCGAAGATTGCCATCATGCATCTTTGGAAGGTTGCTGGAGCGTTACAGAGTCCGAACGACATTCGGCGGTAAGCAAAAGTACCATAAGGACAAGTGAATGTAGTCTTTTCTTGGTCATCAGGATGGATGGGAATTTGGAAGAATCCTGAGTAACCATCTAGATAGCAGAAATATGAATGTTTGGCTAATCTTTCCAACATTTGGTCTATGAAGGGTAACGGGAAATGATCTTTGCACGTAGCCTTGTTAAGCTTTCTATAGTCAATGCACATCCTGCTTCCAGTCACGACTCTTTTTGTTATTGATTCGCCTTTTTCGTTTTTAACTACTGTGACTCCTTCTTTCTTTGGTACGACGTGAACTAGGCTAACCCATTCACTATCGGAGATCGGATAGATGATTCCTGCATCTAGCAATTTCTTCACTTCATCTCTGACTACAGTGCTCAGGATGGGGTTCAGTCTTCTCTGATGCTCTCGAGAGGTTTTAGAGTCTTCCTCTATTGTAATTCGATGCATACAGATCGAAGGGCTTATACCTTTTAAATCGCTTATGTTATAGCCTAACGCGGTGGGGTACTTCTTTAGGACTTCTAATAGCTTTTCGGTTTCTGGTTGTCCTAAGTCGGCGTTGACTATCATTGGTCTTTTTAGTTCATCGTCTAGAAATTCATATCTGAGGTTTTTGGGTAGTGTTTTGAGTTCTAAAGATGGGTTCTTGGGACCTGGCATATGGTTTGGTGTCAGTGCTAAGCTTTCGCTTAGGCTGTCGTCTTTATACGGTTTACGCCAATTATCGTCTTCAGAAATATCGGATATTTGAATCTTTATTATTTCTGAATACGTGGTCTCTTCATTTTTAAGTTCTCTTATGCATTCGTCGATTTCGTCTACTAAATAGCAGGTATCGTCTATTGCTGGTGCTTGTAAAAACTTGGTGAGAATGAACTCTATCTTTTCTTCTCCTACTTCGAATGTTAGCCTTCCTTTCTTCACGTCTATAATAGCTCCAGCTGTAGCTAGGAATGGTCTTCCTGGGATAATTGGGGTTACAGTATCTTCCTTGATGTCCATGATTATGAAGTCGGTTGGAATGTAAAATTGTCCTATGCGTACTAGAACGTTTTCCAGTATTCCGACTGGGTATTTCACTGATCTGTCAGCTAATTGTACGGACATTTTGGTTGGTCTGAGGTCTCCCATATTCAGCTTTTTGCATATAGATAAGGGCATAACACTGATACTGGCTCCTAAATCGCATAGAGCTTTGTCTATTACGAACTTTCCTATGACGCAGGGTATGGAGAAACTACCTGAGTCTTTTAATTTAGGAGGCATGCGGTTTTGAATAATAGCGCTACACTCTGCAGTAAGTGTAACTGTTTCGTTATCCTCGATCTTTCTCTTATTCGACAGGATTTCTTTGAGAAATTTAGCGTATGACGGCATTTGAGTTATCGCTTCTGTAAAAGGAATAGTAATATTCAACTGTTTAAGGAGCTCTACAAATTTCTTAAACTGTCCTGAAGTTTTGGAGTTTATTAGTCTTTCCGGATAAGGAATAGGTGGTTTATATGGCGCTGGAGGTGCTTGAGTTTTTTCACTTGCGATATCCTCCTTCTCGTTGTCCTCCTTCTTCTCTAACTCGGATTCCTTTTCTGCTTGTTCAGTTGGTTTTTATTGCATGACTGAGTTTTCGGTCCTCGGATCGATCGGTTCGTCCAATTCTTTTCCACTTCTTAGTATTACAGCATTTTCTTGGCCTTTTGGATTGTGTTCGGGTTGTCCAGGAAATGTGGCAGCAGGTGCGACAGCAGAGGCTTGTTGTTGAGCCACTTGTGATATCTGAGTTTCTAACATTTTGTTGTGGGTGGCTAAAGCATCTACTTTTCCTGTCAACTGTTTAATTTGCTCGCTAGTGTGTACGTTTTGATTCAGGAACTCTTTGTTTGTTTGAGCTTGAGTAGCTATGAACTTTTACATCATCAATTCGAGGTTCGATTTCCTAGGTGCATTCTGAACAGCTGGTTTCTGATATCCTGGCGGAGCAGTAGGCATTTGCAATGCATTTTCGCTTTTGTAAGAAAAGTTTGGATGATTTCGCCAACCTAGGTTGTAGGTGTTTGCGTAGGGGTTTCCTTGAGCATAATTTACCTGGTCTGGTGGGATTCCGGCTAGCAATAGGCATTCGGGTGCATTATGAGCGGTGCTTCCGCATAACTCGCAATTTGGAGTTACTGCAGCGACAGTTGCAGTGGGGTTAACGGTCAGACTATCGATTTTCTGTGCTAGAGCATCTACTTTAGCATTGAACTTTTCAAGGCTGTTGATTTCGTACATCCCACCTTTCGCTGTGGTTTTCTCAGTTGGACTGCGTTCACCTCCCCATTGGCAATGGTTTTGTGACATGTTTTCTATCAGTTGATAGGCTTCATCGTATGGCTTATCCATAAGTGCACCGCCCGCGGCAGCGTCTATTGTCAATCTAGTATTGTATAGAAGCCCATTATAGAAAGTATGGATTGTTACCCAATCTTCTAGACCGTGGTGAGGACATGTTCTCATCATATCTTTAAATCGTTCCCATGCTTCGTAAAGAGATTCAGTATCTTTCTGTCGAAATCCGTTGATTTGAGCGCTAAGCATAGCAGTTTTGCTTGGCGGAAAATATCTCGCTAAGAAGACGTTTTTCAATTGCTCCCACGTCGTAACGGAGTTGGATGGTAACGATTGTAACCATGTCCACGCTCTGTCTCTAAGAGAGAATGGGAAAAGACGAAGTCTTATCGCGTCTGGAGTTACTCCATTTGCTTTCACTGTGTCCGCGTATTGCACAAACTTTGTTAGATGTTCGTTCGGATCCTCAGTTGCGTTTCCTGAGAATTGGTTTTGTTGCACAGCCGACAGCAATGATGGTTTCAGCTCAAAATCGTTTCGGGTAATAGCTGGGGCAGCAATGCTACTTCTAGGCTCCATCTGAGATGGTGTAGCGTACGCCTTCAGCGGTTTGTTTGGAGGTCCTTCAGCCATCTCTGGTTCTTCTTCTTCTGATTTGGGAATGGGAGTGAGAGGTTCGGGAGTGTTATGTTTGAGTTGTTTGAGTTGGTACTCAATGATTCTACTTCTTAAATGTAAGAAGCGTTCTAGTTCTGCGACTGAAGGTTTTACGATATCGCTTTGCGGGCGATTTCTTGGCATACAATCGACAGAACTAGTGTAGGGAAAATGAAAATTGTTAACCTAGTCTATACGGCGTAACAGAAGGTTACACTATTGACTAAACGGGTCCCCGGCAACGGCGCCAAAAACTTGATCGCGACTTTCTATGTCTAATACAATCTAACTGCAAGTGCACAGTCTATCGCGTAGTAATAATAGATATCGATCCCACAGGGACTCGTAATCAAACTAGTGTTCTCGGGAGTTACTATGTTTAGCTAGGTAGAATATGTTTAAGGGAATAAGATTGTCACTAAAAAGGAACTAAGAATACTACTTAGATTATAATTGATTGAATCGATACGTAGTAATTGTGTTCTTCAGGGATTTGATAAGTTACTGGTGTATGAAATAATTTTCAAAGTTTATTTAAGCAGAAAATGGAGATTTGAAGACTCTCGCCTCACGATGGTTATTGACGCTAATCATAATCCTAAGGGCCAAACGTACACTTTCGTATCCCGTTCGGGGTTAAAATTATTTTTTGGAAATCTCTAAGTTCTAATTCATTTTAAAGTGCTTTCGCTGTTATTAAAACAAATGCCTAGTGTTTACTATCTGACCTTACCGCAACTTTCGCTTGTTGGTTCGTATCTTAATTAATTTCCCACTTTCGTGGCAAAACTACTTTTAAATAAGTTCTCGCTTTCGCGACGAAGTTTATTCAGTGAATCAATTTTAAACACTCAGACCATAGATTACTTTTGTGAAAAGAAAGTTTTTCAACCAGTTGTTATCAAATCCCATTCGAATTATTACTACATATCGATTACCTAAGTTTAGCTAGACATGGATTTGGGAAAGATAAAATATAAATAAAAACAATAAATAATGATTTGCATTATAATAATAACTGAAATCGATCAAAATGAAAACCTGTAAATATTCCAATTGGCCTTTGGGCAGATCCTCCACAGATGTTGGCAGGATTCTGGTCTTTAATGCCAAATTGATCGTACAATAAAATAGAAATTATAGAAGAATGGAAAAAGCAATACAGGAAAGGTAAAGAGAAACAAATAAGAATAAAACTGAAAAATAATGCTCTGGAAAGTAAATTCGGCAGCACTTCGTGGTATGAATGCAGCACACTTTCTGAAGTCCCCTGCTTCCCTTTTTATAGAAGTGGAATCCCAACGGTTATCTCTGAAGATGATGGACCTTGAGGCAGATAATTTAGGGAGTAGTGGTCCACTCTGTGGGAATTGGAACTGATCCTTTGACGTGTAATCTGAGTGGGGCGTTTTTGCCTGCATGATGGTCGTCACAAGGTGTGACGGTCGTCACCCGTGTGACGGTCGTCATGAAGCTGTGACGGTCGTCACATCAGCAAAAACAGCTTGCTGCGCTTTTCATTGTGTTTTCACTCCTTTTTCGTCCATATTTCATCTGAGATTGCTTCTTTTCTTCATGTTGCCTTGTTTAGACGTGATCGTTGAATACCTGCAAAACATCAGACAAATACACGGAAATAACCCGAAATCGGATCGAAAACGGTTAGACTTTAGTTGAATTATGCATGAAAATATCTATATGATTTCGTGTTATCAGCAGTCTGGGAATGAAGGGCAAAATGCCACCCCAAAGTCAGCACTGGGTAGTCAAAGGAATTTGGGAGGATATATGTTAAAGGTCGTTTCGTATCGTTTCTTGAGAGGAACGTACGAAGGGATCTTTAGATTCTCCATTTCTTTAAAAAAAATTCCTTTAAAGTAACATCTGCATCACAGACGGTTCGACCAATATCATCAGGCCTATAAGCAGTTTCAAAGTATTTCTGAAATGCTTGGATTTCCTTGATGTGCGTAAAAATATCTTTCTTACCTTTTCCTGCACATAGAGAAAAGCCTTGTTAATATGTTGAGTAAAAGAAACCACGTCAAAAAATTCTTCAGCATAATAAGCTTTCCACCATTCATCGAATTGCTGGGTACAGAGGAAGCTTGCTTCAAAAGCAACAGGCAGAAGTTGTGTTCGACCAGCATTTCGAGCAATTTGTTTGATATCTGCAACTTCAGTGTGGGATGCATTATAAAGGAAGAGGAGGGTTTTCTTCTCAGACAGGGGTTTGGGTAGGACTTGAACTAAGCGAAATTATCGAGCGACAAGATTGGGATGATAAGTGATAGGGTAACCAGAATCTTCGAAAGATTGAATCTGAGGGTTAAAACCCTGGGAGTCAGGAAAACTTCCCAGATTGCAATGGATTTTGCTTCTCAGGCTTTTGACGAAGTTGGAAATGGACTGGTAAACCATTCAGGACCATATCTCCTTGTAGTAAATGGGGCCATGTTGGATGAGAAGTCGTAGCGTTTGGAAAACATCATGATATAACTAGTGAAGGTTTGTTGGATAGGCCGACCATCATCACTAGAAGTTAATTTGGCCAAATGAGGGCCTTCGACTCTCCTGTTCTTCACTTCATCAGCATCTTCATTGATCGAATTTTTGTAAGGAATGCAAGCTTCAAATGAAGCATTCAACCACAGTTGCAGAAGCTAGAAAGGCCCAGAGAGGAGGAGATTCTCTTTGTCCCCTAGGTTTTTAAGGTGGGTAACACCTTCGCTCATCGATTCATAAAGGATGGCCAAGATCAGTTCGCTTAAACATAGACTATGGTCGGAGTGAAGTTGGTTCACCATTGTTATGAATTTCCTAGCTACTTGAAGCGATTTCAAACAGAAGACGCAACAGATGACCATAACACTAAGAAGGCTATGTGCTCTACATCAAATACCTCATATACATCTTTGTCATGATAATGTGCTATGTGGGTCGAATATTCTGCCCTAGAAGTGGAAAAGTTTATGATATCCTCAGAGATGTAGTCAGGGTCGTATGTGTTTCTAGTTGCTTTAAGCCATGTGATAGCGGCTACATCGAAGAAGGTGGGGGTCATCATTCCACAGGGAAGATGGAGAATGTAGTGGGTGCTGTCCCAAAAGTACAAGGAAGAGAGAACCATGTCTTTCCAAGTTTGGGACTATGTTTTCTCTAATTTCTCTAGCCATCCTAGATAATCAGAAGGATCTTTAAAAGGTGGGCTTGCCCAAAATACCCTAAATTTATTCATGTACCTAAGGTCAATTGCCTCTTCAGTTGGAAGATTGCTCTGATTAGCAGGATTGAGGTCCTCATTGCTAGCCCTAGGTTTTTTTAGCATGAACTATGGGTTTGTATTTATGGTAAGTTGTGAAGAAATCATTAAGTTTTATATGATCAACATTAACATCAGATAAAGGACCAAATAAATCCAGAAGCTTACTGGCAACAATGAGAGGAATAAGTACATGCGAATCATAAATTCTTCTCTTCTACTCAACAAGTGGTTCAGGTAGATATTGTTGATTTCCAACCATAGTTGGACCAGTGGTCGTGTCAAATGGAGGAAGCTGAGAAATCTTCTTAGGAACCTTCACAGGCTTAGTGGATTCCTTGGTGGCTTTGGTGACATCTTTGGTGGATCGGTTGATGAAGCCATTGTTAAAATAGGAAAAACTGAGTTCTTTGAAGGAGAAGAAGATTGTGAAGTTGAGGGTTCAGAAAATGTAAAAAGTGGAAAGAAATGAGAAATGGGGTATTTATAAGGATGGAAGTGGAAACAATTTTAAAGCGGCATTAATGGTTAAAATTGGAGAGGGACACATGTCTTACCCGCTATCCTTGATGACACAGTGGTAGTTAATGCCTAGCCCCATGATCTCCTAGGGTCTAGGAACGTGATGATGACAAAGATTATCACGTGGGTTGAAGAGACGTTTCAAAAAAGGGTAATCATGACCATGACGTCATAGGCGTGCTATAGAAGGAGAACCGTTTTATAATGTTGACTCATCAGAAATGTCAAATCACACATGGATCATTTGAGGCGTCGAATAAGGCTATCAAAAAATGTCTCTTTCTTCGTTGTTGAAAATGACATTTTTTTGGGGCAATTTGTTAGCTCCTAAATTTGACTCCTAGTCTTGATTAATGGAAACAAGAAAGAAAAGTTACATGAAGTTGTAAGAGGTTTCGACAAGATTGTGAAACTTGTTTGTTTTGGTCGAAGCGACCTTTTTGTATAAGAATGATACGCTGAATAAGATTTGGAAAAAATATTCTAAAGTCTTAGATGTTGGTTCGATAGAAAATTGTTGATGGTGTTTCAACATGAGATTTGAATTCAAATAAAGGAGGGAACTTTGTTCTTATCCAGATTTTTGAAGGAAACACGTGGAGCATTTTCGAGGAAAGAAGACATGCTGAGCACCACTTGTCTTATTTTTGTAGGAAGAACGTTAGGGTCAGTTATTTTCAATCATTATAAATAGAAAGTCCTAGCGTTAGGATCAATGTGTTCAAAATTGTACAAAATCTTTAGAATTACTCAAAGTACCTATGTGCAGAGAAAATAATGTGTCGAGAAAATGTACGTTTGACAAACACCATATTTTTACATTTTAATTCAAGTTTCATCTTTTTACCACAAGTTTCTTTCTTTATTACCTAAGTTACTTTTAATGTATTTAATTGCTTTTGATTAAGTTTATGAAATTTACTTTCTTTGAATTTTGAAGTTTGTTAATTGTTAGATCATGAGTACTGTCGAAGTATTCACCAATTTGCAAACTTTCATTTAAGATTTACTAGCACATGTCCTAGGATCTGTATGGTCGATCATGTAAGTAACCCAATTCTTTTTCGATTTGGAAAGACTAGCGGTTGTTCACTAATTTTTACGGTAAACAAGAATCCATTTTTTTTGGAGGACATGACCACTAGAGATTAATAGCTAGTGGCGATCACGACTGGTGACATGGATGTTCAAAATGAAGATTTGTACAAAACTGCCCATGACAATTAGGGCTTTTTGATGTAATTTTTAGTTTACTCCCTTTTGTATCTATTCCATTTTGGCGACTTTTGAATAAAATTTTAGTTTACTTCTTTTTGTTTGAGATATTTGCTTTTGCCAATCAATATTTACTAGCATTTTTTTTATTTGTAGTAACGATAAGTTTGAATCCAACCCATTGCAGGAGATATGTCCATATTGTTAATACTTCGGATGGAGTATCTCTAAGGTCCAACGATACTACTTTAGAGGGTTTCAATATAATAAATCGAAGTGAGTAACATATATGTGCAAGAAAGGCCTAGATGGGTCTAGCATAATACTTGGACGAGAGTAATTCGTATATGCAAGGATACTTTGAGAGTTTCAACATAGTAGCCCGTATGTGCAATAATACATGAAAGGGTTATAGCAAAAAACTTCAAAGAAAGTAGTCCGTAGAGGATACCTCTAACCTTAAAACAATGGCTAAACTTCTTAAAGTCAGACTTCTAATTTGTCTTTTGTAGAGTGTTGGTGAAGTCTATATCTCGCTGGATCATCTCATAGAATCACATTATACATAGAAAAATATATGCAAACGTAGAACCATAATCAAAACAAATGTTACCAAACCTCATTAGAGGCGTGCAAAAAAAAATCAGTTATTGTTAACCAAATTGCTATCCAAATTGTTCCAATTTTAAAAATTCAAATCAAATACTAAATATAAATGTAGGTATCCATTTTATTTATCCAAATATAAATCGATACCGATAATAATAATGTGATTTAGTTGTTGGGTACTCAAATTTCATTATGTGTTAAACTTTATATGTTTGTCTCTCTTCATGTTTTATCGTATACACATTACAAACCAATTTTATACAATGAACTCTTTTAAAATTTCATCAAAAAAATTATTTTAAAAAGTAATTAAGAGTTTCATTTTCATAATGAAAAAAAAGTTGCAAATTCTTTTTTATTTGTATATTATTAAAATTACTTGTATTATTGAAACTAATTTTCTAAATTCGTGATACTTGTAGTAGAAATACTGAAACTAATTTTAATATTATTAAAATTAAAATATATCCATATTTAACCATCATACATCTCACAAATTCCTATGTGAATATTTCCTTCATTCTCATTTTCATTTACTAATTCTTTATTCTCCTCATCATCCCATTTAAATTTGAGAGTTATATATATATATATATATATATATATATATATATATATATATATATATATATATATATATATATATATATATATATATATATATATATATATATATATATATATATATATATATATATATATATATATATATATATATATATATATATATATATATATATATATATATATATAACATTAAAGTATTGACTTTTAATCTCACTTTATTTACAAATACCATCAAACTCATTTGAATTGAATTTTCCTCCATCTACACATAAAAAAAAAATAAAATAAAAATAAAATATATATATATATATATATATATATATATATATATATATATATATATATATATATATATATATATATATATATATATATATATATATATATATATATATATATATATATATATATATATATATATATATATGCACGGATCCACGTTAATTATTTTAGGAACAACTGCCCCCACTTGTTTATAATGTTAAATTTTTTAAATAATTTTAACTTTTTATTTAATTAAATTTAAATGTTATCCTTATAAAAAATTTAATATTTTTAAAATTTTAATAGTTATATATTAATAGTGTAATAATTTTTTTAACTATAATCTAATAAAATATATCATTATATCATTTCGTATAAGTAATTCAAAAATTTTAATTTAATTTGACGAAATAGATAGTCGTCATTAATTAACAATATAAAATTGATTTATACCGTCAATTTATCATTCATTTCTCTATTTTAAAAAAAAATAATTTTAAAACTTTAAAATATAAGAATTTTTTAAAAATATTTCTTAGATATTAAATATGTCTTATATTTTATATATAAAATGACAGAATTTAAATAGTATCTAAATTTTTTACTTAATAAATATTATATATTTATTTTATCACTTTTACAATTATATATATATATATATATATATATATATATATATATATATATATATATATATATATATATATATATATATATATATATATATATATATATATATATATATATATATATATATATATATATATATATATATACACACGCTTAATATATATTTTAAATATTTGTTCACACACTTAAATTTATTTTTTTTGAAAAAAATTATTTTTGTTCTTAATAAAAATGTTTTTTTTCAAAATATATATATTTTTTATTTTTAAATTAAAAAATTTATAAAAAGTAATATTTAAAATTTATTAAATAATTTAGATTAAAATCAAAATAGATTTAGAATTGATTTTAAACCGATTCAAAATCAATTATAAATTTTAAATAAATTTTTATAACAAATAATTTAATTTAACAACTATAATCATGAAAATGGATTCCATCCCTAAACCTCGTGATGAAAAGAAACACAAAATTTATGAGCTAAGAAATTGGGATTATTTGAGTGAAAAAGACATATCCCTTCGGAGATATGGATTTGAAAATAAAATTAGCCGAAACTCGTTCTAATTCCCGCCAAACAAACTAATAATTTATTTATTTAATAAATAATAAAAACAGATATAAAATACAAACACTACTCTCATTTCTCATTCTCATTCACTTCGCCATTTCTGCAATCACAACTTCGAAACCCTAACGTGATAATCCATGGCGTCCAGTTCCAAAACACGTTCTTCTTCCTCCATCTCATCCATCTTCAAACCTGGAACCTTAATTGAAGTCAGCTCCGATGACGACGGATTTCGAGGTTCATGGTTTACCGGCAAGATCGTCCGTCGTCTCGTCGGTGACAAGTTCATGGTCGAGTATGACGACTTAGTGGTGGATGAAGACAGCACCAAGCGCCTTAAAGAACCTATTAGGATTCACCAGCTCCGGCCAATTCCCCCCAAGGAGATCACCTGGGACTTCAAATTTGGCGATGAAGTTGACGCTTATCACAACGACGGATGGTGGGAGGGTCACGTCACCGGAATATTAGAGGATGGTAGAAAGACCGTGTATTTCAGAGTCTCGAGGGAGCAGCTGGTGTTCACCGACGAGAAACTCAGGCTCCACCGTGAGTGGGTCAATGGAGGTTGGAATCCGCCACTTCAACAACAGGTGTGCTTTGATTTACATTGTTTATTGCGTTTAGGTTGAATTCTAGGGTTGCATCGTTATTGCATGTGTTATGATGTTAATGTTAATTAACTTAATTTTATTTCAATCAAATGTTGTGAGTGGTGTTGTTGTTTGTTAATTATTAATATTATAGGATGATAGTCAAATCAAGAAAACGGTGAGGGTGAAGGCTTCTGAAACTGTGACTGGAGAAAATGCTGATTTTAAGCTTAAGGAAGGGGCATTGGTTGAGGTATGCAGTGACGAAGATGGTTTCAAAGGGGCTTGGTTTTGTGTAACCCTTGTTGAGTCCAAGCAAGAAGGGAAGTTTGTTGTCGAGTACGAGAGCTTGCTCGATGACGAGTCAAAGCTTTTGAGAGAGGAGATCAGTATGTTACAAATTAGGCCTCGGCCACCAAAAACTGATGATGTTGATCAGTTTAAGTTTCTTGATGAAGTTGATGCATATTACAATGACGGTTGGTGGGTTGGGGTTGTTTCTAAAGTTCTCGGGGATTCCAAATATATTGTTTATTTCAGGAACTCCAACGAAGAACTGGAGTTTGAACATTCCCAGTTGAGGCTACATCAGGACTGGGTGGATAACAAATGGTTAATGCCTTCTAAGGTATGATTGCATGTTTGTTCTTTTTGTTTAACAGTAGTCTTGAGTTAATTTGCATATCAGTATACTATCAAAATAATTTGTTGCCTTGTGAGATTTGACTTTTGTTGCTGTGCCACTAGATGATTTTAAAGAGGAATTCTAGTCTTCCTTTAGATTAATTGAAGCATGTGTTTGCTGCAAAAAAATCTTATTTAAACTGACTCAATCTTTTGGTGTGTTGGATTTCATCCTTGATGGAATCCAGATTAAAAGCATGATGTTTTGAAACTTGTGGCTTGGCATTATGAGGACGAGGCATCCAGTAGATGTTTTTAAATTGATTGCTTCTCAGGAAAATAGTTTACATTTAATAGCACGATAAGATGATTATTGACTCAAACTCAACTCGGTGATCATTAGGAGGTGTGTCTGCCTCTTTTGTCCCTTGCTTTTATGGTCTAGATGTCTAGAATTATCTCTGGCAGTACTTAATCAAACTTGCTCTGCATTTCTTATGGGTTGGCTTTAAATTGCGCATTCCCTTCGGAGATTGATGTTGTAGGTTGATATGGGTGTATTGAGGGAGTCTGCTATTGGACAAGATCATCAATATGAATTAATTGATAACATAAAATCATGTTTTATATGTATTAGGCTGAAACATGATATAAATCACTCTTAATGTTTGGATTTATAGTTTTATATCTGTCTCTAAAACTGTAACTATATCCCCTATCTAGTCTAACCTCATCATCGATACTTTACAGTCTTTCCTTTCTCCATACATATCTACGCCACCTAAGTAGATATTCTATGATCTCTATTACAAGAGTTATCATCCCAAATTCCTCTTTACTAATTCTATCTTTTTTCATGTAAGCACTCATTCAATCCTCCTATCTGTTGGCTCTTCACTACTCAATATATAGTTCTTTTTTGTTTTTGTTTTTGTTTTATACAACATTGTGGGTCTTTTGAATCTGTGATTGTGTAACTAGTTTTCTTTTAAGCTTAAGAAGATTTTTGATACTATATAACACATCCAGAGCATTCCTTTATTTCATCTATACTATTTGGATCCTATGATTGACACATGCTTTTATTTCACTTTAACTGTATGATCGGCTCTACGGGTAAGATTTGTTGAACAAAATCTTCTCCAAAATTTAGATTTTCAATTTATATTATTCAATAGGCCTGCATTTGCATAGTAATTTGGTTTACTTCTTGGTGGAAATCATTTACTTCTTAGGCTTATTACCATATCACTAACCTTTTATTTATCTTCTCTCTGGACTCTCCAATAATGTTTATATCATCTCATAAAAGTATGCATTATTATATTACACATTGATTGATAGAGTAGTTTGAAAGTATCCGTCTAGCATGTCAACATGAACAATATTAGAAAATAACCTGTCTGTCAAAACAATAGTTTGAATAGCCATGTGCACGATATGGGTAATGTT
Organism: Lathyrus sativus; assembly: GCA_963859935.3. NCBI lineage: Eukaryota > Viridiplantae > Streptophyta > Magnoliopsida > Fabales > Fabaceae > Lathyrus > Lathyrus sativus. The sequence goes on along the minus strand of OZ012740.1, from coordinate 545,997,378 downwards.
TAACATCAAAGAAATTTTCTTTATTAATATTGTGGACCAATACTTAATTGTTGACTTGATGACAAGCAATGTTTTGAACTTTGATCTGCCTTGCAGTTGTGGCTAGAATGACAAGGTTTATGAGTCTTAGCAACCACTTTGTTACTGTAAAAATACAGAGCAAATGAGATATCCTTGCCTCTTCAGCATGCAATAACATATTTTGATTTTACCGTCCTAACCTCAAGTTTTTGGTTTAAACTATTTCAGGCGTTAAAGTTTTGAACGCTGGAAGCTGGAGAAAACACTAAGGCTCCATGGAATGATGAAAATAGAAGTTTGTATATTTTCGACTGAGTTACTAGCAAAATTTAACTTTTAGTTGTCATGGATCAAAACTTTGAAATTGCTGTTTATATCAACTCCATTAATTTGATCAAGTGGCAAAAAAACAGGGTTTTTTAGCCTCGCTAGTGCCTTTAAAATGACATCATATAAAAAAGTTCTGATATGTCAATTGTTATCATTACTATTTTACTTTACTATCTAGTCATGGTGTAAAAATAATGATTATTAATGTTTTCAGCTATCGTAGAGTTAGGCAAGTGAAAGTATAAATGAAATGAGCAACCAAATCTTTTCCAAGTCTTCTCGGGTTGATTATTGTTGTTGCTAATAATTTAGAATGAGTCAAAATGCAAGGAAAATTTTTATTGCATCCTATGTTTTTATTTTACTGTGCAAAATTTATCCTATATATTTTTATCAAGTGTCAAATTTTATTAATGTCTCTTGTTTTTTAAGATATATTTTCTAATGCACTCTATGTAGATTCAACAAAGGCTATTGTGTGAGATGTTTTAAATATTGAATTTAATTTGTTTTAAAGATGCATCTCTGAAATTGTATTACAATTACATTTTTGAAAAAACACTAGCAACAAATTCAACAAAAAATGAACTTTCCAAAATAAACTTTTCAAAATACAATTGATATTTGTAACATAAAATAATTATTATAATGATAATTTCAAAATAAAATTAAATATTACATTTCAATATTCCGGTGGATGTTTGCACATTTTTAGGATATTTTTGACCGATCTTTGTAGCGTCGCACATAACCTAACATCTACTCGAGTCTTGAGCTAAAATTTGTTGAACACAATGTTGTCGCTACTCGAAAAATGCATCGCGCAACGACGGGGAGGCGAAAAAGATAGACAGAAGAGTCGCCACCGAACTTTATTTATCCCATGAGGGGAAAGGAAAATATCGAGAAAACCTTAAGAAAAGAATGGATAAGATGGTCTCGCAACCAAGAATGAGTTCGGAAGCCGGTTATGCGAGGGGAAGGTATTAGCACCCCTCGCATCCATCGTACTCGATGGGAACCATTTATTTGTCAATGTGTGAATTTATCTGCTTAAATATTATGCTATAAAAAGTGTTCCAAAATATAGAGAAAAAGGGTTTAGAAACAAAGAAAGGAGGTAACGGGGAAGAAGAGAGAAAGAACAGACTCGGTAGGACTTCGCAGTCCTAGGCCTACGTATTCTCAACGGATGTGAGAAAGTCAGAGTCGACGTAGTTCGGGGAACTACAGATATGGGGGGAATGTGCTCGGCAAGGATTGTGGCCCTTGTGCCTACGTATCTTTACTTGAAGAAGTAAAGAATCAGAGCAGCCGTAGTTCGGCCTACGGTGCGGATAACCGGTATGTTTTGTGGATGATGTTATCGTACGCGTTCTAGCAGTTTAGGTGTTTTGCTGCTCGCTCGTTTGGAGACTTATGCGTACCTGTTTGCGGTAGAACGGACGTAACATATCCTTTGGGAGACTGGTTTTCGCCATGCGAGGCAAGGTGTCATGTTTGATTGGCTGAGATTGTTTTTGGGGCGAGATAGGTCCTCGGATAGTAACCCCTACGGGTAGTACCCAATTCATTGTCTCAAAGTTTTTGTTATAAAAAGGGTGTGGCGAACATAGCGTCTTCGTATTGAAAGACGAGTATCAAGACCACACACACTACAGTGAGTATCCTGACACTCGGAGAAGAAGAGGTCTACACCCAATCCTCTCTTTTTAGTTCAACACAAAGAGAACTTCATTCTCTTATTAAGTGTTTTTGGTTTTGAATGGTAAGTGCTTTGCGACGGAGAACCCTACGGTAAACGTCAGCACTCGGGATAGGAGAAGGCCTACGCCTAACCACTCCACGACCATTCAAGTTTTTGTTACGAAAATGATTTGAAAATGCACTCGGTACAAGACCGAGGTTTTAGGTGTGAAAATTGTGGAAGGAAGTGGTGAAAGCGAGATGGTGGATAAAGTTGCGTGTCTTCGTATCGAAAGACGAGTGTCGAGACCACCCTCACTACAGTGGGCATCCCATCACTCGGAGAAGAAGAGGTCTACACCCAATCTTCTCTCTTTAATTCGATATAAAGAGAAATCAATTTATAATGGTTTGAAAATGGACTCGGTACGAGACCGAGGTTTTTGAAAACACACTCGGTGCGGAGCCGAGGTTTTTAGGAGGAGAGAGAATGTCGTCTTCGTATTGAAAGACGAGTGTCAAAACCACCCTCACTACAGTGGGCATCCCAACACTCGGAGAGGAAGAAAGTCTACACTTAATCCCCTCTTTTTAATTCAATACAAAGAATTGAATATTGAAGATGGTTTGATAGCTTCGATGAATCGAATCGGGACAAGAAACGAGGAGAGAAAAAGGGTGGTCTCAGATCCAACGATACTTATCAATATATTGACTTAGTAATGAATTACGGAGGTCTCGTCATCGACCAAAACAAGATGAAATAAAATAAAGTCGAAAATGAGAAAGAGGAGAGAAAGTTGGTCTCGGATCCTTCATTTCTCATCAATAATTTGACAGAGAATCGAAGGTGGTCTCGTCATCGACCAAAACAAGATGAAATAAAATAAAGTCGAAAATGAGAAAGAGGAGAGAAAGTTGGTCTCGGATCCTTCATTTCTCATCAATAATTTGACAGAGAATCGAAGGTGGTCTCGTCATCGACCTAAACAAAAGAAAATGGGACAAAAAGCCCAATAACAAAAGAGAAATAAGATTTATCTTTTAATAAAAAAAGCAATACTTCTGAAAGAAATATAATATAGAAATCTAAAAGACACTAAAAGAAAGTAATATACAAAGATATATATGAAAAAAATATATAAAGATTAATATAAAATATATAATATATATTAACTAATATATAAACTAGAGAAAATAATCTATATATATTTACAAAACAGGGGGATTTAAAATAGAAAAACGGGGTGCGCAGAGAGTAAAACGCAGTGGGCTTGTGCTGTTAGGCCCAACATCCCCATAACAAAACCCAGAGGGGGTACTACTAGTGAAAAGGGAGGGGTGAAAACGGTGGGATTCCCGGCCCATCAACAATAACAACAAAGAATAAATAAATAATAATAAAAAAAGAAAAAAAAGGAAAGATCTGTTCATCTCATCATTATCGCGTCTCAAACTCTTTCGCTCACGCTTCTCTCTCTCGCTCAATCCATTTCATTCGATGATGTTCTGTCTCAGATCTGTTTGATCTCTTCGATTCAAGTCGTTTTTGTGAGCTTGTGAAATTTGGTTCGCTCTGTATTTGATTCGTCTCCTTCTTCTCACTCTCTCATCTCTGTTATGGTTTGAAACAGGTGAGTTTGAAGGATTTGGGGATACATTGAAATGGGTTTGTGGTGTCTGATGTTTGGTGGTTCGAAGATGATGGAAGGTTGAAGGAGGATCCTTATTGTTGGGTTGAAGATTGAAGATTTAGAGGTGTGATTCGGTTGGTGTTAGAGGGAAGATGTGTTGTTGTTGTTCGAAGGTTTTGTTGAAGATGACGTTTTGGGGTTCCGAAGAAAAATGGCGAAGACGGTGAAGGTGGTTGTATGGGTTTTAGTTTGAAGAGGAACGGGTGTTTGAAGATTGTTCGAATGATGTTCGAGCGATGGAAACTTGAAGTTTTCTGGGTTGAAATTCGTGAAGCATGCTTCTGGATTTTGGTTTGTGAACGGCGGAAGTTGGAGTAATCAACATTTTGAAGCTTTGAGATTCAGTTTGTGTTGGCTGTTTGAAATTTCTGGGTAGGTTTATTGGTGAAATGAGTACGATGTTGAAGTTTGGGTATGATTTTCTGAGTATTTTCGAAGGTGAGTTGAAGTTTGTTGTTCAAAGTCGTGTTTGAAGGAAGTGTTTGGGTTGGGTTCGTGTGAGCAGAGTTGAGAGATGATGTGAGCCACAACTGGATTCTGCGTGGATTTCCATGGTGGTACAAAAATGGTGGTAGTGAGAGAGCTTTTGAGTTGTTGACAGAATCCATGGAGGTTTGATGTTCTGGAGGTGGTTTGATGGTGTTGAATGGAAGTTGGTTATGTGGTTGAAGAGTGAGTTCAGTTTGTGATGTCGTTTTGTGTTGTTATTTGAAGAGGTTTGAACAAGTTTAGAATCCCCCCAGAGGTTGGTTGTCTGGCGTGGCTTTGAAGTAGTAGCAGGTTCTGTACCATTTTGTTTGTCTTCTGCGGGGTGTGGGCTGTGTTGTGCAGGTATTGTCTTTGTGTAGCGGTGTACAGAGATAGCAGCAAGAGCCATGTGATGTTGGTCTGGTGTGATTTTTTGTGTGCAGTAGTAGCAGAGTTGTTGTTTGGTAGTAGTGGTGATTGCCCTCAGTTTTTTACCCTTTCCATTGTTTTTGTACACCATAATAGCTGGCAATGATGTTTTCCTATGGTACAATTTTGCTGCAGGTTTTGTCTGCTGTGGCTTGAGGTGATTTGCGTCATACCGTCGTACACACTGAAATTGTTTTGTGCCTATATTTGCAAATTGCTGCGTAGGACACTCAATATTTGTATTCATTCACTGCTTGTGGGGCGTGTTCAGGATTGTAAGTTTGTGATTTCTGCTTTCACGTGTTTTCGGCTTCGTAAAAAAATGAATTGTGGTGTGATGGCCTGATTACATTATGTCGTGGTTTCATTATGGTAGCAGGGTACATCGGAAATGATACTATTGTTGCAAAAGGATATGGGCTTGGTGTGGCCAAAGAACGGCGTACGGGTTCTGTTGCAGCAGGTGAAAGATGTTGGTGGCTAGTCCTTTCCATTTCGTAGCAGGTAATACATGTGGTATGTATAGGAATATCTCTTTTCCTTCTTCTTTTCAGAATGCTACAAGTGAGTTTATCATGAGTGTCTTTGTGCAGATTTGAATTTGATTTATGTGACTGCATTGCGGTAACGTGCCGCTGCGGAAAGGCTATTGTTGAAGTCTTGTAGAAGGTATACCGGTTTTGGCTTGCCGTATGGCGTTGCAGGTTTATGGCTGAGGAGTGTGGCAATTGGTATCACAGCGGTACGAAATTGTAGGTCCTGGCATATTGTGGCGGTACGGTTTCGCAGGCCTATCTGTTGGGGCAGTATGTAGTGGTTTTGTAGCATTTTTCCTGCCATGTAATTTTGAATTCTGTTACTATTTGCTAAGCCTTCTTTCTTGTAATTCTTTCCCTACTTCATTTGTAATTTTCTCAATAAATGAAAATATCCATCATGATGCTGCTATTACGAAATTATTACGACATGTTGAGCAAGAAAACAATCAAACCAGCAAGTAGAAACTAAAACAAAATCAACGGCAATGACAGCACAATGGCACAACATAGTCATAATTGGCTAACAGTTCCATCTGCTCCTATCTTAATAACATTATCGCCACGAGCACTTGTTTCAAAAGCTTCTTCCACTTCCTTTTGCGAGAATCCAAGACTATGAGTTATAAGAGATTTTACATCAACTTTGCCACCTAGTTGAGTAACGGTCAAGGCTGTAGCCATGATTTTGTTAAAAACTAGCACAATTAACGATAACCTCTATGCCAACCCCATAACATTATTTATTTGCTTAACTTCTTCAGCTATATCCTGAATGTTTTGCTGGAACTTCAACAATATTATATACGCCAAGACGTTTTGCAACAGATAAACGATGGTCATCCATATCCACGAAAACAATCCTAGGTGCCCCAAATGAATGAGCCAAAAGCATTGTAACAAGTCCAATAGGTCCTGCTCCCATAATCAACATATTTGTTTTCGGTCCAATATTAGCTTGCCTACAAGCATGAACGCCAATACTTAAGGGTCCATACACTGCCCCTTCTTTCAAGCTCACATTGTTTGGTAGTTTAAAACATACATCTGCTGGATGAAATATTTGATTAGCAAAGGATCCATGAACCAACGAAGTAGTGAAAAACTTCATGTCCATGCGTAGATTATATCGACCAAGTTTGCAATGGTTGCCACGCCACACCAAGAAGTAATCCCAGGCTCGATCGCGACAAAGTCACCAGACGCCAGAGCCTCGACCTCATTACCAACTTGTTCTATGATCCCAACACACTCATGAACAATAACCATTGGTTCTTCAATAATAAAATCTGCACATCTAATTGTCTTAGAAGTCCAATGAAAAGCATGATTATAAGTCAGGACTAAATGATGATGAAAATGAATGCGAAGCGAAAGCCAAAAAAGGTAGAAAAAGAGAGGGCAAATTTAGGGTATGACAAATGTTACCTGTAACACCCTTATTCTACCCCACAGATATTACGGCAAAATAACACGGATTTCAGCTTAAAATATAAGCTTTCATTAAAAAGCCACAAAGGGCGTACATTTCTCAAAGTCAACAAAATTGGTCAATACTCCGTAACACACGGGTTTTCTCAAATTACATCAAAACATCATATACAACGGAACTCAAAACATAACTCAATGTTTTACTCATAAGGGAACATCAGTAAAATAACCCAATGATATACAATCAACTCACAGAACCCAACCCAATGTTACATATCAGAGCAAGACCCTCTATATTAACCATAAGGCTAACGACTCTAAAATTCACAATACTCCTCGATGGCGTCCACGACTAAACTTGCTCATCTGCGCGTTACTCACGTGGAGGTAACATTCAAACAGGCAGGGTGAGTGTTAGCTCGCCAATTCGACGACTCATGTTTGGAGGCTATTTTCAGCATATTAAAAGACCTACAAGTCTTCCAAGGACTTAGGAAAATTGAAGTCTTGAAATTAAACACTTCGACTTAAGCAGCGAAGTGGTCTTCGACCGAGATTTAGAAGAAGGGACGAATTGAGTTTTTGAAATTCGAATCTTTGAGGGAGTAGTTATATTTTCTTATGACTAAGAAGGACAAGTGGCTCTCATCGGATAAAGGACTGCATGCGGTCTGACACTTGTCAGGAATAGATGGCCTAAGGAGGTTATTAGCAGCTACTATTATTGTTATAAATAGGAGTCTTAGACATAAAATTTAGTGTGTTGTAATTTACTGTTGTACAAGTCACTCTTAAAATTACTCCAAGTATCCGAGTGTAGAGAAAGAGAGTATTATAGAGAATGTACGTGATGTAAACACACCATCCTTTATCTTTTCAATGAAGTTACTTTGTTTTCTTTACTTTTGTCAAGTACTTTTATTTATTTGTTTCGTCTTTCCCTTTTGTTCATCATTACTACTTCGATTAAGTCTTTCCCTCCCAAAAAACCTTTATCTCTTTTCCCTCTAATAATTCTTCTTCCTCCTTTCTTTTAAACATAGTGGATAATTTCTGCTCCCCTTTTAAATTATTTCTTCTTAGTATTGTTAAAACACATTTCTAGATAGGCTCAAATAGAAACACCCTTTAGCACATATCCTAGGATTTCGTATGGTCAATTATGCAAGTTAGTCAATTTGACACCAAATTGATAGACCAGAGGTTGTTTACCAAAAAACACGGTAAACAGTGAGTAAGACAATTCAAAATAATCAATGTATAACAATTAATGCATAAACGGCATATTACTCATAGTTATATTCAACACATTGATATCCTTCAATTATGCCTCAAAGGCCACAACGTCATAATTTATAGACAAAGGCTCATAAATGCAAATGCAACATAGACTCAACGCATGCGGTACCAATCATCACAGCGCGATGGACACTGAGCCATCAACCCTCCATAGATCCCCATCGATAGGATCAGAGCACATCAAAATACTTCACATCCACACAGTGGGATTGAAGTCAAAGTAATCGAGGTCCTAAACTGAAGTCCGGATGCACATGAATGCATGATGCACACTTCACAATAATCCTCATAATAACAACATATGGTGCATCATCATTCATCATATTCATCATCATTACACGTCATATCTCATCGTCATATTCATCATCATAAATCATGTCGTCATAGCTCATCGTAACAATCATCATCATACATCATGTTATCATATCTCATCACAGTAATCATCATTATACAACATATCATCATATTTCATCACATTAATCATCATACAACATATCATCATAATTCATCATATTATTCATCATAAAACATATCATCATAGTCCATCATATTAATTAATCTCACACATCATGTCATCATATAATCACATATAAATCACATATTAGCTCATAGTCATATTATCCCATATTAATTCATAATACTACCCCCCATATCATCTCATCTTAATTTATCAAATTATACTCACGGTAATCCTCACACTATCGCCTATCAATCACATAAACTTCACAGTTCTACTCATGTTAATTCGTCATACCATCACATAGTATTTACATATTAATCCCTAATATCATCTCACATTGTCTCATATTAATTCATCATAATTACACTCGCGGTAATTCTCATACTAGCACTTATTACTCACGCAACCTCATTGTCATACTCATATTAATTCATCATATTATACTCACGGTAATTCTCATACTATCGCCTATTAATCACATGAAATTCATAGTCCTACTCATGTTAATTCATCATATTATCACAGTTACCCTCATGGTAATTCATCAGGAAAATCGCAGCATCAAAACATCACTGAACCAAAACATGATTCATTAATAGGACATATACACAATTGACTTCTCAAACATAATTAGATATAAAAATATTGTGAAACAAATTCCCTTATCTATACTAGGTTATAGATCTGTTCATTAGCTTTCCAACGCTTCGAACGGGGGTCAAAACGGACTTACGAATCAAAAGTTACGTCCAAAACGATTTCGACCGAAAACATGAACAGTCGTGACGGACAGCAAAACGCTATTACGCTCCGGAACCTAAATCAACTCAAAAGTCCACACGATTCACTTTCCCTATGCCTCCAAAACATCCCTAAATTATCCCTAAGGTCTTACGATGATAAAGGCACAAAATCTATGGTTTATTAGGCCAATCTGGCAACATTTGCACTACCTAAAACACTATTTTCCTGCAATTGCTCTGAGTGCATCAGAGTTACTCACATTGAATATTCCTATTCCTACAAGGTCAAACATATCACAATCTAACGTTTTGGCCACGAAGGCCTAAGGTTTCCCTTCTCATATCAATATTCAGTGTTACATACCATTACCCCTAGCCTCAAAGTCTTATCATCAAATTTCCTATTTTCTCATAACCAACCCAAAATACCTTAAATCACAAACCAACCATAAAGGCATCTAAAGGCATACATAGAAAATCATGAACAACGATACTCCCCATATCTTAGCCGATTCAAAGATTTCACGATTAACTCCAGAAATCTTCCGAAGCTTTTGCCTCCACTGATCCCTCCTCAGAGCTCTGGACTTCATTCTTTTCACGGTTAACAAAATGAATCATCAACCTTCAGAATTCTATTTTGTCAAACTTAATCTTGGGTCTCCCAATTTGGGCTTTTCCCATAATATCCTTACTAACTCCTCCAAATGCCTAATTTACCCTTATTTCACTTATATTTATTTTAATTAATAATAATAATAATAATAATATAATCATATTATATACTATTATTCCAAAATAAATAACTCAATTCCATTAAATTCTCCATAATTCACAAAACCACCAAAAATCATCAAAAAATGAATATTCTTAATTAAATAAATTAATTAAAATATTCCAATTAAATTTAGGGTGTTACAACTCTCACCCACTTAAAAGAATTTTTGCCCTCGAAAATTACCTCAAGGAAACAGAGTCGGATATGACTCCTTCAACTGATCTCCAAGCTCTCAAATCCAACTTTCTCCAGTTGGTCCTCCCTATAATACCTTTACCAAGGAAATCTCTTTACCTCAAAGTTGCTTCTCGTTCATCAATCCGAACTAGCAATACCTCAACAATCAAATTATCTCTCACTTGTACACCATCCATCTGAATCAATGTACTTCCTCAGCAGAGACACATGAAACACATCATGCAAATTCACAAGCGATAGCGGTAAAACAGTCTAACAGGATACTTCTCCCACGCTTCCGCTGCGCCACTCTGATACATACCACAAAGCACGGTGTGAGCTTCTGAGACTTCAAAGCTCGACCAACACCAGTCACCATCGTAACACTCAGAACACATCTTTTCAGTCGTCTCTTACACAAATCTCAGGTCTGAGTACAACACTCTCGCCTGACTCATATCAATACAAAGGAGTCCTACACCTCCTACCATGCAAAACCTCATACGGTGCCATTCTGATACTAGAATGGTAACTATTATCGTAGGTAACCTTAACCAACGATAAATAATTATCCCCCGATCCACCTTGATCCAACCCACAAGCTCTCAACAAATCCTCTAAATACTGGGTAGTTCTCTCTGTCTGTCCATCCGTCCGCGGATGATAGGCAGAACTCAACCTCAACTTAGTACCCAAAGCGTCTGCAAACTCTCCCCAAAAATCTCGATGAAAACTCAGATTCCCATCTGACACCATATTCGACGACATCTCATACAACTTCACAACTCCATCGATATACATCTCAGCTAGCTTCAACATAGAATGATTAATCCTCATTGGTAAGAAAAGAGCCAATCTAGTCAATCTTTCCAAAATCACCCAATCAAAATCATATCCATCTTACAGTCTTCGGCAAACCCGATCCAAAATCCATGAAAATACTATTCGATTTCCACTCTGGAATATTCAGCGGTTACATCAGACCCAATGGTCTCTGATGTTCAATCTTTGACTTCTGACAAATCTAACCAGCATATACAAACTCAACCACTTCTCTCTTCATCTATGGCCATCAAAATAATTTCCTCAAATCCGATTACATCTTCATAGTACCGGGACGGATACTCCATCTACCTCAATACTCTTATTCCACTCAATAATATCTAGAACACAAACTCTATCACGACATCTCATGATACCATTTCCATTAATCCGAAAATCAACCCTTTGACTTTAATTCATCAAATTCAACCAATCTACCAACTCAATTCAGATTTCTGACCTTCTTGAATCTCATCAAGAACACCACTAGTAAGCTCCAGCATGCTAAGCTTAACTCCATAAGAATTCTCTTCACAACCCAAACTCATATCACAAAATTGCTCAATCAGTTCTAACTCTTTTCACCATCATCATCGGTATATGCAAAGATTTCCAAATCCATGCATAAGCTACCATGTTTGCTTCACCCAAATGGTAATTCAATCCAAAACCATAATCCTTCAGGAGTCCCAATTATTTTCTCTGCTTCAAATTCAACTCTTCCAAATCAAGCAACTACCTTAAGCTCTTGAGATCACCAAACATTTAAAATCTCAAACTAACCAATTGAAGCCTCCAACTTCGGCACAAACACAATAACAACCAACTCTAAATCACGTGTCAGATAATCCCTCTTATGTACTTTAAATTGCCTTAAAGCATAACTAAAACTTGCTGATGATACACTTAACATATCTCCCAATCACATCAACAAAACATCACAAAATACTATGAATAGTTCTGTCGGATTCGGCAAAAATCAACACATGAGCTGTTGACAGCTCTCCCAAAACTCTCTGAACTTTCTTCACAGTGGCATATCTCTGCTTCTTCTACAACACTGATAACTCAAGTTCCCGATGCTCAACATGACCCTCTATACTCTTCGAATATATCAAAGCATCATTGGTTAACACAACCACTGACTCGCTCAATTAAGTATGGAAAATCCCATGTCAAACGGACACTCAATTTGCGGTTATGACGGAAACACGAACTGCACCTTCTGCACTTACCACAACATCCAAACATAGTCCATCAATAAATAACTTAATTACATGCCACTACTTCACCATCATATAGAGCATTGGAATAGATTTCCAACGCTTCGAACCGTGCTTCATTTCGAGTTACGGTTCTCCCGTTACGGCAAAAATACGAAAACATCATTCTTTTGTCCCAGGACATTTTCGCCCGGCGAAGGATATCGCTCGCCTGGCGAACCTGACAGTCCGAAATTCTATTTTCAATCGTTAAATGACTTCCGGATGCCCGATTTCGATTCCGTAAAAAGCTGTGATCTCAGAATTCAACGTAGAACAACAATTTCACACTTAGGAGGCCATTCAACACATCTTTAACTTTTGAAATATTTAAAGGCCTAATTATACCAATATTGCATTCCAATATGACTTTCTCTAATAATCACTAGAAATCACTGTCCACCTTTAATATACTCGACCTCACAATTTGTTGCCTTAGTACACACACCCTGCACAAATCTCAAAACCACTCAATCCATTTAATTCCTTGACCATCCAAACAGACATATAATATGGAGTCCTTAATATCGGACTAGTTTCCGTAACTAAGTCGATCACAACTCCACTTCACGTTCTGGCTGTATATCACTATCTTGTCATGATAACTTCCAGATAACCACAATTAATTGGCAAACCACCAACTTCCCCACTTTCATTAACACTCAAAATTCCCTTCAAAATAAACATCTCAACACCGTCCTACGCCGACTCATCAAAACAATTCTTAAGCACTTAGCTTAACTCAAGACAATTCACTGCCCACGTCATCTAAGCTTGCAAGACACGTCTATCCCATCCAACATGACCCCGTCCACTATCAAAAATAGATTAAGGGTGATCAGTTCCGCAATTTGTCAATAGACAACCGAAAATCATGATGGGGTACAAACCATCTTTACCAAACTATAAGAGCGTCAATCGATACACTGAGCCACAACTCCACACTTGCAGCATCCTGGAGAAGCACAAGCTTCTCCCCCACCTGAATCATTCCCACTTCTGTAGACAAGGTTAGGAAACAAACATGTACCGACAGTGTTTTCACACACATGCCGCATACAAGGGAACCAACAACATTAGACAACTTGGCCGGACGGACCGACCTGCCCTGCCCTGATACCACTAATGTAACACCCTTATTCTACCCCACAGATATTACGGCAAAATAACACGGATTTCAGAGTAAAATATAAGCTTTCATTAAAAAGCCACAAAGGGCGTACATTTCTCAAAGTCAACAAAATTGGTCAATACTCCGTAACACACGAGTTTTCTCAAATTACATCAAAACATCATATACAACGGAACTCAAAACATAACTCAATGTTTTTCTCATAAGGGAACATCAGTAAAATAACCCAATGATATACAATCAACTCACAGAACCCAACCCGATGTTACATATTAGAGCAAGACCCTCTATATTAACCATAAGGCTAACGACTCTAAAACTTTACAATACTCCTCGACGGCGTCCACGACTAAACTTGCTCATCTGCGCGTTACCCACGTGGAGGTAACATTCAAACAGACAGGGTGAGTAAGACAATTCATAATAATCAATGTATAACAATTAATGCATAAATGACATATTACTCATAGTTATATTCAACACATTGATATCCTTCAATTATGCCTCAAAGGCCACAACGTCATAATTTATACACAAAGGCTCATAAATGCAAATGCAACATAGACTCAATGCATGCGGTACCAATCATCACAGCGCGATGGACACTGGGTCATCAACCCTCTATAGATCCGCATCGATAGGATCATAGCACATCAAAATACTTCACATCCACACAGTGGGATTGAAGTCAAAGTAATCGAGGTCCTGAACCGAAGTCCGGATGCACATGAATGTATGATGCACACTTCACAATAATCCTCATAATAACAGCATATGGTGCATCATCACTCATCATATTCATCATCATTACACGTCATATCTCATCGTCATATTCATCATTATAAATCATGTCATCATAGCTCATCGTAGCAATCATCATCATACATCATGTTATCATATCTCATCACAGTAATCATCATTATACAACATATCATCATATTTCATCACATTAATCATCATACAACATATCATGATAATTCATCATATTATTCATCATACAACATATCATCATAGTCCATCATATTAATTAATCTCACACATCATGTCATCATATAATCACGTATAAATCACATATTAGCTCATAGTCATATTATCCCATATTAATTCATAATACTACCCCCATATCATCTCATATTAATTTATCAAATTATACTCACGGTAATCCTCACACTATCGTCTATCAATCACATAAACTTCACAGTTCTACTCATGTTAATTCGGCATATCATCACATAGTATTTACATATTAATCCCTAATATCATCTCACGTTGCCTCATATTAATTCATCATAATTACACTCGCGGTAATTCTCATACTAGCACTTATTACTCACGCAACCTCACTGTCATACTCATATTAATTCATCATATTATACTCACGGTAATTCTCATACTATCGCCTATTAATCACATGAAATTCATAGTCCTACTCATGTTAATTCATCATATTATCACAGTTACCCTCATGGTAATTCATCAGGAAAATCGCAGCATCAAAACATCACTGAACCAAAACATGATTCATTAATAGGACATATACACAATTGACTTCTCAAACATAATTATATATAAAAATATTGTGAAACCAATTCCCTTATCTATACTAGGTTATATCCCTGTTCATTAGCTTTCCAACGCTTCGAACGGGGGTCAAAACGGACTTACGAATCAAAAGTTACGTCCAAAACGATTTCGACCGAAAACATGAACAGTCGTGACGGACAGCAATACGCTATTACGCTCTGGAACCTAAATCAACTCAAAAGTCCACACGATTCACTTTCCCAATGCCTCCAAAATATCCCTAAATCATCCCTAAGGTCTTACGATGATAAAGACACAAAATCTATGGTTTATTAGGCCAATCTGGCAACATTTGCACTACCTAAAACACTATTTTCCTGCAATTGCTCTGAGTGCATCAGAGTTACTCACATTGAATATTCCTATTCCTACAAGGTCAAACATATCACAATCCAAGGTTTTGGTCACGAAGGCCTAAGGTTTCCCTTCTCATATCAATATTCAGTGTTACATACCATTACCCCTAACCTCAAAGCCTTATCATCAAATTCCCTATTTTTCCATAACCAACCCAAAATACCTTAAATCACAAACCAACCATAAAGGCATCTAAAGGCGTACATAGAAAATTATGAACATCGATACTCCCCATACCTTAGCCGATTCAAAGCTTTCATGATTAACTCCGGCAATCTTCCGAAGCTTTTGCCTCCACTGATCCCTCCTCAGAGCTCTGACCTCCATTCTTTTCACGGTTAACAAAATGAATCCTCAACCTTCAGAATTCTATTTTGTCAAACTTAATCTTGGGTCTCCCAATTTGGGCTTTTCCCATAATATCCTTATTAACTCCTCCAAATGCCCAATTTACACTTATTTCACTTATATTTATTTTAATTAATAATAATAATAATATAATCATATTATATACTATTATTCCAAAATAAATAACTCAATTCCATTAAATTCTCCATAATTCACAAAACCACCAAAAATCATCGAAAAATGAATATTCTTAATTAAATAAATAAATTTAAATATTCCAATTAAATTTAGGGTGTTACATTACCTTTGTTGTCAACCGAAGGTGAACGGTACTCGAACTTCACAATCTTTCGTTTATTGTTGTAAGGTAGCAGATAATGGATTTCTTCTATGATATCTTTGAGGGGGTGAGATCGGTGAGCTTGAACGATGGGTTGGGTGTATAGCTGTCAGAGTAGGAGATATTTGCGACATACTAGTGGATGTTTATTTGTGACATTTGAGGCATATTGAGCTTGTGTGAAATATAACATAAGAACACCTAAGTTTACAGAAGACCTAGTTCAATATGGACCACTTATTAATTGTCATATTGATTTCGAAGATATATCTCCAGAACCGCACCATATTATCTTGTTCCGAAGATGAATCTCCGAAACATTTTCTGAACCATTTAAAAAACAAATCATATAATAGAACCTTCTGGAGATGTATCTCCGGAACTTCTCCTAAAGCATTTCCAAAATAAAACCATATAACAAACTCTCACATTAAGACCAAATATGAATCAAATATGCGCATAAAGACCAAATATGAGTAAAAAGTGAATATGTAACACTTCATTTATATTGAGATACAAATATATACAATTATTTGTCTGGTTAAACAAGAAATCAAAGCAAGCGTCGTCGGCTAAATCTATAGGTGGTACCCCCTTAGACTTTTGTGCATTCAATTTTTTTTCAATCTTGTTCAATCTCTCGAATTCTTGCATCCTTTTCATGAAATGATTCAGCCACGCCTCGGCTTTTACGGTTGAATGAGCCGTCCACTCCAACGATGTAAGTGGTACGGGGCAACTCGGTTTCAAGTAAACTTGAAAAAAATGACTTGATTTTGAAAGGCATCTAATACACATGACACGATCATTTATATTTTGGAGTGGTGGGACATGCAGTGGGAAAAAAGTTTCCAAAAAACCGTAGCGTGTCAGGTCAACGCACACCCTATCATATGCACATGCTATTAGGTGACCCATATCCTGGAGGCTCATCCATTTTGACTCTGGTGCCAGACTACTCAAGCAAAGAACAAGAGACTCATAAACCACATTGGATTTTTCTTTATTTCTGTATAACCGCGTGTACGATTCTTTATGCGTCTTTAACTCTTGGGTAAGTTGATGTCGGAAAAGCGCGTGACTATTTTCTCCTTTACGGAGTAAAGCTGAAGCGGCTCGGTAACCGCAATTACCGTCCCCTACAACATCGACGATCTGCTCAATATATTTGTGCATGAAAATAGGCATCTCATCGATGAATGAAATCTTCGGTGGAAGCGGGGTCAGAGGTGGTTTGCTAATGTGGGCTTCTTTCACAACATTTGTTTTAGAGATTTTGGAGTCGGTGAGTCGGGAAAAACTTTGCCAACGTGTTCAAAATATGAAGGATACTGTGTAGTCGAGTTGTCATTTGGTGCATGCTTCATTTTCTTCAGAGAACCTTTCATTTTTACCGGTTGAGAAGACGGCTTCGTGTCAGTGGTTTCAGAATAGGCAATCTTCCTCAATTATTCTTTGATGTGGAGTTTCATGATGTCATTGTCCTTCGAAAATCTCTCTTGTATCTCTTTCCGTTCGATCAAAATAGAGATATTTGATTGCCCTTCATCCATGCATCCATCATAATCGAACCTAAGTCTCTTTCAATAAGAGCAAACCCCGTTCATTCTTATTGGTTCACCAAGTTTCACCTTTTTAGCAAGAGTACAAGCACACGGGAGACCATATGTTTTTACAATAGTGCAACCACACTTTGCACTACCGGAGCCTACACTATCAACTCGTTTAGCCTCGTTAAAAATATAGTTCAAACCCGCCTAAGAAATATTACTGAACAACAAAGAATATAAAGTGTTTTCTTCAAATCGGTGTTCCAAAACCGTGATGCTTTGATCACATGTTTTTTACATCTCATTATGTTGGTTCTGAAGCATGTGGTTCACAGAGTCTTAGTCTCGACACAAATTCCCTTTTCTATTTCCCAACCAAATTTTCAAAGTAGCATGAGCCGACTCAACTCTGTTAGTAGTTATATTTCCTAGGTGTCTAATATTATCACTCCACACATAAACTATCTTCTCTTTCACCTGATCAAGAATTATACTTTCAACATATTTCAACAAAGCAGGATAATTTTCACACTTTCTGAAAATGAATAACGAAATCGACATATAATTCTTTTATAGAAGAATTTATTACAAGATTCCATGCATCCATTATTTTTTCCATAATCACACCCGTCTTCACCAATTTTCCAACTCCGGACTCTATTGGTTTGTCCCTACCGCGGGTTTTACCCGACTTCTCACATTCTTTGTTATGTGATACTTACAAAGTAACACAAGAATAATAAAATACCTTAGCAACCAAGTTCATCAATGCGATATCCCGGTCTGTAACAATCATTTTAGGCATCTCACCTTGATTCTTAAAAAGTGACTGGCACACCTTTAATGCCCAATAAAATTGTCCATTTTTTCACACTCAAGAAATTAATATAATATGTTTTCTCAATTGAGGTGACACCAACCATCTCAAATAATGGAAGTCTATACTTGTTGGTATTGTAGGTTGAATCAAGTATGAGCACCGTCAGAAACGTGTTGAACAACTTTATCGAATTAGGATGAGTTCAAAAAATATCTCTAACCCTAACTCCATCATCGCACGTTCTGTACCGGGACACGTACATGATATCATCCAACAATTTCAAGAGTTGTTGCATCTCAATTTTATCCCCCCTAATCGCCTTGTTAGTGAGGTACCAAATGTTATACACTTGCTTAATATTTTCTATATTGTTGGGTCGCTTCCGTTTCAATGTTGCAAGTATATTTTCCTGTTGAACAAGATTTAAGGTCATGTAACTAATATATTTCTTATCTTTTGGCTTGAGCTGACATACACTAGGATGACTGGTTAGTTTTAAGCACAAATCATGGTTATGCAAACCATATATCACATTAAATCTCCAATTTTTATTTGCCAACATATAACCACGAACCTTAAACGGACACTCACATTTTCAACTATCCGCGTCGTCTCTTTTAAAATTCCGGAGAGGAGTTCGATATCTCCCGCTTCTTTCGTACAACATTGTCACAAAAGAGAATCTTCTACCGAGCCATTATTGGACCTTATGATTACCATACCAAATCCAAGTCTAGATACCTCTAGCGAATTCGTTTAAGAATTTTATCACGATTTTCAAACTCTTGCTTGTTATTAAAGTCGTTGCCAACATCTACCGCCTTCACAACAACTCTTTGAACATTTGGAGAAACATCGTTCAGATAAACTACTTGTTTTTGGAAAACGTCGGGATGCACCATATCTATTGGAAATAATTACAACAATTACAAAATATTAATTAATCAAGTGCTGCAAAAAGGCTGAAAGTGAACACATACACATTCTGGAAATGTATATCCAGACAAGTTCATACACGTTCCAGAGATATATCTCCGGACACAACGTAAGTTTTTCATAAAAAATTCACGATTAATGTGAGCAATGTAGAGGAAAAAGAATAATCTTTACCTAAAATTTTATCTTCTTTTACTCCCTGTGATATGTTGAACCAAAAAGATGCAAACTTGGAGTGAAAAATGGATTGAGAATGAAAGGTTTTTAGGGTGAGGGTTTATGCTGAGTGTAACACCCCCTTTTTGTACCCCAAATAATTCAAATAATCATTTAGGCACATAATAAAAATTCCATCAGAGTATAATTAAAAACACGATATAAAAGAGGCATGCCACATTATGCTTGAAATTAAAACATACAACACCTGCTCAACATATGATATGCAACAGTGGAGTAACTTTTACAACGCAGGAACTTAGTCCTTACACCCACATCTCAATATTTAGAATGAAAGCGGAAAATCTAAACATTGAATCACAACTAGCATGTATATACATATATACATATTCACATCATCCAATATAAGTCATCAACATCATTCATGTTTACATAAACATGCATCACCAAAAATACATATACAAATGTATCACCAAAAAGAGCCAAAGGCTTCCTAGCTACCCGGTGTTACATATCAGAGCCATCTGACCAAAATAATGAAGACACACTTCACAAAAGGGATCACCAGCATACCTAATCTGCAATGCCTCAAGGGCACCATAAAACAACAGAAGGGTGAGAAATAGTATCATAATAATCAATGCATATAATTATATATATATATATATATATATATATATATATATATATATATATATATATATATATATATATATATATATATATATATATATATATATATATATATATATATATATATATATATATATATATATATATATATATATATATATATATATATATATATATATATATATATATATATATATATATATATATATATATATATATATATATATATATATATATATATATATATATATATATATATATATATATATATATAAACATAAAGATACACATATCTCCATTCTCACCACATTCATCCTAATTCAAACATATACATTACAATGTATACACATATATTTATCACCAGACATTTCATCATGCACATTTCCACATATACATCATTCTACATAAACATACACATATTATGTTTATTTCATCACCATTCACATAAACATCTACATTCATGTTTATTTCACCAATTCACAATGATAAAGATGATAAATCCACTCATAGAGAACGACTCACGACTCTATGCAGATGCAAACGCGGTACCGACTCAATCATCCCAAGTTCACTCAGGAACTTATTGGAACCATCGCTCACACCCCTACATGGGTACACAATCGTTCAGCAAATCCTCCTAGGGATCAAATATCATTCAGCAGATTCTCCTAGGAATCAATTATCGTTCAGCAGATTCTCCTAGGAATTAATTATCATTCAGCAGATTCTCCTAGGAATCAATTATCGTTCAGCAGATTCTCCTAGGAATCAATTACCATTCAGCAGATTCTCCTAGGAATCAATTACCATTCAGCAGATTCTCCTAGGAATCAATTACCATTCAACATATTCTCCTAGGAATCAATTATCACCAATCCCCTTTTTAGGATTATGGGTACATCGTTTGTACCCTACCAGGAATAACACCTCAGTTATTCTACCCCGGCAATCATTCCACTAGGAACAACACATTAGTCATTCTACCCCAGTGAGTATGACTATATCACTTATACCTCACTAGGAACAACATCTTGTTATTCTACCCCAGTGATTACGACTCTTGCACATATACATATTTTCAACATCATTCTCACATTTACCAAGCAATGCACATATATTCACAATATATTTCTCATGCATTCTATCGCATACAATCAATATGTATTCACAATATCGTGCCAAACGTCAACGAACCTCATCACAATTCATCATGCATTTTAATCAATTTAAACAATGCACATATACACGTAACTAAGCATATTCATCATTCATGCTTCTACAATTCACATCATATTATCACATACAATCCATATGCATTCACAACAATTATGCCAAACGGCAACCGAACACTATAATTATTTAAGCCTCAATTACTTAAAATAATTAATCTCGATTAATCGTTAAAATCGGCTAAAAGTCGGCTAAAAATAATATTTCTTTTCACCAAGTTATAGAACATATTATTAGCTTCAGTTTGATATAAAGAACGACAAAATTCGATAAACGGTGAAGAAGTTATGAATTTTCGAAGTTTTGAAAAATAATATTTTCTCACACTTACAGTGTTAATCGGTTAACTTATATGGTTAACCGGTTAACACCTCCAAAAACTCAGTTTTTAGGCCCCCAACACTGTGTTAATCGGTTAACGTATATGGTTAACCGATTAACACCTGAAAAACTCAGAAAAACAGCTACGGGTTTGCACCAAAACCCCCCCAAAACCCGACCGATTTAATTATTTTCTCCCGATTAAATACCTACTCATCATTACCAATCATATAGGAATAAATTAGGATCATAAAACACGAATTTTACGACTTCCGGTTTTCATCCAAAATCTTAACTTCAAATTATCCAAAAATGGTAAAACTCACAATATCGCTCGATTTTCACCAAACTAGTTTCAATAGTCTTAGTCTAACATCCCCCGACTAAACTACGTAAGTTATTCCCGATTCTAACCGTTCAAACATCGGTTTCTATCGATTTTTCCTAATTCGACCTAAATGGAAAAAGATGTGAAAACAACCAAACAAAACCAAACACATACATATATGATTCATACACAATGATAAGATGATATAATTTCACACCCTTACCCGATTATCTGATTCCTAGCAAGCGTTCTTGATGATTTCCCAAAATTTCCTCTTTTTCTTCTCTTCCTCCTTCTTTCTCTTCTCTTTCCCTCTATTTCTCTTCTCTTTCTTTCTTTCTCTCTTACTTACTCTTATATCTCTTTCTTTCTATTTCTATTTCTTTTATATATATTTCCTCACTATTAAATGTAAAATGACCAAAATACCCTCCAATCTAATTTTACCCAAAAACTCTCTGAAATGGTAAAATATCAAAACATACCATATTAACACATCAAGTTCACAATTAATACAATTATCACTCAAATCGAATAAAATACTCAACAAAACGTAATCATCAAAATCGGGGCGTTACATTGAGAATGAAGTATGGTAACAATGGGGGACCTATCGTGCAACTGAAAGCTATATCAAATATTTTTGGAGATGCATCTCCGAAAATACCTGACATGCAAAGGTGATAGAAAATTCAAATTTCCGTCCACAATTTCGGAGATGCATTTCCAGAATATCCACTGAACGAAACAATTAAAATGTTTTCCTAAAATGGTTTCGGAGATATATCTCCGGAATATCCACTGAACTAAACAATTAAAATGTTTTTTCTAAGACAGTTCTGAGGATATATCTGCGAAATAAACTAACCCAAATGTATGTGGCATATCTCAGAATGTCTTTGGTTGCGTATGTATAGGGTGCATTCGGAGATATATCTTCGAAATCGGGGGGCATATGTGAAAAATATACACGGTGTGCTAGAGGTGTATAAGGTGCAATAAGAAATCTTCAAATGCAATATGATCATGCAGTCGAGCTTTATTTTCATGTTAATAGCATTATAGTAAATAGTTGAAGAAGACATACAAACACATAAGACAAAAAGTTAATTGTGGGTCGTCGTATATCTCAAAATAGATTGAACACTCACACATTATTTATAATACTCACATTATTAAAGTAAATAGTCAATAATTGAATGAGACAACATTTTCTAGACCATGGTTTTATGCTGAGCAAGATAGTTTCTTTTATAATACCATAATTTAAAAATTATTCAAGATATTTAATTAATCTATCAAACTATTTTACATATATATTTTTTTAATTTTAAAGAATATTTAGATTAACAATTCCACAACTATTACCTAACATTCTAAATTATTGAAAGAACCAAAAGTTGAAAGACAAAGTTTATTCCTTAACGCGATCACTTAAGACAATAAAGTTCTTGTTGAAAGTGTCATACCCTAATTTTTACCCATAGGATTCTACCTCATTTGCATCTTTACAATGCATCAAGATCACAAACATGGTTGTCTCCTAACTCTCTTATCTTTGGGTTTGCCTTTGTAAAGACCATCAAGCACCTCTTTGTGTATCTTTTATCATTTTTTGTACTTATATGCTTTATAATTCACTGACCACTAATAAAAATACAAAAAAATATGCCTTGTCCCTTTTGTTTCTTTTGCAAGGTAGGGTTTGGAATTAAGAGCATCAAGTGATTGTCTATTCAACTAGGGTTTGAGTTCCTCAAGTCAAATTGTGGTCAACCATTGATTTTCAAAGGCTATTCATCAAAGCATGACCACAAATCTTAAATCATGGAGTCTCAAGCATTTTTCAACTTCATTTGATCAAAGATATTTTAAGGTTTGATAACTTGTTTCTCAAGAAACTTCAAAGGTTCATGTGTTTATTTCCATGCCTTCATCAATAAGTTTCTTCAAGTTATTGTAAGTTTCGTCAAAATACAATCAAGAGTGCATCATTTTGAGTTTATATGATCATCAATGTGCCTTGAAATGCAAGAAAAAGTCCAAGGTTGCAAGTTTGTCGTAGGAGGTTTGACCAAAAAGTTAAACATTTCAAGTCCAAGTTCAAAATATCATTACTTCTTTATACTTTAACATTTTTGAGTGCTTCTTTGAGAAAATGTCTCTTCTTGACATCCCATCTAACTTCTCTTCACAAGTAAAGAGCTAATTATACTTGGAAGGTCATGAAAGAATTGAAGACATTAGAGGTCATTTTGTGGACTTAGAAAGATTTAACCTAAAACTCAAGTATGGCATGCCTATGTTCCAAAGATCATAACTCCTTCAATTTTCAACTTTTATGGATGCTTATTTGAGCAAAATATCCTTCTTGATGTCCTCTACAACTTTGCTTTAGAGGTAAAACATCAATTCATGCTCAAAGGACCTAAAATCTTGAAGGTTATTTGTGCATAAAACTAGGTCATGACTTGTTTGAGCTAATGCCATACCTAGTTTTTAGTGGTTTTTGCTCAACTTTCCAGGCTTGCCATTTTCTTATTAAGCATCCAATTGAAGTGGTTATTTTTGCATTGTGTTCTACTCCATAAAAGGAACATTTAGCTCAAGAAAGATCACAAAACGCACAAGGGAATTTTATTTGGCCTCCATTGGAAGTAGGTGATCCCAACTTTGTTTTGACTGTGACCTGCAATTTTAGAAATGATCTAAACTTTCATTTGGGGACCACAACACACATGTAAACTCATTTATAATTGCAAAACGCATCCCATTGAGGGCAAAACGACTCATTTTAGTGCTCAAGTCACGCATTCCATGATCAATTTTCACACACTTGAATATAGAGTTTTCTAAGTTTGGTTCACACGCTTAGGATCTGATTTCACTCAAACCATAACCTCAAATAATTTTCCTACAAATCGAGAAGCATTTTACACTAAATTCCAAGCTTGAACAGCCAAAGAACCCTTGCTGCTTTGAAGCTCGAAACCTCTCAAAACCAAAAGTTCGAAACCTTGTTTTCATCTCATTTCAACTCAAATTCTCCACCCAGAATCCATAACCGGTCTCTTTTGAAGATGTGTGAACCACTACAAAAGCTTTCTGTGCCTTGCAGCTCTCAAAACCATTCCACCATTTTCAAGCTTTTGAGCTCATTTGGGAAAGGTAGATACAAGTTTCTTTTTCACTCAAATAAGTTACCATTCCCTTTGCCTGGTTCCACTGATCATTTCCCCTACCCTAACTGAAATTTATTCTTCATATTTGGAATTTAATTTTACTTTGAAGCTCATTAGAGTTTCTGTTTGTTTTTGCAAATTCTCTTTGCTCATATCAAATAAATTGATCTGAAGCAAGGAGACATGGATGATGTTGTGTGATGAAGCTAAAAAGATCATGGTTTAAGCTTAAAATCACGAGTTCATGACTTGCTAAACCCTTGGCTGGAGGTTGAAGACGACGATCTTCGCGCGCTATAGAGGGAAAATTCAAATCCTGACCAATTAGAGCGCGCCACCTCTGCTAACCGTTAACATTTTATTTTAATTTTGTTTTATTTCTTATTTTTATTTCATTTTCTTTAAAAAATCATTAAAAATAGCTCTTAATTGATTTTTCATTCCAATATTTTTTCAAAATTTTCTAAAAATATTCTCTACCTTATTTGATTTTTTTCAAAATTTTAAAGTCATTTTTAGCATCTTTTTTTGTTGCTAATTTCTTCTTATTTTCTTTTTAATTAAATTCCATCATTTTTATTTTAATCATTTTCAAACATTTTGGATCTGGCCTTTTGAGCTCTTGATCCTTAGGTTTTTCTTATTTTGTCATAATTTTCTTCAGAATTTAATTGTTGTTTAGAGGCTTCATTTTCATTTTCTCTTTTATTTACATTTAAAATTGTTTTAAAATATTTTTTCATGCACTTTATTTGTTTAATGTTGCATTTGGACTTGGTTATTAGTTGTTGCCTTGGATCATGATTTTTTTAATCAAAGTTTTCCTCAATTTCAATGAACTTTGAGCGTTGATGAGGTTGGTTGAACCTTCATCAATTCAAATCTATCATTAAATGAATAATTGATTCATTTTTGGTGATTTGGGTTGATGATAGGTTTAGTGCCTTAATACACTAAGAGAGGTGATTGAAATTGATGATAAATGAATCTTAAGTCTTGATTCAATTTGGTTTATCTTTTCATCTCTCCTTCTCTTTCTTTATCTTTTTCTTTTCTCTTGATCAATTGAATGATTGTGTGTCCATCTTGTTCATGATGTTTGTATTGATGCTTAATGAACTTTCATCGTTTCAAATCTACATTTCAATTGATCAATGATCATTGGAGGTACTTTAGATTGATGCATAAGTTTGTCCTAAGTTGTCATGAAGGATGATTGATGTAATGGACCAATCTCCTTGCTTTAATGCTTGATATCTCATTGGTTTTTACTTGTGCTACATATTTTAGGAGTATGCTTTTCTATTATATCTCTAACATGTATGATACATAAATTGTTATTCACTAACCTCCCACAGTATGACCTTCCTAATAGATTGTGCTACGATTGGTTAACATAATGCTAAATTTGTCCCGAACCGATTCATTAACTCTAACACCAACGCTAAAAATATTATAGTGCTAGCTTTTACTTTATGCCATTTACTTTTTCTTGCACCTTTACTTTCTTGTCATTTAACTTCTTGCTCTTTACATTATGCCTTTATGTTTAGTATTTACATTTCATATTGTTTATGTTTATGCTTCTTTTTCCTTTGTCCATTTGGACATTTTTTTTCTTTAAAGACATTAATAAAGGAAAAACCCCTAAAAGACTTTTAATCTCTTAAACTACGGCTAAAATCCTGTGCATTGAGGAGATTTAGACATATGGACTTAGAATTAGGGTTTCCCATGCTTAAAATTTTCTTGATTGCAACTTAGAAGTTCATATGATACCATGCGTTGCCTGAAACCTTGGGTTTCTGTGATACATGTGGTCTTGAATCAAGCTTGGATGCTTTACCTGGTTCTCTGAGACTTTATTTGTCTGGATACTCTTGTGCTTATTTTCTTGTTGCTTATGGCTTACTCCAAAGGAATAAGATTTTGGTTTTGACTTTTGTCAAGTGCTGGCTAGATTCTGGTTAGTACACTTGCACACACTTTCACTTTATTGCTTTTATTAAGATTGTCTCTTCATCTCTTCCCCTTCTTAAATTTTCAAAATCTTCTCCTTTTTTCAAAACCTTCTTGTTTTCAAACTTAAACCACTTTCTCAATAAATCTTGACTTTTCAAGTGATTTTCAAACTCTTTTTTTCTTAAATAAATGCTAAGACATCTTAATCATATCAAAACCATTTCAAAAGACTTTAAAAACACACAACTTATTCAAACTATTTTGTGCCCTTTGTGCCCTTTTCCTTTTAAAAACCTTTTCTCAAGGATTAGTCATGAGTTATTTTCATAGTTGAGATGCGATTCTCCTATCCCCATAGTAATTATTGAAATACTGATTCTTTTCCACTTGAGAGAGTTAGTGTCATACTTGTTGATTTCTATCTAAGTTGGAGCCCTTCTTAATAGTCATGCAAAGATCCATTTTCACATACTTGTGGGTGATTAGTTGAATTTTCTCCTTAAAATGACAAAATATCTTTTCATTTAAAATCAATCAAAACAAACTCTTTTGTTATTTTTACCACGAACTACGAAGTTTTGATCCTCCATTGCATTTTGTGGGTACGTAGGCACGAGGCTCAGGAAGCCTTGTCAAACACCAAAAATCTTAAAAAATATTTCTCTTCTCATCTCCCTAATCTTTTGCAAACAACCAGTTTTAAGCCAAACATAGATTTTCAAGAGGTTCCTATAGAGTACTATATATGTTTTGGGTGCTAACACCTTCCCATTGCATAACTAACCCCCTTACCCTTGTCTCTTTGTTTTATTAGTTTCATTTTAAAACTTGTGTGAGTTTTATTCGTACTCTCCCCATTCCTTTGGAAACGATAAAGTTCAGTGGTGACTCTTGTTTTTGTGAGTTAAGTTAGTCAATAACTTAATCTCAATTTTTCACCGCTATAGAAAAGTGAGAGTTACTGAATTTTCCTTGACTCTTGTTGAGAGATTGACTTATCTTGGATTGGCATGTATGATGGGACATTATCATGATCAATACCATTGGAAAATACAATATTTTGGTCAAGATAATGCTTGGCGTATGCACTTGTGATATGGAAAGAGTCTCGACAACATGTACCAACCATCATCTATGAGAAGATTATCTTGAATAGTGGGAAAGCCAAAAAATGCGCCTCTTCCTATTACTTATAGAGCAATAATGACTGTTCACCTTGAGGGACCAATGGTAATGACATCGTCTTTCGTTTGACAAAAATTGAATACAGAGATGCACGATATCATGTATAAGGTAGATAAATTCTATAATCATTTACCCCATATCTGGTAGTGTTTGGATCAGTCATGTGCAATGTGTTTCAAAGAAGGGTGGCATGAAAATGGTCTCTAGTGAAAAGAATGAGGTTATTCCCACTAGAGTTGTGTTGGGTGGAGGATATGCATGGATAAAAAAAAATTTAATAAGGCCTCGAGGAAGGATCATTTCCTTTACTCTTCATTGACCCAACGTTAGATAAGTTGGCTAGGAAGCAATATTATTATTTCCTTGATGGTTATTCTAAATATATTTAAATTTCAACCGCACTTGATAATCAAAAGAAAACAACATTCACTTGCTCTTATGGAACATTTTATTTTTGAAGGATTCCATTTGGGCTATGAAATGCCCATGCATCTTCCCAACGATAGGTGACAAGCCTTATTTTCATATCTTATTGAATCTTCAATGGAAGTCTTCATGGATAACTTTTATGTTTTTCATGAATCCTTTTAAAAAATGCTTGGATAATCTTGAATTGGTGCTAATAACGTGTAAGAAGATCAATTCAATTGAAAAAATGTCAGTTCATGGTAAAGAAAGGTATTGTGATAGGTCATCATATTTCCAAGAAGAGGTTGAAGTAGATCAAGTCTAGGTAGAAATAATTGAGGAGCTACCACCCCTAAGAAATGTTAAGGGTGTTAGAAAATTTATTGGTCATGCTAGATTCTGTAGGAGGTTCATAAAATACTTTTCAAAAGTCCAAAACATCTATGCCAACTACCGTAGCATGACGTGACATATCACTTCAATGAAGAATGTATGAAGGATTTTGAAACTCTCATAAAGGCCTTAATTTCTTCTCTTATCATCATTATGCCTGATTGGTCCAAACCATTTGAATTGATGTGTGATGCAAGTGACTTTGTAATAATGTGTGTATTAGGTCAAAGACATAATAAGGTATTCCACTCCATTTAGTATGTGACCAAGAATTTGATTGAGGGTCAAGTAAAATATACCACTACTGAAAAAGAGTTGTAAATTATGGTTTTTGAATTTGATAAATTCATATCTTATTTGTTGGGTACCAAATTGGTAGTATTTACTGATCTATCTGCAATCAAGTACATAATAACCAATAATGATGCCAAGCCTAGATTGATAAGATATGTATTATTTTTTTGCATGAGTTTGATTTGGAAATCATCGACAAGAAAGGTGTTGAGAATCAGGTGGAAATCATTTGTCATGTCTTCTAGATGAAGTATAAGGTCACTAGATTAGGCATAAGAGAGAAATTCACTAGTGAACAATTTCTAGTATTATTAGGTATCATGACACATTGGTATGTTGATATTGCTAATTACATGGTCAATGGGCATCTTCCCCTAGAATTCAATTTTTTTTAAAAAGGAAGAGACTCTTCCATACTTCTAAGAGTTATGTTGGTTTGAACCGCCAAAGGTGTTTTTTTTAAAGTCATAAATTTTAAGGTGGTTGGGTAAAAATTGTCAATTTTACTCAAACTGTCGTAATATTACAATTGTAAAAATGGCGGTTCTCCTTTTTGTTAATAATGTGGGTTTGAACAATCAAAATATGTTTTAACTATAAAATATATGTGCATATTATGGCATTTACAACCGCCATAAAATTTTCTTATTTTAACAAAAAAAGGTGTTATACATTAATCAATTCATATTCTTTTATTCACCTAACACTACAAACACCTATAAAATTTAACTTATGGAATTAAATTAATAAGTTTACTTGTAAGCAACTTATCACCATTTGATAGAGAGGTTATACACATCCAACTTCATCAGACAAGCAAGTAAGAAATGGTTTAAAAATTCCATTGAAATACTATCCAACCATAGATTATCATTGTGTTAGGATGGTAAATTACAAGCCCTCTCTCATTTATATACAATGATAAAAAGTTGTGTTTTTGTTAGTAACACATTCGTCTCCTATTTATCTACCTAACTAGTAAATCTACATCTTGTTTTCGTAAAATTATGCTAACAAATCCCTATGATTCGTGTAACGCCCCGATTCTGATTTCCCATTTTTGTTGAGTCTTTTATTTTATTTGAGTGATTATTATTTTATTTGTGGAATTGGTGTGTTAATATGTTATGTTTTCATATTGGGCTATGTTATCGTTTGTGAGAGTTTTTGGAGAAATTAGGTTGGAGGATATTTTAGATATTTCTTAATTAATGATAAGTTAGAAATTTTGTGAGAAAATGAATTATTAGATATTTTGAGAGAAAAATAAATAGAATAGAAAGAGAAAGAAAGAAGAAAGAGGAGAGAAAGAAAGAGGAAGAAGAGAAAAGAGAAGAAAAAGAGGAAAAACTTGTAGATCTTCGAAACAACTTCTAGGAATCGGTAAGAGTGTGAAATATTATTATCTTATCAATGTGTATGATTATGTATGTGTTTGGTTAGATTGTTTGGATGTTTTTCTATATTTTCCATTTTAGGTTGAAATTGGTAGAATCGATAGAAACCAATATTTTTACGGTTAGAATTTGAAATAAATTGCGTAGTTTAGTCGAGGGATGTTAGGCCGAGACTATTGGAACATGTTTGATTTGAATCGGGTGATTTTGTGACCTTCTGACGTTTTTGGATATGGAGGGTTTGAGTAGCACAATATTCGCTAAGCGAGTCACTGGCGAGTGAGGTAGCGAAGTGTTCGCTAAGCGAGCATCTAGCGAGCTACCAGCGAATACTCCCAGACTTGGACAGAACTAAAAAGACCCAAACTCGCTGGAGCGAGTGGCGTAGCAAAGGGCTCGCCATTCTGCTCGCCTAGCGAGCACGCTAGCGAGCATGACAGTACAACATTTTATGTTTTCTTTTATTCAACATCGATTCTTCGACTCAGATGTGATTAATCTTATTCCAAATGTGTAGCTTGTGTGCTATTATATAATATACTGTGGGTAGCCGTATAACGTGAATCCTAGATTGTGGAATTGATTGTGAAATGTGGCCTTTTGGCAAATATATGCATTGTTTAAGTTAAATGGGAATGCATGATAATTGTGATAGAATTTCATTACCGTTGGCGTAATTGAATGTGAATGTATATGGATTGTATGTGAATGAATGAGATGAATGCATGAATATATATTGTGAATATGTATGCATTTCAAGAATGTCTGGAGTCATTTTGCATGTGAAGCATCATAATATGCATTCTTGTGTTGTGGGATTCTAATGAGAACCCGTTGTAACATCGTGTGCCTATGTGAGGTGTGAGCAATGATTATAACTGATTGTGTGCCCATGTGGGGTGTGAGCAATCAGATTATGTGCCTATGTGAGGTGTGAGCAATCCATAAACATTGTGTGCCCATGTGGGGTGTGAGCAATAGGTGTAACATCGTGTGCCTATGTGAGGTGTGAGCGATGATTACCAATGATTGTGTGCCCATGTGGGGTGTGAGCAATCAGATTGTGTGCCCATGTGGGGTGTGAGAAATCGAAATGTGTGCCCATATGGGGTGTGAGCAATCCATAAACATTGTGTGCCCATGTGGGGTGTGAGCAATGGGTGAACATCATGTGCCCATGTAGGGTGTGAGCGATGGTTCCAATAAGTTCCTGAGTGAACTTGTGATGATTGAGTCGGTACCGCATTGCATTTGCATAGAGTCGTGAGTCGGTCTCTATGATTTGCATTTATCATCTTTATAATGGTGCATTGGTGAATGAACATATATGTGTATGTTTATATGAAATGATGAGAATTGTGAAAGTATGCATGATGAATATGCTTGGTTATATATATATATATATATATATATATATATATATATATATATATATATATATATATATATATATATATATATATATATATATATATATATATATATATATATATATATATATATATATATATATATATATATATATATATATATATATATATATATATATATATATATATATATATATATATATATATATATATATATATATATATATATATATATATATATATATATACACACACACACACACTGTGATGTATATGAGTGAGTTGTGATGAATTGTTGTGAGAATGTAGAATATGTGTATTCTTATGCTAAGAAATATAATTATATGCATTGTTATTATGATAATATTTCTCACCCTTCTGCTGTTTTATGATGCTCTATGAGGCATTGCAGAGTAGGTTTGCTGGAGGTTTTTGTGAAGCGTATCTTCATTCTTTTGGTCGGTCGGCTCTGATATGTAGCACCGAGTAGCTAGGATGTTTGTGATTCTTTTGTGATACATTTGTATATGTATCTGGTTGTTGGATGTTTATGTAAACATGACTTTGTTGTTGAATCATACTGGTTGATATATATATGTATATATGTTTGATGTTATTCAATGTTTAGATTTTCCGCTTTTATTCTAAATATTGAGATGTGGGTGTAAGGACTAAGTTCCTCTGTTGCAAAGTTACCCCGCTGTTGCATATCTTTTGTTGAGCAGGTGATGTATGTTTATATTTCAAGCGTAATGTGACACTCCCCTTTTATACCATGTTTTCTTAATTATACTCTGATGAAATCTTTAATATGTGATTAAATGATTATGTGTTTATTTAGGGGTATAGAAAGGGGGTGTTACATTAAGTGGTATCAGAGCCAGTGTTAAGTCAGTTGTGTCTTTCTTGCTGTTGTGTTGGTTGAATGGTTGTTTAACCTTGTTGTTATTTTTGGAAATGGTCAGAATATGGTTGGTCGTAACGACAATGCGATGGCTACTGCTTTGGAAGCAATGGCCAGGGCAGTGCAAGGTGCACCAAACGTGAATGCTAATGACGAGTTCAGGAAGAATCTACCACCGGTCTTCAAAGAAAGATTTGATCCCGATGGTGCTCAAATTTGGTTGAAAGAGATTGAAAGGATCTTCAGAGTTATCGATTGTGCGGAGGAGAATAAGGTGAGACTTGGGTCTCACATGCTGAAGGAAGAAGCCAACGATTGGTGGGTTGGTATGCGTCAAGTTCTTGAGGTGGATGATGAAGAGATCACTTGGGATTTATTTCGTACTGAGTTCTTGAGGAAGTATTACCCTGAAAGTGAGAAAGGGAAGAAGGAGATGGATTTCCTTGAACTGAAACAAGGTAGTATGTCCGTGGTGGACTATACTGCTAAGTTTGTGGAGTTGGTTCAATTCCATCCTCACTATGCTGCAACTACTGCTGAGTTCTCAAAGTGTATTAAATATGAGAATGGTTTGTGTCCCGAGATTAAGAAAGCTGTGGGATATCAAAGGATAAAGAGGTTTACGGATTTGACGGAATGTTGTAGAATCTTCAAGGAAGATAGCAAGGCTCGTTCTACACATTACAAAAGTTTGAATGAGAGGAAGGGAAAGAAACAGGCTAGAAGTGGACCTTATGTGACACATGTTGATAAGGGCAAGCATAGAGGAAACTTTAATAAGAGATCTGGAGGAGGAGGTTCCGGTTCCGTTAAGTGTGGTGAAATGGGACATAAATCATTTGAGTGTGGGAAGACTGTAGCGAAATGTTCTAACTGTGGAGGCCTTGGGCATGCTACTACAGATTGTCGAAGGAATGTAGTGAAGTGCTACAATTATGGAGAAGTGGGTCACATTAGTACTAAGTGTACTAATTCGAAACAAGCTCAAGCGGGCGGAAAAGTGTTTGCATTAGCTGGGTCAGAGACTACTAGTGCAGATCGTTTGATTAAAGGTACATGCTTTATTAATAGTACAACTTTAGTTGCTATTGTTGATACTGGAGCGACTCATTCGTTTATTTCTCATGAGTGCGCTAAGTGTTTGAATTTGTTCATGACTTCTTGGGGGTGGTGACATGGTTATTGAGACTCCCGCTTTGGGGTCGGTAACTACATCTTTGGTGTGTGTAAGTTTTCCATTGACCATGTATGGTAAAGACTTCATCATGGATTTAGTGTGTTTGCCGTTGGAGGGATTGGACGTAATCTTGGGTATGAACTGGTTGCAATTCAATAGAGTTCATATAGATTGCTATCACAAGTTAGTGAGGTTTCCTTCTTTAGAAGATGAGAGTTTCCTATCCACTAAAGAGTTGAAGAGACTTTTAGCGGATGAAGCTCAATTGTTCGGTTTGTTTGCATCATTGTCGGTGGAGAGTAAAGTTGAGCTCGATGTGTTCCCAGTGGTGTGTGATTTTCCAGAAGTGTTTCCGGAGGAAATTAAGGATGTACCGTTGGAAAGAGAAGTTGATTTTTCTATTGATCTAGTTCCGGGTACTAGACCTGTTTCGATGGCACCGTATCGTATGTCGGCATCGGAGTTGGTAGAATTGAAGAAGCAATTGAATGACTTGTTGGACAAGAGATTTATAAGGCCAAGTGTTTCTCTTTGGGGTGCTCCGATATTGTTGGTAAAGAAGAAGGATGGAAGTATGCGGTTATGCATTGATTATCGACAATTGAACAAGGTGACAATTAAGAACAAGTATCCGCTTCCAAGGATCGATGATTTGATGGACCAATTGGTTGGTGCGCGTGTTTTTAGCAAGATTGATTTGAGATCGGGATATCACCAGATTCGTGTGAAAGAAGAGGATATTCAAAAGATAGCCTTTAGGACACGGTATGGCCATTACGAATAATCCGTGATGCCATTCAAGGTTTCTAATGCGCCGAGTGTGTTTATGGAATACATGAATCGTATTTTTCATGAACAGTTAGATCGTCTTGTGGTTGTGTTCATCGACGATATTTTGATTTACTCTAAGTCTCAAGAGGAGCATGAAGAGCATTTGAAGATTGTGTTACAAATTTTGAAAGAGAAACAATTGTATGCTAAGTTGTCGAAATGTGAATTTTGGTTGTCGGAAGTAAGTTTTCTTGGGCAAATGATTACAACTGATTGTGTGTCCATGTGGGGTGTGAGCAATGATTACAACTGATTGTGTGCCCATGTGGGGTGTGAGTAATCGGATTGTGTGCCTATATGAGGTGTGAGAAATCCATAAACATTGTGTGCCCATGTGGGGTGTGAGCAATGGGTGTAACATCGTGTGCCTATGTAAGGTGTGAGCGATGATTACCAATGATTGTGTGCCCATGTGGGGTGTGAGCAATCGGATTGTGTGCCCATGTGGGGTGTGAGAAATCCATAAACATTGTGTGCCCATGTGGGGTGTGAGCAATGGGTGAACATCATGTGCCCATGTGGGGTGTGAGCGATGGTTCCAATAAGTTCCTGAGTGAACTTGTGATGATTGAGTCGGTACCGCATTGCATTTGCATAGAGTCGTGAGTCGGTCTCTATGATTTGCATTTATCATCTTTATAATGGTGCATTGGTGAATGAACATATATGTGTATGTTTATGTGGAATGATGAGAATTATGAAAGTATGCATGATGGATATGCTTGGTTGTGTATTGGTGAATAAACATGAATGTGTATGTTTATATGGAATGATGAGAATTGTGAAAGTATGCATGCTGAATATGCTTGATTATATATATATATATATATATATATATATATATATATATATATATATATATATATATATATATATATATATATATATATATATACACACACACACACACACACACACACACACACACACACACACACACACACACACACACACACACACACACACACACATTGTGTTGTATATGAGTGAGTTGTGATGAATTATGGTGAGAATGTAGAATATGTGTATTCTTATGCTAAGTGTAATACCCCAAATTTTGCCCTAAGATTTGTCGTCGCATTTCATTGCATTTTTATTGCATTTAATCAATTACTAACAAATTTGTGTAGTCATTTGACTTTTCGCAGGTAAATATCATATGACATGCATTTTTTTTTCTAAAAAGTAAAAATGGCACAATTGGCAAGAGGACATGTGTAAGGAGTTGTGAGTGTGAGAGGTTGAGAGTTCGAATCTCACCTTTGTCACTTTTTGTTTTTTATTATTTTTACTCTAAATTTTTCTATCTTTCATTAAAAAATAACAAAAATAGTTTTTTATTATTATTTAATTATTATTTTCGTATTTTAATTAAATCATTTTTTAAAATATTATTTTTTTCACCTTTTTCTAAATTATTCATAAAAATATCCAAAAAATCATAAAATAAAAAATATTGGAAAAATTTTGTTCTTTTTATAATATTTTTGATTTTAGGAATCAATAGGATTATTAGTTTTTATTTTAAGTTTATTTTAATTATTTTAAATTATTTAAATTTTATTTTTTCTTAACTAATTATTTAGTTTGGGCTTTAAAATGGGCTTTAGGGACATTATTGACAATTTGGTGTTAACCCTAATTTGTTGCCTATATATACATGTGTTGCCTTGTTGAAAGGGGGTTAGAAGGTTTTCTTCAGAAAAGAGGAGAGAGAAAGGGAGAAACAAAGGAGATTCCCAGAGAAGAAAGGTGGTCGTTCCCACAACTCGTCAGAAGGATTGGAGCTCTCCAGTGTTCCCTTATTCAAACCTTTTTCACATTTACCGAAGCAAACCTCCGCTTCGTAGGTTAAATTACTAAACCTTTTGCCTTTTCATGTTTATGTGCATATTTTGCCATGTTAATGTGTTTAGGTCCGTTAAATTATTAAACCTTTTGCTTTTTCATGTTTATGTGCATATTTTGCCATGTTAATCTCCATGTGTGTTTAGGTCCGTAGATTTTAATATCAAAACCCTTTTTTTATCAAAACCTTTTTTTAAAATCAAAAATTTTTTTTATTTATTATTAAAACCTTTTTTTAGTAAGACCTTTTTTAAAAACTGAAAAACCTTTTTGTTCCCAAGAAGAAAAAAAAACCTTTTTGTTCTCAAAAACCTTTTCCAAAAAAACTGAAAAGTCTTTTCCCAAAAAACTGAAAAGTCTTTTCCCAAAAAACTGAAAAGCCTTTTTTTGGGATGAAAAGCCTTTTTGTTCTAAAAAAAACTGAAAAGACTTTTCCCCCCAAATTTTTTTTTTTATAATTTAAACTTAATTTTTTTTTTTATAATTTTAACTTAAATATTTTTTATTAAAAAATTAAAGCTTTTTTTTATAATTAAAATATTAAAAAATTAAAACCTTTTCGTAAGGAACTCCTGATGTTTGATGTTTGTCGTGTCATTTTATGTACCCTTTTATTACTTTTCTTTCTTTTGGCATTTCATGTGCATGCTCGAGGTTGAGATGTGCTTGTGGTGGCCATAGCCCCACACTATTTTCCTCCCTCATTTCATTCTAAGTGTCATTACATATTTTCATATTCTTCATGTTTTCAGAAATGTTTCTTTGTTTCCTTATACCCTCTGCCTTTATTACTTTTCTTATTTCTGTACCTTAATTATTCCTCCATATAATGATTTGTCATATTTTCACATTTTTTACAGTTTTATCCTTCCGAAGGATTAGGTCCAGCCTTTTGGCCGCCGAGTCAATAGCCTTACCCCTTTAATGGATCAAACCCTGTTTAGCCTAGGTGTCCCGCCGTGGGCAAAATTGCTTTTATCCTAGTGTTAGGTCAAAGAGTCGTCGCGCTCATTTTAGGGTTTCCCGCCGTGGAATCCCTAACCTAACCCTAATTTCAACTTAACAATTCAATGTAGAGATTTGGAGTTTCTACACTCCACGTAAGCGTGTCCTTAAGATGCGTTTATTCCCCTTGAGACCTTGACCACAGTCAAGAAGTCTCTAACCTCCCTTTTGAGGGGAACTACAGTTACTCTGATTCCATTCCCGTAAAGATATGTAGGCACAAGATGCGATGTCTTGCCGAGTAAACTTAGAATTAACCCCTAGGTCTTTTTTAACCCTTAATCCTTTGTATATACCCTAAAGCAAAATAATTAATGAAATAAATAAAAAAAATAAACAAAAGGTTCCCGTAGAGTACTACGGAAGTTTAGGGTGCTAATACCTTCCCTAAATTTAACCAACCCCCGAACCTTAGATCTCTCCCTTTTAGGTTTTTCCTTTCTTTAACCTTTCCTTCGGATAAATCAAAGACCGGTTGTAAATGAATTAAGATTCAAGTTAATCAATAGCTTGACATCCAAATTTCACCGCAACAGAAAATGGCGACTTCACTGGGGACTCTCCTAACTTTCGAGGGTTATCCCTATTTTATTTATTTTTGATATTTGTTTCATTATATATTTTTGCTCACCTGTATATATATAATTGGGGTACCTTGCTTGGGGGATACTTTGTTGTGAGATAAGTCCTACACCCGGAATTGAGTGACATTATTATAGGATGGCGATATATTCGACGAGGCTTATAGGGAGTGAGTCCCGACCAAGCTAAATCGAGAATCACCGCTCAGTTGAGACCCTTTTGAAAATGGTTCGGTTGATCGAGTGTAGTCGTGAAAACTTTTACCATTATCGATTGGAGTCTGTGATACTGAGAACCGTAGTACCTTTACACCATCTTGGCCTTATCTAGGACGTAGTGCGGGAACTATATGGGAGTAGTCCTACAATGGTTGCTACGCGATACTACACTCGAACGAGGTTCTCTTGAGAATATTATCGACCCTTGAGTCAGTCGAGAAGTTGATAATATCCAAAAGATGGGCTGATGACTTTGGGCACTTTTTAGAACCCTTGTTCTGCAGGTACAATTAATCTATAGTACACACCACTTTGGGAAGGGTAGACCTTGACTCCATTCATTGTTCCTCTAAAATTAGGACCTTTGTTTGCTTATGTGTGTTTGTGCTTTGCATCCATAAAGCATCATATCATTTCTAGTTTCAAGGAATTCAAAAGTCCTTTGCAAATTCAAGAAGTCCTACATTTTAAAGTCTAACAGCTTTTCTCGCTTTCCTAAAAGGGAATGTTTGCAATCGACCGTTAAAATTCTTGAGACCATTGCATGGCATTAGCATCACATTTTTGCATTGCATTTATCCCCGAGTTTCTCCTTCTTGGTCCTATCATCTTCTAGTGTACCTTTGAGTCATCAAGCTGATTCCTCGACACAGATATCAGACCAGAAACGGAACAGGAGTCACTTTGATCCTATTCTCATGACTTACACAGAGCTATATCCTGACTTAGTCCGGCAAGGACTGATTACTACAAAGGCTTTACCACCTCCTCTTAATCCTCCGGCTGGATTTAGGGCTGATCTCCATTGTGCTTCCCATGAGGGTGCCCCAGGCCATGACTTGGAGCATTATTTTGCATTGAAGGCTAGAGTATGTGAATTGGTTAGAATGGAATACTTGATTTTACAGACAGTCATCCGAGCGTCCAGACAGATGCCTTGCCAACACATCAGAATTGAAGCTTTGTCATTGGGCCTTTTTTTCTCGTTGTTTGCATTTTCCTTATTTTGTTTAAGTTGTTTGCTTTCAATTATGTTTGTACTTTCATTAATGAAATAAGCATTGCGACTTTTGATTCAATTCATTTCCGTCCATTTACTTGCATCTTTATGCTTTATTTTTCAAATATTTACTTCTTGTCCAAAATTTTGATATGCTAAGATCGGAGGGAGGATGATGAAAACGTTATACCCATAATTGTTGTCAGTATGCTTTCAATCAAACCTTGTTGACGATGTAAGGCATTGTTTCAATTCCCAAACACTGGAGAAATAAGGAGGTTAATCCCTCGTTACCCCCTTCGAGCCTAGAAGTTGGAGTTTCTTTCGTTACAAAAAACCCACAATTTTAACCTTGGGATGGGTAGTTCTCAGTTAACTTGGTTGTGTGTTCGTACGATACACCTTTCATTAACAAATTTTCCTTCGCACACGTCAAATAAGTGTCGAAGATGTTTTCTAATCAAAAGGTCGATGATGGTTCACCGTAATCATTAAAATCAAACAGTCACTTTCCTTCACACAAAAAAATAATATAAAAAAATCAAAAGAAGCCCGCTAAGTCAAAACCTATGAAGGAGACTTAGGCAAAACTGGGGCATCCCGCTGACTGTAAACTCTAAAATAAACAGTTCAGGCAAAATTTAGGAATAATACAAAGAGATTTTTAAATCCTTATCTTGAAAATCCTCAATGTCAAAACAATCAAATGTTATAGGGGAGTAGTGGCTGCCTTTTCATAGGTCCCTTTGACTTCTGAGTCATCATTGCTACGATCAATGAAATCCCTAACTTATGGGAACCTGAATGCATAGTATGAGTTAACTGAGCATAGGACTGAAGATCATCACGTAGATTGGGTGGGTACAAATAAATTTTGAGCCTTTATCTTTTGTTTCATAAACCGTGAACCAGGCCACGTTACAACCCTTAAAAGACCTAATTGAAGCAAGGTTATTTTGAAAGTATACTACAGCAAGGTTGCGTAACCTGACTCCTAAAGATCTTTGTGAATCATTTATTTTGGCAGTACACCTTTGTTTTAAACTTTGAGCGTCTTGAACCGTTGTGTTCTGACTAACGACTCATGTATTTTCCATCTTTCAAAAATAACTTTTCAAAAATCGCATGAACTTTGCATTACCATGTTTGTATGAATATTTTTGTTTGCAAACTGGCTTTCCTCTAAGGAATTTTCAAACAATGAGAAACTTGGTCAAGTGATCTTATCAGGGGCAAGTTCCTTTTACATCCTGTCAAAGAATTAGTTCAAGATTTGTTCAAGGCAATATCTTCTCAGATTTGGTTTATCCAGAGAATTGTTCAAGACCTAGACTGGGGCAAGCCCTCCGAGGATACAGAAAAACAGTCGATTCCACGAATTAGACAGCTGAAGCAATTATCAGTTCATTTGACCTGGGGCAGTTTACTTGCATAATCCCTAAGCAGTTATTCATCATTCCTACAGTGACTATCAACTTGATACAGTTTAACAGAATGACAGTGATCTCCGTGTTGAGGAATCAGTCCTCCAGTTTTGTCATCTCACCGAAAGAGTCGAGCCTTGTCGTCGATGTCTGCATTTGCATTTGATCATATGTCATAGCATAATTCCTATACATGTGCATATCTTGGGTGCTTTATTCCCCATTTACATTTCTATCTTGGGTGCTTTACTCCCCATTTACATTTCTATCTTGGGTGCTTTACTCCCCATTTACATTTTTATCTTGGGTGCTTTATTCCCCATTTACCTCTCTATCTTGGGTGCTTTACTCCCCATTTACATTTTTATCTTGGGTGCTTTACTCCCCATTTACATTTTTATCTTGGGTGCTTTACTCCCCATTTACATGTCTATCTTGGGTGCTTTACTCCCCATTTACATGTCTATCTTGGGTGCTTTACTCCCCACTTACCTTCTATCCTTGGGTGTTTTATCCCCCATGTACCTTTATCCCGGGTGTTTTATTCCCCGTTTACCAGATATTCTTGGGTTTACCTAACATCATGGTGTTTTACCCCCATTTACTTTTTTTTTCTCCCTGAGGTCGTGTTTTACTCGCGTCTTACCTTGTGGGTAAAATTTATTTACTTGGCATCATGGGTGTTTTATCCCCATTTGCGTTTTTCTCCTGAGCTCGTGTTTTACCCGCGTCTTATCTTGCGGACAATTTCTAATTTACTTGGCACCTATCAACAATTCTGTGTCGTGTCTACCCGACGTTCTTCCAGATATGACATGTCTTCTTCCCTAGTGCAATTCCTCGGCGGGTCGTCCCCTGTGACGTTGTTTCGTCTGTATCCGTGCATTTGTCATTTTCATCATACGCATCATATCAGATTCATATCATATTTAGCATTATAGTTCGTTTTGTTTTGTCCATATCATTGCATAGCACTGCGTCTAAAGGCAAAATTTTCGGTTATCTGTATTTAAATCCCTCCACCATGATTTCTCGAGTCTCCGTTGCTCAAATCACCCGGTGAAGTTATTTAATTAGGGGCAACTGTAATACCCCAAATTTTGCCCTAAGATTTGTCGTCGCATTTCATTGCATTTTTATTGCATTTAATCAATTACTAACAAATTTGTGTAGTCATTTGACTTTTCGCAGGTAAATATCATATGACATGCATTTTTTTTTCTAAAAAGTAAAAATGGCACAATTGGCAAGAGGACATGTGTAAGGAGTTGTGAGTGTGAGAGGTTGAGAGTTCGAATCTCACCTTTGTCACTTTTTGTTTTTTATTATTTTTACTCTAAATTTTTCTATCTTTCATTAAAAAATAACAAAAATAGTTTTTTATTATTATTTAATTATTATTTTCGTATTTTAATTAAATCATTTTTTAAAATATTATTTTTTTCACCTTTTTCTAAATTATTCATAAAAATATCCAAAAAATCATAAAATAAAAAATATTGGAAAATTTTTGTTCTTTTTATAATATTTTTGATTTTAGGAATCAATAGGATTATTAGTTTTTATTTTAAGTTTATTTTAATTATTTTAAATTATTTAAATTTTATTTTTTCTTAACTAATTATTTAGTTTGGGCTTTAAAATGGGCTTTAGGGACATTATTGACAATTTTGTGTTAACCCTAATTTGTTGCCTATATATACATGTGTTGCCTTGTTGAAAGGGGGTTAGAAGGTTTTCTTCAGAAAAGAGGAGAGAGAAAGGGAGAAACAAAGGAGATCCCCAGAGAAGAAAGGTGGTCGTTCCCACAACTCGTCAGAAGGATTGGAGCTCTCCAGTGTTCCCTTATTCAAACCTTTTTCACATTTACCGAAGCAAACCTCCGCTTCGTAGGTTAAATTACTAAACCTTTTGCCTTTTCATGTTTATGTGCATATTTTGCCATGTTAATGTGTTTAGGTCCGTTAAATTATTAAACCTTTTGCTTTTTCATGTTTATGTGCATATTTTGCCATGTTAATCTCCATGTGTGTTTAGGTCCGTAGATTTTAATATCAAAATCCTTTTTTTATCAAAACCTTTTTTTAAAATCAAAATTTTTTTTTATTTATTATTAAAACCTTTTTTTAGTAAGACCTTTTTTAAAAACTGAAAAGCCTTTTTGTTCCCAAGAAGAAAAAAAAACCTTTTTGTTCCCAAAAACCTTTTCCAAAAAAACTGAAAAGTCTTTTCCCAAAAAACTGAAAAGTCTTTTCCCAAAAAACTGAAAAGCCTTTTTTTGGGATGAAAAGCCTTTTTGTTCTAAAAAAAACTGAAAAGACTTTTCCCCCCAAATTTTTTTTTTTATAATTTAAACTTAATTTTTTTTTTATAATTTTAACTTAAATATTTTTTATTAAAAAATTAAAGCTTTTTTTTATAATTAAAATATTAAAAAATTAAAACCTTTTCGTAAGGAACTCCTGATGTTTGATGTTTGTCGTGTCATTTTATGTACCCTTTTATTACTTTTCTTTCTTTTGGCATTTCATGTGCATGCTCGAGGTTGAGATGTGCTTGTGGTGGCCACAGCCCCACACTATTTTCCTCCCTCATTTCATTCTAAGTGTCATTACATATTTTCATATTCTTCATGTTTTCAGAAATGTTTCTTTGTTTCCTTATACCCTCTGCCTTTATTACTTTTCTTATTTCTGTACCTTAATTATTCCTCCATATAATGATTTGTCATATTTTCACATTTTTTACAGTTTTATCCTTCCGAAGGATTAGGTCCAGCCTTTTGGCCGCCGAGTCAATAGCCTTACCCCTTTAATGGATCAAACCCTGTTTAGCCTAGGTGTCCCGCCGTGGGCAAAATTGCTTTTATCCTAGTGTTAGGTCAAAGAGTCGTCGCGCTCATTTTAGGGTTTCCCGCCGTGGAATCCCTAACCTAACCCTAATTTCAACTTAACAATTCAATGTAGAGATTTGGAGTTTCTACACTCCACGTAAGCGTGTCCTTAAGATGCGTTTATTCCCCTTGAGACCTTGACCACAGTCAAGAAGTCTCTAACCTCCCTTTTGAGGGGAACTACAGTTACTCTGATTCCATTCCCGTAAAGATATGTAGGCACAAGATGCGATGTCTTGCCGAGTAAACTTAGAATTAACCCCTAGGTCTTTTTTAACCCTTAATCCTTTGTATATACCCTAAAGCAAAATAATTAATGAAATAAATAAAAAAAATAAACAAAAGGTTCCCGTAGAGTACTACGGAAGTTTAGGGTGCTAATACCTTCCCTAAATTTAACCAACCCCCGAACCTTAGATCTCTCCCTTTTAGGTTTTTCCTTTCTTTAACCTTTCCTTCGGATAAATCAAAGACCGGTTGTAAATGAATTAAGATTCAAGTTAATCAATAGCTTGACATCCAAATTTCACCGCAACACTAAGAAATATAATTATATGCATTGTTATTATGATAATATTTCTCACCCTTCTGCTGTTTTATGATGCTCTATGAGGCATTGCAGAGTAGGTTTGCTGGAGGTTTTTGTGAAGCGTATCTTCATTCTTTTGGTCGGTCGGCTCTAATATGTAGCACCAGGTAGCTAGGATGTTTGTGATTCTTTTGTGATACATTTGTATATGTATCTGGTTGTTGGATGTTTATGTAAACATGA
Source organism: Lathyrus sativus (assembly GCA_963859935.3). Taxonomy (NCBI): domain Eukaryota; kingdom Viridiplantae; phylum Streptophyta; class Magnoliopsida; order Fabales; family Fabaceae; genus Lathyrus; species Lathyrus sativus. The sequence goes on along the minus strand of OZ012740.1, from coordinate 545,952,641 downwards.
TTTTGTTGTTGAATCATACTGGTTGATATATATATGTATATATGTTTGATGTTATTCAATGTTTAGATTTTCCGCTTTTATTCTAAATACTGAGATGTGGGTGTAAGGACTAAGTTCCTCCGTTGCAAAGTTACCCCACTGTTGCATATCTTTTGTTGAGCAGGTGATGTATGTTTATATTTCAAGCGTAATGTGACGCGCCCCTTTTATACTATGTTTTCTTAATTATACTCTGATGAAATCTTTAATATGTGATTAAATGATTATGTGTTTGTTTGGGGGTATAGAAAGGGGGTGTTACAATTAGTCCTATGATAAAAACTACTAGCTATACTAATTAAATGAATCCAATTAGATCCAATTATTTTAAACTAATGCAATTAGACATTCCAGTCTATACAATCTGAATGTTCTAAATAAAAATATTCTCATTACCTCCTCAAGTTGGAGCATGTAGATTGCAAATGCCAAACTTGTCTAGCAACAAACTGAAGTGAACATGACCAAGTGCTTTAATAAATGTATCAACTAATTGGACAGTAGTAGGAACATACACAGGGCCAATGTTTCATTTTAAAATTTCATCGCGAATGAGATGACAATAAACTTCAATATGTTTAGTAAATTCATGGAACATCAGGTTCTTTGCAATATGGAGGGCGGATTGGCTATCACAATGGAGGCACATAGGTTGAATATGCGAAACACCAAGGTCAACAAGAATATCTTTTAACCACTTCGATTCACATACAATGGCTGCCATGGAACGATACTCCGTCGCAGTGAAGGAATGAGAGACTGTCTGTTGCTTCTTTGTCTTCCACAAACATGAGAACTTCCTAGATGAATAATCCAACCTATGAGAGACTTGCGAGTAAGAAGACAACTTGCCAAATCTAAATCACACCAACCGGCCAGCTTCAAATCACAATTTCTTTTTAAGAGAATGCCCTGTTCAGGTTTCCCTTTCAAGTAGAGAATAACCCGCAATGCTGCTTCCCAATATTCTTGTATAGGCTGGTGCATAAATTAAAATATTATATGAATACAATATGTTAATTATGGCCTTGTAAATAAAAGGTAGATTAGACGACCAGCCGATCGTCTAAACTGATCGAGATAAGCAATTCTGGACCTTTTGCAAGAGCCAACCGATGATTCTATTCCATGGGAGTGCTTGCTGGTTTGGATCCTAAAAGACCTGTCTCTTTTATGATGTCCAACACATATTTCCGTTGATAGAGAAAAAATACATTGTTTGAGCGAGCCACTTCAACGCCTAAGAAATATTTGTGTTTGTCAAGATCTTTCATATGAAAACATGAGTGCAAATAATCCTTGAAGCCATTAATAGCTGCGTGATCACTCCCACCGATAACCAGGTTATCTGCATACACCAAAATTATGCACCTTTTGTTTTCGCAGAACAAAGAAAGAGTAGTTTGATCTTGTTTGTGTGAATCTAAAATGTTTTAGTGCTATGGATAATTTGGTAAACCAACATCGAGGGGTCTATTTGAGCCCATGGAGAGACCTTTTGAGCTTGTATACCATCCCAGGATTATAAACATTGAAACCGGGCGGTGGTTTCATAAACACTTCCTCCTCTAACTCATCATGAAATAATGCATTATGAACATCCATTTGATGCAATTCCCAATCCTCTACTGCTACTACTACTAACACAATATGTATTGTTACCGTTTTCACAACTGACGAAAACGTTTCTATGTAGTCAATCCCCTCCACCTGTTGATTCCTAAGAACGACCAGTCGCACTTTGTATCTTTCTATGCTCCAATAAAATTTATGCTTGATTTTGTAGATCCACTTACATTCCAATGCTTTCTTCTCAGGTGGCAGATCCATTAAGATCCAAGTTTCGTTATTTTGAAGTGTGTGTATCTCATCTTTCATAACTTTTCTCCACCTGTGATTTTTTTCTGCTTCAACAATGGTGAATTGATCTCTTTCTTGTGAAATTGAGGCTAGGAACACACGATGTTCTATAGAATTTTTTTCAAGATTCACATAATGAGTTATGGGGTAAGGATCACTCATTGACCTTTCCCTAATGAAGGTTCATATGGTGTAGTTGATGAAATTAATGACTCATTTATTGTGTTTGTAGCCATTTGTACAACGACATGTTCTTCATTCGATGAAATCAATGGACTTGGTGACTCATTTACTGTGTCACTAGAAAATGGGATAATGCTGAGTACTTCACTTGTTGTACCCTTTATTTCATTCCCGGTGTTCTCAATTTCAACGTGACTTTGATGTGGTTCATAATGCATCTCCTCTTCTACCATTTCTTTAAAAACCTTATTACTTTAATTGGCATGATCTGTGAATGCATTATTATTTTCAGCAAAGGGATACACAGACTCAATAAACTCAACATCTCGAGACAAATTTTTGTGTGTCTCTAAATCAAGTAACTTCCATCATTTTTTCCATAAGGATATCTGATGAAAGCACACCTTTTGCTTCAGCTAGCAAACTTATCTCCTTTTCTTCTTTGATTATGCGCATATCACAGTGATTCGAACAACCTTAAGGGTCTGTTTGGTTCAAATGAGGGGGAGGGGAGGGGAGGGATTTTAATGAAGGGGAGGGGAGGGGAGGGAAGGTGAAGGAATTTTTTAATTAAATAAGTGTTTGGTTCAAAAGAGAGGAGGGGAGGGGAGGGGAGGGATTTTAATTAAAAATGTGTTTGGTTCAGAAGGGGAGGGGAGGGGTTTTATTAATAATTTACATTTTTATCCTTATGATCTTATATAAGTCATATGATATTAAAATGTGAAAAATTCGTGCGTATTTTTGTTGGTAATAAAATTTCTAATATTGAGTGATTAACAAAAATATTTATTTGTCACTAAAGTTAAAAAATTGAGTACAATCGATTCGACTTATAACTTTCCAACATAAATTAAACTATATGTCAATAACATCGTTTAAATTGTGATGAATCATATAACAAAACAAATATATAAAATAACTTATTACTAAATATTAATGGTTCAAAATATTTAATAAAATGAATAAACAAAAATAAATAAAATGATATGGTTTACAATTTGATATAAAAGAAAATATGATAGAGTACATAACAAAATTAAAAGAAAAAAACGAATATGACGAAACATAATTTTTTTATAAAAAAAAGACAATGATTATGATTTATATTAATTATAAAAATTATAAAATAATTTGAAGGTGAAGAACAATTATAATAAATTGATGAAAACAATCGAGAAAAAACAGTAACATAAAAGATAACAAATAGTTTTGAAATAATAAAATTAAACTGAGGATATTTTAGTAAATATAATAATTTTTAAATATCAAAATTAATATTCCCTCCCCTCCCCTCCAAATCCCCCCAATTCGGAGGGAACCAAAAAGTGTGTTTTGGAGGGATTTTGCTCCCCTCCCCTCCCCTCCCCTCCCCTCCTAAAATTTGAACCAAACATATTTAATTAAAAATTTCCCCTCCCCTCCCCTCCCCTCCATCTACCCCGAACCAAACACACCCTAAGTGTTCATAGACAAGTGCTTTTCCATGTAACATCTCATAGGGAGACTTCCCATTTAGCAATGAGGAGGGAGTTCAGTTAACAAGATACCCAACCATCAAAATACACTCTCCCCAAAACTCAATAGGGAGATTTCCTTGGAATCTTAATGCTCGCACCACATTGAGTATATGTTTATGTTTTCTTTCTACTCCCATTTTTTGGGGCATTACGGTACATGACATTTGAAAAATTATTCCATGTTCAAAAAAATATTTTTTCACGCACATAAACTCAGTCTTGTTATCACTTCTAAATATTTTTACTTGCTTGTCAGACTGTCTTTCAACTAAAGAAAAACAATCTTTAAGGTTTTGTGACACTTCTCTCTGACATGGCACGAGAGTAATCATCAACAATTATTAAAAAATAATAAGCACCATAAGTTAAAGGAGTCATATATGGTCCCCACAAATCACAATGAATTATTTCAAAAACACTATTTTAGCATTGTGTTCACTCAAAGGAAATTTCTCCCTAGTTTGTTTTGCTCTAAAACAAATATCACACGCTTTATTAAAGTCAATACCACTTCTTTATTAAATATCACACGCTCTAAAACAATTGAGTAATCTTCATGGAGGGGTGTCTTATTCTTTTGTGCCACAATTCCACTATGTTCACTCCATCAGCCTTGTAAGCATTCTCCTTTTAGATCCTTTGAAAGTAATAAAGCCCATCCTTGCGTTTACCCGCTCCAATCAGCATCCTTGAAGTGAGGTATTGGATAACACATAATTCATTAGTGAATTGAATAATGCAGTTTAGTTCATCTAACAATGGAGAGATTGATATCAAACTGCAATTTAATCTAGGAACATAAGGAACATTGGTGATTTTCAAGCCTTCATCTAGTACAACAATTCCTTCTTTTGTTTACAGTGCATGTTATCCTTTTGGAAGCCCCACTGGGAAACCATAACATTTAAGTCTCTGTTGTTGGTGCAAAGGTGAATAAATGATGAACAAAGGAAATATTCTATTAAAGAGAATGACGGTTACACAGGTTGATAACGCCACAACATGTTGCTTCTTGGAACAACAAGAAATGAGACCTCCCATAAATTTGAACAAGTACCCAGAGGTACTTCTTCTGTCAACTCTGTCTCCACACCAATCAGAATCTGAATAACTCAGAAGTTCTGACTCATTCTTTCTTCTAGAAGGAAATAACACTCCATACTTCAGAGTTCCCTTGATATACCTCATAATCCTGATAGCAGCTTGGTAATGGGACCACTTAGGTTTACTCATGAACCTACTAATCATCCCAACAGAATAGCAAATGTCAGGTCTGGTATTGCACAGATACCTCAGAGAACCAACCAACTGTTTGAAGGTTGTAGCGTCCACATCCTTTCCATCAGAGTCAGAATCCAGTTTCTGATTTGTATCAGAAGGTGTGACATCAATCTTACAATTCTTCAGTTCAAATCTCTTCAGAAGTTCTAATTCATACTTGAGCTGATGCAAAATGATACCTTTCTCAGAATATCTGAACTCCATCCCTAGAAAGTATGTCATTTTGCCTAGATCAGTCATTTCAAATTCATTCATTAGAACTTTCTTGAACTTGACTATCTCTTGTTCAGAACTTCCAGTCAGTAGTATGTCATCAACATATAAACACACCAGAGTCATATTGCCTTCAGAAGTATGCTGAACATAAACACCGTACTCCATCTCACATTTCTGAAAGCCTTGCTTCTTGAAAAATGAATCAATCTTCTGATTCCAAGCTCTGGGTGCTTATTTCAGTCCATATAGAGCTTTGTATAATCTGTACACCATCCCTTCCTGATTCTTTTTCACAAATCCAGGAGGTTGTGACACATAAACTTCTTCTAATGGACCGTTCAGAAATGCAGATTTTACATCTAAATGCATCAGAGGCCAATTCCTGTTAGTAGCTATTGCAATCACCATTCTGATTGTTTCATATCTTGCTACAGGTGCAAACACTTCAGAATAATCCAGCCCAGGTTTCTGTAGACATCCTCTGGCTACCAACCTTGCTTTATGTTTGCCAATTGAACCATCTGGCTTTAACTTCTGCTTGAAAACCCATCTGACGCTGATGGCTTTCTTGTCTTTTGGAAGTTCTGTCAGCTTCCAAGTCTTGTTTCTCTCTATAGCATCAAGTTCTTCTTTCATGGCCGTCAGCCAGAGCTTCTGCTTAAGAGCCTCTTCTGTACTTATGGGTTCAGAGTCTACTATCATGACACACTGAATAACTTCTCCTTCAGAGTCTACTTCAGTGTCTTGCAGCATGTCAAATTCTGCATATCTTCTAGGGACGTTTCTTATTCTTTGTGGTCTCTGAACTTGTTCAGAGTCTTGAGCTTCAGAGTTTCTAGCTTCAGATGATTGACTTCCTCCAGAGCTTTGACCATCTTCAGAGTCTGACATATTTCCAGAGTCTGAATTGCCACCAGAATCTGGATTTCCATCAGAGTCTGGATCATCAGAGTCACCTTCATCTTCTGAGTCTTCTCCAGAGTCTGAATCACTATCAGAGTCAGAGTCAACGTCAGAGTTTACTCCAACTTCATAAATTCTTAACTCTGACCTTTCTTCAGAAGTTCTAGCATCAGAATCAGATTGAGACTTATCCCAATTCCAAACTTCTGATTCCTTCACAATCACATCTCTGTTGAATTCAATTTTATTAGTTTCTGGACAATCGAGCTTGTATGCACCTGTACTGTGGTACCCTATCAGAATTATCACTTTGCTTCTATCATTCAGCTTCTGTCTTCTGGCTTCTAGAACATGTTTATAGCAAACAGAACCAAACACCTTTAGATGACTAACACTTTGCTTATCTCCAGTCCACTTCTGTATTGGAACTATTTCCTTCAACTTATTCGTAGGACATCGGTTGAGTACATACGTTGCAGTGGCAACAACTTCTCCCCAGAGCTTCTGAGGAAGCTTCTTCTCCTTTAGCATGCTTCTCACCATATCAAGCAAAGTGCGGTTTCTTCTTTCAGTAAGACCATTGTGTTGAGGGGTATAAGGAGCATTAACCTCATGCTCCATTCCATTCTCCTCACAGAACTTCTGGAACTCTTTGGAGTTATACTCACCTCCACCGTCAGTTCTAAGAATCTTCAACTTCTGACCACTATGATTCTCAGCCTTCATTCTGAACTTCTTGAATTCATCAAACACCTCGTGTTTAAACTTAATAAGGGATACCCATGTCATTCTTGTAAATTCATCAACAAACAACACAAAGTATTTATTCCCTCCAATCGATGCTACTGGAAATGGACCACACACATCAGAATGTACAACTCCTAATGCATATTTTGCTCTTGGAGCAGCTTCTGACGCAAATGGAAATCATGGTTGTTTTCCTTCCATGAAAACTTTGCATGACTTTTCAGGCTTCTTAATTGCAGGAATTCCATGTACCAACTTCTTTGAATTCAGATGTTTTAAGCTTCTAAAATTCAAATGACCGAATCTTCTGTGCCACAGCTCACTCTCCTTCTCAACACTTGTTGCACTAAGACATTCTGAGACTGCAATTTTGACATTCACCTTGAATTTTCTATTCCTTCCCTGTTTTGAATCCATAATCAACTTCTGATTGTAGTCATACAGCTTCAGAAGATTGTCCTTCATGGTAACTGAAAAACCTTTCTCAATTAATTGTCCCACACTCATCAGATTGCTTCTGATGCCAGGTACATACCACACGTTCTGAATCAATGCTGTTTTCCCATTGTTCAGAATCACTCTGACATTTCCCATACCTTCTGCGTTAAGATATTTGTCATCAGCACATCTGATCTTTGTTCTCTTTTCAGAGTCAAAGTCAACCAGCCATTTCTTGTTTCCAGTAAGATGATTTGAACAGCCAGTGTCCATATACCACCAGTCTATCAGATCCATATCATCAGATTCAGAGGCCATCAATAGCACAGATTCGTCATCAGAACTTCTGGCTATATTTGCTTCTTCTGATTTTCTCTCCTTGTTTGACCAACAATCTCTAGCAAAGTGACCAAACTTCTTACAACAGTAACATTGGATTTTCTTCTTGTCATACTTCTCTTTTCCCTTCTGAGCATTCTTTTGTCTATCAGAGGTTGAGCTTTCTGACTTCTGACCACCATCAGATCTTCTCCTGGCTTCTAACTGCTTCTGATACCTCCTATCAGAAGTTACTTTCAGAGCCTGCTGCTCTACTTCCTTTTCAGAAGTTCTCTCAGTCAAACGCAACTCTTGTGCTTCTAGACTGCTCTGCAGCTCTTCAATTCTCATGGTGCTCAGATCTTTGGAATGTTCTATTGCTACCACAATGTAATCAATTTGAGGGGTAAGGGATCTCAATACTTTCTCCATGATTACTTCTTCAGAAAGAGTTTCTCCACACGCCTTCATCTCATTAGTGATCAGAATCATTCTGGAGATGTATTCAGAGACTTTCTCATTATTCTTCATGTTGAGATTCTCATATTGCTTTCTCAAGGACTCAAGCTTCACCTTCTTCACTGATGCGTCACCACCATAACATCTCACCAGTGTGTCCCACACATCCTTTGCTGTTGTTGAATCTGCAATCTTCTCAAACACATTTACATCCACATATTGATGAATGAAGAACAATGCTTTCTGATCCTTCTTCCTTACTTCCTTCTGCGTGTTTTTCTGTTCATCTGTCGCATCTGCTGCTACCGGAATATAACCATCAGTGACAAGATCTAGAACATCTTGAGCACCGAACAGTACACACATTTGGATCATCCAACGATTCCATTTTTTACCGTCAAATACTGGAAGTTTGGTGTTCATGTTGTCGTTTCCGTTAATCTCTACCTTGCACAGTACACTCAGATTTCTCACACAGTGTTTCCCAACCCACAGAATTGAAATTCTGATTAGATTTTGTTTAAGATTCAACACGAATCTAAGAAACAAAATCAAACACACAATGCCTCACGTTCACTCGTGTTTCCCGTGTTTCCAAATGAATCCGAACCGGAGCTCTAGATACCAATTGTTGGTGCAAAGGTGAATAAATGATGAACACAGGAAATATTCTATTAAAGAGAATGACGACTACACAACTCACTAAACATTACAATGATTGCAACCCTATTTATAAGCTAAAACTAGGGTTACTAGAATAAGATAAAATACTAAAATACCCTCTCACAAACTTAGGGGCTAAGTAATAGTACAACTAAATATGAATTACTTCTAATATCTATCATGTGGTTAGAGGCCCTGATGTCTATAATCCACTCACTCCTCATCTTTTTGTTGGAAGTATTACTCTGATTGTTCAAAAACGTTCGTAGCGTCATCCATTCCTCATTTGATAGATCACTCAACCCTGAATTATCTCCTTCAAAGATGGTCGATCCATGTTCTGTTCCTCCATTTTTGACAGATTTTGCACGTGCTGTTCCACCTTTGCCTCAACCAGTTCCGCGACCATGTGGTGGCTTGCGGTGTCCTCCATTTTCCCATCAATTCTTGGTCTTTCTCCCAACCATTCAAGATATCCCACTAGCTAAAAACAACTTCCAACATTATGACCTGGTTGTTTGCAATGTGTACAAGGCGTTGCAGAGTTATTGACGGGACTTCCTCAACCTCTCGCTCCTCTTCCAACAGTTTGAATAGATAACCCCATCACTTCACATCTATCTTCTCTTCCTTTAGTGATTGTTCTAACCCTTTCTTCTTGAATCAGATTTGAATAAACACGATTCAGTGAAGGAACCTAATCTGTTTCTAAGAGATTCAACCACATAGTGCCATAAGTTGCAGCATCCAGTCCCATGAGGAATTGATGTTCCTTTTCTTCTTCTCCCCGATTTTTATAATTTTAATGCAATATTACGTTAGCATCCACCATACTAACCAGCAGATACTTTCTCGTGGTTTCCCAATTCATCCCATAAGATTTTCAATTTTCCATAATACGTAACCACCGTCATTCCGCCTTGCTTGCAACCAGCCAGATCAGACTTTAGCTGCTGTATTCTGGGTCCATTCACAACTGAAAATCTTTCCTTTATGTCTTCCCACATTTATTTCTCAGTTTCTGTATAGGGTATGATGGATTGCAAGACGGGTTCAACCGTGTTAAGCATCCATGAAACAATCATTGATTTTACTGTCCAACAATCTTCCATTTCAGGCGAGTTTTTCAGCTGGTGTTGGCACAATTCCTTCCATGAATCCCCACTTTCTTCATGCACCCAAAAAAGTTTTCACTGAACGTGCCCATTCATCATAGTTTTCGCCTCAAAGCTGAACTTGAGTTATCACGTTTCCTAGGTTGTCGTTGTTGTTCATGTCATAGGGAGACGCCTATGTTAATTAAATGAATACAATCAAATCCAATCATTTTAAATTAATGCAATTAGACATTCCAGCCTATACAATCAGAATGTTTTAAATCAAAATATTCTCATTAATTATTTATAAAATATTGCATCTATGTTTAAGACATGAAAACCCAAAATATTTCAAAGCACTAAACATAAACAATATGTCATCATTCACAAGTTGTTTGTTACATTTTATCAAGCATGATCATATGTTTGTGTGCACGTGCATGTGATAGAGAAACTTAGTCAACATTACATGAGCATGAAGATACATTTATCCAAAATTTGGTATGCATATTTGAATCATATTTACAATTATTGATCAAAACTATGAAAACAATATATCTCACGTAGAACACCGATCAGTTTCTGAGGGTCCAACTCAAGGCTTCCGTAAACGAGACTTATGAAAGGCCTTATATTCAGAAGATTTTCAGCTCAATCAACAAACAATTGTATCATGTAGGCATTAATAATAATCAAAATGATTCAAAACATAATACGATATTACTCAATACAACCATGTAATGGTCATATATATAGTATCATTAACTAATCTATATTTTCATACTTTTTATTGACAAAATTTGAGGGTGAAATAAAAAGAGAAATGGAAACCTAAAATTTGTATTTCTTTTGAAGATGTGGTTCTAGCATCTATCGCTGTCATTAGAGCCTCCACCACTGACTTTGGTGATTTTGTTGGTTGTCAGAGAAACATTTTTGGAGACAAAGTAATAGGATAGACCGTGAAGGATATTTATTCTGGTGGGGCAGCAAAGGGTGGAGTTGTAGTGGAGACATAGTGAAAAGTTGATTGGAAAGTGAAAAAAATTAGGATAAGTAATGTGAAAATGGTTAGCCAAAGACAATACTTAGAATCCAAGTATCTAAAGAAATCCAAATTCAAAAAAATGATGCAATACAAACTCCATTTCAGAATCAAAAGTTCTATTTTTTTAATTATAGATAAGGAGATGTGAGTGAATTTACACACATGTATATACAATTACAAACATACACAATATTAAATAATTAGGATTGTAACATCAGGTACATAGCGGCAAACTTGGTTTTTCAAGAATTGAGAACTCTGATATCTTCTTCTGTGAGATCATCAAGTGATAAGATGATCACTACAAAAAATTTCTTCTTCGATAACAATTACTGTTGTTAGAACTATAAAAAACGTTATTAAAAAGAATAGGGGAAATTTTCAGCCGTCTTGTGTGCGAGAATTATCTATTGTTTAAGATAAAGTTTTTTTTATCACTTTTTGACCACACTTAATTTCCTAAAACACCACTTAAACCACGGAAAATGGATGTTTTTTAGGCATTACTTAAGAACGTTTTTAAAATATTGTTATAACTTGCAACGACTACAAAACAAAACGTTTCCTAAACATGGTAGAGTAAGAATATTTAGTGACAACAATTTTTAAATGTTATCATATTTTACATCAATTACAAATTGTTTCTTAAAAGTAAAATAGTGAGAACATTTGGTGAATGTATTTATAAGTTATATGGAATATTTTTTTTACCAAAAATACACCATTCAAACAAGAATTGCACCAAACAAAAATTGCATTTATCACAAAAGTTGTGCTAATAAAATCTTTAAATATTAAAATCAAATACACTCACCAGACACAAAATGTCTAACATTAATTAATACTATATAAATTTAATACTTAGAACGGTAAGTCTAACAAAAATGGTAAAATATATAGTTTCTTTAAGTTTAATATTTAAGTACAAGCCTAAAACACCATCCAACTCAGTAAAGTTTGTCAAATGCATCGTCATATCCAACTTATTTTAGGGAGCATTTGTGAGGTGTTGTGAGAATTGTCTTGGCAACAGACATACATTTTTGCCTGATTTTTTTTAGACAACAATTTACACATATTGCATAAAAAGTCTTGTAGAGGCAATAAATTTTGCAGTTGATGCCTTCTCGTTCTTGCTCATATTCTCCAATGCTCTTGCAACACGAATATAACGTAGGGCCCATGTGTCGCAACTGCGAAAAGGGCCGGTGGAAACAAACAGAAGAGCCGCCATTGAACGTTATTTATCCCAAAGGGAGGGAAAGGAAATGATCGAAGAAAACCTAAAAGAATGGGAAAGACGAGGTCATCACAACCAAATCTTGGGTTCGGGAGTCGGTTACGCAAGGGGAAGGTATTAGCACCCCTCACACCCGTTGTACTCAACGGAATCCACGCTTGTTGTCTAATCAAAGGGTGAGTTATCTAAAAGCTACTGCTAAACGGGGGAGGGAAAAAGAAAAATGAGACTCGGTAGGACATCGCCGCCCTATGCCTACGTATTCCCTCGTGCAGTGGGAAAGTCAGAGTCAACGTAGTTCAAAAAACTACGGGTGATGGGGGGAAGGTTGCTCACCAAGACATCGCCGTCTTGTGCCTACGTATCTTCATCTGGTATGAGAAATCAGAGCAAACGTAGTTCAGGTAAACTAGACCACTGGTTGGTTAAGTGTTTTTTATGAGTGACGTTAAGTTTCCATTTCAGCAGTTATGATCGATGTCTATTTGCGATAGAACGGAAAAGTAACGTACTCTTTTTGAAAATGATTTTAAGAACAATCCCGAAGGATGAAAAAGTTTGAATTTGGTTTAAGAGTTTTAGTGAAGTGAGTTAGTCTTGTTTGAGATTCACGTTGCACTAAAGACTATGACATAGGAGCGAATGTGTTGCATATCGTCCAAAGGACATACACTAAACACTCTAGACAAGTGAGGAGAATTCCCCCACTCATCATTTCCTATATGCTTAAGTCTCATGGTGCACAACGCTCATCATTCTTTATTAAGTGTCTTAAGATTGTTTGAGATGAGAAGAGAAGACACAAAAGAAAACACTAAAGGAAAACTAAAAAAACCTTAATGTTGTCATACAAAATGGTCCTAAGGTTGAGGTAAAAGGGACTATCCTAATATTATCATAAAAAGGATGGACCTAAAGTTGAGGTAAAAGAGACTATCCTAAATGTTATCATGCAAAGGATTGAAAGCCTAATGTCTCTCTTACTCCTATCTTAAACAGAAGGACTAGAAATCCTGAGGGATAATGTGAGCAAGCACAAGTAAATATCATACTAATCAATCACAAATGAAAATAAAACTCAAGACTTAAACAAGTCTCAAGACAAAGGAAATAAAAGAAAGAAGAATGAGATGAAAGAGAAGAAACAAAATCAAATAAGTTCTAAACCCAAATACACATAAGACATACATCACAAACAAGTCAAGAATTCAAATATATTAAATCAAATTCAAAGGTTAAATGTTAAAGAAAAGTGGCAAGACAAAGTACCTAAACACCAACAAATGACTTAAACATCTTACAAGAAACATATTCAATCACAAGGCAAAGTGAAATGAAGTCAAATGAGATGAGAGACAAGATAGGGAAGTAGCAACATCATATAATGTTCAATTCAATTTAAATATTAGAAAATGGACACAAGAGTGTCAAGCACACATCATATCAAAACACAATCAATGACCACATAAAACAAACTTGTAACTTGCACACCACACAAAAGTAAACATGGAAATTCAACGAATGAATTCAAATGGGCAGCAACATGAACATGTACATCAATCCATCATTAACACATGAATCACAAAAATAAATCTTAAACATCAAGCTCAAAGCATGCACCAAGACTAGGCAAACATCAACTATGATCATTTTCATGTATTCAAGAATGGCACAAGGCACAAAGGGTCAAGTAATACATACCACAACATCAAGGTCAGAAACACACTCAAATGATTCATATCACATTCATTCTTAAGATATCACACAAGTTCAAAAAGTATCATGCTCAAAAAGTTGAACAAACATCATTCAAATCATTCATAACAAGGACAAGGGGATCATGTGAAGAGAAAGATGAGAAATGATCATCACATCATGCAAAGCAAAACCTCAAACATGTCATCTAGATCATACAAGTGTTCACAAACATCCATTAGGTCACACAAGAAAACACTTCAAAGGATTAGGTCAAGAACAAACAAAAAGCAAGCTCAAAACACCCCCAACTTAAGAATTCAAACATAAATTGAAAAAAAAAATCAAATGAAAGTGAAACCAAAGCTCAACTCAAGTTTAGACAGCATGTTATCACATCAATAAATCATTTCAAACCTCACTCAAACACAAGTAAGCAAATTGGATTCAAATTAGGTCAAACCTCGTGCATACACAATCCAAAGCCAAGTCAAAATTAGGCATCAATCAAAAATAGGAAAATGGATTAATAAAATCCAAATAAATCCCCAAACTCATGTCATGTATGTTATGAATCAAATGGTAAAGTATCAAAACAAGAATGACAAGAGAACATCATCACATGCATCAAACAAAGCAAAGCAAGCAACTAATCGAGGGCCAAATAAAATCAAATGAAAAATCATGCAAATGGTGATCATCAAAGCACCCAACCAGCACTTAAACATGGCTAAAAAATTTTCTAAGTGTGTGTAAAGGATTAGGTCAAAAGTCAATTGAAAATGGTAAGAATTGAAGTCATGTTGCAAATTAGGTCAAACAAAACACACTATACCATTAATTCAAAATAAAATAAAAATAAAAATAAAAATCATGAAAAATAACTTGACAAGTCTTAGTATCCAAGAAATATTTTTGTGTATTTTTTAAAAGGTTTTTACTATTAAAAATAAAATCAAATGAAAAATAGTATGAAAAAAATAAAATAAAAAAGAAATAAAGAGAGCGAGGTGTAATAGTAAAATCAGAATGAACTGAAAACCAGTTACATAGTGCGTTGGGCCCAGATCAGGTGTGTGTGAAAAGTAGAAAAGACAAAGCCCAAACCACAAACCAACAAAACTTCAGAAAAAATGAAACGCGTCGTTTCATTAATTAGAGGTGGCAACCACCTCATGCCACACACGCACCACATCACTCAAGGTCATACAAGTCAAAGGGCCACGCGGGATAAGCACATCAGACGCCGGAGCTAGGGCTCTGGTCATTTTCTCCGGCCAGACCCACCGGAGTTGTCCGTAAAACTCAATAAAAATCAAAACCCAAGACATATTTCTGAAGGAAATTTCATGAGGAACACGAATCTGACCTTAAATTTCCAAAAAGGTTCCTTTAACATAGTGAAAAATCAACATAAAAATTTTATACACAAACTGAAAAGTGATTAAGCAAACACAAAAACCATTTAAACATTGCCTACACATGGTAGGGCTTCAGATGCAACCAACATTTGTGCCTAAAATGAGAGATTCAAAGTGAAGAAAGTTATCTAATGGAGCAACTTCGTTGGTCCTTCAAATTATGATTGAGCTTAAATTTAAAGCCACCAATGAACTTCTTGTGCTCCACCAAGTAGGAATCAAGCAAGAGATGAGCAGGAACTTTAAGAATTTTTCAGATTTGAAGAGAGAGATAACTTGAGAAATTTTGAATGCTTCAAGCTTGTTCTGTAGCTAAATGAACCTCTCTCCATGATAGGGTTTGTGTTCTCTTTATATGTGAAGGTTTGAGGGCGTTTTTGAAGGCCCA
Organism: Lathyrus sativus; assembly: GCA_963859935.3. NCBI lineage: Eukaryota > Viridiplantae > Streptophyta > Magnoliopsida > Fabales > Fabaceae > Lathyrus > Lathyrus sativus. The sequence continues at coordinate 545,937,125 of OZ012740.1, read as the reverse complement.
TGATGCATTTTTGGGTGATTTTGAAAAGCTTGGCAAAAAAGAAAGTAAGAGGTAAACCACGGGTCTTGGGTGGTTTTTCCACTACTCCAAAGCATCATTCATCACAAAGTGGGGTGGTGAAATGAAATTGGGAAATTAGAAAGAAAGGTAGTGAGGTGAGGATGTGTTTTTAATGATTGCTTCTTATGGTGAAAAAAGTTGAAAATATTTGAAAACATGAAGTAATGTTTTCTCACTTTGGGAAAATTTTGTGTTGTTATGACATGATGATGATATGGTATAAAAGAGAGTCCAAAACAAACAAAATTGTGACTTGAAAAGCAAGAAAGTTCAATTGGGTCACATTTTCATGTACTCATGTTCATCATGCATTAACTTTCCTTGTAAATCATTAGATAACATGGAATTTGAGGTCATGGTGTAGGCAAGATCTTGATGCACAAGTTTCATGTTATAGGTATCTCGATTTGAAGCTTTGAAGTTCATGAATTTTGACCTTGAAGTGAATGATCCAAAAATAGGTCATACAAAATGATCTTGACTTGGAAGGATCATAACTTGAGCTTTACACATGGTAATGATGAGTTCTTACACTTTTTGGAAAGCTTAGATGATGAAAATAAACTTTATGTTTGGAGAAAGTTGATAAAAATCTTGGATCTATATGAAAATTGTCCTAGAAATGGATGGTCTTTTGATGCCCTTTAAGTCTTTTTCACTTTGTAAAGCCAAATTGAAGGCATCATAACTTGAGATGTGTAGATCCAATGGGGGAGTTTTTGTACTCAAAAGAAAGCTTGGAGGATAAGGAACAAGTGTCATGTTTTATGAAAAATGAGATGGAGCTTGTATCATGATGAAACTTGTCATGGAAGTTAGGTGCTAAAAGAGGGGATTTTACACTTAGAAACCTCTAAAACCCTAATTTAACAACATCTTGATTCTATGGTCCTCTTTAATTAATCTTGATTGAAATTCAACATAATACTTATGATGCCCTAAGTTGGTCTCTTATGACTTCAATGGTCAAAAATCAAACTTTGAACCTCTTCAGATCCACAGTTGACTTTTTGTTTGCCAGACGAGACCTTAGGATCATTTGCACTGATTGAGGCTCTTGTGATGGTTGGTGAAGACACATAATCCATGTAGGGGACTTTCAATGTATGCTTTGAGCTTTAGAATCATGTCTTGTCCAAGGAACTAGCCAAAAATATCCTTTGATCCTAATCAGTTATCCATGAGATAGGAGGAGGAGAATCAATGCTTATGCTCTTAATTCAAGTGGTTGAGTGACATGTCTTGATGATGATGGAGACCTTGTGACTTGATATTTCCACAAAGTTAAGCTTTATCTCTTGGTTAAGCTTTGAAGATGAAACTCTTCTCTTGATTGTTGGATAAGATACCTTGATCCCCTGTCTAAGATCAATGCCATGTATAAATGCTAATGCAAAACACTATGAAATATAAGTCAAGATATGAGAAAAAGGATGGACTAATTTTAGGATGTTACACCATGAGGATCATAGAAAAATAGGGAGAAAAATACAAATTAACAACATTGTTATAGAATAAAGGAAAAATATATTCACTCTTATTGAAAAACTAATAAACGTGTTAATGCTATAGAGAATGATGGTTGCTTCCTAAAAGCTAATAATATATTTTATGAAATAGTGCCTAATCATATTAGGTTATTGTTAGATGATGAGATAAATGGGATAGTTTTTTTAGGAGGGTGCGTTTGTAGTCTTTTTGTTTGGCTTAAGTTTTTTTTTTATTTATAAAAATTAAAAAGAAAGAATATATATATATATATATATATATATATATATATATATATATATATATATATATATATATATATATATATATATATATATATATATATATATATATATATATTCTACAAGGCTCAGGGTAAGGTGTTGAGTGATATTCAGAGCATATTGAACAAATTTTTATGACAAGGTTTAGATGAAAAGAGAGCTATATATTGGGTGATGTCATACTCTAATTTTTGAATCTAAGATCCCACGTCTTTTTTGCATCATCTGCATAGTTTATCATGTGAATTCATTTTGCATAATATCCAATTTATCAGTGTGAGGGAAAAGTATCTCAATACGTGTTTATACTTGTTTTAACGATGTCAAAACATATATAGTTAGAAATATGTACTTTGAACGATATCATCGAGTTGCATATGCATTCGTTATTTTTCTCGTGTCAAGCATTTATAAAAAACATGTGTTAGTTCATATAGAGAAAGCACTATATGTGTTCTATGTGAGTTTGATCATGTTGATTGAGTTAGATATGCATTAAGACACTTAGAAATAGAAAGACATGTCAAAATTAACATTTTTGCAAGTTCTGAGTTGACTCAAAGCTTGATTAGGTCGACTCATGCAGAATGGATTTTTGTGATTTGCTATCAGAAGAGCTCGTGTCGACCCTCCGGTCGACTCATACGTGTGTATTTCTATTTGTCAAAACTGGACTGCTTTGCGTCGACGCGTGAACCTGTTGCGGTCGATGCAAATAGTTTTTTTCTGCATAATTCTGTATTCGGGAGAGCTCAGGTCGACCCCTATATTCTTTAGGTCGACCGTTTGCTTGTTTCACACTATTTTTCTGTTTTGTTTGTCTTTCAAAGTGTCTGTTATGTTGGTTATTTGGTCAAAGCTTTGCATATATATTGTTTTAGTTCATTCTTCATACAATAACAAGAAAAGTGAAAATATACACTGATTTGGGTCTCATCATTTTCATCCTCTTTCTTGCATTTTCTCAACAAATACACATAATTATTTTTTTTTGTGCATTCTGCATCATTGAGGTGATAACATTCAAATATAGGATCGGTGTATCGGATTTGGATTGAGATATTAGTGAATTTTTCTTGAATAAAACCGTTAGGATTTTGTCCTCCAAGAATCTTGGATTTTGGGTTTTTTTTTTACATAAATCGTTCCTTCACAGATTCAACCGAGCGAAGGTAATTGAAGAACGAGAGATTTTGTCAATTTAGTAGCGTTAACCAGAGGATTATGGAAGGAAGGTTTGGGTTCGAATTGTGGATGTTTGAGATCACCCAGGCAAAGATTTGAAGACCAGTGAGTTATTCAAAGGTGGTGCTGTAATCAGAGATTTACTCATCACATTCGAAGGACTTGGTTCATATTGAATCAAGGGAAGAGAAGACATAGGTTCAACACCAACGATTAGGATTGAGTGTTTGATTTCTACTGTTTCTCTTGTAAAAACAATTTGCAACAGGTTCTATATACAGGTATCAATTATATTTTTAGAATTGAGGGAAGACGTACCCCGAGCGAGGACGACGGAGGAACCGCCTTAACAAATTGGCATTGTTCTCTCTTTTTACTATTTTTCATTTCTGAATTTTAAGTTTGTGTGCAAACAAATTAGTTGACTAAAATTCTAGGTTATGGTAGTGCTGAAACATATTTAGAAAACTCATTACAATCCGTTTGATTGTAACCGGAAAAGCTTAGCGCTACATTTACTTAGTGAAATTTATTTGGAGTGCTTCGCACACCAAGTGTTCGACAAATTGCTTGTATACAAATGTTTTGAGCTATTTTTCAATTTGTGTTTATTTTTCACAAGCATTGGAAATTGAACAACTTTGAGTGAACAAAATCATATTGATTTGTGTTCAAACTTTTGATTCGGTTTCTCATCTTTATCGGTATTCCATATAGGCGTAGCGTATATCCGATCTTTTTGGTAACAGTTTACTTAGACGATTGTAGTTCCTCGACCGCTTCCTCTTAAAAGTTTTAAAAACTAATTTATTATAAGTGCTGAATTTGTTTAAGGATAAGTGATCTATTCAACCCCCTTCTAGATCATTGCCTTTGTCTAACAAGTGATATCAAGAGCACCGGTTCATTCCGTGCTTTGCATATAACTTCTTAGAATATGGAAAATGAACCAAAAGGGGCTTACAATAGAGCATCTGTTTTTATAGGTGAGAACTATAGTTACTGGAAAGATTGTATGCACGTGCATATCAATTCCATTGATAGAAATGTGTGGAACTATATTGAACAGTCCTATGGAAATTACCATGACCGATGAAAATGACGTTGTTGTGCCTAAGCCTACGATTAGAAGGCTAGAAATATTCTGATCTCCTCCTTGGGAGTTGATGAATATTATAGAGTTTCACATTGTATGACTGCTAAAGCTATGTGAGACTCAATGCAAGTTGCCCATGAGGGAACAAATGACGTCAAACTAGCTCGAATCAACACTTTGACTCAAGAGTTTGATCTCTTTCACATGGAGCAAGGGAAAACCATTACCGACATGCAAATGATATTTTCTAACTTAATCAATATACTAAATTCACTTGGTAGACCAATTTCCAATGATGTTTCTACTAACAAAGTTTTAAGATGTCTTACCAGGGAGTGGCAACCAAAGGTCACAGGCTCACGACCATAAAGGAAGCAAACAATCTTATAACTTTGGATCTTACAACTTTTTATGGAAAGCTTCAAGAACATGAGCAAGTGCTTCTTAGCCTTGATCAATTTGAGAAAAAGGAAAAGAAAGAAAAGACCGAAACTACGGAAAAGAAGTCTATAGCTATAAAAGCTTCTTGTTTAAAGTCCTCTGCAAAAGAGCTAAGTGGTTACGACTCGAGTGATGACGATGATGAAGAAACGAATGAGGATATGAGGCTGTTCATGAAGCGATACAATCGCGATGTAAAGAAGAATGGTATTCAACATTCCAAAAAGAATCTCATCAATTTTAGAAGATAATCAAGGTCTTCCAAGAATGAAGGCAATAAGGGTAGTAAAACAAGAGGATCGTGCTTTAATTGTGGAAAAGTCGGGCACTATAAGTCAGATTGTCCATTGATGAAGAAGGACAAAGGAAAAAGTAATCGCTCACAAAAGAAACAAGGTAAGCCTATAAGAGCTTATATTGCTCAGGAAAACGATAGTGAGTCATCCGTGAATGATAGTTCAAGTGATGAAGAAGAGTCCGTCAACCTTTGTCTCTCGACTCATCAAAAGAAGAAGAATAAAAAGGTACGACATGCTAAATACGAAAACTCTAATAAATTATCTCATTCTGAATTACAACATGCCTTTGATACCTTACACCATGAGGCTAAGGAAACCTTTAAACGTTTGACCTCAAATAAACAAATTTTTACTCACTTGTAGAAAATGATCTCCAATTCCGAAAGGGAATTAGAGGCTCTCAAGGCATCCATGGTAGAAGTAACAAAGGTAGATATTGAGGAAGAAAGAAGTAGATGGTTAAACTTTGGGTGTGATACTTGTCATATTTGGAAAAAAGAGGTTAGAACTCTTAAATCCAAACTTGACAAGGCTCTAGAATCAAAGATCTCTTTTGCTATTGATAGATCAAACTTTAGAAAAAACATGTTTAATCCTTATAAAATATATACATACGTGATCAAAAATCAAGGTAAAAAAAGTGATACAAGGTTAACCTCACTTGCTTGTATTGTTGCAAAAGGGGTCATACCATTGCTAAATGTCAATTTAGGGGATTTTTAGTTCCTAAAAGGGTTTATCAATGGTTAACTAAATTCAACCAAGATTTCACTCACAACCAATGGCCCAATAAATAATTGGGTACCTATTTTCTTTGATTGTTTTTATAGGTACAAAGTCTTGAGCCTACAGAGAAAAGATGAGTTATCGATAGTGGATGCTCAAGACATATGACAACAAACATATCTCTCTTCATTGACTTTGTGGCAAAAAAGAAAGGATTTGTAACCTATGGAGACAACAACAAAGGAGCAATACTTAGAAAAGGTAGTGTAGGTAATCCCTCATCTATTACTATCTCTGATGTATTGCTAGTTGAGGGCCTTAAACACAACCTTATAAGCATTAGTCAATTATGTGACAAGGGATACAAAGTATCTTTTTCAAAGGATTGTTGCATGGTTGAAAATAATGATAAAAAGAGGGATGCATTTAATGGCTCGAGGGTAAATAATATGTATATGCTGGATTTGAGTGAAGTATCATTGAGTAGCAATAAATGTCTCGTCACTATGAGTGAAGACTCATGGTTGTGGCATAGACGTTTGGCGCATGTCAATTTTGACTTGCTATACAAGATAGTCTCTAAGGACCTAGTGATTGGATTACCCAAAATCAAGTTTTCAAAGGATCACATATGTGATGCGTGCCAAATGGGGAAGCAAACAAGGATCTCGTTTAAATCTAAAAATATTGTTTAAACTACGAGACCCCTTGAACTTCTTCATATGAACCTCTTTGGACCATCTATAATTAAGAGTCTAGGTGGTAACTACTATTGTTTTGTTATAGTCGATGATTTCTCTAGATTTTGCTGGACTATCTTCTTGGCTAGCAAGAGCGATACTTTTTCCGCCTTTGAAATTTTTTCCAAACTTTCTCAAAACAAGTTGAACACAAACATTATATCAATTAGAAGTGATCATGGAGGTGAGTTTGAAAATCATATCCTTGAAGAATATTATGGTAGGCATGGAATTGATCATAATTTTTCTACGTCGTGTCTCAACAAAACGAGGTCATGGAACGTAATAATCGAATTTTGGAAGAGTTAGGAAGAACTATGATCAATGAAAGTGGCCTTCCTAAATATTTTTGGGCCGATGCCATTAATATGGCTTGTTATGTTTTGAAAAGGGTGCTCATCCGTCCTATTCTTAACAAAACTCTGTATGAACTTTTGAAAGGGAGGAAGCCCAATGTGTCTCACCTTCATGTATTTAGTTGTAAGTGTTTCGTGTTGAACAATGGTAAGGAGAGTCTTGGTAAATTTGACTCTAAGGCAGATGAAGGTATCTTTCTTAGATACTCTCAGTCAAGTAAAGCATATAGGATATATAATAAGAGGTTACTTATTGTTGAAGAATCTGTTCATGTCACTTTTGATGAAACTTATCCGAAAAATGTCGGAAAAGGTATTTTTTTTCATGGTGCAGGTGTATCTTCTGAAGACATACTCAAAGACACTGAAAATGGAACTGATCAACCTGAATCAGTGAAAGTTAAGGAGGAGAAATATCACCATCATGAGGAGATTGAGGAGGATCATCCAACTAACACCGATGGCCTTCCTCCAGCTTGCAAGTCTTCTAAAGACCATCCTATCGATACAAAGAGAACTCCATTCTCTTATTAAAGTGTTTTTGGTTTTGAATGGTAAGTGCTTTGTGACAGAGAACCCTACGGTAAACGTCAAGCACTCAGGATAGGAGAAGGCCTACGCCTAACCACTCCACGACCATTCAAGTTTTGTTGTAAAAATAAGTTTGAAAATGCAGTCGGTGCGGGACCCAGGTTTTAGGTGAGAAAGGCTATGGAAGGAAGTTCGAAAAGGGGGGTGGTGGATAAAGTCGTGCCTTCGTATTAAAAGACAAGTATCGAGACCACCCACACTACAGTGAATATCCTGATACTCGAAGAGGAAGAAGTCTACACTTAATCCTCTCTCTTTAGTTCAATATAAAGAGAAATCGGTTTCTTATTGAAAGGTGTTTTGAAAATGCACTCGGTACGGGACCGAGGTTTTAGGAAAAAATGGTTTTAAAATGCACTCGGTACGAGACCGAGGTTTTAGGTGGGAAAGGTGTGAAGAATACGAACGCGTCTTAGTATTGAAAGACGAGTATCGAAACCACCCATATTACAGTGAGCATCTCGACACTCGAATAGGAAGAAGTCTACACTCAATCCTCTCTCTTTAGTTCGATATAAAGAGAAATCAATTTATTTATGAAAAGTGCACTCGATACGGGACCGAGATTTGAAAATGTACTCGGTACGGGGCCGAGGTTTGAAAATGGACTCGGTACAGGGCCGAGGTTTTAAAATGGTACTCGGTACGGGGCCGAGGTTTTTAGGAGAGGAAGGTGGAAGTGTCTTTGTATTGAAAGACGAGTATCAAAACCACCCACACTACAGTGAGTATCTCGACACTCGGAGAGGAAGAAGTCTACACTTAATCCTCTCTTTTTAATTTAATACGAAGAGAATTTTATTTCTTAATTGAAGAGATTTTGAAAATGCACTCGGTACGGGACCGAGGTTTTGGGAAGAAACTGGTTTGAAAATGTACTCGGTGCTGGACCGAGGTTTTAGGTGGGAAAAGTTTGAAAATAGACTCGGTGCGGAGACCGAGGTTTTGAAAATGTACTCGGTGCAGAGCCGAGGTTTTAGGAGGAAAGTGGATGGAAAGCGTCTTCGTATTGAAAGACGAGTATCAAAACCACCCACACTACAGTGAGTATCTCGACACTCGGAAAGGAAGAAGTCTACACTTAATCCTCTCTTTTTAATTCAATACAAAGATAATTGATTCCTTTATTGAAGATGGTTTGAGAACCTGCTAAAGTGATGAAAAATATACACAGGATATGGATAATATACAAGATATATAATCAACAGTCCACCAATTAGGATTTTATGGTTTGATATTTATTAAGTGCTTTAAGAGAATGTACAAGTCAATTGAATATTTACAGGAAAATAATATACAGAAAATGTAATATGTACAAGAATATAAATGACTGAAAAATAAAGCAGTTAATATTTGACAGAAATTAAAGCAGTTGTATATTGGTTAGTGAATTGAATCGGGACACGAAAGAATGGGATCTCGTCTTAACCACAAACAAAATGTCGATTAATCGAAGGTAGCCTATCGCGATCCCAAAGTAAGGAAGATGACCCAAATGGTCATCCCCCATAGATTTGAAATCGGGAAGGTTATCGACTTCGAAAATCTGACGCTTGCGGATAAAAATACTTCATCAATCCACAAGTCAAAAATAAAATCAAATCGGATCCTTTATTTCACGTCAATAATTTGACGGCTAAACGATGGAAATCTCTTCATCGACCAAAACAAATGAAAAGAATATACAAAGGTGGATAAAAGTGTAAAATAGAAAGGAGAGAAAAAGTTGGTCTCGGATCCTTCATTTCTCATCAATAATTTGACAGAGAATCGAAAGAAATGTCGTCATCGACCTAAAAGGCAAAAAATGCCCAATAACAAAAGAGAAAAGAAGTTCAAAACTTCTAAATAGAAAGTATAAGCTTCTAAAGAAAAATAATATAGAAATCTAAAATAATAAAGCTTCTATAAAAAGTATAATATCTAAAAATATATATATAACTCTAAAAGAAAATATAGATAATATATATATATAAAGATATTTACAAAAAGAAAAAAAAACATAGTATATTTACATGGTTCTATAATATATATTATATATCTTAAACTAATAAAAACTGAATATATAAAAAAAAACCACAAATTAATTTATTAAAAGAAAATGTAATAAAATTAAGAAAAAGAAGGGGTGTAAACGGAGAAACAGGCGGTGCTTATGGAGATCCGGTGGGCTGAAAGCCCAAACCAACAAGTAATAAATAAAAGAAAATAAAAATAATAATCAACAAACAGAAAAATAAAATAAAAAAGATCCTCTCCTTCTCCATAACACATCGTCTCTCTCGCTCTCATTCTCACTGTGTTTTCTGTTTCGAAACTAAACTCCCTCCCTCCTAACCTCCGCTTCGTTTCAACATCAAAACTCCAAAGTCAAACTTTCCGTTCCAGTTTTCCGTCTAACTCTCCTTCTTTATCCTTATTCTGTTTCTGTTGATTTTGATTTGAAGTGGATTAAGTTTGTGGTCTTGAAGAAAAGAAGAATGGAGTTTTGATATATGAGTTGGGTTTGAAGATTTTGAGGGAATAAGAAGGTTTTGGGATTTCGGAGTTGTTCGATTGGGGTTGTACGAACAAGAGAGAAATGATGATTATGGGTTTCGAGTGGAGCTTCTGGGTGTTGATTTTCGGTGAAGAGAAAAAATGAAGGTTGGAAGGTGAATCTGCACGGTGAGTTATGGGTTTGAGTTTGTGAAGGTTGTTCTTTTTCAGCTGATGATCATGAAAATGGTGAATGGAAACGGCTGGCGATGGATTAGGGTTGTGAGGCTGCATTTTGGATCCCCAACTTGTGTCTAGGGTTGCCTCCCTTTGGGATTAGGGTTTTTTTTTCTGTGAAGGGGATGATGAATATTGTCTTATACCCTACGAAAATGACACGTGGCACATCAGCTTCTTTTTTGAATTTTTCCGATTAATAATTACTGATGATGATTAATGAATAATTATTAAAAATTAACTAACCCTCTGACTAAGAATGACCTTCATAATCCAGGAATCATTGCTGGTACACTGTATATCCAGCAGACTTCTGTTTTTGATGTAGTATCCAAAAGGGAAGTTGGCAGAAATCATGGAGGATCCAAACCTTAAAGTTGGCAAAGTTTACAAATCCCTACAAGAAGATGGGCAGAAGGTAAGATGGGCAAACTTGATCTACGGTAATAACGCACGACCCCGCACTAACTTTATTATGTGGCTGGCTTGTCATGATAGATTAGCAACTAAGGACAGGTTAGCTAGGTTCGGCGTGATTGAAAACACTGAATGTTGTTCCTGTTCGAATGATGAATCTCTAAATAATTTATTCTTCGAATGTGAAACAATGAGAAGTATTTGGAAGGAAGTCCTACAGTGGATGCAGATCCATCGTATCCCGGGGGGCTGGCAAGACGAACTTAATTGGCTGATGCAGAACACAAAGGGAAAAGGAGCAAGGACGAATGTCATTAAAATGGCGGCATCCGAAACTATATATGAACTTTGGATGATTAGGAATAAAAATTTTTTTGATATGAATGAAGATACAACCATAGTGGGGAAGAAAGTTATAGATACATTGGTATACAGAGGATGTAATACCAAGAAAATTAGAAAATACATAGCTATTCTTATGTTAGATGGGGGATAATTATCTTTAGTTTCTCTTGGCTCTATTAGTCCTATTTGGTTTGTGTTAGTGGCTGGATCCGGAAGAGCGGGATTTGAACCCCAGTCCTTTGGGTATGGAATAGTAACTCATAAACATGTCCATCTACTAGGGTGGGTATACATCCAGTAATAAAATTGCACAAATAAATATATATTACAAAAGAATTAAAGGAAATCAAATTTAATTAAAAAATAAAACTATTTTAAACTTAATTAATGCTATTAATTCTAATAAAGCTCTAATCAAAATAAATTATGTACTAAAATCAAATTAAACTCTAAACTATTTCTAATAATTTATTTTTAAATAATATTAAAAAAACCTATTTAAAATAATTCTAAATTAAATCTAATAACAAATAATTTATAAAAAACTAAACTCCAAATCTATTAAAAATAAAATTCTACCTCTAGACTATTTTTGAAAAATCTAATCCTATAAAAAAAACAACTATTTTCTATTTTAAAAACTATATATAAAAAAGAAATAATTCTTAATAAAAAAATCTATTCTAAGATCAAAATATGAATATTTGAAAAAGAAAAAAGAGAAAATAAAACAGGAATTAAATTTACAAAAATACCTTTTTTGCCACGTGTCACACTCCTATTGGGCAAAATAGTCGAGACTTGAAAAACGTCCAATCGGGGGGTGGACACGTCTCTAAACGACATGAAATTAAGATGAAAAGTGCAAAATAAAATGCGAAAATATTTACAAAAGTTAGCAGGCAAATTTAGGGTATGACAACTCTGTCGAACCGCATTTCCGCGCGAGGGTCGTTTCTCCAAAATGTCTCCTTGATTTTTCGAGGTGCGACAGTGAGGAGTCATTGTCACTCCAGAAGAAGTCATAGAAGTATTTAGCATTTAAAGTAGTTTGAAAATGTTAAAAAGTATGATGAATAAAAGTTTTTGTGCCTAAAACTAGAGGAACAATGGGAATTTCACTCTGAGTAACATGTTATTACAAGTGAGATCCCATCAAGTGAAAAGGTGAAGCAATTAGAAAAAGTGACTTAGAAAAGTAGTGTAGGTATAATTCCCAAGTTCAAAAGAACTGAAAAGTCTCAAAACCATTAAGCTAGTTAATCCTCCTGCTGAAACTAAGGGCATTTTATATTCAAACTAGGATGTATGTTATATATCTTCAAAGAAGTCTTCTAGCATGACAGAAGGAATCATGGGTTACAAGACACACAACAATTAAGCTAATTAATATATTTGATAAAGGTTGAGTTGGGCCAATGTTTAGATACAATCCTTTGAGAAAAATTATGGTTGTAAGAAATGTACTGCTGATTTAAAGATTTTGTATGGTTATTATTTCTTCTTGATGTTATTTGTGGCATCACTTGAAGATAAGTAATGGATTAAGCACTACAAGATAAATACTGAAAGTTGAGGCGTTGAAGTGCTACCATGTGCAACAAATATGTTGTTAGATGTGTTGTCTCATGTAGGTTACATGTACCAACATAAACATGTACTATGGGAACGAGGAAGGCATATTCCTTATTCCATTAGGCCAAATCAATTAACAATCAAAAGGTCCATGATCCAAGGTCTGATGTTAACCCTAGTTTTAAAGGAGCCTATATAATGAGTTGCGTTGGGATTGGAAAAGAAGTTCAAATTTTGAGAAATCACTAAGAGAACAAATTTCATCAAATGGGAAGGAATTTGAACCAATTCCTGACACGCCTCTCGCCTCTCCATTCTTGAAGGAAAATACCCGTCCTTGCATTCCATAACTTGCTTCTTACTGGTTGAAGATTGCAAGGAGTAGGAGTTTCATATTTATGTTTAAACTTTCTTTTCCATGTGTTTTTAAATGTTAGGCTTAAAAGCTTGTATTGGTGTTTTTATTAGGCTCACTATAAGCTAACTTCTTTTATGTTGTGTTAATTATGTTTATTGAAATTTTTTATTGTGTAATATGATGTTATGTTTGTGACTTGTTTTGTCTTATGACTTAACATTATATGCTTGTTTCTTAGACTGGTCATCTTAGTAATCGTAAAAGGTTTATCATGGTTGAGGAATCCTTTGGTAAATAGACTTTAAGAAAATATGGATGAAGAAAGTAATAGGAATATTTGTCATCTAGTTGCTTTAGAGATAAAGGGTTAGAACCATAGAGGGAAATCAATATTCAATAAAGGTATGCACTTTATTTATTATGTGACTTAGGAATTTGTTCCTTGAATACTTGTGCATTTACTTTGACGTTATAGCCATACACCACTAGGTCACATACGGCCCCATTTATCACAACAAAACTCAACATAGAAACACTTTAGGTGAAACTCATTAAATGGGTTCTAATTCAGAATGCTCTCATATTTGTTAAAGCTTATGATTTTTGTTCATTAATCTTGAATCTGGACTTACGAAAACTTTATTTATTAATCTCTGTTCATGACTATTCATAAGTTATGAATTAAAATTCAACTTAAGTTAATATAGTTTATGTGAGACGATATTCTTAGTTTTATCACTTGCTTCTCTTGGACTGTGTATATATACTTGCATATATAAAAAATCAAAACAAGAGGGCTTTGAAGTCATTCATCGAAGGTGTAAGAGTTCACTCCCTATTTACCTATATTTCATTTCCAAGCCAAAATAATATTCCTCTTCACCCCATTCTCTTTTTTTTATGACTTCGTTAAAGGTAATATCATTAAAAGATTTTCAAAATGGACCTGACAACAACCTGAAAATTAAAAAATACTCACCTCTAAGCTTAATCCTACCACCTAATGAAAGAAAAGACTAAAAAATCACCATAGGATAATTATGTATAACGATCTGTCACCCTAACCAATGAAAGATGCTATACCATAAAAACAAGACTAGCTCACAAGTAGCGAAGAGATGATGAATTCTCTCAACGAAATCAACATAGAAACACTTTAGGTGAAACTCATTAAATGGATCTTAATTTAAAATGCTCTCATATCTGTTAAAGCTTCCGACTTTTGTTCATTAGTCTTGAATCTATACTTTTGAAAACTTCATTTATTAATCTTTGCTCAAGACTATTCACAAGTTTTGAATTAAAAATCAACTTAAGTTAATACAGTTTTTGTGGTAACATTATGGATAAGGTAAGTGGCGGCTACTAAAAAAGCGCCTCTCTAAAATGCTTCCAAAACCACTTACCTCTCTTAATGGATAAAGTGACACCTCTAAGAAGAGAAAGAAAGTCGTCAAACACAATAAGCTCTCTAAGAAAGAAGGATCTCTATCACTTAAAATCTCAAATCAAAACCTTGTCAACCACCAAGTCTAACTCTATCACCTTTCCTTGAAGAGAATTAGAGAATAAACCATGAAAACCTTGTCATTAATGAGACATTCACTATATAAGGATTCTAACATACTTTGATTGATTCATTTTCGTTGTACTCGTTTAACCCTATCACAATTGGGAAACATTCCATTGTTCTTTAAATAATTTATTTGTCCATCTCAATATCAATGAAAACATTAATTATTTTTAAACTTTAAACAAATATATGATGCATAGATACAAATAGGATATTCAGTACGAGTACGAGATATTACATTTTAAAAAGAATATTAAGTTACGGATACGTTAATAAAAACAAGAGTTTTTTTTTTTTAAAAGTATAAGACAAAAGCTAAATTGTTTAGGTTCACAAGAAAACATAATTATAAAAATTTTAAAAAAAGTAAAAAATAATGTTAAGATAGAATAGCAAAGAAATACAAATTCATCAAGAGATTAATTATTATGCATTGTCATTGTAAAAAGTTTTACACTGTCAATACATCACCATCATTCGTTGATATTATTTTTCAGGTGGTTAATATAGAAGTCAAACATTTTAAATAAATCAACGGTTCTGATTAACTGACAGTGTAAATAATCTTTACACTGTCTGTGTATGTCAATTAAATTCATTCATAAATATATTACATTGATAATTAAGAAAATTATAAAGTTCGCTCAAAACTAAATAATAATAATAAAAAAATACCATTGTATGTATACTTCACCATTTAAAAGTACTCATAATTTAGATAAAATAATCAATATTAATTTTGAATCGTATCACAATTGATATTTCAACATTTTCTTTATATAAACTAGCGTCCCCGTGCCCGTTTGTCTGCTTTTGTTTAATGAACACACATATCA
Organism: Lathyrus sativus; assembly: GCA_963859935.3. Classification (NCBI taxonomy): domain Eukaryota; kingdom Viridiplantae; phylum Streptophyta; class Magnoliopsida; order Fabales; family Fabaceae; genus Lathyrus; species Lathyrus sativus. The sequence continues at coordinate 545,922,040 of OZ012740.1, read as the reverse complement.
AAATATAAACAGATATATTTTGATTAATTTTAATTATTTATGTAAGAAATTTTATGACCTATGTAGCGCCACACTCTAGAACTTTGTTTGGATTGATGGAATTGCGTAGAGCATAGTGGTATTATATTCTTTGAATTTAAAATCGAATAGAGCATGACTGGAGAGGTATGGATTCTATTCCATACCCTTTTTCAATTAATTTGACATGCATACTCATATTTGTCAGTCGTCCATTATTGGAGTATGATTCGTGAGTATTAATTTCAACACGTTATATATATATATATATATATATATATATATATATATATATATATATATATATATATATATATATATATATATATATATATATATATATATATATATATATATATATATATATATATATATATATATATATATATATATATATATATATATATATATATAAAAAAAAGTTAATTCACGTGCAAATTAAATATGAGATTATGGTTCAACTATCAACGCTAATGACTACATATTCCATTTTATTATCATGTAGCACCACACTCTTCCTCCAAAATTAAATTTGAAAAAAAAATACTTGTTTATATTTGGACGGTGAACGTTACGTAAATAATTTAATTTAAAATCAAAATAAAATTAAAAAAATACGTTTATATTTTGAAGTGTATATTTTACAAAAGTGAATAAAAAGATATAAGAGTGTCTATTTAAACGCTAATCTTAATAAAGAAATAGGATATGAAATAACTTTTAAAATGTAGAAAAATAAAATAACTATAAATCTAAGTATACACAAATACATGCCGAAAAATAAATAAATAAGAGTTTAGTGTTAACGCACTCTACATAAAATTTATAACCTTAAAAAATGAGTCAGAATTCCAAAGCAGAGAGGGATATTGTGATTTACATGTTGTATTAGATTCTTGGGTTGGGATCCGGTCCATTTTTTTCCCCTCCATTTTCTCCATTATTATAGTTTTGTGTGTAAATAACATACATTTCTAAGACATGTGACATATAATTAATATTTAATTAATTTTATATACATAAAATCTATAGTAATAGAGAAAATAGAGGGACAAAGAAATGGAGTGGATCCCAACTCTAGATTCTTAGATTCTTCGTCATATATTTTTTTATCCAACTTGAACATGAAAATGGACGGTTGCCTAAAAATTTGCAATGCTAATTTCAAACACATTAAAAAACTATCTCTTCTTATCTTTGTTGTATGAAATTTTAAATTTTGTCTATACATTTTTTTAATACTTGTGTAAGTAATATTTTTTAAAAGAACATATTCAAAAGAAAACATCATAGGAGGAGGGAGGGAGAGAGACATAGAAAGATTAAAATGAAATGCAAAATAAATATGAGAGCATTTCACAAAATTTATTACATAAAATTTAAATTTAAATAAAAAATATTCATTTATATTTTAACATGTGTGTGGATTTTAAAAAAAAAAACAGATAAACAGACATAAAAATGTTCGTTTAAATATTAGCAAGTGTCTTATTCTTTATTATTGGTTCATCCAACATCTTTCTGAACATTCTTTAATATTCATATTTACATACTCATTATTTTTATTTTATAGACATTATAATTTTGTGTTCCATTATGTTTGTCCATTTTTTTAGTGCATATATAATTAAATTTGAAAAATAAATCAGTTTATATTTTGACGTAAGTATGCACATTTTTTTTCACAAAAAAGTTTAAAGAAAATCAACATGTTTAAATTTTCTTGCATTATTAATAAAAGTGGAGAATCAGTGTCTATTTAAACGCTAATAATAATATTAATATTAATTATTATTTTAATATGGTTTACTCACGTTTCTACTCGAACAAAACTGAAGCATGACTCAACCTCCATCGCCGCCGCCGTAGCTCTTCAACTGTGTAAATTCCGCTGCTCTCGCGCAACAAATTGTAAGTGAATCCTCTCTTCGCAAGCCTTTTCTTTGACCATCTCTTAGTTGAAAACCATTGGCAGAGCTTCTTTGATTCATAGACCATCTCTCTTTTGAAAATCCTCGAGCTTAGTTTTTTGGATTCCCTTCTCCAAACTATCGGTGAATCATAATTCATTTGTTCGCTTTTTTTACATATATATATATATATATATATATATATATATATATATATATATATATATGAAACGCTTCAATATATAAATGTATTTTTTATATTTAATTTTGATTTTAATTTAAATTATTTATTTAGTAAATTTTATTATTTTTATTTGTGTATAGTAATTTAATTTTACATTATTAAATATATAATAACAATGACAATTAATTTACAATTCTATAAACATTTTAATTTGTAATTATGTTGTGAATTTTTTTATAAAAAAAATTCAACTATTTTCATATTAACAAATCAGAGTTTCTTTTACTCAAATAAATCAGAGTTAAAACAATAATTTCACATAATCTACTTTGTACAAAAACCTCTAATTCAATGTAAGCATACATTAGACCATGAGTCACCAACAATATGTTTTTATAAAGAGAATGGAGGATGAAAACAAAGTAATAAAATGCAACATTAATATAAATAATTCAAATTTGTTTATCACGGTTCACAATCCTTGTTGATTATGAGTTCAATTTCAACCATTCCTCACAATCCTTGATCTCTGATTACCATTAATACTTTTCATTTGAAATCGCTTCATTAAAATTTGGATAAAACAATTATAAAAGAAATAATAAACACCCTTATAAGATACATAAAAGTCATACTAAAAGAATAAAACTGAAATAATAACAATTGATCTCAAGCTCCACATTTTTCTATATCTCTATACAAATGTTGTTGATTTTTTTTAATGAGAGAAATTGACACTCTCTAAAAAAAACCAAAATCAATTGAAAAAATTGAAGAAGAAAATAAAAATGAAATACAACCAAATAATCATTAAAATTTCAAAGGATTGATAATTAATTTCTTCTTGGAATCAAAAGAAAATAGAAAAATAGCGTACCACGAAACTTCTGACCTCTATTCTTGATTAAAAAAATTAAATCTATTAAATATAAATTTTAAAATAAATAAAATATATATATATATATATATATATATATATATATATATATATATATATTTTAAATCTATAAGATTTCACTTGAATTTATATATATATATATATATATATATATATATATATATATATATATATATATATATATATATATATATATATATATATATATATATATATATATATATATATATATATATATATATATATATATATATATATAAATTCAAGTGAAATCTTAACACAAAAAAACTTTGAATTCTAAAAATTCAAGCACTCCATACAAATTTATAGACATTTTAATCAAGACTATATAAATATATGCAAATTTATAGAGATTGCATATACCTTTTTTATCTATACTAATAGATGTATGCAAAACTATAATTTAAAGACATTGCAGTTTATTTGACAGATATTTAGTAAAGTAAGGTACATAAATTTGTTTTTGTGAGATATTTTGAGAAAGAAAAGACATTCAGTAAAGAAAATTACACAGACATAAAAATAACAACAAAAAAAAACAGAATAATATGACATTGAATTTGAAATAAAGGAGAAGTGTGTACCCACTTTCCAAGGTCTCTCATCTGTTATTATTTTCCCCTCTCTTTGTTTCTTTGTAAACTTATATCTAGTTATCATATATAGTGATACTAGAAGAAATTATTGGTATATTTAATGTGTTGGAGAAAGTTATTTAACACTGGAGAGGTTAGATATTAGCATGTAGTGTGTAATTAACTGCAAATAAAAGTAAGTTGAGAAACATAAAAAAAGGATAGACCAAAATGAACAATTCCCTTTATATATGTTAAGATAATATTTTAAAAGCACTAGTGAGACTCAAAAAAACCTTTCTTTTTATCATTTGATCAAATTATTGGAGATTATAATTCAACGCGTTTATTCTTATAACTACTTAAAAACAACGAATTCAAATTTTTGATCCATGAGAACTACAAGTTGAAAGTTTTGGCTAGCAAGAACTGACTATAGTACATTTATTTTCATTATTCCATGCACGGTGCATGGATTTTTCTCCAATTTCCCGGATTCAAAACTTCAACCCCTGAAATAGTTCAAAATAAAAGCTTGTCAAATTAAAATATAATAAATACTATATGAGAAAAAAACATTGAAAATGTAGATTTTAGAAATCTAGATCATAAAAGCAAGTGACAAGAATCCAACACACTCAAAAAGATTGAGTCGCTTTAAAAGGGATGCAATACAAACATTTCATGACAAGAGTATTTATGCCAATCATACCTTAGAAGCCATTACCCATTTATGATCCACCCAATCCTGATGCAGCCTCAACTGGGAATGTTGAAACTCCATTTCTTCATTGGAGTTCCTGAAATAAACAATATATTTGGAGTCTTCGAGAACTTTAGAAACAACCCCAACCCACCAACCGTCTCGGTAGTATGCATCTACTTCATCAAAAAACTTAAACTGTTCAACATCATCAGTTTTGGGTGGACGAGGCCTAATCTGAAACAGACTGATTTCCTCTCTCAAAAGCTTTGAATAATCATCATCGAGCAGGCTCTCGTACTCGACAACAAACTTCCATCCCGCCTTAGCCTCAACAAGGGTTGCAGAAAACCAAACTCCTTTTAAACCATCTTCGTCACTGCATACCTCAACCAATGTCCCTGGTTTGAACATGAAATCAACGTTGTCTCCACTCACAAGTTCAGAAGCCTTCACCCTCACCCTTTTCTTGATTTCACTTTCAGCCTACAATATTAACAACAATATCAACCCTTACAACGCTTAGTTAACATCTTAAGACATGCAATAACAATGAAAATAAAAACACACCTGTTGTGGAAATGGTGGGATCCAAATTCCATTGACCCACTCATGGTGCCGCCTCACTTCTTTGTCGGGATACACTTGTGTCGAATTTCTGAAACACACGACCTTCCTACCGTCCTCTAGTGATCCCGAGAAAATACCCTCCCACCATCCGTCGTTGTGATAAGCCTCAACTTCATCACCATATTGGATGTCCTGGATGATCTCCTGCGGAGGAATTGGACGGAGCTGGAAACGCTCAACAGTTTCTTGGAGGCCCTTTCTTCCCTCCTCATCAGCCATTATTTTTTCATACTCGACAACAAACTTGTCATCTGCGAGACAACGAACAATCTTTCCCGTGAACCATGAACCAAGGAATCCAACTTCGTTGATGCTGATTTCAACTAAGGTTCCGGGCTTGAAGATGGTTGATGTGGCGGAGGATGAACTGGTTGTGGGTTTGGAAGCCATGGATTATCGGGTTAGGGTTTCACGTACTGTGAATGCAGAAATGGTAAAAGAGAGAACGGTTAAGTGAATGTGAGTGAAAATGAGAATGATAGGAGTGTTTAATTTATAGCGGCTTTGTATGACTTTGTTCAATGAATGATTTGTGTGTTTGGCGGGAATTAAAATGACTGTATGTTTGGCTAATGAATGTAGACTTTTTTTTAATCTAATGCATGTGGTCTTGTTTAATAAAACATTTACTAATTGTAATAAAAAAATAAATAGAGTAAAATTCAGTGAATAAAAAGTTTATTGTTGGAGAAAGATATGATTCTTTTGATATTATATATTTATAATTATTTTTGAAATAGAAAAACTATATAAGTAAAAATGTATTAATGAAGAAAAATATGATACTTTTGGTATTATAAATTTATAATTATTTTAAAATAGGAAAAAGAATATAAATGTCACACTTTATAAATATAAAATAATTGTTTTTGTAAATGTATTGTAACATTAAGATAAATGGATGAGGATCAAACCTTAGCTATTAAGCATCAAAAAACAATTATCTAATATTTAATGTAATATTAATAAGATATAATATAATTTAATATAATATTAAGATAAATGGATGAGGATCAAACCTTAGCTATTAAGCATCAAAAAACAACTAAATAAATTAATGTAAAATAATTCTTTTTTTAAATGTAATGTAATATTAAGATAATTATTTTATTTATTATAATTTAATATTAATAATATAAAAGAAAAGTTGGAATTTTTTTTTAAAATAACCAAATATTATATTATATTTACCACAAAAACCAAAATTTCAAATTTTTTTCGAAAATGGCTATGAAATCAACTGCCTGTCGCCGGATGAAATGGCGACAGTGTTCATTTCTCCACAACTCGCCGTTTTCATTGGCGACACAGAACAAAAACAAACAAAGTCGCCGTTTCCATTGACAACATAGTTGTAGGCTAGGGTTTGCATTTTTTGTTTTTTTAGTTAATAGTTTAATTTATATTAGTATCAAATAATTATATTTTTATTATTTAAAATATCGTTTTTAATAAATTTAAATAATTATTTAAAATATAGTTTTTAATAAATTTAAGTAATTATTAAAAATAAGGTTTAATAAATTTAAGTAATATTTTTAAGTAATATTTATAAAATAAGTAATAATTATTGTTTTTAAATTATAAATTATTTTAAAATTTTAATTATAAATAAATTTAAATACAAAATAAAAATTGATTTAAATTATAAATTTTAAAAAATAAAAATTGATTAACCATTGAATTCTAAAGTGTATAAATTTTGTAAGGGTATTTAAGACATATCATATGGGACACGTACTATTTTATTTTTCTATAAATACGACTGCAAACACATATATGTTTTCACAACATTTTATACCAAAAGACTACGTTAGTGCACTTTGAGTGGAGTGAAGTCTAGAATGTCTGCGTTTCTAAATCAACATTCTTCGTCTTCGTCGTCATCAGCATCAAAGGAACCCTTTCCAACGTTCGATCTAATGAAAAGAAACGCTCTAGTTGTGTTTTCAGCAACAAAGCTTCCGATGAAGGTGCTCCTGTGGAATACGCAGACGTTGGAGCACTTGCATAGGGAACTGAACCGCTGGCTAGAAGGAGATATTGCTCAAGGAGAAAAGATTAGGAAAATCGAGAGGTTGGTCGAGGAGACCGGGAGAAACGGAGTTACTCGTGAATGGAGAAAAGTGGAAAATGATGCCGGTGTCCTTGTGATGATGTTGACACCAAAGAAGATAAAGTTGATGGTCGTGATATCGTAGACGCCTTGGTGCAGTGTTTCGGTTTATGTCTTTACGTTGTTGTTACGTTTGTTTAATTTATGTTGCCTTGGTGCAGTGTTCTGTCTTCATGTTGTTGTTATGTCAGTTAACTATGCTTTTAATTGAATGAAACTTGGTATTAATCGAATGAAATTTGCTATTAATGGAATAAAATTTGCTATTAATCGAATGAAATTTGATATTGATTTAAAGGGACAAGATTACATATGAAACTATGATCTGCTGCTCGATCCTACGTTAGGACATTTTGTACGATTGTGTCCTGGTTGCTGACACGAACTACACAATCTCACCAGCTTGTCTGCGGTATCCATCTCAGTTCGAATGCGCGTGCTGTTAGGCCGACCCTTTTTCTGTCTGCGCATTAAGTCATTATGCCAAACAATTTCGCCTTCGTATTGAGGCCAATAGTCCTCCTTTGCCACCACCTGAAAACTGCATGTGAAGACATTGCATAGACTAATGACTTGGTGAACTGCAGAAAGAAGGTTGGTTGGATTCTGGCGCAACTTCGAACATGCTGCTATGACATGAGAGCAAGGCATACGAAATGCTTGAAACTTTCCACAATCACACCAGCTCTTATCCAATTCAACACGGTAACACCCCTAGGCCTTCCTTCGTTGTGATCAATAGACTCAGAGACACTGAACCAACCAGTTGTACGGTCAAAGATTGTGACCATGTGTGTGTTGGCTTTGGCAGCTTCCTCTTTCATGAATTTCATTGAAGTATTGCTGTACATCTGACTCGATTGTAATACCAAACCCCACTTCGTATGTCTGCTATCAAAGAGTGATCCTAGCCTAAAATAGGTTGCCTTTATCAAGGCAGTTATTGGGAGGTTTCAGATTCCCTTGAAAACATAATTCATTGATTCGACAAGGTTAGTTATCATATGGCCCCATTGCACCCCATTATCGTATGCCCGCGTCCATTTCTCCCTATCAATGTTATCAATCTATCTTAATGCAACCGCGTTTGTCAGTCTGATCTCGTCACGGTAGTATTTGAATGTGGGTTCAGTTAGTGCATATCCTGCGTTCACAACCTTCTTCCGTAGCGTCTTGTCTTTGATTTCCCGCATGAAATTTTGGGCAATATGCCTTATGCAATAGACGTGGGTCGAGGGAGGATCCTGCCAACCGTTGTCATGATTGTTGTATGCACTCTCGATTGATGGGTGTCGATCAGAGATCAAACATAAGTTAGGTTGTGGAGACACATAAGAGCGAAGGTTTTTTAAGAAAAAACTCCAACCCCCAGCAGTCTCCCATTCACTATAGCGAAGGCTATTGGAAAAATGTTGTTGTTCTCGTCCTGTGCCACAACCATGAGAAGTGTGCCCTTACATTTCCCGTATAACCATGTTCCGTCAATTTGAATTATAGGTTTACAAAATGCAAACCCTTTGATGCATGGTTCAAACGCCCAGAAGACTCTGTGAAAAATTCCATTTCCACCAACGCAAGTCCCGTCTGGTGTACAAGCAGGCATTGTCTCCAATATCACAACAGTTCCCGGAGAGTAGTGTTTAAGAGCCACCAGGAATTTTGGAAGTTCCTTGTACGACTCCTCCCAATTCCCAAATACCCTTTCAATTGCTTTAGTTCTGGTAATCCAGGCTTTTCGGTACGAAGGAGTGTAGTTGTACCTTTGAACCATATGTGCAATTATGGTACTCACCTTCAAAGACGGGTTGTCGCTAACGACTGACAGAATCTCATCGCAAATCAATTGAGAGCTGATTTTGCGATGGTCTTGCATCGGATTAGAGATTATACAACTGTGGGACAGACCCGTTGACCCTATCTTCCAGGAATCGCTCTCTTCCTGAAAGACGCTGTTAATTGGAAGGGGCACTCCTCGTTACGACAATATATCGTATACCCCGTAGGATTTGTCCGATCGACTCTATAATCGGCTGACAACTCCATGTGAAACTGTTTGATTGCCCGGACACAATCTTCTTTGGAATGAAACTCGTCACCCTCTTTTAGTTGCCCGTTTGTTGTGTGGTTGGGGTAGTAGAAAATATACGTCGAGGGTTCATCGTCACCTAAGTCGAGAGTTGTCATGTGCTGAGGTGGACAATAAACATTGTCGGGTGGAACCCCGTCCTCCTGGTTGTTCACCATCTCGTCAATAGTGACTTCAGTTGCTTCTTCTTCTTCATCATAGACATTGACTTCAGCGTGTTCATCGTCAGAATCGCAAAAAACTTGAGAAGAATCAAGTTGTTGAGACAGTTGTTGTTGTTGTTGTAACGTAACATATAACACGATATCTGAGAAAGCAGAATACTTGTGAATCCGGAACATGTTACGCACATCTTCATCGTCTCGCACCTTTAACGGGAAAAATTTACATTCAACATGGCCGCCAAAAAATACTGGGTTTTTGTATATTATTTGCCCAACTGGACCACATTGCAGTTTTTTTTTCTATTCTTGACTTCAGGTGTAAAAAATTAGACCTTCTGTCAATTAAAAATCTTGTAACATCAGTTTTTCTGAAATTGTAACCCGATATTTCACATTCGAAAACTTCACCGTTAAGATGAGCGGAAATCATATATTATGGTGTTTGAGACATAGCGAAAACTGTATTAAAAAGGTTAGTGGTTGAGTGTTTGAGAGTTTGAGTGTTTGAGTGTTTGAGTTTAACGAGTTTAAAGACTTTAATAAATAGTTTAAGTGTTTGAGTGATTGAGTGTTTGAGTGATTGGGTGTTTAAAAATCGGTCCCGTGAATTGGTTCCCTGGATTGCAGTATGCTTGATGAGACGGGACAATGCAAGGCTCTGCATTTCACATGTGACCCTGCATGCCTACATTGACCCTGCAGGCCTACGAGATTCTTACCAAGAAGGCAGCATGCTTGATAAGACGGGACAGTGCAAGAATCTACTTTTCACATGTGACCCTGCATAAAAAAGAATTTGCTTTTCACATAGTTGGTTATTTGGATACGTATTACAGTAAACAATAATAATAAATCTACATACTGTATAAGTTATCATTCATAAAAAAAAATATATGTTTTTAATTTTAAAAAAACTCACACAACGGTTAATAAAAAAATCAACGACAAAAACATGTGAAACGCAGAGCCTTAATATGCAATCAATGACATGCAGCATGCTTGATGAGACGGGACAATGCAAGACTCTGCATTTCACATGTGACCCTGCAGGCCTACTGTTAGAACACAGATTAGTTCTTAATAATATCTCTTTGTTTTGATGATAACTATTAGGAAATTTTGTATTTAAGAATTATATACTCTAAATTTGCTTGAGAGTTTTTACTGCAGATAGCAATGAAATTAACACTCCAGAAGCAAATCTGAATGGTATACAAGAAAGTAACTGACTCTGAAGCGCCAGATGCATTCATTAGAAGATTCTGATTGCTGCCTATAGAAGATCCTGAGCGTAGCCTCCAGAAGGATCTGAAGCAAGAAGCTCCAGAAGATTCTGAAGCAGAAGCTCCAGAAGAATCTGAAGCAAGCAGAAGCATCTGAAGCAAGTCATAAGCATCTGAAGCTAAGAATAATATTGTATGAAGAGTTTTTCAAAGCATAGTTTCTACAGAAGATTCTGAAAGTACTAAAGCTGCCAGTACTGAAGTTCTGTGTCAAAATATGCTCTTATGATTAACACGCTGAAAGCACACTTGCTGCAGAAGACTCTGATCCAGCAAGCTCTGATCACCATCAGAAGACTCTGACCCAATCAGACTCTGATGAACTTGCTGAAAACTGAAGAAGAAATATTCAAAGAATATATCCGTTGGAGTAAATCAAACGTCTCTTTCCTCATTTGTGCTAGACACAAGAACACAGACAAAAAGGATTTTTCTGTGCTTTCTTCTTCTAGGAAAGGTCACTTGATGTGAAGACAAAAAGGCTCAGACCTTTTTGGGACACTCTTCTCAATGCTCAGCTCTCCTTGGATCAGCTGCCTATAAAAGGAAGACTCCACCAAATTCTTCAGTTAGACATTTTGCTGAAAAGAAATTGTAACATTCAAGCTCTCATATTCTCATATTCATTCTTAGAATTATTTGTACTTAAACTTAAGAGAAATATCACTGTTGTGATAAAAGCTTTTTAGAAGCATTCATACTCTTGTATTAGATTTACATTGATTGTAAAGGATTTCCTTAAGAGGATTCAGTTGGAATCAGTAGCTCTTGAGAAGACTAAGAACAGTTGTTCTTAGGTGTTACTATTGTAATCTATTTGATTAAATAGTGGATTAAGTCCTTGTTGAGAAAGGCAAATCACTATAGGAAGGGTGGACTGGAGTAGTTGAGTTTAACGAACCAGGATAAAAATAATTGTGTTTTTATTTCTAAGTTTTAATCTTTCATACTTATTCAACCCCCCTTCTAAGTATTATCTCACCTTCACCAACGAGATTCTTACCCTACATGCAACATGCTTGATAAGACGGGACAGTGCAAGAATCTGCTTTTCACATGTGACCTTGCATAAAAAAGAATATGCTTTTCACATAGTTGGTTAGTTGGATACGTATTACAGTAAACATTAATAATAAATCTACATACTGTATAAGTTATCATCCATCAAAAAAACTATATGTTTTTAGTTTAGGAAAAAATATAATAATAAATATAAGAAAAACTCACACAACGGTTACTAAAAAATCAACCTAAAAAATCAACGACAAAAACATGTGAAACACAAAGCCTTAATATGCAATCAATGACATACAACATGCTTGATGAGACGGGACAATGCAAGACTCTGCATTTCACATGTGACCCTGCATGCCTATGAGATTCTTACCCTACATGCAACATGCTTGATAAGACGGGACAGTGCAAGAATCTGCTTTTCACATGTGACCTTGCATAAAAAAGAATTTGCTTTTCACATAGTTGGTTATTTAGATATGTATTACAGTAAACATTAATAATAAATCTACATACTGTATATGTTATCATCCATAAAAAAAACTATATGTTTTTAATTTAGGAAAAAATATAATAATAAATATAAGAAAAACTCACACAACGGTTAATAAAAAAATTAACCTAAAAAATCAACGACAAAAACATGTGAAACGCAGAGCCTTAATATGCAATCAATGACAAGCAACATGCTTGATGAGACGGGACAATGCAAGACTCTGCATTTCACATGTGACCCTGCATGCCTATATTGATTTGCATGCCTACAATTACATCACTATGCCAGAATTGACTTTTAGCAGCGTATACAAAGACAACGCTTTTAGAAAAAGCGCTGCTAAAGAGTAATTAAAAAAAAAACAGCATACCTAAGACAGCGCTTTTTTAAAAGCGCTGTTAAAGGGGTACACTAAGAAAGCGCTTTATTTAAAGCGCTGCTAAATGTATGGCCTAAGACAGCGCTTTTGTAAAGCGCTGCTATAGGGGGTCCTAATTCTAAAGCGCTGCTGTAGGTTGTTGCAAAGAAAGCGCTTTCGTTCTAAAGCGCTGCTATATGTTTTTGCAAAGAAAGCGCTTTTGCAAAGCGCTGCTATATGTTTTTGCAAAGAAAGCGCTTTTGCAAAGCGCTACTGTAGGTCATTAAAAAGCGCTTCCATAGGTGTTATTAGAATTAATTTAAAATATCACAGAATTTTGTAAAGAAACAGAACAGTGCTCGCACGTATTTCCTTCTTTCTTTCTCCTCTCTGGCGAACGCGAACCCTATTCACCACAATCGCCGCCCTCCTCCGTTCAGTCTGTGTTGCATTTCTCCTCCATTTGACCGTCCGTTTTCGACAACATCCTCTGTAGCGCATTTCCGCCATTGTTACGGTATTTGAAGTTTTTCATTTTGCATTTTTCTGGATTATTGTCTTAGTATTTCATTTTTCTGGATTATATGATGTTAGTGTTACTTCTTTTCTGAGTTATTGACTTGTTTTTGTTGATACCATTGATGAGAATTACTCTTTTGATATTGGCTTGAGTTTTGTATACAAGGTGTTTGTTGAAATGCTACAATGAATTTACTTATGTTAACTTTCAGTATATCTAGTAGTATACAAGGTGTTTGTTGAAATGTCACAATGAGTTTTGTATACAAGGTGTTTGTTGAAATGCCACAATGAATTTACTCTTTTGAATATAATGTGTTCTTATGTATTTTTAACTATTGCTTTGAAAAGTTTCTTTTGAATGTGGCCATGTTTTTTAAAACGTTTTTGTTTGTTCTTTTTATGAATAGACCAAACACATGTTTGTTGTTTTATGCTTCGTTAACGAGTGTTTAGGCATAGGAGAATCATAATGAATCATTGAAATTCTCACATTGTTGACAAACATCATAATGTTTGATTATGATCACAAATGTTATGTCACCACACTACATCACATATTTGATGAATAAGTGAATGAATCATATTCCAACCAACTTGCCAAATCTGACTTGAATCTCTATTATTTTTTTGTTGCACTACCTTATCTATATTATTATTTTGTTGTCTTTTTGTTCATGATGATTTTATTTGGGGTGTTTGATTCATATTTTGAATGGACATGTTCTTATGATGCCTTTGTTTCTTTGTACTGGTGAGTGGAGTCTTAAAATGATAAGAAAATATGTAAATGAAATTTGTTTTTTGTACTAAGAAGTTTATTTATTGAATTCGAAAATAGACAACTATTTGTGAAGTGTTGTAGTCGAAAATATGTAATTGATTTACGGTTTACAATTGTAAATGAGGGTGAAATTTGTAAATGTTTGAGGTTATTAGATAATATTGCCATTTGTAACCTTGAAATCTATAAAATTTTAGATAAATATAAACTCAACCATAATTTTAAATTTACTAAAATATTTGAGGTTATCATAATTTTAAATTTAATAATAAAAAGTTAGTATCCTAGTAATATTCATTCATGACCTCTTTAGTCATATAAATTGCAAATTAATTAATTTTATTGCAAGTTTTATCAATAATTGATGTTCCAAGAATTATTTAATATTGATGATGCTATTAATTTTGTCTGTTATAGGGGTTACCTGTGAAGAGTAAGGTTGTGATCGTTTTCAAGCATCCTACTGTGTAGCTTTCTTAGAAGTTATTGATTTCTTTACAGGTATTCTCTGTATTTGTTTAACTTTCTTAGTTTAGTTTAGACTACTCAATTAGTATGGATAAAAAATGTATGTCTTCCAATCGATTGTCTAAAGAGTACGAGAATGGGGTATCGAAATTCGTTAAGTTTGCTGTTGAACACGCCAAAGACCCCAGTAGGATCACATGTCCTTGCTTAGGTTGCTGTTATGGGCGTCGAATTGACGCCGTTAAGTTGGAATCTCATTTAATTAGACATGGAATTGATCAAAGTTATACATGTTGGATATTACATGGTGAGATAAGTAACAAGAATGTCGAACCCGGGGATAATACGACCTATGCTTCAAAGGACAATGACAGAGATACATATGATTATGATCGAGTCGAAGAGATTGCAGAAGCACTTGAAGAAGATCTTCAAGATTGTCCCAAGATGTTTGAGAGGTTGATAAGCGATGCAGATAAACCATTGTATAAAGGCTGCACTACTTTCACAAGATTATCTGCGGTATTAAAGTTGTACAACTTAAAGGCGAGTAATGGATGGTCGGATAAAAGTTTCACAGAGTTGTTAGCCCTACTTCAAGAGATGCTTCCGGAGGATAATGTTCTTCCCAATCGAACCTATGAAGCTAAAAAAATGTTATGCTCTATTGGCATGAGCTATGATAAGATACATGCTTGTCCAAATGATTGCATTTTGTTTCGAAATGAATATGCATCATTAAACGAGTGTCCTAAATGCGGTGTATCTCGGTATAAGAAAAAGTTGTCACCAACAAAAGTTTTATGGTATTTTCCTATAATTCCGAGATTTAGACGCATGTTTCGTAGTGAAACAGATGCAAAACACCTGACTTGGCATGCAGATGATAGAATTATAGATGGGAAGTATCGATATCCGGCAGATTCACCACAGTAGATGAAAATTGATAATGAGTATCCTGATTTTGGAGAAGAAGTTAGAAACCTTCGCTTGACATTATCGACTGATGGAATGAATCCGTATGGTCTGCAAAGTATCTCACATTCTACCTGGCCTGTAATTATTATGATTTATAACCTACCTCTATGGCTATGTATGAAGCGTAAGTACATGATGTTATCTATGTTAATTTCTGGCCCTAAACAACCAGGGAATGACATAGACGTATACTTGACACCTTTAATCAAAGACTTAAAGAGTTTGTGGGAGAACAGTGTGGAGGTTTATGATGCATATAGGAAATAAAGTTTCAATTTGAGGGCGATGTTGTTTGGCACAATTAATGATTTTCCAGCATACAGAAATCTATCGGGGTATAGCATTAAAGGTCAATGTGCGTGTCCTATCTGTGAAGAAAACACATATTGGACGCGGTTGGAATTTGGTCAGAAGAATGTCTTTCTTGGTCATCGTAGATTCTTAAATTCTAATCACCACTACCGTGGGTGGAGAAAAGAATTTAATGGAAATTCAGAACAACGTAGAGTTCCACCTACATTGACCGACGAACAAATTTTTAAAAAGGTGAAAGATGTGAGTACTCAGTTTGGCAAGCCTTTTGCTCATACGCTTGTCACGCGTGGGTGGAAGAAGAGGTTAATTTTTTTTTGAGTTGCCGTATTGGAAGTCGTTGTATGTAAGACATTTTCTTGATGTTATGCATATTGAAAAAAAATGTATTTGAAAGTGTTATTGGCACGTTACTCAATATACAAGGAAAGTCTAAGGATGACCTTAAAGCAAGAAAGGACTTGGTAGCAATGGAAATAAGAAATGAATTAGGACCCTTGAAGAAAGGAAATCACACACATATCTACCACCTGCTGCTTATACTTTATCTAGAAAGGAGAAAAAGATATTGTGTAAGTTTCTAACTAAAGTTAAAGTTCCAGAAGGATACTCTTCAGATATAAGAAGACTTGTTTATATGAAAGACCTCAAGTTAAAGAGTTTAAAGATACATGATTGCCATGTTATAATGGAACACTTTATACCAATAGGTATACGTTCTATTTTTCCAAAAAAAGTGAGAGGCACAATAACTAAATTGTGTTTTTTCTTCAGGTCAATTTGTAGTAAGGTGATCGATCCTGCGATCTTACTAACATTGCAAAAAGAAATAGTTATTACTTTGTGTGAGCTTGAAATGTATTTTCCTCCATCATTTTTTGACATAATGGTACATCTAGTTGTCCATCTTGTGAAAGAGACACAATTGTGTGGACCAGCTTATATGAGATGGATGTACCCTGTTGAACGTTATATGAAAATATTGAAAGGGTATGTGAAAAACCGAAGTCGACCAGAGAGGTGTATTGTTGAACGATACATTGTTGACTATTGAGTTTTGTACTGAATATTTGTCCAACGTTCAATCCATTGGCCTCCCAAAATCTAATGTTGTTGAAAAAATAGTAGGTAAACAGTTAATTGGAAATAAAGTTGTGACAGTTTCAAGGGATGAACGGGAGCAAGTGCATTTGTATGTTCTGCACAATGACATTGAGGTTGAGCCGTATGTTGAAATGCACAAAGACGTTCTCTGAGGTTTAAATCTAAATCAAAATGAAAATTGGATAGTACGTGAGCACAATCGAAGTTTTATAACATGGTTCAAGGATCATATTTTTTCAAAGTTTTATTCTGATCCCGCTTTAATAATAGAAAGGTTGATATGTTTAGCATATGGTCCAAGTTTGCATGTGTTTTCTTATAGCGTATACGCAATTAATGGGTACACATTTTATACCAAAGAACAAGATGATAAGAGTACAATGCAAAATAGTGGTGTCACCGTGCTTGCCGAAGCAATGCACATTTCAAGTGTGAAGGACTTAAACCCTAAATATACGAATCTTCGTATTTTGGTGTTATCGAGCGCATTTGGGTGTTTGATTATGAAAAGTTTCAGATTCCTATCTTTGGATGCAAGTGGGTTGAAAATAGTAGTGGCATACGAATGGATAAGTCAGGATTTTTGCAAGTGGATCTTAATAAGGTGGGGTACAAAGATGAGCCTTTTATTCTAGCCACGCAAGCTAAACAAGTGTTCTATGTCATTGATCCGACAAGTAAGAAATGGTCTATAGTTATTTTTTCCAACAAAATAATCGATGATAACATTGGAGACAAGGGGGATGTTGATGTTGAGAAGGAATCTTATATTATAGATGATCTAGATGAGAATATTAGAGCGGACGAATCATATATTAGAAATGATCATAACGAGGAAATTTGGATCAATCCATCAGTCTGTGTTGTTAAGAGACAAGTAAACCATGTTCCAACTAAGAAAAGAAAGAGATCTTAGTGACAAAGGTACTTGTAAAATTACATATTGTCTCATTGAATAAAATTACATATTTCTATCATGTAATACAATTACATATTATGTCATTAAATAAAATTATGTATGTGTTTTTCTTATTTATACATTTCTTATGTATATATTTCTTATTTACATATTTGCATGTCATTCATTTGATACTTTGGTTTTTCTGAATTACAGGTATTATGGCCACCAATGAGGAAACATCACATGATGGAAACGAAACAACAAAAGACATGGAAGGTGATATCAAAAGAGGAATAACGATTATGAAAAAAATCATTCGTGCGAGAGATAAGGGTGTTAAGTATGATGTGCATTAGAATGAAAGAGATCAATTAGTTGAACCTAACGGTGCGATGCTGACAAGTTACATTGGAGCACTTGTACGTTTGCAAATTCCGATTACTTGCGATAATTGGAGAATTCCCTCGCTACAACCGGCTAAAGACAAAATTTGGAGCGAGATACATGTATGATACTTGATTATTTTTAATTATGTTGACAGTTACATCTTTAAATTAATTATACTAACATGTTATATGTATGTGTATTTGTTTGCAGAGATCTTTTAATATTGATGATTGCAGAAGAAAATATTGTCTTCAATTGGCCGGTAAACGAATGAGGGGATTCAGAGCGTTTTTAACGAACAAGTTTCTTAAAGATTCTGATGGAAACTTTGTCGACTCGGAGTGTCCAAAGAAGTACGCTGATCTGATTTCGGAAGAAGAATGAGAGACATTTGTTGCAAAGCGAAGAACCAAAGAATTTTTAGTAAGTACAACTTATCATGAATAAGGTATAGTATATATACTTCTTCCACAAGAGTTCTGATATGACTTAAACTTGTTTTTTCAGGTTGTGAGTGGTGTAAATCGGCAACGGGCATCTAAACCCGCGTATCCATACAAAAAAGGGCGTTTGGGATATGCACGCTTAGAACAAAAAAAAGTAAGTATATATAAATGCTTTAATATGATATAGTTACCAAAATTAGTAAGTATATATATATTTGAAAATCATCAGATGGTAAAAGCAACGACATTCTAGAAAAATATCAGAATTACAAAGGTATATATTTAGAAACTCGCTGGGGAGTAAAACAAATTCGGGAAGGGTATCATAATTATAATGGTAATATCTAGAAAAACATCATATAGGTTTTGGAAAGACATCCAAACAAAAGAATCAATCTGGTAAAACATTAGAAAGGCGAGCATATATGGTAAAACCTCGGATAGAAAATACAAGAATTCTGGAAAAACATCAGATAAGTTCTGGAAAAGCATCAGAACAAAGTTGTATCTGGAAGAACATCAGATAGACATAAAGGAGTTCTGGAAAAACATCAGAACATAAGGTACATCCGGAAAACCTTCAGATAAGTTTTGGAAAGACGTCAGAACAAAAGACTCAATTTGGAAAAACATTAGAGAGATAAACATGGGTGACATCCAAGAATGGCATTGGATACAAAAGAGAGACAAAGAAAGGAACATCTGGAAAAAAATTAGATCATACACAAAGAGAGTTTTAGGAATATGTTAGAACACAAAGGAACATTTGGAAAAACGTCAGATAACACAAAGAGAAAATATGTTTGGTAGATGCTAAGTGAGTTGCACTTTGACCACAAGGTAGGACGTTGGCAACAACACGACCTATGGTAAATGAAAATGAGGATGAAACACTCTTGTTATGTATATGTATATGAATCATGTTATGGTATATGATCAAATACAAATGCAGACGTCGACGACATGACTCGACTCTTCTGGAAGAAGACAAGACTAGAAGACTGATTCCTCAACACGGAGATCACTACCAATCTGCTCGGGGACCAAAGATGCTACTGCTTACATCTCTGTTACACTTGTAAATTATATTAAGTTGATGATCCTTATAGGAAGGATGGAGAACTGCTTGGGGATTCTTCAAGTAAAATGCCCCAGATTAGATGACTATTATAGATGAACTGATCTTTGTTTTAGCTTAACTGATTATGTAAATGACTGTCTTGGAAGGCTTTCCCCACTAAGAGTCTTGAAAAAATATTTTGAATAAACCAATTCTGAGAAAGACTTGCCTCTGATAGGATCACCGACCAAGGTTCTCAACTGCTTGAAAATTCCTTAGAGAGAAGCCAGTTTGCAAACAAAAGTGCTTATACAAACATAGTAATTTAATGCAAAGTTCATGCAACCTTTGAAATCAAAATTATTTTTAGAAAGATGAAAAACATATGAGTCATTAGTCAGAACATGGCGTTTAAAATATTCAAAGTGAAAGTTAAAGCAAAGGTGTAATGCCAAAACAAATGATCTGCAAAGATCTTTTGGAGTCAGTTTACACAACCTTGTTGTAGTATGATTTCAAAATAACCTATTTCAGTTAGGTCTTTTGAGGGTTGTAATGTGAACTGATTCACGGTTTATGAAACATAAGATAAAGGCTCAAATTTTATTTATACCCACCCAATCTTCATGTTGATCTTCAGTCCTACGCTCAATTAACTCAGACTATACACTCATGTTCCGAAGAGGTTGGAAATTGTACTGGTGATAGTATGATAATGGTTCAGAAGTCAAGGGAACCTTGAGATGACAGTAACTGCTTCCTTACAACATTTGGTTATTTTTGTCATTGAGGACTTTCAGGGTGAATGATTTAAAGATCTCCTGTGTTATTATCCCTAACTTTTGCTTGAACTGTTTCTTTTGAATCTTACTGTCAGTGGGATGCCCCATTTTTGCCTAAACCTCCTTCATAGATTTTAACTTAGCAGGCTTTTTCTTTTGATTTATTTTGAAAGAAATAGAGTGAATGTCTGACTTAATGATTACGGTAAACCATCATTGGCTTTTGACTTGAAAGACCTCTTCGACACTTGCTTGTTGTGTACGAAGAAAAATTTGTTAATGCAACCTTTATATGAAAGGTGTATTGCATGAATGCACAACCAAGTTAATCGAGAACTACCCATTCCAAGGTTAAGATTGCAGGTTTTTGTAAAGAAAGAAACTCCAACTTCTAGACTCGAAGGGGTTGACAAGGGAATAACTTCCTTATTTCTCCAATATTTGGAAGTTGAAACAATGCCTTACATCGTCAGCAAAGTTTGATAAAAAAGCATACCAACAACGATTATGGGTATTACGTTTTCGTCATCCTCCCTCTAATATTTTCATATCAAAATTTTGAACAAGAGGTGCATATATCCTACCGCAATTGTTCCCTCAAGCCAATGAGAGAACCCAAACTAAATCTAATATTGATATACATTTCTCTAACTAGATCTCTATAGTTGTCCTCCTTTGATCTTGTCTTCTTCTTTTCTTCATTACATTATATTACATAAAAAAATACTTGTTTTACATATGATGGTGAGATGAGAAAAGAAGTTACATAAAGATATAGAGAAAGGCACACCGTGTAGATCATGATTAAAATTTTTAAAATAAAATATAAAATGAGTAAAGCCATAATCGCTCACCACTAGAAAATAATACCAAACACATTCTTCTTCTTATTATTATTATTATTATTATTATTATTATTATTATTATTATTATTATTATTATTATTATTATTATTATTATTATTATTATTATTATTATTAAATTGTGTTAATTAGATAAATTTAAATTACATTTTTGGAAATTGATCACATTATATAAAGTTATCAAGAATTTCGATGCTCGATTATAAACGTATATCAAATTATTTAAAATAAATAATAATAACATCTTATTTATATTATATAAATGATACAGTCTAAACCATTATAATTTTATCATCATATGCCATAGGATTCACGTAAAAAAGAACATATTTTTTTTAGGAAAGTAACTAATTATTGACACATACAGTAACTAATTACCGACACTTAGACATGACAACATAAATCATACCCGCGAGTATCCACCCGAACTCGCCTCGAATTTGACGGGAAAAACCCGTTTTGACTAGGTTCGTGTTTGGGTTTGAGTTTTCCCCAATTATAAAATATGGGGACATATAGAGTGGCAAAACTGACCGGCCCCACCGAACCCGCCATTTAACCCACCATTTTTGGTGGGCCGAGTTGAGGTTTTCGGCTCGGTATCTAAAGTTGGTTCACTTTATGTAACCTACTTTTAAAACGGACTGAGGGCAGAGCGGAACGGGTTTTTTCGCAGGCTTTTTGTTAAACAAAATATTTTTTACTTGGAATTAAAATAATATTAACGTGGTTTGTAGTAGACCTACATCTAAAGCAACCTCATTTCTTCAAACCATAATATTCAATTTTCACATAACGACAAACACCTCATTTTGAAGATATTAACTAATCTCTGCTTCGTTCTTCATCTTCACTCATTGTCGGCAAAGTCTTTATTGCAAAACATAGAGAATATATTATTTTCTCTTTTCTATTACTCGTTGTGATTGGAGTCAAATTCTAAAGTTTTAAGATAATTTTTGCATAGAGGGGTTTGTTTCTCATTATGATAATAAAATATTGATTTGTATTTTGTTTTATCTGAGTTCTCATTTTATTTACTTTTTAACAATAAAATGGTCAACTAAGTGTCTATAATTGTCTTGATAATTATTAAATAATGAAGCTTAGATTTTACTTGGATTATTTTATTTTTGAGATGCTTCATTCATAAAGCTACTGATTTTGATGTTGTGGATCTTGATAATTATTAAATAGTGGGTGTCGAGGAGGAAAGAGATGGTAGAAGGTTCCATTCAATGGCTTTGATATCAACCGAAGCTTCATATGTTCACGACATAGATGATAATTAATGAAGTGTTTGTCATGGAGCTTTTAAAATTGGTTTTTGTTGTTGGTTCATTGTTGTCTTTGTTTAACTTTTGCTAGTTTGTTTTGTTGATTTAGGTCCCTAGATGTCCTTAACTAGGTTGTATGTGTTAGGTTTTTGAACCTAATGGATTATTTTGGGGTTTTACTGTGTTTGTTTTAAGTTTTTGGTATTATTGTTACATTGTTTTGTTTATGTTGAAGAATATGACATTTAAATTAAGATTTGTTAAAGTTTTATTATGAGTTGTTAAAATTTGCAGGCCTCTTTGGTAATGGTTAAAAATTTTGTAAATTATGTAGTAAATCAAATGGCGGGCCAGCTAGCCCACCAACCCACCAACTC
This sequence comes from Lathyrus sativus, assembly GCA_963859935.3. Classification (NCBI taxonomy): domain Eukaryota; kingdom Viridiplantae; phylum Streptophyta; class Magnoliopsida; order Fabales; family Fabaceae; genus Lathyrus; species Lathyrus sativus. The sequence continues at coordinate 545,899,326 of OZ012740.1, read as the reverse complement.
GCTAGTAAAATGGGCAACCTTGACTTTTTAGCTCAAACGCCTAAGTTGGCTCGTCTTTCCCGCTGTTGAACGGGCTTAAACTGGGTGGGGCGCCCGCTTTGCCACCCCTAGCTAGCAACATGTTAGGTAATGGTGACATTAATACTCACCCTGAACTCGTCTCCGGACCCGTCCCATTTATTTTAGTATGTACTTTATTATTTTAGTTTTGATAGTTTAGAATATTAAATTTGTGGTTAATGCTTTGATATTTTGATTTGTATTTATTATTTAAAATATTTGAAATGTATGCATGCAATTTTTAAGATTTTATTATTTTATTATATGTAATGTAATTTAATTTTGGAAAAATAAACATTTTCATTAAAAAATTGATTTCACTAAATAGATGGTGATGGAGTGGGGATACCCAATTCCAACCTGAACCCGTTTGGGACAAGTTTATGTTTTTATTCTTCAACCCTGATGGGGAATTGGGAGAGGAATGAAGATTGTTTTGGAATTCGAGTCTGAGTTTGAGGGAGGTAAAAACAGTCTCCGATTTTCCCGTTGCCATACCTATCAACACTGCTATAGGTATTGCGGTACAATAACTTACTACAATGTAATATTGCTTTTGGTTATCATTATGCAATACATGTATTCTGTTTCAAAAATAAACAAAAATTATGTATCAGGTTTCATAATGGAGAAAACATAGATACAATTCCTTAGATGTTGTTTTTATTATTTTCTAGTGAAAATATGACAATTGTACATTTTCATTGGAAATTACATGTGTAGTAGAGAATTGCACATGTGCAGGAGGAAATTATACACTTGTCATATTTTTATTGGAAAATAGTAAAAATCACACATAAAGAATTGTATCTAAGTCTTCTCCTTTCTTAATTTTTCTTAGCACATTAAAAATTATGTTTCCCTTACCGACACTACATAATACCATGGAAACAACAATACAAGGTATCATGTTTCAAAGTGTACATAATCTTTTTTTCTTTTAAAATAATAATAACTATTATCATTATTTTATAAAAAGAAAATTCATATATAATTTTTTATCTTTTACAAACCCTAAGTTTATAACTCTTGACAAAACAAATCTTTTGTCGTCATAAACTCTAATGCAACTCACTCATATAATAAAAAATGTAACAATTGATTATTCAATTTGATTGATCAAAATGACATTGCTTCTCCATACAAACGTAAAATTTCGAAGCAGAATGAGCATTGACCATTTATATGTAACACATTCATCACACTGATCGAATCAATGGAAAAAAGCATATCAAATATACTTCTGTTGCATCAAAAATTTTCATATCTTATATGAATCGATCAATCCCATTTGTATCAGTTATGGATGATAGAAATATCACTGCTTCACCATACAAACGTCGAATTCTGAAATATAATCTACAACAAGCAATCCAAATTATACAAACATGATGGCAATATTTAATTTCTTCTTATTATTATTTAATTCATTATGCATTTTACTTGAATTAATACACAAATCACAAAAAATAAACAACTATTTGATACATGGTTTCACAAATGGCTATGATACCACTGAAGAGAAATCGTGATACAAGGCGCACCGGAAAACAAAATTTTTCCTTTAGTTGATCCTTAAGAAGGATGCATGATCAGTGATAGAAGATTACTTATTGGGGCAATTAACACCTTTGATGCTAAATCGAAGGAATGATCATGAGTGTTGAATGAAGACAATACCTCTACTGAGCCCACATGAACAAAGCGCCTTCAATCATAGTGCTAATTACTACGAGTTAAATCTCATACATACACACACACACACACACACACACACACACACACACACACACACACACACACACACACACACACACACACACACACACACACACACACACACACATATATATATATATATAAAATAAATAGTGGAGATTATGTGTGATTTTTTCAACCTGTACTAACATTTTATTTTATTAAAAGGCATACAACAATAGTTACAAGTGTTGTTGTATGTAGCGCGTTGTTCACAGTTTTGTTTTTTCAAGTTGTACTAACATTGCACGTTATAAATCTTTGTCGTACATAAAAAAAAATCTTTGTCGTCCATTTAGTGATTATCAACGTTCAAAATACTACCATTAGTGATCCGCGTGAAACCTAAACTTAGACGAATTTCCAACTTATACAAACTTTATCTTCTGCTTCCATACATCATCTTTCACTTACCACTTTCTATTTCTCCACAAAACCAAACTCTAAAATATTATTTCTTCCATAAACAAAACTTGAAAATATCATTTCTTTCATTAACAAATTTCAGAACTCCATCATCTCTTCTCCAACTTGAATGAGACAAAAAAGTATAGATTCAAGTTAGCAATGTTAGTTGTTTTTTTTTATTGTTAATATTTTTTTTGTTCTTGTTGTTATTATGGCTTTTTTTATGTTGTTGTTATTGTTGTTGTTGTTGTTGTTGTTGTTGCTGTTGTTGTTGTTGTTGTTGTTGTTGTTGTTGTTGTTGTTGTTGTTGTTGTTGTTGTTGTTGTTGTTGTTGTTGTTGTTGTTGTTGTTGTTGTTGTTGTTGTTGTTGTTGTTGTTGTTATTATTTTTGTTGTTGTTATTCTTCTTCTTTTTCTTCTTCTTCTTGATGTTGTTATTGTTGTTATTGTTGTTATTCTTCTTGTTTTTGTTGTTCTTGTTGTTGTTATTGTTGTTCTTGCTGATGTTGTTATTCTACTGCTGCATTTTATTTTATTTTATTAAAAGACAAACAACAACGGTTGTTTAATACAATTGTGGTTGTATGTAGCGTGCTATCCGATTTACTACCACGAGTAATAGACCTTGATTATAAATAACTCACTTACAACCACACCATACCTAACAACGGTTGTTTAACCATTATTATAGATCTTTTGCATCCGTTGCTATACAAGTTTTTTTTTTGTAGTAGTGTTTCCATATCCTTTAACTTTACAAGTATTCATATTTATTGTTGCATATTTGCAAGATTGCATTGATTGTATACTATATAAGGTAGGTCGTGCTTATAGCAATTTAGTTTATAAGCCTAGGTGTGTGATGTATTAATCTTAAGGAATTATCAAAGTCAATTATGCATTTTTAGCATAGAAAATCGTCAACCACCATTGATTTAATTAGTAACCACCATAAAAAAAATGAAAAAAGGTTTGTATTATTTTCTGAATCTATCAATGACAATATTTTCTCCTCTCTATTTATATTTTAATAATGAATATTTGTCTTTTTTTTTTACATACGGACAACATATATATGTCTCACTTTTTTCAATTAAAAATATTTTTTAATTAAATCACACTCAATTTATTTTTTTATTATAATTTATAAAATTATTTTATTATACAAGACTACATGAGTTAGATTAAAAAAAAGACTACATTTATTGGCCAAACCGTATACTTCTTTTTTTATTATACAATATAAAGTATGATTATTTTTTTTCTAAATTTATCTTAATTCATATTTTTTATTGAAAAATCACAATTACTTTCTTTTTGACTAAATAAATAATATAATATAAAATAGGATCACTATTTTACTAAATTTATCTTAATTCAAAATTTTTTTACCAAAAAAGATTCAAGGTATATGATTTTATATAGATATTTTATTATATTTGATTGTGTAAATATTTTATAAAAAAGTTTTTACTAAACACGACAACTTAGGTAAAAACAGATTTCGTACATAGCAACAGTTGATTTGAAAGTGAAATTAGGCGAAGATATAGGACCCTTTCTAATTGCCGCGAAACACGGTAGAAAACAGCTATAAAAGACACTCCTCATTCTCATTCACATTCACATTCACTTCACCTTTTTCTCTTTTAAGTTTTACCATTTCTGCAATCACCGCGTGTGAAAGTTGAAACCCTAGCCCTATAATCCATGGCATCCAAACCCACAACCAGTTCTTCTTCCGCCGCAATCACAATCTTCAGACCGGGAACATTAGTTGAAATCAGCAACGATGTAGAAGGATACTACGGTTCATGGTTTACCGGAAAGATTGTCTGTTGTCTCCACCACCACAAGTTTGTTGTGGAGTATGATAAAATAATGGTGGATGAGGAGGGAACAATGGGAGTCCAAGAAACTGTGAACCTTTCCCAGCTCCGTCCAATTCCTCCGAAGGAGATCATCCAGGATCTCCAAGTTGGGGACGAAGTTGATGCTTATGATAGAGACGGATGGTGGGAGGGTCGCATCTCTGGCAACTTTGAAAACGGTATGTGGGCAGTTTATTTTAAAGACTGGTCGGAGCAGCTAGCGTACCCGGAAGATGAACTGAGGCGGCACCATAATTGGGTCAATGGAAGTTGGATCCCACCATTTCCACAACAGGTGTGTTTTTATTTTCATTGTTTTTTCGTGTTTAGCTTTCATTGTTATTTTATGTCTTACGACTAATATTGTTTGTTAATTATCAATATTATAGGATGATGATAGTAAAATAAAAGAAACGGAGAGGGTGAACGCTGCTGAAACTGTGACTGGAGACAAGGATGAGTTCAAGTTTGAACCAGGGACCTTGGTTGAGGTGTGTAGTAAGGAAGATGGTTTCCAGGGGGCTTGGTTTTGTGCAACCCTTATTGAGCCAAAGGCAGGATTGAAGTTTGTCGTCGAGTATGAAAGTTTTGTTGATGATGATGATAATTATAAGCTTTTGAGAGAGGAAATCAATATGCATCAGATTAGGCCTCGTCCACCGAAAACTGATGATGGATATCAGTTTCAGTTTCTTGATGAAGTTGATGCTTACTACAATGATGGTTGGTGGGTTGGGGTTGTTTCTAATGTTACTTCGTGCAAATATGGTGTTAGAGATATATATCTTATTGTGAATTGAATGTCTTTAAACAAAATATAATAGATTTCTTTGTGATCAAGAAATACACAAGAGTTAGGGTTAACAAAGATAATAAGGTAAAACAACAAGGAACAACAGGGATGGGTTATAAACTGCTATTCTTTCATTTCTCTTAGAAACAATATTACAAGTATATACAAGAATAACAAATAACCTCTCTCTTAAAATTATAATTTTATCTTCATATTTTTCCTTATACCAAGATGAGAGACTAGCATCCTATTTATAAGAAAAAATAACACACTAACCTAATGGGCTTTTTAACAATTACCCATTACAAGCTAAGCATGCGAATAGACTTCGACCTCATGCTTAATTCCTATCGAATCAGAAGCTACCCTTCAACCATTCTAGAGTTCGATCCAATATCTCACAAATCTCCACCTTGTATCTAACTCTATAACATCAAGAAACTAGCTTTCTTTATGCAGCTTTATCAACTACATACAGTGGTGGAAAAACTTGCAACTAAGCAACATCTTGGTGATCATATCAGCAGCATGTGAACAGACTTCGATTGCTGTTTTACTATCTTCACCCAAGGCTCCACCATAAATTAGGACTCTATTAAGAGACCCATTTATGTATTTTAGAATCCACTTCAATGCTTATCAGTGAGCCTTTCCAGAATTCACCATGTACCTGCTTATAAGACTTACTGCATATGCTATGTCGGGTCTAGTACATACCATAACATACATCAAAGAACCCATTATATTAGCATATAGAATGTTATTCATATAAGTTCTTTTAACATCAGTGTTGAGACACTGATCTATACTCAGCTTGTATTGAGGGTTTGTCGGAGTCACAGCAGGCTTTGAATTCGACATACCAAACTTTTCGAGAACCTTCTGAAGGCATGCCTCTTGAGATAAACATAATTTCAATTGCTTTCTATCTCTTCGGATGTCAATTCCAGGAATCCTGGACGCAGCTTCCAGATCCTTCATGTCGAACTCCTTATTGAGTTCAACCTTCACCATCATTACCTCTTCGACATTGTTGTTTGCCATTAGAATATCATCCACATAGAGCAACAAAATAACAAATGAATTACCTGGTCGAAATCTGAAAGAAAACACATCGGTCGAATTGACTTCTGATGAAACTTATGCGTTCCATGAACTTGTCGAATCTCCTATTCCATTGTCGAGGAGATTGTTTCAATCCAAATAAGGATCTATTTAGCTTACACACATAATCTTCCTTCCGTTTTCGACATACCCTTCAGGTTGCCTCATAAGGATTGCTTCATCTAGATATCCATACAAGAACGCAGTCTTCACATCCATTTGTTCTAGTTTAAGGTTGAATTGGGCCACCGTGGCAAGCAACATTCGAATGGATATGTGCTTCACAACAGGAGATAACACATCATTGAAGTCAACACCTTTTTTTTGAGCGAACCCCTTAGCGACCAATTTTGCCTTGTATCTCTTTGACGTCACTCCTTCGACCCCTTCCTTAACTTTGAAAATCCATTTACAGCTGAATAACCTGGCTCCAGCAGGTTTCTTGATCAGTTTCCAGGTATTTTTATCATGAAGAGATTTCATCTCATCATCTATGGCCTTCAGCCATTCAGTCTTCTTTCGACTCGCCATAACTTCCTTATAGTCTATAGGTTCTTCGTTTAGAACCTCACTTGCAGAGATTAAGGCATAAGCTATAAAATCTGCATACCCAAGTCTCTGAGGTGGCTTAATGACTCACCTCGGTCTGTCTCTTGCTAGCATGTAGTCATTATCCTTCTCCTCATCTTCGATAACATCTTCTGCGTCTTTTTCGACTTCATATGGAGTATGCAATTCAACATCAACATGTTCCACCTCAACAGGAATCTCTCTATGCTCCAGCTCTTCGTCAGCATCATCAGTTTTCTTGAAAGCCATTTTTGTTTCATTGAAAACTACATCTCGATTGGTGATACACCTCCTGCGATCTGGCTTTAGGAACCATAGCCTATAAGCTTTGACTCCTTCAGGGTATCCCATGAACATGCATTTCAGAGCTCTAGGTTCGACCTTGACTTGCCTAATATGAGCATAGGTCGCGCAGCCAAATACTCTCAGTTTGTCGAGACTAGGTGGATGTCCCGACCAAACTTCTTTAGGTGTCTTCATTCCCAAGGCAGTTGAGGGACATCTATTTATCAAGTAAGTTGCTGTCAAAACAGCTTCCGCCCAAAACACCTTCTTCAATCCAACACTAACCAACATGCATGTAATCCTTTCAAGGATTGTTCGATTGAATCTCACAGCTAAGCCATTTTGTTGAGGAGTACCTGCTACAGTCTTATGCCTTACAATCCCAGACTCAACATAGTAACTGTCAAACGTTTCATTGTAGAATTCAAGGCCATTGTCGGTTCTCAACCTCTTAACCTTTCTGACAGTTTGAGTTTCGACCAAAATCTTCCAACTTTTGAAATTATCAAAAGTTTCATCCTTCGTCTTCTGAATGAATACCCATAGATTTTTGGAATAGTCATCAATGATGGATAGAAAATACCTCGCACCTGAGTGTGAAGGATTTCTTGCAGGCCCCCAAAGATCAGCATGAATGTAATATAGGGATCCATGTGTCTTTTGTTTGCCTTTGTTAAACTTCTCCTTACAGGATTTTCCAAATACACAAGATTCACAAAACTCAAACTTTTCGACTTTGTCACCTCCTAGCAGGTTCTGCTTCCCCTGTTCGACCAGGCCTCTTTTGCTAACATGGCCCAATCTCATGTGCCACAATTCTATCTTCGACACAGGTTTCGTGGATGCAATATTTGTCGAACCACTTACAATCTCAGCCTCAAAGGTATACAAGCCTTGTTTCTTCACGCCTCTCAAGACTTCCTTCGACCCCTTCATGACAATTATGATACTTTTCTCTTCTTGAAAAATGATTTGCGGTCGCTCGCGGATCAAAAACGAGTTTGTTGTAAGAAATGTTAGTATAGCGACAGTGACTCAAAATATCGTTCTCAAGGATTCTTGTAACGAAATAACCAATTACAGTAACAAATTATGGGGGGGTTTGGTTTGATGTAGGTTTCCGATTAAGAAGAAAAAGTACTTAAAAAAATGATTATTAAAATAAGATAAAACGACTAATCCTACTGATTCGGGTTCCGACTTATCATCGACTATTATAACATCAATCCCTAAACGGCTCCAATCCTATTCGATTATGATATTAATCAGACAAGCGCTTACTAACATCAAATGAATTATGTTCCTGTTTACCGAATTAAGCAAACGGTTAAGAATATGACGAATTAACGAATTAAGCAAACGATAACACGCAATTAAATTTAGGAACATGCATACAATCGAATTTAATCAATTCTATCCTATGAACAACAATTGAATTAAGCAAACAATTGCAATCAAATTAAGCAAATGACTTCATAGAAAAGGATTGAAAGGAATCAGATTTAAATTGATATTATAATAACCTCAAAGTGTTGAAACCATACACAGCAGGATTTACCCGGAGGTATTAGTTTTCCATGAGTTCTTCTCCAACCTCTCTTTTTTCGTGAATAGTGTATAGGATATTTTGGCTGTACGGCCAGACCTAGACTAAAGAGGATAAAAACCAGAATTCGGGTCATAACCCAACTGGGTCGAAAATCTAACCCAGACCCAAAACTAAAATACATTCCTAATGCTGTAACTTGAAACGGAATTCTGGAATTTTGAGCTCCGAATCTGACTTCGGCTCCAACACAAAAGTCGTAGCTCTCTCTCTTAGCTTTCCGCCGATTTTTAGAACGCCTCAAACGGATTCCCGGAACTCCAGTTATGATCGTTTCCGTGCAGACTGCTAAAGCTGAAAAATAAAGTGCGAAAATCAAATTAAACCAAAAATAAAATAAAATGTAAAAACATAATAAAACATAAAAATAATCAAAATAAAGTAAAGAAATGCCTAAGTAAAAATATAGGAGAATGTGCATAAATATGCACTGATCAAATTCCCCCACACTTGAACTTTTGCACTCCAAGCAAAATTAAAATAAAACACAACAAAGAAAGCACAAACACATCAACAGATACTCATTCCAGGCTGTAAGTCTTCTTCGGTTAAGTTTGCATCGATAGGTACTAATCTTACACACTAAGGATATCGTAGGAACACTAATCCACAATTGTGCAGACATAAACCTCCTGAATATACAAATCAACTCGAATCATGTTATTAAGTTGAAGCCTAACTTACTCTTCCTCCTTTTTGCTCTTTTTCATTCAGGCGCAATCACATTAAGCCCGTTATCTCCACACACTCATAGTAAGGCGACCGGTTAGTGACTCTGATCCTTTTTGTTTTGGGTTCTGGTACTTACGTGGCATAACCCTTTGCTCACTTAATTGTAGTTGCGGGGGATCGGACCGTAATCCGCCCTACCAAGTTCAGCACCAGAAACCGCTGAACCAACTAACGAGTAATTTTTTTCCAACTTTTTCTTTTCTTTTTTTTTAATATATTTTTTCAAGCTAAAAATTGGATCACTCACTTATATTCATCGGCTTCCCTGCGTAGAGTGTGTATGAGATGGTGCTGACTGCTGAAATAAACTACTCAAGAGCTGTCAGAGAATGAAAATTTAAGGCTAAAACATAATAAAAATTCAAATCAATTTCCATATGCAGGAGACTTACGGTGTTAAGAAGATACCGATCTTATGAACTGTTCCCAAGTCTCTGCAAACTAATCTCAAATTAGTCTTTCCTAGGACTTTCAAAAAGATGCATTTTTTTTTAATTTTTATTATTATAACTGAAAACAAAACAAAACAAAATATAAAGCAAAGGTTTCCCTCCCCCGGACTTAAAACAAGCATTGTCCTCAATGAAAGGACATAAATATAAATATAAAATAAGAGTGAGGGAAAGGAAAGAACACACTCGACGGGTCAAGGTGGATAAGTGATCACATATGCATCCTTTCCCAAAGAGAGATTTTCTGCAGTCTCCTCTTCCAAAGTGGGGAATAACTTTGGATAACATCCATCGCCCTTGAAATTTGTATTAGTGCCTTCGCCTTTTATTCCAGGATCAAATAAGAATCTTCGATAAATAAAAGTGTCGAATGGGCACGTAAATGTGATATCCTTTTCCACAACATCAGATAACAAAGGATCAAAGAGTTGTCTCACTGCTTTTCTTCTCTCTTTAATCGAGCTCCATCCAAGTCTCTTCTTATGTTTCTTCAAAACCTGAAAAAGCTTATTTTCTTTATAAGAATCAAGGTTACAAGAAATTATAACTGAAAGATTTTTATCCGTATCTAAATAAGCATAATTCAGATTGTTATGAAGTGGTTTAAGCTCCAAGGGGGGAGGTTGTTCAATGGATGGTGAGGTTGGGGCAGCCATGATGTTAAGAGTTTTAGCTTCATAAACAACTTCATCTGCATGAAAAACATCACCATGTACGGCAGCATTAATCTCAGCACAAACAGAACAAATGTTAGTGTCGGTACATGAATCACAAGAGTAAGTATCATCAAAATCTGCTAATGATGGAAAATCAAAATACAATTCAGAATAAGTATCATCAACTAAATTAGAAGGAAACTCTTTTGGATTCACTACTGTTTGGGCAGATGGTTGGTTTGGATCTTGAGCTTGCTGCATGACATTCACTATAGTGGCAAGTTGTTCAATCTGTGTCTGCAAAGCTTGAAGACTTGAATCTGTTTGTTGCTGAAACTGAAGATCATTTATAGCCATTTGCTTGACAAGGTCCTCTAGTGAAGGTTCAGAAGATGTAGAGCACACAATTTGGAATTCATTCATATGCTTATTCGGATCCTCACCTGCAAGTCCATTAAACCTTGACAACAAGTGTATTAAACCAGATTCCAATTCGAAAGGAACAACAACATCGTCATATTCAATACACAAGCTATTATAATTTACATCAGGGGCAACTAATTGTCTTAAGGTTCTATTATCATCCATTTCAAAATCAAGTTCAGTATCCGAAGCAAACAAGTTATGCAGATAGTCAGACTCAGACTCAAACACAATGAAGGAAAACAATTAATTAAATTTCAAAAAAATAAAATAATACCAGAATTAAACTAATTAAGCAAAATAACAATTATGAGAATTTTTTCGATTTTTTTCGACTCTATGAAAACAGTAAAAAATTAATTAAAAATAGAAAAAAAAAAGATTTTTTGGCGATTCTGAGGGTGGATTCCAGGTATTCCTTTGGAATACATGGACTAATGACCGGACTATTTTTCTGCTTCTCGTAGGCAAAACAGTTTTACGATCGGACACAATTTTTCCAAAAACAGATTTTTTTACGATTTGGACTGTAAAACGCGAATTAGACGAAACCGCGAGGAAACTAAGGTCTAGACTCGAGGATACTAACTAACCCTATGACTCTAAAATTGATTAATAACGACAAGAATCCCCGGCAACGGCGCCAATTTGATCCGCGGTCGCTCGCGGATCAAAAACGAGTAATTTTAGAAAAATGCAGTACAGCGACAGTGACTCGAAATATCGTTCTCAAAAGGATTCTTGTAGTGATTGACCAATAAAGTAATAATTTATGGGGGTTTGAATTTTGATTAAGAGAAAAAATACTGAAAATAAGTGATTATAAAAAAAATGATTATTAAAATAAGATAAAACGGCTAATCCTACTGATTCGGGTTCCGACTTATCATCGACTATTATAACATCAATCCCTAAACGGCTCCAATCCTATTCGATTATGATATTAATCAGACAAGCGCTTACTAACATCAAATGAATTATGTTCCTGTTTACCGAATTAAGCAAACGGTTAAGAATATGACGAATTAACGAATTAAGCAAACGATAACACGCAATTAAATTTAGGAACATGCATACAATCGAATTTAATCAATTCTATCCTATGAACAACAATTGAATTAAGCAAACAATTGCAATCAAATTAAGCAAATGACTTCATAGAAAAGGATTGAAAGGAATCAGATTTAAATTGATATTATAATAACCTCAAAGTGTTGAAACCATACACAGCAGGATTTACCCGGAGGTATTAGTTTTCCATGAGTTCTTCTCCAACCTCTCTTTTTTCGTGAATAGTGTATAGGATATTTTGGCTGTACGGCCAGACCTAGACTAAAGAGGATAAAAACCAGAATTCGGGTCATAACCCAACTGGGTCGAAAATCTAACCCAGACCCAAAACTAAAATACATTCCTAATGCTGTAACTTGAAACGGAATTCTGGAATTTTGAGCTTCGAATCTGACTTCGGCTCCAACACAAAAGTCGTAGCTCTCTCTCTTAGCTTTCCGCCGATTTTTAGAACGCCTCAAACGGATTCCCGGAACTCCAGTTATGATCGTTTCCGTGCAGACTGCTAAAGCTGAAAAATAAAGTGCGAAAATCAAATTAAACCAAAAATAAAATAAAATGTAAAAACATAATAAAACATAAAAATAATCAAAATAAAGTAAAGAAATGCCTAAGTAAAAATATAGGAGAATGTGCATAAATATGCACTGATCAAAAAACATATTCCTTTTTGTCGAATTCACCAAGAGAAATCAAATTTTTCTTCAAGTCAGGTACATACCTGACTTCAGTTAATAACCTTATTAACTCATCATGGAGCTTGAATCTCACAGATCTAATACCTGAAACTTTGCAAGATTTGTTGTTTCCCAGCAGCACAGATCCACCATCTTGATGACATAGCTCCTCGAACAATTCTTTGTTTGGAGTCCTGTGCCAAGTGCAACCGGAATCCATAATCCACTCTTTTCTCGAGTCTCCACTTGAAACTACAAGAATATTAGATGAGTCGAAGTCATCTTGAACAATGGTTGTGTTGCCATTACCTCCATGATCTTTCAAGCGTTCAGGGCACACCTTTCTTATGTGACCCTCCTTCTTACAGTGATAATATTGAATACCAGATGTTTGGCCACTATAAGATTTATGTTGACTTTTACCTTTCTTCTTGTCGAACTTACCATTCTTTCGCAAGAATTTTCCCTTAAAGGCCAAACCTTCGCTCACCGTCGAAGGTTTATGCTCCTTTCATTCGTTCAAGTCCTTAAAATATAATGCTGATTGAACTTCTTCAAAGGTCACGGAATCCCTTCCATACAAGAGATTTTCTTTGAAGTGAGCATGTGCTCTAGGCAAAGCACACAACAACAACAATGCTTGATCTTCATCATCAATCTTCACATCAATATTTTCAAGATCAAGAATCAGCTTGTTGAACATATCCAACTGCTCAGCCAACACTTTGCCTTCACTCATCTTGAATGAATACAAAACCTGCTTCAGGTAAAGTCAATTCACCAGAGATTTGGTCATGTACAAAATTTTAAGTTTCACCCATAATCCTGATGTTGTAGTCTCCTTTGATACCTGTCGAAGAACCTTATCATCAAGGCTCAACAATATTGTGTTTTGGGCTTTCTCAATCATACCCGTCTCTTCTTTTGCCGTTAACGCAATATCCATGGCTGCCTCTCCCTTCAACGCTTCCAAACAACCCTGCTGAACTATTAGGGCTTTCACCTTCAAGCTCCACAGACCGAAGTCGTTCACTCCAGTGAACTTTTCAATCTCATACTTTATTGAAGGCATCTTTTCCATGCTCACCACACCAATTTGTTATGAATCAGATGTTTTTAAACAAAGTATAAAAGGTTTCTTTGTGATCAAGAAACACACAACGGTTAGAGTTAACAAAGATAACAAGGTAAAACAACAAGGAACAGCAAAGATTGATTATAAACTACTATTCTTTCCTTTCTCTTGGAAACAAAATTACAAGTATACAAGAATAACAAATAACCTCTATCTCTTAAAATTAGGATTTTATCTTCCTATTTTTCCTTATACTAAGATGAGAGACTAGCATCCTATTTGCAAGGTGGAAATCACTCAATAAAGTACTGCTCTGCTATGTGCTCCAGACTGAAACACTTTTTAAATGTGTGTTGCCAGGTGCTTTTCACTCAGCAAGTTGCGAGGTGATTTTCACTAAGCAAGTTTTTTACGACAATAGAGTTCTAACCTTCATTAATAGACACGTAATGTAACAACGCCGCTACCTTAATTATATATATATATATATATATATATATATATATATATATATATATATATATATATATATATATATATATATATATATATATATATATATATATATATATATATATATATATATATATATATATATATATATATATATATATATATATATAACTGATGTCAAAATCATTTTAAATGTACAATTAAATTTAAAACATGTAATTTTAAAAGTTTAAACAAAACTCAATTGAATCAAATTTAGACACATGTTATAGTAACACATATGCACATGAACCAAAAAAATTGTCAGCTATTTTTAAGAGTTTAATTAATATGTAAAATATAAAACAATTTTATTTTATCCCCTTGAAATTTATCACTCTATCTTATCATATTAATAATAGGCTTTAATAATATAAGAATCTTTGTCTGATTTAATAAGATATACAATTGTCATTTATTGACTGATAATATAAAATTAATATTCTATTTTCTCTACTTTTAAATAATAATAATTTTTTTTATTTTTAATTGCTTTTAAATATAAAAAAGATGTTAATTATTTTTAAATATGAAATTTTTTATAGAATAATTGTGATGTATATTTATATTTTGAAAAGTTAATTATTTTTAAATATGAAAAGCAAAACCTCAAACATGTCATCTAAATCATACAAGTGTTCACAAACATCCATTAGGCCACACAAGAAAACACCTCAAAGGATTAGATCAAGAACAGACAAAAAGCAAGCTCAAAACACCTCCAACTTAAGAATGCAAACATAAATTGAAAAAAAAATCAAATGAAAATGAAACCAAAGATAAAACCAAGTTTAGACAGCATGTTATCACATTAACAAATCATTTCAAACCTCACTCAAAAACAAGTAAGCAAAGTTGATTCAAATTAGGTCAAACCTCATGCATACACAATCCAAAGCCAAGTCAAAATTAGGCATCAATCAAAAATAGGAAAATGAATTAAAAAAATCCAAATAAATCCCCAAACTCATTTCACGCGTGTTATGAATCAAATGGTAAAGTATCAAAACAAGAATGACAAGAGAACATCATCACATGCATCAAACAAAACAAAGCAAGCAACTAATGGAGGGCCAAATAAAATCAAATGAAGAATCATGCAAAAAGTGATCATCAAAGCACCCAACTAGCACTCAAACATGGCTCAATAATGTTCTAAATGTGTGTAAAAGATTAGGTCAAAAGATTAGGTCAAACCACAAACCAACAAAACTTCAGAAAAAATGAAACGCGTCGTTTCATTAATTAGAGGCGGCAACCACCTCATGCCACACACACACCATATCACCCAAGGTCAGACAAGTCAAATGGCCACACGGGATAAACACATCAGATGCCGGAGCTAGGGCTCCGATCATCTTCTCCGGCCAGACCCACCGGAGTTGCCCGTAAAACTCAATAAAAATCAAAACCCAAGACATATTTCTGAAGGAAATTTCACGAGGAACACGAATCTGACCTTAGATTTCCAAAAAGGTTCCTCTAACATAGTAAAAAATCAACATGAAAATTTGATACACAAACTGAAAAGTGATTAAGCAAACACAAAAACCATTCAAACATTGCCTACACATGGTAGGGCTTTAGATGCAACCAACATTTGTGCCTAAAATGAGAGATTCGAAGTGAAGAAAGTTACCTAACGGAGCAACTTCGTTGGTCCTTCAAATGATGCTTGAGCTTCAATTTAAAACCACCAATGAACTCCTTGTGCTCCACCAAGTAGGAATCAAGCAAGAGATGAGCAGGAACTTTAAGAATTTTTCAAATTCGAAGAGAGAGATAACTTGAGAAATTTTGAATGCTTCAAGCTTGTTCTGCAACCAAATGAACCTCTCTACATGTTAGGATTTGTGTTCTCTTTATATGTGAAGGTTTGAGGGCGTTTTTGAAGGCCTGTGATGCAATTTTGGGTGATTTTGAAAAGCTTGGGAAAAAAAGAAAGTAAGAGGTACACCACGGGTCATAGGTGGTTTTTCCACTACTCCAAAGCATCACTCATCGCAAAGTGGGGGTGATGAAATGAAATTGGGAAATTAGAAAGAAAGGTAGTGAGGTGATGAGGTGTTTTTAATGATTGCTTCTTATGATGAAAAATGTTGAAAATATTTGAAAATATGAAGTAATGTTTGCTCACTTTGGGAAAATTTTGTGTTTTTATGACATGATGATGATATGGTATAAAGGAGAGACCAAAATAAACAAAATTGTGACTTGAAAAGCAAGAAAGTTCAATTGGGTCACATTTTTATATACTCATGTTCATCATGCATTAACTTTCCTTGTAAATCATTAGATGACATGGAATTTGAGGTCATGGTGTAGGCAAGATCTTGATGCACAAGTTTCATGTTGTAGGTATCTCGATTTGAAGCTTTGAAGTTCATGAATTTTGACCTTAAAGTGAATGATTCAAAAATAGGTCATCCAAAATGATCTTGACTTGGAAGGATCATAACTTGAGTGTTACAAATGGGAATGATGAGTTCTTGCACTTTTTGGAAAGCTTAGATGATGAAGAACAAATTTTATGTTTGGAGAAAGTTGAGGAAAATCTTGGATCCATATGAAAATTGTCTTAGAAATGGGTGGTCTTTTGATGCCCATTAAGTCTTTTTCACTTTGTAAAGCCAAATTGAAGGCATGATAACTTGATATGTGTAGATCCAATGGGGTAGTTTTTGTACTCAAAAGAAATCTTGGAGGACAAGGAACAAGTCTCATGTTTGATGAAAAATGAGATGACGCTTGTATCATGATGAAACTTGTCATGGAAGTTAGGTGCTAAAAGAGGGGATTTTACACTTAGAAACCTCTAAAACCCTAATTTAGCAACATCTTGATTCTATGGTCCTCTTTGATTACTCTTGATTAAAATTCAACATAATACTTATGATGATCTAAGTTGGTCTCTCATGACTTCAATGATCAAAAATCAAACCTTGAACCTCTTCAGATCCACACTTGACTTTTTGTTGGCCAAATGAGACCTTAGGATCATTTGCACTGATTTAGGCTCTTGTGATGGTTGGTGAAGACACATAATCCATGTAGGGGACCTTCAAGGTGTGCTTTGAGCTTTATAATCATGTCTTGCCCAAAGAACTAGCCACAAATCTCCTTTGATCCTAATCAGTTATCCATGAGATAGAAGGAGGAAAATCAATGCTTATGCTTTTGATTCAAGTGGTTGAGTGACATTTTTTGATGATGATGGAGACCTTGTGACTTGAGATTGCCACAAAGTTAAGCTTTAGCTATTGGTTAAGCTTTGAAGATGAAACTCTTCTCTTGATTGTTTGATAAGATACTTTGATCTCCTGTCTAAGATTAATGCCATGTATAAATGATAATGCAAAATGATATGAAACATAAGCCAAGATATGATAAAAAGGATCGACAAATTTTGGGGTGCTACACCATGAGGATCATAGAAAAATAGGGAGAAAAATAAAAATTAACAACATTGTTATAGAATAAAGGAAAAATATATTCACTCTTATTGGAAAGCTAATAAATGTGTTAATGCTATAGAAAATGATGGTTGCTTCCTAAAGGCTAATAATATATTTTATGAAATAATGCCTAATCATATTAGGTTATTATTAGATGATGAGATAAATGGGATATTTTTTTAGGAGGGTGTGTTTATAGTCTTTTTGTTTGGCTTAGACTCTTTTTTTATAAAAATTAAAAAGAAAGAATATATATATATATATATATATATATATATATATATATATATATATATATATATATATATATATATATATATATATATATATATATATATATATATATATATATATATATATATATATATATTCTACAAGGCTCCGGGTAAGGTGTTGAGTGATATTCAGAGCATATTGAACAAATTTTTATGACAAGGTTTAGATGAAAAGAGAGTTATATATTGGGTAATGTCATACTCTAGTTTTTGAATCTAAGATCTTACGTCTTTTTTGCATCATCTGCATAGTTTATCATGTGATTTCATTTTACATAATACCCAATTTATCAGTGTGAGGGAAAAGTGTCTCAATACTTGTTTTAACGATGTCAAAACATATATAGTTAGAAATATATACTTTGAACGGTATCATCGAGTTGCATATGCATTCTTTATTTTTCTCGTGTCAAGCATTTATCAAAAACATGTGTTAGTTCATATAGAAAAAGTACTATATGTGTTCTATGTGAGTTTGATCATGTTGATTGAGTTATATATGCATTAGGACACTTAAAAATAGCAAGACATGTCAAAATCAACATTTTTGCAAGCTCTGAGTCGACTCAAAGCTTGCTTAGGTCGACTTATGCATAATGAATTTTTGTGATTTGCTCTCAGAAGAGCTCGCGTCGACCCTCTGGTCGACTCATACTGTGTGTATTTCTATTTGTCAAAACTGGGCTGCTTTGCGTCGACGCATGAACTTGTTGCGGTCGATGCAAATAGTCTTTTTCTGCATAATTCTGTATTTGGGAGAGCTCAGGTAGATCCCTACATTCTTTAGGTCGACTGTTCGCTCGTTTCACACTATTTTTTTGTTTTTTTTGTCTTTCAAAGTGTCTGTTATGTTGGTTATTTGATCAAAGCTTTGCATATATATTGTTTTAGTTCATTCTTCATACAATAACAAGAAAAGTGAAAATATACACTAATTTGGGTCTCATCATATTTATCCTCTTTCTTGCATTTTCTCAACAAATACACATAATCATTTTTGTTGTGCATTCTGCATCATTGAGGTGATAACGTCCAAACATAAGATCAGTGTATCGGATTTGGGTTGAGAGATCAGTGGGGTTTTCTTGAATAAAACCGTTAGGATTTTTTCCTCCAAGAATCTTGGATTTTGGGATTTTTTTGCATAAATAGTTCCTCCACAGATTCAGCCGAGCGAAGGTAATTGAAGAACAAGAGATTTTGTCAATTTAGTAGTGCTAACCAGAGGATTATGGAAGGAAGGTTTGGGTTCGAATTGTGGGTGTTTGAGATCACCCAGACAAATATTTGAAGACCAGTGGGTTGTTCAAAGGTGGTGCTGTAATAAGAGGTTTACTCATTACATTTGAAGAACTTGGTTCATCTTGAATCAAGGGAAGAGAAGACATAGGTTCAACATCAACGATTAGGATTGAGTGTTTGATTTCTACTGTTTCTCTTGTAAAAACAATTTGCAACAGGTTCTATATACAGGTATCAATTCTATTTTTAGAATTGAGGACAGACGTACCTCGAGCGAGGACGACGAAGGAACTGCCTCAACAAATTGGTGTTGTTCTCTCTTTTTACTATTTTTCATTTTTGAACTTTAAGTTTGTGTGCAAACAAATTGGTTGACTAAAATTATGGTTTATGGTAGTCCTGAAACATATTTAGAAAACTCATTATAATCCGTTTGATTGTAATCGAAAAAGCTTAGCGCTACATTTACTTAGTGAAATTTACTTGGAGTGCTTCGCACACCAAGTGTTCGACAAATTGCTTGTATACAAACGTTTTGAGTTGTTTTTCAATTTGTGTTTATTTTTCACAAGCATTGGAAATTGAACAACTTTGAGCGAACAAAATCATATTGATTTGTGTTCAAACTTTTGATTTGGTTTCTCATCTTTATCGATATTCCATATAGGCGTAGCGTATATCCGATCTTTTCGGTAACAGTTCGCTTAGACGATTGTAGTTCCTCGACCACTTCCTCTTAAAAGTTTTAAAAACCAATTTATTATAAGCCTCGACTTTGTTTAAGGATAAGTGATCTATTCAACCCCCTTCTAGATCATTGTCGTGGTCTAACAAGTGGCATAAAGAGCACCAGTTCATTCCGTGCTTCGCATATAACTTCTTAGAACGTGGCAAATGAACCAAAAGGGGCTTACAATAGAGCACCTGTTTTTAACGGTGATAACTATAGTTACTGGAAAGATTGTATGTGGGTGCATGTCAATTCCATTGATAGAAAGTTAGTTTAACTGCCTCCGCGCATAAATGCTTAGCCATGTCAGTTTCTTGGATCATGGTATGAGCCATCTCTTGCAAAGTCCTATTCTTACCTTCTACAACGCATTATGTTGTGGAGTTTTTGGACATGATAAATCATGGGAAATTCCATAAGAATTAAAAAGATTCTCAAAGTGCTTATTCTCAAATTCGCCAACATGATCACTTCTAAATTTGACTATTTTGCAATCCTTCTCTATTTGCACATATGAGCAAAAAGTAGAGAACATGCCCAACAACTATAGTCATAAACAATGACCAATCAATACTTCTTACCACTGATAGATGAAGTTTTCACTGGCCTAAAGAAATCAATGTGTAGAAGTTATAATGGTCTGGAGGTGGAAACAACATTTTTTGCTTTGAAAGAAGTTTTGGAAAACTTGCCTTCCTGACATGATTCACACAGAGCGTTTGACGCGAACTTAAGGTTGGGTAAGCCTCTGACTAATCCAAGCTTATTTAGCTGAGAAATCCTCCTCATGCTAACGTGGCCCAAATGTCTATGCCATACCTGTTTCTCCTTATTAATAAACATTAAGTAAGGTTACCTTTTTATCCTTAAGATCAGAAAGTTTGATCTTATAAATATTGTTTTTCCTCTTTTCGTTAAAAAGGACAATACCATATTTCTTACTAACAACCTTACAATACTTTTGATTATAGATGATGTCATAACTATTATCACTGAGTTGAATGATAGATAATAAGTTATGCATCAAACCACAAACTAAAATAACATTTGTAATAGAAGGGAGTTTACCATTACCAATAGTTCCATAGCCAAAGATCTTTCCTTTCTGGTTTCCTCCGAAACCAACGAAGCCTCCAAGCTTAAGTTCCAAATCTTGGAACATATGCCTTATGCCTG
Organism: Lathyrus sativus; assembly: GCA_963859935.3. Lineage (NCBI taxonomy): Eukaryota > Viridiplantae > Streptophyta > Magnoliopsida > Fabales > Fabaceae > Lathyrus > Lathyrus sativus. The sequence goes on along the minus strand of OZ012740.1, from coordinate 545,878,416 downwards.
TCACGTTTCGTGAGCATCCAATATTCAGGTACCTTGGTTGGTGTTTCAACTGAGCTGCTAAGGATGTCTATAACATAAATGATCTTATCCTAAGTACCAACTTTCTAGATACTTTCTTGTTAGTTTTATTAGAGTTTCTTACAACCTTGGGTTTCTGTGCAACAGGATAATCAAGTGGAAATTATGCATGCTACTTTGGTTTTAGAACAAAATTTAGTGTCTGTGAAGGTTTTTGTGCAAGCTCAAAACAATCAAACTTAGTGCCAGCAGATAGAAAATGCTCATAGAAAGGTTTTAGTTTTACATTCTGAATTTCATCAGGTTTTGAAGTTTCTATACAACCTAAATATTTCTTGCCATTTGTGCTAACTCCATAGATCATGGAAGCCATTTTTCTTCTATCTATGCTTTTAGCCAGATAGTGCCGGAATGATCTGTCATATCTGATGACGCAATTAGTACCAGAAGATTATGAGATTATTTCTTCCTCTAGTTTTGAAATTTTGCTTTTCAAAGCAGAGTTGTTACTTTTTGAAGAAAAAATATTTTCATATAGAGAAGAAATATCCTTTTCAAGCTTACTACGAGTTTCAAAAACAACTACTTGGACTTGTTTAAGGTCCTTGTATTTACTTTGAAGACTTTGGTACTTTTCCACCATTTCAGAGAGGCATAACTCTAAATCAGAACGAGATAGTTTAGAAAATACCTCTTCAGAATTGGAGTCTGATTTTGAATCTGATTCTAAAAACACTTTGTCTTTTGGTTCTTCAGAACCTTCAGGATTAGCTGTAGTTGCCATCAGTGCAACGTTGGCCTGTTCCTATTTAGAATCTTCTTCTTCTTCTTCTTCTTCTTCTTCTTCTTCTTCTTCTTCTTATATAGCCATGAGCCCTTTCTTGACCTTATTGAGTTTAGGACTCTCGTTCTTGAAGTGATCCAGATCCTTACACTCATAACATATAACTTCTTTTCCAGAACCTTGCTTCTTCTATACAAACGAAGAATCAGAACGACCAACGCTCCTCCTAACTCCTTTGAACTTCCCTTGGCCATTCTTCCTATGTCTCCAGAGTTTGTTGACCCTTCTGGAAATAAGTGACAACTCATTATCATCTTTTGAGTCATCATCAGAATCTTCTGGTTCTTCCTCAGGTTGATAAGCCATTTCCTTTTCAGGACTGGACTTCAAGGCAACATATTTACCTTGCTTATGAGGTTCATCTTCCTCGAGCTCTATCTCTTGACTTTTAAAGAACTAACAAGTTGTTCAAGACTAATACTATTCAAATCTTTAGATAACTTCAAGGCACTTACCATAATTCTCCATTTTTTGGGGAGACTTCTGATGATTTTCTTGACATGGTCAATAGTAGAATATCCTTTGTCCAGAACCTTGAGTCCTGCGACAAGCATCTAAAATCTTGAGAACATAGTTTCAACGGTTTCATCATCTTCCATTCTGAATGCCTCATATTTCTGGATTAATACCAAGGCCTTTGTCTCCTTTACTTGAGCATTCCCTTCGCGAGTCATCCTCAAAGAATAAAAAATGAACTTAGTAGTATCTCTGTTTGTTATCTTCTCATACTCAGTATAAGAGATAGAATTCCCTTCGTCCCGTTGTTGTCTACACGGGGGAGAAAGGGAACGTTTTTCTCGTCGTCTAGGGGATGGGCTGTGAGAAACTAGGCGCCCATGTCTCCACGGGGGAGAGCATGATTGTCGTTCCTTTTCCAACATCATAGTCCGTTCGTTCTGTTGGAACATCATTAAGTTCGTCTGGTTGATCACCCCGAACAAGGCCACCATGGCCGGGTCGGCGTTGGGCGACACATGAACGGGTTGGAAAACAGCTGGAATGAAGTTGGTTGGGAATTTCGATGCCATGTTCTCATTTGAGAAACTAAGTAAAAATTAAAGTTTTTTAAATTTGGTGGACTTTGACAAAAGTTAATGTGAAGTTCTGTCGAAGTGGTTTTCATAAGGAGACGTGCTTGGACAAAAAACTTAGAAATATTTTTCAAGTATGGAAGGTTACTTCGACGAAGGGATGATTTGGAGCTTTCCTTCGACAAAAGTTTGAATTTCAAAATACGGATAGATAATTGTCTTTTGTCCTTATCTGTTTTCTCATGAGAGACACGTGGAAAACTATGGTGAAACAAAGGCATGCATGGCGAAACGTGTCAACTTTTGGAGAAATGCTCGTTGGAGACAGTTATTTCAATGTATGATAAATAGGAGTCTTAGTATTAGGATTTCGTGTGTTCAATTGTTGTACTGTACTCAAAATTCACTCAAAGTATCCAAGTTAACGTGAGCAAATAGTTACTGTAGAGAAATGTACGTTGAAACACCTTACATTATTCAATAAAAATTTACTTTCTTTTATCAATTACTCTTTATTGCATTTCTTTATTTTGAAGTTGTTTTCTTAACTGCATTTCTTTTATGAACTTTTGCAAAGTTTAACCTTTTCAACAAACAATCCAAACAAGCTTTTACACTAATGAATGTTGTCGAAGTGTTCATCAATTTTTCATAAATAGATTAATACAATAGCTATGTCCTCAGGATTCACTGGTTGATCCTGCAAATAAATCAATTTTTTGGAAGACCAGCGGTTGTTTATCAAATTTCCACGATAAACAACTGTCGAACCGTTGGATAGTGTTGTCGGCCGCATCGTTGGAGGAGGGAGAGGTGGTGCGCCCGTCCCTGGGGTCACCCTCTTCGACGGGGACAGCCATGTCAGTATCATGGTCGTCGTTGTTGGTAAAGGTGGTGAAAGCAGTTTCATGGAGGTTATCGTCAACGCATGGGCTGACCAGGATCGATGGAAGTTGAGATATGCTTTGGTTCTTTGATTTCTAAGGAAGAAAGAACGGGAAAGTAAGAGATGCCCACAGACGGCGCAACTGATCTTTCCAGATCAGAAAGAGATCAATAGCTAACAACACGTCGTGAGCTCGTTGTTCTATGGTGGTTGAGAAGAGGATGGGGTGTACCCGCAAGATACTCCGATGCCAAAGTGAGAAAAGGGAGAGAGTGAACAAGTATAGAAGCAAGTGAGTTCATAATACCTGACTCTCTTGTGAAAGAAGGTATTTATAATGTGCCCCAACACTGGGCCAACCGTTATTTGTATTGAGTTGGATCTTCAAGCCCAATACGGATAACTGTCAGGATCTACGTGGCATAGAGAAGAACAACACGTGGTCTTTGTTCTGTGTCAACTGCCCTGTGATCTTCGGAAGGTGGGTGACCTGTTCTTTCAGACGCGGGGAGTTGCCTAATGACGTGTCCCCGCGTGGGGAGCACATGGAGACTGTGGAAAAGACGCGTAAGCGGTCCTCGTGTGATTGGGAATTAGGCCTTATTAGATCTTCCCAGATAAAAAATTAGATTGAACCGTGCACAACAGTAGACCAATCTCTGTCCCAGTCCAAAACAAAATTATTTAAATGTGATTTGATTTGCATACAATAAAAGTTTTTGAAAAGAATGAAATAATAGGGTGTTTGGAGTTAAGGCATTGACGTGTGAGCAATTAGTCGATTAAAAGTTAAAGTTCTTGTTTGGAATGGTTAAAAGCGAAGAAAAAAAAAGTTTTGGTAATAATTTGAATACTCTGATTAAATTCTGCGACTTGCTTTGATTTGGATGTTTTTTATGTAGTTTTATCACTCGGTTTTCCTTCTAATTGTTGGTTATAATCTTAGGCACACCTTTTACTAAAGATACCATCAATTAAATTATTTGACTTTTAAGAAATTCAAATATATGTATTTTATTTGTTAATAATAAATATTTATTTTATATTTTTTATATATTAATAATAAATATTTGTCATGTATTTGTTATCTTCATTAGTGATAAATATTTGACTCGTATTTGATATATGTATATTTATTTGTCACAAATATTTATCTTGTATTTTTTAAAAACATTATTTACAAAAATTTAAAAAAAGAATAAAAACAACTTTTCTTTTATATTATTAATATTAAATTATAATAAATAAAATAATTATCTTAATATTACATTACATTTTAAAAAAGGATTATTTTACATTAATTTATATAGTTGTTTTTTGATGCTTAATAGCTAAGGTTTGATCCTCATCCATTTATCTTAATATTATATTACATTATATTATATCTTATTAATATTACATTAAATATTAGATAATTGTTTTTTGATGCTTAATAGCTAAGGTTTGATCCTCATCCGTTTATCTTAATGTTACAATACATTTAAAAAAACAATTATTTTATATTTATAAAGTGTGACATTTATATTCTTTTTCCTATTTTAAAATAATTATAAATTTATAATACCAAAAGTATCATATTTTTCTTCATTAATACATTTTTATTTATATACTTTTTCTATTTCAAAAATAATTATAAATATATAATATCAAAAGAATCCTATCTTTCTCCAACAATAAACTTTTTATTCACTGAATTTTACTCTATTTATTTTTTTATTAGTAAATGTTTTATTAAACAAGACCACATGCATTAGATTAAAAAAAAGTCTACATTATTAGCCAAACATACAGTCATTTTAATTCCCGCCAAACACACAAATCATTCATTGAACAAAGTCATAGAAAACCGCTATAAATTAAACACTCCTATCATTCTCATTTTCACTCACATTCACTTAACCGTTCTCTCTTTTACCATTTCTGCATTCACAGCGCGTGAAACCCTAACCCGATAATCCATGGCTTCCAAACCCACAACCAGTTCATCCTCCGCCACATCAACCATCTTCAAGCCCGGAACTTTAGTTGAAATCAGCATCAACGAAGTTGGATTCCTTGGTTCATGGTTCACGGGAAAGATTGTCCGTTGTCTCGCAGATGACAAGTTTGTTGTCGAGTATGAAAAAATAATGGCTGATGAGGAGGGAAGAAAGGGCCTCCAAGAAACTGTTGAGCGTTTCCAGCTCCGTCCAATTCCTCTGGAGGAGATCAGCCAGGACATCCAATATGGTGATGAAGTTGAGGCTTATCACAACGACGGATGGTGGGAGGGTATTTTCTCCGGATCACTAGAGGATGGTAGGAAGGTCGTGTGTTTCAGAAATTCGACACAAGTGTATCCCGACAAAGAAGTGAGGCGGCACCATGAGTGGGTCAATGGAATTTGGATCCCACCATTTCCACAACAGGTGTGTTTTTATTTTCATTGTTATTGCATGTCCTAAGATGTTAACTAAACGTTGTAAGGGTTGATATTGTTGTTAATATTGTAGGCTGAAAGTGAAATCAAGAAAAGGGTGAGGGTGAAGGCTTCTGAACTTGTGACTGGAGACAACGTTGATTTCATGTTCAAGCCAGGGACATTGGTTGAGGTATGCAGTGACGAAGATGGTTTAAAAGGAGTTTGGTTTTCTGCAACCCTTGTTGAGGCTAAGGCGGGATGGAAGTTTGTTGTCGAGTACGAGAGCCTGCTCGATGATGATTATTCAAAGCTTTTGAGAGAGGAAATCAGTCTGTTTCAGATTAGGCCTCGTCCACCCAAAACTGATGATGTTGAACAGTTTAAGTTTTTTGATGAAGTAGATGCATACTACCGAGACGGTTGGTGGGTTGGGGTTGTTTCTAAAGTTCTCGAAGACTCCAAATATATTGTTTATTTCAGGAGCTCCAATGAAGAAATGGAGTTTCAACATTCCCAGTTGAGGCTGCATCAGGATTGGGTGGATCATAAATGGGTAATGGCTTCTAAGGTATGATTGGCATAAATACTCTTGTCATGAAATGTTTGTATTGCATCCCTTTTAAAGCGACTCAATCTTTTAGAGTGTGTTGGATTCTTGTCACTTGCTTTTATGATCTAGATTTCTAAAATCTACATTTTCAATGTTTTTTTCTCATACAGTATTTATTATATTTTAATTTGACAAGCTTTTATTTTGAACTATTTCAGGGGTTGAAGTTTTGAATCCGGGAAGTTGGAGAAAAATCCATGCACCATGGAATAATGAAAATAAATGTACTAGTCAGTTCATGCTAGCCAAAACTTTCAACTTGTAGTTCTCATGGATCAAAAATTTGAAAAAAATATTATCTTAATATATATTAGCGTTCAGACGGACGTGAGTGTCCGTCTACTCGTTTTTATTAATGTACAGCCATGTCAAAATATAAAAAATATTTTTTGTATATTTATTTTTTATTTTAATTCAATTATTTATAAAATAAATAAAAAATATAATAGAACGAAAGAGATATCTAAACTACCGTATAAATATTAATGAAAAAAGTTGAGATTTAAAACAAAAACTGAAAAAAGTATAATTAGAATAAAAATAGAGTACACTAAAACCAAGTTTTGACTTATAATTAAATTATTTATAAAATAATAAAAAAAATAGTAGAATGAAAGAGATATGTAAACCACCATATAGAGGTTAATGAAAAAAAAGTTGAAATTTAAAACAAAAATTGAAAAGGGTATAATTGAAACAAAAATAAGTTACACCAAAAATAATTTTTCCCTTTATATATATATATATATGTATAGAAGATTAATGAAAAAGAAGTTGAAATTTAAAACAAAAACTGAAAAAGGTATAATTGGAACAAAATAGACTACACTAAAACCAAGTTTTGCCTTTTAATTAAATTATTTATAAAAGAATAAAAAAATAGTAGAATGAAAGAGATATGTAAACCACCATATAGAGGTTTGATCTGATCTGATCAGAAGGGGATCACGGGCCGGCCACACTCTATTGGACTGCTACGTGCTCACCGGTGCTGAGGAGAAAAAAAGGGGGGTATACCTGCAAAACACTCCGATGCCAAAGTAAGAAATTGGGCAGAGCGAGAGCAAAGTATAGAAATTGGGCAAGAAGTGGATTACCTGACCCTCTTGAGGAAGAGGGTATTTATAGAGAGACCCCAGCGCTGGGCCAACGGTCATTTGAGATGGGCTGGATGACCAGGCCCAATCCTAATGACTGCTAGGTCTTACGTGGCGTAGTGAAGACCAGGACGTGGTCTTCGCCCTATTCCAACTGCTCCTTGATCTCCGGAAAGTGGGTTTGACCTGCTCTTTCGGAGGGGGGCAGTTGGTTGATGACGTGTCCCCGCGGAGGGGAGCACGTGGAGAACGTGCGCCGGGCACGTTGTCCTCCCCGCAGGGGAAGCCCGGGAGGTTCCCCGCCGGGCACGTTGTCCTCCTCGCGGGGGGAAGCCTGGGAGGTTCCCCGGAGGGCGTTGTTCTCCCCGCGGAAGGGAGCTCGGGAGGTTCCCCGGAGGGCGTTGTTCTCCCCGCGGAAGGGAGCTCGGGAGGTTCCCCGGATGGCGTTGTTCTCCCCGCGGAGGGGAGGAACCAAGGCCTCGTTTCGATGCGCTGGGGTGTGTCCTGTTCGGCTGATAAGAGGGGACAGCGAGAGGCTGTTGGATGCGTCGCCAGTGTCCGGTGGTGCGTTCCGCCCGTCCTGCGGGGCGCGCGTGCCCGGCATGGCTAATTCGCTTATTGGGCCGTGCGAGGTATTGGGCTGGACTGAGGTCGGGCCCAGGCCAGAACAAGGTTAATGAAAAAAAAGTTAAAATTTAAAACAAAAATTGAAAAGGGTATAATTGGAACAAAAATAAGCTACACCAAAAACAAGTTTGCCTTTATATATAGGTATAGATAAAGGGAATTGCTCATTTTGGTCTATCCTTTTTTTATGTTTCCCAACTTACCTTTATTTGCCGTTAATTACACACTACATGCTAATATGTAACCTCCAGTGTTAAATAACTTCCTCCAACACATTAAATATACCAATAACTTCCTCCGACATCACTATATATGATAACTAGATACAAGTTTACAAAGGAGCAAAGAGAGGAAGAAATAATAATAGATGAGAGACATTGGAAAGTAGACTCTGTAAAAACCAACAATGTTAATTATGCATGTCTTATAATTTGGCTTTAGTGTCTAGTTCTAATTTAAGTTGCTTTGTCGTGAGAGCGAGAAGCCGCTTAACAGCGTTTTGTCACGAAAGTGAGAAATGCATTAAGGTGTGTCCAATAGAGCGAGAGTTTGAGGTAATCACCAGATAGTAGACACTGAGCACTGGACTTAAACACACCGAGAGCGCTTTAGGCTTTAGTTAGGCTTTGTTAGTTTTCGAATTACGTCTACTAACTACTGAGCGAGGGAGAGCAAAATCTTGGGGTTATTAGGTGTGACTTGGTCAATAGCGCGAGAGTGTGAGATTGAGTTTTTAAGCCGGCAATTCCTACAGAACTATACTTGAGACCCTTGTTAGCACCCGGAATCTATAGAGTCCCTTAGGAGCGCAAAAATCATTCTTCGGTATCGTTTCGTTATTTGTTTTAAACCCGTCAGTATTAGTTATTTTTCTGTCCTTTTTTATTCCGTGACATTAAGCGTTAGCTTTACAACGCAATATAAATCACTTTAGGTTGATTATTAATCCCTGTGAGTTCGACAATCTTTTAAAGTGTACATAATCTCATACATAAAATCGCGATCAGTATCATGTTTCAAAATGTACATAATCTTTTTTTCTTTTAAAATAATAATAACTATTATCATTATTTTATAAAAAGAAAACTCATATATAATTTTTTATTTTTTACAAACCCTAAGTTTATAACTCTTGACAAAACAACTCTTTTGTCGTCATAAACTCTAATGCAACTCATTCATATAATCAAAATTGTAACAATCGATTATTCAATTTGATTGATCAAAATGACATTGCTTCTCCATACAAACGAAAATTTTCGAAGCAGAATGAACATTGACCATTCATATGTAACGCATTCATCACACTGATCGAATCAATGGAAAAAATATCAAATATACTTTTGTTGCATCAAAATTTTTCATATCTTATATGAATCGATCAATCACATTTTTACCAATTATGAATGATAGAAATATCGCTGCTTCACCATACAAACGTCGAATTCCGAAACATAATCTACAACAATAAATCCAAATTATACAAACATGATGACAATATTAAATTTCTTATTATTATTATTATTTAATTCATTATACATTTTACTTGAATTAATACACAAATCACAAAAAATAAACAACTATTTGATACATGGTTTCACAAATGGCTCTGATACCACTGAATGGAAATCGCGATACAAGACGCACTGGAAAACAAAAATTTCCCTTTAGGTGATCCTTAAGAAGGATGCATGATTAGTGATAGAATGATTACCTCTTGAAAAAATTAACACATTTGATGCTAAATCGGAGGAATGATCATGAGCGTTGAATGAAGATAATACCTTTACTCAGCCCACATGAACAAAGCGCCTTCAATTATAGTGCTAACTACTACAAATTAAATCTCATACATACATACATACATACATACATACATACATACATACATACATATATATATATATATATATATATATATATATATATATATATATATATATATATATATATATATATATATATATATATATATATATATATATATAACATATCCTATGAGAATGCCATTTTTATGTGATAACTTGAGAATAAATGTGAACCGTTAGATTTTAAAATAAATGGTGGAGATTATGTGTGATTTTTTCAACCTGTACTAACATTTTACTTTATTAAAAGGCATACAACAACAGTTTCAACCGCTGTTGTATGTAGCGTGTTGTTCACAGTTTTGTTTTTTCAAGTTGTACTAACATTGCGCGTTATAAACCTTTGCCGTACATAAACAAATCTTTGCCGTTCATTTAGTGATTATCAATGCTCAAAACAATACCATTAGTGATCCACGTGAAACCTAAAACTTAGACGAATTTCCAACTTATACGAACTTTATCTTCTACTTCCAAACATCATGTTTCATTTACCACTTTCTATTCCTCCACTAAACCAAACTCTAAAATATTATGTCTTCATTAAACAAAACTCGAAAACATTATTTCTTTTATTAACAAATTTCAAAACTGCAAAATCTCTTCTCCAACTTGAATGAGACAAAAAAGTATAGATTCAAGTTAGCAGTGTTAGTTGTCGTTATTCTTTTTTTTTTTGTTATTTTTAATATTTTTGTTGTTCTTGTTGTTATTATGGCTCTTATTTTTAATGTTGTTGTTATTGTTGTTGTTGTTGTTGTTGTTCATCTTCTTCTTGATGTTGCTATTGTTATTATTCTTCTTGTTTTTGTTGTTCTTGTTGTTGTTATTGTTGTTCTTTTTGTCGTTATTCTACTGCTGCATTTTATTTTATTTTATTAAAAGACATACAACAACGGTTGTTTAATACAACTGTGGTTGTATGTAGCGCGCTATTCAGTTTACTATCACGAACAATAGATCGTGATTGTAAATAACCCACTTACAACCACATCCTACCTAATAATGGTTGTTTAACCATTATTATAGATTTTTCACAACCGTTGTTATACGAGTTTTTTTTTTGTTGTTGTAGTGTTTACATATCCTTTAACTTTACAAGTATTCATATTTATTGTTGCATATTTGCAAGACTGCATTGGTTGTATACTATATAGGTTAGGTCGGGCTTATAGCAATTTAGTTTATAAATTTAGATGTGTGGTGTATCAATCTTAGGGAATCATCATGAAGTCAATTATGCATTTTTAAGAACATCTAAGTAATGTGTTTTTAAATCATTTCGTTTAAAGCGAATTTGATTGACTTGTAAGTGACTTGCACTAGAAGCAATAAACCTCATGTACCATTTCATATGGCTTGATTCATTGAGCTGCTTTCAAACTCTCTCGTTTTTTATTTTGCTTATGCCCTTCGTTAAATCTTCGATTTCGTTTTATTAGACCTAAAAAGTTTTCCAAATTGTCTAAAAGAAATTTGAGTCTATTCAATCCTCTCTAAACATTGTTGTTTCTATATTCTCACCCAACATAATTTAAAAACACCAGGGTTTATGTTCTAGGAAGTGAGGGATCTTACTCCACAATCATCTTCTACTAGGTTAGAAAAAGAAAACTCATAGACACCTTATCTTAGAAAAGTAATTCCCCATTTTCCAAGGGAGCTCCGAAGAGAGTAGAGCTTCGAACATAGAAAAAGTAATAATAAACGGAGAGAAACCTTTGAGTCAAATAATTCTACCATGAAGGTTGTGCTTTGCATGAATCAATATATACATCATTAATTTTCATTCTCTATAATTGCTATGGACATAAGAGATTGGAAGTTGACTTATGAGGATGCTACAAACATTGTTAACTGCATATGAGAATCATTTCGAAGGTTTAAAGGTGGGAAATGTGTACGTTTACGGAAAAAGAGAGAATTTGCTGAGCTTCAAAAAAAAATTCGAAGAATTCCTTAGATGCTATTAAAGGAAGGCTCAAAGTAGATAAGAAGGTAAGTCAACAATGTATTAAGCGCCTAGAAAATCGTCAACCACCATTGATTTAATTAGTAACCATCATAAAAAAAATGAAAAAAGGTTTGTATTATTTTCTAAATCTATCAATGACAAAATTTTCTCCTCTCTATTTATATTTTAATAATGAATATTTGTCTTATTTTTTTTACATACGGACAACATATATATGTCTCACTTTTTTCAATTAAAAATATTTTTTAATTAAATCACACTCAATTTATTTTTTTATTATAATTTATAAAATTATTTTATTATACAAGACTACATGAGTTAGATTAAAAAAAAGACTACATTTATTGTCCAAACCGTATACTTCTTTTTTTATTATACAATATAAAGTATGATTATTATTTTTCTAAATTTATCTTAATTCATATTTTTTATTGAAAAATCACAATTACTTTCTTTTTGACACCTTAAGAAGGATGCATGATCCTTAAGTTGATCCTTAACAAGGATGCATGATCAGTGATAGAAGATTACTTATTGGGGCAATTAACACCTTTGATGCTAAATCGAAGGAATGATCATGAGTGTTGAATGAAGACAATACCTCTACTGAGCCCACATGAACAAAGCGCCTTCAATCATAGTGCTAATTACTACGAGTTAAATCTCATACATACATACATACATACACACACACACACATACATACATACACACACACACACACACACACACACACACACACACACACACACACACACACACACACACACACACACACACACACACACACACACACACACACACACACACACACACACACACATATATATATATATATATATATATATATATATATATATAAAATAAATAGTTGAGATTATGTGTGATTTTTTCAACCTGTACTAACATTTTATTTTATTAAAAGGCATACAACAACAGTTACAAGTGTTGTTGTATGTAGCGCGTTGTTCACAGTTTTGTTTTTTCAAGTTGTACTAACATTGCACGTTATAAATCTTTGTCGTACATAAAAAAAAATCTTTGTCGTCCATTTAGTGATTATCAACGTTCAAAATACTACCATTAGTGATCCGCGTGAAACCTAAACTTAGACGAATTTCCAACTTATACAAACTTTATCTTCTGCTTCCATACATCATCTTTCACTTACCACTTTCTATTTCTCCACAAAACCAAACTCTAAAATATTATTTCTTCCATAAACAAAACTTGAAAATATCATTTCTTTCATTAACAAATTTCAGAACTCCATCATCTCTTCTCCAACTTGAATGAGACAAAAAAGTATAGATTCAAGTTAGCAATGTTAGTTGTTTTTTTTTATTGTTAATATTTTTTTTGTTCTTGTTGTTATTATGGCTTTTTTTATGTTGTTGTTATTGTTGTTGTTGTTGTTGTTGTTGTTGCTGTTGTTGTTGTTGTTGTTGTTGTTGTTGTTGTTGTTGTTGTTGTTGTTGTTGTTGTTGTTGTTGTTGTTGTTGTTGTTGTTGTTGTTGTTGTTGTTGTTGTTGTTGTTGTTGTTGTTGTTGTTATTATTTTTGTTGTTGTTATTCTTCTTCTTTTTCTTCTTCTTCTTGATGTTGTTATTGTTGTTATTGTTGTTATTCTTCTTGTTTTTGTTGTTCTTGTTGTTGTTATTGTTGTTCTTGCTGATGTTGTTATTCTACTGCTGCATTTTATTTTATTTTATTAAAAGACAAACAACAACGGTTGTTTAATACAATTGTGGTTGTATGTAGCGTGCTATCCGATTTACTACCACGAGTAATAGACCTTGATTATAAATAACTCACTTACAACCACACCATACCTAACAACGGTTGTTTAACCATTATTATAGATCTTTTGCATCCGTTGCTATACAAGTTTTTTTTTTGTAGTAGTGTTTCCATATCCTTTAACTTTACAAGTATTCATATTTATTGTTGCATATTTGCAAGATTGCATTGATTGTATACTATATAAGGTAGGTCGTGCTTATAGCAATTTAGTTTATAAGCCTAGGTGTGTGATGTATTAATCTTAAGGAATCATCAAAGTCAATTATGCATTTTTAGCATAGAAAATCGTCAACCACCATTGATTTAATTAGTAACCACCATAAAAAAAATGAAAAAAGGTTTGTATTATTTTCTGAATCTATCAATGACAATATTTTCTCCTCTCTATTTATATTTTAATAATGAATATTTGTCTTTTTTTTTTACATACGGACAACATATATATGTCTCACTTTTTTCAATTAAAAATATTTTTTAATTAAATCACACTCAATTTATTTTTTTATTATAATTTATAAAATTATTTTATTATACAAGACTACATGAGTTAGATTAAAAAAAAGACTACATTTATTGGCCAAACCGTATACTTCTTTTTTTATTATACAATATAAAGTATGATTATTATTTTTCTAAATTTATCTTAATTCATATTTTTTATTGAAAAATCACAATTACTTTCTTTTTGACTAAATAAATAATATAATATAAAATAGGATCACTATTTTACTAAATTTATCTTAATTCAAAATTTTTTTACCAAAAAAGATTCAAGGTATATGATTTTATATAGATATTTTATTATATTTGATTGTGTAAATATTTTATAAAAAAGTTTTTACTAAACACGACAACTTAGGTAAAAACAGATTTCGTACATAGCAACAGTTGATTTGATAGTGAAATTAGGCGAAGATATAGGACCCTTTCTAATTGCCGTGAAACACGGTAGAAAACAGCTATAAAAGACACTCCTCATTCTCATTCACATTCACATTCACTTCACCTTTTTCTCTTTTAAGTTTTACCATTTCTGCAATCACCGCGTGTGAAAGTTGAAACCCTAGCCCTATAATCCATGGCATCCAAACCCACAACCAGTTCTTCTTCCGCCGCAATCACAATCTTCAGACCGGGAACATTAGTTGAAATCAGCAACGATGTAGAAGGATACTACGGTTCATGGTTTACCGGAAAGATTGTCTGTTGTCTCCACCACCACAAGTTTGTTGTGGAGTATGATAAAATAATGGTGGATGAGGAGGGAACAATGGGAGTCCAAGAAACTGTGAACCTTTCCCAGCTCCGTCCAATTCCTCCGAAGGAGATCATCCAGGATCTCCAAGTTGGGGACGAAGTTGATGCTTATGATAGAGACAGATGGTGGGAGGGTCGCATCTCTGGCAACTTTGAAAACGGTATGTGGGCAGTTTATTTTATCACAAATAGGAAGTAAAATATTTTTCCGGCTCTTCAAGGCCCTTATAGATCATTCTCCTTCTAAGAATACACTGAATAGTATTTCATTATTTTATTTTAAAGAAATCAAAATAAAACAAATCAATTCTATTTTATTAAATTCAACTTCAATATCACAATATCAGATCCTTAAAACATGATTTAAACACAAATGTCGTCTCAAGAAAAATCTCAAAATATAAGGTCATGACAAAACTAAAAGAATGACCCTCCACACTACATTTTCAAAGAAAATCTATAACTTTGGAACTACCTCTCAATCTCATCTGAATGATAACGTGCATATAAATTTGTACAAGAATAAAATAGAAAAAGAAGGGGGTAAGACATGTCTTACATCATGTAAATGATATAATAACAATAATGGGCAACAAATACCATGTGGAGATATAATCCAAATATCAAACAAAATTATAGAATGCAACACATCTTCACATGTACTTCGTGCAAATATGGTGTTAGAGATATATATCTTATTGTGAATTGAATGTCTTTAAACAAAATATAAAAGATTTCTTTGTGATCAAGAAATACACAAGAGTTAGGGTTAACAAAGATAATAAGGTAAAACAACAAGGAACAACAAGGATGGGTTATAAACTGCTATTCTTTCATTTCTCTTAGAAACAATATTACAAGTATATACAAGAATAACAAATAACCTCTCTCTTAAAATTATAATTTTATCTTCATATTTTTCCTTATACCAAGATGAGAGACTAGCATCCTATTTATAAGAAAAAATAACACACTAACCTAATGGGCTTTTTAACAATTACCCATTACAAGCTAAGCATGCGAATAGACTTCGACCTCATGCTTAATTCTTATCGAATCAGAAGCTACCCTTCAACCATTCTAGAGTTCGATCCAATATCTCACAAATCTCCACCTTGTATCTAACTCTATAACATCAAGAAACTAGCTTTCTTTATGCAGCTTTATCAACTACATACAGTGGTGGAAAAACTTGCAACTAAGCAACATCTTGGTGATCATATCAGCAGCATGTGAACAGACTTCGATTGCTGTTTTACTATCTTCACCCAAGGCTCCACCATAAATTAGGACTCTATTAAGAGACCCATTTATGTATTTTAGAATCCACTTCAATGCTTATCAGTGAGCCTTTCCAGAATTCACCATGTACCTGCTTATAAGACTTACTGCATATGCTATGTCGGGTCTAGTACATACCATAACATACATCAAAGAACCCATTATATTAGCATATAGAATGTTATTCATATAAGTTCTTTTAACATCAGTGTTGAGACACTGATCTATACTCAGCTTGTATTAAGGGTTTGTCGGAGTCACATCAGGCTTTGAATTCGACATACCAAACTTTTCGAGAACCTTCTGAAGGCATGCCTCTTGAGATAAACATAATTTCAATTGCTTTCTATCTCTTCGGATGTCAATCCCAGGAATCCTGGACGCAGCTCCCAGATCCTTCATGTCGAACTCCTTATTGAGTTCAACCTTCACCATCATTACCTCTTCGACATTGTTGTTTGCCATTAGAATATCATCCACATAGAGCAACAAAATAACAAATGAATTACCTGGTCGAAATCTGAAAGAAAACACATCGGTCGAATTGACTTTTGATGAAACTTATGCGTTCCATGAACTTGTCAAATCTCCTATTCCATTGTCGAGGAGATTGTTTCAATCCAAATAAGGATCTATTTAGCTTGCACACATAATCTTCCTTCCGTTTTCGACATACCCTTCAGGTTGCCTCATAAGGATTGCTTCATCTAGATATCCATACAAGAACGCAGTCTTCACATCCATTTGTTCTAGTTTAAGGTTGAATTGGGCCACCGTGGCAAGCAACATTCGAATGGATATGTGCTTCACAACAGGAGATAACACATCATTGAAGTCGACACCTTTTTTTTGAGCGAACCCCCTAGCGACCAATTTTGCCTTGTATCTCTTTGACATCACTCCTTCGACCCCTTCCTTAACTTTGAAAATCCATTTACAGCTGAATAACCTGGCTCCAGCAGGTTTCTTGATCAGTTTCCAGGTATTTTTATCATGAAGAGATTTCATCTCATCATCTATGGCCTTCAGCCATTCAGTCTTCTTTCGACTCGCCATAACTTCCTTATAGTCTATAGGTTCTTCGTCTAGAACCTCACTTGCAGAGATTAAGGCATAAGCTATAAGATCTGCATAGCCAAGTCTCTGAGGTGGCTTGATGACTCACCTCGGTCTGTCTCTTGCTAGCATGTAGTCATTATCCTTCTCCTCATCTTCGACAACATCTTCTGCGTCTTTTTCGACTTCATATGGAGTATGCAATTAGACATCAACATGTTCCACCTCAACAGGAATCTCTCTATGCTCCAGCTCTTCGTCAGCATCATCAGTTTTCTTGAAAGCCATTTTTGTTTCATTGAAAACTACATCTCGATTGGTGATACACCTCCTGCGATCTGGCTTTAGGAACCATAGCCTATAAGCTTTGACTCCTTCAGGGTATCCCATGAACATGCATTTCAGAGCTCTAGGTTCGACCTTGACTTGCCTAATATGAGCATAGGTCGCGCAGCCAAATACTCTCAGTTTGTCGAGACTAGGTGGATGTCCCGACCAAACTTCTTCAGGTGTCTTCATTCCCAAGGCAGTTGAGGGACATCTATTTATCAAGTAAGCTGCTGTCAAAACAGCTTCCGCCCAAAACACCTTCTTCAATCCAACACTAACCAACATGCATGTAATCCTTTCAAGGATTGTTCGATTGAATCTTACAGCTAAGCCATTTTGTTGAGGAGTACCTGCTACAGTCTTATGCCTTACAATCCCAGACTCAACATAGTAACTGTCGAACGTTTCGTTGTAGAATTCAAGGCCATTGTCGGTTCTCAACCTCTTAACCTTTCTGACAGTTTGAGTTTCGACCAAAATCTTCCAACTTTTGAAATTCTCAAAAGTTTCATCCTTCGTCTTATGAATGAATACCCATAGATTTTTGGAATAGTCATCAATGATGGATAGAAAATACCTCGCACCTAAGTGTGAAGGATTTCTTGCAGGCCCCCAAAGATCAGCATGAATGTAATCTAGGGATCCATGTGTCTTTTGTTTGCCTTTGTTAAACTTCTCCTTACAGGATTTGCCAAATACACAAGATTCACAAAACTCAAACTTTTCGACTTTGTCACCTCCTAACAAGTTCTGCTTCCCCTGTTCGACCAGGCCTCTTTTGCTAACATGGCCCAATCTCATGTGCCACAATTCTATCTTCGACACAGGTTTCGTGGATGCAATATTTGTCGAACCACTTACAATCTCAGCCTCAAAGGTATACAAGCCTTGTTTCTTCACGCCTCTCAAGACTTCCTTCGACCCCTTCATGACAATTACGATACTTTTCTCTTCTTGAAAAATGATTTGCGGTCGCTCGCGGATCAAAAACGAGTTTGTTGTAAGAAATGTTAGTATAGCGACAGTGACTTAAAATATCGTTCTCAAGGATTCTTGTAACGAAATAACCAATTACAGTAACAAATTATGGGGGGGTTTGGTTTGATGTAGGTTTTCGATTAAGAAGAAAAAGTACTTAAAAAAATGATTATTAAAATAAGATAAAACGACTAATCCTACTGATTCGGGTTCCGACTTATCATCGACTATTATAACATCAATCCCTAAACGGCTCCAATCCTATTCGATTATGATATTAATCAGACAAGCGCTTACTAACATCAAATGAATTATGTTCCTGTTTACCGAATTAAGCAAACGGTTAAGAATGTGACGAATTAACGAATTAAGCAAACGATAACACACAATTAAATTTAGGAACATGCATACAATCGAATTTAATCAATTCTATCCTATGAACAACAATTGAATTAAGCAAACAATTGCAATCAAATTAAGCAAATGACTTCATAGAAAAGGATTGAAAGGAATCAGATTTAAATTGATATTATAATAACCTCAAAGTGTTGAAACCATACACAGCAGGATTTACCCGGAGGTATTAGTTTTCCATGAGTTCTTCTCCAACCTCTCTTTTTTCGTGAATAGTGTATAGGATATTTTGGCTGTACGGCCAGACCTAGACTAAAGAGGATAAAAACCAGAATTCGGGTCATAACCCAACTGGGTCGAAAATCTAACCCAGACCCAAAACTAAAATACATTCCTAATGCTGTAACTTGAAACGGAATTCTGGAATTTTGAGCTCCGAATCTGACTTCGGCTCCAACACAAAAGTCGTAGCTCTCTCTCTTAGCTTTCCGCCGATTTTTAGAACGCCTCAAACGAATTCCCGGAACTCCAGTTATGATCGTTTCCGTGCAGACTGCTAAAGCTGAAAAATAAAGTGCGAAAATCAAATTAAACCAAAAATAAAATAAAATGTAAAAACATAATAAAACATAAAAATAATCAAAATAAAGTAAAGAAATGCCTAAGTAAAAATATAGGAGAATGTGCATAAATATGCACTGATCAAATTCCCCCACACTTGAACTTTTGCACTCCAAGCAAAATTAAAATAAAACACAACAAAGAAAGCACAAACACATCAACAGATACTCATTCCAGGCTGTAAGTCTTCTTCGGTTAAGTTTGCATCGATAGGTACTAATCTTACACACTAAGGATATCGTAGGAACACTAATCCACAATTGTGCAGACATAAACCTCCTGAATATACAAATCAACTCGAATCATGTTATTAAGTTGAAGCCTAACTTACTCTTCCTCCTTTTTGCTCTTTTTCATTCAGGCGCAATCACATTAAGCCCGTTATCTCCACACACTCATAGTAAGGCGACCGGTTAGTGACTCTGATCCTTTTTGTTTTGGGTTCTGGTACTTACGTGGCATAACCCTTTGCTCACTTAATTGTAGTTGCGGGGGATCGGACCGGAATCCGCCCTACCAAGTTCAGCACCAGAAACCGCTGAACCAACTAACGAGTAATTTTTTTCCAACTTTTTCTTTTCTTTTTTTTTTAATATATTTTTTCAAGCTAAAAATTGGATCACTCACTTATATTCATCGGCTTCCCTGCGTAGAGTGTGTATGAGATGGTGCTGACTGCTGAAATAAACTACTCAAGAGCTGTCAGAGAATGAAAATTTAAGGCTAAAACATAATAAAAATTCAAATCAATTTCCATATGCAGGAGACTTACGGTGTTAAGAAGATACCAATCTTATGAACTGTTCCCAAGTCTCTGCAAACTAATCTCAAATTAGTCTTTCCTAGGACTTTCAAAAAGATGCATTTTTTTTTTAATTTTTATTATTATAACTGAAAACAAAACAAAACAAAATATAAAGCAAAGGTTTCCCTCCCCCGGACTTAAAACAAGCATTGTCCTCAATGAAAGGACATAAATATAAATATAAAATAAGAGTGAGGGAAAGGAAAGAACACACTCGACGAGTCAAGGTGGATAAGTGATCACATATGCATCCTTTCCCAAAGAGAGATTTTCTGCAGTCTCCTCTTCCAAAGTGGGGAATAACTTTGGATAACATCCATCGCCCTTGAAATTTGTATTAGTGCCTTCGCCTTTTATTCCAGGATCAAATAAGAATCTTCGATAAATAAAAGTGTCGAATGGGCACGTAAATGTGATATCCTTTTCCACAACATCAGATAACAAAGGATCAAAGAGTTGTCTCACTGCTTTTCTTCTCTCTTTAATCGAGCTCCATCCAAGTCTCTTCTTATGTTTCTTCAAAACCTGAAAAAGCTTATTTTCTTTATAAGAATCAAGGTTACAAGAAATTATAACTGAAAGATTTTTATCCGTATCTAAATAAGCATAATTCAGATTGTTATGAAGTGGTTTAAGCTCCAAGGGGGGAGGTTGTTCAATGGATGGTGAGGTTGGGGCAGCCATGATGTTAAGAGTTTTAGCTTCATAAACAACTTCATCTGCATGAAAAACATCACCATGTACGGCAGCATTAATCTCAGCACAAACAGAACAAATGTTAGTGTCGGTACATGAATCACAAGAGTAAGTATCATCAAAATCTGCTAATGATGGAAAATCAAAATACAATTCAGAATAAGTATCATCAACTAAATTAGAAGGAAACTCTTTTGGATTCACTACTGTTTGGGCAGATGGTTGGTTTGGATCTTGAGCTTGCTGCATGACATTCACTATAGTGGCAAGTTGTTCAATCTGTGTTTGCAAAGCTTGAAGACTTGAATCTGTTTGTTGCTGAAACTGAAGATCATTTATAGCCATTTGCTTGACAAGGTCCTCTAGTGAAGGTTCAGAAGATGTAGAGCACACAATTTGGAATTCATTCATATGCTTATTCGGATCCTCACCTGCAAGTCCATTAAACCTTGACAACAAGTGTATTAAACCAGATTCCAATTCGAAAGGAACAACAACATCGTCATATTCAATACACAAGCTATTATAATTTACATCAGGGGCAACTAATTGTCTTAAGGTTCTATTATCATCCATTTCAAAATCAAGTTCAGTATCCGAAGCAAACAAGTTATGCAGATAGTCAGACTCAGACTCAAACACAATGAAGGAAAACAATTAATTAAATTTCAAAAAAATAAAATAATACCAGAATTAAACTAATTAAGCAAAATAACAATTATGAGAATTTTTTCGATTTTTTTCGACTCTATGAAAACAGTAAAAAATTAATTAAAAATAGAAAAAAAAAGATTTTTTGGCGATTCTGAGGGTGGATTCCAGGTATTCCTTTGGAATACATGGACTAATGACCGGACTATTTTTCTGCTTCTCGTAGGCAAAACAGTTTTACGATCGGACACAATTTTTCCAAAAACAGATTTTTTTACGATTTGGACTGTAAAGCGCGAATTAGACGAAACCGCGAGGAAACTAAGGTCTAGACTCGAGGATACTAACTAACCCTATGACTCTAAAATTGATTAATAACGACAAGAATCCCCGGCAACGGCGCCAATTTGATCCGCGGTCGCTCGCGGATCAAAAACGAGTAATTTTAGAAAAATGCAGTACAGCGACAGTGACTCGAAATATCGTTCTCAAAAGGATTCTTGTAGTGATTGACCAATAAAGTAATAATTTATGGGGGTTTGAATTTTGATTAAGAGAAAAAATACTGAAAATAAGTGATTATAAAAAAAATGATTATTAAAATAAGATAAAACGGCTAATCCTACTGATTCGGGTTCCGACTTATCATCGACTATTATAACATCAATCCCTAAACGGCTCCAATCCTATTCGATTATGATATTAATCAGACAAGCGCTTACTAACATCAAATGAATTATGTTCCTGTTTACCGAATTGAGCAAACGGTTAAGAATATGACGAATTAACGAATTAAGCAAACGATAACACGCAATTAAATTTAGGAACATGCATACAATCGAATTTAATCAATTCTATCCTATGAACAACAATTGAATTAAGCAAACAATTGCAATCAAATTAAGCAAATGACTTCATAGAAAAGGATTGAAAGGAATCAGATTTAAATTGATATTATAATAACCTCAAAGTGTTGAAACCATACACAGCAGGATTTACCCGGAGGTATTAGTTTTCCATGAGTTCTTCTCCAACCTCTCTTTTTTCGTGAATAGTGTATAGGATATTTTGGCTGTACGGCCAGACCTAGACTAAAGAGGATAAAAACCAGAATTCGGGTCATAACCCAACTGGGTCGAAAATCTAACCCAGACCCAAAACTAAAATAAATTCCTAATGCTGTAACTTGAAACGGAATTCTGGAATTTTGAGCTCCGAATCTGACTTCGGCTCCAACACAAAAGTCGTAGCTCTCTCTCTTAGCTTTCCGCCGATTTTTAGAACGCCTCAAACGGATTCCCGGAACTCCAGTTATGATCGTTTCCGTGCAGACTGCTAAAGCTGAAAAATAAAGTGCGAAAATCAAATTAAACCAAAAATAAAATAAAATGTAAAAACATAATAAAACATAAAAATAATCAAAATAAAGTAAAGAAATGCCTAAGTAAAAATATAGGAGAATGTGCATAAATATGCACTGATCAAAAAACATATTCCTTTTTGTCGAATTCACCAAGAGAAATCAAATTTTTCTTCAAGTCAGGTACATACCTGACTTCAGTTAATAACCTTATTAACTCATCATGGAGCTTGAATCTCACAGATCTAATACCTGAAACTTTGCAAGATTTGTTGTTTCCCAGCAGCACAGATCCACCATCTTGATGACATAGCTCCTCGAACAATTCTTTGTTTGGAGTCCTGTGCCAAGTGCAACCGGAATCCATAATCCACTCTTTTCTCGAGTCTCCACTTGAAACTACAAGAATATTAGATGAGTCGAAGTCATCTTGAACAATGGTTGTGTTGCCATTACCTCCATGATCTTTCAAGCGTTCAGGGCACACCTTTCTTATGTGACCCTCCTTCTTACAGTGATAATATTGAATACCAGATGTTTGGCCACTATAAGATTTATGTTGACTTTTACCTTTCTTCTTGTCGAACTTACCATTCTTTCGCAAGAATTTTCCCTTAAAGGCCAAACCTTCGCTCACCGTCGAAGGTTTATGCTCCTTTCATTCGTTCAAGTCCTTAAAATATAATGCTGATTGAACTTCTTCAAAGGTCACGGAATCCCTTCCATACAAGAGATTTTCTTTGAAGTGAGCATGTGCTCTAGGCAAAGCACACAGCAACAACATTGCTTGATCTTCATCATCAATCTTCACATCAATATTTTCAAGATCAAGAATCAGCTTGTTGAACATATCCAACTGCTCAGCCAACACTTTGCCTTCACTCATCTTGAATGAATACAAAACCTGCTTCAGGTAGAGTCAATTCACCAGAGATTTGGTCATGTACAAAATTTTAAGTTTCACCCATAATCCTGATGTTGTAGTCTCCTTTGATACCTGTCGAAGAACCTTATCATCAAGGCTCAACAATATTGTGTTTTGGGCTTTCTCAATCATACCCGTCTCTTCTTTTTCCGTTAACGCAATATCCATGGCTGCCTCTCCCTTCAACGCTTCCAAACAACCCTGCTGAACTATTAGGGCTTTCACCTTCAAGCTCCACAGACCGAAGTCGTTCACTCCAGTGAACTTTTCAATCTCATACTTTATTGAAGGCATCTTTTCCATGCTCACCACACCAATTTGTTATGAATCAGATGTTTTTAAACAAAGTATAAAAGGTTTCTTTGTGATCAAGAAACACACAACGGTTAGAGTTAACAAAGATAACAAGGTAAAACAACAAGGAACAGCAAAGATTGATTATAAACTACTATTCTTTCCTTTCTCTTGGAAACAAAATTACAAGTATACAAGAATAACAAATAACCTCTATCTCTTAAAATTAGGATTTTATCTTCCTATTTTTCCTTATACTAAGATGAGAGACTAGCATCCTATTTGCAAGGTGGAAATCACTCAATAAAGTACTGCTCTGCTATGTGCTCCAGACTGAAACACTTTTTAAATGTGTGTTGCCAGGTGCTTTTCACTCAGCAAGTTGCGAGGTGATTTTCACTAAGCAAGTTTTTTACGACAATAGAGTTCTAACCTTCATTAATAGACACGTAATGTAACAACGCCGCTACCTTAATTATATATATATATATATATATATATATATATATATATATATATATATATATATATATATATATATATATATATATATATATATATATATATATATATATATATATATATATATATATATATATATATATATATATATATATATATATATATATATATATATATATATATATATATATATATATATATATATATATATATATATATATATATATATATATATATATATATATATATATATATATATATATATATATATATATATATATATATAACTGATGTCAAAATCATTTTAAATGTACAATTAAATTTAAAACATCTAATTTTAAAAGTTTAAACAAAACTCAATTGAATCAAATTTAGACACATGTTATAGTAACACATATGCACATGAACCAAAAAAATTGTCAGCTATTTTTAAGAGTTTAATTAATATGTAAAATATAAAACAATTTTATTTTATCCCCTTGAAATTTATCACTCTATCTTATCATATTAATAATAGGCTTTAATAATATAAGAATCTTTGTCTGATTTAATAAGATATACAATTGTCATTTATTGACTGATAATATAAAATTAATATTCTATTTTCTCTACTTTTAAATAATAATAATTTTTTTTATTTTTAATTGCTTTTAAATATAAAAAAGATGTTAATTATTTTTAAATATGAAATTTTTTATAGAATAATTGTGATGTATATTTATATTTTGAAAAGTTAATTATTTTTAAATATGAAAAGCAAAACCTCAAACATGTCATCTAAATCATACAAGTGTTCACAAACATCCATTAGGCCACACAAGAAAACACCTCAAAGGATTAGATCAAGAACAGACAAAAAGCAAGCTCAAAACACCCCCAACTTAAGAATTCAAACATAAATTGAAAAAAAAAATCAAATGAAAATGAAACCAAAGATAAAACCAAGTTTAGACAGCATGTTATCACATTAACAAATCATTTCAAACCTCACTCAAAAACAAGTAAGCAAAGTTGATTCAAATTAGGTCAAACCTCATGCATACACAATCCAAAGCCAAGTCAAAATTAGGCATCAATCAAAAATAGGAAAATGAATTAATAAAATCCAAATAAATCCCCAAACTCATTTCACGCGTGTTATGAATTAAATGGTAAAGTATCAAAACAAGAATGACAAGAGAACATCATCACATGCATCAAACAAAACAAAGCAAGCAACTAATAGAGGGCCAAATAAAATCAAATGAAGAATCATGCAAAAAGTGATCATCAAAGCACCCAACTAGCACTCAAACATGGCTCAATAATGTTCTAAATGTGTGTAAAAGATTAGGTCAAAAGATTAGGTCAAACCACAAACCAACAAAACTTCAGAAAAAATGAAACGCGTCGTTTCATTAATTAGAGGCGGCAACCACCTCATGCCACACACACACCACATCACCCAAGGTCAGACAAGTCAAATGGCCACACGGGATAAACACATCAGATGCCGGAGCTAGGGCTCCGATCATCTTCTCCGGCCAGACCCACCGGAGTTGCCCGTAAAACTCAATAAAAATCAAAACCCAAAACATATTTCTGAAAGAAATTTCACGAGGAACACGAATCTGACCTTAGATTTCCAAAAAGGTTCCTCTAACATAGTAAAAAATCAACATGAAAATTTGATACACAAACTGAAAAGTGATTAAGCAAACACAAAAACCATTCAAACATTGCCTACATATGGTAGGGCTTTAGATGCAACCAACATTTGTGCCTAAAATGAGAGATTCAAAGTGAAGAAAGTTACCTAACGGAGCAACTTCGTTGGTCCTTCAAATGATGCTTGAGCTTCAATTTAAAACCACCAATGAACTCCTTGTGCTCCACCAAGTAGGAATCAAGCAAGAGATGAGCAGGAACTTTAAGAATTTTTCAAATTCGAAGAGAGAGATAACTTGAGAAATTTTGAATGCTTCAAGCTTGTTCTGCAGCCAAATGAACCTCTCTACATGTTAGGATTTGTGTTCTCTTTATATGTGAAGGTTTGAGGGCGTTTTTGAAGGCATGTGATGCAATTTTGGGTGATTTTGAAAAGCTTGGGAAAAAAAGAAAGTAAGAGGTACACCACGGGTCATAGGTGGTTTTTCCACTACTCCAAAGCATCACTCATCGCAAAGTGGGGGTGATGAAATGAAATTAGGAGATTAGAAAGAAAGGTAGTGAGGTGATGAGGTGTTTTTAATGATTGCTTCTTATGATGAAAAATGTTGAAAATATTTGAAAATATGAAGTAATGTTTGCTCACTTTGGGAAAATTTTGTGGTTTTATGACATGATGATGATATGGTATAAAGGAGAGACCAAAATAAACAAAATTGTGACTTGAAAAGCAAGAAAGTTCAATTGGGTCACATTTTCATATACTCATGTTCATCATGCATTAACTTTCCTTGTAAATCATTAGATGACATGGAATTTGAGGTCATGGTGTAGGCAAGATCTTGATGCACAAGTTTCATGTTGTAGGTATCTCGATTTGAATCTTTGAAGTTCATGAATTTTGACCTTAAAGTGAATGATTCAAAAATAGGTCATCCAAAATGATCTTGACTTGGAAGGATCATAACTTGAGTGTTACAAATGGGAATGATGAGTTCTAGCACTTTTTGGAAAGCTTAGATGATGAAGAACAAATTTTATGTTTGGAGAAAGTTGAGGAAAATCTTGGATCCATATGAAAATTGTCTTAGAAATGGGTGGTCTTTTGATGCCCATTAAGTCTTTTTCACTTTGTAAAGCCAAATTGAAGGCATGATAACTTGAGATGTGTAGATCCAATGGGGTAGTTTTTGTACTCAAAAGAAATCTTGGAGGACAAGGAACAAGTCTCATGTTTGATGAAAAATGAGATGACGCTTGTATCATGATGAAACTTGTCATGGAAGTTAGGTGCTAAAAGAGGGGATTTTACACTTAGAAACCTCTAAAACCCTAATTTAGCAACATCTTGATTCTATGGTCCTCTTTGATTACTCTTGATTAAAATTCAACATAATACTTATGACGATCTAAGTTGGTCTCTCATGACTTCAATGATAAAAAATCAAACCTTGAACCTCTTCAGATCCACACTTGACTTTTTGTTGGCCAAATGAGACCTTAGGATCATTTGCACTGATTTAGGCTCTTGTGATGGTTGGTGAAGACACATAATCCATGTAGGGGACCTTCAAGGTGTGCTTTGAGATTTATAATCATGTCTTGCCCAAAGAACTAGCCACAAATCTCCTTTGATCCTAATCAGTTATCCATGAGATAGAAGGAGGAAAATCAATGCTTATGCTCTTGATTTAAGTGGTTGAGTGACATTTTTTGATGATGATGGAGACCTTGTGACTTGAGATTGCCACAAAGTTAAGCTTTAGCTATTGGTTAAGCTTTGAAGATGAAACTCTTCTCTTGATTGTTTGATAAGATACTTTGATCCCCTGTCTAAGATTAATGCCATGTATAAATGATAATGCAAAATGATATGAAACATAAGCCAAGATATGATAAAAAGGATC
Source organism: Lathyrus sativus (assembly GCA_963859935.3). NCBI lineage: Eukaryota > Viridiplantae > Streptophyta > Magnoliopsida > Fabales > Fabaceae > Lathyrus > Lathyrus sativus. Next base: position 545,850,633 of record OZ012740.1, on the reverse strand, counting down.
GGCAAATTTTGGGGTGCTACACCATGAGGATCATAGAAAAATAGGGAGAAAAATAAAAATTAACAACATTGTTATAGAATAAAGGAAAAATATATTCACTCTTATTGGAAAGCTAATAAATGTGTTAATGCTATAGAAAATGATGGTTGCTTCCTAAAGGCTAATAATATATTTTATGAAATAATGCCTAATCATATTAGGTTATTATTAGATGATGAGATAAATGGGATAGTTTTTTTAGGAGGGTGTGTTTATAGTCTTTTTGTTTGGCTTAGACTCTTTTTTTATAAAAATTAAAAAGAAAGAATATATATATATATATATATATATATATATATATATATATATATATATATATATATATATATATATATATATATATATATATATATATATATATATATATATATATATATATATATATATATATATATATATATATTCTACTAGGCTCCGGGTAAGGTGTTGAGTGATATTCAGAGCATATTGAACAAATTTTTATGACAAGGTTTAGATGAAAAGAGAGTTATATATTGGGTAATGTCATACTCTAGTTTTTGAATCTAAGATCTTACGTCTTTTTTGCATCATCTGCATAGTTTATCATGTGATTTCATTTTACATAATACCCAATTTATCAGTGTGAGGGAAAAGTGTCTCAATACTTGTTTTAACGATGTCAAAACATATATAGTTAGAAATATATACTTTGAACGGTATCATCAAGTTGCATATGCATTCTTTATTTTTCTCGTGTCAAGCATTTATCAAAAACATGTGTTAGTTCATATAGAAAAAGTACTATATGTGTTCTATGTGAGTTTGATCATGTTGATTGAGTTATATATGCATTAGGACACTTAAAAATAGCAAGACATGTCAAAATCAACATTTTTGCAAGTTCTGAGTCGACTCAAAGCTTGCTTAGGTCGACTCATGCAGAATGAATTTTTGTGATTTGCTCTCAGAAGAGCTCGCGTCGACCCTCTGGTCGACTCATACTGTGTGTATTTCTATTTGTCAAAACTGGGCTGCTTTGCGTCGACGCATGAACTTGTTGCGGTCGATGCAAATAGTCTTTTTCTGCATAATTCTGTATTCGGGAGAGCTCAGGTAGATTCCTACATTCTTTAGGCCGACTGTTCGCTCGTTTCACACTATTTTTTTGTTTTGTTTGTCTTTCAAAGTGTCTGTTATGTTGGTTATTTGGTCAAAGCTTTGCATATCTGTTGTTTTAGTTCATTCTTCATACAATAACAAGAAAAGTGAAAATATACACTAATTTGGGTCTCATCATATTTATCATCTTTCTTGCATTTTTTCAACAAATACACATAATCATTTTTGTTGTGCATTCTGCATCATTGAGGTGATAACGTCCAAACATAAGATCAGTGTATCGAATTTGGGTTGAGAGATCAGTGGGTTTTTCTTGAATAAAACCGTTAGGATTTTTTCCTCCAAGAATCTTGGATTTTGGGATTTTTTTTTGCATAAATAGTTCCTCCACAGATTCAGCCGAGCGAAGGTAATTGAAGAACAAGAGATTTTGTCAATTTAGTAGTGCTAACCAGAGGATTATGGAAGGAAGGTTTAGGTTCGAATTGTGGGTGTTTGAGATCACCCAGACAAATATTTGAAGACCAGTGGGTTGTTCAAAGGTGGTGCTGTAATAAGAGGTTTACTCATTACATTTGAAGAACTTGGTTCATCTTGAATCAAGGGAAGAGAAGACATAGGTTCAACATCAACGATTAGGATTGAGTGTTTGATTTCTACTGTTTCTCTTGTAAAAACAATTTGCAACAGGTTCTATATACAGGTATCAATTCTATTTTTAGAATTGAGGACAGACGTACCTCGAGCGAGGACGACGAAGGAACTGCCTCAACAAATTGGTGTTGTTCTCTCTTTTTACTATTTTTCATTTTTGAACTTTAAGTTTGTGTGCAAACAAATTGGTTGACTAAAATTATGGTTTATGGTAGTCCTGAAACATATTTAGAAAACTCATTATAATCCGTTTGATTGTAATCGAAAAAGCTTAGCGCTACATTTACTTAGTGAAATTTACTTGGAGTGCTTCGCACACCAAGTGTTCGACAAATTGCTTATATACAAACGTTTTGAGTTGTTTTTCAATTTGTGTTTATTTTTTACAAGCATTGGAAATTGAACAACTTTGAGTGAACAAAATCATATTGATTTGTGTTCAAACTTTTGATTCAGTTTCTCATCTTTATCGATATTCCATATAGGCGTAGCGTATATCCGATCTTTTCGGTAACAGTTCGCTTAGACGATTGTAGTTCCTCGACCACTTCCTCTTAAAAGTTTTAAAAACCAATTTATTATAAGCCTCGACTTTGTTTTAGGATAAGTGATCTATTCAACCCCCTTCTAGATCATTGTCGTGGTCTAACAAGTGGCATAAAGAGCACCAGTTCATTCCGTGCTTCGCATATAACTTCTTAGAACGTGGCAAATGAACCAAAAGGGGCTTACAATAGAGCACCTGTTTTTAACAGTGATAACTATAGTTACTGGAAAGATTGTATGTGGGTGCATGTCAATTCCATTGATAGAAAGTTAGTTTAACTGCCTCTGCGCATAAATGCTTAGCCATGTCAGTTTCTTGGATCATGGTATGAGCCATCTCTTGCAAAGTCCTATTCTTACCTTCTACAACGCATTATGTTGTGGAGTTTTTGGACATGATAAATCATGGGAAATTCCATAAGAATTAAAAAGATTCTCAAAGTGCTTATTCTCAAATTCGCCAACATGATCACTTCTAAATTTGACTATTTTGCAATCCTTCTCTATTTGCACATGTGAGCAAAAAGTAGAGAACATGCCCAACAACTATAGTCATAAACAATGACCAATCAATACTTCTTACCATTGATAGATGAAGTTTTCATTGGCCTAAAGAAATCAATGTGTAGAAGTTATAATGGTCTGGAGGTGGAAACAACATTTTTTGCTTTGAAAGAAGTTTTGGAAAACTTGCCTTCCTGACATGATTCACAAAGAGCGTTTGACGCGAACTTAAGGTTGGGTAAGCCTCTGACTAATCCAAGCTTATTTAGATGAGAAATCCTCCTCATGCTAACGTGGCCCAAATGTCTATGCCATACCTGTTTCTCCTTATTAATAAACATTAAGTAAGGTTACCTTTTTATCCTTAAGATCAGAAAGTTTGATCTTATAAATATTGTTTTTCCTCTTTTCGTTAAAAAGGACAGTACCATATTTCTTACTAACAACCTTACAATACTTTTGATTATAGATGATGTCATAACCATTATCACTGAGTTGAATGATAGATAATAAGTTATGCATCAAACCACAAACTAAAATAACATTTGTAATAGAAGGGAGTTTACCATTACCAATAGTTCCATAGCCAAAGATCTTTCCTTTCTGGTTTCCTCCGAAACCAACGAAGCCTCCAAGCTTAAGTTCCAAATCTTGGAACATATGCTTTATGCCTGTCACGTTTCGTGAGCATCCAATATTCAGGTACCTTGGTTGGTGTTTCAACTGAGCTGCTAAGGATGTCTATAACATAAATGATCTTATCCTAAGTACCAACTTTCTAGATACTTTCTTGTTAGTTTTATTAGAGTTTCTTACAACCTTGGGTTTCTGTGCAACAGGATAATCAAGTGGAAATTATGCATGCTACTTTGGTTTTAGAACAAAATTTAGTGTCTGTGAAGGTTTTTGTGCAAGCTTAAAACAATCAAACTTAGTGCCAGCAGATAGAAAATGCTCATAGAAAGGTTTTAGTTTTACATTCTGAATTTCATCAGGTTTTGAAGTTTCTATACAACCTAAATATTTCTTGCCATTTGTGCTAACTCCATAGATCATGGAAGCCATTTTGCTTCTATCTATGCTTTTAGCCAGATAGTGCCGGAATGATCTGTCATATCTGATGACGCAATTAGTACCAGAAGATTATGAGATTATTTCTTCCTCTAGTTTTGAAATTTTGCTTTTCAAAGCAGAGTTGTTACTTTTTGAAGAAAAAATATTTTCATATAGAGAAGAAATATCCTTTTCAAGCTTACTACGAGTTTCAAAAACAACTACTTGGACTTGTTTAAGGTCCTTGTATTTACTTTGAAGACTTTGGTACTTTTCCACCATTTCAGAGAGGCATAACTCTAAATCAGAACGAGATAGTTTAGAAAATACCTCTTCAGAATTGGAGTCTGATTTTGAATCTGATTCTAAAAACACTTTGTCTTTTGGTTCTTCAGAACCTTCAGGATTAGCTGTAGTTGCCATCAGTGCAACGTTGGCCTGTTCCTATTTAGAATCTTCTTCTTCTTCTTCTTCTTCTTCTTCTTCTTCTTCTTCTTCTTCTTCTTCTTCTTCTTCTTCTTCTTCTTCTTCTTCTTCTTCTTCTTCTTAGTCGTCCTATATAGCCATGAGCCCTTTCTTGACCTTCTTGAGTTTAGGACTCTCGTTCTTGAAGTGATCCAGATCCTTACACTCATAACATATAACTTCTTTTCCAGAACCTTGCTTCTTCTATCCAAACGAAGAATCAGAACGACCAACGCTCCTCCTAACTCCTTTGAACTTCCCTTGGCCATTCTTCCTATGCCTCCAGAGTTTGTTGACCCTTCTGGAAATAAGTGACAGCTCATTATCATCTTTTGAGTCATCATCAGAATCTTCTGGTTCTTCCTCAGGTTGATAAGCCATTTCCTTTTCAGGACTGGACTTCAAGGCAACATATTTACCTTGCTTATGAGGTTCATCTTCCTCGAGCTCTATCTCTTGACTTTTAAAGAACTAACAAGTTGTTCAAGACTAATACTATTCAAATCTTTAGATAACTTCAAGGCACTTACCATAGTTCTCCATATTTTGGGGAGACTTTTGATGATTTTCTTGACATGGTCAATAGTAGAATATCCTTTGTCCAGAACCTTGAGTCCTGCGACAAGCATCTAAAATCTTGAGAACATAGTTTCAACGGTTTCATCATCTTCCATTCTGAATGCCTCATATTTCTGGATTAATACCAAGGCCTTTGTCTCCTTTACTTGAGCATTCCCTTCGCGAGTCATCCTCAAAGAATAAAAAATGAACTTAGTAGTATCTCTGTTTGTTATCTTCTCATACTCAGTATAAGAGATAGAATTCCCTTCGTCCCGTTGTTGTCTACACGGGGGAGAAAGGGAACGTTTTTCTCGTCGTCTAGGGGATGGGCTGTGAGAAATTAGGCGCCCATGTCTCCACGGGGGAGAGCATGATTGTCGTTCCTTTTCCAACATCATAGTCCGTTTGTTCTGTTGGAACATCATTAAGTTCGTCTGGTTGATCACCCCGAACAAGGCCACCATGGTCGGGTCGGCGTTGGGCGACACATGAATGGGTTGGAAAACAGCTGGACTGAAGTTGGTTGGGAATTTCGATGCCATGTTCTCATTTGAGAAACTAAGTAAAAATTAAAGTTTTTTAAATTTGGTGGACTTTGACAAAAGTTAATGTGAAGTTCTGTCGAAGTGGTTTTCATAAGGAGACGTGCTTGGACAAAAAACTTAGAAATATTTTTCAAGTATGGAAGGTTACTTCGACGAAGGGATGATTTGGAGCTTTCCTTCGACAAAAGTTTGAATTTCAAAATACGGATAGATAATTGTCTTTTGTCCTTATCTGTTTTCTCATGAGAGACACGTGGAAAACTATGGTGAAACAAAGGCATGCATGGCGAAACGTGTCAACTTTTGGAGAAATGCTCGTTGGAGACAGTTATTTCAACGTATGATAAATAGGAGTCTTAGTACTAGGATTTCGTGTGTTCAATTGTTGTACTGTACTCAAAATTCACTCAAAGTATCCAAGTTAACGTGAGCAAATAGTTACTGTAGAGAAATGTACGTTGAAACACCTTACATTATTCAATAAGAATTTACTTTCTTTTATCAATTACTCTTTATTGCATTTCTTTATTTTGAAGTTGTTTTCTTAACTGTATTTATTTTATGAACTTTTGTAAAGTTTAACCTTTTCAACAAACAATCTAAACATGCTTTTACACTAATGAATGTTGTCGAAGTGTTCATCAATTTTTCATAAATAGATTAATACAATAGCTATGTCCTCAGGATTCACTGGATGATCCTGCAAATAAATCAATTTTTTGGAAGACCAGCGGTTGTTTATCAAATTTCCACAATAAACAACTGTCGAACCGTTGGATAGTGTTGTCGGCCGCATCATTGGAGGAGGGAGAGGTGGTGCGCCCGTCCCTGGGGTCACCCTCTTCGACGGGGACAGCCATGTCAGTATCATGGTCGTCGTTGTTGGTAAAGGTGGTGAAAGCAGTTTCATGGAGGTTATCATCAACGCATGGGCTGACCAGGATCGATGGAAGTTGAGATATGCTTTGGTTCTTTGATTTCTAAGGAAGAAAGAACGGGAAAGTAAGAGATTCCCACAGACGACGCAACTGATCTTTCCAGATCAGAAAGAGATCAACAGCTAACAACACGTCGTGAGCTCGTTGTTCTATGGTGGTTGAGAAGAGGATGGGGTGTACCCGCAAGATACTCCGATGCCAAAGTGAGAAAAGGGAGAGAGTGAACAAGTATAGAAGCAAGTGAGTTCATAATACCTGACTCTCTTGTGAAAGAAGGTATTTATAATGTGCCCCAACACTGGGCCAATCGTTATTTGTATTGAGTTGGATCTTCAAGCCCAATACGGATAACTGTCAGGATCTACGTGGCATAGAGAAGAACAACACGTGGTCTTTGTTCTGTGTCAACTGCCCCGTGATCTTCGGAAGGTGGGTGACCTGTTCTTTCAGACGCGGGGAGTTGCCTAATGACGTGTCCCCGCGTGGGGAGCACATGGAGACTGTGGAAAAGACGTGTAAGCGGTCCCCGTGTGATTGGGAATTAGGCCTTATTAGATCTTCCCAGATAAAAAATTAGATTGAACCGTGCACAACGGTAGACCAATCTCTGTCCCAGTCCAAAACAAAATTATTTAAATGTGATTTTATTTGCATACAATAAAAGTTTTTGAAAAGAATGAAATAATAGGGTGTTTGGAGTTAAGGCATTGACGTGTGAGCAATTAGTCGATTAAAAGTTAAAGTTCTTGTTTGGAATGGTTAAAAGCGAAGAAAAAAAAAGTTTTGGTAATAATTTGAATACTCTGATTAAATTCTGCGACTTGCTTTGATTTGGATGTTTTTTATGTAGTTTTATCACTCGGTTTTCTTTCTAATTGTTGGTTATAATCTTAGGCACACCTTTTACTAAAGATACCATCAATTAAATTATTTGACTTTTAAGAAATTCAAATATATGTATTTTATTTGTTAATAATAAATATTTATTTTATATTTTTTATATATTAATAATAAATATTTGTCATGTATTTGTTATCTTCATTAGTGATAAATATTTGACTCGTATTTGATATATGTATATTTATTTGTCACAAATATTTATCTTGTATTTTTTAAAAACATTATTTACAAAAATTTAAAAAAAGAATAAAAACAACTTTTCTTTTATATTATTAATATTAAATTATAATAAATAAAATAATTATCTTAATATTACATTACATTTTAAAAAAGGATTATTTTACATTAATTTATATAGTTGTTTTTTGATGCTTAATAGCTAAGGTTTGATCCTCATCCATTTATCTTAATATTATATTACATTATATTATATCTTATTAATATTACATTAAATATTAGATAATTGTTTTTTGATGCTTAATAGCTAAGGTTTGATCCTCATCCATTTATCTTAATGTTACCATACATTTAAAAAAACAATTATTTTATATTTATAAAGTGTGACATTTATATTCTTTTTCCTATTTTAAAATAATTATAAATTTATAATACCAAAAGTATCATATTTTTCTTCATTAATACATTTTTATTTATATACTTTTTCTATTTCAAAAATAATTATAAATATATAATATCAAAAGAATCCTATCTTTCTCCAACAATAAACTTTTTATTCACTGAATTTTACTCTATTTATTTTTTTATTAGTAAATGTTTTATTAAACAAGACCACATGCATTAGATTAAAAAAAGTCTACATTATTAGCCAAACATACAGTCATTTTAATTCCCGCCAAACACACAAATCATTCATTGAACAAAGTCATAGAAAACCGCTATAAATTAAACACTCCTATCATTCTCATTTTCACTCACATTCACTTAACCGTTCTCTCTTTTACCATTTCTGCATTCACAGCGCGTGAAACCCTAACCCAATAATCCATGGCTTCCAAACCTACAACCAGTTCATCCTCCGCCACATCAACCATCTTCAAGCCCGGAACCTTAGTTGAAATCAGCATCAACGAAGTTGGATTCCTTGGTTCATGGTTCACGGGAAAGATTGTCCGTTGTCTCGCAGATGACAAGTTTGTTGTCGAGTATGAAAAAATAATGGCTGATGAGGAGGGAAGAAAGGGCCTCCAAGAAACTGTTGAGCGTTTCCAGCTCCGTCCAATTCCTCCGGAGGAGATCAGCCAGGACATCCAATATGGTGATGAAGTTGAGGCTTATCACAACGACGGATGGTGGGAGGGTATTTTCTCCGGATCACTAGAGGATGGTAGGAAGGTCGTGTGTTTCAGAAATTCGACACAAGTGTATCCCGACAAAGAAGTGAGGCGGCACCATGAGTGGGTCAATGGAATTTGGATCCCACCATTTCCACAACAGGTGTGTTTTTATTTTCATTGTTATTGCATGTCCTAAGATGTTAACTAAACGTTGTAAGGGTTGATATTGTTGTTAATATTGTAGGCTGAAAGTGAAATCAAGAAAAGGGTGAGGGTGAAGGCTTCTGAACTTGTGACTGGAGACAACGTTGATTTCATGTTCAAGCCAGGGACATTGGTTGAGGTATGCAGTGACGAAGATGGTTTAAAAGGAGTTTGGTTTTCTGCAACCCTTGTTGAGGCTAAGGCGGGATGGAAGTTTATTGTCGAGTACGAGAGCCTGCTCGATGATGATTATTCAAAGCTTTTGAGAGAGGAAATCAGTCTGTTTCAGATTAGGCCTCGTCCACCCAAAACTGATGATGTTGAACAGTTTAAGCTTTTTGATGAAGTAGATGCATACTACTGAGACGGTTGGTGGGTTGGGGTTGTTTCTAAAGTTCTCGAAGACTCCAAATATATTGTTTATTTCAGGAGCTCCAATGAAGAAATGGAGTTTCAACATTCCCAGTTGAGGCTGCATCAGGATTGGGTGGATCATAAATGGGTAATGGCTTCTAAGGTATGATTGGCATAAATACTCTTGTCATGAAATGTTTGGATTGCATCCCTTTTAAAGCGACTCAATCTTTTAGAGTGTGTTGGATTCTTGTCACTTGCTTTTATGATCTAGATTTCTAAAATCTACATTTTCAATGTTTTTTTTGCTCATACAGTATTTATTATATTTTAATTTGACAAGCTTTTATTTTGAACTATTTCAGGGGTTGAAGTTTTGAATCCGGGAAGTTGGAGAAAAATCCATGCACCATGGAATAATGAAAATAAATGTACTAGTCAGTTCTTGCTAGCCAAAACTTTCAACTTGTAGTTCTCATGGATCAAAAATTTGGAAAAAATATTATCTTAATATATATTAGCATTCAGACGGACGTGAGTGTCCGTCTACTCGTTTTTATTAATGTACAGCCATGTCAAAATATAAAACATATTTTTTGTATATTTATTTTTTATTTTAATTCAATTATTTATAAAATAAATAAAAAATATAATAGAACGAAAGAGATATCTAAACTACCGTATAAAGATTAATGAAAAAAGTTGAGATTTAAAACAAAAACTGAAAAAAGTATAATTAGAATAAAAATAGAGTACACTAAAACCAAGTTTTGACTTTTAATTAAATTATTTATAAAATAAAAAAAAAATAGTAGAATGAAAGAGATATATAAATCACCATATAGAGGTTAATGAAAAAAAAGTTGAAATTTAAAACAAAAATTGAAAAGGGTATAATTGAAACAAAAATAAGTTACACCAAAAATAAATTTTCCCTTTATATATATATGTATAGAAAATTAATGAAAAAGAAGTTGAAATTTAAAACAAAAACTGAAAAAGGTATAATTGGAACAAAATAGACTACACCAAAACCAAGTTTTGCCTTTTAATTAAATTATTTATAAAATAATAAAAAAATAGTAGAATGAAAGAGATATGTAAACCACCATATAGAGGTTTGATCTGACCTGATCAGAAGGGGATCACGGGCCGACCACACTCTATTGGACTGCTACGTGCTCACCGGTGCTGAGGAGAAAAAAGGGGGGTATACCTGCAAAACACTCCAATGCCAAAGTAAGAAATTGGGCAGAGCGAGAGTAAAGTATAGAAATTGGGCAAGAAGTGGATTACCTGACCCTCTTGAGGAAGAGGGTATTTATAGAGAGACCCCAGCGCTGGGCCAACAGTCATTTGAGATGGGCTGGATGACCAGGCCCAATCCTAATGACTGCTAGGGCTTACGTGGCATAGTGAAGACCAGGACGTGGTCTTCTCCCTATTCCAACTGCTCCTTGATCTCCGGAAAGTGGGTTTGACCTGCTCTTTCGGAGGGGGGCAGTTGGTTGATGACGTGTCCCCGCGGAGGGGAGCACGTGGAGAACGTGCGTCGGGCACGTTGTCCTCCCCGCAAGGGAAGCCCGGGAGGTTCCCCGCCGGGCACGTTGTCCTCCCCGCGGGGGGGGGGGGGGGGGGGGGTGGGGGGGGGGGGGGGAGGGGGAGCCTGGGAGGTTCCCCGGAGGGCGTTGTTCTCCCCGCGGAGGGGAGCTTGGGAGGTTCCCCGGAGGGCGTTGTTCTCCCCGCGGAAGGGAGCTCGGGAGGTTCCCCGGATGGCGTTGTTCTCCCCGCGGAGGGGAGGAACCAAGGCCTCGTTTCGATGCGCTGGGGTGTGTCCTGTTCGGCTGATAAGAGGGGACAGCGAGAGGCTGTTGGATGCGTCGCCAGTGTCCGGTGGTGCGTTCCGCCCGTCCTGCGGGGCGCGCGTGCCCGGCATGGCTAATTCGCTTATTGGGCCGTGCGAGGTATTGGGCTGGACCGAGGTCGGGCCTAGGCCAGAACAAGGTTAATGAAAAGAAAGTTAAAATTTAAAACAAAAATTGAAAAGGGTATAATTGGAACAAAAATAAGCTACACCAAAAATAAGTTTGCCTTTATATATAGGTATAGATAAAGGGAATTGCTCATTTTGGTCTATCCTTTTTTTATGTTTCCCAACTTACCTTTATTTGCCGTTAATTACACACTACATGCTAATATGTAACCTCCAGTGTTAAATAACTTCCTCCAACACATTAAATATACCAATAACTTCCTCTGACATCACTATATATGATAACTAGATACAAGTGTACAAAGGAGCAAAGAGAGGAAGAAATAATAATAGATGAGAGACATTGGAAAGTAGACTCTGTAAAAACCAAAAATGTTAATTATGCATGTCTTATAATTTGGCTTTAGTGTCTAGTTCTAATTTAAGTTGCTTTGTCGTGAGAGCGAGAAGCCGCTTAACAGCGTTTTGTCACGAAAGTGAGAAATGCATTAAGGTGTGTCCAATAGAGCGAGAGTTTGAGGTAATCACCGGATAGTAGACACTGAGCACTGGACTTAAACACACCGAGAGCGCTTTAGGCTTCAGTTAGGCTTTGTTAGTTTTCGAATCACGTCTACTAACTACTGAGCGAGCGAGAGCAAAATCTTGGGGTTATTAGGTGTGACTTGGTCAATAGCGCGAGAGTGTGAGATTGAGTTTTTAAGCCGGCAATTCCTACAGAACTATACTTGAGACCCTTGTTAGCACCCGAAATCTATAGAGTCCCTTAGGAGCGCAAAAATCATTCTTCGGTATCGTTTCGTTATTTGTTTTAAACCCGTCAGTATTAGTTATTTTTCTGTCCTTTTTTATTCCGTGACCATAAGACTTAGCTTTACAACGCAATATAAATCACTTTAGGTTGATTATTAATCTCTGTGAGTTCGACAATCTTTTAAAGTGTACATAATCTCATACATAAAATCGCGATCAGTATCATGTTTCAAAATGTACATAATCTTTTTTTCTTTTAAAATAATAATAACTATTATCATTATTTTATAAAAAGAAAACTCATATATAATTTTTTATTTTTTACAAACCCTAAGTTTATAACTCTTGACAAAACAACTCTTTTGTCGTCATAAACTCTAATGCAACTCATTCATATAATCAAAATTGTAACAATCGATTATTCAATTTGATTGATCAAAATGACATTGCTTCTCCATACAAACGAAAATTTTCGAAGCAGAATGAACATTGACCATTCATATGTAACACATTCATCACACTGATCGAATCAATGGAAAAAATATCAAATATACTTTTGTTGCATCAAAATTTTTCATATCTTATATGAATCGATCAATCACATTTTTACCAATTATGAATGATAGAAATATCGCTGCTTCACCATACAAACGTCGAATTCCGAAACATAATCTACAACAATAAATCCAAATTATACAAACATGATGACAATATTAAATTTCTTATTATTATTATTATTTAATTCATTATACATTTTACTTGAATTAATACACAAATCACAAAAAATAAACAACTATTTGATACATGGTTTCACAAATGGCTCTGATACCACTGAATGGAAATCGCGATACAAGACGCACTGGAAAACAAAAATTTCCCTTTAGGTGATCCTTAAGAAGGATGCATGATTAGTGATAGAATGATTACCTCTTGAAAAAATTAACACATTTGATGCTAAATCGGAGGAATGATCATGAGCGTTGAATGAAGATAATACCTTTACTCAGCCCACATGAACAAAGCGCCTTCAATTATAGTGCTAACTACTACAAATTAAATCTCATACATACATACATACATACATACATACATACATACATACATACATATATACATATATATATATATATATATATATATATATATATATATATATATATATATATATATATATATATATATATATATATATATATATATATATATATATATATATATATATATATATATATATATATATATATATATATATATATATATATATATATATATATATATATATATATATATATATATATATATATATAACATATCCTATGAGAATGCCATTTTTATGTGATAACTTGAGAATAAATGTGAACCGTTAGATTTTAAAATAAATGGTGGAGATTATGTGTGATTTTTTCAACCTGTACTAACATTTTACTTTATTAAAAGGCATACAACAACAGTTTCAACCGTTGTTGTATGTAGCGTGTTGTTCACAGTTTTGTTTTTTCAAGTTGTACTAACATTGCGCGTTATAAACCTTTGTCGTACATAAACAAATATTTGCCGTTCATTTAGTGATTATCAATGCTCAAAACACTACCATTAGTGATCCACGTGAAACCTAAAACTTAGACGAATTTCCAACTTATACGAACTTTATCTTCTACTTCCAAACATCATGTTTCATTTACCACTTTCTATTCCTCCACTAAACCAAACTCTAAAATATTATGTCTTCATTAAACAAAACTCGAAAACATCATTTCTTTTATTAACAAATTTCAAAAGTGCATAATCTCTTCTCCAACTTGAATGAGACAAAAAGTATAGATTCAAGTTAGCAGTGTTAGTTGTCGTTATTCTTTTTTTTGTTATTTTTAATATTTTTGTTGTTCTTGTTGTTGTTATTGTTGTTCTTTCTGTCGTTATTCTACTGCTGCATTTTATTTTATTTTATTTTATTAAAAGACATACAACAACGGTTGTTTAATACAACTGTGGTTGTATGTAGCGCGCTATTCAGTTTACTATCACGAACAATAGATCATGATTGTAAATAACCCACTTACAACCACACCCTACCTAATAATGGTTGTTTAACCATTATTATAGATTTTTCACAACCGTTGTTATACGAGTTTTTTTTTGTTGTTGTAGTGTTTACATATCCTTTAACTTTACAAGTATTCATATTTATTGTTGCATATTTGCAAGACTGCATTGGTTGTATACTATATAGGTTAGGTCGGGCTTATAGCAATTTAGTTTATAAATTTAGATGTGTGGTGTATCAATCTTAAGGAATCATCATGAAGTCAATTATGCATTTTTAAGAACATCTAAGTAATGTGTTTTTAAATCATTTCGTTTAAAGCGAATTTGATTGACTTGTAAGTGACTTGCACTAGAAGCAATAAACCTCATGTACCATTTCATATGGCTTGATTCATTGAGCTGCTTTCAAACTCTCTCGTTTTTTATTTTGCTTATGCCCTTCGTTAAATCTTCGATTTCGTTTTATTAGACCTAAAAAGTTTTCCAAATTGTCTAAAAGAAATTTGAGTCTATTCAATCCTCTCTAAACATTGTTGTTTCTATATTCTCACCCAACATAATTTAAAAACACCAGGGTTTATGTTCTAGGAAGTGAGGAATCTTACTCCACAATCATCTTCTACTAGGTTAGAAAAAGAAAACTCATAGACACCTTATCTTAGAAAAGTAATTCCCCATTTTCCAAGGGAGCTCCGAAGAGAGTAGAGCTTCGAACATAGAAAAAGTAATAATAAACGGAGAGAAACCTTTGAGTCAAATAATTCTACCATGAAGGTTGTGCTTTGCATGAATCAATATATACATCATTAATTTTCATTCTCTATAACTGCTATGGACATAAGAGATTGGAAGTTGACTCATGAGGATGCTACAAACATTGTTAACTGCATATGAGAATCATTTCGAAGGTTTAAAGGTGGGAAATGTGTACGTTTACGGAAAAAGAGAGAATTTGCTGAGCTTCAAAAAAAAAGTCGAAGAATTCCTTAGATGCTATTAAAGGAAGGCTCAAAGTAGATAAGAAGGTAAGTCAACAATGTATTAAGCGCCTAGAAAATCGTCAACCACCATTGATTTAATTAGTAACCACCATAAAAAAAATGAAAAAAGGTTTGTATTATTTTCTGAATCTATCAATGACAAAATTTTCTCCTCTCTATTTATATTTTAATAATGAATATTTGTCTTATTTTCTTTACATACGGACAACATATATATGTCTCACCTTTTTCAATTAAAAATATTTTTTATTAAATCACACTCAATTTAATTTTTTTATTATAATTTATAAAAATATTTTATTATACAAGATCACATGGGTTAGATTAAAAAAAAGACTACATTTATTGGCCAAACCGTATACTTCTTTTTTTATTATACAATATAAAGTATTATTATTATTTTTCTAAATTTATCTTAATTCATATTTTTTATTGAAAAATCACAATTACTTTCTTTTTGACTAAATAAATATTATTATTATTATTATTATTATTATTATTATTATTATTATTATTATTATTATTATTATTATTATTATTATTATTATTATTATTATTATTATTATTATTATTATTATTATTACTATTATTATTATTATTATTAAATTGTGTTAATTAGATAAATTTAAATTACATTTTTGGAAATTGATCACATTATATAAAGTTATCAAGAATTTCCATGCTCGATTATAAACGTATATCAAATTATTTAAAATAAATAATAATAACATCTTATTTATATTATATAAATGATACATTCTAAACCATTATAATTTTATCATCATATGCCATAGGATTCATTTAAAAAAGAACATATTTTTTTTAGGAAAGTAACTAATTATTGACACATACAGTAACTAATTACCGACACTTAGACATGACAACATAAATCATACCCGCGAGTATCCACCCGAACTCGCCTCGAATTTGACGGGAAAAACCCGTTTTGACTAGGTTCGTGTTTGGGTTTGAGTTTTCCCCAATTATAAAATATGGGGACATATAGAGTGGCAAAACTGACCGGCCCCACCGAACCCGCCATTTAACCCACCATTTTTGGTGGGCCGAGTTGAGGTTTTCGGCTCGGTATCTAAAGTTGGTTCACTTTGTCTAACCTACTTTTAAAACGGACTGAGGGCAGAGCGGAACGGGTTTTTTCGCGGGCTTTTTGTTAAACAAAATATTTTTTTACTTGGAATTAAAATAATATTAACGTGGTTTGTAGTAGACCTACATCTAAAGCAACCTCATTTCTTCAAACCATAATATTCAATTTTCACATAACGACAAACACCTCATTTTGAAGATATTAACTAATCTCTGCTTCGTTCTTCATCTTCACTCATTGTCGGCAAAGTCTTTATTGCAAAACATAGAGAATATATTATTTTCTCTTTTCTATTACTCGTTGTGATTGGAGTCAAATTCTAAAGTTTTAAGATAATTTTTGCATAGAGGGGTTTGTTTCTCATTATGATAATAAAATATTGATTTGTATTTTGTTTTATCTGAGTTCTCATTTTATTTACTTTTTAACAATAAAATGGTCAACTAAGTGTCTATAATTGTCTTGATAATTATTAAATAATGAAGCTTAGATTTTACTTGGATTATTTTATTTTTGAGATGCTTCATTCATAAAGCTACTGATTTTGATGTTGTGGATCTTGATAATTATTAAATAGTGGGTGTCGAGGAGGAAAGAGATGGTAGAAGGTTCCATTCAATGGCTTTGATATCAACCGAAGCTTCATATGTTCACGACATAGATGATAATTAATGAAGTGTTTGTCATGGAGCTTTTAAAATTGGTTTTTGTTGTTGGTTCATTGTTGTCTTTGTTTAACTTTTGCTAGTTTGTTTTGTTGATTTAGGTCCCTAGATGTCCTTAACTAGGTTGTATGTGTTAGGTTTTTGAACCTAATGGATTATTTTGGGGTTTTACTGTGTTTGTTTTAAGTTTTTGGTATTATTGTTACATTGTTTTGTTTATGTTGAAGAATATGACATTTAAATTAAGATTTGTTAAAGTTTTATTATGAGTTGTTAAAATTTGCAGGCCTCTTTGGTAATGGTTAAAAATTTTGTAAATTATGTAGTAAATCAAATTGGAAAATAAAATGGCGGGCCAGCTAGCCCACCAACCCACCAACTCGCTAGTAAAATGGGCAACCTTGACTTTTTAGCTCAAACGCCTAAGTTGGCTCGTCTTTCCCGCTTTTGAACGGGCTTAAACTGGGTGGGGCGCCCGCTTTGCCACCCCTAGCTAGCAACATGTTAGGTAATGGTGACATTAATACTCACCCTGAACTCGTCTCCGGACCCGTCCCATTTATTTTAGTATGTACTTTATTATTTTAGTTTTGATAGTTTAGAATATTAAATTTGTGGTTAATGTTTTGATATTTTGATTTGTATTTATTATTTAAAATATTTGAAATGTATGCATGCAATTTTTAAGATTTTATTATTTTATTATATGTAATGTAATTTAATTTTGAAAAAATAAACATTTTCATTAAAAAATTGATTTCACTAAATAGATGGTGATGGAGTGGGGATACCCAATTCCAACCTGAACCCGTTTGGGACAAGTTTATGTTTTTATTCTTCAACCCTGATGGGGAATTGGGAGAGGAATGAAGATTGTTTTGGAATTCGAGTCTGAGTTTGAGGGAGGTAAAAACAGTCTCTGATTTTCCCGTTGCCATACCTATCAGCACTGCTATAGGTATTGCGGTACAATAACTTACTACAATGTAATATTACTTTTGGTTATCATTATGCAATACATGTATCCTGTTTCAAAAATAAACAAAAATTATGTATCAGGTTTCATAATGGAGAAAACTTAGATACAATTCCTTAGATGTTGTTTTTATTATTTTCTAGTGAAAATATGACAATTGTACATTTTCATTGGAAATTACATGTGTAGTAGAGAATTGCACATGTGCAGGAGGAAATTATACACTTGTCATATTTTTATTGGAAAATAGTAAAAATCACACATAAAGAATTGTATCTAAGTCTTCTCCTTTCTTAATTTTTCTTAGCACATTAAAAATTATGTTTCCCTTACCGACACTACGTAATACCATGGAAACAACAATACAAGGTATCATGTTTCAAAGTGTACATAATCTTTTTTTCTTTTAAAATAATAATAACTATTATCATTATTTTATAAAAAGAAAATTCATATATAATTTTTTATCTTTTACAAACCCTAAGTTTATAACTCTTGACAAAACAAATCTTTTGTCGTCATAAACTCTAATGCAACTCACTCATATAATAAAAAATGTAACAATTGATTATTCAATTTGATTGATCAAAATGACATTGCTTCTCCATACAAACGTAAAATTTCGAAGCAGAATGAGCATTGACCATTTATATGTAACACATTCATCACACTGATCGAATCAATGGAAAAAAGCATATCAAATATACTTCTGTTGCATCAAAAATTTTCATATCTTATATGAATCGATCAATCCCATTTGTATCAGTTATGGATGATAGAAATATCACTGCTTCACCATACAAACGTCGAATTCTGAAATATAATCTACAACAAGCAATCCAAATTATACAAACATGATGGCAATATTTAATTTCTTCTTATTATTATTTAATTCATTATGCATTTTACTTGAATTAATACACAAATCACAAAAAATAAACAACTATTTGATACATGGTTTCACAAATGGCTATGATACCACTGAAGAGAAATCGTGATACAAGGCGCACCGGAAAACAAAATTTTTCCTTTAGTTGATCCTTAAGAAGGATGCATGATCAGTGATAGAAGATTACTTATTGGGGCAATTAACACCTTTGATGCTAAATCGAAGGAATGATCATGAGTGTTGAATGAAGACAATACCTCTACTGAGCCCACATGAACAAAGCGCCTTCAATCATAGTGCTAATTACTACGAGTTAAATCTCATACATACATACATACATACACACACACACACACACACACACACACATACACACACACACACACACACACACACACACACACACACACACACACACACACACACACACACACACACACATATATATATATATATATATATATATATATATATATATATATATATATATATATATATATATATATATATATATATATATATATATATATATATATATATATATATATATATATATATAGTGGAGATTATGTGTGATTTTTTCAACCTGTACTAACATTTTATTTTATTAAAAGGCATACAACAACAGTTACAAGTGTTGTTGTATGTAGCGCGTTGTTCACAGTTTTGTTTTTTCAAGTTGTACTAACATTGCACGTTATAAATCTTTGTCGTACATAAAAAAAAATCTTTGTCGTCCATTTAGTGATTATCAACGTTCAAAATACTACCATTAGTGATCCGCGTGAAACCTAAACTTAGACGAATTTCCAACTTATACAAACTTTATCTTCTGCTTCCATACATCATCTTTCACTTACCACTTTCTATTTCTCCACAAAACCAAACTCTAAAATATTATTTCTTCCATAAACAAAACTTGAAAATATCATTTCTTTCATTAACAAATTTCAGAACTCCATCATCTCTTCTCCAACTTGAATGAGACAAAAAAATATAGATTCAAGTTAGCAATGTTAGTTGTTTTTTTTTTATTGTTAATATTTTTTTTGTTCTTGTTGTTATTATGGCTTTTTTTATGTTGTTGTTATTGTTGTTGTTGTTGTTGTTGTTGTTGTTGTTGTTGTTGTTGTTGTTGTTGTTGTTGTTGTTGTTGTTGTTGTTGTTGTTGTTGTTGTTGTTGTTGTTGTTGTTGTTATTATTATTATTGTTGTTGTTATTCTTCTTCTTTTTCTTCTTCTTCTTGATGTTGTTATTGTTGTTATTGTTGTTATTCTTCTTGTTTTTGTTGTTCTTGTTGTTGTTATTGTTGTTCTTGCTGATGTTGTTATTCTACTGCTGCATTTTATTTTATTTTATTAAAAGACAAACAACAACGGTTGTTTAATACAATTGTGGTTGTATGTAGCGTGCTATCCGGTTTACTACCACGAGTAATAGACCTTGATTATAAATAACTCACTTACAACCACACCATACCTAACAACGGTTGTTTAACCATTATTATAGATCTTTTGCATCCGTTGCTATACAAGTTTTTTTTTTTGTAGTAGTGTTTCCATATCCTTTAACTTTACAAGTATTCATATTTATTGTTGCATATTTGCAAGATTGCATTGATTGTATACTATATAAGGTAGGTCGTGCTTATAGCAATTTAGTTTATAAGCCTAGGTGTGTGATGTATTAATCTTAAGGAATCATCAAAGTCAATTATGCATTTTTAGCATAGAAAATCGTCAACCACCATTGATTTAATTAGTAACCACCATAAAAAAAATGAAAAAAGGTTTGTATTATTTTCTGAATCTATCAATGACAATATTTTCTCCTCTCTATTTATATTTTAATAATGAATATTTGTCTTTTTTTTTTTACATACGGACAACATATATATGTCTCACTTTTTTCAATTAAAAATATTTTTTAATTAAATCACACTCAATTTATTTTTTTATTATAATTTATAAAATTATTTTATTATACAAGACTACATGAGTTAGATTAAAAAAAAGACTACATTTATTGGCCAAACCGTATACTTCTTTTTTTATTATACAATATAAAGTATGATTATTATTTTTCTAAATTTATCTTAATTCATATTTTTTATTGAAAAATCACAATTACTTTCTTTTTGACTAAATAAATAATATAATATAAAATAGGATCACTATTTTACTAAATTTATCTTAATTCAAAATTTTTTTACCAAAAAAGATTCAAGGTATATGATTTTATATAGATATTTTATTATATTTGATTGTGTAAATATTTTATAAAAAAGTTTTTACTAAACACGACAAGTTAGGTTAGGTAAAAACAGATTTCGTACATAGCAACAGTTGACTTGAAAGTGAAATTAGGCGAAGATATATGACCCTTTTTAATTGCCGCCAAACACGGTAGAAAACAGCTATAAAAGACACTCCTCATTCTCATTCACATTCACATTCACTTCACCTTTTTCTCTTTTAAGTTTTACCATTTCTGCAATCACCGCGTGTGAAAGTTGAAACCCTAGCCCTATAATCCATGGCATCCAAACCCACAACCAGTTCTTCTTCCGCCGCAATCACAATCTTCAGACCGGGAACATTAGTTGAAATCAGCAACGATGTAGAAGGATACTACGGTTCATGGTTTACCGGAAAGATTGTCTGTTGTCTCCACCACCACAAGTTTGTTGTGGAGTATGATAAAATAATGGTGGATGAGGAGGGAACAATGGGAGTCCAAGAAACTGTGAACCTTTCCCAGCTCCGTCCAATTCCTCCGAAGGAGATCATCCAGGATCTCCAAGTTGGGGACGAAGTTGATGCTTATGATAGAGACGGATGGTGGGAGGGTCGCATCTCTGGCAACTTTGAAAACGGTATGTGGGCAGTTTATTTTAAAGACTGGTCGGAGCAGCTAGCGTACCCGGAAGATGAACTGAGGCGGCACCATAATTGGGTCAATGGAAGTTGGATCCCACCATTTCCACAACAGGTGTGTTTTTATTTTCATTGTTTTTTCGTGTTTAGCTTTCATTGTTATTTTATGTCTTACGACTAATATTGTTTGTTAATTATCAATATTATAGGATGATGATAGTAAAATAAAAGAAACGGAGAGGGTGAACGCTGCTGAAACTGTGACTGGAGACAAGGATGAGTTCAAGTTTGAACCAGGGACCTTGGTTGAGGTGTGTAGTAAGGAAGATGGTTTCCAGGGGGCTTGGTTTTGTGCAACCCTTATTGAGCCAAAGGCAGGATTGAAGTTTGTCGTCGAGTATGAAAGTTTTGTTGATGATGATGATAATTATAAGCTTTTGAGAGAGGAAATCAATATGCATCAGATTAGGCCTCGTCCACCGAAAACTGATGATGGATATCAGTTTCAGTTTCTTGATGAAGTTGATGCTTACTACAATGATGGTTGGTGGGTTGGGGTTGTTTCTAATGTTCTTGGAGACTCGAAATATATTGTGTATTTCAGGAACTCTAATGAAAAAATGGAGTTTCAACGTTCGGAGTTGAGGGTACATCAGGAATGGGAGGGTACCAAATGGGCAATGGCTTCTAAGGTATGACTCCTTTCTTACAGTATTTAACCAAACTTACTCTATGCTGGCTTTGAATTGCGCTTCAGTGTTTTACCACCTCTTCAGCATGCGATAACATATTTGATTTGACAATTCTAACCTCAAGCTTTTATTTTATAAATTATTTCAGAGGCGTTGAAGTTTTGAATGCTGGAAGTTGGAGAAAAATCCAGGCGCCATGGAAACGAAAATAATAGAAGTTGGACTCAGTTCTTCTTGTTAGCCAAAACATTAAACTTGTAGTCTCATGATTACAAATTTGGACTTGTTGTTCTGAAGTAATTGTACATATAAATTTATTGAAATTTAATGTCCAGTCATATTTATATATAGATAACTTGTAGTCTCATTAATGCCTTTAATACTATATTTATATAGAGAAAATGTTAAAATATCATAGTTTAATATGGTGCAGAATCAACAATCATAATTGTTGTTTATGCTTAAAAATAAGTGTACGTCGATTTAATATTCGTCAAGCATGGCTTTTGACTGATCCAAGTTCAACACCACACCTTCAACACTGTATAAGCCTCACATCAACATCACCTTTACTGTTAATAACCCTAAGGTTTTGTTTAGAGATTTATATTTGAACAAATTTTTTAAACTTTTCAAAACCTCTGCCAATACAAATTCTAAGTTTTCTTAAATGAAGGAGTTTGGTGTTACAAATGTCGTCTCAAGAAAAATCTCAAAATATAAGGTCATGACAAAACTAAAAGAATGACCCTCCACACTTCATTTTCAAAGAAAATCTATAACTTTGGAACTACCTCTCAATCTCATTTGAATGATAACGTGCATATAAATTTGTACAAGAATAAAATAGAAAAAGAAGGGGTAAGACATGTCTTACATCATCTAAATGATATAATAACAATAATGGGCAACAAATACCATGTGGAGATATAATCCAAATATCAAACAAAATTATAGAATGCAACACATCTTCACATGTACTTCGTGCAAATATGGTGTTAGAGATATATATCTTATTGTGAATTGAATGTCTTTAAACAAAATATAAAAGATTTCTTTGTGATCAAGAAATACACAAGAGTTAGGGTTAACAAAGATAATAAGGTAAAACAACAAGGAACAACAAGGATGGGTTATAAACTGCTATTCTTTCATTTCTCTTAGAAACAATATTACAAGTATATACAAGAATAACAAATAACCTCTCTCTTAAAATTATAATTTTATCTTCATATTTTTCCTTATACCAAGATGAGAGACTAGCATCCTATTTATAAGAAAAAATAACACACTAACCTAATGGGCTTTTTAACAATTACCCATTACAAGCTAAGCATGCGAATAGACTTCGACCTCATGCTTAATTCCTATCGAATCAGAAGCTACCCTTCAACCATTCTAGAGTTCGATCCAATATCTCACAAATCTCCACCTTGTATCTAACTCTATAACATCAAGAAACTAGCTTTCTTTATGCAGCTTTATCAACTACATACAGTGGTGGGAAAACTTGCAACTAAGCAACATCTTGGTGATCATATCAGCAGCATGTGAACAGACTTCGATTGTTGTTTTACTATCTTCACCCAAGGCTCCACCATAAATTAGGACTCTATTAAGAGACCCATTTATGTATTTTAGAATCCACTTCAATGCTTATCAGTGAGCCTTTCCAGAATTCACCATGTACCTGCTTATAAGACTTACTGCATATGCTATGTCGGGTCTAGTACATACCATAACATACATCAAAGAACCCATTATATTAGCATATAGAATGTTATTCATATAAGTTCTTTTAACATCAGTGTTGAGACACTGATCTATACTCAGCTTGTATTGAGGGTTTGTCGGAGTCACATCAGACTTTGAATTCGACATACCAAACTTTTCGAGAACCTTCTGAAGGCATGCCTCTTGAGATAAACATAATTTCAATTGCTTTCTATCTCTTCGGATGTCAATCCCAGGAATCCTGGACGCAGCTCCCAGATCCTTCATGTCGAACTCCTTATTGAGTTCAACCTTCACCATCATTACCTCTTCGACATTGTTGTTTGCCATTAGAATATCATCCACATAGAGCAACAAAATAACAAATGAATTACCTGGTCGAAATCTGAAAGAAAACACATCGGTCGAATTGACTTTTGATGAAACTTATGCGTTCCATGAACTTGTCGAATCTCCTATTCCATTGTCGAGGAGATTGTTTCAATCCAAATAAGGATCTATTTAGCTTGCACACATAATCTTCCTTCCTTTTTCGACATACCCTTCAGGTTGCCTCATAAGGATTGCTTCATCTAGATATCCATACAAGAACGCAGTCTTCACATCCATTTGTTCTAGTTTAAGGTTGAATTGGGCCACCGTGGCAAGCAACATTCGAATGGATATGTGCTTCACAACAGGAGATAACACATCATTGAAGTCGACACCTTTTTTTTGAGCGAACCCCCTAGCGACCAATTTTGCCTTGTATCTCTTTGACGTCACTCCTTCGACCCCTTCCTTAACTTTGAAAATCCATTTACAGCTGAATAACCTGGCTCCAGCAGGTTTCTTGATCAGTTTCCAGGTATTTTTATCATGAAGAGATTTCATCTCATCATCTATGGCCTTCAGCCATTCAGTCTTCTTTCGACTCGCCATAACTTCCTTATAGTCTATAGGTTCTTCGTCTAGAACCTCACTTGCAGAGATTAAGGCATAAGCTATAAGATCTGCATAGCCAAGTCTCTGAGGTGGCTTGATGACTCACCTCGGTCTGTCTCTTGCTAGCATGTAGTCATTATCCTTCTCCTCATCTTCGACAACATCTTCTGCGTCTTTTTCGACTTCATATGGAGTATGCAATTCAACATCAACATGTTCCACCTCAACATGAATCTCTCTATGCTCCAGCTCTTCGTCAGCATCATCAGTTTTCTTGAAAGCCATTTTTGTTTCATTGAAAACTACATCTCGATTGGTGATACACCTCCTGCGATCTGGCTTTAGGAACCATAGCCTATAAGCTTTGACTCCTTCAGGGTATCCCATGAACATGCATTTCAGAGCTCTAGGTTCGACCTTGACTTGCCTAATATGAGCATAGGTCGCGCAGCCAAATACTCTCAGTTTGTCGAGACTAGGTGGATGTCCCGACCAAACTTTTTCAGGTGTCTTCATTCCCAAGGCAGTTGAGGGACATCTATTTATCAAGTAAGCTGCTGTCAAAACAGCTTCCGCCCAAAACACCTTCTTCAATCCAACACTAACCAACATGCATGTAATCCTTTCAAGGATTGTTCGATTGAATCTCACAGCTAAGCCATTTTGTTGAGGAGTACCTGCTACAGTCTTATGCCTTACAATCCCAGACTCAACATAGTAACTGTCGAACGTTTCGTTGTAGAATTCAAGGCCATTGTCGGTTCTCAACCTCTTAACCTTTCTGACAGTTTGAGTTTCGACCAAAATCTTCCAACTTTTGAAATTCTCAAAAGTTTCATCCTTCGTCTTCTGAATGAATACCCATAGATTTTTGGAATAGTCATCAATGATGGATAGAAAATACCTCGCACCTGAGTGTGAAGGATTTCTTGCAGGCCCCCAAAGATCAGCATGAATGTAATCTAGGGATCCATGTGTCTTTTGTTTGCCTTTGTTAAACTTCTCCTTACAGGATTTGCCAAATACACAAGATTCACAAAACTCAAACTTTTCGACTTTGTCACCTCCTAGCAAGTTCTGCTTCCCCTATTCGACCAGGCCTCTTTTGCTAACATGGCCCAATCTCATGTGCCACAATTCTATCTTCGACACAGGTTTCGTGGATGCAATATTTGTCGAACCACTTACAACCTCAGCCTCAAAGGTATACAAGCCTTGTTTCTTCACGCCTCTCAAGACTTCCTTCGACCCCTTCATGACAATTATGATACTTTTCTCTTCTTGAAAAACATATTCCTTTTTGTCGAATTCACCAAGAGAAATCAAATTTTTCTTCAAGTCAGGTACATACCTGACTTCAGTCAATAACCTTATTAACTCATCATGGAGCTTGAATCTCACAGATCTAATACCTGAAATTTTGCAAGATTTGTTGTTTCCCAGCAGCACAGATCCACCATCTTGATGACATAGCTCCTCGAACAATTCTTTGTTTGGAGTCCTGTGCCAAGTGCAACCGGAATCCATAATCCACTCTTTTCTCGAGTCTCCACTTGAAACTACAAGAACATCAGATGAGTCAAAGTCATCTTGAACAATGGTTGTGTTGCCATTACCTCCATGATCTTTCAAGCGTTCAGGGCACACTTTTCTTATGTGACCCTCCTTCTTACAGTGATAATATTGAATACCAGATGTTTGGCCACTATAAGATTTATGTTGACTTTTACCTTTCTTCTTGTCGAACTTACCATTCTTTCGCAAGAATTTTCCCTTAAAGGCCAAACCTTCGCTCACCGTCGAAGGTTTATGCTCCTTTCATTCGTTCAAGTCCTTAAAATATAATGCTTATTGAACTTCTTCAAAGGTCAGGGAATCCCTTCCATACAAGAGATTTTCTTTGAAGTGAGCATGTGCTCTAGGCAAAGCACACAGCAACAACAATGCTTGATCTTCATCATCAATCTTCACATCAATTTTTTCAAGATCAAGAATCAGCTTGTTGAACATATCCAACTGCTCAGCCAACACTTTGTCTTCACTCATCTTGAATGAATACAAAACCTGCTTCAGGTAGAGTCAATTCACCAGAGATTTGGTCATGTACAAAATTTTAAGTTTCACCCATAATCCTGATGTTGTAGTCTCCTTTGATACCTGTCGAAGAACCTTATCATCAAGGCTCAACAATATTGTGTTTTGGGCTTTCTCAATCATACCCGTCTCTTCTTTTGCCGTTAATGCAATATCCATGGCTGCCTCTCCCTTCAACGCTTCCAAACAACCCTGCTGAACCATTAGGGCTTTCACCTTCAAGCTCCACAGACCGAAGTCGTTCACTCCAGTGAACTTTTCAATCTCATACTTTATTGAAGGCATCTTTTCCACGCTCACCACACCAATTTGTTATGAATCAGATGTTTTTAAACAAAGTATAAAAGGTTTCTTTGTGATCAAGAAACACACAACGGTTAGAGTTAACAAAGATAACAAGGTAAAACAACAAGGAACAACAAAGATTGATTATAAACTGCTATTCTTTCCTTTCTCTTGGAAACAAAATTACAAGTATACAAGAATAACAAATAACCTCTATCTCTTAAAATTAGGATTTTATCTTCCTATTTTTCCTTATACTAAGATGAGAGACTAGCATCCTATTTATAAGAAAAAATAGCACACTAACCTTATGGGCTTTTTAACAATTACCCATTACAAGCTAACTTAGGGTACAAGCTAGCTTAAACATTTAGGCTTACAAGCAAGACCCAATCCAATATGCTAACAACCTAGCAATATTGACTAATTCATGTTAGAATAAACTTCGACTACAACATACATTAATCCGACAGCAACATGCGAACAGACTTCGACGTCATGCTTAATTTCTATCGAACCAGAAGCTACCATTTGACCATTTTAGAGTTTGATCCAATATCTCACAAATATATCATTATAAATTTATTATAATATATATAAATTTATTTATTCAATAATATTCTATATTATATAAATATAGAATAATTATTTTTTAATTACGTAAAATATGTTGCGAAGTGAATTTCACTCAGCAACGTTGCCAAGTGAAATACACTCAACAAAGTCCATGGTTGCGAGGTGAATTACACTCAGCAACGTTGCCAAGTGTAAAACACTCAGCAAAAAGCATGCATTGCAAGGTGGAAATCACTCAATAAAGTACTGCTCTGCTCTGCTATGTGCTCCAGACTGAAACACTTTTTAAATGTGTGTTGCCAGGTGCTTTTCACTCAGCAAGTTGCGAGGTGATTTTCACTCAGCAAGTTTTTTACGACAATAGAGTTCTAACCTTCATTAATAGACACGTAATGTAACGACGCCGCTACCTTAATTATATATATATATATATATATATATATATATATATATATATATATATATATATATATATATATATATATATATATATATATATATATATATATATATATATATATATATATATATATATATATATATATATATATATATATATATATATATATATATATAAAACTGATGTCAAAATCATTTTAAATGTACAATTAAATTTAAAACATGTAATTTTAAAAGTTTAAACAAAACTCAATTGAATCAAATTTAGACACATGTTATAGTAACACATATGCACATGAACCAAAAAAATTGTCAGCTATTTTTAAGAGTTTAATTAATATGTAAAATATAAAACAATTTTATTTTATCCCCTTGAAATTTATCACTCTATCTTATCATATTAATAATAGGCTTTAATAATATAAGAATCTTTGTCTGATTTAATAAGATATACAATTGTCATTTATTGACTAATAATATAAAATTAATATTCTATTTTCTCTACTTTTAAATAATAATAATTTTTTTATTTTTAATTGCTTTTAAATATAAAAAAGATGTTAATTATTTTTAAATATGAAAATTTTTATAGAATAATTGTGATGTATATTTATATTTTGAAAAGTTAATTATTTTTAAATATGAAAAGCAAAACCTCAAACATGTCATCTAAATCATACAAGTGTTCACAAACATCCATTAGGCCACACAAGAAAACACTTCAAAGGATTAGATCAAGAACAGACAAAAAGCAAGCTCAAAACACCCCCAACTTAAGAATTCAAACATAAATTGAAAAAAAAAATCAAATGAAAATGAAACCAAAGATAAAACCAAGTTTAGACAGCATGTTATCACATTAACAAATCATTTCAAACCTCACTCAAAAACAAGTAAGCAAAGTTGATTCAAATTAGGTCAAACCTCATGCATACACAATCCAAAGCCAAGTCAAAATTAGGCATCAATCAAAAATAGGAAAATGAATTAATAAAATCCAAATAAATCCCCAAACTCATTTCACGCGTGTTATGAATCAAATGGTAAAGTATCAAAACAAGAATGACAAGAGAACATCATCACATGCATCAAACAAAACAAAGCAAGCAACTAATGGAGGGCCAAATAAAATCAAATGAAGAATCATGCAAAAAGTGATCATCAAAGCACCCAACTAGCACTTAAACATGGCTCAATAATGTTCTAAATGTGTGTAAAAGATTAGGTCAAAAGATTAGGTCAAACCACAAACCAACAAAACTTCAGAAAAAATGAAACGCGTCGTTTCATTAATTAGAGGCGGCAACCACCTCATGCCACACACACACCACATCACCCAAGGTCAGACAAGTCAAATGGCCACACGGGATAAACACATCAGATGCCGGAGCTAGGGCTCCGATCATCTTCTCCGGCCAGACCCACCGGAGTTGCCCGTAAAACTCAATAAAAATCAAAACCCAAGACATATTTCTGATAGAAATTTCATGAGGAACACGAATCTGACCTTAGATTTCCAAAAAGGTTCCTCTAACATAGTAAAAAATCAACATGAAAATTTGATACACAAACTGAAAAGTGATTAAGCAAACACAAAAACCATTCAAACATTGCCTACATATGGTAGGGCTTTAGATGCAACCAACATTTGTGCCTAAAATGAGAGATTCAAAGTGAAGAAAGTTACCTAACGGAGCAACTTCGTTGGTCCTTCAAATGATGCTTGAGCTTCAATTTAAAACCACCAATGAACTCCTTGTGCTCCACCAAGTAGGAATCAAGCAAGAGATGAGCAGGAACTTTAAGAATTTTTCAAATTCGAAGAGAGAGATAACTTGAGAAATTTTGAATGCTTCAAGCTTGTTCTGCAGCCAAATGAACCTCTCTACATGTTAGGATTTGTGTTCTCTTTATATGTGAAGGTTTGAGGGCGTTTTTGAAGGCCTGTGATGCAATTTTGGGTGATTTTGAAAAGCTTGGGAAAAAAAGAAAGTAAGAGGTACACCACGGGTCATAGGTGGTTTTTCCACTACTCCAAAGCATCACTCATCGCAAAGTGGGGGTGATGAAATGAAATTAGGAAATTAGAAAGAAAGGTAGTGAGGTGATGAGGTGTTTTTAATGATTGCTTCTTATGATGAAAAATGTTGAAAATATTTGAAAATATGAAGTAATGTTTGCTCACTTTGGGAAAATTTTGTGTTTTTATGACATGATGATGATATGGTATAAATGAGAGACCAAAATAAACAAAATTGTGACTTGAAAAGCAAGAAAGTTCAATTGGGTCACATTTTCATATACTCATGTTCATCATGCATTAACTTTCCTTGTAAATCATTAGATGACATGGAATTTGAGGTCATGGTGTAGGCAAGATCTTGATGCACAAGTTTCATGTTGTAGGTATCTCGATTTGAAGCTTTGAAGTTCATGAATTTTGACCTTAAAGTGAATGATTCAAAAATAGGTCATCCAAAATGATCTTGACTTGGAAGGATCATAACTTGAGTGTTACAAATGGGAATGATGAGTTCTTGCACTTTTTGGAAAGCTTAGATGATGAAGAACAAATTTTATGTTTGGAGAAAGTTGAGGAAAATCTTGGATCCATATGAAAATTGTCTTAGAAATGGGTGGTCTTTTGATGCCCATTAAGTATTTTTCACTTTGTAAAGCCAAATTGAAGGCATGATAACTTGAGATGTGTAGATCCAATGGGGTAGTTTTTGTACTCAAAAGAAATCTTGGAGGACAAGGAACAAGTCTCATGTTTGATGAAAAATGAGATGACGCTTGTATCATGATGAAACTTGTCATGGAAGTTAGGTGCTAAAAGAGGGGATTTTACACTTAGAAACCTCTAAAACCCTAATTTAGCAACATCTTGATTCTATGGTCCTCTTTGATTACTCTTGATTAAAATTCAACATAATACTTATGACGATCTAAGTTGGTCTCTCATGACTTCAATGATCAAAAATCAAACCTTGAACCTCTTCAGATCCACACTTGACTTTTTGTTGGCCAAATGAGACCTTAGGATCATTTGCACTGATTTAGGCTCTTGTGATGGTTGGTGAAGACACATAATCCATGTAGGGGACCTTCAAGGTGTGCTTTGAGCTTTATAATCATGTCTTGCCCAAAGAACTAGCCACAAATCTCCTTTGATCCTAATCAGTTATCCATGAGATAGAAGGAGGAAAGTCAATGCTTATGCTCTTGATTTAAGTGGTTGAGTGACATTTTTTGATGATGATGGAGACCTTGTGACTTGAGATTGCCACAAAGTTAAGCTTTAGCTATTGGTTAAGCTTTGAAGATGAAACTCTTCTCTTGATTGTTTGATAAAATACTTTGATCCCCTGTCTAAGATTAATGCCATGTATAAATGATAATGCAAAATGATATGAAACATAAGCCAAGATATGATAAAAAGGATCGGCAAATTTTGGGGTGCTACACCATGAGGATCATAGAAAAATAGGGAGAAAAATAAAAATTAACAACATTGTTATAGAATAAAGGAAAAATATATTCACTCTTATTGGAAAGCTAATAAATGTGTTAATGCTATAGAAAATGATGGTTGCTTCCAAAAGGCTAATAATATATTTTATGAAATAATGCCTAATCATATTAGGTTATTATTAGATGATGAGATAAATGGGATAGTTTTTTTAGGAGGGTGTGTTTATAGTCTTTTTGTTTGGCTTAGACTCTTTTTTCATAAAAATTAAAAAGAAAGAATATATATATATATATATATATATATATATATATATATATATATATATATATATATATATATATATATATATATATATATATATATATATATATATATATATATATATATATATATATATATATATATATATATATTCTACAAGGCTCCGGGTAAGGTGTTGAGTGATATTCAGAGCATATTGAACAAATTTTTATGACAAGGTTTAGATGAAAAGAGAGTTATATATTGGCTAATGTCATACTCTAGTTTTTGAATCTAAGATCTTACGTCTTTTTTGCATCATCTGCATAGTTTATCATGTGATTTCATTTTATATAATACCCAATTTATCAGTGTGAGGGAAAAGTGTCTCAATACTTGTTTTAACGATGTCAAAACATATATAGTTAGAAATATATACTTTGAACGGTATCATCGAGTTGCATATGCATTCTTTATTTTTCTCGTGTCAAGCATTTATCAAAAACATGTGTTAATTCATATAGAAAAAGTACTATATGTGTTCTACGTGAGTTTGATCATGTTGATTGAGTTATATATGCATTAGGACACTTAAAAATAGCAAGACATGTCAAAATCAACATTTTTGCAAGTTCTGAGTCGACTCAAAGCTTGCTTAGGTCGACTCATGCAGAATGAATTTTTGTGATTTGCTCTCAGAAGAGCTCGCGTCGACCCTCTGGTTGACTCATACTGTGTGTATTTCTATTTGTCAAAACTGGGCTGCTTTGCGTCGACGCATGAACTTGTTGCGGTCGATGCAAATAGTCTTTTTCTGCATAATTCTGTATTCGGGAGAGCTCAGGTAGATCCCTACATTCTTTAGGCCGACTGTTCGCTCGTTTCACACTATTTTTTTGTTTTGTTTGTCTTTCAAAGTGTCTGTTATGTTGGTTATTTGGTCAAAGCTTTGCATATATGTTGTTTTAGTTCATTCTTCATACAATAACAAGAAAAGTGAAAATATACACTAATTTGGGTCTCATCATATTTATCCTCTTTCTTGCATTTTCTCAACAAATACACATAATCATTTTTGTTGTGCATTCTGCATCATTGAGGTGATAACGTCCAAACATAAGATCAGTGTATCGGATTTGGGTTGAGAGATCAGTGGGTTTTTCTTGAATAAAACCGTTAGGATTTTTTCCTCCAAGAATCTTGGATTTTGGGATTTTTTTTGCATAAATAGTTCCTCCACAGATTCAGCCGAGCGAAGGTAATTGAAGAACAAGAGATTTTGTCAATTTAGTAGTGCTAACCAGAGGATTATGGAAGGAAGGTTTGGGTTCGAATTGTGGGTGTTGGAGATCACCCAGACAAATATTTGAAGACCAGTGGGTTGTTCAAAGGTGGTGCTGTAATAAGAGGTTTACTCATTACATTTGAAGAACTTGGTTCATCTTGAATCAAGGGAAGAGAAGACATAGGTTCAACATCAACGATTAGGATTGAGTGTTTGATTTCTACTGTTTCTCTTGTAAAAACAATTTGCAACAGGTTCTATATACAGGTATCAATTCTATTTTTAGAATTGAGGACAGACGTACCTCGAGCGAGGACGACGAAGGAACTGCCTCAACAAATTGGTGTTGTTCTCTCTTTTTACTATTTTTCATTTTTGAACTTTAAGTTTGTGTGCAAACAAATTGGTTGACTAAAATTATGGTTTATGGTAGTCCTGAAACATATTTAGAAAACTCATTATAATCCGTTTGATTGTAATCGAAAAAGCTTAGCGCTACATTTACTTAGTGAAATTTACTTGGAGTGCTTCGCACACCAAGTGTTCGACAAATTGCTTGTATACAAACGTTTTGAGTTGTTTTTCAATTTGTGTTTATTTTTCACAAGCATTGGAAATTGAAAAACTTTGAGTGAACAAAATCATATTGATTTGTGTTCAAACTTTTGATTCGGTTTCTCATCTTTATCGATATTCCATATAGGCGTAGCGTATATCCGATCTTTTCGGTAACAGTTCGCTTAGACGATTGTAGTTCCTCGACCACTTCCTCTTAAAAGTTTTAAAAACCAATTTATTATAAGCCTCGACTTTGTTTAAGGATAAGTGATCTATTCAACCCCCTTCTAGATCATTGTCGTGGTCTAACAAGTGGCATAAAGAGCACCAGTTCATTCCGTGCTTCGCATATAACTTCTTAGAACGTGGCAAATGAACCAAAAGGGGCTTACAATAGAGCACCTGTTTTTAACGGTGATGACTATAGTTACTGGAAAGATTGTATGTAGGTGCATGTCAATTCCATTGATAGAAAGTTAGTTTAACTGCCTCTGCGCATAAATGCTTAGCCATGTCAGTTTCTTGGATCATGGTATGAGCCATCTCTTGCAAAGTCCTATTCTTACCTTCTACAACGCATTACGTTGTGGAGTTTTTGGACATGATAAATCATGGGAAATTCCATAAGAATTAAAAAGATTCTCAAAGTGCTTATTCTCAAATTCGCCAACATGATCACTTCTAAATTTGACTATTTTGAAATCCTTCTCTATTTGCACATATGAGCAAAAAGTAGAGAACATGCCCAACAACTATAGTCATAAACAATGACCAATCAATACTTCTTACCACTGATAGATGAAGTTTTCACTGGCCTAAAGAAATCAATGTGTAGAAGTTATAATGGTCTGGAGGTGGAAACAACATTTTTTACTTTGAAAGAAGTTTTGGAAAACTTGCCTTCCTGACATGATTCACAAAGAGCGTTTGACGCGAACTTAAGGTTGGGTAAGCCTCTGACTAATCCAAGCTTATTTAGCTGAGAAATCCTCCTCATGCTAACGTGGCCCAAATGTCTATGCCATACCTGTTTCTCCTTATTAATAAACATTAAGTAAGGTTACCTTTTTATCCTTAAGATCAGAAAGTTTGATCTTATAAATATTGTTTTTCCTCTTTTCGTTAAAAAGGACAGTACCATATTTCTTACTAACAACCTTACAATACTTTTGATTATAGATGATGTCATAACCATTATCACTGAGTTGAATGATAGATAATAAGTTATGCATCAAACCACAAACTAAAATAACATTTGTAATAGAAGGGAGTTTACCATTACCAAGAGTTCCATAGCCAAAGATCTTTCCTTTCTGGTTTCCTCCGAAACCAACGAAGCCTCCAAGCTTAAGTTCCAAATCTTGGAACATATGCCTTATGCCTGTCACGTTTCGTGAGCATCCAATATTCAGGTACCTTGGTTGGTGTTTCAACTGAGCTGCTAAGGATGTCTATAACATAAATGATCTTATCCTAAGTACCAACTTTCTAGATACTTTCTTGTTAGTTTTATTAGAGTTTCTTACAACCTTGGGTTTCTGTGCAACAGGATAATCAAGTGGAAATTATGCATGCTACTTTAGTTTTAGAACAAAATTTAGTGTCTGTGAAGGTTTTTGTGCAAGCTCAAAACAATCAAACTTAGTGCCAGCAGATAGAAAATGCTCATAGAAAGGTTTTAGTTTTACATTCTGAATTTCATCAGGTTTTGAAGTTTCTATACAACCTAAATATTTCTTGCCATTTGTGCTAACTCCATAGATCATGGAAGCCATTTTGCTTCTATCTATGCTTTTAGCCAGATAGTGTCGGAATGATCTGTCATATCTGATGACGCAATTAGTACCAGAAGATTATGAGATTATTTCTTCCTCTAGTTTTGAAATTTTGCTTTTCAAAGCAGAGTTGTTACTTTTTGAAGAAAAAATATTTTCATATAGAGAAGAAATATCCTTTTCAAGCTTACTACGAGTTTCAAAAACAACTACTTGGACTTGTTTAAGGTCCTTGTATTTACTTTGAAGACTTTGGTACTTTTCCACCATTTCAGAGAGGCATAACTCTAAATCAGAACAAGATAGTTTAGAAAATACCTCTTCAGAATTGGAGTCTGATTTTGAATCTGATTCTAAAAACACTTTGTCTTTTGGTTCTTCAGAACCTTCGGGATTAGCTGTAGTTGCCATCAGTGCAACGTTGGCCTGTTCCTATTTAGAATCTTCTTCTTCTTCTTCTTCTTAATCGTCCTATATAGCCATGAGCCCTTTCTTGACCTTCTTGAGTTTAGGACTCTCGTTTTTGAAGTGATCCAGATCCTTACACTCATAACATATAACTTCTTTTCCAGAACCTTGCTTCTTCTATCCAAATGAAGAATCAGAACGACCAACGCTCCTCCTAACTCCTTCGAACTTCCCTTGGCCATTCTTCCTATGCCTCCAGAGTTTGTTGACCCTTCTGGAAATAAGTGACAGCTCATTATCATCTTTTGAGTCATCATCAGAATCTTCTGGTTCTTCCTCAGGTTGATAAGCCATTGTCTTTTCAGGACTGGACTTCAAGGCAACATATTTACCTTGCTTATGAGGTTCATCTTCCTCGAGCTCTATCTCTTGACTTTTAAAGAACTAACAAGTTGTTCAAGACTAATACTATTCAAATCTTTAGATAACTTCAAGGCACTTACCATAGTTCTCCATTTTTGGGGGAGACTTCTGATGATTTTCTTGACATGGTCAATAGTAGAATATCCTTTGTCCAGAACCTTGAGTCCTGCGACAAGCATCTAAAATCTTGAGAACATAGTTTCAACGGTTTCATCATCTTCCATTCTGAATGCCTCATATTTCTGGATTAATACCAAGGCCTTTGTCTCCTTTACTTGAGCATTCCCTTCGCGAGTCATCCTCAAAGAATAAAAAATGAACTTAGTAGTATCTCTGTTTGTTATCTTCTCATACTCAGTATAAGAGATAGAATTCCCTTCGTCCCGTTGTTGTCTACACGGGGGAGAAAGGGAACGTTTTTCTCGTCGTCTAGGGGATGGGCTGTGAGAAACTAGGCGCCCATGTCTCCACGGGGGAGAGCATGATTGTCGTTCCTTTTCCAATATCATAGTCCGTTCGTTCTGTTGGAACATCATTAAGTTCGTCTGGTTGATCACCCCGAACAAGGCCACCATGGTCAGGTCGGCGTTGGGCGACACATGAATGGGTTGGAAAACAGCTGGACTGAAGTTGGTTGGGAATTTCGATGCCATGTTCTCATTTGAGAAACTAAGTAAAAATTAAAGTTTTTTAAATTTGGTGGACTTTGACAAAAGTTAATGTGAAGTTCTGTCGAAGTGGTTTTCATAAGGAGACGTGCTTGGACAAAAAACTTAGAAATATTTTTCAAGTATGGAAGGTTACTTCGATGAAGGGATGATTTGGAGCTTTCCTTCGACAAAAGTTTGAATTTCAAAATACGGATAGATAATTGTCTTTTGTCCTTATCTGTTTTCTCATGAGAGACACGTGGAAAACTATGGTGAAACAAAGGCATGCATGGCGAAACGTGTCAACTTTTGGAGAAATGCTCGTTGGAGACAGTTATTTCAACGTATGATAAATAGGAGTCTTAGTATTAGGATTTCGTGTGTTCAATTGTTGTACTGTACTCAAAATTCACTCAAAGTGTCCAAGTTAACGTGAGCAAATAGTTACTGTAGAGAAATGTACGTTGAAACACCTTACATTATTCAATAAGAATTTACTTTCTTTTATCAATTACTCTTTATTGCATTTCTTTATTTTGAAGTTGTTTTCTTAACTGCATTTCTTTTATGAACTTTTGCAAAGTTTAACCTTTTCAACAAACAATCCAAACAAGCTTTTACACTAATGAATGTTGTCGAAGTGTTCATCAATTTTTCATAAATAGATTAATACAATAGCTATATCCTCAGGATTCACTGGTTGATCCTGCAAATAAATCAGTTTTTTGGAAGACCAACGGTTGTTTATCAAATTTCCACGATAAACAACTGTCGAACCGTTGGATAGTGTTGTCGGCCGCATCGTTGGAGGAGGGAGAGGTGGTGCGTCCGTCCCTGGGGTCACCGTCTTCGACGGGGACAGCCATGTCAGTATCATGGTCGTCGTTGTTGGTAAAGGTGGTGAAAGCAGTTTCATGGAGGTTATCGTCAACGCATGGGCTGACCAGGATCGATGGAAGTTGAGATATGCTTTGGTTCTTTGATTTCTAAGGAAGAAAGAACGGGAAAGTAAGAGATGCCCACAGACGGCGCAACTGATCTTTCCAGATCAGAAATAGATCAACAGCTAACAACACGTCGTGAGCTCGTTGTTCTATGGTGGTTGAGAAGAGAATGGGGTGTACCCGCAAGATACTCCGATGCCAAAGTGAGAAAAGGGAGAGAGTGAACAAGTATAGAAGCAAGTGAGTTCATAATACCTGACTCTCTTGTGAAAGAAGGTATTTATAATGTGCCCCAACACTGAGCCAACCGTTATTTGTATTGAGTTGGATCTTCAAGTCCAATACGGATAACTGTCAGGATCTACGTGGCATAGAGAAGAACAACACGTGGTCTTTGTTCTGTGTCAACTGCCCCGTGATCTTCGGAAGGTGGGTGACCTGTTCTTTCAGACGTGGGGAGTTGCCTAATGACGTGTCCCCGCGTGGGGAGCACATGGAGACTGTGGAAAAGACGCGTAAGCGGTCCCCGTGTGATTGGGAATTAGGCCTTATTAGATCTTCCCAAATAAAAAATTAGATTGAACCGTGCACAACGGTAGACCAATCTCTGTCCCAGTCCAAAACAAAAATATTTAAATGTGATTTTATTTGCATACAATAAAAGTTTTTGAAAAGAATGAAATAATAGGGTGTTTGGAGTTAAGGCATTGACGTGTGAGCAATTAGTCGATTAAAAGTTAAAGTTCTTGTTTGGAATGGTTAAAAGCGAAGAAAAAAAAGTTTTGGTAATAATTTGAATACTCTGATTAAATTCTGCGACTTGCTTTGATTTGGATGTTTTTTATGTAGTTTTATCACTCGGTTTTCCTTCTAATTGTTGGTTATAATCTTAGGCACACCTTTTACTAAAGATACCATCAATTAAATTATTTGACTTTTAAGAAATTCAAATATATGTATTTTATTTGTTAATAATAAATATTTATTTTATATTTTTTATATATTAATAATAAATATTTGTCATGTATTTGTTATCTTCATTAGTGATAAATATTTGACTCGTATTTGATATATGTATATTTATTTGTCACAAATATTTATCTTGTATTTTTTAAAAACATTATTTACAAAAATTTAAAAAAAGAATAAAAACAACTTTTCTTTTATATTATTAATATTAAATTATAATAAATAAAATAATTATCTTAATATTACATTACATTTTAAAAAAGGATTATTTTACATTAATTTATATAGTTGTTTTTTGATGCTTAATAGCTAAGATTTGATCCTCATCCATTTATCTTAATATTATATTACATTATATTATATCTTATTAATATTA
The DNA here is from genome assembly GCA_963859935.3 of Lathyrus sativus. Taxonomy (NCBI): domain Eukaryota; kingdom Viridiplantae; phylum Streptophyta; class Magnoliopsida; order Fabales; family Fabaceae; genus Lathyrus; species Lathyrus sativus. The sequence goes on along the minus strand of OZ012740.1, from coordinate 545,811,381 downwards.
CATTAAATATTAGATAATTGTTTTTTGATGCTTAATAGCTAAGGTTTGATCCTCATCCATTTATCTTAATGTTACAATACATTTAAAAAAACAATTATTTTATATTTATAAAGTGTGACATTTATATTCTTTTTCCTATTTTAAAATAATTATAAATTTATAATACCAAAAGTATCATATTTTTCTTCATTAATACATTTTTATTTATATACTTTTTCTATTTCAAAAATAATTATAAATATATAATATCAAAAGAATCCTATCTTTCTCCAACAATAAACTTTTTATTCACTGAATTTTACTCTATTTATTTTTTTATTAGTAAATATTTTATTAAACAAGACCACATGCATTAGATTAAAAAAAAGTCTACATTATTAGCCAAACATACAGTCATTTTAATTCCCGCCAAACACACAAATCATTCATTGAACAAAGTCATAGAAAACCGCTATAAATTAAACACTCCTATCATTCTCATTTTCACTCACATTCACTTAACCGTTCTCTCTTTTACCATTTCTGCATTCACAGCGCGTGAAACCCTAACCCGATAATCCATGGCTTCCAAACCCACAACCAGTTCATCCTCCGCCACATCAACCATCTTCAAGCCCAGAACCTTAGTTGAAATCAGCATCAACGAAGTTGGATTCCTTGGTTCATGGTTCACGGGAAAGATTGTCCGTTGTCTCGCAGATGACAAGTTTGTTGTCGAGTATGAAAAAATAATGGCTGATGAGGAGGGAAGAAAGGGCCTCCAAGAAACTGTTGAGCGTTTCCAGCTCCGTCCAATTCCTCCGGAGGAGATCATCTAGGACATCCAATATGGTGATGAAGTTGAGGCTTATCACAACGACGGATGGTGGGAGGGTATTTTCTCCGGATCACTAGAGGATGGTAGGAAGGTCGTGTGTTTCAGAAATTCGACACAAGTGTATCCCGACAAAGAAGTGAGGCGGCACCATGAGTGGGTCAATGGAATTTGGATCCCACCATTTCCACAACAAGTGTGTTTTTATTTTCATTGTTATTGCATGTCCTAAGATGTTAACTAAACGTTGTAAGGGTTGATATTGTTGTTAATATTGTAGGCTGAAAGTGAAATCAAGAAAAGGGTGAGGGTGAAGGCTTCTGAACTTGTGAGTGGAGACAACGTTGATTTCATGTTCAAGCCAGGGACATTGGTTGAGGTATGCAGTGACGAAGATGGTTTAAAAGGAGTTTGGTTTTCTGCAACCCTTGTTGAGGCTAAGGCGGGATGGAAGTTTGTTGTCGAGTACGAGAGCCTGCTCGATGATGATTATTCAAAGCTTTTGAGAGAGGAAATCAGTCTGTTTCAGATTAGGCCTCGTCCACCCAAAACTGATGATGTTGAACAGTTTAAGTTTTTTGATGAAGTAGATGCATACTACCGAGACGGTTGGTGGGTTGGGGTTGTTTCTAAAGTTCTCGAAGACTCCAAATATATTGTTTATTTCAGGAGCTCCAATGAAGAAATGAAGTTTCAACATTCCCAGTTGAGGCTGCATCAGGATTGGGTGGATCATAAATGGGTAATGGCTTCTAAGGTATGATTGGCATAAATACTCTTGTCATGAAATGTTTGTATTGCATCCCTTTTAAAGCGACTCAATCTTTTAGAGTGTGTTGGATTCTTGTCACTTGCTTTTATGATCTAGATTTCTAAAATCTACATTTTCAATGTTTTTTTTCTCATACAGTATTTATTATATTTTAATTTGACAAGCTTTTATTTTGAACTATTTCAGGGGTTGAAATTTTGAATCCGGGAAGTTGGAGAAAAATCCATGCACCATGGAATAATGAAAATAAATGTACTAGTCAGTTCTTGCTAGCCAAAACTTTCAACTTGTAGTTCTCATGGATCAAAAATTTGAAAAAAATATTATCTTAATATATATTAGCGTTCAGACGGACGTGAGTGTCCGTCTACTCGTTTTTATTAATGTACAGCCATGTCAAAATATAAAAAATATTTTTTGTATATTTATTTTTTATTTTAATTCAATTATTTATAAAATAAATAAAAAATATAATAGAACGAAAGAGATATCTAAACTACCGTATAAAGATTAATGAAAAAAGTTGAGATTTAAAACAAAAACTGAAAAAAGTATAATTAGAATAAAAATAGAGTACACTAAAACCAAGTTTTGACTTTTAATTAAATTATTTATAAAATAATAAAAAAATAGTAGAATGAAAGAGATATGTAAACCACCATATAGAGGTTAATGAAAAAAAATTTGAAATTTAAAACAAAAATTGAAAAGGGTATAATTGAAACAAAAATAAGTTACACCAAAAATAATTTTTCCCTTTATATATATATGTATAGAAGATTAATGAAAAAGAAGTTGAAATTTAAAACAAAAACTGAAAAAGGTATAATTGGAACAAAATAGACTACACCAAAACCAAGTTTTGCCTTTTAATTAAATTATTTATAAAATAATAAAAAAATAGTAGAATGAAAGAGATATGTAAACCACCATATAGAGGTTTGATCTGACCTGATCAGAAGGGGATCACGGGCCGGCCACACTCTATTGGACTGCTACGTGCTCACCGGTGCTGAGGAGAAAAAAGGGGGGTATACCTGCAAAACACTCCGATGCCAAAGTAAGAAATTGGGCAGAGCGAGAGAAAAGTATAGAAATTGGGCAAGAAGTGGATTACCTGACCCTCTTGAGGAAGAGGGTATTTATAGAGAGACCCCAGCGCTGGGCCAACGGTCATTTGAGATGGGCTGGATGACCAGGCCCAATCCTAATGACTGCTAGGGCTTACGTGGCGTAGTGAAGACCAGGACGTGGTCTTCGCCCTATTCCAACTGCTCCTTGATCTCCGGAAAGTGGGTTTGACCTGCTCTTTCGGAGGGGGGCAGTTGGTTGATGACGTGTCCCCGCGGAGGGGAGCACGTGGAGAACGTGCGCCGGACACGTTGTCCTCCCCGCAGGGGAAGCCCGGGAGGTTCCCCGTCGGGCACGTTGTCCTCCCCGCGCGGGGGGGGGGGGGGGGGGGGGAGCCTTGGAGGTTCCCCGGAGGGCGTTGTTCTCCCCGCGGAGGGGAGCTTGGGAGGTTCCCCGGAGGGCGTTGTTCTCCCCGCGGAAGGGAGCTCGGGAGGTTCCCCGGATGGCGTTGTTCTCCCTGCGGAGGGGAGGAACCAAGGCCTCGTTTCGATGCGCTGGGGTGTGTGTTGTTCGGCTGATAAGAGGAGACGGCGAGAGGCTGTTGGATGCGTCGCCAGTGTCCGGTGGTGCATTTCGCCCGTCCTGCGGGGCGCGCGTGCCCGGCATGGCTAATTCGCTTATTGGGCCGTGCGAGGTATTGGGCTGGACCGAGGTCGGGCCCAGGCCAGAACAAGGTTAATGAAAAAAAAGTTAAAATTTAAAACAAAAATTGAAAAGGGTATAATTGGAACAAAAATAAGCTACACCAAAAACAAGTTTGCCTTTATATATAGGTATAGATAAAGGGAATTGCTCATTTTGGTCTATCCGTTTTTTATGTTTCCCAACTTACCTTTATTTGCCGTTAATTACACACTACATGCTAATATGTAACCTCCAGTGTTAAATAACTTCCTCCAACACATTAAATATACCAATAACTTCCTCCGACATCACTATATATGATAACTAGATACAAGTTTACAAAGGAGCAAAGAGAGGAAGAAATAATAATAGATGAGAGACATTGGAAAGTAGACTCTGCAAAAACCAACAATGTTAATTATGCATGTCTTATAATTTGGCTTTAGTGTCTAGTTCTAATTTAAGTTGCTTTGTCGTGAGAGCGAGAAGCCGCTTAACAGCGTTTTGTCACGAAAGTGAGAAATGCATTAAGGTGTGTCCAATAGAGCGAGAGTTTGAGGTAATCACCGGATAGTAGACACTGAGCACTGGACTTAAACACACCGAGAGCGCTTTAGGCTTCAGTTAGGCTTTGTTAGTTTTCGAATTACGTCTACTAACTACTGAGCGAGCGAGAGCAAAATCTTGGGGTTATTAGGTGTGACTTGGTCAATAGCGCGAGAGTGTGAGATTGAGTTTTTAAGCCGGGAATTCCTACAGAACTATACTTGAGACCCTTGTTAGCACCCGGAATCTATAGAGTCCCTTAGGAGCGCAAAAATCATTCTTCGGTATCGTTTCGTTATTTGTTTTAAACCCGTCAGTATTAGTTATTTTTCTGTCCTTTTTTATTCCGTGACATTAAGCCTTAGCTTTACAACGCAATATAAATCACTTTAGGTTGATTATTAATCCCTGTGAGTTCGACAATCTTTTAAAGTGTACATAATCTCATACATAAAATCGCGATCAGTATCATGTTTCAAAATGTACATAATCTTTTTTTTCTTTTAAAATAATAATAACTATTATCATTATTTTATAAAAAGAAAACTCATATATAATTTTTTATTTTTTACAAACCCTAAGTTTATAACTCTTGACAAAACAACTCTTTTGTCGTCATAAACTCTAATGCAACTCATTCATATAATCAAAATTGTAACAATCGATTATTCAATTTGATTGATCAAAATGACATTGCTTCTCCATACAAACGAAAATTTTCGAAGTAGAATGAACATTGACCATTCATATGTAACACATTCATCACACTGATCGAATCAATGGAAAAAATATCAAATATACTTTTGTTGCATCAAAAATTTTCATATCTTATATGAATCGATCAATCACATTTTTACCAATTATGAATGATAGAAATATCGCTGCTTCACCATACAAACGTCGAATTCCGAAACATAATCTACAACAATAAATCCAAATTATACAAACATGATGACAATATTAAATTTCTTATTATTATTATTATTTAATTCATTATACATTTTACTTGAATTAATACACAAATCACAAAAAATAAACAACTATTTGATACATGGTTTCACAAATGGCTCTGATACCACTGAATGGAAATCGCGATACAAGACGCACTGGAAAACAAAAATTTCCCTTTAGGTGATCCTTAAGAAGGATGCATGATTAGTGATAGAATGATTACCTCTTGAAAAAATTAACACATTTGATGCTAAATCGGAGGAATGATCATGAGCGTTGAATGAAGATAATACCTTTACTCAGCCCACATGAACAAAGCGCCTTCAATTATAGTGCTAACTACTACAAATTAAATCTCATACATACATACATACATACATACATACATACATACATACATACATACATACATACATACAAACATACATACATACATACATACATACATACATACATATATATATATATATATATATATATATATATATATATATATATATATATATATATATATATATATATATATATATATATATATATATATATATAACATATCCTATGAGAATGCCATTTTTATGTGATAACTTGAGAATAAATGTGAACCGTTAGATTTTAAAATAAATGGTGGAGATTATGTGTGATTTTTTCAACCTGTACTAACATTTTACTTTATTAAAAGGCATACAACAACAGTTTCAACTGTTGTTGTATGTAGCGTGTTGTTCACAGTTTTGTTTTTTCAAGTTGTACTAACATTGCGCGTTATAAACCTTTGTCGTACATAAACAAATCTTTGCCGTTCATTTAGTGATTATCAATGCTCAAAACACTACCATTAGTGATCCACGTGAAACCTAAAACTTAGACGAATTTCCAACTTATACGAACTTTATCTTCTACTTCCAAACATCATGTTTCATTTACCACTTTCTATTCCTCCACTAAACCAAACTCTAAAATATTATGTCTTCATTAAACAAAACTCGAAAACATTATTTCTTTTATTAACAAATTTCAAAACTGCAAAATCTCTTCTCCAACTTGAACGAGACAAAAAAGTATAGATTCAAGTTAGCAGTGTTAGTTGTCGTTATTCTTTTTTTTTTTTGTTATTTTTAATATTTTTGTTGTTCTTGTTGTTATTATGGCTCTTATTTTTAATGTTGTTGTTATTGTTGTTGTTGTTGTTGTTCATCTTCTTCTTGATGTTGTTATTGTTATTATTCTTCTTGTTTTTGTTGTTCTTGTTGTTGTTATTGTTGTTCTTTCTGTCGTTATTCTACTGCTGCATTTTATTTTATTTTATTAAAAGACATACAACAACAGTTGTTTAATACAACTGTGGTTGTATGTAGCGCGCTATTCAGTTTACTACCACGAACAATAGATCGTGATTGTAAATAACCCACTTACAACCACACCCTACCTAATAATGGTTGTTTAACCATTATTATAGATTTTTCACAACCGTTGTTATACGAGTTTTTTTTTGTTGTTGTAGTGTTTACATATCCTTTAACTTTACAAGTATTCATATTTATTGTTGCATATTTGCAAGACTGCATTGGTTGTATACTATATAGGTTAGGTCGGGCTTATAACAATTTAGTTTATAAATTTAGATGTGTGGTGTATCAATCTTAGGGAATCATCATGAAGTCAATTATGCATTTTTAAGAACATCTAAGTAATGTGTTTTTAAATCATTTCGTTTAAAGCGAATTTGATTGACTTGTAAGTGACTTGCACTAGAAGCAATAAACCTCATGTACCATTTCATATGGCTTGATTCATTGAGCTGCTTTCAAACTCTCTCGTTTTTTATTTTGCTTATGCCCTTCGTTAAATCTTCGATTTCGTTTTATTAGACCTAAAAAGTTTTCCAAATTGTCTAAAAGAAATTTGAGTCTATTCAATCCTCTCTAAACATTGTTGTTTCTATATTCTCACCCAACATAATTTAAAAACACCAGGGTTTATGTTCTAGGAAGTGAGGGATCTTACTCCACAATCATCTTCTACTAGGTTAGAAAAAGAAAACTCATAGACACCTTATCTTAGAAAAGTAATTCCCCATTTTCCAAGGGAGCTCCGAAGAGAGTAGAGCTTCGAACATAGAAAAAGTAATAATAAACGGAGAGAAACCTTTGAGTCAAATAATTCTACCATGAAGGTTGTGCTTTGCATGAATCAATATATACATCATTAATTTTCATTCTCTATAATTGCTATGGACATAAGAGATTGGAAGTTGACTTATGAGGATGCTACAAACATTGTTAACTGCATATGAGAATCATTTCGAAGGTTTAAAGGTGGGAAATGTGTACGTTTACAGAAAAAGAGAGAATTTGCTGAGCTTCAAAAAAAAAGTCGAAGAATTCCTTAGATGCTATTAAAGGAAGGCTCAAAGTAGATAAGAAGGTAAGTCAACAATGTATTAAGCGCCTAGAAAATCGTCAACCACCATTGATTTAATTAGTAACCACCATAAAAAAAATGAAAAAAGGTTTGTATTATTTTTTGAATCTATCAATGACAAAATTTTCTCCTCTCTATTTATATTTTAATAATGAATATTTGTCTTATTTTCTTTACATACGGACAACATATATATGTCTCACCTTTTTCAATTAAAAATATTTTTTTATTAAATCACACTCAATTTAATTTTTTTATTATAATTTATAAAAATATTTTATTATACAAGATCACATGGGTTAGATTAAAAAAAAGACTACATTTATTGGCCAAACCGTATACTTCTTTTTTTATTATACAATATAAAGTATTATTATTATTTTTCTAAATTTATCTTAATTCATATTTTTTATTGAAAAATCACAATTACTTTCTTTTTGACTAAATAAATAATATAATATAAAATAGGATCACTATTTTACTAAATTTATCTTAATTCAAAATTTTTTTACCAAAAAAGATTCAAGGTATATGATTTTATATAGATATTTTATTATATTTGATTGTGTAAATATTTTATAAAAAAGTTTTTACTAAACACGACAAGTTAGGTTAGGTAAAAACAGATTTCGTACATAGCAACAGTTGACTTGAAAGTGAAATTAGGCGAAGATATATGACCCTTTTTAATTGCCGCCAAACACGGTAGAAAACAGCTATAAAAGACACTCCTCATTCTCATTCACATTCACATTCACTTCACCTTTTTCTCTTTTAAGTTTTACCATTTCTGCAATCACCGCGTGTGAAAGTTGAAACCCTAGCCCTATAATCCATGGCATCCAAACCCACAACCAGTTCTTCTTCCGCCGCAATCACAATCTTCAGACCGGGAACATTAGTTGAAATCAGCAACGATGTAGAAGGATACTACGGTTCATGGTTTACCGGAAAGATTGTCTGTTGTCTCCACCACCACAAGTTTGTTGTGGAGTATGATAAAATAATGGTGGATGAGGAGGGAACAATGGGAGTCCAAGAAACTGTGAACCTTTCCCAGCTCCGTCCAATTCCTCCGAAGGAGATCATCCAGGATCTCCAAGTTGGGGACGAAGTTGATGCTTATGATAGAGACGGATGGTGGGAGGGTCGCATCTCTGGCAACTTTGAAAACGGTATGTGGGCAGTTTATTTTAAAGACTGGTCGGAGCAGCTAGCGTACCCGGAAGATGAACTGAGGCGGCACCATAATTGGGTCAATGGAAGTTGGATCCCACCATTTCCACAACAGGTGTGTTTTTATTTTCATTGTTTTTTCGTGTTTAGCTTTCATTGTTATTTTATGTCTTACGACTAATATTGTTTGTTAATTATCAATATTAAAGGATGGTTTCCAGGGGGCTTGGTTTTGTGCAACCCTTATTGAGCCAAAGGCAGGATTGAAGTTTGTCGTCGAGTATGAAAGTTTTGTTGATGATGATGATAATTATAAGCTTTTGAGAGAGGAAATCAATATGCATCAGATTAGGCCTCGTCCACCGAAAACTGATGATGGATATCAGTTTCAGTTTCTTGATGAAGTTGATGCTTACTACAATGATGGTTGGTGGGTTGGGGTTGTTTCTAATGTTCTTGGAGACTCGAAATATATTGTGTATTTCAGGAACTCTAATGAAAAAATGGAGTTTCAACGTTCGGAGTTGAGGGTACATCAGGAATGGGAGGGTACCAAATGGGCAATGGCTTCTAAGGTATGACTCCTTTCTTACAGTATTTAACCAAACTTACTCTATGCTGGCTTTGAATTGCGCTTCAGTGTTTTACCACCTCTTCAGCATGCGATAACATATTTGATTTGACAATTCTAACCTCAAGCTTTTATTTTATAAATTATTTCAGAGGCGTTGAAGTTTTGAATGCTGGAAGTTGGAGAAAAATCCAGGCGCCATGGAAACGAAAATAATAAAAGTTGGACTCAGTTCTTCTTGTTAGCCAAAACATTAAACTTGTAGTCTCATGATTACAAATTTGGACTTGTTGTTCTGAAGTAATTGTACATATAAATTTATTGAAATTTAATGTCCAATCATATTTATATATAGATAACTTGTAGTCTCATTAATGCCTTTAATACTATATTTATATAGAGAAAATGTTAAAATATCATAGTTTAATATGGTGCAGAATCAACAATCATAATTGTTGTTTATGCTTAAAAATAAGTGTACGTCGATTTAATATTCGTCAAGCATGGCTTTTGACTGATCCAAGTTCAACACCACACCTTCAACACTGTATAAGCCTCACATCAACATCACTTTTACTGTTAATAACCCTAAGGTTTTGTTTAGAGATTTATATTTGAACAAATTTTTTAAACTTTTCAAAACCTCTTCCAATACAAATTCTAAGTTTACTTAAATGAAGGAGTTTGGTGTTACAAAAAAAAATCAAACCCTACGCCATTCTACCAACCAAAATCTTTCTATTATTTAATAATAATAATAATAATAATAATAATAATAATAATAATAATAATAATAATAATAATAATAATAATAATAATAATAATAAACAACTTCTTTGTGGGATAAAAAGTATCACATGAAATCACATATTATATAACTTGACATCACAAATAGGAAGTAAAATATTTTTCCGGCTCTTCAAGGCCCTTATAGATCATTCTCCTTCTAAGAATACGCTGAATAGTATTTCATTATTTTATTTTAAAGAAATCAAAATAAAACAAATCAATTCTATTTTATTAAATTCAACTTCAATATCACAATATCAGATCCTTAAAACATGATTTAAACACAAATGTCGTCTCAAGAAAAATCTCAAAATATAAGGTCATGACAAAACTAAAAGAATGACCCTCCACACTTCATTTTCAAAGAAAATCTATAACTTTGGAACTACCTCTCAATCTCATTTGAATGATAACGTGCATATAAATTTGTACAAGAATAAAATAGAAAAAGAAGGGGTAAGACATGTCTTACATCATGTAAATGATATAATAACAATAATGGGCAACAAATACCATGTGGAGATATAATCCAAATATCAAACAAAATTATACAATGCAACACATCTTCACACGTACTTCGTGCAAATATGGTGTTAGAGATATATATCTTATTGTGAATTGCATGTCTTTAAACAAAATATAAAAGATTTATTTGTGATCAAAGAAATACACAAGAGTTAGGGTTAACAAAGATAATAAGGTAAAACAACAAGGAACAACAAGGATGTGTTATAAACTGCTATTCTTTCATTTCTCTTAGAAACAATATTACAAGTATATACAAGAATAACAAATAACCTCTCTCTTTAAATTAGAATTTTATCTTCATATTTTTCCTTATACCAAGATGAGAGACTAGCATCCTATTTATAAGAAAAAATAACACACTAACCTAATGGGCTTTTTAACAATTACCCATTACAAGCTAAGCATGCGAATAGACTTCGACCTCATGCTTAATTCCTATCGAATCAGAAGCTACCCTTCAACCATTCTAGAGTTCGATCCAATATCTCACAAATCTCCACCTTGTATCTAACTCTATAACATCAAGAAACTAGCTTTCTTCATGCAGCTTTATCAACTACATACAGTGGTGGAAAAACTTGCAACTAAGCAACATCTTGGTGATCATATCAACAACATGTGAACAGACTTCGATTGCTGTTTTACTATCTTCACCCAAGGCTCCACCATAAATTAGGACTCTATTAAGAGACCCATTTATGTATTTTAGAATCCACTTCAATGCTTATCAGTGAGCCTTTCCAGAATTCACCATGTACCTGCTTATAAGACTTACTGCATATGCTATGTCGGGTCTAGTGCATACCATAACATACATCAAAGAACCCATTATATTAGCATATAGAATGTTATTCATATAAGTTCTTTTAACATCAGTGTTGAGACACTGATCTATACTCAGCTTGTATTGAGGGTTTGTCATAGAGAGGTTTTAGTTTTACATTCTGACTTTCATCAGGTTTTGAAGTTTCTATACAACCTAAATATTTCTTGCCATTTGTGCTAACTCCATAGATCATGGAAGCCATTTTGCTTCTATCTATGCTTTTAGCCAGAAAGTGCTGGAATGATCTGTCATATCTGATGACGCAATTAGTACCAGAAGATTATGAGATTATTTCTTCCTCTAGTTTTGAAATTTTGCTTTTCAAAGCAGAGTTGTTACTTTTTGAAGAAAAAATATTTTCATATAAAGAAGAAATATCCTTTTCAAGCTTACTACGAGTTTCAAAAACAACTACTTGGACTTGTTTAAGGTCCTTGTATTTACTTTGAAGACTTTGGTACTTTTCCACCATTTCAGAGAGGCATAACTCTAAATCAGAACGAGATAGTTTAGAAAATACCTCTTCAGAATTGGAGTCTGATTTTGAATCTGATTCTGAAAACACTTTGTCTTTTGGTTCTTCAGAACCTTTAGGATTAGTTATAGTTGCCATCAGTGCAACGTTGGCCTGTTCCTATTTAGAATCTTCTTCTTCTTCTTCTTCTTCTTCTTCTCCTTCTTCTTCTTCTTCTTCTTCTTCTTCTTCTTCTTCTTCTTCTTTTTCTTCTTCTTCTTCTTCTGAGTCGTCCTATATAGCCATGAGCCCCTTCTTGACCTTCTTGAGTTTAGGAATCTCGTTCTTGAAGTGACCCAGATCCTTACACTCATAACATATAACCTCTTTTCCAGAACCTTGCTTCTTCTATCCAAGCGAAGAATCAGAACGACCAACGCTCCTCCTAACTCCTTTGAACTTCCCTTGGCCATTCTTCCTATGCCTCAAGAGTTTGTTGACCCTTCTGGAAATAAGTGACAGCTCATTATCATCTTTTGAGTCATCATCAGAATCTTCTGGTTCTTCCTCAGGTTGATAAGCCATTGCCTTTTCAGGACTGGACTTCAAGGCAACATATTTACCTTGCTTATGAGGTTCATCTTCCTCGAGCTCTATCTCTTGACTTTTAAAGAACTAACAAGTTGTTCAATACTAATACTATTCAAATCTTTAGATAACTTCAAGGCACTTACCATAGTTCTCCATTTTTTGGGGAGACTTCTGATGATATTCTTGACATGGTCAGTAGTAGAATATCCTTTGTCCAGAACCTTGAGTCCTGCGACAAGCATCTAAAATCTTGAGAACATAGTTTCAACGGTTTCATCATCTTCCATTCTGAATGCCTCATATTTCTGGATTAATACCAAGGCCTTTGTCTCCTTTACTTGAGCATTCCCTTCGCGAGTCATCCTCAAAGAATAAAAAATGAACTTAGTAGTATCTCTGTTTGTTATCTTCTCATACTCAATATAAGAGATAGAATTCCCTTCGTCCCGTTGTTGTCTACACGGGGGAGAAAGGGAACACTTTTCTCGTCGTCTAGGGGATGGGCTGTGAGAAACTAGGCGCCCATGTCTCCACGGGGGAGAGCATGATTGTCGTTCCTTTTCCAGCATCATGGTCCGTTCGTTCTGTTGGAACATCATTAAGTTCGTCTGGTTGATCACCCCGAACAAGGCCACCATGGTCGGGTTGACGTTGGGCGACACATGAATGGGTTGGAAAACAGCTGGACTGAAGTTGGTTGGGAATTTCGATGCCATGTTCTCATTTGAGAAACTAAGTGAAAATTAAAGTTTTTTAAATTTGGTGGACTTTGACAAAAGTTAATGTGAAGTTCTGTCGAAGTGGTTTTCATAAGGAGACGTGCTTGGACAAAAAACTTAGAAATATTTTTCAAGTATGGAAGGTTACTTCGACGAAGGGATGATTTGGAGCTTTCCTTCGACAAAAGTTTGAATTTCAAAATACGGATAGATAATTGTCTTTTGTCCTTATCCGTTTTCTCATGAGAGACACGTGGAAAACTATGGTGAAACAAAGGCATGCATGGCGAAACGTGTCAACTTTTGGAGAAATGCTCGTTGGAGACAGTTATTTCAACGTATTATAAATAAGAGTCTTAGTATTAGGATTTCGTGTGTTCAATTGTTGTACTGTACTCAAAATTCACTCAAAGTATCCAAGTTAACGTGAGCAAATAGTTACTGTAGAGAAATATACATTGAAACACCTTACATTATTCAATAAGAATTTACTTTCTTTTATCAATTACTCTTTATTGCATTTCTTTATTTTGAAGTTGTTTTCTTAACTGCATTTCTTTTATGAACTTTTGCAAAGTTTAACCTTTTCAACAAACAATCCAAACAAGCTTTTACACTAATGAATGTTGTCGAAGTGTTCATCAATTTTTCATAAATAGATTAATACAATAGCTATGTCCTCAGGATTCACTGGTTGATCCTGCAAATAAACCAAAATTTTGGAAGACCAGCGGTTGTTTATCAAATTTCCACGATTAACAACTGTCCAACCGTTGGATGGTGTTGTCGGCCGCATCGTTGGAGGAGGGAGAGGTGGTGCGCCCGTCCCTGGGGTTACCCTCTTCGACGGGGACAGCCATGTCGGTATCATGGTCGTCGCTGTTGGTAAAGGTGGTGAAAGCAGTTTCATGGAGGTTATCGTCAACGCATGGGCTGACCAGGATCGATGGAAGTTGAGATATGCTTTGGTTCTTTGATTTCTAAGGAAGAAAGAACGGGAAAGTGAGAGATGCCCATAGACGGCGCAACTGATCTTGCCAGATCAGAAAGAGATCAACAACTAACAACACGTCGTGAGCTCGTTGTTCTATGGTGGTTGAGAAGAGGATGAGGTGTACCCGCAAGATACTCCGATGCCAAAGTGAGAAAAGGGAGAGAGTGAACAAGTATAGAAGCAAGTGAGTTCATAATACCTGACTCTCTTGTGAAAGAGGGTATTTATAATGTGCCCCAACACTGGGCCAACCGTTATTTGTATTGAGTTGGATCTTCAAGCCCAATACGGATAACTGTCAGGATCTACGTGGCATAGAGAAGAACAACACGTGGTCTTTGTTCTGTGTCAATTGTCCCGTGATCTTCGGAAGGTGGGTGACCTGTTCTATCAGACGCAGGGAGTTGCCTAATGGCGTGTCTCCGCGTGGGGAGCACATGGAGACTGTGGAAAAGACGCGTAAGCGGTTCCCGTGTGATTGTGAATTGGGCCTTATTATTAGATCTTCCCGGATAAAAAATTAGATTGAACCGTGCACAACAGTAGACCAATCTCTGTCCCAGTCCAAAACAAAATTATTTAAATGTGATTTGATTTGCATACAATAAAAGTTTTTGAAAAGAATGAAATAATAGGGTGTTTGGAGTTAAGGCATTGACGTGTGAGCAATTAGTCGATTAAAAGTTAAAGTTCTTATTTGGAATGGTTAAAAGCGAATTTAATCAGAGTATTCAATCTACAAGTTCTTGTTTAGACGCTACACTAAAGGAATCTGCATCCTTTTACCAAAAAGACACTGCATTTACGCATAGCTGAAGCCAAGTGCCAACCATGCACTCACACCACACATATGTCACGCCAAGTGCTCAGCATGCACCCACACAACACATATGTCACGCCAAGTGCTCAGCATGCACCCACACAACACATATCTCATCACAAGTGTCAAGCATGCACTTAAACCATATCCACTCTTGGAATATAAATATGGGGTATTTACCCATCAAATTCTACTCACACTTAAAGTATCCTACTCTCTTACTCTCCTACTCTCAAACTCGCAACCTCCCAAAGTCTGAAACTCTTAAACTTTCAAACTCCCAACTCTCGACAATGTCTGTACTAAACATGGGTGATTCTCATAGAGGGACTGCTGAAAACATCGCCGAGTTTGCAAGTCCTTTTGTTCATGTCTATGTCTTACCATTTTGTCCAAAAAAACTATAGTAATTTTGTCTAAAAAAACTATAGTAATTTTACTTCATTATTTTGCAGGATGTATCAAGGTTTCGGTGTCGTGTGCATGACTACATACCACACGACCCCCTCATTACAAACTATCTTATACATTGTGGGTTTGGGCGTGTGATCGAAATCAAATCTTATTCCCTTGACACAAAATTTATTCTAGCGTTGTTAAAACGCTGGAGACCGGAGACACATACATTTCACCTTCCTTGTGGTGAGTGTACTGTGACTCTCCAGGACGTTTATATGTTGCTCGGCCTACACATTGATGGTAAGACCGTCAACGGAAAAGTTGGTGTCCCTGACTGACTTTGTGAAGATTTATTGGGCGCCCCTCTTTGTGAGGACGGACCTCAGGCAGCAAGCAAGGGCCGCCCGAGGGGTCAGGGTATTAACTTAAAATACCTGAGAGAACAATACAACGGTATTGTTTTAACGGATGAGAGCACCGAGTATGAGAAAATACTCAAAACTCGGTGCTATATTATGATTTTATTTGGGCACTTTTTATTTCCAGACGGCACTGGAAATACAATTCATACTATGTATTTACCATTATTGCGTAATATCAACAAAGTGTGTCAATATAGCTGGGGATCAGCAGTCCTCGCCCATCTATATAGCGCACTTTGTAAGACGTCCAAAAAAAATTCTTGTACTTTTTTTGGTTGTGCCTATCTTTTGCAAGCTTGGGGTTGGTCGAGGATGCCAATGCTTGCTCCAATAAACAAAAATTCTTTTACGTTCCCCTAGGCAAAAAAGTAAGTATCTTTTCAACATTATTTAGCAGCTACGTATTCTATTTCAGTTAATAATTTCTTACTTCTGTTTATTTTTTTAGGTGGTCTGTACCCGGGATGAATTATGAGAAATGTCCAAGGCACTCTATAATTCAATACCGCAACCTAATCGACCACCTTGGGCCAAACGATGTAAGCTATTTACCCTAATTTTTTTAATGTATATGCATACACTTCACACATCCTGTTTAACTTAATTTTACAACTACATTGTAGTTTGTCTGGATGCCGTACGAGGGTCTCGACCACCAGCCCAACCCCGACGATGCCGCTGTGTGGACAGCAAAGACACCTATAATTAGGTTCACTACGGTGGAGATGCACCAAAGTGATCGGGTGAAACTCCAATTTGGGATGCATCAAGATATTCCAGATGCTCCCGTAGACTTGGGGAAGTGGCATCAAAAACGGGTAGACGCACAGTGGATGGTTGGTGAGTGGAAGGAGTTTGCAAAGGAGATGCGTGTACTTTGGAAAAGAAGAAGGCAATACGTCTTAACCGACAGTATTGTGCACGGGGCTAGGCCAAGTCTTCAATATATGACTTGGTTTAGTTCTGTCACGACAACCCAGCCTTTCCTGTCCCAGCCAACCTATTTGGCCGATCCAAGGGAACGCGGTTCTTCATCATACCCACAAATACCAACAGACACCCCTCATCAACAACAACCACCATACGAAGACCATCAACAACAACCACCATACGAAGACACCCCCCAATCCATGCCAACATATACCCCCTATCAACAACAACCACCTTACATGCCACCAATCCAATCCCAGCCTCAACCATCTAACCAGTACAACCCTGATATGTCTTTTGATCCTACCCCTGCCACCTATATTCCGGACAACTCATTCGACCCTACCCCCTCCAACCACACCTCCAACCACCCACTATTTAACTACCACACCCCCACAACAACCAACACACCTAGACCAACCCAACTCCATGTACACTTTCGGACAACCATACCGTCCATACTCCACCCACCCTCCCCGACAATCGTACGAAAACATGGGGATTGGCCTTGACTACGGAAGTGCATGTCAAATGGGACCTCCAGGCTATTGGGGTCAAATGATGCAAGATCTAGCTGATACACCGGGGCCGTCCCAACAGAACCCTCCACCACAACTGAACACACAACATCCTGACACACCACAACAACCTCTTCGAAGACCTCGTCGCAACACGCGTCCCCCCCAATGTGGCACCGGTGGTCACTTGGATAGAGCCGATCATTAGGGTTTTTTTTTGTAATTTTTATTATATTTATAGTTTTGTTCGTGTATTTTTAATTACATTATAAATTAATATAATTTCATTTTATTATCACTTTAAGCTTACAAATATATTTCAATTATATTAATATTAATTATATTATAAATTAATATATTTTATGGTTAATAATAATAATAATTAAAATAAAAAACAATTACATTTTAAAACTTTAAATATGATAATTAAAACTATAAAACTTTAATATGATTTTCTCTAAAAATATGATAATTTTAAAACTTTAAAACTTTAAAATATATTATATGATAATTAAAAGAAAACTGAAAAACGAAACAAACCCTAAAAACTAAACCTAATTCGCCAATTGATTGGGCGAATGCCCACAAAAACAACCCAGTCGCCAATCCATTTGGCGAATTGGTTCAAACCCAATTTGGCCTGTTTTGCCAATTCGTCTGGTGAATGCATGTTGATGCAATTTCAAACCTTGTCATTTTGCTAATATTTTTGAAACTATGATTTATTTGATAAATAAAAATTATTACATTGTTAGTTTAAAAAAAAATTCAAATTCTGCGGCTTGCTTTGATTTGGATGTTTTTTATGGAGTTTTATCACTTGGTTTTCCTACTAATTGTTGGTTATAATCTTAGGCACACCTTTTACTAAAGATTCCATCAATTAAATTATTTGACTTTTAAGAAATTCAAATATATGTATTTTATTTGTTAATAATAAATATTTAACAACGTGTTTTTTTTATAAATTTGATTTTACTATAAACTATTTATATTGATTTTAATATAAACTATTTATATGATAAAACATTTTATTTTTATTTAGATACATATTAAATTTTGTTTATAATATGTAATATTCACGCATTAAATTTTGTTTGAATTGAGAAAATTGCATTGTGACGTGACTTTATTTAACATTTTTTCAAACAAATAAATAACGTGAGTAGAAGAATTTGGTGGTTGGGATTACCGTATTATGTAAAAAGAAATTAGGTTACACTAAAATTAAGTTTTGTATTTATATATTGCTATAGATTACTCAAAACTATAAGAAGATTTAGATAGAATAAGAATAAAAAAATTTCTCACAATTTATTAAGCAAATAAACATAAACACTAACACGAATATTAAGTTACATTATTGCTTAATAGGAAGGTCAACCATGAAATCAAAATCAGAAATATCTCTCGTATCATTGCAAAACAAATGAAGTAAATTTTAGTAGTCAACGGTATAGAATGAATGAATGAATGAATGAATGAGGGAGGATACGTTCCTTTACAAATGGAATACGTCCAAGAAAAAAATCACCATGCAAAGAGAGTTATATGTGTTAAAGTTTTCATAAGTTAATGGAAGTTAACGATGGTTAAAGAACAAAAAGAACCAACGACTCATATTCAGGTTATCTATAATTATAAAAGTTAGATTTAATTTAACTAAAATCATCATAAAATTAATATAATGCATATATAGTGTAATTTTGTCCATAAACCATACAATAGAAAAAAAACATATTGTAGTATTTAGTCATTATCATTGCATAATCACCAACTAATACTTGAAAATAAACATTTTTGAAAATACAAATACAAATTAGATAACTTAGATGGTGATCGTTGTATAATCACCGACTATTACTTAGAATACAAATTACACAACTTAGACGATAAAAAGATAATATAATAATAAATAAAAGAAAGTATCTTCTTCAACCTCCGAAACCGTATAAAGTTCTTCCTTGTCTCTTAAGAGAATACACAACATCCATGGCAGTCACAACCTTCCTTCTTGCATGATCAATATATGAAGCAACATCATGAATGATTTTTGTTAAGAAAACCTTGAGAAATAACCTAGTTTTTTCATAGATCAAACCACTTATCCTCTTGACACCTCCTCTCCTTGCAATCTACGAATCGTTGGCTTTGTAATTTCCCAAATGTTGTCGCGCAGAATCCTCATGTGCCTCTTTGCTCCTCCCTTTCCGGGCCCCTTAATACCCTTTCACGACTTGTCATTTTTGTAAGAAATTTTGAGAAACTGTTTATTCTTTTGAATTTTGAATGTGAAAAAGTAGAAGATGGGAGGGGTATTTAAATATCATTCTGAGTGGGAAATGAAGAAACTACTTATCCTCTATCATTGGATTTAAAGTAATAGACGGTTTACATTTGACTGAGCTTTTTCAAAATTTTTAAAAATTGTTTTTAAAATAAAATAAAATAAAATATTGGTTAATCATATTTTCAAAAACTTTAATTTAAGAACTACAACTAATTTTTTTAGACAATTATAATTCACTTATCCGTACAATTCATTAAATTGTATGAGAAAAATTATTGATGATAATAATCAGTAATTATTTAACTTTTTAAAAGATAATATGTAATTGTGATTATTTTAAGTATGTAATTTATCAAAACTTAGAATATACGGACTTTATAATCATTATCATCTTTATCTTTAACTTCCTAAACAATTATCTCTCTTTCACTTGCATGTTATTTTTCTCTCTCTCATGAATTGTTAATTTCATCTAAATTCTATTTCACATGCAATTTTGTCTTTCTTTCCATTATTATTGAATCTTTGAATTGTGTGAATTATATATATTGTCAATGTGTCTTTGTGATTACCTACAGTATAAATATAGAAAAAAGGTTTTGTAGAAAGTTAGAGTTGTTACAAACCATTGTATATCACTGTATATTTTACCAATTATCAAGTCATTTACTATACCACCATTCAACTCCTCAGAAATACAAACTTGAACTATATATATTTAATTTTTTTTATTAATGTATCAGAAAATAATTGATCATTTTTAAAATATCCAAAAAATATATATGATACTTAATTATATTGTGTAGGTTGTTATTGAGATTAATCTCTAATTTTGCCATCTATAAGACTCACATTCACAAATAAAATTACAGTAATGGTAAATATAGGCTTTAGAGTTTTTTTTTTTTTGTATAATGTCAAGTCTGAGACTATGAATGATATTAAGGGTTGAATATCATTTAAAGATGCATTTGTGTTTATGTTTTCATAATGATTTTTTGTGATAACCAGTTATTAACTCCTTAACAAAAGAAAGAAAGAGGAACAAATAAATGTCATGTGCAAAGGAGATTGAGATATATAGAGATGTAGAGAGACTGATGAGTGATATAAAAAAAGAGTTAGAGAGAGACGAAGAGAAAATGAGAAAAAGAGAGAGAAGAAACACATATTAGTGGCAACATCCACATATAAGTTATAAGAAAGGTGAAGTTACAAAAATAAATAACAGCTACCACATTATTTTGTTTTCTAAATATGCTTTTTTTTATATTAAATAGAACATCGAGCATGAAAAATAATAGTAAGATTATTAATGTTCTTTATTGTAAAATATGTGAATATTATTTTTTTTATTATTTTATATCCATTTATAATTTGTATGATTTCTACATTGTGATATTATTAAAATTTTAAGACATTAAACAATATACATTGGTTGTCTTCTTACTTTTATTTTTTTTAATTATGTAAATAATATTATTTTATGTAACATTTAATTTATTGATAAATTTTAATTTTCACATTCTACTCTTTATATTATTAAGTTAATTTTAAGTTGACATTTGCATTGTTAAATTGGTCTGAAGATATTTTTTTAGTATTAAATTGGTCTAAAGACATTACTACAACATATTAAAGTTAATATGTATCATTATATATATATATATATATATATATATATATATATATATATATATATATATATATATATATATATATATATATATATATATATATATATATATATATATATATATATATATATATATATATATATATATATGTTCCTAAGTAAAATTATTTTTAATGGAATATATGTCAAAAACACCATTAAAAAAATTGCACGCGTTAGCGCAATAAAAAAAAGGACAGTTGGGAGATGACGTGTCCCCGCGGAGGGGAGCACGTGGAGAGCGGGCGTATGGCACGTTGTTCTCCCTGCGGAGAGGAGCCCGTGAGATTCCCCGAGAGTCTTGCTCGAAGGCATGTGGATACCGCCCGTGGAGGGCGGTGCTTGGTCGTGCGGGCGATTCTCTTGCCCGACGTGGTTGGGACGGTCCTCCTTCCCGGGGAGATCATTCTAGCATGTCGGGAATCTTGTGCTTGACGCGGTACCCGGACCAGGCAGGGCCTGGTGGAACATTATTGGGCTGGGCTAGCATAGTCCAGCCCGGGGCCCAGTCCAGAACTATTATTATTATTATTATTATTATTATTATTATTATTATTATTATTATTATTATTATTATTATTATTATTATTATTATTATTACTACTACTACTAGCGTTCAGACGGGCACTCGCGTGCCCGTCTGTCCGCTTTTTTATTTCACACATATAAATATAAATGTTGTATTTTTATTTAATCTTAATTTTACACGGAAGTTATGTGGGAAGTTATTAGTAGGGAGTTATATGAAAGATGATAGTAGTAGTTCAATGGAAGTTATTGTGTAAGTTATATATTTTAAAATAAGGGTAAATTTGGTATAAAAAAACTACACCAAAAACCAAGTATTGCCTTTATATATGTTATTACTATTATTATTATTATTATTATTATTATTATTATTATTATTAGCGTTCAGATGGGCACTTTCGTGCCCGTCTGTCCGCTTTTTTTAATGCGCACAGCATAGGAAAATAAACGTGTGTATATTATGTGCAAAGTTACTTGCATATTATACTTGCATATTTTCTTAATACGCACAACATAGAAAAATAAGCGGACAGACGGATACAAGAGAGATATCATCACAAATATGAGGATTAAGAACTGAGAACTTTATCTTGAGAATTAAGAACTATCCGAGTTTAGGCGAGTTTATATATATTCCATCATATATTGAATTGATTGGACATCTCACCATATGTAAGTTGTCACCAAAAGGTTAATTGAAAGACTATTGTATTGTCTATGCATCTTGTTCGATCGTTCATATTACTCACCATGGGCTACAAAGCTCGTTACACACTCACATTAAAAAAAGCACAGGTACAATAAAAAAGGCGGTGAAATCAAGCCAAGATAAAGGGCTTATAGAAGCCTACACGTTACAGTCAAAACATGATAATCAGCTTATAAACAAAAAAACCTTCAATTTACACTTTCAAAACACGATTCAGTCACATGTTGAGTATTGTGACTTTAACCGCCTTCTAAGATTGTCTCTGCATAAGTGAGCTCACTCAGACCAGATCAAAGAAATACTTTCACATGTGACTTATGAAATACTTTTCAGAATTGATCCGGGCACGGAAAACTTCCAATTGCAGACATCAACAAAGAAATACATTCAAATAAGTCACATGTTTTGAATGAATCTCCTTGTGGTGTGCTTACTCAAACAATCTTAACCCACAGATTTTAATTTTTGGTCTGGCCTGGGTGGATTAGAAATACATCTTTAAAATTAATATTTGAATATATTTCTTTCTTTGATTGTGTGTGGAGCATTTGTTGTCTTTGATCTCTCAGGTTTTATTGCATCTTTTTATTGGTTAACTATGTTAATTTATGTGCGTTAATACGAAAGGTAATACCTGAGGAGGAACATCTCTCAAGTATTACCTTGTGACACGTAGTCTTGATAGCGTCCAAACGGGCACGACACACGCGTCAAAATACGAACGAACATTTTTTATTTAATTTTGATTTTAATTTAAATTATTTGTATAGTAAACTTTGTAATATGCATTCCTCTCTCCCCCCTTCCCTCTCTCTTATAAATTTGATGAAAGTGTTTAGAGAGGAGTTTGTATAGTAAACTGAACAACACGTACATCCCCTGCGAACATGTATGCTCCACACACGACTCTTCTTGTGCTTGCCTTTTTTTTAATGAGCATACACGTCAAAATATAAATGAATATTTTTGTTTATTTAAGTATGATTTAAATTTAAATTATTTGAATACCAAATTTTCTGATATGCATCCTTATGTTTGTAAGAAATTTTAAAACGTCATTTATTTAATTAATTAATTAAAAGTTAAATTATTTTTCAAATTAAATTTGTAATTAATATGACATTTATTGTGTATCTCTCTATAACATCAAAAATAAAAATCGTAAATAAAAAATTAACAACAAAATTCAACTAATTTAAGAAAGTGAATGGTTAGTGTTTCAAATTTTCAATAATTCACAATAAATTTTTTTGTTAATATTTTATTTTATTTTTTCATACTTAAAGTTTTGTTCAATAGCAAGGTCACACATATAGACATAAAACATAAAATAATGAAAGTTATATATTTTTGCAACTGTCATTGTATATTTGAACAGTATATTAAGTATTAATAAATGTGACAATATTTTTAAAACTGTTTGTATCAACATACATAATTTTTTGAGGAAATGGTTTTTATTTCTATAGTACATATGAAAGTTAACAATGCAAGAAATATTAAAATTGTGTGTAGCAATTAAGTTTGTGAAAGATTTTCAAAAAGATTTCATTTTATACCGTTATATTACAACCTTCCGTTAAAGTCATCCATAATATTTCAAAAAGAAAAGAGAAGAGAAATGAGATGATGGATCTAAAAAATGAAATGTAGATCTAAAAATGAGATGATAATAATTTGTTGAATTTTTTATTCATTTATATTTTTATGTGTGTGCTCATTAAAAAATTCAACAAAAAAAAATGTTAATATGAGAAATTGATATGTAACACTCTTATATCCTCTTCTCATCTCTCCTTTTATTCTATATGTCAAATAATGCTAACCAAATTAATAATTTTTTAATATGAAAAAAACACAAACCATCTCCAAATCATAATTAAATTACCACACAAATAGATAGTTACAATAGCAAATACCAAATCAAAAGTAAGATAGAAATAAAAATTTAAAACAAAAGAACTAACACCATTAAAAACCACGCCATTTCAAAAAATAATACTGATGAAATAATTGTTTGTATTATGAAAATCTAAATTACATATTTTATGATGTGTTTATACTCACAAAATACAAATAAGTATCATTAAGAAATAAAACATAATAACAACAAAAACAAAAAGTTAAAACTATAGTATTAATGAATAATGTTTTGTAACAAAAGTAAGATATAATTTTTGTAAGAAAATAATAGTGCAGTAGAAAACCACTCATACTCATTGTGGTTGCATTAAATACTTGAATTTTATTGTATTTTAGAGTATGAAATTTTTTATCACATGATTTTTTTTACTCCATAGTTAATAACTCTACTTTGAAAAAAAAGGAAAGTTTCGTAAATGGTAAAATTCTAAAAAAGACTCAATTACAAAAGTCATACAAAAACTATTACTATAAAAGCAATTACAAAATAAATCTACATACAACAATCAATTTTCAGTCATAATGAGAACGACTTCTTCTATCGGGGGTGATGGCACGATCTTGATTGAAAATAAGTTTCATCTATTTTTCAAAAATAAAAAGATCACTAATTAAAATTGAATAAATGAAAATATTATAAAATGAAAAAAAATTTAAAAAAAAGTATATTCATTGAGAAAGAGATGAAATTTACATAAAAAAAATAGAAGAGAATTTTTAACTTCTATCACCACTTAGTAGTTAATAAAAGTTATAGGTGTGAGGTATTCTTTGTGAGAGATGGAAGTTACTTTTTCAATTGGTAACCAACAAAAGTTATTAACCACTCAAGATTTTAAACTAAACTATTTTCTTGTTGATAAAAAAGATGAAGGGTAATTTTGGAACAAAAATAAGCCACACCAAAAACTTGTATTCCCTTTATATATATATATATATATATATATATATATATATATATATATATATATATATATATATATATATATATATATATATATATATATATATATATATATATATATATATATATATATATATATATATATATATATATATATATATATATATATATATATATATATATATATATATATATATATATATATATATATATATATTGTTATTTCCTATCAAAATTTGAATGTTGTGAGTATAAACATAAAAGGCAAGAATGTGTTTTTTTTCAAAAAAAAAAACAAATACATCTAACTTTTGATTAAAAATAAATGTTGAATGCTAATATTTAACTTTGGTTATTACAAACTACCGTCCAGACGAACACTCGTGCCTGTCTGTCCGCTTTTTTAATGAGCATGAATAAAAATATAAAAAATATTTTTTGTTTAAATAATTTTTTTTAAAAATAAAATATATGGAAGTTAGTAATAAGAGGTTACATGGAAGTTAATAATAAGAAGTTATTAAGTAAATTACATAATAAAGTAAGGGTAAAAATGGTAGAAAAATAAGCCACACCAAAACAAAGTATTCCCTTTATATATTGTATAGATGTATAGAAGATTAATGAAAAAGAAGTTGAGATTTAAAACAAAAATTGAAAAAGGTATAATTGGAACAAAAATAGAGTACACCAAAACCAAGTTTTGCCTTTTAATTAAATTATTTATAAAATAATAAAAAAATAGTAGAATGAAAGAGATATGTAAACCACCATATAGAGGTTAATGAAAAAAAAGTTAAAATTTAAAACAAAAATTAAAAAGGGTATAATTGGAACAAAAATAAGCTACACCAAAAACAAGTTTGCCTTTATATATAGGTATAGATAAAGGGAATTGCTCATTTTGCTCTATCCTTTTTTTATGTTTCCCAACTTACCTTTATTTGCCGTTAATTACACACTACATGCTAATATGTAACCTCCAGTGTTAAATAACTTCCTCCAACACATTAAATATACCAATAACTTCCTCCGACATCACTATATATGATAACTAGATACAAGTTTACAAAGGAGCAAAGAGAGGAAGAAATAATAATAGATGAGAGACATTGGAAAGTAGACTCTGTAAAAACCAACAATGTTAATTATGCATGTCTTATAATTTGGCTTTAGTGTCTAGTTCTAATTTAGGTTGCTTTGTCGTGAGAGCGAGAAGCCGCTTAATAGCGTTTTGTCACGAAAGTGAGAAATGCATTAAGGTGTGTCCAATAGAGCGAGAGTTTGAGGTAATCACCGAATAGTAGACACTGAGCACTGGACTTAAACACACCGAGAGCGCTTTAGACTTCAGTTAGGCTTTGTTAGTTTTCAAATTACGTCTACTAACTACTGAGCGAGCGAGAGCAAAATCTTGGGGTTATTAGGTGTGACTTGGTCAATAGCGCGAGAGTGTGAGATTGAGTTTTTAAGCCGGCAATTCCTACAGAACTATACTTGAGACCCTTGTTAGCACCCGGAATCTATAGAGTCCCTTAGGAGCGCAAAAATCATTCTTCGGTCTCGTTTCGTTATTTGTTTTAAACTCGTCAGTATTAGTTATTTTTCTGTCCTTTTTTATTCCGTGACATTAAGCCTTAGCTTTACAACGCAATATAAATCACTTTAGGTTGATTATTAATCCCAGTGAGTTCGACAATCTTTTAAAGTGTACATAATCTCATACATAAAATCGCGATCAGTATCATGTTTCAAAGTGTACATAATCTTTTTTCTTTTAAAATAATAATAACTATTATCATTATTTTATAAAAAGAAAACTCATATATAATTTTTTATTTTTTACAAACCCTAAGTTTATAACTCTTGACAAAACAACTCTTTTGTCGTCATAAACTCTAATGCAACTCATTCATATAATCAAAATTGTAACAATCGATTATTCAATTTGATTGATCAAAATGACATTGCTTCTCCATACAAACGAAAATTTTCGAAGCAGAATGAACATTGACCATTCATATGTAACACATTCATCACACTGATCGAATCAATGGAAAAAAATATCAAATATACTTTTGTTGCATCAAAATTTTTCATATCTTATATGAATCGATCAATCACATTTTTACCAATTATGAATGATAGAAATATTGCTGCTTCACTATACAAACGTCGAATTCCGAAACATAATCTACAACAATAAATCCAAATTATACAAACATGATGACAATATTTAATTTCTTATTATTATTATTATTTAATTCATTATACATTTTACTTGAATTAATACACAAATCACAAAAAATAAACAACTATTTGATACATGGTTTCACAAATGGCTCTGATACCACTGAATGGAAATCGCGATACAAGACGCATTGGAAAACAAAAATTTCCCTTTAGGTGATCCTTAAGAAGGATGCATGATTAGTGATAGAATGATTACCTCTTGAAAAAATTAACACATTTGATGCTAAATCGGAGGAATAATCATGAGTGTTGAATGAAGATAATACCTTTACTCAGCCCACATGAACAAAGCGCCTTCAATTATAGTGCTAACTACTACAAATTAAATCTCATACATACATACATACATACATACATACATACATACATACATACATACATACATACATACATACATACATACATACATACATACATACATACATACATACATACATACATACATACATACATACATACATATATATATATATATATATATATATATATATATATATATATATATATATATATATATATATATATATATATATATATATATATATATATATATATATATATATATATATATATATATATATATATATATATATAACATATCATATGAGAATGCCATTTTTATGTGATAACTTGAGAATAAATGTGAACCGTTAGATTTTAAAATAAATGGTGGAGATTATGTGTGATTTTTTCAACCTGTACTAACATTTTACTTTATTAAAAGGCATACAACAACAGTTTCAACCATTGTTGTATGTAACGTGTTGTTCACAGTTTTGTTTTTTCAAGTTGTACTAACATTGTGCGTTATAAACCTTTGTCGTACATAAACAAATCTTTGTCGTTCATTTAGTGATTATCAATGTTCAAAACACTACCATTAGTGATCCACGTGAAACCTAAAACTTAGACGAATTTCCAACTTTTACGAACTTTATCTTCTACTTCCAAACATCATCTTTCATTTACCACTTTCTATTCCTCCACTAAACCAAACTCTAAAATATTATGTCTTCATTAAACAAAACTCGAAAACATCATTTCTTTTATTAACAAATTTCAAAACTGCATAATCTCTTCTCCAACTTGAATGAGACAAAAAAGTATAGATTCAAGTTAGCAGTGTTAGTTGTCGTTATTCTTTTTTTTTTTTGTTATTGTTAATATTTTTGTTGTTCTTGTTGTTATTATGGCTCTTATTTTTAATGTTGTTGTTATTGTTGTTGTTGTTGTTGTTGTTCATCTTCTTCTTGATGTTGTTATTGTTATTATTCTTCTTGTTTTTGTTGTTCTTGTTGTTGTTATTGTTGTTCTTTCTGTCGTTGTTATTCTACTGCTGCATTTTATTTTATTTTATTAAAAGACATACAACAACTGTTGTTTAATACAACTGTGGTTGTATGTAGCGCGCTATCCAGTTTACTACCACGAACAATAGATCGTGATTGTAAATAACCCACTTACAACCACACCCTACCTAATAATGGTTGTTTAACCATTATTATAGATCTTTCACAACTGTTGTTATACGAGTTTTTTTTTTGTTGTAGTGTTTACATATCCTTTAACTTTACAAGTATTCATATTTATTGTTTCATATTTGCAAGACTGCATTGGTTGTATACTATATAGGTTAAGTCGTGCTTATAACAATTTAGTTTATAAATTTAGATGTGTGGTGTATCAATCTTAAGGAATCATCATGAAGTCAATTATGCATTTTTAAGAACATCTAAGTAATGTGTTTTTAAATCATTTCGTTTAAAGCGACTTTGATTGACTTGTAAGTGACTTGCACTAGAAGCAATAAACCTCATGTACCATTTCATATGGCTTGATTCATTGAGCTGCTTTCAAACTCTCTCGTTTTTTATTTTGCTTATGCCCTTCGTTAAATCTTCGATTTCGTTTTATTGGACCTAAAAAGTTTTTCAAATTGTCTAAAAGAAATTTGAATCTATTCAATCCTCTCTAAACATTGTTGTTTCTATATTCTCATCCAACATAATTTAAAAACACTAGGGTTTATGTTCTAGGAAGTGAGGGATCTTACTCCACAATCATCTTCTACTAGGTTAGAAAAAGAAAACTCATAGACACCTTATCTTAGGAAAGTAATTCCCCATTTTCCAAGGGAGCTCCGAAGAGAGTAGAGCTTCGAACATAGAAAAAGTAATAATAAACGGAGAGAAACCTTTGAGTCAAATAATTCTACCATGAAGGTTGTGCTTTGCATGAATCAATATATACATCATTAATTTCCATTCTCTATAATTGCTATGGACATAAGAGATTGGAAGTTGACTTATGAGGATGCTACAAACATTGTTAACTGCATATGAGAATCATTTCGAAGGTTTAAAGGTGGGAAATGTGTACGTTTAAGGAAAAAGAGAGAATTTGCTGAGCTTCAAGAAAAAAGTCGAAGAATTCCTTAGATGCTATTAAAGGAAGGCTCAAAGTAGATAAAAAGGTAAGTCAACAATGTATTAAGCGCCTAGAAAATCGTCAACCACCATTGATTTAATTAGTAACCACCATAAAAAAAAATGAAAAAAGATTTGTATTATTTTCTGAATCTATCAATGACAAAATTTTCTCCTCTCTATTTATATTTTAATAATGAATATTTGTTTTATTTTCTTTACATACGGACAACATATATATGTCTCACCTTTTTCAATTAAAAATATTTTTTTATTAAACCACACTCAATTTAATTTTTTTATTATAATTTATAAAAATATTTTATTATACAAGATCACATGGGTTAGATTAAAAAAAAGACTACATTTATTGGCCAAACCGTATACTTCTTTTTTATTATACAATATAAAGTATGATTATTATTTTTCTAAATTTATCTTAATTCATATTTTTTATTGAAAAATCACAATTACTTTCTTTTTGACTAAATAAATAATATAATATAAAATAGGATCACTATTTTACTAAATTTATCTTAATTCAAAATTTTTTTACCAAAAAAGATTCAAGGTATATGATTTTATATAGATATTTTATTATATTTGATTGTGTAAATATTTTATAAAAAAGTTTTTACTAAACACGACAAGTTAGGTTAGGTAAAAACAGATTTCGTACATAGCAACAGTTGACTTGAAAGTGAAATTAGGCGAAGATATATGACCCTTTTTAATTGCCGCCAAACACGGTAGAAAACAGCTATAAAAGACACTCCTCATTCTCATTCACATTCACATTCACTTCACCTTTTTCTCTTTTAAGTTTTACCATTTCTGCAATCACCGCGTGTGAAAGTTGAAACCCTAGCCCTATAATCCATGGCATCCAAACCCACAACCAGTTCTTCTTCCGCCGCAATCACAATCTTCAGACCGGGAACATTAGTTGAAATCAGCAACGATGTAGAAGGATACTACGGTTCATGGTTTACCGGAAAGATTGTCTGTTGTCTCCACCACCACAAGTTTGTTGTGGAGTATGATAAAATAATGGTGGATGAGGAGGGAACAATGGGAGTCCAAGAAACTGTGAACCTTTCCCAGCTCCGTCCAATTCCTCCGAAGGAGATCATCCAGGATCTCCAAGTTGGGGACGAAGTTGATGCTTATGATAGAGACGGATGGTGGGAGGGTCGCATCTCTGGCAACTTTGAAAACGGTATGTGGGCAGTTTATTTTAAAGACTGGTCGGAGCAGCTAGCGTACCCGGAAGATGAACTGAGGCGGCACCATAATTGGGTCAATGGAAGTTGGATCCCACCATTTCCACAACAGGTGTGTTTTTATTTTCATTGTTTTTTCGTGTTTAGCTTTCATTGTTATTTTATGTCTTACGACTAATATTGTTTGTTAATTATCAATATTATAGGATGATGATAGTAAAATAAAAGAAACGGAGAGGGTGAACGCTGCTGAAACTGTGACTGGAGACAAGGATGAGTTCAAGTTTGAACCAGGGACCTTGGTTGAGGTGTGTAGTAAGGAAGATGGTTTCCAGGGGGCTTGGTTTTGTGCAACCCTTATTGAGCCAAAGGCAGGATTGAAGTTTGTCGTCGAGTATGAAAGTTTTGTTGATGATGATGATAATTATAAGCTTTTGAGAGAGGAAATCAATATGCATCAGATTAGGCCTCGTCCACCGAAAACTGATGATGGATATCAGTTTCAGTTTCTTGATGAAGTTGATGCTTACTACAATGATGGTTGGTGGGTTGGGGTTGTTTCTAATGTTCTTGGAGACTCGAAATATATTGTGTATTTCAGGAACTCTAATGAAAAAATGGAGTTTCAACGTTCGGAGTTGAGGGTACATCAGGAATGGGAGGGTACCAAATGGGCAATGGCTTCTAAGGTATGACTCCTTTCTTACAGTATTTAACCAAACTTACTCTATGCTGGCTTTGAATTGCGCTTCAGTGTTTTACCACCTCTTCAGCATGCGATAACATATTTGATTTGACAATTCTAACCTCAAGCTTTTATTTTATAAATTATTTCAGAGGCGTTGAAGTTTTGAATGCTGGAAGTTGGAGAAAAATCCAGGCGCCATGGAAACGAAAATAATAGAAGTTGGACTCTTGTTAGCCAAAACATTAAACTTGTAGTCTCATGAATACAAATTTGGACTTGTTGTTCTTAAGTAATTGTATATATAAATTTATTGAAATTTAATCTCAAATCATATTTATATAAAGATAACTTCTAGTCTCATTTAATGAGTTTAAAATTATATTTATATTGTGTCATATGGTTCAAAATCAACGATCATAATTGTTGTTTATGCTTAAAAATGAGTGTTCGTCGATTGAATGTTCGTCAAGCATGGCTTTTGACTGATCCAAGTTCAACACCACACCTTCAACACACTGTATATGCACATCACCTTTACTGTCCTAAGGTTTTGTTTAGAGATTTATTGCAAAAGGAAGGGAGAATTTCGAAAATTTGTTTTTCTAAATATAAAAAAAGTTTTAATATGTTTTGGAAAAAAAAAAGATTTTGCATAAAATGATATTTTATCATTAATGTATTTTCAATTTTTAAAATACTATAAACAACAAAATTTATATATTAAAGTTTTCTTAAATTATGGAATGTTGGTGTTACAAATAAAAATAAACCCTCCAAAATCCTATCAACCATACACTTTCTATTATTTTTACCTAATCCTTCTTATTTTTCAAAATCTTCCTCTCCAAACTCAAAAAAAAAAAAAACCCTAAAAATCTCATACTATCTTTGGTCTCTATTGAGTTGAATGTGAAAGTGTTTATTGTGATATACCTTTGTGACACCATAAATCTATTTTTATTTATTTATAAATTTAATAAATTGATCTGAAAATAAATACTTTTTATTTTTGAAAATTACTTATTGAATATAATAATAATAATAATAATAATAATAATAATAATAATAATAATAATAATAATAATAATAATAATAATAATAATAATAATAATAATAATAATAATAATAATAATAATATTCTGGACTGGGTCCAGGTTTGTCTAGACAGGTCCAGCCCAATTATATATGGGGAAAGTCTCAAACCAGCCCAACAGGGCTCCGTCGAGCACAGGACCTCTGTCGACCAGACATTGCCCTCGCCAAGCAGAGCACCTCAACCGTCGGGCGGGAGCCTCCTCCCTGTCGGGTAGAACAATGTGTCCTCCACACGTCTCCATGTGCCCTCTCCACGGGGTCACGTCATCAGCCAACTACCCACCTCCGAAAGAGGTGGCCAACCCACCTTCCGGAGATCATGAGACAATTGATCTTAGAGCGAAGACCACGTCCTGGTCTTCACTGCGCCACATAAGCCCTAGCAGTCACTTGGGTTGGGCCTGACCTTCCAGCCCAACGCAAATGATCGTTGGCCCTGCGCTGGGGTCTCTCTATAAACACCGTCTTTCACAAGAGGGTCGGGTATTCGATTCTAAACTTTCTTTCTGTATTTGCTCTCACTCTGGTCCATTCTCTCACTTTGGCATCAGAGTGCCTTGTAGGTCCACCCCCTCCTCTCCCATACCTCCGGTGAACAGGTGGCTGATCAACGGCACGTGGCAGGTCACTAACTTCCTTCTGATCAAGTCAGATCAGTGGCGCCGTCTGTGGGAACTAAGCTTCCCCGTTCCTCCGAGCAGAGAACCAAAGCTTCATCTCTCAAAACTTCAGGATCATGACTAGCCCGCGCCATGACGACGTTGTTCACAACTCCGCCCCCGTCACCAACGGCGACGGCCAGGTGGGGACATCTCAACTCCGCGAGACCGATGTTAGGGACGGTCAGACTACCTCCCCATCCTCCGAGGACGCACCGCACCATGTTGTCCCTCGGGCAAAGAGCCCGACAGTATTCCAGCCCATCCCCACTCCGGCCGGCGCGGACCCGACGATGGTCGCCCTCTTTGCGGCCATCCACCAAATGAACGAGATGCTTTTCCGGCAGAACAAACGCATTGACACGCTGGAGCACGACACCTCGTCCCGCTCCCCTCCGCGGGAAGATTAGCGCTGAAACTCTCGGAGCCCCTCTCCCTAACCACGAGGGCGCCGACCACAACTGGAGAGGCCCTAACCCATGGTTTCCAAGAAGAGAGCAAGGTCGCCGACCCGGAAGGATAGACGCTCTCAGGAGCCGAGGACGGGGAGACCCGAGGCACGGTCAGGGAACCAAGGGTACGGAACCAACCTCCTCCTCGACACAGACCCTCCCCCCTTGTCCCCGATCCTCAGCGACGAGGACGACTACAGGACCCCGTTGTCCCGGGAGATCATGGCGGCTCCCATTCCCCACGGGATGGAGAAACCGCTCGTGCTCTCAACGTACGATGGCACCTCAGACCTGGACGACCATCTGGAGGACATCGAGGCTATGCTCGACTACCGGAACGTCCGAGGAGCCATCAAGTGTAGGCTTTTTTCGACGACCCTGAGGAAAGGTGCTATTACGTGGTACAAGAGCCTGGAACCAGAGTCCGTCACGTCGTGGAGGGTCTTGAAGGACCTGTTTTCGCGGCACTTCACAACGTCCTGACACTATCCGAAGATGGAGGCCGCGCTGGGCGCAATCATCCAAGCCTCCGATGAGCCCCTCAGGAACTACACCGAGAGGTTTACGAGGGAGGCGGTCCAGGTAACAACTTCATACGAGACGAAACATTACCTGATGGAGCAGGTCCTACGTCGGGACTCCAAATTCTACGAGGTCGTGGCCATCCACCGACCAGACTCCCTCCAAGACTTCCTCGAAAGGGCTCGCCACTATATCCGGTTCGAGGGCACAGGCCGCCAACACCGCCTGCGACACGAGGAACAAAGAAGCCCCTCGGCGATCCCGAGAGGAAGGGACCTCGGGCCAACGCCGCGGGGGGGACCGTTGACGGGAGGACCGCCCCCGAGAACCCCGCGAGCAACGGGGCTCCGTCGGCCGTTTCACCGAATACACGACACTAGTCGCTTCCCGCGAGCGTATACTAGCTAAGTGCGCGAATTTCGAATTTGTCCAAAGAGGCGTCCGTTTTCCGAAACCGACACCCACCAAAGCCAACATGGACAAATCTAAGTACTGTCGCTTCCACCGAAGCCACAGTCACGTGACAGAGGACTGCATCCACCTAAAAGATGCAATCGAAATTCTGGTCAAAGATGGGCATCTGAAGAGGTACACCCGGGGAGGAGACCCGCCTCGACAGGAGGCCCCCGAGGCTAAAAAAGTCGAGGACCTCCTTCCTCCCCGCGACGACTCAGGCCTACAGGTAGCCCTCACCGTTGGCCGACCAGAGGATTGGTCCGTCCTAAGAGAGTTCAACCTCCCCGCCGAACTTCAGTTACCCGAGGAGCCGGTACGCCCCACCAGCCGGTGGGAATACTTCCCGAAGGCAATGGTCATTTCTGGAGAGACCCCGAGCAAACTCTCAGTGGGATCAGTTAAGTGAAAGTTTGACGAGCTTATAAGCAACAACTCCGGCAAGATGAGCACGCTTGACAAGTTTCAAGGTTGATCCAACTCGATCACCTTCTACCTCGAGGAGCTCCCCGGGAAGCCCCCAACTCAAAAATTCCCCTTCTAATTCGGGCACAGATGGCCAACTTTGACGTCCGACGCATCCTGGTCGACGGGGGGAGCTCCGTGGACATCATGTACACCCATCTCTTCGTGACGCTTCATCTCGACGAATCCAACTTGTCCCCCTATCTAGGCTCCAATCTACAGGGATTCAACGGGACGACGACGAGACCATGAGGGTACGTGGAGCTCAAGGTCACATTCGGGGAAAAGGAAATGGCCAGGGAAATCAACGTCCATTTTCTGGTCATCGAATGCTTGTCTCTATACAACTGCATCTTGGGCAGGACAATGATGGCCGAAATTACCGCAGTGTTGTCGACCGTCCACCTAAAGATGAAGTACTACACCAGGCTGTGAGCCGTCGTCACCCTCAACGGGGATACCGAAGCTTCTCGTTGATGCTTCGATGTAACGATGAAGGGCCTTAGTACAATTGGTCCCACGACCAAAACAACTAAGCCACCCCCCATTCGGGATGTCAAACCGAAGGATCACGTCGACGTCGTGGACCTCGACTATCATTTTACCAAAGAGCCCAACCACGAGGACGAAGCCAGCAATGTCCCTCCCACCACCAACGGGCAGCCTTTCCACCCAACGCGCCCCATTCTAGACGGGAACTTCGAGATCGTGACCCTCAGAGCAGACGCAACGAAGACCGTGAAGATTGGGGCGGGGCTGCCCGACCTGGCGAGGAAGCAACTAAAGACCTGCCTCCATGAGAATGCCAATCTCTTCGCCTGGAGCGCCGCAGAGATGCCCGTACTTGACCCCGAGGTCGCCTGCCACCAGCTCTCCTTCGACCCGGCCGCTAGGACTGTAGTACAACGTAGGCGTAGGCATCCCCCGAAAAGTCGGCGGCGGCTGAAAAAGCTGTAAAAGACCTCCTAGAGGCGAATTTTATTTCGGAATCCCGGTATTCAACCTGGTTGTCTAATGTTGTACTAGTTAAGAAAAATAATGGAAAATGAAGGATGTGCGTTGACTACACAGATCTCAACCAGGCATGTCCTAAGGACGCCTACCCCTCCTCAACATCGACATGCTCGTCGACAACTCGGTGGGCTTCAAACTACTATCCTTCATGGACGCATACTTGGGGTACAACCAGATACCCATGGCCGAGGCCGACAAACAGAGCACGACTTTCATGACCGAGTCGGGCAATTATTACTACAACATAATACCCTTCGGCCTGAAAAACACCGGCGCCACCTACTAGCGGATGATGAATAAAGTCTTTCGAGGAGAGATTAGCGACATGCTCGGGGTCTACATGGACGACATGATCGTCAAGTCCTGCACGAAAGTCGACCACGCGACACATCTCAGGAAAGTCTTTGAGACAGCGAGGAAGTGCAGTATGCGTTTCAATCTGGAGAAGTACACCTTAGGGGTGCGCGCGGAGAAGTTCCTTAGATTCTATTTGACCGAGTGTGGGATCGAGGCAAACCCGGACAAGTGTCGGGCCTTCTCCGAGGTCGTGACACCGAGGTCGAAGAAATCGATACAGTCCCTCAACGGGATGCTCGCGTCGCTTTCCCACCTCGTCGCCAAATCCGTGCAGCACGCCCTCCCTTTCTTCAAATTGCTAAGAAAGGAAGCCGCTTTCGAGTGGACATAGGAATGCGAGCAAGCCCTCCTCCATCTCAAACGCGTTCGGTCAGAGCCGCCCGTGTTGACGAGGCCGGAGGCCGAGGAAACCTTGTACATGTACCTGGCCATGGCGAAAGAAGCCGTCAGCGCCGCGCTGATCTGAGGAACCCCAAAGGGGCAGAAACCGATCTACTTCACGAGCAAATCCCTTTGCAGCCCATAAGTGAGGTACCAACAGATCGAGAAAGTCGCCTTAGCCCTCGTCAACACCGCCAGACGACTCCGACACTATTTCCTAGCCCACACCATCGTAGTCAGAACCGAGCAGCCTATCAAACAGCTGCTCGGCCGACCCGACATGGCGGGGCGCATGCTGAAGTGGTCGATGTAACTCTCCGAGTTCGACATCATCTACGAAGGCGGAAAATCCATCAAGGCTCAAGTTCTGGCCAACTTCATCGCCGAGATGACCCCCGCGCCAGAATCAACCCCAGGAACTCAAAAATGGACCATCTTCGTCGATGGCGCCTCGACCTCCTCAGAAAGCGGCGCGGGCATCATCCTCGAAAAAAGAGGAAGGCACTGTCGTGGAAGTCTCCCTGACACTGGCCTTCCCGACGATGAATAACCAGGCGGAATACGAAGCCTTCCTGGCCGGCCTCTGCCTATCAGAAGATCTCGAAGCCAAGGAGATAAAAATCTTCACGGACTCCCAGCTGGTCACCTCACAAGTACGGGGCGAATACCAGGAGAAGAACGACAACCTGGCTGAGTACTTAGCCCTCATAAAGGAACGGATGAAGAGTTTCGACTCCGCGGAGGTCCAACACGTTCCACGCGAGCAGACATTATCTCAAAGC
This sequence comes from Lathyrus sativus, assembly GCA_963859935.3. Taxonomy (NCBI): domain Eukaryota; kingdom Viridiplantae; phylum Streptophyta; class Magnoliopsida; order Fabales; family Fabaceae; genus Lathyrus; species Lathyrus sativus. Next base: position 545,773,586 of record OZ012740.1, on the reverse strand, counting down.
TGGCGATCACCAAGAAGAAAGGAGGGCACAAATCAGTCATCCAAGAGATCCTCGCGCAACCAAGCACGGAGAGGGCAAAAACGCTGCTTGACATCAATGCCATACAGGATGCCAATTGTTGGATGACGCCCATACACGCCTACCTTAGCACGGGACAACTCCCCGTCGATGCTAAAGAGGCTAGCACGGTCAAACGACGATATTGTTCGTGTGTTCTGCTCGATAACAAACTATATCGAAGAGGCTTTTCGATCCCCCTCCTCAAATGCATCGACAAGACCCAAGCAGCGGCCGTCCTAGAAGAGGTTCACGAAGGCATCAACGCACAACATCTTGGTGGGCGGTCCCTACCGAGGAAAGCCCTACGGGAAGGATATATAGGCCGACGATGTAGGAGGACACGAAAGAACATGTCAAGAAGTGCGACAGGTGCCAGCGGCACGGGGACATGCACCTCGCCCCTTCGAGCGAGCTCAAATCCCTCTCCTCCCCATGGCTGTTTGCCTGGTGGGGGATGGATATCCTCAGCCCGTTCACCTTAGGCTCATGTTAGAACAAATACCTGATAGTGGGCGTCGACTACTTCACCAAGTGGATCAAGGCTGAAGCCCTTGCCAAAATCACGGCACATACACATACTCCAGTTCTAAAAAAGGAACATCCTCGCCAGGTTCGGCGTCCCTCCCTCCATAGTCACCGACAACGGGACACAGTTCACTAACAGAAACTTCCGGGACTTCATCATAAAACTCGGGAAAAAACACCACTTCACCTTGGTCGAGCACCCTCAAACGAACAGCCAAGCCGAGGCTGTAGACAGAGTAATCCTCCGGGGATTAAAATGAAGACTCGGCGACCCCAAAAGAGGATGAGTCGAGGAGCTCCACAGTGTGCTGTGGGCGTACCGAACAACGCCTCACACGACCATCGGGGAAACCCCATTCCGCCTCATGTACGAAGCCGAGGCAGTGATCCCAGTCGAGATCAGGGAGCCGTCCAGAAGGACTGAGGCACCCCTCGAAGAGGAAACCAACGACGAAGCTCTCAGGAAGGAGCTCGACCTAGTCGAGGAGATCCGATCAAGAGCGGTTCTCCGCGAAGCTAGGCTAAAACAAAAGATAGCTCTTCGTTATGACAGCAGAGTCCTAAAGCGCGAATTCCAGGTCGGAGACCTGGTCTTACGAAGAAACCAGAAGGACTCGCACGAGGGAAAACTTACCGCAAATTGGGAAGGCCCCTATTGTGTTCGGGACAAGACAGAGCACAAGGCCTATTACCTCGAAAACCTACACGGGGACCAACTAGCTCAACCATGGAACGTTGAGAAGCTGAAAAAAAATACTACAGTTAAACACTGCCCATGACGACCAGCGTCGCGACCACAGGAATGCGACACGGTACCATCGCGTCTCCTCGAAGCCAACAAAATAGCAAGCTGCTGCCTTTGTATGTGCAGGCAGAAGCCTCTGCTCGACGGAGAATCCCTCGATCGAGACTCTCCGCTGTTGTACCATGCTCGACAGAACACCCAGCTCGCGATGGGACGTTCACGCCGTGGGGATAAACACCCCCTTTACTGACCTGGTAACCACACCAGTCACCCGACCAGTTCCCTACACTACCGGACACAAGTATCGTTGATCTACTACCCCTAAACCTACGAGACAACATAGTAAACATACATTTCAAGCATACAGACGTGCAGAAATAAAATAGGCATATCATCATGCAAACACAAACGAGCGCACACTTAGACAAAACAAAATATTGTATTATAAAAGGCGGGCACCAGCCCGGTAGTCAGAGTACAACGTATAAGGGCACGCAGACCCAACAAAAATACTTAGTAGAAAAACAACAAAAGTTGGCACGTAGACCTGAAAACTACGAGCACACATGCCCAGAACAAATCTACATATCTTCAAAAACTCCCACCTCGGGCTCATCTACGGGGACAGAGTTACCAGCAACTTCATAATTGGGCTCGACCACCCGTCCATCAACTATCTGATGGAAAGGCCCGATCCCGTCTACGACCAAGATAACCTCGGGATTAACCACCTTGAGTTGGTCCACAGCACTAGAAAAACCTACCCCGACTGCCTCAAGACAGTCATTCTCCAGCTCTTGGATCCTCCCTAACAGATCTGCACGAGTGACCATGAGCTTGTCCTTTTCAGTCTCATCATCGGCAGGCCGGAGTGAACCTTCAGTTCCCCCACGCGAGCCTTTAGCACCTGCAACTCCGCCTCCGCGGCCTTCAATTTCTCTTCAGCACTTTCTCTTCTCTTACGCTGCGTGGCGACGTCTCCCTAACTCTTCTCCAATTCCCCGGCCATCTTGGTCAACCTCGACTGCGCGAAAGCAAGATCGCTCTGCAGCTTGGCCAGCTCGGCAGTGGAACAGCTCTCGTCACTCAGAACCAAGGTCGTCGAGAAGACCCTCATCATAGCAGCAAGATCCTCGGTCAAAACCTACCTTTGCGCAGCCCGGTCCGCACTGAGAACCGCCTTTGCCTCCCTGACGGGCACATCTGGCGACCTGACACTGTGAAAAAAGCCGGGATGTTGATGGCATGACGGGATTAGGAACCCTTCCTCAGCAAACCCTTCTGCCAAGTCGATGACACTCTCAGGCGTTTGAATCTTGGGCCGCTTGGCAGCCCCCTGGGACAGCGAGGAATGGCTGCTCTGGGGCGACGATGAAGAACCCCTTCCTCCCTGGTCGGCAGAAGCTTCCCCGACCACCTGGGTAACCCGCGTCTTCTCGACGTTGGTCGTGGCTCTCGAGGCGGCCAACTTCTTCACTCTCTCCTCGACAGAAGACATATTCCCTGCAAAAAAGAAAGAAAGAAGTCAACAAGCAAATGAAAAACAGTGAAGTCAAGGGAAGGGGGTCGGCCACCACCTACGTAAATAAGGGCCTCCTCCTCCGACGAACACTCGAGAAGAGCCTTTGTACTAACCAACCTCGTCCTCTGGAAAATGCGCCCCTAACTGTCGCGGACGTACCTACCGTCGGGCGTCACTAGGTTTGCCGGGAGCAGGCTGGCCATGAACGAGACTATCTTTTGGTAACCGGCCATGTCCTCCTCGTCCAGGGTCCCCGCTCGCACTATATATTAGTCGGCGCCCTTCGTGAAATGTTCCTCTGCCCACTCTAAGGGCACCTTCGGTACCAAGACGTCCTTCCGTTGCCCGTTCATTACGCGTTCCCCTCTCCTGTACAGCGAGGAACACGCCTCGTGGGACACCGGCCGGACGACGAAGAAGCGTGCTTTGAAATCCCGGATAGAGTCCATATAAGCCCAGAAGAGCTTCCTCGGTTGCTTCAACGAGACTCATCCATGTCGACCATCCACCGTCTGTCTCTGCAGATGAAAAAGGCGGAAGAAAAGCGGCAACGTAGCCCCGACCTCCAGGTACCTACAAACAAGCTCGAATGCCCGAATGAATGTTATAGCATTGGGGTACAGTTGTGAGGGAGCTAACCTTAACCAATCAAAAAACCCCAATTGAAAGTTCGTGAACAGTAGCCTGAGCCCGGCCTCCCGAAAACAGAATTCATACATGGGGAACCACATTTTTCCGAACGCCGAGCAGATATGGTGTTGTTCACGGTGCCGCTACACTTGTCAGTTCTTGGGCCCGTCCGTGGTCCTGTCCTCGACGGTGACGAAAGCTTCGGTCTAATCGTCTACGAAATACGAGGGCGTCGCCAAAGGCTCCTCTGCCACCCATTCCTCGACCGGACGAACTATATCCTCGACAGTAGGAACTTCTGGTTCTTCGTGCACGTCCATGGTCCCCGGGACCCACGAAGTCATGATCACCTGAAAAGCAGAAGGAAATGGTGAATTCGATGTCCAAGATCAAATTCACCCTTCCACCGCAGGTCAAGTGAAAAGGGCGTTGGGGACAACATCCGCGACGATAGTAAAGGCCATCCGGGCAGCCGTCCTCGAGTGATTCATCTTATACCCTTCATCGTCCCCGGGATACACGTCTGACCATAGCGCGTGCCCTCGGGGCGTCTATCTAATCCCTATCATGCGTCCCCGAGGAATTCATCTAGCCCACTGATTGTCCCCGGGGAATCCATCTAACCCTAACGCCCGTCCCTGGAGCATTCATCTAAAATTAGCACCTATCCCCGGGGAGTTCAAACTACCCTATCACACGTCCTCGGCGCATTCATCCAAAACCTAGAAAACCACCGCCTATTGCGGCGGAGATCCATCTCCCTCCTCGGGGCACTCAACACACCCTGACTCTATCTTTAACATAAGACGTAAGGAAAGAACAAGGAAAGGGAACTTACTGGATTACTGGTAACGACGGAGTACGCGGCGGCGGTTGCGGTGGCATTGGCAAACGGATGCAGACAACTCAATCGTCGCGTAAGAAAGAGAGCAGAAGCGAAAATGACAAAGGGGAAGGGTCCCGCTTACTTATACCCTTAACGCGGGACTCGAAGCGTCACTAGGAACTCGAGTGCCCTAGGGTAGCCGCCCCACATGGCCCACTAAATGCTTGACACATGGCATAAGAAACCAGTCATGTCCCTTCGTCCTCCCCGCCTACAATGTCGGACGAGGACGCTTCCTCGACCTAGATGCCCGACAACGCAGAGACGTCCACGCTCACACATCCTCGCGAGACATCAAGTCCTCGCTCATTTACGTTGGAGCTACGACTTTGGGGGCTCCTGTTCTGGACTAGGCCCAGGTTTATCCAGATAGGCCCAACCCAATTATATATGGGGAAGGCCCTAAACCATCCCAACAGGGCGACGTCGAGCACAGGACCTCTGTCGACTAGACACTGCCCTCGCCAAGCAGAGCACCTCAACCGTCGGGCAGGAGCCTCCTCCCCGTCGGGCAGAACAACGTGTCCTCCACACGTTCTCCACGTGCCCTCTCCGCAGGGGCACGTCATCAGCCAACTACCCACCTCCGAAAGAGGTGGTCAACCCACCTTTTAGAGATCATGAGACAATTGATCTAGGGCGAACACCACGTCCTGGTCTTCACTATGCCACGTAAGTCCTAGCAGTCACTTGGGTTGAGCATGGCCTTCCAGCCCAACGCAAATGACCGTTGGCCCTGCGCTAGGGTCTTTCTATAAATACCCTCTTTCACAAGAGGGTTAGGTATTCGATTCTAAACCTTCTTTTTGTATTTGCTCTCACTCTGGTTCGTTCTCTCACTTTGGCATCGAAGTGCCTTGCATGTACACCCCCTCCTCTTTCATACCTCTGGTGAACAGGAGGTTGATCAACGATGTGTGGCAGGTCACTGACTTCCTTCTGATCAGGTCAAATCAAATAATAATAATAATAATAATAATAATAATAATAATAGTAATAGTAATAATAATAATAATAATAATAATAATAATAATAATAGTAAGAATAATAGTAATAGTAATAGTAAGAATAGTAATAGTAAGATTAATAGTAATAGTAAGAGTAGTAATAGTAGTAGTAGTAATAATAATAAGAATAATAATAGTAATAATAATAATAATGATGATGATAATAATAATAATAATAATAATAATAATAATAATAATGATGATGATAATAATAATAATAATAATAATAATAATAATAATAATAATAATAATAATAATAATAATAATAATAATAATAATAATAATAATAATAATAATAATAATAATAATAATTTCATTGGAAGTAAAGAATATCACATGAAATCACCTATTATAACTTGACATCACAAATAGGAAGTAAAATATTTTTCGGCTCTTCAAGGCCCTTATAGATCATTCTCCTCCTAAAATTAACATGCTTAATATTATTTCATTGTTTTATTTTAAAGAAATCATAATATTAAAACATGATTTAAACACCAATGTCGTCTCAAGAAAAATCCCAAAAAATAAGGTCATGACAAAACTAAAAGAATGACCCTCCACTTCCATTTCAAAGAAAATATAAACTTTGGTACGATCTCTCAATCTCATTTGAATGATTGCATATAAATTTGTACAATAATAAAAATAAAAATAAATAGAAAAAAAGGGGTGAAACATGTCTCACATCATGTAAATGATATAATAATAATAATGGGCAACAAATAATTCTAGAGATAATAATCCAAATACCAAAACAAATTATACAATACAAATCTAAGTAAAACGAATGTTAATGCAACACACCTTTCACCTATACTCCAGGCAAATGTGGTGTTAAAGATATACATCTTTTTGAGATAACACTAGAGGTGGCAATTGAATCCATTAAGGCAAAATCCATCCAATCCATCCATCAAAAAATCCATCTAATCCATCCACCACACAAAAAATAAATTAATGGATTGGATTAAATCCATCCATTTATATGCATGGATGGATTCAATCCATCCAACATATTTTAAGGATCCAATGGATTATTTTTATTTTCGTTAGATTTATTTTTTTTAAAATAGATGTTTTTAAAAATAATTAAAAAATTATATTTTTTTCTGAAAAAAAAAAGTTTAATTTTTTTAAAAATAAAAATCTGTTATTTTTATGGAAAAAAAATCGATTTTTATTTTTCGAAAAAAATCGGTTTTTTTTTCAGAATAAAAAACTGATTTGTTTTTTTGAAAAAAAATCGACTACTTTTTTTGGAAAAAAAATCGGTTTTTTTTTCAGAATAAAAAACTGATTTGTTTTTTGAAAAAAAAATAAATTTTTTCTCGAAAAAAAACCGACTTTTTTTTGGAAAAAAATCGGTTTTTTTTTCAGAATAAAAAACTGATTTGTTTTTCGAAAAGAAAATAAAAATTTTTCTCGAAAAAAAAACCGACTTTTTTTTTGGAAAAAAATCGGGTTTTTTCCAGAATAAAAAACTGATTTGTTTTTCGGAAAAAACGACTTTTTTTTCCGAAAAAATCGGTTTTTTTTTTCATAATGAAAAACTGATTTGTTTTTCGAAAAAAGTAATAAAATTTTTCTCGAAAAAAAAACCGACTATTTTTTTTTGGAAAAAAATCGCTTTTTTTTCAGAATAAAAAAATGATTTGTTTTTCGAAAAAAATAAAATTTGTTCTAAAAAAAAAATCGGTTTCTTCTTTCAGAGTAAAAAACTGATTTATTTTTCGAAAAAAAAATAAAATTTTTCTCAAAAAAAAAAACCGACTTATTTTTTGGAAAAAAAATCGTTTTTTTTTTCAGAATAAAAAATTGATTTGTTTTTCGAAAAAAAAACCCACTTTTTTTTTGAAAAAAAATCTAAATTTTTCAAAAATTAAAATATCAGTTTTTTTTTATTATACAAAAAATTCAGTATTTTTAATAAATATATTAAAAAATAATTTATTTTAAAATACAAAAATAAAATTTTCAAAAATAAAATAAAATCAATTTTTTAAAAATATAAAAATATATTTATTTTTACGAAATAAAAATAAAGTTGGATGGATGGATATCCATCCATTAAAAATTTGTTAATGGATGGATTGGATGGATTTTATTCTTAATGGATGGATTGGATTGGATAATTTTAAGAAAATTTTAGTGGATTGTTAATGGACTAATGGATTGTTTTAATCCATCCATTAACAATCCAATCCATATCCATCCAATCCATCCATTTTGCCACCCCTAGATAACACTGATGCATTTCGATTGGTTAATCTTTTTTGTTACTGTTGATTAACTCTGTTACACTCTAGCTTGTTGATTGGGTTGTTACAGTAAGAAGTTAACTCTAAATGTAATAGTTAGTTAGGTTAATTCTTCAGCTGTATATATATTGTCAGTCACCCATTCTATAGATAACTAGTAGAAAATCCGTTCTTCCGCACACACACACACACACACATATATATATATATATATATATATATATATATATATATATATATATATATATATATATATATATATATATATATATATATATATATATATATATATATATATATATATATATATATATATATATATATATATATATATATATATATATATATATAATTTTGATAAATATACTGTCGCTACTGCGAAAATCGGCGCCAGCTTGACAGGAGAGTCGCCACCGTGCGTTATTTATCCCACGGGAGGGAAAGGAAACGCTCAGAGTAAACCTCGCACAACACGGGAAAAAGGTATGGTCATCGCAACCATAGCCTGGGTTCGGGAGTCGGTTACGCAAGGGGAAGGTATTAGCACCCCTCACGTCCGTCGTACTCGACGGGATCCACGCTTGCTTGGGTTGTCTACTGGATGCAAAACAATCTTATCTACGGCTGCTAAATCTAAACGGAAGGGAATTGACTCGATAGAGCGTCGCACTCTATGCCTACGTATTCTCAAGAGAGAAAGTCAGAGTCAACGTAGTTCGGGACTACAGGGAAAATTGGCTCGCCAAGACCTCGCGTCTTGTGCCTACGTACTTCCACTGGATGGAAGATCAGAGCTTTACGTAGTTCAGACTAACTACGGCTAAACAAAACATTCTCACACAGCAGTGAGAAAAACAACTGGTTTCACAGGGTCGGGAACCTATGGTCAAAACTATGGTTTGGTCTCAAATGCACTTGGGCAAGAGAGAGAAAAGGGTACTCAATTAGTCGTCAGCGGGAAAGTCTCGATCGCACAGCCACGAGAGAACAACAGAGTCAGTCGTTAGTGTGCTCGCTAGGATATCGCATCCTATGCCTACATATCTTCGTCTGGTACGAAGAATCAGAGCAGCTGTAGTTCGGCTACTATCGGACCACAGCTCAAATCTCGTTTTATTAATCTCTGAAAGAATGGTTACAATGAGTGGATACTGAAAAGAATCTCCTAGGAAACGCTATCCTACTCTATCCTGAAAAATCGATTGAAAATAGCCCCCTAACAAATGGGCCTCTAATTCTATCCCTAAAAGTCGTAAAATAAAGTCTATAAAAATATCCTAAAAGAAAATGCTTTAAAAATATTAAACCTATTTTAATATTTTTTCTCTTTTTTCTTCGTTTCTTTTCTCATATTTTTCTTTTCTCAAAAATATTTTCTTTTATTTTTCACAATATTTTTCTTCATATTTTTTTTCAATATTTTCTTTCCATATTTCTTTTTCTTTTCTTTTTCAAATATAAACTCTTTTTCTTTTCTCAAATATATTTTCCATATTCTTTTATTTTATTCTTTCTATTTTTTTCTTTTGATATTTTTTCTTTTGATATTCTATATTTTTTTTCAAGAAAGAAAATACAAGCAAGGGGCTGGGGGTATGCTGGATTGCAAGGGATTATAGAAAAATGAAATAAGAAAATTGTGCTGACTGGGCCCAGCCCAATTCCTTTCAGAAAAACGCAGGAGGGAGGGTGTGAAAATTGAATGTGTGCTGGCAAGAGAAAATTGGGGCCCAGGCCCATTTGCAGCCAAACACGTGAGGGTGAAGTGTCAAAAAATTGTGATTGGGCCTGGCCCAATCTTCTTCCCTCCTCTCTCCATTCTCAGGGTCTGAAAACCCTAGAACTTTCTCCTTCTTCTCCCTTTGCAGCGCCGTCGCCGCCACCTCTTCGTCCCTCTCAAACTCTTTCGTCTCTCTTTGTCTCAAAATCTCTCCCTCCCAGTATTCTTTCCATCAAACGCATCCTGAATCAGATCATCCACGAACTTGAAGATCCATCCTTGTTGAAGCTCGTTTGATGAAGATCCCTGTTAATGGCTGATGTTGACGTTCTTCTGGAGATGGAAGAAGAACGGGAGATGAATTTTTCTGAAGCTGATTCTTGATTGTTGATGGATTCTGGAAAACAAGACGATGAGGATGTGAAGATCTGGATCTTGTTCGTGTTTGACGAAGATCTTAGATCTAGATCTGATGAAGCTTATTTCTGGAGATTTGTGCTGTTCTTGAAGTTGTTGCGGTTGAAGATCTTGAAGATGTTCTTCTGGAAGGTTGAATTCCTGGGATTCTTGATGAAGCTCTATGAAGAACTGGTTGAACACATGATGATGCTCGAACGCGTTCCTGAAGTGACGAAGATCTTATGAAAAAAATGATGATGAATGTTGAGGCGTTCTCGCTGTGGATCTGTTGTTCAACGGTGGTGAATCGGAGGAAACGATGGAGGTTTCTGGTGGTCTTTTTCTGGGTTTGGTGATGAATGTTGTTGAGTGGCGATGGAGGAAGGAGATGAAGGTGATGAATGATGAATGGCCGGATTCTGGGTTTGGTGGTGGTTTCCGGTGACTTTCCCTGGGTTTGGTGAGGATGACGATGGAGGTTTGAGGAAGAAGACGAAGAAAGGAGGGTTTTCTGGGTTTGATGGTCGCCGGTGAGGGTTAGTGGTGGCCGCCGGCCCTGCAGGCCGGCCGGCGAAGTTCTCCGGTGGGATGTTGGCAGGGAGCCACGTGGTGGCCGTTAGTGGAGTGGAGTGCTGCATGCGGGACGCGTGTCCCCATGCGTGGCTGAGAGAGAGAGAGAGGGTTGGGATACGTGGCGTGATGGATGATGAAAAGGTGGGGCCTCCTCCCTTTGGACACGTGTTACTGGCTATTTATGGTGAGCTGAACCTCTGGCGCCTTCTGGAACATTCTGGAGGTAGCTGGAAGTAGCTGAACGTTTTGGACCTCTGGACCCTTGCTGGATATTCTTGCTGGACTTTTTTGGAGATTCTGGACAAAAACCCCAAACTGGGCCTGCGAAAATGCACTGCAGCCCAATACGAAAATGCATAGTAAACCCCCTAAAAACTGCAAATGATTAACACTAATTAATCTAATTAAACATAACATTAATAAAATCCTAATAATTCTCTAATAAATTCCTATACTATCAAAAAATGATTTTAAACTCTATTAACAAAAATCAATGTTATTCTATTTAACTCTATTATTCTAAAAAATTCTATATTATCTAAAAATATTAAAACCTATAAAAGATTTCTACAAATGATTTAAAATCTATTTAAAGGAATTAAAAACCTATTAAATTCTAAAATGAATTTAAAATCTATTATATTCTATAAAATGCTAAAAAATGATTTAAAAACAATTAAAAATATCAAAAATTCTATTAAATCCTAAAAAATGATTTAAAAGCTATTTAAACCCTAAAAAACCTATAAAAAAATCCAGAAAAATCACGATAATTCCCAGAGGGACAAAATAAGCACCAAACGACACAAAAATAATCGGTAAAAATAAACGGGCACCGAAATAACCCAGAAATCAATTCTGCTGATCAAAACACCTGAAACGCGAGACGGGAGCTGTGATCCCTGATAAAATCAAAACAAATGAAAAATGCACTGTATGCGATATGCAGATGCGAATGCGGTTATGCGTCGAAACATCGAGCCAAATGCGAGACCCGGTTGGTCAAATTTTGGGGTGCAACAGCTGCCCCTATTCAAGCGGCTTCGACCTGAATGGGTGAAGAGCGCTCAGCCTTCAAACATTCAAGGTAGATGACGGTTGAATACAAATGGAACCCTGAAATTTGCCAACCGCAAGAATATACTGCAAAACTGCTTGAGGAATAGCTTCCGATAAACTGAAGTTTGGTTATCACGGCAACATCTGGTCAATTTTCTGATAAAATTTTCTTCTCCTTTTCAACACCTGTGTGACGCCACAAGTATTGAAATAATGCTTCATAAAGCAAACACCTTGATTCCCATCTCTTTCATGGGATCAAATCTGGTCAACTCACAGTTCATTGCGAACTTGAGGACAATTCTCCTGGGGAAATCTGAATGGAACTGCCTGGCACCTGTTTTGACAAAGGGGCAGCTTCAGAAGTCTGATATATGTCAATCTTTGTTGTTGTTGTTGTTGTTGTTGTTTTTTTTTTCCGATGCTGACGTAACACCCAAATATGAAGAATCACTCCGCTGGGGAAGATAAGAAGCTGAACCATACAACTCTGCAGGTGAACAAATTCGAAATCCAGTAGGTAACCATCTTGGTCTATGTTTCGACATGCGTATGCTTGAAATGATGCAATGTCCTATACGACATGTAAATGCTATGCGTTTTGTTTGAAAATGCGAGGCCCAGACGGCATGGATATGCTATATGCTTGTATAAATGCAACGGCTATATATGCAAATGCTAATGTAAGCTCTAGCTGCCAGAGAACACCAGGTCTGAAAACCACTTGGCAAAATAAATGCCGAAGGAACGTCAATTCTACTGGGGATGACCTGAAGTCACAGAACCATCTCAGCAAAATAAATGCTGGAAACGAGAAATCAAATCCGCTGGGGATAACTGCCCTGCTGGAGAAATGAAAAGGCAACCCTGCTTGACGACTTCACTGGGGAAAGAAAGTGAACTCTGCTCGGGGATGCTTTCTTCAAACCATTGGCAACTGATTGCACTCTGCGGGGATTGACCCAAACTGAGGTTGATTACGCGCAGCACCCTGCTGGAAATGTTCCTACTATCAAGGATATCAATCTTAATCTGCTGAAGATACTCCTGCTCAGACTCGGATACGGGGTAAAATACAATCTCGACTCTTCTGGGGATAACAAGCAACTTTCATCTGCTGAAGAGTGTCACTTCTGATTTAACAACATCTGCGAGGAATTCAAACATTACTCGGAGCGCTGGTATTCGTTGGGCTTCGTATCGGGGAACATGACAACATGCGGGTCATTGGGAAATACTGTGTCAGATACCTTTAGGTTTTTTTTTGTTTTAGGATAAACACGGACTATGTACACAGTGAAAGATATGGAAAATACTAGACGAGAACTAGCATTCAAAGGTAGACTACCAGGCGAGAACTGATAGGAAAATAGGTTAGGAAAATTGATTTTTGGTTTTTTGTGTTTTGAACATCAGACGGGCTGACTGGATAACAGACTAAGAACAAGACAACCAGGCGAGAACTGATTGAAGGCTGACGTACACCAGGCGAGAACTGGTATAACACTTAGGGTAAGACACACGAGGACTGATTATGCGACGACATGTACCAGGCGAGAACTGATACAACACTTGAGGAAACGGTGACCAAACGAGAATTGGTTACCAATAAACTGCACCAGGACGGGAACTGCTGCTTATAATAAACTGCACCAGGACGGGAACTGATGCTTACAATAAACTGCACCAGGACGGGAACTGATGCTTACGGAAAGTGGGCCAGACGAGAACTGGTTACCGATTTGCCAGGCGAGAACTGGACTTTGGAAACAACTGGTTACTGACACGCAACATGTTTAAACTGCAGGATAATGATCCAACGACAACAAGATCTTCTTATTTGAAAGGTTTTCGATAAGGGTATTGACATGATTCCCCGATACTCAACTCTGGCTGGGGATAAACAAGCGGGTCTGAATGACTTGCCCCTGGTACACTCAGCTGGGGGATAAAAGACTGGCTTGCACAACTTGCCCCAGTACAATGCACCTTGCCCCAATCTAACTCTTGGGAATACCTGCTCCGAACAACTTGCTACGAGAATACTTCGAGAATATTTGCCCCGACATCTGCACGACAAAAGAATTCAATCTCCAATTAAACACCTAACAACCCAGTTGATTTCAACATTCTCTGCGATGACTTGCCCCCGAATGAGCGTTCTAGCGACTTAACCCGATCTGATTATCCATTGGAAGCATCTGCTTTCAAATCTCAGCGCTCTGCATAATTGCCCCTGATTGGCTCTTGAGAAGACTCCTCCTGATCAACTGCTTCTCAAACAAACTGCCCCTGCTCAACTGAAGCTTCGGGACTGGTCCTCAGACTGACTGATACTGAACTTACTGGAAGATAATGCCCCTGATTCATAAGGCTCCACAACATTCACTATTCTGGTTCAGACTGCTGGATTACTCAGTCCTATTTGATTATTTCCTGGTGGAATTTCTTTCATGCCAACTACTAACCTGCAATTAGAATCGTCTGTTTACGAATGGTAATCTTAATGCAGTGGTTATGCAGATTTTGAAAAAAATTTTTGAGCTGTCACTCATTTATATGCATATGATTGAGAGTGACGAGTGAACCGTAGTTCAAACGCAGTGCTTACGTGGTCAGTGAAAATACAACAAGATATGACTAGCAAGTCAAGAAGGAGTCAGGTTACTCAACCTTATCGTAATGCGCTTCAGACTAACCCTACCTCAATTAGGTCTTTTGAGGGTTGTATCGTGGTCGGGTTCACGGTTCGTGAAACAAAGGATATTCGGCTCAAATTTTGATTTGTACCCACCCCGTCTACGTGATGATCTCCGGTCCTAAGGTTCAGTTAACTTGGCACAAGCACTCGCCTCTTCGAGAAGTATGTTGAATGGTAAGAACCACAGTTAAGGAATTCACAATGCTTTTCTTCTAGAGTGATAGTTACTCCTTCTTCGCTTTCGGTGTCTGTGTACACGACTTTGTAATTTGTCGGGGAAAGTTTTCTTTTTAACCCTCTTTTCATTCTTTTGATTCCCTAATTTTTGCCTGGACTGACTCATTTTGAGTTCTTTTCGATTTTTTTCGATTTCTTTTGAAGTCCAGCGGGATGCCCTAATTTTTGCCTAAGTATTAGCTTTCCAGCTCTTCTTTCTACTTAGCGGGCTTTCTTTCTTTCTTTCTTTTGGAACAAAGTCGTGTGACACTGGTTGTCTTGATTGCTCCGAAAGGATTGTAACTGTCTCACTCCTGATTGGTGAGATTTGACCTCTTGAAAGGTGTAAACTGATTGGTCCTTGAAAGACAACACTCCTCTGCAAGACTTGAATGCTCGGTCAAGCTAACTGACAACTACCCTGCCCCGGGTTAAGATGTGAGGGTTTATAAGTCCGAAAAAACTTCTACTTCCTGGCTCGAAGTGGTTGGCAAGGGACTAACTCCTTATATCTCCAGTGTTTGGGGAATTTGAAACAGTGCCTTGTACGTCATCGGTACGGTCTTATCTGAAAGCATACAATCATTGGTTATGAGTTTCAGTTTCATCCTCCTCCCTCCTAACTTTGCTAGTCACAGCGATAAAGTGGAGTGAATAAAATGCAAGTGTCAGTGCAATGCAATAAATGAGCGACAGCGACATGACTAATTCAGAAAAATGCATAATCACTTTATTATTATCACCATTCGAAACATACAATGTTTAAAAAGCAGGTAGTAACTAACAGAGAAAGAAACTACAAATGCAAATGATATAAAAGCTTGAGAACTGCCACTGCTGAGGCGCCTGCCTGTCTGAACCACTGGCTTTTGCTGGGGAATAGACCCTCTGAATCTGCGAGCTTAGACAGCTGAGCGGTTAGGGATGAACAAACAGAAATCCTTCTCGAAAGGAGATGCGATCCTGATCAATCAACTGCTGTACCTTCGCCTGAAATGCTTTACAATCTTCCGTCGAATGCCCCGGAGAGCCACCATGATAACCACACTGAGCGTGGGGATTGTACCCAGGAGGGTGAGGTTCTGGAACTGGCTTAAGAGCTTTCGGCTCCACCAAAGACTTCTGGATCAAAGATGGTAGCAACTGGCTATACGGCATCGGCACTGGGTGAAAAGGAGCTTTCCTTCGTTCCAAGTTGTTGCGCGGTCTGTTCTGATTCTGACGCTGATTCTGATAACCTCGGCCACGAGTTCGCTGATTTGCAATGGAAGCGACATAAGATTCCTGGTATGGTGCCCCGGGCACGGCTGTCTGTTCAGTATAACAAGCCACGGGAGGTACTGATCTCTGATAAGATGATGAACCAACAAAATTCACTGATTCGCTTCGAGGATATTCAATCTTTGGCATGACTGAGTTGATCACCACTTCTTCTTCACTCTGATAGTCACAAGGGTATTCAGTTTCACCCTCTTGATCATATGAAGTAATCTGAATTTTCCCCATTCTTATGGAGTACTCCAGGCGTTCTCCTAATGCTACCACGTCAGAGAAACTTGCCGGAACTCCGAGCAATCTTTTGAAGTACGGATATTGTAGGGAATCCACAAACATGCTTGCCAGCTCTTGGTCTAACAGCGGTGGACGCACTCTAGCAGCAAATTCTCTCCATCTCTGAGCATACTTCCTGATCGGTTCATTGATCTCTTGAGACAACTCTTGCAAATGCATGCGATAAGGAGCAATGTCTAGGTTGTAATCGTATTGCTTCAGAAAAGCTCTGGCTAAATCCATCCATGACTGAATCTGATTCCTCTCTAACTGCATATACCACCTCAAAGATGCCCCAGTCAGACTATCTTGAAAGCAATGGATCATCAACTTGTCATCTCGCACAAACGCAGTCATTCTTCGACAGAACATCATCAAATGCAGCTTTGGACAGCTATCTCCCGTGTACTTCTCAAATTTCGGCACTTTGAACTTGTAAGGCAACACCAGGTCAGGAACCAAACACATGCCTACAGCATCCAGGTTGACAGCATCTTTGGCTTTCAAAGCTTTCATTTGCTCTTCCAACACTCGGACTCTTCTACCATCGTCAAGGGCTCTTGGATCTACCATCCCAGCTGCTGGAATATCTCTTCGGTAGTTCATTACAGGGAAAGCAACACCTTGATTGTTGACAGGAGGAGGACGCTCATTCTGGGCAACAAACTGCTCATGTCGATCTCGGTTCTCAACAGAAGGCTGTACAACTTGGTCTGCAGCAACGTTGTTCACTTGCGGGGAATCTTCCATAGAATCATACAGAGGGTTGGACGCCATAGTGAACCCTGTCAAGGTGTTAGGAGACTGGAAATTTCCTTCAGACATGGCTACCAATAATCTTCAGCTGACTTCGACACTCGATTCTGCTCAAATCTACTCAAACCCTAGGTAGGTCTTCTGACAATCAACAGCTGCTCAATCCAAACTCAGGGTAATCACCTTCAGGAAACAAAGGCTGGATCAGAACTCTGGCTAGCTGGAGGATGATATGCAATGCAACACTGATATGCATATGATATGCAAAATGCAGCAAACAATGGGACCACAGCCCCCACACAAAATCTGAATACTGCTGCGCTGCTGACGGAGACGTTCTCTGAAAAGAAGACCAGAATAACGGGTAGGTTGGAAGTCAGGTTTCCTGCACAAAAAAACCCCCCACTCACAGGTATGGACCTATATCTGACAAGGTACGGCATCCTATGCGGTCGTCAGCGTCACAGACATTCAGAACTGACGATACGATTCCCAAAAGGAGTGGCATCATCAAATCCTGAAGAGGCCTCACTCAGCCAACTTCCAAATGATCGGTTCCCAGAGTCGACAATCCAACTAACCAGCAACCCACGCCAACCAAAGGAAGGGACAGGAAGCCAACCAGCAGAACCTCGTCTGAGTGTAGATTTCATGGGACACCAAAGCAAGTCAAAGCAAGCGGGCACCCACTAATTTCTACTCTAAGTCTAAGGTGCACTCCAAGCCCAGGTCCGGCTTATCTCTCAATATCATAGAACATCCGTAACACCCCAACAGCAACAGATAATATCGATAAATAAGCCCCAAATAGACAAGCAAACAAGCGCTAGGATTGACTCTCTCTTAGGGGACGTTGGATCCCACATGCATAAGAACTATCGCAGTCCTTAGCAGCCAGGGGACGTTGGATCCCCAGCAGAGTCGCCAGCTGTCGCTACTGCGAAAATCGGCGCCGGCTTGACAGGAGAGTCGCCACCGTGCGTTATTTATCCCACGGGAGGGAAAGGAAACGCTCAGAGTAAACCTCGCACAACACGGGAAAAAGGTATGGTCATCGCAACCATAGCCTGGGTTCGGGAGTCGGTTACGCAAGGGGAAGGTATTAGCACCCCTCACGTCCGTCGTACTCGACGGGATCCACGCTTGCTTGGGTTGTCTACTGGATGCAAAACAATCTTATCTACGGCTGCTAAATCTAAACGGAAGGGAATTGACTCGATAGAGCGTCGCACTCTATGCCTACGTATTCTCAAGAGAGAAAGTCAGAGTCAACGTAGTTCGGGACTACAGGGAAAATTGGCTCGCCAAGACCTCGCGTCTTGTGCCTACGTACTTCCACTGGATGGAAGATCAGAGCTTTACGTAGTTCAGACTAACTACGGCTAAACAAAACATTCTCACACAGCAGTGAGAAAAACAACTGGTTTCACAGGGTCGGGAACCTATGGTCAAAACTATGGTTTGGTCTCAAATGCACTTGGGCAAGAGAGAGAAAAGGGTACTCAATTAGTCGTCAGCGGGAAAGTCTCGATCGCACAGCCACGAGAGAACAACAGAGTCAGTCGTTAGTGTGCTCGCTAGGATATCGCATCCTATGCCTACATATCTTCGTCTGGTACGAAGAATCAGAGCAGCTGTAGTTCGGCTACTATCGGACCACAGCTCAAATCTCGTTTTATTAATCTCTGAAAGAATGGTTACAATGAGTGGATACTGAAAAGAATCTCCTAGGAAACGCTATCCTACTCTATCCTGAAAAATCGATTGAAAATAGCCCCCTAACAAATGGGCCTCTAATTCTATCCCTAAAAGTCGTAAAATAAAGTCTATAAAAATATCCTAAAAGAAAATGCTTTAAAAATATTAAACCTATTTTAATATTTTTTCTCTTTTTTCTTCGTTTCTTTTCTCATATTTTTCTTTTCTCAAAAATATTTTCTTTTATTTTTCACAATATTTTTCTTCATATTTTTTTTCAATATTTTCTTTCCATATTTCTTTTTCTTTTCTTTTTCAAATATAAACTCTTTTTCTTTTCTCAAATATATTTTCCATATTCTTTTATTTTATTCTTTCTATTTTTTTCTTTTGATATTTTTTCTTTTGATATTCTATATTTTTTTTCAAGAAAGAAAATACAAGCAAGGGGCTGGGGGTATGCTGGATTGCAAGGGATTATAGAAAAATGAAATAAGAAAATTGTGCTGACTGGGCCCAGCCCAATTCCTTTCAGAAAAACGCAGGAGGGAGGGTGTGAAAATTGAATGTGTGCTGGCAAGAGAAAATTGGGGCCCAGGCCCATTTGCAGCCAAACACGTGAGGGTGAAGTGTCAAAAAATTGTGATTGGGCCTGGCCCAATCTTCTTCCCTCCTCTCTCCATTCTCAGGGTCTGAAAACCCTAGAACTTTCTCCTTCTTCTCCCTTTGCAGCGCCGTCGCCGCCACCTCTTCGTCCCTCTCAAACTCTTTCGTCTCTCTTTGTCTCAAAATCTCTCCCTCCCAGTATTCTTTCCATCAAACGCATCCTGAATCAGATCATCCACGAACTTGAAGATCCATCCTTGTTGAAGCTCGTTTGATGAAGATCCCTGTTAATGGCTGATGTTGACGTTCTTCTGGAGATGGAAGAAGAACGGGAGATGAATTTTTCTGAAGCTGATTCTTGATTGTTGATGGATTCTGGAAAACAAGACGATGAGGATGTGAAGATCTGGATCTTGTTCGTGTTTGACGAAGATCTTAGATCTAGATCTGATGAAGCTTATTTCTGGAGATTTGTGCTGTTCTTGAAGTTGTTGCGGTTGAAGATCTTGAAGATGTTCTTCTGGAAGGTTGAATTCCTGGGATTCTTGATGAAGCTCTATGAAGAACTGGTTGAACACATGATGATGCTCGAACGCGTTCCTGAAGTGACGAAGATCTTATGAAAAAAATGATGATGAATGTTGAGGCGTTCTCGCTGTGGATCTGTTGTTCAACGGTGGTGAATCGGAGGAAACGATGGAGGTTTCTGGTGGTCTTTTTCTGGGTTTGGTGATGAATGTTGTTGAGTGGCGATGGAGGAAGGAGATGAAGGTGATGAATGATGAATGGCCGGATTCTGGGTTTGGTGGTGGTTTCCGGTGACTTTCCCTGGGTTTGGTGAGGATGACGATGGAGGTTTGAGGAAGAAGACGAAGAAAGGAGGGTTTTCTGGGTTTGATGGTCGCCGGTGAGGGTTAGTGGTGGCCGCCGGCCCTGCAGGCCGGCCGGCGAAGTTCTCCGGTGGGATGTTGGCAGGGAGCCACGTGGTGGCCGTTAGTGGAGTGGAGTGCTGCATGCGGGACGCGTGTCCCCATGCGTGGCTGAGAGAGAGAGAGGGTTGGGATACGTGGCGTGATGGATGATGAAAAGGTGGGGCCTCCTCCCTTTGGACACGTGTTACTGGCTATTTATGGTGAGCTGAACCTCTGGCGCCTTCTGGAACATTCTGGAGGTAGCTGGAAGTAGCTGAACGTTTTGGACCTCTGGACCCTTGCTGGATATTCTTGCTGGACTTTTTTGGAGATTCTGGACAAAAACCCCAAACTGGGCCTGCGAAAATGCACTGCAGCCCAATACGAAAATGCATAGTAAACCCCCTAAAAACTGCAAATGATTAACACTAATTAATCTAATTAAACCTAACATTAATAAAATCCTAATAATTCTCTAATAAATTCCTATACTATCAAAAAATGATTTTAAACTCTATTAACAAAAATCAATGTTATTCTATTTAACTCTATTATTCTAAAAAATTCTATATTATCTAAAAATATTAAAACCTATAAAAGATTTCTACAAATGATTTAAAATCTATTTAAAGGAATTAAAAACCTATTAAATTCTAAAATGAATTTAAAATCTATTATATTCTATAAAATGCTAAAAAATGATTTAAAAACAATTAAAAATATCAAAAATTCTATTAAATCCTAAAAAATGATTTAAAAGCTATTTAAACCCTAAAAAACCTATAAAAAAATCCAGAAAAATCACGATAATTCCCAGAGGGACAAAATAAGCACCAAACGACACAAAAATAATCGGTAAAAATAAACGGGCACCGAAATAACCCAGAAATCAATTCTGCTGATCAAAACACCTGAAACGCGAGACGGGAGCTGTGATCCCTGATAAAATCAAAACAAATGAAAAATGCACTGTATGCGATATGCAGATGCGAATGCGGTTATGCGTCGAAACATCGAGCCAAATGCGAGACCCGGTTGGTCAAATTTTGGGGTGCAACATATACATGTACAAGAGTTAAATGAAAGAGACTGCAATTAAAAAGAAATCATAATAAATGAACAGAAGAAAAATTGAATATTAAACAACTAATTTAACTTAATGAAATTGTAATGTTGTCAACAAAAAAATAAAGTAATAATAAATAGTAAAAGAGAAGTACTACAACAAAATGTCGTGTAACCGATGTTGCAAAATAATGTGTTTGTTGGAGTTGGTATGACAATGTTCCGCTGTAAAAAAAATAATAATTAGAGAACAATTAGATCATTTTATTTTAATGGAAAGCTTAATGACAGAGAAGGGTATCAATGTTATACCTACTAAATATTGTGGAAGACTTCTTTGAATACAACGTTAGTGGTAGTAGCAGTGGTATTGTTATTTTTATCATGAATCAATATTTTAAGACCTTGTTTTGTCTTAACTCGGGACATTGCGACATACAACTGACCATGACAAAATACATCCTTTGGCAGGTATAAACCAACTACGTCTAACGATTGACCTTGTGATTTGTTAATTGTCGTAGCGAAAGAAACAATAATGGGGAATTGTCTTCGCACTAACTTAAAAGGCCATGGTGACTGAGATGGGGACAAAGACATTCTTGGAATATAAATGATGTTACCTATATTCTTTCCTGAAATGATTCTAACTTCAATAACATGATTAGCCGACCTTGTAACCGTGAGCCTTATACCATTGCATAAACCTTCGGATTGATCTAAGTTTCTCATCAACATAATTTTGGCACCAATCTTCAACTTTATAGAATGATTAGGCAATCCAGAAGTTTTAAGAGCATTTAGAAATTCAGCAGTTAAGTGCTCAAATGCATCAAAATCGGTTGTTGTTGATCTATCAATAGAATCACTACTAAAGTATTCCTTTTCTTCTCCTAAAAGGAAATAAAACAGACAAATGATAAAATAATTAAAAAATGAAGTCATATATGAAAATAACATGAAAATAGCATGAAGACAACTTAACGACGTGTATAGTACCTGGAAGAAGATCTGTGATATATTGATTAATCTCATCGACAACTTCAATTGTTGAAGCCAAGATAACACGACTTTGTAAAAAATTGGGGTCATAATAGTTATGAATGAGATCAGGATAGGTACTATCAACAATAGCCTTAATAGGATGTGAAAATTTTGAAATTAAAAATTCTTCAGGAATATTAATTTCAACATAACCATCATTAGCCTCACCCATGGTACCATCTCCAATAGCTAATATCCACTTAGAAAATATACGAACTTCTTCAATGTGTTGTGAAGTTGTCCCACTTTGTAGGCGCATACTTTTTGTAAGCTTGAGGACTTTGCACTGATCCCAAATATAAGAAGCATTGATAGTTGAATGAATAATATCAGATCTACTACCTCTTGGAACAACGGGAATAATTTGTCTAAAATCACCACCAAAAATAACTACTTTGCCTCCAAATAAGTTATTTGTAGCCTATGGAAATTCACTCATAATGTCTCTCAAGGATTTATCAAGAGCCTCAAAGCAAAATCTATTAGCCATCAGAGCCTCATCCCATATAATAAGATCTGTTATCTTTAAAAGCTCAGCAAGATCATCATTTTTGTCAATGTTACAAATTGAAGAATGCAAAGTAGGGACAGGTATCTTAAACCTAGAATGTGTTGTTCTTCCACCTGGTAACAACAGACTTGCAATCCCACTTGATGCCACATGCAATACAATTTTATGTTTAGAACGAATAGCAGCAGCGAGAGTGTTCCACATAAGTTTTACCTGTTCCACCATAACCATATAAAAAAACACACCACCATTTTGTTTGTCTACGGCATCCATGACATCAAAGTAAATGTGTTTCTGCTCATCTGTAAAAATACATCATGTGACAATATGTTTAAAAATGAGAATTTAAAGCATTATTAGGCATTGACTACAATAAATGGCATAGAGATCTTCAACTATAAATAATATAAGTTATAAACAATAAGTATTGTATTTATCAATGTTATAGTTATAAACATGAAATAAGTTGGAAAAATATATAGTTTACGAATGTAATTGTACCTGTAAGAGATGAGAACAAAGTATCAAAAAGAATTTTTTGAGCATTTGAATCATATTGCCTTTCTTCGTAAATCAGACGGTTTCCAAGAAAAGAAAGTACAAAGTCATTTGGATATGGCATTGACTTGAAATCATTCAGACTTCTATTGTTCTTTTGTAACTGAGTTTCTATTTCAATCAGAGTAAGTTGTTTTAATTCTTCATCGGTAAGTGTTAATCCTAACATAGATAAAACAAAACAGTGTAAATATAACAATTAAGTTGTGAATAGATGGTAGAAATTGAAATGCATTTTGGGGGTACCTGGATTTCTTGTTATGACACGTTTATTGTAAAGAATACCATCAGCTAAGTAGTGCCATGTTTGACTCTAAACATGCTCAGGTCTATTCATTGATGATGATAGCAACATAGTCACAAATAAATTTCTTAGAAATAAACCAGAACCCCACTAATGCGCCTCCTTTAAAGCCTCAATAAATTCTCTATCATCTTGTAGAAATCCCATCGCGAAACATGCCTCTCTAAAAGAGTTATGTTGTAAACCATCGACCATTTTGATGTCTTCATAACTCGTTGGTCCTTTCTTAACAGTAAGCATCATACGTAAATAAAATAATTCACCTGTGCTTTGAGGAACCCAAATGAGACGACCAATTGTATACCCTCTTTTTCTAGGCTTCCAAGTCCTATTTTTCTTTTGGTAAACAAATTTTGTCACAAAGTCACTATATGTCAACAATTTAGCTTCATCATATTTTTTGTTCGCTTCAAACCATGCAGTAAACATAGATTCTGTAACACTTGGTTTCAGTAGAACATTACCAATTTTCTCAAAGTCTTTGAAGTAAACAGAATTCTCACCTTCCATGTGGAAAAATAGTATTTCCATGGCTAGTTTCCTACCATGTATAGAATAAGAGAAAATCCTCCAACATGCCTCACTCGGGGAAATGTATCTACAATCAAGATATTGCTTGATCTCATCAACATTCTTCTTCTTACCATCAGACATATCACCAGAAGAATGAATAACAGCAAAAATTCTATCTGAACCCTTGTTAATATACTTGAATAAGTATTTAATCGAAGTACTTTGGTTGCACCATTCCATGTTGATGTGTGCCTCGTACTTCAACAATAAACCTGGGTTGTGAGGAACAACATGTCTGCTGTGAAGAATGATTCCATTTTTATCGATTGTGTGTCCATTGTCTCTTGTCCTATAAAGTGGATAGCCATCTTGATCAACTATGGTTGTTGACTGAAACTTGTTTGGGTAATACTTTGAACATTTCCCATCTTTCATGCAAGGTGATATTTGATTTGCCAATCCACAAGGTCCATGAACCATATGATTTTTAACCAAGTTGTATAGCTTTGGTTCCTTCGTAGGATCAGGGACTTCAACACTTATAATCCTGTCAATATCTTCTGGTCTTGGATATTTGTTAAAAGGATGCAAGAATATCAAAATATGTGCATGTGGCAACCCTCTCTTTTGAAACTCAATGGTGTACATATCTACAAAAAAATAAGTAAGTCAAAAGTAAATTCTAATAATGTGTAACCAATTGAAAAGTTACGGTGAGAAAATAAAACATACATGCAAGCACCTTGCGAAGCACTCCCCTTTTTGTCAAATCTGATAGAAGTTGATCAAACTTGATTTTAAAGATCCTCGAAATTACATCAGGACGATCTTGGGGTTTTAGTCCAAGAGGTGTAAGCAATCTTTGTATTTCAGGCTAATTTGGATTGCAAGTGAATGTTACAAATAAATCAGGAAACCCCACCTTGCTATAAATAGCCATTCCATCATAGTACAATTGATCCATAAACCTCCTTCCACCAACATAAGTAGAAGGAAAAACCACTCTTTTTCCTGTTGAAGAGCCATGTGTTTCACTTTGGTCACCCACTTCAGTAAGACTGTTGTATTTCGATACCCTTAATTTAGGTTGATTTTGACGAATCCATTGAAGTCTTTCGGACTCTAACATTTTGTAACCATCAACTAAGAATTGTTGAAAAAGCCTTCTTGAAGCCAGCAAAGTTTTAGCCTCATATGATCTGTTTGGAATGCGAAATGCTAGCCACTCTCTAATTGTAAGTCTATTTCTCTTGTTGTCTTGGAATATGTCTAAGTCTCGATGAGCTATGTTTGGTCTATAACCATCTTCTCCATAAGGGAAAATTAAAGGATATTGATACGCCAAGTAACTTGCATGGAGCTCGTTAATTCTTTATAACTCTCCACCTTTAGTTTGCATGATGATATCCCTCATTTCTGCAGTATCAAGATCACCAACTATCAAAGCAGCAACCTCAGAAACAATTGGTTGATTATATACTCTTCCATCTGTGGATCTATTAGAAATGAGTCTTAATTTCAGGTTTTGTGTATTTGAATTCAATAACAAATGTTTGGCCATTTGAAAACTTTTGGCATGAGGGTTATGCTCGTAGAGCATATCTGACAACTTTTGTACAATTACCGGATCAATGTTTTTTGTGTTCCTGTAAATGTAAATGTTTTATTATGTCAAATATATTATAGAGTAGTATGTAAGGAATAAATTGCAACACATGAAGTGTATAATTAACGGTAAGAAAGTAATGCATGTCAAATAGTTATACCTCAAACCCTGCATTCTATTATGGACCTCATTGTCCGTGTCAAAAATATATAGTTGTGCAAATTTAGGTGGTTGACCTTCTGGTGGAAGAAAACTTCCAACACGATGACATGATTGACCTTGAATTCGTAAAGTGGTTGGTCCACCCCCATTGTTAAAACGGTTATCCAACTTTGCACCTGGTGATGTGAAGGCAAACATCATGTTGTAAATACGAATCTGTTGTTGAAACTTTCTGCTAACTATATCCCCATCAAAAAGGAGATGTCCTAGTAAAGGAGGGGGTTGTTTGAGTAATGGTAGTTCGACCTTTCCGTTGCCACAACATAATGAAAATTTGGGATTGGCTGAATGAGAACTTTTTTTCATTCTCTCTTGATACCACATCATGGCTTTACAATAACAACACTCAATTAATGGATCACCAATGTCGTAATATTCTACAAGAAAATATAACGTGCTATATAAGAAAAATAATGCCAATATATAAAAATTCATTTAGAATAAGAACAACCTTCAGACGATGTTTGAGAAATCCCATTAATAGAAAAAGGTGCATGACATTCCTCAAAATCATAAATGGAGTCATTGTCAGATTGATGATCTAAAAGAAAGTGGAAAAAAGTCGTTAAAATTAGAAAGTAATGAAAAAGTTGAAGATAAATAAAAACAGTAGCCATGACGATTCGATTTTTATTAAGAAAGATTAAAATGACATGAATAAAGTAATGTGGAGTTGCCGTAGGAAAATCGAATTCAGAACTAAGAAATACGGAATCATGCTTAGCATGAAGGGCATATAAAGTACCGGTTGAACATTAATTTTATATAACTTACTTGCGAAAGGATCTAAGTCAGAGTCACATTCCGTATCGGCATTGAAATCTTCATTTGCACATGGCGTAAAAGTAGAGCATAGTTGTTGGGATTTTGGTATAGAATTGTCGATTTGCAAGGCAGATTGTTGGTCCATGTGAAGAAATCTGTTTGAGCCTTGTATATTCCCTTGGCTATTTGGTTAAGACAATATTACATATGCATTGAATATGTTGTTGTAATTAACTGTTTAAATTTGAAAAGCTACAAAAATTTCAATGTACCTATAATACGATGAGGATCCAGCTTGCATGATAGATGTATCACGAACCGTACCATAATGGACTTCGGCAACACGTCTTGTTAGATTCATTGCTAGATGTGGAACTCCCAAAGATTTTCTTGGACGACCTCGACGGGTTTTAACAGCTGTATCATTGCTGGAAGAGTATCCAAAATGAAACGCAAGCCATGAAAATTTGTTAAACATATCAATAGAATGTAGGCTGCCGGGATATCGTCAATGGCAGCAACCATAGAGTTCTTGTAATATCTCAATTTTCATATTAGAAAGGTAAGTAAAATAACATAATTTGCTGATCAAAATTGCATTCTGACTATGTAGAATCATGTGTTTGAAATAGACCACATTGTAACTATATACAACTGCTAAAATGAAGTTATAAGTTGCATACCTCAGTGTGACATGCAAGGCTGGTTCAATGAAATGGGAAGGTGTAGTTGGTTCTTGGAAATGATGAATTCGCAAAGCCAAATTGGGTTGAGATTGATGTTGTTGCATGTTGAATTTGCGCGGTCTTCCACGAGGTCGTTTGGTTAATTGTGATGAGCTATGACAAACCAAAAAAAGGAACAACATGAGTGTTACAAGTCATCTTCCCTGGCATGGTCAATTAATAGCAGCATAATAACCAAATGGGAGTTTCTAACCTCGTGGCAATTTGTTTAGGTTTGTCTGAAACAGTTAGGCCATCCAACATAATTCCACGACCAATTGAGCATGCACGTGGAGTAGGTCTGATCATAATGAAAATATATTACAAACTTTAGGCTGTGTCAAGCATGAAACAATTTTAACAATCCTGTTAGTGGTTCCAATAATAAATGCAGACCATGAATATTTGTTAAAACCGGATTCTTCAATCATCTTAGCAACTACAACTCAGAAAGACATCTAACATAACATAATAGTATGCTCATCAGAGTATATGGTAATTATATTCAGCTAGAAAGATTACAGATGTAAGTTGGAAACCTCTGTGTGATATGCAGGAATGGTTCAATGATATGTGAAGTTGTAGTTTTTTTCAATTAAATGAAGATTACGCAACGCCAATTTGGGATGAGATTGAGTATGTTGTGTGTTGCTTTTGTGTGCTCTTCCATGAGGTTGGTCGGTCATTTGTGATGAGCTATGACAAAACAAAAAATAAGTTATAACATGAGTGATGTTACTCATATTACTTGGCCAAGAAATATAAGTACGCACCATAAACAAAAGGCCGTTTCTAACCTCATGTCGATTTGTTTAGATTTGTCTGAGATATCGAGGCTATCCAATAGTATTCCACGACCAATTGAGCATGCAATTGGAGTAGTTCTAAACAACATGTGAATACGTTACAAAGAGTAGGCATAATTAGAAAACCAGAAGTAAGTGCAAAACACGGTTAGATTATTGCATATGATATAATTTATCACCACAAATATGTGGAAAGTTGTCTTGGAATGACTAACGCATACGTTAAATAATATCAGGAATATTATGTACCAATATGAGCAATATGTCATGAAATCAGGCTATTGTGTTTAACCAATACATATAAGTAACAATGAACATAGTATAAATCCATTTGCAAGTATACACCAGAATGTTAACAGGCATAGAATTCATAAGTAACCGTGATGAATTTGTAGACTTATCAGTGTGTGGTAAAATTTGCTGGATAGATTAGATACGTTGTATTGCTAGATTATAAAGAAACCATGAATTGATGGCGTTCTAGTAGTAAGATTGATAGAAAATTAAAAGAATACAAGTCCATAATGAAATACTTACTGTCTTAGAGTAGAAGTCCCAGACACATTTAACACGGAGCCGCACGTGACAGGTTCGGTTGTGCACGGTGGGACAACATCACAATGTGAAATATTCTCATTTTCATAGCACGTAACAACACTTGTGAACTTGGTCAACAAATTAGTTCCTCTACTGTTAATTTTAGAAAATGTGTTGGTATGATGAAAGGTATGTCTGCTTTGGGAAGGTTCTGATCCTAGAATTCTTGCTTCCAACAACTTACCGTCTGCAACAACTCTCGTAACATAATTTTGGTTTAGTTGTGAAGGGGTAATGCTTGATAGTGGCATTCTAGAAGTATTGACATTTGGGGTATGTAGCTGATGAGAAAATGTTTTGTCAGGATGTCGTGTGTCATGTAAGCGTTTCAAACGTTTTTGTTGAACGACATATTTTCTTCGTGCCCTTGCTCTTTTTGCTGGCTCATTTGTGGGTGGATAATCCATCAGATTAAAAATAGCAATATATGTCCAAAGACTACATAATAGAAAACATAGAATACCGTCAAATTACATGAGAATTCCATCAATAAGAGACTTGTTAAAGCTAAGTTGGATATTCTGTCATTGCCATGCATTTTTGTAGGGAACAACAATAGATATTGCTTCTTATATGTGTCAAGTATTTCATATTAGAGTTGGTCCATAGTTAAGGCAACATATATATGTATAAATGAGCCACCTCAATGCATAGTGGACATAAATATAGACAGAGCAATTGTCATAATTGCGCTGGGAAATTTGTTGGTGAGAATAAATACAGGTCGATACAAACCGCATGTATAAATACCAACAGAAATTCTTTAAGACATTATGGCACTAAGGGAATATGGGAGTAACAATTTTCTCAACTTGAAATTTAGTAACAACAATGAGATTGGGTTGTTATGTGCAAGGTTTCACAAAGTATCTCAAGAATTCAGAATGTAGTGTAAGGTAAGATTGAAGCTGAATTAGTTTTTGTCATTTCTAACCATGGCAATGCATTGAAATCAGTTTGTGGTTGGTTGTATCATGCGAAACTTTATGCTAAAATGTGTCATGATTTTGTCATCAATTAAGAAACTAACTCAAAATAAGAAAGAATATAAACATGGAAAAAACAATTGAAGAGTTGATAGTCACCTTATTGAAAGAGTAGTGCAGTTGTTGATAGGAAAAATCGGTTAACATCCATGTCTGTCAGCAAGAGCATCAAATTCAAAAACTGAAAATACATGTAACAGTTTCATGGGCACTTCTAATATGCTTCATAGTGGGAAACTAGTGTGTGATTTCCATTTGGTAAAAGAGATTAAGGAAATGAAATGTTTAATAATAAAGAAGCACATTTGCTTAATAAAGAACTCTTAATAAAGAAGCACATTTGTTTAATAAACTGGTGTGTGTTTAATAAAATGGTGTAATAATAAAGATTTCAGTGTATTTGATCACCTAATTAGAAGCACATTAAGGAAATAAAATGTTTTGAAGCATAAACATGTTATAGTTAACTGTGTATTCATTTGTTTGGTAACTATAATTTAGATGTCTAGGACCCTGTTAATGTAAGGCATAGAGAAAATGTTAAAAAAAACTCTTGAATATGATGCTGTGAAACTGTTATATAATAAAGTGAATAATATGTTAATTATGCAGTAGCAGTAACAATGTATGTTGGTTTGTCATAGTGTGTCCACTTTAACCTTACATTAATATGATAAACAAAAAAGAGTTCTACCCTAATGTATCCATGCTGGAGGCTAATGATGTCAGAAAAGCAAACATGGCAACATTGGTATTGATGGATGCTGATGTGCATAAATGTTTCATAGACAGTTTTGTGCAACATGAGTATGCAGAAAGTAAAAGTTGCAGAAAGTTAAAGATGCAGAAGCAATCACAATCTGAGTTGACCAGTTGGTGAAGGATTTCCAAAAAATAAGGAAGTTTGCTAGTTGTCTTTGTTTATTATAAAGTTAACAGGCTGTAAATTCATCTTAATATCATACACAAGGACCAAGCAAAAAGTACAGCAGGATTTGTAAAAAAGTTTGATTTGATTGAGTGTCATAAAGGAAAACAGTATGTAATGTAACTTGGTTTCATTTCCAAAACATTTAGTGTAGTTGATGTGAAGAAAAGTAACTATTCAAATATTATAAAAGTATGGCCAAAGAAGTTGATGGGGGCTGGCATGCTGTTGATGCAGGTTCTGGCAACAATTTGTGATGCAGGTAGGAAAAATAGTGTGAAGTATACAATGTTAAACCATAGTAATTGTTGATGTTGCATATATAATTAATATATAAGAAATTATAGTTGAAAATAGAAGGATT
Source organism: Lathyrus sativus (assembly GCA_963859935.3). Taxonomy (NCBI): domain Eukaryota; kingdom Viridiplantae; phylum Streptophyta; class Magnoliopsida; order Fabales; family Fabaceae; genus Lathyrus; species Lathyrus sativus. The sequence goes on along the minus strand of OZ012740.1, from coordinate 545,742,766 downwards.
ATGGAAAGTCATATTAAGATGAATTCTTATAAGTTCCAAAACTGCAAATTGGCAATGATATAGAAAGAATTTTCCCTTTGTTGGTGATTTAAATCATGTAGAAACATTGTAATTATCAAGACCTGAATTTCATAAGTCTAAGTAAGATGAAGATCAGTAATTTAGTTTGTGCATAAAGAAACAAAAACATTTTGTATTGTGTTTCAAATGAACCTGTTCATATGATCAAGGCATCTGTGTAATTATCAGCATATCATTGATTGCAAAACAAACATGTATGAGGCATATTACATAATACATAGGTTTGTGCAGAAGGGAGTACATAAGATTGAATTAAACAACAATAGTTAACATAGTTGTGCAGAAGTTTGGAATGAATCGTTACACAAATGATCTTAACAAAATATTTGAATCTAACACAAAATGAGGTACTAACTAAAGAGTCACTCCTTCTTGAGGTGCTTCACCTTGGTTGTTGAATTCTTTGGAGTCAGGACATCATCTTGCAAATAATCATCAGGAAAAGTAGGAATGGCGGCCCTCTTAGCAGGGGTGTTGCTAGAGCAAGTGGATGGACTGCAAGTTCGGGTGGCATAATTTTCTGGATGTGTGTTGTAGTGTTGGTCAGAAGAAACTGATTGCTAGACAAAACAAAAATTAATGGTCAATATGTTATGCATTGAGTACAAAATAGTATATTGGTAGCTTTCCAGCATGTGAAGAAAGCAGACATACAATTGGTTCAAGTTCAACAGCCATGGCATGCTCTGTATCAGTTTTCAAAAAGGCAGTCTTAGAGGTATGCTGCCAAAACATAAGACCACAAATTGAATGCAATCAGTTATGTTCAAAACATGATAAATTGTAAAGTTTACGCATTATGAGTTAATTTCCACAACAAAATTTTACCTCATCCAGTTTAAGGGCTTCAAATAATGTTTTGTAAACACCAGGATCATTAAGGATAGTAACAATTGAGAATTGATCGAAAAAAGATTGATATTTGATTCTAAATGCAAATTGTTGATCCAAAAGTTTGTCTAGGTGAATGGGATAAATTTTTGGGTTATCCTCTCCAGCCTTGATGAATAATCACATCAGAAAATTAGTCATAGGTGAGTAAAACCATGAATAAGAGAAACATAGTAATCAAATGAATAATGCATTTACCTCCTTCATTACTTGTCTCAATTCCCTAGCAGTCATAGTAACATATGGAATAACATCTTTATCTTAAAACACAAAGCATCCAACATGATTATCAAACTCGACTTCTACCTCGATTTTGTATCTATGCCATGAAAACAAAAGCGGTTCAAGTATGTAAAACAGGTTGCAAAGTTATAATAGAATGAATAAAAGCGATATAGAAATATTACTTTGTCACAGGTTCAACATCTTTGACTCCACAAAGACATATGAATTTGGGGCCAGTGGACTTGTTTGATGTCTTACAACTGAGGCAAGCCTCGAAATACCAGCCATGCTTTGATGCCTTAAATCTCTTGGTAGTGCCAATGGTTGTGGCAAAACAATCCTAGGTTAACATCACAAAGTGTTGGTAGATATTTCAAGAAATAATTAAGGTTGTAACGACAATTTAAAAGAAGACCTTGCCGATTTCACATATGTGATGGATACTCTTGACCTCGTTAGAGTTTGTCCAACTTTTGTTGCCAGACTGCACAAAGGATTTAGAAGTCTGGCTTATAGAATGAGTTGGTGCAGCAGCTGAGTGTGTGGATCCTAGCCTGGAAATATTTTGTAGAACTTTAATTAGTAATGAATCAAATCAAAGTAAACTGAGTTCAGCAAAACTTTGGACAAGTAACTAACTATTTAATGTAGGAACATACTTGGTTTTAAAATCGAGAACTTGGGGATGCTCCAAGTTGATGTGGAGTCTTGATCCATTCTATGCATTGGATAGGCTAGGCAATCCAGATGCTGCTTGAAAAAATTCAAACTTTAAGTTATTACATAATGATGTTGTTTCTTGTTCTTGAGACAAAATATCACTACCAACCGAAGATGCTGCTACAAAAATTGACATGCTGTTACAAATATCACTACTGAGTGAAATTGAAAGGACAGGTTGCATTATAAATGTTACTACAAATGTTACTACTAACCGAAATCCTAGTTATGTCCTATTAATACATCTGACCTTGCAAGAGTCATCCATTTCTAAAGAGGACACTGCAATGGATACCAACTATATGCAGCAGAAAGATGTTTCAAGAACACAAAAATATTTAAAATGATTTGTGAATTACAAAAGTCAGAATGGTAAAGCGGTAAGATTGATGATACATCAGTGGAAAAAATCAAAGACATGCTGCTACATATGTTACTACCAAATGATGGTAGCATTATAATTTGAGACAAGTTCCATCTAAGCTTGCAAGAATAATCAATTTGTAAAGAGCACACTGCAATGCACACCTACAAAATGCAGAGTCACTTCTTTGAAGAACAGAAATATCATTAGAATAGCCTAAAAATTATATAAACAAAGATCTAAATATGAAAATGCACAACCATAACTACTAAGCAATGCAAATTACATAAGTAACAGGTGAGAAGCTAATTATAATGCAATAGACTTGGATGTGTATCACAATAACTTTGTTACCTTGATTTTGCTTGCACCATGCGTGTGTTAAGACAATGAGTGTTGGTCCGGGAAACTTGTTGGAGCTATTATAGCTCATGAACTGTTTACCGTAATCATCCCATAACGCAACCTCAATAATATTTCCAGCTCCATCTCTTAAAGTGATGTTGGCACATGATTTCTTACCACCACCGCCCATTTGCGTCTTGACAACGTCTTGTAAAACCCCGATGACATCTGTAATATATGAGAATGAGAAAAAGTGACAATGTTTTCATATGACAAATAACAATATACAACATATGTATAATATGAATACATCTCACCATATAAGAGATCAGTGATGAAATTTCCAGTGAGAAAGTCGACAATCGGCTTAAACTTGAATTGGTGTGCCGGTATTTCGGGTATTGGCAATTTTGAAATAGTCGTTCCTCCATTGAAGACAAGTTTCAACTTGTTGGGGCAAACTTTGAAAGTGATGTCATTGGACATTGGCTCTCCATTGTAAAGGCAATAAGTGTCATGTTCAGTTAGTTGTTCAGACCAGTCCTTAAACTCACGGTTTTGAGTTGTGACATGGATTTGATCACCCTACAAAATAGGTAAACATTCAAGGAAATGAATAATAATAATATAGAAACAGAGCATGAAATAGCATACCTGTGAATCTTGAATCACCATTTCAAAATGATGCAGTCCACTTTTCTCCTTCACAATCCAAAGATCAACAACTCTAATGAGCATTTTCCAAACCTGTTTCCCTTTCTCCAAGTCCTTGATGAGTATTGGGGGTCTTGACATGGTTGCTTAGAAACATAACAGAAAATAAATTGCTCAGTATTCATATTTAAACCAAAGAAACTGCATACAACTTCACAACTGCTGTCATGTGTGAACCAAAGAAAACATGCTCTCATGAACTCAAAAACAATATATGCATAAGAATCCGGAAAACATGTTGTCATGATATTTTTTCAAAACATGTTTTCATGTGTAAACCAAAGTAAACATGTTGTCATGAACTTAAATGAAATATATGCATAAGAATCCAGAAAACATGCTCTCATGAACTTTTTTCCAAACCTGTTTTCATGTTTAAACCAAAGAAAACATGCTCTCATGACCTTTAAAACAATATATGCATAAGAATCCAGAAAACATGGTCTCATGAACTTTTTTCCAAACCTGTTTTCATTTTTCCAAACTTGTTTTCATGTGTAAACCAAAGAAAAACGCATGAAAACAACATTAAAACAACATGGTTAAAACAACATTAAAACAACGTTAAACCTGTTTTCATGACAGCAGAAGAATCCAGAAAAACGCATGACATTAAAGCAACAACAAATGAGAAAAAACGAACCAGGAGATTGATGATGTTTATGGGTAACTGAAGGCTTGCAAATCGTGTGAGCTGGGCAATGAAGTTTATGAGAAAGATTGATGATGTTTATGAGAAAGAAGTTTCATATAGAGAGTGAGAAGTAGAAATGAGGGAGGGAAAGTTGAGGGACAGATGGCATTGTAATAGAGGTCCAATTGAAATTAAATGTGTTGATTTGCTAGTTACTAAAAGACCCTTTTTGCAGTGTTAATTTTGAAAGGGTAAAGGGTAAAAGAGGCAAAGCATGCAATGAGATTTTGATGTGTTGATAATAGATACATGAATATTCAGTTCTGCATTTTGTAGTTCTGCATCAATCCTTTTTAAAGAGATGAATCTCAAAGAGATTTCACTCTAACATGGTATCATTTGCTTGTTTTGATCTTCCGCTATCTCAGGTCCCTCTTCCTTGCTGAAAATTTTATGCTCTATTTTGGTAAATCTTGCCATGGATTCAGAAGAATTTCAAGATTCAGGCATCAAGAATCCTTCTCAATCGCAAGGGTTCTCAAATTTTTTTGTCAGTTCCAAATCCAACAACAAATTTGGATCAAAGTTTTCGATTAAACTATAAGATAATAATTATCTTCTATGGAATCAACAAGTTGAATGTATTATTCTGACATAAAAGATGCATAAAGTGGTGGTGAATCCACAAAGGGGGAAGGTTGCTCGCCAAGACATCGTGTCTTGTGCCTACATACTTTCATTTGGTATGAAAGATCAGAGCAAACGTAGTTCGGACGGACATGAAACCACGGGTTGATTAAGTGTTTTAAACGAGTAAGGTTAAACCTTTGTTCCAGCAGTTAGGGACAAAGCCTGTTTGCGGTAGAACCGAAGCTTAACAACACTCTTTTCTAAAAAAGAAGTTTCGATTAATCCCGAAGGAAAAAATTTTTGAATTTTGTTTTGTGTTTTTTAGTGAAGTGAATTAATTCGGTTTGTGATTCGCGTTGCACTAAAGACTATGACATGGAGGCGAATGCGTCGTATATTGCCCCCAAATGGGACGTATACTAAACACTCTAGATAAGCGAGAGGAGACCCCTCACTCATCATTCCCCGTGTAGCTTAAGGCTCGTAGTGTGCAACGTTTATCGACTTTATTAAATGAGTTAGCATGATTTTGAGATGAGAAAGAGAGACGTACGGAAGGTCTAAGGGAAACTCGGCCCTAACATTGTCATGCAAAGTGGTCCTAGAGTTCGGATGAAAAGGGGAAACATCTACCCTAATGTTAGCATACTTGGATTGAGCACCTAATGTCTCTCCTACTTCCATCCTAAACGGAAGGACTAGGAATCCTATGGGGATCATGGCAACAAAGCACAAGAAGAACAAAGGAAGGATCAATCACAAGTAGAAAATGCAAACAAGAAAATGCAACACTTAGAATGGTGGGAGGGAGGAAAAAATGTGTGGGGCAGCCGCCGCCACAAGCGCGTCTCGACCTCAACAGCGATGCAAGAATGATACAAACATGTGGAGAAAAACAAGAGATGAAAGCAAGTGAACATGCCAACAAATGATCAATTTGAATCACATATTCGAACATACAAACAATTGGAGAATGAACATACATGTCAACAAAATCATGATTAATCAACCACAAACAGTGACAATTATTCAAAACAATTCAATTCTAATGCATCACACTGATCTATGATGATTCGAATCGAAACGGTATGCGAATAAGCAAGCAAAACAGCAAATATGGCATTCTGGCACAGTGTTAATCGGTTAACACATACTGTTAATCGGTTAACCTGTGTAAAACAAGTGAAAATCTAGAAATTCATAGGTGTTAATCGGTTAACACCAGGCGTTAACCGGTTAACACCCTGAAAACTTTGAAAATTTTGAAAATTTGAATTGGTTAACCGGTTAACCATATACGTTAACCGGTTAACACTGTACCAGAAGCCAAAAACAGCAACAGAAAATCACTTCTAGCAATAAAACAGCTTATCCAAGGTTCCAACAGATCAACTTATCAATTAAGCACGAAATTAACAACATAAAACAGAGATCCAACAGCATGGATACACAATTACACAGCCATATCACAAATCGAACGGATCAAAATCAAAAAAATTCAATCGAATATGAAGATTAACATGATAAGCTCAAAAATTAAATCGGATCGAGAATTCCAACCTTTGAAGCGGAGATTTGCTTCGGTAAATGTTGATCAACTGAATTTGAGCCGATCAAATGCTAGAAATTCGGAAAACTTCAAGATCCATAATAATTGTTGTTGTATGAATGAAGATCCACCAAATTTGAGTCAAAAAGCATCAAATAATCACTTCTAGATCCAACTCCAGATTCAGATCCAAGCTTGCACGAAAATTGAAGATGAAAATTGATTTAATGGTGATGGTAAATGGAGGATTATGCTCAAGAATTCATTGATTCTAATGAAGAATCAAGAATTCCAATGAAAAAGAGCTTTGAGTGAGTTTTGGAAATGGAGAATTTGAGAGAATTTGAGAGAATTCTAATCAATTCTGAAAAATGAATGTGAGAAATGAAAATTGGATGGTGAGGTTTGGAGTAGATCACTTAAATATGACTTAGGTTTGAGATCCAAAGCAAGGTTTGGAAATTGGATTGGAAAACTTGGCTTGGAATGTGGAATGGGATTTTGGAGGGAAATCTGAAATTTAAAGATGTTCTAGATCCTTTCCAAATGAAATTTGAATTCCAAGGTGATCAAAATTGGACCCCAAATGCAATTGGCTTGCAAAATCACGTACAGGGCAAAATCTGCTATGGTTAACCGGTTAACCATATGCGTTAATCGGTTAACACTGTTAAAACTTCAAATTTGGGCTAATTTTTCCTTTGGTTAATCGGTTAACCATATAGGTTAACCGATTAACACCTTCAAATTTTGCATTTTGGCGCCTTTTGGTGGGAAATCTGTCCGTTTGCTCTGTTTCAACTGTCTGGAGCTCTGTTTAGCTGCTGAACCTCATTTTTGAACGTTATCACCGTGAAAATACTTGATCTGAGCCTGAGTGCTGCTCCTACTCTGAAATTAACCTGCAAAATAAAATCGGTCGCCGGACCGCTGGGAAAAATAAACGCCCGAGCCTCTGATGCTCGATGTTCGCTGTTCTGTCTTTTGCTCCGAAATGAGCCACAGGAACGCCTTGATCCCATGCCTTGAGAACGAATGTTATGCAATGCAAAATGCTAAATACAAAGAAACAAAAGTCAGTTACGGTAAAAACGAAAGGCAAATTTTGGGGTGCTACAGCTGCCCCTATTCAAACAACTTGGACCTGAAGGGAGGAAAAGCATCCGCTTTCAAACATTCAAGGTATAAGGTGATTGAATACAAAAGAACCCGGAAATTTGCACCCTGCGGAAATGAAAAACAGCGACTACCAACCAAGAGTCGGAAAATGACGCGCTGGGGATAACAATCCAATACAATCTGAAATACATCTAAAAGATACCAACTAAAAGTCGGGAAAACGCCCGGAAGATACCAACCAAGAGTTGGAACAACCAAAACCAACGGATACTAACCAAGAGTTGGGAAACAGCTAAAAACCAACGGATACCAACCAAGAGTTGGGAAACAACCAAAAACCAACGGATACCAACCAAGAGTTGGAATATAATCTCCCACAGAAATACCAACCAACAGTCGGGATAGCAAACTTGGAATACCAACCAAAAGTTGGAACAAACCCTACTGAGGACTAAAAGAGTAGCCAAACAGCTTTGTGGCGACTTCACCGGGGAAAGAGTAGACTAATTAGCCGACTCTGTGGAGAACAAACTAGCAATACCATCCCAAAAGATGGGATGAGGGTTACCCTCTGGGGACAAGACCACCCCTACCAACCAAGAGTTGAAATTGTCATAACACTAACTGAAACTTCCACGCCACTTAAGTAGGGGGACACTTTGGTCCGCAACGGACTGCAACAAAAGTCCTTGACTCAGGTTTCTATTGGCCCATTATTTTTAAGGATGCTTATGAGACTTACCGCACTTGTAAAGAGTGCCAGATAACAGGTACAACCATCACTCGTAAGAGTGAGATGCCTCAGCAATCTATGCTTTTCTGTGAGGTGTTTGATGTATGGGGAATCGACTTCATGTGTCCCTTTCCTGTATCATTTGGTTTTCTCTATATTTTACTTGTTGTCGATTATGTTTGAAAGTGGGTGGAAGCTATCCCCACTAGGACTAATGATTCTAGAGTTGTTGCAAATTTTTTCAGGTTTAATATCTTTTGCAGGTTCGGAATACTACAAGCTATCATAAGTGACCAAGGCACTCATTTCTGTAACCGCATCATGGAAGCTTTGCTTCAGAAGTATGGAGTTGTGCATAGAGTCTCTACTGCATATCATCCACAAACTAATGGGTAAGCTGAGATTTCTAACTGAGAGATCAAACAGATTCTAGAGAAAATAGTGCAACCAAACAGGAAAGATTAGAGTCATTGTCTAGAAGACGCACTCTGGGCTCAAAGAAAAGCTTTCAAGACACCAATAGGGATGTCTCCCTATCGACTTGTTTTTGGTAAGGCATGTCATATTCCTGTTGAGATAAAACACTATGCTTATTGGACAATAAAGAGTTGTAATCTGGAGATGCAACAAGCAGGTATTGAAAGGAAACTCCAATTATAACAGCTTGAAGAGCTTAGGCTAGAAGCTTATGAAAGCTCTAGAATTTATAAAGAGAAAACCAAACACTTTCATGATAAAATGATTTCTAGGAAGGAATTCTCCGTGGGCCAACAGGTTTTACTGTTTAACTCCCAAATGGATTGGCCCTTTTACTGTTACTAACGTTTTCCCCAATGGTGCAGTAGAAATTAAAAGTGCAGGTGCTAACAACGTTTTCAAGGTCAATGGGCAGTGGTTGAAGCTATTACATGAAAGTTCAGTACCTGAAGATGCTACTATAGAAGATTTTTCTTTGGAAGCACCCAACTACACTGCAACCTGACCATGGAGCACCCTTTCCTTTCTCTCACTTTTACTTTATAATTGAGTCCCTTTCATTGAGGACGATGATTGTTTTAAGTGTGGGGAAGGGAACCTTTTCTTCTTCTTTAGTTTTGTTTGTTTTCTTTATTTCTGTTAGTTTCTTTTTTAAAAAAAATAAAAATAAAAATAAAAATAATTTCTTTCGCATGCTTTTTCGTGGGTTATTTTGTTACAACTATGAGTTTTCTCTATGTTCTTTGACGAAAGACTTATGGTGTGATGTGATTGATTTTTTTTGTGCGTTCTTGGTATGTATGTATAACTAAACTCTAAATTGTACATCACTAGTGGTAGATCACCAAACCTTGTGAGAATTTGAGCCTAATTAGTGGATATACATCAAAAATTCATCTTTGTCCTTCTTGTGTGACTTCACTCATGTTTGTTAGTCTCTAGAACTTGAATTAACTCTTGTTGAAGCTTTTTATTTACTTGTGCACAATGAAATGATAAAGGCATGTTGTTTTGTTTTATTTTTACCCAGGTAGCCAAAAAGCCAACCTTGATAATATTACCCTTGTTTTCAAGCCCCTTTGAGCCTCTTATCCTTTTTTCTGTTTAAAACTCATTACAAGCTGAAAAGTGAAAAACAATGAAATAACCCTATTCAAAGGGTTAAGAGAGTCTTGTATGGAGTTGAGTGGGGTTGAACATTATCTTTAAATAAAAAATAGAGAAGGATGTCAACACATATCCTTTCCGGAAAAAAATTAAAAAAAATAAAAGAAAAAAGAGAAGAGAAATAAGTTGTGAGGTTGTTGTTTGGAAGCAATTGATGTATCATGTAGTTCAACACCCGCAATTCTTTCAATTTTCTTTTAACTCTTTGATTTTAGCCTAGTACCCTTTAGGATTTACCTTACATTTACCTTGGCCTCGTTACAACCTTAATAAAAATCTTTTTGATCTTTGTGTGCATGTAAATCAATTGTGAATATTAGAGTTCTTTCAAGCCTATGGCAGTACTAACTTTCATGTTGTGCTTTGAGTGTAAACATGTAACCTAAACACTTGAGAGTTGAGTGGAAACAATTTATCTTGTGAGGATCTTGATGCTTGTGATGTACTTTTTAGTAATCTGTTTTTCATATATTCTTTGAATGTCACAAAAGAGTTAATCACTAATGTCATATTCTTGAAGATTAGAATTAGAAGTCTGCTTGCACTTCGTATCCAGAAAACCCTTGAGATTGCATGCTCTGTTCGATTTTTACTTTGAAGTTTCTGTTTTAAATTCCTGATTTTGCTCGGATTACAAAAGTTCAAATGTGGGGGAATTTGATCAGTGCATTTTGATGCATCTTCCTCTATATTTATACTTAAGCATTTCTATAGTTCAGTTTGTTTATTTTTCTATTTTATGATGTTTTTACAATTCAATTTATTTTCAGCCTTATTTGATTTTCGTTTGTTATTTTCAGCATTAGCATATTTTAATAAAAAATTCATAACTGGAGCTACAAGAATTGGATCGAGGAGTTCTACCAGTCCTTGAAAAGCTAAGAAAAAGATCTACAACTTTCATGTTGCACGAAGAATCTGATTCGGATTGAATGAGTCTCGAATAATTCATTGAAGTTTCTGACTGTAATAATTAAGTTGTTTCGGGTCATCCATATTGGGTCTGGTTTATGTTTCCGACCCAGTTGAGTGTCTAATGCAAATCTTATTTTATTTATAAGGTTTGCTTCCGTGCTACAGTATTTTTATCCTAGCTTTTACGAATTTTATTTTGCTTTCACATATTCCATGGCGAACTAATCCCGAGGGGAAATCTGCTGGTTTAAACTTCCGTAATTCTTTGAGGTTTTATTATAAATTCCGATTTAATTCAATTTCTTTCCAATTCGATGTATAATTTTTGTTTGCTTAATTCGTTTTTTATAGAACAGATTGGATTTAATTCGATTGATCTATGTTCCTTACTTTAATCGCGGTTAACTTAGTTTTTTCATTAATTCGCGTCATCTTTAACCGTTTGCTTAATTCGATGATTAGTAATATAACTCGTGTAGTATTGTCGACGCTTGTTTGTCAATATTGCAATTGAATGGGGATTGGAACCGCTTAGGGAATTGGAATTGTAATGACCGATGATAAGTTGGTAGTCGAACCGGTAGATTAATATGTTTTAGTCACTTATTTTACTATTTATTTTCTTAATCGAATCCTAAACCAAAACAACCCCCCCCCCCCCCCCCCCCCCCCCCATAATCGTTTTCAATTGGTTATTTCATCAACAAGAATCCTTGCGATACGATACTCGAGTCATTGTCGCTAAACTACCATTTTTCAAACTACTTGTCTTTTATCCGTGCGTGATAGTGGATCAGCAGTTGTTAGAACAAGTTTGTTAATCACTTTAAGACTCTCTTGTACTCTTAATTGATTATAGTGGAGTTATTTCTTTGGTCTGAACGACTCGTATTTTTTACTCTCATATTGAGGAATTTTTCACGTTAAAAATATCAGTGTTCTTTTGTGTCTTTATTTGTTCGATTTATCATCTTATATTTATTTTTATTCTCAAAATTCTTACCAATTTAAAAAGTTTAATATCCGCCGAAAATTGCTCAGTCTTAATATTGGTTAGATACTTGTACATCCTATGAAGTCATACATCCTATATTAAGTCTTTCATTTCTAATGTTGCATACTTGATACAACTGTTAAATTAGAAACCGGTATTTATTAAATTATAATTGAGCAATGGTGTAGTTACCTCTATTGACAAATATCTAGCTGCCTTCACATTAGAAGGGCTCTCTAGCCGTATAAATATATTTTCATTTATGGAATTTCACTCAATATAATTATTATTACAATTAATAAAAACAATATTTTATTAAACACGACCACATACATTAGAATAAAAAGATTACATAGATACGTTGGCATTGGTTGATTTGAAAATGAAATTAGCCAAACATATACGACTCCTTTTAATTGCCGCCAAACACACTAATAATTTACTTGATAAAGTAATAGAAAGCAACTATAAAAGACCCTCCTCTCATTCTCATTTTCATTCACATTCACTTCACCATTTTCTCTTTTACCATTTCTGCAATCACAACATGTGAAACCCTAACCCGATAATCTATAGTATCCAAACCCGCAATTCCTTCTTCCTCCTCCGCATCAACCATCTTTATACCCGAAACCTTAAAGATGGTAATGAAGCAATTCCAACATGGTTCACCTGAAAGATTGTCTGTTGTCTCCCAGGTGACAACTTTGTTGTGTAGTATGACAAAATAATGGAGGATGAGGTGGGACAAAAGGCCTCCAAGAAACTGCTAAGCTTTCCCAGCTTCGTCCAATTCCTCCCAAGGATATCATCCATGAGTTCCAACATGGTAATGAAGTTGAGGCTAATGAGAACAAAGGATGGTGTGAATGTCGCATCTCGGAATCATTTGGGAACGGTATGTGCGCGGTGTATTTCAAAGACTGGTTGGAGCAGGTAGCTACTCGGAAGAAGAACTGAGGCGGCACCATAAGTGAGTCAATGGAAGTTGGATCCCACCATTTCCACAACATGTGTGTTTTTATTTTCATTGTTTTTTCGTGTTTAGGTTGGATGAATTCTAAGGTTTCATTGTTATTGCATGGCTTATGATGTTATTGTTAATTAACTTGTGAGACATTGGATCAAACTCTAGTGTTGTCGAAGTCTGTTCGCAAGTAATGCGTGTTGTAGTCGAAATTTGTTCTAACATGCATTAGTCAATATTGCTAGGGTTGTTAGCATGTTGAATTGTGCCTTGCTTGTAAGCCCAATTGTTTAAGTTAGCTTTTACCCTAAGTTGGCTTGTAATGGGTAATTGTTAAAAAGCCCATTAGGTTAGTGTGCTATTTTTCTTATAAATAGGATGCTAGTTTCTCAATCTTGGTATAAGGAAAAATAGGAAGATAAAATCCTAATTTCAAGGGAGAGAGGTTATTTTGTTATTCTTGTATACTTGTAATCTTGTTCTAAGAGAAAGGAAAGAATATCAGTTTAATAACCAATCCTTGTTGTTTTACCTTGTTTTCTTTGTTAACCCTAACCCTTGTGAGTTTCTTGATCATTAAGAAACCATTTATACTTTGTTTAAAGGTATCCGATTCACAACAAATTGGTACGGTGAGCGTGGAGAAGATGCCTTCAACAAAGTATGAGATTGAAAAGTTCACCGGAGTGAACGACTTCGGCCTGTGGCGCTTGAAGATGAAAGCCCTATTGGTTCAGCAGGGTTGTTTAGAAGCGTTGAAGGGTGAGGCAGCCATGGACGCTGCGTTAACTGCAAAAGAAAAGACGAACATGATCGAGAAAGCCCATAGTGCAATATTGTTGAGCCTTGGTGATAAGGTTCTTCGACAGGTATCAAAGGAGACTACAACATCGGGATTATGGATGAAACTTGAAAGTTTGTACATGACCAAATCTCTGGTGAACCGGCTCTACCTGAAGCAAGCTTTATATTCATTCAAGATGAGTGAAGACAAAGTGTTGGCTGAGCAGTTTGATATGTTCAACAAGCTGATTCTTGATCTTGAAAATATTGATGTGAAGATCGATGATGAAGATCAAGCACTGTTGCTGTTGTGTGCTTTGCCCAGAACACATGCTCACTTCAAAGAAACTCTTTTGTATGGAAGGGAGTCCCTGACCTTTGAAGAAGTTCAATCAACCTTGTATTCTAAGGACTTGAACGAAAGAAAGGAGCATAAACCTTCGACGGTGGGCGAAGGTTTGGCCGTTAAGGGAAAATTCTTGCGAAAGGATGGTAAGTTCGACAAGAAGAAAGGTAAAAGTCAACAAAAGTCTTATAGTGGCGAAACATCTAGTATTCAATGTTACCACTATAAGAAGGAGGGTCACATAAGAAAGGTGTGCCCTGAACGCCTGAAAGATCATGGAAGTAATGGCAATGCAACCATTGTTCAAGATGACTTCGACTCATCTGATGTTCTTGTGGTTTCAAGTGGCGACTCGAGGAAAGAGTGGATTATGGATTCAGGTTGCACTTGGCACATGACTCCAAACAGAGATTTGTTCGAGGAGCTATGTGATCAAGATGGTGGATCTGTGCTGCTGGGAAACAACAAATCTTGCAAAATTGCGGGTATTGGATCTGTGAGATTCAAGCTCCATGATGAGTCAATAAGGTTATTGACTAAAGTCAGGTACGTACCTGACTTGAAGAGAAATTTGATTTCTCTTGGTGAATTCGACAGAAAAGGATACATTTTTCAAGGAGATAAAAGTATCCTAAGAGTCATGAAGGGGTCGAAGGAAGTCTTGAGAGGCATGAAGAAACAAGGCTTGTATACCCTTGAGGCTGAGGTTGTCAGTGGTTCGACAAATGTTGCATCCACGAAATCTATGTCGAAGACAAAATTATGGCATATGAGATTGGGCCATGTCAGCGAAAGAGGCCTGGTCGAATTGGGGAAGCAGAACCTGCTAGGAGGTGACAAAGTCGAAAAGTTGGAATTTTGTGAATCTTGTGTATTTGGTAAATTCTGTAGGGAGAAGTTTAACAAAGGCAAGCAAAGAACACATGGATCCCTGGATTATATTCATGCTGATCTTTAAGGGCCTGCAAGGAATCCTTCACACTCAGGTGCAAGGTACTTTCTATCCATCGTTGATGACTATTCTAGAAAGCTATGGGTATTCATTCATTCAGAAGAAGGATGCAACTTTTGAGAATTTCAAAAGTTGGAAGATTCTAGTCGAAACTCAGACTGGCAGAAAGGTTAAGAGGTTGAGAACCGACAATGGCCTTGAATTCTGCAACGAAGCGTTTGACAGTTACTGTGTTGGGTCTGGGATTGCAAGACATAAGATTGTAGCAGGTACTCCTCAACAAAATGGCTTAGCTAAGAAATTCAATCGAACAATCCTTGAAAGGGTTAGATGCATGTTGGTTAGTGCTGGATTGAAGAAGGTGTTTTGGGCGGAAGCTGTTTCGACAGCAGCTTACCTGATAAATAGATGTCTCTCGACTGCCTTGGCAATGAAGACACCTGAAGAAGTTTGGTCGGGACATCCACCTAGTCTCGACAGACTGAGAGTATTTGGTTGTGTGGCATATGCTCATTTTAGGCAAGACAAGGTCGAACCTAGAGCTCTGAAATGCATGTTCATGGGATACCCTGAAGGAGTCAAAGCTTATAGGTTATAGTGCCTAGAGTCAGGTCACAGGAGGTGTATCACCAGTCGAGATGTAGTTTTCAATGAAGCAGAGATGACTTTCAAGAAAAATGATGATGCTGACGAAGAGCTGGAACAGGGAGAGATTCCTGTTGAGGTGGAGCATGTTGATGCTGAATTGCTTACCCCAGATGAAGTCGAAGAAGATGCATAAGATGTTGTCGAAGATGAGGAGACTGATAATGACTACCTGCTAGCAAGAGACAGGTCAAGGAGAGTCATCAAGCCACCTCAGAGACTTGGGTATGTAGATCTTATAGCTTACGCCTTAATCTCTGCTAGTGAGGTTCTAGATGAAGAACCTAGAGACTATAAGGAAGTTATGAGGATTCGAAAGAAGACTGAATGGCTGAAGGCCATGGATGATGAGATGAAATATCTTCATGATAACAACACCTGGGAACTGATCAAGAAACCTGCTGGAGCCAGGTTAGTCAGCTGTAAATGGATTTTCAAAGTTAAGGAAGGAATCGAAGGAGTGACGTCGAAGAGATACAAGGCAAGATTGGTTGCTAGGGGGTTCACTCAGAAAGAAGGTATCGACTTCAATGATGTTTTCTCTCCTGTTGTGAAGCACAGATCCATTCGAATGTTGCTTTCCATGGTGGCCCAGCTCGACCTTGAACTGGAACAGATGGATGTGAAGACTGTGTTCTTGTATGGTGATCTAGATGAAACAATTCTGATGGGGCAACCTGAAGGGTATGTCGAAAGGGGGAAGGAAGATTATGTGTGTAAATTGAATAGATCTTTATATGGACTGAAACAATCTCCTCGACAGTGTAATAAGAGATTCGACAAGTTCATGGCACGCATAAGTTTCATCAGAAGTCAGTTCGACCATTGTGTTTACTTCAGATTTCGACCGGGTAATTAATTTGTTATTTTGTTGCTCTATGTGGATGATATTCTAATAGCAAGCAACAATGTCGAAGAGGTAATGAGGGTGAAGGCTGAACTCAATAAAGAGTTCGACATGAAGGATCTGGGAGCTGCGTCCAGGATTCTTGGGATTGACATCCGGAGAGATAAAAAGCAGTCAAAATTATGCTTATCTCAAGAGGCATACCTACAGAAGGTTCTCGTAAAGTTTGGTATGTCGAATTCAAAGCCTGTCGTGACTCCGACAAACCCTCAATTCAAGCTGAGTATAGATCAGTGTCCCAACACTGATGTTGAAAGAACTTATATGAATAGCATTCCATATGCTAACATAGTAGGTTCTTTGATGTATGCTATGGTCTGTACTAGACCCGACATAGCATATGTAGTAAGTCTTGTAAGCAGGTACATGGCGAATCCTGGAAAGGCTCACTGGCAAGCATTGAAGTGCATTTTAAGGTACATAAATGGGTCTCTGAATAGAGTCCTAATTTATGGTGGAGCCTTGGGTAAAGATAGTAAAGCAGCAACCGATGGATATGTCGACTCTGATTATGCAGGTTGTATGGATTCCAAAAAATCTATCTCTGGATATGTGTTCACTATGTTTGGGACAGCAATCAGTTGGAAAGCAACACTTCAGAAGGTCGTTGCCCTATCAACCACTGAAGCGGAGTATATTGCCCTAACTGAAGCTGTGAAGGAAGCATTGTGGCTTGAAGGTTTTGCAAAGGAGCTAAAACTTCAAGGTCGAGTTATCACTATTAAATGTGATAATCAAAGTGCAATACACCTGTCGAAGAATTCAGCCTATCATGAGCGAACCAAGCATATTGATGTGAGACTGCATTTCATCAGAGGGGTAATCGAGTGTGGAGAAGTCCAAGTGCTGAAGGTTTCGACAGATCATAATGCTGCTGATATGATCACCAAGACGTTGCCCAGTTGCAATTTTTCCCACTGTATGCAGTTAATAAAACTGCATGAAGAAAGCTAGTTTCTTGATGTTATAGAGTTAGATCCAAGGTGGAGATTTGTGAGACGTTGGATCAAACTCTAGTGTTGTCGAAGTCTGTTCGCAAGTAATGCGTGTGGTAGTCGAAGTTTATTCTAACACGCATTAGTCAATATTGCTAGGGTTGTTAGCATGTTGAATTGGGCCTTGCTTGTAAGCCCAATTGTTTAAGTTAGCTTGTACCCTAAGTTGGTTTGTAATGGATAATTGTTAAAAAGCCCATTAGGTTAGTGTGCTATTTTTCTTATAAATAGGATGCTAGTTTCTCAATCTTGGTATAAGAAAAAATAGGAAGATAAAATCCTAATTTCAAGGGAGGGAGGTTATTTTGTTATTCTTGTATACTTGTAATCTTGTTCTAAGAGAAAGGAAAGAATAGCAGTTTAATAACCAATCCTTGTTGTTTTACCTTATTTTCTTTGTTAACCCTAACCCTTGTGAGTTTCTTGATCATTAAGAAACCATTTATACTTTGTTTAAAGGTATCTGATTCACAACATAACTTAATTTGCTTTTAAATAAATATTGTGAGTGATGATATTGTTTGTTGATTATTAATATTATAGGATGAATGTGAAATAAAAGACACAGTGAGGGTGAAGGCTTTTGAAATTGTGAGCGGAGACAAGGGTGATTTCAAGTTTAAACCAGGAACATTGGTTGAGGTGTGCAGTGGGGAAGGTGGTTTCAATAGGGCTTGGTTTTCTGCAACTCTTGTTGAGCCTAAGGCAGGGTGGAAGTCATTGTCGAGTATGAAAATCTTCTTGATGATGATGATGATTCAAAGCTATTGAAATTGGAAATCAGTCTGTTTCAGATTAGGCTTCGTCCACAATATTGATCAGTTAAAGTTTCTTGATGAAGTAGATGCATAATATGATGATGATTGGTGGGATGAGATTGTTTCTAAAGTTCTCAGAGACTCCAAATATATTTTTTATTTCTGGAACTCCGGTGAAGAAATGGAGTTTCAAAATGAGTTGAGGATACATCAGGAGTGGGTGATCATAAATGGTAATGGTTTCTAAGGTATATCAATTGCAATGTTTGTTGCCTAGTGAGGATTGACATAAATACTCTTGTCATGGAATCGTGTTAAATTGCATCTTGTGGTCGATGTTTTTAAAATGATTGTTTTTTGAGAAAATAATTTACATTTAATAACACGTTTATATGATTATTGACTAAAATTCAAGTAAGTGATTATTTGCTTGTTTTGTCACTTGCTTTTATGATCTAGATTTCTAAAATTTGGATTATCACTGTTTTTGTTATGATCTGCATTTTTCATTTTGGCCGTTCCTTTGACATATTTTGATTTGACAATCCTAACCTCAAGCTTTTTGTTTTAATTTTTTTAGCGTTGAAGTTTTGAATGCTGGAAGTTGGAGAAAATTCTAGTCAATTATTAGACTCAGTTCTTGCTAGCCAAACCTTTGTATTTTTTGTTCTAAACTCCATTTCTGTTAAATATAATTCATTGTGTAAACAGATTTGATTTGATATGATTAGATATCATATGATTAGATTATATTTGATATCATATGATTAGATTTGATATCATAAGATTAATTTGATATGATATGATTAGATATCATATGATTAGATTTGATTTCATATGATTAGATTTGATATCATATGATTAGATTTGATTTAGAATATTTTGGGCCTTTTATGTTTTGGGCTAGTGTAAACCTAAAAATATAAATAGGGTGCCTTGCTTTGTATTCTACATCACAACAGAACAAATTTCAAAGTTGCAGTTAGCAAGTGAAAGTTCAATAAGAAATCCCACAGTTGTGGGTAACACATTCTCTCCAAATACTTCTTCTCTCATTCTTCTCTTTCTTGTTTGTTATTCTTCTTCTCTTTTGTTGTTCTTGATAATTACTTGTTATTACCATCATTATCATATTGTGGGTTTGTTCATCAATATTGAGATCAAGATTGAAGGGAATTCTTCATAGGGTGTGAGGTGAATTTCCAACATCTGGTATTTAGAGCTCCGGTTAAGAGATTCAAGGAAGGAAGATAGTGATGGCGATGAACTATCCGAACGACAATTTTCTGGCGACCCTGCCAATTCTCAAGAAAGACAATTATGAGAATTGGTGCAAGCAGGTTAAAGTGATTTTCTGTTATCAAGATCTTTGGGATCTTATGAAGGATGGAGTGACACCGCTTGTGGAGAATGCAACGGAGGCGGAAAAGGCTGCGCACAAAGAATTGAAGAAGAAGGATTATAAAGCACTCTTTATAATTCATCAGTGTGTTGATCCTGATAACTTTGAAAAGGTTAGTGATGTTGATTCAGTAAAAGAAGCATGGGAGATTCTTGAAAAGTCGTTTGGAGGTGCAGAGAAGGTGAAAGAGGTGAGGTTACAAACTCACAAGAGAACCTATGAGTTGCTTCAGATGGAAGACAACGAAAGCATTACAGATTTCTTCACCAGAGTTACAAAGTTGGTGAATCAAATCAAAGTATATGGAGAAGCGCTGACGACGAAAGCAATTGTCTCAAAGATTTTGAGATCGTTGGCTCCAAAGTTCGACCACGTGGTAGTTGCCATAGAAGAGTCGAAAGATCTGTCAGTGTTGACGAAGGAAGAGCTTCAAGAGACTCTTGAGTCTCATGAACAGAGGATGGCTGAGAGAGCTGTAGGAAAGTCGAAAGATATGGCTTTGCAGGCACAGACGGAAAAGAAGAGAAAAGGCAAAGGTAGCTGGAATGGCAACAAAGGAGGAAACCAGTCGAATCAAAAGAAACCTTGGAACCAAGGCAACCCAAGAGGTGGTGCTGCAGGAAGAGGTGGTGGTCGAAAGACAGACAAAAGCCACATTCAATGTTTCAATTGTCAGAAGTATGGTCATTATGCTAGTGATTGTCCAGAAAGGAAGAGAAATCAAGAGACTGATGCAAAGCTGGCGAAACATGAAGAAGAAGAAACGTTGCTAATGGTTACAACAAAAGATGAAGAAAGATTCCAAGATCAGTGGTACTTGGACTCAGGATGCTCATCACACATGACTGGAAGGAAAGATTGGTTTATCAACATGAAGCCCTCGTCGAAGAACACAGTGACGTTTGCAAATGACAACACTCTAGCAGCTGAAGGTGTTGGTGATGTTCTGATTATGAGGAAAGATGGCAAAAGGTTAACAATTTCCAATGTGTTATACATACCAGGCATGAAGAGTAACTTGCTCAGTATAGGGCAGCTTGTCGAAAAGAACTACAAGGTAGTTGTCGAAGACAAGATGATGAGAGTTCTCGACGCAGGTGGTAGATTAATCTTGAAGGCTCCAATGTCTCAGAATAGGACCTTCAAGATTGGACTCAATGTGATGGAGCATAAGTGTCTAGCAACTGCAGCCAACAGAGATGAGTGGTTATGGCATTTTCGACTAGGTCATCTCAACTTTAATGACATCAGAGAACTGAAGAAAAGAAATATGGTTTCAGGATTACCAGAAATTGACATTCCAAGTGAAGTCTGTGAGGAGTGTGTTCAGTCGAAACAACACAAGAATAGCTTCAGCAAGGATGCAGGAAGGAAGTCGAAGGCAATACTTGAAGTCATATACTCTGATGTATGTGGTCCAATCCAGGTGGATTCGATTGGTGGCAATAGATACTTTGTCACGTTTATAGATGATTACAGTCGAAAGCTGTGGACTTACCTCATCAAGAAGAAAAGTGATGTGATTCAGGTATTTTCCAGATTCAAGTCTATGGTTGAAAGACAGAGTGGTCGAAAGCCGAAAATTCTAAGGACTGATGGTGGTGGAGAGCATGTGTCGAAAGAGTTCGATACACTATGTGTAAAAGAAGGGATTGTACATGAGGTGGTGCCACCCTACACTCCACAGCAAAATGGGATTGCAGAACGCAAGAACAGAACCATCATGAATATGGTGAGAAATATGTTGAATGGAAAGCATCTACCCAAAGAATTATGGGGAGAAAGAGTTTCGACATCAACATATATATTGAACAGATGTCCGACGAAGAAGCTTGAAGGAATCACACCAGAAGAATGTTGGTCTGGTGTCAAGCCTAGTCTCAGTCACTTAAAGGTGTTTGGATCTATAGCACATAGACATGTGCCAGATCAGTTGAGAAGGAAGCTTGATGATAAGTCGAATCAGATGATCTTGATAGGATATCATTCGACAGGAGGTTACAAGCTGTTCGACCCAGTGAGTAAGCAAGTAGTGATCAGCAGGGACGTGATCATAGATGAGCTTAAAGAATGAGATTGGACCGAGAATGCCAAGAAGGATTCAGTGAGAATATCTTGTGAAGAACCGGCCACTGAAGTCGAAATAGAAGTTCGACAGGAACCAGTTGCAGATGAAGTAGGTTCAAGTAGACCTCGACGAACAAGACACATGCCTGCAAGGTTGCAAGAATGTGTCATCACATCAGATGATGTAGTCGATGAAAAGGGTGAGCTGGTACATTATGCTTTCTACGCAGATGTCGAACCAGTCAATGCAGCTGAGACATTGAAAGATTCAAAGTGGGTGAAAGCAATGATTGAAGAGTTAGAGTCTGTAATACCCCAAATTTTACCCTTATATTTAGTCAGTCATTTCGCATATCATCTCATCTGTGCATTTGCTAACCACTAACAAGTTATGGAGGTGTTTGTTTTGCAGATTTGGTTCCAGGGGTATTTTGGTCATTTTACGCAAATTCTGCTAATTCCTTGAAGACGGGCTGTTATTAAGTTCTGAGGCATTTGATACACTATTTTTGAGGCATTTACCTATCACAAGGTCTGATTATATCAAGGTGCCAATTCGACGTGGTCGGTATTAAAGTTTGTCGAACACAACTGGATTTAAGATCCAGTTCATCGCTCATGGTTCATTTCCAAAGCGCTTCCGTTTCTGTTAATAAGGCGCAATTTAATTGGGTATTATCGGATTGTTGCTCAAGGTATTTGGTCAGTGGAATTCAATTACGACCAAGGTTATCATCGTTGAGTCTGTTGTGATTACGACGCACATCTGTGTTTGGTTATAAAGTTGTTGGCTAGAATCTGAGTTGGAATGTAGTCAGGTGATGAAATTGAGAATACAAATGGGACAAATACATGGACAAGAACATCGCTCACGAATGTTTATGGTTTATGACTATGTTAATGAGTTTAAACGTTTGTGGATTTGTTCACAAATATTTATAATTTATAACTAGAAATAAAAATAAGTAAATTCAAAGTTGAGCAGGTCATGAATATATAAAGGAAGGTCTGACATTTTATTTCATAAAAGAGCTCATCATACAAAAGGGAGGAGATTGTTTCACATTTTCGAATTGCTGTTACAAGGAATTACATTAAAAATCCTAAGTCCTAAAATTTCTAAGTGTCTTCAGGATGTCCCTTGAACTTCTCCGCAAAATCTCCGATTCACCTGCACGTCAAAAAGAAACAAACAGAATAGAAGGGGTTAGAAATTATTTTTGACACTCTCAGAACATCGTCATCATCGAGTGCCGGGAGTGGCACAACCGAAGCTGCGTCCTACCCCCCGTTACCGATCCGCGCCGTTGGCGTCAGATCAGGTAACACCTGTTCTTATCATTACGGGACATCCGAGAGATAGAAGTGATAAGAGAAGCGGGACTGATTCGTTTTTCCGCGATTGGATTTCCAAACTGATACGAGAGTAAGGCAACATAGTCAATCTGGATTCAGACCCGGATGCCGGCAGGTCTAAATCACTCTGTGCTCTAAGTCTTTTCCAACACCTGAAATTCCACAATTGCATCAGTACAAATTGATGACAGAACTCAGAAACAAGATAGTTCATAAGTTGCCATAAGTAAATGGAAATTCAAACTGAAGTGCAAACCCAAAACTGCATCAAACTGCATTAACTCCGAGTTCAGGAAAACAGAACACCAACAGAATGGAAAATATGAAAAACAACTCATAAACGGCAATCCATGCGCAAGGGCACGAAAACATCCTGCAAATCACAAAGTTCAGTCCTTGATAACAGAAGGTATTCGACAGGATCCAAAAAAGCACAACAGCATCAAACATGGTTTAGCAGCAAGTTCAAAATCAGACTATCACGAAGCAATCACATCAGTTCAGAATGCAAACAGCACAGAATCATGGCACGAATTGTACCAGAACGGACAAGGGCTCAGCAAACATCATTGCCCGACAAACCGTAGCAGAAAGACCATCAACAAAACCATGAGTCATTTTTTTCCACACCTGAAAGTCCACAACAGCATCAGTACAAATTGATGACAGAAACTCAAAAACAAGACAGTTCATAAGCTACTGAAAATGCACAACCAAAAACACCATTGATTCTGAGTTCAAGAAAACCAAGTAAAGGCTGCTGCTGGATTACAACTGCTACCACAAAGCAGGTTCAAACAGAACAAGAAAATGAAATACAAAAACAAGTTGCATCAAGCTGCATCCAAACAGTGTACCGAAAGTTCAGAAAGCATCAGTTAAAGGAGTCACAAAAAAAAATGTGAATAACCTCACCGAAGTGGCATCAGACAACAACACAAATCACGGCACTCGTAACAGCACCATCAAAATCACAACAGCAGCTGAACCAAACGTGAACTCAGCTCACAGGGCATCATGGAATTCATATGTCATTGGAACAACAGACACAAGGATAAGCTTGCCGCAATTGAAATCCAAGCCAGCACATGTGCGGGAAACCGGGCTCAGCAAACATCATTGCCCAACAACCAAGCATCGAAACCAACCAATCTCGAAGGCAACCGCGGCCTCATCGAAGAGGTTCCCTCATCAGGCTCAGACAAGCTATCATCATCGCCGTATACCTTTCCCGGCAATTCTGACTCGACCAAAGCCGTGGTATCAGCCCTCTCTGAAAGAAGAAGAGGAAAAGCTAACTGCATCAGGAAAAGAATTCATGTCAGCAAAACAAACCAATATCCAGATCGTATTAGGAAAAGAGATCAAAGAAACCATATCAGCTGGAAATCAAAACAATCAGCATCTGGAAAGCAAATCAAATCCATGACATGATCGATATCAGATATCAATCAATCCAACCCGAAGGTGCAAGGCAAACCATATCAGAAAAATAATAGAAAGAGATTTTGATTCGATATCAATCCCAAATCAGAGAAAAAAACGTTTCGAAGCAAATCCAATTACGAATCCAATCAGATCCTAACAAGGTTCAATCAGATATCAGAATCATACCAAATGAAATCCAAATCATATCTGTCAACAAAATGGAAAACTTCGATTCAGATAAAATCAGATCGTATCAGAAACGGATGCTAAAAACCCCAACAAAATCAAATTGAATCATCAAAATCAATCTCAGGAAAGTAACGCCAACCCAACACAGATTAAAGGCCCAAAAGATAAATCAGAGTGATATAAAAGGACGATTTCACCTGTGAGAAAAGGAGGAGAGATCGCGAAAACGCTAACGGGTAGCCGCGAGAGAGAGAGGAACCACGATCGCAAACCCTAACGGACCAATCGCGAACAAACCCTAAACGGCGCGGCTGAGACTCAGAGGAAACCCTCATCATCGTCCTCGTAAGAAGTAGAAACGAAGATCAACAACCGCGAATCACCGAAGGAGAAGATCGCCTTCGCCGTTCAAACGGCGGGCAATCAACTCTAAGCCTCAGTTTCCAAACATCATCGGCCTTTCATCGCGGATTGGAAGAGTTACGGTCGTAAAACGTAAGCCATCACGTGATAACATGTTGTTTTGCTCTGTTTTCAGGATAAGGTGATATTAACAAAAGCCATCAACGGAGAAGAAGATGATTGACATCGTGAATGAGAATGAGAGAAGCGAGAGAGAAGAAGAAGAGGCAAACGGCGCCGCGGAAAGAATTGAGGGTTTTGAAACCCTAACTGATGTCTTGCTTCATTACTAACCAACCGGGTTGGGTCCGGGTGTGATGACCGGCCCAACCCCTTATTTTTATTTCTTTTGTTTTGTTTTTTTTCTAAAATTGTTTTTCTGTTTTTTTAAGTTGTTTTTTTTATCATTTATTTTATAAGTTAAAGAAAAACTATTTTAAAAAACCCTTTTAGTGTAAATATAAAAAAAATAAATAAAAATTTTAAATTTTTTTAAGAAAAATAAAAAATCTCTTTTCATATAATAAAAAAATAAAACCTTTTTTTAATTTAAATATTTTTAAAAAAATTAAACTTTTTTTTTTAAGATAAAAAATTAAACCTTTTTTTTAAATTTAAATCTCCTTTTTTAAAAACTAATATTAATTTCTCTTTAAAATTTACTCTAAAAATATTTTTGCATTTTTATATTCCCCTTTAATATTATTTGTTTTCATCTAACCTTTCACTAACAATTTTTTCAGTTTCTCTCTGCAGAAAATTCCAATTCATTATTATATATGTATCTGTTTCCCGGTTGTAATTTTGCGAGACAATTGTCGCATTATCTTTTCTTTCCAGTACTTTATAGCTGTGCATTTATTCACCTACCATCACATTTTACACTTATCAAGTATCCTGTCACACTATACACATCCGAAGGTTAGGTCTAGCTTTTGGTCGCCGCGCCAATAGTCCTCAACTTCAAACCCTTACAACTTTTCAACCCTAAATTTTCACAAATGCCTCGCCGCAGGCAAGATTACAATCTTACCCCTAGTATTAGATCAAAGAGCCGCCGCGCTCATTTTAGGGTTTCCCGCCGTGGAATCCCTAACCTAACCCTAATTACAACTTAACAATTCAACGTAGAGATTTGGAGTTTCTACACTCCGCGTAAGCGTGTCCTTAAGACATGTTTATTCCCCTTGAGACCTTGACCACAGTCAAGAAGTCTCTAACCTCCCTTTTGAGGGGAACTACGATTACTCTGATTCCACTCCCGTAAGGATACGTAGGCACAAGATGCGATGTCTTGCCGAGTAAACTTAGAATTAACCCCTTAGGTCTTTTTTCTCACTTTTAATCCCTTTGTACATATACCTTAAGCAAATAAATAAAGCAAATAGTAAACATTTGAACAAAAGGTTCCTGTAGAGTACTACAGAAGTTTAGGGTGCTAATACCTTCCCTAAATTTAACCAACCCCCGAACCCTAGATCTTTCCCCGCATTGTGTTTACGATGCAAAAATAGGTTTTCCCTCTTTTGACCTTTTCCTTCGGATAAATCAAAGAGCGGTTGTGAATTGAATTGCGATTCAAACTCATTAATAGTTTGATATCCTATTTCCACCGCAACAGAAAATGGCGACTTCACTGGGGACTCCCTTAACTTTTGAGGGTTACCCCTAATTTGTTCATATTTATTACTATTTGTTTTACTATTCATTTGCATGTATACATTGTGCTCTGATTTGGGACTGTTCCTTGTGTTGTGAGATAAGTCCTACGCCCGGACTAGTGACATTATTATAGGATGGGGATATATTCGATGAGGCTTATAGGGAGTTGAATCCCGACCAAGCTGATTCGAGAATCACCGCTCAGTTGAGACCTTTTCGAAAATGGTTCGGTTGAACGAGTAATCGTTGAAAACTTTTTCCATGGTCGATTGGAGTCTGTGATATTGGGAACCGTAGTACCTTTACACCACCTCGGCCTTATTTAGGACGTAGTGCGGGAGTTATGTGGGAGTAATCCTACAATGGTTGCTACGCGATACTACACTCAAAAGAGGTTCTCTTGAGAATATTATTAACCCCCGAGTCAGTCGGAAGGTTGATAATATCCGAAAGATGGGCTGATGACTTTGGGCACTTTTTAGAACCTTGTTCTGCAGGTACAATTAACCTATAGTACACTCCTTTTGGGGATTGGTAGACCTTAACTCCACTCACGTTCCTTTAACCTAGGACTTTGTGTGTTTTCAAGCATTGCATTCATAAAACATCATATCGCATTAAGTTTTCATGGAATTCAAACTCTATTTATGAACATTGCAGGATACCATGGGTTACTCTAGGAAGCATACTTTGAAATTTACTTTTAAGGGTTTTAATTTGGAAGTCCTAGAGAAGCTAAGAGATTTGGTTCAAGATGAAGAAAAGTTCCAAAATAGATATGGAAGGCTATTGTCTTTGTTGAAGGTTCAAGTAAACGAAGGACTTCTTGCGACTTTGCTACAGTTTTATGATCCAGATTATCACTGCTTCACCTTTCCAGATTATCAGCTTTTGCCTACCTTAGAAGAGTACTCTCAGTTGGTGGGATTACCTATCTTGGATAAGTCTCCATTCCCTTTCTTGGAGGAAGACCCTAAAGAACGAGATGTTGCTAAAGCCATTTGTCTAAGGATATCCGAGGTCAAAAGCAATATGATCACCAAAGGGGGGATCTCCGGTTTTCCCAGGGACTTCCTAATTAAGAAAGCCCAATTTTATGCCGATCATAAAGACATGTTTGCCTTCGAGACAATTTTTGCTTTGCTTATTTATGGGTTGCTGCTTTTTCCTAGTTTTGAGGGGTTTGTGGACCTTAATGCAACCAAGACCTTCATGAGGAGAAATCCAGTTCCAACACTATTGGGTAATACTTATCATTCAGTACATCTTCGAAACTTTCATGGTGGAGGAATGATTACATGTTGTGTGCCATTACTATACAAGTGGTTTATTTCTCACTTACCCAAGTCCGGTCCGTTCTGGAGACCCAACCAAGAACGTTGGTCGCAAAAGGTTATGGCTTTAACTCACTCTGATATTGATTGGTATAATCGCATGTACGATGGGATATCGATCATTGATAGTTGTGGAAACTTCAGCAATGTGCCTTTGCTCAGTTTCAATGGAGGAATTAGCTACAATCCGGTCCTAGCTCGCCGACAGTTGGGATACCCCTTGAAGGAACCGCCTAAAGGTATTCATGTGGAGAAAATCTTTTTCAAAGACGACAAAAAGCTTCAAGATCAGATTCTATCCTCTTGGAATCATTTGCATAGGAAGGACAAAGAAAGTTTGGGAAGACCTAATTGTGTGTCCATGGAACCATACCTTCAATGGGTTCGAGGAAGAGCTATTGAGTTGAAGATGCCCTACTCTCGCCAAGATCCTTTACCTCAAAGAGAAGAACCTGTCCAGTATTTCATGACCGAGGCTGAGACTTTGAAGACCGCTTTGAAGAGATCACAACTCGAAACAGAATCATGGAAGAACAAATACCATGTGATGGTCAGCGAGTACGAAGAACTTCAAAAGAAGATTCAGTCGAAGGATGATGAGATACAATCCTACAAGAAGAGAAGGCTCTACGAATATTTATTTTCCTCCGGATCTCCGTCTGCTCACTGAAAATTGTGGAAGATGCTTCTCTAGGACTTTCTAGGCTTTTATTTAGCTATTTTGGTTGCAAGGATGTTACTTGTAATTTGTCTTCAATGAATTAAAAGTTTCCTTGGTATTCCGCAATATTCGTAAATATTTGAATTCCATGAAATCTTCATTTGCATTCACATTTTAGCATCATACTTTTGCATTGCATGTGTCTCTCGGTTTCTCATACGCGGTTTTCTCACCTTCCAGTTTTGTCACCCTAAGTTCTCTGCATCAATACGACCCTTCAAAAGAATGGAAGATCAAAACCAAGAGATCAACCGTGTCAGCCATGAACTCGAAGATCTTCGAGGAAGTGTAGGGCAGATTTTGGAGATGTTACGAGCTCTTAGTGTGAAGGTGGACGCTCAGTCTACTGTTGTTTCTGAGACTACTAATACCGTTATGGAATCTCAACCAGCTGTTACTGTCGAGAATGCACCTCCTCACGGTCTTCAATCCGGTTTGGTGCCTCCTAGGGCTCAACCAGTTCGACGAGCTACCCCACCAAAGTGCAAAACTCCTAACTCCGACCATGGTAAAGGACCTGCACGTTCGAGGAATCGCAAAATGGCTACTCCTCAACCTTGGCAACATCAGCAGAGTTATGTTCAAGGTTATCCGTTTCCATATGTCCAACAACCCTATGTATCTCTTGTTGCACCTCCTTTCAATCAGCAGTTTCCTACATACCAGCCTGTGCAGTCAGCTCCGGTATATCAGGCACCAGTTCATCAGCAACCTTCCGGTCATCCGCCCATGCAAGTTCCTGTCAACAGTCAACGAGTGCCCAACGCTCCTGTTCACCAAAAATCACAGAATCAGGTTCTTTATCCCCGTAAGAGTCAGTATAAGCCTTGTCCTCCAATTCCGATGACTTTCACTGAGTTGTACCCCCATTTGGTACAACAAGGTCTGATTACCACCCGTGCTTTGGGTCCTCCGCCTAATCTGTTACCTGCAGGTTACAACGCTGCCGCTCATTGTTTATTTCATGAGGGTGCGCCCGGCCATGATCTAGACAATTGCTATGCTCTTAAGAAAGTTGTCAGAAATTTGCTAGAAGCGAAGAAGTTATCTTTCAGCGATGCTCAGATGAAGATCGAGACTCCTCTCGGGGTCCCTCACTTGTCGAGTTCGAATTCTGCAAAGCAAGCTACTCCTGTGGAAGATCAGCCGAAGCCAGTAATCATTCGAAGGCCTGGCTCGCTTCATTTCAGTAACCCTCAAGATGGTATGACCGGGATCAACAAAGAATCTGGGAAAGTTATTTTGAAGCAACGACTGAAAACTGTTGAAGATGTGACCAGCATAACTGGGGAAAGCCATGACGACTCACAGGGATCATAAACCTGACGTCCCTTCCATTGAGGCTCCGCCAAAGGAAACTGTTACTCTTGAATGCAAGATTTCATAAACATTTAGAAGGATTTTTCCGACAGTTCATTTGTTTATTTATACGTATTTCTCTTTGATTGAGCATATTTAGTATGCACGAACTTGTTTATCTTTGATTAATTAATGCAACGCATATGTTTGTCTTGAATAAATCCATTCGTTTCACTCATTCAAAAAGCGTTTTCATAAATCATAATGCCAACTTTACCCGATCTCCTGTTCTGATGGAGAAATGGGGGGAGGATGACGAACCCAAAACGGCAGATTTCTTGTCGTATGCTTTCGATTGAAACCAGCTGATGATGTAAGGCATTGTTTCAAATCCCAAACACTAGAGATATAAGGACGTTAATCCCTCGTTAACCTCTTTGAGCCTTGAAGTAGGAGTTTTTTAGAACCCTCATCTTAACCTGGGGCAGGGTAGGTTTCAGTTAAACCGATCGAGCACTTAGACTCTAAAAAGGGGAAGAGCAAACCTTCGAGAACTTATCCTTAGCATCTTAAGAAGTCCAATACAATGACTACCCCTCAGTTACCTAAGGAGTGGGGCAGTCACGAGCCTTCCAAAAGATTTACACGACTTGTGCATAAAAGAATATTAAAAAAAAATAAGAGCCCGCTAAGTCAAAACCTACGAAGGAGACTTAGGCAAAACTGGGGCATCCCGCTGGACTCCAAAGTCAGATCAAAAGACGTTGTCCAGGCAAAAGTTAGGGAATAAGAGCAACCAACCAGTAGTTTTTAGGATCCCTATAAAGAACAAGGTCGTGTGATCGAATTGCCATTAGAAATAGGTGAGTGACTGCCATGTCCAAAGCCTTGATAAGTTCTCGACCATAGCAAATCCGCTTGAGATATGAGCGTTCGTATCCGGTTAACTGACATAGGATTGGAGAACATCACGAAGAAGGGGTGGGTACAAATATAACTTTGAGCCTTTATCCTTTTGTTTCTTAAACCGTGAACCGAGCCACGATACAACCTTTAAAAGACCTAATTGAAGTAGGACTTCGGTTGAAAGCATACTCGACAAGACCACGTTTCCTGACTCCTACGAGCTATGCTCAGAAAAAATTCATGTTGGCATTATAATTAAAACTTATATCCCGATTAGTGATTTCGGTCACAAGTTATTGCGATATCTTTTTCAAAACAAAAATTCAAGACAAATATATGTGTGCATTGACAAGCTCAGGATAGGCATTTCAGGCATGACGATTTTGCTTGATATCTTAGAGGGTTACATATGGATATAGCCCGTGAAACTTGAAGATCCTGCTAAACAGGGGCAGGCAGTTTCCCAATTCGCTTACCAACGCGAGGCCGACGTTCTTAAGAGCTATTTCTCAAAGACCTCATCATGACACGATTAACTTGTGCCAATTACGTCAAGACCTGACAAATCTCTCAAAGAGTTTGAAAACAGTGGGGCAACCAGACTCCGTGTTCTCTATAAAATTCTCTTGGGATGACCATACCTCACAACGCAAGTATCCTGGGGCACCGTGTTTTTTAAAGAAACAAATGGCGACTACTATAAGGTCCTTCAAGATCAAAACTATGTGGTCACAACTTTTCTTCATGCACCCGAGGGATTTTACTCACAGCGGCCTTCATTCCCCAGTAAACCTCAGTGTTGCAACAGGCTCCTAAACTATTGCCTCATCACAGTACCCAGAGAGACTATAAGCTGACAACTTTTTCTTGGGTAACTCGAAAGTGTCCCTCAGGTTTTCTTCTCCCCATGAGAAGGCGTGATACTGTGCACCCAAGCAGATTACTTTCTCCCTCAGAAAATTCAGAACATTTAAAACCAGATTTGGTTCCACCATTGATCCTTCTCACCCATGATTGACGTATTGGTTGCAGAGAACGCAGGGTATCCCCGTCGAGATGTTTATTTCATCTCTCGTCCCGTCTCTAGTCTGTTTCGTCAGCCTACGCAGGGGCATAAGTATCACATGCCTATTTCATTACATATTCATTACATACTCATTACATATTCATTACATACTCATTACATATTCATTACATACTCATTACATACTCATGGCATACTCATTTCATAACATCTTGCATATTTAACTACATAGACATTAACATACATTCATATTAACATATTCATTAACATATGCGTTAGCATTCACAGGTTCATTGTGTCTCGCCATCATTGGTTGTTACCGCCGAGTAACTGGGTTCGTCCGTTCTCTTCAAATAGATTGTCAGCCCTAAGCATAAAATACATATGTGTTTCCAGTTTCCCCACGGAGCTCGATCCTCGTGGATGACGGTTACTTCAGCTATCTTTCCTTACCAGGATAAGATATTTACCCTTCGAGATCGTTTCCCTCGATGGAGTCTTGATTACCAGTCTTCTTTCTAGCTCGATCCTAGATTGAATCTCAGTTTTGTCGGTCGTCGAGCCAACCGGACGTGCATTTATTTTGCACCATCTAAAGGTTTTCACCATACCATGACAGATGCGCGACTGTTCTAGCCCGAGAAGTTTATCACTGTACCCGGATGTGCATTTATTTTGCACTATCTTTCAAGAATCAACCACAATCCTTTACAGATACACGCCAGTTCACGCCTGGAAAATCTATCAGTACAACACTTTACAATCCTACATGTTACAGCATCGGTATGCGACTGTTCTCGCCTGAGAAGCCTATCGACATAACAATCCTACATCCTACAGCATCGGTATGCAACTGTTCTCGCCTGAGAAGCCTATCGATATAACAACCTTACACAACTAGATACGCACCTGTTCTCACCTGAGAAGCTTATCATCGATCAGCACCTGTCATCGCCTGAGAAGCTTATCATCATCTGTTATCACCTCTACAAGCAGTTCTTACATGAGAAGCTTATTATTGCTACTCTTGCAAAAAAGGCGACATTTCTCGCCTGAGAAGCCAATCCTATCTTCGTTATGACTCGCATCAAATGGCCATCTCCATTGAGCAGTTGGGCTTCCATTTTACCTGTCGTCTTGAAGTATGGGAAGGTTTGAACCGAATCATATTCAGGAGAGCACGATCTTGAAATATGGGGAGGTTTGAGCGGAATCATATTCAGGAGAGCACGATCTTGAAGTATGAAGAAGTTCATTTACCCTTTAGTAAAAGAAGGAGCGGAATCATATTCAGGAGAGCACGATCTTGAAGTATGAAGAAGTTCATTTACCCTTTAGTAAAAGAAGGAGCGGAATCATATTCAGGAGAGCACGATCTTGAAGTATGAAGAAGTTCATTTACCCTTTAGTAAAAGAAGGAGCGAAATCATATTCAGGAGAGCAAGATCTTGAAGTATGAAGAAGTTCATTTACCCTTTAGTAAAAGAAGGAGCGGAATCATATTCAGGAGAGCACGATCTTGAAGTATGAAGAAGTTCATTTACCCTTTAGTAAAAGAAGGAGCGGAATCATATTCAGGAGAGCACGATCTTGAAGTATGAGGAAGTTCATTTACCCTTTAGTAAAAGAAGGAGCGGAATCATATTCAGGAGAGCACGATCTTGAAGTATGAGGAAGTTCATTTACTCTTTAGTAAAAGAAGGAGCGGAATCATATTCAGGAGAGCACGATCTTGAAGTATGAGGAAGTTCATTTACCCTTTAGTAAAAGAAGAATCAGAATCGTATTCCAGGCGCCGACCTTAAATATGAGAAGATTTATATATCAGATAAGCAGCCGCCTCTTTATTTGAGTGCTTATCCATTTTGGCATGTAAGTCCCTTCCAACGATAAGTGACAGTTCTCCCTCGAGAAGCTTATCAGGGCATTTCCCATCAAAGTCCATTTATTTTGGCATACAGCTGGTCTTTACCCTGTATATATGATATGGATTTCTGAAAAGTCCATTTGATCCCATCACGAAGGATAGTTTATAGAAGCTTGGATGTTATTCTTTGCTCAATGCTCCAGCATTCTGTAATCGATCTTGCAGTCGTGTAGATCCAGTCTCATTGTTAGACATTCCCAAGTGGAGGCCATCGCATAAGCGCCATCACTATTAAGGGTTTTGTTCTAACCACTCAAAGTCCATTTATTTTGGCATACAGCCGGTTTCTTTACCCTGTATATTTGATACGGATTTCCGAAAAGTCCATTCGATCCCATCACGAAAGATAGTTTATAGAAGCCTGGATGTTATTCTTTGCTCAATGCTCCAGCAGTCTGTAATCGATCTTGCAAATCGTGTAGGTCCAATTATTATTAGACATTCCCAAGTGGAGGTCATCTCATAGGTGCCATCTCCATTTAAGGATCTTATTCTAAAAGTCCATTTATTTTGGCATACAACCGGTTCTTTTTTACCCTGTATATTTGCTACAGATTCCCGAAAAGTCCGTTTGATCCTGTCACGAGAGATAGTTTACAGAAGCTTGGATGTTATTCTTTGCTCAATGCTCCAGTATTCTGTAATCGACCTTGCAATCGTACGTGATCCAGTTTTATTTTTAGATTCCCCAGTGGAGGCCGTCTCATAGGTACCATCTCCATTTGAGAATCTCGTTTTCTAAAAAAGACAATTGGTCGTGTTCGCACCAGTTGACCATCATTTTTAGAATTCCCCAGTGTTGTACTGTGTCTCAGCGCGTCGTTTTCCCCAGTGTGTTCCTCTCGTAGCGTATGTCCCTGTGTCGTCGTATTCGTCATCATTTTCGCATTCATCATTCCAGCATACGCATCATATCATATTCATGGCATCATCTGCATTAAGCTGTCCTCGCTTTGTCCAATAGCATTGCATATCGTCGCATATAAGGGCAAAATTTTCAATTATCTATATTTAAATCTCTCCACCACGATTCCTCGAGTCTCTGTTACTCAAATCGTCTGGTGTAGCCATTTAAATAGGGGCAACTGTAATACCCCAAATTTTACCCTTATATTTAGTCAGTCATTTCGCATATCATCTCATCTGTGCATTTGCTAACCACTAACAAGTTATGGACGTGTTTGTTTTGCAGATTTGGTTCCAGGGGTATTTTGGTCATTTTACGCAAATTCTGCTAATTCCTTGAAGACGGGTTGTTATTAAGTTCTGAGGCATTTGATACACTATTTTTGAGGCATTTACCTATCACAAGGTCTAATTATATCAAGGTGCCAATTCGACGTGGTCGGTATTAAAGTTTGTCGAGCACAACTGGATTTAAGATCCAGTTCATCGCTCATGGTTCATTTCCAAAGCGCTTCCGTTTCTGTTAATAAGGCGCAATTTAATTGGGTATTATCGGATTGTTGCTCAAGGTATTTGGTCAGTGGAATTCAATTACGACCAAGGTTATCATCGTTGAGTCTGTTGTGATTACGGCGCACATCTGTGTTTGGTTATAAAGTTGTTGGCTAGAATCTGAGTTGGAATGTAGTCAGGTGATGAAATTGAGAATACAAATGGGACAAATACATGGACAAGAACATCGCTCACGAATGTTTATGGTTTATGACTATGTTAATGAGTTTAAACGTTTGTGGATTTGTTCACAAATATTTATAATTTATAACTAGAAATAAAAATAAGTAAATTCAAAGTTGAGCAGGTCATGAATATATAAAGGAAGGTCTGACATTTTATTTCATAAAAGAGCTCATCATACAAAAGGGAGGAGATTGTTTCACATTTTCGAATTGCTGTTACAAGGAATTACATTAAAAATCCTAAGTCCTAAAATTTCTAAGTGTCTTCAGGATGTCCCTTGAACTTCTCCGCAAAATCTCCGATTCACCTGCACGTCAAAAAGAAACAAACAGAATAGAAGGGGTTAGAAATTATTTTTGACACTCTCAGAACATCGTCATCATCGAGTGCCGGGAGTGGCACAACCGAAGCTGCGTCCTACCCCCCGTTACCGATCCGCGCCGTTGGCGTCAGATCAGGTAACACCTGTTCTTATCATTACGGGACATCCGAGAGATAGAAGTGATAAGAGAAGCGGGACTGATTCGTTTTTCCGCGATTGGATTTCCAAACTGATACGAGAGTAAGGCAACATAGTCAATCTGGATTCAGACCCGGATGCCGGCAGGTCTAAATCACTCTGTGCTCTAAGTCTTTTCCAACACCTGAAATTCCACAATTGCATCAGTACAAATTGATGACAGAACTCAGAAACAAGATAGTTCATAAGTTGCCATAAGTAAATGGAAATTCAAACTGAAGTGCAAACCCAAAACTGCATCAAACTGCATTAACTCCGAGTTCAGGAAAACAGAACACCAACAGAATGGAAAATATGAAAAACAACTCATAAACGGCAATCCATGCGCAAGGGCACGAAAACATCCTGCAAATCACAAAGTTCAGTCCTTGATAACAGAAGGTATTCGACAGGATCCAAAAAAGCACAACAGCATCAAACATGGTTTAGCAGCAAGTTCAAAATCAGACTATCACGAAGCAATCACATCAGTTCAGAATGCAAACAGCACAGAATCATGGCACGAATTGTACCAGAACGGACAAGGGCTCAGCAAACATCATTGCCCGACAAACCGTAGCAGAAAGACCATCAACAAAACCATGAGTCATTTTTTTCCACACCTGAAAGTCCACAACAGCATCAGTACAAATTGATGACAGAAACTCAAAAACAAGACAGTTCATAAGCTACTGAAAATGCACAACCAAAAACACCATTGATTCTGAGTTCAAGAAAACCAAGTAAAGGCTGCTGCTGGATTACAACTGCTACCACAAAGCAGGTTCAAACAGAACAAGAAAATGAAATACAAAAACAAGTTGCATCAAGCTGCATCCAAACAGTGTACCGAAAGTTCAGAAAGCATCAGTTAAAGGAGTCACAAAAAAAAATGTGAATAACCTCACCGAAGTGGCATCAGACAACAACACAAATCACGGCACTCGTAACAGCACCATCAAAATCACAACAGCAGCTGAACCAAACGTGAACTCAGCTCACAGGGCATCATGGAATTCATATGTCATTGGAACAGCAGACACAAGGATAAGCTTGCCACAATTGAAATCCAAGCCAGCACATGTGCGGGAAACCGGGCTCAGCAAACATCATTGCCCAACAACCAAGCATCGAAACCAACCAATCTCGAAGGCAACCGCGGCCTCATCGAAGAGGTTCCCTCATCAGGCTCAGACAAGCTATCATCATCGCCGTATACCTTTCCCGGCAATTCTGACTCGACCAAAGCCGTAGTATCAGCCCTCTCTGAAAGAAGAAGAGGAAAAGCTAACTGCATCAGGAAAAGAATTCATGTCAGCAAAACAAACCAATATCCAGATCGTATTAGGAAAAGAGATCAAAGAAACCATATCAGCTGGAAATCAAAACAATCAGCATCTGGAAAGCAAATCAAATCCATGACATGATCGATATCAGATATCAATCAATCCAACCTGAAGGTGCAAGGCAAACCATATCAGAAAAATAATAGAAAGAGATTTTGATTCGATATCAATCCCAAATCAGAGAAAAAAACGTTTCGAAGCAAATCCAATTACGAATCCAATCAGATCCTAACAAGGTTCAATCAAATATCAGAATCATACCAAATGAAATCCAAATCATATCTGTCAACAAAATGGAAAACTTCGATTCAGATAAAATCAGATCGTATCAGAAACGGATGCTAAAAACCCCAACAAAATCAAATTGAATCATCAAAATCAATCTCAGGAAAGTAACGCCAACCCAACACAGATTAAAGGCCCAAAAGATAAATCAGAGTGATATAAAAGGACGATTTCACCTGTGAGAAAAGGAGGAGAGATCGCGAAAACGCTAACGGGTAGCCGCGAGAGAGAGAGGAACCACGATCGCAAACCCTAACGGACCAATCGCGAACAAACCCTAAACGGCGCGGCTGAGACTCAGAGGAAACCCTCATCATCGTCCTCGTAAGAAGTAGCAACGAAGATCAACAACCGCGAATCACCGAAGGAGAAGATCGCCTTCGCCGTTCAAACGGCGGGCAATCAACTCTAAGCCTCAGTTTCCAAACATCATCGGCCTTTCATCGCGGATTGGAAGAGTTACGGTCGTAAAACGTAAGCCATCACGTGATAACATGTTGTTTTGCTCTGTTTTCAGGATAAGGTGATATTAACAAAAGCCATCAACGGAGAAGAAGATGATTGACATCGTGAATGAGAATGAGAGAAGCGAGAGAGAAGAAGAAGAGGCAAACGGCGCCGCGGAAAGAATTGAGGGTTTTGAAACCCTAACTGATGTCTTGCTTCATTACTAACCAACCGGGTTGGGTCCGGGTGTGATGACCGGCCCAACCCCTTATTTTTATTTCTTTTGTTTTGTTTTTTTTCTAAAATTGTTTTTCTGTTTTTTTAAGTTGTTTTTTTATCATTTATTTTATAAGATAAAGAAAAACTGTTTTAAAAAACCCTTTTAGTGTAAATATAAAAAAAAAAAAAAAAATTTAAATTTTTTTAAGAAAAATAAAAAATCTCTTTTCATATAATAAAAAAATAAAACCTTTTTTTAATTTAAATATTTTTAAAAAAATTAAACTTTTTTTTTAAGATAAAAAATTAAACCTTTTTTTTAAATTTAAATCTCCTTTTTTAAAAACTAATATTAATTTCTCTTTAAAATTTACTCTAAAAATCTTTTTGCATTTTTATATTCCCCTTTAATATTATTTGTTTTCATCTAACCTTTCACTAACAATTTTTTCAGTTTCTCTCTGCAGAAAATTCCAATTCATTATTATATATGTATCTGTTTCCCGGTTGTAATTTTGCGAGACAATTGTCGCATTATCTTTTCTTTCCAGTACTTTATAGCTGTGCATTTATTCACCTACCATCACATTTTACACTTATCAATTATCCTGTCACACTATACACATCCGAAGGTTAGGTCTAGCTTTTGGTCGCCGCGCCAATAGTCCTCAACTTCAAACCCTTACAACTTTTCAACCCTAAATTTTCACAAATGCCTCGCCGCAGGCAAGATTACAATCTTACCCCTAGTATTAGGTCAAAGAGCCGCCGCGCTCATTTTAGGGTTTCCCGCCGTGGAATCCCTAACCTAACCCTAATTACAACTTAACAATTCAACGTAGAGATTTGGAGTTTCTACACTCCGCGTAAGCGTGTCCTTAAGACATGTTTATTCCCCTTGAGACCTTGACCACAGTCAAGAAGTCTCTAACCTCCCTTTTGAGGGGAACTACGATTACTCTGATTCCACTCCCGTAAGGATACGTAGGCACAAGATGCGATGTCTTGCCGAGTAAACTTAGAATTAACCCCTTAGGTCTTTTTTCTCACTTTTAATCCCTTTGTACATATACCTTAAGCAAATAAATAAAGCAAATAGTAAACATTTGAACAAAAGGTTCCTGTAGAGTACTACAGAAGTTTAGGGTGCTAATACCTTCCCTAAATTTAACCAACCCCCGAACCCTAGATCTTTCCCCGCATTGTGTTTACGATGCAAAAATAGGTTTTCCCTCTTTTGACCTTTTCCTTCGGATAAATCAAAGAGCGGTTGTGAATTGAATTGCGATTCAAACTCATTAATAGTTTGATATCCTATTTCCACCGCAACAGAGTCCATCGAAGTCAATGATACCTGATCACTTGTCGAATTGCCGCAAGGCAAGAAGGCAATTGATGTGAGGTGGGTTTACAAGGTGAAGGTAAATCCTAAAGGAGAAGTAACTCGACACAAAGCGAGAATTGTGGCGAAAGGATTTCTTCAGAAGGAAGGAATCGACTTCGATGAAGTATTCGCACTTGTTGCTAGAATCGAAACAATCAGGTTGGTTGTTGGTCTAGCAAATATGAACAACTGGCACACATGTCAGATGGACGTGAAGTGGGCCATGATGAATGTAGACAGTTTAGACACAATGATATCATATGATTAGATTTGATTTCTTATGATTAGATTTGATATCATATGATTAGATTTGATTTAGAATATTTTGGGCCTTTTATGTTTTGGCCTAGTGTAAACCTAAAACTATAAATAGGGTGCCTTGCTTTGTATTCTACATCACAACAGAACAGATTTCACAGTTGCAGTTAGCAAGTGAAAGTTCAATAAGAAATCCCACAGTTGTGGGTAACACATTCTCTCCAAATACTTCTTCTCTCATTCTTCTCTTTCTTATTTGTTATTCTTCTTCTCTTTTGTTGTTCTTGATAATTACTTGTTATTACCATCATTATCATATTGTGGGTTTGTTCATCAATATTGAGATCAAGATTGAAGAGAATTCTTCATAGGGTGTGAGGTGAATTTCCAACAATTTCTTCATTAGGGTTTAGAAACAATCCCAACCCACCAACCATCATTGTAGTACGCATCTACATCGTCAAGAAACTTAAACTGATCAACATCATCTGATGCATATTGATTTCCTCTCTCAAAAGCTTATAATCATCATCTTCAACAACAAAACTTTCATACTCGTGGACTTCCATCCTGCCTTTGGCTCAACAAGGGTTGCAGAAAACCATCTTCTCCACAACAAACTTGTCACTTGAGAGACAACTGACAACCTTTCCAGTGAACCATGAACCGCGGAATTCATCTTCGTCGATGCTGATTTCAACTAAAGTTCCGGGTTTGAAGATGGTTGATGCGGCGGAGGAAGAATGGCTTGTGGGTTTGGAAGCCATGAATTATTAGCTTAGGGTTTCAAACGCTGTAATTGTAGTAACCGTGAAAGAGATCATGGTGACGTGAATATGAATGAGAAGAGTGTCTTTATGATTAATAATTAATGTATCTCTATTCGGCTAATTTCATTTTCAAATTAACTGTTGCCAACTTATGTATGTAATCTTTTTTTTAATCTAACATCCTATGTGGATCATGTTTAATGAAACATATTTTATTAATTTAAATAAAATATTAAAGTAAATCAAATTGGATAAATGAAAATTTATTAATAAGAAAAATACGGAGCCATATTGCCTAACATTGTAGGCATGTGCCTCCACTTAGTTTTTGCTTCTATATCATATTGTTATGTGTTTCAAATGGTCATATATATAAGTATAATAATGCAAAATCATATACACCATAATTTCATAATGTATATGTAATATATATATATATATATATATATATATATATATATATATATATATATATATATATATATATATATATATATATATATATATATATATATATATATATATATATATATATATATATATATATATATATATATATATATATATATATATATATATATATATATATATATATTTTACTTTATCTATCTTTATCTTAGTTTATCTTTTAAAGCATAGATATATAACTTTTTACATTTAAATTTTACATATTTATTCATTATTTTTTAAATATAAAGTATAGTATATTGATTAACAAGTTATTTCAAACACTTAATTTATTTTTTTAATTTAAAAATAAAAAATTTAAGTTTATCATAAATTTATATGTAATATTGTCTCCACTATTCAAATTTTCTAGCTCTGTCTCTCCAGTAGTGAGTGATATTACATAACAATTATAAATATTTTTATTTGTCGCATGTGTAAAATTGTCTTACACTAATCGTGCACTACCATTAAACTCAAAGTATAATTATTTTAAAAAACAGAAGAAAAATACAAATGTGATACACGCAAATTTTTTAACTTATTTATCTTTTTACTTTATGCTATATTGGATTTAAATTCTAACTCTCTTTTATTTAAGGAATAAGTTCAATTCTAGTTTTTTTCTCCTTAGTATAATTATTTAAGTTTTTTTCTACTTAGTAAATTTATCTTTTTACTCGGTATTCTATTGAATTTAAACTCTAAATTCACTTTCTTTTTTATCGAGATACAAGTTTCGCATGTTTTAGTCAAACTTTTAATATTAGCTATTTCGAACTTAAGCATTTTATTACTCTCTACTATAAATTCATTATAGTCTTTAAGGTTTGAGTTATGCTTTTTATTTTTATCAATTTCTTCAAAAAAAAAATTATAAGTGATAAGTGAATTCTAATGCACATTCTCTTATGTTTGTACTTAGACATTTCCTTAGTTTGTTTTGTTTATTTTTCTGTTTTATTATGTTTTCATAATTAAGTCTTCGTTTGCCGTTAATCTATTTTCGCAGTTTATTTTCAAATTTAACGATTATTTGATACTTTTCCACTGTTTGAATCATAACTGAAGCTACGAGAATCGAATTTACGCGTTCTAATAGGACTTGGAAAGCTTTGACAAAGTTCTACAACTTTCATGTTGTAGGAAGAAGCTGATTCATAATGTATCAGGATCAATATAATGCGTTGAAGTCAGGACCCGAATTCTACCTTTTGGAATATTTAGTTTTGGGCTGGATTTTTTATGTTTTTCGGCCCAATTAGGTTAGAACCGGATTTTGTGATGCTTCCCTATACCTAATAGCAGCCGGGCTACTGTAGCGATAACCTTTTTGTCATGATTTTACTTTTCTTTTTACGATTGTAGTGGAGAACTAATTCCCACGGGCAAATCCTGATTTGTACGGTTCCATCGCTTTAAGGATACTCTAATACCAATTTAAATTCGATTCCTTTAAATCATTTTCTATGA
Organism: Lathyrus sativus; assembly: GCA_963859935.3. Classification (NCBI taxonomy): domain Eukaryota; kingdom Viridiplantae; phylum Streptophyta; class Magnoliopsida; order Fabales; family Fabaceae; genus Lathyrus; species Lathyrus sativus. Next base: position 545,700,366 of record OZ012740.1, on the reverse strand, counting down.
AGTCATTTGCTTAATTTGATTTTAATTGTTTGCTTAATTCGATTGTGTTCATAGTATAGAATTGATTAAATTTGATTGTATGCATGTTCCTAAATTTAATTGTGTGTTATCGTTTGCTTAATTCGTTAACTCGTCATATTCTTAACCGTTTGGTTAATTCGGTAAACAAGAATGTAATTCGTATGATTTTGATAAGCGCTTGTCTAATTGATCTCATAATCGAATAGGATTGATGCCGCTTAGGGATTGGTGTTATAATAGTCGATGATAAGTCGAAACCTGAATCAGTAGGATTAGTCGTTTTAGCTTAATTGATAATCACTTATTTTAATCACTTTCTTTTCTTGTTTTATAAATTGAAATTTAAAACCCCCATAAACCGTTACTTTGTTGGTAAATAACATTACAAGAATCCTTGCGATACGACATCCGAGTGTCGCTTCCCTTTACTACTTTTTCAAAAATACTCGTTTTTGACCCGTGCGCGGCAACAGATCAAATTGGCACTGTTGCCAAGGACTCTTGTTAATTTTAGCCAATTTTAGAATGTTAGTTTAGAGTTTTGTTAGATTTTTTATTTTTTTGGTTTTAGTTTTTATGTGTTGATTTTCAGGGTTGTAGTGCAGTGGTAAGTGTTTCAGTCTATCAGGTAAGTTGGAAGCTACTGTTTTGATTTGCTCTGAATTCTTTCCAAAAAATCAGAAAAAAAAAATCGACGAACACTACTCCTTTAGAATACAATTTTAAAAGATGTTGACCCTAAAAATCACAAATTCCTCAATTTTCTATTTTATTTGATTTATTTTCTATTTTCATATTTTCAAAAAAATCCGAATTTTTTTGTAAATATTTATTCTGATTTGATTTGATTTTTAGTTATATTTTTATAATTTTTAGATTTTATTTTATTTGCTTTTCTATTTTTCCATTTTTTTCTTAATATGGACATTGTTGGTATTTTCCAAATTGGTACTGCATTGCTGAATTAGTTTTGTGATTTCTAATTCTTTGTTATTTTTTCCTCCTTTTGAAAACATGGCTGAACAAAGAACATTAAGAGAGCTTGTTGCTCCTGATTAATTTAAGTATTGAATATACTGATGTTGATGTTCCTTTCAAATTGAAATCTAATTTAATACACTTGTTGCCAAGGTTTAATAGACTTGCAGGTGAGGATCCGAATAAGCATATGAAGGAATTCCAAATTGTGTGCTCTACACCTTCCTAACCTTCACTAGAGGACCTTGTTAAGTAAATGGCTATAAATGATCTTTAGTTTTAGCAACGAACATATTCCAGTATTCAGGATTTGCAGACATAGATTAGATATATTACCACTGTAGTGAATGTCATGCAGCAAGCTCAAGAATCAAACCAACTACCTGCCCAAACAGTAGTGAATTCAAAAAAGTTACTGTCTAATTTAGTTGATGATATTTATCCTGAGTTGTTATCTGATTTTCTATCTTTATTAGATTATGATGATACTTACTCTTGTAATTTATATACTAACACTAATGTTTGCTCTGTTTGTGCTGATATTAATGTTGCCTTGTAGGGTGATGCTTTTCATGGTGTCGTTTACACATCTGAAGCTCTTGATACCCCTGCTGCCCCAACCATACCATCAATTGAACAACCTCCTTCCTTAGAGATTAAACCACTTTCTAATAATCTAAAATATGCTTATTTAGAAAGGGATGAATAGCTTCCAATTATAATTTCTTATAACCTTGATTTTGATCAAGAAAATAAGCTTTTGTAGGTTTTGAAGCAACATAAGAAAGGAATTGGATGGACCTCGAAGGAAGATGGAAGAAAATTAGTGAGGCAGCCCCTTAACCCTTTGATTCTTGATGTTGTGAAAAAAGAGATCACATTCACGTGCCCGTTCGACACTTTTACTTATCGAAGATTCTTATTTGATCCTGGAATAAAAGGAGAAGGCACTAATAAAAATTTCAAGGTCGATGGATGTTACCCAAAGTCACTTTATGATATCCTCACATTGGGAAGGGAGCCTGTAAAAGATCTCTCTTTGGGAAAGGCTGCTTATGTGATCACTTATTCGCCTTGACTCCTCGGGTGTGTTCTTTCCTTCTCTCACTCTAATTTTATATTTATGTTCTTTCATTGAGGATAATGTATGCTTTAAGTATGGGGAGGGAACCATTTCTTTGTTTTGTTTTGTTTTCTTTCACTTTTTACGTGTTTTCTTTATAAAAAATTAGACTTAGAAACACAATACATCTTTTGAAATTTTTAGGCTGTAGATTAATTTGAGGTTAGATTATGGATGTTAGAACACAAATTGGTTTTTAATAATATCTCTATGTTTTGATGATAACTATTATGAAATTTTGTAATTAAGAATTATATACTCTAAAATTTGCTTAAGAATGTTTGCTACAGATATTAAAGTAATTATCACTCCAGAAGCAAATCAGAACTGAATATAAGAAACATGCAAGGCTCTGTAGCATCAGATGCACCCATTAGAAGATTCTGAACGCTGCCATCAGAAGATCCTGAGCGTTGCCTCCAGAAGGATCTGAAGCAGAAGCTCCAGAAGAATCTGAAGCAAGTCAGAAGCATCTGAACCAATGAAGAATTTTGTATGAAGAGTTTTTCAAGCATAGTTACTTCAGAAGACTCTGAGAGTACTCACGCTGCCAGTACTGAGGATCTGACCAAACTCTGCTCTGAACTTATACACGCTAAAAGCACACTTGCTGCAAAGACTCTGATTCAGCAAAACTCTGATCAACATCAGAAGGCTCTGATCAATTTAGACTCTGATGATTCTTGCTGAAAATTGATGAAGAAGAATTCAAAGATTATGTCCGTTGGAATATCCAAACGACTCTTTCCTTATTTATGCTAGACACAAGAACACAGACAAAAAGGATTTCTCTGTGCTTTCTTCTTCTAGGAAAGGTCACTTGATGTGAAGACAAAAAGGCTCAGACCTTTTGGTACACACTTCTCAACGTGAAAAGCTCTTGGACCACTGTGCCTATAAAAGCAAGTCTTCACTCATCTTTTTCAGTTGACATTTTACTTGAAAAGAATTGATTATCAAAGCTCTCATAAAACTCACATTCTTTCTAGAATTAATTTCTTTGTTCTTAATATTAGGTGAAAAATCACAGTTGTGATAAAGCTTTATTAGAAGCATTTTAAACACTTGTATTTGTTATTACATTTGATTGTAAGAAAATCTTAAGAAGATCCAGTTAGGATCAGTAGTTCTTGAGAAGACTTTGAACAGTTGTTCTTCATGCTTACTATTGTAATCAGTTGATTAAATAGTAGATTAAGTCCTTGTTTGAGAAAGGCAAATCACTCTAGGAAGGGTGGACTGGAGTAGTTGAGTTCAACGAACCAGGATAAAAATACTTGAGTTTTTATTTCCAAGTTTTTATCTTCATACTTATTCAACCCCCCTTCTAAGTATTTTCTCACCTTCAGTTGGCATCAGAGCTCCAGTTTTGTGTGTGCTACCACTTCACAGTGACAGTAAAGATCCAGTGAGAAAAACTTTGATATATATTTGGTTGTTACTATGGCTGATAATTCAATGTCTAACATTAACAACAAATATGAAGAAAGGGACAGAATCAACATTAAACCCCCTATGTTTGATGGGGAGAAATTTGATTATTGGAAAGACAGGATTGAACGTTTTTTCCTTGGTTATGATGCTGATTTATGGGATTTGGTCATAGATGGATATGTTCATCCCATTGATGGGAATGGCAAGAAAGTAGATAGAAAATCTATGACAGAAGCCCAAAAGAAGGAATTTAGAAATCACCACAAGGCCAGAACAATAATTTTAAATGCAATATCTCACACTGAGTATGAAAAGATCACAAATAGAGAAACTGCATTTGACATGTTTGAGTCCTTAAAGATGACTCATGAGGAAAACTCTCAAGTCAAGGAAACAAAGGCTCTGACTCTAATCCAGAAGTATGAAGCTTTCAAGATGGAAGACTCTGAATCTGTTGAAGCCATGTTCTCCAGATTTCAAATACTTACAGCTGGACTAAAGGTTCTGGATAAAGGATACTCTACTGCTGATCATGTGAAAAAGATCATCAGAAGCTTACCTACCAGATGGAGACCTATGGTGACTGCGCTGAAAATGGCTAAAGATCTGAACAAGATCTCATTGGATGAACTAATCAGTTCACTAAGGAGTCATGAAATTGAACTTGAGGAATATGAACCTCAAAAGAAAGGTAAATCAATTGCTTTAAAATCTAATAAATCTGCTAAAGCTTTGCAGGTGATAGAGGAAAGCTCTGAAGAATCCTCATCTGAAGATGAAGATGAACTATCCATGTTGTCTAGAAGAATAAACAAACTCTGGAAGCATAAAGGAAAGAAGTTCAGAAACTTCAGGAAGCCTGACCAAAGAAAAGAATCTTCTGGACACAGAAGATCTGGCAAAAAGAAGGTTGTCTGTTATGAATGTAAAGAACCTGGACATTACAAAAATGGATGTCCAAAGATGTTGAAAGAAAAGCCTAAAAGAAAATCTGATAAGAAGAAGAAGGTTCTAATGGCCACCTGGGATGATTCAGATACATCTGAATCTGAATCTGAGTCAGAAGAGGAATGTGCCAATGTAGCATTGATGACAGATATAGAAGATCAGGAGGAAGGAACTTCGGGATCTGAATCTGACTCTGAATCTGACTCTGACGCTGAAGAGGTAATGACTAAACTCACTAAAGAAGAACTTATCAAAGTGTTATCAGAAGTTCTGAAGAGCTATAACAATATTAAGCTCAAATACAAGAAGCGTCAAAGCAATCTTGTATCTGAGAATAATATTCTCAAATCAGAAGTAGCTGAGCTAAATGAAAAGAACTTAAGATTGAAAAATGATTCTGAATTAGCTCAACAAAACTCTGATTCTGAATCTGAATCTGAATGCAAAAATATTTTGGAAAAATATGATTACAGCTTTCAGAAATTTCTTGCTAAAAGCATAGACAGAAGCAAAATGGCTTCTATGATCTATGGAGTTAGCAGAAATAACAAAAAAGGAATTGGATATAAATCTTCCTCTAGAAAGGATTTAAATCCAAAACCTGTTGATAAAATTATCATCAAGAAAACTCCTTTATATTCCCACTTTAAATTTGGTCACTTGAATGATATCGAACAAACACGTTCTGAAAAGAACATTCTTGTGTTTAAATCTAAGGCTAGTCAGAATAAACCTTATGTTGAAAAACAAAAGTTTAGACAAACCTTCAGAACACCTAACCCAAAAGGACCCAAGAAGATCTGGGTACCTAAAAGTAAAATAATTTCTGTTGCAGATGTTCTTAGCAGCAAGGTCAGGACGCCAATCATGGTACCTGGACTCTGGATGCTCGCGACACATGACAGGAGAAAGGTCTATGTTCCAAAGTCTGGAGCTTAGATCTGGAGGTGATGTGAAATTTGGAGGGAATCAGAAGGGCAAGATCATTGGATCTGGCACTATTGGAAATGGTAAACTTCCCTCTATTACTAATGTTTTACTTGTAGAAGGATTAAAGCATAACTTATTGTCCATAAGTCAATTAAGTGACAATGGTTATGATATAACCTTTAATAAAAAATGTTGTAAAGCTATTAGTCAAAAGGATGGCTCAATCCTATTTAGTGGAAAGAGGAAAAACAACATCTATAAAATAAATCTTTCAGAACTTAAGATTCAGAATGTTAAATGTCTCTTGTCTGTTAATGAGGAGCAATGGGTCTGGCGCAGAAGATTGGGGCATATTAATATGAGACGTATATCTCAGATTAATAAACTTAATCTTGTCAGAGGACTTCCTAATCTGATGTTCACCTCAGATGCTCTTTGTGAAGCATGTCAAAAAGGGAAGTTTTCAAAATCATCTTTTAAATCAAAAAATGTTGTTTCTACTTCCAGACCACTAGAATTACTTCATATTGATCTGTTTGGACCAGTGAAAACTGCATCCATCAGAGGCAAGAAGTATGGATTAGTCATTGTTGATGACTATAGTAGATGGACATGGGTAAAGTTCTTAAAACACAAGGATGAGTCACATTCTGTGTTCTTTGACTTCTGTAAACAAGTCCAGAATGAAAAGGATTTCAAAATTATAAAAGTCAGAAGTGATCATGGTGGTGAATTTGAAAATAAATATTTTGAAAAATATTTTAATGAAAATGGCATTGCTCATGATTTTTCCTGTCCTAGAACTCCACAGCAAAATGGAGTTGTAGAGAGGAAAAATAGAACTCTGCAAGAAATGGCCAAAACCATGATCAATGAGACTAATCTGGCAAAGCACTTTTGGGAAGAAGCAATCAACACAGCCTATTACATTCAGAACAGAGTGTCTGTAAGACCTCTTCTGGAGAAGACTCCCTATGAACTGCGGAAGAACAGAAATCCCAACATTTCATATTTTCATCCTTTTGGATGTATTTGCTATATGTTAAATACTAAAGAAAATCTGAACAAGTTTGATTCCAAAGTACAAAAGTGTTTCATGCTTGAATATTCTGAACGCTCTAAAGGTTACAGAGTATACAACACTGAGACACATATTGTGGAAGAATCTATTCATGTTAGATTTGATGATAAGCTTGGCATTAAAAAGCCAAAGCAGTCTGAAAACTCTGCAGATAGAGAAGTAGTCTTCACAGACTCTGAAGGCTCAGAGGAAGGCAAAGCTCAAGTGAAGGAACCAGAAGCAACGCTAGATGCAATTCCTTTAACTTCTCAGATGAACAATTTAAACATTTCTGAAGAATCAACTGTTAGAGGATCATCTTCCAGAATCAAAGCTTCTCATCCAGAGAATATTATCATTGGAAAGAAGGATGACCCTATCAGAACAAGATCCTTTCTCAGATCATCTAAAGCATCATTATTTGGACTGGTGTCAGTAATTGAACCAACTTTTGTAGATGAAGCTCTGAAAGACAGTGATTGGATTATTGCCATGCAAGAAGAGCTAAATCAATTCACCAAAAATGATGTGTGGGATTTAGTTCAAAGACCAAAAGGATTCAATATAATTGGAACTAAATGGGTCTTCAGAAATAAGCTTAATGAGAAAGGAGAAGTTGAAAGAAATAAGGCAAGGCTTGTTGCTCAAGGGTATAGTCAACAAGAAGGTATTGATTATACTGAAACTTATGCTCCAGTGGCAAGGTTAGAATCTATACGCCTTCTTATTTCATTTGTTGCACAAAATAACATCACTCTGTATCAGATGGATGTTAAAAGTGTCTTTCTAAATGGTATTATAGAAGAAGAAGTTTATGTCCACCAGCCTCCTGGCTTTGAGAGTGAAAAATTTCCAGATCATGTTTTCAAACTAAAGAAATCTCTGTATGGTTTAAAACAAGCTCCCAGAGCTTGGTATGAGAGATTAAGCAATTTTCTTCTGGAGAAAATTTTCATCAGAGGCAAAGTGGAAACAAGACTCTTTTGTAAATCATTTAAGAAAGATCTTCTAATTTGTCAAATATATGTGGATGATATCATATTTGGATCTACCAATACTATGCTGGGAAAGGAGTTTGCTCAATGTATGCAGGCAGAATTTGAAATGAGCATGATGGGAGAATTGAGATTCTTTCTGGGAATTTAAGTCAACCAAACTCTAGAGTGCACTTACACACATCAGACCAAATATGTTAACGAACTTCTGAAGAAATTTAACATGACTGATAGTAAGCTGGCAAAGACTCCCATGCATCCAACTAGTTCACTAGGCAAGGAAGAGGTAAGTAAGAAAGTAGATCAGAAACTCTACAGAGGTATGATAGGATCTCTTCTTTACTTAACTGCTTCTAGACCTGACATTTTGTTCAGTGTATGATTGTGTGCTAGATTCCAATCAGATCCTAGAGAATCACACTTAACAGTTGTTAAGAGGATTCTAAGGTATCTGAAAGGTACTTCTAATGTGGGTTTGTGTTACAGAAAATCTGATGATTTCAAATTAGTTGGATTCTGTGATGCTGACTATGCTGGAGACAGAGTGGAAAGAAAAAGTACTTCTGGAAGTTGTCAATTTCTAGGAAGAAATCTAATCTCTTGGTACAGCAAGAAGCAACCCACAATTGCACTATCAACTACAGAGGCAGAATATATTGCTGCTGCTGGATGTAGCACGCAGATGCTCTGGATGAAAAGTCAGCTAGAAGACTATCAGATATTTGAAAGTAACATTTATATATTCTGTGATAATACTTCTGCTATATGTTTGTCTAAAAACCCCATTTTACACTCTAAGGCAAAACATATAGAAATTAAGCATCATTTCATCAGAGACTATGTTCAGAAGGGAATTATAAACTTAGCCTTTGTTGATACAGATCATCAATGGGCAGATATTTTCACAAAACCCCTTGTTGAAGATAGATTCAAATTTATTCTGAAAAATATTGGTATGGATTTGTGTCCAGAATAATATTTGTCAGAAGCAAATTTTACAGATGCAAAAATGTTTAATGCTCTGAAGTATTTCATCTAATTATTTATTCATTTCCTTAAATTACTTTATTTGTGAAAATCTGAACTAACAATACTCAGAGGATCTGAACGTTGGTTAACGTTTCATTTCTCAAGAGAATTCAGAAGCACATGCAAGCAAACACGTGTCACTCTAAATCTGCAAAGATGGCGTGTACACTACTGTAGAGACGTTTGAGGTGAAGTTTGAATAATGAAAATCTTGATTCCCCCCCCCCCCCCCCCAATTTGTCAGAATCAATTAATGCTTGAAATGATTTTTATTCTTTTTCATTAATTGCTATGTGTGAACGTGCATTGTGTGTCTATTTGTATGCTTACATGTTTACTATAAATACCACATCTCTCACCACTTTCACACTTTTCACATCTCAAAACATTTATGCATTTCTGTCTTCTTTTCTCTCTTCACAAAACCCTAAACCTTTGACCAAATCATCTTCAATGGAAACTTCATCCTCCACTGCTGCACAGTTTCAATCAACCATGGCTGCAGTTACTTCTGCAAATATGGGTGTGACTCCATATACAACACCAAAAAGAACTTTGTTAACACCTGTTGACAAACTGGAAGTTCTCTGTGAATTAATGGTGGAATTTGATTCATTGGCTGAAAATGGATTTGAGTTTCGTTCAATTATTGATGCTCAAGGCTGGGTAAAGTACTTTGACAGACTATTTGGACCAGTTTACCCCCATCTGGTGAAAGAGTTCTGGATACATGCTTCTGTATACCCTAAGTTCATCTTGTCTTCTGTTCTGGGTAAAGAGATAATCATTACAGAAGATCTGATCAGGAAACTCATTGGATATGAGGAGACTGATGGAGTATCTCATCTTCCAGTTGGGCGTGTAGATATGGAAGAAGTTTATAAGGAAGTTATGACTGCTGGACAGGCCTATAATAAGTTTAAAGATCTGAAGTCTGACTACAAGAAATTGTTCCACCTTCTTCATCTGAGATCAAGAAGGAATATCCAGATCTTGAAGATAAGATTGCAGTTCTGGAAGCTGGTCAATCAGAAATCAAGTCCTGGATGGCTAAACAAGATAAGAAGTCTGAAGACATGGCTCAGTGGATGTCCAAACAAGATTAGAAGAATGAAACCATGGCTAAGTGGATGTCAAAATAAGAACAATCTTCTTCTGAGATCACGGATCTGTTGAAGATGCTTTTGTCAAAACAATCTTAGTTTATTTATTTTTTCTTCTGATGTTTGCATCTAATGTTTGCATATGTATTTGAATATCTTCTGATGTGTGTACTTTTGCTATGAATGAATGAATGTTTCAAAGTTTTCTCCACATGATTTATCTCATTTATTGTTTCCTTTTCTTTGTCTTTTCAAAGTTATTACTTTTTGCTTATGACAAAAAAGGGGGAGAAAATAGATCTGAACTGTTTAATTAAACTTCACCAGAATGAAACTTCAGACATATCAATTTTATCTAACATAAAATCTGAGTATTTCAGAACATTTGATAAGTATACTCTGTAAAAGAAACTCTGAGACTCTCAGATCATTTGACAATTATCAGACTCTGACTCTGAAATATGCAAGACACTCTGACTCTCAAATGTTTAAGAACAATCAAGCTCTAACTCTGAAAAATACTCAAGACAAAAGGGAAGTTTCTATTCCTTATTTATATTTAACTCAGGGGGAGATTCATCATCTCAGGGGGAGTTATAATTACTCTATTTTCAATTAAACAAAATTTCTGATGTTTTTGTCATCATCAAAAAGGGGGAGATTGTTATAACACAGATTGGTTCTTAATAATATCTCTATGTTTTGATGATAACTATTATGAAATTTTGTAATTAAGAATTATATACTCTAAAATTTGCTTAAGAATGTTTGCTGCAGATATTAAAGTAATTATCACTCCAGAAGCAAATCAGAACTGAACATAAGAAACATGCAAGGCTCTGTAGCATCAGATGCACCCATTAGAAGATTCTGAATGCTGCCATCAGAAGATCCTGAGCGTTGCCTCCAGAAGGATCTGAAGCAGAAGCTCCAGAAGAATCTGAAGCAAGTCAGAAGCATCTGAACCAATGAAGAATTTTGTATGAAGAGTTTTTCAAGCATAGTTACTTCAGAAGACTCTGAGAGTACTCACGCTGCCAGTACTGAGGATCTGACCAAACTCTACTCTGAACTTATACACGCTAAAAGCACACTTACTGCAAAGACTCTGATTCAGCAAAACTCTAATCAATATCAGAAGGCTCTGATCAATTTAGACTCTGATGATTCTTGCTGAAAATTGATGAAGAAGAATTCAAAGATTATGTCTGTTGGAATATCCAAACGACTCTTTCCTTATTTATGCTAGACACAAGAACACAGACAAAAAGGATTTCTCTGTGCTTTCTTCTTCTAGGAAAGGTCACTTGATGTGAAGACAAAAAGGCTCAGACCTTTTGGTACACACTTCTCAACGTGAAAAGCTCTTGGACCACTGTGCCTATAAAAGCAAGTCTCCACTCATCTTCTTCAGTTGACGTTTTACTTGAAAAGAATTGATTATAAAAGCTCTCATAAAACTCACATTCTTTCTAGAATTAATTTCTTTGTTCTTAATATTAAGTGAAAAATCACAGTTGTGATAAAGCTTTATTAGAAGCATTTTAAACACTTGTATTTGTTATTACATTTGATTATAAGAAAACCTTAAGAAGATCCAGTTAGGATCAGTAGTTCTTGAGAAGACTTTGAATAGTTGTTCTTAGTGCTTACTATTGTAATCAGTTGATTAAATAGTGGATTAAGTCCTTGTTTGAGAAAGGAAAATCACTCTAGGAAGGGTGGGCTGGAGTAGTTGAGTTCAACGAACCAGGATAAAAATACTTGAGTTTTTATTTCCAAGTTTTTATCTTCATACTTATTCAACCCCCCTTCTAAGTATTTTCTCACCTTCAGTGGAGACTTGGGAAAATTTTATAAGATCAGTATCGTCTTAACACCTTAAGTCTCCCGAATATGGAAATTGATTTAAATACTTGTTATGACATAACCTTGAGTTCTCATCCTTTAATAGCTCTTAAGTAGTTTATCTAGCAGTCAACACCATCTAAAAATCACACACTAAGTAATTAAGTTGATGTAAATAAGTGAATGATCTCGTGCTTAATAAGAAATCTAAATAGGAATCTGCCTTTTAAGTTAGGTGACCTTCACCCGGTCACTTAGGTTAATGGTTGTGAAACCTTCAAAAAAAATATTATTGTTGCTAGAGTGGTTAATTTTGAATTGTTGACAAGACATGGATCAGAGTCACTAACAAGCTTATTTACCATGTGTGTGAATAGATAACGAGCTTAATGTGATTGTATTAGAATAAAAGAGAGCAAAAAAAGAGGATGAGTAAATTAGGCTTAAGCATAATAACATGATTCAGATTGGTTTGTATAGGAGGGAGACTTATGACCGCACAATTATGGATTTATGTTCTTAGGATATCCTTAGTGTGCAAGATTAGTATCTATCGATACAATCTTGACTGAAGAAGAGTTTGAAGCCTAGAATGAGTACCCCGAATGCTATTGTTTTTCATGAGTCTTGATACTATTTTGCTTGGAGTGCAAAAGTTCAAGTGTGGGAGAATTTGATCAGTGAATTCTAATGCACATTCTCTTATGTTTGTACTTAGGCATTTCTTTGGTTTGTTTTGTTTATTTTACTGTTTTATTATTGTCGCACCTCAAAAAATCACATGAGATAATTCAAAAACATGATCCTCACGCTAAAGGCGCGAAAATGCAGTTCGACAGAGTCACCACCAAACTTTTTTTATCCCAAAGAGACGGGAAAGGAAAATATCAAGATAACCTTTTAAAACGAAAGGACAGGAACATGACCGTCGCAGCCAATGTTTTGGGTTCGGGAGTCAGTTACGCAAGGGGAAGGTATTAGCACCTCTCACGTCCGTTGTACTCAACGGGAACGACTTGGTACGTAGAAGATCTAAGATTGTTTGTTTTCTTCTCGATGATAAATGTGAATTAGTACGATAAAAGGATAAGGAAACTAAGGGGAAATGGGTGGTTATAAGATAGGGTGCTCGCCAAGGATTGGGGCCTTTGTGCCTATGTATGCTCATTCGGATAAGAATGAGAAATCAGAGCTCTCGTAGTTCGACTACGGGAAAGAATAGGGGCAAACAGAAGATGGATAGAATTGTGAACGAAATGATGGAGAAATATGTAAGTGTGCTTGCCAAGATCATCGCAATCTTGTGCCTACGTATCTTACATTCAGACAAGAATGAAGAATCAGAGTGTTCGTAGTTCATGGAGATGACCACAAAAAATGAGGGATTGAATTGAGCTTGAAGTTTGGTTTGGAAATGAAATATTAAATGACAAACAACCCAAGGGGTGTGCCTCAAGAGATGTCACTCAAGAATTCAAGGAATGCGAGATTCCAAGAACTCAGTTCTTTTGGGAATTGATTGAAAAGGGTTGAAGAGGAACAGTTGAATGTTTTGAAGTCGAAAGATTGAATGAACAACAACTCAAGAAGCGTGCCTCGAGAACTAATCATTCGAAGATTCAAGGAATGCTAGACTCCAAGAATCTCATTATTTCGTAAGTTTGATTACAAAAATGTTGAATAGAGATTAGGTGTTTTAAGACGAAAGGTTGAATGACTGACAACTCAAAGCGTGCGCCTCAAAAGTCATTCATTCAAAGACTCAAGGAATGCTAGACTCTAAGAATCTCCTTCTTTCGTCATTTGTTTAAGAAAAGCATTTGAATAAATGATATAATCGAATAGGTTGCGAAAAGTGGTGGACTGTGAGGCAAAAGGCACTCGACTTACAAATTGGTTTAAAATATCGTTTGACGTTAGATCAAGGGTCTGATTTTATTTACGTGCAAAGACGTGTTGGAAAAGAGGTTGATTTGAAAATGGCTCGACGATGAGTCGAGGGTTTGGTTGAAAATGGAATCGGCTTGACGACGAATCAAGGGTTAGGTTGTGTGAAACGATACTAGCCCCTGAGGGTGCTCCTAATAACATAATCACAATGAAATATGAAAGTATGTGTGATAGGTGTTGCACCCCAAAATTTGACCAACAATTATTTATTCACTGAGTGTTTGAAAGTTGATACATTCATCAGAAAGTTCAAGAGATCCCCAGAAGAGTTGGGTGAAACCAGGGTTGTGTGCTTCATAGCTTGAGAGTTGTGGGTGCTCCTCAGATGATTCTGAGACTTTGAGAATGAACTTGATGTTTTGAGAAAGCCTATGAGATGCCTGGAATGCCATCATGAAACCCAGAGAAGTCATTGTGCAAGAGTTCAGGAGATTCAACCATGAATGGTAGAATTAGGGTTTTGACTGGGTCAACCCTAGGATCAGCTGAAGATTTGGAGAAGGTTGAGACCTAATCCAAGGGCCATGAGATCATGGAATGATGCATAGAGATGTTATAAAGATGATTCCTAGACCAACTCATCATGGTTGAGGAGTTTGAGAAGTTTCAAGTCAGGGTTTCCAAGGATTGTCAGTGAAAAAACCCTAATTTGATCCCTATCTTCCAGACAGTTTTAGCTCTAGATGTGATTGATATATCATCTTCCCCATAACATGAATGTTGTAGAGCTTGTTCTAAGATTTAATTTGAGTGGTGGAAGTCCTTGATAGGAGTTGCAGAGCTCAAGTTATGGTTTTGACAAATTACAGGTCAGCAGAGGTATGTGAATCTGGGTCCTTGAAAGTCACCCAACTTGCAGACAACTTTTGCCCTAGTAGGATGATTCCTATGATCTCTTGGTCAACATGAATGTTGAAGGGCATCTTCTTAGCTTTAATTTGAGTGGTAGAAGTCCTTGATAGAATTTGTGGAACTCAACTTATGGTTTGAACAAGACAGGGGTATTTTGGTCATTTGTCAGTTATAGGTCATTTTTAAGCCAAGGCCATATCTCCTATTTCCAAGCCTCAAATGGAAAAACTCAAAACATGAAAGTTGTTTAAAATGTGATTTTAAGTCTATAAAGAAGGTCATGAATTGTTGTAAAAGCTCATAGCATGGATTTGCATGAAAGGTGCAAAAATGAACTAAAAATGGCATATAACTTAATTAAAGTGAATTTGGAAAATGGTTTGGAGGATCTAGAAATCCAAAATGGGTCATCCAATATATCATTTTGATTGGAAACATTATTTTGAGAACAATGGTTTTGGCACATTTTCCATTTAAGGCTTTAAAATGGGTGATGCTTTGTTATTTTGTTACTTGCATTTGAAGTCACCTTTGGAAATCCTAACACAAGGCAAGGAAAAAGCTTGTAATGGTTCATAACACTTCAATATATCATGTAAGGAGATTTTAAGGCCAATTTGAAATGGATAATGCATGGTGCATGAGAATTTCAAGTTATCATGTCATGAGATTTTCAAGCTTTTCTAGATCATTCTAGATCATTCTAGGAGCTTCCATTGGTGGTTATTTAAAGAGTGCATGAGAGTGCATTAGGTGGTTGATGAAACTTGATGAATTGAGTAGAGAGGAGAGAGATTCGAGCTAGGGTTTCAAGGTGCTCCATTATTGCATTTCAAGATCAAAGTCATTGTTGCAAGCTTCCTCATCCAAGAATTGTGCAAACAGAAAGTTTATCTTCATTGGAGGATCATTGTGGAAGAGAATCAAGCCTTGAATCGTGCTCAAACATCACACACCATAGCTCTTTGACAGGTCCTTTCTCTTCTCTCTTTCACCTTAATTATGCATAGATAGATCACACGTTAGGTTTAGAATGGCTAGGCTAGACTAGGTGATGAAATTCTGAGAAATAGAGAGCAATTCGAGGAGTTCCATAGCAGGGCATTGAATCTTTAATTGGCAAGAATAAGCTGGATCAAGAGTTTTAGCTAGCATGTTATAGTTCATTGTGATGAGGGTAACATAAAGAACATAATCAGGCCATTAGATTTGACTTTTATCAATGTTGATACCAGAAGAAAATGTTGGAACCCTAGTTTTCTCGCATGCTGTTTGAATGATACAAGATGATTCAAGAGAAACTATGAACATGGTTGGATTCCTGGTGTTGAGTAGAGTAATTTCGGTCTTTGGATCGTGGCAAACCATGGAGAATTGAGAGAGAAAGAAGGACTGGAAGTTTCCTGCGTGAGAACTCGTGTTGCTGCAAAACCCTAATCCATTTGGGACGATGAACTATGGCCATTGGATGGGGGTCAAATGTTTGACTGAAGACTTCATCGTGTGGTCACGATTAAAAGAGAAAAGCGGAGGGAAATTTAAAAGCTTGAACGCACCGTTTTACTAAATGTATTGTTCTGGGCTTAAACATCTAACTGCTATTTGCACACCCTTCCAAAGCCCAATCTCAAATAACACATGAGTTCATTTCTATTCGCACCGCATGTTTTATCTTTTTCTTTTTCTTTTTTTATTTGCATTTCCTGAGCGCTTGGGCCTTGCCAAAATGCTATTTGCACCCCTGATTATTGGCCCAATCACCAAAATGAACTAGGCGCATATACTTTTAGCACCCCCTCCCCTCATTTTAATTGTTTTGAATTTTAATTTCTTTAATATTCTAGCAACTTTAAAAATTCATATAAAATTGATAAATAATGATTTTTTGTTCATTCTTTTTGCTATGTTTAGATAATCTTGTGTAGAAAAATATAAAAATAAAAATGGAATTTTATTTTTAATGTAGAATTTTTGGTGATATTTTCTTTAATATAGTGTATTTTCCTTCTTTTGGTTGATACATTAATTTGTAAGAATTGTTTTAGGACTTTCCCTTAGGATATTAGAGCCATTCTTTTTGGCATAACTCAATAATAGGATGTAGTTTCCCCCTGGATTTATTACTAGAATTTTAGCATAAAATTTAGGTAGTTTAGATAGATTGAACTTAGGCTATCCAAATTAAGGTTTTAGGTAGTTATCATGAACTTTAACTCTTTATTTTGGGGTTTTTAGGACTAGTTAGCATATATGGGACATATAGGGCTTAAGGGTAGGTACATAGGATCCCTTAGAATTTATATTAGGATTTAATATAATACAATACTATTCTTGATTGATTTTTGAATTGAATGTTGTTTGTGTGGCCTTTAGGGCTAGTTTAGTTTTGTTTTGCCTTGATTTGGAGTTGTTGTTGGCTTGAGGAGCTTGGGCATCATGTGAAGACCTTGTGAAGAGCTTGTGAATCATCCTTGAAGACTTGAAGACCTTGGAGAGGAGCTTAGCTTTTGTTTTGTTTTGTTTATAGGATCATAGCATAGGTAGAGCCTTAGATAGATTAATTTTCATTCAATAAACAAAGAGTGTCTTGTTCACCTCCTTTCTTCTCTATGACACAGAGTCCCTTAAGGGTATTCACCTCTCTCCTTTGGAGGGATTAGTGACCTTGCCCCATAAGGTAGAACTTTGAGAGAGCCTTTCCTTTGATGTTAAGTCCTCAATGGCATCCTTTGGAAGTCAGTGAGTACTGTAACATCCCCCACTCATCTTGTTGACTGAATCTTGTTTGCTGGAGCATTGGAGCCATTGAAGATAGAAGCTGAGGCCTTGAAGAGGATGATTCCTTGGAGATTATTGAAGTCTGAAGACTCTGTGAAGATCAAATTGATGCCTGAAGATCCCTGAAGATAGTGAAGCCTGAAGGTAGAGCTGATCAAAGGAGCTGAAGCTCAAGGGAGAAGATGAGTTGATACTCATGTTGTAGGGTTGATACCTGGAAAGCAAGTGATCTCTGAAGTCTGAAGACTGGGTTGCTGCTGGAGGAGCTGAGGCTTTCTTCTGTTTTCTTTGATGTATTGTGTGTTTTGTCTGATTTGTCTGTTGCATTAGACTAAGCCCATTTAGAATAAGTTCAGTCTAAGAGTATGAGTGCATCTGATTGTATTGTTATTGCTTGGCTTTGCTTGCGGGTATTCGGTAGAGCCCAGCTCCCTTGCCCATGTGTTTATTTTGCTTGATAGCATGATTTCATTTTCTGTCTGTATGATTACTGTTTACTGTTTTGCTTGATAGCATGTTGTTTATTTCAGTATGATTATTGTTATTTCATGACTGGCTTGAGGTCGAGACGAGCTTGTGGAGGCTGAAGCCCCACACACATTTCCTCCCTCACTTGCATTGCATGCATTTTACTGTTAAAGCTGATGCTTTTGTCTGTTTTGGTGTATCATTGACATGATCCCTTAGGACTCTCATTTCCTCTGATGAGGATTTGATGATAGACCTTTAGGTTGAAACCTATGCATGACAACATCTAGGAGTTCCCTGTTCAAACCTCAACCATAGGATGAATCCATGGCATGATAAC
This sequence comes from Lathyrus sativus, assembly GCA_963859935.3. Lineage (NCBI taxonomy): Eukaryota > Viridiplantae > Streptophyta > Magnoliopsida > Fabales > Fabaceae > Lathyrus > Lathyrus sativus. Next base: position 545,682,509 of record OZ012740.1, on the reverse strand, counting down.
AGTAGGACTTGATAGTCTCCCTCCTAGTTGGGCCTGTTCTCTTCTCATCTCGAAACAGTTTAAGATACAGTAATTATGAATGATTTCTTTCGTACGTTACGAGCCTTAAGCTATCTGAGAGAGGATTGTGGGAGAGCTTCTTTTCCATAGTCTGGATGTTTAGTATGGTACCCTTTGGGTGACATGCGACGCATTCACTCTCAGGTCATAGTCTCTAGTGCGGTTGAAATCGCAAACACAATAAAAAACACTTCTTTTAGGAGATAACCCGTAGTTTCCCGAACTACGTTTGCTCTGATCTTTCATACCAGATGAAAGTACGTAGGCATAGGACGCGATGTCCTAGCGAGCAACCTTCCCCACCTTCACCCGTAGCTAGCCGAACTACGCTGACTCTGATTTCTCGTTCCAGACGGGAATACGTAGGCATAAAGCGCGACGCTTTGCCGAGTCATTTTTATTTTCTTTTTCAGCCAGCCTTGATAGGTAGATAGATTATAACCAACCCGTCCAAGTAAACAAACAAGCGAGGATCCCGTCGAGTACGACGGACGTGAGGGGTGCTAATACCTTCCCCTTGCGTAACCGACTCCCGAACCCAGACAATGGTTGCGATGACCTTGTCTTACCCTTTTTCGTCAGGTTTTTCCGATCGTTTCCTTTCCCGCTCTGAGGGATAAATAACGAAAGGTGGCGACTCTTCTGTCATGCCGGCACCTTATTTTCGCGCAAGCGACAGCTGGCGACTCTGCTGGGGACTCCAACGGTTCCCTGTACGAGTCAATCCTATCGCTTGTATGTTTACTTGTTGGGTTGCGTTTATTTATCGCATTTTTTTTTACTTCTCGCACTTTATTTCCCGCATTTTATCTTCCAGTATAATATGATTATTTGTGCTGTTGTGGGATGGGAGTTCTGATGGAGTGAGAAGCCAGACCCAGGCTTGAGTGCACCATAGACTTAGAGTGGAAATTAGTGGGCGCGTGCTTGCTTTGCAGGCACTAGTGTCTCATGAAATCCACGCTCAAACGAGGTTCATCCGGTTGGCTTCACTTTCAACCCTTTGGGTTGAGACGGTTGCTGGTTTGGTGGATTGTCGACTCTGGGGACCGATCATTTGTGATTCAGCTAAGTGAGGCCTCTTCAGGACTTGATGATGCCACTCCTTCTGGGAATCGTATCATCAGTTTTGAAAGTCTGTGACGCTGATGAACGCATAGGATGCCGTACCTTGAGTCAGTCTAGGTCCATACCTGTGAGCGGGACTGGGTTTATTACAGGAAACTTAGACCTTTAGACTACCTGGTTTTCTTGACAGCAAATCAGTTATGTTGGGTTCTCAGTTACAGATGTGTTCTTGATAGAGCAAGAGTTTGGTCGGAGGATCTTATCATCGGGTGTTCGTCTGTTCTTGATAGAGCAGGCTTTGATCAGTGTATTATCGTCAGTGGTTTGTTCTGGACGGAGCAGATTTTGAGTGAGGTCTGAAGACCTCATCGGCAGATGTTATTTGTTCTGGATGGAGCAGAGTTTGAGTGAGGTCTGAAGACCTCATCGGCAGATGTTATTTGTTCTTGATAGGGCAGATTTTGATTTGGGGTCTGAAGACTTCAGCAGATGTTCCTCGATCTTGCACCCGGGGTCCTTATTATTAGTCACTTACTCTTGTCAGAACAGAATTTTGATCTCGGTCCCGTCAGATGGTTATTCTCAGCAGATCAGATTAGTGGTCTTACACCGGGGTTTCCCTCTCATCAGTGACTGTTGATACCGAATCTCCACAGCAGCCACCTGGATATATTATTGCATCCCTGCATTTTGCATTAGCTCGCATATTCCTGTTTGCATTCCATTAGCATGTGTCTGTGCTACGGGCGCGTTTCGTACCCTGAGTCTGGTGTCCCGAGCAATATGAGATATTTTCTTCCATGAATGGATCCAGTCTTATCACTGCATTGACACTATGTTGGCACGTTGACACCAGAATCAGGAGTGATCTCCTGAACGTACAGACACCCATAATTCATCTTGCATGACAGAAGCCGGGGCTTGTCTTCTAACCCTTGTGTTTGCAGGTTTGACTCAGAATCAAGCAGCTCAGATTGATGGAGCAGGTACAAGCTGAACTGGGGAAAATCCGAAGCCAACTGGGGCAGGTCATGAATGACATACGAGCAGTGCGTCTGGACCAGCAAGTACTCAGAGAGGAGAATCAGCAGCTGCAGAATCAGTTGAGCTTTCTCATGGGAGTGGTGAGAAGTATGCTAAATAAGGAGAGTGGTCAAGCACCCAAAGAGGAGACCAAAGTGCTTCCCCCATTGCCATCAGTGCCACCAGTGCCGAAGCCAAATGGACCTCGTGGGTCCTCTACACAGCATGAAGCTCGAGGCTTGTCTCGTTGGCAGCCGCGCCAGGCATCTCAGAATAACCTTGAAGGTTATAATCAAAAGAAGAAGCTACTTGATAGAGCTGTGGACCCAATACCTGTGAGTTATGCCCAGCTGTTGCCACTGTTGGTTCAGAACCGTGTTCTCAAGCTTCGGACCTCGGATCCACCAGATGACGGGTCACCAGACGTTGATCTCAACATACATTGTGATTTCCACTCAGGAGCACCGGGGCACCATGTTGAAACATGTAAGGCTCTCCGGAATAAGATTCAAGACCTTATTGACTCAAGGGCGATTAGGCTTGCGCCGGGCGGCATGAGAGCATCGGGAAAGTTCATCCCGTACCCCGCAGAAGAGGTGAATGATTTCACTCCTTTGCCTGAAGCTGAGAAAGATCTCGAATACGTCCCTCAACCTTTGGTGACTGAATCGCCTCGCTCGCAGTTTCTACCTAGATCAAGTTCGAGGACGCAAGCGCCTAAACAAGAGATCGTTGCCATGCAGAAACGACGACCTCTTACTCTTGGGCGGAAGGAATACCAGCACCAGGATCACAAGAGACCTCGCAACCACGTGGAACAAAGGAATGCTTCTTTCCATCCAGTGCCTGTGCCGTATAGCCAGATTCTTCCATTGTTGATTCAGAATTCCTTGGTGGAACCGAAAGCTCTCAAGCCCGTGCCAGAGCCTTACCCTCCAGGGCACGATCCTCATGCTCAGTGTGGCTACCATGGTGGATCTCCGGGGCATTCAACTGAAGATTGCAAGGCTTTCCAGGCGAAAGTGCAACAATTGATCGACCAAGGGTGTATTTCCTTTCCAGATGGAGTTTTGGTTGTGCGTGACAACCTCTCGACTGTTTGAGCTCGCAGATTTAGAGGGTTATTTCCAGAAGCCAGTGATCCAGACAGGCAGACGTCCTCAACATTGGCAGTCCTCGGACTTTTTACCATTTTGCATTTGTAGTTTCTTCTCTGTTAGTTACTACTTGCTGTTAAGCAGTGTATGTTTCGAATGGTAATATTAATAAAGTGACTATGCATTTTTCTGAATTAGTTATGTCGTTGTCACTCATTTACTGCATTGCACTGACACTTGCATTTTATTCACTCCACTTTATTACTATGATTAGCAATGAGCGGAGGAAGGATGATGAGACTGAATACTCATAGCCAAGGATCGTATTGCTTTCAGATAAAACTTTGCCGATGACGTATAAGGCATTGTTTCAAATCCCTAAACACCGGAGAGATAAGGAAGAGAATCCCTTGTTAACCACTCCGAGCCGAGAAGTAGGAGTTTCTTTCGGGCTTTTGAACCCTTGCATCTTAACCCGGGGCAGGGTAGTTGTCAGTTAGCTTGATTGAGCGTTCAAATCTTATAGAGGAGTGTTGTCCTTCGAGGACCAATCACATCATATTCCTCGCTAGAGGTCGTACCTCATCAACCACAATGGTTAAACCTCACCAATCAGGAGTGAGACAGTTACAAGCCTTTCGAAGCAATCAAGACAACCAGTGTCTCACGACTTGTTCCAAAATAAAAAGGAATAAGAAAGCCCGCTAAGTAAAAAAGAAAAGCTAGAAAGCAAATACTTAGGCAAAAATCAGGGCATCCCGCTGGACTTCAAAAGAAAAATCGAAAAGAACTCAAAAGGAGTCAGTCCAGGCAAAAATTAGGGAATCAAAACAAAAGAATGAAAAAGAAAGGATTATAAAAAAGAAAAATCCTCGAACAAGGACGAAGTCGTGTAGACACAGACGCCGAAAACGAAAAAGGAGTAACTGTCACTCCGAAACACCTTGTGAGTTCTTTAACCAGTTGTTCCCAATGTTCAACATACCTCTCGAAGAGGCGAGTGCTCGAGCTAAGTTAACTGGACTTTAGGATCGGAGATCATCACGTAGAAGGGGTGGGTACAAATCATAATTTGAGCCAAATATCCTTTGTTTCACGAACCGTGAACCCGACCACGATACAACCCTTAAAAGACCTAATTGAGGCAGGGTTTATTCTGAAAGCGCATTACGATAAGGTTGAGTAACCTGACTCCTTCATGATTTGCTAATCATAACCTTATTGCATTTTTCACTGATCGCATCAGCACTACGTTTGAACTCTTTGGTTCATTCGTCACTCACTAGCACGACACGTAAATGAGTGATAGTACAACATTTTTTCGAAAGTTGCATGAACACTGCATTGAAATTACCATTCGTGAATAGACAATTTTAATTGCAGGTTAGTAGCTGACATGAAGGGACTTCAACAGAGAATAGTCAATCAGGACTGAATCGTCAGAGGTCTGGATCAGAAGGGCGTGCTGTGGAACCCTGTGAATCTGGGGCATTGACTTCCAGTGAGCTTGGAATCAGTTTGTCCTAGGACAAGTCCCGGAGCATCAGTTGATTTTGGGGCAGGTTATGCAAGAAGTGGTTGATCGGAAGTGAATTTTCTCGAGACCCAATCAGGGGCAGTTATCCAGAATTCTTGCGATTTAAGGGCAGATCCCTCCAATGTTCGATCAGAGCATATTGAGTCGCTCATCGCTCGTTCAAGGGCAAACTACTTCAGAGGTATCGAAGCCGACCATGCTGAGAGTTGATTAGCGGAGGATGAATCCTCCCGTTGTGCAGATGCTGGAGCAAGCCATCTGAAGATTGTCTGGTGGCCCGTTGTTTTCGGTTCAGAACGAATTATTCCCAAAGGTCGGATTGGGGCGAGTTGAATTGCGCTGGGGCAAGTTGTTCAAATGAGTTTGTTCACCCTAGCAAGAATTGAGTATTGGGGAATCGTGTCATTACCCTGCCAAAACCTGAACCTTCTGAAGAAGCCTTGCGGTCATTGGATTGCTATCCTACAGCCTAACCTGTTACTTGGCTCCACGATTGGTAGCCTGTATTCCCTGTGTTGACGTTGTTGAATCAGGATTGTTTCTCAGCAGAGATGTACGGTTTGAGGTTGTTCCCCCTGTACAGTTTGAGACTGCAGCAGATTGAGATGGCATTTATCCCTTATCAGATTAGGGTCAAGATTACCCTCAGCAGACCAGGATTGATATCCCCGAAGCGGAGCGAGTCCTCCTTCTCCAGCAGAGTTCAGTAGTCTCTCCTCCGCAGAATCTGAACACAAATAGTGAGCATTGATATGTCTCCCCACGCAGAGATGATTCTCTTCCCCAAGCAGACGCATCCTGAAGGAGCGTCACCCCATCAGCTGAGCCAAGCACCGAAGAATGATGTCGTCTTTCCCCAGCACCGGGTCGCAAGTGCAGATTTCATAGGAATGTTCGGGTGCCGAAGCTTGTGTTTCCCCAGTAAAGTCTCCAGCGGAATTGAGATTCCCCACCAGAATCATGCTCCCTCCCGAAGTCGGATGATTCCCTCTTCCCCAGTAGAGTGTTGGAACAACTGATGTTGTATTCCCCTGCAGAGTTGTACTCTCCCCCGAAGTCAGATGATTCTTTCTTCCCCGGCGAAATTGAGTTTCCTCATCAGAGTTGCACTCTCCAGTGAAGTAGAATGATTTATCTCCCCGGCTGAGTCCGCAGAAAAGCAGAATCCTTGGAAGCAGTTGGGACCATGAGTGGTTTTCCTAGCAGAGCGTGGGGCAGCTGATGCTGTATTTCCCCAGAGTCGCACTCTCTCCAGCGAAGCAGAATGATTTCTCCTTCCCCAGCCGAGTTTGCAGATATCCACGAGAGCCGAATCCTTGGAAGGTGATCAGACCATGTTTAGTTGTTTCCCCAGTGGGGTGTTGAGCAGCTGAAGTTGTTTCCCCACAGAGTTGTTATCCCCAGAAGATTAGCCGAGACGGCCACGCAGTTTATTCTCGCGATTGATATCAGCAAGTCTGGTTTCTCGTAGAGCGTCGTCCCCTGCAGTAATCAATTGAGGTTGTTTTCCCTGCAGCAGTCAACTGAAGATCAGTTCCCCAGACGGAGCCAATTGATATTGGCGTGTCCACGTTCTCCTCAGCAGGAAGATTCCTCTATCTGAGTAGTGCTTTTCTCCTTGACAGGAGGATTTTTTCCCCCCGGCATTTATTTTGCTGACGGGATTGCATAGCATACTGCATGATTGCATGGCATTTAGCATAAACGCATATCATTCTCACCGTGTGGGGCATAGCGCAGAAGCATATGCATCATAAGCATGACCTAGGTCATCATCATTCATGTCTTACAGGCGTTTCACCAAAAGACCAGTTGCCCAGGATGATTCCTGATATTCTCTCCAACAAGGTCGCTTTCTTAGGATGATTCTTAAGACCCCGGTGTAATCCCCACGGTCGCTCGCTCAAGATGATTTTTGAGATCCCCAGCGAAGTCGTCAGTTCGAGATGATTCTCGAATTCCTCAGCAGGGCCGTTTGCTTAAGGTGATTCTTAAGACCTCAGCGCAATTTCCCGAGTTGTTTGCTTAGTATGATTCTTGAGCTCCCCAGTAGCATCCCCAGCAAAAGTTGCCCAGGAAGATTCCTGGAATACCCCAGCAGATCAAGTCTCCAGAATGGTTATCAGTTCAGGACGATTCTTGAAGGTGCCCGACGGAGTTGTTTGTTCAAGATGATTCTTGAAGTCCTTAGCAGCGTGATATGTCTGCTCCAACAGTGATGTCTAATCTGAAGATTGACTTCGTAAACGCCTGAGGGCGATACCAGAGGTTCCTGTGAGCTCAGATGTCCTTGTTGATGAATCAACGTGTGGCTGAAGACAAGGTTCCAAAGCTTATGGATATAGCAAAGTGATCCGTGTTGGCCTGAAGACCAAGTCAGTTGTCCTGAGGTGATGATTGATTGCGATCAAGTGAATAGTGTTTCTTCTGACTGAAGTCGAAGATGTTTCTCCAGCTGAAGCGGAGTTTTGCCTGAAGGCGAAGTGTTGAATCCCCGTAGAGTCATGAATGGCTCAGGATACCATTTCTCTGACTGAAGTCACAGATTTCCCAAGCTGAAGCAAAGGTGCCTAAGGGCAAGGTTATCCCCCAAGGTCATGAATGACCTAGGATTCATTTTTCGGACTGAAGGCCGAAGTATATCCCTGACTGAAGTCTCGGATGCTCTATAGCAGAGGCGGAGTTGCCTGAAGGCAGATCCACGTATCCTTGAAGGCCAAGGACCATTTCTTCAGACTGAAGTCGAAGATACCTCCCGCAGAGTTGCCGACGGGCACAGTTTACATCCTTGAAGGCCAAGGAAGATTTTTCTAGCTGAAGCTGGAATAGCCGACGGGCAGGGTTTCATCTATCTTCAGAAGAACTTGAAGATTCTCCAGCGGATCTGGAGTGGCCAGGGGCCAAGGTTCCATCTATATTCAGAAGAACTTAAAGATTCTCCAGCGGATCTGGAGCGGCCAGGGGCCAGGGTTCCATCTATCTTCAGAAATACTTGAATATTTTTTCCAGCGGATCTGGAATGGCCAGGGGCCAGGGTTTCAAATATCTTTAATGTTGAAGTTCTACGACGGGCAGTGTGCAGCAGTATTCCGATGTTCGTTATGGTTCTGAGGGTGAACCCCAGATCAGAGTGTGCTCGGTTAAGTCTCTCATTCCCGGCGGGGTAGTTTCAAATACGCAAATGTACCTTTTGTTCCATTTACCAGGGGTGAACCCCAGGTCAGAGATGTTCAGGGGTGTATTTTGTCCGGCGGCGAGGTTGGATGATTGTTCGGCGGCGAGGTTGAACGTTTGGATTTGACGGCGAGGTTAAATCATCATTTGTCCGGCGGCGAGGTTGGATGTTTGTTCGGCGGCGAAGTTGAACGTTTGGATTTGGCGGCGAGGTTAGATCATCAGTTGTCCGGTGGCGAGGTTGGATGTTTGTTCGACGGCGAGGTTGAACGTTTGGATTTGACGACGAGGTCAGATCATCATTTGTCCAGCGGCGAGGTTGGATGTTTGTTCGACGGCGAGGTTGAACGTTTGGATTTGACGGCGAGGTCAGATCATCATTTGTCCAGCGGCGAGGTTGGATGTTTGTTCGACGGCGAGGTTGAACGTTTGGATTTGACGGCGAGGTCAGATCATCATTTGTCCAGCGGCGAGGTTGGATGTTTGTTCGACGGCGAGGTTGAACGTTTGGATTTGACGGCGAGGTCAGATCATCATTTGTCCAGCGGCGAGGTTGGATGTTTGTGCGACGGCGATGTTGAATGTATTCGACGGCGAGGTTGAATGTTTGTTTGACGGCGAGGTCAGACCCTTTAAATCCCCAGTAGAGATGATGTTTGTACGACGGCGATGTCAAGTGTCTCTAAGAGGATGTTTGTTTCCGACGGCGATGTCAGATTCAGTTTTCCAGCGGCGATGCGGGGTATTTTGTCAGATTCATTTCTCCAGCGGCGATGCGGAGTATTTGGTTCAGTGTTGTATTTTCTCCAGCGGCGATGCGGGGTATTTTGATTGTTCAAAGGCGACATCCGGTTTAATCTTCCAGCGGCGATGTTGGGTGTCGTGGTTGTCTGAAGGCAATATCAGAAAAAGTTAATGTGGATGACTGACGGCGATATCAGATCAGTATTTCCCCATATAGTTGCCGTGCAGCTATCGTTCCAGTGTTCGACAAGTTGAGCAGTTGGCAAATTTTCGGGTTTACCGATATTCAACCGTCTCGCACCTTGATTGGTTGAGAGCCGTTCGCTTCTCACCCAGTCAGGTTCAAGCCGTTTGAATAGGGGAAGCTGTTGCACCCCAAAATTTGACCAACAATTATTTATTCACTGAGTGTTTGAAAGTTGATACATTCATCAGAAAGTTCAAGAGATCCCCAGAAGAGTTGGGTGAAACCAGGGTTGTGTGCTTCATAGCTTGAGAGTTGTGGGTGCTCCTCAGATGATTCTGAGACTTTGAGAATGAACTTGATGTTTTGAGAAAGCCTATGAGATGCCTGGAATGCCATCATGAAACCCAGAGAAGTCATTGTGCAAGAGTTCAGGAGATTCAACCATGAATGGTAGAATTAGGGTTTTGACTGGGTCAACCCTAGGATCAGCTGAAGATTTGGAGAAGGTTGAGACCTAATCCAAGGGCCATGAGATCATGGAATGATGCATAGAGATGTTATAAAGATGATTCCTAGACCAACTCATCATGGTTGAGGAGTTTGAGAAGTTTCAAGTCAGGGTTTCCAAGGATTGTCAGTGAAAAAACCCTAATTTGATCCCTATCTTCCAGACAGTTTTAGCTCTAGATGTGATTGATATCTCATCTTCCCCACAACATGAATGTTGTAGAGCTTGTTCTAAGCTTTAATTTGAGTGGTGGAAGTCCTTGATAGGAGTTGCAGAGCTCAAGTTATGGTTTTGACAAATTACAGGTCAGCAGAGGTATGTGAATTTGGGTCCTTGAAAGTCACCCAACTTGCAGACAACTTTTGCCCTAGTAGGATGATTCCTATGATCTCTTGGTAAACATGATGTTGAAGGGCATCTTCTTAGCTTTAATTTGAGTGGTAGAAGTCCTTGATAGGATTTGTGGAACTCAACTTATGGTTTGAACAAGACAGGGGTATTTTGGTCATTTGTCAGTTATAGGTCATTTTTAAGCCAAGGCCATATCTCCTATTTCCAAGCCTCAAATGGAAAAACTCAAAACATGAAAGTTGTTCAAAATGTGATTTTAAGTCTAGAAAGAAGGTCATGAATTGTTGGAAAAGCTCATAGCATGGATTTGCATGAAAGGTGCAAAAATGAACTAAAAATGGCATATAACTTAATTAAAGTGAATTTGGAAAATGGTTTGGAGGATCTAGAAATCCAAAATGGGTCATCCAATATATCATTTTGATTGGAAACATTATTTTGAGAACAATGGTTTTGGCACATTTTCCATTTAAGGCTTTAAAATGGGTGATGCTTTGTTATTTTGTTACTTGCATTTGAAGTCACCTTTGGAAATCCTAACACAAGGCAAGGAAAAAGCTTGTAATGGTTCATAACACTTCAATATATCATGTAAGGAGATTTTAAGGCCAATTTGCAATGGATAATGCATGGTGCATGAGAATTTCAAGTTATCATGTCATGAGATTTTCAAGCTTTTCTAGATCATTCTAGATCATTCTAGGAGCTTCCATTGGTGGTTATTTAAAGAGTGCATGAGAGTGCATTAGGTGGTTGATGAAACTTGATGAATTGAGTAGAGAGGAGAGAGATTCGAGCTAGGGTTTCAAGGTGCTCCATTATTGCATTTCAAGATCAAAGTCATTGTTGCAAGCTTCCTCATCCAAGAATTGTGCAAACAGAAAGTTTATCTTCATTGGAGGATCATTGTGGAAGAGAATCAAGCCTTGAATCGTGCTCAAACATCACACACCATAGCTCTTTGACAGGTCCTTTCTCTTCTCTCTTTCACCTTAATTATGCATAGATAGATCACACGTTAGGTTTAGAATGGCTAGGCTAGACTAGGTGATGAAATTCTGAGAAATAGAGAGCAATTCGAGGAGTTCCATAGCAGGGCATTGAATCTTTAATTGGCAAGAATAAGCTGGATCAAGAGTTTTAGCTAGCATGTTATAGTTCATTGTGATGAGGGTAACATAAAGAACATAATCAGGCCATTAGATTTGAGTTTTATCAATGTTGTTACCAGAAGAAAATGTTGGAACCCTAGTTTTCTCGCATGCTGTTTGAATGATACAAGATGATTCAAGAGAAACTATGAACATGGTTGGATTCTTGGTGTTGAGCAGAGTAATTTCGGTCTTTCGATCGTGGCAAACCATGGAGAATTGAGAGAGAAAGAAGGACTGGAAGTTTCCTGCGTGAGAACTCGTGTTGCTGCAAAACCCTAATCCATTTGGGACGATGAACTATGGCCATTGGATGGGGGTCAAATGTTTGACTGAAGACTTCATCGTGTGGTCACGATTAAAAGAGAAAAGCGGAGGGAAATTTAAAAGCTTGAACGCACCGTTTTACTAAATGTATTGTTCTGGGCTTAAACATCTAACTGCTATTTGCACACCCTTCCAAAGCCCAATCTCAAATAACACATGAGTTCATTTCTATTCGCACCGCATGTTTTATCTTTTTCTTTTTCTTTTTTTATTTGCATTTCCTGAGCGCTTGGGCCTTGCCAAAATGATATTTGCACCCCTGATTATTGGCCCAATCACCAAAATGAACTAGGCGCATATACTTTCAGCACCCCCTCCCCTCATTTTAATTGTTTTGAATTTTAATTTCTTTAATATTCTAGCAACTTTAAAAATTCATATAAAATTGATAAATAATGATTTTTTGTTCATTCTTTTTGCTATGTTTAGATAATCTTGTGTAGAAAAATATAAAAATAAAAATGGAATTTTATTTTTAATGTAGAATTTTTGGTGATATTTTCTTTAATATAGTGTATTTTCCTTCTTTTGGTTGATACATTAATTTGTAAGAATTGTTTTAGGACTTTCCCTTAGGATATTAGAGCTATTCTTTTTGGCATAACTCAATAATAGAATGTAGTTTCCCCCTGGATTTATTACTAGAATTTTAGCATAAAATTTAGGTAGTTTAGATAGATTGAACTTAGGCTATCCAAATTAAGGTTTTAGGTAGTTATCATGAACTTTAACTCTTTATTTTGGGGTTTTTAGGACTAGTTAGCATATATGGGACATATAGGGCTTAAGGGTAGGTACATAGGATCCCTTAGAATTTATATTAGGATTTAATATAATACAATACTATTCTTGATTGATTTTTGAATTGAATGTTGTTTGTGTGGCCTTTAGGGCTAGTTTAGTTTTGTTTTGCCTTGATTTGGAGTTGTTGTTGGCTTGAGGAGCTTGGGCATCATGTGAAGACCTTGTGAAGATCTTGTGAATAATCCTTGAAGACTTGAAGACCTTGGAGAGGAGCTTAGCTTTTGTTTTGTTTTGTTTATAGGATCATAGCATAGGTAGAGCCTTAGATAGATTAATTTTCATTCAATAAACAAGGAGTGTCTTGTTCACCTCCTTTCTTCTCTATGACACAGAGTCCCTTAAGGGTATTCACCTCTCTCCTTTGGAGGGATTAGTGACCTTGCCCCATAAGGTAGAACTTTGAGAGAGCCTTTCCTTTGATGTTAAGTCCTCAATGGCATCCTTTGGAAGTCAGTGAGTACTGTAACATCCCCCACTCATCTTGTTGACTGAATCTTGTTTGCTGGAGCATTGGAGCCATTGAAGATAGAAGCTGAGGCCTTGAAGAGGATGATTCCTTGGAGATTATTGAAGTCTGAAGACTCTGTGAAGATCAAATTGATGCCTGAAGATCCCTGAAGATAGTGAAGCCTGAAGGTAGAGCTGATCAAAGGAGCTGAAGCTCAAGGGAGAAGATGAGTTGATACTCATGTTGTAGGGTTGATACCTGGAAAGCAAGTGATCTCTGAAGTCTGAAGACTGGGTTGTTGCTGGAGGAGCTGAGGCTTTCTTCTGTTTTCTTTGATGTATTGTGTGTTTTGTCTGATTTGTCTGTTGCATTAGACTAAGCCCATTTAGAATAAGTTCAGTCTAAGAGCATGAGTGCATCTGATTGTATTGTTATTGCTTGGCTTTGCTTGCGGGTATTCGGTAGAGCCCAGCTCCCTTGCCCATGTGTTTATTTTGCTTGATAGCATGATTTCATTTTCTGTCTGTATGATTACAGTTTACTGTTTTGCTTGATAGCATGTTGTTTATTTCAGTATGATTACTGTTATTTCATGACTGGCTTGAGGTCGAGACGAGCTTGTGGAGGCTGAAGCCCCACACACATTTCCTCCCTCACTTGCATTGCATGCATTTTACTGTTAAAGCTGATGCTTTTGTCTGTTTTGGTGTATCATTGACATGATCCCTTAGGACTCTCATTTCCTCTGATGAGGATTTGATGATAGACCTTTAGGTTGAAACCTATGCATGACAACATCTAGGAGTTCCCTGTTCAAACCTCAACCATAGGATGAATCCATGGCATGATAACAGTAGGACTTGATAGTCTCCCTCCTAGTTGGGCCTGTTCTCTTCTCATCTCGAAACAGTTTAAGATACAGTAATCATGAATGATTTCTTTCGTACGTTACGAGCCTTAAGCTATCTGAGAGAGGATTGTGGGAGAGCTTCTTTTCCATAGTCTGGATGTTTAGTATGGTACCCTTTGGGTGACATGCGACGCATTCACTCTCAGGTCATAGTCTCTAGTGCGGTTGAAATCGCAAACACAATAAAAAACACTTCTTTTAGGAGATAACCCGTAGTTTCCCGAACTACGTTTGCTCTGATATTTCATACCAGATGAAAGTACGTAGGCATAGGACGCGATGTCCTAGCGAGCAACCTTCCCCACCTTCACCCGTAGCTAGCCGAACTACGTTGACTCTGATTTCTCGTTCCAGACGGGAATACGTAGGCATAAAGCGCGACGCTTTGCCAAGTCATTTTTCTTTTCTTTTTCAGCCAGCCTTGATAGGTAGATAGATTATAACCAACCCGTCCAAGTAAATAAACAAGCGAGGATCCCGTCGAGTACGACAGACGTGAGGGGTGCTAATACCATCCCCTTGCGTAACCGACTCCCGAACCCAGACAATGGTTGCGATGACCTTGTCTTACCCTTTTTCGTCAGGTTTTTCCGATCGTTTCCTTTCCCGCTCTGAGGGATAAATAACGAAAGGTGGCGACTCTTCTGTCATGCCGGCACCTTATTTTCGCGCAAGCGACAATAGGTTGATGGCGAATGCGTACGAGCACTCGACTTACGAAGGGTGGTTGAAAATGGCTCGATGACGAATCGAGAATTAGTTTGAAAATGGTTTAGTCTATGCTAGTCCTTAAGGGTGCTCTTAGAAGAGAAACCACAATTAAAGAAATAGGAATGTGTACATTGGAAGGGAGAAGGGTGCATGTAAGTTACACGGGATTGCACGAAATAAAAGGTTTTGTTTTAAGGCAGCCCAAGAGGAAGTCGTGTGTGTGTGAGGTGTCCTAAACTATGCTTTGAACAAAAGTCGGACAAAATCTCCTTGTTTAGGGTTTCTGTCAAAGTCCAATAATCCGTTGCTCGGAAAAGTAACCAATAGTCCACTAATTTAGGCTTTTATCGTTTCGATCGTTTATTATGTGTTTTAAAAAGAATGTGAATAAGAGATGAACAAGATGAATATGAATATGAACAATATGAATAATATGACAAGATATATAACAATATAATCAAGATAATATTTACAATAGTATAATCAAGATAATATTAACGAGTATATGAACAAGATAATGTAAATTAAGATATAATGACTGAAATTAAAACAAGAGTATATTGAATGAAAGTAAAACAATAATATATTGATGGAAAGTAAATTTAGTCGTTAGTTTGATGTGAATCGAATCGGGGCGAAATATAGCGATAAACCGTCGTAGCTCGATCTATGACGAAGATCAAGCTATAGAAGGTCGCACAAGTTGATATTTATGCTAAAAACATGACAGAAGAATGATATTGAGGATCATTTTTCAATGTAATCGTGTCACACTAAGCAAAAAGCGAATGATCTCGTCTTAATTACAAACTAGTGTCGATTAATTGAAGGTAACATATCACGATCCCAAAGTATAGAAAATGATCTCAACGGTTATTTTCTACAGATTTGAAGTAATGAAGGTTAACAACCTCAATAAATCAACGTTTATGAATCAAAAGACCTCATTGACCGAGAATCAAAAGGAAAATAGAAGAAAATCTAGAATAGAACGAGAATGGAAATTGAAAATAAAATTGGTCTCATCTTAATCAAGATTAATCGATAATCTATCATTTAAGACTTTCATTGACCAAAACGAAAAGAAAATAAATAGAATCGAAAATGAAAAGATAATAAAATAATTATAAAGAATTTAACAAAAACTAATTGAGATTGTTAGCAAGTGATTAACAAAATCAATAAAAAGAAGTATCAAAAATATTAATAAGATTTTTAGCAAAAAATATCGATAAATTATATAAATAAATAAACTTTAAAAAACACAGAATGGGGGTTTAAAAAGAATCAGATGGGTGTTTTAAAAAAAAAGGGGAATCATCATGGGCTTTGAGCTCATTTATCCCCATGGAAATCACAAAGATGCAAAGGGTGGGGGATTAAGAAAAACACGGGCTCTAAGGCCCAATTCCCATCAGCCAAAACCCACCAACACTTACATGGTTTGTTATGAAAAATGATAAAGTAAAAACGGGACAAGGCACAGTTGGAAATGATACCTTGATGAAACCACAAAATGAGTGAAAATAAAAACCATCGCATCAGAATACGACATTGAGGTAGTAATCATGGTCACGCATCGCAGCAAAATTCGAAGGGAAAAAACAAGATCAAAAGTTCAATCAACACTCGCCTCAACCTTCTCGAGCTCTCTCGCTTCAGTCATAGATCAATCGGACGCAGGTTTGTGTTTGTTTCAATTTTATCCTCTTCTACTCAGTCTCTATTATTCTGGGTTTAGATTTGGTTTTCTGTTTTTTGGATTTGTTTTGATTTTATGAGTGGGTCGTGGTGGAAGAAGTTCAAGGAAAAGATTGAAGGGTCTGAGTGTGTTTGTTGTTTGTAAGGGTTTATGAGTGTGGCAGAAGATTGGAATTGTTGTTGATTGAAAGTCATGAGGGCCCCTATTTGGGCAGATTTGGGGTTTATATATAGATTTGTACAAGGGTATTTAAGGGACGACTTGAGGAAATGATGAGCTGTTAATTTTTGTCAGATAGCAAGTTGTTGCGGTGTGTTAATTATGAGATGGAGATATTACGTATGGGTGGATCCTGCTTTCTTGTGGGATGAGTCGTGTGTAGCATAGTGACGATTATGTTAGGTTAGTTTAGTTTGTGAATTCGTTTTATCAATGTTGTGAATAACTGTGTCAAACTTTGGTGTGGGTCCAGGTGAAGCTGCTTTTGTTTTGCAGGTTGTGAGATCAATTGTAGTTGGGGAATATCATACATCACTTCCTTTGATGCATGTGAGGCATGAAGGCTGTCAATATTGGTAAAGTTGTTGCGTGGTCATGAAGGCTGGAGCGGTATGCCTTGCATGGTGGCTTGGATATTGAAGTTTTTTGTAGGGTCTGGCTGATGTTATTTTGGAGTGTAACGTCTTTAAAACGTTGCTTTGATTTTCACATCCCATGACTTGTTGTCTTGAAAACATATTTTGAGATTTTTTTGTGTGGCAATTTTGTTGTAATGATAATGAAATAAAGTGATGTGCTTATGTTTTTGTGTATAATGGGCTTTTTTTTAATTTTTGAATTTGGCTTTTTGGAAGTAGTAAACGGGCTTCGATAATGTGAAATTTTTTTATTGGAAATGATAGCTAATGGTTGATGATTCAAGAGATGGTAAAAAAAAGCAAATTGGATTTTTGGATTTTGTTTGAAATGAATATAGACATGGTTTAAAAAATGAATTGTGAATGGATGTTAGGAATGGAATTGACGATAAATGTTGGATTATTTGGATAATGGTAAATCGTGATTTTGAAACGGATATAACGGATAATGGGTAATGGACTAAATAGATGATGTATAGAACAACAATAAAATATGAACGATTGTGAATTGTCTTTCCACTAACTTTCCCATAACATCCATGCAACCTGACTTTTCATAAGAATCTCTGTTCTTAAGACCAACATTAGAACCTTTGTGAACATGTATGCATTAAGCACCATTTAAACCATTGCCATTTCATTTGTGAATGAACCAAGAACTTCACATTGTGGCATGAAACCCTAACTAAGCTTTGATGATCCTTAATCCTGAAATGCTGGACATTGTCATAGCCTGATGAACCTGACCCATTAATACTTACCTTGACTAGGTGCAAAACCCTAATTGGAACCTCAGATGCCCACCAAACAAACTCAGTATTATAGCCTTGATCTTGAAACCAAACCTTGTCTGGCTAAAATTAGGTCAAAACCATTGAACCTCATTCAACTACACATATATTGCTGACTTGACAACCTAATCCAACCTGGCAATAACTTGGACTTAGGAAATGAGAGCAATGAAAGCAGGATAAATTTGGGGTATGACAGATGCCCCTATCTAATTGGCTTAAACCTAGTAAGATGAACTGCTACGACGTTCTTTATTTCAAGGTAGAAGTCAATTATATATGAAGAAAACTCTGAATTTGTCTAAAAAGAAAGAAAATGCTTGGGAAGTGGAATGACGTATCAATGTCAAATCTCGAGCGGACACTAAAAAACTGGCCAAGGTCGTTATCACCAAAAGGATGATAACAGAGGCGATCTGACACCAAAGGGATGACAAACCTATCACCAAAAGAATGATAGTAAACTCACGCACACAAACTCGATACCAAAAGTATGGCGGGTCTATCACCAAAAGGATGATAAAGAACACTCGCACAATCTGGCACCAAAAGGATGACAAACCTATCACCAAAAGGATGGTAGAGCGACAGAAACACACATAATCCCGACACCAAAAGGATACAAGGGCCCATTACCAAAAGGATAATGGAGAACACTCGCACAATATGGCACCAAAAGGATGATAGAGCGACACACGCACACAATCCCGACACCAAAAGGATGCAGGGGTCCATTACCAAAAGGATAATGAAGAACACTCGCACAATCTAGCACCAAAAGGATGACAAACCTATCACCAAAAGGATGATAGAGCAAACTCACACGCTCAGTCCCGACACCAAAAGGATGCAGGGGTCTATTACCAAAAGGATAATAGAGAATACTCACACAGTCTGGTACCAAAAGGATGCATAGGTCTATCACCAAAAGGATGATAGGGAACACTCACACAATCTGATACCAAAAGGATGACAGACTTATCACCAAAAGGATGATAGAGTGAACTCACACACTCACAAGTTACTACCACCAAAAGGATGATAGAAACACTAGCACAATCTGGCACCAAAAGGATGACAGACCCATCACCAAAAGGATGATAGGGTGAACTCACACACACACACACACACACACACATACACACACACACACCCAAGTTACTACCACCAAAAGGATGATAGGAACTCCCCAAATTTGAAGGCCACCTACACCAAAAGGATGCAGGCTAGGTTGAATTGACGAGATTTGGCTATCACCAAAAGGATGATAGTGAGGCAATTGAAAAAAGGTCAAGTTTGTTGGAGATATGATGAGTGATGCTTATTTAAAGACATCAATAAAAGGTTGAAGCAAATAAGTCACTGAGGAATACCATCCTTATCAATAAAAGGTTGAAAGAAGCCAACTCATTGGGGAACACCCAAGAGGAAGGTTGAATTGAAATAAATTAACATGGAACGCCTACTGACTCAGAGAAATATCATTGGTTGAGATAGGGACGCCAACTTCAAAAACAAAAGGTTGAGAACACAATTCAATGAGGAACCCCCACTGACTTGCTTGGAGATCACAATTTTTACCATAAAAGGTTGAAATAATCTCATGAGGAACGCCCATGGACTTTGGAGAAGGTGCCCTTGTCTGGGATGAGTTTTGCTTTTGGAATCTTGTCTTGATCAACAAAAGGTTGAACAACTTCATAAGGAACACCCACAGATTTGCTAAAGATGCCCCTGGCTGGGCTGAATCTCATCTTGCAAACTGATCAACCATAAGGTTGAAACAACTTCGTGGGGAACGCCCACAGATTCGTAGAAGATGCCCATGGCTGGGTTGAATGTTGCTTTGAAACTCTTGAACTTGACCAACAAAAGGTTGATACAACCTTGTGGGGGAAGCCTGATAACACGAAATCATATAGATATTTTCATGCATAATTCAACTAAAGTCTAACCGTTTTCAATCCGATTTCGGGTTATTTCCGTGTATTTGTCTGATGTTTTTGCAGGTATTCAACGATCACGTCTAAACAAGGCAACATGAAGAAAAGAAGCAATCCCAGATGAAATATGGACGAAAAAGGAGTGAAAACACAATGAAAAGCGCAGCAGACTGTTTTTGCTGATGTGACGACCGTCACAGATGCATGACGACCGTCACACCTTGTGACGACCGTCATGCAGGCAAAAACGCCCCACTCAGATTACACGTCAAAAGAGCAGTTCCAATTCCCATTAAGTGGTCCACTACTCCCTAAATTATCTGCCTCAAGGTCCATCATCCTCAGAGATAACCGTTGGAATTCCACTTCTATAAAAAGGGAAGCAGGGGACTTCAAAAAGTGTGTTGCATTCATACCACGAAGTGCTGCCGAATTTAATTTCCAGAGCAAATTTACTTTCCAGTTTTTATTTGTATCCATTTCTCCTTTACATTTCCTTATTCCCATTTCCGCTCTTTTGTAATTGCTACTGCACTGTACGATCAAATTGGCACTAAAGACCAGAATCCTGCCAACATCTGTGGAGGATCTGCCCAAAGGCCAATTGGCTTATTTACAGGTTTTCATTTTGATCGACTTCTGTTTTAACATAATGCAATTTATTATTTATTATTATTATTTATGTTTTGTTCTTCCCAATTCCATGTCTAGCTAAACTTAGGCAATCGATATGTAGTAATAATTCGAATGGGATTTGATAACTCTTGTTTGAAAACTTTCTTTTCACAAAAATAATCTATGGTCTAAGTGTTTAAAATTGATTCACTGAATAAACTTCGTCGCGAAAGCGAGAACTTATTTAAAAGTAGTTTTACCACGAAAGTGGGAAATTAATTAAGATACGAACCAACAAGCGAAAGCTGCGGTAAGGTCAGATAGTAAACACTAGGCATTTGTTTTAATAACAGCGAAAGCACTTTAAAACGAATTAGAACTTACAGATTTCCAAAAAATAGTTTTAACCCCGAACGGGATACGAAAGTGTACGTTTGGCCCTTAGGATTATGATTAGCGTCAATAACCATCGTGAGACGAGAGTCTTCAAATCTCCATTTTCTGCTTAAATAAACTGTGAAAACTATTTCATACACCAGTAACTTATCAAATCCCTGAAGAACACAATTACTACGTATCGATTCAATTAATTAAAATCTAAACAGTAATCTTAGTTCCCCCTTTTAGTGACAATTAGTTTCCCCTTTTAGTGACAATCTTATTCCCTTAAAACATATTCTACCTAGCTAAACATAGTAACTCCCGAGAACACTAGTTTGATTACGAGTCCCTGTGGGATCGATATCTTGTATTACTACGTGATAGACTGTGCACTTGCAGTTAGTTGTATTAGACATAGAAAGTCGCGATCAAGTTTTTGGCGCCGTTGCCGGGGACCCGTTTAGTCAATAGTGTAACCTTCTGTTACGCCGTATAGACTAGGTAAACAATTTTCATTTTTCCTTTACTAGTGTTGTCGATTGTATGCCAAGTGATCACCCACAAGGCGATATCTTGAAACCTTCAGTCGCAGAACTAGAATGCTTCTTACATCTAAGAAGCCGAATCATTGAGTACCAACTCAAACATAACATTCCTGATCCTCTCACTCCCATTCCCAAATCCGAAGAAGAACCGACGATGGCTGAAGGACCTCCGAACAAACCGCTGAAGGCATACGCTACACCATCTCAGATGGAGCCTAGAAGTAGCATTGTTGCCCCAGCTATTACCCGAAATGATTTTGAGCTGAAACCATCATTGTTGTCGGCTGTACAACAAAACCAATTCTCAAGTAACGCAACTGAGGATCCGAACGAACATCTAACGAAGTTTGTACAATACGCAGACACAGTGAAAGCAAATGGAGTAACTCCAGACGCGATAAGACTTCGTTTTTTCCCATTCTCTCTTAGAGACAGGGCATGGACATGGTTACAATCGTTACCATCCAACTCTGTTACGATGTGGGAGCAATTGAAGAACGTCTTCTTAGCGAGATATTTTCCACCAAGCAAAACTGCTATGCTTAGAGCTCAAATCAACGGATTTCGACAGAAAGATACTGAATCTCTCTACGAAGCATGGGAACGATTCAAAGATATGATGAGAACATGTCCTCACCACGGTCTAGAAGACTGGGTGACAATCCATACTTTCTATAATGGGCTTCTATACAATACTAGATTGACAATAGACGCTGCCGCGGGCGGTGCACTTATGGATAAGCCATACGATGAAGCCTATCAATTAATAGAAAACATGTCACAAAACCATTGCTAATGGGGAGGTGAACGCACTCCAACTGAGAAAACCAAAGCGAAAGGTGGGATGTACGAAATCAGCAGCCTTGAAAAGTTCAATGCTAAAGTAGATGCTCTAGCACAAAAGATCGATAGTCTGACCGTTAACCCCACTGCAACTGTCGCTGCAGTAACTCCAAATTGCGAGTTATGCGGAAGCACCACTCATAATGCACCCAAATGCCCATTGCTAGCCGGAATCCCGCCAGACCAGGTAAATTATGCTCAAGGAAATCCCTACGCAAATACCTACAACCCAGGTTGGCGAAATCATCCAAACGTTTCTTACAAAAGCGAAAATGCATTGCAAATGCCTACTGCTCCGCAAGGATATCAAAAACCAGCTGCTCAGAATGCACCTAGGAAATAAAACCTCGAATTGATGATGGAAAAGTTCATAGCTACTCAAGCTCAGACGAACAAAGAGTTCCTGAATCAAAACATACACACTAGCGAGCAAATTAAACAGTTGACAGGAAAAGTAGACGCTTTAGCCACCCACAACAAAATGTTAGAAACTCAGATATCACAAGTGGCTCAACAGCAAGCATCTGCTGCCGCACCTGCTGGCACATTTCCTGGACAACCCGAACAGAATCCCAAAGGCCAAGCAAATGTTGTGATACTAAGAAGTGGAAAAGAATTGGACGAATCGATCGATCCGAGGACCGAAAACTCAGCCATGCAACAGAAACCAACTGAACAAGCAGAAAAGGAATCTGAGTTAGAGAAGAAGGAGGACAACGAGAAGGAGGATACCGCAAGTGAAAAAACTCAAGCACCTCCAGCGCCATATAAACCACCTATTCCTTATCCGCAAAGACTAATAAACTCTAAAACTTCAGGACAGTTTAAGAAATTTGTAGAGCTCCTTAAACAGCTGAATATTACTATTCCTTTTACAGAAGCGATAACTCAAATGCCGTCATACGCCAAATTTCTCAAAGAGATCCTGTCGAATAAGAGAAAGATCGAGGATAACGAAACAGTTACACTTACGGCAGAGTGTAGCGCTATTATTCAGAACCGCATGCCTCCTAAATTAAAAGACCCAGGTAGTTTCTCCATACCATGCGTCATAGGAAAGTTCGTAATAGATAAAGCTATATGCGATTTAGGAGCCAGTATCAGTGTTATGCCCTTATCTATATGCAAAAAGCTGAATATGGGAGACCTCAGACCAACCAAAATGTCCGTACAATTAGCTGACAGATCAGTAAAATACCCCGTCGGAATACTGGAAAACGTTCCAGTACGCATAGGACAATTCTACATCCCAACCGACTTCATAATCATGGACATCAAGGAGGACACTGTAACCCCAATTATCCTAGGAAGACCGTTCCTAGCTACAGCCGGAGCGATTATAGACGTGAAGAAAGGAAGGCTAACATTCGAAGTAGGAGAAGAAAAGATAGAGTTCATTCTCACCAAGTTCTTACAAGCACCAGCAATAGACGATACTTGCTATTTAGTAGACGAAATTGACGAATGCATAAGAGAACTTGAAAATGAAGAGATCACGTATTCAGAAATAATAAAGATTCAAATATCCGACATTTCTGAAGACGACAATTGGCGTAAACCATATAAGGACGACAGCCTAAGCGAAAGCTTAGCACTGACACCAAATCATATGCCAGGTCCGAAGAACCCATCTTTAGAACTTAAAACACTACCCAAAAACCTCAGATATGAATTTCTAGACGATGAACTAAAAAGACCAGTGATAGTCAACGCCGACTTAGGACAACCAGAAACCGAAAAATTATTAGAAGTCCTAAAGAAGTACCCCACCGCGTTAGGCTATAACATAAGCGATCTAAAAGGTATAAGCCCTTCAATCTGTATGCATCGAATTACAATAGAGGAAGACTCTAAAACCTCTCGAGAGCATCAGAGAAGACTAAACCCCATCCTGAGCACTGTAGTCAGAGATGAAGTAAAGAAATTACTAGATGCAGGAATCATCTATCCGATCTCTGATAGTGAATGGGTTAGCCCAGTTCATGTCGTACCAAGGAAATGAGGAGTCACAGTAGTTAAAAACGAAAAAGGCGAATCGATAACAAAAAGAGTCGTGACTGGAAGTAGGATGTGTATTGATTATAGGAAGCTTAACAAGGCTACGCGCAAAGATCACTTCCCGCTACCCTTCATAGACCAAATGTTAGAAAGACTATCCAAACATTCATATTTCTGCTATCTAGATGGTTACTCAGGATTCTTCCAAATTCCCATCCATCCTGATGACCAAGAAAAGACTACATTCACCTGTCCTTACGGTACTTTTGCTTACCGCCGAATGCCGTTCGGACTCTGTAACGCTCCAGCAACCTTCCAAAGATGCATGATGGCAATCTTCGCAGATTTCATAGACGACATTATGGAAGTGTTTATGGATGATTTCTCGGTATGTGGACAAAGTTTTGAAGGATGCTTACAAAACTTAGAAATGGTACTAGAACGTTGCGTAAAAGTAAACCTCGTCCTAAATTGGGAGAAATGCCATTTTATGGTCCGACAAGGAATAGTTCTAGGACACGTCATATCAGATAGAGGGATTGAGGTAGACAAAGCTAAAATAGAGATTATAAAAGATCTCCAACCTCCAAAATCCGTACGAGAAATACGGAGTTTTCTAGGACATGCCGGTTTCTACAGAAGATTTATAAAAGATTTCTCGAAAATCACAAAACCTCTGACCGGCCTGTTAATGAAAGATGTTGAGTTCGTCTTCGACGACGACTGTTTAAAAGCATTCGAAACATTGAAATCAGCCCTTATCACCGCACCAATCATGCAACCACCAGATTGGAGACTACCGTTCGAAATCATGTGCGACGCGAGTGATTACGCTGTAGGCGCAGTTCTAGGACAAAGGAAGGACAAGAAACTCCATGCTATCTACTATGCCAGTAGAACCTTAGATCCTGCCCAAATGAACTACGCTACCACAGAAAAGGAACTTCTAGCAGTTATATTTGCGCTTGACAAATTCCGTTCTTACTTAGTAGGAGCAAAAATTATAATATACACAGACCACGCTGCCATAAGGTACATAATAAGCAAAAAGGATGTCAAACCAAGACTATTGAGATGGATCCTGTTATTACAAGAGTTTGACTTAGAAATCAAAGATAAGAAAGGAACCGAGAACGTTGTCGCGGATCATTTATCCCGAATAGAAGGCATCAGACACGAACCAGTACCGATAAATGACGATTTCCCGTACGAACGTCTGATAGCCAAATTAGAAAGTGACACACCCAATGCAATCTCGGAAGATCCAGAATTCGAAAAAGCCGTAGAAGCCATCTATGCCCAAGTCACATTACCTTGGTATGCTGACATCGTTAATTACCTCGCTGCGGGCGTGCTTCCACCGGATCTTACTTATCAGCAAAAGAAGAAATTCTTCCACGATCTGAAACACTATTATTGGGACGAACCCCTACTATTCAAGAGAGGGGCCGACAACATATATCGTCGCTGTGTCCCAGAGGAAGAAATAGAAAATATTATTTCCCAATGCCACTCAGCACCATATGGTGGTCATGCTAGTACGTCCAAGACGTGCGCTAAGATTCTCCAAGCCGGCCTATTCTGGCCTAATCTCTGGAAAGACGTTCACATCGCTGTGCAAAAGTGTGATAGATGCCAACGAACTGGCAACATCTCACGACACAATGAAATGCCTCAGAAAGGAATCTTAGAGATAGAAATCTTCGACGTTTGGGGAATAGATTTCATGGGACCTTTCCCTCCTTCTTTTGGTAATAATTACATACTCGTCGCTGTCGATTACGTGTCTAAATGGATAGAAGCCATAGCTGCTCCAACAAACGACGCACGAGTAGTAATCAAACTCTTCAAGAACATAATCTTTCCTAGATTCGGTGTACCCAGACTCGTCATTAGTGACGGAGGATCTCACTTCATATCACGAATATTCGATAAACTTCTTTCTAGATATGGAGTCAGACACCGAGTAGCTACACCCTATCATCCGCAAACTAGCGGACAAGTAGAGGTCTCGAACAGAGAAATAAAATAGATCTTGGAAAAGACTGTCGCTACCTCGAGAAAAGATTGGTCATCAAAGCTACAAGAAGTTTTATGGGCCTATAGGACCGCATTTAAGACACCAATAGGTACTACCCCCTATAAATTAGTTTACGGTAAATCCTGCCATCTCCCTGTAGAGTTAGAGCACAAGGCCTTTTGGGCCATTAAAACACTCAACTTCAACTACACCGAGGCAGGAGAAAAGCGAATCTTGAACTTACATGAGTTGGAAGAACTTCGATTAGACGCTTACGAAAATGCCCGTATCTACAAAGAACGAACTAAAAAGTGGCATGATAAACGTTCAATCAGGAAACAATTCAGTGTGGGAGACATCGTATTGCTCTTCAATTCACGATTAAAAATCTTCCCAGGAAAACTAAAATCTAGGTGGTCTGGACCCTATGAAGTGACTAAAGTACTTCAGAGTGGAGCTGTCGAAATTACCGATAAGACGAATGCACCATTCATCGTAAACGGGCAACGTCTATAAAACATTACAATAAGAACGACAACAATCCTCAAGTCAGTAATATAACATTGCTTGAGCTTCCAGCTCAGACACCCGAATAGCTTCTCACCAAGCTATCGTCAGGCTTTAGACGTTAAAAACAGCGCTTACTGGGAGGCAACCCAAATTTCCCTCGTCATTGCATTTCATTTTTCCTTAAAATTCTACTTTGAAAAATCCAACAAAAATCCTAAAACTACTACTACTTTCTACTTTCGTTCATTTTCGTACTTTTATTCTTATTTTATTTTTTTCTCTTTTTCCTTTTGTTTCTACCACTTTTCGTTTCTAAAAATCCTGACTTCAATTTCTTGTTTTAAACTTTTCAGGATTTTTAAAGCCTTCAAAACATTCCTTCTGTTTTCTCCGAATTACCTGCGAGTATGGCCGAGTACGATTTCACAAAAGTTCACTTCAGAGGACTCGCTCAAAAGGCAAGATTTGCAGCACTGACCGAAAGAGAATTCGCCTTAACATTGTATTATGATAAGGCTACTATGGATAAACTAGGAATCACAGATAGCATTCAATACCTGTTCAATCAACTTGGTTGGGAGAACACTGCTCTGAAAACACGTTTCGCTACCTACCAGGATCTTACCTATGAATTCCTTAGTTCCTTCAGATATACACCCAACTATGGTTTTGGATCCAACACAGAGTTGATTACCTTCCGATTGTTTGGAATGGACCAAACCCATAGCCGGATGTCACTAGCTAACCTCCTAGGATTCCCTAGCGGACCGCATGTGTTCATCAGTGCAGAAGATGACGATATTGATTTGCAACTCGATCACTTCTGGGGTAGAATCACAGGCGACTATCACCCTGAACCAGACAAAATGTACAATGATGACATTCATAACCCCGCCTTCAGATACTTCCATAAGATACTAGCTCACACCTTGTTTGGAAAAGAAGAAAATATTACCACAGTGTCTAAGGAAGAGTTATTCATCATGTTCTATGCTTCTCAGGGACGAACAGTAAACGCAGTGCCTTTCATGATGAGATCCTTCAAACGCCTCACGCTGGAACCTCAGACACCTATTCTTATAGGAGGACTAGTAACAATGATTGCCCACGAGCTTGGCCTTAGATTCCATTTAAATGCCAGCACTCGTTTTGGTACCATCAGACCCATGAACATACAATTCTGCTTTAACAGGCGCATCTTAGGGACTATGGGACCTGGACCGTATGAGTACCTTATTAACGAAAAACCAGTACAGCTATTCACACTGCCTGATCATCTGATGACAAGCATCCACAACAAGGATAACTGGCTCTACGAATTGGATGAGCCTATGGGACCTCCTTCACCACAGTCAACACCCCAGGACTATATGTATGACAGTGACCACATCTCTGAGGCACACGACTACATGTACTATGAGGACGCCGCCTCTGAAACTGAAGTAGACCCTATGACTCCTCCGCACTACAATACTTATCCTGAGCCTATCCCTGAGGAAACCACCGACAAAATGGATGCCATGTTACTCAGATTGGACGACGTTGATAAAGCTCTGACTAATGTAAAAACTGATATCGCAGGCATGCAGAGCGAACTGGTAGGCTTCATGGATCTAGTCTGCGACCAACTCGACTACTATTCACAGAAATTCGATGAGTTGAAGGAACAAAAAGATTAGTTATTAGCTCGTAGCAGTAGTTTCAGTTTAGTCTAGTCTAGAGTAGTTTCATTTAATCATTTGGATTTTTCGCATTGTTAGTTTTCATTATGTACTACATACAATTGTTTCCATTTTATGTTATTTCAATTCTAGTTTTTATTCAATTATTCTGTTTTCGCATTATTTGTTGTTGGTTGGCTGTTATATTACGTCACCGTATCAATACTAAGCTTTAAAATCACCACGAGTACGCCCTCAGAGCAAAATTCTGCGTTCTGCAGATTTTGCTGCTGTGACGACCGTCACAGCCCCATGACGAGTGTTACGCGGGTGACGACCGTCACACCTTTGTGACGACCGTCACGCAGCCCAAAACTGCTATCTGATAAAACAGGGTTCGTGTTCCCTTCCACTCCCCCCATTATCACTTTCAAACATCCAAATTCATACCCCACTACGATTTTCGTCCTCCCCACATTGAACTATAAACCTCAACTCCAAATTCAACCTCCAAACCACCGTTCTGTCATTTTTCCCTCTCTAACGAAAAACCCCAAAACCTCCGAAACCTCTCCATCTTCAACAATGGCCGGAAACGCAGATGTCAACAACATTTCCTTCCCTGAAGGCGAGTTAGGCGACAGACAACGAGCACAGTACATTGCATTTCATCAGAGGTCACTCCAGCCAACTCACTACCCGCACCTTCCATCGCTTACGGAGCTCGGACTCCTTGAAGGTGTAACCTGGATGCTTCAACGAGCAGGCATCTGGAACCTCTGCACCAACCCCCAGCCAACCTACGAACAACTCACTCTTGAGTTCTTGAGTTCGTTCACTTACGTCACCAGCAGCGGCAAACTCAACCAGCACACAGGTGCCGCTTGTTTCCGGATGTTTGGCGTCAACTATCAGGTGAATCAGAATCAGATCGCCAGCATCCTACAGCTACCCCGCGGCGACAACGCTCATCGCCGCATCACTAACCAGTTCCAGCACGAAGCCTTCGCGCTATGGTATCAGTTGACCGGCCTAAATGCCGATGGTTGGGACTCCCTGCACGCCACTCACATCCATAACCCCGCCATCCGGTACTTTCACAGAGCGTTGAGCAACACCATCTTCGCCAGAGACAGCAACCACAAAGTGAACTCCAAGGAGCTCTTCTTTCTTCATTGCGTCTTTAACAATGAACCCGTCAACGCTGCCCCGTTTCTGCTGGCTCACATTGAGGCCAACTGCAACCGTGGCTCGAAGCCATTCTACTTTGGCGGGATTGTCTCGGCTATTGCACTTGGGCTGAACCTTGGCGACCGCCTTCAGCACCTCCATTCCATCCCCTCGGTGTTCCTTGACACCGACCACTGCAGAGCCTCCCATCTCATCCGCTCCCGAGCTGACGGGAAATACCATCCGGTTGTGCGTGGCAAGACCGTCAGAAGCATCATCCTTCCGTCCCGCACCCGCATCCATCCAGAGGACCGTACCAACTGGTTGTTCGACCTCACTGCCCCTCCTGCTGCCGCTGTTCCTACTCAGGATCCCACTCATGATTCCGACGATGAAATCCAAGCTGAGTTGGACAGGTCCGAGCAGCCAGAGGCATCACAGCCTCCTCCTCCAGTAGGTACATCTTCTCGCCGCCGCCGTCACCATCCCGTGCCCGACTACACCGAAGAGGACCTCCGTCGCTCCCTAGACCAGCAGGCACAGATACTCACGATGCTGCAGCAGCAGAACCAGCGAGCTGACCAGTTCGAAGCTTGGCACCGGACTCAAATGCAACAACTTCACACCGGCCAAGCTACGATCACTGAGAGTCTAGCGAATCTGACCCTGCAGGTCGAAGGACTCCGAGACACGGTCTACCACACCGGAGCCATGAGCTATGAGGATAGAGTAGCCCTTGCCAGAGCCAGAGGACGCCAGCGCGGACGTGACAGAGGCCGGGACTAGATTTTCATTTTTTTTCCTTCATTGTTTACTATATCTCAGTTCTTTGTATTTTCATTTTCAGTTGTATCTCCCTCTCGCATGCTTCAAGAATCAGTGAGGACACTGATCGAGATAGTGTGGGAGCGGAACCTTATTTCCACTGTACTCTGAACTTCCCTTATTTCCTGTATTTTCATTTCACTGCACTTTGAATTTTAGTAATTTCTATTTTTACACTTTCTATTTCTAGCAAATAAAGTTCGTCTATATATTTTTCACGTTACGCAAACAATCCCCACATTATTCAACGTAAACAAAAACTTTCATTTGTTCCTCAAAAGCAAAAGCATCACGAGAATGCACCTGAGTTCAAAACAAGTTTCGAAACTCCGAGGAAACGACAGTTCTAACAAAACCAGTATCGTCCAGACACCTTAGATCTCTAGTTTATGCGAGTCAGTTTCACCACCTACGTGTACCAAAGTCTCAAGTGTCTACGCAAACTCAACCCCAAGTAGTTTATACTAGCAGTCAGCACCATCCTAAAAACACTTCTAAGCGAGCGACCGATGCAAATAAGTGTATGATCTCCAAAAAGATGAAAAATCATGAAAAGAGAGCTAAAAAGCCCAAGAATATAAGATACGTTTCCTTCTAAGTTAGGTGCTCCTCACCCGAGCATTTAGCCCAACGGCACGAAAAACTCATTGAAAAATCAATGACACCAAATTATGATCAATGAAGAAGATCAAAAACAAAAACGAGATCATATTCACTAACAGGTCGACTTGCCATGAAAGTGTGCGGACAACGGGCTTAATGTGATTGCGCTAGAACAAACAGGGTGAACTTGCCACGAGAACCTTGACACCAAGATACGGTAGCATGACTGAGACCGATTTGCATAAAAAGGAGACCTCCAGAGACTCGTAGTCCAGTGTCGTCATGATACTCGTCTTGTTCCTACCAAGAATCCCGATTTTTCCAAACTCTGCGAACGAAGAAGCAGCCTCGTGCTTGCCGACTTTTCCACGTTTTACTTGAGGACAAGAAAAGATTCAAGCTTAGGGGAGTTTGATAACACGAAATCATATAGATATTTTCATGCATAATTCAACTAAAGTCTAACCGTTTCGATCCGATTTCGGGTTATTTCCGTGTATTTGTCTGATGTTTTTGCAGGTATTCAACGATCACGTCTAAACAAGGCAACATGAAGAAAAGAAGCAATCCCAGATGAAATATGGACGAAAAAGGAGTGAAAACACAATGAAAAGCACAGCAGACTGTTTTTGCTGATGTGACGACCGTCACAGATGCATAACGACCGTCACACGGGTGACGACCGTCACACCTTGTGACGACCGTCATGCAGGCAAAAACGCCCCACTCAGATTACACGTCAAAAGAGCAGTTCCAATTCCCATTAAGTGGTCCACTACTCCCTAAATTATCTGCCTCAAGGTCCATCATCCCCAGAGATAACCGTTGGGATTCCACTTCTATAAAAAGGGAAGCAGGGGACTTCAAAAAGTGTGCTGCATTCATACCAGGAAGTGCTGCCGAATTTAATTTCCAGAGCAAATTTACTTTCCAGTTTTTATTTGTATCCATTTCTCCTTTACATTTCCTTATTCCCATTTCCGCTCTTTTGTAATTGCTACTGCACTGTACGATCAAATTGGCACTAAAGACCAGAATCCTGCCAACATCTGTGGAGGATCTGCCCAAAGGCCAATTGGCTTATTTACAGGTTTTCATTTTGATCGACTTCTATTTTAACATAATGCAATTTATTATTTATTATTATTTATGTTTTGTTCTTCCCAATTCCATGTCTAGCTAAACTTAGGCAATCGATATGTAGTAATAATTCGAATGGGATTTGATAACTCTTGTTTGAAAACTTTCTTTTCACAAAAATAATCTATGGTCTAAGTGTTTAAAATTGATTCACTGAATAAACTTCGTCGCGAAAGCGAGAACTTATTTAAAAGTAGTTTTACCACGAAAGTGGGAAATTAATTAAGATACGAACCAACAAGCGAAAGCTGCGGTAAGGTCAGATAGTAAACACTAGGCATTTGTTTTAATAACAGCGAAAGCACTTTAAAACGAATTAGAACTTAGAGATTTCCAAAAAATAGTTTTAACCCCGAACGGGATACGAAAGTGTACGTTTGGACCTTAGGATTATGATTAGCGTCAATAACCATCGTGAGACGAGAGTCTTCAAATCTCCATTTTCTGCTTAAATAAACTGTGAAAACTATTTCATACACCAGTAACTTATCAAATCCCTGAAGAACACAATTACTACGTATCGATTCAATTAATTAAAATCTAAACAGTAATCTTAGTTCCCCCTTTTAGTGACAATTAGTTTCCCCTTTTAGCGACAATCTTATTCCCTTAAAACATATTCTACCTAGCTAAACATAGTAACTCCTGAGAACACTAGTTTGATTACGAGTCCCTGTGGGATCGATATCTTTTATTACTACACGATAGACTGTGCACTTGCAGTTAGTTGTATTAGACATAGAAAGTCGCGATCAAAGCCCGCGGTATTGAATAATATGCCCCTGACTGGGATAAATCTTGCTTGGAAATATGATCAACCACAAGGTTGAAACAACTTTGTAGGGAACGCCCACGGTCTTGAATAAAATGCCCCGACTGGGCTGAAGATCGTCTTGGAAATCTCGAGATTGACCCTGGACCTTGACTTGCATATGTGAATGCTTGATATTGGTAATGATGCTTCATATCGAATGGAAATGCAAATGTAAATGCTGATGCATGGAGATGCAAGTGTTGTGGAAGTATGTTATGGTTTTTGTATACATATGATGTAGATGATGCTTATGATATCGAATGCAATGCGTATAATGTATACGATTGTAGACGGGTGATTGGATATGTTTGAAGGTGCCAGCATGGTGGACTTTTGGTAGTTGTCAATGCGGATTGGACTTTGGGTGGTGGGAGGGTTTTATTTCCTTTACACGCAATTTGTTGAAGACGCCATGATTGACGCAGACGGAGATGCTTTTGATGCCCCAAGTCTGACTGCTTATTGATTTGTTGTGAACTTGCTTCAGAATATCATAACTCTGCTTGATTGTCAGGATGGTCTGGTTTTTCCCCAATCTGAACATGGTATTGGTCTACCCCTGATTAACCATTTCTGATATGCGGAAGCTGGGATTTAATGCTTTAAGATGACTTGCCCTTGATCGAGCTGCTGAGTGGATCTGCCCCAGCTTGTGGGTTTTGAGGTAGCCTTACTTCATGTCAGCCACTGAAAGTCAAGTTCCTCTTTGAATGCCGCTTGTTGGAGTGTCTTAGATGTCTAGCACTGATTTGCAGTTAAAATTGCACATTCAAAAATGGTAATCTTAATGCAAAGTTTATGCAAGTTTTAAAAAAAGTGTCGTTTATTGAAGTGTTGTGATAGTGTGAGACGAATGGACCGTTAGTCCAGACGTTGTGCTAATTTTTCTTAGTGTGTGAAAGATATAGCAAGGATAATGACACCCGTGCTGATGATTAGCAAATGTGTGAGGAGTCAGTTTACGCAACCTTGCAATAATATGCTTTCAGAAGGGTTGTAACGTGGTATGCTTCACGGTTTATGAAACAAAGGATATTAGGCTCAAAGTATGATTTATACCCACCCCCTCTTCGCGATGATCTCCAGTCCTACATTCAGTTAACTCTGCACATGTTTATCTTGGCGGTGTAAGTTTGATAATTCAAGGTATGCTTGAAATGGCAGTCACCTTGTTTTGCTTTTGATGGATGCCAGTAACCATTTGAATTAATATGTTGGTCGCCGAATCTTATTTCGTTTTTGTTGATCGTTTGAGGACCTCCACTGTTTTTATTTTTGATCCCTAACTTTTGCATGGACTGATTTTTCTTGTCAGGTCCATCGGGATTGCCTTGATTTTTTTGCCTAAGTCTCCTTTGTGGTGCTTGACTTAGAAGGTTTTGATTTTTTAAAATTTTTTGTTGGAGGATTGTGACTGCCAAGTCATGGGTCTTTGAAGAACAATCATCATGTCTTTGGATTTTTCTCTTTGTTGATTCGAGTGTGTAATTGGACTAACTGAACACTACCATGCCCTAGGTTGAGCTTACGGGTTTGAATATCCGAAGGAAACTGCTATTTCTAGGCTCGAAGTGGTTAACTAGGGATTAACTCCTTGTCTCTCCAATATTTGGGGAATGAAACAATGCTTGTACATCATCGATGAGATTCTGTCTGAAAGCATACAGTTTTGCAATTATGGATATTTCATTATCATCATCCTCCCTCTAATCATGCTAAACAACAGTTGATAAAGAGTGAAGTGGACAAAATATGTATCTGTGATTCGTGATAAGAATGAGTGAATACGACATAACTAATTCAAAGCATGTATGGTTGATACATTAACAAAACCAAATACGAATGGAAATGTTTAAAGCATACAATACTTAAACGAACAAAGACAAAATATAAGAAAGCAAATAATGAAATGGCAACATGACTACCTTCTTCAGAAGTTGAACTTGACTTGACTTGATTGGACTTAATCTGATGCTGGAACTAGCTTGTCCGTGGCATAGGATTATTGATAACATTTGAAGTCTTCCCATTGAAGTTGATAGCATTCCTGTCAAACATGTCTTGAACTTTGTGCTTGAAAGCTTTGTAGTTCTCGATCGTATGCCCTGGAGCGCCCTTATGAAACTCACAATGGGCGTTTGTATCATAGTCGACAGGAATGACAGTTAGGGGAGCTGAATATCTTAAAGCAATGGCTTTTTTCTCCAGCAACTAAGCAAAGATATTAGCATATGACATTGGTAGACAATCAAAGATTCTATCGGGCTTCCACGTCCTCTGCTGATTAGGCTGGCGTTGGTGTCGAGTGGCTTGCTGTTGTTGATGTTGAGGAGGATACTGATACCCTTACTGATTGTATGATTGTTACTAAGGCATTTGAGCTTGAACTATTGGCTGATAAGGCATTAGAGCGTATTGTGTAGAGGCGACATACGGATGCTGGTAGTAAGGTATTTGATAAGGCAGAGGAGTTGGAGCTTGTTGAGGAGCTTGTCCTTTCTGCACAGAGATGGAATTTGTTTCGCCCTCTTTCTTTTTGTATCCGTTGAAAGGCTTCTTGGCATCAGCCTAGCTACTAGGACCTCCTTGGATCTTTCTACTTTTCGGACCTTCTTCAATTCTCTCACCGAAAATCACTAAGTCAGAGAATCCAGCACAAACACAATCGATCAGCTTTTCATAGTACTGGCCTTGCAAGGTATCCATAAAGATGTCAATTAGTTCACA
Source organism: Lathyrus sativus (assembly GCA_963859935.3). Taxonomy (NCBI): domain Eukaryota; kingdom Viridiplantae; phylum Streptophyta; class Magnoliopsida; order Fabales; family Fabaceae; genus Lathyrus; species Lathyrus sativus. The sequence continues at coordinate 545,647,483 of OZ012740.1, read as the reverse complement.
GTCAACAAGAGGTGGATGCACCCTTGAAGCTAACACTCTCCATCTTTACGCGTACTCCTTAAAGGATTCGTTGTCCTTCTGAGCCATACTCTGAAGTTGAGTACGGTTCGGAGCAAGGTCAGTGTTGTATTTGTACTGCTTGACAAATGCATAAGCTAGATCAACCCAAGTGCACACACTGTTACGCTTCAGCTGCATATATCATTTGATTGATGCCCCAGACAAGCTATCTTGGAAGCAATGAATCATAAGTTTTTAGTCTCTGGCATAAGCAGCCATCTTGCGACAGTACATCTTTAGATGAATGTTTGGGTAATTAATGCCTTCGTACTTTGAAAATTCGGGCGCTTTAAACTTGGGAGGAATGACGACATCTGACACCAAGCACAATTCCAGAGCATTGAGAGAATTTGAATTGTGCCCCTCCATGACTCGGAGTTTTTCAGCTAGATCACGACATATTTTGATAGCTTCAGAATCCTGAGCAACAACAAGACTAGAAATAGGGATAGCAACATGATAGTTTTTCACATCATCATACTAATCCAACAGATTCTCCTCGACATGAGGAATGGGGATAAACGACAGTAGATTGGGCTTGCGGGACAACTCGAACAATAACTCCAGGCGCTGGGATTAGTTGATAAGTGGTCCCTTCACCGGTGGTAGCGAAGTTCATTGGCATCCCATAGGGGTTGGGAACAGGAACTGAGAGTCTTGAGGTAGACCCTTGCACCTGACCATTATTGTTGACGGCAGCAGCTTCACGTAGTTCTTCCTCTTTCCTGGATATGGTGATGGCTTCGAGGATCTGGTAAATCTTTCATTTGAGGGAAGCCAGCTCTTCTCTGAAGGCAACTTTCTCTTGTTGAATTTTCTCCATCATTCGTCTTGTATTAGCTCTAGTTGCATACTAGTGTCGAGGAATTAGCTTGATTTACTATAAATCCACTCACATGATGGTTTCTACGTTTGATAAATATGGTTCCAGGATCACAGACACTAGTCACATCAACATCATGCAACAAGCTAGTTGTATTACGGCGGTAATGACGACAAGGTCTCTCTTGAGCGGAGTCCTCATGCTAGGCACACAGGGAGTGAGTTCTTGGAGACTAACACTACATGATCACTAATATAGAACTGGTGCTAACAGGGTTCACAGAATCACGGACCCTTCATTAACCAAGTCGTGCAACAGGCTAGTTGTATTATAATGAGATCTAGGCACACAAGGAGCGAGTCCTTGGGGACTAGCACTACTCGAGTACCAATTCTAAACTATGTGTTCCCTCTGTTTTTACCAAAGCTCGGGCGTAGATCCTTACTTATGATGTCATCCCAAGCAAAAATAAAAAGCAAAAACTCCATAAGAGAACGAATACATAAAAAAGAAGAATACAATCAAAAGAAGGTAATTCTCTTCACAAAACCCTAAGATAGGCTCGACTCTCTCTTGCATGGAGCAATAACTCCTTAGTAGAGTCGCCAGCTGTCGCACCTCGAAAAATTACATAGAGTTAATTCAAAAACATGACCCTCGCGCTAAAGGCACGCAAATGCGGTTCGACAGATTCGCCACCGATTTTTTTATCCATAAGAGACGTTAAAGGAAAATATTGAGAAAACTTTTTAAAAGGAAAGGACAGGAACACGGTCGTCACAACCAATGTTCCGGATTTGGGAGTCGGTTACGTAAGGGGAAGGTATTAGCACCCCTCACGTCTGTTGTACTCAACAGGAACCTCTTAGTACGTTTTGTGATGGGCGTTATCTAAGCTTGCTTGTTTTCTTCTCAATGATAAATGTGAATTAGTACGATAAAAGGATAAGGATGCTAAGGGGAAATTGGTGGTTATAAGATAGGGTGCTTGCTAAGGATTGGGGTCCTTGTGCCTACGTATGCTCATTCAGACAAGAATGAGAAATCATAGCTCACGTAGTTCGACTACGGGAAAGGATATGGGGGAAACAGAAGATGGATAGAATCGTGAACGGAATGACGGAGAAAGATGGAAGTGTGCTTGTCAAGATCATCGCAATCTTGTGCCTACATATCTTACATTCAGACAAGAATGAAAAATTAGAGCGTCGGTCGTTCGTGGAGACGACCACAAAATATGAGGGGTTAAATTGAGCTTGAAGTTTGGTTTGGAAACAAAATTTTAAATGACAAACAACCCAAGGGGCGTGCTTCAAGAGCTATCACTCAAGAATTCAAGGAATGCAAGATTCTAAGAACTCGGTTCTATCGGAAATTGATTGAAAAGGGTTGAAGAGGAATAGTTGAATCTTTTGAAGTTGAAAGATTGAATGAACAACAACTCAAGGGGCGTGCCTCGAGAACTAATCATTCGAAGATTCAAGGAATGCTAGACTCCAAGAATCTCCTTATTTCATAAGTTTGTTACAAAAATATTGAATATAGATTAAGTGTTTTAAGATAAAAGGTTGAATGACTGACAACCCAAAGAGTGCGCCTCAGGAGCCATTCATTCGAAGACTCAAGGAATGCTAGACTCCAAGAATCTCCTTCTTTCGTCATTTGTTTAAGAAAAGCATTTGAATAAAAGATATAATCGAATAGGTTGCAAAAAGAGGTGGACTGTGAGGCAAAAGGCACTCGACTTACAACTTGGTTTAAAATACTGCTTGACGTTGGATGTAGGGTCTGATTTTATTTGCGTGCAAAGACGTGTTGGAAAAGAGGTTGATTTGAAAATGGCTCAACGACGAGTTGAGGGTTGGGTTGAAAATGGAACCAGCTTGATGACGAATCAAGGGTTATGTTGTGAGAAATGATAGTAGTCCCTGAGGGTGCTCCTAATAACGTAACCATATTGAAGTGTGAAAATGTGTGTGATTGGTTGATGGCGAATGCGTACGAGCACTCGACTTACGAAGGATCTTTGAAAATGGCTCGATGCGGAATCGAGAATTAGTTTGAAAATGGTTTAGTCTACGCTAGTCCCTAAGGGTGCACCTAGAAGATAAACCATAATCAAAGAAATACGAATGCGTACATCAGAATGTGACCGAGAATCAAAAGGAAAATAGAAGAAAATCTAAAATAGAACGAGAATGGAAGTTGAAAATAAAATTGGTCTCATCTTAATCAAAATTAATCGATAATCTATCATTTTAGACTTTCATTGACCAAAATGAAAAGAAAATAAATAAAATTGAAAATGAAAAGATAATAAAATAATTACAAAGAATTTAATAAAAACTAATTGAGATTATTAGGGAAGTGATTAACAAAATCATTAAAAGAAAGTATCAAAAATATTAATAAAATTTGTAGCAAAAAATATGGATAAATTATATAAACAAAAAAACTTATGAAAAACAGAATGGGGGTTTAAAATGAATCATATGGGTGTTTTAGAAATCTAAAAAAAACAGGGGAATCATCATGGGCTTTGAGCCCATTCATCCCCATGGAAATCACTACGATGCAAAGGGTGAGGGATTAAGAAAAACACAGGCTCTAAGCCCCAATTCCTATCAGCCAAAACCCACCAACACTTACATTCTTTGTTATGAAAAACGATAAAATAAAAGCGGGACAGAGCACAGTTGGAAACGATCCTGATGAAACCACAAAATGAGTGAAAACAAAAACCATCGCATCAGTAAACGACATTGAGGTAGTAATCATGGTCACGCATCACAGCAAAAGTCGAAGGGAAAAAACAAGATCAAAATTTCAATCAACACTTGCCTCAACCTTCTCGAGCTCTCTCGCTTCAGTCTTAGATCAAATTTGTTGTTCTTCCCAATGCAATCTAGCACGCCTAAGCATGTCAGATAGTCGTCAAGATGTCTTACTTCTATTTTGTTTTTTAATCTTAGACTCGTCCATGATTTTCCACATACACCTTTCCTGCAATGTTGTATGACATTCAAATAAATTGTTAGATAATTATAACAAAAAATAAATATAAAATAATATAACTTAAATATGAATACAATCTACCTTAAATTTATCAAACCATTCATCTTTCTCATCTTCTGTAAGCTCTCCAAAAGACTTCAACAATTTTTTATACATTAGTTGAATCACCCGGTTTATAGCTTTTGCAGCAGGTCGACACAGATCAAAACTAAACAACAACAATTAAAATAAGTATTAAGTATAAAAATGGCAATATATAGTTAAATAAATATCATAAATTTAAACTTACCCTGATCCATCGAGCTTAATAACATGTCGTCCTTCAACCACCATATGCTCTTCTGCAATAGGATTTGCCTACTCCTTATAAACATCAGCATCCTCTTAAATAGGGTCATCTTGCTCCTGACACGCATGTATATGTGTTTGATATGGAATGAAGGAACTAGATCCCCCAGACAGCTGTAAGAAGGATGATGGTACTTGGGTGGGATGTGGAAAACTAGATCCCTCAGGCTGCTGCGCGAAAGAAAAATGCTGAGGAAAAATAGATCCTTCAGGCTCCTGCGTGAAGGAAGATGGTACCTTTGGAAAACTAGATCCCTCAGGCTGTTGCATGAAGGATGACAGTACATGTGGGAAAGTAGATCCCCCAGACTGTTGCATGAAGGATGTCAGTACATGTGAGAAAGTAGATCCCCCAGGTTGTTGCAGGAAGGATCCATCAAACTGGTATGATGATGGAGAATGCCCGAACAAGCTAATAAAATTTGGACTCCCAGATGGAACCATATGGGAGGAGGAGAGTAATGTCGTAAATGACTGAGAAGTATCCATAGACATTGGATCTGCCTGACTCTGTTGGCGAGAAGCATACATGGACGAGGGAGGTACCTCACGTACCCTTGCTCTCTAACGGGGTTGCGTCTTACCTCTACCTTTGTCAGACTGGGGTATCATTTTATCTATTTTGAGAGGGTTGTCAATAAATAAATCAACACAAAATATACAAATAATAAGTAAAAACTATTTTCATCCATTAAGTAAAATTAAATAATCTGATCCAAAGATACACATATAATACATTAAGCAAAAATTAATAAAAACGATCTATTCAAACTCTTCATGCTACTCATCTCTATTATTTTCATCATCTAATTCGATAGTCTCCTCGGATTCAAACTCTCCATGCTCTTCATCCACATTTTTTTCTACCAACAACACAGATGCATCAATTTGATGACCTTCGACCAATGTATCACACAAATTTGTAATTTGTTCAACTTCAACCACATCATTAATTTGAGAAATTTCATTGTCTTGGTAAGCAACATCTTCCACTAGATCGTCAGTTTCATTATGACCCAATGGTTTTGTTTGATCATAACACACCATCCATGTTTACGTAGCTGAATTGAAGGGTAAGGAACATAATAAACTTGCTTAACGATATGCGACATTATGAATGGTTCATACTCTTTGTACCTTCTGTCCATTCAAATCTCAAAAATATTATATTTCTTATCTATTTTTGTGCCCATGCCTGATGGATCATACCAATCACAATAAAATAAGATAACTCTATGTTCCGAGTCCAAGTAATTGTATGTCAACTCGTAAATATGCGTAACAACACCATAGAAGTCGTCTTCACCACCATCTGTAACTCTTTTTTACAAATACACCTCTATTTATGGTTTTTTCCTTCTGTCTAGGTCTGATTGTGAAATTTATAACCGTTCATAAAGTATGTATGACATTCAATTTCTCTTTGAACATGGCATCTAGAGAGATTTCTTAAATGGAGTATTTATTGAGTCGCTGCAACAATGCATGACAATTGCTCCTTGAACCATGTTAGAAAAGATGCATGTATGATAGTTGCTTGTTCACCGGTGCTTTGAAAATAGAAGGTGTTAAATTCCATATAAAGAAACATGTTTTTAGTTAGAAGGTAATAGTTCAATCTGTAAAGGAAAATAGGTAGTTGGGGTAGTACTTACGCTAGATATGGTTTAACTTCAACGCAGCTAATCAAGAATGAACATGTGCTGATTACAATTCTTTTTGGGTTAGCCAATGCACATTCTCCTTTCCAGAGGGACAACCAGGAAGACCAAAGACTGACAAGGTAAACTGACTTCTTTGGTTAACATTAAATTCACTCCTTATGGTTCTTGGAGTTAAAATCAAATGATTGAATTAATGACTGCAAAAATGTGATGTTTTTCGATGCAAGTAATGTGCACATATTGATCCTTCAACTTTAGCTTTATTTTTCACTGATCACTTTGAATCACCCATGAATCTTTCAAACGGATACATCTACCTATATTAAACAGGGCCGCTAAGATAAGCTTAATATGTAAGATGCACGGGTAGATGTTCGATAGAGCCGAAAAACCAGGTGGAAAAACTCGTTCTAACTTACGTAGAATTACTTAAATATTTTGGTCCAACTTATTGATGTTATCGACTCTTAAAGTTTACACACAAATATCTCTAAAAATTGACTTATTTCAGTTAGTGGATTAAGCACATGTTTGGGTAGTGAACTGAACGCAATTGGAAGAAATCGTTCCATGAAAACATGGCAATCATGACTTTTCATTCCATGCAGCTTCCCAGTTTTGGCATCAACACACCTTGCTAAATTTGAAGCATAACCATCAGGTATTCTCAATTCATTTAACCATCGAAAAACTGCTTTAACTTCTTGGGAAGATAAACTATAATTAGCCTTAGGTTTTAATAATTTTCCATTAGGTCGAGGCTTCAACTCCAAGTCTTTTCTATTGCACAAAATTTTCACGTCCCTTTTACCCTTCTCATTATCTGTTGTTTTTCCTTGAACATCTATCACTCTGTTAAATACATTATCAAAAAAATTCTTCTCAATATGCATAACATCAAGATTATGTCGCAATAAATTATCTTTCCAATATAGGAGGTCCAAAAATATACTTTTTTTGTCCAATTGAGGTTGACCCCATATCCTTGAATTCTGTATGTTTCACCATAACTTGTGAATTTTGGAAGTTCACAAACTTGTTTCCATATTTCACTTGGTGACAATCGAGGGGGAGGAAAATCTTTTACTTGTTCGTCTTTTTTGAAATCGTTCTTGTTTATTCTAAAGACATGGTCTTGTGGTAGGAATCTGCCGTGACAGTCAAACCACAGACATTTCCCCCGAATTGCAATGTAAAAGCCTTTGTAAAGTCCATGCAATACGGACATCCCATTTTTCCATGCGTACCCCAACTAGATAACATTGCATACATGAGAAAGTCATTAATATTCAACATCAAGGCAACTCACAAAGTAAAATTTTGTTTGCGAGATATATCATAAGTCCATTCTCCAATCCACAACCTCTTCAAATAATCAATTAAAGGTTATAAATACACATCGATTTCGGCTTTTGGACTTGACAGTCCTGGAATGAGGAAAGTCAAAAACATGTATGGTTTTGTCATGTACATCTCTAGAGGGAAGTTGTAAGGGGTTATAATAACTAGCCAACAATGTAAGTTCTGTGATTTTTGGATTGACAACATTTTGGTAAAATATGTTGTCAGCAAGATGTTAAGCCAGATGTTTTGTCATGACAATTAGACATAATGTTCATCATGATGTTGTGACGTGTGCCAGGACATGTTATACCAGAAGTCTAGGGCTGGAGTGTTTTGGTATTTTAGTGTGAGTTTTGAGTGAGTTTTAATTCACACATTTGTGTTATCCAAAGAGGGATATTTTGGGGACTTCTGTCTTGACAGATTGTGTTGGTTTTCTTAAAAAGGATCGTTGATTCTTTTTTTGTAAACTTTATGTTATTGTTCCTATTATTGTGCAGGATATTATGCAATTGATTCAAAGCTGATTCCTGGTGATTTTCATTTTATTTTGAGAGCTCAAGCCTATGCAGCTGTGATGCTTTTTTTAAGGGGTTCTAAACCTAAAGAATGCATGGATTTTGAAGAATACATATTAGCCATGTATTGGAGTCTCTTTAGGGTTTAGCGTGTTTTTCTTTGTATGTCATTCTTGTACCAGTTTTGATGCATTGAGTTGGCTAGTTGTCAATTTTTAATTGTTCACTCTAAAGCTTTTAAGAAATAGTGTATTGTTCTTAGTTGAAGCTGTTGCACCCCAAATTTTGACCCCTTAGATTCTCATCATCATTTTAGGATCATATTCATTTGATTATCTAACCATAACCTATTTCAAGTTTGTCTTTGTCAAGATACAAGAATCAGGGTTTTGTACAGCCGAAATCGAGGCTTCGAGGGTTAATCAGTCAATGTTTTGGATTGGTTCTCCTTGAATTGAGTCTCCACATCATAAAATGTATTCCATTGGATCAATTATGAATCCAATTTGAGGTTGTCACCCAGGAATTGAGAACAGTGCAGTTCAGGATACCCGATTAGGGTTTTCGATCAGGAAAAGTCAACTGTAGTTTGACTTTTGATTTAAAAGGTGTTCCAATGGTGGGATCATGGTCCATAAAGTTCCTATGGCTTATTAAAGTCTACTAAATAAGTTTCAAGGCCTCAAAATACCCGAAACATCAACAGTCGACTCGGTAGCCACCGATCGATCGTTCGGTTGACCGAAAAGTCAACTTTTCACTCATGAGGAATTTGACCTCAAGATGGGAATAAAAAATGGTCCTGATGACATATTACACCTACCCATGAAGTTTTGTCACCATTGGATCAAGAATTGATAAGTAATCAAAAAGTTGGGAAATTAAGGTTTTCAAAAGGGCAAAGTCATAACTCCTTAACCACACAAGAGTTTTTGACCTAGTTTCAAAGGGAATGAGTTCCTAACACAAGAATAAATATTGCAGTACCTAATTTAGGATTTTTAAAAAGTACAAGTGGGTTCCATAACTCTTCCTGGTTAGAGAGAACCAAGATCCACAAGTTGGCAAAAACTCACATTCGCAAAACTAGGTCAGCATGAGTTTTTTTATTCCAAAACCTCTCCAAATCGATGTTAATCAAAGAATAAACCTCATTTATGATGTTTGCATTGATAATGAACATTTTTAATATCAATTCCCACGAAAGTAGCACAAAGATCAAAGGAAATCATTATTTAATGCAAGTTGCAAAAGTGAATAGTGAAGAAAGAGAAAAAAGGTGGCTACCCTTGTCAAATCATCAACTTTACTTCAATAAGTCACCTCCTAACCTATCAAGCATGATGAAAAAAATATATAGGGCATGGAGAATATCTTAGTAGAGTGGCTTAAAGACAAGTATGAAGATTGCATTGGAAAACTCAAAGATTTTCATGATGGAAGGTTAAAATTGGCAATTTGCTTCACTTTTCTCCATACCTTGATCCAAGGCCTTTGGCTATAAATAGAACTCACTTCCTACATCATAAACACACCAATTCCATTCTATAAACCATCTAGAACTCTCTCCCTTACACAATCACCAAATTCTTGCAAAATCTCACTAAGTCTCCAAAATCCCTCAAAATCTATTTTTGCAAAACACCTTCCAAAACCATTTCCAAACTTTTTCCAACTCAAGAAACACTTCAAACACACCAAATATGATGTATTGAAGCTATCCAAATCACTTCCACACTTATGTAACAAGGTTTGAGTGAGTTGGTCTTTGAAATCTTCGGATTTTAGAGTTTTTCCTTCATTTACAAGGCATTTCGTCCACTAGCTTGCTTGGAGGTTGTTTGGAGCATCTATTCATCAACCTAGGAACATTTGAAGACCTTGTAAGAGATCTTAATATCTCTGGTTTTCTTATTGCTTAAGCTTTCTTCAAGAGGTAAACCTAAAACTCATAAATGTGAACTTTCTACTTGCATTTCACATGCTACCATGAATGTTTTTAGGGTTTTCACCTTCCTATCTCTCATTTATTCATTTTAAAACTTTAATTTCATTCTCTTTTGAGTTTTATTTTAAAGTTATGATTTTGGCTTGTTAGCATCCTTGTGTACTTGAGTTTTACTAAAACTCTTGCTTGTAAGCATTTGTTTGTAATCATCATTAAAACTTGAAAGTTTTCTCCCATGAAGTTTTGAACTTCTCACTTACATTTGTTGTGACATTATTTGATTAGGAATGATGCCTGTAAGTATACATGTCATCTTGTAAGCCCTAATGAAACCTCATCTTTGTTAAGATGCATTTTTGTTAAGATCCCCTTCCATCTTTATTAAGATGTACCCCATTCTTCGTTAAGATATGCTTTGGTTTTCACCTTTCATTAAGTCTTGAAAGAACTTTCCCCTTCTAGATATTATAATATCTTGATGCTTGCTTTGGTCGTAACCATTTACCTTGATTGAAATCATTGATATTGTAATATCTTGATGTCTGCTTTGGTTGTAACCATTTATCTTGATTGAAATCATTGCTTGATATTGTAAAATCTTAAATGCTTGCTTTTGGTTGTAACCATTCATCCTGACTGAAATCCTTGCTTATTGTAATGTGCTTGTTTATTCTTGGTTGTAACCATATCTCTTTATATTCATCATGTTTGAATGTTTATGCTTTGTTAAGTTTATTTCCCCAAAGTGATGAAACTCTTTAGTTCTCATCCAAGTTGCCTCATCTTTTCCCTTCCAAAGGAAAGTCTCTCTATTAACCTTTGGGTCATAGATAGCTCAATAAAATCATAGGTCTGGATAGAACCTTCTCCCCCTTTTGGTCTGGATAGAACCAATAGGATTTACCCTCATAGGTCTGGATAGAACCTTCTCCCCCTTTTTGGTCTGGATAGAACCAATAGGATTTAAACTCGTAGGTCTGGATAGAACCTTCTCCCTCTTTTGGTCTGGAAAGAACCAATTGATCCTTATTCTGTAGTTCGTGCCCTGAACTATGACCGCTCTGATTTCTCATTGGACAATGAGAATACGTAGGCACAAGATGCGATATCTTGACGAGCAACCTTCCCCCTTTCTCCTACCTTTTGGTCTGGATAGAACCATTTGGTCTTACAACGTAGAACTTTAGGATAGAGTTTGGTTAACTCTATGTAAGAATCATGGATATGATTACTTACTTCCCTTTCTTGAGAGTTCAACATAGATTTAGAGAGTTGTCTTAAACTCTACACAAGATTGATATGTTTATTCCCCTCTGAACCTTGATCATAATCAAGTGTTCTTCATCCCTTGTGAGGTGAACTATGATTGCTCTGATTCTATCCTAGTTAGGATACGTAGGCAGAGGACACGACGTCTTTGCGAGCAAACTTAGAAACTATCTTTAGGTCTTAACCTACACCCTTTACCCAATCCCAATCCTTAGCAAACATTTACCAACTTAGCATGCAAACAAACAAAAGGTTCATGTAGAGTACTACAGATGTTTAGGATGTGAAATACCTACCCTAGGCATAACCAACCCCCGATCCCTGAATCTCTTAGCGTTGTTGTTACATCGCACAAAAGGTCCTTTCTTTCTTTAGACCTTTCCTTTGGATAAATTAAAGTCTGGTTGTGAATTTAAGAATTTAGATTCAAGTTAATCAATAGCTTGGTATCACGATTCTCACTGCAACAGAAATGGAGACTTCACTGGGGAGACTTAAACTTGAGGGTTTAGCCTATTTTGTTTAATTGTATGCTATATTTGTGAATATTTGCTTAACATGTATATTTGCCAATATATTTGTATGTTGGATATTGGGTGCTTTGAGTGGTGAGACGGTCCTATACCCGGACTCGAGTGCACTTATGATAGGATGGTGGTATATTCAAGAAGGCTTATAGGGAGTTGATTCCCGACCAAGCTAACTTAAGAAACCACCGCTCAGTGTAGGCCCTCTTGAGAGTTTAGTATTGTTGATCGAGTATTCGTGAAAACAATGCTACTTTCGACGAAGGAGCCCATGACACTGTGGACTTTTAGATTACATTCTACCCCACTTTGGCCTTATTAGGATATAGTGCGATGGCTATAAGGAAGTATTTCCGAAATAGTTGATATGCGATACTACACTTGGACGAGACTCTCTTGAGAATATTATCGATTACCAAGTGATTTAGGAAGTTGATAATATCTAAAAGATGGGTTGTTGACTCTGGGAACTCTGTTAGAACCCGTTCGGCAGGTACAAATTAACCCATAGTGCAAATCCTTGGGGATGGGTAGACCTTGGACCCATGCTCGCCCTTTAAACCTAAGCTTATGTTTTTGTTCATATGTGTGATCTTTGCATTTGCCCGTGTTTGTGCATTCTTGCATTCATAAACATTATATCACCATAAACATATCATGTCGCAACTAGTTTTGTAAAACTCAGTCGATCTCTGGTATTTTTAAAAGTTGTAACTTTTCCAACGATTTATGAAATGAGGGTTTTGACCTAGTCAATCTTCCGAGTGTTGTAAAACCAGTTTGCTTTTATATTGCATTTGCATTATGCATTTGCATTTCTCAGCCTTGCGTCGCTTTTGATCAGAGATAGAGAAGGGATACCTAGCACATATTCGAGACAAATGGCAACAATGGAGGGACTTTTGAAAGCTCAGGAAATGCTAAAAGAGGACATCAGAATTCTCAAGTGTCAGATGAATTGGGTTCTAGAGACATTGCAGAACATGATGAAAAAGGAAGGTCACCTTGACCATGTGACATCCAGAGAAACTAGGGATGCATTATCTCCGATGATTCCTCCAACTCAAGGACATTCTCGGTATCAACCACCAGATAACCGTCAATCACGTCAGCACGCCCAACAAAGACCAAGGAAAACAGAGAGTTTGTTTCCAATGTCATACGGTCAGATATTGCCAGACGTGATCCAAGGCGAATTGATAATACCAAGGGAGATGAAACCAGTAATTCCTCCTTACCCTCTGAACTGTGGTACCAACACTAAATGGGACTATCATACTGGGGCACTAGGGCGTTAAACTGAAGTCTTTCACCAGTCGGTGTTTGTTCCTCCTCAAGGTTCTCAAAGCCGGAGATTGAACAAGAAAAATCATGTCAGGAAAAATAAGACTTGCGGTAGACCAACTCCAGTACCGTTAAGCAAAATTTACCCGCTACTGATTCAGAACTCACTAGTGACTCCACGATTATCCAATCCTGTGCCAGGACCATGGCATAATGCGAACCTGAACTGTGAATTTCACAAAGGAGCTGAAGGACACTGTAACACCCATTTTAATTATTTAGTCATTTTATAATTATTTTAAATATTATACGTTGGTGTGTCCTTTGGTGGGGGTGTATTTGGTGATGTTTGGTGGGTGTCCCTAATGTGGAAGGACTATTGGTGGTATTTTGGTGTGAAATATAATAATATAAAAATAATAGTAACATTGGTGGGGGTGTTATTATTATTATTATTATTATTATTATTATTATTATTATTATTATTATTATTATTATATTTATTATATTTGTTAATATTATTAATATTATTATTATTTTGGTGAAATAATGATATTATTATTATTATTATTATTATTATTATTATTATTATTATATTTATTATATTTGTTAATATTATTAATATTATTATTATTTTAGTGAAATAATGATATTATTATTAATATAATAATATTATTAATATTATTATTATTTTGGTGAAATAATGATATTAGTATTATTATTATTATTATTATTATTATTATTATTATTATATTTATTATATTTGTTAATATTATTAATATTATTATTATTATTTTGGTGAAATAACCATATTATTATTATTATTATTATTATTATATTAATAATGAGTATTATTATTATTATGATTATTATTATTATTAGTATTATAATATTATTAGTATTAATAATAATATTGTATTATTTTATTAAGTTATTTTATTAATTGGGATTAGATTTAATAAAGAAAATAGAATGTGAAGGGGTGGGGAGAGTGGTACGATACATTTGAGAAATTGAGAAAAAGGGAACGAAGAACGGAAGAGAAAAGGGGAAGGCCAAGAGACCAATTCTAGGAGGATTTCTATCGATCAACCAATTGATAAGGTAAGGGGGGAGAAATTTGATTGGGAATGGTTTATACATGTATAGGGTAGAGGGGATTCCTTAACCCCGTAGGAATTTATCGTTATATAAAGTTTTATATTGGCATGCTATGATTATTGTTGATGTTGGGGGATTGATGAATGCTGATGATGCATTTTGGGGTATATATATATATATATGGTGATGATAGTAACTGTAATGTTGAGCCATTTTGTTGGATTGTTGATGTTACTGTAGTATTGATCCATTTTGTTGGATTGTTGATGTTACTGTAGTGTTGATAGTAACTAGGAATATAAAGCTGATGAGATTATGTGTTGTTACCGTAGTGTTGGCAATGACCATGATTATAGCTTTGGGAAAGTTATGTGTTGTTTCCCTATAGTGTCGTTAATGACTATGGTTAGGACCTTGGTGAGATTCAGAGTGACTCTGAAGTGTCGGTAATGTACCGTAATGTCGGTTCTAGAGTAGAAATTATAGGATAATTGGTAAGTATAATATCTATTGGCATGTTTGTGATTGTGGATTGATGTTGATGAATTATTGATTTTGGTGTATAGGCTGAGGTGTTGGTTTAGGGAGGTTCTGAGTAACCTCAGAGACTTTTGGTGAGATGTCTGAATTGGTCTCGTGTGATCCTTCTAGCCTTGCTGTAGTGTGAAAATGATGAGTATGGGATATAACTTGTGTACTTGGTGATAGTACGCGTTTCCCTTAATATTGTTGGTGAGCAATTAGTAATGTATATGTGTGTAGTGATCAGTAGGATCGTGTATCCCCGAGTGGAGGGGGGGGGGGGACGTAGTTATATCCGGTGTGATAGTATGAATCCGTTTACTATCTGATTGATTTATATGGTGTTGGTGTAATATATCTATACATATGCATTGTTGTATGATGATATGATCAGGAGGATCGTGTGCACTTAGCGTGCCAGAATATAATAATTATGCATTGGTGTCTTGCATATCATGGTGTTTTGGTGGGATGAATCATGTCTCAGGAGGAGCGTAAGTGATTCATCCATACTCCTTTGTGGAGAATGGTGGGGGATAGATCATGTCTCAGGAGGAGCGTAAGTGATCTATCCAGGTTCGATTGAATGAACCAATGAGTCGGTACCGCATGCATGGTGTTGAGTTGCATAATTGCATTATAATATGTTATATTGTAATTTGAACAGTAGGTTCGTTATATGGTGTTGTTGGGGTGAATAATTGATGTGTTGGTGTGTTTTACTGCCTTATTACATGTATTACATTACCATTATATTTTTGATCATGATTTCTCACCCCTTTGCTGTTGTTGTGTCTGTGCTTCTCCGGAAGTATAGATAATCCAGGTACTTAGCTAGCTTGGATTATGGTGTGACAGTCGAGTCTAGGATGCTCTGATACGTAGCACGGGACTTGGGCGCTTTTATTTGTTTTATGAAGAACTTATATTTTATTTTCCTGTGAACGTATCAAACTTTTATTGGGTTTTATATTTAATATTCCGCTGTATTTGGAGAAAAACCTTTTTATAAGGAAACGTTGTTTTCATGTGATATCCCACTTGGGAAATTGGAACTCTGATTTTGTTTATTTATAATGTTTATTAATTTAATTGATTTTGGGAAGTGGGGTGTTACAATTGGTATCAGAGCAGGTCGGTCCGTCCGGCCAGTGTTGTTGAGTCGAGTTGAGTCTGTCCTTTATGATGTAGTTGAATATCTTTTAACTTGGTGTTGCTATGTTTGAGCAGTATGGCAGGAAGGAACGATGCTGCATTGGCTGCTGCTATGCAAGCAATGGCGCAGGCAGTTGCTAATCAAAATCAAACTGCAGATGCCCAATTCAGGAGTTTGGCGCAGTTTCGGAGCAACAAGCCGCGAACGTTTGAAGGAGGAATTCTGGATCCAGAAGCTGCTCAGAAGTGGCTGAAGGCAATTGAGAAGATCTTCAGAACGATGGAATGTACTGATGAGCAGAAGGTGAGATTTGGTACTCACATGCTGGAAGGTGAGGCTGAAGCCTGGTGGGACAATAGTCGCCAAAGATTGGAAGCTGCTGGAACCGCCATTACTTGGGAGGTGGTTCGGAAGGGTTTTTTGGAAAAGTATTTTCCAGAAGATATTCGCAGTGCTAAGGAAATTGAATTCTTAGAGTTGAAGCAGGGTAGTATGACGGTAGCGGAGTATGCTGCTAAATTTGAGGAGCTAGTGCAGTATTGTCCTCACTATAATGTGGAGGGGGCGATGACTTCTAAGTGCTTAAAGTTTGAGAATAGACTGCGTCCAGAGATTAAGTTGGGAATTGCTTGTCAGAAGATCAGGAGCTATCCTGAGCTAGTAAGTAGGAGCAGGATATATGATAACGATAACCGAGCTAGGATTGCGCACTACAAAGCTGTTAATGACCGTAAGGGTAAGCAGAGGTTTAGTGGTACTCCTTATAGTGTTGTTGCTGATAAGGGAAAACGTAAAGCTGTTGTTGATAAGAAGCCTAGAGATGGGAGAGCATCTGCTGAAGGGAAATGTTTTCGGTGCGGTGGTATAGGACACCGTGCTAATGATTGTCCTAATGAATCCAAGAAGTGTTTTAAGTGTGGGAAACCAGGTCATGTGATAGCTGACTGCAGAGCAACCATGCCGACCTGTTATAACTGTGGTGAGAAGGGTCACATCAGTACACATTGTGAGAAGCCGAAGAAGCCTCAGACGTCTCCGGCTAGTGGGAAAATGTTTACCTTAGCAGGGACTCAAGCTGCCAGTGATGAGCGTGTTATCAAAGGTACTTGTATTATCAATAATATTCCTTTGATTGCTATTATTGATACGGGTGCAACACACTCGTTTATTTCTGTGGATTGTGTGGAGAGAATAGGATTGGTGTCGTCTACTCTGGAGAGACGAATGACTATTGAGACACCCTCTATAGGTTCAGTGACTACTTCTTTGGTATGCCTGAAGTGTCCGCTGACTATTTTCGATAGAGAATTTGAAGTGGATTTGATTTGTCTACCACTTGGTAAATTGGATGTTATTCTGGGTATGAACTGGTTAGAGTTCAACCGAGTCTACATCGACTGTTTTCGGAAGGAATTGTTGTTCTTGACCCCTGAAGAGGAAGCTTTAGCAAGCTCTTTGTCTAATAAAGAATTGAGGGCCTTGTTGGAAGATGAAACTAGAGTGTTTGCTTTATATGCAACATTATCGGGGGATAGCAAAGTGTCAATAGAGGAAGTAGCTGTGGCGAATGAATTTCCGGAAGTGTTTCCTGACGACATTACGGAATTGCCTCCGACGCGAGAAGTGGAATTTGGTATTGATCTTGTTCCTGGTACGAGGCCTATTTCTATGGCACCGTACAGGATGTCTGCAGTGGAATTGGCTGAGTTGAAGTCTCAGATTGGAGAATTGTTGGATAGGAAGTTTATTAGGCCAAGTGTATCGCCGTGGGGAGCTCTAGTGTTATTGGTGAAGAAGAAGGATGGTAGTATGCGTTTGTGCATCGATTACCGTCAATTGAATAAAGTGACTATTAAGAATAAGTATCCTCTACCTAGGATTGATGACTTGATGGACCAGCTGGTGGGAGCTCGTGTATTTAGTAAGATCGACTTAAGATCGGGTTATCATCAGATAAGAGTAAAAGAAGGTGATATTCAGAAGACTGCCTTTAGGACTCAATATGGACATTACGAATATGTTGTAATGCCGTTTGGAGTGACTAACGCGTCGGGAGTATTTATGGAGTATATGAACAGAATTTTCCATTCTTATTTGGATCAGTTCATTGTAGTGTTTATTGATGATATATTAATTTATTCTAAATCTGATGAAGAGCATGCAGGACATTTGAGGATTGCCTTGCAAGTGTTGAAAGAAAATAAACTATTTGCTAAATTGTCAAAGTGTGACTTCTGGTTGAGGAAAGTGAGTTTCTTGGGGCATGTAATATCTGAAGATGGAATAGCGGTGGATCCGTCAAAAGTAAGTGCAGTATTGCAGTGGGAACCGCCGAAGACAGCAACAGAAATTAGGAGCTTTCTGGGTTTAGCTGGTTATTACCGCAGGTTTATTGAAGGTTTCTCTAATTTGGCGTTGCCATTAACTCAGTTAACGAGAAAGAACCAAGTCTTTGTATGGGACGCTGCTTGTGAAGAAAGTTTTGAAGAGTTGAAAAAGAGATTGACTACGACACCGGTGTTAGTGTTACCGACTCCGAGTGAACCGTTTGTGGTGTACTGTGATGCGTCTAAGATGGGATTAGGTGGAGTTCTTATGCAGAATGGTAAAGTAGTAGCATATGCATCGCGGCAATTGAGAGTGCATGAGCGAAATTATCCGACTCATGATCTTGAATTAGCTGCGGTTGTTTTTGTGTTGAAAATCTGGAGACATTATTTATATGGTTCAAGATTTGAAGTGTTTAGTGATCATAAGAGTCTGAGATACCTGTTTGATCAGAAAGAGCTGAATATGAGGCAGAGAAGATGGTTGGAATTTTTGAAGGATTATGACTTCAGTTTGAGTTATCATCCAGGAAAGGCCAATGTAGTGGCAGATGCTTTGAGTAGGAAAGCAATTCATATGGCAGCTCTGATGGTGAAAGAAATTGAGTTAATTGAATAATTTAGAGATTTGAGCATGGTTTGTGAGACTACTGCAGATAGTGTAATGTTGGGTATGTTGCAGGTAAATAATGACTTCTTGGATATGATTAGAGAAAATCAGAAGTTGGATGTGAAATTGGTAGATTTGATGCCTGGAGTAGGAAGTGACTCCGATAGTGACTTTAAATTGGATAGTACAGGTGTGTTGAGATTTAGAGGCAGGATTTGTGTACCAGATAATGAGGAATTAAAAAAGTCAATTTTGAGTGAAGGACACCGTAGTAATCTGAGTATTCATCCTGGAGCTACGAAGATGTATCATGATTTGAAGAAATTATTTTGGTGGTCTGGTATGAAAAGAGACATTGCTCAATTTGTGTATGCCTGTTTGACGTGTCAGAAGTCGAAGGTAGAACACCAAAGACCTTCTGGATTTATGCAACCATTAGAGATTCCGGTTTGGAAATGGGATTGCATTACTATGGATTTTGTTACAGGTTTGCCGAATACGGCGAGAGGTTTTGATGCTATCTGGGTGATTGTGGATCGATTGACGAAGTCTGCATATTTTGTACCAATCAACATTAGTTTTCCATTAACGAAGCTGGCGGATATTTATATTCGGGTAATTGTGAAGTTGCATGGCGTTCCGTCCAGTATTGTATCGGATAGAGATCCGCGGTTTACTTCGGAATTTTGGAAAAGCTTGCAGGAAGCTTTGGGGACTAAGTTGAAGTTGAGTTCAGCTTATCATCCGCAAACTGATGGTCAGTCGGAGAGGACTATTCAGTCACTTGAGGATTTGTTGAGAGCTTGTGTGTTGGAAAAGGGTGGTGCGTGGGATACTCATTTACCATTGATTGAGTTCACGTACAATAACAGTTACCATTCTAGTATCGGAATGGCACCGTTTGAAGCTTTGTATGGGAGGAGGTGTAGGACTCCTCTGTGTTGGTATGAAACTGGTGAGAATATGGTGCTTGGACCAGAAATTGTACAGCAGACTACTGAGACAATTCAAATGATTCGTGAGAAAATGAAAGTGTCTCAGAGTAGGCAGAAAAGTTATCATGATAATCGGAGGAAAGAGTTGGAATTCTGTGTAGGTGATCACGTATTCCTAAGAGTTAATCCGATGACTGGTGTGGGTCGTGCATTGAAGTCCAAGAAGCTGGATCCTAAGTTTATTGGACCTTATGAAATTCTGCAAAGAATTGGTGCTGTAGCTTATAGGGTGGCGTTGCCGCCTGAGTTATCGAACTTACATAATGTGTTTCATGTGTCGCAATTGCGAAAGTATGTTTCTGATCCATCTCATGTTATTCAGAGAGATGATGTTCAGGTACGGGAGAATCTTACTATTGAGACGATGCCGTTGAGGATCGAGGACCGTAAGATGAAACAGCTCCGAGGGAAAGAGATACCTTTGGTGAAGGTAGCTTGGGGAGGTGCTGCAGGAGGCAGTGTGACCTGGGAGTTGGAAAGCAGGATGCGAGAAGCGTATCCGGAGCTATTTCCATCAGGTAATTTTCGAGGACGAAAATAATTAAAGTGGGGGAGAGTTGTAACACCCATTTTAATTATTTAGTCATTTTATAATTATTTTAAATATTATACGTTGGTGTGTCCTTTGGTGGGGGTGTATTTGGTGATGTTTGGTGGGTGTCCCTAATGTGGAAGGACTATTGGTGGTATTTTGGTGTGAAATATAATAATATAAAAATAATAGTAACATTGGTGGGGGTGTTATTATTATTATTATTATTATTATTATTATTATTATTATTATTATTATTATTATATTTATTATATTTGTTAATATTATTAATATTATTATTATTTTGGTGAAATAATGATATTATTATTATTATTATTATTATTATTATTATTATTATTATTATTATTATATTTATTATATTTGTTAATATTATTAATATTATTATTATTTTAGTGAAATAATGATATTATTATTAATATAATAATATTATTAATATTATTATTATTTTGGTGAAATAATGATATTAGTATTATTATTATTATTATTATTATTATTATTATTATTATATTTATTATATTTGTTAATATTATTAATATTATTATTATTATTTTGGTGAAATAACGATATTATTATTATTATTATTATTATATTAATAATGAGTATTATTATTATTATGATTATTATTATTATTAGTATTATAATATTATTAGTATTAATAATAATATTGTATTATTTTATTAAGTTATTTTATTAATTGGGATTAGATTTAATAAAGAAAATAGAATGTGAAGGGGTGGGGAGAGTGGTACGATACATTTGAGAAATTGAGAAAAAGGGAACGAAGAACGGAAGAGAAAAGGGGAAGGCCAAGAGACCAATTCTAGGAGGATTTCTATCGATCAACCAATTGATAAGGTAAGGGGGGAGAAATTTGATTGGGAATGGTTTATACATGTATAGGGTAGAGGGGATTCCTTAACCCCGTAGGAATTTATCGTTATATAAAGTTTTATATTGGCATGCTATGATTATTGTTGATGTTGGGGGATTGATGAATGCTGATGATGCATTTTGGGGTATATATATATATATGGTGATGATAGTAACTGTAATGTTGAGCCATTTTGTTGGATTGTTGATGTTACTGTAGTATTGATCCATTTTGTTGGATTGTTGATGTTACTGTAGTGTTGATAGTAACTAGGAATATAAAGCTGATGAGATTATGTGTTGTTACCGTAGTGTTGGCAATGACCATGATTATAGCTTTGGGAAAGTTATGTGTTGTTTCCCTATAGTGTCGTTAATGACTATGGTTAGGACCTTGGTGAGATTCAGAGTGACTCTGAAGTGTCGGTAATGTACCGTAATGTCGGTTCTAGAGTAGAAATTATAGGATAATTGGTAAGTATAATATCTATTGGCATGTTTGTGATTGTGGATTGATGTTGATGAATTATTGATTTTGGTGTATAGGCTGAGGTGTTGGTTTAGGGAGGTTCTGAGTAACCTCAGAGACTTTTGGTGAGATGTCTGAATTGGTCTCGTGTGATCCTTCTAGCCTTGCTGTAGTGTGAAAATGATGAGTATGGGATATAACTTGTGTACTTGGTGATAGTACGCGTTTCCCTTAATATTGTTGGTGAGCAATTAGTAATGTATATGTGTGTAGTGATCAGTAGGATCGTGTATCCCCGAGTGGAGGGGGGGGGGGGACGTAGTTATATCCGGTGTGATAGTATGAATCCGTTTACTATCTGATTGATTTATATGGTGTTGGTGTAATATATCTATACATATGCATTGTTGTATGATGATATGATCAGGAGGATCGTGTGCACTTAGCGTGCCAGAATATAATAATTATGCATTGGTGTCTTGCATATCATGGTGTTTTGGTGGGATGAATCATGTCTCAGGAGGAGCGTAAGTGATTCATCCGTACTCCTTTGTGGAGAATGGTGGGGGATAGATCATGTCTCAGGAGGAGCGTAAGTGATCTATCCAGGTTCGATTGAATGAACCAATGAGTCGGTACCGCATGCATGGTGTTGAGTTGCATAATTGCATTATAATATGTTATATTGTAATTTGAACAGTAGGTTCGTTATATGGTGTTGTTGGGGTGAATAATTGATGTGTTGGTGTGTTTTACTGCCTTATTACATGTATTACATTACCATTATATTTTTGATCATGATTTCTCACCCCTTTGCTGTTGTTGTGTCTGTGCTTCTCCGGAAGTACAGATAATCCAGGTACTTAGCTAGCTTGGATTATGGTGTGACAGTCGAGTCTAGGATGCTCTGATACGTAGCACGGGACTTGGGCGCTTTTATTTGTTTTATGAAGAACTTATATTTTATTTTCCTGTGAACGTATCAAACTTTTATTGGGTTTTATATTTAATATTCCGCTGTATTTGGAGAAAAACCTTTTTATAAGGAAACGTTGTTTTCATGTGATATCCCACTTGGGAAATTGGAACTCTGATTTTGTTTATTTATAATGTTTATTAATTTAATTGATTTTGGGAAGTGGGGTGTTACAGACACAACTTAGATGCATGTATAGCATTGGGTTATCTTGTACAAGAGCTAATCATTGAAAAACACTTGATCCTCGAGGAAGACCACCCAGAAGTAGAATGTGGATATCATACTGGGACAACAGGGCACCTAGTTGAAGAGTGTGAAGGTTTTAAACTGAGACTGCAAGAGTTACTGAAACCTCAGGAGGATAAATCAAATGACAGTGCTGCGATTCCTAAATCTAAAGGCAAAGGACCCGTGAGGCCCCTCATAATTCTATATCACAAGGAGCAAGTGGTGGTTGAAGGTGTTTCCCCACATGGGCCTAAAATTTGAATTTTGTTCCCTAAGACTGACAACTGTAGACTGTTTCAGCATTTTGTTGTGTTTTCTTTGCATTTGAATTGCTTGTAAGCTGGTGTTCATTTTGAATTGGCAAGATTTATGAAATGTTTGTGCATATTTTGATTAAGTCCATTAGTTTCACTCTTTCTTTTTCCTTTCATTGTTATGAGATAACGAAAAATGCAAAAATTTCTTTTCTTTACTGAACTGTTGTTTAAAGAAAAGATTGGGGAGGATGATGAGAACTATATCTATAACTGTTGTTGATATGCTTTCAATTTAACTTTGCCAATGATGTAAGGCATTGTTTCAATCCCTAAACACTGGAGAAATAAGGAAGATAATCCCTCGTTAACCACTTCGAGCCTAAAAGTAGGAGTTTTCTTTCTTTACAAAAACAAAAACCTTAAATTTCAAACCTGGGGGCGGGTAGTTCTCAGTTAACTTGAAGATATGTGCATAACAAGGCATTTTTCATATAAAGATGGTACACTCAGGTTTTTCTTCATACACAGCAAGCAAATGTCGAAGTTCAAAAGACGATGATGGTTCGCCGTAGCCATTAAACTAGGTGGTCACCTCCTTTCTCAAAAAAAAAAGAGAAGAAGAAAAAAGAAAATTGAAAAGCCCGCTAAGTCAAAACCTATGAAGGAGACTTAGGCAAAAATGAGGCATCCCGGTGACTGTATATTCGAACAAAACAGTTCAGACAAAAGTCAGGGATAAAAAGAGAGGAATTTTGTAAGATTCTTCACTTAGAAAATCCTCAAATAGCAAAAAGCTATCAAATACTATAAGGGAGTCATGACTACCCTAGGTTTGTAAGCCATCACCAACTATCATCAGTTCAATTCTTAAGTCTGTAAGAACCTTAATGTGTAGTTTGAGTTAACTGAGCGTAGGATTGAAGTTCATCATGGAGAGTGGGTGGGACAAATAACTTTGAGCCTTTATCCTTTGTTTCATGAACCGTGAACCAGGCCACGTTACAACCCTTAAATGACCTAATTGAGGTAAAGTTGTTTCGAAAGCATATTACAACAAGGTTGGATAACCTGACTCCTAATGATCTTTGATGTTGGTGTGTGTTCATTACTTTATCCATCATTTATAAGATGATTGGATCACTTTCACTTTGATCACTTGAACACTCCGCTGTGTGTGTTTCATCAAAAAAAATGTTTTCAAAAGATTGCATGAATTTTACATTGAAAATTGCCAATTTTTAATAAACAACATTGCGTGCAAGACGATCTGATGTCAAAGGAATCCCAACAAACGCTGTCAGCTAGGGAATTTGACATGATGAAGGAAGCTCAGCCTGGAGCAACCAATTTGAAGGATTCGTTAATCATTTGTTACAACGTTCAGCTAATCAGAGCCAACCAGGTAAAGACCAGATGAAGCTCTCAATGAACAATTTAGTCTAGGCCAAATCTTTTGCAGTTACCAGCTAGAAGGGGCAAGTTTGTTCCCCAGTCGTTACTTCCACAGTCCGGGACTTTGTTGTGCAAGCACCGTTAAATTGGGGCTATCACGTCGAGATTTGTAAATCTCTCTCTATAAGAGTTTGAAGACATTGAAGCATCTTTATGCTAATTCTCTTTATGGTTTCTTCCCACAGACCATGTAATCTGGGGCAGAAAGAGTTGAAGACTATTTTTCGCAAGATTCGTTGCTCACTGAAGAGGATTGTTATACTATCAATGGGGCAGAAGGATTTTGGTCTGATGATACCCTTTGTCAGCTCTTCGATTAAGTTGTTTCTTCAGCTGATTTGGGAATCTCTCGATATGATTTTCCTTCAGCAAAGAATTCAAGCTCATGATGGCAATCCAAGTGAATTCATGATGTTTTGGCCTAAGAAGATTACTCTCTCCCAAAGAAGGTGGTATCCTTGAATTCGAATTATTGTTCTTCATGATCATCCCTTTGATGTCTAATTTTGGTGAAGTTGGTTAGGTCTCCGTGTCGAGATGTTTATTTTATCTCCTGTTTTGTTTTGTCTGTTTCGTCAGCATAAACATAAGCATGGCATAAGCATATGCATAACATATGTGCATTTTTGCTATCTCTGGTTGTTACCTGTTCCTGTTTCACTTTGGTACCCTCCTCAGTGATTGGGTGTGTTGTCTCTCTATAATAGAGTTGTCAACCCTTAAGCATAAAACGTCCATCCTTTATCAATTCCCCACAGATTTTAATCCTCGTGGATGATGGTTGCTTCAGTTATCTTTTTCCATAATTGGATAAGATGTGTCCCCATTCAAGTTCATTTTCCAATGGTTGGAGTCTTGTTTAACAGTTTCTTTCTAGCTCGGTTCTAGATTGAACTTTGGTCCCTGTCGGTCGCCAAACCTACCTGGACGTGCATTTATTTTGCACTATCTATCAAAAAGAACATTTTACATTACGATACAGATAAGTGGCAATCTTTGGCAAGAAGCTTATTCATCTCAGCGATAAGTGGCAGTCTTTGTAGAGAAGCTTATCAATAAGTGGCAGTCTCTGTAGAGAAGCTTATCCATAAGTGGCAGTCTCTGTAGAGAAGCTTATCAATAAGTGGCAGTCTCTGTAGAGAATCTTATTCGTCTTCAACGATAAATGGCAGTCTCTTCGGAGAAGTTTAATCGTCTTCAGCGGTAAGTGGCAATCTCTTGGGAGAAGTTTAACCTTCATCAACGATAAATGGCAGTCTCTTCGGAGAAGTTTAATCGTCTTCAGCGCTAAGTGGCAATCTCTTGGGAGAAGCTTAACCTTCATCAACGATAATGGCAGTCTCTTTGGAGAAGTTTAATCGTCTTCAGCGGTAAGTGGAAATCTCTTGGGAGAAGCTTAACCTTCATCTACGATAAATGGCACTCTCTTCGGAGAAGTTTAATCGTCTTCAACGATAAATGGCAGTCTCTTCGGAGAAGTTTAATCGTCTTCAGCGATAAATGGCAGTGTCTTCGGAGAAGTTTAATTGTCTTCAATGATAAATGGCAGTCTCTTCGGAGAAGTTTAATCGTCTTCAGTGATAAGTGGTAGTTTCTTCGGAGGAGCTTAATCGTCTTCAGCGGTAAGTGGCAGTCTCTTCAGAGAAGCTTATCCTTCATCAACAATAAGTGGCAGTCTCTTTAGAGAAGCTTATCATTCTTCAACGATAAATGGCAGTCTCATATGAGAAGTTTATCTTAAGGATGTCGACGCACGGTTGTAACCAGCATTGTTTGAAAACTCAGTGGATGCTGGTATAAGTAAGTTGGTGGTGACCAATCATATTTCAAGTAAGGCCCGTTGGTAACTAGCATTATGAAAATCCATGGACAACAAATACTGACAATTTGGTTGTGTATCATTCCAAACTAAGTCACGATGGTTTCCATCCCAAGCTCAGGTTTCGTACCTTTGGAGATGTATTGTTTGATTCCAAGCACAGGTTTCGTACCTTTGGAAGAAGTTTGTTTCTATCCTAAGCTCAGGTTTCGTACCTTTGGAGATAGATATTGGTTTCCATCCCAAGCTCAGGTTTTGTACCTTTGGAGATGTATTGTTTGATTCCAAGCACAGGTTTCGTACCTTTGGAAGAGGTTTGTTTCTATCCCGAGCACAGGTTGTATACCTTTGGAGATAGATGTTGGTTTCCATCCCAAGCTCAGGTTTCGTACCTTTGGAGATTTATTGTTTGATTCCAAGCACAAGTTTCGTACCTTTGGAAGATGTTTGTTTCTATCCCGAGCACAGGTTGTGTACCTTTGGAGATAGATGGTGGTTTCCATCCCAAGCTCAGGTTTCGTACCTTTGGAGATGTATTGTTTGATTCCAAGCACAGGTTTCATACCTTTGGAAGAAGTTTGTTTCTATCCTAAGCTCAGGTTTCGTACCTTTGGAGATAGATATTGGTTTCCATCCCAAGCTCAGGTTTCGTACCTTTGGAGATGTATTGTTTGATTCCAAGCACAGGTTTCGTACCTTTGGAAGAGGTTTGTTTCTATCCCGAGCACAGGTTGTGTACCTTTGGAGATAGATGTTGGTTTCCATCCCAAGCTCAGGTTTCGTACCTTTGGAGATGTATTGTTGTCCAAGCACAGGTTTTGTACCTTTGGAAGATGTTTGTTGCCATCCCGAGCACAGGTTGTGTATCTTTGGAGATGTATACTTTGAATCCTGAGTTCAGAAATTCCCAGAGACTAAAGTGGTTGCATTTGCATGAAGTGTTCTATATCCTAATGTTTTAAGGGTATTAGTTTTTAATCCTAAGGTTTTGAGGGTCTTCGTCCAATCCTAATGTGTTGAGGGTGGTGTCTCTTCTATATCCTAATGTATTGAGGATGTTCAGCTTTCGTTCCTAATGTTTTGAGGGTATTAGTTTTTGATCCTAAGGTTTTGAGGGTCTTCATACAATCCTAACGTGTTGAGGGTTGTGTCTCTGATGTATCATAACGCTTTGAGGATATTAACTTTTGTTCCTAAAGTATTGAGGGATATACTTATGCTTCCTGTTTGCAGATCTGGTTGTCACCAAACTCTTTGAAAATCCAGTATTTATTGGTATTACCCAAATCCAATGGTTATTGGTCTCCTTGGACTCGATCGTTACCAATCTTCCCAGTTAAATCTAGTGGTTACTAGCATTATCCAGAATCAATTGTTATTGGTAACCCCGATTTGGTCATCACCAGTCCCCTCTAAGTCCAGTAGTTACTGGCATTGCTTGAAAACTAATCGTTTTTAGTACCGGAAGTTGATTGTTACCAACTTCCCTGGCCGAAGTCCTGTATTTTACCAATGTTGTTTGGGATCCCCAATTGTAATTGGAACTTTGGTTTGGTCGTCACCATCATCCCCAGTAAGTCTAGTGAAAACTAACACCACTTGAAACTGTTTGTCTTCTGGTCGTCACCGGTTTCCCCATTGAAGCTTTTGCTTTCCCAGTCGATTCTCAGAGAACTAGTGGATACTAGCTTCCCCGGGGCGTCCAGTCTTGTTTCTAACCTTTTCCTGAAGATCCCGTTTGAACTCTTCGTTATAGGAAATTTCTCATCCGGTTATCCCCAGTGAGGTTCGTGTCTCCGTTCTGTCTTCTCCCCGGTGAAGATTTGCTTCCCCAGTGGATTTTTTCCACAGCGAAGTTTTCCCCAGTGGATTTCTTCCCCTGTGAGGTTTGCGTTTCTTTTCTTTCGTTTCCCCAGTGAAGAATTGCCTTCTTCCCCAGCAGTGTGTCTCCTTTTCCCCAATGAAGATGTGTCTTCCCTGGTGGAATTTGTGTCCCCTGTGTGAAAGATTCCCTTGAACAACATCTTTAGTCATGTTTGAATTATATTGCTTAATTTGCCTTGGATCTTTCCCCAGTGTGTTGAGTCCCTCGTGAGTGGTTACTCGTCGTATTGTCGTTCTTTTATATTTGCTCGTGTGTCTGCATCTGTCTTACATTCAAGCATCATAAAACATCATTTAGAACTCATTTCATTTCGGTATTGGTCCTTTTGTATACCATCGGATCTAAGGGACAAAATTTCTGGTTTGCTATATTTAAATACCTTTCATTACGATTCAATGAGGATTGTCATTTCTCATTGCCATCTAGTGAAGATATTTAAATAGGGGCAACTGTTGCACCCCAAATTTTGACCCCTTAGATCCTCATCATCATTCTAGGATCATATTCATTTGATTATCTAACCATAACCTATTTCAAGTTTGTCTTTGTCAAGATACAAGAATCAGGGTTTTGAACAGCCGAAATCGAGGCTTCGAGGGTTAATCAGTCAATGTTTTGGATTGGTTCTCCTTGAATTGAGTCTACACATCATCAAATTTATTCCATTGGATCAAGTATGAATCCAATTTGAGGTTGTCACCTAGGAATTGAGAACAGTGCAGTTCAGGATACCCGATTAGGGTTTTCAATCAGGAAAAGTCAACGGTAGTTTGACTTTTGATTTAAAAGGTGTTCCAATGGTGGGATCATGGTCCATGAAGTTCCTATGGCTTAGTAAAGTCTACTCAAGAAGTTTCAAGGCATCAAAATACCCGGAACATCAACAGTCGACTCGGTAGCCACCGATCGATCGTTCGGTTGACCGAAAAGTCAACTCTTCACTCATGAGGAATTTGACCTCAAGATGGGAATAAAAAATGGTCCTGATGACATATTACACCTACCCATGAAGTTTTGTCACCATTGGATCAAGAATTGATAAGTAATCAAAAAGTTGGGAAATTAAGGTTTTCAAAAGGGCAAAGTCATAACTCCTTAACCACACAAGGGTTTTTGACCTAGTTTCAAAGGGAATGAGTTCCTAACACAAGAATAAATATTGTAGTACCTAATTGAGGATTTTTAAAAAGTACAATTGGGTTCCATAACTCTTCCTGGTTAGAGAGAACCAAGACCCACAAGTTGGCAAAAACTCACATTCGCAACTAGGTCAGCATGAGTTTTTTAATTCCAAAACCTCTCCAAATCGATGTTAATCAAAGAATAAACCTCATTTATGATGTTTGCATTGATAATGAACATTTTTAATATCAATTCCTACGAAAATAGCACAAAGATCAAAGGAAATCATTATTTAATGCAAGTTGCAAAAGTGAATAGTAAAGAAAGAGAAAAAAGGTGGCTACCCTTGTCAAATCATCAACTTTACTTCAACAAGTCACCTCCTAACCTATCAAGCATGATGAAAAAAATATATAGGGCATGGAGAATATCTTAGTAGAGTGGCTTAAAGACAAGTATGAAGATTGCATTGGAAAACTTAAAGATTTTCATGATGGAAGGTTAAAATTGGCAATTTGCTTCACTTTTCCCCATACCTTGATCCAAGGCCTTTGGCTATAAATAGAACTCACTTCCTACATCATAAACACACCAATTCCATTCTATAAACCATCTAGAACTCTCTCCCTTACACAATCACCAAATTCTTGCAAAATCTCACTAAGTCTCCAAAATCCCTCAAAATCTATTTTTGCAAAACACCTTCCAAAACCATTTCCAAACTTTTTCCAACTCAAGAAACACTTCAAACACATCAAATATGATGTATTGAAGCTATCCAAATCACTTCCACACTTATGTAACAAGGTTTGAGTGAGTTGGTCTTTGAAATCTTTGGATTTTAGAGTTTTTCCTTCATTTACAAGGCATTTCGTCCACTAACTTGCTTGGAGGTTGTTTGGAGCATCTATTCATCAACCTAGGAACATTTGAAGACCTTGTAAGAGATCTCAATATCTCTGGTTTTCTTATTGCTTAAGCTTGCTTCAAGAGGTAAACCTAAAACTCATAAATGTGAACTTTCTACTTGCATTTCACATGCTACCATGAATGTTTTTAGGGTTTTCACCTTCCTATCTCTCATTTATTCATTTCAAAACTTTAATTTCATTCTCTTTTGAGTTTTATTTTAAAGTTATGATTTTGGCTTGTTAGCATCCTTGTGTACTTAAGTTTGACTAAAACTCTTGCTTGTAAGCATTTGTGTGTAATCATCATTAAAACTTGAAAGTTTCTCCCATGAAGTTTTGAACTTCTCACTTACATTTGTTGTGACATTATTTGATTAGGAATGATGCCTGTAAGTATACATGTCATCTTGTAAGCCCTAATGAAACCTCATCTTTGTTAAGATGCATCTTTGTTAAGATCCCCTTCCATCTTTATTAAGATGTACCCCATTCTTCGTTAAGATATGCTTTGGTTTTCACCTTTCATTAAGTCTTGAAAGAACTTTCCCCTTCTAGATATTATAATATCTTGATGCTTGCTTTGGTCGTAACCATTTACCTTGATTGAAATGATTGATATTGTAATATCTTGATGTCTGCTTTGGTTGTAACCATTTATCTTGATTGAAATCATTGCTTGATATTGTAATATCTTAAATGCTTGCTTTTGGTTGTAACCATTCATCCTGATTGAAATCCTTGCTTATTGTAATGTGCTTGTTTATTCTTGGTTGTAACCATATCTCTTTATATTCATCATGTTTGAATGTTTATGCTTTGTTAAGTTTATTTCCCCAAAGTGATGAAACTCTTTAGTTCTCATCCAAGTTGTCTCATCTTTTCCCTTCCAAAGGAAAGTCTCTCTATTGACCTTTGGGTCATAGATAGCTCAATAAAATCATAGGTCTGAATAAAACCTTCTCCCCCTTTTGGTCTGGATAGAACCAATAGGATTTACCCTCATAGGTCTGGATAGAACCTTCTCCCCCTTTTTGGTCTGGATAGACCAATAGGATTTAAACTCGTAGGTCTGGATAGAACATTTTCCCTCTTTTGGTCTGGAAAGAACCAATTGATCCTTATTCTGTAGTTCGTGCCCTGAACTATGACCGCTCTGATTTCTCATTGGACAATGAGAATACGTAGGTACAAGATGCGATATCTTGACGAGCAACCTTCCCCATTTCTCCTACCTTTTGGTATGGATAGAACCATTTGGTCTTACAACGTAGAACTTTAGGATAGAGTTTGGTTAACTCTATGTAAGAATCATGGATATGATTACTTACTTCCCTTTCTTGAGAGTTCAACATAGATTTAGAGAGTTGTCTTAAACTCTACACAAGCATGGATATGTTTATTCCCCTATGAACCTTGATCATAATCAAGTGTTCTTCATCCCTTGTGAGGTGAACTACGATTACTCTGATTCTATCCTAGTTAGGATACGTAGGCAGAGGACACGACGTCTTTGCGAGCAAACTTAGAAACTATCATTAGGTCTTAACCTACACCCTTTACCCAATCCCAATCCTTAGCAAACATTTACCAACTTAGCATGCAAACAAACAAAAGGTTTCTGTAGAGTACTACAGATGTTTAGGATGTGAAATACCTACCCTAGGCATAACCAACCCCCGATCCCCGAATCTCTTAGCGTTGTTGTTACATCGCGCAAAGGGTCCTTTCTTTCTTTAGACCTTTCCTTTGGATAAATTAAAGTCTGGTTGTGAATTTAAGAATTTAGATTCAAGTTAATCAATAGCTCACGATTCTCACCGCAACAGAAGCTTTTAAGCAAAACTAAGTTTTATACTTGGAAGTGTTGGTACTTCTATTTTGGATTATTGTTAAGTTGTCACTGGTTTATGACTGATAGGAAGTGAGAGTGGGATCTCATATCTAGAAGGTGTCTAGGTAGAAGTTGCACAAGGTAGTGATTAGGCGAGAAGTTATAAACGGGAGAGTTTATTAAAGAGAAATGACCTAAAAAGATTTTTATTATTATGGGGCCTAACAAGATTTCACAATCCTACTCCTACGTATTTCAATAGAGAATTTAAGGCACGCATAGTTTTGGGTAGAAATATTTGTTTGTTTGTCGATTTTGGCGAAAACTATCTTGTATTAATCGACGGAAAAATATTAATTTACCTAAAATAGGTGAAGAACGGGCGTTTGGATCACATTGAATGGATTTACGAATCAACATTCACGGGAAAACGTCACTTATCTCAACTCAAGAATTGTGGAGGAAGCATTGATTTGCATCATCTTACGATAAGATGTCTTTCGTTTATTAAAAAGTTTTTTAAGATCATACTACGGCGAGAAAAAAGAGTTTGATGTGTTTTAGGTGAATGACGAACGTTTGATAAGAATCAATTGTTCAAAGAGTTACGTCAAAATGCTAGATTTCAACGACCCTTTTTTCATTCAAAATTATTATGAAAACTTTTTGATGGACAACGAACGCTTAAAAAAAAGCAATTGTTTAAAGAGTTACGCCAGAATGCTAGATCCCAACGACCCTTATTTGTCCAATTTAATTAAAGTGCTTTAAGAACAAAATAAAAGAATGAACGTTTAACACAAGGCGCGTGGCTCGAAATCGATCATTCGAAATAAAAATACTAACACGTGAGAACAGGTGATAATGAGTGAGATGGGGTGTTTCTCTTTCGGTTTAATTTATATAAATTATTTTTAAAAATTGATTTGTTATTTTTGAAAAAAAATATTATAATTGTTATGAATAAGATTCTTGGTTGACTAATAGAATATGTACGAGTTTGATCACAAAGAAATAATACTAATACTTTTATCAACATTTGAGTTGTAATTAGTGATAAGAATAAGTTAAACCATTTACTAGGGATCATATTCAAATCGCTATTAGTTGATTTATGACGGTTGCAAGTGTTGTTAAATGTGATGTACATTTATAAATAAATATATATTTTGCGATAGCTTTTAAAACAAATTACAAAAGTTTGTAACTCCCGCTAAATATATTAATTCTATAAAAAAACAATAATTTATGATATAGGTATAAAATGATAAATAATCCATTAAAAATATATTAAAACTCATATTTAAGTTATTCTAATCACTGAAATTTATAGACAAACGTATCACATCTTCTTTAATAGAGACCAAAAACATGTATTATTACATAACATAAATAAATCAAAAGCAAAAAGTAAATATGAGAGTTGGGTGGGTACACATTACCAAATGATTTCTCCTTTTGCTTTTATTTCTTCAGACAATCGATGATAATCAAGGTCATCAGGATTTACTTTGTTTGCTCAGTTTCATTTTGTTTCCCTTTCTCATCAATTCTTGAATCTGTGTCAATCTCAATAATGGAGGAAACCTTTTCTCCCAATACATGTAATTCACTAACATCACCATTTCAAGCAACATTTTAGACCAAAATGTATGAAAATCATAATCACTAATATATTTAGTAGTCTACATGAAATAACCATGTCAGGTTAGAATATCAGATACGAATATGTTAGCGAGAGATGGATTATTAGTAGATAAATATGTAATTGGGTGTTCCAATACTAAAGCTCAAGATCAAATAAGTCACCTTGTCAAACACTTTCATGGGATCTTTATGTTCAACCATGTCTTGAGCAGTCACAATACAACCATAAACTTGAAAACTGAGTTAAAAAGTGCAAATGGAATTGATTATATGACATGAAATTTGAAATCTGTTTCATCAGACATTCCACACTTGATTCATTTCCTGTCTTCAAAGGTGTGGTATTAGCATGTGTGGAAATGCTTGTGTTCTGGTAAGAAATTTAGGTCGCATCCACTACTACAAAGCATAATGCGTCTGAAAAAAGGATATAAGAATATACAATATTCGTATATGAGGGCACTTACACTTTTCAATGAAATACTTGATACTTGAGAGTGAAGTTCATTGGTTACATATTTGATACATCCTAATCCTGTTTAGTCTTTCATTTCTAATGTTACATATTTGATACAACTGTTAAATTAGAAGCCGGTATTTATCAAATAATAATTGAGCAGTGGTGTAGTTACCTCTATTGACAAATATCTAGCTGCCTTCACATTAGAAGGGCTCTCTAGCCGTATAAATATATTTTCATTTATGAAATTTCACTCAATATAATATAATTATTATTACAAGTAATAAAAGAAATATTTTACTAAACACGACAACATACATTAGAATAAAAAAGATTACATAGATACGTTGGCATTGGTTGATTTGAAAATGAAATTAGCCAAACATATACGACTCCTTTTAATTGCCGCCAAACACACTAATAATTTATTTGATAAAGTAATAGAAAGCAACTATAAAAGACCCTCCTCTCATTCTCATTATCATTCACATTCACTTCACCATTTTCTCTTTTACCATTTCTGCAATCACAGCATGTGAAACCCTAACCCGATAATCTATAGTATCCAAACCCGCAACTCATTCTTCCTCCGCCGCATCAACCATCTTCATACCCGAAACCTTAATTGAAATAAGCAACGATGTTGATGGATATCGAGGTTCATGGTTCAGCGGAAAGATTGTCCGTTGTCTCGCAGGTGACAAGTTTGTTGTGGAGTACGACAAAATAATGAAGGATGAGGAGGGACAAAGGGCCTCCAAGAAACTGCTAAGCTTTCCCAGCTCCATCCCATTCCTCCCAACGAGATCATCCATGAGTTCCAACATGGTGATGAAGTTGAGGCTTATGAGAACGACGGATTGTGTGAATGTCACATCTCGGAATCATTTGGGAACTGTATGTGCCAGTGTATTTCAAAGACCGGTCGGAGCAGCTAGCGTACTCGGAAGAAGAACTGAGGCGGCACCATAACTAGGTCAATGGAAGTTGGATCCCACCATTTCCACAACAGGTGTGTTTTTATTTTCATTGTTTTTTCGTGTTTAGGTTGGATCTATTCTAAGGTTTCGTTGTTATTGTATGGCTTATGATGTTAATGTTAATTAACTTAATTTTCTTTTAAATAAATACTGTGAGTGATGATATTGTTTATTTATTTTTAATATTATAGGATAAATGTGAAATCTAGAAAAAAGTGAGGTAGAAGGCTTCTGAAATTGTGTGCGGAGACAAGGGTGATTTCAAATTTAAGTCAGGGATGTTGGTTGAAGTGTGCGGTGAAGGAGATGGTTTCAAGGGGATTGGTTTCCTGCAACCGTTGTTGAGCCTAAGGCAGGATGGAAGTCATTGTCGAGTATGAAGATCTTCTTGATGATGATGATGATTCAAAGCTATTGAAAGAGGAAATCAGACTGTTTCAGGTTAAGCCTCGTCCACCAAAAACCGATGATGTTGATCAGTTAAAATTTCTTGCTTTTATGATTATTGACTAAAATTCAAGTCAGTGATTATTTGCTTGTTTTGTCACTTGCTTTTATGATCTAGATTTCTAAAATCTGGATTATCATTGTTTTTGTTATGATCTGCATTTCTCACCAAAAATCTGTTTTTTTCAGATATCTGTTATTTACGGCCATTCCTTTGACATTTTTTGATTTGACTGTCCTAACCTCAAGCTTTTTGTTTTAATTTTTTCAGCGTTGAAGCTTTAAATGCTAAAAGTTGGAGAAAAATCCAGTCAATTATTAGACTCAGTTCATGCTAGCCAAACCTTTGAATTTGTTGTTCTAAATTCCATTTCTTCATTAGGGTTCTTGAAATAAACAATATATTTCGAGTACCCTAGAACTTTAGAAACAACCCCAGCCCACCAACCATCATTGTAGTACGCATCTACTTTGTCAAGAAACCGAAACTGATCAACATCATCAGTTTTCGGTGGACGAGGCCTAATCTGATGCATATTGATTTCCTCTCTCAAAAGCTTATAATCATCATCTTCAACAACAAAACTTTCATACTCGTGGACTTCCATCCTGCCTTTGGCTCAATAAGGGTTGTAGAAAACCATCTTTTTCACTGCACACCTCAACCAATGTCCCTAGTTTGAACATGAAATCAACCTTGCCTCCACTCACAATTTCAGAAGCCTTCACCCTCACTGTGTTTTATTTCACACATGTTTTGGAAATGGTGGGATCCAACTTCTATTGACCCACTTATGGTGCCGCCTCAGTTCTTCTTCGAGTACGCTAGCTGCTCCGACCAGTCTTTGAAATACACTGCCCACATACCGTTCCCAAATGAGTCGGAGATGCGACCTTCCCACCATCCCTTGTTCTCATAAGCGTCAACTTCATCCCCAACTTGGAAGTCCTGGATGATCTCCTTCGGAGGGATTAAACGGAACTGGGAACGCTTAACAGTTTCTTGGAGGCCCTTTGTTCCCTCCTCATCTGCCATTATTTTTTCATACTCCACAACAAACTTGTCACTTGGGAGACAACTGACAAGCTTTCCAGTAAACCATGAACCACGGAATCCATCTTTGTCGATGCTGATTTCAGCTAAAATTCCGGGTTTGAAGATGGTTGATGCGGCGGAGGAAGATTGGCTTGTGGGTTTGGAAGCCATGGATTATTAGCTTAGGGTTTCAAGCGTTGTAATTGCAGTAACAGTAAAAGAGATAATGGTGACGTGAATATGAATGAGAAGAGTGTCTTTATGATTAATGATTAAGAAAAATGCTATTTTGACACCATTTCTTACACTCCATACATACACCGTATGATACCGTGAACAGTGTTTTTTTTATTAAAATAATATATTTTTTTAAAATATTAATTTTTTTAAAAAAATAATATTTATTTTTAAAATTTATTTTATAACACAAATATAAGATTACGCATTAACCAAATTCACAGTTGCATTAACCACAAAAATCTACATCATTAACCAATTATTTTACCTATAATTTATTAACCACTTTCACTACTTCATTAACCAATAAAATACATACCATTAACCATGTTCTGAGCATTTTTTTCATATATTTATGAACAGTAAATTAGATGTAAGGTGTAAGAATGGATGTAGGAATAGCAAACCTGAATGATTAATGTATCTATTCGGCTAATTTCATTTTCAAATCAGCTGTTGCCAACTTATGTATGTAATTTTTTTTTAAGTGAATCATGTTTAATGAAACATATTTTTTTGAGATTAATTGTAATAAAATATTAAATTAAATCGAATTTAATAAATGAAAATTTATTAATAAGAAAAATAGAACACTTTTTATATTATAAAAGTATAATTACGTTGAAAACAGAAAATAAATACTAATGTGATACACGCAGATTTTTCTTGCCGTTTATCTTTTTACTTTATCCTATATTGGATTTAAATCATAACTCTTTTATTTAAGGAATAATTTCAAGTCAAGTTTTTTTCTCTTTAGTAAGTTTTTTTTTTACTTAGTAAATTTATCTTTTTACTCGGTGTTCTATCAAATTTAAACTCTAATTCACTTTTTTTTTTATTAAGATACAAGTTTATCATGTTTTAGTCAAATTTTTAAGATTAACTATTTCGAACTTAAGCGTTTTAGTGATCTCTACCATAAATTTATTATAGTTTTTAAGATCAGAGTTATGCTTTTTATTTTTATCAATTTCTTTAATTTTTTGGAAAATCCATATTTTTTTATATTTTATGTAGTGAAGGATGCTCTATTATATAATGGATGCACAAGTTTTACATAATTGTCAGCGGTATTAAAATTATTTAATCTAAAGTGGATAGACTGATAAAAGTTTCACATAATTGTTTGAGTTGCTGAAACAAATGCTATCAGAAGATAACAATTTGTCGGACTATAGTTATAAGGCCAAAAAGATATTGCGTCCAATAGATTTAAAGTATATCAAAATATATGCATACTGAAATGATTGCATATTATACAGGAAAGAATATGAAAAATTGAATCAATGCCCAAAATATGGTGAGTTGTGCTACAAGGTGAAAGAGAACATTGATGATGACAATGACGATGTTAGCAAGAAGCATCCTCCTGCCAAAGTGTTATGGTACCTGCCAATGATTACAAGGTTCAAGATAGTTTTTACTAATGTGGATGTATTAGAAAATATTATAAGACATCCAAATGAAAGAAAATATGACAAAATTTTTGTCATGTAGCTAATTCTTTGTAATGGAAGAAAATTGATTCAATGTTTTTGGATTTTGGCCATGAGTCAAGATACCCCAAGCTTGGACTTGGCACGGATGGAATGAACTCTTATTGGATTTTTCAAAAATTCTATAATTGATTTTCGTCAATCATTGTTCTACAAATTTTCAATGGCAAAAATTTCAAAATTTTAGGACTTTGCAAGTCTTCCAACCCTTTTATCCCACTAGTTTTGACTTTGACGATTTTTAGGGGAAAATACTGGGCAAAATCAATTTTTCTTTTACTTCGATCAATTCTTCTAATTTATTTTTGGAGACATTATATCCTGGAGCGATATGAGCTAAGTCATTAGCTTCTGATTCTCCAGTTAAGGCACATGTTTGATGTCAACTGAATCAAATCTCTTTAAGAGTGAGTTGGTTGTGACAAAGCACACAAACAAATTTCTTTGATGCACTTATATTCTTTCGTCAACTGATTTACAACCAATTCTGAGTTGCCTTTGATTTCAACTATTTTTGCTCCCAAGTCTAACAGGATCTTAAGGCATCACTCCTACAAAATATACCTTTGGTAATATCATATTACTACGGCCGTTTAAACAACCATAGTAATAACTCATTTTTTCGCGCCTGAATTTTTTATTATTTTATTGAAATACATTTCATCATGGTCCTTAATAAAAAACAATTGTGATAAATGAAAGGTTACTTGCATTAATTCCCAGCACCGACAATTTTTTTATATTCTTGGTTACAAAAAAGGTTTGTCCTTATATTCTTATAAATATATTAATATTAAAACACTTGTTACCATGGTTATTATCAGAAACTGTTGTGAATATTATTTATATTTTATTATAGTTTTTATTAACAGTCGTGGTGATAAGATATATATATATATATATATATATATATATATATATATATATATGTGTGTGTGTGTGTGTGTGTGTGTGTGTGTGTGTGTGTGTGTGTGTGTGTGTGTGTGTGTGTGTGTGTGTGTGTGTGTGTATAAGCGAAGATATCAATCTTTTGCACATAATAGTCGTCACTCTTAAAACAAAATCCTAACATCTCTCTCTCTCTCTCTCTCTCTCTCTCTCTCTCTAAAATTTCGATCGAATGTCGTATCACAAGGACTCTTGTCATGATTTTTACCAACCGATTTAAATAAGGGGTTTTTTTTATTCAATTGAGAATAAGTGATTATGAAATAAGTTGATCTACTATTCTGATTTCCTAACTTATCGTTGGTTAATATAATTTTTAGTTCCCTAAGCAAGTTTGACCTACCCATTGACATGCGCAATTGATATTATGTGATGTATTTTCCTTTTATCTGAATTAAGCAAACGGATTTAAGCTCTTACGAATTAATCAAACACGATAATGAAAAAGCTACGGTAACGTGATTATAGTTAAGGATCATGCAACAATCAAACATAATCAACTTTATCCTATAAGCAACAATCAAATTAAGCAAACGAAATCAATTGAATTAAGAAAACGAGTT
Organism: Lathyrus sativus; assembly: GCA_963859935.3. Classification (NCBI taxonomy): domain Eukaryota; kingdom Viridiplantae; phylum Streptophyta; class Magnoliopsida; order Fabales; family Fabaceae; genus Lathyrus; species Lathyrus sativus. The sequence continues at coordinate 545,607,779 of OZ012740.1, read as the reverse complement.
TATAAGAAGAATTGAAAAGAAATTAAATTAAATTGAAATTCTTAAAACCTCAAAGTGTCGACAGAAACCAATTACAGCAGATCAACTGTGCGAACTTTAGTTCTCCATGAAAGTCGTATCCTATCCTCTAATTTTCGTGAATACAGAATAGTAAAAATGGTAATGAATAGTAGTGTGGATGCTACTAGGTATAAAGAAACAAGGAATTAGGTTCTCATCCCAACTGGGTCGGAAAATATAAAAACCAACCCAAAACTAGTTTTTTTTTCTAAAGTCTGAAACTTCAAGAATTATTTGACCCTTCTTCAGTTTGAATTAGCTTTTGACATCAGCACAAAACTTGTAGCTCTTTCTCTTAGATTTCCAATGCTTATTAGAACGCGTCAATCCAATTCTCGCAGCCCAAGTTACGGTCTACATAGTGAACAGATATCAAATAACAGTTTAAGTTGAAAATAAAGTACGAAAATAAGATAAAGCCATAAATAAAATCAATTGTAAAAACACATTAAAATAGTAAAAATAATGAAATAAAGTATAGAGTTTCCTAAGTAAATAGTATAAGAAAGTGCATTAAAATGCACTGATGAAATTCCCCCACACTTGAACTTTTGCACTCCAAGAAAAATTATAATTTCAAAATTCAAAACAGAAAAACAAGAACAAAACATGTTATTCCAAGGGTTCTCAGGATACAAAGTGCAAGCAAAATTCTAAGTCTAAGCTTCAATAAAATGACACTAATAAGTAACTCTTTTATGACATTTAAAGCAAATACGAAAAACAAATTGCCAAAGAGTATATCAAAAGCAACAAGATTCTCACAAGATAAAACTCACTCAACTCTCAAGCGTTGGGTGCTATTTATACTTAAAGCATATCATGAAAATTAGTACTATCATAAGCTTGAATAGAATCTAACATCCACAATTGAAATACACGCATACAAAGATCAAAAGAACTTTTATTCGGTTGTAACTTGGTCAGGGTACGAGTGAGATAAATCCTAAGGGGAACTAGGCTAAGATTCAAAGGGATAAAAGAGACATGAAAGAACTTATGGGAGTTAAACTATATTCATCCACTTTTAAACAACAACTTTTTATTCTATTATTTTTTCCTATTTCAGACGGAATGTGTAATGACATCCTTCTTTTCTTTTTTCTTTTTCTACATATGTTTTTTATTTTTTTGCCAACTCTTGAATGGAATATCACAAATATAGTTATTCAACCCCCACACAACACCAAATAAGACTCTTTTAACCCTTTGAATAGGGTGATAACTGTCGCAACTGCGAAAAATAACAGGCGGAAAAACAGAGTTGCCACCGAACGTTATTTATCCCAATGGGGGAAAGGAAATTATCGAAGAAATCTCAAAAAAGAGAAGACATGGTCTCGCAATCAAATCCTGAGTTCGGGAGTCGATTACACGAGAGAAAGATATTAGCACCCCCTCGGGTCCGTTATACTCAACGGGATCCACTCTTATTGTTTTAATCAAAGATTGTGGTTATCTAAAGCCTACTTGTTAATGGAAACTATAGCCGGAAAAAAGGTAACTCGATAGGACTTCGACGTCCTATGCCTACGTATTCCTTCGTGCAATGGAAAAGTCAGAGTGAACGTGGTTCGGAAGAACTACGGATGAATGGGGGATTATGCTCTCCAAGACTTCACAGTATTGTGCTTACGTATCTTCATTCGGATGAGAATGAAGAAGTCAGAGCGCTCGTAGTTCGACCTAACACAGGTGGTTGGTGTCTTTTATGAACGATGCTAAACTCACATTCCAGCAGTTAGGGTCGACGCCTGTTTGTGGTAGAACGGAAGTAACATGCTCTTTCTGAAAAGGTTTGACGAAACATCCCGAGGGACAAAATGATTTGGATTTGTTCAAGGATTTTAGAGAAGTGGATTGACTTTGTTTGTGACGTGTATCGCACTAAAGTCTATGACATAGGAGCGAATACTTCGCGCTATCAATCCAAATGTCTCGCGCACAAAGTACCCTAAGATGAAGTTAGAAATGCATTCGTTCATCTTTTCCTATGTCCTTAAGGCCCGTGGCGCATAATACTCATCGTATTTATTAAGTGTTTTGATTTTGTTTTGAAATGAGAAGAAAGAAGACTCAAAGGTTGAAAAGAAAACGACTAAGGGAAACTAACTCCTAATGTTGTCATGCACAATGGTTCTAAGGTCGGGGTAGAAAAGGAACTCTACCTAATGTTGGCATGCAAATAGACCTAAGGTTAAGATTTAAAAGGGACTATTTTAATTGTTATCATGCAAAGATTGACCTAAAGTTATGGTGAATGGGAATAAGATGCATACATAATATTAACGTCACACAAAAAATGAATCAAAATATAAATTGAAAAGAAAAGTGCACGGATAAAATCATGACGCAAAGATGCGAATCAAGGTCGCATACGCGAAAACGTACAAAGGCTATCACAACAAATTGGATCCGATAATAACAATAACGATGTTAAATCATTGAAAAAATACGAATTCTACCGCATTAGCGGTCATCGCCAATCAAAAATGTAATAAAAAATCACAAATTGCAAATTGAGACGCGAATCGGTAAGCGCATAAAAAGCGGATTGTCACTATGCTAAACCGTCGGACGCGTGTAAAAAATTGAAACGCCATGATAATCAATTAAAAATATCACACATAAAACAATAAAACAATTAACTTGATCATCACAACGTAGATCCAAATCGTGCGGATCTAAATATAACAAAAAGAAACGCAAAGAAAATGAAATTTAAAACATTTTAAAACACTAACGTCGCTAACACAAAAATACAATCATCGTAACTAGATCGAACTAACATAAATGTTACTCATCATGTACACTAATATACATACAGCATATCGACACAATTCGATCCAAAAAATTTAATAATAAATAAATAAACTAACTAACTAACTAAATATATATATATATATATATATATATATATATATATATATATATATATATATATATATATATATATATATATATATATATATATATATATATATATATATATATATATATATATATATATATATATATATATATATATATATATTAAAAAACTTCTTATATATTATATTGAAAAACTTCTTAATATACATTATGTTTATCGAAAAATATATATAATGTAACCAAAGCAGTACCGTTATGTAGACATAATATGTATATATGTATGAAATTAGAACACCAACATGAAATCATAAGAAACAAAGTCAGATAAAGTTTCAAAGATAAATTTCAAAATGTGAAGGTACCAGATGTGAGCGGTCGCTAATGTCTCTCAGCCGTACGCCTTTTTCTTTTTTTGGTCTCCTCTTCTCTTTTCAACAACACCAAAAATATATAAAAATTAAATTAAGATTAATTTTAAATTGTCAATAACGTCTTTAATGCTTATTTTATAGTCTAAAATTAAATAAATATTTAAAATAAATATAAAATTAAAACACTAATTATCCTATTTATTTATTATAAATATTTAGACAAAAAATATAAAAATAACCAAAACCCAAATAAATAAAAGTCGGACGTCCAAATGCTCGAAAAAATAAATCGAGCACACTAAAATGATCGGTGTAAAATATACGACTCAGCAAAATATAGCGTTTGGTCAGATTTTAAAATAAATTTTGACTTGTTAAAATACACAAACTAATCAAAATGCGACGAAAAATGGTCAAAAAATTAAAATGAACACGTCGGGTTAAACTACGCAAAATGTAGACCAATATAATTGACATCTGCAAGCTTGATTTTAAAAATTTTTGTCCAATGATTTTATGCACCGTTGAGATTTAGTTTGACCGGTCTGTCTGTAAATTTGAGAAATTATTTTTGTGACATTTTAGGCTCTATGCGAGATAAAATGTATTCTATGCAAAGTAAAAATAAAGTCGGATGAATGAAAAATTTAAAAATTAGAATGCCCGAACAAAATCATGACTGAATAACCACACTTGACTTGAAACTAAAATTTTTGCCCTTGAGTGCACACTGATCCTCTTGAGAAATCATGACGAAGATGACCTTGATATCTAATGAGTCTCGGTAAAGAAGATAATCATGACTTTGAGAACTCAGTCTTTGTCTCAACTCGAGTGCAATAGCCAAATAAATCACCCCTGAATAGGGAAAACTCAAATCACAGGAAAATGACTTGATCACATGTCTTTAGGAGCTCAATGCAAATGAATGTGAGGTTGTGCCCTAATGGAAAATGCACATAAACGTACAATCAACTTTTAGGATGTTACAGCTGCCCATATTCGATCAACTTGGACCTGAAGAAATGACAGTAACGGCTTTCAGACATTCAAGGTAAAAGGGGATTGAATACCAAAAGAACCATAAAATTTGTAATCTGTAGGGGAGAAACGACTCCGCAAGGGGAACAGGTGATACGAGGTATAAAAACATGAAACAAACACAGACGGGTGTCTAAAATCAATATTGATGAAGTATTGAAGTAGAATGAAACAAACACGGACGAGCGCTTGAAACCAAAGAGGTGAACACAGACAATTCTCTAAGATCAATATGGACGAGTACTCATGAAACTGGAACAAACACAGACGAATATTAAAGAGCACGATGAGTGTCTAAGATCAATACGGACGACTATTATAGAAACTGAAACAAACACAAACTAGTGTCGAAGAGCACGACGACTGTCTAAGATTAATACGAATGAATATTGATGGAACTGAAGCAAACACGGACGAGTGTCTAAATCTAAGATCCATACAGACGAGTACTGAAGAAATTGAAGCAAACACGAATGAGTGTTGGAGAGCACGACAAATGTATATATCAATACGGCCGAGCATTAATGAAATTGAAACAAACATGGACGAGTGTCTAAAAATCTAGGATCAATACGGATGATTATTGATTAAACTGCAACAAACACGGAAGGGTGTTTAGGATCACGACGATTGGCTGAAATTAATACAGACGAAATATTGAAGAAATGAATCAAACACAAACGAGTGTTTAGGATCACGACGAGTGACTGAAATCAATACGGACGAAGTTTTGAAGAAATGAGTGAAACACGGACGAGTGTTGATTGGAACCGAGTATCACAAAATATTGAGATTAACACATCTAACAATTAAACGATGGGTGAAAGAGTCAAGAATTAATCTCTAAACGAATCTGAGGGGAGAACGGAATCTTAGACAGGTAACCATGCTAGGGAACGATGTTCAAAGAGTAAGATTGACAGATCTACTACTCTAAGCATTGGTTAGAGCGTCTGATTGGGGATATAGTTAAACGCTCTCTCCAGAGTTACATCACTTTCTGCTGGGGAAATGTTTGGAAAAGAGGGTATCAAACATGGCTTATGCTTCGAATGCTTGTTTGAAATTTTCCATGATACGTGTTTTGAGGATGCAATGCAATGATGACTATGCAAAAGGGACACACCACACTGATTTAATCTTGATGAAGAAAGGATATACCAGCACTCTGTGGGGAGAGAAACTCTACTAGGAAAAAAGTCAAACAAGCCTCCTGATGGGGATATGAGGGATGATTGTGCCAAGTGTGGCTGGAGATGTGGTTAAGCGTAGGACCAGATTGATAGTGATTGGATTTTTAGGTATTTAAAAGGGGTAGACTACCAGGCGAGAACTGGTGGCAAAAGGTTAAGTTGTCAGACGAGAACTGGCTCATTGTTTGGTTTGTCAGACGAGAACTGACTTTTGATAGGCTACATGATAGGAACTGGTTGTGAAAAGAAAACTGACCACCATATGAGAATTGGAGTTTAAACGGTAGGCTAAAGAATTGGTGACCAGACGGGAACTGGTTTAAAAGTTGACGTTTACCAGACGAGAACTGAACTTGAATGCCATTTACCAGACGAGAACTAATACTTTAAAAATGGTTTTCCATATGGGAACTAGACTTTGAAATGGATTTCAAAACGAGAACTGGACTTTGGAATTCTGAGTGAGGTTGGGTTACAAGTCCCTCTGATATCATATTTAGGTTGTGGAATTATGTCCGGTGACAGAATGCAATGCTTTATGCTTGAGCGAAGCGACATGACTAACGCATAAGGATGATTTATAAAATGATTATGCAGGTTTCCAAAAATGCACCTGAGGTGGGTGAGAAGGTCTTTGTAGCAAGGCTTTTGTCTTGTTAGAAGGTAATGGTTATGTGATAGGGTGATGGCATGACCCCTCGAGACTCGTCCTGAACTCAATAGTTACTAACGAAATTGAATTTGCTTGAGTAGCTTGAAAGAAATGAGATGCTTTGCTCCTGTGTAGCTCATCTCGCCCCAGTCTAGTCCTTGGGAAAGTTAACCTTGAAAAGAGATTGGAAACGGCTTTCCATGAGATAACCTCGATAAGGCTTGCCCCAGAATTTGCATCATGAAAGGATTTGTCCTTAATTAACCAACTCTTGGAATGATTTTCTCCAGGATGAGCGTTGAAGCAACTTAACTTTTGCTTATTGAACATTGAAAGGACTTGTCCTTAATCAAAGAATCTCTGGGTGGCATGCCTCTGGTTGGTAGGAGATTCGACAAGTTCATGGCACGCATAAGTTTCATCAGAAGTCAGTTTGACCAATGTGTTTACTTCAAATTTCGATCGGGTAATTCATTTGTTATTTTGTTGCTCTATGTGGATGATATTCCAATAGCAAGCAACAATGTCGAAGATGTAATGAGGGTGAAGGATGAACTCAATAAGGATTTCAACATGAAGGATCTGGGAGTTGAATCTAGGATTCTTGGGATTGAAATCTGAAGAGATTGAAAGCAGTCAAAATTATGCTTATCTCAAGAGGCATACCTACGGAAGATTCTCGAAAAGTTTGGTATATCGAATTCAAAGCCTATTGTGACTCTGACAAACCCTCAATTTAAGCTGAGTAGAGATCAGTGTCTCATCACTAATATTGAAAGAACTTATATGAATAGCATTCCATATGCTAATATAGTGGGTTCTTTGATGAATGATATGGTATGTACTAGATCCGACATAGCATATGCAGTAAGTCTTGTAAGCAGGTACATGGCGAATCCTGGAAAGGCTCACTGGCAAGCATTGAAGTGGATTCTAAGATACATAAATGAATCTCTGAATAGAGTCATAATTTATGATGGAGCCTTGGGTGAAGATAGTAAAGCAGCAATCGAAGGGTGTTGCACCCCAAAATTTGCCCTCTTTCAAGGCTTGACTCATTTCTTCATTTCTTTCAAATTCAATGACATAAAGGAAATCCATCATGAATTCAAGATTAAAGGCAAGAATATTATAAAGAGAAGTTTTGTGACATTACAAGAATGTCATTTGTTGCAAGATTTTCAACTCTAAGTAATGTTTAGAAATTAATTTATTTCTAATACTTCATTCAAGTCTCTAGTCAAATTCATGTTATGGTAATGCCACACCAAGTCTACATTATGCTTACAAACACCCAAGAAACATGCAAGAATTAAATCAACATTGGAATGTTTTAGGACCAAGAATATGCATGTTTAATCATGGCAAAACAGTCCCATGCAAGAGGTGAAAAATTTCTTCATGTCACAAGATCACATGTCACAAGACCAAAGGAATAACATGTGACAATGCTTCTACATATCAGAATTTTCAAAATGCTGTCAAGAGTTGGTGGCATTGACCAAGAGGAGCTGTCCAAACACAAACAAACAAAATGGGTGCAAGGCACAAGGTGCTGCAGCAAATAGCATAGGAAAGTAGTGCAGAAAATGCAGCATAGCACCTTGCATGGAAATGGAAAGAAAGAGAGTGACATGAGAAAAGGTGGCAAGAGACATTCCCCCATGAAAAAATCTGATGTTTGGGGGGTAGAGAAAACCCTAGGAGCTGAGATAAGAGGAGGGGTCTGTAAACAAAAGGATTCATTCATTCAACATTCATTTTCTACACACACTTGCAAAACCAGAAAATAGAGAGAGCAAAACAATACCCTAAAAAACAGAAAAATAGGAAGCTTTGCAAACCAAAAGAAAAAGAGTGATATAGGACCAAGAGGATCATTAAGAAACAAAACCTTCACAACATAAAGGGAAGAGGAGCGAGGTACATTCAACCAAGACCAAGGAGGACTTGCAAGAAGGATAGAAAGCTCTTGGGTATCCATTTCCTCCAACCTTTCTCTCTTTATATTTTTGCTATTTACATTCATTTCGTTTACTCTTTTATGTGTTGTTGTATTGTATGCATCATGTAAGGTTCTAAGGGTTCCAAAAAATCAGTTTTTAGAACCAATAAAAAGGAAGAAAATCACAAAAGACAGCAAAAAATACAGCAAATACTGTATTTTTCGCTTCAGGTCGCGGCGCGACCCATGTTCGCGGTGCGAACTGTCAAAAACAGAATCAAAATTTTTCTCAGTTCGCGGCGCGAACATGCAAAAAACAGAATGTTCATTTTTCTCAGTTCGCGGCGCGAACACCCTTTGCGGCGCGAACTGATCAGTTTGTTTATGCTTTTTTGCTGTTTTTTTACCTAATTTTTTTTTCCAAGGAGTTCGCACGGGGAACTCCTTGATGGCACTTCGTGCCGTTTTTTTTGCATGTCTCGATTTTTTTTTAGCTGACTAACCCATACGTTTGCATGGTTTTAGTGTGAATATGGCTATTGTCTTTGTTGACTCTTGATTACATAACCATTTTCAAAAAAAACAAACTCTCGATTTTATCGAGCCATTTTCGACCATGTAAGTCGACCGCCTTGTGCGTCCGCCATCGACCTTGTTCGTGTCACCTCAAACCTTTTTAAGCAATTAAACCCTTGACCCAACATCAAGCGGATTTTCTCGAACGATTGTTAAGCCAATTCACCATATTTAATAAAAGGGTAAAGTTCTCTTTGTATTGAACTAAAGAGAAGGGATTGAGTGTAGACTTCTTCCTTTCCGAGTGTCGAGATGTTCACTGTAGTGTGGGTGGTTTTGATACTTGTCTTTCAATACGAAGACGTTTTCATCCACACCTTTTTCTCCTAAAAAAACCTCGGCCCCGTACCGAGTGAATTTTCAAAACACTTACAATAAATAAATCGATTCTCTTGGTATTGAACTAAAGAGAGAGGATTGAGTGTAGACTCCTTCCTCTCTGAGTGTTGGGATATTCACTGTAGTGTGGGTGGTCTCAATACTCGTCTTTCAATACGAAGACGTGACTTTATCCGCCACCTATCTCCCTCTACAACTTCTTTCCGCAACCTTTGTCACCTAAAAACCTCGGTCCCGTACCGAGCGCATTTTTTAAACTCTTTTCATAGCAAAAATTTGAATGGTCGTGGAGTGGTTAGGCGTAGGCCTTCTCCTATCCCGAGTGCTGACGTTTACCGTAGGGTTCTCTGTCACAAAAACACTTACCATTCAAAACCAAAAACACTTTAATAAGAGAATGAAGCTCTCTTTGTATTGAACTAAAGAGAGAGGATTAAGTGTAGACTTCTTCCTCTCCGAGTGTCGAGATGCTCACTGTAGTGTGTGTGGTTTTGATACTTGTCTTTCAATACGAAGACGCTATGTTCGCCACACCCTTTCACAATAAAAACTTTGAGATGAAGAATTGGGTACTGCCGGTAGGGGTTACTATCCAAGGACCTATCTCGCCCTTAAAAAAAAATAATTCAACAAATCAAATGTGACATCTTGCCTCGCATGGCGAAAACTTATCTTTTGAAAAGGATATGATATGTCCATTCTACCGCAAACAGGTAATGTCTAAGTCTCCAACGAGCGAGCAGCAATACACCTAACTGCTAGAATGCGTACGATAGCATCATCCATAAAAACATCAACAAATCGTAGGCCGAACTACGGCTGCTCTGATTCTTTACTTTTTCAAGTAAAGATACATAGGCACAAGGGCCACAATCCTTGCCGAGCACATTCCCCCTTATATCTGTAGTTCCCCGAACTACGTCGACTCTGATTTTCTCATATCCGTTGAGAATACGTAGGCCTAGGACCGCAAATTCCTACCGAGTCTGTTCTTTCTCTTCTTCCCCCCGTTACCTCTCTTTCCCTGTTTCTATCCCTTTATCTCTCTCCCTTTGGAACACACTTTTATAGCATAATATTTTAGCAAATATAATCACACGTCGACAAACAAATGGTTCCCATCGAGTACGATGGATGCGAGGGGTGCTAATACCTTCCCCTCGCATAACCGGCTTCCGAACCCGTTCTTGGTTGCGAGACCATCTTATCCGTTCTTTTCTTGAGGTTTTCTCGATATTTTACTTTCCCCTCATGGGAGAAATAAAGTTCGGTGGCGACTCTTCTGTCCTTTTCCTTTTCGCCTTCCCCGTCGTTGCGATGTATTTTTCGACCACCGACAGTTGGCGACTCTGCTGGGGATTCCTAGCAAGCCAAACCTAGTTTGTTTGTTGCATTTGTGCTTTATTTGCTTTTATGTTTTATTTTATTTTATTATTTTGTTTCTTTCTAACATGTTGGGTTTATTGGGATGGTTTGTGAGGATAAAGCTTTCTACCCGAGCTTTCGAGTATACATTAAGATTAGGAGGTGGTTTCTTTCTGATTTGCGAGACGTAGGACTCGTTGAGTTGGATCGAATTCCACCGCTCAGATGAGACCCCGTTGGAAAGATTATGTCCTACGTGTAGTCGTAACGGCATTTTATTTCCGACGTGGGATTCCGTGATTTTGAGGACCTCTTGTAGAACCTTATTCCAAAAGGTTACTAAAACATAACTCTGTGTTCATCCTTTTGAAAGGATTACCGTCTTACGAGTAGTCATTATGATGGAAAAATTTTGAGGGTTAGTGCATGGGACTTTGTTTAAAAGCCTTTTGGGATGCCCTCTTATAAACCAATAGATTGCCCACCCGTGGTGAGAGATACTTTGTTACAATACCCGGCAGGATCTGTGGCTTTGATCCATGTGCTTCCATTATCATATACATCCATAAAGCATTGCATTTCATAACATTGTTGTATATCAAGGGACTTAAGAGACTGTGATTATCATAGGTATTGAAGAACAAGATGAATGATCAAAGGAAAAGAAGTACAAATTCCTTAAAGTTCAGAGAACCGAAGTTGGGACCAATCCAAGATCTTTTGATTGATGTGCCAAAAGCTATCAAAATCAACTTTCAAGGGAAATATGGGAAATTGCTTGACCTTCTCCATTCTGGGGTCGATACATGGGTTTTGTTCGCTATGGTTCAATTTTATGATGCGCCTCTCAGATGCTTCAGCTTTCAAGACTATCAGTTGGCTCCTACTCTTGAAGAATATTCTCACCTTTTGAATATCAAGATCAAGGATCAACCTATTTATACCGGCCTAGAAGAAGCGCCAAAGTCTTCTGTCATTGTGTTGCACCCTAAAATTTGCCCAGCCTTATTCCTTGGATTTATGTTTCATTATCATTAGCATTTGCATATAGAGTCATGTACATAGACTAACCATCTGCATAGCATAAGCATAGCAAGTCATTCAACAGGGGACCAATCATTATTTTCATCTCTAGAGGCCTAGCAAGAGGTTATTATCCTAATTCCACCCTATTCAAGTCATCAGGAAAGAATTTGAAAGCAAAGAGTTCAGCAGATCAATCCTTGAGTCCATCTCCTAGCTGAGGGTATCTGAGGATCAACAAGAGGGTTGTGAGCTATGAAATGAAAGCATGGAGAGCATCTAGACATCTTGAGAGACTTATAAAGTCATTTGGAGAAGAAAGCAAGTTGTTGATGAAAGCACAAGAGCTATAGTGGAAGACAGTCAACTAGGGTTTCATCTGGGTCAACCCTAGGTCAACCCTAGGTCAATTGACTGACTTAAGAGGGTATTCAAGTCTATTGGAGAGATGTGGGGATCAACATTTGACATATGAAGAAGGATATGGAGATATGACAAGGAGAATTCAAGAGAAGTCAAGGAGAAGAGGAGTTACTAAATTAGGGTTTCTCTGTAAAATCCCCTAGTTTAGGTCAAATTTCCAAGCAAGATAAGTCAAAATGCTTGCTTCAAATGGCTTCTTGGCCAACATGAAACTTGTAGAGGATCTCAAGACCTTTAATTTGAGTGGTGGAAGACCTCAAGGAGATTTATAGAACTCAAGTTATGGTCCTTACAAGTTACAGGTCATTTGGGGTGTCTGAATTTTTGTCTGTGAAAGTGACTTGACTTCCAAGCTAGTTTTGCCCCTCAAGGAGATTTCAAATGAATTCTTGGTCAACATAAGAATTGTTCCTCATTGTCTTAGCTTTCTAGAATGGTATGGCATGCCTTCATATGATGTGGAGAACTCAACTTATGGTCTTGACAAGCAAAGGGTATTTTGGGCATTTGTGAATTACAGGTCATTTTAACCTATGTCCAAAACTCATACAAGGAGGCCTCAAATGGAAAAACTTACAACATCAAACTTGCTCCAAATGGGATTTTAAGTCTAGAAAGAAGGTCACAAGTTATTGGAGAAGCTCATAGCATGATGTTGCATAATTGGTCACAATATGAACTAAAAAGGCTTATAAAGTGAATAATTTCAAGTTGAAAAATGGTTTGGGAGATTTACAAGTCCAAATGGAGACCTCCAATATATGATTTTGAATGGAAAAACAATTCTAAGAACAATGGTTCACACACTTTTTTGAGTTTAGAAGGAAAAAATGAAGTTATCCATGGTTGCTTACCTTTTAAGAAACATAATCAAAAATGAGCCAAAGTTTGAAAGCAAGGGAATGTGCAAGATGGATCTAGAATGTTCATTTGGGGTCTATATATTCATGAAATGTGCATTGATCAAGGGTTGGCCTCATTTGCACCAAGAATTTCACAAGATTTCTCATTCTTTTACATTGAAGTTTCATTCCAATTCTCTCAAAACCTTCATCAATCTTCATCATAATCAACCTTCTCATATTGATTCATCATCATATAGTATAATTCAATCAAGAACAAGGTGGTTATCATCCATTTTCGAGTGCTTTTTGCAAGGATATCAAAGTTGCCAATTCAAGTGGATAGCATAATTCTGGCCAAATCTCATCCAAAGCTTGCATACAGAATCAAGTTCATCAAGGATTGATCAAGATCCAAGTCTCAAAAGCCTCAAATCATCAATCTCCATAGCTGTTTGCAAGATTTTGCACAAGGTAAGTTTTCATTCAAACTGCTTGATCCAGTTAGTTAGGCATGATTTTGTTAGTGTAGAATTGATCTAGGTGGTTAGGAGATTAAGTTAGATGAATTTGGAACGATTTGGTGATGGTTAGTGACAGGTGCCATAAACTGTTAGTGTTCATATCTCTTAGATTAGTGTGTTATAATTGTGGCTTGATAGCATATGTTAATCTCCATTAGGTGTAGTTTAGTTTAGGCTAAGTCTGGGGAAGATTGGTGATGGTCCATAGCAGTGCATTTCAATGGAGGCCGAATGTTGATCCAATCGTGTTTGTTGTTGTGGTGAGTTTCAAGATGAATTGATGCCCTAGGATTGTAGAGGGAGAGATTTGGAGCAGATTTCATGTTTATGGCATGTGGATTCGTGGCGTGTAAAGTGAGAACAGAGAGGAGGAAAGTTGTTCGTGCATGGATGTTCATGGTGAAGTGAAACCCTAATTGCAGGTCGTTTGGGGAAGACGAAATCAGGGCCGTTCATTATGGTTTGGACCTTTGACTATTATAGCGATCCAATGGCCTACGTTTAATTTCAGATTTGGAGGGAATGACTTTGGCTCTAAACGCACCGTTTCATTAAATGAAACGGGCGGGCCTGAGTCTCTTTTGCTATCCCCACCCCCAGCAACTAGGCCCAATGCAATTTCTAACGCGTTTCTGATGCTATTTTCACCCCCCAGCTCGTTGTTCCATTTTTCTTCAATGCTGACTCAAGCTGGGCCTTGGTAAAACTGCTACGCGCACCCCCTTTATGAGGCCCATCCAGATTTGAACTGGGCGTAGTTACTATTCTAACCCCCTCCCTCATTTTAATTCATTTTATTTTTTTTCTTAATTCCATTTTATTTTACCAATTCTCATAAAATCATAACTAATTCATAAAAAATGCTTTTTCATCCATTCTTTTTACCATATCTTCATTAAAATGTCTAGAATATTATAGGAAAATAAATTTTCATTTTTAGTTTTATTTCATATTTTTTACATATTTTCTAAATAAATGTCACATTAAATAATTCATTTCATGCATCATTTTTATGATTTTTGTTCTCTCACATGCTTTGATATTTTTTTGATCATTCTTTTCATATTGTTCAGATGAGATGTTAATCTTGTAGAAATATTTTAGTTCCCATTTTTAGGAGTTAATTTTAGGTGATTAATAAATGCTTGAATATCATGTACAAAACTAGGGTTTTAGGTAACAACTTAGGAAGTTCAATTTTCTCCCTTAGGACTTAGGGTTTGAATAGGTTAGTTATGGGACTATAGGGGCTATGGGTAGTTATTAGATCCCTTAGAGAACAGTTAGGATTCCCCTACTGCTATTATTACTGTCTGTATATCTGTTGTCTGGTGTGGTGTGCCCTCTGGGGTTTATTGATTGTTTGTATGGGTATTGGGTTTGTCTGGGGCCCTGGGGAAGCTGAAGATTTGTGGAGGAGAAGCCATTGAAGATTCAAATGCTGAAGATCAACTGTCAGAGTTAAGGAGGAGTTTCTTGCTAGCAGTTGCTGAGGAGACTAGGGTTTAGGAGCTAGGCAGAGCTCTAGATTAGAATGATTGTTTCTCAAACATGGATTGCCTTGTCTGCATCCATTCTTCTCTGTGATTCAGAGTCTCTCTAAGACACTCACCCCCTTCCTTTGGAAGGCTTGGTGATGGTGTCTATGAGATAGAACTCTTGAGAGAAAATGTCTCTTGTGTTAGAAGCAGTCTGTTCACCACCCTTGGTAGTCAGCTGATTGCTTAACACTCAATTCACTCTTGTGACTGATCCCTCATCCTGGAGGTTTGAGCTTGAAGAAAAGCCATTGCAGATGGAAGACTGATGATCAAAGCCCTTGTCTGAAGGCCATGCAGATGGAGATTGATGCTTGTTGAAGCCTGTAGCTGATTGGAGGTTACTTGAAGCCAGTTGTTGATTCAGAGCTGCTGATGCTGTTTCTTCTGTTGCTGTACTTCATTTGTTGATGTATTGATTGGTTTTCTGGACTGTATTGTTTGCTGTTTACTCTGTTGGGTTGAAAGTGAAGCCTGTTCACTTTCGCCTATTGTTTTCTAGGTTCGAGGTTGAGTGGGACTCCCTTGCCTCGCTTGTGTTGCTGCATCCATGCATTTTACTGTTTTACCGTATATATCTGATATTGTTTCTGTTTCTGCCTATCCCGTAGGATCTCTGTTTCTCTCTGTGCAAGAGAGGAGCATGATAGACACTAGGTCTTAACCCATGCATGATAACATTAGGTTAGTTTGTTTCCCTTCGCAACCGTAGGTTAGAGTTCTGTCTCTTTCTTTCTCAAAACAAACAGAAAAACACATAAAGATTTCAAACACAATAAAAGACACTTCTTCCGTAAAAGAATGTGAACTCATCAAAACGTCATTTTCGTCCGTCGGGACTGTTAATCAAGAAAACCTTTTTCAGAAGGAATAAAATCAATCAAGGACAGACTTGTGTCGTACGTGGCCCGAACTACGTTTGCTCTGATCTTTCATGCCGTATGAAAGTACGTAGGCATAGGATGCGATATCCTAGCGAGCAACCTTCCCCTCCTTTCCCGTAGGCAGGCGAACTACGTTGACTCTGATTTCTCGTTCCAAACGGGAATACGTAGGCATAAAGTGCGATACTTTGCCGAGTCATTTTTATTTTCATTTTATTTTCATTTTAGCCCTTGACCTATAGTTTAGATAGAATAACAATCCATACCCGAAAACAAGCGTGGATCCCATCGAGTACGATGGACGTGAGGGGTGCTAATACCTTCCCCTTGCGTAACCGACTCCCGAATCCAGGTTTTGGTTGCGATGACCATACCTTTCCCGTGTTGTGCGAGGTTTACTCTGAGCGTTTCCTTTCCCTCCCGTGGGATAAATAACGCACGGTGGCGACTCTTCTGTTCAGCCGGCGCCGATTTTCGCAGTAGCGACAGCTGGCGACTCTGCTGGGGATCCAACGTCCCCTGGCTGCTAAGGACTGCGATGGTTCTTATGCATTTGGGATCCAACGTCCCTTGAGAGAGTCAATCCTAACGCTTGTTTTCCCGTCGAGGATTTTGTATGGAGTTATTGTATATTTCTAACCTTGTATTTTCAGCTTTATATATTGTTTATTATTGCTGTATTGGGGTGTGACGGGTGTTCTGATATTGAGAGATAAGCCGGACCTGGGCTTGAGTGCACCTAGAATTAGAGTAGAAATTAGTGGGCGCCCGCTTGCTTTGCTTGCTTTGGTGTCCCATGAAATCTACACTCAGACGAGGTTCCTCTGGTTGGCCTCCTGCCCCTTCCTTTGGTTGGCGTGGGTTGCTGGTTAGTTGGATTGTCGACTCTGGGGACCGATCATTTGGAAGTTGGCTGAGTGAGGCCTCTTCAGGAATTGATGATGCCACTCCTTCTGGGAATCGTATCATCAACCCTGAAAGTCTGTGACGCCGACGACCGCATAGGATGCCGTACCTTGTGCCAGTTATAGGGCCACCCACCTGTGAGGGGATTCAGGGTTATGCAGGTAACTAGACCTCCAGATTACCGGTTATTTCTTGATCAGAGATCCGGGTTATTTATGGAGAGTTATGAGGTCTGTCAGAGACCAGTTGGAGAGTCATGAGTTCTGTCAGAGACCAATTATGGATGTGATTTGAGGTCTATCAGAGACCAGTTGGAGTTATGGTTTGAGGTCTGTCAGAGACCAGTGTTGGAGTTCTATTTTAGGTCTATCTGAGACCAGGGTTTGATGACTTCTGGATGGTCAATCTGAGACCTTTCTTGATTGGGTTTAGGCTGTTCAGCTGCAGCTTTGGTCCCTGTTGCATGTTACTTGCATTGTATCACTGCATATACATTATCATTTGCATTTCGCTAACGTGTGTCTGTGCTGCAGGTGCATTTGCATTTCCCTAGTTCTAGTGCCCAGACTTCTGAGTGTTTGATCATGACTAGCCTACGGAGAACAGTTGCTTACAAATTGCCTACGCCTGATATTGTTCCTCTACTTGGGTTGATCTCTCTTGCTGATGAGGGTGTTCGTAGGAGTTTCCGGATGAGCTATGGTAGATTATTGAGATTGGTGTGCAAACCTACAGAGGTAGAGTTAGATGGGCTGTATGCTTTGATGCAATTCTACGACCCTGCTTTGAGGTGCTTTACGTTCTCTGACTTTATTATGGGACCAACCTTGGAGGAATACGCTGAGTATGTTGAGCTGCCTGTGCAGAACCAGGTTCCATTCATTCATTATGATGCCAAACCCAAGCCGGAGGAATTGGCAAAAGCCTTGCATGTTGATGCTTCTGAACTTGTGACTACTGTTTCCCGTGGAGTTCCAGGCTTCTCATTTCAGTTCTTAGTTGGTAAAGCCCAAGAGTACGCCAAGAATGGGTGTTGGGTTGCTTTCAATGCTGTGTTGGCCTTGTGCATTTATGGCATAGTTTTATTCCCCAATATACCGGATTTTGTGGACTTCGATGCTTTCTACTTGTTTGCCGCTGGTAATCCTGTGCCTACTTTGCTCGGAGATCTCTACCACTCACTGCATTACAAGAATGAGAAGGGAAGAGGGAAGAATGTTCATCTTTGTGTACCCTTATTGAGTATGTGGTTTGAGAGTCACCTTCCTAAGAGAGGATCTGCTGCAGAGACTACAATTCCAGTTAGTTGGTCAGAACGCTTGATGAGGCTATCGTCGGAAGATATGGAGTGGTTTGATAGAGATCTGTTGGGATCTGAGCTCATCTTCAGTTGTTCTGGGTACCCTAATGTGCCATTGATAGGAAGGAAAGGGTGTATCAATTACAACCCTTCTCTATTCATTCGCCAGTTTGGATATGCGCTGAAGAATCCACCTCAAGAGGAAGAAGTACAGGAATCTCTGTATTTCACCGGTGACGTGAAGGGGGAGTTATTAGCCAAGTTGCGACGTGCCTGGACGAGTATTAACCACAAAGGGAAGCCGTTGTTAGGAAAGAATGACTGTCAGGCCTATGCACCTTATAGAGCTTGGATTCAGGAGAGGGCTAGTCAGTTGAAGATGCCGTTTCCAGATGCACCAATTCTTGATCCTATTCCGGTAGAAGAGCCGACTACTGTTTCTAGAGAAGCATATGAACAGGTTGTGAAGGAGAAAGAAGCCCTGATGAAGATTAACGAAGGGTTAGAGCAAGAGCTAGCCCAGGCACGCAGTGAGAAAAACAAGGCCGTATATGCTTTCCAACAACAGATTGAGCTGGTAAACAGGTTAGGATCTGAGTTGACCGAGGAAAAGAAAAAGCGCGAACGTCTGGGGCAAGAGTTCAGAAGTTCCCATGACATGCTGGAAGCCAAAAAGAAAGCGCTCGACGCAGCACACCGAGAGATATCCTCTTGCAACAAGACTTGGAATGCTACACTCACCAACAACAAGAAGAGGGAAGATAAGCTGAAGCAGCAAATTTCCGACCTCGAAGAGAAGTTGAAGTCTAGCATCAAGAAATGTGAGGAGGAAGTGATGAACCGGTATAGTGTCCAGCATGCACTGAACAAGGCAATCAAATCCAGAGATGAAGCAGTGTCCCAGAAGCGAAAGTTAGAAGATTGTTTCGGAGAAGCAACATGGGAAGAAACTGCTGAAGACGTACGCCGTGTCCTTAAGAAGAGAAACCAGCTTGTTGAAGGGCTGCTTGATCGACCAAGCCATCCGGAGACCAAGAAGTTGATAGAGGAGTACCAGACTTTTGGGAGGATCTGATCATTCCATTATTTGTATGCTTTATTTGCATAGTGCTGACCATCACCAGGATTGTTGGTTGAGGTTATGCCATCTTTGTACTCTCAGTGATATTGTACCCTGGGCTTATTGATTCTCTCTGCTATATATGAGGCTTTCTATGATTCAGCTCCGGTATTCTTATTGTCAACACTGTCACTGCACCGGCACCTTCGCACTAGAACTGGGGGAATGAACTTCCCTAATGCACAGACACATTGCATTGCATTCATATTCATCTTGCATAACAGGTAATCTTTGAATGGTGTCTTATCTCCTGCTTTGATTCAGGTACTTAACAGGATTCCAGATCAACATCCGCACCGCTATTCTACACGATCCAACTGTCGGAAAGTCATGGACCAGATTCAGAATGAGATGCAGGATGTACGCGAGAAGCTCGCCCTCTTCATGCAGACCATGGAAGCTATAGCAAAAGGGCAAGAGAATTTGCAGGCCATGGTCCAGCCTCTGTTGGCTCGCAACGCTGGTCATGGTAACGAAGATCATCAGTCTGTCCGGGTTGATACTGCTCATGGAGATGGCACTCCAACGCCAGTGGCTCCGCCTGTCGTCAATGTGAATGCTGCTAACGTCAACAACGCTACCGCTGCTGTGAATGGTAACGTCGGAGTTGGAAATGAAACTGCTGTCCATAACGCTGGGCTGGGTGATGTCAATGTGGGAGATAATCTCGGAGGCAATGGCTTTGTCAACGCTGGGTTCGGATTCAACGATCATGGATTCGACAATACTGGCAAGTATGGCTTTAATGCTCAAGGCTTTGGGCAAGATGGTTATGGTATGGTCAATCAGGGCTACGGAGGTTTTGGAAACGGTGCTGGTTTTATGGCTGGTGGTCCTGCTGGAGGTGTTCAAGGGTATGGCAACAGAGGCCTAGTTCCGGGGATGAATCAGGTCAGAGTTGGACGTAATAATGCGTATGATGGATACGGGGCTGGAAACGGTATGTGGCAAGAGGATCAGCAGGAAGACGCCTTCTCTGGGGGGGGCTTTGAAGGGCCGATGGATGATTCTCAAAAGATTAGAATGCTGGAAGAGCAAATGAAAGGAGTCCTAAACCAGAGTGCTGTGGGTCTGGACATGGCAACAATGGGCTTGGTACCTGGGCTGAGGGTGCCAATCAAGTTCAAAGCGCCTGCGTTCGATAAGTACAAAGGAGATACATGTCCGAAAGTTCATGTACGAGCTTATTACAGAAAGATGTCTGCATACTCCACTGACGAAAGAATGCTCATGCATTTCTTTCAGGATAGCCTATCGGGTCCTTCCTTAGAGTGGTACATGGGGTTGGAGCCCACTGATATCAAGACTTGGAAGCAATTAGCGGAGGCGTTCGTAGCCCATTACAAATATAACAGTGACCTGGCACCCAATCGGGTCCAGTTGGCCGGGCTTTCGCAGAAGAAGGGGGAGAGTTTTAAAGAATACGCGCAAAGGTGGCGCGATATGGCTGCCAGGGTTCGTCCTCCTGTGGAAGATAAAGAAATGAACGATATGTTTGTCGGCACATTCACCGGGCTGTTTCATGATATGTTGTTTCATACGTCTCTGGCTAGTTTTTCAGATCTGATTCTGATGGGTGAAAAGATTGAGCGGAACATTAAGCAAGGAAAGTTCCAAGTTGACGAGTCAGCTGCATCTGGCAGTAATAGGAAAGCTTATGGTGGGCGCCGTCAGGGCGAAGCTAGTGCTGTATTTGGAGGCCGAGGCCGAGGCCGAGGCAGGGGAAGAAATCAATATCGTCAGCCGCAGCAAGTGTCGAGTGTTACTATCCCTTATCAACAACAACCAATTCAGCAACAACAACAGGTTCAGCAACAACCAATGCCACAGCAGCAGCAGCCTCAGCAGGGGGCACAGCAAGCTCAGAGAAAATTCCAGGGTGGTAAGCCGAGAAGGGTGTTCGAGAAGCCTCCCTCTAACTATGCTGATTTATTGCAGACCTTGTTGGGATTGAATCTGGTAGAGAAAAGAACCTTGGCACCGATAACGGGAACTCCCCCGTTCGGCTATGATGCAAATAGGCGCTGCGAGTTTCATTCTGGGGCCCCGGGCCATGATATAGAAGGTTGTCATGCTTTTAAGCACGTTGTGCAGGATCTCTTGGACAACAAGTCTATCAACTTCGGAACGACCGGTGCGAATATAGTCCAGAAACCCATGCCTAATCATGGGGCGAACGCCGTGCTGTCTGAGGAAGGTCTGAATCTGATTATGAATGTTGAGGACTTAAAGACGCCGCTGAGCGAAATAAAAAGCCGACTGTTGCAGGGGGGTGTTTACCCGGGTTGTAATGAGTACTGTTTGGACTGTTGGGCCCTGTCTGGGGGGTGTGAGGATCTGAAGAAAGGCATTCAGGCCTTAATTGATGAAGGTGTATTGCAGTTTGATAGAACAACAACTGATGAGCCGGCAGGGGCAGTAGCGGATAATCGGAGTGATGTTGCCACAGTGACAATTCCTAGGAAGACGATCACTATTTCAGCACCAGCTCAGCGACCACCGATTACTATAACTAAAGCCGGGCCAATCCCGTATGAGAGCACGAAAGCGGTCCCATGGTCATATGGGCTAGAGGTGTATTGTGACGGGATTAAAATCGATGTTAACAAGCAGTCAGCGGAGGTTGTGGATAATGTTGTGGGCTCAGGAGGCATGACGAGGAGCGGCAGGATCTTTATATCTCCTGAAGTGGAAGCCGAAAGGCTAGCGAAAGGAAAGGGGAAAGCGGTGGAAAATGTTCCGGTACAAGCAAATGAAAAAGAAGCAGCATCTAAGGATGTCGAAGAATTCATGCGCTTAATTCGGAAAAGCGACTATAAAATCGTGGAGCATCTGCAGCAAACGCCATCCAAAATATCTATTCTGTCATTGCTGTTGTGTTCAGAGGCCCACCGAAACGCTTTGCTGAAAGTCCTGGACACTTCTTTTGTACCACAGGATGTCTCCGTGAACCAGCTAGAAGGAGTATTGGCACATGTAAATGCGGGCCACAGTCTGGGCTTTACTGATTTCGACTTGACTCCGAAAGGAAGGGATCATAATATGGCATTACATGTATCTGTTGAGTGCAGAGGGTCGACAATGTCGCACGTATTGGTTGACACCGGGTCGTCTTTGAATGTGCTGCCTAAGAAGGCTATGATGAAGCTGGATGTTCGAGGGATTTTGTGTACACCAAGTGATTTGGTAGTCAGAGCGTTTGACGGCACGCGGAGAACAGTCTTCGGATCAATTACATTGCCTCTGCAAGTGGGGCCGGAAGTGTTTGCAACGGAGTTTTATATCATGGATATACAGCCTGCGTACAGCTGCTTGCTGGGAAGACCTTGGATTCACGGGGCAGGGGCAGTCACGTCTACCCTGCATCAGAAGTTAAAGTACATGGTCGGAGACAGTGTAGTCACCGTGTGCGGAGAAGAAGACATCCTGGTCAGTCATTTATCTTCGTTTAAATATGTGGAAGTCGACGGGGAGATCCACGAGACGCCATGCCAAGCATTCGAAGGTTTGCGCATTAAGGACAGGGGTCCCGGGCCAAGCAAAGTGCCAGAGATAGCCGTTTCTTCGTATAAAGAAGCCCAAGCGCTAGTGAAGGCAGGAGAAGCCAAAGGCTGGGGCAAAGTATTGGACATTCCGGTGAAAATGGACCGGTTCGGACTGGGGTACCGACCGTCGTCATCAACTCCTTCTGTGGGGGCCCCTCATTTCAGAAAGTCAATCACCATCTCTGCCAGTGGAGTATGCCATGAATCTGTCAATGCTGCTTCGGAGTCCGATGAAGGGGACAGCGACTGTGATATGGATGCCTGGATTCAGCCAAGCACGCCAGGACAAGGACTGTGCAACTGGTCTATTCAGGAGCTTGTTCCTGTGACTTTTAAACAGTAATGCTTTGCTTTATTAATTGTTGAATAATCTGATGTCTTGCCCGGGGCATCAGGATTTGCTTAGGGCTGTGTTGTTATAAACATTGCTTTGTTAATCATTAAATAAATGGCGTTTTTTTTCATGTGCAAATACTGTAATCCCTGTCTTTCTTGTTTTGTATTTTTCAATAAAATGGCAACGTGGTTATCCGCTTTATACGCATTTTGAAGCACTTAACCCTTTCTTTTGCAGGATAACATTTTCAGATGACATCCTTGAACCACCTATGACTCGTCCCGACTTCGAGCACCCGGTATTCCAGACCGAAGAAGAGGTTGTTGAAGATAGCGACGTTCCTGAAGAACTGTCTTGGTTGGTGAAGCAAGAGGAAAGAGCCATTCTGCCTCACGACGAGGTTATCGAAATTACCAATTTGGGGTCGGAAGGGGTTGAGAAAAATATTCGTATCGGAGCCGCACTGCAGAGTGATATCAAGCGAAAACTGGTTGAAATGCTCCGAGAGTATAATGATGTATTCGCTTGGTCGTATCAAGATATGCCAGGGCTCGATACAGATATGGTTGTGCATCGTCTGCCACTGAAAGAAGACTGCCCGCCTGTCAAACAAAAACTTCGCAGAACTAGACCAGACATGGCAGTGAAGATCAAAGAGGAGGTTTAGAAACAGTGGGACGCTGGGTTCCTGGCTGTGACGAAGTATCCCTCATGGGTTGCCAACATCGTACCAGTGCCAAAGAAAGATGGCAAGGTTCGAATGTGCGTGGATTATAGAGATTTGAATAAAGCAAGCCCAAAAGACGATTTTCCACTTCCTCATATTGACGTGTTAGTTGATAATACTGCTCAATACTCTGTATTCTCCTTCATGGATGGCTTTTCAGGCTATAATCAAATCAAAATGGCGCCAGAGGATATGGAGAAGACTACTTTCATAACGCCTTGGGGAACATTTTGCTATAAAGTGATGCCCTTTGGTTTGAAAAATGCTGGGGCAACATATCAGCGTGCGATGACGACTCTCTTTCATGACATGATGCATAAAGAGATCGAAGTTTATGTTGACGATATGATTGCCAAATCCCAGACAGAGGAAGAGCATCTGGTGAATCTGTTGAAGTTGTTTAAAAGGCTTAGGAAGTTCAGGCTGAGGCTGAACCCTAACAAATGCACCTTCGGGGTGAGATCGGGTAAGCTCCTGGGGTTCATAGTAAGCGAAAGAGGAATAGAGGTCGATCCTGCTAAAATAAAAGCGATTCAAGAAATGCCGACGCCTAAAACAGAGAAAGAGGTGCGCGGGTTTTTAGGGAGATTGAACTACATTGCCCGGTTCATATCTCACCTAACGGCCACGTGTGAACCATTATTCAAACTCTTAAAGAAAGATCAAGCTGTAACGTGGAACGATAATTGTCAAAAGGCGTTCGATAAAATAAAGAAGTATCTGCAGGAGCCTCCTATTTTGATACCCCCAGTGGCAGGGAGACCCTTGATAATGTATTTGACGGTTCTTGAGGGGAGTATGGGTTGCGTTCTCGGTCAACACGACGAGACGGGGAGAAAAGAGCATGCAATCTATTATCTGAGTAAGAAATTTACGGACTGTGAATCTCGATACTCAATGCTGGAGAAAACTTGTTGCGCGCTAGCCTGGGCCGCCAAGCGTTTGAGGCAGTACATGCTGAATCATACAACCATGCTCATCTCGAAGATGGATCCGATCAAATATATATTCGAAAAGCAGGCGTTGTCAGGTAGAATTGCCAGGTGGCAGATGATCTTGACCGAATATGATATTCAATACGTCTCGCAAAAGGCAATAAAGGGGAGTGTGTTGTCTGAGTATCTGGCGGAGCAGCCTATTGAAGAGTATCAATCGATGAGATTTGACTTTCCTGACGAGGATATCATGTATCTCAAGATGAAGGATTGTGAAGAGCCGTTACCAGACGAAGGACCAGAGCCGGGGTCCAAATGGCAGATGATATTTGATGGAGCTGTGAATGCTTACGGTAGCGGAATAGGGGCAATTATCACTACGCCGCACGGGTCGCACATCCCGTTTACTGCCCGATTGACCTTCGCCGTTACCAACAATGAGGCCGAATACGAAGCTTGTATAATGGGGCTTGAAGAAGCCATTGATTTGCGAATCAAACATTTAGACGTATACGGAGACTCAGCGCTGGTAGTGAATCAGATCAAAGGGGAATGGGAGACACGGCAGCCTAATTTGATACATTATATGAGTTATGCAAGGAGATTGTTGCCTTTCTTCGACAAAGTTGAATTGCATCACGTGCCACGGGCAGAGAATCAAATGGCTGACGCCCTTGCCACTTTGTCTTCCATGTACAAGGTCAATTTCTGGAACGAAGCTCCCCAAATCACTATCTCTCGGTTGGACAGGCCAGCTTATGTATTTGCTATTGATGAAGCGTCTGATGGCAAACCGTGGTATTTTGATATCCTTAACTTCCTGAAGAATAAAGATTATCCGGCTGGGGCATCCAGTCAAGATCAGAAAACTCTCAGGAGATTAGCGGGTAACTTCTATTTGAACCCGGATGGCGTCTTATACAGAAGAAACCACGACCTGGTGTTGTTGCGTTGTGTAGACGAGAAAGAGGCAAAGCTTCTCATGGAGGAAATTCACGAAGGTGCATTCGGTACGCATGCTGGTGGGCATGCTATGACAAGAAAGCTGCTGCGGGCAGGTTATTTTTGGCTGACGATGGAAACTGATTGTTTCAAGTTCGCAAGGAAGTGCCACGAGTGCCAAATTTATGCTGACAAAATACATGTGCCTCCGAGTCCTCTAAATGTGATGTCATCTCCATGGCCATTCTCAATGTGGGGAATCGATATGATTGGAAAGATTGAGCCGACGGCTTCTAACGGGCATCGGTTCATCCTCGTAGCAATCGATTATTTCACCAAGTGGGTGGAAGCAGCGTCTTACGCAAATGTAACGAAGCAAGTGGTGGCTAGATTCATCAAGAGAGATATCATTTGCCGATACGGAATTCCCGAGCGGATAATCACGGATAATGGTTCTAATCTGAACAACAAAATGATGAAGGAGCTCTGTCAGAATTTCAAGATTGAACATCACAACTCCTCCCCTTACCGACCCAAGATGAATGGCGCTGTCGAAGCGGCCAATAAGAATATAAAGAAGATTGTCCAGAAAATGGTGGTGACTTACAAGGATTGGCATGAAATGCTACCTTTCGCTTTGCACGGTTATCGTACGACGGTACGCACATCAACCGGGGCAACGCCGTTCTCGTTGGTATACGGAATGGAAGCGGTATTACCATTGGAAGTTGAGATCCCTTCTCTGAGGGTATTGCGAGACGTTCAGCTGGACGAGGCAGAATGGGTAACGAACAGATTGAACCAACTGAGTTTGATGGATGAGAAGAGGCTAGCTTCTCTGGCATACGGTCGTTTGTACCAAAGACGAATGAAGAAAGCGTACGACAAGAAGATACTTCCGCGAAGCTTTCAGACGGGCGACCTTGTGCTGAAAAGGATTCTCCCGCCGCAAGCAGATCACAGGGGCAAGTGGACTCCCAACTACGAAGGGCCATACGTTGTCAGTAAGGTCTTTTCAGGAGGAGCTTTATTGTTGTCCACCATGGACGGGGAAGACTTTGCATCACCTGTGAATTCGGACGCAGTTAAAAAATACTTTGCTTAAAACAGACCCGCTGGACAGAAAAAGAGAGTCCAGGCAAAAATGGGGCATCCTGGCGAACCAAAAAAAACAGAATGAAAGGTTCGGGCAAAAGTTAGGGATAAAATTGAAAAAATGTACACCCGCGAAGTTGAAAACCTACACTGGGCGGCTTCGGCAAAAAGGGGTATCCCGGTGAACTGAAAACCCGTAAAGGGCGGTTCACGCAAAAGTTAGGGATTTGAAAAGCAAATGACTGCGGTCCGAATTCGAATTCAATGAGCATCTATGCGGGAGAATATATTTGAGAAGTCAGTTATCGGATACAACCTCTTCAGAAGTAGGGATACCGGGAAAGTATAAGAGTCGGACGAGTCATGGGAGGATCAGTTCGTGGTGTTCATCTGCATCCAGTTGCCGACATGTGTACAAAATTTAATTTGTCAATATTTATGCTTCCTGTGAATACTTGCATACCTGTATATTTGCTTGGCGTAGCTTCCTCTTTTCAGGAGTTACATCCCGTGTACAAAAACTCCGCCCATTCAGGGGCCCAATCAATGAAAATGTGTTATTCAGTACTTGATGCCTGTTCTTTACTGTTTTGCGCATGATAAAACGCCTAAGTTATTGAAGCTAGCATGAGTATAACATTACTGGCCCTTGCCAACAATTGTTAAAGCTTTGAATTAACTGAGTGTAACGTCACTAACCTGAATCGATTTGGATTGCATAGGCTTGTCGTGTTTTGTTTGTGTTGTTGCAGGTTTCATAACTGTACGAGGAAGGTGATCAAAAGATTGCAATAGTGAAAGGCTTGATCCTCACGCAGGTCATGCATGTTCTTCCTGAAGAAGGATGGAATTCCCCAGCTAGCCGTAGCTTATCCAAAGGACGTGCTCCAGAGAAGTTACTCGTCCTCAGCAGAGTTTGGTGATTCCGGGATCGTAAGGCTGTATTCAGACAGGTTCATCTCCCCCCGCAGGGTCATGCATTCTCCCCCGGCGGAGTCAGTTAATTTTCCCCAAGAGAATCCAGCCATCCCCAGCGGAGTTCTCTTTTCAGCAAGTGTTCTTTCCTTCCAGGGGAATCCGAAGATCAAGACTCTCCCCAGCAGAGTTGATGGTGGGTCCTGTCATTTATTTTGTCAGAGATACCGTGTGATATTAGTTCACTCTCCAGCAGGGGCTCAATCATATCAGGCGCATCTGCTATTCCCCAGCAGAGTTATATTCCCCAGCAGGGGGTTACTTCAACAAGACGGGTGGTTTGAGTTCCCAAATTCCCAGCAGGGTCGACTTCATCCTACCAGCATTTATTTTGCCGGAATAATTTTGTAGCATCAGGCTATCCCCGGCGAGTCGGCGTTATCCTTCCAGCATTTATTTTGCTGAAGCAGTTTCTGTACTCTAGTAGTTCAGGTGGAGAGAGCTCTTGCTCAAATAAATTGCCAAACATTCAAGATCTCGGCAGGAGATATTCAATGACAATGTCAGTTTCGGCGGTATTCCCCCACAGAGTTATCGTGATAAAACTCTCTTTGTCTCCAGCAGAGTCATTTATGCAAATGTATCTGATTTTCCCCAGCCAGAGTGGCCAGGATAAGAATCTCCTTATTCCCAAGCAAAGTTCGTTTGTCATCAACGAGTCGCATGAATCAGAATTTCGAAGCAGGTGTCCGATAGTTAGTTTTCAGACATCCCCAGTAGAGTTCATCTCGAAGTCGCTGTCACGTCAGTGCTAAGAAGTTTGTGGGGGAGGATCATTGAAGAACTAAGTCCTGACGTGGACAATTTACTCCTAGAATGACGGGGTTCCTTCAGAAGTGGGCGTCCTAACGTGGACAGGTTTGTTTTACTGGATTGGTAAGGCGTGTTAATCCTGACGCGGATAGATTCGGTCTCTCGAAATTTGGAGAAAGGGAGGTCATGACGTTGACAAAAGATTGGTTATTCTTCGTGTTGGTGTCCTGACGTGGATCATTTTGTTTTCAGCAGATATCTTTATTCGTAATGGTGAAATGTGCGTCCTGACGTGGACCAGTTTGTAGTTCTTTGTGATGACAAGATACAAGAATCCTGACGTGGACAAATTTATCCTTCTTCGTGTTGTTGGCAAGGTGTAAGTCCTAACGCGGGTATTTCCCCAGCAAGTCGAAGACGTGTGAGTCCTTACGCGGACAAGTCTTATTTCCTCAGTGAGTCGAAGATGCCTGAGTCCTAACGTGGACGAATCAAGACGAGATCAGTGTCCTAACGCGGACAGATCGAAGAGATTATTATTCCTAACGTGGAAAGATGTAGTCCTTACGCGGACGTATCAGAAGTGATTCCTAACGTGGAAATGACAGTATTCCTAACGTGGAAAAAAGAGAGTCCTTACGTGGACAGGTTAAGATGGCATTCTTTACGTGGAAAAATGAGTCCTGACGCGGACAAATTGAGAAAGAATTGATTCCTAACGTGGAAAGATCAGGGTCCTTACGTGGACGTATTAAGAGCATCCCTTACGTGGAAGAAAAATGGTTTCCTTACGTGGAAAGACGAGTTTATTCCTTATGTGGAAAGATTGAGTCCTCGCGCGGGCATATCAAGATTGATTCCTAACGTGGAAAGAAGAAGATTATTCCTGACGTGGAAGAAATTGAGGTCCTTACGTGGACAGATTCAAGAAAAGTGGAATTCCTTACGTGGAAAGATCGGAGTCCTGACGCGGACACGTCAAATGGCATTGGAGTCCTTACGTGGACAGATTGATATAGTTTCCTAACGTGGAAAGAAGATTGCTTCCTAACGTGGAAAGATAAAAGCGTTACTCCTAACGTGGATGATGTGATTCCTAACGTGGACAGGTGTTACTCCTAACGTGGAAGAGTGTTATTCCTAACGTGGGCGATTCAGTTTACGGAAATGCAGGTGAATTATCCCCAGCGGAGTTGCCGAGATTTTCCTGGGTTGACAGTAAGTGGAGTCCTAACGTGGACAAGTTTTAGTTGAGATTTCTTCGTATCGACGACAGACAGAGTCCTAACGTGGACAAGCAAGCAATCTGTTATGACAGAATCCTCTTCAGAACGATGGAGACAATCCCCAGCACGGTCGCGCAAGATCAGTGGGTTATCGTAACAGTCAGATTCAGCTGACGAATGTTATTCCTCAAGCAGGAGCGCAGTTTATTTCTGCGGTTGGCAAATTTCTGGTTTCACTAGTATTCAACCGTCTCGTACCGCGAATGTCTGAAGGCTCCGGGCTCTTCACCCAATCGGGTCCAAGTCGCTTGAATAGGGGCAGCTGTTGCACCCTAAAATTTGCCCAGCCTTATTCCTTGGATTTATGTTTCATTATCATTAGCATTTGCATATAGAGTCATGTACATAGACTAACCATCTGCATAGCATAAGCATAGCAAGTCATTCAACAGGGGACCAATCATTATTTTCATCTCTAGAGGCCTAGCAAGAGGTTATTATCCTAATTCCACCCTATTCAAGTCATCAGGAAAGAATTTGAAAGCAAAGAGTTCAGCAGATCAATCCTTGAGTCCATCTCCTAGCTGAGGGTATCTGAGGATCAACAAGAGGGTTGTGAGCTATGAAATGAAAGCATGGAGAGCATCTAGACATCTTGAGAGACTTATAAAGTCATTTGGAGAAGAAAGCAAGTTGTTGATGAAAGCACAAGAGCTATAGTGGAAGACAGTCAACTAGGGTTTCATCTGGGTCAACCCTAGGTCAACCCTAGGTCAATTGACTGACTTAAGAGGGTATTCAAGTCTATTGGAGAGATGTGGGGATCAACATTTGACATATGAAGAAGGATATGGAGATATGACAAGGAGAATTCAAGAGAAGTCAAGGAGAAGAGGAGTTACTAAATTAGGGTTTCTCTGTAAAATCCCCTAGTTTAGGTCAAATTTCCAAGCAAGATAAGTCAAAATGCTTGCTTCAAATGGCTTCTTGGCCAACATGAAACTTGTAGAGGATCTCAAGACCTTTAATTTGAGTGGTGGAAGACCTCAAGGAGATTTATAGAACTCAAGTTATGGTCCTTACAAGTTACAGGTCATTTGGGGTGTCTGAATTTTTGTCTGTGAAAGTGACTTGACTTCCAAGCTAGTTTTGCCCCTCAAGGAGATTTCAAATGAATTCTTGGTCAACATAAGAATTGTTCCTCATTGTCTTAGCTTTCTAGAATGGTATGGCATGCCTTCATATGATGTGGAGAACTCAACTTATGGTCTTGACAAGCAAAGGGTATTTTGGGCATTTGTGAATTACAGGTCATTTTAACCTATGTCCAAAACTCATACAAGGAGGCCTCAAATGGAAAAACTTACAACATCAAACTTGCTCCAAATGGGATTTTAAGTCTAGAAAGAAGGTCACAAGTTATTGGAGAAGCTCATAGCATGATGTTGCATAATTGGTCACAATATGAACTAAAAAGGCTTATAAAGTGAATAATTTCAAGTTGAAAAATGGTTTGGGAGATTTACAAGTCCAAATGGAGACCTCCAATATATGATTTTGAATGGAAAAACAATTCTAAGAACAATGGTTCACACACTTTTTTGAGTTTAGAAGGAAAAAATGAAGTTATCCATGGTTGCTTACCTTTTAAGAAACATAATCAAAAATGAGCCAAAGTTTGAAAGCAAGGGAATGTGCAAGATGGATCTAGAATGTTCATTTGGGGTCTATATATTCATGAAATGTGCATTGATCAAGGGTTGGCCTCATTTGCACCAAGAATTTCACAAGATTTCTCATTCTTTTACATTGAAGTTTCATTCCAATTCTCTCAAAACCTTCATCAATCTTCATCATAATCAACCTTCTCATATTGATTCATCATCATATAGTATAATTCAATCAAGAACAAGGTGGTTATCATCCATTTTCGAGTGCTTTTTGCAAGGATATCAAAGTTGCCAATTCAAGTGGATAGCATAATTCTGGCCAAATCTCATCCAAAGCTTGCATACAGAATCAAGTTCATCAAGGATTGATCAAGATCCAAGTCTCAAAAGCCTCAAATCATCAATCTCCATAGCTGTTTGCAAGATTTTGCACAAGGTAAGTTTTCATTCAAACTGCTTGATCCAGTTAGTTAGGCATGATTTTGTTAGTGTAGAATTGATCTAGGTGGTTAGGAGATTAAGTTAGATGAATTTGGAACGATTTGGTGATGGTTAGTGACAGGTGCCATAAACTGTTAGTGTTCATATCTCTTAGATTAGTGTGTTATAATTGTGGCTTGATAGCATATGTTAATCTCCATTAGGTGTAGTTTAGTTTAGGCTAAGTCTGGGGAAGATTGGTGATGGTCCATAGCAGTGCATTTCAATGGAGGCCGAATGTTGATCCAATCGTGTTTGTTGTTGTGGTGAGTTTCAAGATGAATTGATGCCCTAGGATTGTAGAGGGAGAGATTTGGAGCAGATTTCATGTTTATGGCATGTGGATTCGTGGCGTGTAAAGTGAGAACAGAGAGGAGGAAAGTTGTTCGTGCATGGATGTTCATGGTGAAGTGAAACCCTAATTGCAGGTCGTTTGGGGAAGACGAAATCAGGGCCGTTCATTATGGTTTGGACCTTTGACTATTATAGCGATCCAATGGCCTACGTTTAATTTCAGATTTGGAGGGAATGAC
Source organism: Lathyrus sativus (assembly GCA_963859935.3). Lineage (NCBI taxonomy): Eukaryota > Viridiplantae > Streptophyta > Magnoliopsida > Fabales > Fabaceae > Lathyrus > Lathyrus sativus. The sequence goes on along the minus strand of OZ012740.1, from coordinate 545,575,588 downwards.
TTTGGCTCTAAACGCACCGTTTCATTAAATGAAACGGGCGGGCCTGAGTCTCTTTTGCTATCCCCACCCCCAGCAACTAGGCCCAATGCAATTTCTAACGCGTTTCTGATGCTATTTTCACCCCCCAGCTCGTTGTTCCATTTTTCTTCAATGCTGACTCAAGCTGGGCCTTGGTAAAACTGCTACGCGCACCCCCTTTATGAGGCCCATCCAGATTTGAACTGGGCGTAGTTACTATTCTAACCCCCTCCCTCATTTTAATTCATTTTATTTTTTTTCTTAATTCCATTTTATTTTACCAATTCTCATAAAATCATAACTAATTCATAAAAAATGCTTTTTCATCCATTCTTTTTACCATATCTTCATTAAAATGTCTAGAATATTATAGGAAAATAAATTTTCATTTTTAGTTTTATTTCATATTTTTTACATATTTTCTAAATAAATGTCACATTAAATAATTCATTTCATGCATCATTTTTATGATTTTTGTTCTCTCACATGCTTTGATATTTTTTTGATCATTCTTTTCATATTGTTCAGATGAGATGTTAATCTTGTAGAAATATTTTAGTTCCCATTTTTAGGAGTTAATTTTAGGTGATTAATAAATGCTTGAATATCATGTACAAAACTAGGGTTTTAGGTAACAACTTAGGAAGTTCAATTTTCTCCCTTAGGACTTAGGGTTTGAATAGGTTAGTTATGGGACTATAGGGGCTATGGGTAGTTATTAGATCCCTTAGAGAACAGTTAGGATTCCCCTACTGCTATTATTACTGTCTGTATATCTGTTGTCTGGTGTGGTGTGCCCTCTGGGGTTTATTGATTGTTTGTATGGGTATTGGGTTTGTCTGGGGCCCTGGGGAAGCTGAAGATTTGTGGAGGAGAAGCCATTGAAGATTCAAATGCTGAAGATCAACTGTCAGAGTTAAGGAGGAGTTTCTTGCTAGCAGTTGCTGAGGAGACTAGGGTTTAGGAGCTAGGCAGAGCTCTAGATTAGAATGATTGTTTCTCAAACATGGATTGCCTTGTCTGCATCCATTCTTCTCTGTGATTCAGAGTCTCTCTAAGACACTCACCCCCTTCCTTTGGAAGGCTTGGTGATGGTGTCTATGAGATAGAACTCTTGAGAGAAAATGTCTCTTGTGTTAGAAGCAGTCTGTTCACCACCCTTGGTAGTCAGCTGATTGCTTAACACTCAATTCACTCTTGTGACTGATCCCTCATCCTGGAGGTTTGAGCTTGAAGAAAAGCCATTGCAGATGGAAGACTGATGATCAAAGCCCTTGTCTGAAGGCCATGCAGATGGAGATTGATGCTTGTTGAAGCCTGTAGCTGATTGGAGGTTACTTGAAGCCAGTTGTTGATTCAGAGCTGCTGATGCTGTTTCTTCTGTTGCTGTACTTCATTTGTTGATGTATTGATTGGTTTTCTGGACTGTATTGTTTGCTGTTTACTCTGTTGGGTTGAAAGTGAAGCCTGTTCACTTTCGCCTATTGTTTTCTAGGTTCGAGGTTGAGTGGGACTCCCTTGCCTCGCTTGTGTTGCTGCATCCATGCATTTTACTGTTTTACCGTATATATCTGATATTGTTTCTGTTTCTGCCTATCCCGTAGGATCTCTGTTTCTCTCTGTGCAAGAGAGGAGCATGATAGACACTAGGTCTTAACCCATGCATGATAACATTAGGTTAGTTTGTTTCCCTTCGCAACCGTAGGTTAGAGTTCTGTCTCTTTCTTTCTCAAAACAAACAGAAAAACACATAAAGATTTCAAACACAATAAAAGACACTTCTTCCGTAAAAGAATGTGAACTCATCAAAACGTCATTTTCGTCCGTCGGGACTGTTAATCAAGAAAACCTTTTTCAGAAGGAATAAAATCAATCAAGGACAGACTTGTGTCGTACGTGGCCCGAACTACGTTTGCTCTGATCTTTCATGCCGTATGAAAGTACGTAGGCATAGGATGCGATATCCTAGCGAGCAACCTTCCCCTCCTTTCCCGTAGGCAGGCGAACTACGTTGACTCTGATTTCTCGTTCCAAACGGGAATACGTAGGCATAAAGTGCGATACTTTGCCGAGTCATTTTTATTTTCATTTTATTTTCATTTTAGCCCTTGACCTATAGTTTAGATAGAATAACAATCCATACCCGAAAACAAGCGTGGATCCCATCGAGTACGATGGACGTGAGGGGTGCTAATACCTTCCCCTTGCGTAACCGACTCCCGAATCCAGGTTTTGGTTGCGATGACCATACCTTTCCCGTGTTGTGCGAGGTTTACTCTGAGCGTTTCCTTTCCCTCCCGTGGGATAAATAACGCACGGTGGCGACTCTTCTGTTCAGCCGGCGCCGATTTTCGCAGTAGCGACACATTGCTCTCGCTCTCCGTATGACCGAGGAAGAGGTTAAAGATGGTCTAACCAATAAGGGAGGTACTCAAGGCTTTCCTTTGAGGTTTTTGCTAGATAAAGCCGATCAGTACAAGACCAATAGGGATTGGGAAAGTTTTGGTATTGTAGTTTCTCTAATGATTTATGGGATTGTCCTCTTTCCAAATGTGGACAATTTCATAGACATCACTGCTATCATTCTCTTCATGCAAAAGAATCATTTCCCTACCCTTCTCGCTGATGTTTACCACTCCATTCATTGGAGAAGTGAAAAGAAGACAGGAATGGTCCAATGTTGTTCTCCTCTACTGTTCAAATGGTATGCTTCCCACCTGCCGAAGAAAGGGTCCTTTGTGGAAAACAAGAAGAAACTGAAATGGTCTCAACGCATTATGTCTCTAGAGGCCAGTGATATTGCTTGGTATTCTCATGAGTACTACGACGTGGTGATCATCTTTAGTTGTGGGAATTTCGGCAATGTACCTCTAATCAGTAGGGCTGGCTGCATCAACTACAACCCCGTCATGGCGTTGCGTCAGTTGGGTTATGCTATGGAAGATGAGCCCGAAGCAGAGAAGGTTCAAAGTTTCTTTTTGCTAGCCACAACAGACGATCCTGCGTTTGTCAGGAATATTGTTAAAGCATGGGCCAAGGTTCATACGAAGGGGAGGAAAGAGTTAAAGGCGAAGAACTGTGTGGCTAAGAAGCCCTACAACCGATGGTTGCAAGCTAGAGTGGTCGAAAGGTTGCTTCCATTTCCCTCAGAACCATCCATGCGAGAAGAACTTCCTGCTCCTACTCATGTATCCGTGGAGGAGTATGAGAAACTAAAGCTAGTGATAGAAAGGTTGACAAAGGAAAATCAAGACCTTCAGGCTGAGGTTCACCAAGCAAGAGTGGAGAATGGCCAATATAAGAGGAAAGTGGAGTTCGAACAAGACCAAGCGGCTGAGAGTAGCAAGAAGCTGAAGCTAGAAGCAGATTTGAGGGTCAGGTATCAAGAAGGTTTTGAAGGAGCTGATGCATCAATAAAAGCCCTCCGACAATGCTTAAAAGAAACCAAGGCCTCTTGTGATAAAGCATGGAGATTCTTCGAGTTAGCCTCTGCTGAAAAGAAGAAGACAAGGGAGGAACTTGAGGCTGATATTGATGTCCTCGAAAAAGAGTTGAGGGGTTCCTTAATTCTAGCCGAAAGCGAGCGACAACTCAAAGAAGAAGCATTGAGAGCTTCATATGTCACCTCTGATGTATGGTACAACAAATGTTCAGAATTGAAGACCGCTCAGGAAACAGCCACCTTGTGGAAAGACCGTTTCGAGGCCCTGCAGAAGAATAGTTCACTATGGTTGAAGAAGGAAGCTCAGCTCAATGAACTTTTGGATACGTATGAGGATTCTCTTCATCATTACCAGCCGACCCTAGACATGTGTCGCGCTAGGTATAACAATCTAGTGGAGCATTGCAACCTTATGATCCGTGACATCCCATGGAGGTTGGAAAGCGCAATTCAAGACTTGGAAGGAAATGATATTCCTCCTTACATCCATCACTTTATCCGGCTCTGTGACCAAATGGTTAGAAGATTCATGTTCGAGACAAAAAAGCTTGAAGAACGTCTCCGAAAGAAAGAGTTTTAGTTCATTCAATATTTTTCTTGTAGCATGAGTTTTTATTTTGCAGCTTATTGAACAATCAGTTGTATTGAATCTTCCCTCAAATTTAATGAAAGTTTCCTTTTTGGCTTAAATTGTGCATTCTTTACTATTCATTTATAGTTCCATAATACCATTGATAATCATAAATCTTGAAAGTCCCTTGAACATCATTCGGGCATTGCATATACCCACGCATCATTTTTACATTCCCTGAAACCCAACCTCATACCGCTTGCCATTTCAGAAGGAAAGAAAGAGAAAGAGCAAGCTGACTCCTCAAGTTCATACAACACAAGAGGGAACCAACGAAGAGTCATGGATCAAGTACAACAAGAGCTGCAGGAGTTTAGGGAAAAGATGACGCAATTCATGGAAACAATGCAAGGGGTAGCCAATGGGCAGGAATAATTGAGAACGCTGGTTCAACCACTAATAGCTCTAGTGGATGGCAGTGGTGTTCTGCATGGAGGAACTACCATTGTTCCTCCTCTGGCTAATGGTAGCACTTTGCAAGCTAATGATGGTCCAACCATAGTCAATCTTCCGGGTGGAGAGAACCAAGATGGAATTCCCATCCCAATTGCGGCGGGCGCCGTGCCTGTTAACAATGGTCCTCAGTGGAACCAAGATGAGCAAGATGACGTCTTCTCCATGGGAGACCTTGGGGAAGGGTTACGATCTTACGCTAATAGAAGGTTCGATGCAATTGAAGAAAAGATGAGGAGCATTCTTGAAGGCCAGAATACTATGGGTCTTGACATGTCCAATCTGGGATTGATTCCGGGACTTAGGATTCCTCCAAAGTTCAAAGTGCCAGATTTTGATAAATACAAAGGAACAACATGTCCAAGGGTGCATCTTCGATCCTATTTTTGAAGGATGTCTGCATACTCCGATGATGAGAAGTTGCTGATGCACTTCTTTCAAGATAGCTTGTCAAGACCATCTTTAGAATGGTATATGGGATTGGAGCCGGTCCATATCAGAAGTTGGAAGGATTTGGCAGATGCTTTTGTCAAACACTACCAGTATAACAGTGACCTAGCACCGAATCGTGTACAGTTACAGAACCTATCACAAAGGAACAACGAAGGATTCAAGGAGTATGCCCAGAGATGGCGCGAGTTGGCTGCGACGGTTCAACCTCCAATGGTGGAGAGAGAACTCATCGACTTGTTTGTAGCTACACTACCTGGTGTGTATTATGAGAAATTGATAAGCAACATGTCTGGAAGTTTCTCAGATCTGATCATCACAGGCGAGAGAGTAGAAAATGGGATTAAATTGGGTAAAATACAAGCAGGAGAAGGGACCTCGTCTGGAGGTGGAAGAAAGAACTTCGGTATTAAAAGAAAGGAGAATGAGACAAACGCAATATCAGGTTTTAAGAATCAAAATTGGAACCAGAATCAGAATCAGTATCGCCCACGACCGTACTATCAACAACAACCACAAGTAGCTAGTATTGTCATCCCGACAGTACAGCCTCAGCAACAACCACGTCAACAGCAACAACAGCAACGGCAACAACCACAACAACAGAATTACGCGCCAAGACCATATCAAGACCGAAGAAGGATGGTGGATAGGCACTTTGACGCACCACTAATGCCTTACTCTCAACTACTACAACACTTATTGCAACTGCAGTTGGTCCAGAAAAGGACGATGGCCCCTCTAAATGACTTACCACCACCCGGATATGACGCCAACGCTAGGTGTGACTTCCACTCTGGCACTCCTGGCCATCATATTGATAATTGCAAAGCCTTCAAGAACAAGGTACAAGACCTTGTTGATAGTAGGGCCATTAATTTCAACCATGATGCGCCGAATGTTGATCATAACCCTATGCCAAATCATGGAGCAGGTAGAGTAAATGCTGTTGTTGAAGGGGAGGATTTAGATCTGGTATATGATGTTGAAGAATTGAAGACTCCTTTAAGTTTTGTAAAATGCAAGTTGTTAGAAGGTGGGGTGTTTCCCGGGTGTGACAAGGATTGTGAAAATTGTGCCGCCCATCCTGAAGGGTGTGAGAGTCTGAAGAGTTATATACAGTGTATGATAAACGAAGGTGTTCTGCAGTTTGACAAGATCTATGAGAAAAAGAATGAGAAGATAGTCAGTAAGAAAGAGGATGAGGTGGCCACCATCTATATCCCTTATATAACAATCACTATTTCTGCGCCACCAGCGCGACCTACCATCATCTTTACGAAGGCAGGACCTATACCTTATGAAAGCTCCAAGGCGATCCCTTGGAACTATGGAGCGGAAGTCTACTGCAATGGACAGAAGCAGGAATTAAAAAGCTTGCCATTGGACTCAGTTGACAACTTGGTGGGAACCGGGGGAATGACTCGGAGTGGGAGGATATTTGCACCTCCCGAAGTAAGTGAAGAAAGAGCTGATAAAGGTAAAGGGAAGGTAGTAGCGGAGGAAAGCTCTCATGCTGGAGAAAAAGAAGTCGTGCTGAAAGACGCAGAAGAGTTCATACGCCTAATAAGAAAGAGCGACTATAAGATCGTGGATCATCTACAACAGACGCCTTCAAAAATTTCTATCTTGTCGTTGTTGTTATGTTCCGAGGCTCATAGAAACGCCTTGCTCAGAGTCTTGGATAATGCTTATGTGCCACAAGAAATATCGTCAATCAGTTAGAAGGAGTAGTGGCCCATGTCAATGCATGGAATGGTTTGGGATTCACTGACCGTGATTTGACACCGAAAGGAAGGAATCATAACTTGGCTTTGCATATCTCTATGGAATGTAGAGGTGTCGTTTTGTCCCATGTATTGGTAGACACTAGGTCGTCACTAAATGTGCTACCCAAGAAAGCCCTCATGAAGTTAGACACTCGAGGGATAATATGTACGCCGAGTGATATGGTGGTCAGAGATTTTGATGGGACAAGGAGGTCCGTGTTTGGAGAGCTAACCTTGCCAATTCAAGTCGGTCCTGAGGTTTTTGATGCGGTTTTCTATATAATGGATATCCAGTCGGCATATAGCTGTCTCTTGGGTCGGCCTTGGATACACTCAGCAGGAGCGGTGACGTCAACCCTACACCAGAAGCTGAAGTATATGGTGGGTGATAACATTATGACGGTTTGTGGAGAAGAAGACATCATGGTAAGCCATCTGTCCTCATTCAAGTATGTGGAGGTCGATGGTGAAATTCACGAAACCCTGTGCCAAGCCTTTGAGACCGTCCAAATCAAAGAGAAAGCAACAGTTGAAGCCAAGGCGCCAGAAGTTGCTATGTCATCCTACAAGGAAGCCCAAGCTGTGGTGAAGTCCGGATCAGCGAAAGGATGGGGGGAGGTGATAAACGTCCCCAACAAACAAGATAAGTTCGGATTAGGGTACAACCCATACGCGTCTTCTTCAAGCGCTCCTCGCTACAAAGGACCTATTCAATTCACCAGTGGTGGGGTGGTGTTCAAAGAGATCAACGCCGTATCTAACGAGGAAGGAGATAGTGACTGTGACATGGATGCATGGATCCAGCCATGCGTCCCCGGCCAAGGCTTGAAGAATTGGACCATGGAAGAAGTTATCACTGTGACCTATGAAGAGTAATTGTTTTGTTTTGATTAATGTATTGCCATATACCCTGCCCGGGGCATAATGGTCTTTATTTGTTGGGCCTTATCTTTTATGTGTGTGAACAACCCTTTCATCATTATCAATCAAAAAGCGTCTTTTCATTCAAGACTTTGTGATCCTTGTTTTTCTTATCTTTATTTCCAACAATAAAATGGCAATGTGGTTTGTGTTTGTTTGTTTGCATATCATTTAAGCATAAAATCATCATCATTGCAGGTTGCACATTTCAGATACCACCGATTCAGACTCATCTATGACTCGATGTGACTTTGACAATCCGATCTTTCAAGCGGAAGGAGAGATTGACGAAAATGAAGACCTGCCTGAAGAGCTTGCCAGATTGTTAAAACAAGAGGAGAAGGTCATCCTGCCTCATCAGGAGGAAGTTGAAGTCGTCAACCTGGGAACAGAAGAGGATAAAAAGGAGGTCAGAGTAGGGGTTGCGCTGTAGAATGATATTAAGCACAGATTGATTGAGTTACTCCAAGAGTATAAGGATGTCTTTGCTTGGTCATACGAAGATATGCCCGGACTCGACACCGATATTGTAGTTCATCGCCTGCCTTTGCGTGAAGAGTGTCCTCCTGTCAAACAGAAACTGAGAAGAACCAGGCCAGATATGGCAGTGAAGATCAAGGAAGAAGTCCAGAAGCAACTAGATGCTGGATTTCTTGCTGTGACCAACTACCCTCCTTGGGTCGCTAACATCGTGCCCGTGCCTAAGAAGGACGGCAAAGTCAGGATGTGTGTTGACTATAGGGACCTGAATAGAGCGAGCCCAAAAGATGATTTCCCGCTCCCCCATATTGACGTTCTCGTTGATAACACCGCACAATACTCAGTGTTTTCCTTCATGGATGGTTTCTCCGGATATAACCAAATCAAGATGGCACCGGAGGACATGGAGAAGACGACTTTTATCACGCCTTGGGGGATATTTTGTTATAAAGTAATGCCTTTTGGATTGAAGAACGCAGGGGCAACTTATCAGCGAGCAATGGTCGCTCTCTTTCACGATATGATTCATCATGAGATTGAGGTCTATGTCGATGATATGATTGCGAAATCCCAAACGGAGGAGGAGCACCTGGTGAATCTTCTAAAGTTGTTTGAGAGGTTGAGAAAGTTCAAATTAAGGTTGAACCCGAATAAGTGTACTTTCGGCGTACGGTCAGGAAGGCTGTTGGGTTTCATTGTCAGTGAGAAAGGTATTGAGGTCGATCCTGTGAAGATCAAGGCAATTCAAGAAATGCCAGTGCCAAAGACCGAGAAGGAGGTTCGTGGCTTCTTAGGTAGATTGAATTACATCGCAAGGTTCACATCTCACCTCACAGCCACTTGTGAGCCATTGTTTAAGCTATTGAAAAAGGATCAGGCGGTTATCTGGAATGAGAATTGCCAGAGAGCGTTTGAGAAGATAAAAGAGTATCTACAAGAACCTCCAATAATGATACCTCCGGTGGCTGGAAGACCGTTGATAATGTACTTAACAGTTCTTGAGAATTCCATGAGTTGTGTTCTCGGTCAACACGACGAGACTGGAAGAAAAGAGCATGCAATCTACTACTTGAGTAAGAAGTTCACAGACTGTGAATCCAGATACTCAATGTTGGAAAAAAATTGTTGCGCACTCGCTTGGGCCGCTAAACGCCTAAGACAGTATATGTTAAACCACACAACCATGTTAATTTCAAAGATGGATCCTATTAAGTACGTATTCGAAAAGCAATCACTATCAGGAAGGATTGCTAGATGGCAGATGGTTCAGACAGAATACGACATCCAATACGTGCCTCAAAAAGCAATTAAAGGTAGTGTCCTGTCAGAATATCTCGCAGAGCAACCAGTCGATGACTACCAGCCAATGAAGTTTGATTTTCCTGATGAGGACATTATGTATTTAAAGATGAAGGATTGTGATGAGCCGTTTCCTGACGAAGGTCCAGAGTTGGGTTCCCAGTGGAAATTAATCTTTGACGGTGCTGTTAACTCCTATGGTAGCGGGATTGGGGCAATCATTACGACTCCCCATGGCTCCCATATACCATTCACTGCAAGACTAACATTCCCATGCACCAACAATGAGGTTGAATATGAAGCGTGTATCATGGGTATCGAAGAAGCAATCGACTTGAGGATCAAGAACCTCGATATCTATGGAGATTCAGCTTTGGTGGTAAACCAGATCAAGGGAGAGTGGGAGACCCGCCAGCCTAATCTGATCACGTACATGAATTACGCCAGAAGGTTGCTACCTTTCTTTGACCGAGTAGAGTTTCACCATGTACCGAGGGCAGAAAATCAGATGGCTGATGCCTTGGCTACATTGTCCTCGATGTACAAAGTAAACTTATGGAATGATGCACCGAGAATTGTCATCTCACGCCTCAACAGGCCGGCTTTTGTTTTCGCAATAGAAGAAACTTCTGATGGTAAACCGTGGTTTTATGACATCCAGAACTTTCTCAAGAACCAAGAATATCCGCCTGGGGCATCGGCCCGGGATAAGAAGATCTTGAGAAGGTTATCTGGTAACTTCTATCTGAATCCAGACGGTGTACTCTATCGGAGAAACTTTGACTTGGTGCTGCTAAGATGTGTGGACGAAAAAGAAGCAGGTTTGCTTATGGAAGAAGTCCACGAAGGTGCCTTTGGAACACATGCAGGTGGGCATGCCATGTCTCGAAAATTATTAAGGGCGGGCTATTATTGGTTAACTATGGAGTCGGATTGCTTCAAATACGCCAAAAAGTGCCATAAATGCCAGATTTATGCCGACAAGATTCATGTGCCACCTTGTCCTTTGAATGTCATGTCATCCCCGTGGCCTTTCTCCATGTGGGGCATCGATATGATTGGCAAGATCGAGCCAACTTCATCTAATGGGCATTGCTTCATCTTAGTAGCCATTGACTATTTCACCAAATGGGTCGAAGCAGCTTCTTACGCCAATGTCACGAAGCAAGTCGTAGCCCGGTTTATCAAAAGGGACATCATTTGTCGATATGGAATACCCGAGAGGATCATTACTGATAATGGTTCTAACCTGAATAATAAGATGATGGAGGAACTGTGCCAGAATTTCAAAATCGAGCATCACAATTCTTCTCCCTATCGTCCGAAAATGAATGGCGCTGTAGAAACGGCTAACAAGAACATTAAGAAGATAGTACAGAAGATGGTTGTGACTTATAAGGATTGGCACGAGATGTTGCCTTTTTCTTTGCATGGATATCGCACCTCGGTGCGTACTTCAACTGGGGCAACTTCTTTCTCGTTGGTATATGGCATGGAGGCTGTTCTGCCATTGGAGGTCGAGATCCCATCTTTGAGAGTTCTGGCTGACGTCAAGTTGGATGAAGCAGAATGGGTGAAGAACAGGTTGAATCAACTCAGTTTGATGGATGAGAAGAGGTTGGCGTCTCTTGCGTATGGTCGTCTGTATCAGAGTAGGATGAAGAAAGCCTACGATAAGAAGATGTGTCCTCGAAGCTTTCATACAGGCGATCTGGTGTTGAAGCGGATTCTCCCACCACAGAACAATCATAGGGGCAAATGGACTCCCAATTATGAAGGTCCGTATGTTGTAAGGAAGGTCTTCTCTGGAGGAGCCTTGCTACTTTCAACCATGGATGGTGAAGATTTTACGTCCCCTGTGAACGCGGACGCAGTCAAAAGATACTTTGCTTAAAATAGACCCGCTGGAAAGAAAAAGAAAATCCAGGCAAGAATGGGGCATCTAGGCGAACCATAAAAGGATAGGTTCGGGCAAAAATTAGAGATAAAAATAAAAAATGTAAACCCGGAAAGTTGAAAACCTGAAAGGGCGACTTTGGCAGAAATGGGTATCCCGGTGAATCGAAAACCCGCAAGGGCGATTCAGGCAAAAGTTAGGGATTTGAAAAGCAAATGACTGCGGCCTGCACATTGATCTTTAAAGCATAGTGGATTATGGGAGAATTCGAGAAGCAGTCATTCAAATCAATCTCTTCAGAAGACGAAGCATCGGAAAGGCGTCAAAGTCATACGAGTCATAATTGAGTCGTTCTATGGTGGTTGTCTGTACCACATTGCCGACATTTTGATATTCTTGTGCATTTCTGTATATTTCTTACACAGCTTTCTCATTTCAGGAGTTGTGTCCCATGTAAATTTGCCTATTTACAGGCCGTTTATCAATAATACATACTATCCAGAAAACCTTTTGTTTTGTTTTTACCATTTTGTTTGCAAAAGACGCCTGATGTTTTTGATAAAACTTTGCATACATAAATTTGTGGGCTTTGCTATCTATAATTGAAACACTGTATTTGCTTGAATAATGTCTTAAGTGATAATTGAGATGGTACCTGCTGCATAAAACATACTTGTTTATTTGTTATTTGCAAGAGAACTTTCCTCGAGGCTTCTCCAGAAGTTCCTCATCTAAAGGAAGTGTGCAGTTTAAGCGGGTTCTCACCCCCAGCAGTTTGAAACCTTGACAATCAAAAGATATCCTCAACAGGTCAAGATTGACATCTCCAGCAGAGCAGGATCTTTTCCAGTGAGCGGATGTGGGTTTATCCCTCAGCAGTGGAACGAATTCAGAAATTTGTTTTCCCCATAGAGTTTGAACAACTGGCTCCTTTTCCCCTCAGAGTCTAGGTCATTGACTCATTCCTCGAGTGGAAGTTGTATTTGTTGAGTTTATTGCTCATTTCCCCAAGCAAAGGTTGATATTGGTTCCCTCATTGTCTAATCCCCAGCAGGGTGGGTTTGCTCTTAGCGGAACAATTTTACCCAGAAGTTTGCTCAGAAAACCATCCAGGGTTTATTTTCCCTAACGTTTGTACTAGACATGTCTAGTCTTTTCCCCGGCAGAATTAATCCTTCCTCTTTGGCATTTATTTTGCTAAAGTGTTTCCTTTGCATTTGCATCATGCATAACATCCTCCCAAACGTGTAGCATTTCCATTTTGTATGGAGCATTACGCCATATTCAAACATATGCATGTAAAACATAAGCCGGGTTGCCACCCCTTTGTTTTCAAGCGTATCTCCAGCGGTTATCAGTATATTTCTCAATCCTACGTGGTATCCAGACCTCCAGCCAGGTCATTGACAAATGTGTTCATCTTATCGGTTTCCCTTGCAGAGTCTATTTATTCAAGTTCATGTTTACCCAATGGATTTCTTCACCCAGATGGTGAATCGACGAATGTTCTTCTGAACTTAGGGTTGAGCCGACCTTTGGGTTCGATGCTAGCTTTTTTAGCAAAAAGAATTGACGACGAAGTCAGATTATGAAAAAATTGACTACGAAGTCAGATTATGAAGAGAATTGACGACGAGGTCAGATTGTGAAGATTGACGACAAAGTCAGATTATGAAGAGAATTGACAACGAAGTCAGATTATAAAAATAATTGACGACGAAGTCAGATTATGAAAAAATTGACGACGAAGTCAGATTATGAAGAGAATTGACGACGAGGTCAGATTGTGAAGATTGACGACGAAGTCAGATTATGAAGAGAATTGACGACGAAGTCAGATTATGAAGAGTGTTGACGACGAAGTCAGATTATGAAGAGAATTGATGACGAAGTCAGATTATGAAGAAAATTGACGACGAAGTCAGATTATGAAGAGAATTGACGATGAAGTCAGAGTATGAAGAGAGTTGATGGCGAAGTCAGGTTATGTTGAGAGTTGACGGCGAGGTCGGATTATGTAAAGAATTGACGGTGAAGTCAGACTATGAGAGGAGTTGACAGCGAAGTCAGATTGTGGAGGGGTGACAGCGAAGTCAGGTGTCCTACCAATTTGATGTTAAGGACTGACAGCGAAGTCCGGTGTTTTGCCAAATTTTATGTGGAGAATTGATGGCAAAGTCAGCTCATGTAGAGGGTTGACGGCGACGTCAAAATGGTTTGAGAAATAACGGCGAAGTCAGATGATTTTAATTGACGACAAAGTCAGATTATGTTGTAAGTTGATGGCGAAGTCAAAGGATATGAAGGACTGATGGCGAGATCAGATGTTCTACCAATCATATGTTTTTACAGATTATGTTGAATATTGACGGTGAGGTCAGATCTCACAGATTTGATGTTGAGTTCCGACGACGAAGTTAGAATGCTATTAAGAGCTGACGGCAAGGTCAGGTGTTTGTATTTGATCAACGACTGATGGCGAAGTCAGATGTTTTACCTGTCATAGGTGCCTGACGGTGAGGTCAGAGGTTTCATTGTACGGTTGACAAATTTTTGGGTTCTTTTGTATTCAATCACCTTTTACCTCGAATGTTTGAAAGCGTTTGCTTTTCATCCCTTCAGGTCCAAGTCGTTTGAATAGGGGCAGCTGTTGCACCCTAAAATTTTCCCTCTTTCAAGGCTTGACTCATTTCTTCATTTCTTTCAAATTCAATGACATAAAGGAAATCCATCATGAATTCAAGATTAAAGGCAAGAATATTATAAAGAGAAGTTTTGTGACATTACAAGAATGTCATTTGTTGCAAGATTTTCAACTCTAAGTAATGTTTAGAAATTAATTTATTTCTAATACTTCATTCAAGTCTCTAGTCAAATTCATGTTATGGTAATGCCACACCAAGTCTACATTATGCTTACAAACATCCAAGAAATATGCAAGGATTAAATCAACATTGGAATGTTTTAGGACCAAGAATATGCATGTTTAATCATGGCAAAACAGTCCCATGCAAGAGGTGACAAATTTCTTCATGTCACAAGATCACATGTCACAAGACCAAAGGAATAACATGTGACAATGCTTCTACATATCAGAATTTTCAAAATGCTGTCAAGAGTTGGTGGCATTGACCAAGAGGAGCTGTCCAAACACAAACAAACAAAATGGGTGCAAGGCACAAGGTGCTGCAGCAAATAGCATAGGAAAGTAGTGCAGAAAATGCAGCATAGCACCTTGCATGAAAATGGAAAGAAAGAGAGTGACATGAGAAAAGGTGGCAAGAGACATTCCCCCATGAAAAAATCTGATGTTTGGGGGGAAGAGAAAACCCTAGGAGCTGAGATAAGAGGAGGGGGCTGTAAACAAAAGGATTCATTCATTCAACATTCATTTTCTACACACACTTGCAAAACCAGAAAATAGAGAGAGCAAAACAATACCCTAAAAAACAGAAAAATAGGAAGCTTTGCAAACCAAAAGAAAAAGAGTGATATAGAACCAAGAGGATCATTAAGAAACAAAACCTTCACAACATAAAGGGAAGAGGAGCGAGGTACATTCAACCAAGACCAAGGAGGACTTGTAAGAAGGATAGAAAGCTCTTGGGTATCCATTTCCTCCAACCTTTCTCTCTTTATATTTTTGCTATTTACATTCATTTCGTTTACTCTTTTATGTGTTGTTGTATTGTATGCATCATGTAAGGTTCTAAGGGTTCCAAAAAATCAGTTTTTAGAACCAATAAAAAGGAAGAAAATCACAAAAGACAGCAAAAAATACAGCAAATACTGTATTTTTCGCTTCAGGTCGCGGCGCGAACTGTCAAAAACAGAATCAAAACTTTTCTCAGTTCGCGGCGCAAACATGCAAAAAACAGAATGTTCATTTTTCTCAGTTCGCGGCGAGAACACCCTTTGCGGCGCGAACTGATCAGTTTGTTTATGCTTTTTTGCTGTTTTTTTTACCTAATTTTTTTTTCAAGGAGTTCGCATGGGGAACTCCTTGATGGCACTTCGTGCCGTTTTTTTTGCATGTCTCGATTTTTTTTTAGCTGACTAACCCATACGTTTGCATGGTTTTAGTGTGAATATGGCTATTGTCTTTGTTGACTCTTGATTACATAACCATTTTCAAAAAAAAACAAACTCTCGATTTTATCGAGCCATTTTCGACCATGTAAGTCGACCGCCTTGTGCGTCCGCCATCGACCTTGTTCGTGTCACCTCAAACCTTTTTAAGCAATTAAACCCTTGACCCAACATCAAGCGGATTTTCTCGAACGATTGTTAAGCCAATTCACCATATTTAATAAAAGGGTAAAGTTCTCTTTGTATTGAACTAAAGAGAAGGGATTGAGTGTAGACTTCTTCCTTTCTGAGTGTTGAGATGTTCACTGTAGTGTGAGTGGTTTTGATACTTGTCTTTCAATACGAAGACGTTTTCATCCACACCTTTTTCTCCTAAAAAAACCTCGGCCCCCTACCGAGTGCATTTTCAAAACACTTACAATAAATAAATCGATTCTCTTGGTATTGAACTAAAGAGAGAGGATTGAGTGTAGACTCCTTCCTCTCTGAGTGTTGGGATATTCACTGTAGTGTGGGTGGTCTCAATACTCGTCTTTCAATACGAAGACGTGACTTTATCCGCCACCTATCTCCCTCTACAACTTCTTTCCGCAACCTTTGTCACCTAAAAACCTCGGTCCCGTACCGAGCGCATTTTTTAAACTCTTTTCATAACAAAAATTTGAATGGTCGTGGAGTGGTTAGGCGTAGGCCTTCTCCTATCCCGAGTGCTGACGTTTACCGTAGGGTTCTCTGTCGCAAAAGCACTTACCATTCAAAACCAAAAACACTTTAATAAGAGAATGAAGCTCTCTTTGTATTGAACTAAAGAGAGAGGATTAAGTGTAGACTTCTTCCTCTCCGAGTGTCGAGATGCTCACTGTAGTGTGTGTGGTTTTGATACTCGTCTTTCAATACGAAGACGCTATGTTCGCCACACCCTTTCACAACAAAAACTTTGAGATGAAGAATTGGGTACTACCCGTAGGGGTTACTATCCAAGGACCTATCTCGCCCTTAAAAAAATAATAATTCAACAAATCAAATGTGACATCTTGCCTCGCATGGCGAAAACTTATCTTTCGAAAAGGATATGATATGTCCATTCTACCGCAAACAGGTAATGTCTAAGTCTCCAACGAGCGAGCAGCAATACACCTAACTGCTAGAATGCGTACGATAGCATCATCCATAAAAACATCAACAAATCGTAGGCCGAACTACGGCTGCTCTGATTCTTTACTTTTTCAAGTAAAGATACATAGGCACAAGGGCCACAATCCTTGCCGAGCACATTCCCCCTTATATCTATAGGTCCCCAAACTACGTCGACTCTGGTTTTCTCATATCCGTTGAAAATACGTAGGCCTAGGACCGCGAATTCCTACCAAGTCTGTTCTTTCTCTTCTTCCCCCCGTTACCTCTCTTTCCCTGTTTCTATCCCTTTATCTCTCTCCCTTTGGAACACACTTTTATAGCATAATATTTTAGCAAATATAATCACACGTCGACAAACAAATGGTTCCCATCGAGTACGATGGATGCGAGGGGTGCTAATACCTTCCCCTCGCATAACCGGCTTCCGAACCCGTCCTTGGTTGCAAGACCATCTTATCCGTTCTTTTCTTGAGGTTTTCTCGATATTTTCCTTTCCCCTCATGGGATAAATAAAGTTCGGTGGCGACTCTTCTGTCCTTTTCCTTTTCGCCTTCCCCGTCGTTGCGATGTATTTTTCGACCACCGACAAAGGGTATGTCGACTCTGATTATGTAAGTTGTATGGATTCTAAAAATTCTATTTCTGGATATATGTTCGCTATGTTTGGGACAACAATCAGTTAGAAAGCAATACTTCATAAGGTCGTTGCCTTATCAACCACTGAAGTGAAATATATTGCCCTAACTGAAGCTGTGAAGGAAGCATTGTGGGGGAAATTTTCCATCCCTTGATCCAGAACACTACCCAGACTAACCAGCAATTAGCAATGCAATTGGTATGCTTGGCAGAATTTATGGGTGTACCAGCCTCTGTTCGAGGCACAACTGTTGTGGAAAACATTCCACGATGAAACCTAGGGAACATACCTTAGGCAAATCTAGAAAATCAGGGGATAGTCGAACCCCTTAGACTTGAACTTCCTAGAGTCGAACCACCTAGGAATCAAGTGCCAGTTCCGGTAGAGAGGGAACAAGAGGTAATTATGGTAAATCGAGACCAAGATGTTGACCATATTATACAACAGGTTTGACGTAACAACATAACTGTCGATAATAACTTAGCAGCCATGGTTGAAAGAATAATGGCCCGAAATGGGGTAAATTATGGTTTTACTAGGCCAAATTATACATCACCGATAGTAGATTACATCCTCATGTCAGAATTACCTCCTAGGACGAAGTCAACAAAGTTTACCAAATTTCTAGGCGATACTACTGAATCTACTGTCGAACACGTAGCCCGGTATATGATCGAGGCTGGAGAGATTGCAAATGACGAAAGACTTAGGATAAAATATTTTCCAAGTTTTCTCACTAAAAATGCTTTTACTTGGTTTACAACCCTACCTCCTAACTCAATCTGTAATTGGACCCAGTTGGAACGTTTATTCTATGAACAATTCTACATGGGACAAACCCAGATTAGTTTGAAGGAATTGGCTAGCATAAAACGAAAGTTTTCTGAGCCAATAGAAGATTACCTAAATAGGTTTCGGCTACTTAAGGCTAGGTGTTTTACTCAAGTGCCTGAACATGAGTTGGTCGAAATGGATGTTGGTGGCCTTGATTACTCTATTAGAAAGAAGTTGGATACCCAGTATCTGAGAGATATGGCCCAGTTAGCTTATAGGGTTCGCCAGTTAGAACGTCTAAAAGACGAAAAGACTAAGTTTAATAAAAGTAAAAAGGTAGCCTATATCGAATATAATGAGAATGTCGAAGGTTTACATAGATGTTACTGAATTAAAGCATGGTCCTTCATATGCTTGTAAAATATTAGCTCCTCCGAATGGGAAAATTTTTGTCGAATCTGAAAAGAATGACAAGCTTCCAAAGAAAACATATACTTTCGATATCACTAAATGTGACGAAATATTTGATTTGTTAGTTAAAGATGGGAAAATGATAGTGTCTGCTGGCGCTAAAATGTCACCTTTAGAACAAAGAAAAAATAGAGAATTTTGTAAGTACCATAATTTTTTGGGTCATAAAACTTCTCAGTGTTTTCTTTTCAGGGATTTGGTCCAAAATGCTATCCAGGAAGGCAGACTGAAGATTGGAGAAAAAAGCAACAGGCAAATGAAAATTGACTCTGACCCATTGCAAACAGTGGATGCCCATTATGCTGAGCCCACAGAAGTACATACGGTTGAAGTTGCTGATGAATTCGACTGTTTAATTAATATGGTGGAAATTACTGAAGATTTCTCCAATGATGTTGTTCTAGCCAAGGTTATTGTAGACCTTGGAATCAATGCCATGGAGAAACTCATGAGTGAGGCCACTGATGGCTTTGACAAAGTTACTGATGGCTTGGATGATGAGATCACTGAAGATTCCAACATGATGTTGGTTACCAAAGAAGCCGCGGATAGTTTTGTTAAGATGGATAAGGCTGCTAAAGGCCTTGATTTGGACTTCTGCAATCTTAACCTTAATGATGGCGTCGACAAGGACATAAATATGGTCGAGATTACACAATATAAGACCATGGAGGTCGATGAAGCAAGCTACTAGGAAGAGCACAACAAAGTGGCATATCCAAAACAGGAAGAGACCATTGTTGATTTCCTTCATCGCTGCCAAAAAAAGGGATCAGGTGTCATGCAATGCAATCTTCGACCAAAAGGATGCCCAGAAGCTTGAAGGGGTACGGAAGGCTAAGCAGAAGTGGGAGAAGGCCAACAATGTCCCTCGAAGCTTTGATCCAAGAAGGTCTGAGTCGAAGGCTAGAGCACCAGGAGCAAGGCCTGCTACCTTCAAGCAATTTACTTATTTTTTTATTAAATTTGTGAATGTTGAATTTTTTGTTTTGATACTTGTTAATTGTATGATTATATCCATGATTAATTAAATTCTTTCATGATGACCCTCTATCTTTCAACAAGGCATGAAGGTGCACAATAAAATCAAGCTTTTGAAAATAAAACTTTGGTCCAACGCGAAGTTTTTTTCTTTCTCGTTTCTCAAAATATGTCAAACTTTTTTTTTATAAATATAAATAAAATAATTCTCGATTCATGTCGAGCCAATTTTCACCTTTGTAAGTCGGATGCTTTAAAGCGTCACCATCAACCTTTTAATCACTAAACACAACATTCATAGCTTACTCCTAGGCTTTCTTACAATGAGACCTATTTGATCAATTACCTCTAGTTGGTCGCTTAGAAGACTAGCCCACTCTGCTAGTGCACACGTTTAAAACTCAATTCAATTGTTTTCCTATTATTTGCTTATGTGTTGTCTTGTATGAAGATTCGAGTCGAAACCCTACGGTTCAAACCATTGACTTTTCCAAACGCAAATTTAAACCTCGATCAACATCGAGCATTTTCTCAAAGTTAAATCAATTAACTTAATTATACTTAGACTATATTTCAATAAAAGTTGAAAAGGGAGTTGGGATGGAGTCTTCAATTTCTCTCCTCAATTGTTTGGGTCCGAGGAGCCTTTCTTACGCTCGAACAATTTTCTTCTCCAAAAGATTTATAATTTTTTTCTACGTCAAACTATTTCACAATAAACAAAACCAAATATATTTTATTAATCACTTAGATGAAAAAGAAAAAGAGTCAAGTCTTTGACTCGCTCTCCCGATTATTTGGGCCCGATGAGCCTTTCTTAAGTTTCAAGTAATCTTCATCCGATTTAAAATACTTTAATCATCTTATCACTCTAAACATTTCTCAAACACAACCTCTTTTCGAGATGGAAAAGAGAGAGGGTCAAGTTTTTGATCCACTCTCCCGATTACTTGGGTCCGAGGAGCCTTTATTAAGTTTCAAATAATCGTCATCCAATTAAAACATAACCACATTAATTTAACTTTCCGCCATTGTGCGAACTGTCAAACCTTTTCATAAACGTAAGATATGGTGTCTTGAGACGATGCAAAATATCGCTTCTTTCGTAACCTATTCGAGTCTAGATAAGTGGCGTGTTTCTCATGAATGTTGATATATGGAAATCCATTCAAAGTGATGCAAGCGTCCTCTCCTCACCCGTTTGGGTAAAGCAATATTTTATGTTGAATGCGACTAAGTATCTTTCGATAAAATTAAACCAACATCCGTAGTCCGAACTACAAACTCTCTGATTTCTCATTCATCAACGAGAATACGTAGACATAGGATTGCGAGATCCTAGCGAGCAACCTCCTTTCTTTTCTTCCGTAGTCCCACGAATTACAGACGCTCTGATTCTTCACTTTTTTTCAAGTGAAAATACGTAGGCACAAGGGCCTCAATCCTTGGCGAGCACCCTTTTCTAAAACCATCCATTTCCCCCCTTAGCACTCTAAAACTCTTTTACATTTATATTTTCACTTTATCCCTTTAGAAGAAAACAAACAAACAAAACTAACATTTTCTCACGAATCGAATCAAGAGGTTCCCATTGAGTACAACTAACGTGATAGGTGCTAATAACTTCCTCTTTATGCAACCGACTCCCGAACCTAGAACTTGATTGCGATGGCCATGTTCTTTCCCTAAAAGTTTTCTCGATATTTCCCTATTCCATCTTGGAATGAATAAAATTCAGTGGCGACTCTGTTTTCCGCGACCATGTCGCGAAGGATCGTGCTTTTTCGAGGTATGACAACTGGCGACTCTGCACGGGAATTATGCATTGCCCTATGCAAGAGAGATTCAAGCCTAACTTGACTCGATTCGTGAGCGTTAGTCTTTGTTTGTTTGTTTTCTTCTTGTGTTGTTATTTCTTGCTTGCTTGATTATTTATTTACTTGTTTATCTTGATTATATCCTATCTTTATTTCTTGTGATTATTGGGTTTCTCTGATTATGGGCACTCTGTGAGATGGCTCTATACCCGAGTCTGAGAAAAACTTAGTATTTAGAATGGTGGCCATGTAGTGGAATCCCTCGAGGAGCCTTTCTCGTTAGGAGGATACGAAGGCCCCACTTAGAGTTGATTCCCTTTGGAATGTTATTGTCATGGTAAGCCTTCACCATGGTAATAATGTTTTCGAGCTTGAATTGATAACTCTAAGGACCTTTAAACCTTACTTCCATGATGGCTGGTAGTGTTAACTCGCGAGGGTTGACACGAAAGCCTCAATCAGATGAGATCCCTTGAACGCATCGTTATTCTGAAAATGATATTTTCAACCTCGATCTATGACTCTGAGATACCCTTAGAAACCTTGGACTCGATGGTTGTGTAGTAGAGATTCACGAGGATCCTTTTTCGTGGGACGACGCGAAAACCTTGAAGGTGGGAAAAACACTTAGAAGGGGGGGTTGAATAAGAGTTTTGAAATAATTATGGCAATAAAAACAACACAATATTTTTATCCTGGTTCGTTGAACTCAACTAATCCAGTCCACCCTACCAAGGTGATTTGCCTTTCTCAACAAGGACTTAATCCACTATATTCAAACAGATTACAGTGTCAACCACTAAGAACAACTGTCTTAGTCTTCTCAAGAAATCCTGACCACAACTTGGTCTTCTTAAGGAACCTTTTACAAATAAATGTAAACTAACAAGTGTTTAAGATGCTTCTAACAAGTTGTATCACAACTGTGATTTTTACACTTAGATTAAGAACGAATAAAAACTATCCAGTTTTGAGTAAGAAAGTTTGTATGAGAGTTGTTGAATAATTTCAATGAATTTGTCAATGATTCGTTAACCTTGAAAAGTTGTTGAAGACATCTTTTTATAGAGCAGAAAGTACAATGCTTGAAGACTGTGCGTAATAGAGTAGCTATAGCCTTTTTGTCTTCTATTGACTGTAGCTTTCCTAGAAGAGGAATGTTCAGACAAATCCCTTTTGTCTGATTTCCTATGCCATACATGAATAAGGAAAGAGTCGTTTGGAATAAGCCAACGGATATATCTTTGAATAATATCTTCTTCAAAAAGCTTCTGTCTCAAGGTTATCAACATCAGAGTCTTGAAGTGATCAGAGTTTGAAGGTATCAAAGTCTTGATGTTATCAGGGTTTTGCAGCCAATATGCTTCAGCGTGAATAATAATCAGAGCATAGTTTGAATATCAGAACCTCTGTACTTGCAGCGAAAAGTACTTTCAGAGTCTTCTGAAACAATGCTTGATACTCTTCATACAAATTCTTCAACTACGCTTCAGAGTCTTTTGCAGCTTCTGCTTCAGAGTCTTCTGCAGCTTCTGCTTCAGAGTCTCTTCTGGCAGCGCTTAGAGTCTTCTGATGACTTGCTTCTGATGCTTCAGAGTTTTACGTAACTTGCTTCTGATGCTTCAGAGCTTTGCGTAGAGTAATGTTCAGATGCATTTTTGCTTCCATAAGAATATTTAATTTAATATCTGAAACAAAAACACTTGAACAAAATTAGAGTATATATTTTCTTAATACAAAATTTCATTAGAGTTATCATCAAAACATAAAGATATATTAAACACCAATTTGTGTTCTAACAATCTCCGCCTTTTTGATGATGAAAAAAACATAGGAAATTTTTTTCAATAAAAGGATAAGTATATAACTCCCCCTGAGATAAAGAATCTCCCCCTGAAATGAATACTCTAATAGAAGAAAATACTTCCCTTTTTGCATGAGTATACTTTTCAGATTAAGATCCTGGTTAGAATATACTTTCCAGAATCAGAGCTTGATTTACTTTCCAGAATCAAAGCTTGATTTACTCTCCAGAATCAGAGCCTGGTAATCAGAACCTGATGTGAATTAAGGTCTGGTTTGGAAATTCTCAGGGTAACTTCAATGAATTTTGTCAGAAGATACGTTAGTTCTGAAAGACTAAAATTCAATGTTAGTTATAATATATTATGTCTGAATTCCATTTTAGTAACTGTTTATTTTTGAACAATCATAATTTCTTTTTCTCCCCCTTTTTGTCATAATCAAAAAGAAAAAACTTTTGAAGACAGAAAAGAAGAACAGAGAAAAAAATAATATGATAAAACAAGTAGAAACAGAAACCAAACATAGTCATTGATAAACAAAATATTCAGATGACAATGTGCACAAACATCAAAAAAACAATTAAGGTTGACGAGAAACAATCATCTTCAGAAGGTTTGTAATCTCAGAAGTGGATGCGTCTTGTCTAGCCATCCAAGTTTTAATTTCATTTGTGGTTTATTCTTGCTTGACCATCCATGTTCTGATCTCTTTGTTGCTGGCTTCTAGTTGAGCAAACTTTTCTTCTAAATATGGATTTTCTGTCTTGATCTCAGAAGAGGCAGGATCAAATGCAGATGCAGGAGCACTAGCAATAACCATAGCAGATTTAGTAGCTTGAGAAGCAGAGTCAGATGCTTTGTCCACAAGCATTAAAGCTGACTTAGTATCTACCAGAGTGTCTTCAGATGCAGATTCTTCTGGAAGAGCTTCTATAGCCTTATCTTTTTCAGCAGATTCAGGTACATTCTTCAGAAGAAGAGTTGGAGTCTTGGGTATGCTGAGAAGAGAAAGTCTGACTACTTCATCAAATCTGACCTTTGCGTCATCAGAGCAAGCCTCTTGAAGATTGGAAGCTACATAATTGAATATGGTTCTAAATTTATTCCAAATGGCTTCTGAGTCCTCGGGATTTATGCTTGAGTGACAAGCCTTTCTGACAGAAGTAAACCACTAAGAAATCTCATCTTCAAAATCAGATAACAGTTTGTCCACATCTAGTCTGGTTTTGGGTTTTAGAAAGGTTTCTAGGTTAGATGGTTCGGGTTTAACAGAGAGTTGTTGTAGTGAAGAAGAGGGAATGTAAATAACAGATGGTTGTGGTGGAGAAGGGGGTTTACGAACAGCTTTAGGTTTAGGCTTAAGAGTTAGAACTTGAGGTTTAAGGTAAAAGTGTTTGAGTTTGAGTCCAGATGGAAGGGGATCAGAGGGATGAGGTTTAAAATAAACAACAGAAGGTGTTGGTCTGTGAACATGTATAGATGAACTAGATACCTCTTGATGTAATATTCCATCTGCCAAATCAGAAGGAAAGTCAGACTCACTTGAATCAAATGATTCAGAAGAGTGACATGATCCAAATGATACATCAAATAGAGTCGTTATAGGTTGGATGTCAAGAACATCAGAATCAGAGATTTGTGATTCAGATGGTTGAAAAGTTTCTAGTTCAGGATCAGAAGGAATAGGTTCTTCTAATTGTGGTTGTTATGGTTCTGGTTCTTGTGGTGTTGGTTCTGTTGGTTTTGGTTCTGCTGGTGTTGGTTCTGCTAGTTTTGGTTCTTCTGGGTGAGATTGTTCTGGATGTTCAGAAGTTATTTGTTCAGAAGAAATTGGTTGCTAAGGTTTGGGGGCAAAAACAGAATCAGGATGGATTGTAAAAGGTGGTGAGGATGGTTCAGAAGATTTGTGTTGTTGAGTAACAGGGACATCAGGGCCTGGTAGGTTAACAGAAGCATGAACATGCTCTGAGTGTTATGAGGGTAGTTGTACAGATGTAGACTGTGGTTTTGTTATTTGATCAAGAATGAAAGATGAATCATAAGTATTATTTGTCTTCTTAGAACGCTTGATTCTAACAGATGAAGCTTCTCTAGAAGATTTTCTCTTTTTCTTCTTTGGTTCCTCGGAATATTTCTGCTTCTTCTTGCTTGCAGATTCTTCTTCTGAAGCCTGTTTCCTCTTCCTCAGGTTTTCCTCATAAAAATCTGGCACCAGTTCTTTTGCATGTAGAAGAATATCAGCAGGTACAGGTGTTCCATCTGCCTTGCATAATGCTATGTATTGAAGAATAGCATCTCTAGGTTCACCAGCACTGAATATAGGAAAGTCAACTATAGGAACTCTCCTTTGACAAACTTCTTCAATGTTGAGCTTAGTAGGAGCAGAAGTGAGTTCATCCACAACTCTCATCCTCTAGAGACTCTTCCCATTCAGAGGTTTTCCTATAATAGAAGCAAGTTCTCCTTTCAATCCAGCTTCATGCAGATGAGCCACCAGTCCATTCTCAGTCAGAATGTCTGAAATCAGTCTTCCAAAAGGAATCCAATTCCTGATCTTCTGACCCTTGGTCTTGACAGATTCTCTGGATGCATTAATGTGATTCCACAGATGCATGAAGAGAAGGTGTGGCAGATCCACTTTTGTGCTCTGACTCAGGCAGAACATGAAGTACAGTTGTTCATTGTTAACATAATCAGGAGAGTTTGTAGATTTTCTGTGGTTTATACATCCCAGAAAAATCTTGGCCCAAATCTTGTATTCAGGTTTCAGATCCTTAAACTTGTTTGAAGCTTGTCCAGATGAAATCACTTCATCATAAACTTCCTCCATATCAACACGCTCAGCTGGCAGATGAGAAACTCCGTCAATTTCTTCATATCCAATGAGCTTCTTGATTAGGTCTTCAGTTATGATAATCTTTTTTCCCAGAACAGAAGAGACTATGAACTTGGGGTAGACAGATGCGTGAATCCAGAATTCTTTCACCAAATATGGATAAACTGGTCCAAAAAATCTATCAAAGTATTTCACCCAGCCTTGAGCATCAATAATAGAATGCAAATCAAACCCATTATCAGCCATGGAGTCAAATTCCACCATTGATTCACATAAAACTTCAAGTTGATCAACTGGTGTTAGAAGAGTTCTAACTGGTTCTTTGAAAGCAACAACACCCATGTTAGACGAAGAAACAACAACCATAGTTGATTGAAACTGAGCAAAAGTCAATAAAGAAGTAGCCATTGTTGTTCTTGAGAGAGATTTAGGGTTATGAATGGTTTTGGGTTTGGGAGAGAGATGAAAGCAGTGAAACAGAAAGAAATGCATACAAGAGTGTGAGAAAGTGAAAAATGTGAAAAGTGAAGTGTTGTGGTATTTATAGAAGAAATTAGGGCACAACAAGAGTCACACGTTCAACACGTTTACACTTAGCATTTAATTGCATTTAATGAAAAGAATATAATCATTTCAAGCATTTAATGATTCTGACAATTTGGGGGGAAACGAGAAACTCAATATTTAAAAACAGTACCTCAAACGTCATTTCAGTAATGCGCACTCCACCTTTTCAGATTTAGAGTTACACGTGTTTGCTTGCATGTGCTTCTGAATCCTTTTTGAGAAAATGAAACGTTAGCCAACATTCAGATCCTCCGAGGCTTGTTAGTTCAGATACACACAAATGAATAAACAAAGAAATTAACAGAAGTAATACTTTAGAGTTTAAGCATTTTGCATCTGAGTAAATTTGCTTCTGATAAACATTTTATTCTGGACAGAAATCCATACTTATATTTTTCAGAATAAATTTAAACCTATCTTCAGCGAGGGGTTTAGTAAAGATATCAGCCCATTGATGGTCTGTATCAACAAAGTTTAAGCTTAAAATTCCCTTCTGAATATAGTCTCTAATGAAGTGATGTTTAATTTCTATATGCTTAGCTTTGGAGTGTAAAATTGGATTTTTAGATAAGCATATAGCAGAAGTATTATCATAGAAGATAGAAATGTTACTCTCATAAATCTGATAATCTTTTAGTTGACTCTTCATCCAGAGCATCTGAGTGCTACAACCAGCTGCAGCTATATATTCTGCTTCTGTGGTTGAAAGAGCTATTGTAGGTTGCTTCTTGTTGTACCAAGAGATTAGGTTACTCCCTAGAAACTGACATCTTCCAGAAGTACTATTTTCTTTCAACTTTGTCTCCAGCGTAATCAGCATCACAGAATCCAACTAACTTAAATTCGTCAGATTTTCTGTAACACAAACCCACATTAGTAGTACCTTTTAGATACCTCAGAATCCTCTTAACAGCTGTTAAGTGAGATTCTCTAAGATCTGATTGGAATCTAGCACAAAGACAAACACTAAAGAGGATATCAGTTCTAGAAGCAGTCAAATACATAAGAGAACCAATCATACCTCTGTAGAGCTTCTGGTCTACCTTTTTACTTACCTCTTCCTTACCCAGAGTGCTTGTAGGATGCATTGGAGTCTTTGCTGATTTGCTTTCATTCATGTTAAACTTCTTCAGAAGCTCCTTCACATACTTAATATGATGTATGTAGGTGCATTCTGGAGTTTGGTTAACTTGAATTCCCAGAAAGAATCTGAGTTCTCCCATCATGCTCATCTCAAATTCAGCCTGCATAGATAGAGCAAACTCCTTTCCAAGCGTAATATTGGTAGATCCAAATATAATATCATCTACGTAAATTTGACAAATTAACAAATTTTTCTTAAATGATTTACAGAAGAGAGTTGTATCCACTTTTCCTCTGATAAAATTCGTTTCCAGAAAAAGAATTACTTAATCTCTCATACCAAGCTCTGGGAGCTTGTTTTAAACCATAGAGTGATTTCTTAAGTTTAAAGACATGTTCTGGAAATTTATCATTTTCAAAACCAGGAGGTTGATGAACATAAACTTCCTCTTCTATAATACCATTTAAGAAGACACTCTTAACATCCATCTGATATAGAGTGATGTTATTTTATGCAGCAAAAGAAATGAGTAGGCGTATAGACTCTAACCTGGCCACAGGAGCATAAGTCTCCGTGTAGTCAATTCCTTCTTGCTGACTATAACCTTAAGCAACTAGCCTTGCTTTGTTTCTTACAACTTCTCCTTGCTCATTCAGTTTGTTTCTGAAGACCCATTTAGTTTCAATAATATTGAATCCTTTTGGTTTTGGAACCAGATACCAAACGTCGTTTCTGGTGAATTGATTTAGCTCTTCTTGCATAGCAAGTATCCATATCATTCAGAGCCTCATCCGCAGAAGTTGGTTCAACGATAGACACCAACCCAAAAAGTGACGTTCCAGATGATTTGAGAAAAGACCTTGTTCTGATAGGGTCATCCTTCTTTCCAATAATCATATCTTCTAGATGAGAGGATTTGATTCTGGATGATCCTTTAACATTTGGTCCTCCAGAAATATTCAAATTGTTCATCTGAGCAGCCAATGGAGTTGCTTCTGATTCTTTTACTTGAGCCTTTTCTGCCTCTGAGTCTTCAGAGTCTGTGAGAATGACTTCTCTATTTGCAGAATTTTCAAGCTGCTTTGGCTTTTGATTGTCAAGCTTATCATCAAATCTAACATGAATTGATTCCTCCACAATCTGTGTCTCAGTATTGTATACTTTGTAGCCTCTAGAGGGTTCAGAATACCCAAGCATGAAACACTTATGTGCTTTAGAATCAAACTTATTCAAATTCTCTTTAGTATTCAACATAAAACATACACATCCAAAAGGATGGAAATAAGAAATGTTGGGATTTCTATTCCTCCACAATTCATAGGGAGTCTTCTCCAGAAGAGGTCTTACAGACACTCTGTTCTGAATATAGCAAGCTGTGTTAATTGCTTCTGCCCAAAAATGTTTTGCCATGTTTGTCTTGTTGATCATGGTTCTAGCCATTTCTTGCAATGTTCTATTTTTCCTCTCTACAACTCCATTATGTTGAGGGGTTCTAGGGCAGGAGAAATCATGTGCAATGCCATTTTCTTTAAAATATTTTTCAAAAAATTTATTTTCAAATTCACCACCATGATCACTTCTGACTTTAACAATTTTGAAATCTTTTTCAGTTTGGACTTGTTTGCAGAAGTCAAAGAACACAAAATGTGACTCATCCTTGTGTTTTAGGAATTTTACCCATGTCCATCTGCTGTAGTCATCAACAATGACTAATCCATACTTCTTTCCTCTGATGGATGCAGTTTTCACTGGTCCAAACAGATCAATGTGAAGCAGCTCTAATGGTCTTGAGGTTGAAACAACATTTTTAGTTTTAAAAGAAGATTTTGAAAATTTTCCTTTCTGACATGCTTCACAAAAAGCATCTGAGTTGAACTTCAACTGAGGAAGTCCTCTGACCAGATTGAGTTTATTAATCTGAGATATATGTCTCATACTAATGTGCCCCAATCTTTTGTGCTAGACCCATTGCTCATCATTAACAGACAGAAGGCATTTTACATTCTGAACCTTAAGTTCTGAAAGATTGATTTTGTAAATGTTGTTCTTCCTTTTTCCATTAAAGAGGATTGAGCCATCCTTTTGACTGACAGCCTTGCAACATTTTTGATTGAAGATTATGTCATAACCATTGTCACTTAATTGACTTATGGATAATAAGTTATGTGTTAATCCTTCAACAAGTAAAACATTAGAAATGGAAGGGAGGTTACCATTACCTATAGTTACAGAGCCAATTATCTTTCCCTTCTGATTCCCTCCAAACTTCACATCACCACCAGATCTAAGTTCTAGGCTTTGGAACATAGACCTTCTTCCCGTCATGTGTCGCGAGCAGCCAGAGTCCAGGTACCAAGATTGGTGTTTCAATTTTGCTGCTAAGGATGTCTGCAACAAAAACCATTTTGTCCTTAGGTACCCATATTTTCTTGGGTCCTCTAGGGTTAGCAGGTTTGAAATTCTTTCTGAATTTCTTTCCCTTATAAGCATCCTTATTCTGATGAAATTTAGGCTTATTAAACACAGGTTTGTTCTGATCAGAACGTGTGTGTTTAATATCATTTAAATGACCAAATTTGAAATGAGTATATAGAGGAGAATACTTTATGATCATTTTATCAACAGTTTTTGGATTTAAATCCTTCCCAGAAGGTGATTCATATCCAATACCCTTTCTGTTGTTTCTGCTTACGCCATAGATCATTGAAGCCATCTTGCTTCTATCTAGGCCTCTAGCCAGAAACTTCTGAAAGCTATAGTCATACTCTTCTAAAATATTTTTAGAGCATGATATAGGTTCTGAGTCAGATTTCTGAGCTTTTTCTAAATCATTTTTTATTTTAAGATTTTCTGCTTTAAGCTCAGCAACCTCAGACCTCAGCTGATCATTCTCAGATGTAAGACAACTTTGAAGCTCCTTGTATTTGAGTTTGATTCTACTGTAACTTTCCAGAACTTCTGATAAACTTTCAGAAAGTTCAGCTCTAGTGAGTTCAAAAAATACCTCCTCAGAATTTGATTCTGATTCTGATTCTTATCCAGCAGCTTCTATGTGGTCCTCCACGTCAGCCATTAGTGCTAGATTAGCACACTCATCTTCTGATTCTGATGAAGCTTCAGAATCATCTGAATCTTCCCAGGTTGCCATCAGAACTTTATTTTTATTATCAGGCTTCCTTCTTGGCTTCTCCTTCAGAAGCTTTGGGCATTCATTCTTATAGTGCCCAGGTTCCTTGCATTCATAGCAGACCACCTCTTTCTTTCTAGATCTTCTGTGTCCAGAAGACTCTTTATGTTGATCTGGTTTCTTGAAGTTTCTGAACTTCTTCTGCTTATGCTTTCAGAGTTTGTTGATCCTTCTGGACAGCAGGGACAATTCATCTTCTTCTTCAGAAGAAGATTCTTCAGAACTTTCTTCTATAACCTGCAAAGCTTTGGCAGATTTGTTAGACTTTAAAGCAATAGACTTACCTTTCTTCTAGGGTTCGTCTTCTTCTAGTTCAATCTCATGACTCCTCAAAGAGCTGATCAGTTCCTCCAGCGTGATCTTGTTCAGATCCTTTGCCAGCTTCAGTGTTGTGACCATTGGTCTCCATCTGGTTGGCAAGCTTTTGATGATCTTCTTGACATGATCAGCAGTGGAGTAACCCTTGTCCAGAACTTTTAAGCCAACTATGAGAATTTGAAATCTAGAGAACATAGCTTCTACAGATTCAGATTCCTCCATTTTGAAGGCTTCATATTTCTGGATCAGCGCCAGAGGCTTGGTCTGCTTTACTTGGGAGTTCCCTTCATGAGTCATCTTCAAAGATTCAAACATACTAAATGTTGTTTCTCTGTTAGTGATTTTCTCATACTCTGTATGAGATATAGCATTTAGTAGAATGGTTCTTGCTTTATAATGATTCCTGAATTCTTTCTTCTGAGCTTCAGTCATTGACTTTCTGTCAATCTTTTTGCCATTCCCATCAGTGGGGTGATCATAACCATCAATGACTAAATCCCAAAGGTCAGCATCATATCCTAGAAAGAAGCTTTCAATTCTATCTTTCTAGTAGTTAAACTTCTCACCATCAAACATGGGAGGTTTAGTGCTGATTCTATCTCTGTCCTCATATCTGTTGTTGGATGTTGAAGCTTCAGCCATAATGTATCAACCAAAATATATCAAGAATTTTCCCACTGGATCTTTTCTCTTTCACGGTTAAGTGATAGCACAACATAGCCGGAGCTCTGATACCAACTGAAGGTGGGAAAAACACTTAGAAGGGGGGGGGGGTTGAATAAGGGTTTTGAAATAATTATGGCAATAAAAACAACACAATATTTTTATCCTAGTTCGTTGAACTCAACTAATCCAGCCCACCCTACCAAGGTGATTTGCCTTTCTCAACAAGGACTTAATCCACTATATTCAAATAGATTACAGTGTCAACCACTAAGAACAACTGTCTTAGTCTTCTCAAGAAAACCTGACCACAACTTGGTCTTCTTAAGGAACCTTTTACAAATAAATGTAAACTAACAATTGTTTAAGATGCTTCTAACAAGCTGTATCACAACTATGATTTTTACACTTAGATTAAGAACGAATAAAAACTATTCAGCTTTGAGTAAGAAAGTTTGTATGAGACTTGTTGAATAATTTCAATCAATTTGTCAATGATTCGTTAACCTTGAAAAGTTGTTGAAGACATCCTTTTATAGAGCAGAAAGTCCAATGCTTGAAGACTGTGCATAACAGAGTAGCTGTAGCCTTTTTGTCTTCTATTGACTGTAGCTTTCCCAGAAGAGGAATGTTCAGACAAATCCCTTTTGTCTGATTTCCTGTGCCATACATGAATAAGGAAAGAATCGTTTGGAATAAGCCAACAGATATATCTTTGAATAATATCTTCTTCAACAAGCTTCTGTCTCAAGGTTATCAACATCAGAGTCTTGAAGTGATCAGAGTTTGAAGGTATCAGAGTCTTAATGTTATCAGAGTTTTGCAGCTAATATGCTTCAGCGTGAATAACAATCAGAACAGAGTTTGAATATCAGAACCTCTGTACTTGCAACGAAAAGTACTTTCAGAGTCTTCTGAAACAATGCTTAAAACTCTTCATACAAATTCTTCAACTACGCTTCAGAGTCTTCTGCAGCTTCTGCTTCAGAGTCTTCTGATGACTTGCTTCTAATGCTTCAGAGTTTTGTGTAACTTGCTTCTGATGCTTCAGAGCTTTGCGTAGAGTAATGTTCAAATGCATTTTTGCTTCCATAAGAATATTTAATTTAATATCTGAAACAAAAACACTTGAACAAAATTAGAGTATATATTTTCTTAATACAAAATTTCATTAGAGTTATCATCAAAACATAAAGATATATTAAACACAAATATATGTTCTAACAAACCTCACCTAGAGGAGATCCTTTCCAATATATTATTAGGATGTCTGTTACGCTGTTGTAGCTTTGGTTATCTATGGGATTGTCTTATTTCCCAACATAGACGATTTTGTGGATGTGAATTCCATTCATATCTTCCTGACTAAGAATCATGTACCGACTCTTTTGGCAGAAGTCTTTTATTTTCTGAGTTGGAGGAGTGAAAAGAAAGGAGGATCGATTGTTTGTTGTGCACCCCTTCTGTATCAGTGGCTAAACATGCATTATTGACAAAGGGACCATTTGTTGATCAAGTTAGTGATAGTTGGCCTCAAATAATGGTGTCCCTCAGATCTGCTGACCTTTCCTAGTATTCGCTACATTATGATGAAGTTATTTCCAATTGTGGTGAGTGTAACGCCCCATATTGCTTTCAGGATTACCGACTAGCCCTACAAACCAACACGAGTCTTTCCAGCATGCTTTTTCTTCACTCACACGCTTTCGGGGAAACTTCCCAGAAGGTCACCCATCCCTAAATTTCTCCAAGTCAAGTACGCTTAACTATGGAGTTCTTATGAACGGGCTATCAAAAAGAAGATGCATCTTGTTGGTATAGGTAGTACCAATTAATCCTTATAAGTCTTCATTCAACTATGCAGTCCCATACCTGCATAGCCTCAAGATCCCTCTTATTCGGATGTGAATTTGGGTTTACCCCTAGAAGCTGCTAGAAGTATCTCAATGTCATGCCTCTTGCATAGACAACCACTCCCTCGCCCTCGGGTGTTACATGTAACCACTCTCCGTCCACTTCGGCCTTGGGTGTTACATGCCCACCAGCTTCTGCTTGGTTCGTCCCTGAACCACATCGTACTAGGAGAGGTCTGGCTCTGATACCATTTGTAACGCCCCATATTGCTTTCAGGATTACCGACTAGCCCTACAAACCAACACGAGTATTTCTAGCATGCTTTTTCCTCATTCACACGCTTTCCGGAAAACTTCCTAGAAGGTCACCCATCCCTAAATTTCTCCAAGTCAAGCACGCTTAACTATGGAGTTCTTATGAACGGGCTATCGAAAACAAGATGCATCTTTTTTTCGATAGCCCGTTCATAAGAACTCCATAATTAAGTGTGCTTGACTTGGAGAAATTTAGGGATGGGTGACCTTCTGGAAAGTTTCCCGGAAAGCGTGTGAGTAAGGAAAAAGCATGCTGGAAAGACTCGTGTTGGTTTGTAGGGCTAGTCGGTAATCCTGAAAGCAATATGGGGAGTTACAGTGAGTTCCCCAATATCCTTCTTATTGGAACTTTAGGTTGTATTAACTCCAATGCTATGCTATCAGTAAGGCAGCTTGGGTATCCAATGGTGGCTCCTCCCTGTGAGGGCAAACCCTCATATAGCATACATACTTGAGTTTCGATACAAAACATGATCACGAATGAATCGATTTTCTCGACCCTACCTCTACAACAAATGCAATATTTCACCTCTCATATCCCTCTTATATCCATCTAACGTGTCGTATTAAATTAAATATATATGGGAGACTATTGATTATGACTAGATGCATAAAAACCACAAAAATATGTATTTTTGTAGATTTGCAGGGTTTGAGTCTACCACAGGTTGACGCATGGTTGGCGCATGGATCAGTGCAAAAAGCCACGGGTCAACGCATACTGTGAAGACTTTTCAATTTGCCTAAATCTGCAGGCTATGCGTCGACACATAGTCTTGCTATGGTCGACCGTTCGCGCGTTTATGCTGTTGCTGAAGACTTTCCACTTTGGGTGAAAAGTTGTTATGTTTGTTGGCTTGTTGGTTACTATATATAGATGTTTTATGTTCATTTCTCAAAAACAATTGAAATTTTGAGTCAATAGCAACCCAACAAGAAAAGTGAAATAGGTGTCATCAAATCTCTTCATCTTCATCCTCAACAGTTCAGAACACAACAATTACACACAATAATTCTTGGTGTGCTTTGTGTCTTGTTCAAGGTGATAAGGTCTGAAGCCGTCGATTGGGAATCTGGTCGGATTGATCTTGTGGCAGGTTTTTCTTGAATAAAACCTTGAAGGTTTTGTCCTCCAAGATTCGGAGAATTTGGGGGTTTTTAGTACGGATCGTCTTTACCAACTTTCAGCTAAGATAAGGTGATTGAGAAGTGGAAGGTTTCGTCAATCTAGTAGCAGGAATCAGTGAAGTGTGCAAGAGAGTTTCAGGTTCGATTTGTGTGTGCTTGAGATCAGCCGGGCCAAGGGTTTGAAGAACGGAAGGTTATTCAACAAAGGGGCTGGAATCGAAGGTCTACTCACAATGATCGAAGAACTTAATTCGACTCGTGTAACAGCCCAAATTTCATTAAATAATTAATTGTAGTAATTAATTGATTTAGTGGGATTTTATGTTAATATTGGAATTAATTTTTATTAATTGGAATTAATAGAGAATTGAAAGGAAATTGGAAGGAAAGAAAATAAAAGGGATATATAAGTGAGAAAGAAGAGAAAGGAAATTAGAGAAAACATTTGGAGAGAAAGAGGAAAGAAAGAAGAAAGAAGAGAAAGAGAGGAGAAGAAGAGGAAAAGTGGAAAAATCATCAAGAACCAACATCAAAGCTCCGATTAATCGAGGTAAGGGTGAGAAACATTGCTATTTAATCATTGTATGCTATTATGTATGTTGGGTTTGGATTTGTGGATGTTTTTCATCACTTTCCAATTAGGGCAAATGTTGGATTAAACGGTAGATTGATGATTTAATCGGTTGGAACTGAGTAATAACTCCGTAGAATAGTCGGGTAACATGTATTGATGCTATTTGTACTGATTTGGATGTTCAAGAGTTGGTGGATGGTGGAATGGTGAAGGAGGGACAGAGTGTGATTCTGTTCTGCGCAGGTTCGCTGGCTCTCTCCAGGCGAGCGAAGGTGAAGCTTCGCCAGGCGAAGCCCAGCGAATGCTGGCGAATAATTAAGTTTAAGTTCCAGTGGACTTCGCTGGCGAGTTCGCCAGGCGAAGTTGGATAGCGAAGGTTCGCCCAGCGAAGGTGCTGGCGAATGGTGGCGAATGAAGTCAGTAGCTACTGACTTGGGCTCGCTGGGAAGTCTCGCCAGGCGAAGCCTAGCGAGTGTTCGCTGAGAGAGTTCGCCAGGCGAAGGTTCGCTGCGAGGGTTCGCCAGGCGAATGAAGGCGAATGTGACAGCATTTTTCTTTTGCTGTGTTGCTCATGTGGTGATTGTTTGGTTGATTCACATAGGTTAATACCTCTATGATATGAATAAGTATGTGATCCATGGTGATGATATGTGTTGTGGGTAGCCTTTGGGCGTGAATCCTAGATTTGTGGTATGAGTATTAATCAGATCGATTATAAATACATGAGAACATAATAATGATTATGTGTGTATTATTTAATAATGGTAATGTGCGTATTATTTAATGAGTTTGTGAAGGTTTGATGTAGTGTACAATTATGTAATAAGTATGCATGAGAACATTGTGGATATATGTGTGCATAGCTTATAATTGTATTATTGGTACTGTGACATGTATACCTTGTATGAAATGGCATGAGATGAATAATAAACATAATACAAAAATGTATTGTGGATGTATATTGTTTATATGCGGTTGTATGTTAAGATACATGAAGAATGCATGAGAGCATATTGATGGATATGCGTGCATCGTTTGATAAATATGATGTTTGTATTGATTGGATGCGATTATGTATGAAAAATGCGTGAGAATATATCGTGAATATATGTACATTGCGTGGTAAATGTGTTATGCGTGTAAGCATGATGTAATTCTTGTATGATGAATTACTTGAGAATGCATGAGAACATATTGTGGATATGTGTGCATTGTTGATAATGCAGTGATGATATTGAATTGTGAATGTATATTGTTGGTATATGGTGGTATGAATAGAATGCATGAGAACATGTCATGGATATGTGTGCATTGCTTGATAGATGTTGTAAATGCATATTGTATGTATGTGATTAAATGTGAATAATGCATGAGAACATATTGTGGATATGTGTGCATTGTTTGATAACTGTGAAGAATGCATGAGAACATATCGTGGATATGTGTGCATTGTGAGTGATAATGTGGTGATAGTGTTGAATTATGAATACATCGATGAATGTTATATGAATATGTTGTGTGTGCAATCATAATGTAATTCTTGAAGAGATGAATTATTTGAATGCATGAGATTAAGATGTCGGTCTTAAGTGCATTTGTTGTGGCTGATTGTACATGCATCATTTAGTCAAGAGGCAATGTCTGTTAGTTTCGTGGAAACTAGTGGCTTGTCCCAAACCTAGAAGAGTGGGTTTGAAGGCTTAGAGGACGGGCCTTTGTTGTTATCGGTCTAGAAGAGTGGACCCGGTTTAATGTAAAAACCGAAAAATGATAACGAGTTATCGGTCTAGAAGAGTGGACCCGGTTTAATGTAAAAACCGAAAAATGATAACGGAAGTCGGTACCGCATTGCATTGAGTTGTTGAGTCACATTGTATAATTTCATTGATATATGAAGTATGCATGTGAATGAGATGTTTGTTGAATACTTATGAAGCGTTCATGAAGAGATGCTTACGTGTGAATGTTAAGATTGTGGAATTGTGGATGTATGCATGATGTAAAATGCTTGGTGAATATTCATGTTGTATATATATATATATATATATATATATATATATATATATATATATATATATATATATATATATATATATATATATATATATATATATATATATATATATATATATATATATATATATATATATATATATATATATATATATATATATATATATATATATATATATATATATATATATATATATATATATATATATATATATATATATATATATATATATATATATATATATATATATAAGTGACGATGTAAATGACTATGAGTTGAATTATGGTGAGAAATAGGGAGTTAATTATATGATACCTATGTATACATGATTTTATGCTTTGATTATTATGGTAATATTTCTCACCCTTCTGCTGTTTTATAATGCTCTATGAGGCATTGCAGATTAGGTTGTTGGAGGCCTTTATAAAGTTCTGCTTGTAGTTTGAGGTTGCTACGTGTGTAGCGGTTTAGTAATTATTTATGGGTCGAGTCATGCTCTGGTCGTGTAACACGGGGATCGATTGCTTATGTTTTAGGATTACATTATGTAACCTAAGTTATGTTTTTATATTTGGAGTAATTGAGATAATGAGATGTTGGCCTTAGTGCCTAGAGATGTTGATTTTATATGATGAAAGTAAATGTTTCTTTTAAAGGATTTTCATTAATGAATTCGCTGCTAAATGGAAAGGTGTTTATGAGCATGACAGATTGTTTTAATGTGGTGCAAGTTTTGTATGATGCCCTTTTATGGATGCATGTTAACTTTTACTCTGATTATGCATATATTATTTGCGGGGTTTAGAAGGGTGTTACATTAGTGGTATCAGAGCAGGTCGGTCCGTCCGGCCAAGTTGTCTAATGTTATTTGTTCCCTTGTATGCGACATGTGTGTGAAAACACTGTCGATACATGTTGTTGCTTAACCTTGTCTGGAGAAGTGGGAATGATCTAAGTGGGGGAGAAGTTGTGCTTCTCCAAGATTCTGCAGGTGTAGAAGTTGTAGCTCAGTGGGTGGTTAACACTCTTGTGGTTTGGTAAAGATAGTCTATACTCCATCATGATTTTCAGCTGCCTATTGACAAATTGAGGAACTGATCACCCTTAATCTCTTGTTGATAGTAGTTGGAGTTCTGTTGGATGGGATGGACGTGTCTTGCAAGCTTAGGTGGCGTGAGCAGAGAATTGTTTGGAGCTAAGCCAGGTGCTTAAGAAGTGTGTTGATGAGTCGGCACGAGACAGTGAGGAGATGGTTAATTTTGATGGGAATTCGGGGTGCTAATGAAAGTGGGAAGATGGCGGTTTTGCCTACTAATTATATCTGTTTGGACAGTCGAAGAATTAAATTGATTGAGTAGTGTTGAGAATTATGTCTGGTGTGTGTGCTACGGCAACAGATTGTGGAGTTGAGTATAAGGGTGGATAATGACTTCTAGTGATTACTAAAGGAACTGAGATGTGGAATACATGGTTGGTATAATTGGACCCTTAAGCATTTCAAGAGTTGGAGAGGTATTGGATAACCTTTAAGTGTGGAAGGGTTGTTTCCGTGATTTTGTCGTAACGGAAAACCGTAATTCGGAATGACGCAAGATTAGAAGCGTTGGAAGATATTACAGTGCTCTATGTGATGGGAAAGTAGTGACATGGAATTAAGTATTTATTGGCGAAAAATGTTTGGATGTTATGGTAAGCGCGGAGAGTGCGGTTTGTGTTATCACCATAAGTTCACAGCTGAGTGTCCGTTTGATATAATGATTTTCCACACTTGATTGAGAGAGTCAATGGTTATGTAACCGATGGTGTTTGGATATGTTCGGAGAGTATAGGGGTTCATGTTGAGCGTCGGGAACTTGAGTTATTAGTATTGGGGAAGAGGCAGTGATGTACTACTGTGAAGAAAGTTCAAAGAGTTTTGAGAAAGCTGTCAACAGTTCGTGTATTGGTTTTGCCAAGTCCGACAGGATTGTCGTTGTATTTTGAGATACTTTGTTGATATGATTAAGAGATGTGTTAAGTACAACATTAATGAGTTTTGGTTATGCTTGAAGGCAATATAAAGTACAGAGAGGGATTATCTGACAAGTAATTTGGAGTGGGTTGCTGTTGTGTGTTTGTACCGGAGTTTGGAAGCCTCAATTGTTTAGTTGAGATTGGGGATGGTTACTGACCTTAAGGTATTTGTTTTATTTGAGAGAGAGTCAAATATGAGACAGAGAAGTAATTGGAACTCCTGAAGGAGTATGGTTTTGGTTAAATTACCATTCGGATGAGACCAAGTGGTAGCTAAGATATCGAATCGGGAATTTTGGTATACACTAATGAAGATGGTAAGGAAGTTAGAACTGATTAAGCAAATTCAGATATGAGTTCGGCCTGTGAAGAGACTTCTTATGGAGTTGAGCCTTGGATGTTGAGATTGACTTTTGGTATTCTGATGAGGTTCGAGGAAATCGGAATTCTGAGTTGAGTTGATAGATTAATTGAATTTAATGGATAAAAGTCAGAGGGCTTATTTTCGGATTAAGGGAAATGGTATTGTGAGATGTCGTGATGAAGTGTGTATTCTGAATAGTGTGAGTTGGATAAGAGTACTCAGGGAGAAGTACATCGAGAAAGATGGAGTATCCGTGCAGGTACTAGGAAGATGCGACCGAATTTGAGAAATAGTTTTGGATAGCCATAGATGGAGAAGGAATTGATTGAGTTTGTATATGTTGATTAGACTTGCTGGGAATTGAAGTGTGGACATTAGAGATGGTTGGATCTGATACAATTGTTGAGTATTTCGAGTGGGATGGGATAGTATTCCCATGGGCTTTGTGCCGGGTTTTCTGATGAATTTGAGGAAGTATGATCTGATTTGGACAGTTAAGAATGGATTAACAAGAGTAACTCGTTGCCTACCAGTGAAGATGAATCATTCTGTTAGATGGGAACTCAAGTTTTTCGTTAAGATTATGGGAAAGATTGCGAAAGCGGTTGGGTGCCATGTTGAAGATGAACTCTGACTAGCGTCCGTGAATGGCATGGACAAACGAAGAAAACTATCCAGTATGAAGAGGACTCGTTGAGAGCTTGTGTGTTGGACCAAGATGGATCTAAGGGTAGTTAATTGTCGTTGATGGAGTTGCCTACAATAACTGTTGCCATTTCGTATCGGAAACAACATCGTATGAAGTTCGTTGGGTAAGAGGGTATGACTCCTTTGTGTTGTTGCATGTCCAACGGGAGTGTTGTACTCGGATCAAAGATCGTGCAAGGGACGGTAGAAACGATCAAAGAATCCAAGTAAGGCCGTGTTTTGAGAGTTATGGTAGTAATTGGTGTTGGTGGAGCTTGAAGTCTCGTGAGCACTCTGTGTTTTGTTGATCTGTATCAGAGTAGCGCAGCGGAAGCGTGAGGCGGATAGCATGTTAGACCGTTTTACCGCTGTCGCTTGAGAGGATTGCATGAGGTGTTCATATGTCTAAGTGGAAGAAGTACATTGATTCAGGTGGATGGTGTACAAGTGAGAGAGAATTTGACTTCGGAGGCGTGGCTAGTTCTAGTTGTTGATAAGAAACAACTTCGAAGTATAGAGATTCCTTTGGTGGAAGTAGTTATGGGAGAATTGGACTTGGAAGAATTGGAATGCGAAAGTCGTATCCAGAATTGTTTGGATCAGATAACATTTTCGAGGACGAAAATTCCTAAGTGGGGGAGGGTTGTAACAGCCCAAATTTCATTAAATAATTAATTGTAGTAATTAATTGATTTAGTGGGATTTTATGTTAATATTGGAATTAATTTTTATTAATTGGAATTAATAGAGAATTGAAAGGAAATTGGAAGGAAAGAAAATAAAAGGGATATATAAGTGAGAAAGAAGAGAAAAGAAATTAGAGAAAACATTTGGAGAGAAAGAGGAAAGAAAGAAGAAAGAAGAGAAAGAGAGGAGAAGAAGAGGAAAAGTGGAAAAATCATCAAGAACCAACATCAAAGCTCCGATTAATCGAGGTAAGGGTGAGAAACATTGCTATTTAATCATTGTATGCTATTATGTATGTTGGGTTTGGGTTTGTGGATGTTTTTCATCACTTTCCAATTAGGGCAAATGTTGGATTAATCGGTAGATTGATGATTTAATCGGTTGGAACTGAGTAATAACGCCGTAGAATAGTCGGGTAACATGTATTGATGCTATTTTTACTAATTTGGATGTTCAAGAGTTGGTGGATGGTGGAATGGTGAAGGAGGGACAGAGTGTGGTTCTGTTCTGCGCAGGTTCGCTGGCTCTCGCCAGGCGAAGCCCAGCGAATGCTGGCGAATAATTAAGTTTAAGTTCCAGTGGACTTCGCTGGCGAGTTCGCCAGGCGAAGTTGGATAGCGAAGGTTCGCCCAGCGAAGGTGCTGGCGAATGGTGGCGAATGAAGTCAGTAGCTACTGACTTGGGCTCGCTGGGAAGTCTCTCCAGGCGAAGCCTAGCGAGTGTTCGCTGAGAGAGTTCGCCAGGCGAAGGTTCGCTGCGAGGGTTCGCCAGGCGAATGAAGGCGAATGTGACAACATTTTTCTTTTGCTGTGTTGCTCATGTGGTGATTGTTTGGTTGATTCACATAGGTTAATACCTCTATGATATGAATAAGTATGTGATCCATGGTGATGATATGTGTTGTGGGTAGCCTTTGGGCGTGAATCCTAGATTTGTGGTATGAGTATTAATCAGATCGATTATAAATACATGAGAACATAATAATGATTATGTGTGTATTATTTAATAATGGTAATGCGCGTATTATTTAATGAGTTTGTGAAGGTTTGATGTAGTGTACAATTAGGTAATAAGTATGCATGAGAACATTGTGGATATATGTGTGCATAGCTTATAATTGTATTATTGGTACTGTGACATGTATACCTTGTATGAAATGGCATGAGATGAATAATAAACATAATACAAAAATGTATTGTGGATGTATATTGTTTATATGCGGTTGTATGTTAAGATACATGAAGAATGCATGAGAGCATATTGATGGATATGCGTGCATCGTTTGATAAATATGATGTTTGTATTGATTGGATGCGATTATGTATGAAAAATGCGTGAGAATATATCGTGAATATATGTACATTGCGTGGTAAATGTGTTATGCGTGTAAGCATGATGTAATTCTTGTATGATGAATTACTTGAGAATGCATGAGAACATATTGTGGATATGTGTGCATTGTTGATAATGCGGTGATGATATTGAATTGTGAATGTATATTGTTGGTATATGGTGGTATGAATAGAATGCATGAGAACATGTCATGGATATGTGTGCATTGCTTGATAGATGTTGTAAATGCATATTGTATGTATGTGATTAAATGTGAATAATGCATGAGAACATATCGTGGATATGTGTGCATTGTTTGATAACTGTGAAGAATGCATGAGAACATATCGTGGATATGTGTGCATTGTGAGTGATAATGTGGTGATAGTGTTGAATTATGAATACATCGATGAATGTTATGTGAATATGTTGTGTGTGCAATCATAATGTAATTCTTGAAGAGATGAATTATTTGAATGCATGAGATTAAGATGTCGGTCTTAAGTGCATTTGTTGTGGCTGATTGTACATGCATCATTTAGTCAAGAGGCAATGTCTGTTAGTTTCGTGGAAACTAGTGGCTTGTCCCAAACCTAGAAGAGTGGGTTTGAAGGCTTAGAGGACGGGCCTTTGTTGTTATCGGTCTAGAAGAGTGGACCCGGTTTAATGTAAAAACCGAAAAATGATAACGAGTTATCGGTCTAGAAGAGTGGACCCGGTTTAATGTAAAAACCGAAAAATGATAACGGAAGTCGGTACCGCATTGCATTGAGTTGCATTGAGTTGTTGAGTCACATTGTATAATTTCATTGATATATGAAGTATGCATGTGAATGAGATGTTTGTTGAATACTTATGAAGCGTTCATGAAGAGATGCTTACGTGTGAATGTTAAGATTGTGGAATTGTGGATGTATGCATGATGTAAAATGCTTGGTGAATATTCATGTTGTATATATATATAAGTGATGATGTAAATGACTATGAGTTGAATTGTGGTGAGAAATAGGGAGTTAATTATATGATACCTATGTATACATGATTTTATGCTTTGATTATTATGGTAATATTTCTCACCCTTCTGCTGTTTTATAATGCTCTATGAGGCATTGCAGATTAGGTTGCTGGAGGCCTTTATGAAGTTCTGCTTGTAGTTCGAGGTTGCTACGTGTGTAGCGGTTTAGTAATTATTTATGGGTCGAGTCATGCTCTGGTCGTGTAACACGGGGATCGATTGCTTATGTTTTAGGATTACATTATGTAACCTAAGTTATGTTTTTATATTTGGAGTAATTGAGATAATGAGATGTTGGCCTTAGTGCCTAGAGATGTTGATTTTATATGATGAAAGTAAATGTTTCTTTTAAAGGATTTTCATTAATGAATCCGCTGCTAAATGGAAAGGTGTTTATGAGCATGACAGATTGTTTTAATGTGGTGCAAGTTTTGTGTGATGCCCTTTTATGGATGCATGTTAACTTTTACTCTGATTATGCATATATTATTTGCGGGGTTTAGAAGGGTGTTACAACTCGAATCAAGGAACAAGGAGAGAAAGAATCATCAACATCAAGAGAGCTTGTTTGTATATTTTGCTTGTCTATCCTTGTATAAATATTTCAACTCTACAGGTGATATTTATTATATTGAACTCAATTCTAGATTTAGAATTGAGGGCAGACGTTCCCCGAAGCGAGAACGACGGGGGAACTGCCTCAACAAATCTTTATCTCCTTTACTTTTCTGCACTTATATTTTTGCTGTAAAATTGAGTAATTTTAGTATAAGCAATTCTATCGAAATTAGTATTTGATTGAGTAAGTGCTTGTCACTGTTTTGAACTCTAGTACAATAGTATATTGTATAAGGAATCTAGAGTTACTTACTCAAGTCAAAACTCACTTGGAGTGCCTCGCACACCAAGTGTTTGTTAAATTGTCTACACCAAAATTCACTTGTGTTGTTTACATATTTTGTGGTGATTGGGTAGCATTGGAACTAGTCCTACTAATTAGTGGTAAAATCAATTGATAGTATGACTAGTGTGTTGAATCTATTTTTGCTCATTATCACTTCCATAAGGCTAGACGCATATCCGGTCTTCTAATAACGGTTCATTTTAGACGGTAATTTTTCCACGGCCGCTTCCGCAAATCAAATATTTTTAAAACCAATTTTTAATTGGTAGCGTCGAATGATTTTTTAATTGGGATCTATTCAACCCCCCTTCTAGATCCTAGCCATCGTCTAACA
Source organism: Lathyrus sativus (assembly GCA_963859935.3). Lineage (NCBI taxonomy): Eukaryota > Viridiplantae > Streptophyta > Magnoliopsida > Fabales > Fabaceae > Lathyrus > Lathyrus sativus. The sequence goes on along the minus strand of OZ012740.1, from coordinate 545,530,642 downwards.
AGTGGTATCAAGAGCATCGGTTCACTCCGTGCTTCAAATATAACTTTGATAGAAAATGGAAAACGAACCTAAAGGGCCTTATAATAGAGCTCCCGTGTTTAGTGGAGAAATTACAGTTATTGGAAGGGCTGTATGCGGGTGCATATAAATTCCATAGATAGAAAAGTATGGAATGTTATTCTCATTGGTCCAATGGAAATAACTATGACCAATGAAAATAATGAGATTGTGCCTAAGCCCGAAGCACAATGGACTGATGATGATGAAAAGAAATATAACTATGATTGGAAAGCCAAGAATATTTTGATCTCCTCATTAGGAGTTGATGAATATTATCGGGTTTCTCATTGTCTTACGGTAAAAGCTATGTGGGACTCATTACAAGTCGCCCATGAGGGGACTAATAATATTAAGCTAGCTAGAATCAACACACTAACACAAGAGTTTGATCTCTTTTAAATGGAGCAAGGGGAAACCATTGCGGACATGCAAAAGAGATTCACTCATCTCATAAATAGATTGCATTCACTAGGTAGGCCAGCGACCAATGGTGTTGCTACTAACAAAATTTTGAGATGTCTTAACAGGGAATGGCAACCGAAGGTAACCGCCATCAAGGAAGCAAACGACCTCACAATTTTGGATTTAACAACATTGTTTAGAAAGCTGCAAGAGCATGAACAAGTGCTCCTAAGCCTAGAGCAACATGAAAAGAAAGAAAAGAAGGACAAAACAAAGATAGTTGAAAAGAAATCTATTACTCTTAAGACTTCCTCCTCAAAGTCTAAATCTAAGGAGCATAGTAATTATTCATCGAGTGACGATGAAGAAGATGATAAGAGTGAGGACATGAGGTTGTTCGTAAAGCGCTACAATCGCTATGTGAGAAAGAACGGCATCCAACACTCCGAGAAGAACCTGTCAACTTCCGAAAGCAATCCAGGTACTCGAGAAATGATGACACAAAAGGGAATAAAACTAGAGGATCGTGCTACACGTGTGGAAAGACCGGTCATTATAAACCGGATTGTCCTTTGAACAAAAAGGCAAAGAAAATGAATCAAATAAATCACATAAGAAGCCATCAAAGCCGAGAAGAGCATATATAGCTTGGGAAAGTGATAGTGACTCCTCCGAAGATGAAAGCTCAAGTGATGAAGAAGAATCTATGAACTTGTGTCTTTCCGCCCACCAAAAGAAAAATAAAAAACAGGTACGACATGCTAAATATGATAATTCTTTGAACATGTCTCATTTCGAATTACAAGCTGCATTTAATACTTTGCATTGTGAAGCTAAAGAAGCCTTTAAAAGGCTTGCCTCGAATAAACAAAGTTTTGTTCACTTAAACAAAAGATTCATGAGTCCGAAAGAAAACTTGAGGCACTTAAAGCTTCCATAGTGGAAAGTACTAAATCAGGTTGCGAGGACCTTAGAAGTAGAATAATTAACTATGGGTGTGATACGTGTTATGTTTGGCAAAATGAAGTTAGAACCCTAAAGGCCAAACTTAACAAGGCTCTTGAGCCCAAAATTACCTTTGCTATTGATAAATCTGATTTTAAAAAAAGTATGGCGAATCCATATCAAAAATACAAATATGTTATAAGGGATCAAGATAGAAAAGGCAATTCAAAAGTTAATTTTTCTTGTCTATATTGTTGCAAGAAAGACCATTCCATTGCTACGTTTCGTTTTAGGAGATTTCTAGTTCCTAAAGGCGTTTATCAATGGTTGCCCAAATGCGACTATTCTGTTACTCACAACTTAGGACCTAATAAGCCATTGGGTACCTCCTCTTGTTGATTGTTTTTTTATAGGTACAATGTGTCGAGACCACCGAGAGAAGACGGGTTCTCGATAGTGGATGCTCAAGACACATGTCAGGAGACATATCCCTCTTCATCGACTTTGTGGCAAAGAAGAAATGATATGTAACCTATGGTGACAATAATCGCGGTGCAATACTTGGTAAAGGTAGTGTAGGTAACCCTTCTTCCACTACTATTTTCAATGTGTTGCTTGTCGAGGGTCTTAAACATAATCTACTTATCATTAACCAATTATGCGATAAAGGATACAATGTATCATTTTCAAAAGATTGTTGTAAAATTGTGCATAGTGATGACAAGAAGAGTATGTTTAATGGCCTAAGAGTGAACAATGTCTATATGCTACACTTGAATGAAGTATCATTAACAAGTGACAAATGTCTCATGACAATGAGTGAAGACTCATGGTTATGGCATAGGCGTTTAGCACATGTTAACTTTGACTTGCTAAATAAAGTAGTCTCAAAAGATCTAGTCTTAGGTCTCCCCAAAATTAAGTTTACCAAGGATCACCTTTGTGATGCTTGCCAAATGGGAAAGGAAACGAGGATCTCTTTTAAATCCAAAAATATTATTTCAACTACGAGACCTCTCGAGCTTCTTCATATGGACTTATTTGGGCCATCTAGAATTAAAATCCTAGGTGGAAACTATTACGGTTTTGTAATAGTGGATGACTTCTCTAGATTTTGTTGGACTATCTTTTTGGCTAGCAAGAGCGATACGTTCGCCGCCTTTGAGAGATTTGCCAAGATTTCCCAAAATAAATTAAGCATAAACATTGTGTCAATTAGAAGTGACCATGGAGGTGAGTTTGAAAACCATTTATTTGAAGAATATTGCGGTAACCATGGAATTGATCACAACTTCTCCGCTCCATGTACTCCTTAACAAAATGAGGTTGTGGAGCGCAAAAATCGTATTTTAGAAGAGTTGGGGAGAACAATGATCAATGAAAATGGATTACCGAAATATTTTTGGGCCGACGCCATAAGTACAGCTTGTTATGTTTTGAATAGGGTGCTCATCCGCCCCATTCTAAACAAAACATCGTATGAGCTTTTAAAAGGGCGCAAGCCAAATGTATCTCACCTACATGTTTTCGGTTGCAAATGTTTTGTTTTGAATAATGGAAAGGAAAATTTGGGTAAATTTGACTCTAAGGCTGACGAAGGTATCTTTCTTGGATACTCTCAGTCAAGTAAAGCTTATAGAATCTACAATAAAAGATTACTTATTATTGAAGAATCGATACACGTAACATTTGATGAATCTTATCCGAGAAATGTCGGAAAAGGTAGTGTTATTCATGGTGAAGGTACATCTACAGAAGACATACTCAAAGGTGCCGAGCCGGGAATTGATCAGCCCGACCAAGCCAAAGTTGAGGAGAAGAAAGATGTCCTCCATGAGGAAACCGAGGAAGTTCATCCGCCCTCAAAAGATGATCTCCCTCCAGCTTGGAAGTCTTCCAAAGACCATCCAATTGACAACATTCTCGGAGATATATCAAAGGGTGTTACAACCCGTTATCAGATAAGTCATTTATGTTATCACTTCGCTTTTGTTTCGCAAATTGAACGTAAAAACCCTAAAGACGCCTTACTCGATGAACACTGGTTTTTGTCAATGCAAGAGGAACTTAATCAGTTCACTAGAAATAAGGTTTGGGACCTTGTCCCTCCTCCGCGAGGAAATCAAGTAATCGGCACCCGATGGGTGTTTAGGAACAAGTTGGACGAAAACGGGGTAATAACCCGAAACAAGGGGTTTTTGGTCGCGCAAGGGTATAACCAAGAGGAAGGCATCGACTATGAGGAGACTTATGCGCCAGTTGCCCTACTCGAGGCTATACGCCTTTTGCTTGCCTTCGCTTGTGCGAAAAACTTTAAGCTATTTCAAATGGATGTTAAGAGTGCATTCTGTAGAAGCACGCTTCAGTCTCAAGTTTTGATGATGTCAATGCTACTCAAAGTCATCTCTTGATTGCAAAAAGACAAGCCGTTCAAAGTCATCAAGATAAAGTTATCAAGCTATCTTTCAAGTCAAGCTACATATGGAATTGATTCTTCCAGACTTGCCTGCATTACTGGTATATCAAATCCACCTTTTTAATTTGATATACAAGTGTTCAAAAACATCAATCTTTTGTGCATAATACATAAGCATGTTTTTGAAACTTTAAAAATGGTATAACATTAATTTTAAAAAGCATTTTTCTGAAAATTAGCAGTGTTAACCGATTAACCATATGGGTTAACCGGTTAACCATTTTGAATTTTGAATTTTCTGGGCTAACGTACCAGTGTTAACCGATTAACCATATGGGTTAACCGATTAACACTGAACGTGCAGTGAAAAATTGCTTTGTTTTGAGTTCAAAAATTATTTTAAAGTCATACCTTTTCATGGTTTGAATCTTTTAAAATCATACCTTTTGTGAAAGGTTATTTTTACTCATATAAATTCTGAGTTTTTCATTTTGAAAAAGACACCAACAAAAAAACCAATACTCATTTTTAGAATTGTCTTAGAATCAAATTCATTTTTCAAAAGTTTTCATACTTGCATTGAAAATTTCACATTCATTGAACACTTGTATTGAATAATTACAAAGAGTGAATTTTGATTCATTGGAGAAGATCACTTTGACAGTTATACTCAATCCAAATTCATTACAACTATTTTGTATTTGACTTGTGATCCAGGATTGTTGGACACAAGGGTGAGTGTTTACAAGAGGATTGTTCTTGTACACTTGTGAGTTTTTATTGTTTGATAGTAGGCCTCACCGGTTGATGGTGTGATAGGTTGTACTGTTTTAAACAATAGTGAAAATTCTCTTTCATGTTGAAAGGGGAGTGGAGTACTCTCGGATTGTAAGGGGAACCACTATAAATCTTGTGTCTTTCTTTCTTTTTGTTGATTTACTGCTTTCCATAACCAAGAACACCATCCAGTATATTTCCAAGAACCATATAAAAACCGGAAAAATTTCAAAAGTCCTAATTCACCCCCCCCCCCCCCCCCCCTCTTAGGCATACTCTGTTCTTACAATTGGCATCAGAGCAGGTTAAGGTAACCTGTTCCTAACGATTCAGTATGGCTTCCGCAAGTACCAACCCGGTTTTCAAAGATGGTGGAAGTAGTAACAAACCACCACTCTTTTCTGGAGAATACTTTGATTTTTGGAAAATCCGTATGAAGGTACATCTTGAGGCTCAAGGAGATGGTATATGGGAAACCGTTGAAACTGGTCCACATGTTCCTACAAGTGTGGTAAATGGTGTTGGAACCCCAAAGATCAAATCCTCATATGATGAAGATGACAAGAAGAGAATCTTGAATGAGAAGAAAGCAATCAACATACTTCAAAGCGCTCTCAGTATGGATGAATTCTTTCGCATATCACAGTGTCAATCAGCAAAACAGATTTGGGATACCTTGGTAGAAACGCATGAAGGAACAGCAGAAGTAAAAAGATCAAGACTTAACACGTTAAGTCAAGAATATGAGATGTTCCGTATGCAGCCCGGTGAATCTATTGTTGCCTTGCAAAAGAGGTTCGTTCATCTAACAAATCACCTGATTGCTCTTGGGAAGACCTTCACCAACGATGATCTCAACTTAAAAGTCCTAAGATCCTTGACAAGAGAATGGCAACCAAAAGTGACTGCCATTTTGGAAAAGAAAAGTCTTTCAACGATGACATCCGCTTCATTATTCGGAAAACTTCAAGAGCATGAACTGGAACTTGGAAGGCTTGAGAAACATGAAAATCAAGACAAGAAGTCCAAAGGAATTACCCTGAAGGCTGACACAAAGGATGACAAAATTGACGAATCTTCCGAAGACGAAAATTTCATGCTTCTAGTAAAGAAGCTTGGTAAGTTTTTCAATAATAATAAAACTTCTTCTTTTTCTAAAAAGAATAAACATTTCAGGAAAAAGGAGGCATCCACATCAAACCAAGAAATTACATGTTATGAATGTGGAAAACAAGGTCACATAAAGCCAGACTGCCCAAAACTCGCAAATAAAGGAAAATTCAAGGGCAAGAAGGATTTCAAAACAAAGAAGGCTTATGTCGCATGGGACGACAACGAAGTGAGTTCATCATCGGAATCAGATAGCGATGAGTGTGCAAATATTGCCTTAATGGCCTCTCACCATTCCGATGACGAAAATGAGGTATGCTTGAAGACAACCACAAATGAATGGTATCTTGATAGTGGTTGCTCGAAGCATATGACGGGAGATATAAACAAATTTTCAAGTCTATCATTAAAGGCCAAAGGATACGTCACTTACGGTGATGATAATAAAGGAAAAATTCTTGGAGTTGGAACCATTGGTGCACCTCCATGTACAGTCATCGAAGACGTTCTTTTTGTTGAAGGCCTTAAGCATAACCTGCTTAGCATCAGTCAATTGTGTGACAAAGGGTTCAAAATCAACTTCACAAAGGAGGAATGCTTGATCGAACACGAAGTCACTCATGAGATTATGCTAAAAGGTAAAAGATATAATAATATTTTTATGATCTCTGTTGATGATTCTTCCTTGAAGGTAAAGTGTCTTATGGCGAACAACAACGAGGCATGGCTTTGGCATAAAAGATTTGCTCACATTCACATGGAGCATTTAAACAAATTAATCAAGCATGATCTGGTTGTTGGGCTTCCAAAGATAAAATTCATCAAGGATAAATTATGCGATGCATGTCAAAAGGGAAAACAGACCAAGACAACTTTCAAATCCAAGCAAGTGGTTTCTACATCAAGACCACTTCAATTGTTGCACATGGATCTTTTTGGTCCATCAAGAACGAAGAGCTTTGGAGGTAGTATTTATGCTTTAGTTATTGTTGATGATTTTTCTCGATATACCTGGACAATGTTTTTAGTGCAGAAAAATGATGCGTTTAAGGCATTCAAAAAGTATGCAAAACAAATTCAAAACGAGAAGTCACTCACTATAGCCTCCATAAGAAGCGACCACGGTGGAGAATTTCAAAATTCAGACTTTGAAGAATTTTGCGAAGAACATGGAATTTCTCATAATTTTTCGGCACCAAGAACTCCTCAACAAAACGGCGTCGTAGAACGGAAGAATCGTTCACTAGTTGAACTTGCTAGAACAATGCTCAGCGACACAAATCTTCCAAAATATTTCTGGGCAGAAGCAGTAAGCACGGCATGCTTTGTAAGCAACCGCGTGAATATTCGACCGCTACTCAAAAAGACTCCGTATGAGTTATTCAAGGGAAGGAAACCGAATATATCATTCTTCCACATATTTGGCTGCAAATGCTTCGTTCTCAACAACAATAAGGACAATCTCGGTAAGTTTGATGAGAAGTCCGACGAAGGTATATTTCTTGGTTACTCTTCTTATAGTAAAGCTTTTAGAATTTTTAATAAAAGAACTCTTACCATTGAAGAGTCCATTCATGTTTCGTTTGATGATACTAACCCCTCGAAAGAGGATAATATTGTTTTGGATGATGATGATGATTTTGTAGATGCTTCACAAAATGAAGAAATTACTTCAAAAGATCAAACAATATTACAAGAAGATGTTACTCAAGAAAATCAAGATCTTCCGAAAGAATGGAGAACACACAGAGATCACCCAATTGATAAAGTTATTGGTGATATTAGTCAAGGCGTTGCAACTCGACTTAATTTAAAGGATGCTTGTCTCAACATGGCATTTGTATCTCAAATTGAACCATCAAAGATCGATGAAGCTTTAGGCGACGATCAATGGATTATAGCAATGCAAGAAGAACTTAATCAGTTCGAAAGAAATCAAATTTGGACCCTTGTACCAAGACCGGACAATAAGCATATTATAGGAACCAGATGGGTGTTCAAGAACAAACTTGACGAGAACGGGATTATAGTTCGTAACAAGGCAAGATTGGTCGCACAAGGCTACAACCAGGAGGAAGGAATTGATTTTGATGAAACATTCGCTCAGGTAGCAAGGTTAGAAGCAATTAGATTACTACTTGCTTACGCTTGTTCTATGAATTTTCAGTTATTCCAGATGGATGTCAAAAGCGCTTTCCTGAATGGATACATTAATGAGGAAGTCTACGTCAAACAACCTCCGGGTTTTGAAGACTTCAAAAATCCCTCACATGTTTTCAAACTGAGGAAGGCTCTCTACGGTTTAAAACAAGCACCACGAGCATGGTATGATCGCCTTAGCAACTTCTTATGTGAGAAAGGATTTACAAAAGGAAAGGTTGACAAGACGCTGTTTATAAAGAAGATTAAGGGTAACACCTTGTTAGTACAAGTCTACGTCGACGACATCATATTTGGATCAACAAACAAAGAACTGTGCGAAGAATTCTCACTCATGATGCGAGAAGAATTCGAGATGTCCATGATGGGAAAGTTAAATTATTTTCTTGGACTACAAATCAAGCAAACCAAGGATGGAATCTTCCTCAACCCATCCAAGTACTGTAAGGAATTAATAAAGAAATTCAATATGGATAGTTGCAAGATGATGTCTACTCCTATGGGAACCGGAACGTATGTTGATCAAGATGAATCTGGTACTCCAGTTGATATTACTAAATATCGAGGTATGATTGGTTCATTACTATATTTGATGGCAAGTCGTCCTGACATTATGTTTAGTGTTTGTTTGTGTGCGCGCTTCCAAGCAAATCCGAAGGAATCGCATCTCACTGCTGTGAAGAGAATTATCAAGTATCTCAAAGGAACGACCAACGTTGGATTATGGTATCCTAAAGGTAGTATTTGTTCTTTAGTTGGTTATTCTGACGCTGACTATGCAGGATGCAAAACCGATAGAAAAAGTACAAGTGGTACATGTCATATTCTCGGAAATGCTCTAGTATCATGGGCCTGCAAGAAGCAAGCTTGTGTAGCACTCAGCACCGCCGAAGCAGAATACATCGCCGTAGGAAGTTGCTGTGCACAGATTTTATGGCTGAAACAACAACTTCTGGATTATGGTGTTGACCTCGGATGCATTCCTCTACGGTGTGACAATACTAGTGCCATAAATATCACAAAGAATCCGGTTATGCATTCCAGAACAAAGCACATCGATATCCGACATCATTTCCTTCGAGATCACGTATTAAACAAAGATGTTGATGTTACTTTCGTCGACACACACAACCAACTCGCCGACATCTTCACCAAGCCTTTGGCAAAAGAATCATTCTACAAAATTCAGAGAGAACTTGGGATTCTTGATGAAGGTGACATCTGATCCTTGTCTCTATTATATGTATGCATTAATTGTGATATGTTTTCATGTGTATGCATTCTGTTTTTATGTATTTTTCAAAAATTCGAGCATGTTAATCGATTAACCATATGGGTTAACCGATTAACACTGTTAAATTTTCAATTCTGATTAAATATTTTAATGTGTTAACCGATTAACCTATATGGTTAACCGATTAACACTGTTAATTTTTCAAAAAATCAGAAACGAAAATTAAATTAATTTTTGAAAATTTTATATTTTTCTTTATATGTTTTGTGTGGTTCATATTCTCTTAAATATCCACATCCATATCCAAAATCCACATTCCCTCTTAAATCCTAACTTCTCTCTCCCACTCTTAAAAGTTGGAAAAACTCCCCATAACCTCTCAAACCCTAATTTCCTCAAAACCCACAACCTCTCAAACCTCCATCCATGGCTTCAGCATCAAACCGCGGTAAGGGAAAACTTCCAGAACATCACTCTGCATCTGATGAAGATATTCCTATGGAAACAACCAAGAAGCGCAGAATGGATTTCAAAGTCCGAGTTCGGTCTATCCTTTCGGTAAAGTATGTGAATCTTAAGGCTTTTCCTGCATCATCTTTTGATTTTCCTGCTTTGCTCAAATATCAGAGGATCGATAAATTTGTGTCTGATTCTGGAAACTGCTACCCGGATCTTGTCAAATCCTTTTTGCATAAACTGTCTGTGTTTCTAAATGCAAATGATGAGCATATTATGAAAACAATTGTTAGAGACTGTGTTGTTGAAGAAAATCTGTCTGATGTTGCTGCAATGCTGAACATACCATCATCTGGGTATTTTCTGAGAAAGGGAGTTAACCACGTGGAAGGACCGTGGTCCAACTACGACAAGATGGAGTTCTATTATCAGATCTGCAGATTTCCAAAGGAGATGATTATCGCCAACCAACGTACTGCTCGTCTGTTGTGCTATGCAAAGAACCTTACCGTCTCTGATCGGATGCTTCACTACATAATCTGCTATGTGCTGATTCCCAAGGATTCGAATCATGCACAAATTAATGATCTGGAAATGCAACTTCTTTTCGCCATCAAGAACAAGATTCGTGTCAATTGGATTTTGACTATTATGTATCATCTGCAGCAACAACTTCATTGCATTACCCGGCTGCCGTATGCTCGCTTGGTTTCTAGAATTCTGGAATTAACTGAACTTGACCTCAACAGAGAACCATCCTCCAAGATGAAACCTACAACTAATGAGATCAATGAGATTAATATTGTGAAGAATACTGGAATCATCAAGGCGGCTGACGGTACCTACAGGTATACTGATGACGGTCCTGTGCATCACGCTTATCCAATGCCTGAAGGGGGTCTGACCAGTGAGTTTCTCTACACAACCATGATGAACCAGCATCGAGAATCCATGAACATGCATAGAGAGACCTCCCGAGCAATTGCCTCCCTTAGAAACCTCATTCTTAACCCTCCACATTCCAGCACCCGAGTTGTGGACGACGAGATTGAAGAAGAGGTTGATAGTGATGAAGAAGAAGAGGAGGAGGATATGGCGGATGAGGATTTTTAGAGAATATGCTGCTGCTGTTGTTTTTATTGCTTTGCTTTCTAGTTATAAGTTTTTATGCTTTCATTTGAACTATGTTTTATTGTAACAAGTACAATTTCTATTTGCTGCATTTTATATGTACTACTGTTTGTGCTTTGTGTTTACTTGGCTTTGCATGTGCTTATTACTATATACTGCTATCTTGTGATTTCTTTGAAAGCTCTTCCTTTTTGCTGATGTCAAAGGGGGAGAAGAGCTTGGTTCTGTTAATGTCTCTCTGTGTGCAGATTTTTTTTCCTCTGTTAAGATAGGGGGAGTTGCTAGACATAAGGGGAGAACCAGATCAAGAACCAAGAGATACCGCACCACATTCTTTTGATTGCCATCATCAAAAAGGGGGAGAATGTAGAAGCACGCTTCAGTCTCAAGTTTTGATGATGTCAATGCTACTCAAAGTCATCTCTTGATTGCAAAAAGACAAGCCGTTCAAAGTCATCAAGATAAAGTTATCAAGCTATCTTTCAAGTCAAGCTACATATGGAACTGATTCTTCCAGACTTGTCTGCATTACTGGTATATCAAATCCACCTTTTTAATTTGATATACAAGTGTTCAAAAACATCAATCTTTTGTGCATAATACATAAGCATGTTTTTGAAACTTTAAAAATGGTATAACATTAATTTTAAAAAGCATTTTTCTGAAAATTAGCAGTGTTAACCGATTAACCATATGGGTTAACCGGTTAACCATTTTGAATTTTGAATTTTCTGGGCTAACGTACCAGTGTTAACCGATTAACCATATGGGTTAACCGATTAACACTGAACGTGCAGTGAAAAATTGCTTTGTTTTGAGTTCAAAAATTATTTTAAAGTCATACCTTTTCATGGTTTGAATCTTTTAAAATCATACCTTTTGTGAAAGGTTATTTTTACTCATATAAATTCTGAGTTTTTCATTTTGAAAAAGACACCAACAAAAAAACCAATACTCATTTTTAGAATTGTCTTAGAATCAAATTCATTTTTCAAAAGTGTTCATACTTGCATTGAAAATTTCACATTCATTGAACACTTGTATTGAAAAATTACAAAGAGTGAATTTTGATTCATTGGAGAAGATCACTTTGACAGTTATACTCAATCCAAATTCATTACAACTATTTTGTATTTGACTTGTGATCCAGGATTGTTGGACACAAGGGTGAGTGTTTACAAGAGGATTGTTCTTGTACACTTGTGAGTTTTTATTGTTTGATAGTAGGCCTCACCGGTTGATGGTGTGATAGGTTGTATTGTTTTAAACAATAGTGAAAATTCTCTTTCATGTTGAAAGGGGAGTGGAGTACTCTCGGATTGTGAGGGGAACCACTATAAATCCTGTGTCTTTCTTTCTTTCTGTTGATTTACTGCTTTCCATAACCAAGAACACCATCCAGTATATTTCCAAGAACCATATAAAAACCGGAAAAATTTCAAAAGTCCTAATTCACCCCCCCCCCCCCCTCTTAGGCATACTCTGTTCTTACACATTCCTTAACGGTTACATTAATGAAGAAGTTTATGTTGCACAACCTCCGGGTTTTGAGTTGCACGAATATCCGGATCATGTTTATAAACTAAAAATACCCTTGTATGGACTCAAACAAGCTCCTAGAGCTTGGTATGAGCGCCTAAGCAAGTTCTTACTTGATCAAGGGTATTCGAGAGGCAAAGTGGACACAACTCTCTTTATTAAGCGTCAAGGAAAGCACTTGATATTGGTACAAATTTATGTTGATGATATTATATTAGGTCAACTAACATGAATCTCGTGAGAGAGTTTTCTAACCTTATGCAGGGAGAATTCGAGATGAGTATGATGGGGGAACTCACATACTTTCTCGGATTGCAAATTAAACAGCTTAAGGAAGGAACGTTCATGAGTCAAACAAAGTACTGTTTAGAACTTCTCAAGAGATTTAACATGGAAAACTCCAAAGTCATAGACATACCTATCCCTACATGCGCAAATTGAATAAAGATGAAAGTGGTAAGGATGTAGAAGTAAAAAGGTATCGAGGTATGATCGATTTACTTCTTTATCTTACTGCCTCTAGACTCGACATTATGTTTAGCATGTGCATGTGTGCTCGATATCAATCGGCTCCTAAGGAATCTCATTTAAAAGTTGTTAAGCGTATACTCCTCTACCTATCAGGTACTCTAAAATATGGGCTATGGTATTCCAAAGGAAATGATTGTTCGTTGGTAGGCTTCTCCGACTCTGATTTTTCCAGGTGAAAATCGGATAGGAAAAGTACTAGTGGTACTTGTTACCTATTTTCAAATTCTTTGGTCAGTTGGCATAGCAAGAAACAAGTTTCTGTTGCCTTGTCAACTGTTGAAGCAGAATACGTTGCCGCCGGTAGTTGTTGCACTCAAGTCTTGTGGCTTAATGTTAGAACAGTAGTAGAGTATCAGGTTTTTGTTATCGTATCCACAAGGAATATAAGATATTGCCGCAGTTCAACAGTTGTAAAATTCTTAACTATTAGTAACAAAGGGGGGTTTTGGTTTTGGTAACTATTTCTTGCATAAAAAGTAATGTAAAGCGGTAAAAGTTAGGGTTTTACGGTTTAAAGAAAGATTGTCAAAGTTAGGGTTCGGTGATCGCTTTGCATGCACATGTTCGATCAAACAAGATTTATAAACTCCATTTGATGATAAATATATTCACAACATCCTCTCGATGTGATTATTTCTAACTCACATTGTGGGTTTTACCATTTTGATCCATTGTTGATTTCTCACACAATCTATCAAAATGGCAACATTAAAGTTTAACATTTTAGTGAACAACTTCATTCTAAACTATCTCTAGCTTAAGAACAAAGATGGATGAAAACCTAGGTTAAGAGTTGGAAAACATTTTTCAATCATAAACCAACACAAAGAGTTAACATGAAAGCAAAGTTTTCACCATACATTCATCAACCAAGAGTTTACAAATGATGATCAATATATTTACATACAAAGCTTGATGATCACCTACATCTAACCTTGACAAAAAGAGGAACTTAGCTACTCATTCTCATGGGTAGCTTGAACAAGAAGAAAATGAAGAAGATGAAGAACATCCACTTTGAAGAATCGATGAAGGATGTGATTCCACTTCTCTTGATTACAAAAAATGAGCAAAGAGAGAAAAACTACTCTATTTTGAAATCTAGGTCTGAGTTTTTATGTTCCAAGATAATATATCCATAAAGTACAAAGTATGGTACTTATAAAGCAATAATAAAGTACAAAAAGTAGCTCTGTTTCCGCACATTCGCCAGGCGAACAGGATCCTTCGCCAGGCGAATATAAAGTAACAAGGCACTTTAAAGTGCCTCAGCAAGCAAACCGCCCTCTGTGATATCGCGCCTTCGCCAGGCGAATCAACCATTCGCCAGGAGAACCTTCGCTGGCTTCACTCGCCTGGCGAAATTCATGCAGGTTTGCTACTGGAATAGCCAAGAGAAAAGCCAATACTTCTTCGCCAGCACCTTCGCCAAGCGAACGGTAGCGAAGCTTCGCTGGAACCTTCGCCTGGCAAACTTCCTGCCCTTTTGGTCTGGGATTTTAAATTTGAATTATTCGCTTTGGCTCGCCAACACTCGCCAGGCGAACATTTGCTGGTACTCGCTGAGCTTCGCCAGGCGAATGCTTTGATTTTCAATTTCTTCTGGCAGCTATGACTCATCCCTTCCAAGGTGCCCCTATTAGTGTCAATCCTGCACACTAACAACAATATTACAAACACCGTTCACTTGAATCACAACAAAATAAAACTAAACAAATTCGACTACTAATTCAAACAATACTAGATAAAAAAACAAGTAAAAATACTACTAAAAAGAGGTCAAATATATACAATATTTGGGATCTAACAACTCTCCCCAACTAACTTATTTGCATGTCCTCAAGCAAAGTATGCCTCACAAAACAAAAAGGAGGATTTTCTCAAGAACCAATTCAACCCAAGTGAAAACATTCGGCTCAAACACACAACAAAAGCAACAAGGCAAGAGATTACACAATTCCACAATAGACAATGTACAAGAACTTGATTCTAAAAACAAATTAAACAATGCTTCAAGAAACAACTAAATCTCATGACATGTCATTCTAACACTCCACTTCTAAGAAGGATTGAAGTAAAACGCGCATGCAAGCGCGGGGCAAAAATTCACTCCAATGACAAATAATGCAATACTACACAATTCATACAATATCTAAATGCTCACAATAAAATTATGGAAGTTAAAGATCACATAGGACTTCAAGGGTTGTAGCTTGGTCGGGTTATAACAAATGGTCATTTATAAGGCCATTGAAACGAAATTGATGATGCTCGGGAACACTCATTATACAAGTATTTACAACATCACCACTTCATTCATCAAATTCCTACAAATGTCAACCCTCACAAGCCTTTTGCATACTTATTTTCTTTTTCTTCCCTTCAAGCAAGCACACTCATCCCTTTTTTTATATCATTGTCTTCTTTTTCTCTTTTCTCTCTTCTTTTTTTTTCTTCTTTTTTTCTATATTTTATCAATTTTTGTTCACACCGCTTGTTTGAAAGATTTTCACAATTTTCTTTTTCTCGACTTTCTCTGTTCTCCCCAACTGAATTCCAACTCCACCCAAAGTGAATTATTCCAAGCTTTTACCGCAAGACTCAAGGTTCAAGAAGAAACCGAAAATTAGAAGCTCAAAAGATGAGCTTAAACAAAAAAGCTCAAAAGGGGCTAACGAAAGTCACACTCCTCACGGGATGTGTATGGAAATGGTTGTGCTCAATACAAACAAGTGCCTTGATCCTCTCTAAAAGTTCCACAAAATTATAAAGAACAAGAGATAGAACATGAATTATAAGTATACACAAAATTCATCATCCATCCATAGCATATGTATAATTAAAAGGAGGATTCTTATATTTGTGATATAGGACCTAAATGACATATCAATTCTCAAAGTTGCAAAAAGAAGCAAAGTTACAAAAATTGTTCAAAGGATAACAAGTTCTAAAACATTCTAAATTCAGGAATAAGGTAACTAAGAACCTTGTCAACAAATTTGTGAGAACGATAATATCATCGTCGTCCCACTTGAACGAAATTTCTGCATATCTACAAAAGACACTAAACGTCGACAATAGGGTGTTAAAATATTCACAACCACCCTTGAATAAACTTCACATAAAACTTAAATAATAAATAAGTAATAATAAAAAACTCAAATATAATAATAATAATGTTGAATGATAAAATGGTGTATAACACCAACAATGTCAAGGGTACCTTAAAAGGTACAAGTATAAAACATAAATTCAATCCAAAGTACATCACAAAACAACTGAATGGAAATACAAGATAAAAACAAGAACAAGATAAAAACTTCACTTTGTAGCACAAAGGAAGTAACAACACACAGAGATCACTCCTCCTCCTCGGACATGTCATAACCATCATCACCGTCGTCACCGTCATCATCATCATCATCTACGTCATCACCAACAGGGTCATCATCCTCTGCATCCTCCCCCTACCAAAACTGGGCATGTCCACAGGCCATGCAGCATGCTCAAGGAATTGCTCCCTAGTCATCATCGTGTGGTTCCCGGTAGGATCACGTATCTGCAACTGCAAAAGCTGCAAGGAGTCATAAAGATCACAAGTGGCGTGCTGATGAGCGGCCATCCAATCCTAATTATAAGTATAAATCTCCTGCTGAAATGGGTAGAAAGCAGGAGGAGCTTGACCAAATCCAGGAGTGCCACCGGCACGCCTGCCAACATCAGTACCGGCAGCAGAAGTTTCACCAACAGTAGGCCTAGCTCTACAAAATTTGTCAACATACTTATCATCGATCGCAGCAGGAATGGTCACCTGTCTCCTCTGAGGGATATCTACACCGGCATAAGCACAAAGCGACATAATAAGGCACGGGAAAGTTAGCGGGGCATTCTTGCAAGCCGCTATCCCTCCACGTCCACTTAAAACCATAACACACATCTCATCAGCAATGATGTGTGCAATTCCAATCTGGACATTCTGCAGGATCGAATGAATCAAATGGGCAATAGGTATAGGCACCGAGCTGTGGTGGGACCTTGGCACAACATTCGTCAACACAAACAACAAAATCAGCTGCACTAAAGGTTTCATATCAGTGCGAAGATACCGAATAACCACCCCTAAAGAATTAGCACCACAGTGCATCCATCTAAACACAAATCTCTGGTCATTGCATCCAAATCGCGATGCTTGTTCAGGTCCCGGTGGTACTCATCTAATTGGCTTCTTGAAAGAGACAGAGAGTTACCCAAAACATTACTTATGGCTCGCCGATCAAACCTTATCGTGACACCACGGACTGTCAAGGCGCAGTTAAACACTTCACCATCATCCGGGAGGGAATTTGCATAGAATTCCCGAACTATTTCAGCATTGTAACCATCCAGAGGAGTCATCAGACACTCCCACTTTTTCGCTACAAAAAGCGCGTCAATAGCACGGTACGATCCAGTGTCACTCAACTGGAACCTCTTTTCTGCCGCGATATTCCTCCTTTTGAGAGTTTCGTAGAGGACGGACTGAGTAGCACCGCGGAACCTGTCTAAATCGAAGCGGATTGGTACGGTACGAGAAGTGGAGGCCTTTCTCTTGTTGGGGTTGATCATCCTAGGTTCCATCTGAAAACAACGTTAAAAACAAACAAAATAGAACCAAGATGTTAGAAAGAAACAGCCAGTACTAAACAGCAAAGAAGGAAAAATTATGCTGCATTCGCCTTGGTTCGCTGGGCGAATCTTGGCGAATGTTCGCTACCACTCGCCAGGCGAATGCCAGCGAAGGTGCGAAAAATGCAGAAAAACAGTGCTTCTGCAATAGTGCTAGGTTCAAACCAAATGTGTTTTATCCCCTATTCTCTTTATAGATGCAAATGAGGCATGCACGCACTAAATTTAATTAGAAAAAGAGAAAGGGGTGTAACACCCCCTTCTATACCCCCAAATAATCAATAATATATATAGGCACATATAAATTTTATCAGAGTATAATTTAAAATACGGTATAAAAGAAGTATGTCACATTATTACCAATAAAACACTCAACACCTGCTCTATAAAAATATGCAACAATGGGATAGTTTTCAAAGTAGGGGAACTTAGTCCTTAAATCCACATCTCGATATTTAGAACTAAAGCGGAAGATAAAACATTTGAATTACCTCAAAACATTTAATCACATAAATACATGTTATCCAATTGGTTCATCAATATCATTCATGTTACAAAACATCATCAACTGATACATCACAAGTGTATCACAAAAGAATTCTATACAAGCCTAACTACCCGGTGTTACATTATCAGAGCAGTCCGACTCAAAAGAATGAAGCTATACTTCACAAAAGAAATCTCCATCAACCTAATCTGCAATGCCTCATAGAGCATTGTAAAACAGCAGAAGGGTGAGAAATATTACCATAATAATCAATGCATAAGATTATATATATATATATATATATATATATATATATATATATATATATATATATATATATATATATATATATATATATATATATATATATATATATATATATATATATATATATATATATATATATATATATATATATATATATATATATATATATATATATATATATATATATATATATATATATATATATATATATATATATATATATATATATATATATATATATATATATATATATATATATATATATATATATATATATATATATATATATATATATATATATATAAGTAACAATTACATATAATCCACATTTCTCACCACAATTCATTTTCGTAGTCATATACATCTCATCATACATATGAACAAATATGGATATTCATCTAGCATATCTCATCATGCACAATTCACAATTATCCAATATACATTCACTCACAAGCATATTTCATATATCGATGACATTTATGATATGTGACTCCAAAACAACTCAATGCAACTCAATGAAATCTGGTACCAACACTTGTTATCATTTTTTGGTTTTTACACTTAAACCGGGTCCACCCTTCTAGACCGATAACAACAAAGCCCGTCCCCTAGGCTTCAAACCCACCCTTCTAGGTTTGGGACAAGCTACTAGTCTCCACTAAACTAGCAAACATTTCCTCTTGACTAAATGATGCATATGCAATCAACCAACAAAAATGAACTTAAGACCGTTCCCGCATCTTAATCCCATGCATTCAAATAATTCATCCCTTCAAGAATTACAAAATGATTGCACATACAACATATATCACAACAATCAAGGTATTCACATCACAATACCAATATTACAATTACAAGCTATGCACACATATCCACAATGTTCTCATGCATACTTATCACATAATTGTACACAACATCATCAATGTATTCATAATTCAATACTATCACTACATTAGCACACAATGCACCCATATCCACGATATGTTATTATGCATTATTCACATTTATTCACATACACACAATATGCATTTACAGCACCTATCAAGCAATGCACACATGTCCACGACATGTTCTCATGCATTCTCAAGTATTTCATCATACAAGATTTTCATCATGCTTACACGTATAACACATTTACCACACCATGCACATATACTCATAATATATTCTCATGCATTATTATTCGATTTAAACAATGCATTACGTTATCAATTACATTTTATAATCTAGGATTCACGCCTTACGGCTACCCATAACATATCTCATTTCAATAGTACACATACTATTCGAATCATATGCGTATTAACCTATTCGAACTAAGCAACCACTCATCGGATGAAAATCACAGAACAGAAACAACACTGTCTGATTCGCCACCATTCGCCTGACGAAGCCTCGTGGTGAATGCTCGCTGGACCTTCGCCCGACGAACTCCCTAGCGAGCAAAGTCAGTAGCTACTGACTTGGTTCGCTGCCCTTCGCTGAAGGATTCGCCTGGCGAACCTTCGCTACCTATTCTTCGCCTGGAGAACTTGCCAGTGAAGACCACTGGGATTTAATTCTGAATTACTCGCTAGCATTCGCTGAGTTTCGCCCGGCGAAGCTTCGCCTTCATTCGCCTGGCGAGAGCCAGCGAATCTGCGAAGACAGAACCCTCAATCTGTCCCCAACTTCCAATCCCCTAATAATCGACCGATTCTTCACCAAATCAGTACCAACAACTTAACCATACATCACCCGACTATTCTACGACATTATTTCCAGTTTTCAACCGATTATACTACGATTCTACCGATTAAATTCATTTTGCCCTAGTTTGAAAAATGGTGGAAACTCACAACAAAACCCAACCCACACATACATAACCACATACATTGACTAGATAATAATGTTTCTCACCCTTACCTTGATTGGATTGAAGCTTGAAGTTGATTCTTGATGATTTCTCCAAGTTTCCCTCTTCTCTTCTCTTTTCTTCTCTTTCTCTATTCTTTCTCTTCTATTTCCTTTATCTTACTATCTTTTCTTTTCTCTTCCACTTTCCTTATATACTTCCTTATTTTCTTTCCTTCCCATTTCTCTTCTCACAAATTCTCTACCAAATAAATCCAATAATTAAAATAAGTCAATTAATTAAATTAATTAACATTAATAATTAATTAATGAAATTTGGGCTGTTACAAAGGGTGTCTAAACCTAACACAATTTCAGAAGCAAATTCATGGATTCCATGTTACAAGATGCACATAAAAGAACAATAGTAAAAGAAAGAAAGAACAATGTACAAATTGACAGAAAAAATTTAGAAAACATACCTTTGGATTGAAATGAAGTAATTCACAGAAAGAAAAACCAGAGAGAAAGTTGGAAGGAGGAAGTGTGAAAGTGAGACAATGCAAATGAGGCAAGGGAGGTTAGGGTTTCAGAAAATAAAAGTGTAACGGTTCATGGGCCCAAGTGACCCATCCAATTTCCCAAATTTTAACTGATGTGGCACACCCTGTTTCGCCTCTTTCGCCAGGCGAAAGCTAGCGAACCTTCGCTTTGGCTCGCCGGACGAATACTCGCCTTCATTCGCCAGGCGAATGTCAGCGAACAAGACAGCAAAAACAGGGCCTGCAGCATTGTTCTTTTTCACACAGCCACAACCAAAACTT
This sequence comes from Lathyrus sativus, assembly GCA_963859935.3. NCBI lineage: Eukaryota > Viridiplantae > Streptophyta > Magnoliopsida > Fabales > Fabaceae > Lathyrus > Lathyrus sativus. Next base: position 545,509,805 of record OZ012740.1, on the reverse strand, counting down.
TCACAAAAAGCAAAAATGAACAGAAAAATATGTAAATACTTACAATGTTGAGGTGCCTCTCAATAAGCGCTTGTTTAACGTCGGATAAGCTCGACGGTCCAAGATGCTCACTCCGGAACATCTAGACGGAAGACACAACTATCACGATTCACATGGCCACCAAGATATACCTTTAAACGTTGGCCATTTATCGTCCAACTGTCTTTCTTTTGCAAATCCTCTATCACGACAGCTCCATACTCCTTTACTTCGATCACGCGAAATGGACCCGACCATTTTGATTTCAATTTTCCGGGAAAAAGTCTCAACTTGGAATTGAACAACAACACCAACTGCCCGGGCACAAATTCTTTTTTCTGAAGCTTTTTGTCAAGCTATTCTTTAACTTTTTCTTTGTACAACCAACTTGAGTGATATGCGGCATTGCGCATCTCCTCCAACTCAAGTAGTTGAACCTTTCTTTTTTCACCTGCTAACTCTTGATCAAAGTTTAAAAATTTTAAAGCCCATAAGGCTTTGTGCTCCATTTCGACCGGCAAATGGCAAGTTTTACCAAAAACCAGTTGAAACGGAGTCAGCCTTATTGGAGCTTTATAGGCAGTGTGGTATGCCCATAGAGCTTCATCCAGTTTTTGCGACCAATCTTTTCTCGAGTTAGACATGGTTTTTTCAAGTATTCGCTTGATCTCGCGATTAGAAACCTCAGCTTGACCATTCGCTTGTGGGTGATATGGAGTTGCCACTCTATGCATTACACCGTAATGTTGCAAAACTTTTTCCAACGGTGCATTACAAAAGTGTGACCCTCCGTCACTAATCAACACCCGGGGAGTTCCAAAACGGGAAAAAATGTTTTTCTTTAAAAAGTTTATGACCGTTTTAGAATCAGCCTGAGGTGAGGCAATCGCCTCAACCCACTTTGACACGTAGTCAACTGCAACCAGCAAGTATTCATTTCCAAAAGAGGGTGGAAATGGTCCGACAAAATCGATACCCCAACAATCAAATAATTCAACCTCTTGAATGTTTTAAAGAGGCATCTCATCTCTCTTACCTATTCCACCACTTCGTTGGCAACTGTCACAACTTTCCGCATGGGCATTTGCGTCTTTAAAAATAGAAGGCCAAAAAAATCCTGATTGAAGGACTTTATTTGCCGTTCTAGCCCCATTGAAATGTCCGCCATAAGGCGAGTTGTGACAGTGCCATAGAATACTTTGCGCTTCATCACCGGTAAAACATCTTCTCAAAATATTATCACCACCTAACTTAAACAAGTAGGGGTCATCCCACACATAATACTTACTATCCGAGAGGAATTTCCTTTTTTGGTTCAGAGTTAAGTCGGGAGGCACAAATCCACTCGCCTTATGGTTTGCAAAGTCCGCAAACCATGACCTAACTTGAACTTTAAAAAGTTTTTCATCAGGAAATTCTTCTCGGATTTTCTTTTCCAAAGCAGTAACCTCCACATTCACAAGGCGAGATAAATGATCCGCCACCAAATTTTCCGATCCCTTTTTATCTCTTATTTCAACATCACATTCTTGCAATAAGAGGATCCAACGGATGAGCCTTTACTTCGAATCCGGTTTGGTGAGTAGATATTTTATAGCCGAATGGTCGGTGTACACAATCACTTTGGAACCAATGAGATAGGACCGAAACTTTTCAAGTGCATACACTATTGCAAGTAGTTCCTTTTCAGTTGTGGCATAATTAATTTGAGCCTCATTAAGTAATTTACTTGCGTAGTGTTAGCATAAACTTTTTTTCCTTTCTTTGCCCCAATACCGCTCCAATAGCATAGTCGCTCGCGTCACACATTAGTTCAAAATTTGAATTCCAATTGGGAGCTAATATAATTGGAGCGGTAACCAACTTTTCTTTTAAAACTTCAAAAGCATATAAACAATCATTGGTTAAGAGAAATACCTGGTCCTTGGCAAGCAAATTACTCAAAGGCCTAGCCACCTTTGAGAAATCTTTAATGAAGCGCTAATAGAAACCGACATGCCCTAAGAAGCTTCGGATCCCTTTCAAGTTTACCGGAGGAGGCATCTTTGCAATCACTTCAACCTTAGCACGATCAACCTCGAGCCCTTTTGAAGAGATTTTGTAGCCAAGTATTATCCCCTCGGTCACCATAAAGTGGCATTTTTCCCAATTCAACACGAGATTTGTCTCTACACACCTTTCAAGCACTGTTTCCAAGTTTTCTAAGTATAGACTAAAAGAACCTCCAAAGGCGGAGAAATCGTCCATGAACACCTCCATTGTTTTCTCTATGAGATCGGCAAAAATGGCTTGAATGCATCGTTGGAAAGTTGCAGGTGCATTGCACAACCCAAACGACATCTTTTGATAGGCAAAAATTCCAAACGGACATGTGAAAGCCGTTTTCTCATGATCGGCCGGGTCAACCGCAATTTGGTTGTACCCGGAATAGCCATCCAAAAAGCAACAAAATTGTTTTCCCGAGAGTCTTTCCAACATTTGGTCCATAAACGGAAGTGGAAAATGGTCTTTTCGCGTAGCGGTATTCAACCGCCTATAGTCTATACACATTCTCCACCTCGTTTTCTCCTTCATCGGTATCAATTCATTTTTTTTGTTCCGGATTACGGTCATTCCGCCCTTCTTTGGAACCACATGCACGGGGCTCACCCATGGACTATCTGAAATTGGGTAAATCATCCCCGCATCTAACAATTTAACAACCTCCTTTCTCACGACTTCCTTCATGGTAGGATTCAAGCGGCGTTGAGGTCGAACTACCGGCTTAAAATCCTATTCCATTAAGATTTTATGCATGCAATAGGAAGGACTAATCCCTTTGAGATCAGAAAGAGTCCACCCCACAGCTCCTTGATTTTTCTTCAATACATCAATCAAACGGGATTCTTCATCTTGAGACAAGAGGTTGCTTATGATTACCGGTTTTTGTTCGGTGTTGTCGAGGAATGCATACTTCAGATTAGAAGGTAGCATTTTCAAGTTAATTGATGATTTTTCTTCATTCACATCCTTTATCACTACTTTATCCTCCTTCAATATTTCTTCCTCGACTTCCCATGGTTGTAACTCCTTCAAACTATCAAGTTCCTTGAGACATTCTTCAAGGGCTTGTTCTTCTCCAACGGTAAAAACTTCAAAAGAGTCACCAAGAGCTAACTCCATAGGAGATATCTCATGAATATGCTTAGATACTTCAAAACTTGCTTCTTCAATTATGTCAATTCGAAAGCTATCTCTTCTATCCTTAGAATGCTTCATTGCTTCGAAAAGATCAAAGGTGACTTCTTCATTAAGAACCCTCACTTTCATCAAACTGTCGTCAACATCAATCATCATACGTGCGGTTTTCATGAAAGGTTGGCCTAGAATGAGTGGCACATCATCGTCCTCCTCCATATCAATAACAACGAAGTCAACCGGAAAAAAGAATTTATCCACTTTGACCAAAACATCTTGAGCTAACCCATGAGGATGAGTATTTGACTTGTCGGCTAATTGCAACGTCATCCGGATGACTTTAATTTCAATGTTGCCAAGCCTCTTTACAATAGATAAAGGTATAAGGTTAATGCTTGATCCCAAATCAATTAAGCCCTTCCCAACATAAACATCACCAATTGTAACCGGCAAAGTAACTCTTCCCGGATCAACTTCTTTTCTCGGAAGAGTCATTTGGATGATGGCACTACAACTAGCATCAAGAACAATTATTTCTGGCTCCGTATACCTCCTCTTTTTAGTTAGTATGTCTTTTATGAACTTGGCATACTTTGGCATTTGTTCCAAAGCTTTGGCAAACAGAATGTTTATTTGTAGTTGTTTAAAAATATCCATGAACCGGGCGTAGTGTCGTTCATTTTCTCTCCTAGAAGGAGCATGTGGATATGGTAGGTTTTGGACCAGAGTAGTGCTCACTACCTCCTTCCCTCTAGAATTTTGCTCTTTTTTCTTCTTCACTTCTTCCACCATAACTTTTTCACTTGTTTTATTTTCAACTTCACCATTTTTTTTTATTTTCAACTTCACCATTTTTCTCATTCTTTTCAACCTCATCCTCACTCCACTCCCCAACTCTACCATCAAGTTCATCATCAATTTTTTTCTTCTCATCCTTTTTCTCTACCTCTCTTTTTTCACTCTCGTCAACCAACTATTTTCCACTTCTTGTCTTTATTGCCTTACAATGCTCCTTAGGATTTGTTTGCGTGTTTGCCGAGAAAGATGGTCTGGATTGTTGTTCCGCTAATTGCTTAGCAAGTTGACCAACTTGAGTTTCAAGATTTTTGATTGCCGCGTCGTTGCTTTTTTATTAGCCATTGACATTTGCATAAATTGCGTCAATGTCTCTTCCAACTTTGAAGTTACGACCAGCGGTTGTTGAGATTGATAAGGATTTTGACGGTTAGAAGAACCACCCCCATAACCTTGGTTATGTTGATAGTTACCTCTTGGTTGGTATCCTTGATTTCCTTGATAGTTTTGTTGTTGTTGATTGTGAGATTGTTGTTGATACGGTGGTTGTTGTTGCCTTGGTTGGTAATCTCTTTGATTTGCCATGTAATTTACATCTTCAAATCCGGGAGATGGACAAAATCCGGTATCGTGTTCACCTTTGCAAAGTTCACAACAAGCTATTTGTTTAGCTTTTGAAGGCGCTTTCAACTCTTTTATTTGTTGAGTTAAGAGTTCCAATTATTGCAAAATGAGTTTGTTTTGGGCGAGAATAGCATCATTTGTCCCTAACTCGAGCACACCCGGTTTTCTTTGAGTCACCCCACGGTTATGATTCCCTTGATGATCATTAAGTGCCACCTTATCAATAATTCCAATTGCATCATCTGCACTTTTTGACATCAAAGAACCTCCCGCCGTAGCATCCAATAAGGTCTTGTGAACCGAAAGGAGTCCATTGCGGAAAACATGAACTTGAGTGAGCTCTTCGAAACCGTGTCCCTTGCACTTTCTTAACATAGATTTGTATCGCTCCCAAGCTTCGTTTAGTGATTCACTAGCTCCTTGAGAAAATACCGCAATCTCAGTTTTAGCCTCTATGAATCGGTTATGTAGAAAGAAACGTTTAAGAAACTTCTCTTCTAGAAGATTCCAATCCGTCATGATTGTTGTCAATTGATCAAGGTACCACTCCTTCGCTTTCCCAATCAAGGAATGAGGAAATAGTCTCCTAAACAATGACTCTTCGTCAGCTTCTATTGCTCCCATTGCGCCAACAATCTCATGGAATTTTGTAAGATGGGTGAACGGATCCTCATGGTCTAGTCCCGTGAAAGGATTTTGATAGACTAGAGCTAGGATTCTCGTTTTCATCTCAGTTTGTCTTCCGTTTTGAAGATTTCGTGCGAACTGAGTTGTATGTCTTGGACTGTTCGTGCATGGAGTGGAAACTGGAGGTGGTGGTGGTGGAGATGCTGCCATAATTGGTGTGAAATATGGTGATGGTGGTGGTGTAGAGGAACTTTCTCCTTGCTCTTGTCTTTGTCTAGCTTGTTGCCTCCTCCGTCTTGTTCTGCTATTAAGTCTCCTTGCGGTTCTTTCGATCTCGGGATCAAAAAGAATTTGGTCCTCAGGAATCTTCCCTTGCATAAAACGAAAGCTGCACACTAAACCAAATAAATTAACAAGCACAAGTCTAGTATTCAAAAGCTAAAAATTCAGCAACTATTGCGATGCTCGCAGTATCAATTTATATTCCCCGGTAACGGCGCCATTTTGTTAGAACATTAGTAGAGTATCAGGTTTTTGTTATTGTATCCACAGGGAATATAAGATATTGTCGCAGTTCAACAGTTGTAAAATTCTTAACTATTAGTAACAAAGGGGGGTTTTGGTTTTGGTAACTATTTCTTGCATAAAAAGTAATGTAAAGCGGTAAAAGTTAGGGTTTTACGGTTTAAAGAAAGATTGTCAAAGTTAGGGTTCGGTGATCGCTTTGCATGCACATGTTCGATCAATCAAGATTCATAAACTCCATTTGATGATAAATACATTCACAACATCCTCTCGATGTGATTATTTCTAACTCACATTGTGGGTTTTACCATTCTGATCCATTGTTGATTTCTCACACAATCTATCAAAATGGCAACATTAAAGTTTAACATTTTAGTGAACAACTTCATTCTTAATTATCTCTAGCTTAAGAACAAAGATGGATGAAAACCTAGGTTAAGAGTTGGAAAACATTTTTCAATCATAAACCAACACAAAGAGTTAACATGAAAGCAAAGTTTTCACCATACATTCATCAACCAAGAGTTTACAAATGATGATCAATACATTTACATACAAATCTTGATGATCACCTACATATAACCTTGACAAAAAGAGGAACTTAGCCACTCATTCTCATGGGTAGCTTGAAAAAGAAGAAAATGGAGAAGATGAAGAACATCCACTTCAAAGAATCGATGAAGGATGTGATTCCACTTCTCTTGATTACAAAAATGAGCAAAGAGAGAAAAACTACTCTATTTTGAGTTCTAGGTCTGAGTTTTTATGTTCCAAGATGATATATCCATAAAGTACAAAGTATGGTACTTATAAAGCAATAATAAAGTACAAAAAGTAGCTCTGTTTCCGCACATTCGCCAGGCGAACAGGATCCTTTGCCAGGCGAACATAAAGTAACAAGGCACTTCAAAGTGCCTCAGCAAGCAAACCGCCCTCTGTGATATCGCACCTTCGCCAGGCGGATTAACCATTCGCCAGGCGAACCTTCGCTAGCTTCACTCGCTTGGCGAACTTCATGTAGGTTTGCTACTGGAATAGCCAAGAGATAAGCCAAGACTTCTTCGCCAGCACCTTCGCCAGGCGAACGGTAGCGAAGCTTCGTTGGAACCTTCGCCTGGTAAACTTCCTGCCCTTTGGTCTGGGAGTTTAAATTTGAATTATTCGCTTTGGCTCGCCAGGCGAACATTTGCTGGTACTCGCTGAGCTTTGCCAGGCGAATGCTTTGATTTTCAACTTCTTCTGGCAGCTATGACTCATCCCTTCCAAGGTGCCCCTATTAGTGCCAATCCTTCACACTAACAGCAATATTACAAACACCATTCACTTGAATCACAACAAAATGAAACTAAACAAATTCGACTATTAATTCAAACAATACTAGATAAAAAAAACAAGTAAAAATACTACTAAAAAGAGGTCAAATATATACAATATTTGGGATCTAACACTTAAGCAACAATTGTTGGATTTTAACCTCAAACTTGAATGTATTCCTATTTTCTGTGACAATACAAGTGCCATTAATCTTACCAAAAAATCGGTGTTGCATTCACGCACCAAACATATCGAAATTCGACACCATTTTCTTAGGGATCATGTAGAGAAAGAGGATGTTATTTTTGAACATGTTGATACTAAAAATCAACTAGCGGATATTTTCACAAAGCCGCTAGCAATTGAACCTTTCTTTCATATCCGACAAGAACTCGACATTCTCGATATTTCGGATCGTGTGTCATAATATTACTTGTTCATAAGTTTATTCATTTATGATTATATTCTCGTACATCTAACAATTCAAGGTTGTTATAAGTACAATTGTATAGTTCATCAAGTTATCCTTGGTATTGAGGTGATGTTGTTCCTCTTGTTTCTCTCTCTCTCTCTATCTATCTCTCTCTATCTCTCTCTCTCTATCTATCTATCTATCTCTCTATCTCTCTCTCTCTCTCTCTCTCTATCTCTCTATCTCAATTCCCGTGTTTAAACGTTGTATCGCATGATAAATATTGTCAATATGACATTTTCTATGTATCATATCTGTTTGGTTGCTTATTGTTGTGTGGCATTGTATTTATGCATCAGTTATCTGCTCATATGTGCCTAAAATTGAAAATCTGCAAATTTTGCCTGTATGAGTCGACCACAACAGGGAAATGGTCGACACGCTCATTTAATTTCTTTTTCATTTATCAAAATTCAAACAGTATGCGTCGACGTATGCAGAGGAATGGTCGATGGCTCGCATGAAAAATTAGATTTTTTTCAAAAACATTCAAACTTCTTGTGCATTTAAAAGTGTCTTCTCATTTGATTATGCATCTATCTAGATTCATTGAAAATTGCATCTACCTAATGCCTAATGATTCGTGTCCTCTCCTCTTCCTAAAAACCCTAAATTGCATCTATAAAAAGGGGGCAAATCCTATTCCTTCAACTCACTTCATAATCTTCTAAGCACTCTTGCTCACTACTATCAACAAACTTCTCTCTATCATCTCCTATAAACCACCATCAATGGCTTCCAGAAGGATTATCGGTAAGGGAACAACAAGAGCATCACCATCCAGCTCTGTTCCGGTGATTGTTGTCTCTCTTGTTCCACTCTCACTCACAGAAAACTTCAACAATAATTTCAGCAAACGTGTCGTGGTGAAACAACATGCGTACTATCGGAACACTGCTAAGCGCATGCATCTCTCTCACGTCATTTCTCTGCTGGACTTCCAAGGTATCAACAACTTCTTGGAGTGTAATTCAAAATATAGTGAAGATCTTATGAGATTCTTCTACACATGCATCAATGATCAGTTCAGGGGTTCTCTGTTTCATACTTATATTGGTAATACAAAGGTCAGTTTAAATTCTGCTGCTTGGAGCAAATACTTTAACTTGGAACTTGATAGTGATGGTCATCCTTTGTATAAGGTAACTGATTCTCGCACTATGGCTGGATATGATTTCAAAACTGCTTTAAATTCCATGTTGAAACGGCCATATCCACCGCATATTGTGGCCAGTGATGTGTTCCCAAGAACTGTCACTGCGGGAAAACTGAAAACAGGTGATTGTATCCTACAATGGATCGTGGCGCGCATTTTGCGGCCCAAGAAAGGAGGTCTTTCTTGCGTCGAGCAAGCAGAGGTTCACCTCACGTGTCTTCTGAAAAATAGAATCAAGATAAGCTGGCCCTATTACATTGCTAGTCGAATGTATGCTCTAAGGGATTCCGGTAGGGGAACCGCTCTTGCTTATGGTTCATTCATACAAGAAATTCTTACAACTGATGAAGTTGTTTATCCAAATTTTCACTACACATCAATCACGTCTGACCAAGAATTCTGTCAGAAGACATTTTCCATGATGGGTTACTTTTGGTTCGAAGAACAAAGGCGGTACAAATTTGTTGGCAAGGCAACTACTCGTAGGAATGTTGTAGCATCTGATGACAATGAAGAAAGTGAAGAAGGTGAAGAAAGTGAAGAAGGAGAAGAAGAGGAAGATGAAGAAGCAGAAGAAGAACAAGCACATGAGGAACATGAAACTCACCAACAAATGGATATTGATGCGTATACCAATGATGCTTGGGCTCAATACAACAATTCAGCTGAAGAAGAAGAAACTAATAATCAAGGTTGGGGTGAATCGGAATACACTGGATGGACCACATTGAGACAGTATTATCAGCCGTATCAAGGTGGTTCTGAAGCACCTCCATCTCCTCCACAGTCAAATACTTCTGAAATTCTCACCATGTTGCAGTCTATGCAATTAGACCAGCAAACCTTTATAAGGACTCAAGACAAGCGGTTTGGTCAAATTCAAAGAGAGCTCCAGATGTAAAATAAAAGGTTAAATTCCTTTTCAACAAGGATGAATGCAAGGTTTGAGGCTCTAGCTACATCAAATGAAGCTCAGGAAACGGCCATAACTCGCAGCATGCGGTATTTGACTAGTGTTGTGGAGTCGATTACCGACATGACCGACCCATACCGTAATCCACATTTCTCTGGGAGGGGACGAGGACATTAGATTATGTTTGCATTTTCTCAATATTTGTGTTGTTATCATGTTATTCTGTTTCTTACTTTATACTAATGCCAACTGTGTGGTTTTTTAATTTTTATGTCTTTGTGAGTTTCGAACTGTATGCTATCTCTTAATCTATAATATGATTATCAGTTGCTTTCTCTTTTCATTGACAGTATTTTGTGTGGATATTGGTTGATGCTAGTTATTACCTGTTGAGCATATTTTGAGTTACACATATCATTCTTAACCTATCTCTTTCTCTTTTTGATGTTGTCAAAGGGGGAGAAGAGAGTTGGAGTGTGCCAAACCCTAGAAGATCACATCAGTTTTTTTCCAGTTTTTTTTAAAAGTATGGAATTGCAAAAGCAAGGGGGGATTATGTTATCAATATTACTCGTTGCTCTCGTTGGCTTTGCGCGTTTTGTCAACATCAAAAAGGGGGAGTATGTGAAAGTAAACCCTCATATAGCATACATACTCGAGTTTCGATGATAACAAAATGCGATCATGAATGAATCGGTTTTCTCAACTCTACCTCTACGACAAATGCAATATTTCACCTCTCATATCCTTCTTATATCCATCTAACGTGTCGTATTAAATGAGATATATATGGGAGACCATTGATTATGACTAGATGCATAAAAACCACAAAAATATGTATTTTTGCAGATTTGCAGGGTTTGAGTCGACCACAGGTCGACGCATGGTCGATGCATGGATCAGTGCAAAAAGCCACGGGTCGACGCATACTGTGAAGAATTTTTAATTTGCCTAAATCTGCAAGCTATGCGTCGACACATAGTCCTGCTATGGTCGATCGTTCGTGCGTTTATGCTGTTGCTGAAGACTTTCCACTTTGGGTGAAAAGTTGTTATGTTTCTTGGCTTGTTGGTTACTATATATAGATGTTTTATGTTCATTTCCCAAAAACAATTGAAATTTTGAGTCAATTGCAACCCAACAAGAAAAGTGAAATAGGTGACATCAAATTTCTTCATCTTCATCCTCAACAGTTCACAACACAACAATTACACACAACAATTCTTGGTGTGCTTTGTGTCTTATTCAAGGTGATAAGGTCTGAAGTCGTCAATTGAGAATCTGGTTCGGGGTTGAGCTTGTGGCTGGTTTTTCTTGAATAAAACCTTGAAGGTTTTGTCCTCCAAGATTCGGAGAATTTGGAGGTTTTTGGTACGGATCGTCTCTACCAACTTTCAGCTAAGCAAAGGTGATTAAGAAGCGGAAGGTTTCATCAATCTAGTAGCGGGAATCAGTGAAGTGTGAAAGAGAGTTCCGGGTTCGATTTGTGTGTGCTTGAGATCAGTCGGGCCGAGGGTTTGGAGAATGGAAGGTTATTCAACAAAGGGGATGGAATCAGAGGTCTACTCACAATGATCGAAGAACTTGATTCGACTCGAATCAAGGAACAAGGAGAGAAAGTATCATCAACATCAAGAGAGCTTGTTTGTATATTTTTCTTGTCTATCCTTGTATAAACATTTCAACTCTACAGGTGATATCTATTATATTGAACTCAATTCTAGTTTTAGAATTGAGGGCAGACGCACCCCGAAGCGAGGACGGCGAGGGAACTTCCTCAAAAAATCTTTGTCTCCTTTACTTTTCTGCACTTACATTTTTGTTGTAAAATTGAGTAATTTTAGTATAAGCAATTCTATCGAAATTAGTATTTGATTGAGTAAGTGTTTGTCACTGTTTTGAACTCTAGTACAATAGTATATTGTACAAGGAATCTAGAGTTACTTACTCAAGTCAAAACTCACTTGGAGTGTCTCGCACACCAAGTGTTTGATAAATTGTCTACACCAAAATTCACTTGTGTTGTTTACATATTTTGTGGTGATTGGGTAGCATTGGAAGTAGTCCTACTAATTAGTGGTAAAATCAATTGATAGTGTGACTAGTGTGTTGAATCTATTTTTGCTCATTATCACTTCCATAAGGCTAGACGCATATCCGGTCTTCTAATAACGGTTTGTTTTAGACGGTAATTTTTCCATGGCCGCTTCCGCAAATCAAATATTTTTAAAACCAATTTTTAATTGGTAGCGCCGACTGATTTTTTAATTGGGATCTATTCAACCCCCCCTTCTATATCTCAGCCATTGTCTAACACTCCCGAAGAAAAGAATTTGGAAGCCTTCATGATACATGACTTGGGAACTGAGAACCCATAATTGTTCAAGAAAATTGTGGAGCCTAGAGAAGTATTAGGAAGAAAGGGAAGAATGATTTGGGTCGAAGGAACAATATTACCAAGGAACCCTACTTTGTGTGGGTTAAGGAGAGAGCAAAAAAGGTTTAAATGCCTTTTCAGGTCAAGGTATCTAAACCCTTACCCGAACCAAAGCCTACTCATATCCCAATTGACGAAGCTGAGGATCTCAAAGCTACAATAGAAATGTTGATGAAGGAAAATGAACAACTTGAGATGAAGCTTCAGAGTGTTACTAAGGAGAAGAATGACATGAAATGGGAACTTCAATGTAAGAATACTCAGCTAGAGGCAGTAGAGAAAAAGGCTGATGTGGAAGAACATAAAAGGAAGAAGGTTAAGGTGTGTCTTAATCAATCCGACAGTAAGGTGAGTGGACTCAAGGAAGAGTTGGATAAAGCCCGAAGGAAATGATTTAAGCATGAAAACCATTGGCTTTTGGCTACCCAGTGTAAGAACACAGATTGTTTCTTAGTAATATCTCTATGTTTTGATGATAACTCTTATGAAATTTTGTATTAAAGAATTATATACTCTAAAATTTGTTCATGAGTATTTGCTACAGATGTTAAAGTATATATATATCTAAGAGCAAATTAATCTGAACATGGAACTATGGAAGGCTCTGAAGAGTCAGAATCATCTTATAGAAGAATCTGAATGCTGCCTGCAGAAGATTCTGAAGTAGAGGCTACAGAAGAATCTGAAGCAGAAGCTGCAGAAGACTCTGAAAGATCTGAAGACTCTGAAGCATTGAAGATCTTTGTATGAGAGTTAAGAAGCACAATTTTTCAGAAGACTCTGAGAGTACTACCGCTGCATGTACTGAGGATCTGATTCATAAAACTCTGCTCAGATAGAACTACACGCTAAAGCACACTTGCTGCATTACTCTGATTCAGCAAACTCTGATGGGCATCCAAGACTCTGATCATGCAAACTCTAATGTTTACTTTGCTGAAGTGAAATACTTGTTGAAGAAGAATTCAAAGTTATATCCGTTGATTTGGCTCAACGACTCTTTCCTCTTTCATGCTTGACACTAACACAGACCAAAAGCATTTCTCTGTGCATTCTACTTCCAGGAAAGGTCATGTGATGTGAAGACAAAAAGGTTCGGGCCTTTTCAGTACACAGCCTCCAACGTCAAGACTTTGTGGACTACTGTGCATATAAAAGCAAGTCTTCCTCATCTTCTTCAGTTGACGAATCTTTGATAGAAACTCTTACAAGCTCTCATAAAATATTCTTATTCTCTTTGTTGAGTTTACTCTTTTGTTCTTAATATTAAGTGAAAAATCACTCTTGTGATAAAGCTTGTTAGAAGCATTCAAACACTTGTATTTATCTTACATTTCATTGTAATAGTTCCTTGAGAAGATCCAGTTGGGATCAGTAGTTCTTGAGAAGACTAAGAACAGTTGCTCTTAGTGATTGCTATTGTAATCAGTTGATTAATAGTGGATTAAGTCCTTGTTTGAGAAAGGCAAATCACTCTTGATAGGGTGGACTGAAGTAGTTAAGTTTAACGAACCAGGATAAAAATCTTTGTGTTTTTATTGCTAGAAGTTTTTATAAATACTTATTCAACCCCCTTCTAAGTATTTTCTTACCTTCAGTTGGCATCAGAGCTCCGGTTCTGTGTGTGCTACCACTTCACAGTGACAGAAAAGATCCAGTGAGAAAAACTTTGATATATATTTGGTTGTTACTATGGCTGATACTTCAATATCTAACATTAACAACAAATATGAAGAAAGGGATAGAATCAGCACTAAACCCCCTATGTTTGATGGGGAGAAATTTGATTATTGGAAGGACAGAATAGAAAGTTTCTTCCTGGGCTATGATGCTGATTTATGGGATTTGGTCATAGATGGGTATGTTCATCCTATTGATGGGAATGGCAAGAAAATAGAAAGAAAATCTATGACTGAAGTTCAAAAGAAAGAATTCAGAAATCATCACAAGGCTAGAACTATCCTGTTAAATGCAATATCTCATACTGAGTATGAGAAGATCACAAATAGAGAAACTGCATGTGATATTTTTGAATCTCTAAAGATGACTCATGAGGGAAACTCTCAAGTCAAGGAAACAAAGGCTCTGGCTCTAATTCAGAAGTATGAAGCTTTCAAGATGGAAGAAGTTGAATCTGTTGAAGCCATGTTCTCCAGATTTCAAATACTTACAGCTGGACTAAAGGTTCTGGATAAAGGTTACTCTACTGCTGATCACGTGAAGAAGATCATCAGAAGCTTACCCACCATATCGAGACCTATGGTGACTGCGCTGAAAATGGCTAAAGATCTGAACTAGATCTCCTTGGAGGAACTAATCAGCTCACTGAGGAGTCATGAAATTGAACTTGAGGAAGATGAGCCTCAAAAGAAAGGTAAGTCAATTGCCTTAAAATCTAATAAATCTGCTAAAGCGTTGCAGGTAATAGAGGAAAGCTCTGAAGAATCCTCATCTGAAGATGAAGATGAATTATCCATGTTGTCCAGAAGAATAAACAAACTCTAGAATCATAAAGGAAAGAAGTTTAGAAACTTCAGGAAGCCTGACCCAAGAAAAGAATCTTCTGGACATAGAAGATCTGGCAAAAAGGAGGTTGTCTGCTACGAATGTAAAGAACCTGGGCATTACAAAAATGAATGTCCAAAGCTTTTGAAAGAAAAGCCTAAAATAAAATTTGATAAGAAGAAGAAGGTTCTAATGGCAACCTGGGATGATTTAGATACATCTGAATCTGAATCTGAGTCAGAAGAGGAATGTGCCAACATAGCATTTATGGTAGACATAGAAGATCAAGAGGAAGGAATTTCAGGATCTGAATCTGACTCTGAATCTGACTCTGACGCTGAAGAGGTAATGACTAAACTCACTAAAGATGAACTTATCAAAGTGTTATCAGAAGTTCTGAAGAGCTATAACAATATTAAGCTCAAATACGAGGAGCGTCAAAGCAATCTTGTATCTGAGAATAATATTCTCAAATCAGAAATGGCAAAAATATTTTGGAAAACTCTAATTCTGAAACTTTAATTCTGAAACTGAGTCTGAATGCAAAAATATTTTGGAAAAATATGACTACAACTTTCAGAAGTTTCTTGCTAAAAGCATAGACAGAAGCAAAATGACTTCTATGATCTATGGAGTTAGCAGAAATAACAAAAAAGGAATTGGATATAAATCTTCCTCTAGAAAGGATTTAAATCCAAAACATGTTGATAAGATTATCATCAAGAAGACTCCTTTATATTCTCATTTTAAATTTGGTCACTTGAATGATATTAAACACACTCGTTCTGAAAAGAACATTCATATGTTTAAATCTAAGGCTAGTCAGAATAAACCTTATGTTGAAAAACAGAAGTTTAGACGAACCTTCAGAACAACTAACCCAAAAGGACCCAAGAAGATCTGGGTACCTAAGAGTAAAATAATTCTTGTTGCAGATGTTCTTAGCAGCAAGGTCAGGACGCCAGTCATGGTACCTGGACTCTGGATGCTCGCGACATATGACGGAAGAAAGGTCTATGTTCCAAAGTATGGAGCTTAGATCTGGAGGTGACGTGAAATTTGGAGGGAATCAGAAGGGCAAGATCATTGGATCTGGCACTATTGGAAATGGTAACCTTCCCTCTATTACTAATGTTTTACTTGTAGAAGGATTAAAGCATAGTCTATTGTCCATAAGTCAATTAAGTGACAATGGTTATGACATAATCTTTAATCAAAAATGTTGTAAAGCTATTAGTCAAAAGGATGGCTCAATCCTATTTAGTGGAAAGAGGAAGAACAACATTTATAAAATAAACCTTTCAGAACTTAAGGTTCAGAATGTTAAATGCCTCTTGTCTGTTAATGAGGAGCAATGGGTCTGGCACAGAAGATTGGGGCATATTAATATGAGAGGTATATCTCAGATTAATAAACTTAATCTTGTCAGAGGACTTCCTAAGTTGAAGTTCACCTCAGATGCTCTTTGTGAAGCATGTCAAAAAGGGAAGTTTTCAAAATCCTCTTTTAAATAAAAAAAATGTTGTTTCTACTTCCAAACCATTAGAATTACTTCATATTGATTTGTTTGGACCGGTGAAAACTGCATCCATCAGAGGCAAGAAGTATGGATTAGTCATTGTTGATGACTATAGTAGATGGACATGGGTAAAGTTCTTAAAACACAAGGATGAGTCACATTCTGTGTTCTTTGACTTCTGCAAACAAGTCCAAAATGAAAAAGATTTTAAA
Organism: Lathyrus sativus; assembly: GCA_963859935.3. Lineage (NCBI taxonomy): Eukaryota > Viridiplantae > Streptophyta > Magnoliopsida > Fabales > Fabaceae > Lathyrus > Lathyrus sativus. The sequence goes on along the minus strand of OZ012740.1, from coordinate 545,493,511 downwards.
ATAATCAAAGTCAGAAGTGATCATGGTGGCAAATTTGAAAACAAATATTTTGAAAAATATTTTAATGAAAATGGCATTGCTCATGATTTCTCCTGCCCTAGAACTCCACAACAAAATGGAGTTGTAGAGAGGAAAAATAGAACTCTGCAAGAAATGGCCAGAACCATGATCAACGAGACTAATCTGGCAAAACACTTTTGGGCAGAAGCAATAAACACAGCATGTTACATTCAAAACAGAGTGTCTGTAAGACCTCTTTTGGAAAAGACTCCCTATGAATTGTGGAGGAACAGAAAGCCCAACATTGCTTATTTTCATCCTTTTTGATGTATTTGTTATATGTTGAACACTAAAGAGTATCTTAGCAAGTTTGATTCTAAAGCACAGAAGTGTTTCATGCTTGGATATTCTAAACGCTCTAAAGGCTACATAGTATACAATACTGAAACACAGATTGTGGAGGAATCTATACATGTTAGATTTGATGATAAGCTTGGCATTGAAAAGCCAAAGCAGTTTGAAAGTTCTGCAGATAGAGAAGTAGTCTTCACAGACTCTGAAGGCTATGAGGCAGAAAAAGCTCAAGAAGAAGCTACGTCAGATGCAACTCCATTAGCTACTCAGATGAATAACATGAATATTTCTGAAGAACCAACAGTCAAAGGATCATCCAGAATCAAGGCTTCTCATCCAGAAGAAATGATTATTGGGAAGAAAGATGACCCTATAAGAACAAGGTCGTTTATCAGATCATCTGGAACATCACTTCTTGGGTTGGTGTCTATTATTGAACCAACATCTGTGGATGAGGCTCTGAGTGACAATGATTGGATTCTTGCAATGCAAGATGAGCTAAATCAATTTACAAGAAATGATGTGTGGGATCTGGTTCCTAGACCAAAAGGTTTCAACATTATTGGAATAAAGTGGGTATTCAGAAATAAATTAAATGAGCAAGGAGAAGTTGTAAGGAACAAGGCAAGGCTGGTGGCTCAAGGGTACAGTCAACAAGAAGTTATTGATTACACTGAAACTTATGCTCCAGTAGCAAGGTTAGAATCTATACGCCTTCTTATTTCATTTGCTGCACAACATAACATCACTCTTTATCAGATGAATGTTAAGTGTGCCTTCTTAAATGGTATTATAGAAGAAGAAGTTTATGTCCATCAACCTCCTGGTTTTGAAAGTGATAAATTTTCAGATCATTTTTTCAAACTCAAAAAATCTCTTTATGGTTTGAAATAAGCTCCCAGAGCTTGGTATGAAAGATTAAGTAATTTTCTTCTGGAAAAGAACTTTATCAGAGGCAAAGTGGACACAACTCTTTTCTGTAAAACATCTAAGAAAGATTTACTAGTTTGTCAAATTTATGTGGATGATATTATTTTTGGATCTACCAATATTATGCTGGGAAAGGAGTTTGCTTTGTCTATGCAGGCTGAATTTGAGTTGAGCATGATGGGAGAATTGAGATTCTTTCTGGGAATTCAAGTCAACCAGACTCCATACTGCACTTACATTCATCAGACCAAATATGTTAAAGAGCTTCTGAAGAAGTTTAACATGACTGATAGTAAGATGGCAAAGACTCTTATGCATCCAACAAGTACTCTTGGTAAGGAAGAGGTAAGTAAGAAAGTAGATCAGAAACTCTACAGAGGTATGATATGATCTCTTCTCTACTTAATTGCTTCTAGACCTGACATTTTGTTCAGTGTATGCTTGTGTGCAAGATTCCAATCAGATCCTAGAGAATCTCACTTAACTGCTGTTAAGAGGATTCTAAGGTATCTGAAAGGTACTACTAACGTGGGTCTGTGTTACAGAAGATCTGATGAGTATACATTAGTTGGATTCTGTGATGCTGACTATGCTGGAGACAGAGTAGAGCATAAAAGTACTTCTGGAAGCTGTCAGTTCCTTGGAAGTCATTTGATCTCATGGTATAGCAAGAAGCAACTCACAATTGCACTTTCTACAATAGAGGCAGACTACATTGTTGCTGCTGGATGTAGCACGCAGATGCTCTGGATGAAAAGTCAGTTAGAAGACTATCAGATCTTTGAGAGTAATGTATCTATCTTCTGTGATAATACTTCTGCTATATGCTTGTATAAAAATCCAATTTTACACTCTAAGGCAAAACATATAGAAATTAAGCATCATTTCATCAGAGACTATGTTAAGAAGGGTATTATAAACTTAGCCTTTGTTGATTCAGATCATCAATGAGCTGATATTTTTAGAAAACCCTTTGCTGAAGATAGGTTCAAGTTTATTCTGAAAAATATTGGTATGGCTTTTTGTCCAGAATAATATTTATCAGAGGCAAACTTCTCAGATGCAAAATGTTTAATGCTCTGAAGTATTTCATCTGTCAATTTATTCATTTTCTTGAATTATTTTATTTGTGTAAATCTGAACTAACAATGCTCAGAGGATCTGAACGTTGGCTAACGTTTCATTTCTCAAGAGATTTCAGAAGCACATGCAAGCAAATACGTGTAGCTCAAAAACTGGAAAGGTAGAGTGCACTTTACTGAATTAACATTTGAAGTATTGCTTTGAAAATCTGATTTTTCTTGATTTTCCCCCCATCTGTCAGAATCATAAATGCTGTGCAATGATGTTTTTACTTTTTCATTTAATGTTATGTGAAGCGTGCTTATGTGACTGTTTGTGTGCCTGATTTTATCTATAAATACCACAAATCACACCATTTCACACTTTTCACCTCACGAACCTTTTATGCATTTCTGTCTTCTATTTGCTCTTCATCTAAATCCTAAACCTAAAACCTCTCACTCAAGAACAACAATGGAATCTTCTTCACCAACGTCTTCTCAGATGCAATCAACCACTGTTGTTTCTTCTTTTAATGCTGAAGCATACAAGGAACCTGTGAGAACCCTTCTCACTCCAACTATAGATCTGGAAGTTCTGAGTGAATGCTTTGTAGATTTTGATTCCATTGAAGAAAATGGCTTTAATCTTTCTTCAACCATTCAAACTCAGAGTTGGACAAAGTATTTTGACAGGCTTATGGGTCCTGTTTATCCAACTTTGGTGAAAGAATTCTGGATACATGCTCAGGTGTGCCCTAAATTCATCCATTCTTCTGTTCTTGGAAAGGAGATTGTGATTACTGAGAAGCTGATCAGACAACTTATTGGGTACTCATAAACTGATGGTGAAACCAGCCTACAATCTGCTCGTATGGATCTTGCTGATGTGTTTCAAGAAGTTAGTATTTCTGGAGAACCAACTAGCAAAATAAGGGAACTGAAGCCAGTCTACAAGATCTGGGCCAAGATTTTCATGAGTTCCATCTTTCATAGAAAATCATCAAATTCTCCAGATTATGTCAGTGTTGAACAACTCTACTTCATGTTCTGTATGAGCAAGGGAAAGAAGGTGGACTTGCCTTATCTTCTGTTTAGTCACCTTCTGAATCATATAAAGGAAACAAGAGAAGAAGTAAGAGTCAAAACTGGAAAGGTTAGGAATTGGATTCCTATGGGAAGACTAATATCAAACATTCTAACAGAGAATGGTCTTGTGAAACATCTGTATGATGCTGGGGTGACAGAGGATCTGTCCTATGTCATAGGCTCTGTCATTAATGGCAATACTCTGAAGAGGATGAAGGTCACCATAGAGCTTGCCAGCAAACCTAAGAAAATTGCTACTAAGGATGTCAGCAACAGAAGGATTCCTGTTGAAGATTTTCCAATGTTCAGTGCTAACGAACCAAGGGAGATCATCTTATCCTACATAGCTGATTGTTTGTTAAATGGTGTTCCTCTGCCTGTTAACATCGTCCAGAAGGAAAGAGAAGTTTTGCCTAATCTTCTTAGAGAAAGGCGTTCAAAGAAGATTGTTGAAGAAGGATCTGAGACTCAGCCTAAGAGAAAAGCCTCTGAAGCTGCTGCTAAGCCTCAGAAGGTAAAGAAAGTGAAACCAACTCCTCCAGAAGCAAGTCTGGAAGACATTAGAGAAACTATCAAACATGTATTAACATCTGATCAAATACCAACCATTCACTCTCCATTACCTTCACCTCCTCCATCACCTTCTAGACCATAATCATCTGTACCACCATCATCTGGGATTCATTCATCTGAACCCTCTCCATCTCAACCTACACATTCTCAACCATCTTCTGTACAAACTCCATTTGAACCACCTCAACCAGAAACACAACCAGAACATCAACAACCAGAACAACCTGAACCTAAACCTCAACCACAACAACAACCACAACCAGAACAACAACAACAACAACAACAACAACCACAAGAACATCAATCTCAACCCATTTCACCCGAACCTCCCCAACCAACACCATCTGAACAACCCTCAATAATAGAACAATCATTACCTGTTCCAGAACCCTCTATCTTTCAATCATCCAATGACATTCTTGATTTGGAACCACTTGCAACCATGGTTGTCTTGTCATCCACCTCATGCCACTCCACTGAATCATCTGATTCAGAATCAGAAGTTCACCCACCCTCTTGTTTACACATTCCTGATCCATTCAAACCTACATTTTCTGACCTATCAGCATCTGACCAAATCAATCATAGACTTTCACTTTGCTCCAAATTCAACCTCTCATATTTTCAACCTTCATCATCTGAAGCTGAAATTTCAACAACCCCTACACCTCAACTCACCATACCACAACCATCTGAACCTCAACCATCTGAACCTCAACCATCTACACCTCAACCATCTGAACAACCACCATCTGATCTAACACCTCCTGATACCACTTGTGAACAACCTCAGCCAAACTCTGAATCTGCTGAAAAGGTGACTCTTGAGGAATATCTTTACCCCAACCCTAGATCAGGTGTTGATAAACTGTTTGAGAATTTCAAAAAGGAAGTTCGTATGGGGATTGCACGTGTGGAAGAAGAGTGTCTGTTCAGTATAGATCCTGTTAAGTCTGAAGCTGCTTGGGATAAATTTATCTCTAAGTTCAACGTTGTGGCTACTCATCTCAAGGCAGTCTTTGCTGAAGATGCTAAGGCAAAGTTTGCTGAATTGGTCAGATAGACTCTGATAAGCATTCCCAAACCACCAGTGCTGCTTCTGGAAGCTGCTCCTGCTGAAGACTCTCCATCTGAAGATGTTGCATCTGATATGGACATTGGTGTGTCTGAATCTGAAGTGAAGACTGACAAGTCAGAACTTGTGAAAGAGGTTAAGGAAATCAAGTCCTTGATGATCAAACAAGAACAAACCACTGAAGAGATTAAGACTTGGATGGCCAAGCAAGAAGAGTCTACTGCAAAGATCACAGATCTTCTGACCATGATTGCATCTCGCCAACCTTAGTTTCTTTTCATGTTTTTGCACTGTTGTTTGCATCTGTTTTCTTTTGCTTGTTTTTTATCATCTGTTATGTGAACCATCTGAATGAATGAAAATGCTTGTTTTGCTTTTCTTCTGTTATCTTTTCTGTTTTTACACATCTTTTTTATTATGACAAAAAGGGGGAGAAAAAGAATCTGATTGTTCAATCCATAAGCAAATACTAAAACGAAATTCAGACATATTATTAACTATCTTTGAATTTAAGTCTTTCAGATTTTATTGCTTCATCTGACAAAATAAATTCATTGACGTTATCTTGAGAATTACCCAACCAGACTCTGATTCTTGAAGCAAATTGTACTCTGATTCTAAACGAAAAACCAGACTCTGTGTTTGAAAGAAGTCATCAGACTCTGATATCGAAATACACTCAAGCAAAAAGGGAAGTATTCTTTTCCTTTAGAGTATTCATTTCAGGGGGAGATTCTTAATCTCAGGGGGAGTTATAATTATTGCTTTTTATTGAACAAAATTTCTCATGTTTTGTCATCATCAAAAAGGGGGAGATTGTAAGAACACATATTGTTTCTTAGTAATATCTCTATGTTTTGATGATAACTCTTATGAAATTTTTTATTAAAGAATTATATACTCTAAAATTTGTTCATGAATATTTGCTGCAGATGTTAAAGTATATATATATATATATATATATATATATATATATATATATATATATATATATATATATATATATATATATATATATATATATATATATATATATATATATATATATATATATATATATATATATATATATATATATATATATATATATATATATATCTAAGAGAAAAATAATTTGAACATAGAATTATGGAAGGCTCTGAAGAGTCAGAATCATCTTATAGAAGAATCTGAATGCTGCCTGCAGAAGATTCTGAAGCAGAGGCTACAGGAGAATCTGAAGTAGAAGCTGCAGAAGACTCTGAAAGATCTGAAGACTCTGAAGCATTGAAGATATTTGTATGAGAGTTAAGAAGCACAGTTTTTCAGAAGACTCTGAGAGTACTATACGCTGCATGTACTGAGGATCTGATTCATAAAACTCTGCTCAGATAGAACTACACGCTAAAGCACACTTGCTGCATTACTCTGATTCAGCAAACTCTGATGGGCATCCAAGACTCTGATCACGCAGACTCTAATGTTTACTTTGCTGAAGTGAAATACTTGTTGAAGAAGAATTCAAAGTTATATCCGTTGATTTGGCTCAACGACTCTTTCCTCTTTCATGCTTAACACTAACACAGACCAAAAGCATTTCTCTGTGCATTCTACTTCCAGGAAAGGTCATGTGATGTGAAGACAAAAAGGTTCAGGCCTTTTCAGTACACAGCCTCCAACGTCAAGACTTTGTGTACTACTGTGCATATAAAAGCAAGTCTTCCTCATCTTCTTCAATTGACGAATCTTTGATAGAAACTCTTACAAGCTCTCATAAAATATTCTTATTCTCTTTGCTGAGTTTACTCTTTTGTTCTTAATATTAAGTGAAAAATCACTCTTGTGATAAAGCTTGTTAGAAGCATTCAAACACTTGTATTTATCTTACATTTCATTGTAATAGTTCCTTGAGAAGATCTAGTTGGGATCAGTAGTTCTTGAGAAGACTAAGAACAGTTGCTCTTAGTGATTGCTATTGTAATCAGTTGATTAATAGTGGATTAAGTCCTTGTTTGAGAAAGGCAAATCACTCTTGATAGGGTGGACTTGAGTAGTTAAGTTTAACGAACCAGGATAAAAATCTTTGTGTTTTTATTGCTAGAAGATTTTATAAATACTTATTCAACCCCCCTTCTAAGTATTTTCTCACCTTCACCCAGAAGAACAAGGCAATCGGAGAAGAAATAGGAGCAGAAATACAAAAGCTAAACATTGTTTTACGTCCCTCAAGAGCTTCTGAAGAAGAGCAATGTAGATTTAAAGAGGATGCCATGAGAGTGTCTAGGGTTGAGCCATCAAATTGGGACAGATTATGTAGGGATGTGAACAAGGTTAGAAATCTTGCCGAAGATCAGAAGAACTAGATAGAGGCTTTCCTTGCAGACAAGGATATTTGGGCTGCTGAAAGGATACATGTGCTTTCAGATATTGACAACTGTAATGGTTTATACATATTTTAATAGTTGATCGAGATATATACCGCAATAAGCTTAATAGGTTGGCGAAGTTTCGCAATTGGTTAGCTCAAGACTTGGTGTGGAAACATAGATATGCTTTTAAAGCAATGGATGACTCCACTCCTCCTGATATTTGTGATTTCCTCTACCTTTGCAAAGACATGCTAAAGAGGTTTAAGGAATAATTGAAGGAGCGTGAGGCTCGTAGGCCAAAATTCTGAGTTTTCATTGATGTACCCTTTCTTGTTTTTGAAGTATTATGGATTGTAATTGATTCTAAATGACTTTTGTACTATTTGACTGCTACAATTTAATGAATGAATATGGTTTTGTTTGCTTTATGTTTGTTTGATTCCTTGATATTTCTGTATGAACTAACAACTAATTCGAACAATTCCTCAAAATGCCAAAGGATACATTCCTTGCATTGCATTTCATATTGCATACGCACCACATATGCATACCATGTGTTTTCAACTCGTTTCTCATTTCGTGTCTCTCATTCCAGTTTCCATCTTGAGTCCTCAACACAGATACAACACCAGAGCCCGCGCTCGCCAAAGGATGTCTGAAATAGAAGAAGAGAACGCAAGACTCAGATCTGAGATTGAAGATCTTCGAGGGAATGTGAATCAGCTCATGGAAATGATCCAAACCTTGACTTTCCGGAGTGAGCCTCCTCAAATTGTTGTTGTTTCAGAGATCATAGGATCTCGCGGAGGAACTCAACCTATGACGTGTGTACCTTCAACGTGACCTCCATTTGGTTTACATCATGACTTTGTGCTATGATTTGAGACAATAGGGCAATCTATGCCATAAGCAATCCCTACCCCATTCTATTTTGAAACACAACCTGTCATGCACACTACTCCGCAAATTGTTATATATATCGTTCCACATACGGTTGTTCCAACTGGGATTGCTATGCAATATGAGGACTACAATCAGATCTATCATGCTCCCGGGTCAGTCTCTATAGGTGACAATTCCAGAGACGAGAACTTTAAGGAGGTGAAAGAAAATTATTAAAGCCTCATGAAGCGACTCCAAGTAGTGGAAGGTGATGACATTTTTGGGAATACTGCTAAAGAAATGTGTTTGGTCCCTGGCTTGGTTATTTCAACCAAGTTTAAAACACCAGAATTTGATACGTATAAGGGGCATACTTGTCCAAAGAGCCACCTTATCATGTATTATCACAAAATGGTTGCACATATGGATGATGACAAGCTGATGATACATTGTTTTCAAGATAGCTTGAGCAGAGCACCATCCAAATGGTACTTTAGTCTCAATCGAGGAAATATTAAAAATTTCCAAGATCTATCTGACGCCTTTATCAAACACTATCGATACAACATGGATATGGCGCCCGATAGGAGACAGTTATAGAACATGTCGCAAAAAGATAAAGAATCGTCCAAGGAATACGCACAGAGATGGAGAGAATTGGCCTCTCAGGTTGAACCCTCATTAGATGAAAAAGAGCTTACTGAACTATTCATGGACACGGTACCACTTGCCTATTATGAGAAAATGGTAGGAAGCACATCATAGGGATTCTCTGAGCTGGTGGCCATAGGAGCCCAAATTGAGCATGATTTAAAAAGTGGTAAAATCGTGTCTGCTGCTACTACTTCCAGTAATGTGAGAAAGAACCAAGGAGGTTTCCAACGAAGACAAGAGGGCAAGACCAATTTCGTATCTAGTGGTCAGAGGGCAAGCCAATCAAGAAGAAAACCACCATATCCAACTGCTTATCAATAACACTCTGCTTCAGTACCATACTTTCAACAACCTTATGTGGCGTCTGTAATGCCAGCTTATCATCCGCCGCCACCTCCTATCAGTTATCCACTGTATCCTCAACCATTCGTGCCATGGTATCCACCATAAACGGCTCCTCCATGTCCACCAGCTCCTTCGGTGCAGAATCATCTGCAACAAAGACCACAGACTTCTCCTGTTGCTCCTGCAAATCAAAACCGTGCCAGGAGAAGCCCAAATTTTAAGCCTATCCCTATGACGTATAAAGATTTATACCCGTCTTTGGTATACAAGGGGTTAGTGACCACTAGATGTTACCTCCTTTCATTAGAAAGCCTCCTCATTGGTTCAATCCGGTCTTACATTGTGAATACCATCAAGGCGCCGCATGGTATGATTTGGACGGATGTTTTGCTCTAAAGGCGAGGGTACAAGAGCTTATTAATTGCAAGATCTTGTCTTTCAAAGATAAGGGGCCAAATATTTCTATTAACCCTCTTCCCACTCACAATGGGCATGCAACCCATGCTATCGAGGAAACGTCTGATGAATAGGTCGTCAGAGATGTCAAGGAATTGAAAACCCCACTGAAAGAGCTCCATGCTCGTTTGGTGGAGTTTGGTATAATTTCAAAGAAGCATGATGGATGTGACGAATGCTCCGCTCTTGAAAGAGGATGTTCTGTAGTTAACAAAAATGTACAATAATTAATGGATCAAGGGATACTTCAGGTCATTCGCACAAAAATTGATAAGGATATAGCAGTGATCGAACCTCATTTTGAAATACCACCTACGTGGGAAATTGAGTATCATAATGCACCAAGTGTTCCACCCAGAAGAGAATACGTGTGTCCGGAAATAATGATTCAACATGTTCCTCTCCCTTATTATAACAACAGTGTAGTGCCATGGCACTATAATGATGCGATCTTCATAAATGGCCAAGAGGTGTCCTTAGGGGACCAGTTTGAAAAGATTTCTAGACCAGACATATCCAATATTTCTGAAACAAGCAGGATGACACGTAGTGGTCGTGTCTTTGGGCCTACGCCACCTCCAAAAGCTATTGAAGAGATTGTCAGAGGAAAGACTACTAAGATACCACCATCCTGCAAAAGGTGGGAGATTGTTGATGAAACAATATCACCGCAAGAAGCGGAAGAATTTTTAAGATTGATTAAAAGAAGTGATTATAAAGTAGTGGATCAGCTCCATCAAACCCCTTCAAGAATTTTTGTGCTCTCGTTATTGTTCCACTCAGAAGCGCATAGGGAGTCCTTACTGAAAGTACTCATGCAGGCGCATGTGTAACAAGAGATCACCATAGATCAATTCAATGGAATCATATCTAACATTACTGCTTGTCACACTTTGAGCTTTCATGATGGAGAGCTTCCCGTAGAAGGAAGAAATCATAACCGAGCTTTGCATATTTCTGTGAAATGTTTGGATGACGTCTTAACCCGAGTGCTGGTGGATACAGGGTCATCACTAAACGTCATGCCAAAGTCCATTTTGGCCAAACTCTCTTATACAGAGACGGTGATGAAACCCAGTATGATGATTGTAAAGGCTTTTGATGGGTCTCGCAGGGCTGCGACCGGGGAAGTGGACTTACCCATATTAGTAGGCCCGCATATTTTCAAGATAACTTTCCAAATCATAGATATTAACCCAGCATACAATTGTCTGTTGGGAAGGCCATGGATCCATGCTGCTGGCACAGTATCGTCCACACTTCACCAAAAAATGAAATTTGTGGTAAATGGAAAGCCAATCACATTCTCTGGTGAAGAGGATTTGTTGATCAATCACCTTTCGTCGTTCAGATATGTTGAAGCGGATGAAGGCGCATTTGAAACTTCTTTTCAAGCTTTAGAAATTGCACACGCTGAATTTTGGGAAGTAAAAGAACAAGATATGGCGGCAGATCCATCATTTGCTTCTTTGAAGGGTGCAAAGGCAATGCTCGAGAGGGGCAGTCCTGAAGGTTGGGGTTAAGTGATTCACATTACCGAGAAGAATAACCGTTTTGGGGTGGGATATGAGTCTCAGATGAAGGAAGGTGCCCAAAGTTCATCTGGAGCAAAAGTGAAGATTTTCCAAGAAGTGTTCCACAATGCAGGTTTCATCCACGACGGAGAGGTGGCCGATGTAGAAGACACTACAGTTGATTCAGTGACACCATGCCTAGTGTACCACAACACCACTAATTTGAATAACTGGGAATCGATTGACCTATCTGAAGTTTTTTCATTGTCAGAGTAATTTATTTTTTGTTTTCTCAAAATCCTTTTGCTCTGCCCAAGGCTCACAGATCATTTGTAGAGCCCCCTTCATTTCAAAGGATTGTTATCATTAATAAAAAGCATTTTGTTTTTCTTACTCTCTTTTGTTTTTGTTTTTAAGAAAATGGCAACCTTTTCAAAGCCACAAAAAAGCATTTTATTTTCTTGCTTTTGCTTTTCTTTTTTCTAAAAAATCAACATTAAAATCATGCAGAATAATCAATGAACCCGTTGAACCTGATAATGTTACAATCCCTCCTGACTTTGAGACCCTTGTGAACCAAGTGGAGGAAGAATGTGATGAAGAATGTGATCTACCTGAGGAACAAGCAAGGTTGCTGGAGCACGAGGATAAAGCTATTCAGCCTCATCAAGAGCCCATGGAGGTCATCAATTTGCGAATAGAAGAGACAAAGAAAGAGGTGAAGATTGGTACCGTTCTTGAAGATGGTATCAGGGAGAGTTTGGTCAAGCTTTTGCATGAATACGTAGATGTGTTCGCCTGGTCATACCAAGATATGTCAGGTTTGGACACGAATATTGTTGAACATCGAATATCGCTTCGGTCAGAATGCCTGCTAGAAAAGCAGAAGTTGAGAAGAGCAAGGCCCGATATGTCCATCAAGATTCAAGAAGTCAAGAAGCAGTTCCATGAAGGTTTCTTAGTCGTGTCTAAGTACCCTCAATGGGTTTCTAATATTGTACATGTCCCCAAAAAGGATGGAAAAGTGAGAATGTGTGTGGATTACAGAGATTTAAATAGAGCCAGTCCAAAGGATGACTTTCCTCTTCCACATATTGATACACTAGTGGACAACACTGCTAAATTTTCCATTTTCTCCTTCATGGATGGTTTCTCAGGCTATAATCAAATCAAAATGGCGCCTGAAGACATGGAGAAGACTACATTTATTACACCATGGGGAACATACTGCTACAAGGTAATGCCTTTTGGGTTGAAAAATGTTGGGGCAACCTATCAATGAGCAATGGTCACTCTCTTCCACGACATGATGCATAAGGAAATTGAAGTATATGTCGATGATATGATAGCCAAATCACAAAGTGAAGAGGACCATATAGAACATCTATGAAAACTGTTTGAACGACTGAGAAAGTTCATATTGCGCCTAAATCCTGCTAAGTGTACATTCGGTGTCCGGTCAGGGAAACTGCTTGGATTTATTGTTAGACAGCGTGGGATTGAAGTAGACCCCGATAAATTCATAAATATTCAAGAAATGTCTGCTCCACGAACAGAGAAAGAAGTCAGAGGATTCTTAGGGAGATTGAATTATATCTCCAGGTTCATCTCTCATATGACCGCTACGTGTGAGCCTATATTCAAGCTACTGAGAAAGAATCAAGTTGTCCAGTTGAATGTCAATTGTAAAAAGGCTTTTGAAAAGATAAAATGTTACCTACAGGATCCTCCCATCTTGGTCCTACCCGTGCCTGAGAAATCGCTCATCGTGTACTTAATTGTGTTAGAAGATTCGATGGGTTGCGTACTGGGGCAACAAGATGAATCTGGTCGAAAAGAGCATGCAATTTATTACCTAAGTAAAAGGTTTACTAATTGCGAATTGAGATATTTGTCTGTAGAAAATACCTATTGTGCTCTGGCATGGCCCACCCGTCATTTAAGGCAATACATGATTTTCCATACGACTTTGTTGATCTCCAAGATGGATCCCATAAAGTTCATTTTTATGAAACCTGCTCTAAATGGAAGATTGGCTCGTTGGCAGATGTTGTCATCTGAGTATGATATACAGTACGTCACCCAAAAATCAATTAAAGGAAGTGTATTGGCAGAATATTTGGCGCATCAGTCGTTGGAGGATTACCAATCCATAAGGTTTGATTTTCCTGATGAAGATATTATGGCTATAAAGGATTGTGAGATTCCAGACCCTGATGAAGGACCTGAACCTGGGGAAATTTGGCAACTTGCATTTGGTGGTGCTTCAAATTCCAACGGACATGGCATTGGAGCTATTTTGGTCTCTCCTTATGTTAATTTCACCCCTTTTACTGCAAGATCATGTTTTGCGTGTACGAACAATATGTAGGAATATGAAGCATGTATCCTTGGTCTTGAAGCCGCAATCGATCTTCATATTAAGAATCTTGAGGTGTACAGAGAGTCAGCCTTGGTGATCTACCAAATCAAAGGAGATTATGAAACCCGTGATGCGAAGTTAGTCCCATATCATGCTTATGTCAAGGAGATGATAAAGAATTTTGAAACCATAACGTTCCATCACATCTCGAGAATAGAAAATCGAGTGGTTGATGCTTTGGCTACACTAGACGCCATGTACTAAGTTATATTCCATAATGAAGCCCCACTTATTGTTATAAGGTGGCAGATTGAACCAGCTTACTATCATACAGTTGAAGGAGAATCTGAAGGCAAACCATGGTTTCATGACATCAAGTGTTTTCTAGAATGCTAAGAGTATCCAGAGAATGCTTCGACCATGGAAAAAAAGACTATGAAGAAGTTAGCATCCAATTTATTCCTAAGCAATGGTGTTCTATACAAAAGAAACCATGACATGGTGTTGCTCAGGTGTGTGGATAGAAATGAAGCTGACATGTTGATCAAGGAGATACATGAAGGGACTTTTAGAACACATGCTAATGGACACGCCATGGCTAAGAAGATCCTAAGGGTTGGCTATTACTGGTTGACAATGGAAGTCGATTGCTTTTGTTATGCCAAAACTTGCCATAAATGTCAAATTTACTCTGATAAAGTCCATGTGTCGCCCACTCCTCTAAATGTTTTGACTTCTCCGTGGCCATTTTCGACGTGGGGCATAGATATGATTGACGCTATTAAACCAAAAGCATCTAATGGTCATCGTTTCATCCTGGTCGCCATTGATTACTTCACAAAATGGGTAGAGGTTGCTTCCTATTCCAACGTGACAAGACAAGTGGTTTCTCATTTTCTCAAGAAAGATATTATCTGTCGATATGGGATTCCAAGTAAAATTATCACAGATAATGGGTCAAATTTGAACAACAAGGTTATGAAGGAGTTGTGTGAAATCTTTAGGATAGAATATCATAACTCCTCTCCATATCTCCCGAAAATGAATGGTGTTGTTGAAGCTGCAAATAAAAACATTAAGAAGATCTTGCAAAAGATGGTTGTAACTTATAAAGATTGGCATGAGATGCTACCTTTTTCTTTTCACGGATATCGAACGACTGTCCGCACTTCAACAAGGGCAACCCCTTTTTCTCTGGTATACGGAATGGAAGCAGTTCTCCTGGTTGAGGTAGAAATCTCATCGATGAGAATCTTGATGGAGACAAAGCTTGAAGAGGCTGAATGGATTCAATATCACTTTAACGATTTAAATCTTATTGAAGAAAAGCGCCTAGCCGCTTTATGTCATGGACAACTATATCAGAAGCAACTCATAAGGGCATTTGACAAGAAGGTCCGTCTTCGAGAGTATAAGGAAGGAGATCTCGTGCTCTAGAAGATTTTCCATGTTCATAAGGATCTACACGGAAAATGGGCTCCAAATTATGAAGGTCCCTTCATTGTTAAGAAAGTATTTTTTGGTGGAGCCCTAATTCTTGCAACGATGGATGGCGAGGAGTTCCATAAGACAATAAATTCTTATGCAGTTCGTTTGTATTTTGCCTAAAAAAAGACAGCCGCTAAGTTAAAAACCCGAAAGGGAAACTTAGGCAAAAAAATGGCATCCTGGTGGAATAAAAACCCAAAAGGGCGGTCCAGGCAAAAAATTAGGGATATAAAAAATGTCAGCTCGCTAAGTTGAAAACCCGAAAGGGCAACTTAGGCAAAACAAAGCATCCCGGTGGATTGAAAACCCGGGAGGGTGATCCAAGCAAAAGTTAGGGATAAATAAAAGGCTAATACAATACCGAACAAATTTGATCAGCGCAAAAGGAACAGGGGCATGAAGATTAACCTAACTTGTTCTCTTCATAAGCGAAGTTCCAGGGATCTTTTAGTCATAGGGGAAGTAGCATTTATTGAGATTCAATGTAAACCTTTCCTATTGCCATTTTCATTTGTTTGCTTCCTTTGTAATATCCCATGTGGATCCATGTTTTCATGTGCTACCATATTTTTTAAATGAAATTTTCATTTTTCTTCTCTATTCATTGTGTTATTTATCTTTCTTTTGCAAATGTTACTTTTTTTGGATGATATAATTTTGAAGCTAAGGTATAACGATGTGTTGAGATACATAAATTCTTTGACAATTGAAATAACTAATCGGGAAGTTGATCTTTTCCCCAGAAACCACAAAACTACAAAATATTTGTGGAACACTTCAAAAATGATCCCTAAGGAGGGCTTGGTCCCGTCATTTTTCAATAAGATTCTGATAAAGTTTGACATACCAGAAGAACATGTTCAGAACATCCTTTCATTATAATTGAGATATACTTCCGAGTGTTAAGGAAAACACGATGTTCATCTTTGCACCAAAGTCCTTTCTGTCTGTCTTTGTTGCGCGTTGCTTAGGCTATTTTATGTCAAGCACGTCTTTGTGTCATCTCTTATTTGTTTACCAATTTCCAATGGCACTTACTCCAGCAGATACTTGTCAAATTTTATCTCTTTTGTCTATCTAAGTCTTTATCAAATCATTTACCAGATAAACCATGTTTCTTTTTACCTTCACGTTGTGTTGTCAGGTTTTACTTTGTCAGGTTTTACTATCAACTTGGTTTTGTGCGAATCCAGAACCCTTTCTTTTATACTATGTGCGAATCCAAAGTCTTTTGTTATTCTGTGCAAATCCAGAACCACATTTTTATGGTTATGTGAGAAACATTAACCCATCTTTTTTTTGTACTCTGTGCGAACCTAGAGTCCTTTGTTTGTTCTGTGTGAATCTGAAACTCTTTTACATGGTTATGAGAGAAACTATACCTATCATCTGTGATGTTCTAAGTAGAACCATAGCCCATTTGATTTTGCATCACTCCGTGCGAATCCGAAGTCTTTTCTTTTCTTACTTTGTGTGAATCCGGAGTCTTGCCTTTTATTACGGTAATTTATCTTTTTGCTCCATGCGAATCCAGAGCATACTTTTTATTACAATAGTCAATTAATCTTTGGTTTGTTCCATGAGAAGCCAGAACTAACCATTTTACCTCATGCATCACCAGTGAGCCAGTTTACCTTACTTCTTTCAATCCCCAGCAAAACTCCTTGGTAGTCATCTCAATAATCACCATAGAGTCTGTTGTCACATCACATTCCACCAATAACATAGGGTTCCGTGTACATGTATGTGTGGCATCCGAGCATCTTCTCTACCATTCTGGTGTTACTTGTTTCATTAACTTTGGTGTTCATTCCCCAAGTGGTCGGGTTTGTCGTCTCTCTCCAAGTAGAGTCGTCAGCTTTAAGCATAAAATGCATATCCTTTCTAAATTCCCCACAGAGTTTGATCCTCGTGAGTGATGGTTGTTTCTATTATCTTCTCCATGTTTGGATAAGATAAACCTCATTTGAGTTTATTCCTCAATAGTTGGAGTCCTTTTGACCATTTCTTTCTAGCTTATTCCTAGATTGAACTTTGGTATTTGGCAAGTGTTATTTTGATTAGGTCGTCGAACCTAGTTTAAACGTGCATTTATTTTGCACTATATTTCGCAGGAAGAATGTTTTACAAATCCCCATTGCAGATAAGTGGCAATCTCTTTCGAGAAGCTTATCCATTTTTTCGTCAACAAATGGCCATCTTCTTTGAGAAGCTTGTTTCCTTTTTCCTTTTTTCTGATAAGTGGCTATCGCTTTTGAGAAGATTATCCCATTTTGTCAACAAGTGGCAATCTCTGTTCGAGAAGCTTGTTTTTCTATTTTGATAAGTGGAAATCTCTTTCGAGAAGCTTATCCTTTATCAACGATAAGTGGCAGTCCCTTTTCGTGAAGCTTATCCATTCTTGGTGGTACATAAGTCCTTTTATAGTGATAAGTGGCTATTTCTTTTTTAGAAGCTTATCTAAAAGGCGTTTCCTCGTGAAGTCCAATTATTATGGCATACATAAGAGTTTAAACACCATGTATCTTTCCTGATGTTTCCTGAAGATCCTGTTTGATCTCTTCATTTAAAGGAATTTCTCAAAGCTTGAATGATCTTTCTTGTTTGAAAAACTCCAGCATTTGCTTGCATGATCCTATTGGTATAAGGATCCTACTTTATCTTTTGTCCTAGAGTGTCAGTCGGTTGTGCCTGAACCTGTTGATCAATCACTTTAGATTTCCCTAGTTGTTTCTTTCCTCAGGTGTTTGGTCATTCCCAATGAGTTTGCTACTTATTGTGTTAACTTTATCCCCATGTGTTTTCTTTCTCTATCTGCATTTTGCATTTTATCATCCCTTCATTTTCATCATGATAGAGTTTGTTGCATATCAGCATAGCATAATTTTCTTTTGTTCATAGCGTAACATGTCATATGCATTCAGGATCAAAATTCGGGTCTTCCTGGTATTTAACTATCTCCCACTAAGATCATATAAAGAACAACCTTCTTCATACTCTCTAGTTGAAAATATTTAAATAGGGGCAACTGTTACACCCTAATATTGACCCTGAATCGCCGAACCCTACATATCATAGCATTTTCATCATTTGTGCATCATGTCCATTATTCAGATCATCTAACCATTATGCCTCTGAAATGCGTGTCTTTCTGCTTTTCATTTTCTTGTCGCCTAAGCTCGGGTATTACAAAATCATCAGGGATCAGGCAGAAGTTATCAACTCAAGAACGTTGCAATCTTGGTTGAAATTCAGTGGAAGTTTGACCTAATCTTGATCAAACAATTGATTTGCTTCAATATCAAGTTACCAGGATTAGGGTTTTGTGCCAGATAACAAGTTATATGTTGAAGTTAAGTTGCGTCAAGTCATTTGCAAGTGCCGATAATGCAGTTCATGTTCTTGTTATGGGTGAATTCAAGCTTCCTATTCAATTCAAAACCATTCAAGATTTCGTCCATTGACAAATTTCCAAAAATCTTTCCAAATTCTATTCAATTTCTCTTTCTAATTTTCAATTCCATCCATTTTCAATTCATAATCACATTTCAAATCCCTTTCAAATTTTAATTCGTTCAAGTTTAATTTCCATTCAAAATCCAAATTCTAACTTCATTTCAATCCAAATTAATTTCAATCCATTTCCAAGTGCATTTCCAAGTTTAATCAAAATTCAAGTTCAAGTTCAAGTTTCAAGAATTCCATTTAATCTCATTTCATTTCAAGTTTCAATGTCCAAGTTCAATTTATTTATTTCAATTTAAACAAGCCTCAAGTTTAAGCTCATTCAATTTCCATTTCAAATTCAAGATTTAAAGTTTCAATTCAAGTCAATTTCTATGTTCATTCTAGTTTAAGGCCTATTCCAAGTTCCATGTCCAAATTTCAAACTCCATGTCATTTTTCCAGTCTCTTATTCAAGTTCAACTTTAAAAAAAAATCAATCAAAATCATTCAATTTCATTTTTAATTCAAGTTCATCTTTCTAATTTCAATGTTCAAAACCATTCAATATTCAAAATCAATTCAATTTCAACTTCTATTTTCTTCCAATTTCAAATTCATATTTAAGTTCAAGCATTTTAGTCAATTTCATATTTTAAGTGTCAATTGTAATCTCACCATAAGGCATCAACTTCCATAATTTATTCACAAGCTGTTGTTATAAATACAAAGGAAAAAAAACTATCATAAAATACAATCCATTTCTATGAGGTACCACATAAATCTATAAACAAGCAAGACCGTGTTACTATAAAAGTAAAAAGAATAAGCCACAAGATTTCAAAATAAGCACTCCCACCGCTACCAATGTACACTTCTCCAAACTTGCTTCATTGCAGACTTCGTATCATTGTAACCTGTATTATTCCAAAATTTCACCAAGTTGTACGACCCTCATAATCAAGTTATATCTGCAATGACCACTGCTACCGACAAGATGCAAAAATCGTACAAACAACAGCCAAAATACTGTTGCTAATATGTGTACCATACCAAACCATGGCAAAAACCAATACATCCCTCTCACACATCAATAATCCACAACACTACATAATACTCAAAGGATCGCCAGACAACACCAGACAAAAACCTACTGCTACCCGTACCGCAATATAACAACAAGCCACTACACCTGCAAAAGGATAATTGAAAACTGTCATACCACAAAATTTGACCCCTTAGATATTCATCGTCATTTTAGGAGCATGTTCACATGTTTATCTAACCTTAACCCTTTTCAAGTGGTCTTTGTCAAGTTACAGGAGAATCAGGGTTTTGTACAGCCGATATCGAGATTTCGAGGGTTGACCAGTCAATGTTTTGGATTGGTTTTATTTGATATTGTGCCTCCATATCATCAAGAGTATTCCATTATACCAAGCATGAATCCAATTTGAGGTTGTCACCCAGGAATCAAAAGCAGTGAAGTTCAGGATACCCGATTAGGGTTTTCGAGCAGGAAAAGTCAATTGTGGTTTGACTTTTGATCTAAAAGGTGTTACAATGGTGGGATTATGGTCCATAGTGTTCATATGGCTTGGTAAAGTCCATTTAAGAAGTTTCAAAGCCTCAAGAGGTCCAGAGCATCAACAGTCGACTTGGTAGCCACCGATCGATCGTTCGGTTGACCGAAAAGTCAACTCTTCAACAATAAGGATTATGACCTCAAGATGTAAATAAAAAATGTTCCTAATAACATATTGCACCTACCCATAAAATTTCATGACCATTGGATCAAGGGTTGAGGAGTAATCGCAAATGTCAGGAATTAGGGTTTCGAAAGGGGCAAGACCATAACTCCTCAACCACACATCTAAATGAAGTGGCTCAAAGCTCATTGGAAAGCTTTTGACAAACCCTATAAAAGTACCTAAGTGGTCCATGATCAGAAAATGCATAGATTTGGAGTTATGATCAAAGTCATTTCAAGAAGGGAAAATAACTTAGAGAAATTTCACTTTTAAACTTGTTTATTAGCAACTTTGAGAGGCTTTTTGGCCAAGTTCCTTTGATAATTTGAAACTCATGAAAACATGAATATTTTAGAGATATTTGAGGGCTTTCTAAAAAGTACTAGAACATCTTAATGGCATTTGTGAGCTGAGAGTTATGGATTAGTGAAGTTGGGACTGTCACACTTGAAACACAAAATTCTGGTTTTTCCACAAGTGAGATTTTCATCAAGTTGGACCTTTCTCAACCCTTGGATCTTGTTATTTCTGATATTTGGATGTTTGAAATATAGAAGTGTGAAAATTATGCAGAGGAAATGAAAAATTTGAAGCCAAGGCAAGTGGCTTGCAAGTTGCAAATGCAACTTGCATTATAAAATTCAAGAAAATGCAAAAGGTGAAAAGTGGAAATCAGAAGCAACCATGCCTCTAGCTCCCTAGCCTCACTTCAGCCACCTCTAGCATACTCATTACACTTGACTTCAGATCCCTTTGAAGCCAAGGAGCACCTTTTGGAAGATTGGATCCAAATTGCCAAACTTTTCCCTCTTAGGAAGGAAACCTCTAACATGTCCTTTCCCTCTCATTTCCCTATAAATAAAGCACCCCTCTACTTCATTCTACACCAGAGCCCCTCTCAAAACCAGAGAAATCACAAGCTCTCTCTCTTTCCCTCTTTACTTCAACTTTACAAAATCTCAAAATCACCAAAAAACCCAAAAAACAGTCTTGACAGTCCAGCCCCTAAACTCATTTCCACACACTCAAACTCACTAAAAACCATCCACACAATCCATAAATATGGTATAGAAGGTGTCCAAGCCTTTAAACCACTCAAAAACACCATCCTCCCAAAAGTCAACTTTCACACCAAGTTACTTTGACCACTATGCTCAAAATCTGCCAAATGGTTGTCTAGACTTGTTCTTGCTGTTCTAACCATCCATACCCATCATATACATCATATCTCAACTATCCAAAGCATTGAAAACTAGTGGTAAAGAACATTTCCTCAACTGTCCCAAAGTTTGCATTTTGCTTCAAGAAGAAGAAAGCTCCAAAGCTAGGTGCCATTTGAAGATCTCTGGATTTCTTTGCTATATAATTTGTTCAAGATTGTCTACAAGAGGTATGTGGTACTAGAATTTCATCTTGCACATTACATTGTCATGTTGTGTGGATTTGAGGTTATGTTGTGAAAATGTACTCATGCTGTCCCAAATTGCTCTTTGTAAGGAGTTTGTGTTTATTGCAATTTTGTTGCCTTTTGTCAAAAGCATAATGCTTCTGAGATGTGTTGATGATATGCCATCAAGATTTTGCTCTTTGTTGTTCAAAATGTGTTTTGAGAAGGTGACCATAAGAGTAGCATTAAGGGTTTTGACATAAACTTGTTTATTGATTTGCAGCTGTTTTGCTATTGTTTTAGACTTGTCATTTCTTATTTACTTCAAGTGGTTGCTACTGGTTTTCACTTATTATGAACTATGTTTGCATTCAAAATCTTGAATCATTTTGAACTTTTCATTCAATATGCCATCAACATGACAGTTAGAATTTTGAGGAAAAGGTGTCTGAGTTGTGAGCATGAAACCAACTGTTATTGCATATGTGATGTATGTGCATCACTGTTTTGGCTTAAAATTCATCATTTTGAAAAACACATGTTGTACCATCATTGTCACCAAAACTGTTCTTTTGCATAAACAACCAAAATGCCAAATCCTACTATGATTGAAATGTATATGTTTTGTGAGTTTGATCACACTTAGAATCATATCTATGATGTGTGTGTATGATTTGTATGGGTTGTTTCCACCTGGTTTGGTTGTTCATTTTTAAAATGCCTCATTTTGCATATCATAGCCATAATCATACCAGTTTTTGTTTCAAGCCAAAAGTGTTTAATTTTGAATTCAAAATCATCCATTTACATGTTTATGATGTGTATGTATGAATTACATGACCTGTTTTCACATGATTTGATCTTTCTCATTCAAAATGCATTTTCAAGCCAAATGAGCCATCATTATACCAGTTCTGTTGTGAAAGGAATGTGTATGAATTTTTGGCATAGAATCATCATTTAACATATTTGAGGCATGTATGCATCATTGAGTTGGCATAGGACCTTATTATTTTAAAAATTCACCTGCTGTTCAGCCTTCAAATATGCTTGCATTATGATTTGTGTTTGTCAATACTGATGTCTTCATTAAGAATCCCATTGTTTTCAAGATCAAACTCATAATACATTGGTTAAGTCTTTCTGAGAAGCATTCTGCATGAGTTCATGTAATTGCTGTGAATTCATTTGTGCACTAATCCTGTTAACTTCTTGGACTGTGGTGGTTTTGGATGAATGTTGTTGAATCATGTTGGTTTTGATCCATTGTGTTTTGAGTAATTGTTTTTTTTTTGTTAAAACTCTTTTTGGCAAGTCCTTTCAATTCATGTATGTTATGCTGAACCATGTTAATTTTAGTTTGTACCTGCTGTCCTTTTTCTTTTTTGTTTGCCAGACCTACATGTTCATCAGGATTGCAATAAGGTTTAAAATCCATGAGTATGCATTTCATCTTCATATGCAAGTTTAATTTCTGTTTGAGCCAATGTTGAATGGTCAATCTCACTTGTTGATATGTTGAAACTGTTTTGTTTAAACTGGCAATATGTTACATGATCTTCTCAAGACATTTCATTGATTTACAAACTGATAACCATTTTCCTAACCATGTCAAACCACTGATTTTGCTGTTTACATCTTGTTAAAATTCATCAGCACATTGTTTGAACACCAACTTGATTGTCTGCTCTTGCCATGAACTTAGACTCTATATGCTCTCAATATTCCTATCCTTGCATAAATGATATAGATTTCATGATCAGTACTTCCCCTAAAAACCATACCTGTTATGATTGAGTTTGTCTTGATGTATGAGGCTGGAAAGTCAAGTTTGCACAAATTTTGATTACTTTGGTTATTTTTTCTCATCTGTCATGTTTGTTTGAGTTTCATTCCCCACTGTTGCAATTTGTGTGTGTATGACTACTATGGATTAATAAGAATAATAGGAACTGTTTTGAGCTGTTGGTTGGATGCAAACATGTTTTGAACCACTTCTTTAAAATTGCTTTTGGATGATCAATGTTTGATTCAGTAGGAGGTGAAGTTTTTTTTTCTTTTAGTATGACCATAAGTGATAGATTTGAAATGTGTGTATGAATGTTTTTGAGCTTGTTCACATCAATTTTCATACATAGATTCCAAAATGCATTTTTCAAAGCACACTTGCAACTCATATACTTCTTTTTAAATCAGTAATGTTTTGAATAAAATCATTGTTGGAACTCATTCAACATCATGTTTATAACTTGTCCATGCATTTCCTTAATCCAAAATGTACCTGCTGTGCTCTATGATCATTAAAATACATTTCAAAACTCAAAAGGGCATGTGCTATCGTGTTTTCCTTTAGAAGCGTTATCTCACAAATTCAACACCACCATTGTTTCCCTTGTTCAAAATCACATAAGTTTGATAAAATTTCACTGAAATCCATGGAGTTTTGATTAAGTTATGGTGTAAAACGCAAATCAATTTTTCACTTGTTCTTGTGTTTGCCCAGAAATCCAAGTAAATATACCATATATATTTATGGGGTGGCTTTACATAACAGATGTATAGCCACCCCAGTGGTAGAAGCCTTGCCAATAAACACGCCTTGCACCAGTTGAACCTAGGTTCGATCCCTGAGGAGGATCAACCTTTTTATCTTTTCTCCATTTTTCATGCGCCTGCCTAATCAGGCCAAAGGGCGTGGGTTCAAATCCCACCCCTTGCACTTTTTTTTATTTTATTTTCACTTATTGTATTTTATTTGACATTTTTCACATTGAAACTTCAAAAATTTATAACTCTCTCATTTTTTATCCTTTTTGATTGATTCTTTTTGCATCATGTTAGTTTTGAGATCTATTTTCATATGGTTTAAAAATATTGCACATTATTATTAATTGTGATGTCTTTTGCCTATGTGGAAATATGTTCATTTCTTGAGATCGCTATCTTACTTATTATTGAATTTTCTTTGTACAATGTTTGAATTTTCTTGTGAGATCTTTGCTTCCCATGTTAGTCAACATGCTAGAATTTATTTTCCTTTGGGTGTCACCATGAACTTATAGCTTGAATTGTCGTCACGTTTCTTGCTTACTTGTTTGCTTGATTGTCATTAATGCATAAAACTGTTGGTCTGATGTTGTCACATTTACCTTTCCCCCTAATTTACTTGTTTTATATGGTTATTACCATGCTTTATCTTCATCATGTTTATTGCTTTGTTAAGTATTTTCTTTTCCCCAAGTGATGGAACTCGTTAGTTCTCGTCCAAGTTGCCTCCCCTCTGTCCTTCCAAAGGAAAAGTCTCTCCATTGACCCTTGTGTCATGGAAAGCTCATTACCCCCATTTCTTGACTTTGTTAAGTCATCTTTAACCTTAGTTTAGAAGCCATTAGACTTTGCTTTAAGTCTAAAAAACCCACCTTTACTAGGAGTGTTCTTCAACTAGAACCCTAGGATAGAGTTTGTCAACTCTATGTAAGAATCATCGTTATAAATTCTTACTTCCCCTCTTGAGTGTTCAACTTAGATTAGGGAGTTTTGTCAAACTCCACACAAACATTGTCATGTTTGTTCCCCCTTGAACCTTGATCATGATCAAATGTTCTTCAACCCTCGCGAGGTGAACTACGATTGCTCTGATTCTATCCTAGTTAGGATACGTAGGCAGAAGATGTGATGTCTTTGCGAGCAAACTTAGAAAACATCTTTAGGTCTTTACCTATCAACTTACCCTTTTTACCCAATCCCAACCTTAGCAAATACCTAGCAAACTTAGCATGCAAACAAACAAAAGGTTCCTGTAGAGTACTACAGATGCTTAAGGTGCTAACACCTTCCCTAGGTATAACCAACCCCCGATCCCCGAATCTCTTAGCGTTGTTGTTACATCGCGAAAAGGGTTTTTCTTTCTTTAGACCTTTCCTTTGGATAAATTAAAGTTCGGTTGTAAAAGAATTAAGATTCAAGTTAATTAAATAGCTTGATATCCAATTTTCACCGCAACAAAAACAATGTGACGTTTCGTAAAAATTCATAACACACAAAAGCCTACTACAAATACCACACTGTAGATACCAAAAAAAGACACAAAAAAGGGAGAGCGAAGAGAGTAAAGAAAAAAGCTCCTCATCCCTTTATCTCATTGTTCTAAAGATTCAACGGTTTTTTTGGCAGAAAACTTGAATCTCCAAATATAAACAATGCCTTTCAATCTTTATCACGAATTTACTACTCTTCAATCCTAAACCAACCTTTCACCCACCCTTTTAACCTAAATCGGTTACAAACACAGAGGACAAGGGAGGAAGTAGTAGACATAATAGATTGTAAAAGAATTTAAAGAAGAAGAAGCGGTCGGAGCTTATCACTAAGAAGAAGAAGTAAAACATATACCTGGAGTTAGCTTGAAAATCTTGCTCGTCCTTGTTGGTATCCCCACCTCATTTCTTCATTTTTTTTTATTTCTTTACTTTCTTTTCAAATCTCATTACTTGAAGTGTTATAACTATATGAAATCAAAGGTGTGGGACTGAGAGGGATAGGTTTTAGTGTTTTTGTTTCTGTCTGTATTTGCCTGTTCTCTGTTTGTTCGCTCCATGTTTTGATGTTGTTACAACAATTTAGGGTTGCTGAAGGTTTAGATTCAATTTAGTTTATAACAAGAAAACGAGTGGTCCAATTTTTCAAAATACATTTTTCACCTCCGTGCTCGTGCTTAGCATTCACGAGGTTTAGATGTTTGCATGGTGGAATGGAGAAGAAAGAATGAAAGAGATAAAAGGGGATCGTAGGGTTTCGTTTGCTGAAACCCCTTTTCACGACATTTAGCTGGGTTGGGTTGAACCAGGTCTCAATACTGTAATCCCTGGACCCAGGTTTTCATTGTTTGGGACTTACCTTGTCTAAACGCTGCATTCTACATGCGACCCAGTTTGTTTTGTTTTTTCTTTCTTTCTTTTATTTCAATTTTAAAATTAAAATAAAAAAAGAGGATCACCTTTTAATTGGAAGTAAAAAGAAAAATATATTGATATTTTCTTTTTTAGAAAAATTATTAATAAACTATTGAATTATTTCCTCTCATTAAAAACCAAGTAAAATAAGAATATGGGTATAGATGTATGAAATATGTCTCGAACTCATTTATTCTCATTGGAGACTTACTAACTTTTAAACAATCTTGAGTCGGGGTTGGTTTATTTTATTTATTTTTGATTAAATTTGTGAATGTTGAATGTTTTGTTTTGATACATGTTAATTGTATGATTATATGCATGATTAATTGAACTCTTGCATGATGACCCTCGATCTTTCAACAAGGCATGGAGGTGCACAATAAAATCAAGCTTTTGAAAATAAAACTTTTGTCCAACACGAAGTTTTTTTTTCTTTCTCGTTTCTCAAAATATGTCAAACCTTTTTTTAAAAAATAAATAAAATAATTCTCGATTCATGTCGAGCCAATTTTCACCTTTGTAAGTCGGTTGCTTTAAAGCATCGCCATCAACCGTTTGATCACTAAATACAACATTCATAGCTTACTCTTGGGCTTTCTTAGAGTTATACCTATTCGATCAATTACCTCTAGTTGGTCACTTAGAAGACTAGCCCACTCTGCTAGTGCACATGTTTAAAACTTAATTCAATTGTTTTCCTATACTTGTTTGTTTATGTGTTGTCTTGTATGAAGATTCGAATCGAAACCCTAAGGTTCAAACCATTGACTTTTCCAAATGCAAATTTAAACCTCGATCAACATTGAGCATTTTCTCAAATTCAAATCAATTAACTTAATTATACTTAACTTAATTAACTTAAATGTTTGGGTCCGATGAGCCTTTCTTACGCTCGAACAATTGTCTTCTCCAAAATATTTATAATTTTTGTCTACATCAAACTATTTCACAATAAATAAAACCAAATATATTTTATCAATCACTTAGATGAAAAAGAGAGAGAGTCAAGTCTTTGACTCACTCTCCTGATTACTTGGGCCCGAGGAGCCTTTCTTAAGCTTCAAGTAATCTTCGTCCGATTTAAAATACTTTAATCATCTTATCACTCTAAACATTTCTTAAACATAACCTCTTTTCAAGATGGAAAAGAGAGAGGGTCAAGTCTTTGACCCACTCTCCCGATTGCTTGGGCCCGATGAGCCTTTCTTAAGTTTCAAATAATCGCCATCCAATCAAAACATAACCACATTAATTCAACTTCTCGCCACCATGCGAACCGTCAAACCTTTTCATAAACGTAAGATATGGTGTCTTGAGACGATGCAAAATATTGCTTCTTTCGTAACCTATTTGAGTCAAGATAAGTGGCGTGTTTCTCATGAATGTTGATATATGGAAATCTATTCAAAGTGATGCAAGCATCCTCTCCTTACCCGTTTGGGTAAAGCAATATTTTCTGTCGAATGCGACTAAGTATCTTTCAATAAAATCAAACCAAAATCCGTAGTCCGAACTACAGACGCTCTGATTTCTCATTTTGTCAACGAGAATACGTAGGCATAGGATTGCGAGACCCTAGCGAGCAACCTCCTTTCTTTTCTTTAATAGTCCCACGAACTATGGATGCTCTGATTCTTCACTTTTTTTCAAGTGAAAATACGTAGGTACAAGGGCCCCAATCCTTGGCGAGCACCCTTTTCTAAAACCACCCATTTCCCCCCTTAGCACTCTAAAACTCTTTTACATTTATATTTTCACTGTATCCCTTTAAAAGAAAACAAACAAATTAAGCTAACATTTTCTCACGGATCGAATCAAGAGGTTCCCTTTGAGTACAACGGACGTGAAGGGTGCTAATACCTTCCTCTCATGTAACCGACTCCCGAACCTAGAACTTGGTTGCGATGACCATGTTCTTTCCCTAAAGGTTTTCTCGATATTTCCCTATTCCATCTTGGAATGAATAAAATTCGGTGGCGACTCTGTTTTCCATGACCATGTCGTGAAGGATCGTGTTTTTTCGAGGTACGACAGTATGACACTGATTCTAAGCCACATAATATGGTTCTTTCGAATTACGAAGGAAAAGTTGGATCTTTAATGGGTGTGATACAAGTTGACTTAACAGTTGGGACGGTCACTAGGCCTACTATCTTTATGGTAGTGGAAACAAAAGCCAACCTATCTTGCATAGTCGAGTTGGTAAGTGGGCACTAACATTGACTGGGTAATCTTTAACATATGAGCCTTTAAAAGCAGTTAAAGGATAAGTGGTAGTAGACTTTATAGTCGACCACTCCATAAATGAAAGCACTTTGAATTACGTCGAACTGGAACCTTGGAAGTTATACTTCGATGGCTCTAGCCACAAAGATGGAATAGGCATAGGCGTGCTTATTATTTCGCCTGAAAAAATTCCAACAAAATTCAAGTACAAGGTCGAAGGACTTTGTTCCAACAACGAGGCTGAATATGAGGCCTTAATAGCAGGACTTGAGATTTTGTTAGAATTAGGGGGCAACTCGAGTCGAAATAATGGGAGACTTAGAGTTGGTCATAAAACAAATTACAAAGGAGTATAAATGTGTTAAGGAAAATCTTATCATGTACTTTGTAATAGCCAACAGGCTATTGAAGAAATTCAAAGTGGCAAGCATTCGACACATACCTCGACTAGAGAATCAAGTGGCTAATGACTTAGCTCAGATTGCTTCTGGCTATTAGGTTTCGAAGAAAAATTTACAAGAGGCAATTGAAGCCAGAGGTAAAGTCGTGTCTGTTGGATTATGTCCATCAGATTTAGAAGTGATGAAGTTTGGATACGTTGATGAAGGAAATTTCGAGATTTTTGCAGTAGACAGCTTGACGGACAAAAACTGGAGGAAGCCTGTAGTCGAGTACTTACAGAATCCAACAGTGTCTATAGAGTGAAACGTCAAGTATCAAGCTCTAAGTTATGTTCTTCTAGGAAATGAGTTATTTAAAAGACCCCTGAGGGAGTCTTACTTAAATGCCTTAGTGAATCAGAGGAATATTTGGCCCTTTCGACGGTCCATAGTGGGGCGTGTAGGGCACATCAAGTAGGCCATAAGATGAAATGGCTATTGTTTTGACAAGGAATGTATTGGCCTACTATGCTAAAGGATTGTATTGAATTCGCCAAGGGCTGCTGTTGGGACAGTGGTGAAGTGTCGGGTTTTTGTTATCGTCTCCACAGGGAATATAAGATTTTGCCACCGTACGACAGTTGTTAAATTCGTAGTTTTATAGTAACAAAGGGTTTGGTTTTAAAAACAGTATCTTGCCTAAAACGTTATAAACAACGGTAAAAATTAGGGTTTGACGATTTAAAGAAAGATTGCCAAAGTTAGGTTTCAATGATCACTTTGCATGCATATGCTTAATCAACAAGATTTATAAACTCCATCTAGATAATAAACTCATTCACAACATCCTCTCAATGTGATTATCTCTAACTCGCATTGTGGGTTT
Source organism: Lathyrus sativus (assembly GCA_963859935.3). Classification (NCBI taxonomy): domain Eukaryota; kingdom Viridiplantae; phylum Streptophyta; class Magnoliopsida; order Fabales; family Fabaceae; genus Lathyrus; species Lathyrus sativus. The sequence continues at coordinate 545,463,351 of OZ012740.1, read as the reverse complement.
TACCGTTTTGATCCATTGTTGATCTCTCACACAATCTATCAAACTGATAACATTAAAGTTTAACATTTTAAGTGAACATCTTCATTCTTAACTATCTCTAGCTTAAAAATAAATATGGATGGAAACCTAGGTTAAGAGTTGGAAAATATCTCTCAATCATAAACCAACACAAAGAGTTTTCAATAAAGCAAAGTTTTCATCATTTATTCATCATCCAAGAGTTTACAATACAAATGAAGATCAATACATTTACATACAAAGGTTGATGATCACCTACATCTAACCTTGACAACAAGAAGAAACTAGCCACTCATTCTCATGGTAGCTTGAACAAGAAGGATATGGAGAAGATGGAGAACATCCACTTCGAAGAATCGATGAAGGATGTGATTCCACTTCTCCTTGATTGCACACAAAATAGCAAAATGAAGAAGAACTAATGTTTTTAGGGTTCTAGAGCTCTATTCTTATGTTACAAGATTCATCACTTTCCAAGTACATGGTATGGGCTATATAAAGCAACCAATAAAGTAAAAAGGAAGTGCTGTCTGCGCACATTCGCCAGGCGAACCATGACCTTTTCCAGGCGAACCAAAAATAACTTGGCACTTCAAAGTGCCTCTGTCTAGCAAACCGCCCTCTGAGGTATCGTGCATTTGTCAGGCGAACAATTCACTCGCCAGGCGAACATTCGCTGGCCTCACTCGCCAGGCAAACTTTGGGTGGTTTTGCTACTGGAATTTGCATGAGGAAAGCTACCACTTCTTCGCCAGGCGAACGGTAGCGAAGCTTCGCTGGAAACTTCGCGTGGCGAACTTCCTATCTTTTAAGTCTGAGAGTTAATTCTAAATTACTCGCTCTAGCTCGCCACCACTTGCCTGGCGAACATTCGTTGGCATTCACTGAGCTTCGCCAGGCGAATGCTTTGGTTTGTAACTTCTCCAGACTGCTTTGTCTTGTCTCCCAAGGTGCTCTTATTAGTGTCAATCCTGCACACTAACAGCAACATTACAAACACCATTCACTTGGATCACAACAAAATGAAACTAAACAAATTAGACTACTAAATCAAATACTATTAGATGAAAACGATTAAAAAGACTACTAAAAAGAAATCAAATATCTACTATAATTGGGATCTAACAACTCTCCCCAACTACTTATTTGCATGTCCTCAAGCAAAGTATGCCTCTCAAAACAAAAAAGATGATTTGCTCAAGATCAATTAAATCCAAGTGAAAATATTCGGCTCAAATATACAACATGTGCAACAAGGCAAAAAATTACACAATTCCACAATAGATAATGTTCAAGAACTAAATTCTAAGAACAAATTAAACAATGCTTCAAGCAACAACTAAATCTCATGACATGTCATTCTAACACTCCACTTCGAAAAAGGATTGAAGCAAGAACACGCATGCAAGCGTGGGACAAAAATTCACTCAAATGATGAACAATGCAATACTATACAATTCATATAATATCTAAATGCTCACAACAAAATTATGGAAGCTCAAGATCACATAGGACTTAAATGGTTGTAGCTTGGTCGGGTTAACAAATAAGGGATATATCTAAAGCCATTGAAACGACATTTCCGATGCAAAAGAGACATTCACTGTACACTATTTACACATCTTCGACTTTGTTTTACAAGTTCCTCATTTGAACCCTTCACAACTCATGTTTCACAACTCACTTTGTTTTTCAATATTTTTCTACCAAGCAAGCATTCATTTTCATATTTTTTTTTGTATATATATATATATATATATATATATATATATATATATATATATATATATATATATATATATATATATATATATATATATATATATATATATATATATATATATATATATATATATATATATATATATATATATATATATATATATATATATATATATATATATATATATATATATATATATATATATATATATATATATATATATATATATATTTTCTACACCGTATTCACAAAACGAATGTTTCTCTTTTTCATCTTTTCTTTTCAATGCTTGCTTAGCTTTTCAAGAATTGTGACAAATTACCACCTTACGTTTTCGTTCTCCCCAACTTGTCTTTTCTCGTCCCCTAAGTGAATGCTCTTACTTTTTACGGCAAAAGAACAATTAATAAAAAAATTCTAAGGTTTCAAGAACAAGATTTTTGAACTCTCGCTTTATTTCAAGCAAGGATTCAATTGTTTAGGCTCAAAAAGGTTTACGAATACTCTCTGCTCACGGGTATATTTGTATTTGGAACTGGTTGTGCTCAAAAGAAACAAGTGTCTTGATCCTCTCTAGAACTTCCACAAAATTATAAAAAACAAAAGATAAAGCATGAATTACACGCATACACAAAATTCATCATCCATCCATAGCATATGTACACATAAAAGGAGGATTCTTACATTTGTGGTATAGGACCTAAATGACATATCAATCAAAAGAGTTGCAGAAGAAACAAAGGTACAAAAATTGTTCCTAGCATAACAAGTTCTACAACATTTTAAATTCTAGAACAAGGTAATTAAGTACCTTGTCAACAAATTTGTGATAACAATAATATCATCGCCGTCCCACTTGAAAGAATTCTTGCACAACTACAACAAAAAACTAAACATTGACAATAGGGTGTTAACATATTTGCAACCACCCTTGAATAGAACTTCACATAAAACTTACTAAAATAAAACTTTAAACCAAAAATAAATAATTAAAAACTCAAACAAATAAATAAAAATGCTGAATCATAAAATGGTGCCTAACACCAATAATGTCAAAAGTACCATGGAAGGTACAAGTACTAAACTTCAAATTAATCCAAAGTACATAGTAAAATAACCACATGAAACTACAAGATAAAAGAAAACTTCACTTTGTAGCACAAAGTGAACAACAAAACACACAAGAAATCACTCCTCCTCAGACATGTCATCATCATCATCATCTACCTCATCACCCTCATCACCGTCATCATCTACCTCATCATCCTCCCCCTACCAAAACTGGGCCTGTCCACAGGCCATGCAGCATGTTCAAGGAATTACTCCCTTGTCATCATCGGGTGGCTCTCAGCAGGATCACGAATTTGCAGCTGCAACAGCTGCATCGAGTCATGGAGATCACAAGTGGAACGCTGCTGAGCAGCCATTCAGTCCTAGTTAAAAGCACAAATCTCTTGCTGAAAGGGGTCGTAAACAGGAGGAGCCTGACCAGATCCAGAAGAATCATGGCCATGTCCGCCGGCAGCAGTACCTGCACCAGAAGTCTCACCAATTGCAGGTTTAGCTCTACAGAATTTCTCCACATACCTGTCATCGATCGCAGCCGAGATAGTGATCTGTCGTCTCTGAGGAATATCCACCCCAGCATAAGCACAGAGTGACATGATAAGGCATGGAAAGGTCAGTGGGGCATTTTTGCGAGCCGCCAACCCGCCACGCCCACTGAGTACAACTGCATGCATCTCATCCGCGATGATACGGGCAATGTCTATCTGAACATTTAGTAGGATAGAGTGGATCAAATGTGCAATAGGTAAGGGTACTGAGCTGTGGTGGGACCTTGGCACTATATTCGTTAAAACAAACAACAGAATTAGTTGCACCAACGGCTTCATATTAGTCCTAAGGTACCGAATGGCTACCCCCGAAGAGTTACGCACTACACTGCGCCCATCCAAACATAAATCTCTGGTCATAGCATCCATATCGCGATGCTTATTCAGATCACGATGATAGTCGTCAATTTGGCTACCTGTCAAAGAGAGAGGGTTACCCAAAACATGATTAATGGACCTCCGATCAAACCTTACCATAACACCCCGAACCATCGAGGTTCAACTGAACACTTCGCCATCATCAGGGAGGGCGTTAGCATAAAATTCCCGTACTATTTCAGTGTTGTAGCCATCAAGCGGGGTCATTAGACGCTCCCACTTCTTTGCCACAAACAGAGCGTCAATAGCGCGGTAGTCCCCTGTGTCACTTAGCTGGAACCTCTTCTCCGGCACAATGTTCCTCCTCTCGAGGGCTTCATAGCGTGCATGGTGAGTAGCGCCTCAGAAGCGGTCCTGGTCAAAGCGGATTGGTACGGTACGAGAGGTAGTGGCCTTCCTCTTGTGAGGGTTGATCATTCTTGGACCCATTCTGCATACACAAAAATACACAAACATAACAAAAACCACACTACAAGTTAGAGGGAACTAACAACAAAACACAGTAAGGAAAGAAAAAATCAGCAGCATTCGCCTAGGTTCGCCAGGCGAATCCTGACGAATGCTCGCTGCCATTCGCCAGGCGTATGCCAGCGAAGGTGCGAAAATGCAGACAAACAGCACTTTTGCAATTGTGTTAGATGCAAACCAAAGGTGTTATATTCCCCATTCTCATTAACAGAAGCAATTTGAACATTCATGCACTAATTTTCACAGAAAAACAGAGAGGGATTTCTTAACCTAACACAATTTCAGAAGCACATTCAAGGATTCCACAACGTAATTGTACTGACATAAAAGCACAGAAGTAGAAGAGCATAACAATAACAATGCACAAACTGAAAGAAGAATAAACAAGAGAACATACCTTAGGATTGAAATTGAGGAATTCGCAACAAGCAAAACAAGAGAGAAAATTGGGAGGGAATGTGAGAGTGAGGCAATGAAACGAGGCAAAGGGGGGTTAGGGTTTTCAGAATTGAAAATGTAACGGATAATGGGCCCAGGTGGCCCATCCCAAAGGCCTCTTTTTTTTAACTGATGTCGCACACTCTCCAGGCGAAAGCCAGCGAAGCTTCGCTGAGGCTCGCCAGACGAATGTTAGCGAACATGACAGTATATTTAGGATCTGCTGCATTGCTCCACTTCACAAATCCACAGCCAAACTTTCTCAAAAATGCATAAAATGAACAAAAACATGTAAATACTTACAATGTTGAGGTGCCTTTCAACAAGCGATTGTTTAATGTCGGATAAGCTCGACGGTCCATGATGCTCACTCCGGAACATCAAGAAGAAAAGTACAGCTTTGTCGGTCCACAAGACCGCCAAGATAAATCTTTAACCGCTGACCATTTACCGTCCAGCTGTCTTTTCTCTCCAAATCCTCAATGACCACTGCCCCGAAAGTTTTCACCTCTTTAACGCGGAATGGTCCAGACCACTTTGACTTTAATTTGCCCAGAAACAATCTTAACCTGGAATTGAACAATAGCACAAGCTGCCCCGGCGCAAATTCCTTCTTACGAATCTTCTTATCATGGTATTCCTTCACTTTCTCCTTGTACAACCAACTTGAGTGGTATGCAGCATTGCGCATCTCTTCCAACTCAAGAAGTTGCACCTTCCTCTTATCACCGGCCAACTCTTGATCAAAATTTAAAAATTTAAAGGCCCATAAGGCCTTGTGCTCCATTTCAACCGGTAAATGGCAAGTTTTACCAAAAACTAATTGGAATGGAGTTAGCCCAATTGGAGCTTTATAGGCCGTGCGATACGCCCATAGAGCTTCATCCAACTTTTGCGACCAACCCTTCCTTGAGTTCGACACGGTTTTTTCCAAAATTCTTTTAATCTCTCTATTCGAGACCTCAGCCTGACCATTTGCCTGCGGGTGATACGGAGTCGTCACTTTATGCGTTATACCGTAATGTTGCAGAACTTTTTCTAACGGTGCATTGCAAAAATGTGACCCTCCGTCACTTATCAACACCCGAGGGGTTCCAAAACGGGAAAAAATATTTCTTTTTAAAAAGCTTATGACCGTTTTAGAATCCTCTCTTGGTGAGGCAATCACCTCAACCCACTTAGATACATAGTCAACTGCCACCAACAAGTATTCGTTTCCGAAAGAGGGTGGGAATGGTCCGACAAAGTCGATACCCCAACAATCAAACAATTCTACCTCTTAGATATTTTGAAGAGGCATTTCGTCTCTCTTTCCTATCCCACCACTCCTTTGACAACTGTCACAGTTTTGCGCATGGGCATTTGCGTCTTTAAAAATAGAAGGCCAATAAAATCCCGATTGAAGGACTTTATTTGCCGTTCTAGCCCCATTAAAATGACTGCCATAAGGCGAGTTGTGACAGTGCTAGAGAATACTTTGGGCCTCATCACCCGTAACACACCTTCTTAATAAATTATCACCTCTCAGCTTAAATATATAAGGGTCATCCCACACATAATACTTGGCATCCGAGAGGAATTTCCTCTTTTGATTAGGAGTTAGGTCGAGCGGCACAAAACCACTCGCCTTGTGGTTTGCAAAATCCTCAAACCACGGCCTCACTTGAACTTTGAAGAGTTTTTCATCAGGAAACTCTTCTCGGATTTCCTTTTCTAAGGCAGTCACCTCATCATTGACAAGGCGAGACAAATGATCTGCCACCACATTTTTCGACCCTTTTTTGTCTTTAATTTCTACATCAAATTCTTTCAACAAAAGGATCCACCGGATAAGCCTTTGCTTTGAATCTGGTTTGGTTAGCAGATATTTTATCGCCGCATGGTCGGTGTAAACAATAACTTTTGAGCCAATGAGATATGACCGAAATTTCTCAAGAGCATACACTATTGCAAGCAATTCTTTTTCTGTAGTGGCATAATTTACTTGGGCCTCATTAAGAACTTTGCTCGCATAGTGTATGGTATGAAATTTTTTTTCTTTTCGTTGGCCTAGCACCACTCCAATAGCATAGTCACTAGCATCACACATTAGCTCAAAATTTAAATTCCAATTCGGAGCAACTATGATTGGAGCGGTGACTAATTTCTCTTTCAAAATCTCAAAAGCTTTTAAACATTCATTGGTTAGGAGAAATACATGGTCTTTGGCAAGCAAATTACTCAAAGGTCTAGCCACCTTTGAGAAGTCTTTGATGAATCTCCGGTAGAAACCGGCATGCCCAAGAAAGCTTCGTATTCCCTTTAAGTTAGCCGGAGGAGGCAACTTCTCTATCACATCTACTTTAGCACGATCCACTTTGAGTCCTTTTGACGAGACTTTGTGGCCGAGAACAATCCCCTCCGTTACCATAAAGTGGCACTTCTCCCAATTTAGCACCAAATTAGTTCTCACACATCTTTCAAGCACAATTTTCAAATTCTCCAAACATAAACCAAAGGATCCCCCAAACACCGAAAAGTCATCCATAAAAACCTCCATTGTCTTCTCTATAAGATCAGAAAAAATGGCTTGCATGCATCTTTGGAAAGTTGCCGGCGCATTACACAACCCAAAGCGCATTTTGCGGTAAGCGAAGATTCTAAAAGGACACGTGAAAGTCGTCTTCTCGTGATCGGTCGGGTCAACCACAATTTGGTTGTACCCGGAATAGCCATCTAGAAAACAATAGAATTCTTGTCCCGAGAGTCTCTCTAGCATTTGGTCCATGAACGGAAGTGGGAAGTGGTCTTTCCGAGTTGCGGTATTTAACCGCCTATAGTCTATGCACACCCTTCACCCCATTGTTACCTTTGTAGGGATCAACTCATCTTGTTCATTGCGAATAACGGTAATGCCCCCCTTCTTAGGAACCACATGCGCCGGACTCACCCAAGGGCTATCCGAGATAGGGTAGATCATTCCCGCATCCAAAAGCTTTACAACTTCTTTCCTAACAACCTCTTTCATTGTAGGATTTAAGCGGCGTTGTGGTTGAGCCAACGGCTTGAAATCCTCCTCCATTAAAATTTTGTGCATACAATAAGAAGGACTAATTCCTTTTAGATCGGAAAGAGTCCACCCCATCGCTTCTTCATTCTTTTTTAACACATCAATTAAAAGGGATTCTTCATTGTTTGTCAAAAGGTTGCTAATGATAACCGACTTTTCTTTGGTTTCATCTAGAAATGCATATTTCAAATTGTTTGGTAACTCCTTCAATTCAATTATTGGCTTTTCATCTGTGACTTCCTTTTTCAAGACTTCTTCCTCTACTTCCCAAGGTTGCAACTCATTAAGACTATCGAGTTCTCTTAAACATTCATCAAGAGCTTTTTCTTCTTCAAGAGTGAAAACTCTGAAGGAGTCATTAAGGGCTAGCTCCATGGGAGTTATGTCATGAACATGTTTTGCAACTTCAAATGTGGCTTCTTCACCTACATCAATCCGGAAACTATCACGCTTGTCATTTGAGTGCTTCATTGCTTCAAAAAGGTCAAAAATGACCTCTTCGTTTTGTACTCTCACCTTCATCAAATCGTCGTCTACATCAATCATCATCCGAGCATTTTTCATGAAAGGTCTTCCGAGAATTAGAGGCGCATCATCGTCCTCCTCTATATCAATAACAATAAAATCCACCGGGAAGAAAAACTTGTCCACTTTTACCAACACATCTTGAGCTACTCCATGAGGATGAGTAGTGGATTTATCGGCTAATTGTAACGTCATTCAGATGGATTTAATCTCAATATTGCCAAGCTTTTTCACAATAGACAAAGGGATAAGATTTATGCTTGACCCCAAATCGATTAACCCCTTTCCAACATAAACGTCACCAATGGTAACCGGCAATGTAACTCTCCCCGGATCAACTTCTTTTCTCGGTAGAGTATGTTGGATGATAGCGCTACAACTCGCATCAAGCACTATTGTTTCCGGTTCCGTATACCTCCGCTTCTTTGTAAGTATGTCCTTCATGAATTTGACATACTTTGGCATTTGTTCCAAAGCTTCGGCGAACAGAATATTGATTGCAATTGTTTAAAAATATCCATGAACCGGGCGTAATGTCGTTCATTTTCTCTCCTAGATGGAGCATGTGGAAAAGGTAAATTTTGAATCGGAGTAGTGCTCACTACCTCCTTCCCTCTAGATGCTCTAGGGTTTCTTTCTCTTTTCTTCTTCACTTCATCCACCTTCACTTTTTCACTTTCATTATTTTCAACTACACCATTTATTTTGTTTTCACTTTCAACCACTTTTTCTTTTTCAACTTCACCATTTTTTTCATTATTTTCTACTTCCTCCTCACTCCATTCACCAACTTCACCATCAAGTTTGTCATCAATTTTTTTTCTCTACCTCTCTTTTTTCACTCTCGTCAACCAACTCTTTCCCACTTCTCGTCTTAATCGCCTTACAATGTTCCTTCGGATTTGTTTGCGTGTTTGCCAAGAAAGATGGTCCGGCTTGTTGTTCCGCTAATTGCTTAGCAAGTTGACCAACTTGAGTCTCAAGATTTTTTATCGCCGCGTCATTGCTTTTTTGATTCGCCATAGACATTTGCATGAATTGCGTCAATGTATCTTCTAGCTTAGAAGTTGCAACCGGCGGTTGTTGAGGTATATACGGATTTTGACGGCTAAAGTTACCACCCCCATAACTTTGGTTATTGTGGTAGTTACCTCTAGGTTGGTACCCTTGGTTTCCTTGATAGTTTTGTTGTTGTTGTTGTTGTTGATGAGGATGTTGATATGGTTGTTGTTGTTGTTGATGTTGCCTCTGTTGGTAATCTCTTTGATTAACCATGTAATTAACTTCTTCAAATCCGGGAGGCGGACAAAATCCGGTGTCATGTTCGCCCTTACAAAGCTCGCAACAAGCGATCTGTTTAACTTTCAATGGTTCTTTTAACTCTTTGATTTGTTGAGTTAATAGTTCCACTTGTTGTGAGATAAGCTTTTTTTGGGCAAGAATTGCATCATTCGTCCCTAACTCAAGCACACCCGGCTTTCTTTGAGTTACCCCTCGGTTATGGTTCCCTTGGTAATCATTAAGCGCCATCTTATCAATAATTGCAATTGCATCATCGACACTTTTTGACATCAAAGATCCTCCCGCCGTAGCATCCAATAAGGTCTTGTGAACCAAAAGGAGTCCATTACGAAAAATATGAACTTGAGTGAGCTCATCGAAACTGTGTCCTTTGCACTTTCTTAACATAGATTTGTAACGCTCCCAAGCTTCATTGAGTTTTCACTAGCTCCTTGAGAAAATACCGCAATCGCAGTTTTTGCCTCCATGAATCGGTTATGTGGAAAAAACCGTTCAAGAAACTTCTCTTCTAAAAGATTCCAATCCGTCATGATTGTTGTCGATTGATCAAGATACCACTCTTTCGCTTTCCCAATTAAGGAATGAGGGAATAGTCTCCTAAACAATGACTCTTCGTCAGCTTCGGTAGCTCCTGTTGCACCCGCAATCTCATAGAATTTTGTAAGATGAGTGAACGGATCCTCATGGTCTAATCCTGTGAAAGGATTTTGATAGACTAGATCTAGGATTCCCGTTTTCATCTCAGCTTGCCTTCCATTCTGAAGATTTCGTGCAAACTGAGCTGTATGTCTTGGACTGTTCGTGCATGGAGTAGAAACTGGTGGTGGAGGTGGTGGTTCTGCCATAATTGGTGTAAAATGTGGTGGTGGTGGTGGTGTAGTAGAAGAACTTTGTCCTTGTTCTTGTCTTTGTTTAGTAAGTTGCCTCCTCCGTCTTGTTTGCTGTTCAATCTTCTCGCGGTCTTTTCTATTTCTGGATCAAAAAGGAGTTGGTCCTCGGGAATCTGTCCTCGCATAAACAGAAGCAGAAGCTGCACACTAAACCATACAAATTAACAAGCACAAATCAAAGATTCAAAACTAAAAATTCAGCAACTATTGCGATGCTTGCAATATCAATTTATATTCCCCAGCAACGGCGCCATTTTGTTGGGACAATGGTAAAGTGTCGGGTTTTTGTTATCGTCTCCACAGGGAATATAAGATTTTGTCGCCGTACGACAGTTGTTAAATTCATAGTTTTATAGTAACAAAGGGTTTGGTTTTAAAAACGGTATCTTGCCTAAAAAGTTATAAACAACGGTAAAAATTAGGGTTTGACGATTTAAAGAAAGATTGCCAAAGTTAGGTTTCAATGATCACTTTGCATGCATATGCTTAATCACCAAGATTTATAAACTCCATCTAGATAATAAACTCATTCACAACATGCTCTCAATGTGATTATCTCTAACTCGCATTGTGGGTTTTACCGTTTTGATCCATTGTTGATCTCTCACACAATCTATCAAACTGATAACATTAAAGTTTAACATTTTAAGTGAACATCTTCATTCTTAACTATCTCTAGCTTAAAAACAAAGATGGATGAAAACCTAGGTTAAGAGTTGGAAAATATCTCTCAATTATAAACCAACACAAAGAGTTTTCAATAAAGCAAAGTTTTCATCATTCATTCATCATCCAAGAGTTTACAATACAAATGAAGATCAATACATTTACATACAAAGGTTGATGATCACCTACATCTAACCTTGACAACAAGAAGAAATTAGCCACTCAATCTCATGGTAGCTTGAACAAGAAGGATATGAAGAAGATGAAGAACATCCACTTCGAAGAATCGATGAAGGATGTGATTCCACTTCTCCTTGATTGCACACAAAATAGCAAAATGAAGAAGAACTAATGTTTTTATGGTTCTAGAGCTCTATTCTTATGTTACAAGATTCATCACTTTCCAAATACATGGTATGGGCTATATAAAGCAACCAATAAAGTAAAAAGGAAGTGTTGTCTGCGCACATTCGCCAGGCGAACCATGACCTTCGCCAGGCGAACCAAAAATAACTTGGCACTTCAAAGTGCCTCTGTCTAGCAAACCGCCCTCTGAGGTATCGTGTATTCGCCAGGCGAACAATTCACTCTCCAGGCGAACATTCGCTGGCCTCACTCGCCAGGCGAACTTTGGGTGGTTTTGCTACTGGAATTTGCATGAGGAAAGCTACCACTTCTTCGCCAGCACCTTCGCCTGGCGAACTTCCTATCTTTTAAGTCTGGGAGTTAATTCTGAATTACTCGCTCTAGCTTGCCAGCACTTGCCTGGCGAACATTCGCTGGCATTCGCTGAGCTTCGCCAGGCGAATGCTTTGGTTTGCAACTTCTCCAGACTGCTTTGTCTTGTCTCCCAAGGTGCTCTTATTAGTGTCAATCCTGCACACTAACAGCAACATTACAAACACCATTCACTTGGATCACAACAAAATGAAACTAAACAAATTAGACTACTAAATCAAATACTATTAGATGAAAACGATTAAAAAAACTACTAAAAAGAAATCAAATATCTACTATAATTGGGATCTAACAGCTGCCAGGAATGCCAAGTTCAAGCTGGCATACAACATGTCCCTGCAAGCGAGTTGCATTCCATAGTCAAACTATGGCCTTTTAGAGGTTGGACTTTGGATTTTATTGGAGAGATTCGACCAACATCCTCCAAGAATCAAAGATACATTTTGGTATGAATTAACTACTTTACGAAGTCGATCGAAGCGATACCTTTACCAAGTGTGGATCAAAAGGATGTAATCGAGTTTATTCAGAAATACATCATTTACAGGTTTGGAATTCCAGAAACGATCACAATAGATAAAGGATTAGTCTTTATTGGTCAAAAGATGTAGGAGTTTGCTAAAGATATGGGTTTCAAACTCTTAACCTCTACACCTTATTATGCTCAAGCTAATGGTCAAGTCGAAGCAGCTAATAAAGTGGTGATTGGTTTGATCAAAAAACATGTGGGAAAGAAGCCTAGAAATTGGCATAAGACGTTGGACCAGATCCTATGGGCATGTCGAACCTCTCCTAAAGAAGCAACTAACACTAATCCATTTCGATTGACTTTCGGTCACGATGCAGTGTTACCCGTTGAGATCTACCTATAGTCGACTAGGATTCAGAGACATCATGAAATTCCTCCAGAGTCTTATTGGAATATGATCTTGGATGAGTTGGTAGATTTGGACGAAGAAAGACTTAAAGCTCTAGAAATTTTAAGGAGACAAAAGAAAAGAGTAGAGAAGTCTTACAATAAAAAGGTTAAGGTTAAAACCTTTTTTCCTAGAGATTTAGTTTCAAAGGTAATCCTGCCTATAGATCGAAAGGTCAGAGCCTTGGGCAAATGGTACCTAAAATGGGAAGGCCCATTTCAAATTACGCAAGTATTTTCTAATGGAGCCTATGAAGTTGAAGAATTAAATGAGGATAAAAGAATCTTGAAAGTAAATGGAAAGTATTTGAAAAAAATATAAACCAACGCTTTAAGAAATTAAAATCTCTAAAAAATAATTTGATGTAAAAGGAAGAACCAATAATGGTATTCATAGGTGTCAAAATAGCTTAAAGTCATTACAAAATAAAGTCTCAAAGGACTATGAAACATGGTATTTTTTAAAAAAGAAGTAAACATTACAAACAAAGTAATAAGCTAAAAAGGGAGATTCTCTTTCATCTTCGAATACTTCGACTTCTAGAGTTCAAGACACCTTTCACACAAGGTTTTGTCATACCTTAAGCGTGCAACTTCTTTCTCCAGTTGTCGAGCCTCCTCAGCAAAAGTTATAGCATTATCAAGCTCTTTCGATAGGCCAGAATCATCAAAAGCAGACAATTCATTATTGCTTTTTTTGGCCTTCGAGATCTTGGCTCGAAGCTTCTTGATCTTTCGCTCCCAGGAAGCAGTATTTTGTTCATTAGAGGCAATCTCCTGTTTGTTCTTTTCTTTGGTTTCCTTCAATTCTGCTACCCTATTCTCAGATTCAGTGGCAGAAGCCCAAGCGGCAACCTCGCTTCTAGATTTGGTCGAAATGGCTTTCTCAATTTAAGGCAAACGCTTGAGGTCACCATAAACTTGGTTTATCATAGTGCCAAGCTCTAGAATGATGGTGGCAAATTCAGGGGAGACAACATGGATGTCGATTTGTTGGAGAAGATTTTTCAGAGAGATACGGGTAACATTATCCATCTACAAGAGTGTGAAAAGATCACCCTTGAAGATTTTTTTTTGATCTTCAGAAGGATGTTGTCCTCAGGCTTGCTCGAAGGTTGGTCTTTAGAGGTAGTTGAAGCACTGAGAGTTTTTCCAGAGGAACTTCCTCGACTCCCAAGAAGGATCTTGATGTATTGTCGAGGGTTGCTAATCTTCAAGGCGTCGAGTTCCTTTTCAGAAAGGCCTGCTCCATACAGAGTGGATGTTACCTTGCCTTCAGTAGCAGCAGTTGTGGTTGTAGTAGTAGTGGTCTCGACATAGGTCGACTCATTACCAGATCCTTTCTCAGTTTTCTCCTCCTCACTTTTGCCCTCATCTTCTTTGCCTTCATCCATTTCGTCACCAGCGTTTTCATCACTATGGCCATCGAGTTCAGACTGATGGATGGTCTCATCATCTTCCTTTATCTCCTCACTCCCTTATAGATCAACATTTTTGTCACCAAGACTATCTTCCACTGGGGGAGTTGTCTTCATCAGCCAAGATTTCGATTTCCTTCATATGGACGTCTCTTGGATCTTGTGTCTCAAGATCCTGCTGATCATCATCTTCCTTGTGGTCAGAGCCATCTGTTTGAGACTGCTGAGTAGCGGTCTTTGTAGGCGAAGGGGGAGCTGTTTCAAAGCTAGGTTTGTCAATTTCACCAAGTGAACTCATTTCAGAGCCCAAATTAGAAGTAGGATGGTATGTGGGCTCACCTTGGTTGTTCAGAATGGTGGTTGGAGAAGAAGGATTATCCATTGTTGGCTTCGAGCCACCTGCATCAGCCTGAATCGAAGAGGAAACAAATTATGGTAAAAAGAAATAAGGCAAGTAAGTGGGCATTTCAAAAATGAAGTGATGAGTTACCTTGACACCATCAGCAGCAGGGCTAGAATTATCACTCTCAGCATGACCCATGGCTGGTTTAGAAGAGGCTTCCGCAGCATCGCTGATGGGGGTTGCCTTTTTGGAGACTTTAGCCGTTTTTGGATTAGATTGGCTACCAACAGCATTTGTCCCTTGGCTGGCTCTCTTCCTCTTCTTCAGCTTTAAGTCTTCAGGAGGAGATTGGTCATCATCCTCTGAGTCAATAATAATTTGGGCAGTGGCCCTTTTCAACTTCCTAGGAGGTGTTGCCAGTAGTTTTTGGGAAGTCTGAGTTAATAAGAAGCATTAGAAGAGATCAAGACTAATCAATGAAAGGAAGAGGTATGTGAAGCACCTTGCTGCCTTCATCCTTTGTCTCAACCGACTGTTGAGGTGTGCTTTTCTTGGGTATAGCTGCAAAACAAACAAAGTTACCACAAGTTAGTACTGAAAGGAGTTCGAATTATTTGAGTTGAATGAACAGAAAAAAAAATTAAAACAAGAGAATAAATAACGGTGGGTTTGAAAATGAAATTAGCATAACATAATAAACTCGATCTAATTCCCGCCAAGCACTATAATAATCTATTTAATAAAAAAAAGTTATAATAGACCCACTCTACTCTCATTCTCATTCACTTCACCGTTTCTCATTTCCATTTCTGCAATCACAGCTGCGAAACCCTAACCCGATTATCCATGGCATCCAATTCCAAAACACGCTCCTCCTCCCCAGCCTCATCCATCTTCAAACCTGGAACCTTAGTCGAAATCAGCTCCGATGACGACGGATTTCGTGGTTCATGGTTTACCGGCAAGATCGTCCGTCGTCTCGTCGGTGACAAGTTCATGGTCGAGTATGACAACTTAATGGTGGATGAAGACATCACCAAGCGCCTTAAAGAATCTATTAGGCTTCACCAGCTCCGGCCAATTCCCCCCAAGGAGATCACCCGGGACTTCAAATTTGGTGATGAAGTTGACGCTTACCACAACGACGGATGGTGGGAGGGTCACGTCGCTGGAATATTAGAGGATGGTAGAAAGACAGTGTATTTCAGAGTCTCGAGGGAGCAGCTGGAGTTCCGCGATGAGGAACTCAGGCTCCAACGTGAGTGGGTCAATGGAGGTTGGATCCCGCCATTTCCACAACAGGTGTGCTTTGATTTCTATTGTTTATTGCGGTTAGGTTGAATTTTAGGGTTGCATTGTTGTTGCATGTCTTAGGATGTTAGTGTTAATTAACTTTATTTGCTTTTGATTAAATCTTGTGAGTGGTGATAATGATATTGTTTGTTAATTATTAATGTTATAGGATGATAGTGAAATTAAGAAAAAGGTGTGTGTTAAGGCTGCTGAAACTGTGACCCGAGACAAGGATGATTTCAAGTTTAAGGAAGGGGATTTGGTTGAGGTGTGTAGTGACGAAGATGGTTTTAAAGGGGCTTGGTTTTCTGCAACCCTTGTTGAGCCTAAGGCAGGAGGGAAGTTTGTTGTCGAGTATGAGAGCCTGCTCGATGATGATTCAAAGCTTTTGAGAGAGGAGGGCAGTATCCTGCAAATTAGGCCTCGTCCACCAAAAACTGATGAGGTTGATCAGTTTAAGTTTCTTGATGAAGTGGATACCTATTACAATGATGGTTGGTGGGTTGGGGTTGTTTCTAAAGTTCTTGGGGACTCCAAATATATAGTTTATTTCAGGAACTCTAATGAAGAGCTGGAGTTTGAACATTCCCAGTTGAGGCTGCATCAGGACTGGGTGGATAACAAATGGGTCATGGCTTCTAAGGTATGATTGCAATACTTGTTCTTTTGAGCATGCACACTGACACTTCCGTTTAAAAGTAGGTTTGAATTGATTTTCATATCAGTATACTATCAAAATAACTTGTTGCCTTGTGAGAATTGACTTTTGTTGCTGTATCACTAGACCATTTCAAAGAGGAATTCTAGTCTTCCTTTAGATTAGTTGAAGCATGTGTCTGCAGCAAAAAAGAAAAAAATCTTATTTAAACTGACTCAATCTTTTGGGGGATTGGATTTCATCCTTGATGGAATCTGGGGTAAAAGCATGATGTTTTGAAACTTGTGACTTGGCATTGTGATGGTGAGGTATCCTGTCGATGTTTTTAAATTGATTGCTTCTCAGGAAAATAGTTTACATTTAATAACACAGTTAAGATGATTAATGACTGAAATTCAAGTCAGTGATTATTAGTGGGTTTGTTTGTCTTTTTAGTAACTTGCTTTTGTGGTATAGATTTCAAGAATCTGGATTATCAATGTTTATCTCAGTACTTAACCAAATTTGCTCTGCATTTTTTATACAACATTGTGGGTTTTGTTAAGTGGTGATTGTTTAACAGAACTTTGGTATTCATCCATACTATTTTGATCATATGATTAACATATGCTTTGTCTCCCTTTAATTTTGTATGATTGGCTCAACGGATAAGATATGTTGAATCAATTGTTCTCCAATTTTTACCTTTACATTTTTCATTGAAATTTGTCTGTAGTTCAGTAAACTTGGCTTTCATTTGCATTATAATTTGTTTTACTTCTATCAAGGTGGAAATCATGTGTTTCCTAGGCTTGTTATCGTATCACTAATTTTTATCTTCTTTTGTGTATTATACATTGATTGAAAGAGTAGTTTGAAAGTATCTGTAATGTCATGCACAATATTTGATTACTGTCTGTAAAAGCAATAGTTTGAGTAGCCACGTGCACATATTGGGTCATGTTGTATACCATCAAAGAAATTGGCTTATTAAGACATTTACTAATATTATTGACCAATACTTAATGTCGACCTAGAATGACAGTGTTTATTAGGTCCTAGCAACCAATTTGTGACTAAAATAGAGCAAATGATATATCCTTGCATCTTCAGCATGCAATAACATATTTTGATTTGGTGATCCTAACCTCAAGCTTTTGGTTTAAACTATTTCAGGCGTTGAAGTTTTGAACTTTGGAAGCAACCAGAGGTCGAAGAAAACACCAGGCGCCATGGAAAAATGAAAATAAAAATTGTATATTTTAGACTTAGTTCTTACTAGCCAAAACTTCGAACTTGTAGTTCTCATGGATCAAAACTTTGGACTTGTAGTATTCATATATCAAACCTTGAACTCAACTTGACGGGTTAAATGCCATTTTAGGTTCTGAGTTCTGTAGCTTGTAATGAATTTGGAGGTGTACTTAGATCTCAATCAGTGTACCTGATCTGAACTTGCATTTCATTCTTTCAGATTCTGGTTTGCTGGGTTTTATTTTGCGACTTATTATTCCTTCCATTCTTTTAATAAATGCTAGTTTTTAAGGCGTGTCTGTTTATTTTTAAAGAATGCAGGTGGAAATAGTAAGTTTCATTGGGAGACATAGCATGTTTAATTTTAGCTGGATTCATTGCTCTTGAACCTGGAGTCACCCTAAGCTCAAGTAAAGACTATGAAGAGAATAAATTTTATAATTATCTTTGATCATATTTCTTGATAAATGATTATAATTTCATATATTCTTAGTCTTTAAGTAAACAGCTCCATGAGAGCAGCATAATCAAAGACTGAAACATAACAAACATTGCTGTAAAGCAAGGAATTGAAAGGAATACAATGTATTGAAACATAACATAACGAGATTTTAATGAACTTATTTTAATGAACATGCATACTTCAGAATCAGATTCAAACCTCTTTGACTTCAACAGGAGCAGCAGCAGCAGGTGCAGTTTCTTTGACTTCATCTTTGTTTTCTTCCTTCACATCCTTTACTTCCCCTTCAATTTCAAAAGCTGAAGCAGGGAATGTCCTGAAAAGCCCTGTAACAGCCCTGAAGGTGATTTTGCCAGTAGGTGGTTCATCCATAACGATTTCATGAAGAGGAAGCCACATTAAGAGCTCCTTCACCTTCACACCAGTAAGCTTCTTGATCTTACCAACCTCAACAGTGGCTGTGACCTCAGTACCATAAATCACATGCCTATCAACTTTCACAAACTTGTGGTCATAGCTTGCTTTCTGCTTTAGCCACACAAACCCACTCTCCCTATGGTATCCACATTCTTCTATATCTTTCAATGGCAAAAGGCCATTGGGCATGCTTATTTCCCCGAGCAGTTCCTTGGACTTGATTTGGCACATTTCATCTCCATAGTACATCTCTGATTTGGCTTTGATCTCATCGGTGATCAGAGACATGTTGTGTTTTGGTATGTTTGAACTTTGAATGAACTTAATGAGTAACTTGATTGTGAATGAATGAATGACTCTGAGAGCTGAAGAGAGGGTTTCATATATAGTTGTGAATCTATGACATTGCCCTTATATTTTCCATTAACTTCATCAATGCCATTGTCTTTTAAACATGTTAATTTTAAGATAGTAGCTTGTGCGAAAATTAATGAACGCTTCAATTTTTATATTTTTTCCTTCGAATATGGTTGTGGAGATGAAATGTGACCCACTTCAACATCTTCTCTCATTAAATGGCGGAAATATTTGGAGAAAAATATTTACATTAGAATGAGTGGTAATACGAGAGATAGTTCGAAAATAAATTTGTACTCTGTTAAGACTTTTTTTTCACTTTTATTTTAACAAAAGAATTTTTTTTATTTATTTATTAATTTAAGCGTAACATTGTAACCCTAATTTATTATATAAATAAAATGTAACTATAGTTGTTCTATAGTCGCAGAGGTAGACACTATTGACTAAATTCGCTAACAAAATCGGCCGTGTTCATTGTATTTTATTTTTGTTTCTTTAATCTTCTATACTAGTTGATATTTTAATAATTTCTATCAAATGATGATTAATCCTTGTTCGAACTTCGAGGTGACAAGGTTCAACATTGTGTGTACGCGCGTGTGCGTGCGTGCGTGTGTGCGCGTGCGTGCGTGTGTTTGCGCGCGTGCGTGCGTGTGCTCCCCCTGAGTCAAACAGTTTCAAGGTTGAGGTTTGTAAGCTCCCCCTTAGTTCCATATTTAACAAAACCAAAATAATAACATTTTAACTTCCTTTGGCAATATCTTGTAAGCTCTTTCTGAGTCTAAATTGTTAGACGATGGCTCGGAACTAGAAGGGGGGTTGAATAGATCCCAATTAAAAATCAGTAGGCGCTTACCAATTAAAAATTAGTTTTAAAAAAATTTGATTTGCAGAAGCGGCCGTGGAAAAATTACCGTCTAAAACGAACCGTTATTAGAAGACCGGATATGCGTCTAGCCTTATGGAAATGATAATGAGCAAATAGATTCAACACACTAGTCACACTATCAATTGATTTTACCACTAATTAGTAAGACTAGTTTCAATGCTACACAATGCCCAAAAATATGTAAACAACACAAGTGAATTTTGGTGTAGACAATTTATCAAACACTTGGTGTGCGAGGCACTCCAAGTGAGTTTTGACTTGAGTAAGTAACTCTAGATTCCCTGTACAATATACTATTGTACTAGAGTTCAAAACAGTGATAAGCACTTACTCAATCCAATAATAATTTCGATAGAATTGCTTATACTAAAATTACTCAATTTTAAAGCAAAAATGAAAGTGCAGAAAAATAAAGGAGACAAAGATTTGTTGAGGCAGTTCCCCCGCCGTCCTCGCATCGAGGTACGTATGCCCTCAATTCTAATAATAGAATTGAGCTCAATATAATAGATATCACCTGTAGAGTTGAAATGTTTATACAAGGATAGATAAGCAAAATATACAAACAAGCTCTCTTGATGTTAATGATGCTTTCTCTCCTTGTTCCTTGATTCGAGTCGAATCAAGTTCTTCGATCGTTGTGAGTAGACCTCCGATTACAGCCCCTTTGTTGAATAACCTTCCGTTCTTCAAACCCTCGGCCCGGATGATCTCAAGCACACACAAATCGAACCCGGAACTCTCTTGCACACTTCACTGATTCCCGCTACTAGATTGATGAAACCTTACGCTTCTCAATCACCTTCGCTCAGCTGAAAGTTGGTAGAGACGATCCGTACCAAAAACCCCCCAAATTCTCCTAATCTTGGAGGACAAAACCTTCAAGGTTTTATTCAAGAAAAACCTGCCACAAGCTCAACCCGAACCGGATTCCCAATCGACGGCTTCATACCTTATCACCTTGAACAAAACACAAAGCACACCAAGAATTATTGTGTGTAATTGTTGTGTTGTGAACTGTTGAGGATGAAGATGAAGAGATTTGATGGCACCTATTTCACTTTTCTTGTTGGGTTGCAATTGACTCAAAAATTCAATTGTTGTTGAGAAATGAACATAAAACATCTATATGTAGTAACCAACAAGCCAACAAACATAACAACTTTTCACCCAAAGTGGAAAGTCTTCAGCAACAGCATAAACGAGCGAACGGTCGGCCATCGCAGGACTATGCGTCGACGCATAGTCTGCAAATTTAGGCAAATTGAAATGTCTTCACAGTATGCGTCGACCATAGGTCGGTGTGCACCGACCCGTGGGTTTTCACACTGATCCATGCGTCGACTTGTGGTCGACTCAAACCCTGCAAATCTGCAAAAATACATATTTTTGTGGTTTTTATGCATCTAGTCATAATCATTGGTCTCCCATATATATTGAATTTAATATGACAAGTTAGATGTATATAAGAATGATATGAGAGGTGAAATATTGCATTTGTTGTAGAGGTAGAGTCGAGAAAACCGATTCATCCATGATCGCGTTTTGTTATCATCGAAACTCAAGTATGTATGCTATATGAGGGTTTGCCCTCACATAAATAGGCTAAGTCAGAGGTTTGTAAGCTCTTACTTAACACTATGTACAAGAGAGTTAAAATATGTTGCCCTTTTAACTTTCTTTGGCAACACTAGAATATGAGGTTTGCAAGCTCCTTCTGGGTATGATAGACTAAGTCATAGGTTTGTAAGCTTTTACTTGGACCTATGTACATGAAAGTTAAAATACGCCATGGACAAGGTAACCATAAAAACAGAAAATAAATGACAATAAAATAAATGACTAATATGTACAACTGAATAGGTACTCAATGAGTTCAGTTTCCACTTAAATACTTACTATTATTTCTCCCCTTTTGGCACATCAAAAAGAATAAAAGGAAAAGAAAAGAAGAAGAAAAACATCACTAATAAATGTATCTCAAATCATTATTATAGGATCAGTTTCCAAGGCGAAAAAGTAATCAAGTAATAAGAATCATTAATGTTTGTACAGTGCATGCTTTAAAGTATTAATGGTCGTTACTATTTCAAGAATTAAACAAGTATTAATTTTCTAGATTCTTGGTATCCACAAAAGCCATTATAAAAACATCCAACTCCTAAATAATTTTCACCAATCATCTACTTAGAGATATGAAGTCATCAACTGAGAGTCATAACACATCCGTCATAACAAATGTTACTGAGAGCTCTACGAGTTTAGAAATCCAACCCCCTCAGAGGCGAGCTGCTTCTCAGTCCTCTACAACTGAGCCTTTTCCCTCAGCAATACTTACTTCTGAAGAGGCAACTTTAGCAGTACCTGAACGACCTTCAGAAGGAGGTTCATCAGTAGCTGCTTTGAAGCCAAAGAGAAAAAGCATGAAGAGGTCAAAGAAGAAAAGAAGGGTCAACAAGTAGTTCTACCGCCCTTTCCCAGTCATATAAGAGGAATGAGTGATTGATTATGAAGACAAAGAGGGGGACTATGGCAACAGTGGACGCTGTTGGGTACAAGATGCTCTAGCTAGGGACTTCTATAATCATCTTGTTCCCTTTTTATTTAAAATATTTTTGTAATCCACCAGTTTAATATTAATGAAATAGTTTATTTTGACCAAGATTACTTTTCAGCATGCAAGTACATTCCAGTAATTTTTTTTTAGATTTTTTAAAAGTATATTAACAAAGTGAAACTGACACAAAAATGACAGTTAAAACAAATCAAACATAAACTCAATGGTATTCAGAGAATCTTAATAGGTTAGACTGCTAGATCACATTTCCAAGAGTCATTATTAGAGTACTGATAAGATTTAATCAATACTTAAATAATATTAAACTCAAGACAATGTATGTAAGACGTCTATAAAAAGGACTCTAGTAAGATTTCTTCCATCATCACTTAATCCCTAAAACACCAAGATGTACAAGCAGAAGCAAATATGGGTTCTAAAGAGAGATTTCAGGAAAGCAGCACTACTGAATGCAACAACTCAAGCAAACCAAGGCAAACCAGCAGCTGAAGGATTTGCAAGCAAGCAGGCAGCTTCAAAATTGCTCTCCTCTTCAGCATCCTTTGTGAAGACACACAGAAGAAGAAGATCTTCTGGATCCAGACCCAAAAACCAACTGAAAAAGGAGACTTTGGAGTTTGCTAAAGAAGATTGACAAGATTTCTTAGATAAGTTGGACATGTTAGATGATCCTAGGGAATTCCTTAGGGTCAACCCAACATACTAGAAAATCTAATTGTCTTGTAATACCTTCCTTTTTATTAATGAAACAAGTTGCATAAATTGAGTTCTTTCCCCTATTACTTAGAGAATTCCATTGAACAACACATAACTAATATTCAATAGTTTAAAACTGAACACAAGCATGAACAAACACTGGATTTATTAATAAGTAGCTTAATACAAAGATTTCAATAAAAATACAAAGCATAACTATGCAGAAATCTAACATCAAAATATTTCATAGATAACTTCAAACTTGTCTCTTCAAATCTTGGAAGAACTAGCCTCTGAACTTGTGTTAACCCACTGCTGAACAAGTATCTTAGAAATAACTCATCCAAAAAGAATAAAGAAGTTCTTTCCCTTTTGAAAAGAAGAAAGAGACCTCTTCATATGGTTAAACAAAAGTTGAGGAAGATCATTATTCAAATCTGAATTGAGAAGTAGAAGTAAATCCTTTTCAATAGGGTCCACTTAGTCTAAATCCTTATCCTTAGACAATAAGTTTGAATTCAGAATCTGACTCTGAACAACATCATCAGGAAGAAGATTTGAGACCACTTATGTATTAGATGGATCTACAAAGATACGCCAAGTAGGAAGATAATGTTCCCAAACAAGAGTTCTTGGAATTTCTCCGATCTCCTTACAATTGATCACATTTGCAATTGCTTTATAGGTTACTATAATAGAAACACCAGTTACCCTAGACAAAATGGCGTACTCATAATTCAGCTCAGCAATGAAGGCATTAATCCAAAACTCTTTGACAAGACTTGGATAAGTGAAACCACAAAGCATCTCAAAGTAGCCATTCCAACCTTGTTCAAACACAATCTTCTAGATGTTGAAATCAATCTTAAGCAACTCATCGAAATCCACAAACTTTTCATTGATGACAACCAGCTGATTCAAAGAAGAATAAACTGAAGAACTCATCTCATGTTTGTTTTGATCAGCACACAAACAAGAAGAAAATAAAAAAAGAAAGAAAAAAAAAGAACTGAACAAGAATCTCACAAGAATAAGAATCTTGTCAGAACAAGGACACAATGATGTTTCATAAGACATGGAATAGTAACAATAAGTACCAAAAGAGAAAATATCATTACCCAAAAGTTCTTATCCAACAAATATTTAAATTTCACTAGATGAGTTTCACCTTTACGAAATTTTAAGTATTATAAATTTTTTTGGAAAACTTTTTACTTAAACTGCTATATCAGAAGTAAAGAATCTTCTTCTGAATCTCATAATCTGATAACTTTCAGAAGCTATCATCCATCACAGTCTAGTAGATGTAGACTTAGATAGAGATATCATCTGTCACTCATAAGTCTCCAAGATTCTATTCAAAACTAGCACTTTATCTTGAAACAAGAGTCACAAGTGATAGATTGAATATTGAATTGTCTTCTTTAGACAACTAACAAGCAACAGTATCAACAAAAAAAGTGAGAATTTTTTTTTCATAAATATGATCATCATCTGGCTTAATAAGACATTCAGTATAAATAAATACAACAAAGTTTCCTCTTAAAGATTTTTGAAATTCTCTTTTTCAAAAGAACTTGTCTAGAAGCCTAACAAAAACTTTGTATTTATATCTATACAAATGTTTCATTGAATTAAAAGATAAACCAGGAAAGAGAAAGCATACCTTTTTTTTCCTGGTCAGACCCGATTCAGTACTCAGACTTGACCAATAGAGTCTGAACACCGCTTTGAGTGGATTTTGATTCAATGGATGTCTAACCACTGACTTCACTACTCTCACCAAACTCAGTACCACCAGTACATAGAAGCGAGCTTCAAGCGCATAAAAGTTTTGATGAAGACAACAAGTTTTCTATGCAACATGTTGTTGCACCCCAAAATTTGACCAACTACTTATTGCAATTTGGCTCAGGTTTCGACTCATTTCATTTCGCATTTGCATACCACGTACATTGCATTTTTTCCAGTCAGATTGGCTTTATCGGGATTACAGCCCTCTGATCGCGCTTCAGGCATTGCAGGCCAATACGAGGACGTATTTTGGGAATCGGTGCTCATTCCCTGTGTTTCCAACTCTCGCTGTTGTTTTTGAGAACATCTCGGTGTCCGGTTTTTACCGTTTATTTCGATATAGTCGCTAATCGATTTAATCGGCTTCCTCGGTATTTTTAGGTTTTTCCCTTATTTTTTAGATTTTTTTAAAGGGATTTAATGAATTTTTCTAGATATTAGATAGATTTTTTAATAGATATTAATTGTTTTTAAATAGATTTTTGTTTTAATTTCTTTTTAAGAATAAATCATGTTTTTTAGATATTAAGTAGATTTTTAGATAATGGTTTTTAATAGGAAATTCTTTTTACTAGGTTTTTTTTTAAATAGAATTAATAGAGTTTTTTCTATTTTTTGTTTGTTTAGAAATTATTAGAATTTAATAGTTAATTCTCTTTTAGATTTAATAGATATTAGAGTTTTGTTTTAAGATTTAATCCTTTTAGGATTTAAGTAGATTAATTAGATCTTAATCATTTATTTAGGGTTTTAATTGAGTTTATTAGATCTAATTAGGTTAGAATAGTCTTAATTTTCAATTTAGGCTTTAATTACTGTTTTAAATTTTCGTTAGTATTTAATTGTGTTTAATTAGGGTTTTAATTGAGTTTAGTAGCCTTAATTAGGTTTAGAGTGGTCTTAATTTTCAGTTAGACTTTAAGTGCAGTTTTAATTGTTGTTTAGTCTTTTAGTGGAGTTTAATTAGGTTTTAATTCATTAATCATGTTAATTAGATATTAGTCAAAGTTATTAAATTCGTGGGCCATGTGTCAGATTTTTGGAGGCCCACAAACCCCAGTCCAGCTCGTGCCAAGTGTCATCTATATAAGCATCCCACGTGTGCTTTTCTCAGCTGGCCACTGCATTTGCCACGTTTCGCTCCCTCAATCCACCACTTCACCCTTCTGCATGCAGAGCCACTTGGCGCTCCCTCAGCTTCCACAATCCCCCACGCGTCCTCCCCACACACACTGCATGTGAGCCACGTGGCTCTCTTCCGTCCCACTCGTCGTCAGCCATGCAGCTGCCGCAGGGTCAGCCGCAACATTCGCCGGAAAGTCACCGGTAACCGTTTCTCGTCGGAAACTGCGTAACCGTATCAAGAGATGTTCATGCCTTCGCCGGAAAATGCAAGAACTCGCCGGAAACTTCATGTGAACTTCATCCCATTCATCCCTTTTTCCAGAACTTCATCAGTTCCGCCGTGAATCTTCAACCGTCTTAACCCAGGTTCGTCCAGAAACTGATGAAGGTTCTTCAACCTTCATCCTTGTTCTTCATGAGTTTCCAGATCCACGAAGATCTTCACCAACGACCTTTATCTTCCTCCAGTTCTCATCAAAGATTCCCAGAAGCATTCAAGAGCATGCATCCAGATTTTCTTTGTGTTCTTCGTCAAACTTCATCAACCATATCCTTTCAATCTTCATTCGAAGAGCTCAACACTCAATAATCCCTGGATCTTCAACTAGGTCCTTCAGATTTTGTTCCATAGAATCTTCATCCAACTTCCAAGTTTTCCAGATCGTCGAGAATCTTCAAGATCCTCCATCAGTTTCTAGGACTCGCTCAAGATTTTAATCATAGATCTCTACACGCGATCATGGCTCGTAGCATTTCTCCAGAAATCCTCAATCACCGCTCGGTCCAACATTAAGCTTCAAGAACTCTTTCAAGAACGCTCAATCGGAGTTCGTCAGATTTGCCCAAAACATCAAGAACTCAGGCGCCTTCGTCAAAGATCCTCATCTTCATCTTGTTTAGCTGCAAGGTAGAAGATTTCGTTAGGGTTTGCTTGTGCAGGTTTTGGATTTGAGAATTGATAGAGAGAGAGTTCGTGAGAGAAAGGAGAGAACGAGAGAGAGACGCTGAGAAGGGAAGCGGCGAGATGAACAGTGTACCCTAGGGTTTCAGAGTTTGGTTTTGGGAGAAGGGGAGAGGAAGGACCTTCTTGGGCCCGGTTCAGCCCAATGTATGTTGGATCCACACCTTTTTTTGTTGTTTACACCCATTGCCTCATGTTTCTCTGTTACGAATGGGTTGGGCCCAGTAACAAGGTTTCCAATCCGTACACCCCAGAACCGTTGCTGCACCCCCGTTTTTGATTATTACTTTGAGGGCTGATGGGCTAGGCCCACTGCGCGTTTTTGCGGATGCACCTCCGTTTTTGCTGATGCACCCCCCTGTCCCCTGTTTTTTTTTTTTTTTCTGAATTCATTTATGGGATGGGCCCTGTATTTTTGCTGCATGCATCCTAGCTTTGCAGTTTGTACCCCCTCCCTTGTTATTTTTAATTTCTCCCTTGTATTGGATGAATGAATGTAATAGATATAGTGATATTTTTTTAGGATTATAGTTTTATTTTCCTAGGATATTAATGCATAGTTTTATAGAATTTATATTCTATTATTTTTTAGCATGTTATAGGGTATTATAGATTTAATATAGTTTTGCTATTTTCTTCATAGAATAGTATAGGATTTTATATAGAATTTCCATTATATTTTTCTATACGCATTTATAGATTTAATTCTTTAGAATATTTTCTAGCAGAATTTAATTGCCGTATTTTTAGGAGTAGCATTTTATTTCCATTTATTATTGGATTTGTCTCCTGTTTTCCCTCCTATTTTCGTTTCTATCTGATTTTATTCCCGATTTTATTTTTGGCTGGCCGTGTGACATGATTCAATTGGAGAATGATTTTCGATATCATTTCTCCATCTTGTCTTTGACACGGATATTAATACGCTACCTCTGACAGTTCGATTTCTCGTATAAGTCGAGCTATGACGGTCTAAGCTTCACATTGTTCTGATTCGAGCGTCATCATCAAGATCCGGAGAGGAGAAGATTGGAATGGAGCTTGCACGCACGTCAGGAGCCCAGGAGCTGCTTCGTTCATCATCATCGTCGTCTTCTTCAAGTTTTCAAGCAACCGTTGAGTGTTGTGAGCTGTATCGTTAGATACGTAGGAAATGACAGTTGAGGAGTTCTTCTCAATCGTCTAGGATGTCTAGTATGGCACCCTTTGGGTGACATGCGACGCATTCACTCCTACGTCTTAGGTTCTTGCGTGTGTGTCCCGAGTTCCTTCCCGTTTAGACGTAGGTCTGTATCCCCTTCTCTTGCCCCGTGCAATCGAGACCCGTTTTCCCGTCGAACTACGTTAGCTCTGATTTCTCTGACGAGAATACGTAGGCACAATACTGACGTATTGGCGAGCCACCTTTCCCCTTAGCTGTAGGCTGAACTACAACTGCTCTGATTTTCTCTGATGAGAATATGTAGGCATAGGATGCGATATCCTAGCGAGCACACTAACAACTAACCTTTTGTTCTCCTTGCTGCCGTGCGATCGAGACTTTCCCGCTGACGACTGATGTTATCCTTTTCTCTTGCCCGAGTGCATTTGAGACCAGACCGTAGTTCTAGTTCCCGTAGGTTCCCATACCTTTAAAACCCGACATACTACGTCCGTTCTACCGCAAACAGGCACGCCTAAGTCTCCAATGGTCGAGCAGCGTCCACATAACTGCTAGGATGCGTACGCTAGTATCGTCAACTTAATCTCTCACCCCCGTGTGACCGAGAACACCCTTGTCTAGCTGTAGTTAGCCTGAACTACGTCATGCTCTGATTTCTCTGACGAGAATACGTAGGCCCAAGACGCGACGTCTTGCCGAGAAAAACTCCCCCGTAGTTTCCCGAACTACGTAGACTCTGATTTCTCATTCTCTGATGAGAATACGTAGGCATAGAGCGCGACGCTCTATCGAGTCAATTTCTTTCCATTTAGATCTAGCAGCTGTAGATAGATTGTTTTTTCACCCGTAGACAAACCAACAAGCGTGGATCCCGTCGAGTACGACGGACGTGAGGGGTGCTAATACCTTCCCCTTGCGTAACTGACTCCCGAACCCAGACAACGGTTGCGACGACCTTGTCTTACCCTTTTCGTCAGGTTTTTCCGATCGTTTCCTTTCCCGTTCTGAGGGATAAATAACGAAAGGTGGCGACTCTTCTGTTCAGCCGGCGCCGATTTTCGCGGTAGCGACTGCTGGCGACTCTGCTGGGGACTTGATAGTTTCCTGGGATCCAACATCCCATATGCGAGTCAGTTTGGGGATCCAACGTCTCCTAAGAGAGTCAATCCTAGCGCTTGTTTGCGTGTCTGTGGGTGTTTACTTTTATGTTGTGTATTACTGATGTATTTACATTTCCCGCACTATTATTATCTTTTGCTATTGTGCTGTTGTGGGATGGGAGCTCTGATGAGTGAGAAGCCAGACCCAGGCTTGAGTGTACCATAGAATTAATTGTGGAAATTAGTGGGCGTGCACTTGCTTGGCAGGAGCTAGTGTCTCATGAAATCCACGCTCAGACGAGGTTCTCCCGGTTGGCTTCTCTTTCAACCCTTTGGGTTGAGACGGTTGTTGGTTTGGAGGATTGTCGACTCTAGGGACCGATCATTTGTGATTCAGCCGAGTGAGGCCACTTCATGAGCTGGTGATGCCACACCTTCTGGGTATCGTATCACCCCTCTTGAATGTCTGTGACGCTGATGAACGCATAGGATGCCGAACTTGTGTCAGTTTAGGTCCATACCCGTGAGTGGGCGGGTTTTTGCAGGAAACTTGACTTCCAGCCTACTCGATATCTTGGTTTTCTCTCGTCAGAGCAGACTTATCCCGTCAGCAGCGCAGCAGCAATCAGAGCTTTGTGGGGGCTGTGATCCCATGTTTGCTGCATCTTGCATTGCATTTGCATGAGCATTCCTGCATCATATTGCATGCCACGCTCCAGCTAGTCAGAGCTCTTATCCGGCCGTTGTTCTGATTCTGAAGGTGAGTGTTGAAGACGACCAAGGGGTTGAAGCAGATTTGATCAGGATTAAGCAGTGGAGTCAGTTGAAAGTTGTTGGTAGCTATGTCAGAGAGAAGCTTCCAGTTTGCTGATACCTTGTCAGGTTTCACTGTGACGTCCAATCCTTTGTATGGATCTATGCATGACGAAGACTTTCCGCAAGTGAACAACCTTACTGCAGCTCAGCTTGTACAGCCTTCTGTTGAAGACCGAGATCTACGTGAGCAGTTTGTTGTCCGAGGTGAACGTTCTCCTTCTGTTGATATCTCAGACTACCAGGGCGTTGACTTCCCTGTGCCGAAGTCCCGAAGAGAGGTCTCGATAGCAAAGACTGAAGACCCATTGGCTCCCGTGTATGCTAGAAGGTTTCGTGCATTGGATGAAAGATTCAAAGCCTTGAAAGGTAAAGATGCTGTTAACCCCAATGCTGCGGACATGTGTCTGGTTTCCGGC
Source organism: Lathyrus sativus (assembly GCA_963859935.3). Classification (NCBI taxonomy): domain Eukaryota; kingdom Viridiplantae; phylum Streptophyta; class Magnoliopsida; order Fabales; family Fabaceae; genus Lathyrus; species Lathyrus sativus. The sequence continues at coordinate 545,432,902 of OZ012740.1, read as the reverse complement.
CTAGTGTTACCTCCGATGTTCAGAGCGTCGAGGTTTGAAAAGTACAGAGGAGATAGCTGTCCGAAGCAACATTTGGTGATGTTCTGCCGAAGAATGACTTCATTTGTGCACAACGATAAGTTGATGATTCATTGCTTTCAGGATAGTCTGACTGGGGCACCTCTGAGTTGGTATATGCAGTTAGAGAGTGATCATATCCGATCATGGGTGGATTTAGCCAATGCTTTTCTGAAACAGTACGACTACAATCTGGATGAAGCTCCTAGTCGCATGCAGCTGCAAGAATTATCTCAAGAGAACAATGAACCTTTCAGGAAGTATGTTCAGAGATGGAGAGAATTTGCTACTAGAGTGCAACCACCGCTTCTAGACCGAGAGTTAAAAGACATGTTCGTAAACTCCTTGCAGAGCCCGTACTTCGAAAGAATGCTTGGAAAGGCACCAAATTTCTCTGAATTGGTAAGGGCAGAAGAGTGCATCGAGTATGGTGTAAAGACTGGAAGAATTCAGAATGTTTCGAGCAGTCAGGCTGGTGAAACCGAATCTCTCTGTAGCTTTCAAACTGAAGAAGGAGTTGTGATCAACGCAATCATGAATGATGTTGGGTATCCTCAAGTCGAATCGGTGAAATCTGTTGGTTCTCCGTCTTCTCAGCGGTCAGTATCTTCTGTGTCTCGTTATTCTGGACAAACAATTGTGCCTAGGGCATCACATCGGGAACTTTATGTCGCTCCTCTTGCAAGCCCACGAGCCCGTGGCTGAGGTTATCAGAATCAGCGTCAGAATCAGAACCGACCTCGTAACAACTTGGAACGAAGGAATACTCCTTCTCATCCAGTGCCCGTGCCGTATAGCCAGATTCTTCCACATTTGATTCAGAATTCTTTGGTGGAACCCAAAGCTCTTAAGCCCGTGCCAGAGCCTTACCCTCCTGGGTACAACCCCATGCTCAGTGTGGTTACCATGGTGGGTCTCCGGGGCATTCAACTGAAGATTGCAAAGCTTTTCAGGAAAAAGTGCAACAGTTGATCGATAAAAGGTGCATTTCCTTTCCAGAGGGAGTTTTGGTTGTGCATGACAACCTCTCAGCCGTCTGAGCTCGTAGATTCAGAGGGTTATTTTCAGAGACCAGTGGTCCAGACGGGCAGACGTCCTCAGCATTGGCAGTCCTCGGACTTTCTATCATTTGCACTTGTAGTTTCCTTTCTGTTAGTTACTACTTGCTATTAAACATTGTTTGTTTCGAATGGTAATATTGATAAAGTGACTATACATTTTTCTGAATTAATCATGTCGTTGTCACTCATTTACTGCATTGCACTAACACTTGCACTTTATTCACTCCACTTTATCACTATGATTAGTAAAGATTGGAGGGAGGATGACGAAGCTGAATACTCATAACCGATGATCGTATGCTTTCAGATAAAACCTTGCCTATGATGTACATGCATTGTTTCAAATCCCCTAAACACCGGAGAGATAAGGAAGAGAATCCCTTGTTAACCACTTTGAGCCGAGAAGTAGGAGTTTCTTTCGGACTTTTAAACCCTCACATCTTAACCCGGGGCAGGGTAGTTGTCAGTTAGCTTGATTGAACGTTCAAGTCTTATGGAGGAGTGTTGCCTTTCGAGGACCAATCACATCGTATTCTCCCCAGAGGTCGTACCTCGTCAACCACAATGGTTAAACCTCACCAATCGGGAGTGAGACAGTTATAAACCTCTCGGATGAATCCAGGCAGCCAGTGTCGCACAACTTGTTTCGAAAAAATAAGAGAAAAAAGAAAGCCCGCTAAGTAAAAAGAAAATAAAAGCTGGAAAGCAAATACTTAGGCAAAAACCAGGGCATCCCGCTGGACTTCAAAAGAAAAATCGAAAAGAACTCTGAAGAGTCAGTCCAGGCAAAAATTAGGGAATCAAAAGAATGAAAAAGAAAGGATATAAAAAGGAAAAATCCTCGAACAAGGACAAAGTCGTGTAGATACAGGCACCGAAACAAAAAAGGAGTAACTGTCACTCCGAAACACCTTGTGAATTCTTTAACCAGTTGTTCCCAATATTCAACATACCTCTCGAAGAGGCGAGCGCTCGAGCCAAGTTAACTGAACTTTAGGATCGGAGATCATCACGTAGAAGGGGTGGGTACAAATAATTTGAGCCAAATATCCTTTGTTTCACGAACCGTGAACCCGACCACGATACAACCCTTAAAAGACCTAATTGAGGTAGGGTTTATTCTGAAAGCGCATTACGATAAGGTTGAGTAACCTGACTCCTACATGATTTGCTAATCATATCCTTGTTGTGTTTTTCACTGATTGAATCAGCACTACGTTTGAACTCTTTGGTTCATTCGTCACTCACTATCATGACACGTAAATGAGTGACAGCAGTTTTTTCGAAATCTGCATGAACACTGCATTAAAATTACCATTCGTGAATAGACAATTTTAGTTGCAGGTCAGTAGTTGATACGAAGGAATTCCAATAGGGAATAGTCAATCAGGAATGAATCGTAGCAGTCTGGATCAGAATGGTATACTGCGAAGCCCTGTGAATTTGGGGCATTGACTTCCACTGAGTTTGGAATCAGTTTGTCTGAGGACAAGTCCCGGAGTATCGGTTGATTATGGGGCAGATTATTCAAGAAGCAGTTGATCAGAAGTTGATCTTCTCGAGACCCAATCAGGGGCAACTATCCAGAACTCCTGTGATTTGAGGGCAGATCCCTCCAGTGTTCAATCAGGGCATGTTGAGTCGCTCAACGCTCGTTCAGGGGCAAGCTACTTCAGAAGTATTGAAACCAACCATGCTGAGAGTTGGTTAGTTGAGGATGAATCCTTCCGTTGTACAGATGTTGGGGCAAGCCATCCGAAGATTGTCTCGTTGCCGGCTGTTTTTTGTTCAGAATGAATTTTCCCAAGAGTCGGATTGGGGCAAGTTGAATTGCACTGGTGTAACACCCATTTTAATTATTTAGTCATTTTATTATTATTTTAAATATTATGTGTTGGTGTGCCCTTTGGTGGGGGTGTATTTGGTGATGTTTGGTGGGTGTCCCTAATGTGGGAGGACTATTGGTGGTATTTTGGTGTGAAATATAATAATATAAAAATAATAGTAACATTGGTGGGGGTGTTATTATTATTATTATTATATTTATTATATTTGTTAATATTATTAATATTATTATTATTTTGGTGAAATAATGATATTATTATTATTATTATTATTATTATTATTATTATTATTATTAAGTTATTATTATTATTGGGATTAGAGAATTAAAATAGAGAATGTGAGGGGTTAGTAGTTTTACGATACATTGTGAGAAGTTAGAGAAAGTGGAAAAAGAACGATAGAAAGGAGAGAAGTGAGAAGAACGGAAAAGGGAGCGAAGAACGAAGGAACGGGGGAAAATCAGAATTGGCCAAACCTTGGAGGGTTCTTTCATCGATCAACCGATTAACAAGGTAAGGGGGGAGAAACTTGATTGGAAAATGGTTTATACATGTATAGGGTAGTTGGGGATTCCTTAACCCCGTAGAAAGATCATCTATATATGATATTGTGAATTGATATGTTGTGATTGTTGACTATTGCTGATAATTGGATGTTGATTGTTGATGAATTGTGGTTTTTGGTTAATTTGGCATATAGGTGATTTTACGGTTTTTAGGGAAATTCTGTAGGGATTTTGATGTATCAATAAAGTGTCTAGGTGATGATTTTGGGATGGGGATTAGGAATCATTTAGGCTGAATTACGTGTAATGTTGGTACTGATGTTAAGGTGTGAATTGGGATAGGAGATTAGAGTTATTTGGCTTAGATAGCAATCTGCAGAACTGTGAGAAATTGGTGAAATCGCAGCATTCGCTGGGCTTCGCCTGGCGAGTGTTGGCGAAGCATCGCCTGGCGAGTGGAGGCGAGTGTTCGCCTGGCGAGCTGAGGCGAATGGCAGCGAATAATTCAGAATTAAATCCCAGACCTAAAGGGTAGGAACTTCGCCTGGCGAGTGTGACCAGCAAAGGTTCGCCTGGCGAATGAAGGTTCGCCTGGCGAGTGCACGATAGTGAAATGAGGGCTTCGCCAGCAGGTTCGCCTGGCGAATGCCAGCGAACGTAGCAGAACCAGAATGTGATTTTTTGTGATGTTTTGGCCTTGAGCTGGGGCTTGTGTGATCCCTTTGGCCTTGATGCACTGTAAGAATGATGAGTGTGGGAACTAACTTGTGTACTTGGTGATAGTGCATGTTTCCCGTAATAATGACTAGTGGACAATTAGTTGATATATATGTATGTAGTGATCAGTAGGATCGTGTATCCCCGAGTAGTGGATGTGTTTGTATCTTGGTGATAGAATATGAACTTGTTTACTATCTGGTTGATTTATATGGTGTTGGTGTATGTTATATCTATGCATATATATGTGATGTATAATGATACGATCAGGTGGATCGTGTGCACTTAGTGTGCCTGAACATAATAGTTATGCATTGGTGTGTGCATATCATGGTGTCTTGGTGGGATGGATCATGTCTCGGATGGAGCGTAAGTGATCTGTCCGTACTCCTTTGTGGAGAATGGTGGGGTTGAATCATGTCTCGGATGGAGCGTAAGTGATTCACCCGTACTCCTTTGTGGAGAATGGTGGGGTTGAATCATGTCTCGGATGGAGCGTAAGTGATTCACCCGTACTCCGTTGTGGAGAATGGTGGGTTCGATTGAATGAACCAACGAGTCGGTACCGCATGCATGGTGTTAAGTTGCATTTTGCATTATAATATGTTATATTGTAATTTGAACAGTAGGTTCGTCATATGGTGTTGTTAGGGGTGAATCTTGGTGTGTTGGTGTGTTGTACTACCTTATTTACATGTATTACATTACCATTATATTTTTGATCATGTTTTCTCACCCCTTTGTTGTTGTTGTGGTCGGTGCTTCTTCGGAAGTACAGATAATCCAGGTGCTTAGCTAGCGTGGATATTAGTGTGATTGTCGAGTCTAGGATGCTCTGATACGTAGCACGGGACTTGGGCGTTTTTATTTGTTTTATGTTGAACTTATATTTTATTTCCCTGTGAACGTATCAAACTTTTATTGAATTTTATTATTTAACATTCCGCTGTATTTGGAGAAAAACCTTTTTATAAGGAAACGTTGTTTTTATGTGATATCCCACTTGGGAGAATTGGAACTCTGATTTTGTTTATTTATAATGTTTATTAATTTAGATGATTTTGGGAAGTGGGGTGTTACAATTGGTATTAGAGCAGGTCGGTCCGTCCGGCCAGTGTTGTTGAGTCGAGTTGAGTCTGTCCTTTATGATGTAGTTGAATATCTTTTAAACATGGTGTTGTTGTTTGGAGCAGTAGGGCAGGAAGGAACGATGCTGCATTGGCTGCTGCTATGCAAGCAATGGCACAGGCTGTTGCTAATCAGAATCAAACTGCAGATGCCCAATTCAGGAGTTTGGCGCAGTTTCGGAGCAACAAGCCGCCAACGTTCGAAGGGGGAATTCTGGACCCCGAAGCTGCTCAGAAGTGGCTGAAGGCAATTGAGAAGATCTTCAGAACTATGGAATGTAGCGATGAGCAAAAGGTGAGGTTTGGTACTCACATGCTGGAGGGTGAAGCTGAAGCCTGGTGGGACAATAGTCGCCAAAGGTTGGAAGCTGCTGGAACTACCATTACTTGAGAGGTGGTTCAGAAAGGTTTTCTGGAGAAGTATTTCCCGGAAGATATCCGAAGCGCTAAGGAAATTGAATTCTTAGAGCTGAAACAGGGTGGTATGACTGTAGCAGAGTATGCTGCCAAGTTTGAGGAGCTGGTGCAGTATTGTCCCCACTATAATGTGGAAGGGGCAATGACCTCTAAGTGCTTAAAGTTTGAGAATGGACTGCGTCCAGAGATTAAGTTGGGGATTGCTTGTCAGAAGATCAGGAGCTATCCTGAGCTGGTAAGCAGAAGCAGGATTTATGATAACGATAACCGAGCAAGGATTGCGCACTACAAAGCTGTTAATGACCGTAAGGGTAAGCAGAGGTTTAGTGGTACTCCTTATAGTGTTGCTGCTGATAAGGGAAAACGTAAAGCTGTTGTTGATAAGAAGCCTAGAGATGGGAGAGCATCTGTTGAAGGGAAATGTTTTCGGTGCGGTGGTATGGGACACCGTTCTAATGATTGTCCTAATGAAGCCAAGAAGTGTTTTAAGTGTGGGAAACCAGGTCATGTGATAGCTGACTGCAGAGCAACTATGCCGACCTGTTATAACTGTGGTGAGAAGGGTCATATCAGTACACATTGTGAGAAGCCGAAGAAGCCTCAAACGTCTCCGGCTGGTGGAAAAGTGTTTGCCTTGGCAGGAACTCAAGCTGCCAGTGATGAGCGTGTGATCAGAGGTACTTGTATTATCAATAATATTCCTTTGATTGCTATTATTGATACGGGTGCAACACACTCGTTTATTTCTGTAGATTGTGTGGAGAGGATAGGTTTGGTGCCGTCCACTCTGGAGATACAGATGACTATTGAGACACCCTCTATAGGTTCAGTGACTACTTCTTTGGTATGCCTGAAGTGTCCGCTGACTATTTTTGGTAGAGAATTTGGAGTGGATCTGATTTGTCTACCACTTGGTAAGTTGGATGTTATTCTGGGTATGAACTGGTTAGAGTTCAACCGAGTCTACATCGATTGTTTTCGGAAGGAATTGTTGTTCCTGACCCCTGAAGAGGAAGTTGTGGCAAGTTCTTTGTCTAATAAAGAATTGAGGGCCTTGTTGGAAGATGAAACTAGAGTGTTTGCTTTATTTGCAACTTTATTGATGGATAACAAAGTGCCAATGGAGGAATTAGCAGTGGTGAATGAATTTCCAGAAGTGTTTCCTGACGACATTACGGAATTGCCTCCGACGCGAGAAGTAGAATTTGGTATTGATCTTGTTCCTGGTACGAGACCTATTTCTATGGCACCGTACAGGATGTCTGCAGTGGAATTGGCTGAGTTGAAGTCTCAGATTGGAGAATTGTTGGATAGAAAGTTCATTAGACCAAGTGTATCACCGTGGGGAGCTCCAGTGTTGTTGGTGAAGAAGAAGGATGGTAGTATGCGTCTGTGCATCGATTACCGTCAATTGAATAAAGTGACTATTAAGAATAAGTATCCTTTACCTAGGATTGATGATTTGATGGACCAGCTGGTGGGAGCTCGTGTATTTAGTAAGATCGACTTAAGATCAGGTTATCATCAGATGAGAGTAAAAGAAGGTGATATTCAGAAGACTGCCTTTAGGACTCGATATGGACATTACGAATATGCTGTAATGCCGTTTGGAGTGACTAATGCACCGGGAGTATTTATGGAGTATATGAACAGAATTTTCCATTCTTACTTGGATCAGTTCATTGTAGTGTTTATTGATGATATATTAATTTATTCTAAATCTGATGAAGAGCATGCAGGACATCTGAGAATTGCCTTGCAAGTGTTGAAGGAAAATAAATTATTTGCTAAACTGTCAAAGTGTGACTTTTGGTTGAAGAAAGTAAGTTTCTTGGGGCATGTAATATCTGAAGATGGAATAGCGGTGGATCCGTCAAAAGTAAGTGCAGTATTGCAGTGGGAACCGCCGAAGACAGCGACAGAGATTAGAAGCTTTTTGGGGTTAGCCGGTTATTACCGCAGGTTTATTGAAGGGTTCTCTAATTTGGCGTTGCCATTAACTCAATTGACGAGAAAGAACCAAGTTTTTGTATGGGATGCTGCTTGTGAAGAAAGTTTTGAAGAGTTGAAAAAGAGATTGACTACGGCACCGGTGTTAGTGTTACCGACTCCGAGTGAACCGTTTGTGGTGTACTGTGATGCGTCTAAGATGGGATTAGGCGGGGTTCTGATGCAGAATGGTAAAGTAGTAGCATATGCATCACGACAATTGAGAGTGCATGAGCGAAATTATCCGACTCATGATCTTGAATTAGCTGCGGTTGTTTTTGTGTTGAAAATTTGGAGACACTATTTATATGGTTCAAGATTTGAAGTGTTTAGTGATCATAAGAGTCTGAGATACCTGTTTGATCAGAAAGAGCTGAATATGAGGCAGAGAAGATGGTTGGAATTTTTGAAGGATTATGACTTCAGTTTGAGTTATCATCCAGGAAAGGCCAATGTAGTGGCAGATGCTTTGAGTAGGAAAGCAATTCATATGGCAGCTCTGATGGTGAAAGAAATTGAGTTAATTGAACAGTTTAGAGATTTGAGCATGGTTTGTGAGACTACTGCAGATAGTGTGATGTTGGGTATGTTGCAGGTAAATAATGACTTCGTGGATATGATTAGAGAAAATCAGAAGTTGGATGTGAAATTGGTATATTTGATGCCTAGAGTAGGGAGTGACTCCGATAGTAACTTTAAATTGGATAGTACAGGTGTGTTGAGATTTAGAGGCAGGATTTGTGTACCAGATGATGAAGAATTGAAAAAGTCAATTTTGAGCGAAGGACATCGTAGTAGCCTGAGTATTCATCCGGGAGCTACGAAAATGTATCATGATTTGAAGAAATTATTTTGGTGGTCTGGTATGAAAAGAGACATAGCTCAATTTGTGTATGCCTGTTTGACATGTCAGAAGTCGAAGGTGGAACACCAGAGACCTTCTGGATTTATGCAACCATTAGAGATTCCGGTTTGGAAATGGGATTACATTACTATGGATTTTGTGACAGGTTTGCCGAATACGGCGAGAGGTTTTGATGCTATATGGGTGATTGTGGATCGATTGATGAAGTCTGCACACTTTGTGCCGATCAATATTAGTTTTCCATTGACGAAACTGGCAGAGATTTACATTCGGGTAATTGTGAAGTTGCATGGTGTTCCGTCCAGTATTGTGTCGGATAGAGATCCACGGTTTACTTCGGAATTTTGGAAGAGCTTGCAGGAAGCTTTGGGAACTAAGTTGAAATTGAGTTCAGCTTATCATCCGCAAACTGATGGTCAGTCGGAGAGGACTATTCAGTCGCTTGAAGATTTGTTGAGAGCTTGTGTGTTAGAAAAGGGTGGTGCGTGGGATACTCATTTACCATTGATCGAATTCATGTACAATAACAGTTACCATTCGAGTATTGGAATGGCACCGTTTGAAGCTTTGTATGGGAGGAGGTGTAGGACTCCTCTGTGTTGGTATGAAACTGGTGAGGATATGGTGCTTGGGCCAGAAATTGTACAGCAGACTACTGAGACAATTCAAATGATTTGTGAGAAATTGAAAGTGTCTCAGAGTAGGCAGAAAAGCTATCATGATAATCGGAGGAAAGAGTTGGAATTCTGTGTAGGTGATCACGTATTCCTAAGAGTTAATCCGATGACTGGTGTGGGTCGTGCATTGAAGTCCAAGAAGCTGGATCCTAAGTTCATTGGACCTTATGAGATTTTGCAGAGAATTGGTGATGTGGCTTATAGGGTGGCGTTGCCGCCTGAGTTGTCAAACTTACATGATGTGTTTCATGTGTCGCAATTGCGAAAGTATGTTTCTGATCCATCTCATGTGATTCAGAGAGATGATGTTCAGATTAGGGAGAATCTTACTGTTGAGACGATGCCGTTGAGGATCGAGGACCGTAAGATGAAACAGCTCCGAGGGAAAGAGATACCTTTGGTGAAGGTAGTTTGGGGAGGTGCTGCAGGAGGCAGTGTGACCTGGGAGTTGGAAAGCAGGATGCGAGAAGCGTATCCGGAGCTATTTCCATCAGGTAATTTTCGAGGACGAAAATAATTAAAGTGGGGGAGAGTTGTAACACCCATTTTAATTATTTAGTCATTTTATTATTATTTTAAATATTATGTGTTGGTGTGCCCTTTGGTGGGGGTGTATTTGGTGATGTTTGGTGGGTGTCCCTAATGTGGGAGGACTAGGTATTTTGGTGTGAAATATAATAATATAAAAATAATAGTAACATTGGTGGGGGTGTTATTATTATTATTATTATATTTATTATATTTGTTAATATTATTAATATTATTATTATTTTGGTGAAATAATGATATTATTATTATTATTATTATTATTATTATTATTATTATTATTATTATTATTATTATTATTATTATTATTATTATTAAGTTATTATTATTATTGGGATTAGAGAATTAAAATAGAGAATGTGAGGGGTTAGTAGTTTTACGATACATTGTGAGAAGTTAGAGAAAGTGGAAAAAGAACGATAGAAAGGAGAGAAGTGAGAAGAACGGAAAAGGGAGCGAAGAACGAAGGAACGGGGGAAAATCAGAATTGGCCAAACCTTGGAGGGTTCTTTCATCGATCAACCGATTAACAAGGTAAGGGGGGAGAAACTTGATTGGGAAATGGTTTATACATGTATAGGGTAGTTGGGGATTCCTTAACCCCGTAGAAAGATCATCTATATATGATATTGTGAATTGATATGTTGTGATTGTTGACTATTGCTGATAATTGGATGTTGATTGTTGATGAATTGTGGTTTTTGGTTAATTTGGCATATAGGTGATTTTACGGTTTTTAGGGAAATTCTGTAGGGATTTTGATGTATCAATAAAGTGTCTAGGTGATGATTTTGGGATGGGGATTAGGAATCATTTAGGCTGAATTACGTGTAATGTTGGTACTGATGTTAAGGTGTGAATTGGGATAGGAGATTAGAGTTATTTGGCTTAGATAGCAATCTGCAGAACTGTGAGAAATTGGTGAAATCGCAGCATTCGCTGGGCTTCGCCTGGCGAGTGTTGGCGAAGCATCGCCTGGCGAGTGGAGGCGAGTGTTCTCCTGGCGAGCTGAGGCGAATGGCAGTGAATAATTCAGAATTAAATCCCAGACCTAAAGGGTAGGAACTTCGCCTGGCGAGTGTGGCCAGCGAAGGTTCGCCTGGCGAATGAAGGTTCGCCTGGCGAGTGCACGATAGTGAAATGAGGGCTTCGCCAGCAGGTTCGCCTGGCGAATGCCAGCGAACGTAGCAGAACCAGAATGTGATTTTTTGTGATGTTTTGGCCTTGAGCTGGGGCTTGTGTGATCCCTTTGGCCTTGATGCATTGTAAGAATGATGAGTGTGGGAACTAACTTGTGTACTTGGTGATAGTGCATGTTTCCCGTAATAATGACTAGTGGACAATTAGTTGATATATATGTATGTAGTGATCAGTAGGATCGTGTATCCCCGAGTAGTGGGATGTGTTTGTATCTTGGTGATAGAATATGAACTTGTTTACTATCTGGTTGATTTATATGGTGTTGGTGTATGTTATATCTATGCATATATATGTGATGTATAATGATACGATCAGGTGGATCGTGTGCACTTAGTGTGCCTGAACATAATAGTTATGCATTGGTGTGTGCATATCATGGTGTCTTGGTGGGATGGATCATGTCTCGGATGGAGCGTAAGTGATCTGTCCGTACTCCTTTGTGGAGAATGGTGGGGTTGAATCATGTCTCGGATGGAGCGTAAGTGATTCACCCGTACTCCTTTGTGTAGAATGGTGGGGTTGAATCATGTCTCGGATGGAGCGTAAGTGATTCACCCGTACTCCGTTGTGGAGAATGGTGGGTTCGATTGAATGAACCAACGAGTCGGTACCGCATGCATGGTGTTGAGTTGCATTTTTCATTATAATATGTTATATTGTAATTTGAACAGTAGGTTCGTCATATGGTGTTGTTAGGGGTGAATCTTGGTGTGTTGGTGTGTTGTACTATCTTATTTACATGTATTACATTACCATTATATTTTTGATCATGTTTTCTCACCCCTTTGTTGTTGTTGTGGTCGGTGCTTCTTCGGAAGTACAGATAATCCAGGTGCTTAGCTAGCATGGATATTGGTGTGATTGTCGAGTCTAGGATGCTCTGATACGTAGCACGGGACTTAGGCGTTTTTATTTGTTTTATGTTGAACTTATATTTTATTTCCCTGTGACAGTATCAAACTTTTATTGAATTTTATTATTTAACATTCCGCTGTATTTGGAGAAAAACCTTTTTATAAGGAAACGTTGTTTTTATGTGATATCCCACTTGGGAGAATTGGAACTCTGATTTTGTTTATTTATAATGTTTATTACTTTAGATGATTTTGGGAAGTGGGGTGTTACAACTGGGGCAAGTTGTTCAAATGAGTTTGTTCACCCTAGTAAGAGTTGAGTGTCGGGGAATCGTGTCATTACCCTGCCAAAAAACCTGAACCTTCTGAAGAAGCCTTGCTGTCATTGGATTGTTATCCTACAGCCTAACCTGTTACTCGGCTGAACCTTGTAACCAAATCATTTCAAAGTCCAGTTCTCGTCTGGAAAACCGGAGATCAGTTCTCGTCTAAAACCCAAACCAGAAACCAGCCCTGTCTGGTCACCTTTTCTTTAACCTATTGTTCAACCAGTTCTCGTCTGGCCAACACAGTTTTAAAGTCCAGTTCTCGTCTGGAAAACCGTAAGTTAGTTCTCATCTGACAGCCTAACGTATTTTGCTACCAGTTCTCGTCTGGTAGTCTACCCTCGAATGCTAGTTCTCGTCTAGTATTTCCCTTTCAAATCCACTTTTGTTGGTAACCAGAAATAAATCCCTATCACCAAAAATCTATTCCTAAACCAGAAAATGCCTAATTGTACCTGGCCCGATGATTCCTAGTGACTCGTATGTTGTCACATTCCCCGACACAAGGCTCGAGTGATCCCAGCTCCATGATTGGTATTATGTATTCCCTGTGTTGATATTATTGAATCAGGATTATTTTCTCAGCAGAGACGTACAATTTGAGATTGTTTCCCCTGAGCAGTTTGAGATTGCAGTAAGTTGAGATGGCATTTATCCCTTATCAGAGTAGGATCAAGATTATCCTCGGCAGGTTTGATTGATATTCCCGACAGAGTATGGCCATCCCAAGCATTGAACGGTGATTAGCCTGATGTGCTATTTTCCCAAGTGGGTTGAGACTAAAGCTTACCCTGACCGACAAATTTGGGCTTATTTCCCCAGCAGTGGGACTGATGCAATGTTGTATCCCCACAGAGTCCGAGTTTGACTCCTTTCCCCTCTGAGTCCAGGTCATTGACTCATTCCTCAAGCAGAGGTCGACGTTGATTTCCATCACTGAGTAATCTCCATACGGATAGATTTTGATGTCAGACGGAGAAGAGTTATTGCTCAGCAGATTGCTGCGTACCCTATAAGGACTTAGGGTGTTCAAAAAAGACCGTTCAGGGTTGTTTTCCTCAGTGAAGTGAGATTCAATTGCAGTGATCGATTGCAATCTTCAGCAGTTGCCAGAGGTGTTTCATTGATAGGATCAGTACATCTCCAACAGAGTTGTACAATGAGTAGCTAAAGATTGATATCCCCAGCAGTGTTGATACACAGGTATTCCTCATCAGACTTGATAGTCTAGCAGGTGTTACCCAGAAGGGTCAGTCTCCGTAAGGCGTATGCAAGATTATCCTCAGAAGATCAGGATTGATATCCCCGATAGAGTGTAGCAGCCTCTCCCCGCAGAGTCTGAATGCGAGATCGTGAGCATTGATATGTGTTTCCCCACGCAGAGAAGTTTCTCTCCCTAATCAGATGCATCCCGAAGGAACGTCATCTCCCCAGCTGAGTCATACACTAAAGTGTGTAGTAGTTGATAGTGCCAGACTGAAGTCTCCATCAGAATTGAGATTCCCCACAGAGTCGTATTCTCCCCGATAAGCAGGATGATTCCTTCTTCCCCAGCCGAGCTGGCGAATCCCCAAGAGAGCCGAGTCCTTGGAAGCCGTTGAAGCCATGATTGGTTTTCCCCAGTAAAGTGTTGAGTAGCTGATGCTGTATTTCCCCACCGGAGTCGTTATCTCCCGAAAAGTTTTGCCGCGAAGGCTCTGCGGTTTATTTCTGCGATTGACATCGTTTTCCTCAGCAATTGTGGTTTGAATACCCAGATGAGCAGGTTCAGGTTCTCGTAGAGCTTTATCCCCCTGCAGCAGTCGACTGAAGTTCGTTTCCCCAGGCGGAGTCCAATTGAGATTGGCGTGACTTTTTCTCCTTGGCTGGATGATTCCTTCCTTCACCAGAGTGTTTCTTTCTCCTTGACAGGAGGATGCTCCCTTCAACATTTATTTTGCTGACCGGGCCATAACATGTTGCATGATTGCATAGCATTTATCCTGAACGCGTAGCATTTCCACCGTGTGGAACATTACGTCATTGTCAAAGCATATGCATACGAAACATGAGCCAGGTCGCCACCGTTCTTGTTTTGCATATGTTCCTCCTTAGAATGGTTTGGTCCAAGATGATTCTTGAACTCCCCAGAAAAGTCGTTTGCTCAAGATGATTCATGAATTCCCTAGCAAAGTTGTATGCTTAAGATGATTCTTAAAATCCCCAGTGAAGTCACCAGAGTGGGTTGCTCAAGTTGATGCTTAAAATCTCCCGCAGGGTGTTTGCTCAGGATGATTCCTGAAATCGCCAGCAGAGTTATTGGTTCAGGATGATTCTTGAAGATCCCGATGGAGTTGTTGTTCAGGATGATTCTTGAAGGTCCCGATGGAGCTGTTGTTCAGGATGATTCTTGATTTCCTCAGCAGAGATGATTCATCCAGAATGATTTCTGGATCCCCGAAATAGAGTCACTTGATAGTTCTCCAGAATCCCCAGCGGAGATGTGTCATCCCCAGCAGGTTTTAGACAGAAAAGTTGAAATTTCCTGGAAGACTTGATGATTGAAGTCCGGCAGCGGTGCCGAAACCCCAGACTTGCTGATGAAGTCCAACTGTATTGACGAAGTAGTTCTCTCAGCTGATGCGGAGTACCTGACGGTAAAAGATTGTATATCCTTATTTGGTTCATGATTGACCCAGGATTCTGTTCTTGACCTACTGATGAAGTCCAGCTGACGCCCGAAAACTCCTTTGAATGCCTGAAGGTATGATTAGCTTGATTGTGTAAAAGTTCCCAATGACCTGACGAGTCCCGAGGAATTCTTCTGCTATGACACAAAACGCCTGACGGTATAATCAACCATTCATTACCAGTTACCGCGTAACCGGTGACCCCTTGATGACTTGAGGACAAATATCTACAGCAAAATCAGATGATCATCCTGACTGAGATTTGAGATTAGACCTTTCACCGGTTACTGTGTGACCAATTCCCCAGTAGAGTTGCCGTGCAACTGTTATGCTCAGCGTCGAAGACGTTCCTACCAATCAGAGTACCGTTTACTTGTGAGGTTGGCAAATCACCCGTTACCGTGTAACCAGTGATCCCTCGATGATTTGAGGATGCAATGATATCGGATAAATCAGAGAATCATCCTGACGGAGGTTCAGATCAGTATTTCTCCAGCTAGTTGCCGTGCAGCTATTTCAGTTTCCAAAGATTTGTTCCCATCAGAGTACCGTGTACTTGTGTAGTTGGCAAATTTCCGGGTTCTTTGGTATTCAACCGTCTTCTACCTTTGAATGTTTGAAAGCCGTTCGCTCTTCAACCCTTCAGGTCCAAGCCGTTTGAATAGGGGCAGTTGTTGCACCCCAAAATTTGACCAACTACTTATCGCAATTTGGCTCAGGTTTCGACTCATTTCATTTCGCATTTGCATACCACGTATATTGCATTTTTTCCAGTCAGATTGGCTTTATCGGGATTACAGCCCTCTGATCGCGCTTCAGGCATTGCAGGCCAATACGAGGACGTATTTTGGGAATCGGTGCTCGTTCCCTGTGTTTCCAGCTCTCGCTGTTGTTTTTGAGGACATCTCGGTGTCCAGTTTTTACCGTTTATTTCGATATAGTCGCTAATCGATTTAATCGGCTTCCTCGGTATTTTTAGGTTTTTCCCTTATTTTTTAGATTTTTTAAAAGAGATTTAATGGAATTTTCTAGATATTAGATAGATTTTTTAATAGATATTAATTGTTTTTAAATAGATTTTAGTTTTAATTTCTTTTTAAGAATAAATTATGTTTTTTAGATATTAAGTAGATTTTTAGATAATGGTTTTTAATAGGAAATTCTTTTTACTAGGTTTTTTTTAAATAGAATTAATAGAGTTTTTTCTATTTTTTGTTTGTCTAGAAATTATTAGAATTTAATAGTTAATTCTCTTTTAGATTTAATAGATATTAGAGTTTTGTTTTAAGATTTAATTCTTTTAGGATTTAAGTAGATTAATTAGATCTTAATCATTTGTTTAGGGTTTTAATTGAGTTTATTAGATCTAATTAGGTTAGAATAGTCTTAATTTTCAATTTAGGCTTTAATTACTGTTTTAAATTTTCGTTAGCATTTAATTGTATTTAATTAGAGTTTTAATTGAGTTTAGTAGCCTTAATTAGGTTTAGAGTGGTCTTAATTTTCAGTTAGACTTTAAGTGCAGTTTTAATTTTTGTTTAGTCTTTTAGTGGAGTTTAATTAGGTTTTAATTCATTAATCATGTTAATTAGATATTAGTCAGAGTTATTAAATTCGTGGGCCATGTGTCAGATTTTTGGAGGCCCACAAACCCTAGTCCAGCTCGTGCCAAGTGTCATCTATATAAGCATCCCACATGTGCTTTTCTCAACTGGCCACTGCATTTGCCACGTTTCGCTCCCTCAATCCACCACTTCACCCTTCTGCATGCAGAGCCACTTGGCGCTCCCTCAGCTTCCACAATCCCCCACGCGTCCTCCCCACACACACTACATGTGAGCCACGTGGCTCTCTTCCGTCCCACCGTCCCACTCGCCGTCGGCCATGCAGCCGCCGCAGGGTCAGCCGCAACATTCGCCGGAAAGTCACCGGTAACCGTTTCTCGCCGGAAACTGCGTAACCGTATCAAGAAGTTCACCAATCCTTCACCAATGATCTTCAGGAGATGTTCATGCCTTCGCCGGAAAATGCAAGAACTCGCCGGAAACTTCATGTGAACTTCATCCCATTCATCCCTTTTTCCAGAACTTCATCAGTTCCGCCGTGAATCTTCAACCGTCTTAACCCAGGTTTGTCCAGAAACTGATGAAGGTTCTTCAACCTTCATCCTTGTTCTTCATGAGTTTTCAAATCCACGAAGATCTTCACCAACGACCTTCATCTTCCTCCAGTTCTCATCAAAGATTCCCAGAAGCATTCAAGAGCATGCATCCAGATTTTCTTTGTGTTCTTCGTCAAACTTCATCAACCATATCCGTTCAATTTTCATTCGAAGAGCTCAACACTCAATAATCCCTGGATCTTCAACTAGGTCCTTCAGATTTTGTTCCATAGAACCTTCATCCAACTTCCAAGTTTTCCAGATCGTCGAGAATCTTCAAGATCCTCCATCAGTTTCTAGGACTCGCTCAAGATTTTGATCCTAGATCTCTACACGCGATCATGGCTCGTAGCATTTCTCCAAAAATCCTCAATCACCGCTCGGTCCAACATTAAGCTTCAAGAACTCTTTCAAGAACGCTCAATCGGAGTTCGTCAGATTTGCCCAAAACATCAAGAACTCAGGCGCCTTCGTCAAAGATCCTCATCTTCATCTTGTTTAGCTGCAAGGTAGAAGATTTCGTTAGGGTTTGCTTGTGCAGGTTTTGGATTTGAGAATTGATAGAGAGAGAGTTCGTGAGAGAAAGGAGAGAACGAGAGAGAGAGAGAGAGAGAGGCTGAGAAGGGAAGCGGCGAGATGAACAGTGTACCCTAGGGTTTCAGAGTTTGGTTTTGGGAGAAGGGGAGAGGAAGGACCTTCTTGGGCCCGGTTCAGCCCAATGCATGTTGGATCCACACCTTTTTTTTTTGTTTACACCCATTGCCTCATGTTTCTCTGTTACGAATGGGCTGGGCCCAGTAACAAGGTTTCCAATCCGTACACCCCAGAACCGCTGCTGCACCCCCGTTTTTGATTATTACTTTGAGGGCTGATGGGCTAGGCCCACTGTGCGTTTTTGCGGATGCACCTCCGTTTTCGCTGATGCACCCCCCCTGTCCCCTGTTTTTTTTTTCTGAATTCATTTATGGGCTGGGCCCTGTATTTTTGCTGCATGCATCCTGGCTTTGCAGTTTGTACCCCCTCCCTTGTTATTTTTAATTTCTCCCTTGTATTGGATGAATGAATGTAATAGATATAGTTATATTTTTTTAGGATTATAGTTTTATTTTCCTAGGATATTAATGCATAGTTTTATAGAATTTATATTCTATTATTTTTTAGCATGTTATAGGGTATTATAGATTTAATATAGTTTTGCTATTTTCTTCATAGAATAGTATAGGATTTTATATAGAATTTCCATTATATTTTTCTATACGCATTTATAGATTTAATTCTTTAGAATATTTTCTAGCAGAATTTAATTGCCGTATTTTTAGGAGTAGCATTTTATTTCCATTTATTATTGGATTTGTCTCCTGTTTTCTCTCCTATTTTCGTTTCTATCTGATTTTATTCCCGATTTTATTTTTGGCTGGCCGTGTGACACGATTCAATTGGAGAATGATTTTCGATATCATTTCTCCATCTTGTCTTTGACACGGATATTAATACGCTACCTCTGACAGTTTGATTTCTCGTATAAGTCGAGCTATGACGGTCTATGCGTCACATTGTTCTGATTCGAGCGTCATCATCAAGATCCGGAGAGGAGAAGATTGGAATGGAGCTTGCACGCACGTCAGGAGCCCAGGAGCTGCTTCGTTCATCATCATCGTCGTCTTCTTCAAGTTTTCAAGCAACCGTCGAGTGTTGTGAGCTGTATCGTTAGATACGTAGGAAATGACAGTTGAGGAGTTCTTCTCAATCGTCTAGGATGTCTAGTATGGCACCCTTTGGGTGACATGCGATGCATTCACTCCTACGTCTTAGGTTCTTGCGTGTGTGTCCCGAGTTCCTTCCCGTTTAGACGTAGGTCTGTATCCCCTTCTCTTGCCCCGTGCAATCGAGACCCATTTTCCCGTCGAACTACGTTAGCTCTGATTTCTCTGATGAGAATACGTAGGCACAATACTGACGTATTGGCGAGCCACCTTTCCCCTTAGCTGTAGGCTGAACTACAGCTGCTCTGATTTTCTCTGATGAGAATATGTAGGCATAGGATGCGATATCCTAGTGAGCACACTAACAACTAACCTTTTGTTCTCCTTGCTGCCGTGCGATCGAGACTTTCCCGCTGACGACTGATGTTATTCTTTTCTCTTGCCCGAGTGCATTTGAGACCAGACCGTAGTTCTAGTTCCCGTAGGTTCCCATACCTTTAAAACCCGACATACTACGTCCGTTCTACCGGAAACAGGCACGCCTAAGTCTCCAATGGTCGAGCAGCGTCCACATAACTGCTAGAATGCGTACGCTAGTATCGTCAACTTAATCTCTCACCCCCGTGTGACCGAGAACACCCTTGTCTAGCCGTAGTTAGCCTGAACTACGTCATGCTCTGATTTCTTTGACGAGAATACGTAGGCCCAAGACGCGACGTCTTGCCGAGCAAAACTCCCCCGTAGTTTCCCGAACTACGTAGACTCTGATTTCTCATTCTCTGATGAGAATACGTAGGCATAGAGCGCGACGCTCTATCGAGTCAATTTCTTTCCGTTTAGATCTAGTAGCCGTAGATAGATTGTTTTTTCACCCGTAGACAAACCAACAAGCGTGGATCCCGTCGAGTAAGACGGACGTGAGGGGTGCTAATACCTTCCCCTTGCGTAACCGACTCCCGAACCCAGACAACGGTTGCGACGACCTTGTCTTACCCTTTTCGTCAGGTTTTTTCGATCGTTTCCTTTCCCGTTCAGAGGGATAAATAACGAAAGGTGGCGACTCTTCTGTTCAGTCGGCGCCAATTTTCGCGGTAGCGACACATGTGTATGCAAAAAGCAAAAGACTCAAATGACATCAAGTTTCAAGATGGTGTTCTAGCATATGTCAAATGGATCAAAGCTTCACATACATATTAATCAAGCTTCAAGTATTGAAGATAGAATATTGAACAACAACTCAAAGGTATACCGAATATCATTTAAGATACTTATACAAGTGTTCAATTATTCATCTCTCACTTCACATATATCATAAGACTTTTAAAACAGTTTTAGTAGCCCACTATTTTTAAAAATTAATTCTGTTTTGAAAAACTTTCAGTGTTAACCGATTAACCCCTATGGTTAACCGGTTAACAGTTTCTAAAATTAATTTTTTTGCTGAATTACTTACAGTGTTAATCGATTAACCTATATGGTTAACCGGTTAACAATTTTTGTTTTTGAATATTTTCTAATGTTAAAGGGGTGTTAACCGATTAACCTATATGGTTAACCGATTAACCCTGAAGCAGTAAGCGAAAAATGACAGCTTTTCATGAAAATATGCATTGTTTTCATTTGTTTCCTGACAGTTTTGCTGCATAAAATTATACCCCTCTGTAGAGGTGTATTATACAGTATAAATACATATCAGTTTTCAAATTTCAATTGACCTCCAAGAAACTTAATCATCAAATTCACTCATTCTCTTCATCTTTCAATATTTCTTAAAGTGATTACACAAACAGATTTTTGAGAGAAACTTTTGAATAAATTTCACACATTATCACAGTTTCATCTCATACTTTTCAAAGAACACTTGTATATTCCTTTTGAGTGATATTTGTTTCAAGGAGAAGATCGATCGTGAAGATTGATAGCATTATACTCTCAAGACATCAAATTTATATCAAGATTATATTTTGTATTACCTTGTTGTCCAGGATTGTTGGAAACAAGTGAGTGTTTAAAGATGATTGTTCTTCCTACACATTAGTTACCTGTAGATTAGATAGTAGGCTTCACCTTTGGTGTGATTAGGCTATACACTCATTCTAAACTATAGTGAAATCTCTTTCGAGTCGAAAGGGGAGTGGAGTACTCTCGGAGTGTGAGGGGAACCACTATAAATCTCTTGTGTCACTTTTTCCTTTCCGTACTTTACTTTCAAGTCCTTAACATCTTAGCTGAAAAAGAATCAAGAATCAGAAAAAGATTGAAGATAATTTTTGAGAACCTAATTTACCCCCCCTCTTAGGCGCATTTACAAGTTACACAATACATGAATTTGGGCTGTTGGGTCATCCTCCAATA
Organism: Lathyrus sativus; assembly: GCA_963859935.3. NCBI lineage: Eukaryota > Viridiplantae > Streptophyta > Magnoliopsida > Fabales > Fabaceae > Lathyrus > Lathyrus sativus. The sequence goes on along the minus strand of OZ012740.1, from coordinate 545,411,828 downwards.
AAACTTGTAAACAACCTTATGGAATATGCCTCTGCTTCATTTCTTGATATTTGTAGCAGATACATTGTGATACTCATATTTCTATAAGACCATACATGTAAGTACAAACAAACTATTCTTTAGCTTATGTCTCTCCATAATAGAAAAATCATAAATCACTCCAGAGTATAAGTCTAGGATGAGATATGATAAAAACATAATCTTGTTCTAAGAAGATTCATTAATCTCATTTTCTAGGATTACATCTTTCAAATCTGAAATTATTGACAAGCTCAGAACCAAATGATATTAGCTATCAGAATTTGACACAGAGAAAATTAAAGTACTATCTTAGTACAACTGACAAAACTTAAAAAGCAATTGATAACTTCTCATAGAAATGCCTTTTTAAAACAACTTCCATGATGATTCTTAATCAAGAAGCAATGGAGTTTCCTAAGATATCACCTTAAGGAACAAACTCCATATAGTTAAATATTTTGGAGCAAGATAGATTTAATACCATCTCTTACTTTTCAATACTTGATTTTTATTTCAGAACGCAAATGCTTGTTTTCATCTGCATCCTGCACTAATGTAAGCTTCAAAAGTTTAGACATTGAAGAGGGTCTGATATTAGGTTCTGGTAGTGTTACTTCTTGCTTTCAGATTTGGGAAATCAGTTGAAATATAAATATTTCAGAAACTTCTGAAGTTACTCTTCTATCAATAGATATCACAATCCATTCAGCCAATATGGAAGTCCTTCTAACAAGAAACCTAAGTTTCTTATCATTAGTCATTTCAAAGAACTTGAGCTAAAAAGAGAAGGTGATCTGTTGAATAGTTTTTCATCGTCTAACTTCATTTCTTTCCTTTGAAGAGTGCAAGACAAACCTTCAGAACACAACATGTTCAAGATGTAAACATCCTGAATAACTGTGATCTTAAATTTAAGTCTTATAACAATCTTCTCAGAATTTTCTTGAAAAGATTAGATGAAGTGTAACTATACAAGCTTAAAAAACTGATCCCCACAAATCCAAGCATAAGAATTCAAAGATTGTCCAAGCATCAAACACATTAATGATGTTGACATACTCGGAAGTGAGATAGAGAATCTACCAGAATGCAGCTACCTCTGAAGATATTCAATATGCATCTTCTAAGCTGGTGAACGAGATTTCCAAGAAGATCAACTTTACACCACCAACTTCTATAGTAATACCTCTTTCAAGGATATTCTATAGACCTTCAGCAACCATTTATCAAGTCCAATGAGTTAAAAATATGTTTAGCTTTTCCATCATTTAAATTCAGTGGAATCATCCGTTGAATATGGTAGGAGAAGCCGTATGATATTTTTCATGTGAAACTTGATTCCTTCTTGAAGAAATATATTTTTCTTATTGGATCATTATGTACCACTGTTATGTGTTAAGCACAAACCATGCTCTGATACCAATTGAAGGTTTGAAAAGTACAAAAGAAGGGGGATTGAATTGCGTTTCACATTTTATTTTCATTTAACTTCTAATCAGAGTTTCAGAATCAGAACTGATGTTTAGATTCTATTTTAATTCATTGGCAGCGGATATAACAGAAGTAAATAAAATAACAACAGAAGACACAAAAGATTTATCCCGGTTCCTCCCTTAACTGAGAGTAGTCCAGTCTTATTTCCTCATAAGACATTTTCATTATAACCACTTCATGATTACATCGCTTATGCTTCTGCATAAGTCTTTTACAAATGCTCAGATCAACTGTCTGAGACTTCCCTTGCTTATAGAACATGTCTAAGACTTCCTTTGCTCACACCTTCTGACCGAACTGCCTACTCCAAAGGTCTTCAAGTTGAGACTTCCCCTTGCTTAAAGCACATGTCTAAGACTTCTTTCTCACATCCTCTGGCCGATCCACCTACTCTTCTGGCCATCTAGACTAAGACATCCCTTGATCATGCCCTTCAGACGGAGACTTCCCCTTACTCAATCAGACTAGCTAAATAAAACTTTCACAGCTTAAGCATTTAAGCAATGAGACTTACGTGGCTTAACCATCTTGGCTCAAGACTTGTTGCTTGAATCCCAATGAGACAAGACTTCTGCTCAAGCACATAGCAAGAGACTTTGATCTAAAAAACTGAAGGCTCAACAGAATAGAGAACAAGGTGTACATGATTCAAGTATCAGAGGTACGAGAAATCACTATAACAAAGACCTAAAGCTCTTAATATTTCTAAGATATTAAATGGTAAGAAATCTTAACGCTTTTACAATTACAATCTACAACAGAAAATATGCATATTATAATAGAGTTGATAATTTCTTGATATGGCTACTCCTTCATCTAGAGAATCCTTGTTAAGAGTTAAAATTGAATCTTCAGCCATATTTATAGCCTTTGCAGAAACTATCCATTGAAGAGGTAATTGATCAAGTGACTTTGCCTTTGCCCCATAATACAAGAGACGTTGAAGATAGATGCACAACAGATTCTGAATCCAGTGTGTAACACATTTAACCTTTGAGTCGTCTAGAGGTTTTTTACTGATAGAGTCGTTGAGAGAAGATATCCGTATATCATGCCAACCTTTCTTGAGCCTTGCAATCTTCTATACTTTAGCTGATAAGCTGATAAGACAATACAACCTGATTTCTACAATACGAACAATCCATAACTTTTTCACTAACTCTAAATGGTACCAGATGCTGATATATAATTACCAAGTGTAGTAACTCGTTTGAATGCTGAGGCGTTCATTTCAGAGTCTGTGCTAAGCCACACTAGAAATTGTTTTTCAGACTCTGCCACCAGAAGCTAGCAATGGAGCAACTCTCAAGTGTGTTCATGTAATACAGTTTCTGATTATTTATGTACAATGATGAGAACTTGCATAAATAAAGCATACATCAAATAAACCACTATTATTTTAATCCTTTGTTATCATCAAAAACAAAAGAGAATATGTCATGAACAAATCTTGTTCTAACACAATCAACATCTGAATAGCAAGTAAATTTAGCTTCTTTACTTTTAGAATCTCGTGGAAATAGAATTTCATAGTTTTTCGATCCTTTTAATTATCTCAGGATTCTTCGTGCAGCCTTCATGTGTGACACTTTTGGTTCACTCATGTATCTACTCACTAATCTGACTGAGAAACCTATATTAGGTCAAATATTGCATACATATCTCAAAGATCTGACAATTTGTTTGAACACATTCACATTGACTTTGTCTTCCTCTCCAGCTTCTCTAGCTTCAAATTTGGGCAGACAGGTGAGGATGTAGGATTCGAGTCTTCCATCCTGAATCTCTTGAGTATCTATTTGGCATACTTTCTTTGATGTAACACCATACCTTTATTTGACATTTGAAATTCCATGCCTAGGAAGTATGACAACTTTCCCAGACCTGACATTTCAAATACCTTCTTCATCAGCTCTTTGAACTTCAAAAAGTTCTCTAAGCTATTTCTAGTTACTAGCAAGTTATTTACATATAAGCAGATGATTGTTATACCTTGTGCCACAACCTGAACATATACACCATACTTAAATTTGCATTTGATGAATCCTAATTCGACCAAGTATGAGTCGATCTTCTTGTCCCATGCCATATGGGCCTACTTAAGACCATAGAGCGCTTTGTGCAACCTGTATACTTTCCTTACTTCCTCCGGTATCACAAACGCATGAGGTTGTATGGCATATACCACTTCATCTAGAGGACCATCCAAAAATGCTGATTTCACATCTAAGTGAAATGTCGACCAACATTTCTTACATGCCAAGGCTACCAGCAATGGAACAGTCTCCAATCTTGCTACTGGTGCATATACTTCAGAGTAGCCGATTATTCATCTCTGAAGAAATCATCGAGCTACTAGTCATTTATTATGTCTTATTATCGATCGATCAACATTATGCTTTAACTTAAACACCCACTTTTGACAATCCTCATCTCACGTGCCTCCAACGAATCAACCAAATCTTTGAATTTTAATGTTTCAAGATTGCTGGATTCTTGAATAACAATGATAAAATGATCAAAGTGAGAGGTCAATGTACGCATCACCTTATCAGCTATCATCTTATCAATTAGGGTTTCACCACTACCTTTCATGAGATGAACAAGCTTCTGTACCTTCAAGATATAACATACAATCTTTTAGTCTTCTCCCATCTGTAGTAATTCATACTTTCTTCGTAACGTCTACAATTATAAAACTTTATCCTTCTCACCTCATCCATAATACTTAACAAGAATATCCCATGCCTCTTTTCCTGATTCAGCATGAGAAATCCGATCAAATTTTGTCGCGTCTACCGCCGATTGAATATAAAACGCAACCTTGCAGTCTTTCTTCTTGGACTCTTTGTTCGCGACTCTCTGAGCATCAGTTGCATTCTCATCAAGCTCATGGATGCCATTAATAACCATTTCTAGGGTTTCATGAAATCCAAATAGAGATTATATATGTTTTCTTTATCGAATCCAATTTTTCCGTCAAGAATTGGAAGAGAATTCGGAATTCCATTGTTACCATTCATCTCTGCAACAAACAAGATTAACAACCCGCGATCCCAAAAACATAATTACCGATGTGTGCTTCTTAAAAACACGATTAAGAAACTAACCAGAGCTCTAGATACCTATTTGTTAGTACGTGAGACACCTTTAGTGAGGAGAGAAAATAGAGAGATAATGAAGAATATGGATAGTTATTATTGAAAAGATATAAAACTGAATTACAATTATGTGTATATATAAAACTACGTTACTTGTATAATAAGTAATTAACCCTAAAAAACCCTAACTAACTTGAGCTTGGGCTACAACTTGGATTATATCACAAAAAACATGATGAGTAATTTAAGTTTATGGAAATGAGTGGCTAATAATATGTTGTCTCAACTAAGTTTACAAAAGGCATTGCATGTGACGAAAGCGACCAACATGGATGATACTTATTTACAAATATAAAGGAGAAGCCAACAATATTAACTCACTTATATGTTTCACACGAGATGATATATCATATCCCGATCCTAACAATATTAAAGAAGATTTTGGAAAAACTAGAGAGTCAGTATATGTCAAAGATGTTGATGAACAAATTATTCGTGAGGCTTGGGGGTAAAGATCGATGATAAAGATAAGACAATTATATTATTATGCTCGTTCCTAGGTTCCTATGACCACTTGGTGACTACTCTTACTTACGAGAAATATAGTATTAGTCTTCATGTCATTATTGCTACACTCGTTTTTCACTGTGAAAGGACAAAAAGTTTAGAGGAAGGAACTCAATGAGATGGTTTGTATGTTAAAGGGTGTTAAGATCGTGGGCAGAACAAGGGTAAAAAAGGTTCTATAAAAGGAGGTCTAAATCCAAGAAATGGAAAACAATAGTGTTATAGTTGCAAACAAATTATACATTTGAAGGATTGTCCAAACAGAAATCAAGACTCATCCAGTTTTATAAATGTGGTTCAAACCGACGATGATTCTGGAAGTGAAACAGATATGTTGTACATTTCATCCATCAAGTGCACAAATGCATGAATTCTTGACTCTGGTTGTTCTTACCACTTGACTGTGTGCCGAGAATGGTTCACTACATTCATATAAGGTAATTTTGGATTTTTTTTATATGGGTAATGATAAAGCATGTACTATTGCTAGAACGATACAAATTAAAATTTCCATGGATGATGGTGGTGTATAAACATTGAACGATGTCAAATATATTCTAGAATTGAGAAAAAACTTGATTTCCCTAGGCACTTTACAGGAAAAATTTCATCCCACATGTTTGGTGGAGATAGAGACATTATGAAGGTTAGCAAGGGTTCCTTGATTGTGACGAGATTAAAGAACATTGTTGTAAGGGATATTGCATTAGTTGAGTCTGATAACAATGAAACCAAACTCGGGCATATGCGTATGTGTCATATCATTGAGTGTGGGATGATGGAACTACATAAGAGAAATCTATCCAATGGTGTTTATAATTTTAAGATGGATTTGTGCAAGTATTGTGTGTATGGTAAATAAAGCATAAAACTAGGGGGATTTTAGTTTGAGTGCATTCTTATATGTGAGGGCCTACCAAAGAGGTTCTTATGGGTGGTTCCAAGTATTTTGTGACTCTCATAGATAATTTTTCTCGCAAGGTTTGGGTGTATTTCTTGAAACATAAATCTAAAGTCTTTACCGAATTTAAGTTGTGGAAGAAATATATAGAGAATCAAACAGGCAGAATAATCAAGTATTTGCAGTTAGTCATAGGATAGAGCACACTGATTTTAATTTGAAGATGTTATGTGAAGAGCACGGTATTCAAAGGTATTTCTTAGTTTGTAAGAAACCATAACAAAATGGTGTGACAACGAGAATAAATATATCTCTAACTGAAAAGGAAAGACATATCTTGTTAAATATTGGACTATCAAAAGGTTTATGGACAGAGACATTTAACACGACGTGCTATCTTATCAATAGATCACTACAAGCTTCATTAGATTGGAAGGTTATGGAGGAGGTATTTTCTAGGTAATCCCATTGATCTTGACAATATGAGTATTTTTAGGTGTCCAACTTATGTGCATATATCTAGTGAAAATTATTCCGAACTTGATCCAAATTCGAAGAAATGTGTTTTTGTTGGTTACGTAAAAGGTGTGAAGGGGTTCAAGTTATAGGATCTGATTAAAAAAGATGGTAATCAGCAGTGATGTTGTTTTTGATTAGCAGTTAACGTTGAATAAGTTAGTTACAACAAATGTGTCAGCGTATGGAAAACAAACTTTCAACAAACATGTGATTCGGGTGGATGTTGATTTACCACAAGTGAACAATATACATGCAGTGCTAGAACCATAAGAGAAATTATGCTTTGATACTAAAATTACCACAGACTTAAAGTTTTAGGTGGAGTACATGATTATATTTTTGTACGTGACATAGACAATGTTCAACCAAGCCATCATAGAGATATGGGTATGAAGACTTGATAACCTATACATTCCTTACTAGTTTGAGAGGCTATGGATTATGTGAGGGAAAACTTCCTTTCTTACTTTGTTGTTCCTTTCTTACTTTGTTTTAATGATGTCAAAACTAGGATATTTTGTACTTGTGTATTTTTGACGGTATCACCTTGTCTAAGCCATGCATTCATCTTTTATAAACATGCATAAAGATTCGTATACATGGATTTAGACATATAGGATCACACGCTATGTCAAAAATGAGTTTTGAGTCATTTTTGATGCCTTAGGTCAACTCACACAGGGTATAGGTCGACTCACAATCAAGAAAAAATGTGTTTGAAACTTTCTGGCATGTTTGCATCGACCCAAGACTCCTACAGGTCGATGCACACTAAAACGAAAAAGTTTGAAAAAGCATCTACCATGTATGCCTCGACGCATGGCTCCTGTATAGGTTGACACGTACTGTAAGAAACAAGTTTGAAGTTTTCTGGCTTGCATGCTTCAATGCATGAACTTAATGTAGGTCAACGCATATACTACTTTTGTGTGCAATTTTGTATTTTGTCTTGTTCAGGTCGACTCACAGCTTCTATAGGTCGACCTCTTGCGCGTATTCACTCATTTTTCTGTATCTTTGTGTTCCCAAACTCAGTTTTTTCTGTTACTTATTCATGCTCATATATATATATATATATATATATATATATATATATATATATATATATATATATATATATATATATATATATATATATATATATATATATATATATATATATATATATATATATATATATATATTCTCAAATGCATCATTTTGAAACGAATAAGAAAATTGAAAGATACATTGCTTTGCTCTTCATCTTCACTCTCCCAATTGCATTCATCAATAATCACACATAATCATCTTTACTGATTTGTGCTTTGCCAAGAGTGATAACTTCCAAACGTAGGATTTTTAAATCAAATTTGGGTAGAGATTCAGTAGGATTTTCTTGAATAAAACCATTAGGTTTTTTCCTCCAAGATCTTGAGGGATTTGGGTTTTTTTTGCACAAATCTTTGCATTACAGATTCAACCGAGTGAAAGACTTGAAGAATGGCAGGTTTGATTAAGTGAGTAATGGTAACCGGAGGATTGCTTTGAAAGATTTGGGGTCAAACTTCTTGCAATAGAAATCAGCCGAGTGAAAGACGTGAAGAACGGAAGGTTTGCTCAAGTGATTAGCGGTAACTGGAGGTTTGTTCGGAGTGTTTGATACACTTGATTCAGCTGGAATCAAGGGGAGAGAAGTGATTAGGTTCAATTTCAACAATTGGGTTAGATTGTTGGTTAGCTAGGACTTCTCTTGTACTGAATATTGCAAATAGATATTATACATATGTCAATTCTAATTTTAGAATTGGGGGCAGACGTACCCGAAGCGAGGATGAAAGGGGAACTTCATAAACAAATCGGATGTCGTTCTCTCTCTCTCTCTCTCTCTACTATACATTGTTAAAGTTTATGTGTAATCATTTGTTAGAAATATTTCGATTGATTTGTAGTGTTAAAAAATGTTGTAAAAAACCATTGCAATCACTTTGATTGCAAATGTGAAAATTCTACACTACAAATCAAAGGAAAATTGACTTGGTGTGTTTTGCACGCCTAGTGTTTGATATATTGATAACACACAAACTATTTGACATATTGTCAATTCAAAATTTATCTTGAAATAAACATTGGAAATTGGTTCACCTTAAGTGGTTTTCATTTGAATAATTGATTATGAATCTTATTGATTCTACTATCTCATCAAAATTATTCCATTCGGTTTCGAATATCCGTTCTATCCAATAACAGATTGTTTAGACGAGTTTTGATCCAAGGCTGCTTTTGCATATTTTTAATACATCTTTAAACGCGCAAATTATTAAAAATTAGTGATCTATTCAACCCCCTTCTAGATTAGTGCTATCGTCTAACAAGTGGTATCACGAGTACCAGTTCATCTAGTGCTTCGTATATAACTTATTAGAAAATGGATAACGAACCTAAAGAGGCGTATAATAGAGCACCGGATTTTAATGGTGAAAATTATAATTATTAGAAAGATTGTATGCAGGTGCATATCAATTCTATTGATAGAAAGATATGGAACATTATTCTAAATGGTCCTATTGAAATAACCATGACCAATGCGAATAATTTTGTTGTACCTAAACCAGAAGCACAATGGAACAGAGATGATGAGAAAAAGTACAATTATGATTGGAAAGCTAGAAATATTGTCATATCCTTTTTGGGAGTTGATGAATATTATAGAGTTTCTTATTGTACTACCGCTAAGGCTATGTGGGACGCATTACAAGTTTTCCATGAGGGAACAAATGATGTCAAACTAGCTAGAATCAATACTTTAACACAAGAGTTTGATCTCTTTCACATGAATCATGGTGAAACCATTGCAGAAATGCAAAAGAGATTTACTCACTTAGTCAATCGTTTAAATGCACTTGGCAGACCTGTTTCTAATGATGTTACTACTTGCAAAATTTTGAGATATCTTAATAGGGAATGGAAACCTAAGGTGACAGTGATCAAGGAAGATAACGATCTCATGACATTGAACACCACAAAATTTTTTGGTAAGCTTGAAGAGCATGAGCAAGAGCTCATAAGTCTTGAACAACATGAAAAAAGAGAAAAGAAAGAGAAATCAAAAGAAACAAACAAGAATTATGTTTCTCTAAAGGCTTCTAGTTCTAAGTCCTCCACCAAAGAACTTAGTGATAGTGAGTCAAGTGAGGGTGATGAAGATTCAAATGAAGATATGAGGTTGTTCGTAAAAAGGTATAATAGATGCATCAGAAAGAATGAATCCAACATTCGAACAAAAATCTCATTAACTTTAGACGTCAATCAAAATCCTCAAAGCAAGAAGGAAATAAGAATACAAAGTCAAAGGCTTTATGCTATAATTTTGGAAAGGTCAGTCACTACAAGCCGAATTGTCCCTTGATGAAGAAAGACAAAAGGAAAGATAAACATCATTAACAAAAGAAATCGAGTAAGCCTGGAAGGGGATACATCGCATGGGAGAGTGATAGTGAGTCCTCAAGTGAAAACAACTCAAGTGATGAATACGAATCAGTCAATCTTTGTCTCGTGTATCATCAAAAAGAAGATAAAGGATGTAAGTCATTCTAAATATAAACATAGTGATAAAATGTCTTATTCCAATTTGCAAAATGCTTTTGAAGCTCTACATCATGAGGCTAAAGATGTTTTCAAACGCTTAGCCTCAAATAAGAAATTTTTCTAACATTTAGAGAAAAATATTTCCGATTCCGAAAAGGAATTAGAAGCTCTTAAGAAATCAATGGTAGAAGCTAAAAAAGTTAAAATTAAGAATGGCAAGTCCTCTTGGTTAAATTGGGGGTGTGAAACATGTCACATTTGACAAAAGGAGGTTAGAACTCTTAAAGCCAAATTAGACAAGGGTTTAAAACTTAAAGTTACATTTGTGGTTGATCGTTCATATTTTAGAAGTAGTATGAATAATCCTTATAAAAAATATACACATGTGATAAGAGATCAAAGTAGCAAAAGTAACTCCAATTCAGCCATAACTTGTCTATATTGTTGCAAGAAGGGACACACCATTGTAAAATGCTGATTTAGGAAATTATTGGTTCCTAAAGGTATTTTCCAATGGTTTCCCAAATGAAACCAAAGATTCACTCACACATAAGGACCCAATGGAAATTGGGTACCTATTTTCCTTTTTTAATTTTGTAGGTGAAATTTCTTGAATCTATAGAGATAAGATGGTTTCTCGACAGTGGATGTTCAAGGAACATGACTTGTGACATTTCCTTGTTCATTGACTTTGTGGAAAAGAAGAAAGGATTTGTAACCTATGGTGATACCAACAAGGGTGATATACTCGGAAAACGTAGTGTAGGTAATCTCTCGTCTACTACTATCTCAGATGTCCTTTTAGTTGAAGGTATTAAGCACAATTTTATTAGCATTAGTCAATTGTATGACAAAGGATATAAAGTTTCTTTTTCAAAAGATTGTTGCATAATTGTACACAATGATAAGAAATATGACATTTTTAAGGGCTTGATGGTAAATAATGCCTATATGCTTGACTTGAATGAAGTATCTTTGACTAGCACTAAATGTCTTGTCTCCATGAGTGAAGACTCATGGCTATGGCATATACGCTTAGCACACGTCAAATTTGACTTGCTAAATAAAGTAGTTTCAAAAGATCTATTTGTCGGCCTACCCAAGATTAAATTTTCAAAAGGTCACTTATGTGACGCTTTCCAAATGGGGAAGCAAAAGAGGATCTCATTAAAATATAAAAACGTTATTTCTACATCGAGGCCTCTTGAACTTCTCCATATTGACCTTTTTGGACCATCGAGAATCAAAAGCTTATGTAGAAATTACTATGGTTTTGTTATTATAGACGACTACTCTAGATTTTGTTAGACTATTTTCTTGGCTAGTAAAAGTGAAACTTTTTCAGCTTTTGAAAAGTTTGCCAAGGTTTCTCAAAATAAACTAAGTACTAGCATCGTTACTATCGAAGCGATCATAGAGGTGAATTTGAAAACCACCTCTTTGAAGAATTTTGTGATAAAAATGGAATTGATCATAATTTTTTCGCTCCAAGAACTCCTCAACAAAATGGAGTGGTGGAACATAAAAATCGTATTTTAGAAGAGCTAGGAAGAACTATTATCAATAAAAGTGGGCTTCCAAAATATTTATGGGCCGATGCTATTAGTACGATATGTTATGTGTTAAATAGGGTACTCATACACCCTATTCTCAACAAAGCTCCTTATGAACTTTTAAAAGGTAGGAAGCCAAATGTATCGCATCTTCATGTTTTCGGGTGTAAGTGTTTTGTTTTAAATAATGGAAAAGATAATCTTATCAAATTTGGCTCAAAAGCCGATGAAGGTATCTTTCTCGAATACTCTTTATCGAGCAAAGCATATAGAGTATACAATAAAAGATTACTTATTGTGGAAGAATCCGTGCATGTTACTTTTGATGAATCTTGTCCGAAAAGTGTTGGAAAAAATATTTCTTTTCATTGTGAATGTGTTTCTTTGGAAGACATAATCAAAGACTCTGAAGAAGGGATTGATCAACCCGAATTGGAGAAAGTTAAGAAGGAGAAAGATCACAACTCTGAAAAGATTGAAGAGGATCATCAAATTAGCAACTATGTCCTTCCTTTGGCATTAAAATCCTCTAAGGATCATCCAATCGACAATATTTTCGGAGATATCACAAAAGTAGTAACTGCATGGTCTAAGATAAGTAACTTTTGTTATCACTTTGCTTTGGTCTCTCAAATTGAGCCTAAAAACTCCAAAGAGGCCTTGATGAAAATTGGTTTTTGGCAATGCAAGAGGAATTAAATCAATTAAAAAGAAATGAGGTATGTAACCTTGTCCCCCCTCCGCGAGGCCATTGAATAATTGGTACAAAATGGGTGTTTAGGAACAAACTAGACAAAAACAGAGTAATAACTCGAAATAAGGCCCGAATAGTGGCTCAAGGGTATAACCAAGAGGATGGCATAGACTATGAGGATACTTATGCTCCGGTTTCCCGCCTCGAGGCTATACGCCTTTTGCTAGCCTATGCTTGTACAACAGATTTCAAACTATATCAAATGGATGTAAAGAGTGCTTTCTTAAACAGATATATTGATGAAAAAGTTTATGTATCTCAACCTCCCAGTTTTGAAAGACATGAGTATCCTAATTACGTTTATAAATTTAAACGTGCTTTGTATGGTCTCAAGCAAGCTCCTAGGGTTTGGAATGAGCGACTTAGAAATTTTTTACTCAATCAAGGATACTGAAGGGGGAAAGTTGATATTACTCTCTTTATTAAGCGTCAAGGAAATCACTCTATATCAGTCCAAGTTTATGTAGATGACATTATTTTTGGATCTACTAACATGCACATGGTCAAGGACTTTTCAAAGTTAATGCAGGGTGAGTTTGAGATGAGTTTGATGGGGGAGCTTACCTACTTCCTTGGACTTCAAATCAAACAAATCGAAGAAGGAACGTTTGTGACCCAAACAAAGTATTGCTATGATCTACTCAAGCGCTTTGATATGGAAATTGCAAAATGTATTGACGCCCAATACCAACAAATGTGATTTTAGATAGAGATGAGAACGGTAAGGTCGTGGACATGAAAACGTATATAGGTATGATAGATTCTCTTCTATATCTCACTGCATCTCGACTGGATATCATGTTTAGTGTTTGTATGTGTGCTAGATATCAATCATGTCCCAAGGAATCACATTTGAAAGCGGTGAAGTGCATGCTTAGATTCCTTTGTGGTACATCCAAGTTTGGGCTTTAGTTTTCCAAGGGAAGTCATTGTAATTTGGTTAGATATTCTAATTCTGATTTTTCCGGTTACAAATCAAATAGAAAGAGCACTAGTGGCACATGTTATTTCTTTTCAAACTCCTTAGTTAGTTGGCATAGAAAAAAGCAAGTTTCCATTGCTTTGTCAACTGCCGAGGCGGAATACGTCGCAGCCGATAGTTGTTGTGCTCAAATCTTGTGGCTTAAACAATAACCACTCGATTTTGATGTTAAACTTCATCGTATTCCTATTCTTTGTGATAACATGAGTGCCATCAATCTAACTAAGAATCTAGTGTTACATTCACGCACCATACATATTGAAATTCATCACCACTTCCTTAGGGATCATGTTGAGAAAGGAGATGTTGTGTTCGAGCACGTTGATAGTAAAAATCAACTTGCTGATATTTTTACAAAACCTCTCCAACGAAACCTTTCTTTAACATTTGTAGGGAACCTGGTGTTCTCGATATCTCGGATCGTGTCTAATAAATTATTGCATGCTCTCTATCTAGGCTTGTTTATATATTGCTTAACCATGTTTGAAAGCTTAAGCTATGTGAGGGCATTCATCTTTCATCACCATTGGAGGTACTATCGTTCCTATCTATTTGCTTTATCTTGACTAAATACCTGTTTTTATATGTGGAGTGCTACCTTGTTGCTTAAAATTCCTCTCTTATTCCATATTGATGTTTTGAAATGGTATAGGCTTGCTATTTATGTTTCTGTGCATCATTCATGTTTTTTTCTTCTGTTTTTTCTCATTTTTACTGCATGTGTCAACCTATATAGTCTGTAGGTCGATTCATGGTCATCAAAATTCAAGCATGAAAGTCTCTGCATGTCATGCGTCGACCTGAGGGTCCCTCTCGCGTCGACTCATATTGAAACTTCAAAATTTTCTGAAAAATCTATTCGCATGCGTCGACGCATCGCTCGTGGTTTCTGAAATTTTTCTAAAAACTAAAATCTTTCATCTTTGCATTTTGTTTGTTTTTGTTTTGTCATTTTGTTTTTCTTAAGACCTGTATTGAACAATGTATGTTGTGTAATGCGTTATTATTTCTCTATGATTCTTGAGCTATTTATTTCTCTATTATTTGCATTGACAACATTATATGTGAATGCTTATTAATGTTGTATCTGTTGCAAATAAAATATGTTTGTGTTGGTATGTGTATGATATGTTTATAAATGATTGTTTGCTTCACTCTTTTTGATGTTGTCAAAGGGGGAGAAAGCAAAATCGAGTTCACAACAAGTTCACAATGTTCAGAATTTTATGGAAGTGAATAGAGTCAAGGGGAGAATGTCCTTCAAGTACTCAATGTTCGAGAAGATTTTGCAAGGTTTTGCCATCATCAACAAGGGGGAGTATGTGAGGGCAAGGTTCCTTTCTTACTTTGTTGTTCCTTTCTTACTTTGTTTTAATGATGTCAAAACTAGTATATTTCTTACTTGTGTATTTTAGACGGTATCACCATGTCTAATCCATACATTAATCTTTTTATGAATATGCATAAAGATCCATATACACCTATTTAGACATATAGGATCATACACTATGTCAAAAATGAGTTTTGAGTCATTTTTGATGCCTTAGGCCGACTCACACAGGGCATAGGTCGACTCACGATCAAGAAAAAAATGGTGTTTGAAATTTTCTGGCATACTTGCGTTGACCCAGGAGTCCTACAGGTCGACGCACACTGAAATGAAAAAGTTTGAAAAAGCCTCTGCCATGTATGCGTCGACGCATGGATCCTGTGTGGGTCGACGCATACTGTAAGAAACAAGTTTGAAGTTTTCTGGCTTGCATGCGTTGATGCATGAACTTGCCGTAGGTCGACCCATATACTACTTTTGTGTGCAATTTTGTATTCTGTCTTGTTTAGGTCAACTCACAACTTCTGTAGGTCGACCTCTCGCACGTATTCAGTCATTTTTCTATATCTTTATGTTCCCAAACTTGGTTTTTTCTGTTACTCATTCATGATCATATATATTCTCATATCCATCATTTTGAAACGAACAAGAAAATTGAAAGATACATTGATTTGCTCTTCATCTTCACTCTCACAATTGCATTCATTAATAATCACACATAATTATCTTTATTGATTTGTGCTTTGTCAAGAGTGAGAACGTCCAAAAGTAGGATTTGTAAATCAAGTTTGGATAGAGATTCAATTGGATTTTCTTGAATAAAGCCATTGGGGTTTTGTCCTATAATATCTTGATGCATTTGGGCTTTTTTTCGCACAAATCTTTGCATTACAGATTTAGCCGAGTGAAAGACTTGAAGAACGGTGGGTTCGGTCAAGTGAGTAACGGTAACCAGAGGATTGTTTTGAAAGATTCAGGGTCAAACATCTTGCGATCGAAATCAGCCGAGTAAAAGACTTGAAGAACGAAAGGTTTGGTCAAGTGAGTAGCGATAACCAGAGGTTTGTTCGAAGTGTTTGATGCACTTGATTCAGTTGGAATCAAGGGGAGAGAAGTGATTAGATTCAACTTCGACAACTGGGTTAGATTGTTGGTTATCTAGGACCTCTCTTGTACTGAATTTTGCAAACAAATATTATACATGTCCCATTATAATTGGGGGTAGATGTACCCGAAGCAAGGACAAAAGGGGAACTTCCTAATCAAACCGGGTGTCATTCTCTCTCTCTCTCTCTCTCTCTCTCTCTCTCTATCTCTATCTATCTCTATTTCTATCTCTTTACTTTACATTGTTAAAGTCTGTGTGTCATCAATTGTTAGAAATATTTTAATTGATTTGTAGTGTTAAAAACTGTTGTGAAAAACCATTGCAATCACTTTGATTGCAAATTTTAAAAATTCTGCACTACAAATAAAAGGAAAATTGACTTGGTGTGTATTGCATGTCAAGTGTTTGATATATTGTTAATACACAAACTGTTCGACATATTGTCAATTCAAAATTTATCTTCAAATAAGCATTGGAAATTGGTTCACCTTAAGTGGTTTTCATTTGAATAATTGATTGTGAAACTTATTGATTCTATTATCTCATCAAAATTATTCCATTCGGTTTCGCATATCCGATCTATCTAATCATGGTTCATTTAGACGATTTTTGATCCAAGGCCACTTTTGCATATTTTTAATACAATTTTAAATGTGCAAGTTATTAAAAATTAGTGATATATTCAACCCCCTTTCTATATCAGTGCCATCGTCTAACATGGATAACCAGGAGAAAGATAAGTGAATGGATGCAATGGTAGAGGATATGAAGTCCTTGAAGAAAAACCAGAAACATGACCTTATTAAACTTCCTAAGGGGAAAAGGGCCTTCAGTTATAAGTGGGTGTTCATGAGGAAACCAACAGTAACACAAAAGGAAGGGGAAATGTTGAAAGCTTGTCTTGTAGGAAACCATAAGGTCACCCATCCCATAATTGCTCCAAGTCAAGCACGCTTAACTATAGAGTTCCTATGAAACAGGCTACCGAAAAGAAGATGTATCTTGTTAGTATAGGTAGTACCAATTAATCTTTATAAGCCTTCATTCAACCATTCAGTCCCATACATGCACAACCTCAGGATCTCTCTCTTTCCGATGTAAATTCGGTTTTTTCCCGTAGAAGCTGCTAGGAGTGTCTCATGGTCATGCCTCATACACCGACAACCACTCCCTCGCCTATGGGTGTTACATGTAACCACTCTCTGCCCTCTTCGACCTCGGGTGTTACATGCCCACTAGCTTCTGCTTGGTTCGTCCATGAACCACATCGTACTGGGAGAGGTCTGGCTCTGATACCATTTGTAACGCCCCATATTGACTTCGGGATTACCGACTGACCCCACAAAGCAACACGGGTCTTTTCAGCATGTTTTGGCCTCACTCACACGCTTTCCGAGAAACTTCCCAGAAGGGGAAAAGGACCTTCAGTTATAAGTGGGTGTTCATGAGGAAACCAACAGTAACACAAAAGGAAGGGGAAACGTTGAAAGCTTGTCTTGTAGGAAACCAGAAAGTCACCCATCCCAGAATTGCTCCAAGTCAAGCACGCTTAACTATGGAGTTCCTATGAAACAGGCTACCGAAAATAAGATGCATCTTGTTAGTATAGGTAGTACCAATTAATCTTTATAAGCCTTCATTCAACCATGCAATCCCATACATGCACAACCTCAGAGGATCTCTCTCTCTTTCCGATGTAAATTCGGTTTTTTTCCCTAGAAGCTGCTAGGAGTGTCTCATTGTCATGCCTCATACACCGACAACCACTCCCTCGCCTATGGGTGTTACATGTAACCACTCTCTGCCCTCTTCGACCTCGTGTGTGACATGCCCACTAGCTTCTGCTTGGTTCGTCCATGAACCACATCGTACTGGGAGAGGCCTGGCTCTGATACCATTTGTAACGCCCCATATTGACTTCGGGATTACCGACTGACCCCACAAAGCAACACGGGTCTTTTCAGCATGTTTTGGCCTCACTCACACGCTTTCCGAGAAACTTCCCAGAAGGTCACCCATCCCTAAATTGCTCTAAGTCAAGCACGCTTAACTCTGGAGTTCTTATAGAACAAGCTACCGAAAAGAAGATGCATCTTGTTGGTATAGGTAGTACCAGTTAATCCATATAAGCCTTCCTTCAACCATGCAGTCCTATATACCTACACAGCCTCATGATCCCTCTCATTCCGATGTGAATTCAGTTTTTCCCCAGAAGCTGCTAGGAGTGTCTTATTGTCATGCCTTGTGCACCGACAACCACTCCTTCGCCAAGAGGCTAGGAGTGTCTCATTGTCATGTCTCGTGCACCGACAACCACTCACTTGCCCTCGGGTGTTACATGTAACCACTCTCCACCCTCTTCGGCCTCGGGTATTACATGCCCACCAACTTCTCTTTGGTTCGTCCCCGAACCACATCGTATTGGGAGAGGTGTGCTCTGATACCATTTGTAATACCCCATACTGGCTTCAGGATTACCGACTGACCCCACAAACCAACACATGTCTTTTCGGCATGCTTTTTCCTTACTCACACGCTTTCCGAGAAACTTCTCAGAAGATCACCCATCCCTAAATTGCTCCAAGTCAAGCACGCTTAACTATGTAGTTCTTATGGAACGAGCTACCGAAAAGAAGATGCATCTTGTTGGTATAGGTAGTACCAATTAATCCTTATAAGCCTTCATTTAACCATGCAGATCCATACCTACACAGCCTCAGGATCCCTCTCAGTCCGATGTGAATTCGGTTTTCCCCTAGAAAGGGCTAGGAGTGTCTCATTGTCATGCCTCATGCACCGACAACCACTCCCTCGCCCTCGAGTGTTACATGTAACCACTTTTTCCCCTCTTTGGCCTCGGGTATTACATGCCCACCAGCTTCCGTTTGGTTCGTCCCCGAACGACATCTTACTAGGAGAGGTTTGGCTCTAATGTAACACCCTTTTCTACCCCACAAATATTATGGCAAAATAATCGAATTTATCAAAGTAAAATATTGAAACGCAATAAAATCACCTTAAAGGGCGTACATTTCTCAATAAATTCAAATCAAGGTCAATGCTCTGTAAGCAACGGGTTTTCTCAAAATTACTCAAGAGTGCTCAAATGGCAGCTAAACTCAAAAAGGAAAATCCAAAGTTTTCCTTTTACCGCAAGGAAATCAATATAACAAAAACTCAATAAAATATAGTTTGACTCAAAAGACCCCAACCCGATGTTACACTATCAGAGCAAGACCCTCTAAGTCAACCACAATGGCCAACGACCCAAAACTTTAAAAAGTCCTCGACGGCATCCACGACTAAACTTGGTCATCTGCACGTTACCCACGTGGAGGCAACATACAAACAGGTAGGGTGAGTAAAATGATTCATAATAATCAATATAGGAATCAATATATAAAACAACGTTATTTTCATATTCAACATCATCATAATCATCAAGGAACATCAAAGGTCACAACCTTATAAATTACACCAAATTGTCACATAAATGCAAATACAACAAGACTCATGCATGTGGTACCAACCAACAAAATTCGATAGACACTGAGCCATCAACCCTCCATAGATCCACAATAGTAGGATCAATTCTACACAAGAACCAGAGCACAACAAAATACTTCACATCTGCACAATGGGGCTGAAGCCACAAGAATCAAGGTCCTAAACCGAAGTCCGGAATGCATATGAATGTAAGACGCACACGTCAATATCATCCTCATAATAATCTCATTAGGTGCATCATCATTCATCAAAACCATCATAATAATCATGTCATTATATAATCATCAAAACTCATGGAATCAACATCATAACTCATCATCATTACTCATAGGAATCATCATACAATCATGTATTAATCACATAGAAATCACAGTCATACTCCTGGTAATTCATCAAGAAAATCAAAGCATCAAAGCATCAAAATAGCACTGCACAAGTGTTGCGGTTAGAATAGGATATCAAACTATTAGTTAGTTTAAATCACATCTTTTAGTTCACAACCGATCTTTGATTTATCCGAAGGAAAATGTCAAATGAAGGAAAATCTATTTTTGCATCGTAAACAATGCAGGGAGAGATCTGGGTAAGGGGTTGGTTAAGCTTAGGGAAGGTATTAGCACCCTAAACTTCTGTAGTACTCTACAGGAACCTTTTGTTTAAATTTACTATTTTTTCTTTATTATTTGCTTTAGGGTATATGTGCTAAGGGTTGAGAGTGACATAAATACCTAAGGGTTAGTCCTAAGTTTACTCGCCAAGATTCGCATATTGTGCCTACGTATCCTGGGTAGGGGATGGAATCAGAGTAATCGTAGTTCCCCTCGAAAGGGAGGTTAGAAACTTCTTGACTGTGGTCAAGGTTCTATGGGGAATAAACGTTCATAGGGAAGCGTTTACGTGGAGTGCAGCGACTCCTATCTCTACGTTGAAATAGTTGAATTGATATTAGGGTTAACTAAGTATTCCACGGCGGGAAATCCAAAAACGGAGTGCGGCGACTCCTTAACCTAATGCTAGGGTAAAACGTATTTTTGTCCACGGTGGGACACCTAGGCAAGATTAGGATTTTGAAACATTCAAAGGTTAGGGTTATTGACTCGGCGGTCAAACTGCTAGACCTAATCCTTCGGAAGGTTTTGACGGTAAATTGATGCGAATGACGAATTATTACATGGAAGTTAAAATAGAAGAAAATATGAAAGCAGTAAAGAAAATTGCAATGCGACGATTACTCGCGTAAATTACAAACCCAAAAAAATACAAGAAATATAAAAGCGACGATGTCCTCGCATAAGTTACAACCATAAAAATAATTACAGAAATAAAAGGTTAGCAAACACGGACGAATAAGAAATAGTGTTAGAAACGACATAAAATTAGACAAAAATTAAATGGGCAGACGTTAGGATTAAATTAGAAAACAAACATTAAGAATTAAAGGCAAAAGGACTAGGAAATTTAAAATTAAGAAAGGTTGGAATTTTGGAACAAAAGTTTTATAATTCTAAAAAGATTTTTATGAGGATTTTAAAATAGAAAAGGAGAAAATTAATTGTTAATTTTAGAGAAAAGAGTTAGATTTTTTTAGTTAATTTTAATAATTAAATTATTATCTTTAAGAAAGGTTTTTAGGAAAAAACATGGTTAGGTTCATTTTAAAAAGGTTTATTTTAATTTTAAAAAATATTAGCTTTGTTATTAAAAGGTGTTAATTCTAAATTATAAAAAGGTTAAATTTTTAAAATTATAAAAAGAGTTATTAAGTTTTAAAATAAATAGGTTTAATTAAATTTTTATTAAAATTTAAATTTGTTAAAAAAAATATATTATTTTTGTATTAAGTTTTAAGAATGATTTTTAACTTTAAGAAAATGGTGTTTAGTTTTAAGAAATGAATTTTAAGTTATAGTTTGGGTTTACTAAATGAAAGTGTCAATTAATAAATTTAAACTAACATACTAATTACTAATTACAACTATTAAAAAAAAGATAAAATAAATAGCAATATAATATAATAAATGAAAATAAATGAAAAAGAAAAAGAAAAAAGAAAAGGAATTAATAAGAGTGGGGAGAGGTGGATCGTGTTGCTGTGTTGTTTCTTTAGGGTTTGGGAAAAAACTCTTTCCCTTCTTTAGGGTTTGGGAAAAAACTCTTTCCCTTCTTCTTCTTCCCAACCGGTGGCGGCTCCTCCATTACTCCTTTTTGAAAATTTCCTCTTCTCTCCTGCTTCGCCTTCGTATGTTCATACCTGAAAGCAAATAAAACAAAACCAAACTCATTAATGTCATAATCTTACGTTTTGGGTGTTTCGACGACGAGCTGGTGGTGTTCTTGGCCGGTGATGAAGCTTCTTCTGAGGCTATTTGCTTGGTTGTTGTCCGCCGGTGGTAGTGAGACTCTAAAGGATCCACGACCGCCGTTAGATGATCCTTGTTGGTGGATCTTCTGAATTTTTCTAAAAACTCTCTTCTTCCTCTTTCTGATGACCTGTTCTTGATTTCTGATGTTGATGAAGTTTTCTCCCCCTTTTCTCAAATACAACTTATGTTTATATAGGTATCAAACTAGAGTTAACTCTAACCTAATGCCCATTTTAAAGCTCAACTTAAATAAATATTTAAAACTTAATAAAATAAAATAAAATAAAAATAAAATTAAAACTAATAGTTCTATTTATTTATTTATTCTAACTATTTAGACAAAAAATAAAAATAACCGAAACTCAAATAAATAAAAGTCTGACGCCCAAGTGCTCGAAAAAATAAACCGAGTACACTAAAATAATCAGCGCAAAATATACGACTCGGAAAAAATACCGTTTGGCCAGGTTTTGAAATAAATTTTACTCAATAAAATGACTTAAACTGTCCAAAGTGCGACCGAAAAGTGGTCAAAAATTTTAATTGAACACGCCAGGTTAAATTACGACAAACGTAGATTAATATGACTAACGTTTGCAGGCTCGATTTTAAAATTTTACGTCCACTGATTTTTCACAAAGTTGACTTTAGTTTGACCGATTCAGCTGTAATTCCGACAAGTTTATTTCAGCTGATAAATTGGGTATTATAAAAAGTGACAGACATGATATGCTATACAGGCAATGCAAGAAACATATGAGGGTAAAATTTGGGGTGCAACAGATGCCCCTATTTAAATAGCTTCACCGGATGATATGAGCGACGACGACTCGAGGATCACGGTGGAGGGATTTAAATACAGATAACCAAAAATTTTGCCCTCAGATGCAGTGATATGCAATGCTATGGACAAAACAAGGCTGACAACACGATGAATCTAGTATGATGCCTATGATGGAACTGATAAATGCGAGGATGCAGATGACATGACGACACAGGGACAAACGCGACGAACAAACCACTAGGGAATACGACACACTGAGGAAACAACACAACACTGGGAAATTCTAAAGTGATGGCCAACTTGTGCAAGCACGGCTAATTGTCACTTTAGAAAGAATAGTAAGAATGGGATCCTTAAAGGAGATGGCGCCGACGAGACGACCTCCACTGGGGAATACCTAAGAGATTCATGCATGACCGACTGACACTTTAGGGTGACAAGGTAACGCATGATCCACACGGCTGTAGGATCAGGTAAACAATAAGCGCTGGAGTTTTCGGGACGTTCCTTTAAACGAAGAGATCGAGCGGGATCTTCAGGAATCATCGGAAAACATACAGAGAGAAAAAAAGACATCAGAAACATCCAGAACATTTAAGAAAACATTAAATATACAGGAAGAGTTTGAAGACGTATATGGAAGAACATCAGATAAGCAACAAAGGAGTTCTGGAAGAATGTCAGAACAAAAAAACTCAGTCTAGAAAAACATCAGAAGGAGAGACATATTCGGAAAACATCGGAAAGATTCTGGAAAACCATCAGAATTGAAGGAAAATACTTGGAAAACCATCAGATAAGTTTTGGAAGAAACATCAGAACAATGACTCTATCTGGAAAACCATAAGAAAGAGAAACGTATCCGGAAAACCATCAGATAGATTCTGGAAAACCATCAGAATTAAAGGAATATCTAGAAAACCATCAGATAAGTTCTGGAAGAACATCAGAACAAAGACTCAATCTGGAAAACTATCAGATAGAGAAACAAATCCGGAAAAACATCGGATAGATTCTGGAAAACCATCAGATAGAGAAACAAATCCGGAAAAACATCGGATAGATTCTGGAAAACCATCAGAATCAAAAGGAATATCTAGAAAACCATCAGATAAGTTCTGGAAGAACATCAGAACAAAGACTCGATCTGGAAAACCGTCAGATAGAGAAAAAAATCCGGCAAAACATCAGATAAATTCTGGAAAACCATCAGAATCAAAAGGAACAAATCCAGAAAAACATCGGATAGATTCTGGAAAAACCATCAAAATCAAAAGGAATATTTGGAAAATCATCAGATAAGTTCTAGAAGAACATCAGAACCATGACTCAATCTGGAAAACCATCAGAAAGAGACAAACAAAAGTGACATCCAAGAATGGCATTGGATAAAAGGATACCAGACATCCAATAATGGCTTTGAATAAAAGGTATAAACAAAATATATGAGAAGAGTACTAAATGTAGGAGAAACAAGACATATCCGACAAAGCATCGGATAAGAAAAACGTCATATCTGGAAGAACGTCAGATAGACACGACAACTCTGGTAGGTGCCAAGTAAATTGGACTTTGACCACAAGGTAAGACAATGGATAAAACTCGACCTCAGGAGAAATTCAAATGAGGATGAAATACTCATGCTATGCATATGTATGATATGTATATGTATATGAATTATGTTATAAGATATGATCAAATGCAAATGCAGATGTCGACGACAAGGCTCGACTCTTTTGGTGAGATGACAAGACTGGAGAATAGATTCCTCAACACGGAGATCAATGTCCTTCTGCTCGGGGACTAAAGATGCTACTGCTGAACACATCTCTGCCACACGTCTAAACTGTATCAAATTGATGGTCCTTGTAGGAAGGATGAAGAGCTGCCTGAGGATCCTTCAAGTAAGCTGCCCCCAGATTAAACCATCTGTTATAGATGAACTGATAATTGCTTCAGCTTGTCTGATTCTAAAAATGACTGTTTTACTGTACCCTCGGAAAGCTTGCCCTAGTATGAGTCTTGAAAATCTTCTGGATAAACCAAATCGGAGAGAATCTGTCTTGAACAAATCTTGAATTGATTCTTAGACAGGATGTAAAAGGAACTTGCCCCTGATAGGATCATTTGACCAAGTTTCTCGATGTTTGTAAATTCCTTAGAGGAAAGCCAGTTTGCAAACAAAAGTGTTCATACAAACATGGTAATGCAAAGTTCATGCAACTTTTGAAATCAAAATCATTTTTGAAAGATAAAAAATAACAGAGTCGTTGGTCAGAACACGGTGGTTCAAGACGCTCAAAGTTTAAAATAAAGGAGTACTGCCAAAACAAATGATTCGCAAAAATCTTTTGGAGTCAGCTTACGCAACCTTGTTGTAGTATGCTTTCAAAATAACCTTGTTTCAATTAGGTCTTTTGAGGGTTGTAACATGGCCTGGTTCATGGTTTATGAAATAAAGGATAAAGGCTCAAATTTTATTTGTACCCACCCCATCTACGTGATAATCTTCAGTCCTACGCTCAGTTAACTCATATTATGCATTCAGGTTCCTATAGGTTAGGAATTGCACTGATGGTGGCAATGATGATTCAGAAGTCAAGGACCTATGGAAAGGAAGCCACTACTTCCCTATAACATTTAGTTGTTTTGACATTGAGGATTTTCAGTGTAACGATATAAAGATCTCCTCTTTTTATTATCCCAACTTTTGTCTGAACTGTTTCTTTTAAAACTTACAGTCAGCGGGGTGCCCCAGTTTTACCTAAGTCTCCTTCATAGGTTTTGACCTAGCGGGCTCTTCTTTGATTTTTTTTGCAAGAAAGTGACTGCTTGGCTTAATGATTACAGTGAACCATCATCGGCTTTTTGGCTTAAAAACATCTTCGACACTTGCTTGCTGTGTGCGAAGGAAAACTTGTGAATGAAACCTTTATATGAAAGGTATATTGTATGAATATACAACCAAGTTAACTGAGAACTACCCATCCAAAGGTTAAGATTACAGGTTTTTTGTAAAGAAAGAAACTCCAATTTCTAGGCTCGAAGGGGGTGACAAGGGAATAACTTCCTTATTTCTCCAGTGTTTAGGAGTTGAAACAATGCCTTACATCGTCAACAAAGTTTGATTGAAAGCACACTGACAGCAGTTATGGGTACAATGTTTTCGTCATCCTCCTTCCAATCTTTGCATATCACAAATTTGGACAAGAAGTAAATATTTGAAAGATAAAGCATAAAGGATGCAAATAATAGACAAAATGAGTTGAAATCAAAAGTTGCAATGCTCAGTTCATTAATAAATGTACAAACATAATTTGAAGGAAAATAACTAATATAAAAATAAGGAAAGTACAAACAACGAGAAACATGGCCTAGTGACGGAAACACTGGTGTTTAAAAAGATAGTCTGCTGAAGTCGGACTGAAACTTCACTTTTGATGCACTAGCAGCATTATAGTCAAATAAAGGAGCTTGGACAGTGTGGGAAACAATATGGAGCACAGGTTTGGGAGCTTGAAAAACCGGTCTGACAGTCTGACCAATCGTAGCAGTAGATGCAATAGGCGGAGAGTAGTTATGAGGTAAACCAAACTCCGGCCAAGTAGAGGGCAGCAGTGAAATAGGAGGTGGATCAGCACTTGAAACTTCCTGAATGACGGTCCTCTGAGGTGGCTCTCCTCTGGCAATCAGTACTTAAAGCATCTCGGTAATCCTGGTCATGCCTGCTTTCAACTCATCGATCTCCATTCAGACTTCCACATTATGTTCCTCTTGTTCTAACATCAGGAGTCTATAGTTAGCTCTAGTCCGATATCTGTATCGAGGAATCAGCTTGACGACTCAAAGGAACACTGGAAGATAAAGACAATTGGACATGAGAAACTGGGGGGAAAATGCAATGCAAGACATGATGTTAATGCAATGCAATGAGTTCAAGGATTTCAACGGTCGATTGCAAATGTTTTCTTTTTAGGAAAGTTGGAACAGGTTTTAGACTTTAAAATGTGAGACTTTTGAATTTGCAAAGGACAGTTGAATTCCTTGAAACTAGGATTGATGTTTTATGAATGCCATGCACAAATACACACAAACAACAAAGGTTCTAGGTTAAAGGTATAATGAGCGGAGTCAAGCTCTACCCTTCCCAAAAGGCATGTACTATAGGTTAGTTGTACCTGCAGAACACGAAATCTAAAGAGGTACCCAAAGTCATCAGTCCATCTTTCAGATATTATCAATTTCCCTGACTGACTCGGTGGTTAATAATATTCTCAAGAGAACCTTTTTTGAGTGTAGTATCGCATAGCAACTATTTTGGGAATACTCCCTAATAGTCCCCACACTGCGTCCTAGATAAGGCCAAGATGGTGTTAAGGTACTACGGTCCCCAGTATCACAGGCTCCAATCGACAATAGTAAAAGTTTTCACGAATACTCGTTCAATCGAACCATTTTCGAAAGGGTCTCAACTGAGTGGTGATTCTCAAGTCAGCTTGGTCGGGAATCACTCCCTATAAGCCTCGTCGAATATATCACCTTTCTATAATAATGTCACTCAAGTCCGGGTGTAGGACTTATCTCACAACACCATAGATATCCCAAGCAAGGTACAATAATATTTACATGTAAGCAACAAATAATAAAGTAAATAGCATACAATAAACAAAGTAGGGGTAACCCTTAAAAGTCTGATGAATTGTCCCCAGTGAAGTCGCCATATTCTGTTGCGGTTAGAATAGAATATCAAACTATTAGTTAGTTTGAATCACATCTTTTAGTTTACAACTGATCTTTGATTTATCCGAAGGAAAATGTCAAATGAAGGAAAACCTATTTTTGCATCGTAAACAATGCGGGGAGAGATCTGGGTAAGGGGTTGGTTAAGCTTAGGGAAGGTATTAGCACCCTAAACTTTTGTAGTACTCTACAGGAACCTTTTGTTTAAATTTACTATTTTTGCTTTATTATTTGCTTTATGGTATATGTGCTAAGGGTTGAGAGTGACATAAAGACCTAAGGGTTAGTCCTAAGTTTACTTGCCAAGATTCGCATTTTGGGCCTACGTATCCTGGGTAGGGGATGGAATCAGAGTAATCGTAGTTTCCCTCGAAAGGGAGGTTAGAAACTTCTTGACTGTGGTCAAGGTTCCATGGGGAATAAACGTTCATAGGGAAACGTTTACGTGGAGTGCAACGACTTCTATCTCTACGTTGAAATAGTTGAATTGATATTAGGATTGACTACGTATTCCACGGTGGGAAACCCTAAAACGGAGTGCGACGACTCCTTAATCTAATGCTAGGGTAAAGGGTATTGTTGTCCACGGCGGGACACCTAGGCAAGATTAGGGTTTTGAAACATTCAAAGGTTAGGGTTATTGACTCGGCGGTCAAACTGCTAGACCTAATCCTTCGGAAGGTTTTGACGGTAAATTGATGCGAATGAAGAATTATTACATGGCAGTTAAAATATAAGAAAATATGAAAGCAGTAAAGAAAATTGCAATGCGACGATTACTCGCGTAAATTACAAACCCAACAAAATGCAAGAAATATAAAAGCGACAATGTCATCGCATAAGTTACAACCATAAAAATAATTACAAAAATAAAAGGTTAGCAAATACGGACGAATAAGAAATAGTGTTAGGAACGACATAAAATTAGACAACAATTAAATGGGCAGACGTTAGGATTAAATTAGAAAACAAACATTAAGAATTAAAGGCAAAAGGACTAGGAAATTTAAAATTAAGAAAGGTTGGAATTTTGGAACAAAAGTTTTATAATTCTAAAAAGATTTTCATGAGGATTTTAAATTAGAAAAGAAGAAAATTAATTGTTAAATTTAGAGAAAAGAGTTAGATTTTTTTTTAGTTAGTTTTAATAATTAAATTATTATCTTTATTTTGAAAAAGAAAGTAATAGATTTTAAGAAAGGTTTTTAGGAAAAAACATGGTTAGGTTCATTTTAAAAAGGTTTATTTTAATTTTAAAAAATATTAGCTTTGTTATTAAAAGGTGTTAATTCTAAATTATAAAAAGGTTAAATTTTTAAAATTATAAAAAGTGTTATTAAGTTTTAAAATAAATGGGTTTATTTAAATTTTTATTAAAATTTAAATTTGTTAAAAAAATATATTATTTTTGTGTTAAGTTTTAAGAATGATTTTTCACTTTAAGAAAATGGTGTTTAGTTTTAAGAAATGATTTTTAAGTTATAGTTTGGGTTTACTAAATGAAAGTGTCAATTAATAAATTAAAACTAACATACTAATTACTAATTACAACTATTAAAAAAAATAAGATAAAATAAATAACAAAATAATATAATAAATAAAAATAAATAAAAAAGAAAAAGAAAAAAGAAAAGGAATTAATAAGAGTGGGGAGAGGTGGATCATGTTGCTGTGTTGTTTCTTTAGGGTTTGGGAAAAAACCCTTTCCCTTCTTCTTCTTCCCAACCGGCGACGACTCCTCCATGGCTCCTTTTTGAAACATTTCTCTTCTCTCCTGCTTCGCCTTCGTATGTTCATACCTGAAACCAAATAAAACAAAACCAAACTCATTAATGTCATAATCTTACGTTTTGGGTGTTTCGACGGCGAGGTGGTGGTGTTCTTGGCCGGTGATGAAGCTTCTTCTAAGGCGCTTTGCTTGGTTGTTGTCCGCCGGTGATAGTGTGACTCTAAAGGATCCACGGCCGTCGTTGGATGATCCTTGTTGGTGGATCTTCTAAATTTTTCTCAAAACTCTCTTCTTCCTCTTTCTGATGACCTGTTCTTGATTTCTGATGTTGATGAAGTTTTCTCCCCCTTTTCTCAAATACAACTTATGTTTATATAGGTATCAAACTAGGGTTAACTCTAACCTAATGCCCATTTTAAAGCCCAACTTAAATAATTATTTAAAAATAAATAAAATAAAATAAAATAAAATAAAAATAAAATTAAAACTAATAATTCTATTTATTTATTTATTCTAACTATTTAGACAAAAAATAAAAATAACCGAAACTCAAATAAATAAAAGTCGGACACCCAAGTGCTCGAAAAAATAAACCGAGTACACTAAAATGATCAGCACAAAATATACGACTCGGAAAATACCGTTTGACCACATTTTGAAATAAATTTTACTCAATAAAATGACTTAAACTGTCCAAAATACGACCGAAAAGTGGTCAAAAAATTTAATTGAACACGCCAGGTTAAACTACGACAAACGTAGATTAATATGACTGATGTTTGCAGGTTCGACTTCAAAATTTTCCGTTCGCTGATTTTTCACAAAGTTGACTTTCAGTTTGACCGATTCGGCTGTAATTCCGACAAGTTTTGTTTCAGCTGATAAATTGGATATTATGAAAAATGACAGACATGATATGCTATACAAGCAATGCAAGAAAAATATGAGGGTAAAATTTGGGGTGCAACAACAAGCATACATACAAGTATTCGATAAATTATCCATAAATAATTTCACAACCGACAACAAACAGTGCAACAATTCATTAATATAATATATACACAATTGAATTTCCAAACATATTACATATATAAAAATTGGGCAAACAATTCTATTATCTATACTATGTTATAGCCATTTTCATTAGCTTTCCAACACTTCGAACGGGGACCAATACGGACTTACAGATCAAAAGTTATGTCCAAAACAATTTCGACCGAAAACATGAACCGCCGTGACGGACAGCATGCAAAATTTTCTGCGTTTTTCACCATTGGAGGCCTTCCGGACCTCCGATTTTGATTATGTAAGAACCCAAACTCTCAGAAAATTATAACTCATCCAATACATTAATCATCTCATGTAAATTTACAATTTTAACACAATTATACCATCTAATCATCGTTTTAAGATTATACCTAAAACCTTTAAAATTAATGGATATAGGTTCAATCCTGTGTCATATTTACGCCTTCAATTCCCCTAATTTCTTACAAATACCCCACAGTCATTAAAGTACTCACAATCAATTACCCTATATGGTTAAAACCTCAACAACAGATTTTGGCCACGAAGGCCTAATTTCCCTTATCTCAAATCAGCCTCAAATATATCAGACCATCAGTTCAAATCCCTCAAACTCATTAAACTCACCAGAAATTCCCATAAAATCCTTACAATTTTCCCACATTCATTAGAGTTCTTGAAGTTCTGGTATGCAGATTTTAGATGTCCCAGACATATGCAAGGACATTGATCTCTGCTAAAACAGAACAAGGACATAACATGTGCATTTTAATTCACTTTAAAAATTAGCAGTGTCGTGACATCTGCTGTGACATCTGCAGACTGACAGAATAGTTTATCTAACCATTTAAATTGAGCAGAATGTTAAATGCAGAAAGATAAATGACACAGTGAATTGTTAACCCAGTTAGGTGCAACATCACCTACATCTGGGGGCTACCAAGTCAGGAAGGAAAAATCCACTATTAGTAGTATTAATTCAGAGCTAAACTCCCAGTTTACAACCCCTCACTTAATCCCTACCCAATGCAATTTCTGCCTAGAACCCACTAGACAAGAGACACCTCTCACTTCCCACAATCACAATAGTGATAAATAATTCAATACAAAAAGAATACTTTAGAAGACACTCTTCAAAGTGTCGCATTGTTGCGAAGAGGGGTCGACAAAGACAGAAGAGTCGCCACCGTTCGTTATTTATCCCAAAGAGAGGAAACGATCATAGAAAACCTACGAAAAGGGAAAAGACAGATCATCGCAACCAAATCTTGGGTTCGGGAGTCGCTTACGCAAGGGGAAGGTATGAGCACCCCTCACGTCTGTTGTACTCAATGAGATCCACACTTATTGTCTATCTAAAAAAGTGTTAATCTACCAAAAGGCTGGCTCACAGGGATAAAAGAAAAGAAAAGAGACTCGATAGAGCATCACCGCTCTATGCCTACGTACTCCCTCGTGTAATGGGAAAGTCAGAGTCAACGTAGTTCGTAAAAACTACGGGTGAAGGTGGGGGAAGGTTGCTCTCAAAGACATCACCGTCTTGCGCCTACGTATCCTCGTCTGATACGAGAAATCAGAGCAAAACGTAGTTCGGGCTAACACGACCACATGTTGGTTAAGTGTTTTAACTGAGTAGGGTTAACCCTTCGTTCTAGCAGTTAAGGACGATTCCTGTTTGCGGTAGAACCAAGACTTAACACACTCTTTTTGAAAATGATTTGCAAACAATCCCGAGGGATAAAAAGGTTTGATGTTTTGTTTTGTGTTTTTTATGAAGAAGTGAATTGAGTTAAGTTTGTAACTCATGTTGCACTAAAGACTATGACTTGAGAGCGAATGCGTCGCATATTGCCCAAAGGGCATACGCTAAACACTTTAGACAGATTGAGAGAAAGCCCCCCAACTATCATTCCTCAAGTACTTAAGGCTCGTAGCGTACAACACTTATTATCCCTTATTAGGTGTCTTAAGAGATTATGAGATGAGAAGAGAAAGACACAAACTCTAAGGGGAAACTAATCAACCCTAATATTTTCATGCAAGATGATCCTAATGTCTCTCCTACTTCCATCTTAAACAGAAGGACTAGGAATCCTAAGGGATCATGGCAAAAGAACCAAGTAAACAACAGATAATTCAATCACATATAGAATGAAAGATGAAAAGAAGTTGACTTGAACAAGTCAAATGCAATGCAAACATGAAATGCAAAGATGAAAAAATGAGATATGAGAATCAAATGATGCATAAAAAACAAGTGATCAAAAGGATTTGAACAATTTCAAAAGAGTGAGATGAAATGGGAGAAGTTACAACTCCTACAACCACTCAAACATCAATCACTAAAACAAAAAACCAAGCATAAAACAAGACCAAAAGTCATGATCCAATAAAAAGTGGGAGAAAAGAGGCTTGGTCATCAAGCAACATATAAAACATCTCAACCAAATATCTCATATTGATCATGAAGCAACAAAGAGCAAACAAGTGCAAAAGATTGATCCATCATTCAAGACAAACTCAAAGTATGAACATGAATACCAAATTGTCTTAAATGATGATCAAAACCCAAGGGACAGAAGTGAAAACATGAGAAGAGAGGTCCAAAACAAAGTGGAAAACAAAGCCTAAGCAAGAACCAAGTCAAGGCAAGAGGAAGAAACAAAGTTTAATTCCATGTTCAACACTTAAAATCAAATGGAATACCTTAACTCCCAAGTAACTTGTAACACAAGTTACACAAGTGTATGACCTAAAAATGCAAGACCCAACACCTTAATCATGTCAAGAATGAGTATAAGGACTCATAGGGTGCATATGGGATCCATCAAAGTCATTTCCCAAAGGAACTAGGTCAAACTAGTTTGTATGAACTTCCTCTAAGATGACTTGACTTGCAAGCTTCATCAAAAATAGAAGAAATGTTTAATAAATTCCAAATAAAATGCAAAAAGTAACTAAGATCAATGGCAAACAGAAGCCAAAGTTTCAAAGCCAAACTCAATCTTATGCATCACCAAATAATTTGATTAACAAAGGTGCTCCACCTTATTGAGTATTTATCGAGGGTCAAGAAAAGTCAACTCAAAATCAAGCATAAAATGATCAAACATGAACTAAAATCATCCTCAAATTTACTTCAATCCATCCTTTAAATGGAAAGGAAACCTTATTCATAGGTGATTTGAATTGGAGGTTCAAATGTACATGATCAAGCAAAGACAACATTAAAAACACTTCCAATTGCAAAATTAAAATAAAATTGCAAAATAAATTAAAAACAGAAAATAAAATTATGGAAAATTAAATAAAGTCTTGAAATATGAGAAAAATATTTTTAGGTATTTTGCTGATCATTGGAAGTATTTTTAATAATGTAAAATTAAAACAGAAAATAAAAATAAAATAAAATGAATTAAAATAAGCAGGGGTGTATAAGCAATACCCTAAATAACTGAATCAACACGTAAATGAGAGTTGGACTCAGAAACAGGGGGCGTGAATAGCAAATAAGCTTGGCCTAATGACCAAAGCTGAGCCAGATTAATGAAACGCAACATTTCATTAATCTGATGTGGAGTTAGCGTGCCACATGCTCATGGTCAAACGAATCACACAACAACATGAAATCAAGTCAAAGGTTCAAACCCTTCCAACTCAGCACTGACCTGAGAGTGAACCAGATGCCGGAGCTAGGGCTCCGGTCGTCTTTTCCGGCCACATCGCCAGAGCTCAGTTCATATTTCTCAACAAACATGCATAAAATTGGTACCATTTGAAAGCTCTTGTTGCAAGGATCTCAAATCCACAATCCAAACATTAAAACAATTCCAAAATAAAGAGAATCGAAGACTTGAAGTTTGAATGTGTCATTCTGAAACTCCATTAAACAAGCATGAAAACATATCAAACATTGCCTATGGAACATTGGTCTTCAGATGAACCCAATATGAAGCCTATTAGATGCCTAGCATGAGAGAAAAAAGTTGGAGAACTTACTGAATGGAGCAGCTCCGTTGACTCTTGAAATGATGAGAAACCTTCTGTTTCAAGCCTCTAATCCCTTCCTTGATCCTTTGTGAAGATGATGTGAGCAAAAGCTTGAAAGAAATCTCCAGAGAATGGTCAATTCGAAGAAGGAAAAGTTTGATGAAATTTGATGTGATTCTCTCTCTCTCTCTCTCTCTCTCTCTCTCACGCAGCAACCAACATTCTAAGGTGTTAGGGCCAAGTTTTAGCTCTTATATGAGGGCTTAGATGACTTCATGCAGGCCCATGTTGTTTATTTGTGTGATTTCAAACTTTGCTTCCCAAATTTTCACTTCCATGCCACGCACGGTTTAGGTACTACACACCTCCCTTTTGTCAGCAACAATGTAAGTGTAATGTGTAGAGACCAATGGAATTGATTTGGGTCATTTATAATGTCTTGGTACCAAGTTTTGATTTATGACTTTTATGGTATGAAATTTGAAAAAGAGGCATGAAATAGGTACTTTTGTTGGTACAAAATTGGCAAATCTCTTTATGATTATGTAAAGGTGTAGAATATCTCAAAATAAGTGACAAATATGACCTATAATGTACCAAATTCATACGCTGACCAAAAGTCAAGATTTCACCTTGAAAACCTCCCACATGGCCATGTAATTCCACAATTTGCATGAATTTTGAATTCAATGATGTAAATAAAGCTCTTAGGTAAAATTTTCATGTTGGTTGGAAATGCATTTGAAGTGCATAAGTTCATGAAAATGGCCATTGAAACAAATGACCTATAATGAAATTTCCCAAAATACCCTTGCCTTGTCAAGACCATAACTTGAGTTCCACACATGAGAAAGAGGACTTCTAGGACGTTTTGGAAAGCTACGATCATGCGGAACAACTTTCATGTTCACTTACAGTTGCGAAGAAACTTGCTTCTAGGTAAAAAAATGCCTTGGAAGTGAGTTGACTTTTTCTTGACCAAAATTCTATTCATCTGAGACCCCTAACTTGTTGGCATCATAACTTGAGATGTACAAACCCAATCGATGAGTTCTTGTACTCAAAAGAAAGATAAGAACATGCCCTAAAAGTCCCATGTTTTCATGAAAATGAGATTGAGCTTGCAACATAAGCGAAAATGGCCTTGAAGTTGGGCACTAAAGAAGGGGATTTTACACTGAAATCATCTGAAACCCTAATTTAGTAACTTCTTCCACTCTTGATTCCTCTTTATTTGATCTTGTCATGACATATTAGATGCTTCAAAATGAATTCCCATGGCTTGTGTGACTTGAAGACCAGTTTGGAAGCCTCTCAAGTCCATAGTTGACCTTGAGTTGACCAGATAGAACCCTAATTCCAAGTCCTTTGTCTATGGCTTTTGCAGATGAATTTAATGATTGCACAAACTCCACAATGACCCCTAAGGTACTCAATGAGATTTTAAAACAAGTTGTAACCAAGACTAGACCTCATGAACCCCTGATGACCCTCTGAGATAGGAGATAACATCCACACACCTAACTCTCTTCTCAAGGATCTTTGACCCTTCCAAGATGATGAAACCCTTGATGGCTTGCACGAATACTTCTTGCTTGAGTTTGAAACCAAAGAGACCCTCCTCTTGAATGGCACAACAACTCTTGATCCCATAATAAGAACAATGCTATGCAAATGCAAATGCTAGAATGCAATGAAACATAAACCAAGTTAACAAGAAAAGGTTGGTCAAATTTTGGGGTACAACAGCTGCCCCTATTCAAACGACTTGTACCTGAAGGGATAAAAAGGGAACGAATTTCAAACTTTCAAGGTAAAAGACGGTTGAATACCAAAGAACCCGGAAATTTGCCAACCGCAAAAAGAAACTGTAACTGATAAATTCTGTTGGGGAAAATGTGATAATATGAACACATCTATCTAAGACATCATATTCTGCTGGGGTCTGGATACCACTCAGGCAAGATATAAACCAACATTCACCGGGGTCTGTATACCACACGTGCCAATGGAATAATCACTAGCCAGGGTCTGGATACCTCACAGGCTTGAGCAAATAAACTGGTGGAAGCCGGGGTTTGGATACCACACGGGCTTGAACAAATAAAACCGGTGGAAGTCAGGGTCTGGATACCGCACAGGCTTGAAAAAATAAACTGGTGGAAGCCGGGGTCTGGATACCACACGGGCTTGAACAAATAAAATTGGTGGAAGCCAGGGTCTAGATGCCACACAGGCTAAAGGAATGAACCGGAGGAAGTCGGGGTCTGGAAACCTCACATGCTAAAGAAATGAATCGATGGAAGCCGAGGTCTGGATACCTCACATGATAAAGAAATGAACTGGTGGAAGTTGGGGTCTAGATACCACACGGGCTATGGAAATAAACTGGTGAGAGCCAGGGTATGGATACCGCACAGGCTAAAGAGATAAACTGGAGAAAGCCGGGGTTTGGGTACCGCACATGCTAAAGGAATGAACCAGAGGAAGTCGGGG
Organism: Lathyrus sativus; assembly: GCA_963859935.3. Taxonomy (NCBI): domain Eukaryota; kingdom Viridiplantae; phylum Streptophyta; class Magnoliopsida; order Fabales; family Fabaceae; genus Lathyrus; species Lathyrus sativus. The sequence continues at coordinate 545,375,296 of OZ012740.1, read as the reverse complement.
TCTGGATACCTCATATGCTAAAGAAATGAACCGGTGGAAGCCGGGGTCTGGATACCACACGGGCTATGGAAATAAACCGGTGAGAGTCGGGGTCTGGATACCGCACAGGCTAAAGAGATAAACCGGAGGAAGCCGAGGTCTGGGTACCGCACAGGCTAAAGGAATGAACCGGAGAAAGCCGGGGTCTGGATACCTCACATGTTAAAGAAATGAACTGGTGGAAGCTGGGGTCTGGATACCTCACAGGCTATGGAAATAAACTGGAGGAAGCTGGGGTTTGGGTACCGCACAGACTAAAGGAATGAACTAGGGGAAGCCGGGGTCTGGATACCTCACATGCTAAAGAAATGAACCGGTGGAAGCCAAGGTCTGGATACCTCACAGGCTATGGAAATAAATCGGTGAGAGCCAGGGTCTGGATACCACACAGGCTAAAGAGATAAATATCAATAATATGAACACATCTGTCAATAACTCCTGCCAGGGACTGGATACTGCACAGGCAAAGGAGAACATCATAATCTGTCAGGGTCTGGATACCGCACGGGCTCAAGAAATAAATCAGTGTGAGCCGGGGTCTAGATACCACACGGGCTGAAAAAATTAACCATCGTATGTTGGAGATACACCTGAAAACAAGAGGTAACAACCCGACTTATGTTTCGAATGCATATGTTTGAATATGACATAATGCTCTATACGAAATGGAAATGCTACGCGTTTGGGAGGATGCTATGCACAAATGCAAATGCAAAGGAACCACTCCAGCAAAATAAATGCTGAAAAGGGGAAACCAACTCCGCTGGGGATGACCGGGCGTGCCAAGTACAATTGGACTTATGCTGAGAGAAACAAGCCCTGGATGGCTTTCTGGAAGAGAACTCTTCTAGGTAAACTGTTCTGTTGAGAATAAAATCTACTCCGCTAGGGGTCTCAAAATCAACTCTGCTGAGGAAAGTGGTCTTGGACGGCCTACCAGAATATAACTCTTCTGGGGAACAAATGACTTGGATGGGGAAACGAATCCACTCTATTGAGGGAAATCGGCCGTGGATGGCCTTTCAGAATACGACTTTATTGGGGAAGTAAAGCAAACTGCGGGGACTTACTCCACTCTGCCGGAGATTCCGCTCTGCTGGCAATTTGAATTCACTCTGCCAAGGATAATGAATAAGATTTACTGGGAAAATATCCCAAACTCTTCCTACTGAGGATGAAGAATAACAATCCTCTGGGTTAATCCCATTATGTGGGGAAGAAAACAATCCGCTGACTTCGCTGGGGACCTGCAAGGGATGAACACTAATTGGGGAAACATCCCGAAGGAAACTCACTCTGACGAATACCAACAACTAACTGGATTCGGCTACAGACAAAAACTCTACTGGGATATCACCTAATGAGGGAATCAACATCTATATCTGCTTGGAGAAATGATTAATAAACTCAACAATATCAACCTCTGCTTAGGGAGTTGAGTCCCTGACTTAAACTCTGAGGGGAAAGGAGTCAAAGATTTGGACTCTGTGAGGGTAACGACACTGCACTCGTCCCAATGCTGGGAGAATAATCCCAAATACCTGCTGGGGATAACCAAGAACTCAACCTGCTAGGGAGAAGCTAGTCATACTCTGCTGGGGATAACTTCCTGGAATAACCTCAAGAATGAGAGCCCTGCAACAAATACAAGCAAAGTATCTTGTATACAACAAGAGTTATCTTGGTTATTGTCCATGACATCGTTCAAGCAAATCAAAGTTTTAATCATGATTAGCAGAGCCCACAAGTTTATGTATGCAAAGTTTTATCAAAAACATCAGGCGTTTTTTTGCAAACAAAATAGTAAAAGCTAAAACAAGCACGAAAGCTTTCTGAATAATATATACTTCATTGATAAATGGCCTGTAAATAGGAAAATTTACAATAGATGCAACTCCTGAAAAGAGAAAGTTGCGAAAATAGTACAAAGATACAACAGATATACAAAATGTCGACAATGTGGTATAAACAACCACCATGTGTCGACTTGACTATGACTCGCATGACTCTGATGCTTCTCCAACGCTTCGTCCTCTGAAAAGCTGACCTGATTGGTTGACCCTTGGGTCTTCCCAGAATCCACTATGCTCGAAAGATCAATACGCAGACCGCAATCATTTGCTTTTCAAATCCCTAACTTTTTCCTGAATCGCCCTTGCGGGTTTTCGATTCACCAGGATACCCATTTTTGCCAAAGTCGCCTTTTCAGGTTTTCAACTTTGCGGGTTTACATTCTTTTTCTCTTTATCCCTAATTTTTGCCCGAACCCAATCTTTTTATGGTTCCCCGGGATACCCCATTTTTGCTTGGATTTTCTTTTTCTTTCCAGCGGGTCTATGTTAAGCAAAGTATTTTTTAACTGCGTCTGCGTTCACAGGGGATGTGAAATCATCTCCATCCATGGTTGAGAGTAGTAAGGCTCCTCTTGAGAAGACTTTCCTTACGACTTATGGACCTTCGTAGTTGGGAGTCCATTTGCCCCTGTGATTTGTCTGTGGGGGGAGAATCCCCTTCAACACCAAGTCACCTGCCTGAAAGTTCTGAGGGTGCACCTTCTGATCGAAAGCTTTCTTCATCCCGCTTTGATACAAACGACCATACGCAATGGCTGCCAATACTTTCTCGTCCATCAAACTGAGTTGATTCAATTTATTCCTCACCCATTTTGCCCCATCTAGTTTGACGTCAACCAGAACTCTCAAAGAAGGAATCTTGACTTCCAATGGTAGGACAACTTCCATACCATACACTAGCGAGAAAGGAGTTGCCCTAGTTGAAGTACGTATCGAAGTACGATATCTGTGTAATGCAAAGGGCAACATCTCGTGCCAATCTTTATAGGTCACAACCATCTTCTGCATAATCTTCTTTATGTTCTTATTGGCGGCCTCAACGACGCCATTCATCTTCGGACGATAGGGAGAAGAGTTGTGATGCTCGATTTTGAAACTCTGGCACAATTACTTCATCATCTTGTTATTCAAATTTGAACCATTATTAATAATGATTCTCTCGGGCACTCTGTAACGACAGATGATGTCCTTCTTGATGAATCGGGCTATGACCTGTCTGGTGACATTGGCGAAAGAAGCTGCTTCAACCCACTTAGTGAAATAGTCAATTGCCACTAATATGAAGCGGTGCCCGTTGGATGCGGTCGAATCGATCTTACTAATCATATCAATGCCTCACATGGAAAAGGGCCAGGGAGACGCCATGACATTCAGAGGACTTGGCGGTACATGCATCTTATTAGTATAAATCTGGCATTTATGGCATTTCTTGGCGTACTTAAAATAATCAGACTCCATGGTCAACCAATAGTAGCCTGCCCTTAACAGTTTCCGAGACATTGCATGTTCGCCTGTATGCGTACCAAAAGCACCCTCGTGCTCCTCTTCCATAAGCAAACTTGCTTCTTTTTCATCCACACATCTTACCAACACCAAGTCGAAGTTTCTTCAGTAGAGTACATTGTCCTTGTTGAGGTAGAAGTTTCCAGACAATCTTCTCAAGGTATTTTTATCCCGGTTCGATGCCCCTGGCGGATACTCCTGATTCTTGAGAAAGTTTTTGATATCATAATACCAAGGCTTCCCATCAGATGCTTCCTCTACCACAAAAATGAAAGCTATCCTATCGAGGCGCGGGATGACAATCCTCGGAGCATCATTCCAATAATTCACCTTGTACATCGATAATAAGGTTACCAAAGCATCTGCCATCTGATTCTCGGCCCTTGGCACGTGATAAAACTCTACTCTGTCAAAGAAAGGTAACAACCTTCTAGCATAATTCATGTAACAAATCAGGTTAGGCTGACGAGTCTCCCATTCTCCTTTAATCTGATTAATGACCAAAGCTGGATCACCATATACATCAAGGTTTTTGATTCTCAAATCAATCGCTTTTCATTGCCCATGATACATGCTTCATATTCAGCTTCGTTATTGGTGCAGGGAAATGTTAACCTGGCAGTAAATGGTATGTGCAAACCATGGGGTGTGGTAATGATTGCCCCAATTCTGCTGCCATAAGAGTTAACAGCACCATCAAAAATCATTTGCCATTGGCAACCCAGCTCAGGACCTTCATCAGGTAGCGGCTCATCGCAATCTTTCATCTTCAAGAACATGATATCCTCATCAAGAAATTCAAACTTCATCAGCTGATAGTCATCGTGTAAGTGCTTTTGATTGGCTGCATTTTATGGAAAAACATTAATGTATGAGTAAATGTCATAACTGATGTTAGGACATACATGAAGAGTGTTATGCAAGAAAAGCTTAGAGTAAGTGAAGTTGAATGTCATAACATTGATCGTATGACATCAAGCGCACAGAGTTTATTTTTCTGTTATTAGCTCAGGCTATACTTCAGGAAATAATCCGGGAAGCATAGTTATTTTAGGCAACACAACAGGCATTGCTGAGAATAACATAGAAGGCTCCTGACCTAATGATAAGTGCGCAGCTTCGTGAAGAAAGGTTAATCTTGGGTAAACCTAAATTCTCTACCAAGGCCCAAAGCAGGCCTGCTATTATAAATAGTAGAAGGATCATTCCTAATGTGCAGACACGCAGATAATAGAGCTTGAAGAGAGATCTTCAAGACAGAGATTGGAGAGTGTATGTGTGAGTGAAGAACCTTGTTCTTCACGTGTGTCTAGGAATTTTAGGATTCCTTGTGGGCCAAGCAATTGTAAGCTGTAGAATTGCTCTGGTTATTGTGTATGAACATGTGTGTTCATTGTCTTACTCAAAGCTGTTAAGCAAGAGTGAGTGTCCTTGATCAAAGCTGTGAAGCAAGATCAAGGTGTGTTTGAAGTGAGTCTTCATATTTAATCTGTAATTATTGATATCACTGAGGTGATTGAGGGGGAGTGAGTGGGTATACTCAGGTCTAGAGGTCTCTAGGCCTAAGTGTCATTGGGTAGGTTTTAAGTTAAGAGTGCAAGCTGAGTGTTTGACTATGAATTAATTCTACTGATAGTGAATTTCCTCCCTGGCTTGGTATCCCCTAGATGTAAGTGTTGTTGACACTGAACTGGGTGAACAATTACTGCGTTATTTATTGCTTCTCTTTACAACATTTTAATTACTCCAATAGTCTGTGTTACAGTGGATGTTATAACATTCGTGATAACATCCATCGTGTGCTTGCCAGAATTTCAATTGGCATCAGAGCAGGCACCCTGCCTGTTATATCTGGTACTATGGATAAAGACATAGGATTCACAAATAGATCACAAATTCTGGATGGTTCTAATTATGACTATTGGAAACCTAGGATGATTGCCTTCTTAAAGTCTCTAGACAACAAGGGATGGAGAGCTGCAAACTCAGGCTGGGCACATCCAGTGAAGACTGATAAAGATGGATTGTCTGTGCTTATACCTGAAGAAGAATGGACCAAAGAGCAAGAAGCCTTGGATCTTGCGAATTCTAGAGCTTTGAATGCATTATTCAATGGTATAGACAAAAACATCTTCAGACTGGTACACCATTGTGAACTGGCTAAGGAGGTTTGGGACACCCTCAAAACAACTCATGAGGGAACCTCCAAAGTCAAGATGTTAAGACTTCAAATGCTGACCACAAAATTTGAAAGTCTAAGGATGAAGGAGGATGAGACCATTCATGAGTTCTACATGAACATTCTTGAACTTGCAAACTCCTCAGGAGCCTTGGGAGAAAAGATGCCTGAAGAGAAACTGGTGAGGAAGATTCTCAGGTCTTTACGTAGAAGGTTTACAATGAAAGTCACTTCCATTGAAGAAGCCCAAGACATATGCCACATGAAGGTGGATGAACTCATTGGTTCTCTCCAAACCTTTGAGATGGGAATGTGTGATCAGACTGTGGAGAAAAAGAACAAAAGAATAGCTCTTGTTTCAAACACTGCAGATGACTCAGAAGGAGAAGATGGTGAAAATGAGGAGAACTTGTCATAAGCAGTTGCCCTGCTTGGAAGACAATTCAATAAACTGATCAAAAGGATAAATCATAATTCAAAACCCCATGCCAAGAACAACTCTTCTGACAGCAACAGAAGGAGTAACTCTGAGGAGAATTCTAACCAAGGCAAAGGAGTACAATGCCATGAATGTGAAGGGGATGGACATATTAGAGCTGAATGTCCTACCTATCTAAAGAAGCAGAAGAAGGGTCTAGCAGTCACTTGGTCAGATGGAGATTCAGAAAGTGGATCAGAAGAAGAATGTGCTAAGCATATCACTGCTCTGAATAATGTATGTATATCTGATGGTGATTCAAGTGAAGATGAGCTAACCTATAATGAACTTGCAGATTCATATAAGAAGTTGTGCTTGAGAAGTACTGAATTGTATCATTAAGGAGAACAACAGAAGAAGTGCATAAGAGAATTAGAGGCTGAGAAGTTAGAGCAGCTAGCAACAATAGACTCACTCAAAAGTGAGGTCAACCTGTTGGAATCTAAAATGGAGCAGATGTCAAAATCTATAAGAATGTTGAACCCTGGTACTGACACTCTAGAAGAAATTCTATAGAGTGGTCAGACATCAGGTAACAGGTCTAGACTAGGGTATGTTGGCAAACAGAAGCCCATCTTGGAGATCAAGGGGCCAATACCTGAAACCCAGAGGTCAAAGGGGATGTCACGACCAATGTCACAACATCGGAGAAACAAAAACTGGAACCAAGTCAAGAGTAAATTCCAAGGGTATAGGTGTTACCACTGTGGAAAACTTGGACACATTAAATCTGTGTGTTTCTGGATACATGGACTTCCCAGTCATCCTCATCAAGGAAAATCCAAACAGGGTGCTCATGTCAAGAAACTGCATCAAGCTAAATCCAAGAAGGAATCTTCTATCAAGAAGAGACAATGGGTTGCTAAGAATGTGGCTCTAGTAGCTCACACTTTTCTAAGGATACCTACCAAAAGGGATTGGTATTTTGATAGTGGTTGCTCTAGACACATGACTGGAATAGAAAATATTTTGGTAAACATAAAACCTCATTCCTCAAGTCATGTAACATTTGGTGATGAAGCTAGAGGGGAAATCAAAGGGGCTGGAAAACTAGATGGCCCTGGTGTTCCAAGGCTGGAAGATGTCTTGTTGGTTAGAAGACTGACTGTTAATCTCATTAGTATCAGTCAACTATGTGACCAAGGTTTTAGTGTAAAATTCACTAAAGATGAATGTGTTGTCACCAATGAAGAAGGTAAGGAAGTTATGAGGGGATCTATAGCCAAGAACAACTGCTATCTATGGGAGCCTAGAAGTAACCTCAATGTCTTGGTCAATGAAGAAAAGAAGAATCAAATATGGTTTGAGAAAGGGAGACATCCTCAAAAGATGAAGAAGACCATAACCAAGGAATCAGCAAGAGGAACTCCAAAGCTTCCTCTAGATGGGAGAACAGGCTATGGTAACTATGAGGTAGGCAGGCACGCTAAGACATCTTATCCAAAGAAGGTACATCACAGAAATTTAGACCTGCTATATTGGAGTTTGTTGGAGTCCATGAACAATGGCCATCATAAAGGAAGCAATGTCACTCAAGATGTCATGACTCTGTTCTGTGACATTAAGAGTAACATCAATATGAACTCAGTTTAGTTCAAGAGAGTCATGCACATGGATAACAGGTATCAATTTAAAAAGGCCTGTCTGAAGCTTGATGATTCTAACCAACAAAGGGCTAAGGGTGTTACAAGGGATCACCAGACTATCCTAAGTAAAAGAAGCAGCTTGGTAAGGTGGCATAGTAAAAGATTATAGCAACTAATAGGGAATTATATTTTGAAAATTAATCAAAGTCTGATTGGTCAAAATATTGAATTCCCTCCACTGCTTCTAACCAACCCTTCTAACGCCGTGTGCTTCTGCAAATTTGTCTCCTTCCTTACCTCACATTCTCTCAAAAGAAAATCACTCCTGATACAGCCTAAGTCTTTCACAATGTCTCAACATCATACATCCATCCCTACCAAGCCCGACTCTGCTCAGCACAAGAGTATCTCTCTAGATGATGTGATGGAGGTCATTCTTCTAAGTATGAGTTTTGGAAAATGTAGTGGTGGCCAAACTTCAGCTCCTTCACATGCAGAGCAAAATGGTAAGAATTCTGGAACCCACATGAACAACAATAACTCCACACATGAGGACAGGTATGTAGATGAACTGGTACCCAAACTATTCCATGAAGGTTGTGAAGTATAAGGGATAACCATTCCCCTGTCTAGGGTAGATCCATCTCCACATCAAAATGCAAGCCATGAGGATGATTCTGAGTGTCTCTCTATTAAGTCTAACCCTAACACTGAGAACCTAAAAAATCTGGATAATTCTGTGGTACAGGAGGAAGGTCTGGGTGATGACCAACATGAGAAAACCAAAAGCTCAAAAAATGAGAAGGTCATGGATGAAGAACCCTGCAATAAGGTAAATATTGAAGACGATGAACTTATCAAGAACGCTGCTCCTGGCTTAGCCGAAAAACTAGCAACCAGGAAAGGAAAACCTTTCCTTCTAAGAACCAAATAAAAAGGACTTCTGTTGGGCCTTCCAAACCTTGGAACAAGATATCAACTGCCTCCAAGAAAAGAAAAGTTGAGGTGAGTAGCTCTGAGTCTGAAGGGGATGTTATAAGAGATGTTCCTAACATCTTCAATGTCAAGAAATCTTTGGGTAAGAGACCTCTCAAACCCATGCCAGATGCTCCTCTAGACAATGTCTCATTCCATTCCATTCACAGTGTGACAAAGTGGAGATATGTATACCAAAGGAGAATAGCCCTTGAGAGAGAATTAGGGAAAGATGCCCTAGAGATCAAGGAAGTAATGGATCTGATACACAAGGCAGGTCTGATCAAGACTGTTACTGGTTTTTCAAATTGCTATGAAGGACTGGTAAAAGAGTTTATTGTTAACATCCCGGTGTTGCACCCCAAAATTTGCCTAACCTTATCTCGCCTAGTTTATGTTTCATTGCATAGCATAACATTGTTCTAACATAGTTCTAGCATTTTCATAGCATAACATCCTTCATTTAAAAGGGGATCAAGTGTGATACATGTCAAGAGAAGCCTAACCAGAGGTATTATTCAAGCTTAAGAAGCTATCAGGGTCATCAGACAGATGGTTGAGTTCTTGAGAAGTTTGAGTACTTGTATGGGGTTCATCTCCTCACTTGGAGCCAGTTGAAGATCAGCAATGGATTGTAAGGCCTTGATTAAGGAGAGAATGTGTGGGTAGAGATCATTGAAGTGCCTTGAAGGTCATGTTGGAGCTCAATCAAGTCATTTTATCAAGTGCAAGAGCCACAGTTGAAGTGGATGTCACTAGGGTTTCATCTGGTTAATCCTAGGCCAAGATGAGTAATTGAAGAAGATCAAAGCCTACTTCTAGATCATTGATATCATGAAATGATATGTTGAGGCATATGGCATATTGCTCCAAGATCAAGTTGAGAAGAATCAAGAGCGGTTGGAGTTGCTAAGTCAGGGTTCCTAGGGTAAAATCCCCTATTTAGTGCCAAACTTCCAAGCCATGTAAGTCAAGATGCAAGTTTAATCTACATTTTTGGCCAACATGAAACTTGTAGATCATGCTCTTAGCTTTAAGTTTAGTACTAGAAGTCCTACATTGGATTTATAGAACTCAAGTTATGGTCCAGACAAGTTACAGGTCCTCAGATGCATCTGAAATTTGTCTGTGAAAATCATCTGACTTCCAAGCTATTTTTGACCTAGAAGCAAGTTTCATATGACTTCTTAACCAACATGAAAGTCGTTCCTCATGATCTTAGATTTCCAAATTGTATTAGAAGTCTTCCATCTGATTTGTAGAACTCAAATTAGGAGGTTTACAAGTCAGGGGTATTTTGGGAAAGTGAGATTATAGGCCATTTTCAATCATAGGTCAAAATTTCCAACTTGCACATCTCGAATGCAATTTTGTTCAACATGGAACATGCTCAAAATATGGTTTTTAGGTCAACCAAGAGCTCATGGTGAATTGGTTTGGCTCATATCAAAGATTGGTTTGAAGTGGCCTTGTAAAGGGAGAAATTCAAAGGCGTTTTTGGTGGGAAATTCAAATAAATTGTCATGTGCATAAAATATGCCAAGTAACCATTCAATTTAATCAGAAATGATGATTTAGAAACATTGGCAATTTTAGAATTTTCAATTAACTCATAATTCATGGTGTTTTGACATGTTTCTTCACAAATAAGTAACATCACAAAAAGAAATCACTCACAAAGGCAATTCAAGGCTCTAGCCAAGCTGAATTTATTCAAGGGATTTTGTGTATGATGCTAGAAGCTTCCAAAGCAAGCTTGTGAGACAAGTTTGAGTTTACCATAATGAAATTTTTGGAGAAAAATTTTGGATTTGGATTTTTGGATTGGGCTTGGGCCTTACCTCTAGAAGGTTCTAATACGTTCTATAAATATTCAAAAACAAAATTGGATAGAGGTTGGTGACTCATTGGAGCTGAAGAGAGAGAGAAGCCATTGGAGCAAATTGAAGAAAAAGCTTGAAAGTGATTTTTTGGTTTTGGAGATTTAGAGGATTACAGCAAGATTTGATTATCAAGAATCGTTCACCATCAATCATTGAAGTTTTCTGCATTTGTTGGAGGAGAATTGAGGTCTGAAACCACCACAATCGGAGCTTAAAGCAAGGTTTTCATTTCTTGAATTTTCTCTTAATTCATGCGTTTTTTATGCCTTAGATTCATGTGGTTAGGTTACACATAGGATGTAGATGATTTCTGGACAGAAAAATTGAGGTTTAGTGACGAAATAGGAATTGATCCGTTTTCGGTTGAGATATAGAATTCTTGATTCTTGAGGTTTTAGCGTAATCTATTAGGATATTTGGATTCCTCTCGAAATTTCGTGCAATTTTGGTTCAAGAATCGTTGCATTTGGTTAAGAATTGAGAGAGATACGTTGTTCTGAAGTTTGTCGGAAAAAAGCTTCATCCATGGCCGCGCGGGTACTGTTCATGCGCTGGAATTTTTGAATTGGAGAATACGATTGGGAGCCGTCCGATTGGAGAGGAAGAGATGACTTGGTCCGCGCATCACACAGCCAGGAACACGCCACGTCGCAGCTGCCAAAACGACGTCGTTTGGTTGCGCCTCCAGAACCCCTTGCGCGCGAGTTCGATACCTGCGTGCTGCATTTTATTAATTTGTGGAGCTGAATTGATTTGGGATTTCGTTTTGGGCTTACCAGCTATAGCACGCTATTACCACCCCCCTCCATAAGCCCAACGTGATTTGCACTTGGATTTTCCTGCTTATCGCACCCCCTCCTGGATGTTATTAAGAGTTTTTTAAGCTGGATTTCTCAACCAATGGGCCTAGCGCCCAGCTTCTCTCTACACCCCCTCCATGGGCCCAGGCGAAAATGAGCTTAAAATTCCTGCTGATTACACCCTCTCTTGTTATTTCTTTAATTTCTTTTCTTTATTTTTTGTTTTAGTACTTGTTAGAATTAATTCACAAAAAAATAGTAATTGTTGATATTAAATTCTGGAAAAAATTGTGATCATAAAATGAAATGTTTAGAATTTTGTCATGCTTTTCATTTTAATTTTCCATGCATTTTCTATTTTATTGCATTTTTTCTAGTGTAATGTGTTTTAATGGTGGAATAATTGTGTGCTGATTTTGTCCATTTTATTTCTCACTCATATTTTGGAGTTTGATGTTGAGATTTTACAGGCTGGTTTTATACATGTTGTTGGTATTGTGTGATTTTTTTATTGATTTTTAAATCATTTTTAATAAGATTTTAGTGTAGTTGTTTAGGAGTGCTCTTTAGTGGATCTCTTTAGTGATACTTTTCAACTTAGGATTTTATTAGAGGACTTAGAAATTTAATTAGGTCCTGTTTTTTTAACTATAGACCTCTAACAAATGCATGTTCCCATAGAAAAATAATTGGATTTTTAGAATGTGTTTTGATATTTTAGATAGAATATTCAAGTTGATTGTTCATTTGGTGCTTCAACTTTGGTGATTGATTTGGGATGGACTCAAATTGGGTTTTTCTTGCATGGTGGACTTATGGTTCTTATTGGAGGATATCATGGACATGATGAAGCTTTTGTGGAGTGGCTGGTGGAGCTTGGATTGGAGCTTTTCTTGTATTTTTGTTAGCTTTTTGTAGCTTATGAGATTAGGGATTTTAGGAGAGAGCTTTAGAAATAGTTTTTTCTTCAAATAAACATGGTTGGTTTCATTCACCTTCCATCCCATCCTATGATTCAAAGTCCTCATGTTAAAGTCTCATCTCTCCTTTGGAGGGATGTGTGACATTTATGATGAGTAGAACTTTTGAGGATGCCATTCTCCGATAACTGGTTGAGTGTCAGATAGGATTCCTTTGGTTTCCCGTCTGCTTCCCATTATCAAATACTCATCTTGTTGATTCTCTTCGTTCTTGGTGGAGTGCATTGTTAAAGCTTGAAGATGACTTTCCTTCTCTTGAAGATGGTGGACTTGAAGAACAGTTACAGACTTTGGATTGGATCGCTGTCAGAAGATTGCTCTGCCGTGGAGATTGCTGGCTTGTTTTCCCTGTCTGCTTAACTGCTTTGATGTATTGATATGACTTGATTGGTGTGATGCATTTAGATTAGATCATGTAGTTGAATAAGCCTAAGATCATCCTAAGGGTTGAGCTTCTCCCCTTTCTTGTATTGCATTAGAGGTCAAGTTTCTCCCTCTGCTTGTATTTTTACTGTGTGGCTTTGCTTGCTGGTATTTGGTAGAGCTCCGCTCCCTTACCTGTGTGGTTTGTGGTTTGTTTAATTTCATTTACTTTCTTTTACTGTCTTTGCTATTATTCATATCTGGATTGAGGTTGAGATGAGCTTGTGGAGGCTTATGCCCCACACACATTTCCTCCCTCACTTGCATTGCATGCATCTTTATAGTTATATTTCTGTACAGTTTTTCTGTTTACTGTTTGATTTCCATTGCCATGTTCCCTTAGGAACTCTGACTTCTCTTATTCAAGAGAAGTTATGACAGACATTAGGATTCTAACCATGCATGATAACATTAGTTAGTTTCCCCTTTAACCACAACCGTAGGACGAATATTGCATGATAACTGTAGGATCGAGTCAGTTCCCCTGTAGAGAGTCTGTTTCTCTTCTCATCTGCAAATACAGTTAAAACACTTAATAAAGGTCAACACGTGTTGTGCGTTACGAGCCTTAAGCTACTTGAGAAAGAGTTGTGGGAGGGTTTCCCTCACATAACTCGAGTGTTTAGTGTGGTACCCTTTGGGTGACATGCGACGCATTCACTCTCAAGTCCAAGTCTTTAGTGCAACACGAGTTACAAACAGAACTCAATTCACTTCTTCCGTAAAAGACTTACAAACAAACATTCAAATCCTTTTTGTCCTATTGGACCCTAATCCCTTGGAAACCCTTTTTCAGAAGGAGAGTTCTGTTAACTTTCAGTTCTACCGCAAACGGTAACGCCTAAGTCTCCAAGGATCGAGCTGCAAACACCAACTGCTGGAACTGTCTGTTAACTTTACTTGGATAAAAAACAGCTGAACATACCTGTGTTCTCCGTAGCCCGAACTACGTTTGCTCTGATATTTCATGCCGTATGGAAGTACGTAGGCACGAGATGTGATATCTTGGCGAGCAACCTTTCCCCCTTTTACCTGCAGTTAGGTGAACTACATTGACTCTGATTTCTTGTTCCAGACGGGAATACGTAGGCATAAAGTGCGATACGTTGCCGAGTCATTTTCTTTTCTTGTCAGACTAGACCTCTAGCGTAGATAGATGTAAAAAAACCCATCAGATAAACACAACAAGCGTGGATCCCATCGAGTACGATGGACGTGAGGGGTGCTAATACCTTGCCCTTGCGTAACCGACTCTCGAATCCAGACAATGGTTGCGATGATCTTGTCTTATACCATTTCATTAGGTTTTTTCGGTCGTTTCCTTTCCCATTCTGAGGGATAAATAACGAAAGGTGGCGACTCTTCTGTCATTGTCGGTACCTTATTTTTGCAGTAGCGACACCCGGACACAATTTCAAAGAGAAACAACAAGGAATTCATGAAAGTGTTTGTCAGAGGACAATGTGTTCAGTTCTCACCTTCTGTAATCAACAGATACTTGGGACGAGCAAATGATGGTGCAACAGAATTGGTTGCCTCAGACAATCAGGTGCGCAAAGTGATCACTGCAAATCAAGTCACTACCTGGACATCCAAAGGAAACTTGTCTTCAGCACAACTAAGTGTAAAGTATGCAATTCTGCATAGAATCGGGGCTACTAACTGGGTGCCTACCAATCATACTTCCACTATTGCTGTTGGACTTGGCAATATCATTCATGCCATAGGAACCAAAGTTAACTTTGACTTTGGTCTATACATTTTTGATCAGATTGTTAAACACTCCACAACCAATGCTATTAAGCTACCAATTGCCTTTCCATCCCTCATCTGTGAAATCATTCTAAGCCAATATCCTGGAATCTTGAATTCTAGTGATATAGCCAGAAAAAGGGAGCCTGAACTGTCAGTTTACTTTAAGCTATTTGAAGGGAGACATGTTCTAGATATGGTGTTTACATCTGCTGAGAAGGTCAAGATATCGAAAAAAAATAATGATTGCAGAATTGAAGGATACATGTAGAGAGTTAGGAGAAACCATCAGCAGAGCAACTGCCCGAAAAACCAAGCTAGAATCCCTTATCCAAAGGATAGAAAGAGATGTTGATGCTATTAATAGTGGAGTTGTGTCAGGAGAAGAAGCAGATGACAGTAGTAAGAATGTCCCAACCGATGTATATTACATTAGTTCCAGCTCCAGTGAAGAGGGAGAAGGTTAGAGAACTGCTATGTGACTCAGACTGCTGCTGAGGTGATAAAGTGTGCTGCTGATTTGAATTCTGTTTGAACTTGTGTTAGACTTGTCTTGATAGAACAGCTTGACTGTGTGATGCTCTTCATGAGCAGTTGTGTTGTAATGTACCCCAAACATATGTAAGGTTACCTTTTATGATTCTTACTAAGGTATTAGTTGGATCTTAATTTGTGGCTAAAAAGGGGGAGAGATGTTAGATGATAGGTAGTAGTAACAGCAGGTATAACATATGGAAGAATTGGTTAAGATAACCAATGTGTGCTACAGGTGCTACTGCAAGTGTGGTTGGAAAACTCTTCTTTATTATGTATGCTTGCTGTGTGATAACAGCTGATGTTGTTAGTATTGTGTGAGGTCCTAATGAGTATAGGAATGTATGTTAGATTTATGTGTCTTCCTTGATGGAACCTAGCAGCTTTATAGCTGCTAGTGCTGTGTGTATTTGCAGGATGATTGCAGAATGTTGTGCATCTCTTTAGGGGGAGTAGTACAGGTTGTTCCGCAGCAGGTGCGCTTCAGGATGTCATCCTGAATGTCGTAACATCTAGAGCAGGCTGGATGAATATGTGTGACTGCAGGTTCTATACAACTGGTGTGATATGCATCAGTTGAGGGGGAGTAAATTCTGATATGCTACTCAATGAATTGTGACATTTGTAGTGCAGACTCACAGATGGTATTTTGAACAGGTTGATCCTGAGAGCTAACAGTGTGAATGTGTGTAGACAACACTGATAGTGTGTAGCTAGTGGCTTTCCTGCATGGTAGGTTAAGACTTCTGCTGCTTGTAAACTCTGATATGTTAACAGGGTGTTTTCGCTAAAAATTAGCCAAATCGAGAGTTTGTAAGTGCTTTTGATTGGCTGCATTTTATGGCAAAACATTAATGTATGAGTAAATGTCATAACTGATGTTAGGACATACATGAAGAGTGTTATGCAAGAAAAGCTAAGAGTAAGTGAAGCTGAATGTCATGACATTGATCGTATGACATCAGGCGCGCAGAGTTTGCTTTTCTGTTATTAGCTCAGACTATACTTCAGGAAACAATCCAAGAAGCATAATTATTTTAGGCAACACAACAGGCATTGCTGAGAATAACATAGAAGGCTCCTGACCTAATGATAAGTGCGTAGCTTCGTGAAGAAAGGTTAATCTTGGGTAAACCTAAATTCTCTACCAAGGCCCAAAGCAGGTCTGCTATTATAAATAGTAGAAGGATCATTCCTCATGTGCAGACACGCAGATAATAAAGCTTGAAGAGAGAGCTTCAAGACAAATATTGGAGAGTGTATGTGTGAGTGAAGAACCTTGTTCTTCACGTGTGTCTAGGAATCTTAGGATTCCTTGTGGGCCAAGCAATTGTAAGATGTAGAATTGCTCTGGTTATTGTGTATGAACATGTGTGTTCATTGTCTTACTCAAAGTTGTTAAGCAAGAGTGAGTGTCCTTGATCAAAGCTGTGAAGCAAGATCAAGGTGTGTTTGAAGTGAGTCTTCATATTTAATCTGTAGTTATTGATATCACTGAGGTGATTGAGGGGGAGTGAGTGGGTATACTCAGGTCTAGAGGTCTCTAGGCCTAAGTGTCATTGGGTAGGTTTTAAATGAAGAGTGCAAGCTGAGTGTTTGACTATGAATTAATTCTACTGATAGTGAATTTCCTCCCTGGCTTGGTAGCCCCCAGATGTAAGTGTTGTTGACACTGAACTGGGTGAACAATTACTGCGTTATTTACTGCTTCTCTTTACAACATTTTAATTACTCCAATAGTCTGTGTTACAGTGAATGTTATAACATCCGTGATAACATCCATCGTGTGCTTGCCAGAATTTCACATCGATTGGTTGCTCTGCAAGATATTCTGACAGAACACTCCCCTTGATAGCCTTTTGGGAGACATATTGAATTTCGCATTCTGTCAACACCATCTTCCATCTAGCAATCCTTCCCGAAAGCACTTGCTTTTCGAACACATACTTAATCAGATCCATCTTCGAAATCAGCAGGGTTGTGTGATTCAGCATATATTGCCTCAGGCGTTTGGCGGCCCAAGCAAGTGCACAACACGTATTTTCTAACATTGAGTATCTAGACTCACAATCTGTGAACTTTTTACTCAAGTACTATATGACATGTTCTTTTCTTCCTGTCTCATCGTGCTGACCGAGAACACAACCCATGGAGTTCTCAAGAACCGTTAAGTACATTATCAATGGTCTTCCTACCACTGGAGGCATCAGTATCGGAGGCTCCTGCGAATATTCTTTTATTTTTTCAAATGCCCTTTGGAAATTTTCATTCCAGACCACCGCTTGATTTTTCTTTAACAATTTGAACACTGGTTCACACGTGGCTGTGAGGTGAGATATGAACCTTGCAATATAGTTCAATCTACCCAAGAAACCACAAACCTCTTTCTCTATTTTCGGTGCTGGCATTTCCTGTATAGCTTTTATTTTTGTAGGATCGACCTCGATTCCATTTTCTCTGACTATAAACCCCAATAGCTTTCCTGACCGTACACCAAAAGTGCATTTTTTCAAATTCAACCTTAGTCTGAACTTCCTTAACCTCTCAAACAGCTTCAACAGATTCACTAGGTGCTCTTCCTCCGTTTGTGACTTTGCGATCATGTCATCAACATAGACCTCAATCTCGTGATGAATCATGTCATGAAACAAAGTCACCGTCGCCCGCTGATAGGTTGCCCCTGCATTCTTCAATCCAAAGGGCATTACCTTGTAGCAAAAAGTCCTCCACAGGGTGATAAAAGTCGTTTTCTCCATGTCTTCCGGAGCCATCTTGATCTGGTTATATCTGGAGAAACCGTCCATGAAGGAAAACACTGAATACTGAGCAGTATTATCAACAAGTACATCAATGTAGGGGAGCAGGAAATCTTCCTTCGGGCTCGCTCTATTTAGATCACGGTAATCTACACACATCCTTACCTTACCATCCTTCTTTGATACAGGTACAATGTTAGCGACCCACGGAGGGTAGTTCGTCACAGCAAGAAATCCAGCGTCCAACTGCTTTTGGACCTATTCTTTGATCTTAATTGCCATGTCCGGTCTGGTTCTTCTTAGCTTCTGTTTCACAGGTGGGCACTCTTCTCGAAGAGGCAAGCGATGAACCACAATATCTGTATCGAGTCTGGGCATATCTTCGTATGACCAAGCAAAGACATCTTTATACTCTCGGAGCATTTCCACCAGTCTTTATTTGACATCATCCTCTAAAGCAGCCCCTATCCTGACTTCCTTTCTATCTTCCTTTGTGCCTAGGTTGACGACTTCAATCACTTCTTGATGAGGCAGAATAACCTTCTCTTCTTGTCTCAGCAACCTGGCAAGCTCTTCAGGCAGGTCTTCGTCTTCCTCAATCTCTTCTTCAGATTAAAAGATTGGATTATCAAAATCACATCGAGTCATAGACGAGTCTGAATCAGTGGCATCTGCTATGTGAAACCTGCAATGATGATGATTTGATGCTTAAAATGATATGCAAACAACACAAACCACATTGCCATTTTATTGTTAAAAATAAAAACAAGAAAAACAAGGATCACAATATTTGAATGCAAAAATGCCCTTTGGTTAATGATAAAACAATTGTTCAAAACATAAACAAGAATAAGGCCCTATAAACAAAGACCACTATGCTCCGGGTAGAACATAGGGCTACACATAATCAAAAACCAGATAATTACTCTTCATGTGTCACTTGGACAATTTCTTCAATAGTCCAATTGCTCAGGCTTTGGCCGGGAACACATGGTTGGATCCATGCATCCATATCACAGTCACTATCACCTTCATCCTTAGACACAGTGTTGATTCGGTCAAATATCACCCCACCACTTGTAAACTGGACTGGCCCTCTGTGGCGCGGCGTGCTCTGTGAAGAAAACGACGACGAGCTATACCCCAGTCTAAACTTATCTTGCTTATTGGGGATGCTCAACACCTGCCCCCAACCTTGAAATGATTCAGACTTTACCACAGCTTGTGCTTCTTTGAATGATGACATAGCAACCTCAGGAACACTGCCCACAATCGGTGCCTTCTCTCTGACCTGGACTGTCTCAAAAGCTTGACAAAGGGTCTCATGTATCTCCCCATCAACTTCCACATACTTGAACGAGGACAAATGGCTAATCATAATGTCCTCCTCACCACAGACGGTGACAATGTTACCCCCCACCATATACTTTAATTTCTGATGCAAGGTCGACGTCACTGCCCCTGCCGAGTGAATCCAGGGTAGACCTAACAAGCAATTGTATGCTGGTTGGATATCCATTATGTAGAAGACGATATCAAAAACTTACGGGCCAACTTGGATAGGAAGAGTTACTTCTCCGAACACAGACCTTCTTGTCCCATCAAATGCCCACACAATCAGATCATTAGACGTGCATACTACTCCTTGGGTGTCCAGCTTCATCAAAGCCTTTTTGGGCAACACATTAAGCGAAGACCCAATATCCACCAGCACGTGAGATAAAACAGCCCCTCTACACTCAATGGAAATATGCAGGGCGTGATTGTGGTTTCTCCCTTTGCGGGTCAACCCAGGTCAGTAAATCCTAATCCATTTCCAGCGTTCACATGCGCCACCACCCCTTCCAGTTGGTTCACAGATATCTCCTGTGGCACATACGCAGTGTTCAGAATCCTCAGAAGGGCATTCTGATATGCCTCAGAGCATAATAATAATGATAAGATTGATATTTTTGACGGGGTTTGCTGGAGATGGTCCACAATCTTGTAATCGCTTTTTCTAATTAGACGCATGAATTCCTCAACGTCTTTCAACAAAGCGTTCTTTTTACCCTATTGAAAACTTTCTTCAACAACAGCCTTCCCCTTTCCTTTATCCGGTCTTTTATCATTAGCCTCTAGAGGTGCAAACACCCTCCCACTTCTCGTCATTCCACCTGTTCCCACCAAATTATCCATAGAATCAAATGTCATTCCCTTCAGCTCCTGTTTTTTGCCATTACAAAAGACTTCAGCCCCATAATTCCACGGGATTGCTTTAGTGCTTTCGTAAGGCACATGCCCTGCCTTGGTGATTATAATGGTAGCTGGCCTCGGCGGCGCAAATATATTAATGGTTCTAAATGGAATTGAGATTGTGGCAACCTCATCCTGCTCTTGACCAATCACCCTCTCAGCCTTTTCTTCACCAATTCTATCAAATTGTAGTATACCTTCATCCATTAATCTCTGCACATGGTTTTTCAAGTCCTCACATCCCTCAAGACACGCCAAACAACCTTCATAGCTTTCCAAACAGCCTGGAAACACTCTCCCCTTCAACAACCTACTTTTAACAACACTCAAAGAAGTTTTCAGCTCTTCAACATTGCTCACCAAATTCAAACTCTCTCCCTCCACAATAGCTTTTCCCTCGTTGCCCCATGGTTGGGCATAAGATTTTGCACAACATTGGGCGCATCATTTGTAAAGTTGATCGCCTTGCTATCTATAAGGTCCTGAACCTTATGCTTGAAAGATTTACAGTTATCTATATGATGGCCAGGAGCACCTGAGTGAAATTCACATCTGGCATTTCCATCATACCCTGGGAGAGGTGCGCCAGTCAGGGGTGCCAGCGTTCTCTTCTGAACTAACTGCAATTGTATCCAATGTTGTAAAAATTGTGAGTATGGCATTGGTGGTGCATCAAAATTTCTGTTCATCGTCCTCCTACGATCTTGGAACTGCCGTGGAGCGTAATTTTATTGTTGTGGTGGTTGCATTGCCGGAATAGTAATACTCACAATTTGAGGTTGTTGTTGGTGATATTGATTTCTGTTTCCGTTTCTGTTGTTACCCCTGTATCCTGAGACCGTGTTTGTATCCCTTTCTCTTTTCTTATTACCAAAATTCTTTCTACCTCCTCCAGATGAGGACCCCTCTCCCGCTTGGATCTTTCCCAACTTAATCCCATTTTCAACTCGTTCACCTGTAATGATTAAGTCTGAAAAACTACCAGATATATTGCCTACCAATTTCTCGTAGTACACGCTAGGAAGTGTAGCTACAAACAGATCAATAGGTTCCCTCTCCACCTTAGTAGGTTGAACCCTTGCAGTCAGTTTGCACCACCTCTGGGCGTACTCCTTAAATCCTTCATTATTCCGTTGCGACAAATTCTGCAACTGCACACGATTAGGCGCCAGATCATTATTATATTGATAATGTCTGACAAAAGCTTCTGGCAAATCTCTCCAGCTTCTGATGTTGACCGTCTCTAAACCCATATACCACTCCAAGGACGGACCGGACATGCTATCTTGAAAGAAGTGCATCAACAACTTCTCGTCATCGGAGTACGCAGACATTTTTCTGTAATATGAACGAAGATGCACCCTGGGACATGCCGTCCCCTTGTATTTGTCAAAGTCTGGGACTTTGAACTTTGGTGGGATCCTTAAACCTGGGATCAACCCCAAGTTTGACATGTCTAGACCAAGAGAATTCTGGTTTTTAATATTCCTCATCTTCTCTTCTATTAATTTAAACCTTCTGTCTGCATCCGGCTGCAATCCTGCTCCCAGATCTCCCATAGAGAAAATATCGTCTTGCTCGTCCTCCTCCCATTGAGGACCAGCGTTTCCATGTACATCGCATGTTGGTGCGGGAATATGGGCTCCAGTCTGATTACCTCCGCCCGGAGGAATAACAACTGTTGGAATGGCAGTGACATGAGGAATGCCATTGTCATCTGTAGGAGGCACAACAGTAATGCTTCCATGCAGAACCCCACTTCCGTCAACCCTAGCAATCATAGGTTGAACGAGTGTCCTTAGCTGTTCCTGGCCATTGGCGACCCCTTGCATCAGGTCCATAAATTGCGCCATACAGTCACGGAACTCCTGCAGCTCGAGTTGAATTTGGTCCATGGCTTTTTGCTGATTCCCCCTTGTTGAGTAGCGGTGGATGGTGCGGTCTTCAATGCTGAAATAGTGCTGAGACAACCACAAAAAGGAATAAGGTCAACGGGACCAGAACACCTACAATGCAATATGAAAAATGATGCAAAACGCAGACATGTAAATGTGGTTCAGGGAAATCTTCCCCTTGATTCTAGTTCCACAAGAACAAAAGGAGAATGAAGAGCCAACAGATGGAGCCACAAAAACCCTCTCTCATAAAATAAGATAAGGAACAGAGTATTAACACGCAATACATCACCACGGAAAATACAAATGAGTCAATACGACTTCATCCAATAATCCTGGTGATGGTCAGAGCACAAAACAACAAAATACAAAAGAGAAAATACATCAAGTATGAAAACGAGTCTGAAACTCCTCCAACAACTCCTTCGTATCAAGGTGATTAAGCCTAGCAATCAATCCCTGGATAAGCAACTCCCTCCTGCTGACGGTGGTCTTCAAGCCTCGAGCATAATCTTCCCAGGCGCCTTCCCCAAATGCATCTTCAAGTTTAGGCCTCTTCAGATCTGCTCTCAACTTATACTCCTTCAACGTTACAAGAGCTTCGCGTAGCTTGCGGTCGCATTTGTAATGACGAGAAGACTCATCTGGATCTTTCTCATCTTTTACACGGAGTTGAGTCTTCAACTTGACAATCTGTTGACAAAGTCCATCTTCTCTTTCTTTGTTGTTAGTTAGGATAGCATTCCATTGGGCGTTGAATTTTGATATCTCTAAATATGCTCTTTCTAGCTCTATCTTCTTATCTTTGAGAATATCACTAGCACTTTTCAAATCTCGACCTACTCGCTCTCGGGCGCGAATCTCTTCTTTTAATTCCCTGCCCATCATGTTCACTATCTCTGTCTGCTTCTTGAATAAGTGGGTGGCCTGATTCTTTCCCCTTTTAAGCTGACTGATTTAGTCTTCAAACTCTTCGTTCGCCTTGCGTAGTTCTTCCTTTTCATCCCAAAGTTAATTGTATTTCTGTACGTCAACTGTCGTTGGTTCTTCAATTACCAAGGGGTATAAAAGTCCTCTGATTAGAAAGGGTAGCAACAGTCTCTCAACCCTCTCTTGGATCCATTCCATATATGGTCCATAGGCTCTGCAGTCGCTCTTGCGTAAAAAAGATTTTCCTTCACGGTGAATTTTACCCCAAGCCTTTTCCAATTTGATTAAGGTCTCATCATCAATTGAACCGGTGAAATACAGAGATTCCTGTATTTCTTCTTCCTTTGGAGGTTCTCTTAGAGCATAACCAAACTGCCCGACTGCGAGAGCAGGGTTATAATTAATGCCCCCCTTTCTCCCAATCAAAGGAACATTAGAGAAACTACCACATCTTTAGACAAACTCCACACCCAAAAGGTCTCTGTTGAACCATACAATATTCTCAGAAGTTAAACCCATAAGTCTTTCTGACCAATCGACAGTATCAAAGATGTCAACAAAAGGACCAGACTTAGGTAGATGCAAACTAAACCCTCTGTACAGGAGAGGCATACAACAGGAAACATTCTTCCCTCTTCTGTTCTCATTCTTATAGTGGACAAAATGATAAACATCTCCTAAGAATGTTGTAACAGGATTCTTGGAGCCAAAGATGTGAAAGGCATCCAGGTCAACAAAATCAGGGATATTGGGAAATAATATTATGCCATAGATACAAAGAGCCAAAATGGCATTGAAGACAATCCAACGTCCTTCTTTTGCAAAATGCTGAGCTCTGATCACCAAGAAAGGTAATGGGAATCCGGGTACTCCACTCCTCCAAATCATCTTTCCATCTAACTCAGAAACATCCAAGTGAAGAGAATTTGCTAACTTTGTAAAGTTGGGCTCTGCCTCAGAATGGTAGAAAGGCATCTGTTCCAGAACTGGGATTCCTAGCAGCAAGGCAAATTCTTCCAGAGTAGGCATCAACACAAATCCTGGGAAGGTGAAACATCACAGTTGAGGATCATAGAACTGAAGCAATGTATGAAGACCTCCTAACTCAAACAATGAAGCTTTGCAGACATAACTCAGAATCTTCCCATAGTCTTTCTTGAAATCCTTCATCACACTATGATCAGCTGTAGAGATCATACTGAGCAAGGACCCTATATCCGGTGCTGGAAACTTGTACACTACTGTTCTCTTCAAGCTGGGCTTCATGCTGACAGTGGATTAGATTACTAGAATCAAGGAGAAAATGTGCACCTGAAACACAAATACATGTCAATGTTAAAATGCAAATGAGTATGCAAATGCAATAGGAAATCAAGATTGATGTACTGCTGCTGACTAAGATGAACCAATGCTTCGCTTTGACCAAAATATAGGAACCTCATAAACTAGAGATCAAAGGTTCACACTGATAAGAAATCCAGGTAGGTTGAAGGTCTAGTTTCCTGCATAACCCTCCCAACTTACAAGTATGAACCTATCTCTGACAAGGTCTGGCATCCTATGCGGTAGTCAGTGTCACAGACTTTCGAGAAACGATGATATGTTCACCATTTCTGGTTTGGCATCATAGTCTAATGAAGCGGCCTCACTTAGCTAACTCCCAAATGATCAGTCCCCAGAGTCGACAATCCTCAAATCCAACCTCCTCTCAATTGTCCGAAATAGACTGGAAAGGTAGTCATCAAAGAGAATCTCGTCTGAGCGCGAATTCTGTGAGGACTAGTGCATGTCTCCATATAGGTCCATCACTACTATCCACTTCTAATTCTATGGTTATACTCAAGCCTGGGTTTTGGCTTATCACACAATGGAATAATCCCACCCCAACAGCACAACAATAACATGATATAATGCGGGAAAGTAAAATGCAAATGCGATGCGATAAAATACAGATACAACACAAATACACATATATACACACCCAAAGATAAAACACACAAGCGCGAGGATTGACTCGCTTAGGGGATGGGAAAGTCCCCAGCAGAGTCGCCAGCTGTCGCGTCATTGCGAAGAGGGGCCAACAAAAACAGGAGAGTCGCCACCGTCAGTTATTTATCCCAAAGAGAGGGAAAGGAAACAATCAGAGAAAACCTACAAAAAAGGGAAAAGACAGGTCATCGCAACCAAATCTTGGGTTCGGGAGTCAGTTACGCAAGGGGAAGGTATGAGCACCCCTCACGTCCGTTGTACTCAACGGGATCCACACTTGTTGTCTATCTAAAAAAGTGTTAATCTACCAAAAGGCTGGCTCACAGGGATAAAAGAAAAGAAAAGAGACTCGATAGAGCATCGCCGCTCTATGCATACGTACTCCCTCGTGCAATGGGAAAGTCAGAGTCAATGTAGTTCGAAAAACTACGAGTGAAGGTGGGGGAAGTTTGCTCGCCATGACATCGTCGTCTTGTGCCTACATATCCTCGTCTGGTACGAGAAATCAGAGCAAAACGTAGTTCGGGCTGACATGACCACAGGTTGGTTAAGTGTTTTAACTGAGTAGGGTTAACCCTTTGTTGTAGCAGTTAGGGACGATGCCTGTTTGCGGTAGAACCAAGACTTAACACACTCTTTCTGAAAATGATTTGCAAACGATCCCGAATGATAAAAAGGTTTGACATTTTGTTTTGTGTTTTTATGAAGAAGTGAATTGAGTTAAGTTTGTAACTCATGTTGCACTAAAGACTATGACTTGAGAGTGAATGCGTCGCATATCGCCCAAAGGGCATATGCTAAACACTCTAGACAGATTGAGAGAAAGCCCCCCAACTATCATTCCTCAAGTACTTAAGGCTCGTAGTGTACAACACTTATTATCCCTTATTAGGTGTCTTAAGAGATTATGAGATGAGAAGAGAAAGACACAAACTCTAAGGGGAAACTAATCAACCCTAATGTTGTCATGCAAGATGCTCCTAATGTCTCTCCTACTGCCATCTTAAACAGAGGGACTAGGAATCCTAAGGGATCGTGGCAAAAGAACCAAGTAAACAACATATAATTTAATCACAGATAGAATGAAAGATGAAAAGAAGTTGACTTGAACAAGTCAAATGCAATGCAAACATGAAATGCAAAGATGCAAAAATGAGATATGAGAATCAAATGATGCATCAAAAACAAGTGATCAAAAGGATTTGAACAAGTTCAAAAGAGTGAGATGAAATGGGATAAGTTACAACTCCAACAACCACTCAAACATCAATCTCTAAAACAAAAAAACCAAGCATAAAACAAGACCAAAAGTCATGATCCAATAAAAATTGGGAGAAAAGAGGCTTGGGCAGCAAGCAACATATAAAACATCTCAACCAAATATCTCATATTGATCATGAAGCAACAAAGAGAAAACAAGTGCAAAAGATTGATCCATCATTCAAGACAAACTCAAAGTATGAACATGAATACCAAATTGTCTTAAATTATGATCAAAACCCAAGGGACAGAAGTGAAAACATGAGATGAGAGGTCCAAAACAAAGTGGAAAACAAAGCTTAAGTAAGAACCAAGTCAAGGCAAGAGGAAGAAACAAAGTTCAATTCCATGTTCAACACTTAAAATCAAGTGGAATAACTTAACTTCCAAGTAACTTGTAACATAAGTTACACAAGTGTATGACCTAAAAATGAAAAGACAACATGATCAAGCAAAGACAACATTAAAAACACTTCCAATTGCAAAATTAAAATAAAATTGCAAAATAAAATAAAAACAGAAAATAAAATTATAGAAAATTAAATAAAGTCTTGAAATATGATAAAAATATTTTTGGGGATTTTTCTGATCATTGGAAGTATTTTTAATAATGGAAAATGAAAACAGAAAATAAAAATAAAATAAAATGAATTAACATAAGCAGGGGTGTATAAGCAATACCCTAAATAACTGAATCAACGCGTAAATAAGAATTGGGCTCAGAAACAGGGGGCGCGAATAGCACAGAAGCTAGGCCCAATGACCAAAGCTGAGCCAGATTAATGAAATGCAACGTTTCATTAATCTGATGTGGAGTCAGCGTGCCACATGCTCATGGTCAAACAAATCACACAACAACACGCAATCAAGTCAAACATTCAAACCCTTCCAACTCAGGACTGACCTGAGAGTGAACCAGACGTCGGAGCTATGGCTCCGGTCGTCTTCTTCGGCCACATCGTCGGAGCTCAGTTCATATTTCTCAACAAACATGCATAAAATTGGTGCCATTTGAAAGCTCTTGTTGCAAGGATCTCAAATCCACAATCCAAACATTAAAACAATTCCAAAATAAAGAGAATCGAAGACTTGAAGTTTGAATGTGTCATTCTGAAACTCCATTAAACAAGCACAAAAACATATCAAACATTGCCTATGGAACGCAGGTCTTCAGATGCACCCAATATGAAGCCTATTAGATGCCTAGCATGAGAGAAAAAAGTTGGAGAACTTACTGAGTGGAGCAACTCCGTTGGCTCTTTAAATGATGAGTAACCTTCTGTTTCAAGCCTCTAATCCCTTCCTTGATCCTTTGTGAAGATGATGTGAGCAAAAGCTTGAAAGAAATCTCCAGAGAATGGTCAATTCGAAGAAGGAAAAGTTTGATGAAATTTGAGGTGATTCTCTCTCTCTCTCTCTCTCTCACGCAGCAACCAACATTCTGAGGTGTTAGAGCCAAGTTTTAGTTCTTATATGAGGGCTTAGATCACTTCATGCAGGCCCATGTTATTTATTTGTGTGATTTCAAACTTTGCTTCCCAAATTTTCACTTCCATGCCACGCACGGCTTAGGTACTACATGAAGGTGAGAAAATACTTAGAGGGGGGGGGGGTTGAATAAGTATATAGAAAATATTATGGCAATAAAAACTCAAAGATTTTTATCCTAGTTCGTTGAAATCAACTACTCTAGTTCACCCTATCAAGAGTGATTTGCCTTTCTCAACAAGGACTTAATATACTATTAATCGAACTGATTACAATAGCAAGCACTAAGAGCAACTGTTCTTAGTCTTCTCAAGAACTACTGATCCCAACTGGATCTTCTCAAGGACTTTTACAATCAATATGTAAAACTAAAACAAGTGTTTAAATGCTTCTAAATAAGCTATATCGCAACTGTGACTTTAAACTTAAGTCTTAAGAACTATGAAATAAATTCAACAAAGAGTATAAATTGTATGAGAGTTTTTCTTTGAATTCTTTCAATATTTCGTCAATTGAAGAAGAGAGATGGAGTCTTGCTTTTATAAGCACAGAAGTCCAAGTTGTTTTCACGTTGAAGGCTGTGTACTAAAAAGGGTTGTAGCCTTTTTGTCTTCACATCACTTGACCTTTCCTAGAATTAGAATGCACAGAGAAATCCTTTTTGTCTGTGTTCTTGTGTCTAACATAAATGAGGAAAGAGTCGTTTGGCCAAACCAATGGATATAACTTTGAATTCTTCTTCAACAAGTTTCTAATACTCAGCAAATAACATCAGAGCCTTGAGTGATTAGAGTCTTTGATGTTCATCAGAGTTTGCTGAATCAGAGCATTGCAGCAAGTGTGCTTTCAGCGTGTAATTTCATTAGAGCAGAGTTTTAGGAATTAGAACCTCAGTACTGGCAGCGTAGTACAATCAGAGTCTTCTGAATAACTGTGTTTGAAACTCTTCATACAAAATCTTCAATGCTTCAGATCCTTCTGTAGCTTCTGCTTCAGATGCTTCTGTAGGCAGCGTTCAGAATATTTTGTAGGCAGCATTTAGATTCTTCTAGGCGATGCTTCTGACGCTTCAGAGCCTTGCATAATTCCATGTTCAGATCTAATTTGCTTTCAGAATAATATTCACTTTAATATCTGCAGCAAAAATACTTAAACAAATTTTAGAGTATATAATTTCTTAATACAAAATTTCGTAAGAGTTATCATCAAAACATAGAGATATAATTAAGAACCAATCTGTGTTCTAACAATCTCCCCCTTTTTTATGATGACAAAAACATAAGAAATTTTGCTCAATAAAATATAATTATAACTCCCCCTGCGATTATGAATCTCCCCCTAAATTGAATACTTAGAAGGAATAGAAACTTCCCTTTTTGCATGAGTATTCTTTTCAGAATCAGAGCCTAATTGTTCCAAAAAATTGGAGCTTGACTTTGAATGAACGTTTCAAAATCAGAACCTGATTGGTTAAACTTGATATGGGAATCTCAAAGTAACTTTTAAAGAATTTGTTAGATTTTTCAAATGTTCTAAAATACTAAAAGTTCACGTTAGTTATAATTAGATATGTCTGAATTTCATTTAGGTAGAGTTTATATGAACAATCAGATCCATTTTCTCCCCCTTTTTGTCATAATCAAAAAGAAAACTTTAAAGACAAAATAAAAGGAAATAGAGAAAAGATTCATTCATGTAGAGAAAACAACAGAGCCATTCATTCATTCAGATACAAAACAGACACATCATCAGATAGGAAATTCTAGTACATGTGCACAAACATCAGATACAGAAAACATAAAACTAGGTTTGCTTGGAAAGAATCATCTTCAGAAGTTGAGTGATCTCAGATGAAGATTCTTCTTGCTTTGTCATCCATTTTGCCATGTTCTCATTCTTCTGATCTTGCTTAGACATCCATTGTGCCATGTTCTCAGTCTTCTGATCTTGCTTGGCCATCCATGACTTGATCTCAGATTGTCCAGCTTCCAATACTGCAATCTTATCTTCCAAGTATGGATTCTCTTTCTTGATCTCAGTAGAGATAGATGGAGCAGATTCTTGTGCAGGAATAGAAGCAGAGTCAATTTCCATTGGGGAAGTAGAGTCTAGAGCAACAAATGCAAAGGGTTGGTTTACAATTGTCAGAGCCAATGGATTTTCTTCAGAAGCAGATTCTGCAAGAGTTTCTGTAGCAGAAACTCCAGAAGATGAAGGTACATCCTCAAGAAGCAAAGGTGCAGATATTTTCATGTTCCATACCATGGTTCTGGCAGTCTCAGCAAGTCTTATCTTCGCATCATCAGAACAGACATTCTTCAGATTTGAAGCAACTGTATTGAAACTGGAAATGAAGCTATTCCAGATAGCATCAGATTCTTCTGCATTCATGGTTGACAAGCATCTTTTCTGTACAGAGCCTAAATTCATCTTTATTTCTTTCAGAAAATTTGCAAATAAACTATCAACATTTAGCCTATGTTTTGGTTTGAGAAGGTCTTCAAGAGTTGATGGTTTGGGAGGTTTTGGTATGGTAAAATATGGAATGATGATTAGAGGACGAGGGTAGGAAGGAAAAGATGGATGGTCAGATGATGAAGTAGCAGTTTTGGATCTGGATAAGGCATGAACCAGAGATGGTTTTGCACGTGATGCAGAGGGAACAACATCAAATGTAGTGGAAGTGTAAGGAATGAAAACAAATTTATCAGACAACATAGATTCTGATGAAATGATATCTGGCAGTTCCTTTAAGTAGGTTTGAAGTACAGATGGTAAAATGGTTGAAGACTTGGGTTTAAAAGGAGTGGTAGAGTCAGATGGTTCTATTCTGGTATAAAAGTTTTTAATCTTTAGACCAGAAGGAAGGGGATCAGAGGGATGTGGTTTAAAAGAAGCAACTGAAACAAACTCAGATGTCATGGGTTTAGGTTTTGGAGTGGGTGCGGGAATGATAGTTCAGATGAAATAGGTGGATCAGATTATTTAGATTCAAATTCTCTGAGAGAAGGGGGTGAGATAACATCTGGATGAACATCAGATTCAGATGAATCAGATGAGGTGGTTGGGGTACAAGATGTAGAAGATACTTCAAATACAGTCTTGAGAGGTTGGATATCCAGAATTTCAGAATCAGGTATGTTTGATTCAATAGGATTGGATTGCTCTGGTTGAGGATTAGAAGGTTTGGATGTTGGTGGTTCAGATACTACTGGTTCAGATGCAACTTGTTCAGATTGTATGGGTTCAGATGCAACTGGTTGTTGAATTTCAGGTTGTTGTTGTGTTGTAGGTTGTTCTGTTGGTTTTGTTTGTGGTTCTGATAGAGGAATGCCAGATGATTTGAGTGGTGTTATGGAAACAGGATCAGATGGAATTTGTGAAGTAGGAATTTTTGGTGGTTCAGAGGTTTGAGATGGAGCAGGAATAGTTTGATTTTGAGTGGGAGGAGGTTCAGGCATATAACTAATTGTTGATATATTTACAGCAATTTTAAAGATAGAAGGTAAAGATGATTTAGTACCTTTTATCTTGATGCGCTTGGTAGGAACAGAGGGAACTTCTCCAGAAGCTTTTCTCTTAATCTGCTTCTGTGGTTTTTCAGCAACTCTCTGTTTCTTCTGAGCATCAGCTTCATCTGCCTCTAATTGTTTTCTTTTCCTCATGTTCTCTTCATACACATTTGGAATGGGTTCTCTAGCACGAATCAGAATATCAGCAGGAATAGGTGTTCCATCTTCTTTGCACAATTCAATATACCTAAGAATAATATCCCTAGGTTCTTCAACACCAAAGATTGGAAAGTCTTGAACTAGAATCCTTCTCTGACTTACTTCAGTAGCATTCAGTTTCTTAGGAGCAGTTGTGAGTTCATCTACAACTTTTAGCCTCTGAAGACTCTTTCCATTCAAGGGTTTTCCAACTATTGTTTCAAGCTCCTCTTTAACTCCAGCTTCATAAAGAGCAGCTACCAGACCATTCTCTGTCAGAATGTTAGAGATCAATCTTCCAAAAGGAACCCACGTCCTGATCTTCTGTCCCTTAGTCTTAATGGATTCTCTGGATGCATTGATGTGATTCCACAGATGCATGAAGAGAATGTATGGAAGATCTACTTTTGTACTCTGACTTAAGCAGTACATGAAATAGAGTTGTTCATTATTCATATAATCTGGAGAATTTGTGGATTTTCTGTGATTGATACATCCCAGAAAAATCTTTGCCCAGATTTTGTAGTCAGGTTTCAGATCCTTGAATTTGTTTGATGCTTGTCCAGATGCAATAACTTCCTCATAAACTTCTTCCATATCCACACGCCCAGCTGGCAGATGACAAACTCCATCAGTCTCCTCATACCCAATGAGTTTTCTGATGAGATCTTTAGTGATTATGATCTCTTTTCCCAGAATAGAAGAGAGGATGAACTTTGGGTAAACAGATGCATGGATCCAAAATTCCTTCACTAAGTGAGGATACACTGGTCCAAATAACCTATCAAAATACTTAACCCAGCCTTGTGCATCAACAATAGAACGCAAATCAAATCCATTGTCAGCCAACGAATCAAATTCCACCATAGATTCACAAAGAACTTCAATCTTGTCAACAGGGGTTAACAATATTCTCTCAGGTTCCTTAAATGGAGTAACACCCATGTTTGATGATGCAACTGCAGCCATTGATGATTGAAAATGTGCTGAGGTTGAAGAAGATGTTGCCATTGTTGAAGATGAAGAAGATTTGGATGAAGGTTTTGGGTTTTGATGAAGAGCAAAGAGCAAACAGAAATGCATATATTGTTTGTGAAGTGAAAAGTGTGAAATGGTGTGATTTGTGGTATTTATAGAGAGAAAATAGGGCACACAAACAGACATAATCAACACGTTCTCAAATAGCAATTAATAGCATTTAATGAAAAGAATAATAATCATTTCAAAACATTAATTGATTCTGACAATTTGGGGGGAAAACCAAGATTTTAACTATTCAAACAATACCTCAAATGTCTCTTCAGTAATGTGCACGCCATCTTTTCAGATTCAGAGTGACACGTGTTTGCTTGCATGTGCTTCTGAATTCTCTTTGAGAAATGAAACGTTAGTCAATGTTTAGATCCTCTGAGATTGGTTAGTTCAAATACACACAAATAATAATAATTCAATAAATCAAATAAATGACAAATGAAATACTTCAGAGTTTTAAACATTTTGCATCTGAGAAGTTTGCTTCTGATAAATATCATTCTGGACAAAAATCCATACCAATATTTTTCAGAATAAACTTGAACCTATCTTCAGCAAGGGGTTTTGTGAAAATATCTTCCCACTGATGATCTGTATCAACAAAGGCTAAGTTTATAATACCCTTCTGAACATAGTCTCTGATGAAGTGATGTTTAATTTCTATATGTTTTGCCTTAGAGTGTAAAATGGGATTTTTAGACAAACATATAGCAGAAGTATTATCACAGAATATAGAAATATTACTCTCAAAGATCTGATAGTTTTCTAGCTGACTTTTCATCCAGAGCATCTGCGTGCTACATCCAGCAGCAGCAATATATTCTGCCTCTGTAGTTGATAGCGCAATTGTAGGTTGTTTCTTGCTGTACCAGGAGATTAAGTTTCTTCCTAGAAATTGACAACTTCCAGAAGTACTTTTTCTTTCCACTCTGTCTCCGGCGTAATCAGCATCACAGAATCCAACTAATTTAAAATCATCAGATTTTCTGTAACACAAACCCACATTATAAGTACCTTTCAGATACCTTAGAATCCTCTTAACAGTTGTTAAGTGTGATTCTCTAGGATCTGATTGGAATCTTGCACACAAGCATACACTGAATAAAATGCCAGGTCTAGAAGCAGTTAAGTAGAGAAGAGATCCTATCATACCTCTGTAGAGTTTCTGATCTACTTTCTTACTTACCTCTTCCTTACCAAGAGTACTTGTTGGATGCATATGGGTCTTTGCCATCTTACTATCAGTCATGTTAAACTTCTTCAGAAGCTCTTTAACATATTTGGTCTGATGAATGTAAGTGCAATCTGGAGTCTGGTTGACTTGAATTCCCAGAAAGAATCTCAATTCTCCCATCATGCTTATCTCAAATTCAGCCTGCATACATTGAGCAAACTCCTTTCCCAGCATAACATTGGTAGATTAAAATATAATATCATCCACATATATTTGACAAATTAACAGATTAACAGATTTTTCTTAAATATTTTACAAAAGAGTGTTGTGTCCACTTTGCCTCTGATAAAATTTTTCTCCAGAAGAAAATTGCTTAATCTCTCATACCAAGCTCTAGGAGCTTGTTTTAAACCATAAAGAGATTTCTTTAGTTTAAAAACATGTTCTAGAAATTTTTCACTTCCAAAACCAGGAGGTTGGTGAACATAAACTTCTTCTTCTATAATACCATTTAGAAAGGCACTCTTAACATCCATCTGATATAGAGTGATGTTATTTTGTGCAGCAAAAGAAATGAGTAAACGAATAGACTCTAACCTGGCTACAGGAGCATAAGTCTCTGTATAATCAATTCCTTCTTACTGGCTATAACCTTGAGCAACAAGCCTTTCTTTGTTTCTTTCAACTTCTCCCTTTTCATTTAACTTATTTTTGAAGACCCATTTAGTTCCAATTATGTTGAATCCCTTTGGTCTTGGAACCAAATCCCAAACATCATTTCTTGTGAACTGATTGAGCTCTTCTTGCATGGCAATTATCCAGTCATTGTCTTGCAGAGCTTCATCCATAGAAGTTGGTTCAATAACTGACACCAACCCAAATAATGATGCTTCAGATGATCTGAGGAAGGATCTTGTTCTTAAGGGGTCATCTTTCTTTCCAATGATCACATCCTCTGGGTGAGAGGCCTTGATTCTGGAAGATGATCCTCTAACATTTGATTCTTCAGAAATATTTAAGTTGTTCATTTGAGAAGCTAAAGGAATTGCATCTGGCATTGCTTCTGGTTCCTTCACTTGAGCTTTTTCTGCCTCTGAGCCTTCAGAGTCTGTGAGAACTACTTCTCTATCTGCAGAACTTTCAAACTACTTTGGCTTTTCAATGCCAAGCTTACCATCAAATTTAACATGTATAGATTCCTCCACAATCTGTGTTTCAGTATTGTATACTCTGTAGCCTTTAGAGCGTTCAGAATAGCCAAGCATGAAACACTTATGTGCTTCAGAATCAAACTTGTTAAGATTCTCTTTAGTGTTCAACATATAACAAATACATCCAAAAGGATGAAAATAAGAAATGTTGGGCTTTCTGTTCCTCCACAATTCATAGGGAGTCTTTTCCAGAAGAGGTCTAACAGACACTCTGTTCTGAATGTAACAAGTTGTGTTTATTGCTTCTGCCTAAAAGTGCTTTGCTAGATTAGTCTCGTTGATCATGGTTCTGGCCATTTCTTGCAAAGTTCTATTTTTCCTCTCTACAACTCCA
This sequence comes from Lathyrus sativus, assembly GCA_963859935.3. NCBI lineage: Eukaryota > Viridiplantae > Streptophyta > Magnoliopsida > Fabales > Fabaceae > Lathyrus > Lathyrus sativus. The sequence continues at coordinate 545,340,297 of OZ012740.1, read as the reverse complement.
TTCTGTTGTGGAGTTCTATGACAGGAGAAATCATGAGCAATGCCATTTTCATCAAAATATTTTTCAAAATATTTGTTTTCAAATTCACCACCATGATCACTTCTGACTTTAACAATTTTGAAATCTTTTTCATTCTGGACTTTTTCGTAGAAGTCAAAGAACACAGAATGTGACTCATCCTTGTGTTTTAGGAATTTCACCCATGTCCATCTGCTGTAGTCATCAACAATGACTAACCCATACTTCTTGCCTCTAATGGATGCAGTTTTCACTGGTCCAAACAGATCAATGTGAAGTAATTTTAATGGTCTTGAAGTTGAAACAACATTTTTAGTTTTAAAAGAAGATTTTGAAAATTTTCCTTTTTGACATGCTTCACAAAGAGCATCTGAGTTGAACTTCAACTTAGGAAGTCCTCTGACCAGATTGAGTTTATTAATCTGAGATATACGTCTCATATTAATATGCCCAATCTTCTGTGTCAGACCCATTGCTCATCATTAACAGACAAAAGGAATTTAACATTTTGAATCTTAAGTTCTGAAAGATTGATTTTGTAAATGTTGTTCTTCCTCTTTCCATTAAATAGGATTGAGCCATCCTTCTGACTAACAACTTTGCAACATTGTTGATTAAAGATTATGTCATAACCATTGTCACTTAATTGACTTATGGACAATAGATTATGCTTTAATCCTTCTACAAGTAAAACATTAGATATAAAGGGAAGGTTACCATTGCCAATAGTACCAGAGCCAATAATCTTACCCTTCTGATTCCCTTCAAACTTCACTTCTCCTCTAGATTTAAGCTCCAGGCTTTGGAACATAAACCTTTCTCCCGTCATGTGACGTGAGCAGCCAGAGTCCAGGTACCATGACTGGCGTCTTGACTTTTCTGCTAAATACATCTGCAACAAGGATTATCTTATCCTTAGGTACCCAGATCTTTTTGGGTCCTTTTAGGTTAGTTGCCTTGAAAGTTTGTCTGAACTTCTGTCTTTTTACAACAGTTTTATTCTGACTGACTTTTGGCTTAAACACAGGAACGTTCTGATCAGAACGTGTGTGTTTGATATCATTCAGATGACCAAACTTGAAATGAGAGTATAAGGGAGTTTTCTTACTAACAAGTTTATCAACAGGCATTGGATTTAAATCCTTTCTAGAGGAAGATTCATATCCAATTCCTTTCCTGTTGTTTCTGCTAACTCCATAGATCATTGAAGCCATCTTGCTTCTATCTATGCTTTTAGCCAGAAACTTCTGAAAGCTGAAGTCATATTCTTCTAAAATGTTTTTGCATTTAGACTTAGTTTCATACTCAGAGTCTTGTTGAGCTTTTTCAAAATTAGTTTTCATTTTTAAATTGTTTTCATTTAGCTCAGCAACTTCTGACTTTAGCAGATTATTCTCAGATTCAAGATTGCATTTGAGCTTAATCTGGTTATAGTTTTTCAGGACTTTTGATAAAACTTTAATAAGCTCTTCCCTAGTAATATCAGAAAGTACCTCTTCTGAGTCAGATTCAGAATCAGATTCAGATCCAGATGATCCTTCAATCTGATCTTCCACATCTGCCATCAGAGCCATGTTGGTGCATTCATCTTCAGATTCTGATGAAGATCCAGATTCATCTGAATCATCCCAAGTTGCCATTAGAACCTTCTTCTTATGCTCAGGCTTTCTTCTAGGCTTTTCTTTCTGAAGCTTTGGACACTCATTCTTGTAGTGGCCAGGTTGTTTGCATTCAAAACAAACAACTTCCTTCTTTCCAGATCTTTTTGGTCCAGAGGACTCCTTGCATTGATCTGGCTTCTTGAAGTTCTTGAACTTCCTCTGTTTGTGCTTCCAGAGTCTGTTTATTCTTCTAGACAATAAGGACAGTTCATCTTCTTCTTCAGAAGAAGACTCTTCAGAACTCTCTTCTAACACCTGCAAAGCTTTCACAGATTTGTTAGATTTTAAGGCAATTGACTTACCTTTCTTTTAAGGCTCATCTTCCTCAAGTTCAATTTCATGGCTCCTCAGTGAGTTGATTAGCTCCTCCAAAGTGATCTTGTTCAGATCCTTAGCAAGCTTTAGAGCAGTGACCATAGGTCTCCATCTGATTGGCAAGCTTCTGGTGATCTTCTTCACATGATCAGCAGTTGAGTAGCCTTTGTCCAGCACTTTTAGACCAGCTGTGAGGATCTGGAATCTAGAGAACATTGTTTCTATAGACTCAAATTCTTCCATTTTGAACGCTTCATACTTCTGTATTAGCGCCAGAGCCTTGGTCTCCTTGACTTGTAAGTTTCCTTCATGTGTCATCTTCAAAGACTCAAACAAGTCAAATGCAGTTTCTCTGTTTGTGATCTTCTCATACTCAGTATGAGATTTGCATTTAATAAGATTGTTCTAGCTTTGTGATGATTTCTGAACTCTTTCTTTTGGGCTTCAGTCATGGATTTCTATCAATTTTCTTTCCATCCCCATCAGTGGGATAATCATACCCATCAATGACTAAGTCCCATAAATCAACATCATATCCAAGGAAGAAACTTTATATTCTGTCCTTCCAATAATCAAATTTCTCCCCATTAAACATAGGGGGTTTTGTGCTGATTCTTTCCCTTTCTTCATATCTGTTGTTGCTGTTAGATGTTGAAGTTTCAGCCATAATAACTGTAACAACCCGAATTTCATTAAATAATTAATTATAGTAATTAATTGATTTAGTGGGATTTTTATTAATGTTGGAAATTAATTTTTATTAATTGGAATTAATAGAGAATTGAGAAGGAAATTGGAAGGAAGGAAAATAAAGGAAATATATAATAGAGAAGGAAAAGAAAAGAAAGTTAGAGAGAAACATTTGGAAAGAAAGAAGAAGAGAAAGAGAGGAGAAGAAGAGGAAAGTGGAAAATCATCAAGAACCAACATCAAAGCTCCGATTAATCGAGGTAAGGGTGAGAAATGTTTCTATTTGATCATTGCATGATGTTATATATGTTGGGTTGAGGTTTTGGTGTAGTTTCCACCCTTTTCCATTTAGGGCAAAAGTTGGAATAATCGGTAGAACTCAATTTAATCGGTTAAAATCTGAAATAGATGATGTAGAATAGTCTAGAAATGTTAGACTAAGAGTATTGGAATTGGATTGGTGAGATTGGAGTTTTTGGAGTTGGTTGAGTTGGATAACAGTAAGTGAAAAACAAAATACGCAGACACTCGCTAGCAGCTCGCTAGGCGAGCAGGTCGCGAATGCTCGCTAGGAGCTCGCTCAGCGAACAAGTAGCGAGTAGTCCCAGACTTGGACAGAATGGATTTTGGTGTGTTCGCTGGTAGCGAAAATGTAGCGAAGAGATAGCGAACGATTCGCTGGGAAGCTCGCTGTAGCGAGCAGGTAGCGAATGAAGTCAGTAACTTCTGTTGAGATTCGCTAGCACGTTCGCTAGGCGAACAAGTAGCGAATACTCGCTAGGAGTTTGCTTAGTGAAGGAGTAGCGAGTATGACAGATTGATGTTTTATTTGAGATTTATCCATAGGTTGATTGTGTGGTTCGACTATGGTTTATTGCCTGATTAATCGCATAGTTTATGTACTATTGTGATATGCTGTGGGTAGCCTTCGGGCGTGAATCCTAGGTTTTGAGATGTGTATATTGTTTGTATTGATTGGAAATGCATGAGAACATAATAGAGGTTATGTGTGCATTGTTTGATAAATTGCGAATGCCTAATGTTGTATGCAATTGTGTGATAAGTATGCATGAGAACATTGTGGATATGTGTGCATGACTTGCGAATTACGTTAATGGTATTAATGTGAATACCTTGAATTGTTATGAATATGTTGTGTGTGCAATCATGTTGTAATTCTTGAAGAGATGAATTATTGGAATGCATGAGATTAAGATGTCGGTCTTAAGTGCATTTGATTTTCGATTGCATATGCATCATTTAGTCAAGAGGCAATGCTTGCTAGTTTCTTGGAGACTAGTGACTTGTCCCAAACCTAGAAGAGTGGGTTTGAAGGCTTAGAGGACGGGCCTTTGTTGTTATCGGTCTAGAAGAGTGGACCCGATTTAATGTAAAAACCGAAAAACTGATAACGAGAGTCGGTACCGCATTGCATGAGTTGCATTGAGTTGTTGAGTCACATTGATATATGACATATGCATGAAGAGATGCTTATGTGTGAATGATAAGATTGTGGAAATGTGAGTGTATGCATGATGTGGGAATGCTTTGTGAATATTCATGTTGTCTATATATGTGTGGTAAATATATATGACTAAGAGGGTGAATTGTGGTGAGAAATATGGAGTTGAGTTATATGATTACCTATATATATATATATATATATATATATATATATATATATATATATATATATATATATATATATATATATATATATATATATATATATATATATATATATATATATATATATATATATATATATATATATATATATATATATATAATCTTATGCTTTGATTATTATGGTTATATTTCTCACCCTTCTGCTGTTTTATAATGCTCTATGAGGCATTGCAGATTAGGATGCTGGAGTTTTTTTGTGAAGTTATCTTCATTCTTTTGAGTCGGCTGCTCTGATATGTAACACCGGGTAGTTAGACTAGTATAGTTATTCTTTTGTGATACATTGCGATGTATCAGCTGATGTGGTTTTGTAATTACCTGACATGATGTATCAATCTGGATATCTTATCTGTATGTGAATTAATATTTTGGAAATGATTAAATGATTTTATCTTCCGCTTAAATTTAAATGTTGAAATGTGATTTCTAAACCATGAAAATGTTACATATTTTATGGAGCAAATGTTAAAGTGTTTCATTGGTGAAATTGTGACATTCTTCCTTTATACCTTATTCTAAAATTTTCACTCTGATAAATTTGTATATGCATTTATTTGGGGGTATAGAAGGGGGTGTTACAATAACAACCAAGAATATATATCAAAGTTTTCTCACTGGATCTTTTGTGTCACGATGAAGTGGTAGCACACACATAACCGGAGCTCTGATGCCATTTGAAGGTGAGAAAATACTTAGAAGGGGGGGTTGAATAAGTATATAGAAAATACTATGGCAATAAAAACTCAAAGATTTTTATCCTGGTTCGTTGAACTCAACTACTCCAGTCCACCCTATCAAGAGTGATTTGCCTTTCTCAACAAGGACTTAATCCACTATTAATCAAACTGATTACAATAGCAAGCACTAAGAGCAACTGTTCTTAGTCTTCTCAAGAACTACTGATCCCAACTGGATCTTCTCAAGGACTTTTACAATCAATATGTAAAACTAAAACAAGTGTTTAAATGCTTTCTTTGAATTCAACAAAGAGTATAAATTGTATGAGAGCTTTTCTTTGAATTCTTTCAATATTTCGTCAATTGAAGAAGAGAGATGGAGTCTTGCTTTTATAGGCACAGAAGTCCAAGTTGTTTTCACGTTGAAGGCCGTGTACTGAAAAGGGTTGTAGCCTTTTTGTCTTCACATCACTTGACCTTTCCTAGAATTAGAAAGCACAGAGAAATCCTTTTTGTCTATGTTCTTGTGTCTAGCATAAATGAGGAAAGAGTCGTTTGGCCAAACCAACGGACATAACTTTGAATTCTTCTTCAACAAGTTTCTAATACTCAGCAAATAACATCAGAGCATTGAGTGATCAGAGTCTTTGATGTTCATCAGAGTTTGCTGAATCAGAGCATTGCAGCAAGTGTGCTTTCAGCGTGTAATTTCATTAGAGCAGAGTTTTAGGAATCTGAACCTCAGTACTGGCAGCATAGTACAATCAGAGTCTTCTGAATAACTGTGCTTGAAACTCTTCATAAAAAATCTTCAATGCTTCAGATGCTTCTGTAGCTTCTGCTTCAGATCCTTTTGTAGCTTCTGCTTCAGATGCTTCTGTAGGCAGTGCTCAGAATCTTCTATAGGCAGCGTTCAAAATCTTCTGTAGGCAGCATTCAGATTCTTCTAGGCGATGCTTCTGACGCTTTAAAGCCTTGCATAATTCCATGTTTAGATCTAATTTTCTTTCAGAATAATATTCACTTTAATATCTGCAGCAAAGATACTTAAACAAATTTTAGAGTATATAATTTCTTAATACAAAATTTCGTAAGAGTTATCATCAAAACATAGAGATATAATTAAGAACCAATCTGTGTTCTAACACTACACACCTCCCTTTTGGTCAGCAACAATGTAAGTGTAATGTGTAGAGACCAATGGAATTGATTTGGGTCATTTATAATTTCTTGGTACCAAGTTTTGATTTATGACTTTTATGGTATAAAATTTGAAAAACAGGCATGAAATAGGTACTTTTGTTGGTACAAAATTGGCAAATCTCTTTATGATCATGTAAAGGTGTAGAATGTCTCAAAATAAGTGAAAAATATGACCTATAATACACTCTTCAAAGTCACAATACTTGATTTTTCTTAACAGCTTCAATCAAGAACAATACACTATTGCTTACAAGCTTTGAGTGAACAATTAACAATTAACAGCTAACAATATGTCTACCACGATGCATCCAAAGATACAAAGGGTGACTTAAAAAGTCACACACACACAAGACTCTCAAAACCCTAAACCCTTATTTTTCACTCAAGCTTTTCTTGTTGTGAGTGCTTGTTTTTTCCTAGGGTTTTCGCCTCCTTAAATAGTAATGCAGACTAGGCTTGGGCTGGTCAAAAGTAACAGCAGGAAGAGAAGATTTCAATCTTCATAAATAGCAGCAGAAATTAGGTTTAACCAAGTTAATCTAATCTCCACAATTCAAGGTGCTAAAAAATAGGCCATAGGAGTTTCCTCTCATGATCAGCATTGAATAGAAAGTTTCCTAAAATATAGCCTGAGATAAATAAGGAAACATAACAGAAAACAAAATAGCGCTCATGCTGGCAGATACCGATGTCACAACATTCAGCTTGACATCCAATAAACTCTGTATTAGCTAACCAAACATATCCTGTAGAACACTACACAAGTATGTCATGACATCAGTCAAGACATCTACGCACATAACAATGTTTTACCACAAAATGCAACCAATCAATCAGATTTCAAACCTTATGCAGAATCTTCTTCATAATAGTAAAAACAAATATTTTATAGTTTCCTAAAAAGACTCAAAGATCCTTTTTATGAAATCCAATTAAATATGTACTTTGTTCCTAATAAATTTCTTTGACCTGCGCATACTGATGAGGTATATCCAACAAGATCTCATCAAACCAAAACACCTCTGTTAAGAGATATAAAATAGCAGCTCCTGTTGTACCAGACAAAGACGTCATGACATCTGTCTCGAAATCTTGATTAAAACACATGACAACAGTTCTGTCTTGACAGTAGATGAAGATGTTATAAAATCTTGCTTAACATCGGTGCAGAATCATGTTTTACCAAAACTTAGTCAATCATAGAACCATGGACAATCATAGAATCATGGAACTAACAATCTCCCCTTTTGGAAAATTTTGGCTAAAACAACCAAACAAACTTATCAGGGCAGCAACAACAATAGTTTTCTCAAATACATCCAGCCTCACAAACTATCATGCTCCCCCTTAATAGTTGCATCCAGCAAGCAACAACAACACACTACTCTTCCCTTAGCAGTAGCAAATACCTATCACAATGTGATTCATCATGCCAATACATGTGACATAACATCAGGACAACAGATAATATCAATACTTTACTTCCCCTTTTTAGTAAAAAATTGACAACAATTTGAGTAAATGTACACACATATAAACTCAGATGCACATAACAAACATAGCCAACCCAAAAAAAACTGAATGACATCTCACAACCTCCCAAGAGATACACATATATTCTGCAGAGAAAAATAAATTCTCCCAGACAATAACCAATGTTGTTTCCTAGGTCATTCATAGGAAGTAAGCACGGACCTAGTACAAACCAACAGTCTCACAAAGCCAGCCCCATAGTCACCTTGTCAAGTTAGAAGGGTACACCAGACAACACAATGTCAGGACATCTTGTCTAACATTACGACCTCACCAGTGGTCCAAGAACACAAGCTTGCTTGAGAATCAGCAAACTTTGTACAAGCTACACCAATGCAGCTACACAGGTACACAGCTCTCCCTATCATGCATAAACAACACTCCCCCTAAAAGAGAAAACCCAAACACATGAAGACTTACTTCAACATCTTCATATTCACACACTGGAAGCACATGCAACTCTACACCCCTTGTTTCCTAATAGCAGAAGTAGTTGCAGTATAGGCATAACTATCTGCCAGATCACTCAAACTCAGCTTTGAAAGACTAGATAAATCTCCAAGATGTCAGGGTGAATGTCCTTCCTTATGCACAAGATCAAGGATGATGGTGTCTTGATCTTCATCTTCACCATTCATACAAGACAAAACACTTGGATAGAGGCCCAAAAACGTGATTTGATCCATTGATACCCAATGACAGAACAAAAAAAACACTGTCAGGTTCACCATGAGCTAGAGCAGTAACATAATGTCACAACATCTTGTCTGACATTCCATCCTCATAGAGGCATACAATCATAAACTTCTTGAAACCACAAACAATCTTGAAAAATAACTGTACTATTGCAGCAACAGATCCTAGATAGAATTATAACTCCCCATATCAAGGATAACTAGTGCTCTTTTTCTAGAAGCACGTGAATGGAAAACATAAGACTCATTTTCATGTCTTCAAGGGCTCACTCTTTGGTCAACACACCTGCTGAACGCATTCACTTACTGCTTGAACCACAAGAAAATAGTACACCCATTAAACAGAAGTTCCCCCCCCCCCTATTTTTTATAGAAGATGCTCTTTTCAACAAGAAATACCCAAGATCACCACATTATCTCTCATGACCAACTCCATGCTCATACAGTGAGAAGACACCAAACTGCCCCATTTCTTTTAGAAGAAACCACTTTTCCACAAGTATTCTTACCTCAGCCTGAGTCAGAGAATAAGATAGACACTCCATAATCCAAGACATTCTTTACATTATCATTTTCCCATATGATTCTGTTTCAACTAGTGAATATCAACTTCCACAATCTGAACCCCAAGTTCAGCAAACAAAATGATTATTAATCCAAGACATTCTTCGTCTCATCATTCTCCCGTATGATAAGATGGAACACTTCTGATTAAACTGATGACTATTCACTTCCATATAACACATCAGGATCCAGACTTTTATGCAATCAACCAATGATCCACTCCAATCTTGTACAATATCTTCACATCATACTCCAAGACAATCTTTTTACCTCATCATTCTCCCGTATAACAAGATATAGTACACCTTAGTCAAGATGTGAATTACAAGTTCCTCAACAGAACTTCAAGTCCTTCTTCCAAAAAAACAAACCAGATGATGTTCTAACATTAATTAGGACATCCTTCACATATCATAGACACAACATCCAATGGTTCTTGATATGCCCATAACTGGACTTACTACTGCCTAGTAATCCAACTGAAGATCTTCAGAAAACACAGCTCCACCAGCTTGATCAATAAGAACTTTAGACAACCAAAGAGATAAACTATCATACATCTCCAAAAGAAGGTAATCTTCCATAAGCAACTTAGGGCTTCTACCACAAGCTCCAATAAATGAATAGAACCAGAACCTTCTTTGATCTTCAATCAACTACCCTTTTGCACAAGAGTAATTAGTTCCAAACTCACTGCTTGGAATCACATTAGAGACCAACCAAATGCCACTGTTTGGTTAACTCAGCTTCTTTCAGAGCTCTAGAAAATCTAAGAAAACTTGATCTTCATATCCTACATGCTCCAAGGCAACTTAGATACACCAAGACTTTGACCTGTAACATCTACTCCTTCAAACAGCTCCCGCAAACTGCATGAGATAGTATTAATTTCGTTCATACCCGAGAAGATCAACCTATATTACAATGATGTGACACTACATCAATTAAGGCCCTGAAGTTTGCTTGATGTCACAACATCGGATAAGACATCCTGCTGGTGAATTCAGTCCTTCATTATGCCATTTAGAAGAACCTCATCAAGAGTTCCATGTTCACATAGACTTGATTACTGATAGCAAGTTTGAGTAGACAGCTTGTATTCTGCTTCACAACAAATCCCTTGAAATACATTTGCTTCAGAAACTCCTTTTTAGAGAACCCAAACATGCCAAAGCTTGATTCTTCAGAGAGGAATGGTCACAAAAATCTTTACAAAAGGACTCCCGCTTTCCTTAAGTAGAGACTTCTTTAGGAATTCAAAGATAACCACCACTTATCCTTGACACCTAGTGCACTTCATTACAAAATAAACTGATCCAAGGAGTGCTATCACCAACACCATCTTCTAGACAAGTTTCTTGCCAGGAAACTTTCTAGATAAAGACCAGATGCTTCTAGTAGAAACTAGAATGCACCTGGTGCACTCCAATACTCCTAGATTAGAAATAAACAGATCTAAGAAAAATGTCTTCATCTTCACTTCCATCAGCACTACATTCTAGCCTTAGTTTCTTGCCAATAACCTTACTAGAATAAGGACAGATCCAACTATATCTCCTTTGATCTAGTGATTCACTCTTTGAATCAACAGAATTCTGCACAATCTCTGCTGATGGGATGTCTCAACATCTGGTTGAACATCAAATCCTTGAAGTAGACCAACCAAATTAGGGGCCTGACACTTGTGCAACAACTGATGAGACAACTTGATCATCAACTAAGGATAATCCATTAAATACGTGTGTAGTACACAAATAGAAACTTGTTGAAAAGACCATATGATAGATATTTACACTTCACTAATACCAAAAGTATTCTTTAGTATAAGTATCTTTAATGTTGAAACATCAAGGCTGACACCCTTGACTCAACCTGCCTATGACTTCCTCTTGCTAATAGAGCTCTTGCAAATCATAAATGGTGAAAATAAATCACCTCCCATTATAACATTTATCAGCACCAGAGATCTTCAGAAATCCATTTTTCAGCATGAGAACCAGATTATCTTCCTGAAAGAGCTCTTCTCTTACCTTAAAGGTACATGATAAAACCAGACTTCCAAGCACGAGGTCAATAATAACATATATCAACAAACAACTCTCTTCATTCCATTTCTCCCGACGTTGGAATGACTAGAGCTTTCAGAAACGTTGATATCTTCAAGAATAACGGGACTACCAAAGTTCTTCCATCAGAAAAATATGCAGCGGAACCACCAAAAGAACATCTTCAACATGCCTTGAATAAGATGTCAGAACATCTTATAGGACATCATACAGAAGAAGCCACTCCTCCTTATTCAACAGGTCACAGAAGCTCCTATATCAGAGGGCATAGCAGCAGATACACAAAATGCTTCACAAGTAGGAGTAAACACAAACTTCTCCTTGTTTAAACCACCAGAAAGTATGTCCCAAGATCTCATCCAGAACAGACAGGATGCCTGCTCTGATACCAATTGAAATTCTGGTATGCAGATTTCAGATGTCCCAGACATATGTAAGGACATTCATCTCTGCTAAAACAGAACAAGGACAAAACATGTGCATTTTAATTCACTTTAAAAATTAGCAGTGTCGTGACATCTACTGTGACATCTGCAGACTGACAAAATAGTTTATCTAACCATTTAAATTGAGCAGAATGTTAAATGCAGAAAGATAAATAACATAGTGAATTGTTAACCCAGTTCGGTGCAACATCACCTACATCTGGGGGCTACCAAGCCAGGAAGGAAATCCACTATTAGTAGTATTAATTCAGAGCTAAACTCCCAGTTTACAACCCCTCGCTTAATCCCTACCCAATGTAATTTCTGCCTAGAACCCACTAGACAAGAGACACCTCTCACTTCCTACAGTCACAGCAGTGATAAACAATTCAATACAAAAAGAAGACTTTAGAAGACACTCTTCAAAGTCACAATACTTGATTTTGCTTAACAACTTCAATCAAGAACAATACACTCTTGCTTACAAGCTTTGAGTGAACAATTAACAATTAACAGCTAACAATATGTCTACCACGATGCATCCAAAGATACAAAGGGTGACTTAAAAAGTCACACACACAAGACTCTCAAAACCCTAAACCCTTATTTTACACTCAAGTTTTTCTTGTTGTGAGTGCTTGTTTTTTCCTAGGGTTTTCGCCTCCTTAAATAGTAATGCAGACTGGGCTTGGGCTGGTCAAAAGTAACAGCAGGAAGAGATGATTTCAATCTTCATAAATAGCAGCAGAAATTAGGTTTAACCAAGTTAATCCAATCTCCACAATTCAAGGTGCTAAAAAATAGGCCATAGGCGTTTCCTCTCATGATCAGCATTGAATAGAAAGTTTCCTAAAATATAGCCTGAGATAAATAAGGAAACATAACAGAAAACAAAATAGCGCTCATGCTGGCAGATACCGATGTCACAACATTCAGCTTGACATCCAATAAACTCTGTATTAGCTAACCAAACATATCCTGCAGAACACTACACAAGTATGTCATGACATCAGTCAAGACATCTACGCACATAACAATGTTTTACCACAAAATGCAACCAATCAATCAGATTTCAAACCTTATGCAGAATCTTCTTCATAATAGTAAAAACAAATATTTTATAGTTTCCTAAAAAGTCTCAAAGATCCTTTTTATGAAATCCAATTAAATATGTACTTTGTTCCTAATAAATCTCTTTAACCTGCGCATACTGATGAGGTATATCCAACAGGATCTCATCAAACCAAAACACCTCTGTCAAGAGATATAAAATAACAGCTCCTGTTGTACCAGACAAAGATTGCATGACATTTGTGTCGACATCTTGATTAAAACACATGACAGCAGTTCTGTCTTGACAGTAGATGAAGATGTTATAACATCTTGCTTAATATCAGTGCATAATCATGTTTTACCAAAATTTAGCCAATCATAGAACCATAGACAATCATAGAATCATGGAACTAACAGTTCTCATAATCAATTACCCTATAGGGGTAAAACCTCAACAACAGATTTTGGCCACGAAGGCCTAATTTCCTCAAACTCAAAAACCTCCTAAACCCTTAAATCAACTTTAAATACATTGAATCATATATTAAAAAAAATGAAGGCAATACTCCTCATACCTTAATTGTCGACTCTAAGCCTTTCTCCTTGATTCTTAGAAACCTTGCGAAACTTTTGCCCCAATCCTCTTCCTCAGAACTCTGACCTATATTTCTTCCCTTTTCACGGTCTAACAGGAATAAATCCTAATTCCCTCAAAACTCCTTTTTGTTAAACCTAACTTTGGGCCTTAAAATTGGGCTTTCCAACTTCACCCTCATTAACTCCTCCTCAAATGTCCATTTTGCCCTTAATTCAATTATATTTATTTAAATTAATAATAATACCAATATATTCATATTATATACTATTATTTAAATAAATAACCCAAAATCCATAGTTCTCAATACTTCATACAAACCACTGCAAATCACCAAAAATACGAATATTCATATTTAAATAAATTAAATAAATATTCAAATAAATTTGGGGTGTTATACATCTGACTGTCTATAGAAGGTGTGAGTATGACTATTGTGTTTATGTTAGGAGTCTTGATGATGGTTCTTGAAATTCTGTTCTCAGGGGACAGATGTTGAACACGATGTCTGGGACAACATGTACCACAAGTTAAACCAAATTGACAGATTATCACATATACTAAGGAATTAAATGCAGAAAACAATAAAGAACACAAAAGAATTGGTAACCTAGTTCAGTACAACTACTCTTACATCTGAGGGGCTTCCAACCCAAGAAATAAAATCCACTCTCAATAGTATTAGTACAATTAGTCTTAGATAAACAACCCTTGTTCAATGCATACTTCCTATTACTACTCGTGTCTTTCTATTTAGGACTCCCCCTAAATAAGAGAACCTTTCTCACTTTCTCTTAATCACAACCCAAGTGATCAATGCTTATAAAAGATTAATAGTGTTAAATTATAACTCAACCAAACAATGTACCTTTATGCCTTAGATATTCAATTTAGGCTATTTTAGAGGTTTACAACAAACAACAATACAAAGACTAAAAGAACAAAAACCCTAGCATAGTAGATCTTCAACGCTTGCTTCGTGTGTGTCTTCAAGGGAAGAATGGTTTTCTTTAAATAGCAATCCGTCCTTTGAGCTTTTCTCTAATATGCATTAGATTTGATAACAACCATATTTGTTTTGCTTTTAAAAACAACTACAAAAAGATATGAGTTGATTTGATCTTCATTTTATTGGATTGATCTTATTAAATTTTTCAACAAATCTTACTGAATAACATATTGCGAAAAGATACAAATCATAAACACCAGATCTTCCATGAATCAAACAGAATTTCACTCAAAAGATCTCACAAACCATGACCTCTAGACTGAGGCCAAATGTTGCACACATGCTGGAACATCTTGTTCCATATGTTGCATATTCACCAAAAATACATCTTGTACTACCCATGTTGTTTTATCAGATGCAACCAACATAAATTATGTTCCTCATGGGACAGATGTTGGACCATATGTCTGGGACAACTTGTCCCCAACTTGTTATACCAGGATAAACACAATATGACAAAAACATAAAATTAAAGTGAAAACAATAAAGAACAAAAGAGAATTGGTAAGCCAATTCAGTGCAAACAACACCTACATTTGGAGGGCACTCTACCCAAGAAAGAAAATTCACTCTTTAATTGAATTAGTACAAAGCATCTTATATGAAAAAGCCTCTTGTTCATTTCCCGTCTTTTTAATTCTACTCCGAATATCTTTCTACTTAGGCTCCCTAAATATGAGAACCCACTGCCACTTTCTCACAATCATTAATTTCAAGCGATCAATATCAATAAACACAATGATAAATCTTGAATACAATTCAACTATACAAACCAACTATTATATCTTATGATATGAATGAAGCAATAACGTGGTGTACAAGAAACACAAACAAAAGACTCATCCTAAAACCTAAATTATCACTAAAGCTCGTGGTCATCAGGGCATGGAATGAGTCTCTATATATAACAATCCATTATGGACTTTTTCAA
The DNA here is from genome assembly GCA_963859935.3 of Lathyrus sativus. Classification (NCBI taxonomy): domain Eukaryota; kingdom Viridiplantae; phylum Streptophyta; class Magnoliopsida; order Fabales; family Fabaceae; genus Lathyrus; species Lathyrus sativus. The sequence goes on along the minus strand of OZ012740.1, from coordinate 545,325,173 downwards.
TGGGCATTAACAACTCTGATTGTGTCAGAAATTATAGGAGATATAGTTGGATTTGTTTCTCCAAAACAGCTCTAATAAATAGATTTTATTGGAATTTAAATTTAAATCTCCTTGATTTAAATTTAGTTTAATTAAATAATCAAACAAATCATATTTCTAAAAGATAGCAACAAACCTTGTTGCACAAGTAACAAAAATGCGCGCTATAGTTAGATGGAAAATGAGCGCATACATCAACAGCCTTGTCTTGCAGACAAGGGCCACATGTTGGGACATATGTTCTCACATGTGACTTTCTTCATAAAAGAAGCTAGAGCCAGATGTGCCACACCATCTAGAACATCATGGCCAACATGTGTCCATATCATGTTATTTTGCATAATGTAACCAATCTAAAAAGAAACAACAATCTCCCCCTTTGCAAATTTTGACAAAACAACATTCTTCAAAAACATACAAGATGTGCACCATAAGTTGAGAATTAAGCACACCACACAAAGAACAAACAATAGCAGCAGCAGAAACATCAACAACATGCAGGATGGAAGTTTGTTGTCGAGTATAAGTGCTCGATGATGATTCAAAGCTTTAGAGAGAGGAGTTCAGTATCCTGTAAATTAGGCCTCGTCCACCAAAAACTGATGATGTTGATCAGTTTCTTGATGAAGTGGATAGCTATTACAATGATGTTTGGTGGGTTGGGGTTGTTTCTAAAGTTCTCAAGGACTCAAAATATATTGTTTATTTCAGGAACTATAATGAAGAACTGGAGTTTGAACATTTCCAGTTGAGGCTACATCAGGACTGGGTGGATAATAAATGGGTCATGACTTTTAAGGTATGATTGCAATGTTTGTTCTTTTGAGTATGCGCACTGACACTTGTGGCTTCTCACTATGATGGTGAGGCATCCTGTTGATGTTTTTAAATTGATTTCTTCTCAGAAAATAGTTTACATTTAATAACACAGTTAAGATGATTAATGACTGAAATTCAAGTCAGTGATTATTAGTGGATTTCGTTTATCTGTTTCGTCACTTGCTTTTGTGGTATAGATTTCAAGAATCTGGATTATCATGTTTATCTCAGTACATAGCCAAATTTACTCTGCATTTGTTTCCAACATTGTGAGTTTTGTTAATTGGTGATTGTGTAACATAACTTTCATATCACCTAACACAGTCAAAGTATTCAATTAATTCATCCATACTATTTTGTTCATATGATTGAAATATGCTTTATCTCCATTTAACTTTGTATGATCGGCTCAACTGATAAGATTTGTTGCATAAAATTTTCTTCAATTTTTTACCTTGTCAATTTACATTAAAATTTGTCTGTAGTTCGGTAGACTCGGCTTTCATTTGCATTATAATTTGTTTTACTTCTACCAAGGTGGAAATCATGTGTTTCCCAGGCTTGTTATCATATCACCGATTTTTATCTTCTTGTGTATTATACATTGATTGAAAGAGTAGTTTGAATACTGTCTAGTAAAAAAAAATCGTTTGAGTAACCACGTGCACGATCGTGTTGGCTCAAGTTGTATACCATCAAAGAAATTGGTTTATTAAGACATTTACTAATATTGTTGACCAATACTTAATGTCGACACGATAGCAACCAGTGTTTTAAATTATGATCCGCTTTGCCATTGTAGCTAGAATCACAAGGTTTATGAGGTCTTAGCAATATGCCATGATAAATGATTATAATTTCATATATTCTTAGTCTTTAAGTAAACAGCTCCATGAGAGCAGCATAATCAAAGACTGAAACATAACAAACATTGCTGTAAAGCAAGAAATTGAAAGGATTACGATGCATTGAAACAGAACATAACGAGATTTTAATAAACTTATTTTAACTAATATGCATACTTCAGAATCAGAAATAGATTCAGACCTCTTTGACTTCAACAGGAGCAGCAGCAGCAGGTGCAGTTTCTTTGACTTCATCTTTGTTTTCTTCCTTCACATCCTTTACTTCCCCTTCAATTTCAAAAGCTGAAGCAGGGAATGTCCTGAAAAGCCCTGTAACAGCCCTGAAGGTGATTTTGCCAGTAGGTGGTTCATCCATAACGATTTCATGAAGAGGAAGCCACATTAAGAGCTCCTTCACCTTCACACCAGTAAGCTTCTTGATCTTACCAACCTCAACAGTGGCTGTGACCTCAGTACCATAAATCACATGCCTATCAACTTTCACAAACTTGTGGTCATAGCTGGCTTTCTGCTTTAGCCACACAAACCCACTCTCCCTATGGTATCCACATTCTTCTATATCTTTCAATGGCAAAAGGCCATTGGGCATGCTTATTTCCCCGAGCAGTTCCTTGGACTTGATTTGGCACATTTCATCTCCATAGTACATCTCTGACTTGGCTTTGATCTCTTCCGTGATCAGAGACATGTTGTGTTTTGGTATGTTTGATCTTTGAATGAATTTAATGAGTAACTTGATTGTGAATGAATGAATGACTCTGAGAGCTGAAGAGAAGGTTTCATATATAGTTGTGAATCTATGACATTGCCCTTATATTTTCCATTAACTTCATCAATGCCATTGTCTTTTAAACACTGTCAATTTTAAGATAGCTGCTTGTGAGAAAATTAAATGAACGCTTCAATTTTTATATTTTTTTCTTCAAATATGGTTGTGGAGATGAAATGTGACCCACATCAACGCCTTCTTTCATTAAATGGCGGAAATTTTTAGAAAAGATATTTACATTAGAATGATTAGGAATATAAATAGATATTCATGAAGACGGATATTATGATATCTATATCTAGATTATTAGATAAATATAATATTTATATCCGTCTCATATTCATGCGCCGCGTATATTTACAAATATTCATGAATAATATTTTCTTTTATAAAATTTATTTTGAAAAAACTATTTTTAACTTTTCTTAAATACACAAAAATTTATTATCATATAACATTGATACAATTCTCTTTTAATTTAACAATAAAATTTTATTGCATTAATTTTCTTTTATTCACCAAAACATTATTAAATCCAAATATAATATCTATACATTTTATTTTTAACCAAATGAATAAAAGATATTGTGATTGTGAGTTATGATGGAAGAACATACGATAGAGAAGTAGGAAGGAGACACTAGTTTGAAGAGGAACGACGACACTAGTTAGTTAAACTATGAAATTATTAAAGTGATATGAAATAATGAGGAATTTGAATATGAAATGTCTAATCGAATTTGAATGAAATGTAAAAGGTTTTCTTCAAATAAAATTTCAAAAAAAAAAAGACAAAAAAAACATAATAAAATTAACTTTTTTAAAAGATGAAAAGATAAGATATAATAAATTAATAGTATATAAATGATTTTTATAATTAATTAATAGATATAGATATTCGCGGATACAAATATCGTTAAACTCGTATCCATATTCATTAATAAACAGATATTTAAACATCTATTTATTTTATATGTAGATATCAATTAAAATATTTATCCCATATCAGTAATATATTTTATTCACGGAGAAGGATTTTTTTTATCATCTCTAAGAATAAGTAGAAATACGTGAGACAGTTCAAAAAAAATTGGTTAACACTTCTATACCTTGAGATTTAGTTAGGTATCCCTACATTCATCTAATAAAATAATAATATTTAATGACATGTCACATTTCATATATATTTTATTTAATAATAAATTAATTTTTAAATGAATTTTCATTAAAAATATCACTATCCAACTACTTATCATAAATACCTAAAAATTTGTCAAATAAATTTGCAATGTGATAAAACTTTTTTTTCACTTTTATTTTAAACAATTTTATTTTTCTTTTTATTAATTTAAGCATAAACTTTTTTATTTGATTTTTTATAAAATATTATTAAAATATTTTTTCATATAAATTCACACTCTAAATATTATATTGTATTTTAAAATATAACTAAGTTTATTTATCTACTAATTTATCACATAAATAAAAATGTTAAATATGTTTGTGATCTTCTTAAATATCTTCAATTTCGTTTTTAATCCCTTAAAATATTTTCTTTAAAGAATGGTCCTCATAAAACTTTTAATCCACACTTTGGTCTCGTATGCAACTTAGCGACAATTTTTACAACTTAGTGATAGAACTAGCGACAGTTTTAACAGCGGATTATTGCCTAGTGATTGAATTAACGACCGTTTTAGCGACCTTTTAGTTTTAGGGATAAAAAATATGGATGAAAATTTTTAAGAGGACCATTCATTGAAGAAAATATTTTGAGGGACTAAAAATGAAATTTGAGATATTTAAGAGAACCACAAACATATTTAACCCTAAATAAAATGTAACTATAGTTGTTTATAACGTTGTAACATTGTAATTCTAATTTATCACATAAATAAAATGTAGCTATAGTTGTTCTATAATCGCAGAGGTAGACATCGTTGGTCATATTCGCTAATAAGATATATCGTGTTCATTATGTTTAACTTGTGTTTCTCTAATCTTTTATGCTAGTTGGTGTTTTAATAATTGGTATCAGATGATGATTAATCCTTGTGCAAAACTTAAGGTGACAAGGTTCCACGTGAGAGATAATTTAAGTTTATGGAAATGAATGACTAATAATATGTTATCTCAACAAAGTTCCCAAAAGGCATTGCATGAGACAAAAGCGACCAACATGGATGATACTTATTCAACAGATATGAAGGAGAAGGCAACGAGATTGACTCACCTATATGTTTCAGAGGAGGTGATGTATCATTTCTCGGTCCTAACAACATCAAAGAAGGTTTGGAAAAAACTAGAGAGTCAGTATATGTCAAAGTCGTTGGTAAACAAATTATTCGCGAAACAGCGACTGTTACGTCTAAAGATTCAAGAAGGATCTGATTTGCAAAACATGTAAATATCTTCAACAACATAATCACCGACTTTGTGAGGCTTGTAGGTGAAAATCGATGATGAAGATAAGGAAATTATCTTATTGTGCTCGTTATTAGGTCCATATGACCACTTGGTGACTACTCTTACCCACAAGAAAGATAGTATCATTCTTCATGTGATTATTGCTACACTTTTCTCATTCTGAAAGGAGACAAGGTGTAGAGGAAGGAACTTAATGCGATGGTTTGTATTTGAAGAGGTGTCGAAATCAAGGGCAGAACAAGTGTAAAAAAGGTTCTAGAAAAGGATGTATAAATCCAGTAAATGAAAAACAACAAAGTTATAGTTGCAAACAAATTGTACATTTGAAAGATTGTTCAAACAAAAAGCAAGAATCGTTCAGTTATATAAATGTGGTTCAAACCGATGATTTTGGAAGTGAAGCATATATGTTGTACATTTCATCCATCAAGTACAAAAATGCATGAATTCTTGACTCTAGTTGTTCTTACCACATGAAGGTGCACTAGGATTGGTTCACTACATTCAAGTAAGGTAATTTTGGATTTTTTTCATATGGACAATGGTAAATCATGTACTATTACTAGAATGAGACAAATTAAAGTTGACATGGATGATTGTGGTGTGAGAATATTAAACAATGTCAGATGTATTCTAGAATTAAGGAAGAACTTGATTTCCCTAGGTAGTCTACAGGAAAAAATTTCTCCTGCATGTCTGGTGGAGATAGGGACATTGTGAAGGTTAGAAAGGGTTCTTTGATTGTGATGAGATAAATGAGGATTGTGTGTAACATCTAAAAACTATTACAAAACATTGGTGTAGGGGATGTTGCATTAGTTGAATATGACAATGATGAAACCAAACTCTGGCATATGCGTATGTGTCATATCAGTGAGTGTGAGATGATTGAACTACATAAGATAAATCTATCAAATGATCTTTATAACTTTAATATGGATTTGTGAAAGTATTGGGTGTTTGGGAAATAAATCACACAATAGGGGGAGTTTTAGTTTGTGTGCATTCTTATATGTGAGGGGCCTACAAAATAGGTTTTTGTGGGTGGTTCCAAGTGTTTTGTGACTTTCATAAATGGTTTTTCTTACAAGGTTTGGATGTATTTCTTGAAATATAAATATAAAGTCATTACCGGATTTAAGTTGTGGAAGAAAGAGCTACATAATCAAATAGGCAGAATAGTAAAGTATTAATATTTTAAAAATAGGATAAAATACACTTATTTGAATTTGAAGAAGTTCTGTAAATAACATGGTATTCAAATGCATTTTTTAGTTTGTAAGACACCATAACAAAATGGTGTTGTAAAGGTAATGAATATGTTTCTAATTAAAAATGAAAGATGTCTCTTATTAAATGTAGGACCATCAAAAGGTTTATGGGCAGAGACATTTAACACGGTGTGTTATCTTATCAATCGATCACTACAAGCTTCAATAGAGGGGGAGGTTATAGAGGAGGTATTTTCCATTTATCCATTGATATTGACAATTGAGGGTTTTAGGTGTCCAATTTATGTGCATATATCTAGAGAAGATCGGTCCAAAGTTTATCCAAAGTCGAAGAAATGTGTTTTTTTGGTTACCTAAAATGTGTGAAGGGGTTCAAGTTATAGGATCCGATTATAAAAACATGGTAATCAGTAGTGATGTTATTTTAATGAGAAGTTAATGTTGAATAAGTTATTTTCAACAAATGTACCTGAAATTCTGGTATGCAGATTTCAGATGTTCCAAGAACATTGATCTTTGCTTGAACAGAACAAGAAAAGAGGGTAACCAATTCAAATTTCTTTAAATTGTACCAATGTCATGACCTCTGTTGTGACATCTGCAGGCTGACAGACCTATTTATCTAACCATTTAAATTGTGTAGAATTGTAAATGCAGAAAGATAAATAACACCAGTAATTGTTTACCCAGTTCGGTGCAACATCACCTACATTTGGGGGCTACCAAGCCAGGAAGGAAATCCACTATTAGCAGAATTAATTTAGAGTTAAACCTCCAGTTTACACTCCTCACTTAATCTCTACCCAATGCAATTTCAGCCTAGAGACATTCTAGTACCTGAGTATACCCACTCACTCCCCCTCAATCACACAACAGTGATATCAAATAATTACAGAAATCAATATGAAGAAACAATTCATATACACCTTGATCATGCTTCACAGCTTTGATCAAGAAACTCACACACTCTTGCTTCACAGCTTTGAGTGAGGCACATCCTAGAATCTACCTAACTCATGCAATCATCAACCAGACAATTGCTTGGATTACAAGTATTCCTAAACAGACTTTACACGTGAAGACTAGTCTTTTTCACTTACAAATATGTCTACCTCAATGTATCAACAGATACAAAGGGTGACTTACACACAAGGGACTCTCAACCCTAGACCTCTATTTTACACTCTGGTTTTTCTTGATGTGAGTGCTTTTTTTCCCTTGCTTCTGCTCCTCATTTTATAGTAGTGCAGACTGGGCTTGGGCTGGTCACAAGTAACAAACATTAGTTTTAACAAAGTAAAACTAATTTCCACAATTCAAGGTGCTTTCAATTTAGGTCATGTCTTTTCATGATATGGTCAGCACTGCCTAGAATCTTTCCTGGGATATCTAGGAACCCTAATAAGCCACCTGAAATCTGGCCTGAGCTATCTCACGCATTATACTAGAAAACCAACATGCCTGATGTGCACGTTAACTACCTGATGTCATACGATCAATGTCATAACATTGGTCATGACATTCAGCTTCACTTAAACTTGCTTTCCAGCTTTCCTTGCTGAACACTTCTGCATAATCTTCTTCATGACAGTCATGGCTTCTCCCAATCTTATGCAGAATAACATTAGAAACAAGTGTATTAAAGTTTCCTAAAAGGTCTCCAAGATCCTTTTATGAATACCAAAACAATATGTTCTTGTTCCTAATATATCTCCTTGACATATTTACTGATGAGGTATTTTCAACATGGTCTCATCAATCCAAACCAATTCTGTCAAAAGATATACACAAGCAGCTCCTTTTGTTGTGGTGCAGCAATGTCTTGCTTAAGACACATGACAGCATACCTCACTCACCACAACTCACACTGTTGTGGCTGCACACCTCACACTGCATGTGAGGAACTTCATCACAGCTCAAACTGTTATGGCTGCACACCTCAAACTGCATGTGAGGAACTTCATCATAGCTTAAACTGTTGTGGCTGCACACCTCACTCCCCACCTGTGAGGAACTTGGATACTGCTAACACATAGCAGCTACTACACTCCTAACTACCTTAGAATCACCTGTTGTACCAGACAGGGTCAATGACATTCTGATTAAAACTCATGACAGTAGTTTTAATCAGTTGTTGCTTACTCCTGTAGCGATGTCATAACTATGGTAATGACATCCTGCTTAACATTAGTGCAGAGTCCTATTTTATCAAAATTTAGCCAATCATAGGACCATGGGTACTCATACAATCATGGCACTAACAATCTCCCCCTTTGGCAAATTTTGGCTAAAATAACTTATCAGGGCAGCAACAATAGTTTTACCAGCCTCACACACTATCATGCTCCCCCTTGATAGTTGCACCAGATAACAACCCTTAATAACACTTAACTCCCCCTTAGTTTAGTCAAAAATTGACAAAAATTGGAGTAAAAGCCCTTGATCTCTTGAATCAGTCTTGGATCTTGGGCTCTTGTCTTGTCTGAAGCTGCACCTTCAAGAATGACACTTTTGACATCACCAATTAAAGGATAATCAATTAACTACTTGCCACAAGTAACAATTGATCTTAAATCCCCAAATTGAGACACACAAATCTTCTATAGAGAAAAATAAATTCTCCCAGACTGTAACCCATAACCATGTTGCCAAGGCACAACAATACACCAGCCAGCATAATATCAAGACATCTTGACATTACACCCTCATAAGCTTGCCTAAGAATCAGCACCCTTTGCATACAACTCCATATGTCCTGCATACTCAGTACTCCTCCTGAAAGAGAATGTAGCTTTATATTCCTACAAACCATACTAGAATAGATAGTAGAAGAGTTGCAGAATAACTATCTGGAAGATCTCAAAGATGTCAGGGTAAAGGTCCTTCCATCTGCACAGGATCAGAGCTGATGATGTCTTGATTTTATTTTCACCAGACACACGAGGATAGAGGCCTATAAACTTGACTTGATCCATGGACATCCTAAGGACAGAACCAAAAGGAAGGCACTTTGTCATACCCCAAATTTGTCCTACTTCACTATTTAATGAATGTTTTATTGCTTCACGACTTCTGACCATGATTCTCTAAGGTTTCGTTTATAAAGACCATGTGTGTACACATTATGGTTATAATCCCTAGCAATTTACGATGAAGAATGTGCCTCCAGCCCTTATATCCAAATTTATGTGTGTCCTCGTTCTCACGATCAGACATATATGATATGGTCAATGAGCATAAAGTACATGATGGCAAGCGTCAAGCTATATTTGGATTCTAAATCAGTTTGTGACAAACTTAGATTTAGCTTGCAAATTTCAAGTCATAATTTGGATGCAATTAGTCCAGAAGATGTTTCGTTTCATTTCAAAGGCTTATGGTATAATGCATCAGTTGATAACCATACAATCTATGTTTGAAGAATGGACTGCCCTTATTATGCAAATTCTGCAGTCTCAAGGCCAATCTCATTGATATGGATATGATTAAATGGATGCCTGGTGAAATGGAAAGTATATACTCTCATCCTAGTGAGTAGTTAGCTAAGACAATGCTCGCTTTCCGTAATTCACAATCCATGAAATGTGATTAATGTACTTTAATGCTTAAATGGTGGAAAGTTTATTTTTTGAATCTTTGTTGTTTGAGATTTGGTCTCAAGTATGTTTGTCTTTGGATTAGCTAAGTTTAAATTGGTCTTCGGGGCCAGAAGCCAAGGTGGTTTTAATGTGATTTAAGATATATGTGAGTTACTTCCGGACACAACCAAGTTATTGGAATTATTTCTCCTCCTCAAATCACGTTGAATAAACCTTAAGCTGATACACATGCTCAAACCAGATTTGTTTTAATTTCTTCTCATTTTCTTTAAGCCATAATCAAACATAGCCCATATGTAGTGTATGATTGGCGTGTTGTTGTTTGGGACCAAATCTTGGCCAAGTAAAATAATAAATAGTGAGAGGCCTCAAGTCAAAGCCATGACATGTGTAAACTCTTTGCATTTACGAACTATGATACAAAGTTCAGCTAGTACAAAGGTTACAATGATAATTTATCCTAAAGGTGCTTGCCAAGTGATAAACTAAAGCATTACACTAGTCCAATTTACATAAGTCATAGGGCAAGATATATGAATGGAGATCATATCATACAATGTTGCTTAATATGATTTACTGTGCAAGATGGTGAGTTTATCCTCAGTGTTGTGGCAGAATTCTGACTTGATATTGCTACTCGTCAACATGGTTGTTGTGGCGAGTTTATCCCGGCAACGGAACGAAATTCTGACTTGATGTTGCTACTCGTCAAAATGGATGTTGCGTGTTTCAACAAGTTCATCAATTATTCGAAAGGAAAAGCCACAGAAATCTGCAGACGAGTTAAGACACACAAGGAAAAGCTGGCGCAAGATTGTTGTTGGTATTTCTCCTCGTCGTACCTAACCGTTGTTAGGCCAAATCCCCCATAAGCGCATACATAAATGAGAATAAAAAGTGGTTAGTACAATATACAAGCCAAATGATGATCCAATCAGTGAAATTAATATTAAAGCTTTTAAGTTATATCTCAATCTATTTCAAACAAATGAAGATTAAGCTCAGGGAAACGGCACCAGTATATTCACATCATGATGAAATGGTGAGGTTGTTGAGGAGCGCATTGTTGATGATGTTGTAGTCATGATTAAAAGGACCAAGATTTCTGGTGCAGTACCTTTGGTTCTTAGAGGTGCAAATGATTGTATGCTTGATGAAAGGGATAGAGCTATGCATAATGCGCTATCAATTGTCGAGAGAACGCTCGAGTCAAATACAATGGTTGCTGGTGGATGTGTTGTTGAGTCGGCATTGTCAGTTTATTTGGAATACCTTGCTACAACTTCAGAATCACGGGAGAAGTTGGCTATAGCAGAGTTTGCTAAGTCTCTGTTGACCACTCCAAAGGTGCTTTTTGTTGAAGCTGCCAAGGATTCCTCAAATCTGGTTGCAAATTTACGAGCTTACCACCATACTGCACAAACTAGAGCAGATAAGAAGCATGTAGCAAGCATGGGAAGATTAGAAACAACTTAGAAGCTTGTCATCAGAGGAATTTTCAGGATTCATTGAAATATAATAATAACATAGAAAAACAAGCAAGAATACCTGTGTTTAATGTTGGTAAAAGAACCCTGGCCTTGGATATACATAGACTTGGTAAAAAATTCCTAGCAAGCCAAGAAACACAACAAAAGAGAGAGGAGACCATTAAGAGAGCCAACAGGAGTTCTATGTCTCTGTTAAGAAATTAACAACAAGGATGAGGTAGTAAGTCTTACCAAGAAAACTTCCAGATCACTCACGACCTTGCCTTCGAGCCGTATGCGAAATTCTCATTTCCTCAAGCTGTAACAAAATCTGCAGCATTTTCATCATAAGTTACTAAGAGAATAGATGGATTTCAAAGTGACATGGATGGCAGAAAATACAAACTTACAATGAATCAAAGTCAGCCAAATATTGTAAAAAGAGCAGAAATGTTTTAAGTCAAAACGAAGACTTCCATGTCAGCAAGTTAATAGCAGTGAAAGGCCATTTTTACACAGTAAAAAATCATGGTAAAGACAAACATTTCCTGAAACGACTAACAAACAGAAATCACAAGAAAGAATCCGAAAGCAACCCAATTTCCATCCAAAAGTTCACACGGTTTGCAAAAGAAAAAACCCTAATCTCACACCATCAAGCCCCTATATATTTGTTGCTATTCATTCAAGACAAAGGCAGCAGCCAAGAGAAAAAAAACCCTAGCACAGCTCTGTGAAATTCAATCCTCACCATACCTAAAATCATTCCAAAGTTCTTTCTAAAGGTTGATAGAGCTTCACATCGAAGCTCTAACTAACTTGAACTCAGCCACACGCATACACGACGCAATCAACATACAAAGGCCAGAAACAGATAAAGAAGAAAGGATAGAACTCAACAAACGGGAAAGACCAGAAGCTGATTACCTTGCTGGAATCGACGAACCATTTCTGTCAGGTAAAACCATGGCTCTTCTTCATTGATTTCTCGTTATTGATTTGTGCGCCATGAATAACTGAATATAAATCTCCTATACGTTGTTTGAACTGGTTAATAGAGGGTTTAGGGATTTGCGTTTTGATTTGGGGCTAAGAAGGAGTTTAGTGGTGAATCGAGAGAGAGGTACAGAGAGGTTTCGAGAGACAAAAGGTTTGAAGAGGGATCGGGTTTTGCGATTTTGTTAGTAGAAGAAGAGGAATTGGGGTTTCATTTTAGAAGAAGATTAGAGATGCAAGTCGTTTACATGTATTTTTAAATTTAATAGTGGTGAGAAGAGAAAAGTAGATTCATGATGAAGGAAAGTCTTGGTTAATGTAGAGGTTTAATTACCATTATTATGGGCAACTGTGTATATCCCCAAGGGACATGCGTGTCCTCATATTCGTTTTCCCAAACCGGCTATTTGCATAAGACAAACCGTTACATTATCCCATTTTCCTTGGATATTTAGGCTGCGAGATGAAGCGGATCCCTATGGCCTGAGTTGAATCAGTAGGGACAAATACCGTTTGGGCTTGGCTTTGGTTGCTGGTCCATTAATTTAAGTTATTAGTTTTTAATCAAAACATGAATGTTTTTAGATAACATTTATGTCATTTAGTTTAATTAAGATTTATAGGGATTTAATGGGGTCACTTTAGAAACTAAATATTATTAATAATATTATTAGTTTTTATATCTTATAAATTATGATAATTAATATTTGCTTTACAATTTCATTTTATTTAGATTCTATTTAGAATTTTATCAAATTTATTTATTTTTTCTATTAAATTTAAAACATTTTATTTATTTTTAAATTAGAATAGTGAATTCCTCTTTTTGAAATTATATGAAAGTGGTGGATCCTTGGAGTCTAGCACTCCTTGGGTCCTTAAGCGACCGCTCTCGAGGTGCACACCTTGAGTTGTGGTCGTTTCGTCTTTCATCCTTAAAACTACCCAACTTTGTTAAAGCGTTCGAAATTCACAAACCCTATTTCGAGTAATACGCTTACCTTAATCTACCTACGCTAATATTTTCAAACTATTTTCTTAATTAAATCACGAAAGAATCGAGTTCTTGGAGTCGTGCATTCCTTGAATTCGAGAATGATTATTATCGAGGTGTACACCTTGAATAGTATATCATTCGAACTTTCGTTCCTAAAACACCTCCTCTAATTATTTGGACGAGTATTCGATGTCCAACAAACATATTTCGTAATTAATGGAATGAAAAAGGTGTTGTTGGGATCTAGCATTCCAATGATATCCCGACTAATTGGTTGCGAGACTGACGTCTCGTTTATCGAGTAGTCGTCATTCTCTCTTAAAATATTCAATCCAACTCTCTTTTCTCGCCCCCGTACGATTAAAACTTTCTCAAACACTAATTTCGTGATTTTTCGAATGAAAAAGGTGTTGTTGGGATCTAGCATTCCAATGATATCCCGACTAATTGGTTGCGAGACTGACGTCTCGTTTATCGAGTAGTCGTCATTCTCTCTTAAAATGTTCAACCATTCCAACTCTTTTCTCGCCCCTGTACAATTGAATCTTCCCAACCACTAAATTCCTCGCCCTCGTGCGATTTCCAACAAAACACCTTTTGTCAAGAACATTGTTTAGTCCCTTCTTCCGCGCATAACAAACTCGTGCTTCAGCCTCCCCTAGCAAGCAGACAAGCCAATGTTTAGCAGTTAGAACGCAACCTAAACCCTCGTTCATTCCAAACACAAACCGTTTAGCAAACCGTAAGTCGAACTACGGCTGCTCTGATTTCTCATTCCCCAATGAGAATACGTAGGCACAAGATTGCGATGATCTTGGCGAGCACAATCCTCTCTTTTTTCCCATAGTCCCACGAACTACGAACGCTCTGATTTTCCACTTCTTACAAGTGAAGATACGTAGGCACAGGGGCCCCAATCCTTGGCGAGCACCCTATCTATAAACCACCCATTTCCCAATAGGAGAATCTTTAGAAGAAGACAAACAAGCGTAGTTAACTTTACTCTCGAATCGAATCAAGACGTTCCCGTTGAGTACAATGAACGTAGAGGGTGCTAATACCTTCCCTTTATGTAATCGACTCCCGAACCTAGAATATTGGTTGCAATGCCCATGTTCTTATCTCTCTAAAGGTTTTATCGATATTTTCCTATTCCTTCCTTGGAATGAATAAAGTTCGGTGGCGACTCTGTTCGAACGTTTTTTCTGCGTCCATCGTGAGGATCGTATTTTTCGAGGTACGACACACTTGTCATGTTCACCATGAGCTTGGAGCAGTAACCCAATGTCACAACATCTTGTCTGACATTCTATCTTCATAAATTACCAAACTGTTTGAGACCACAAACAATCTTGGTACCAGCACTCTTGCAGCAACACATTCTGGATAGAAGTATAACTCCCCATATCAAGGGTAACCAGTGCACGTGAATGGAAAACATAAGACGCATATTCATGTCTTCAAGAACGCATTCTCTGTTCAACACACATGTTGAACGCATTCACCATAAGCAAATAGTACCCCCATCAACCTAAAGCTCTCCCCTATCTTTGACAAGAGATGCTCCTAAATCATTATATATCAAGACCAACTCCCTGCTCATACAGTGAGAGGGTATCAAACTGCTCCATTTCTTTTTAGAGCTTAGGATAGATCTCCCATACTCCAAAACATTATTTACCTCATCATTCTCCCGTATGATGAGTTAGAACCCTTATGAGTCGCCTAGTGACTTGATCACTTCCATATGCCACATTTGGATGCAATCAGCCAATGATCCATTCCAGTCTTGTATAATGCCTTTACATCCTCCTCCAAGATAGTCCTTTTACCTTATCATTCTCCCATATGACAAGTTAGAGTACTTCTTAGTTAAGATGTGAATCACATGTTCTGCACTAGATCTTCAAGTCCTTTGCCAAGGAAAACCAAACTATATACACTGGTTCTTTATCTGCCCACAACTGGACTTACTTCTGCCTAGTAATCTAATCTGAGGATCTTCAGAGAGCACAACTTCACCAGCTTGATCAAATACCTCTCCAAACGAAGGTAATCTTCCATACACAACTTAGGGCTTCTACCACAAGCTCTAATATATGAACAGAAACATATCCTCTTTTGGTCTTCAACTAACTACCCTTCTGCACAAGAGTACTTAGTTCCAAGCATGAACAATTCCAGAACCTTCTGTGGTCTTCAAATGACTACCCTTCTGCATAAGAATAGTTTTCTAAAGGCACACTGCTTGAATAAACAAATGCCACTTTTTTGTTATTCAACATCTTTCTGCTACTCCACCAGACCACTTTGATCTTCAGGTCACACATTCTACTTGCTCCAAGGCAAGGCATATACTCCTTCATACAGCTCCCGCAAACTGCATGAGACGAAGCATTAATTTCATTCATACCTGAGAAGATCAACTTATCTTCAAGTGATGTTCCACAACATCACTTGAGGCCTTGAAGTTTCGGCTTGATGTCACAACTTTGGTTAAGACATCCATCTGGAGAGTTCAGGCTTTCATTCTGCCATTTAGAAGATTCTCTTTACAAGAGTACCTAGGATTAACATCCAGTTGGAGTAGACACCCTTTATTCTGCTTTGTTGTACCACATCAATTTCCTTGAAGTGCATTTGCTTTAAGAACTCCTCT
This sequence comes from Lathyrus sativus, assembly GCA_963859935.3. Classification (NCBI taxonomy): domain Eukaryota; kingdom Viridiplantae; phylum Streptophyta; class Magnoliopsida; order Fabales; family Fabaceae; genus Lathyrus; species Lathyrus sativus. Next base: position 545,309,301 of record OZ012740.1, on the reverse strand, counting down.
TTAAAGAAAACCAAACATGCCAAAGCTTGATTCTTTAGAGAAGGAAGATCACAAAAATATTTACATAAGGATTCCCGGTTTCCTTAGATAGAGACTTTTTTTTTTGAAAGTCAAAGATAACTGCCACTTATCTGTGTCCTCCAAGATGAGCAAGGTCACTTGCTCCTATGCACTTAGATCAGAAATAAACTGATCCAAGCAGTGTTATTACCAGCACCATATTCTAGACAAGTTTCTTGCCAGGAAGCTTTCTAGATAAATATCAGATGTTTCTAGTAGAGACTAGAACACTCTTGCTGCACTCCAAAACTCCTAAAGCAGATCTAAGAAAGGTGTCTTCACTTCCATCAGCACTACATTCTAGCCTTAGGTTCTTGCCAAGACCCTTACTAGAATAAAGACAGATCCAGCTTTATCTTTATTGACCCAGTGATTCACTCCTTGAATCAACAGGATTCTGCATAATCTCTGCTAATGGGATGTCTCAACATCTGGTTGAACATCAGATCCTTGAATAAATCAAGCATATCAGGGGTCTGACACTTGTGCAACACTGATAGGTCAACTTGATCATCAACTAAGGATAATTCATTAAATATTTAAGAGTACCTCATATAGCAATGAATCTTAAATCCTTATTAGGAGCTCTTCTTTCAGAAGCCAAGCTTGGATCATCCACTTGTTGAGAAGACCATTTGATAGATACTTCACTAATACCAAAGGTACTCTTTAGTAATTGTATCTTTATTGTTGAAACATCAAGTCTTACACCCTTGACTCAACCTGTCTATGTCTTCCTTTGCTGATAGATCCTTTACAAGTCATGAGTGGTGAAAATAAATCACCTCCCACTATCTTCCCTAAAATAGTCTTCAGCAATCTGCCACAGCCATAAGACAATCTTCTCCCAGGGCTACAGAGTTCTTTCATCAGAAAAATATGCAGCGGAACCACCAAAACAACATCTTCAACAACCCTAAACAAGATGTCAGAACCCTCATCAGGCCATAGGATAGAAGTAGCCACTCCTCCTTTGGCATAACATACAGCTGGTCATAAAAGCTCCTATATCAGAGGGCACAATAGCAGATACATAGAATCTTTCTCAAGCTCCTCATTTGTCACAGTCAGCAATTCAGCTACAACTTCTCCTTGTTCAAAACACCAGAAAGTATCTCCCAAGATCTCATCCAGAACAGACAAGATGTCTGCTCTGATACCAATTGAAATTCTGGTATGCAGATTTCAGATGATCCAAGAACATTGATCTCTGCTTGAACAGAACAAGGACAGAGGGTAACCAATTTAAATTTCTTTAAATTGTACCAATGTCATGACCAACGTCATGACCTCTGTTGTGACATCTGCAGGCTGACAGACCTATTTATCTAATCATTTAAATTGTGCAGAATTGTAAATGTAGAAAGATAAATAACACCAGTAATTGTTTACCTATTTCGGTGCAACATCACCTACATCTGGGGGCTACCAAGCCAGGAAGGAAATCCACTATTAGCAGAATTAATTTAGAGTTAAACCTCCAGTTTACACTCCTCACTTAATCTCTACCCAATGCAATTTTAGCCTAGAGACATTCTAGTACCTGAGTATACCCACTCACTCCCCCTCAATCACACAGCAGTGATATCAAACAATTACAGAAATCAATATGAAGAGACACTTCATATACACCTTGATCATGCTTCACAACTTTGATCAAGGAACTCACACACTCTTGCTTCACAGCCTTGAGTGAGGCATAACCTAAAATTTACCTAACCAATGCAATCATCAACAAGACAATTGCTTGGATTATAAGTATTCCTAAACAGACTTTACACGTGAAGACTAGCCTTCTTCACTTACAAATATGTCTACCTCAATGTATCAACAAATACAAAGGGTGACTTACACACAAGGGACTCTCAACCCTAGACCTCTATTTTACACTCTGGTTTTTCTTGATGTGAGTGCGTTTTTCCCTTGCTTCTGCTCCTCCTTTTATAGTAGTGCAGCTTGGGCTTGGGCTGGTCACAAGTAACAAACATTAGTTTTAACAAAGTAAAACTAATTTCCACAATTCAAGGAGCTTTCAATTTAGGTCATGTCTTTTCATGATATGGTCAGCACTGCCTAGAATCTTTCCTGAGCTAGGAACCCTAATAAGCCTCCTGAAATCTGGTCTGCGCTATCTCACGCATTATACCAGAAAACCAACATGCCTGTTGTGCATGTCAGCTACCTGATGTCATACGATCAATGTCATAACATTGGTCATGACATTCAGCTTCACTTAAACTTGCTTTCCAGCTTGCCTTGCTGAACACTTCTGCAGAATCTTCTTCGTGACAGTCATGGCTTCTCCCAATCTTCTGCAGAATAACATTAGAAACAAGTGTATTAAAGTTTCCTAAAAGGTCTCCAAGATCTTTTTATGAATACCAATACAATCTGTTCTTGTTCCTAATATATCTCCTTGACATATTTACTGATGAGTTATTTTCAACATGGTTTCATCAATCCAAACCAATTATGTCAAGAGATATACACAAGCAGCTCCTTCTGTTGCGGTGCAGCAATGTCCTGCTTAAGACACATGACATCACACCTCACTCACCACAACTCACATTGTTGTGGCTGCACACCTCACACTGTCTGTGAGGAACTTCATCACAGCTCAAACTGTTGTGGCTGCATACCTCACACTGCCTGTGAGGAACTTCATCACAGCTCAAACTGTTGTGGCTGCACACCTCACTCTCCACCTGTGACGAACTTGGCTACTGCTAACACATAGCAGCTACTACACTCCTAACTACCTTAGGATCACCTGTTGTACCAGACTGGGTCAATGACATTTTGATCAAAATTCATGACAACAGTTTTAATCAGTTGTTGCTTACTCCTGTAGCGATGTCATAACTATGGTAATGACATCCTGCTTAACATTAGTGCAGAGTCCTGTTTTACCAAAATTTAGCCAATTATAGGACCATGGGTACTCATACAATCATGGCACTAACATTACCTACATATGAAAGATAAAATTTTAACAAACAAGGGATTCAAGTGGATGTTGATCTACCACAAGTGAAAAATATACATGCAGTGCCTGAACCATAAAAGAAATTGTACTATAGACCATATACCTGAAGTTTCAGGTGGAGTACATGATTGTATTCTGGTACGTGAAAGAAAACACTATTAAACTAAGCCACCATAGAGTTATGGGTATGAAGACTTGACAAACCATGCACTTCTTACTAGTTTTCGAGACCCTTCCAAATTTTGAGAGACTATAGATAGCCAGGAGAAAGATAAGTGAATAAGATCAATGGTAGAAGATATGGACTAATTGAAGAAAAACCATACACATAAGCTTATTCAACTTCCGAAGGGGAAATGGATATTCAGTTGTAAGTGAGTGTTCAAGAGAAAATCAACAGTAATAGAAAAGGAAGGGGAAACGTTTAAAGCCCGTCTTGTAGAGAAGGAGTACTTATAGAAGAAATGGCTTTACTATGATTATATTTTCTCTTAGATTATCAGGCATAGATCTATTAGGGTAGTGTTAGTTGTGGTAGCAAGTTTAAACATGCATTTAGAGCATATGGATGTGAATAAAACATTTCTTCATGTAACACCCCAAAATAATTAGAATATTAATTTAATTAACTTATTATAAATATTTGGGATTTTCGTTGAATTTGGTGAAGTATTTTGATGTCTCGTGATTTGTGTTGGGGGGTATTGTTGATGTTAAGAGGGTGTTGAGGATATTTAGAAGTATATGATTTATTAGAATTATTTTGATAATAATAATAGTGGATAATGTGAACATTTTATTATTATTATATTAAATAAATAATTTGAACACTAAGTACAAGATGGTAATGTTGGATGGATTAAGTGAGGGTGAAGTTGGGAAGACATATTAGGAGTCCTAGGGGTAAAAAGGAAATTAGAGGAAAAAAGAATTCATTTTGGTACGATCATATTTTGGAAGAGAGCTCTAAGTAAAAGTAGAAGAAGAGGCTAGAGCTCAGAGCAATTTTGGAAGAACTCAAGAGGAGGATCGAAATCGAACTATCTAAGGTATGGGGAGTATTTCCTTTTATTGTAACAAATATAGAGTGTAGATGTATGTAGGTAGTTGGGAATTTTGGGGAACATGATGAGATTATGATGAAAGTTGGGTTTTGAGTTGTATGAGATGATATGTATGAAACCTATTAAGATGTGTTGTTGTTATTGTGTTGATTGTGTTGCAATTTATGAGTAATTTGGACTGATTAGGACTGGAATCGCGAGTCATTTTGGATCTGAACTGGTGCAGAATCGCAACTGAGAAGTTGCAGGTTCACGCAATTTCGTCGGGTGAACTTCCCAGTTCACTGAGCCAAGAAATTTTGCCCCAGCCTTGCCAGGCGAAAGTGGGAGCGAGAAGAGGGTAAAAAACGAGTGCTCCTGGTTTTTGTATGAAGAAGGGGATTCGCCCCTGCTTTGTCGGGCGAAACCCAGGCGAGCGAGCTGCTTCACCGGGCGAGCATGAGCAGTAGTTTTATTTTTCTTTTATTCTGTTGTCTTATCTTATACCTTGTGTTCGTATGCCTTGAATGGTTAGCGTGTTTCATTTTGAAGAGTATAACATGTTGATCTATGATGTCATATGAAGAATTATGATGCATAATGATGATATAATTCCATGATGTTTTGATGAATTTTCATGAATGATGATGAAACTTGACGATCCTGTATTGGTGTTGATTATGACGTGGTGCATCATGTATTCATAACATATAGAACTTCAGTCCAGTGTTGTTAATAGGACTTTGGTCCAGTGTTGTTGATATGACTTTGGTCCAGTGTTGTTGATAGGACTTTGGTCTAGTGTGGGCTTCAATCCCATTGTGTGGATTGGGGTGTTTATGTTGTGCTCCGGTTCTTGTATAGAATCGATCCTATTTATGGGGATCTTTGGAGGGTGATGGCCCAGTGTCCATCAACATGTTGATTTAGTGCCACATGTATGAGTCTATGTTGTTGCATTTCATGTTATGTGGCATTGTATCTATGTGAATGACTGTTATTATTGATGAGATGATTTTAAAATGACGCGTGACAATGTTGTGACTTAAGTGATGTGTTGGTGATGAGTTGTTGAATTGATGACTCAAGAAACGAAGATGTATATATGATACTATGATATGAAGGTGTGAGTATAATACTTGGCAATGATGATGCATGGATTTCATGACGATGTTGTTTTTGTATGATGAATGCTATCTTAATATATCTTATCTTTATATCATGTATAATGATTTATGATTACTCACCCTGCCTGTTTGAATGTTTCCTCCACATGGGTAACATGCAGGTGATCAGGATTAGCTCTCTTGGTGCGTGAAGAATTAGCCTTGAAGTGTTCGGTCATTTCTGTTGATTAGAGGGTCTTGCTCTTATATGTAACATTGGGTCAGGATGTTTGAGTCGAACCGTTGTGTTCTTTTATTTTTGACATCATGAAGGTATGAATTCTTGTTTTTAAAACTCTTTGAATTATAAATTATGCTGATGACTTTGGATCTTTCCGTTGCGTAGTAATTGATTGAAATTATGATTAATAAAACCTCTGTTACAGAGTAAGACATTATTGTGATTTTATGGCGAAATATAGCACCCTTGTGGTGATATACTTTGATATAATTGTTTTTAATTATCGTGAATGTTTCGTGTGGTAGAAGGGTATTACATTAGTGGTATCAGAGCAGGTTGGTTCGTCCGGCCAGGTTTTGTATGATGTCATTCCCTATTGGTCAACGAGTGTGTGTACATTGTCGATGAATTGTTCCTTCTAACATTGTTGGTGGTGTGCAGAATGGTTGGGAGAAATTATTGTGCTATTGCTGACGTGCTGGAATCACTTGCTTAAGTGATAGCTCAAAATAATCAGATTGGAGGGGCTCCTGATGAGTTTCGTGCTTTGGGAAAGTTTCAGAGGAAGAACGCGCCAACTTTTGTAGGCACTCATGATCCAGAGAGTGCACAGAAGTGGCTCAAGGTTATTGAGAAGATATTCCGAGTGATGGCATGCACTAACACACAGCAGGTACAATTTGTTACTCATATGTTGTCGGAAGAGGCTGAAGATTGGTGGTATAACACCCTTCAGAGATTGTAAGATGTTGGTACTGAAATAACTTGGGTTGAATTCAAGAGATAATTTTTGGGAAATTATTTTCCTGAGGATGTTCGCATCAAGAAGGAGATAGAATTCCTTGAATTGAAGCAAGGAAACATGATTGTGGCAGAGTGTGCGGTAAAGTGTAAGGCACTTGTGAAGTTTTATCCGCATTATAACCGTGTTGATGTTGAGATGTATAAATGTCTCAAGTTTGAGAATGAACTGAGACCATAGATCAAGCAGGGTATTGGATACCAATAGATTCATAGGTATACTGAGATGATGGATAAGAGTAGGATCTATGATGAGGATAACCAAACTCGATCTGCTCACTACAAGCATCTTAGTAAGAAGAAAGAGAAAGGAAAGTCTTATGTGACCCTAGCTGACAAAGTGAAACAAAAGGCTTTAGATGGGAAGAAGACAAGTGAATGAGCAACTCCCACTTCTGTTAAATGTTACAGGTGTGGAGAGCAAGGCCACTGTGCTGAAGTTTGCAACAATAGTGTGTTGAGGTGTTACAAATGTGGTAAGAGGTGTTACAGGTGTGGCGAGCAAGGCCACTGCTACTACTGCTCAAACTAATGGCAGAGCGTTTAGTTTAAGTTGTTCAGAAGTTCCCAAGAAGTATAACTTGATTCGAGGTACTTTTTTTATTAACAATGTTGAGTTGGTCGCTATTATTGATACTAGTGCTACTCATTCGTTTATTTCGCTTGAATGTGCTACTAGATTGGGTTTGAAATTGTCTGATATGAATGGTAGTATGGTGATAAGAACTCTTGCTAATGGTTATGTCATTACTACTTTTATGTGTTCGAGATGTACTTTGACGATATTTGGAAAGAGTTTCATGACAGATTTGGTGTGTTTACCCTTACACCAAATCGATGTAATCTTGCGAATGAACTGGTTGGAGTTCAACTATGTTCATATCAACTTTTATAATAAGACTGTGGAGTTTCTTAGTTTGGTGATAATGGAGAGTTGATGTTCTTGTCTGCTAAGCAAGTAGACGAACTCCTAAAAGATGAAGCTTTGATGTTTGCACTGTTTGCACTGTTTGCATCGTTGCAAGTTGATCGTGAAGCTGCGAGTGTCGAATTACCTGTTGTTCATGAATTTCCAGAGGTGTTTCCAGATGACATAAGTGATTTGGCTTCAGAGCGTGAAGTAGAGTTTGCACTGGAGTTGATACCAGGAACGAGTCCGGTGTCAATGGCTCCTTATCGGATGTCAGCTTCCGAGTTAAGCGAATTGAAGAAACAATTGGAAGAATTTCTTGAGAAGAAATTTGTTCGACCGAGTGTTTCTTCATGGGGTGCTCTTGTGCTGTTAGTTAAGAAGAAGGATAGTAGTATGAGGTTGTGCGTGGATTACATGTGTTATACCTCAAATTTTACCCTTAGATTCTTTGATCTGTTGCATATCATCTAGGTCAATCATCCATGCATAGCTAACCAATTTTTTAGTTTTTGTTTGTTTTGTGAAGATAGGTTGCTGAAAAAGATTCAGAGGTCATGAAGGTGTTGTCTGTGCTCTTAGTCCCCTACAAGTTGTGTTGAATCCCTGCGGAGATAAAGGAAGGATATGTCCTCGGTCTTATGGTCCCTTAGTCAATACAAGGTCATTTTTCTCAAGGTTTCCCAGAGGTTTTCCTCAAGGAAAACTAGATTTTTCTTCCGTTTGGTGTAAAGTATGGTCGTTTGAAGTTCGTTTATGGTTTTCGTGAAAAGAGGTATTGCAAATGGTATCCTTACTTTTATAGGATTTCTCATGGTATGGTTTGATCTCATTTTTAAAGTGGATTATAATGCAAGGATGGACGTGATAATAAGAGAGTGAGAATATGGGTATCAAGTATTGGCCACGTGCGGATCATCATGCTACCTAGCTGCTACATCCGTAAGTGTGAAACTATGCTATCACATGGTTTTCTATTTGATGGGTGAGATTTTAGAGATGACATGCATCCTTTGATCCAGTTCTAGTGTGATGACATTATGTAAAGGAAGCAGAAAAGAATACCATTAAAGACGGGTTTAACATGTTTGGTTTGGCTTTCCCTTTCATGGTTAGAATATTATTGATGATTTCAAGCAAATTCAAAGACCAAAGATTTTTTTATACCTTTTTACAATTATGATAAGAATATTTGATCTAAAAATTATAGTTTAATTTGCTTTCCATCCAAAGTTTTTTTCCAGGCCCGCCATGGAGTATCGAGCACTTGATATAAGGATTTAATGGCTTTCAGTTGTTGAGTTCCTTTGAAAAACCTTGTCATGTCACTAGGTACAAGACTCTATCATGTTACATCCACTATAGCATTTAAAATCAGAAAGCAACATTGTCCATCTTCCAAGTAACATATAGACCAGATATTATGGCATATACAAGTTTTCAAGATAATTACCAAGAGCATGGACCGACAAAGTAGTATGGTACAAAAACGGCTCCAAGCAGGTAGTATATTAAAACGACAGAACTGTTAGACGATCGCTCGGATCTAGAAGGTGGGGTTGAATAGATCCCAATTAAAAATCAGTAGGCGCTTACCAATTAAAAATTGGTTTTAAAAATATTTGATTTACGGAGGCGGCCTTGAAAAAATTTCCGTCTAAAACGAACCGTTATTAGAAGACCGGATATGCGTCTAGCCTTATGGAAGTGATAATGAGCAAAAAATAGATTCAACACACTAGTCACACTTATCAATTGATTTTACCACTAATAAGTAGGACTAGTTCCAATACTCCACAATCACCACAAAATATGCAAATAATCCAAGTGAATTTTGGTTTAGGCAATTTATCAAACACTTGGTGTGGGAGGCACTCCATGTGAATTTTGACTTGAGTAAGTAACTCTAAATTCCTTGTACAATATACTATTGTACTAGAGTTCAAAATAGTTAAAAGCACTTACTCAACTCAATGCAAATTTTTCTAGAATTGCTTATACCAAAATTACTCAAATTCTAAAGCCAAAATGAAAGTGCAGAAAAATAAAGGAGACAAAGATTTGTTGAGGCAGTTCCCCCGCCGTCTTCACTTTAGGGTACGTCTGCCCTCAATTATAAATCTAGAATTGAGATCAATATAATAGATATCGCCTGTAGAGTTGAAATGCTTATACAAGGATGGATAACCAAAATATACAAACAAGCTCTCTTGATGTTGATGATGCTTTCTCTCATTGTTCCTTGATTCGAGTCGAATCAAGTTCTTCGATCGTTGTGAGTAGACCTCCGATTCCAGCCCCTTTGTTAAACAACCTTCCGTTCTTCAAACCCTCGGCCCGACTGATCTCAAACACACACAAATTGAACCCGGAACTCTCTTGCAAACTTCACCGATTCCCACTACTAGATTGACGAAACCTTCCGCTTCTCAATCACATTCGCTCAGCTGAAGTTGGTAGAGACGATCCGCAACAAAACCCCCCAAATTCTCTGAATCTTGGAGGGGGAAACCTTCAAGGTTTTATTCAAGAAAAACCTGCTACAAACTCAACCCGAACCAGATTCCCAATCAACGGCTTCGGACATTATCACCTTGAACGAGACACAAACCACAACAAGAATTGTTGTGTGTAATTGTTGTGTTGTGAATTGTTGAGGATGAAGATGAAGAGATTTGGTAGCACCTATTTCACTTTTCTTGTTCTTGCATAATTGACTCAAAATTTAATTGTTGTTGTGAAAAGAACATAAAACAACTATATATAGTAACCAACAAGCCAACAAACATAACAGCTTTTCACCCAAAGTGGAAAGCCTTCAAAAACAGTATAAACGAGCGAAAGGTCGACCATAGCAGGACTATGCATCGACGCATAGCCTACAGATTTGGACAGATTGAAAAGTCTTCACAGTATGCGTCGATCCATAGGTCGGCGTGCGCTGACCCGTGGGATTTTGCACTGATTCATGCGCCGACCATGCGTCGACCTGTGGTCGACTCAAACCCTGCAAAATTGCAAAAAAAACATATTTTTGTGGTTTTTATGCATTTAGTCATGATCACTGGTCTCCCATATATATTGAATTTAATATGACACTTTAGATGGATATAAGAAAGAAATGAGAGGTGAAATATTGCATTTGTTGTAGAGGTAGACTCGAGAAAACCGATTCATTCATGATCGCGTTTTGTTATCATCGAAACTCAAGTATGTATGCTATATGAGGGTTTGCCCTCACAAGAACCACATAAATAACAAACCATTTTTCACAGTTGTGAACTATAATACAATATTATCCCCTCTCTCACACCAAAATCATGGAAATGAATGCATGTTTGGATTTCATAAAACACTTGGAAGAGTCTTGTATTTGGGTATAGTCAAACAATACTAATGATGCATGCCGAAACTAGACTTCGATTACCACTCATCTTTTCATTGTCCTCGTGGCGATACAACAGCTTTTAGAATTCATCTATCACGTTCCTGATACAAAAGCATGAAGAAAAAAAATTCAAATTTCAAATGACAGAATATGGTTCAAGGAGGATATGGCGGGTTTTCAACACACAATCCAAACACTTATAACCATTATCATCAATAACAGGGAGTTGAAAATGGTTCAAACTTTCCAAAACAAGCAGAAAAACATGTTAATACCAATTCATGTCCTTTCCAAAATTACACGGACATGTTATATGAATTCATTCATCACAATACCACACAAACAAACTTGTTTTAATTAGAAAAGGTAAGTATTGATTCACAACCAGGCACAGTTTCAAAGCAAATGATTTGTCTAAGGAAATGATTGAAGAAATTGAAGACATATTCAAGCTAAAATGGAAAGCTCAATCATTACGCATCATTTTGAAAAATTCAACATTTGAGCCTATATAAAAGGAATTCATCATACATAAGAGGGGGGACCAACATTGTAAACCAGAAATTTAAGATATTCACATACTCAACAGAAAACAAAAAATTTCAAACTTCACAAAAGAAAAAGCACATACACGGGGGGAAATAGGCAGTAATAAAAAAAAGGAAGAAGATCACCACGAACCGAATCGCGAAGAACACACACAAATTGCATGTGTTCAAAACCAAGAAATTTCATCCACAAACTACGCATGCACGAATTCACGACAAAACACAAAGTAGCAACATAGGACAAAAGCTAAGAGAATTGGTACCTCGGACGTCGCCGACATTATAACCGCTTCTACTTCCAATTGCAAAGGTCTCCTCGTGTCTTCAAAGGCCATCTTTAGAGCTACCTCACCACAATCGTGCACATCATGAAGTCGCAGGAGTTCCACCGCCTTTCGCCAACATCTAATTAGCTGAGATTTATTTTATTTGTTTCTAATTTGCAGAGAATGTATGTTGTGTTTTTGTTATGATGTTATGCTATTCTAACTTATGCGAGGTTATTTGAGAGAGATGAAAAGTGAAGAAAAGTTTGTGAGCAAAACGTGATTTAGGCAGAGGAAGAAGCGGAAATTATCGGTGAGAGTATTGAGAAACAGAAAAGTGATGAAGGAGAAAACATAGAGATCGCGATTGAGGGAGAACAAAGGGAAGCTGAGAGTAAGATTATGGTTGAAGGAGAGAAACAGGTTTGAGTTGAGGGAAGGGAGAGTCGAGAGACAGAGAATGAAGGATGAAGGAGAAGGAAAAAGGAAGAAAAAGTCGAGGGTTCCATTTCCCTCTTTATTTCTCTGCACCCTTTTTGTTGTTGTTGTTAGGAACGGGTGGGCTTGACCACCACCGGCCCAACGTGTTTTTATTTTATTTTTTTTCATTGTCTTTTATTTGTCATTTTCGTTTTTTTTTATTTGGGCTTTGAATAAAGCCCACAAGTTTCATACCCCTATTTTATTATTCAAACTCCTTTTTTTTATTTTATTTAAAATGTAAAATGTAAATTTAAATTTATTTTGGATAAGTTCCTGCCATGAACACTTACGCTTTTACACCCTTATCCTAACCTTAGGATCGAAGTCGTCACACTCCATTTAAGCGTCCTGTCATAGACCTTCACCTTTCATTTCTTTTCATCCTAGTCTTAGGATCAGGAGTCGTCGCACTCCACGTAAGTTCCTGCCATGGACACTTACTCATCTCCCTTTCAACTCAACTTTAGACTTGGAGTCGTCGCACTCCATGTAAGTATCTTGCCATAGATACTTACTTCTCCCTTAGAACCTTGACCATAGTCGAGAGTTCCTCACCCTCGTTGAGGGGAACTACGAATGCTCTAATTCCATTCCCGTCAGGATACGTAGGCACGAGATGCGATGTCTTGGCGAGTATACTTAGGACTAACACCTTAGGACTTCTTTCAACCCTTTAACATATATAGATAACAGATAACAAATAACACAAATTAAACAAGAGGTTCCTGTAGAGTACTAAAAATGCTTAGGATGCTAACACCTTTCTTAGGTATAACCAACCCCCGAACCTTAGATCTCCTGCATTGTTTACAGTGCAATTAAGGTTTTCTTCGATCTTTACCCTTTCCTTTGTATAAATCAAATCTCGGTGGTAAACTCAAAGATTTACGATTTAAGTTGATCAATAGCTTGATATTTGATTCTCACCGCAACAGAAATGGCGAATTTACTAGGGAACAATGAAATTGAGGGTTACCCCTAACTTGTTTATTTGTGTTATATGTTGAATATCTGTTTATATATATATATATATATATATATATATATATATATATATATATATATATATATATATATATATATATATATATATATATATATATATATATATATATATATATATATATATATATATATATATATATATATATATATATATATATATATATATATATATATATATATATATATATATATATATATATATATATATATATATATATATATATATATATATATATATATATATATATATATATATATATATATATATATATATATATATATATATATATATATATATATATATATTTGTATGACTGTATCTGTTTGGGTTGAGCGTACTTATGATAGGAAGGTGACATATTCAACGAGGCTTATAGGGAGTCGATTCCCGACCAAGTTGACTTGAGAAATCACCATTCAATGGTGGCCCTCTTGAGAATAGTATAGTTGAACGAATATTCGTGAAAACATTACTACTTTCGACCTAGGATCGCGTCACACTGAGGAACTTTAGTTACCCTTAACCCAACTTAACCTTTCGTAGGATGTAGTGCAATGACTATGAGGGAGTAGTCTCAAAATAGTTGATACATAATACTACACTCAAAAGAGGTTATCTCAAGAATATTATTAATCACCGAGTATTCGGGAAATTAATAATATCCGAGAGATGGACTGATGAATTTGGGAACATCTTAGAACCCTCATTCTACAGGTACAATAACCCTTAGTACATGCCCTTCGGGATGGGTAGACCATGGCTCCATGCTCATGATCTTCAAAACTAGGACCTTTGTTTGTTTGCTTGTATATATGTGTATACCTGTATACGTGTGTTTATGCATACATTCATCCATCTATACATTCATGCATTCATAACCCTTTGGTTTCAAGGAATTCATATGCTCATTTCTTTGCAAATTCAATAAAGATCATAGGTTTTAAAATAAAAACTTTTTCAGTTTTTCAAAAATGTTTGCAATTTGCTTTTGAATTCCTTGAAATCATTGCATTCATGTCCTTGCATGTGCATTTTCCTTTCGCATTTTTGCTCATCCTGTTGTCTCATCTTCAGTTCTTTCACCCTGAATCCTCTGCGTCTGTACAACACCAGAGCTCAAGCTTGTAGAAGGATGGAGGAACATAATCAAGAACTTGATCGTGTCAGCAATGAATTAGAAGACCTACGGGGAAGTGTAGGGCATATTATGGAGATACTATAGGTTATGCGCGCGAAGATGGATACTCAGCCCACTGTTGTTTCTGAGATTGTCAATACAGTTGTGGATCCTCAGCCAGTAAGTGTACCTCCATACAGTCTTCCACCAGGCTTTGTGCCTGCACCTACTGCGATTCCCATTGTTCAACAAGTTGTTCCTTTAGTTACCGAAGCTCCTCATGTGATTCTGACTTTTGCACCAGCTATTGTGCATACGCATGTGCAACCATACTTCAATGAGCATCAACCATTATATGATATCCCTGACATGAAGGAAGATGAAAATGAACGTCATGAGAAACTTAAAGAAAATGTGGAAATTATTAATAAAAGGTTGAGAATGATGGAAGGAGATCAAGTCTTTGGTGCTGCTGCCAGAGAAGTGTGTCTTATATCTGGTCTGGTTATCCATCCAAAGTTCAAAACTCCTAGCTTTGATCACTATGAAGGAGCTACATGCCGAAAGAGTCATTTGATCATGTACTATCGAAAAATGGCTGCTCATGTTGATAATGATAAGCTGATGATTCACTGTTTCCAAGACAGTTTGAAGGGTGCTTCGTCGAAGTGGTATTTAAGTCTGGATCAGTCTTGCATTAAGAGTTTCCAAGATCTATCTTATGCTTTCATCAAACATTATAAATACAACATGGACTTGGCTCCTGACTGAAGGAAACTACTAAGTATGTCCCAAAAGAATTCTGAATCGTTCAAGGAATACGCTCAAAGATGGAGAGAGACTGTGTCGCAAATGGAACCTCCTTTGACTGAAAAAGAATTGGCTAATTGGTTTGTCGACACTGTTCTTCCTGAATTGCATGAAAGAATGGTTGGAAGTGTGACTGCAAATTTTTCTGATATTGTTGTTGTAGGTGTGAAGGTAGAATTGGGTTTGAAAAGTGGAAAAATGTCAAGTACTGCTGGTAGTTCAAGCTCTAACAAAGATTATGCTAAGAAGCCTTCATTTAGCTCTCACAAGAAAAAAGAGGGTGAAACTAATGTCGTAATGACAAGAAGAAGAAGAAGTCAACCTTGGAAACATCAACAAAACTATGTTCAACAATAAGGTTACCCTATCCAGTTTGCTCAACAATTGTATGTGGCTGCTGTTACACCTACTTTCAATCAACAAGTTCCTGCGTACCAGCCTGTGCAACCGGCTCCTGTTTATCAATAATCTCCTATCTATCCACCTCCGATTTATCAGCTTGCCCAAGCTCCACCCAATTATCAACAAGCGCCCAATGCTCCTGCCTATCAACAACTGAAGAATAAAGTGCCTCTCCAGAATGCTCCTAACAGAAGACAGTATAAGCCTCCAGTTCCTCTTATTCCAGTGACCTATACCGAGTTGTACCCTTCATTGGTGCAACAAGGTTTGATAACTACATGGGATTTGGATCCACCCCTTAATCCACTTCCACCTAATTACAATTCAAATGCTCATTATTTGTTTCACGAAGGTGCACCTGGCCATGATCTAGAAAGTTGTTACGCTCTCAAACACCTTGTAAGAGAGTTAATGGAGAAGAAGATTATGTCTTTTGGTGATTCTCAGTCTAATGTTAAGAACAATCCTTTGCCCACTCATGGGTCTGTTAATGTTATTGTTGAGGTATCTGACGAGAGTTTAATTCTTGATGTTTCCAAGATTAAGACCCCTCTCCGAGTCTTCCGTTCAAAGTTTTTTGAGGTAGGATTGGTGAATGTTTGCCATGATGATTGTAAAGTTTGTGATACCAGTGTCAAAGGATGTATGTTGGTTCAGGATGATATTCAAAGTTTGACCAATGATGGTTTTCTATAAGTGTGTAGCAAAGTGAAGAAGGATGAAATTGTCGTGATTGAGCCCATCTTCAACTTGCCGGAACCAGATGATAAAGTGCCCATTTTAAATTTTCCAGAATCAAGCTCTGCAGTACCTATTTTCAATACATCAAAGCCTCTGTTCAATATACTAGAATCTGTTATTACTTTTGCAGTTAATCCACCAAAGCCGGTAATCATTTATAGGCCAAGTCCTTTTCATTTCAGAGACTATAAAGTTGTACCTTGGAAATACGATGTGACAATGATTGACAAAGAATCTAGAAAGGTTATTCTGAGGGAAGAATTGAAGAGTGTTAGTGAAGACGTGACTAATATAGCTGGGGCAAGCAAGATGAGACGAAGTGGTTGTATTTATACTCCCCATTTCAATGAGGCTTCGCCTACGGAAACTGTTACCACTGGACCTGCCAAAGACAAAGAGAAAGAGGTGGTTGCAAATGATGAAGATGCTAAGTACTTGAGGATTATCAGAAAAAGTGATTACAAAATCATCGATCAGCTTCACCAGACTCCTTCCAAGATCTCAATTCTGTCTCTTTTGATGAGTTCACCTGCTCATCGAGCTGCACTAAAAAAGTTATTGGCTCAAGCTCACGTCGCCCAAGATATTACTACTGGTCATTTTGATAGTTTGATTGCGAATATTACTGCCTATAACACCCTTAGCTTCAGTAATAAAGAGTTACCAACAGAAGGTCAGAATCACAACTGTGTCATACACGTGTCCGTGAAATGTCAGGAAGATACTTTATCAAGAGTACTTGTTGATATTGGTTCCTCTCTAAATGTTTTACCTTAGAGGACTCTTACAAAGTTGGCTTACAAAGAGATTGAGATAAGACCTACTTCTTTGATAGTCAAGGCTTTTGATGGTTCCCACATAACTGTAATTGGAGAAGTGGAACTACTGATCTTAATTGGTCCGCATGTATTTAACATCACATTCCAAGCTCTGGATATAAAACCTACTTATAGTTGTTTACTTGGAAGTCCATGGATTCATACTGCTGGTGCTGTAACATCAACATTACATCAGAAAATGAAATTTGTGATTGATGATAAGTTGGTAATTAAGTATGGTAAAGAGGACTTAATGGTAAGTAACGTATCTTTATTTTGTTATATAGAGACTGACGAAGATGCTATAAAAACTTCTTTCTAAGCACTCAAAATAGTCAACGTTGTCCTGTTGAAAGTTGAAGAACCAGTGGGCAAGAGTAATCCATCTTTCGCATCTTTCAAGAGTACCAGATCAAAAATTGAAGGAGGTGCACCCAAAGATTGGGGAGAGGTGATAAAGTTCAAGACAAAGATGGATCGCCATGGGTTGGTTTATAAACCAACTAATGATAGAGCTTCTACATCTGCCAAAGGTCGCCCGAAGACTATCCAAGAAGTGTTTGCCAGCAGAGGTTTTCAAATCAATGTTGTTGAAGATGATAAGGAGGACGAAGACTTGAGTAATTTGGTATTCAAGTGTGATGTTGCTTTGGACAAATGGGAAGCAATAGAAATCCCAGTGATTTTTCCTTCGTCAAAGTAATTTATTGTCCTTTGTTTGTTGTTTTCAAAAATTCCATAGCTACGTCCAAGGCTACTGGATCATTTTGTAGGGCCCCCTTTTTACTTTCAAATGATTATCAATAAATGCATTTTGTTAAATTCTCAATGTTTCATTTACTGCTTTTTCGCTTTTACCTTTTAAAAGAAATTGGCAATCTTTCAAAACAAAAAAAGAGCATTTTTCTCTTGCATTCTTTGTGCATTTAATAAAATAAGTCCTTCCAAACATGCAGAATAATCCCAAACCACGTTGAATCCAATGACCCTACTATCACTCTTAACTTTGATTTTCCCATTTATCAAGCTGAAGATGAGGGTGAGGAAGATTTCAAAGTTCTCGCTGAACTGGCAAGATTGGTTGAGTATGAGTACACTGAACTTCAACCACACAAAGAGCAAGTGGATTTGATTAATCTTGGCACTGATGAAGAAAAGAAAGAGATCAAGATTGGTTCAACACTTGGGGCTGATGTCAAGCAGAGGTTAGTCAAGCTTCTAGAGGAATATGTTGATATGTTTGCATGGTCGTATCAAGATATGTCTGGTTTAGACATTGATATTGTTGTTCACAAGTTTCCACTTCAACCAGAGTGTCCACCTGTAAAGCAGAAACTCTGAAGAACCAGACCTGACATGGCTTTGAAGATTCAAGACGAGGTTAAGAAATAACTTAATGCGGGTTTTCTATCAGTTGCGAAGTACCCTGAATGGGTAGCCAACATTGTGCCAGTACCCAAAAAGGACTATAAAGTCAGAATGTGTGTGGACTATAGGGATTTGAACAAAGCAAGCCCGAAGGACGATTTCCCTCTACCGCATATTGATACAGTTGTGGATAGTACAACCCGTTTCACAGTCTTCTCTTTTTTGGATGGCTTCTCCAGTTATAATCATATTAAGATGGACCATGCTGATAGAGAAAAGACTACTTCCATTACTCCTTGGGAACATATTGTTATAAAGTTATGCCCTATGGTCTGAAGAACGCAGGAGCAACATATCAAAGAGAGATGGTCGCTCTCTTTCTAAAAGAGATCGAGGTGTATGTTGACGATATGATTGCTAAGTCCCAAAATGAGGAGGACCATTTGGATCATTTGCTGAAATTATTTGAACCACTCAGGAAATACCAGTTGAAACTAAATCCTGCTAAGTGTACTTTTGGTGTTAGATCTGGAAAGTTACTTGGATTTATTGTCAGCCAACGAGGAATCGAAGTAGGCCCTAATAAAGTCCGAGCTATTCAAGAAATGCCAGCTCCACAAACTGAAACACAAGTCAGAGGTTTTCTTGGATGCCTGAATTATATTTCCATATTCATTTCCAATATGACTGCTACCTGTGAACCAATATTCAAGTTACTATGCAAGGGCCAGATTATTGACTGGAATTCTAATTGTCAGAAAGCGTTTAAGAAGATCACGGGTTATTTGCAAGAGCCTCCTATCTTGATTCCTTCTATTCTTGGAAGATCATTCTTCATGTATCTGACTGTTCTTGAGAAGTCTATGGGTTGCTTGTTGAGCCAACACGATGAGACTGGATGAAAAGACCACGCCATCTACTTCTTAAGCAAGAAATTTACTGATTGTGAAAGCCGATATTCACCTTTGAAAAAGACTTATTGTGCGTTAGCATGGGTTGCTAAGCATCTCAGGAAATACATGATCTGTCACGCTACTTTGTTAATCTCAAAAATGGATCCAATAAAGTATATTTTTAAAAAGCCTGCTCAGACAGGGAGACTTTCCTGTTGGCATATGTGACTCATAATCTTGAAGTGAGTAGAGATTCAACTTTGGTTGTCTACCAAGTCAAAGGTGAATGAGAGACCAGAGATGAGAAGTTAATCCCATACAGAGCTTACATTCTTGAAATGATCAAGTACTTTGATGAGATCACTTTCAAACATGTCTCGAGAACTGAAAATCATATTGTTGATGATTTAGCCATGCTAGCCTTGATGTGGAAAGCTAGATTTGTTAATGAAGCACCGCTCATCAGAATTGAGCGCAAAACTGAGCCTATATACTGCCACTAGTTGAAGAGGAAACTGATGACAAACCTTGGTTCCACGACATTAAAAATTATTTACAAAACCAAGAATATCTGGCTGACGCTACAACTCTTGACAAAAAGACTCTGAGAAGATTAACATCCAGACTCTTCCTCAATAATGATGTGTTGTATAAAAGAAACCATGACATGGTTATGCTTAAATGTGTTGGTAAACGTGAAGCAGACACTTTACTTAAAGAAATTCATGAGGGATCGTTTGGAACTCACGCCAATGGTTATGCTATGTCTAAGAAAATTTTGAGAGCTAGGTATTACAGGTTAACCATGCAATCTAATTACATCAAATATGCCAGAAAATGCCATAAGTGCCAAATTTATGCTGACAAAGTACATGTGCCTCCAAAGTTGTTGAATGTTTTATCATCGCCATGGCCTTTCTCAATGTGGGGCATTGACATGATTGGGGCAATCGAACCTAAAGCTTCCAAAGGTCATCGATTCATTCTGGTTACTATTGACTATTTCATAAAGTGGGTAGAAGTTGCTTCTTATACCAACGTAACCAAGCAAGTGGTTGCCCGCTTCATTAAGAAAGAGACTATCTTCCGTTATGGAATTCCAAGCCGAATCATAGCAGATAATGGGACTAATTTGAACAATAAAACCATGAAGGAGTTGTGTGAAAATTTCAATATTACGTACCACAATTCTTCTCCTTATCGTCCTAAAACGAATGGAGCTATTGAAGTCGCGAACAAAAACATCAAGAAAATCCTGCAATGGTAAAGACTTATAAAGATTGGCATGAAATGCTACCATTTGCTTTTCACAGATACAGAACTTTAGTGCAAACTTCAACAGGGGCAACCCCTTTTTCGTTAGTGTATGGAATGGACGCAGTTCTTCCTATTGAAGTCGAGATACCGTTCTTGAGGGTCTTGATGGAAACAAAGTTTGATGAAGCAGAATGGGTCCAAGAAAGATTCGAGCAGCTGAACCTTATAGATGAGAAGCACTTGGCTGCGATGTGACACGGTCAGTTGTATCAGAAACGGATGAATAAAGCATTTGACAAGAAGGTCTGAATCCGAGAATTCTGAGAAGGAGAGCTTGTACTCAATAAGATCTTGCCAGTTTATAAAGACATGCATGAGAAATGGATGCCCAACTATGAAGGCCCATTTGTTGTGAAGACAGTCTTCTCAGGAGGATCATTAATTCTCATAACAATGGATGGTGAAGAGCTTGCACATCCTGTAAACTTTGATGCAGCCCGAAAATATTATGCCTAAAAAATCCCGCTAAGTCGAAAACCTGAAAAGGCGACTTAGGAAACAATGGGTATCCCGGTGGATCAAAACCTATGAAGGAGATCCATACAAAATTTAGGGATGAAAATAAAAATAATAAGAGCTCGCTAAGTTGAAAACTCGAAAGGGCAGTTTAGGAAAAAATGAGCGTCCGGGTGGATTGAAAACCCGAAAGGGCAATCTAGGAAAAACTTAGGGACAAAAGGCATTTCACTGCATCAGATGACATTCATCTTTACAGAAGATCAAATTTAATCCAATCGCTCTCGTCAGAAGCAGGACTTTGAGAAGTCTTAGCTATTAGGATTAGTAGGTGCCGTTGGATTCAATGTAACCTTTCCCTATTGCCAATTTCAATTGTAATACTCCATGGAGCTTTGCCATTAGCAAGCTACCTTTCTTGAATAAAATCATACTTTTGCCTTTCAATTTTCACCACTTTACATTTTCTCTATTTCTTCTTGTTATGCAAAATGTTATTTGTTAATAATATTTTTGTAAGTGAAAAGTTTTTTAATTTAAAACCGTTTTTGAAAACACATTGAAAGAGATATAAAGTTACTTTGACTTATGGAAAGATCTGAAGGAAATCATTATTCCCCAGGAAGTCTTAATGTTGCATAAGCACTTTTAGACCATTTTTCAGAAAATATCCCATTGAAGCATAAACTGACAACCCTCTTGGACCGATCCTGTAATCACAAATGATTTTCAAGACTGCAAAGAATCTCCCCAGTATCCACCATGTGATATATGCTTGTTGATGTTGAGGATTTGCTTCCCATTGGAGTCATCTTTGTTCCTCACTGAAGTTACCTTATACCTCCCCATTGAAGAGGATATTTATTTTATCCCCTATGAAGTCTCAATTCATAGGTGATTCTTCCTGGTGGAAATTTTCTTCCTTGACAAGAAAACTAGATTCATGATGGCAATCCCTCAGGTGAAGTCGTGATGTTATATCCCCGAGTGGAATAACCTTTTCCCTAGAGAAGTTTTTAAAACCTTGAAGCAGGACTATGATTTCGCCTATGATTTTCTATCCATCTCTTGATAGATGTATCCTTCTTGCAGAGGTTGGCCGAATATCCTCGTCGAGATGTTTATTTCATCTCTAGTTTCACTTCCCTCGTTTGTTGTCAACATGAGCATAAACATAACATGAAATTCATTCATATGGACATACATATACATAGCATAAGCATGTTTGCTACCTTGTTTACCTTTTGTCCTTTACTTTGGCTGTGTTTACCACCAAGTAAATGGGTTTGTTGTTTCTCTCCAAGTAGAGTCGGCAATGTTAGGCAGAAAGTACCATCCCTTTATAAATTCCCCACAGAGTTCGACCCTCATGGATGATGGTTATTTTAGTTATCTTTTCCATGCTTGGATGAGATAAATCCCCATTCGAGTTCATTCCTCGATGGTTAGAGTCTTGTTCGACCGTTTCTTTCTAGTTTGTTTCCTAGATTGAACTTTGGTCCTTGGGATCATGTTTAAACCCAATTAGGTCGCCAAGCCTAGCTTGAGCGTGCATTTATTTTGCACTATGTCTCTTAAAGAGGAATCTTTTACAAATCTTTATTGTCGGGTAAGTGGTAGTCTCTCCCACGAAGCTTATCATTCTTTATCCCTTTTCTGATAAGTGGCAGTCTCACCTGAGAAGCTTATCATTTTTACCTTTTTTGATAAGTGGCAGCCTCACCTGACAAGCTTATCATTTCTTTCTTCGTCAGATAAGTGGCAGTCTCATATGAGAAGCTTATAATTTCGTTATTTCCAACAACAAGTGGCAGTCTCTCTTGAGAAGCTTGTTTCCTTTTTCCTTTGTCAGATAAGTGACAATCTCATTTGAGAAGTTTATCATTTTATTTATTGTTACCTTTCTCAGAAAAATGGCAGTATCTTTATTTGAGAAACTTATCCTTTCTTGGTGGTGTGTAAGTCCCTTTTCGACGATAAATGGAAGTCTCTTTTGAGAAGCTTATCAGGGCATTTTCCCATGAAGTCCAATTATTTTGGCATACAGAAGAGTTTGATTACCTTATATCTTTACTGATGTTTCCTGAAGATCTTGTTTGATCTCTTTGTTTAAGGAATTTTCAGAGGCTCGAATGTTCTTTCTTGATTGAAAACTCCAGCATTTGCTTGCATGATTCTATCTCTAATGAGGATCATGCTTTATCTTTTCTCCTAAGGATGTTCGCATCAAGAAGGAGATAGAATTCCTTGAATTGAAGCAAGGAAACATGATTGTGGCAGAGTATGCGAAAAAGTTTGAGGCGCTTGTGAAGTTTTATCCGTATTATAACCATGTTGATGCTAAGATGTTTAAATGTCTCAAGTTAGAGAATGGACTGAGACCATAGATCAAGTCGGGTATTGGATATCAATAGATTCGCAAGTATGCTGAGCTGGTGGATAATAGTAGGATCTATGATGAGGATAGTCGATCTCGATCTGCTCACTACAAGCATCTTAGTGAGAAGAAAGAGAAAGGGCATTTTAGAGGAAAGTCTTATGTGACTCTAGCTGGCAAAGTGAAACAAAAGGCTTTAGATGGGAAGAACACAAGTGGGGGAGTAGCTCCTGCTTCTGTTAAATGTTACAGATGGGGCGAGCAAGGCTACTGTGTTGAAGTTTGAAACAATAGTGTGTTGAGGTGTTACAGATATGGTAAGAGAGGCCATAGAGTTACTGATGGCAAGGATGAAGGTCCGACTTATTTCAACTATGGTGAACAGGGTCACATCAGTACCCAGTGTTAGAAGCTGAAGAAGACTACTACTGCTACTCAGACTAATGGCAGAGTGTTCACTTTAAGTGGTTTAGAAGTTCCCAAGAAGGATAACTTGATTCGAGGTACTTTTTGTATTAACAATGTTGAGTTGGTCGCAATTATTGATACTAGTGCTACTCATTCCTTTATTTCACTTGAATGTGCTACTAGGTTGGGTTTGAAATTGTCTGATATGAATGATAGTATGGTGATAGAAACTCTTGCTAATGGTTCTGTCACTACTACTTTTGTGTGTTCGAGATGTCCTTTGACAATATTTGGAAAGAGTTTCGTGATGGATTTGGTGTGTTTACCATTACACCAAATCGATGTAATCCTAGGAATGAACTGGTTGGAGTTCAACTATGTTCATAAAACACTTGGAAGAGTCTTGTATTTGGATCAAGAGTCGATGCACTCCATGTAAGTTCCTGCCATGGACACTTACTCATCTCCCTTTCAACTCAACTTTAGACTTGGAGTCATCACACTCCATGTAAGTATCTTGCCATAGATACTTACTTCCCCCTTGCAACCTTGACCATAGTCGAGAGTTCCTCACCCTCGTTGAGGGGAACTATGAATGCTCTAATTTTATTCTCGCCAAGATATGTAGGCATGAGATGTGATGTCTTGGAGATCATGCTTAGGACTAACACCTTAGGTCTTCTTTCAACCTTTTAACAGATACAGATGACAATTACACAAATTAAGAGGTTCCTGTAGAGTACTACAGATTCTTAGAATTCTAACACCTTCCCTAGGTATAACCAACCCCCGAACCTTAGATTTCTTGCAATCAGGGTTTTCTTCGATCTTTACCTTTCCTTTGGATAAATCAAAGGTCGGTCATGAACTCAAAGATTTGAGATTCAATTTGATCGATAGCTTGATATCCGACTCTCACCGTAATAACAGGAAGTTGAATAAAATGACTATCAAGAATAAATATCCACTTTCGAAAATTGACGATTTGATGGATCAGTTAGTAGATGCTTGTGTGTTTAGCAACATTGGTCTAAGGTCTGGTTATCAACAGATTCATGTTAAACTTGATGATATTCCGAAGACAACTTTCAGGACAAGGTATGTTCACTATGAATATATTGTGACGTCGTTTGATGTATCCAATGCACCTGGTGTGTTCATGGAGTATATTAATTGGATTTTTCATGAGTATTTGGATAAGTTTGTAGTGGTTTTCATTGATAATATTCTGATATACTCTAAATCTAAAGAAGAGCATGTTGAGCATTTGAGGACTGTGTTGCAAGTATTGAAAGAGAAGAAGTTATATGAAAAACTGTCGAAGTGTGAGTTTTGGTTGAAAGAAGTGAGTTTTCTCGGCCATGTGATTTCAAGTGGTGGGATTATTGTGGATCATTTTAAGATGGGTGTTGTGTTATGGTGGGAGACTCTGAAGTCTACTACTGAGATACAAAGTTTTCTAGGGTTGACAGGTTACTATCGTAAGTTCATAGAAAGTTTTTGTAAATTGGCTTTACTGTTGACTCAGTTGACTCGAAAGAGTCAAGCTTATATGTGGGACGTTTCTTGGTAAGAGAGCTTTGTGGAAAAGAAGAAGAGATTGACGACCGTTCTGGTATTAATTTTGCCTAATCTGAATGAATCTTTATGGTGTATTGTGATGCATCAAAGATGGGTCTTAGTGGAGCGTTGATGCAAAATGGACAGGTGGATGCTTATGCTTCGAGACACTTGAGAGTTCATGAAAGGAATTATCCTACGCATGACTTAGAGTTGGTAGTTGTGGTGTTCATGTTGAAAATTTGGAGACATTATCTTTTTGGATCTAAATTTGAAGTGTCCAGTGATCATAAGAGTTTGAAGTACTTATTTGATCAGAAAGAGTTGAATATGAGGCAGAGGAGGTGGTTGGAATTATTGAAAGATTGTGATTTTGATTTGAATTACCATCCGGGTAAAGCAAATGTAGTGGCTGATGTATTGAGCAGGAATTCATTGCATATGTTGATGCTTATGGTGAGAGAATTGGAATTAATCAAACATTTATGAGATCTGAGTTTGGTATGTGAAGAGACTATTGACATTGTAAGGTTAGGTATGTTGAAACTGACTAGTGGTATTCTGGAAGAAATCAGAGTGGGACAACAATCTGATTTAAAGTTGGTTAATCAGTCAATCTTAATTAATTAAGGTAACAAAGGTGAATTCCGGATTGATGAGAATGGTGTGATGAAGTTTAAAGATATAGTGTGTGTTCCAAATGTTCCAGAAATTAAGAAGAGTATTCTTGAAGAGGGGCATTGAAGTAGATTGAGTATTCATCCCGGTGCTGCAAAGATGTACTAGGATTTGTAGATTTTTCTAGTGGCTAGGTATGAAGAAGGATATTGTTGAGTTTGTATATGCGTGTTTGACTTGTCAAAAGTCAAAGATCGAGCATCAAAAGCCTTTGGGTATGATGCAACCATTGAATATTTCATAATGGAAATGTGATAGTATTTCCATGGATTTTGTGTCGGGATTGCCAAAGACTGCAAAGGGGAATGATTCAATTTGGGTGATTATGGATAGATTAACTAATTTGGCTTATTTCCTACCGATGAAGATTAATCATTCTATGCAGAAGTTAGCTGAGATATACATTGAGGAGGTTGTGAAGTTGTATGGGATACCTTCGAGTATTGTGTCAGATAGAGACCCGAAATTTATGTCGAGGTTCTGGAGAAGTTTACAAGATGCTTTGGGGTACTAAGTTGAGGATGAATTATGCATATCATCCGCAGACGGATGGTTAGACAGAGAGGACTATCTAGTTTTGGAGGATTTACTAAGGGCTTGTGTGCTGGATCAAGAAGGATCTTGGGACAACCATTTTCCGTTGATTGAGTTCATATACAACAACAGTTTTCATGCTAGTAATGGGATGCCACCGTATGAAGCTTTGTATGGAAAAAGGTGTAGAACTCCACTGTGTTGGTATGAATAAGGCGAGAATGATGTACTCAGACCTGAGATTATGTAGGAGATGATTGAGAAGATTAAGATGATCCAAGAAAGGATGAGAGCTTTGCAGAGTCATCAGAAGAGTTATCATGATAAGAGAAGGAAGGTACTTAAATTCCAAGAAGGAGATCACGTGTTTTTTAGAGTTACGCCGGTGACTAATGTGGAACGAGCTTTAAAATCTAGGAAGCTCACTCCATATTTTGTTGGTCTGTATCAGATTATACAGAGGATATAAGAGGTAGCCTATCGGATTGCTTTACCACCGTCGCTTGCGAATTTGAATGATGTATTTCATGTGCCTCAGTTGAGGAAATATGTTCCAGATCCATCGCATGTGATCCAGATGGATGACGTACAAGTGAGGGATAACCTGACTGTTGAAGCATTAACTGTGCGGATTGATGGACGAGAAATGAAATAACTGCGGGGTAAAGACATAACTTTGGTGAAGGTGTTATGAGGTGGACAAGCTGGTGAAAGTTGGACTTGGGAACGTGAAGATTAGATGAGGGAGTCGTATCCGACTCTGTTTCCTTCAGGTAATTTTTTAGGACGAAAATTCTTTATGTGGGGAATTGTAACATCCCAAAATAATTATAATATTTATTTAATTTATTTATTATAAATATTTGTGATTTTCGGTGAATTTGGTGAAATATTTTGATGTCTGATGATTTGTGTTGGGGGATATTGTTGATGTTAAGAGGGTGTTGAGGATATTTAGAAGTATATGACTTATTAGAATTATTTTGATAATAATAATAGTGGATAATGCGAGTATCTTATTATTATTATTTTAAATAAATAATTGGAACACTAATGGCAAGATGGTAATGTTGAGTGGATTAAGTGAGGATGAAGTTGGGAAAACATATTAGGGGTCCTAGGGGTAAAAGGGAAAATAGAGGAGAAATGAATTCATTTTGGTACGATCTTATTTTGGAAGAGAGCTCTGAGGAAAAGTAGAAGAAGAGGATAGGGCTTAGAGCAATTTCGAAAGAACTCAATAGGAGGATCAGAATCGAACTATCTAAGGTATGGGGAGTATTACTTTTCATTGTAATGGATATAGAGTATAGATGTATGTAAGTAGTTGGGGATTTTGGGAAACATGATGAAATTGGGGTTTTGAGTTGTATGAGATGATGTGTAAGAAACCTATTATGATGTGTTGTTTTTATTGTGTTGATTGTATTGCGATTTATGAAAAGTTGTAGGTTCACGCAATTTTGTCAGGCGAACTTCCCAGTTCGTTGGGCGAAGCAATTTCGCTCCAGCCTCTCCAGGCGAAAGTGGGATCTAGAAGAGGTTGAAAAATGAGTGCTCATGGTTTTTGTATGAAGAAGGGGATTCTCCCCTGCTTCGACAAGCGAAACCCAGGCGAGCGAGCTACTTCGCCAAGCGAGCACCAGGCGAGCAGGAGCAGTAGTTTTATTTTTCTTTTCTTTTATTGTGTTGTCTTGTGCCTTGTTGTTTGTATGCCTTGAGTGGTTGACGTGTTGCATTTTGAGGAGTATAACATGTTAATCTGTTATGTCATATGAAGAATTGTGATGCATAATGATGATATAATTCCATGATATTTTGATGAATTTTCATGAATGATGATGCAACTTGACGATCATGTGATGATGTTGATTATGACGTAGTGCGTCATGCATTCATAGCATACATGACTTCGGTCCAGTGTTGTTGATAGGACTTCGGTCCAGTGTTGTTGATAGGACTTCGGTCCAGTGTTGTTGATAGGACTTCGGTCCAGTGTTGTTGATAGGACTTCAGTCCAGTGTTGTTGATAGAACTTCGGTCCAGTGCTGGCTTTAATCCCATTGTGTGGACTGGGGTATTTATGTTGTGCTTCGGTTCTTGTGTAGAATTGATCCTATTGGTGGGGATCTTTTGAGAGTGATGTCCCAGTGTCCATCAACATGTTGATTTGGTACCACATGCATGAGTTTACGTTGTTGTATTTCATGTTATGTGGCATTACATCTATGTGAATGACTGTTATTATTGATGAGGTGATTTTAAAATGACGTGTGACAATGTTGTGGCTTAAGTGATGTGTTGGTGATGAGTTGTTGAATTGATGACTTTATGAGCAAAGATGTATATATGATGCTATGATATGAAGGTGTGAGTATAATACTTGGCAATGATGATGCATGGATTTCATGATGATGTTGTTTTTGTATGATGAATGTTATCTTAATATATCTTATCTTTATATCTTGTATAATGATTTGCGATTACTCACCCTTCCTGTTTGAATGTTGCCTCCACGTGGGTAACATGCAGGTGATCAGGATTAGCTCTCTTGGTGCATGAAGAATTATCCTTGAAGTGTTTGGTCATTTCTGTTGATTAGAGGGTCTTGCTCTGATATGTAACATCGAGTTAGGACGTTGAGTCGAACCGTTGTGTTCTTTTGTTGTTTTCATCATGAAGTTATGATTTCTTATTTTTAAAACTCTTTGAATTACAAATTATGCTGATGACTTTGGATCTTTCCACTGTGTAGTAATTGATTGAAATTATGATGAATTTAACTTGTGTTACGGAGTAAGACGTTATTGTGATTTTATGACGAAATGTGGCACCCTTGTAGTGATATACTCTGATATAACTGTTTTTAATTATCGTGAATGTTTCGTGGGGTAGAAGGGTGTTACACTTCACGACAATCTAGATGAGAAATTTTACATGGAGCTACTAGAGGGTTTCAGTGACACTATATATGGCAGACTAGTTTCTAAATTAAAGTGGTTTTTGTATGGTTTAAAGAAATTTCTAAGGCAATGGTACAAGCGTTTTGATTCATACATACATCAGATTGGCTATAGAATGTGTGAGTATGACTATTGCATTTATGTTAGGAGTTTTGATGATGGTTCCTGAAATTTTGTTCTCATGGGACTAATGTTGGACACAATGTCTGGGACAACATGTACCACAAGTTAGACCAAATTGACAGATTATCACATATACTAAGGAATTAAATATAAAAATCAATAAATAACACAAGAGAATTGGTAACCCGATTTAGTGCAACCACGCTTACACTCTAGGGAGGCTTCCAACCAAAGAAAGAAAATTCACTCTCAATAGTATAGTACAATTAGTCTTAGATGAACAACCCTTGTTGAATGCCTACTTGCTAATACTACCAGTGTCTTTCTATTTAGGACTCCCCTTAAATATGAGAACCATTCTCACTTTATCTTAATCACAACCCTAATGATCAAGTCTTACAAAAGACTAATAATGTTGAATTACAACTCAATTAAATCCACCTCCATGCCTTAAATATTCAGTTTAGGCTACTTTAGAGGTTTACAACAAACAACAATACAATAACTCAAATAATTAAAACCCTAGAAAAATAGACCTCCAATGCTTGCTTCGTATGTGTCTTCAAGGGAAGAATGAGTCTCTTTAAACAGCAATCCATCTTCTGGGCGTTTCTCGAATGGGCATTAGATTTGATAATAACCAGATTTTATTTGCTTTAAAAACATCCATAAAAAATATGATTTGATAGTTATTCAATATTAAATCTTCATTCAATTGGCTTTGATCTTATTAAATCTTTTAGCAAATATTAGTGAATACTCCCTGCGTTTTTTATTTTAAGTTGTTTTTGACTTTTAACACGTATTAAGAAATGTAATAATTGTAGTATGGAAACGAGAAATTATGAAAGGTTTTACAAAATTGTTCTTTATTAATGATATTGGAAAGATAAATTTACATAATTTAAAGGAGAGAGAATAATGAATATTTAAGGGTATAATAGGAAAAGTAACATTACTGATTTATTGATATTATAAAACGAATTATATTGTGGTAAAAAAATTTTCCCCTAAAGCGACTTATAATAAAAAAAAACAAAGGTAGTAACATATTGCTAAAAGATACAAACCATAAACACCAAATCTTTTAGGTATCAAAAAAAATTTTGCTTCAAATATCTCACAAGCCATGACCTACAGACTAAGGCCAGATATTTCATACATGCTGGAACATCTTGTCCCACATGTTACATCTTCACCAACAATACAACTTGTATTACCCATGTTGTTTTATCAAATGCAACCAACTGAAATTCGGTTCCTTAGGAGACAAATGTTGTTATACAAGGATAAATATGGTATGAAAGTAATACATAATTAAAATGAAAACAGTTAACCCATTTGGTGCAAACAACACCTACGTCTGGAAGGCACTCTACCAAAGAAATAAAATCCACTATTTAATAAAATTAGTACAAAGTCTCTTAGATGAACAAGCCCCTTGTTCAATTCCCGTCTTCTTAATTCTACCATCGGTGTATTTCTATTTAGGTTTCCTCCTAAATAAGATAACCCTCTCTCACTTTCTCTCAATCATTAATCCCAAGTGACCAACATCAATAAACACAATGATGAATGTTAAATGCAACTCAACTAAACAAATTAACTATAATGCCTTATCATATAAATGACAAAATAATGTGGTGTGCAAGAAACACAAACAAAAGACTCAACCTAAAACATTTATTATCACTAAAGATCATTGTCTTCAAGGCATGAAATGAGTCTCTATATATAAAAATCCAATTTTGAGCTTTTCTAATGGGCATTAGCAGCTCTGATTGCATCCACAATTATAGGAGATATAGTTAGATTTGTTTCTCCAAAACAGCTCCACTAAAAGATTTGATTTGAACTCAAATTTAAATCTCCTTGATTTAAAATTAATTTAATTAAATAATCAAACAAATCATATTTCTAAAAGATAGCAACAACCCTTGTTTCACAAGTAATAAAAATGCACGCTATAGTAAGATGGAAAATGAGCGCATACAACAACTACCTTGTTCTGCAGACAAGGTCACATGCTGGGATATCTATTCCCACATGTGACTTTCTTTATAAAAGCACCATATCAACTAGAATATCATGTCCAATATGTGTCCATACCATGTTATTTTGCATAATGTAGCCAATCCAAAAGGAAGAACATCAATCAAAGGAACAACAATCTCCCCCTTTGATAAATTTTGGCTAAAACAACTTACAACCTTTCACCAAAATGTGCATGAGCAAAATAAAAATTGTCATTCAGGAGAGTACACATAAATACATTACAGAGAAACAACAAAATACACCACCAGTGAGACTTACGCATTAACATGCTCATATAGTTAAAGGTCAGATGCTTGAGTATGTGAGCATACAAAAAAATAAAATGAACACAAAGTAGAACTCCATATCATAACATATCTAAACATCATCATCATAAGTAACACATCACAAGCAAGGAGGTTGTTGTACACATCAAACATGAGCTAATTAAGCATCAAACATGAGCTCACAACATTAGTTAATCATTCAAACACCATTAATGCACTCACCACTACCCCATCCCCCCTTTTTGCCATAATTTGGCGAAGGTTTTAAAAAGAACCCAGAGAAAATACCAAAAGGCATGAAAACAAAGTTGGAAAACCAAATAGTAAAACCATTAACTCATATGAGTACCCATAACTAGAGTAGATAGAACCATGATTAAAGTCAAGAAGGATCATTGTTAAAATATCATTATAGAACCATACAAAATAAGCATGCCCATCTACAAGGGCCAAACAAAATAAAAATATCAATAAAAACATCATTCTTTAAAACAGGTGTCTTCAGAAAAAACACAACCAACTCCAGCTTTATGTCCTTAGTCTTCAAAACTTGATACTTCTTCTTCACTTGTGGATTTTAAACTTCGAACTTTGTCATCACTAGCATAATCCTCTTCCTCTTCATTGTCAATTTTTTCTTCATCCTCAACTTCCTTTTCCTTGGCTAGATTTTCATCACAAAGACCAACATAAGTTACAATTTTCATTAACCCAACGACTTTTAGCAACTTTGTGATTTATTTACATTCAAGAGCTTATTTACCTAGCTCTCTCTCAACAGTAACCCTTCTTTGGTACACATATTTCCACTTCTGAACACTTGTTTCGGAATGGAATGAGACATTATCCATGGGAGCATCAGGAACATTCACATGTATTCTCTTACCACCAATCTTTCTTCAAGAAGAGGTCACAATGTACAGGACATCTGGCTAATCATCCATCTCAGAGTCACTTGTTTGCATAAGTTTTCTCTTTCTTCTTCTTCTTAGCAACCTTTTCTTCTACTTTCTTCTTCTTCTTCTTCTTCTTCTTTTCCAAAGGCTTTTTTATAGGATATTTTTGCTTCACCTTCTCAGAATTCTTCATTGTAGACTTGAGAGTAACAACTTTCATCTTCTTCTTGTTTTTAACTGTATCAGATACAAACTTAGCAATACTCCTCATTATTATCACTTCAGGTTCTTCTTCAGTCTCAATTTCTTCATTAATATTAACCAATTCCTTTTCTACAGCTTCATCTTAATGCTTGGTAACACTTTCAATAATCCTCTTCATGATATTGGCAATGTGAATATCATCATCTTTATCAGCTTGATCAACTTCCACACTCCTTTTCCTTTGAATCTTAACCTCTATGTTTTGAGGGTTCTCTTTGAGGATATCATTAGCAGAATCTTCAATGGAGGCATAATTTCCATTGAAGACATCATCCAGAAGCATATTAATAACAAGTGTATCAACATGACGATCATCAACCATGACAGGATTGTCCATAGGATTTTCTTTATCATATGGTTCATTAGTAGATTCAGTGGGAGGTTTATTAGGTGGTTCACCAATTGGTATAAAAGTGGGTTCAACCATGGGCCACCAAATATTTGAACAGATGTTTCAACATTTGTATCAACACGTGGTTTCTCAAAAGTGGCTTCAACATGATTAACAATCTGCCCAATGGGGCTAGAATAAGCTTCCATAGAAATATTCACAGTTTCAACAAGATCATGAACATGCATAGATGGTTCCTTTTTAGAGGGACTTACCTTTTCAGATGATTTCTTCTTCTTAGTGGCAACACTCTTTGATCTTCTTGTTGAAATGTCAACTGGAACAACCATATTCAAAGGTACACAATTTAAAATCACTTCAGGTTCACCGGCAATGCTGCTAGATCCAAAAACCTTAGTTGTCTTTTTTGTAGATTTATCTTCTAAATTGACTCCGAGAATCTTAACCCCATAATCATTTTTAATTGGCTATGGCTCAAATGACTTAGCATCATCAGATTTTTGGATCTTTTTCGAATGAATTTGAGGAACTTGAGAGAGATGAAGGTGAACAGATGTGTTAGAACAATAGAGAGAGAGAGAGAGAGGGAGAGGTATTTTTTGTGTGTGAGGAAAAAGTAGCTATGAGAAAATTTTGATTTTGAATAGATTTCCCTTATTTTATGTGTTGCAATGATCCTAAGAGAGAGAAACTTTCCTTTTATTCTTGCACGCCTCTCTTGAATTAATTGCCAAAATTTTCACTCATGAAAATACTAATAAAGCCCCTTAGTTTTTGACTCTTAAGATCATCGAAGGTTTTAGCAAAAATGTCATTTAGTTGTTTTTCCTGTAGTCCAAGAAAATAGGTAAAACTTCCTATAAGACTCATCTCAAATTCAGATTGTAGTTGTTGGACATAATGTTTCACCATCTTGAAAACATCACATGTGTCATATTTTTCTTTTATATAATTGATCCAAGGGTACCTGGAAAAAGCATCCACATATACAAAGACACATATTTTCCCACCTAGGCTTTTTACTTGCATAAGACTACTACAAAAAGCGCTTTTTACCTCACACACGAAATGTATAATACCTCGCTAAAGAAGCGAGGCAACAAAGGGTGAAAGAAAAACTCATCACTTATTACCTCAATGGAATTAAAATAAGTAGGTAAAGTTATATGCACATGAGTTAGAACCTTTTCAATAACACTTTTATTATTTTCAAAACTAGAGTATCTTATATCTCGGTTTATCTTGAAAACCGAGGGGTAAGATTATTTCTTTTTTTTATATATAAAAAATTGTTACATTGTTTACCCAGAATATTATATTGTTTAAAATAAAAATCAAATTCCCTAGAGATCTAGGTAAAAATCAAATTCCCTGAAGATCTAGATTTTAGATCTTCAAATTATTGAATATTGGGAAAGATCAAATGTTGGGTGCAATGTTATTCTCTTCAGATCTTGCATGCATTTGATTTTGAAGCAAAACAAAATAAGGGTTAGATAAATAAAATCAATATTCAAATATATGATTTTGTGCTCAAATAAATATTTAAAAAAACAAACCTTAAACCCAAGTAATTTTCTACTCTTGCAATCCATCTTAGAGAACTTTTCCAAACGTCTTTATGTTTCAAGTGCTTCATGTTCCATATTAGTTAGATTTTCAATATTCAACAAGCTTTTATAATGGATGTCCCTTAGGTTTCACGAGGATCACTAATGATAGATTCTTGAGCATTGATAAACATTAAATGGACAACAAAGGCTTATTTAAGGGTGTTGAATATAGTAACAAAAAACACTTAACTATCCCCTCAGTCACGAAGAAAACCGAGGTGAATAAGCTGTTTTTTTTTTAAATTACATTGTTTACACAGAATATTAAAAATACATTGTAAAATTTGTTTCCTAATGGGAATTTTTATTTTCCATGTCTAGGTCCCTTGCAAGATGCTAGAAATTTGTTTTCCATTGAGATTTTTAATTTTCTACACTTGCACTCCATCTCAGAGATTTGTAGTAGCAACTCATGATCAAATGGACGACGGCGAATATTTCCACTCTTTGGGATGCTTACATATACGTTAGTCTTAGGGTAAAATTTGTTTAACGATTGTTTTTATTGTAAAATATGATTATTAAACACCTTGGTGATGACAAAAGCTGGGGTGAATAATTTTTTTTTAATTACATTGTTTAATATTAAAATAAATTGTTTACAACAAATCTTCGTCGATATCCAGATTTAATTGCATTCCCTTATTTGTTCAAAGGTTAAGTTACCTTGTTGGTTAAGCTCCTTTCTTTTTTGTTTAAGCTTCATTCTTTGTTTAAGTAAGAATAATTTTCTGCACTTGCAATCTATCACTTATTTTACAATAGTTTATATGTTTTAGCTAACTCTACACCAATGATTTCTTCAACAATAGACTCACTACAAGAATCATATTTTCCAATGAAAGCCATCACATTGTTAGCTATTTCTTCTTCATTCTCATCATCAGAATCATGCCAAGTGATTGAAATCCCCTTTTTCTGTTTCTTTAAAAAAGTGAGACGTTCAGCCTTCATATGACCAAAACATTCACATTCAAAACATTGAATTCTCTTTCCTTTATTGCGTTTGTCATCACCTTTGCTTTTGTGCTAGGGGCCAATGTTCTTAAAGTGGTCTAGCACTTTGTATACAACATTTATCCTCCACTTTCTATCCAGTTTCTTCAAATATTTGTTGAACTCTCTACCAATAAGAGCTATATAATCTAATAGGCTCTCTTCAGTATCACATTAATCTTCCTCATCTTTAGTATTGAATACAAAGGCAACATTCTTGTTTTTCTTTTCAGTTCTATCATTTATTGCCACCCCAAAGATTTGCAAGGATTCAATGAGTTCATCCACTTCGATGGTGCTAATGTCTTAGGCCTATTCAATAACTATGACCTTCATATCTGCCATACCCTAATTTTTGACCCTAAGATTCTGTTTTTTTTTTTCGTTTCGCATCGTCTGTATAGCATAACATGCAATACATCTTGTATAGTGTCCAAAATGTCAGTTAGAATAAATTTGTTGTATTTACAAACAAACCAGTCTAAATTTATTTTAAAATCTGACCAAACATTGTGTTATTCCAATATGTTTATTTCGCGCTGATTATTTTGGTGTGCTCATTTTATTTTTTTAGCGCATTTTTGTCTGACTTTTTATTTCGTTTTTTAATCACTTTTATTTAAATAATCATTTAATTTATTTAGATTTAATTAGATATTTAATTTTAATTTTAATTTTTTTATTAATTAATTTTATTTTGTTTATTAATATCTTCTTTTTTATAAAAAAAAACACAAAAATATGATTTTTAATTCTTTTTATTCTTGTTTTATTATAAAAAACACAAAAACATAATATTTAATTCTTTTTATTCTTGTTTTATTAAAAAAAACACAAAAACATGTTTTTTAATTTCTTTTATTCTTGCCTTATCATAAAAAACACAAAATATGATTTTTAATTTTTTTAATACTTGTCTTATTATAAAAAACAAAAAAATATTGTGTTAATTATTATTATCATTCTTGTCTATTTTCTAGTCCTATATATGCATTAGAAAAAAAAACAAAGAGGACACAAACAAAAAAAGAAAAAAACACTCACGCTTCATCCCTCCCTCTCCACAACAGTGTACCAACTCACTCCGCAACAGCGAGCGCAACATCTTGCTCCTCCAACTTCCGACAACAACGGTTCGACATCGTGGTAACATTTGGAAACGAGTTTTCTCATGTATTATGTTGTATGATGTTTTGATATTTTGTGCTGGTTTTGATTTGACTACATAGCGTATTTACCGATTGATGTGTGTTGAGTTTTGGTTCAGTTTGAATGCGATCTTATGATTATTGATGTGCTGCTTCTATTAATTTGTGATTTTTGCTTGATTCATTGGCATGTTGTTCTGCTGCCATACATTGGCTCTATTTTAAATGTTCGTTTCTATTAGTTTTAATTATATAATTTTTTTTAGTTACACTTACACATATACTTCTGTTTATTTTTAAGATATAGTTATATGTTATACTTACTTCTAAGTTTTTTTAGCTATACTTACTGCTAGTTTTTTTAAAATTATAATTACTGTTGGTTTTTTTAGTTACTACTCTTTTTTAAAGTTATACCTATTGGTAGTCTTTTAGAAGTTATAGTGATATACTTATTTCTACTTTTTTTTAAAGGTTATAATAATATATTTATACATCTGGTTTTCAGTTATACATATATACCTTCTATTTTTTTCTTGGTTTACATGTACATTTTTTTTAGTTTCATTTTTTTTTAAGTTTTTCGGTTTAAGGCTTAATATATATACATATTTTTGGTTTTTTTTAACTTTGTAGATTTGTATATAAAATTGTGGTTTGAGTTTTAACTTTTACACACACACGCACGCACGCACGCGCGCATGCACGCACGCACGCATGCGCGCGCGCGCGCGCACACACACACACACACACACACACACACACACACACACACACACACACACACACACACACACACACACACACACACACACACACACACACACACACACACACACATATATAATGTGTTAATATCACTTCTTTATTTATTTGTATACTCTAGAAAAAGATAAAAAAATATTTAATATATTATTTTATATATTCTTATCAAGTTTTTCGATATTATTATAAAACATATAAAAATTATGTTGTAATTATTAGTTAATATAAATATAAATATTTAAATTAATTAATAATTTCTTGTTGCCCGATTCCAAAGGAGGATCCCTTTTGTTGACTGCCATGTCATACTTAGTCTAACTTTAGGTCCTTCCCCTTTCATCCTAGCCTTAAGATTGGAGTCATCGTACTCTATGTGAGTGTCCTGCCATGGACATTTCCTTTCCCGTTTATCCTAGCCTTAGGATTATAGTTGTCGCACTCTATGTAAGTGTCCTGCCATGGACACTTACCTCCCTTTTAACATAGCCTTAGGTTTAGAGTTTCTTAACTCTATGTAGGTGTTCTGCCATAGACACTTACCTCTTCCCTTTAGAACCTTAACCATAGTAAAGAGTTCCTCACCCTTATTGAGGGGAACTACGAATGCTCTAATTCCATTCCCGTAGGGATACGTAGGCACGAGATGCGATGTCTTGACAAGCATACTTAGAACTAACATCTTAGGTCTCCCCTTTTACCTTTTCACCCTTTAGCCGACAAATAATAAAATAGCACAATAAAATAAGAGGTTCCTGTAGAGTACTACAGATACTTAGGATGCTAGCACATTTCCTAGGTATAACCAACCCCCGAACCTTAGATTCTCTTTTGCTTTGTTTTTACATTGCATATTTTGGGTTATTCGTTCTTTTTCCCTTCCCTTGGATAAATTAAAGATCGGTAATGAATTATGATTTGTGATTCAAGTTAATTTAATAGTTTGATATCTGATTCTCACCGTGACAGAAATGCCCTACTTCACTGGAGACATCTACCTTAAGAGGGTTACGCCTAACTTGTTTTGTATGTGTTGTATATTTGTATATATATGTCTGCTTGGATTTTTCTGTACCCAGGGTGGTTACATACTATTATGAGATAAGTCCTAACCCAGACTTGAGTGCACTTATGATAGGAAGGTGATATATCCAAGGAGACTTATAGGGAGTTGATTCCGGACCAAGCTGACTTGAGAAATTACCACTTAGTTGAGGCCTTCTTGGTAGTAGTATTGTTGAACGAGTATTCGTGTAAATATTACTACTTTCGACCTAGGAGCCCGTGACATTGAGGACCTTTAGTTACTCTTTACCCCCACTTGGCCTCTTAGGATGTAGTGCGGTGAATATGAGGGAGTAGTCCTGAAGTAGTTGATACACGATACTACAATCAGACGAGTTTATCTTAAGAATATTAGTAGCCGCATGAGTAGTTGTGCAAGCCGATAATATCCGAAAGATTTATCGATGACTCTAGTAACCTTGTTAGAACCCGTTGCGCAGGTGCTTTACCCCTAGTACACACCCTGTGGTTGGTTCTTTATCCATACTTCATGCTGTAAGCTCGAACTCTTGATCATGTTGCATGTGTTTTGCATCCTGTGTTGCATTGCATTGCATACCATTTGCATCTTTGCATGATTCATTCCATACATTCTGTTTTGTCCAGTAACTCGTCTCTAGTTGACTATATCTTCCAGTGTCATCTTTCAGTTGTCAAGCTGATTCCTCGACACAAATACAAGATTAGGGCTAACTACAGATGCAAGATGTCAAAATAAGAAGCACACAATGCAGAGATCCGAATGGAGATCGACGATCTTAAGTCAAGCATGATAAAGCTCACTGAAATGCTCCAGGTCTTGATTGCTAGAGGAGAGCAACCCTGAATAACTGTTATCCAGGAGGTTTCAAATGGTGATTCTCAGCTTGTTCAGGTGCCACCTTCAACTTGGCCAGAGTTTGGTTTACCCCATAATTATTCTCTACCTCTTGCACCTACTACTATGATTGGTCAAGCTGTTATACCAGCTCCTATTTGTGTCGAGCCCATACCTATGGTTTATGGTGTCAGATATTTGTACGGTGATAAGTTTACCCTAAAACATCATAAGGTCAGAGGTTTGTTAACTTTGTATGACCGACATTCAGAGTCTCTAGGGATTGATGTTAAATAAAGGTTATAGGCTTTTATTTTTCATGACCTGGCCGAAGCCGATTATGCCAGAGGTATCAAGTGCGTTTAGACTTTGGATAGAGGTATATTAACATAGTCCAACCGAAGCCGATTTTGCTAGAGGCATCAAGTGTGCTTGGACTTTGGCTAGAGGTATATTAACGTAGCCCGACCAAAGCCGACTTTTCCAGAGGCATCAAATGCGCTTGGACTTTGGCTATAGGTATATTAACATACCCCGACCGAAGTCGATTTCCCCAAAGGCATCAAATGCGCTTGGTCTTTGGCTAGAGGTGTATTAACATAGTCTGGCCGAAGTCAATTTCGCCAGAGGCATCAAGTGCATTTGGACTTTCCATTCTCCTTAGCAAAACAAAAGTACGCTTTGGGCTTAAAGATATGGTAATTATCAAAGATCAATAGAAGTAAATCAAAACACAACATTGTTATAAATCTGATGACCTAAATAGGATCTAAACATGTTGCGGGAGAGAAAAAGAGAAAACCTAGAAAAAGACATGCCCCATGTTATAAAATATTTGCCACAAACATTCACATCATTGCATCGATTTAGAAATTACAAGCAAGTAATAGTAGGTCAAGTTATATCTCATCTTCAATGGTGAATAATGTTTCGAGCTTCTTTTTGTCCAGACATTTCACCTTTTCAGGATTCATGCCCGGGGAGCTTATGTACATCCCAAAAATTATTTGGTCGGCCGAGGTATGAAGCCGGAATGTTTAATTTTACCGAGACATCTACTTTTTAATGTTGATCGAGATAGTCAAGTAGGAGCCTCATACTAGCACACATAGGCCGACCCCTGATGTCGAACGACTGAGTTCTTTAAACGGATAAAAGACCGACTATGGGTCAGAAACTGTTACGAAATGATTAATAATCGATTACATTTCACTAATGATCATAAATCAGTTACAAGTACTTATTAAATTAGTTACGAATGGTTAATAGGCAGTTACGTTTTTATGACCATAAAAGCCTATTAATCATATGAGGAAAAGGAAACAATATATAAAAAGGTCTTGAGACCATATACAGAGGGGGGGGGGGGGGGGGCGAGACAATGAATAACATAAAAGCAGCAAATCCTAGTCCACCACCAATGGTGACTATCAATCCTAATTCAATCGCAGACACCCCGGCCATACATTTACGGCCTTCTCTGGTTAGCATTAGGGATGTCAACCGGTTTATGTTATTTACCAAGAACAAGTGGTATGAAAAGGAGTAGGGGTGATTTTGCAATGATTGGCATGTTTTTGTTTGGTATATCTAGATAACTCAGAAATCATTATTTTCTCATGTTTGTCATCAAGCGTGAAAGAGGTAGAGGATAAAAGCTTTTTTTTTTGTTCTGAAATGATTTTTAGGTTAATCAATGGCGAACTCTTGTACTTTCTCTGATTTCCTTCAGAATCCTATCATTTTCGTTAATCAATTATAGACCGAGAGTTTTGTCTCAATTATAGAGCTGTTTAAGGCTTTAGTTCTTCTTTTTGGAAATCTTTGATCTATTGATGACCCATGTCATCTGTGATCTAGCCTATTTTCTTTAAAAGAAGAAATTTTTATTGTCTCAGATTTTTCTTAGGTTTGTTTAACTTTTTAGTTTTTTCTTTGTTGTTTCTTTTTGCAACTTTTGGAGTTGTGTATGTTTTAGTGATTGTAGTATATTTTGTATTTTTTATTTTCATTTTTATTACTTTTTTGGGATCTTTATTCCCGTTTTTAACATTATTTTTTATTAAAAATAAATAAACGTGACATGAGTTCGATTTGTAAAATTTTATATTTTAGTATTTAGTGTATTTATTTATTTTTTAAATCAAAAGAGAAAAAAAAGAGAAATTTCCAATTATTTTATTGAAATTAATCTCATATCCTTTCCGATCTTATGATATAGATGAAATATTAATGCATAATAATGAAAGAAGTTGAGGTGGAGAGCAAAACCAATAAAAATGTAGTTGGGAAGGTATGTCCTATTTATTTTTGGGCATGGTGGTAAGTTAACCAGCACCCAACTTCTACTTACATTACTTGTCTCCTCACCACCCATACCTCATCACATCATACTTAATTTAATCACTGTTTTAGTTTTCAAATTGTCTCTCTTTTTTTTGTTATAAAAAATAGTTGTCATATTCTTTCTTTAATTACTACAACTGTATTATTACAACACATCAAATTTTAATATCCATACAATTATAATCCTAGATATATAGCGAATATGTGAAAACAAATTAAGACCTAAAAAGTCGTGACTAATAATAAATTAAATTTTAATTATTTAATAAAATTAACGGTTGAGTTAGTATAAATATAAAATTATATAATAACATAAATTGTAAAATCACATTAATTTTTTTTAATCTAATATTTACAATCATAATCAGAAAAAACAAAAGGGAATGGGCAATACCGAAATGTTGGGTTCGCTTTCATTGTCATGTTGCTCATTTCTTATATGTTAAGCAAATCGTACACGTGAAAAAAATGAATGTACATGATAAATTATAACATGAATTATACTATCTTTGTTTATAGTAGTAGTACTCTATTTTTGGACAAAATAAAAAAACAATAGTTAAGTGATTTTAAATACTCTTTAAAGTAATAAAAAAACAAGTCTTACTAATTACTTAACAAAAAATTTAACAAATGAGTACGTAGTATTTCTAAGTGTTCATAAAAAATTGCAATAAAATCTACAATTTCGGTAAATAGCTTGAATGGCATCCCCAGAATGCTAAAGTGGGCTCTCTTAGATTATAATGGTGGTCTTCTAGGTAAATGAAAAATTATGATAAAGATTATAGGTAAATGAAAATCGTGAAACCGGAATTTTAATTTTTTTTTACACACCTAAACTTTACTATTTAAAATTTGTTAAAAGTAAGAAAAAAGAAAGAAAAGATAATAAAGAGAAAGTAAAAAATTGAGATGAAATTAAATTTTTAATAAAGAGAAAGTAAAAAATGAGAGAGAATAAAAAACATAAGAAACAAACTTTAAAAAATAGAGGGAAAGAATAAAAACAATTTTTGTTATTTTATTTACTTAAATAATCTAAAAAGTATTAATTATAATATTAATATATATTTAATAGTGAGGGAAATAACAAAATTTATATTTGAAATAGTTATTAAAACTTAACTAATGATATTTTTTTTATAAAATTAAACTCACTAACAAAATTCATGTGTTAAAATTTAGTATTAAACTTCCATTCCACTATATGCATATATATAACTAAAAATTAATAATTAACATTTTAAAAAATATTTTTAAATACTAACAAAAATTTCATTAATATAAATTATTAATATTTTAATAATGACTATATTTTTAATAATTATATATTTTATACAATCATATATTTATGCAATCAAAGTTTTTATATAAAAACATATTTTAGATTGTGGTCAAAATTGTAGTTGCCATAGTCAAATAAATTAGTAAAAGTAGATAAATAAATATATTTGAGACCGAGTTTTTGGTCACTAATTCAGTGGCTGATTTAATTTTATATATATATATATATATATATATATATATATATATATATATATATATATATATATATATATATATATATATATATATAGTCGTCTCAAACTTGTGAGAGGCCTTGTGTAAGAAGTTAAAGTTAGCTTCCGTTTAGTTATGAAATATTCGTACGAGGCTCTACTTAACTGTAAATTAACAGTTGAATATGTTTTTGGAGGCCCTTTTAGCCATAACTTAATTATGAAAAAGTGCGAGGCCCTGTGCTATAGGTCGCTTTGCACATCCTCAAAGACGACCATGTATGTGTGTGAGTCTATATATATATATATATATATATATATATATATATATATATATATATATATATATATATATATATATATATATACACACACACACACACACACACACACACACACACACACACATATATATATATATATATATATATATATATATATATATATATATATATATATATATATATATATATATATTGTTCTGGGTCGGTCAAAGGCCAGCTAGTTAATACCTAATTTATCGTAAATCTATTTCATGTGGCATAAGGTATAAATCAGTCCAAACGAGAAAGTAATGTATACATTTTAACTATGCTAAT
This sequence comes from Lathyrus sativus, assembly GCA_963859935.3. NCBI lineage: Eukaryota > Viridiplantae > Streptophyta > Magnoliopsida > Fabales > Fabaceae > Lathyrus > Lathyrus sativus. Next base: position 545,265,217 of record OZ012740.1, on the reverse strand, counting down.
ATCAAATTTTGAACTAACTTTAGTGTTGGAGCGCTAACCATACAGGTCCACTTCGTGTTGTTGTATCGGAGATAAATACCATCGATTCAAGAGGTTCAATTTGCCAACTGCATCCATTTATGATTCTTCAACATAACAATAGCGCAGTCTATGGGAACGACTTCTAATTTCGAGGATTTCCATGATTTTAGATCCAATTGTCGATTTACTTGTTTGTAATCTCCTTATGTCATTGAATCAAGAGCATTCAAAGTCAAACACAAAGACCCGTCATATTCGTTCCAGGAAGTTACCCTTCCAGCCACGATTCATTAGATATCCAGATCTCTGGTTTCTCTTGGGAACTTCGCAAAGTAGAAGAAGAAAGGATCCTAGATCCAGATCTAGATCTACCCTAGAAACGCTGGACAACAAAGACAATTTCCTTAAAAATAATGCGAAGGATTCATGGTCCATCTTCTAATCTAACATCTTTGCCATTTCCTACTGCTAACGAGATGTTTGTCGAGGTGACTCAAAGATACAATGAGTTCATATTAAATGACCAGCGCAGATCCGGTACCAGAGTCCCTCCTATGGGTACAAAAGGATCCCAGCCCACTGGACGGGATCTCCTCAGCCCATATCCAATGGGTCGGGTGGAGTATGTCGACCCCGTTATACCTTTTTCTTATTACTTAGTTCAATTATTATTGGGAGAGTAGTTGATTTCAGTGACGCTCATCTGGTAGACTACCTGCTCCATAAAACCTCGGGGTGTGTCATCAATAAATATAATCGATTGAAGATCAAGAAGGCTGAACAAACTACAACCCCAGACTTCCTGATAAGGACAATGATTTCCACCAAGACGAGAGTTCGTTTGAGGTTGCTCAGAAATGACCCTTGATTGTGGTAGCAAAAAATCTAAGTCTCCTTCTAAGGCACCTCTGGTGGATAATTATCTCCGTCCATTTGCCCGACATCTCTAGTCCTCAGAAAGATTATCAGACAAAAAGAGTAGGTTGAGCTAATTTCATAAAGGTCGATGTGCGGGTCTTTCAAGGAGCTTCACCTTCTCCGACCATGTTCTTGACTTCAAAAGACTCGATCATCATCTCAGAAACAAGCTAAAGTGGTGTCATAGTTGAAGGTTTACTTATCTAGTCATTCTCTAATCTAATTGTAATAAATTTACTTCATTATGAATGAAAATGCTTGTCTAATATTTTCCTCTATTGCACTCTTTTTCTGCCTATCTCTCTTTAGGACCCAAAAGACGAGGAGACCATGATTTTGTGCATTTTTATACCTCCGTGTATCCGTTATAGACTACACACATTTATGTATATCTGATAGGGGCTAAACACACTTCCAAACCTTTGTGTATTTGATACAGACTATACATATTTATGCGTATCTGACAAGGCTTAAACACACTTAGCACCTCTGCGTATCTAATACAGACTACAAACACTTATGTGTATCTGTCACAGTTTAAACACACTTTTCCACCTTTGTGTATCCGATACACACTACGCACGTTTATGCATACCTCACACGACTTAAACGCACTTTTACACCTCTTCATATTCGATATAGACTAAACACATTTATACATATATGGCATGACTTAAACGCACGTCTGCATCCGCATATCCCATATAGGCTACACATATTTATGCACATTTGATACGGCTTAAACATAGTTTTTATACACACTACACACATTTATGTGTAATTGATACGGCTTAAACGCACTTATGCATAGATAATGCACTTTGCAACCCCTTTTTAAATCTATCCAATCCAAGGGCATATGCATTGGAGCCCGAAGACATCCACCTCGATCTGATCCAATCCTCGGGGAGTGACAGGGATCCTACCATTGGTCGGGGAACAATCCTTTATGACACGGTGCGCAATACAAAGAGACAAATGTATCTCATCCATCTCTCCATTTACGAGCCCACCAGGGGAAACACAAGCAACACGCTCAATACTGCGCACAAATTAATGCGCTACTAAAACAAATACTAAATATATAGGACAAATATGGAAACCCAAAAATGTTAGATAACTATCTCTAATGCAATAAGCTATAAATCACGAATGTTAGAGATAGTTTTGTGAGTTAATATTCATTAATATCAATCATTTAATGCTATCATATTGATAGTTAGGTTGAGAGATCATCTAAGGATCAATATGATAAAACTCATAATTTATTTTAGAGATGAAACATCTTGAGAGGATATGTGATTATATTTATTGTTAATAAGTTCACATGCTTTATTAAGAAGATACATATGAAATGGATTATCGAGCCCTAATCTTAACATGCTTTTAACAATCTTTTAAAACTAAAACTCTTTTACTGTTGCTTATAACTTTTTATGCGATCGTTACGTTATGAAACCAAAACAAACATCTTTTATGTTTTATGTTTAAAACAATTCCAACTGTAGAACGACGATAATATCAACCAATTCCTGCATATGCGATAATAAAAACCCACACTAATACTGTTTCAACAAAATGGCGCCGTTGTCGGGGATTGTTGTTTGATATTGCAAGCATTGCAATAGTTGATAAGTTTTAAACTTTGTTTACCTCAGTTCCTATTTCTTGTGCTTCTTAATTTGTTTGGTTAAGTTTTGCAGACTCTGTTTATGTGAGGAAATTTACCTGAAGATCAACTTCTTTTCAATCCTGAGATTGCGAGAACTGCACGTAAGTTGAGTAGCAAAACTAGACAGAGGAGGCAACTTGCCAAGGAAAGACGAGAAAGATAAGAAAGTTCTACTTCGACACTAACACCACCGCCAAACATGGCAGATCAACCACCACCGTCGCCCCTGCTTCAACACCATGTATCAACAGTTTAAGGCACAATGCTCAGTTTGTACGCAATGCCCACAATGGGAGGCATTCGGAGATGAAAACGGGAATTCTTACGCTTCTATACCAAAATCCTTTTACTGGTATGGATCATGAGGATCCGTTCATACATCACACCAAATTCTATGAGATTGCGGGTGCAACGGGAGCGCCGGAAGCTGAAGAAGAATCATTGTTCAAGAGATTATTTCTACATTCCTTAATCGGGAAGGCAAATGAATGGTATCTTGATCAATCTACTTTGGTGATGACGGACTGGAATATGTTGGAAGAAAAGTTCCTTGAACGATTTTTTCCACACAATCGATTTATGGAAGAAAAAACGACAATTTAATTGTTTGCTCTAGGAGGAAATGAATCTCTTAATGAAGCTTGAGAGAGGTTCAAATCCATGTTACAAAAATGAAAAGGCCATGGTATCGATGAATTAACACAAGTACACATCTTTAGAAATGGGCTCTAATCGGTTCACAAAATTTTATTAAACGCTATCGCGAGTGGATCGTTAATGGCAAAAAGTACGGAAGATGCGATAGCCATCATTGATAGGATGGCATTGAATGATCACCAAGGAAATCACAACCATGGTACACCTCAACAGAAACTGGGAATGATAGAGTTTGGAACAAATGATGTAATTCTTGCGCAAAACAAATTACTTTCAAAACAAGTGGAATTGTTGACTAAGCAAATGTCAAAGCTTCCACAAAAAATCAAAGAAATGCAACAAGTTCCCATCCAAAATTCACAAATAGAAATTTGTGAATTATGCAAAGGAGATCATCCCACCGGTTATTGTCCTTCGCTAAACGAAGAAGCAAATTTCATGGGTAATCAAGGCTATCAAGAAAAACAACAACCTTATAAAAACAACCAAGGTTACCAATAAAGAGGAAATAATCTTGGTTATCAACAAGGTTGGAGACAAGATGTCAGAACATCAAACCGTCAAAATCCTTATCAACCTACACAACCTCAAGGTGGAAGTTCAAAGTTGGAAAATACTCTCAATCAATTCATGCAAATGACAATGGCCAACCAAAAGAGTAATGAGGCATCAATCAAGAATCTTGAAAATCAAGTTGGGCAACTTGTGAAACAATTAGCCGATCAACAACCAGGGCCATCCTTTTCCGCTAACACTCAAACCAATCCAAAGGAACATTACAAAACCATTGTAACTAGGAGTGGAAGAGAATCAGTATGGGAGAAGAACATGATGAGATTGTGGAGGAAGAAAAAAATTATAAGGTAGAAGTTGAAAAAAATGAAAAGGAGAAATTAGTTGAAAATGAGAACCATGAGAAAGAAGATGTAGAGAAAAAGAAAAAAAAATAAAGAAAGGGAAAGAGAAGTTGAATCCAATTCCTATTCAAAAGTTGCCTTATCCTCATGCTCCCACCAAGAAAGACAATGCTAGGCATTATGCTCAGTTCATGGATATATTTCGTCAATTACAAATTAATTTTCCGAGGCTCTTGAACAAATGCCCAAATATGAAAATCTCATGAAATACATCCTTACCAAGAAGATGAGATTTATGGACCAAGAAAAAATCACGCTTGATGCGATTTGTAGTGCAATCATTTAAAGGACTCTATCGATCAAGGAAAGTGGTCTGAGTTGGGTTACTTTGCCGATTACCATAGGCGATGTTTATGTTGGTAAAGTTTTGATTAAATTAGGCTCAAGCATCAATTTGATTATGTTACCTATTGTTAAGAGGTTGGGAAGCATTAAGATGAAAGCAACAACATTGCAATTGGCCGAAAAGTCTAAATCCATCCTCATGGAGCAGCTCAAGATGTGTTAGTCAAGGTGGATAAATTCTTCTTTCCAATTGACTTTGTTGTTATTGACATGGAGGAAGACCATGATGCTCCATTTATTCTTGAGTGACCTTTTATGAAGACGGCCAGAATGATGATTGATATCAATGATGGTCTTATGAAAGTGAGAGTTTAAGATGAGGAAGTTTGTTTTGATCTTTTCAAAGCAATGAATCACTCCAAAGACACACATGATAGCTTTTAAATTGATACAACAGATGAAGCTATAATGGAAGTAACAAGGCAAGTCAGCATGTCAACTCCCTTTGAAAAAGCTCTTGGTGATGCATTTGAAGTTCTTACCGAAAAGGAAGTGTTGCAGTTAGAATATGATATCAAATTATTAATTAATTTGAATTGCATCTTTAGCTCACAACCGCTCTTTGATTTATCCGAAGGAAAAGGTCAAAAGAGGGAAAACCTATTTTTGCATCGTAAAGACAATGCGGGGAGAGATCTAGGTAAGGGGTTGGTTAAGCTTAGGGAAGGTATTAGCACCCTAAACTTCTGTAGTACTCTACAGGAACCTTTTGTTTATTTTTACTACTTGCTTTATTATTTGATTTAAGTTATATACAGAGGGTTAAAAGTTAAAGAAAAGACCTAAGGGGTTAATTCTAAGTTTACTCGGCAAGACATCGCGTCTTGTGCCTACATATCCTGACGGGAATGAAATCAGAGTAATTGTAGTTCCCCTCAAAAGGGAGGTTAGAAACTTCTTGGCTGTGGTCAAGGTTTCAATGAGGAATAAACGTATCTTAAGGACATGCTTACATGGAGTGCGGAAACTCCAATCTCTATGTTGAAATTGTTAAATTGGAATTAGGGTTAAATTAGGGATTCCACGGCGGGAAACCCTAAAATAGAGTAAGGCGACTCTTTGACCTAATGCTATGGTAAGGGTATTTTTGTCCACGACGGGACACCTAGGAAAATTAGGTTTTTGAAAAGTCAAGGGTTAGGACTATTGACTCGGCGGTCAAACGGCTAGACCTAATCCTTCGGACGGAAATTACGATGAACAATGAGTAGCGCAAGACGAATAGATTACAGATAAAAATACAAACGTGGATGAAAACAAAATACAAACAATATTATTAAATAAATTACAATCCTGAAAAATAAAAGTAAATAATTAGTGAACCAAAATCAAACATAACAAAATAGACGGAAAAATTAAACGGGATGACGTCGAGAAACCTGGAATATGAAAGTGTTAAGAATTTAAACAAATGAGAGAAAATGGCAAATTTATTGGTGAAAACAAAATTTTAAAAATAAGTAGAAAATTAATCCTTATTATTACTTTTAAAAGAAGGTTATATTTAGTTTAAAAATATTTCAAAACTATTAGATAAATAAAAAGTTTTTTTTTGTTTATTAAAGAAAATATTAAGAACAACCTTATTATTTACATTTTTATTTTCGTAATTAAACTAACAAAACTGAATTAACTAAATAATTAAAATAACTAAGAATAAATAATAAAATAAAATAAAGATGGGTTGGGCCGGGTCACCACATCCCGGACCTAACCCGGTCCACACACAAACAAAAGGGGAAGGGGAAAGGGATTGGAAACCCTAATCCCCTTTAGGGAATCCGTGACGGCCTCAAAGAGGGCATTTCTCTCTTCTCTCATTTTCTGAAAAAACTTCATCCTCTCAATCTTCTTCGTGTCTCTCCTTCTCGTTCATGTTTTCACTTTTCCGACAGCAAAACCTCTTCTTCTCCTTCTGCTTCACCTGAATCAAACACATGATATTGAATAAGTGGGTTAGCAAAAAGTTCCTACCCAGATTCTGAAAAGGTTCTTGACGATGATGAGAACTGGATCAGTTCTCTGAGTCTCGCGGTTTTTGTGATTCGTTGGATAGTGATGATTCTGATGCTCGCGCCGTTCCGGGTTCGGTCTCGTTAAGGTTTGTTGGATTATGGTGATTTTTCTTGAACGGTGATGACGGCGGAGTTTCGCGTCTGAGTTTGTCGTGGTTTACAGATTCGTTATAGCCAATGATGAGTTACAACTGAGGCTCAATGGCTTCGGTTATGGTTTTCGATCGTCTGACTTGGTTTTGATGACGGTTTGGATGAATGCTTCTGGGGTTTGCGTCGTTTTGGTGAGTTTGCTCCCATTTTGATGATTAGGGTTTTTCGTTTTGTGATTAGCGTCTTATACCGTTATCTTTTCATCCTTGTGGGCTTGGACTTGAGCTTTTACGTTATTATTTGATTATTTGATTGGATTTATGCTTCTGATATGATTTGGATTTGTTGGATCCTTGACGTTGATTTGCTTTGGATTTTTCAGGTGGATTTGTTTTTCTGATATGGTTTGGACTTAGATCCGTATTTGGTTCGATAATTCTGGATGGTTGATTTTTCTGATTTCACACCAATCCGGATTTGATTTATCAAATATCCATGGATTTACCTGATAGAAAATGGATATGGATTTTTGTGATATTTTTCTGACGTGCTGGTGTTTCGGATTTTTCCTTTTCCAGAATAAGCGCTTATCCAAATAATCACTTTTAAGAAAATCACTTCTTTTTCTCTTCCTCTGGCTATCCCGAAAATTAAGAACAGAATCTTCTAGTTTTAGTCCGAGGTTGAGAATATGAGTCGGGAGCTGGCTTCGACTTTGTCGTTGCCCTCCCGACGTACCCGATGATGGATAACTGAGGGTAACGGATCAAAAACACTTTTTCCTTGATTTCAACAACCGTTTTCTGCCTTTGTCTGTTTTATGCAGGTACAAAAAAGATCAAGTCGTGGATAGTCAGCGTGAAGAGTCATGAAGAATTGAGCATCTAGATAATAGGACTTTAGAAATGAGAATGTAAATTCTCTTGTAATTTTGTAATAAAAATGATTATGAATAAAAATCCACAATATTTCTTATCCAAAATTTGTCTGATTTTTCTTTCCACAATTTCATCACAAACCGAACAACTCTCATAATTAAAGAATGTCCGATTAAATTCCAACAGTTAATTGCTTCCGAACAATTCAACCAATCACAAATTAATCGATTAAACCTGAACCAACAGACTAACTTCACCAAACGAATTCGTACGCATAAATTCCAAAGAATTACTCGAATCAACTCCATCGGTCTCAAAACATATTGTCTGACGCAATTGAGTTCTAGACAAATCTTTTTTCCAAATTAACTCGTGCATGATGATAGAAACGATAAATACGGCTTTAAGCGAGCATAAAAAAAATCCAATTAACAGCGAAACAGAATTATACTCCGCCCTAAAAAATCAATTTGTGTCTCTGCCAACTAAATCCAATGTTCTGAACTGACTCGGCCAAAAAACCACAATTAAATAGAAATCATAAACCCGAACATGAATCGAAGTTTCCACTGCTTTGACTTTAAAATTGACTGGCAGATAGCAGAAGAACAACAAATAAACACCTGTTAAAACAGAACTTCGCAGAATGATATTTTGCACTGATTTGAGCCGAACCAAATTGATATCTCAACATAATCAAACCCATATGATAAAATAAATGTCTTGGAAATCCACTAACGACCAAATCTTGGCCCGTTGAGTTAATTATCGTATCTCAAAAATCCCGATGCCAAAAATACCGTTATGTTCATCTTCAAAGAAAATAAAGAACTCGTAAATGGAGGCTTTAATTGTTCAATGGATTCATGGCAATGATTTAGCTTCATGAACTATCAGCAAACGGTGAATAAATGACCATTTCGCCCCTCAATAGTTAAAGTGCACCAGATGATTATTTCCTACAAAAACCGGCCAACTGCACAACCTTGTTAGTGGTTAGTTAAATGCAATGCGAAAATGAGATGTAATGCGACATGAATTGACTAATCTAAGGGTAAAATTTGGGGTATTACAGGAAGAAAGGGAACTTGAAAAATGCTTAAATGAACTTGAGACTTTGGAAGAATTACAACCTTGGGAAAATGAAGTGGAATTGTTGAAAAAAGAAGTGAATGGTGAAAAATCCTAACTTGAATTGAAGATGTTGCCTCCTCATTTGAAATATGCGTTTCTTGATTACAGTTGTAACAAGATGGTTATTATTAGTAACTTTTTTTTCCAAAAAAGAGGAACAAGCCGGTCATTCGAAAAAATATCAAAGAGTTATAGGTTGGATTCTCTCCGATTTGAAGGGGATTGGTCTAGCTTATTGCATACATAAAATATTCATGGAAGAGGATTTTAAGTCGGTTGCTCAACCTCAACGTCGCTTGAATCCTATAATGAAAGAGGTTATGAGGAAGGAAGCAATGAAACTATTGGATGTCGGGATGATCTAACTGATTTCCAATAGTACATGGGTGAGTCATGTATAAGTGGTTCCAAAGAAAGGAGGAATGACCGTGATAAGAAATGACAAGAATGAATTGATTCCAACAAGGACCGTAACAGATTGGTGGATGTGTATTGATTATCGGAGGCTTAACCAAGCAACACGAAAATATCATTTTTTGTTACCTTTTATAGATCAAATGCTCGAAAGGTTATCGAGTCAAGATTTTTATTGTTTTTTAGATGGATATTCCGAGTATAACCAAATTAAGGTTAATCTAGCAGACCATGAGAAAACGGCTTTTACTTGTCCTTTTTGGGATTTTTGCATATAGAAAGATGCCATTTGGTTTGTGCAATGTACTGACCACTTTTCAACGGTGCATGCAAGCTATCTTTTCTAATCTTATTAAGAAGACTATGGAAGTTTTCATGGATGACTTCTCCGTTTTTGGGGCTTCTTTTGAGTTATGCTTGAAAATTTTGGAAATAGTTTTAGAGAGGTGTATGGAAACTAATCTGGTTCTTAATTAGGAAAAATGAAATTTCATTGTTACAGAAGGAATTGTGCTCGGACACAAAGTTTCCTCCAAAGGCCTTGAAGTCGATCAAGCAAAGATTGAAGTCATAGAAAAGTTACCACCACCAACAAATGTGAAGAGAATATGAAGTTTCCTTGGTCACGCGAGATTTTACTGGAGATTCATCAAAGACTTCTAAAAAATAGCAAGACCTTTGAGCAATTTGCTCAATAAAGATAAGTTTTTTATCTTTGATGATGAATGTTTAAAAGCTTTTAAAATTTTGAAAGAAAAATTGATCACCGCACCCATAATCATAGCTTCAAATTGGACTCTCAATTTTGAATTAATATGTGGCGCAAGTGATTATGCAGTTGGTGCGGTGCTTGGACAAAGAAAGACAAAAATTTCATGTCATACACTATGAGAGTAAGGTTTTAAATAAAGCTCAAGTGAATTATGCAACAACTGAAAAATAATTACTTGCGATAGTGTATGCTCTTGAGAAATTTATGTATTACCTTATTGGTTCGAAGGTCGTGGTGTACACTGACCATTCGGCGTTTAAGTATCTTCTCACCAAATCGGATTCAAAGCAAAGACTTATCTGATGGATTCTTTTATTACAAGAATTTGATTTAGAAATTTGCGATAAAAAGGGTTCTGAAAACTTAATGGAGGGTCACTTATCCTGCTTGGTCAATGTGGAAGTGACAAATCAAGAAAGTGAAGTAAGAGAAGAATTTCCCGATGAAAAACAGTTTATGCTCTAAGTTAGACCTTAGTTTGCTGATTTTTCCAAATACAAGGCAACCGAATTAATACCAGAAGATTTAACTTGGAACCAAAAGAGGAAATTCTTTTCGGATGCAAATTTTTATGTGTAGGATGAACCTTACATTTTTAAACTTGGTAGTGATAATCTCTTGAGAAGGTGTGTTACTTGTGAGGAAGCTAAAAGCATCATTTGGCACTGTCATAATATGTCGTATGAAGGTCATTATTATGGTTTGAGGACGGCAATGAAAGTCCTCCAATCGAGATTTTATTGGTCGTCTCTGTTTAAAGATGCAAGCCTACATGCGAAGAATTGTGATGTATGCCAAAGAAGTGGCAGAATTAGGAAACGACGTGGAATTCCCTTATAAAGTATGTTGGAAGTTGATGTTTTTGATTGTTGGGGTATAGATTTTGTTGGACCATTTCCTCCATCTTTTTCCAATGAATACATTCTGGTAGCGGTTGATTATGTTTCGAAGTGGGTGGAATCAATAGCTTCACAAAAGGTTGATGGCAAAACGGTAATTAAATTTTTAAAGAAAAGCATCTTTTCCCGTTTTGGCACGCCTCGAGTGTTAGTAAGTGATAGCGGTTCACACTTTTTCAATGCGCCACTTAAATTTTTTTTGGAACATTATGGTGTAAAGCATAAAGTGGCAACCCCATACCACCCACAAACAAATGGTCAAGCCGAGGTGTCGAATAGAGAAGTGAAGTGAATTCTTAAAAAAACCGTGTCAAGTTTAAGAAAGGATTGGTCTCAAAAGCTTGATGAAGCTTTGTGCGCATATCGTACCACTTACAAAACTCTCATTGGTTTAACTCCGTTTCAAATGGTATGCGATGAAACTTGTTATTTACCGGTTGAAATGGAGCATAAAGTTCTTTGGGCGTTAAAATTGTTGAATTTTAATCCTAACTTGGCCAGTGAGAAAAGAAAAGTCCAAATTCATGAATTGGAAGAAATGAGACATAACGCATATCACTCAAGCAAGCTTTACAAAGAAAAGATCAAAGTTTATCATGACAACAAGGTCCGTCAAAAAGAATTTGAAGCTGACCGAATGGTGCTTCTTTTTAATTCTCGGTTAAAACTTTTTTCGAGAAAGTTGAAATCTAAATGGTTGGGACATTCTTGATCAAGGAAGTAAAGTATTATGGTGAAATTGTGTTAGAGGATCCAAAGACAAAAGAAAGCTGGACTATTAATGGAAAAAGGTTTAAAATCTACCTTAGAGGTGAAGTTAATCATGAAATTTGTCCCGTTTTTCTTGGTGATCCGTGAAGTCACCATGGACCGTCGAGCTCAAACGACATTAAAAAAAGCCCTAGTTGGGAGGCACCCCAACATTGTAAGTATCCCTGCATTTTTACTACTTTTATGGTGATAGTTTGTTTAGGAAAGGTTGTAGTAGAATGTGCTGAAAAGAAAAAAAAATTCAAAAATCTGTCATGTTCGCTGGTAAGTTCGCTAGGTGAACATGAAGCAAATGTTCGCTGGGAAGTTTGCAAAGCAAACTGAGAGAGACAGAAACTTAAACAATTTTCTACCACATCACTTAAGTAAGTTTTTGGGTGGGCCAAAGCTACGTAGCCCCCCCCCCCCCCCCCCCCCCTTTCTTTTCTGATTTTATGGGGAAAACTTTCCCTTTCACCTTGCACTTTTATCTCTATATCTCTCACAAAGCACCACACACCATACATCTTTCTCCATTGTAACCATAGAATGTTCAAAGTTTCTTTCTTACTTTTCCCAATCAATCCTCCCAGGACATTCAGGTTTGGGTTCCTTATTCTTGTTAGCAACATGTTGTTAGGGTTGGTTTGTGAAAGTGATAGAACTTGCACCTAGGTTATTTGACTCTATACATGTTCTATATTTTTTATTTATCTTACTTTGCATGTGGGTTTTGAACAAAAGGTTTGAGGTTGAGATTGTTTAGGTTAAAGTTGAACTGACATGGAATGAAATCTTGTAAAAACTTTAACTTTAACTTGAAAAATTGTGTGGTTGATGTTGTTACTGGATACTTGTTGTGTACCATGATTAGAAATGGCAGAAAATAGGATTTGGCTATGTTTTTGGAAATTTGGTTATTGTAGGAAGAACCTGCAAAATGGGAATTCGTAGGGTTCGCCGGAAGTTCGCACAGCGAACCTGGGGCAATTATTCACCATGGCTTCGCTAGGCTAACTTTTGGGCGAACATGACATATTTTTTTAAAAAAATATTGTTGTGTTGGGATTCTTGTTCTGATTCTGTGTTTTACTTCCTCACTAATATATCTTGTGTTTGGCTGGCTGGTTTTGTTTTATGATTATGAAATGGCACCTCCAAATACAGTTCCATCAAACAAAATAAAAGTCGGAAGTTCATCTCATCCACAACCAATCCAGTATGATACTGACAGGTTTAAAGGAGCTAAGTAAGCTGCTTGTTATCTGGCTCTAAAGAAGAGGAGCATTTTACCAGAAAAGAGGTTCAACCTTAACCCTCAAGGTTCCTACTGGGCGGTAGCAGGAATCCTTCATAGAAAAAAGTGGGACAAGTTGATAGCGCCTTGTGACAGTTACAACATAGAGCTCGTAAGGGAGTTCTACGCCAATGCACTTCCAGATGATGATGAGGCGTTTACTTGGACTACTATGGTTTGTGGAAGAGAGATGAAATTTGACCGTGATACCATCAATATTATTTTACGTGCACCTTTATCCTTGGGATAGGATGAAATTGATGAGTATCATCGAACTTCAAGGCTTCATAGAGACACAGATGCTATTTCTAATGCGTTGTTGATTGAGGGAAAATCAACGGAGTTAAACCCGTTTGGGGTTGCTAGAAGGTACCACAGTGAGGACATGCAGCCTTTAGCTCAATTGGTATTACTCTTAGTGTTTACTAACATCAAGCCAAAGTCACACACCTCTGTTATGCCAATTCCAATTACTCACTTGGTTCACAGTATTTTGACTAATATTCAGATTGATGTAGCTAGAATCATTGCTGATGAGATATGTGCTGTTGTGGATAGCGGACTTAGATCAGGGTCGCAAATTTTTTTTCCTTTGGCCTTTCCATGTCTGATTATGATGTTGTGTGTACATGTGAGGGTTAAGATACCCTTTTGTTGACATTTGAAAATTCTGGCTGCTGTCGATGATAAGTATGTGGACAAGTTTTACAGGTCGAAGGGATTAAGAGAAGGAAAGACCTCGAGTTCTGGTGCTGATGTTGGTGCAGGTTCTGGAGCTGGTGATGCTTCTAATTCTAGAGTTGCAGGAACCAAGGGCTTTGACACGTCTCAGAGGGAGATCTGTAACTACAACTAGGAATGGATTGCGGCAACTCAATGCCCCATGATTGATATCCATGATTCTAAGCAGGTACTACAACTGTAGTACAGAGAGCCCTCTATGGAGCATTCTATGATGACTAAGGAGAAATTCCTAACACATTGTTAGATGCCAAATTTGACTTATTTGATCTATCAAATGTTGGCATCTTTCACTCATTTTCGTCAATTAAGTGTTGAAAACCACTCTTATTTTGTTTAGTTTGTAATATATTGAGAAAATCTCTTGGTACCTTTGATTTGTATGTTATTGTGCAGGAATTAGGCACAAAACAAGTGAAGAGTAGGACACAAGAAATGGGCAAGGAAGCCAAGACAACATGGAAAACCACCAAAATATTGTCATGCTCGCTAGGCGAGCAGGTAGCGAACATACCAGCGAAGGCTTCGCTAGCTTGCTCGCTAGGCGAGCAGGCCAGCGAACGCGCCCAAAATTGGACAGTACCAAAACTTTGCTAGGTTCGCTAGCTGCTCGCTAGGCGAACAAGACAGATCCTGAACGTGTATTTAAGAGATTTTCTTGCTTTTTTAGGTCATAATTTCATTTTGTAACATTTTGGATAGCAGAACTTATCTCTCTTCATTTCTTCTAGAGAGAGAAACATAAAACCCTAAGAGGGAGGAGGTAAGATCTTTGATCTCTTGTTGGGGTTAGGATTGTAATCTTTTGATACCTTATGTATTTCATCTAATTTATATTTGTGAACTAGTTTGGATTCTCTATTGGTTGCTTATTTGTGGGTCTTGACAAAACCATTTCACATCTTTAATCTCAGATTTTCTTCTATCAATGAACAAACTTTTGACATGGTTTTGAAGTTGATATTCATTGTATCTTCTATGGTGTTGTGTTGATTAAGTAGCATGGGTAGGATCAACATGATATTGTGTAGGTATGTGATAATAGTGATGAAGAACGATGTTCACCGACATTTGGCGGATTAGATGAGTACATGAAAAAGGTTTAAGCGTGTGTACGTATTATGATCATTGTGTTTTATGCAAAACAATCGTTTATCCGATATGGGTGTTATCCTTGCTCATCTATTTATCGTTGATTTGAATCGTGATAGAGATATACTTTTCAGATCTGGATCTAGGATGATTACCTGTTAGGTCCTAAACTCTAGACATAGATTTAGGCTTAGCATTTGCTTGAGTATCAGATCTTAATGTTCTGTGTTGTGTTTTTGTTGGATGAGAGATCACCAATGAGACAACACGGTTGTTCTCTCGACGCTGCTTTAGAAATAAGCTTTGTCGTGGGTGATACGTGATGATATTAGACGAATGATTGCGCTGTGTTTAATTTGATCAGAAGAATGCATATGTTATCAATTGATGAAATCCAATCCCAACAAGGCTTTGTTTATATTTCAGTCTTTATTTTATATTTTCTGTTTTTATTTATGGTTCTTTGAACCCTTTAAACCAAACCTTTTGAACAATAAGCTTATAAATATAGAGTTCGTTGAATGGCGTTCATATCGCACTAATCCCTGTGGAGACGACAAAACTAGGTACTTAATATTTTTTGCTTGCTGCTTTACCGCATCAACAAAATGGCCCCGTTGCCGGGGATTGGCGTTGAGATTTTGAAGTGCATTGCAACGGTTCTATGTTTTTAAGCTTTTTATATTTTGTATATATTTGTTTCTTTTTATGGTTTTTCTAGTGTGTTCAGGAATGACGAAAACTCCTTCTAGAGTGGTTGCTATCGGTATAAAAGCATTCAATGAAGCTTCGGCCGAGTTTGGATGGCGATGATAATATGAAACAAAGAATGTTGTCAAGGTACATGGTTTCCTTTGTTTAGAATTTTAGAATGCTTAAGAACTTAAGTCTTTTTGCAAATGAAATTTGTTCTTTTGCCAACTCGTTTGAATGATTGTTTCACTTAGGACCAAAAACTACAATTTGTGAGAAAGCTTCCATTGTTTACTAAAATGCTGGATTTCTGATAAACTTTGTTGATTAGTATGATTCATGCTTTATCTTGTTATCATTGTAAATTTGTGAAAGCATTAGAAATGATCAAGGCACTTGTTTGTATTGAGCACAACTATGTCCAAATACAACTTACCCATGAGTAGAGAGAATTTGTTAACCCCTTTGAGCCTAAACAATGTGAATCTCATTCTTAAGTTTGTAAGATTCTAAAAAATTTTCTTGAACCCGTGAATTTGTTTTAATTGTCTTCTTTGCCATAAAAAGCTAAGAGCATTCACTTGAGGGTTGAGTAAAAGTTAAGTTGGGGCGAATGAAAAAGGAAGATAGTAGGTTGTTACAACTTTTGAAAAATTCAAGCAAGCACCAAAAAATTGTGTGAATATGAAAAAAAGAAAAGAAAAAAAAAAGAAAAAGAAAAAGAATGCTTGCTTGGAAAAGAAAAATAGTGAAAGAATAAGTTATGAAATAGGTTTTGTGAAGGTTTGTAACTAAGAAATAAATGGAATGAAGTTGAGGTGTGTAAATAACGTGTTCGGTGAATGTCTCTTTTGCATCGGCAATTTCATTTCAATGGCCTTAGAAATGTCCCTTGTTTGTAAACCCGACCAAGCTACAACCATAAAGGCCTTAGTGATCTTCTTGCTTCCATATTTTTGCTTTTGATTTTTAGATTTTGTATGAATTGAATTGATATTGGCATTGTTTGTTAGTTGAGTGAAATTGTCCCCGCAGTTGCAAACGCGTAATTTCTTCAATCCTTATTCGAAGAGGAGAGATAGAGTGATTCATTCATGAAAAATATAGTTGTTAATTGATACATGTCTTAATATTTGTTTTAAGAATTTAGTTCTTGTGCATTGTTTGATTCTAAACATTTGAAACCATGGCTTGTTTTCATCATTTGTGTTTGAGCCAACTTTATCCATTCTTGGGTGAATCTAATTGTTGAGCAAATCCTCTTGTTGCCAAATGAGAGGCATACTTTGCTTTAGGACAAGCAAAATGCTAGTTGGGGCGAGTTGTTAGATGCCAAATTTCACTTATTTGATCTATCAAATGTTGACATCTTTCACTCATTTTCGTCAATTAAGTGTTGAAAACCACTCTTGTTTTGTTTGGTTTGCAATATATTGAGAAAATCTCTTGTTACCTTTGATTTGTGTGTTATTATGCGAGCAGGCCAGCGAACGCACCCAGAATTGGACAGTACCAAAAGTTCGCTAGGTTTTATAGTTGTTCGCTAGCTGCTCGCTAGGTGAACAAGACAGATCCTAAACGTGTATTTAAGATATTTTCTTGTTTTTTTAGGTCACAATTTCATTTTGTAACATTTTGGATAGAAGAACTTATCTCTATTCATTTCTCCTAGAGAGAGAAACATAAAACCCTAAGAGGGAGGAGGTAAGATCTTTGATCTCTTGTTGGGGTTAGGATTGTAATCTTTTGATACCTTATGTATTTCATCTAATTTATGTTTGTGAACTAGTTTGGATTCTCTATTGATTGATTATCTTTGATTGCTTATTTGTGGGTCTTGACAAAACCATTTCACATCTTTAATCTCAGATTTTATTCTATCAATGAACAAACTTTGGACATGGTTTTGAAGTTGATATTCATTGTATCTTCTATGGTGTTATGTTGATTAAGTAGCATGGGTAGGATCAACATGATATTGTGTGGGTATGCGATAATAGTGATGAAGAATGATGTTCACCGGCATTTGGCGGATTAGATGAATACATGAAAAAGGGTTAAGCGTGTGTACGTATTCTAATCATTGTGTTTTATGCAAAACAATCATTTATCTGATATGGGTGTTATCCTTGCTTATATGTTTATCGTTGATTTGAATCGTGATAGAGATATACTTTTCAGATCTGGATCTAGGATGATTACCTGTTAGGTCCTAAACTCTAGACATAGATTTAGGCTTAGCATTTGCTTGAGTATCAGATCTTAATGTTCTGTGTTGTGTTTTTGTTGGATGAGAGATCACCAATGAGATAAAAGAGTTGTTCTCTCGATGCTGCTTTAGAGTTAAGCTTTGTCGTGGGTGATACGTGATGATATTAGACGAATGATTGCGCTGTGTTTAATTTGATCAGAAGAATGCATATGTTATCAATTGATGAAATCCAATCCCAACAAGGCTCCGTTTATATTTCAGTCTTTATTTTATATTTTTTGTTTTTATTTATGGTTCTTTGAATCCTTTAAATCAAACCTTTTGAACAATAAGCTTAGAAATGTAGAGGTCGTTGAACGGAGTTCATATCGCATTAATCCCTGTGGAGACGACAAAACTGGGTACTTAATATTTTTTGCTTGCTGCTTGGCCTGATGTCAGACCATAGTTTAGAGAGGGGGAAGATGTAGGTGATCCTAAGAACGCTGAGGAGGCTAGAGATGATGATGATGATGATGATGAGCTGACTCTGAGGCTGGTTCTTGGAGGTTTTTGGTTCAGAGGAGGAGACTGAGTCCGAGGAGGACTAGTTTTTGTTGCTGACATTTTGAGCATGATCTTATGTGACTTCCTTTGGTTCTACAAAATGAAATTTTTTGTTAGCATTAGATTATTTCTATTTCTATTTATGTTTATTGTATTCCCTTATGTTCTACTTTATCCACTCGTTGGATTATTTTGGATTATGTTGTTGTATGTACCACTTTTGGGTGCTAATACTTTTGTTGGTGTTTTTACACCATTAATAATTTAATGTTATTTGCACTTGAATTCTTCAGTTTACGAATGTTCAACTTTCATTTTCTTTACTTTTTTTTATGTTGTTTAAAAGTTGAATTCTTCAGTTTACAAATGTTCAACTCTTATAGTTTTATTGTTGATATGCTTATTTGTGTTTATTATTGATATGCTTGTTTGGAATTTAATGTTTCCATTTTTTTGGGTGTGAAATATGAGAACTTCTAGATTGGTTTTTATTTGGTAAAAGTATCCAATGAAGATTCTCACAAGTTTGGGTGGTGATGATAGTATTAGATCATGTAAATATTGGAAAGGTACATGGTTACCTCTTCCTAGGATGCTAGAATGTTTAAGAATTCCTTTCTTTATGCAAATGTAATTTTGTTTCTTGTTGCAACTTTGTTTGAATGCTTGTATCACTTAGGTTCAAAAGTCAAAAATTGTGAGAAACCTCCATTATTTACTAAATGCATAGGATGACTGATAAATTTTGTTGAATACATTTGATTCATGCATAATCTTGTGATTATTTTGATATTGTGGAAGCATTAGAAATGGTCAAGTTATTTTTTGATATTAATCACAACCATATCCCAACAAGTAATGTATCCGTGAGTAGTGAGAATTTTCTAACTCCGCTGAGCTTAATAGTTAGATCCTATTTTAGTGATGAACTTGGTATTGGTACATAATGATAAAGATAGTTCATCATTACTTTGTATAGGATTCTATTTTTTTCTTGAACCTTTGAAATTGTACTAAATTGTCTTCCTTGCCTCAAAAAGCAAGAAACATTCACTTAAGGTTTGGTTAAAAACCAAGTTGGGAGAGTGAAAAGAAAATGGTAGGTTACTCAAAAAATATGAAAATTTTCAAGCAAGCATGAAAAGGAAATGTGAATATGAATTTGAAAAACGAAAGAAAAAGAATGCTTGTTTGAAAGAAAAAAATATAGAAGAAATAATGTGCAAAAATAAAATTTGAAAAAGGTGAGCAATAGAGAAAAGAAAGTGTTGGATGGAGTTGTAATGTGTACATAGCCTTGTGTAGTAAATGTTTCTTTTGCATTGACAACTTTAAATCCATGGCCTTATAAATGTCCCTTTGTTGTGAAACCTGACCAAGCTACAAACTTTCAAGTTCTTAAGTGATATTTTTGCTTCCATAATTTCTTTGATGATTGTTTAGATTAATGTATGAATTGGTTTGTATTTGCATCATTTGTCAGGTGAGGTGAGTGATTTACCCTGCGGTTGTAAGCGCGTATTTCCTTCAATTCTTATTTGAAGAGGAGTGTTAGAGTGATTCGAGCATGATAATTTAGTTGTTACTTGAAGCATTGTATGATATTTGTTTAAGAACTAAATTATTTTGCATTGTTCAATTCTAGGAAGTTATAATTATTGCTTGTGTATATTTGTTGTTTATTTGAGCCATAAATCCATTCTTGGTTGAATTAAATGCTTGAGCAAATCCTCTTGATTTCAATGAGAGACATACTTTGCTTGAGGAAAAACAAAGATCTAGTTGGGAAGAGTTTGTTAGATACCAACCTTACTTTAAATTGATAATTTATTATTTGGCATTTTCGACTCTTTTGTGTTGTTTTGTTGGGTTTACTACATGAAAGCGTGATATTCTTCAATTGTATGAAAATGCCTTTGGTCCCTTTGATTTATGTGTTATTGTACAGAATTAGGCATGAAATCATCAAAGTGTGAGATACAAAAAATGGACAAGGAGGCCAAAGGAAGAGAAGAATATCAGTAAGTTTGATGGGCGAACTTACCAGCGAATGTTCTCTTTGAGAACATCTGGCGAAGTCCCAACAAATGCTCCTAGACTTGAGGCAGTAGTAAAAGGGCTGTAAGTTTGCTGGGCGAGCAAGCCAGCGAATGTTCACTGTGGCAACACGTCAGGAAAGAGATGGTGAACCATCCCAGACTTGAGGCAGTAGCTAAAGGACCATAAGTTCGTTGTGCGAACTTGCAGGCGAGGTAGTTCACAGTGGAAAGAATCGTTCGCACAGCGAACTTCAGAGATTTCTTATGAGTGGTTTAACTATTCAGAGACACTTCAGGTGCCTAAATTAGGGTTCGCTAGGCGAAGAATCAGTTCGCAGTGCGAACATGACAGGTTCTGAATGTACTATATAAGTACTTTTCTTCATTTTTGGGGATCATAACCCACTTTTAGACACCACAACTTAATTTTTTCATATTTCTTCACCAAATCTTGACATTTTACAAATAGAAGTTGGATTCGCATCTGAGTTTGATTCTTCAATGTGGATGTTCATTCATCTCCTCCCAAAACTTGTAAAGCAAGCTATCATGGTTATGGGTAGCTAATGACTTTTGTGTCAAGATTAGTGGTAGATAATCCTCACTTTTGTATGTATTTCTCTTGATATTTTGCATGTGAAAAAGTTGATGATGAATATATGGTGAAAAATCTTGTTTTTATGGTTTATATTTATGCTAGATCATTATTGAGAGATATGTTTCAACTATTGACCTACCTTTTTCATCTTTCAACAAACAAAGTTTAGAGATATTTTTGTAAGTTAATATTCACTAATATCAATCATTTATTGTTATCATATCAGTAGTTAGGTTGAGAGATCATCTAAGGATCAATATGATAAAACTCACAATTTGTTTTAGAGATGAAACATCTTGAGAAGATATGTTATTATATTTATTGTTAATAAGTTCACATGTTTTATTAAGAAGATACTTACAAAATGGATTATCGAGCCCTAATCTTGACATGCTTTTAACAATCGTTTCAAAACCAAAACTCTTTTATCGTTGCTTGTAACTTTTTATACAATCGTTACGTTACGGAACTAAAACAAACATCTTTTATGTTCTATGTTTAAAACAATTCTAACTATAGAACAACGGTAATATCAACCAATTCATGTTGATACGATAACAAAAACCCACACTAATACTGTTTCAACAGATGTTAGACGAACTCGATCATTATTAATAATCAAAGTTGAAACAAATCAATAACAATAAAATAAAGACAAGGACATATATCAAAGTAAAATAATGTGCAAATCATAGAGGTAAAATGCTTGTATAAAAATTAATTATTGAATCCAAGGCACAATGGCTTGGAAAATGTTGTAAGGACAAAAGCCAGTACAAAGTAAAAGAGGAAAGAAGTGTAGAAGCCAAAGTATGTAGAGCCGAGATGTCGGGACCACCGTCTTAAACCCACTTTGGAGCACCCTGAAAGGGGTTCAACTCTTCAAGATGAATATCAACATTGGGAGAGAACCTCTTTGATTGCTCCACAACCCTGTTGCAGACTTAGAACATGGCTTGCATAGTCCATTGGAGGGAATCCTGGAGCGTCACCTTCAGACTGATAACCTCATCCTCAAGAGTATTTAGAGCCTTGACTCGAGCCTCGTCCTATTGAAGTAGAGCATTTTGATCCTCCTTAGCATGGCAGGCCTTCTCAACAACAGACTTAGAGGTACTCTAACACCGCTTCTACTCTACCTTAAGAGCAGCTTCTAGCTCGGTTACTCGGGCTGCCAAAGTAGCAAGGGAGCCATGGATATTTGCCTCATTTTGAAAAGAGTTAGTAAGCTCTACCTTCTTCTTCAAATCAACAAAATCCTTTTAAAGAGTCAAGTGCTTATCCTCCATAGTTTCTCACTTTCTCTTCCAAGTGTCTCTTTCCTTGGAGAGATTTTCTAGAGCCAACATGTTTCCTTTTCTAGCAGCGATGAGGGAGAACAGAGAAGCAACACGATATATGTTGCAGGTGACCTCAAAAATAAGCTTCATATTTCCCCCTCGGAGAGATTTTGGATGAAGTGCAGGTCCAACATCGAGACAGTAGAAACGACCTCCTTAGGAGCGCGGGAAAATTGGGACGAGGACACGTCAGGCATCCTAGAGAAGGGATTTACATCTCCTGAAGCATCATCCCCAGAGAAGCGAGTCCGCTTAGGAGAGCATTCCTATAAGTAAGAGGATTTTCTTTCATCCCGACTCATCTTCATCATAATTGGAGATGAGGGTACCTCCCCCATGGTTAAAGTACCCATAGAAACACAAATTTTGTCGACCTCAGGCGCAGAAGTAGAAGTCTTAGCAATCGAGATGGGATTCAAGGTTAGAGCATGAGTTGTGGTTGTCAGAGGAGGAACCACAACCTTGATGCCTTAGACATCAGTAAGATCATAAAGCATATTCAACTTGCCTATCTTATTTGTAAAATACAGTCACACATGTTAAAAATAACTACACGACCTCATCCTTACCAAAAATCTCTTTCCTTTCATCCCGGTTGGCAGCAGTCAAAATAGCGTAAGTGTCAATCCGTTTCTTTTTCATCTCAGAAGAAGGCACCACGCCGGCCCAAATCCTTCTCCGTAGTCGAGCCTCTGAAACCAAGAATGTAGGCCTTCCTTCATCATTACCTTTTTTGGGAAAAGAGGACATGACATGGTGCAATAAGAATGGACGTTTTGGTTAAAGTGAGATAAAGACTAGTACTTTAGAAATGAACTCATACAGAAGTGATAAGACTTGGAAAGGAAGTATTACAAAGTGAGATAGGCCTCTAGCGTAAGGGAACTCACCAACAAAAATCACCCAAGTCCTGGGTGAAGGGGTCGAATCAAGGATTGTCTGGGTAGAAATTAATGAGCCCTTGGTCACAGAAGTTGTCCTGAGAGTAGCGTTTCAGGTGGAATAAATTAAGGAACAATCCAAGGGAATGTTTATAATATTTATGCGCCATACATACCTTAGCTTGTCGCATCAAGACACGTGTTAGAAAAAGGTGACAAAACATTTCAATGATGGGAATGCACTTAATGTGCTTGTTTCCCACTAATTTTTAAACTAAATTTAAATATTTTAGGTCTATCTCACCTCAGACAATGTCATGAAGGCCTACCAAAATCACTAAAGGCTTCTCTGGCTTACTCAGTTCCCAACAAAGCCTTGGAGGCAACTATTATGGGTCGGCCAAAAGCCCAGATAGCTAAGGCCCAATTCATCTCGAATCCACTATATATGACTCTGGGTATAAATCAGTTCACACGAGAAAGTAAGGTACACACTTTCTGATATCCATTTTTCACTATACTTATCTCAAATATTGAACTGACTTGGGTGTTGGATTGCTAACCATGTTGGCCCACCTTACGCCTCCATACCGAAAATCAGTAACACCACTTCAAAAGGTTTAGTTCGCCAACTGCATCAATTTCTTATTCCTGAACAAAACACACACACATGCATACACGCATACACACACACACACACACACACACACACACACACACACACACACACACACACACACACACACACACACACACCACACCACACACACACACGTATGCACACACGCGCACACACATACACACATATATGGTAAAAACTTGTAAAAATAATTACTTTAAAAAATATGCCAAACAAATCCATATATTTTAGTTATTTTTTATAAAATATATATTTTAATTTTAGATTTGTTTTATATATCCAAAGTATTAGGTTATAAGAAAATATTAGAAACCATTTAATTTTAGACTCTTTTGAAATTCATTATTTGATTTTTTAAAAACCAATAGACAAATATTTCCAAGATGATAGACCGGTCGACACTACTACACGAAGTAATGGTGACTTGCCCAACTATTTATTTGTGAATTTAATTTTTTTATGGAGTCCAACAAGATGCCTAGTTGAAACTGCTCCTTTTTTCTCTTCTGTTATATCGTCTTATTTATTAGATTAGATAAACTTGTAAGCTTCTTCTTCATGCTTGGTATATTGATGATGGATACGATGTATGAGACTTAGAAGGGGTGGCTAAGTCATTTTTCAACATCATGGAGATGGATCCAAGATTGAGCTTTAAATTGAATATTCGTAATACCGAGATCTTTTGACCTTTGTGTGATGTCAGTCAATATCATGGGGTGATTCCTTTTAGAATTTGGGAGACTAGTGTTGAGAGTGAAATTTCTCAAAAGGGTTGTTAGTCGAAATGAAATTTTTATCGAGGGTTTGTACACAAAGAGATCTTCTCGGGGTATTGAATTAATGCAACTTTGTCAACAGTTAAAAGATCAACATAGTGGACTTTTCCTACTTTGACCATGCATGGGTATTTCTATTCGCGCGGTAAAGCGGTAAGCAAAAATTTATATTTAGTACCCGGTTTTGTCTTCTCCATAGGGATCAATGCAAGGAAAATAATGATGCTCAACAGTCTCTATATTTCTAAGCTTGTTGTGAAATATGTGGTTAAAAAATTCAAGGTACAATAGATAAAAGTGGAAAATATAAAGACGAAAAATATAAAGTAAAGACTTAAAATAAATGAAGCCTTGTTGGGATTGGAATTTCATCAATCGATAACACATGCATTCTTCTGACCAGTTAAACACAAATCAATCATTTGTCTAATACCCTCACGTATCACCCACAAGTGAGGTTATGTCTAACGCAAAATCGAGAGAACAACCGTATTGTCTCATTGGTGGTGTCTCACGCAACTCACAACACAAGGCATTAAGAATTCATACTCATGCGAATGTTAAATCTAAATTTATATAGAGTTTAGAAACTAACAATTATTCATCCAAGATCTAGATCTGAAGAGTATATATCTATAACGGTTCAAACCAATATGTAAACAAGTAAGTAGGGATAACACCCATATTAGATAAATGTATGCTTCATATAAAACACCATGATCAGAATACGTACATACGATTAACCCTTCTTACATGTATTCAACTAATTTATGTATGTGAATATAGTTCTTCATCTCTATTATCACACATCCTCATAATACCGTTTATGTTTAAAGCGTTTGCTCATTGATAGATGAATATCTCAAACCCATTATATGAAATCAAAGACAACATCAATATTGAATCAAAGCTAGTTCACAAATACATAGATTAGAAGAAATACATAAGGTATAAAAATATTACATCCAACCCCAATAAGAGATTGAAGCACTTACTCGAAGATCAAGCTCTGATTTCTTGTAATTGGACTTCTCCCTCTTAGGGTTTTGTGTTTCTCTCTCTAAAATATATTTTGAATGAAGAGAGATAAAGTTCTATATGTTATAAAGTTATGTTTCTAAAAAGCAAGCAAAGTATATAAATAGTATTACAAAAAATTTATCCCACTCACACTGCGAAGTTCACTTATAGGCATATGAAGTGCCTCTGAACAGTTAAACCGCCCCTGAAGATCTTGACTTTGCACTGCGAACATGCTCGCTCAGACCTCGCACTGCCACCAACCAGAAGTTTAGCCACTGCCATCCAAAAGTTATGGTTCATTGTTCCTTTGCTTTGAGCTTGCACTGCAAGCTCGCTTTGGCCTCGCTACTGCTTCACACAGCGAACCTGCAAATTTATTCCTTATTTCCTTGGCTTCCTTGTCCATTCAAATGTGTATTGTTCTTTGATATTTTAACCTATTTCCTACACAATAGTACACATATTAAGGCATCCAAAGGTAAAATCAATTATCTTGAAGAATCTCACAAGAACATGGAATAAATTAATGAAAGATTTAAGAAAAGAGTTGAAAAATATCAAGAAAGATGGTTCATTTTAAGTCAATTTTGGAATTCAACAATTGTCGAACTATTTTTTGAACTAAGGATATGGTTAACTGATTCACATGGATAAGGAAACTCTTTGATTTGATAGAGTTACGAAGGGCATCTAAAGACATTGTGGTTGTTGGAGGTCCATTCTTAAGAGACCATCAATGCATGGTGACTTATTTACCTATTAGAGTTGGGGTTGTGTTGAGACAAATTTGGTTCATACCATGTATCCTATAAGGTTTTGATGATAATAAATTATTTGAAGAATAATTAGGATTTCTAACTAGCTGGTTCATCTGTACATAATTCAATTTGCTTGAAGAAACAAGTTCTGTCACGGAAACAAGTTATGGTTTGGTTCTGAACAGGTTTTTCTGAGAGATTCTGATCGTAAATTTATATTTTTCATATTTCAATATCATAAGCGTGTTACCCCTGCCTCTAAAACTGATGGATGTCAACTCAAGCTCGGAAATCACGGGACTCAAGAGTAGTTGACAGTATCTTCAAAAGATTGTGTTGTACTTGTTTCATATACGAGTTCTCTGGACAAAGGCCTTGTTCAGTGGGTAATTCACTGGCTACGAGTTCCAACACCTGCTTTATTGGTTCAAATTATATATAAACAAAAATCTCAAACTATTTTGAAAACCTTGAAAAATTGAGATTTTGTGTGCATGATTTGAATCATGTACATATCTTAACTCAAATCAAATTGAACAAAGGCAAACAAAAATGTTTCAAACACTCTTATTTAAATAAAAAATTTAACTTGATTCGAATCAGGAAGCTTTGTAATTCGAATCATAGTTTACACTTGATTCGAATCAAAATGATCTAAGCCACCTCTGCTTGATTTTATTGAATCTGACTTTACACCTGAGTCGAATCAGATAGTTTTTTTTCCTACATTTCTCTTTTGGCTATGCCTAAATTTATTTGAATTAGTGTTTACACTTGATTTGAATCATGGGCTTTCTGACTCAAATCATATTTTGCTCTTGATTCGAATCAGACGAGAAATGGGTCAAAATCCTTTTGCTTTCTTATTCCACTTCACTTGCTCATTTGACTCAAGTCATGAAATATTCTTGATTCGAATTTAACTAACCTTTTCCATTTATTCTTGTGCTTAAACTCAAGTAAATATAAAACCTTTTTGTCATCATTTTACAAATACAATTGTACACAACTTTACAACATTTTTGAATTGTGATTTTGTGAAATCAACACTCTTTTTTTTTTTTAATATTCAAAACCTCTTGCAACAAAATTATTGTATCCTCAATCTCTAGTTTGATTTCAGATCTTGATCATGAGATATTTATAATTGATTGAAGGAGACTCCATCTTGAAACTAATCATTCTTGAATATTTGGTTGAGATTTTAGGTAGCTTGTAAGATTAAGAATGTTGTCATTGGTGTTGACAAATTCTATTGATAAGAAGGAGATTTTTCTCTCCAGATTACCTTGGTAGTGATTGTGTGGAATACTACAGACAAGGTGGAGTTCTTATCATATCTTTAGACAGTTCATCGCTCAATGAGTTGGTAGGGACAATGGGTGATTTCTACACACAAAGGCTTCAAGCAGATTGGTGAAGCTAGAAGACTCGAGAAGCATGAATTGAGTAAAGATTACGCAAAAGAGTTTGACATTACGATGTATACAAGTCAAGATCCAGATAGGAGATTTATTTTTCTTAGAATGATTGTGGATTAGTGATTATATGAACTCTTGCAATATTTGTCAAAATGAAAAAGGAACAAGTAGGTTTCAATGAGAAATCATTAAAGAGTGCAGTAGGCAAAGTGAGGACGAACCCTGAAGCACTATAAATCTATGTGTACTCTCTATCTCTGACTCTCGCATTTAATTATCGTAGTATATTGCATGCTTAGGTTTTTCAATTCTTAGCATCGTTTATCGTTTATTCAATTGTTAGTGATTTATTACGTAAGATTATGTTTTGTTAGAATTGGTGTCTAATCAAGTTTTTGCGGTGATTAAATTCTAAAAAACTATTGAGATTATATTCATTGAAATGGAATCGTTGTATAAACATATTTTGTGAAGTATACAACTAAATCAATTGATTATCTTTTGTGTACCATTATAAAACCATTTTTGGTATTTGGGAATTAATTCAATGCTAACATGATCAAGTTCCAATACAAGTATAATCTTCATATTTTCGTTTAAAAACATTTTGTGCACAATTTTGAAAAAACTCTGATATTCTATATTAAAAAATCAGTTGAATTTTTTTTTAATTTATTCACCCCTTCTAAATTTTTTTTCCTACTTTATATTCTCTCCTTTCAGTTATTTTTTGAAAAAAGATGCATATATAAACTTCTTGACCGACACATAGGAGGAAATATAAATATTTAGGCCATCATATATTTTGGTGTATGAACTAGATTAGTGTTTTTCCCACTTATAGGATTGAGAACAGGGAGTTTTATTATGCAAAAAGCGTCGTGAAACATTCTTCTTAAAACCACTTAAGGGGTCAAACATGATATATTATGTTCTAACAATTATACTTTTATACCATTTGTGTTTGATGTATTTTGCTTCTTAAAACCACATGCATTGAATCATTTATAAAAAATTTAAATTATCGTGCATATCAATAACGTGTCTCCTAGGTTTATTAATGCAATTTTTTAAGATGATTAATTTGTCCATTTAAAAAAGGTAGAGATGCATCTTATTTCCTGTTTATTGTCCATTCTTATGTAAATAATCAATTTTAATATATATATATATATATATATATATATATATATATATATATATATATATATATATATATATATATATATATATATATATATATATATATATATATATATATATATATATATATATATATATATATATATATATATATATATATATAAAATTTAATTTGAATTAGAGAAATCATTATAGATTTTTTGATGACAAAAATGTTATAAGATAATAATACTTATTAAATCGGTTTTATTTTTATTAATACCATCGAGAAATTAATTTTTAATTAATTCAATTTTTAATGTTTATTGTGATATATATTATTTTATTTTATTTTCATATTTAGCACTTTTAATTTATTTAAATTCATTTAAGTTAATAATACACTTAACTAAGCTGAAAAATTAGGTTTAGTCTTGAAAAATAGTTTTGTCTCTTCTTCTGAACCATTTATTAGAAGTCATTTATTAGAAAGGGGTGATTTTGAGTTAAAATCACCCCTTTTGATCTTGATTTATTTCTTCTATTTTTTTAATAAATAATTTTCACATATATTTAAAAAATTTGTTTGAGATTTCGATATTTTGTTCTCGTCTTTTGTGTTGAGCTGTCTTATTTGATTCACATCAACATTTGGTTAATATCCAATACATATTCAATATATGATTGTGACATCTTCAAATATTGTAGATTCATAGGCATGAGTATTCTAAATTCTTCAATTTTATCATATTTATAGGAATTGTGATGTATGCATGCAGTTTATTGTTTTATGACATTAACCTGTATGATGTGATATTGCTCAAAGTTTAATTTTTTTTTTAGCAGAATTTGCATTGTTATTTTTATCAATGTACTCTATTAACTTGAATAAATAAAAAATATTTTTTAATAAGGATCACCATTAAATTTAATAAAGATCC
This sequence comes from Lathyrus sativus, assembly GCA_963859935.3. Taxonomy (NCBI): domain Eukaryota; kingdom Viridiplantae; phylum Streptophyta; class Magnoliopsida; order Fabales; family Fabaceae; genus Lathyrus; species Lathyrus sativus. Next base: position 545,235,609 of record OZ012740.1, on the reverse strand, counting down.
GCTATAACATCTGAGTTCTATTTTTGTCTTATATGTGAGTTATATTTAAATTTTAATTTGTACAAAAAGTGTGATAAAATATGTATTTAAAAGAGTGTGATAAAAAACTTATTGTTATGAAATCGCGCGTGTGTGTATATATTGAATTGATGTCGTCAATAACAGAAAAAAGTTATGAGAAAAAAATTAAGTTTCTTGAACAAACATAAACCTATTAGGTTTCACAAAGGAAAAAAAGAGAAGAAGAACGAAGAATAGAGAATTTGTTAAATCTGTTTTACTATTCATTTTCTCAATAAGGGTTCAAAGATTACAAGTTAATACAAACAATTAACCTCTCAACAACCTGAGAGAATTAGTCTATTTATACACTATTAAGCTAACTTAGATTACAAGTTAACTTAAAAATTGGACTTACAAGTAAGGCTCTATTCAACATGCTAACTATCTTAGCATTTTGACTACTGTATGCTTAAGGATACTTCGACTACAACAAACAAGATCAGTATGTGAACAAACTTCAACTTCATACTAAATTTTCTTTCAGACCATGAAACTATCTTTGTCGATACTAGAGTTCGATCCAAAATAACACAAATCTCCACCTTGAAACAAACAATACATAAAACAAGGGATTTAACAAACTAGCTTTCATCATGTCGCTTTATCAACTGCATACATTGGAAAAACATGCTACTCGGCAATGTCCTGGTGATCATATCAGCAACATTGTCATCAGCCGAAACCTTTAACACTTGGACTTCCCCACGCTCGATTATCTCTCTGATGAAGTGCAACCTCACATCGATGTGCTTGGTTCGCTCATGATAGGCTGAATTTTTTGATAGGTGTATTTCACTTTGACTATCACATTTAACAGTGATAAATCGACCTTGAAGTTTCAGCTCCTTAGCAAAACCTTCAAGCCACAATGCTTCTTTCACAACTTCAGTGAGGATAATATATTGTGCTTTAGTGGTTGATAAGGTGATATCCTTCTGAAGTGTCGCTTTCCAACTGACTGTCATGCCGAACATAGTGAACACATTTCCAAAATAAAATTTCTAGAATCCATACAACCTGCATAATCAGAGTCGACAAGTCGTTCGATTTCGACTTTGCTATCATCACCACAGGCTCCATCATAAAATAAGACTCTTCTTAGAGACCCATTGATGTACCTAAGAATACACTTTAATACTTGTCAGTGCGCCTTCCCAAGATTGGCCATATACCTGCTTACAAGACTCAATCCATACGCTAATGTTTGGCCTCGTACAGACCATAGCGTACATCAAAGGACCTAATATACTAGCATATCAGATGCTATTTTAACTTCAGTACTAGCACTTTGAGTCGTACTCAGCTTGTAATGAGAATTAGTCAGTGTTAGAACAGACTTTGAATTCAACATGCCAAACTTATTGAGAATTTTCTTCAGTTATGTCTCTTGAGATAAGCATAGTCTTGACAACTTTCTATCTCTTCGGATGTCAATCCAAGAATTCTGGAAGCGTCTCCCAAATCCTTCATGTCGAACTCCTTATCGAGTTCAGCCTTTACCTTCATAACATCTTCGACATTGTTGCTTGCTATGTGGATGTCATCCACATAAAGCAACAAAATAACAAGTGAATTTCTAGATCGAAATCTGAAGTAAACATAATGGTCAAACTGGATCCTAGTGAAACCAATGTGTGCCATGAACTTGTTGAATCTCCTATTTCATTGTCAAGAAGATTGTTTCTGGTCATACAAAGACCTATTCATCTTGCACACATAATCTTCCTTTCCCTTTTCTGCATACCCTTCAAGTTACCTCATTAGGATCGTTTCATCTAGATCACCATGCAGGAAGGATGTCTTCACATCCTTTTTTTCAAGTTCTAGGTCGAACTTTGCCACCATGGCTAACAACATTCTAATGGATCTATGTGTTACAATAGGTGAGAACACATCATTAAAGTTAACGACTTCTTTCTGAGTGACCCCCCTAACAACCAACATTGCCTTAAAGCGTTTCGACGTTACTTCTTTGATTCCTTCCTTAACCTTAAAAATCCACTTACAACTGACTAACCCGGCTCCTGTAAGTTTCTCAATCAGCTCCCAAGTGTTATTATCATGAAGATATTTCATCTCATCATTCATGGCTTTCAGCCATTCAGTCTTGTCTCGACTCCTCATACTTCCTTATAATCTCTAGGTTCTTCATCAAGGACCACACTTGCAGAAATTAAGGCATAAGTTATGAGATATGCATAACCAAGTCTGTAAGGTGGCTTGATGACTCTTCTCGACCTGTCTCTTGGCAGCAGATAATCATTATCAGTCTCCTCATCTTCGACAACAACTTTTGTTTCTTCTTCAACTTCATATGGGTCATGCAATTCAGCATCACTATGCTCCACCTCAACAGGAATATCTCATTGTTCTATCTCTTCTTCAAAAATCTTAGAACTTTGACCAATGTCATCAGTTTTCTTGAAAGCCATCTCAGCTTCATTAAAAACTACATCTCGACTTGTGATACACCTAATGTGACTTGGATCTAAGCACCACAACCTATAAGCTTTGACTCCTTTAAGGTATCCAAGGAACATACATTTCAGAGCTCTAGGTTCGACCTTGCCTTGCTTAATGTGAGCATAGGCTAAGCATCTAAATACTTTAAGTATGTCGAGACTAGGTGGATGTTCCGACTAGACTTCTTCAGGTGTCTTCATTCCCAAGGCAGTCAAGGGACACCTATTTATCAGGTAGGCTACAGTCACAACAGCTTCTCCCTAAAACACCTTCTTCAATCCTTCACTTGCCAACATGCACCTCGCCCTTTCTAGAATGGTTCGATTAAACCTTTAATCCAAACCATTTTTTAGGGAGTCCCAGCAGTAGTTTTGTGCCTTGCAATATCAGATGCATCACAATAGTTGTTGAACGCCTCATTACAAAATTCAAGACCATTATCGATCCTCAACCTCTTGACCTTCCTGCCAGTTTTCGACCAGAGTCTTCCAACTTTTGAAATTTTCAAAAGTTTCATCCTTAGTCTTCTGGATGAATACCCATAACTTTCTAGAGTAATCATCAACTATGGATAGAAAATACTTTGCACCTGAATATAGAGGATCCCTTGCAGGCCCCAAAGATCAGCATGAACATAATCAAGGGATCAATGTGTTTTTTGTTTACCTTTGTTAAACTTCATTCTACAAGATTTACCAAATACACAAGGTTCACAAAACTCCAGTGTTTTCGACCTTGTCACCATCCAACAGATTTTGTTTCGAAAATTCGACCATGTCTCTTTCACTAACATGGCCAAGTCTCTTGTGCCATAGCTCAACCTTCGACACAGGATTCGTGGATGTCACATATGCTGAACAACTTACAATCTCATCCTCAAGGGCATACAATCCTTGTTTCTTCACACCTCTCAAGACTTCCTTCGACCCCTTCACTACCCTTAGGATGCTCTGCTCTCCTTTAAAAACATACCCTTTCTTGTTGAATTCACCAAGAGAATTCAAATTCCTCTTGAGATCAGGTACATACCTAACATCAATTAATATCCTTATTGATTTATCGTGGAGCTTGAATCTCACATATCTAATACCTGCAATTTTGCAAGCTTTGTTGTTTCCCAATTGCACTGATCCACCGTCTTGATCGCACAATTCCTCAAACACGTCTTTGTTTGAATTGATGTGTCAAGTACACCCTGAATACATAATCCATTCCTTGCTAGAGTCGCTGCTTCAAACCACCACGACATCAAACGATTCATAACTATCTTGCACAATGACAGCATTACCATTGTCATTTCCACCATGATTGTTTAGTCAATCAGGGCACACTTTTCTTGTATGACCCTTCTTTTTACAATGATAACACTTAATAGTATAAGCATTACCACCATAAGAATTTTTTAGAACTTTACCCTTCTTTTTCTTAAACGTACCATCTTTTTTTACGAATTTCCTCTTAACGGACAAACCTTCACCAACAGAAGATGGCTTGTGCTCATTTTGTTCATTCAAATCCTTAGAGTATAAGGCATATTGAACATTTTCAAAGGTCAATGACTCTCTTCAATACAAGAGAGTTTCTTTGAATTGAGCATGAGACTTAAGTATAGAGCACAACAACAGCAATGCTTGATCTTCACCATCAATCTTGACCTTGATATTTTCAAGATCAAGAATTAACTTGTTGAACATATCCAGCTGCTCAGCCAAGGTTTTCCTTCACTCTTCTTTAATGAATACAAAGCTTTCTTTAGGTAAAGATGATTAACCAATGATTTCTTCATGTACAAACCTTCAAGTTTCGTCCATAGACCCACTGCACATTTCTACTTTGAAACATGTCGGAGAACCTTATCACCAAGGCTCAATATAATGGTACTGTGGGATTTTTCGATAATCGTTGTCTTCTCCGATCCTTCCAACGATTATAAAAAACCTTGTTTAGTAAGAAGGGCTTACATCTTCAAGCGCCACAAACCAAAATCATTCACACTGGTGAATTTCTCAATCTCATACTTTGTTGACGCACACTCAACACACCAGTTTGTTGTGAATTGATGTCGTCAATAATAGAACAAAGTTATGAGAAAAAGATTGAGTTTCTTGGAAAAACACAAGAAACCCTATTAGGTTTCACAAAGGAAAAAAGAGAAAAAGAAAAAATAATAGAGAATTGGTTAAATTTGTTTTACTATTTATTTTCTCAATAAGGATTCAAAGGTTACAAGTGAATACCAACAACTAACATCTCTCAACAACCTGAGAGAACTTGTCTACTTATAGACTACTAAGCTAACTTAGATTACAAGCTAACTTAACAATTGAGCTTACAAGCAAGGCCCAATTCGACATGCTAGCTATCCTAGCATTTTGACTACTGCATGCTTGAGCATACTTCGACTAGAGCATACAAGATCAGTATGTGAACAAACTTCAACTTCATACTAAACCTTCTATCGGACCATGAATCTACCCTTGTCGACACTAGACTTCGATCCAAAATACCACAAAACATCAAGTCCTCTCACTCAAAAAATTAAGTCCTCTGCCCTTGTGCATTGAGACATTTTTTCAAAATCAAACACTTTTATGCCCCCGACGCGTTGAGAACTTTTAAAGGGATAAAAAAAACATACGAACATTTTTTACAAGAACTACGGTGCTCTGATCCTTCATCTAATATGAGGTTACGTAGGCATAGAGTCGTAGCACTCTAGCGAGGACAATAACCAAAAACATTTTCTAGGTTCTCTTGTCTTAATTAATTACTTTCTCTTTTAAATAATAAAAAAAAATTGTAAATAAATAAATAATTATGCAAGAATAAATAACCAAGCAAACATTCTCTTAGATAACAACAATCCTAAATTATAGAAGGATATCATTAAGTACAATGGAGGTGAGGGGTGCCTAGTACCTTCCTCTCACTTAATCGAATCTCGAACCTAGTCTCACACTCTTAGTAGCTTTAGGTTTAATCAGTGTTTCCATGTTCCTTAGAAACAAATAAAAGATGATGGTGACTCTATGATTTTCCAGCCATGACTCTGCTGGGGTGTCCTACTTCCTTAAAAAGAGTCAATCCTAACTTTTAATTTTAGGATTTTGTGTGCTTCTTTGTTTGCTTTTATTTATTTCTTTCTTTCTTACTTCTTATTTATTCTTATGCCTCCTATTTTATTTTATATTTCTTTATTATTATATATCATATTGGTTGGGGTTTGCATATGTGTGAAGCTAAAACCACGGCTTGAGAAAAAAATAAGTTAAGTAAAGAGTCGTCTTGTTTTGACCACTGTGGATTATTATCCCATAGGATCTTTAATGACGATTCCACCGAGAGTAGATCAACTCAAAGGGTTCGTCATGAGTTGTCTAGCACTTCTTCATGATGAAACTTTGGATTTGGTCCATGACTTTAGGTACCTCTTCTAAAACCCATTCCACTCATGGTTACATTATGTTATCAACCTGCAAGGGTTGTTACTAAGGCTCCGCCTAGATGAGACTTACCCCAAAAGGTTACCGTAGGAAGGCTTGCTCCTTCTCATGGTAAAACAAGGGTATAATCCATGACTCTAGGGCTATTATCCAAAAATTCTAGATCCTACAAGTAAGGGGATTGGGTAGTCTTAACTTAGAATTAACCTATTGTAAGAAGCCTACCCTAATTAGGGGATGCTTGCATATTACCCTTTTCTCAACCTTAAGATTAAAAAAAACATTCATATCATCATACCATTTGCATTAAAACGAGCCTTTTTTTTGCATATATTTATTATTTTTGTGGGGAATTTCAAATTTTGGTGTAGGTATTTTCCAAAGATGAACTCGGACAAAAGAACAAACCTTCACATTAAGGCACAAATTCCTGATGTACAAAGCCTGAAGGGTCTCCAAGAACTAATGCCTAGATTTGTTTACAAGCAATTCACACTCAAATATGGGAGGAATCTTGATCTCTTGGGAGTCCCTGTGAAGATATAGGTCATCCCTGCTTTGGCTCAGTTTTACGATCCATCCCTACGGTGCTTCTTATTTTGAGATTTTCAACTAGCTCCCACGCTAGTAGAATTTGGGATGTATTTGGACCTTCCAAAAGATAGAAGTGGGCCCTACATAGGTATGGGACAAAAGGTGAAACCTAAGGGACTGACTATGACCTTGGGAATATCTGTTGGAGACCTAATGTTGCATTATAAAGAAGATAAAGATATCCAAGGTCTTAAAAGAAGTTATTAAGAAGGGATAGCTCAGAAATTGGCTAGTACAGAAAGGTGGGGGTCCTTTATGATATCTTGGCTTTGATAGTTTTTGGGATAATCCTCTTCCTGAACATGGTTGATTTTGTTGATATTGTTTCTGTTTGCGTCTTCTGGACTATGAAGAATCACGAGGTAGATCTTGTACCCACTCTACTAGTAGACGCGCTCTACACTTTGATTGTTTTCCATGACAAGAAGAGAGGGACATTATGTTGTTGCATTCCTCTGTTGTACCAATGGTTTGCCTCACATATCTACAAGGACATCTATAAGGTAGAAACCAAGGGCAATCATGCTTGGGTTCAAAAGCTTATGTATCTCACTAAGATATCTATCCTCTGGTATCCAAATAAAATAATTGCCATGGTTATCAAACTCGCGGGTAGACTCGTAAACTCGTACGAGTTTACGAGTCTAGGAAGCATAAACGAGTAAACTCGTACATATAATCTTTTTTTCATAGACTCGAGTAGACTCGGGTAGACTCGCACAAACTCGTATAGACTCGTGAGTCTATAACGAGTTTACGAGTCTATAAGATTTTTTTGAATTCTTTTTAAAACCAAAAAAGACCCAAATTTTCCCAAAAGATTTTATTTTATTTTTTATAAAAAAAATCCTTTTTTTTCTTATACGAAAATTAAAAAGTCTCTTCCTTTCTCTCTCTCTATCTCTATCTCTATCTCTATCTATCTATATATCTATCTATCTATCTATCTCTCTCTCTCTCTCTATCTCTCTCTCTCTCTCTCTCTCTCTCTCTCTCTCTCTCTCTCTCTCTCTCTCTCTCTCTCTCTCTCTCTCTCTCTCTCTCTCTCTCTCTCTCCTAGTCTATTGTTTTAGCAAAGTTTCTTCCCCTTCATCAACGAAGTGAGGTTATTCTGTGTCTTGCTTTGTTCATGTATGTGGTCATAAATCAATCATTTGTGTGTAAATATTTTCTTATATGTTTCACTCGGATGCTTCTCATGTATGATATATTATGTAAAGGTGATGCACTATTGTTCAATCAGGTCAAATGATCCCAATACGCATGTATCAATTTGCACATGATAAAATAGTTTAGAAAATTTATGATTTTTGGCAGAAAATAATTTAGAAAGGATATGTTACCTACTGAAGGGTGGAATTTCTATGGAGATATGACTCCATAATTGAAGATGTTTGCAATTCGTGTTCTAAGCTTAAGTTGTAGCTCCTATGGTTGTGAACGTAATTGAAGTTCCTTTGAAATGGTAATGAATTAATATTTGTTTATTTATAGACTTGAATTTAATTCTTTAGAAACATTAAGTTGAGTTATTATTTAATTTTTAGGTTCATACAAAGAGAAGAAATAGGTTACATAAAAAAAAAGTGAATAATTTGGTTTATATCATGTACAATTTAAAGTTGGAAAGTGGAAAAGGAAAATCAAATATTGTTTTTCTTTCATTTAAAGATAGTCATTCAAATGATGAATAAATAATTGAAGAACGTAATGAAGAAAAAATTAAGAAATTAGTAATTTAAGTCTTTAACTATGTACTTTGCAATTTTGTTTGTTTTATTATCGAGTTTTTTTTGCTAAAAAATTTGTTATGGAGTATGAAATTTAAATTTTCATGATAATTCGTGTTGTATTATATATTTATGTCATAAAATATGAATTTATAAGTATAAAAACATAGGAGTGTGTCATATGTGTGTCACTTATAGGTTTTTGAAATTCATTTTTACTTTTCTATAGACTCGTACGAGTTTACGAGTCGAGTCTACGGATCCTTTACGAGTCTGAGTAGACTCACTAGTTTGACAAATTAATTGCTAAGTGTAACACGGTGGGAGAACTGACTTTAAACAATGTTGCGGATAGCAAGAGTCGCCACCGACTTTTATTTTATCCATAAGGAAAGGTTATAAAAGAACAGGAAAGACCTTAGAGAATATTTTGGGTCCGGGGGGTAGGTTATGAAAAGGGAAGGTGTTAGCATCCTTTTCATCCATGGTTATCCATGGGCTCTTAGGTACTTAAGCTCACTTTTGAATTGTTTTGAAAGTGTAGTGTGTGAATAGCAAAAAATTTCAGAATAGTTTAATAATAATCCGTGTATGGATGTGAAAAAAACTTGTTTGAAAATTTTGTTGGATATTTGTTTAAGTGTGAAAAAGTTTTGAAGTGAGCAAGTATCTAGGAGTAACCTACCCTAATGTTTAAAGGTCTTTCTTATTCTTCATTCTTTCCTTTAGTAAGACTATCCCTACTATAATGGAGTAGGTAGTCCTTACTTTGGATGTTAAGGGACATGTGAGGGACAATTTGACTTTGAAGGCCATTGTGGGATGTAATAAGCACATATAAGGGACCATCATCATTTTTCGAAAGGGACTCGATTCGTAAAGGCAACCATAAGGGACTTTGATGATTTTTCTATTTGAGGGACTTGCTTTATACACCCCACTTAACCATTATTCGTAGGCAACTTGAGGGATATCCTTAGGAAGTGAGACGGCGATTAAAATCGACTTACGTGTGTGACGTGTTTATTTTAATTATCTTTAAAAGTGATCCAAATTTATTTTAATATTACATACATGTTGTTACACTCCCTAATTACTAACCATAATAATAATAATAATTAAATAATTACAATTTACATCCAAGAGGCAATTACAAAATTATAATAAATAATTAAATAAAATATAAATAAGCAATAATAAATAATAAAGGGGGTTAGTAAGCAATATTTAACAAAATAATAAGCATGATTAGAATATAAATGGGTTAGTAAATAAGAATAAACAAAATCAATCCAAATATTATAATAATAAGAAATTAACAATTTTTTAATATAATCAACTAAAAGATTTGAATTAAATCAGATAAAAGTTTGTTATAATAATTATTATTATTATTTTGATTGTTATGAAATAAATTTTAAAACACATTATTATTTTTGTAAAGAAAATGATTTATTAATTTTTTTATTTTAAAAGATGATTAAAGAACAAATTTATTTAATTTTTAATTTTAAAAATAATTAAAGGGTGACTTAGCCTTTTTTTTTTTTTTTTTAAATGTTGATTAGATAATTAAAAAAAACTGGTTAGGAGAGTTAAGCGTGGGATTAAGGTGTGTATGTGGTATGTGTGTAGTGATTAGTGAGTGTTAGTGAGATTAGTATCATAATTACACAACTAGCAAAGCAAACAAAAACAGGAATTGGAAAGCGAAACCCTAATGCCCAGATTGGTCGTCTCTCTCATTTTTCGATCCCTCTCTCTTCCTTAATGCTCCTTCGCCTTTCAATCACCGATCCTTCTTCTTCTCGTTCCTGAAGTACAGATAGAAAACATCAAACAAATCAATGGGTTTAATAAGATTAGGGTTTTACCGAAGATTTTTGGTGTTGACGGGATCGAACGAAACGGGGCGAACTCGCAGCAACGGTGGATGATCGGAGATGGGTAGTTCGTCGGAGATGGTACTCGTGGCGGTGGTTTCACTTGCTTCCCGAGATAAGTCACCTCACTCAGTATTTTCGGTAGCTTTGATCTCTGTGTGGGGTTTTTCTTCTTTTTTTTCTTTCTCGAGTACCCTTTTTATAGGATTTGGGGAGAATCCCTGATTTAAACATTGATCGGATTGGTTTGGGTATTTGATTTGGGTTTCCTTTTTTGAGGTAAATCAGATTTGAAACTTACCAATTTCGTCCAATCTCGTTTAATACCTGTTAATGGGGGTATCAAATGTATCAATCGTGTTTAATACTTGTTTTTGTCCAGATTCAAATGCGTTGAGACTTTGGATTGGGTTGGAATCTTTGTGAGAATATTCCTCTAAATGCTGCTAACCTGGGTTTTCAATTTTGACAGGGGTGGGTTTAGCAAAGTTACCTGGGCTAAGGAGAGTTAGCGGCCCAGGAGAATCTAGCATGAGTATTGCTTATGTTTGAGAGTTGGTGCAAGGAGCTTCACCTAGATCGTATTGCTGATTTATCAACTATTGTTGCTGGCAAAGAATCGGTTGGTTATGTGGTTGTTGTTGGGTGGTACCTCGAAAGCTAAATGACTGTCCATTCATCCCTTTTAATGTATGCAGGTTCAAGGAGAATAAAGGACAGTGGTTGTATGCAGACAAGAAGTATCTTGGAGGGTGAAGGTGGGATGGCACTGGGATTGATTGAAACCATCGCCGTTGACCAAATGCTGAGGCTGTTGATTATGCAATTTTAACCGAAGTTGTAGTTGTGATTGCGTTTATTGGCCTAGCTGTTGAAATTGTTGGTGCTGATACCCTATTTTCTGCTGTTGTTGTACTGATTTTCTTCTCCTTCTTTCAGGACCTGATTTGGAGTATGAGAGCTGCCTGTTTCTTGCCGTTGGCTGAGGAAGGTTTGACGGTGATGATGACTCTAGGTCTGAACCAGAGAATTATTTAGGCATAAGGTTGCTTTTGAACATTGTTGGTTGTTCCCTAAATGCGTGAAGCCACCTGAGCCTGATTACTTATTGTCCAAAATTTGATTTTTCGATGTACGGTGAGGAGTTGGTGACAGCCTTGGCTGTTGCTCTCCCGGCCACTCGATTCGCCCAATGATAAGTTGAACTGAGGGTCGAAGTAAAACTTGATTCCTTTCTTCTTATTCTGCGATTCGTTTCTCTAACCATATGCGATTGTCAGTTAGCATCTGTTTTGGTTGTAGGTGACTTTTGGAGTGGTTAACCATGTCATTGGAAGGGCAATGTTCCAGTGGTCCAAATCCACTACTGACCGCTATGTTATGCACTAGAGGCCTTTATCCTTTAAACAGCTTTTATGGTAGTTTGAGGTTATCGTATGTGGCTCCTTTTAATGGTTGTTTCCTTGAACTGACTGTGACGCAGGTGGAAGAAAAAGCGTGTTCAACTCTCATCTGTTACGGGTTGGATTACCAATAGGTTTCTGTCTTCATACTCTAGATTTGAGTACTAATTCAATGTATATTGTGATGCAGGTTGTGACAAAGAAAATGCAGTTGAAGCACTACACCGAATACTAACTCGCGAATGTGACAAAACCCTGGAGGATGCGTTGGCCGTCTATGGGAACTCATAGGGTGCTTGATGCTCGGTTTTAGCGTTTACTATTTCATAGCTGGGAAAACATTAGTATTGACTACTTCGTGGTATGTTTGAGAGCTGCTCTCATTGCCGTGAAATGTCTTATCATGTGCCAGGTCATAGTGAGTCATCCTTTGGGAATTGGCTAGCCGGTTATGGGGCCGTGTCTGTATTTGGATGATTGTTGTAGTGATCCAACAGCTGATCCCAACTTCGATGTTGCGCCTGTTGTAATCAATTCCTGATTGGCTCATCTCTAGGTACCTTGTAAGTACATGCTCACCCTCCTCTTCGTTATCAATGTAAGTCGAAGTAGTTTCCTAATTGGCCTGTTTCAATTGATGAATTCTTCTTTGGGCGTGTTTGTAGAAATCATTGGAGAACCTTCGTATACAGCCAACACTGTCTCAAAGGGGTTTATTCTTAACGATGCGCCTTTTCCTGCTGCGTGTAACCCGGTGAACTGTTTCCAATTACCTCGGCTATGAGCATCAAAAAGCTACACATTTACTTGATAGTGCTGTCCTATTTACTTGATGGTGTCCCTTCAGAATCCACATCTGCGCAAATCATTTCGGCTCGAAAAAGCTTCCTTTATCTCTCTCTCTTGGCTGTCCCGTACGATAAGAACGATAACCACCTGATCTGTCGCCAATGGCGCAGATCGGTAACGGGGGTTGGACGCAGCTTCGGTTGTGCCACTCCCGACACTCGATGATGACATTGTTCTGAGAGTGTCGAACAACCTCTAACACTTTTCCATTCTGTGTTGTATTCTCTTTGTTATGCAGGTTAATGGAAGATTCGTGAAGAACATCGAAAGAGCATCGTGAAGATCCACTTAGACGTTTTAGGACTTAGAATTTCCTTAATATATGTACTTGTTGTAAATGGATCCTCTTGTAAACCAATGGCATTTCTTGAATAAAGTTTGAATTTACTTGTCCGTTTCAAATTGTAAACTAAATATTTATGAAATAAAGTTCAAAAAAATATTTATTCACTTCTTATTCGTAAATTTTAAATATCTATGAATAATAATTCAAAAATTATTTAAATTCACCCCTTAGATGTAAATTATAAATACTTATGAATAAAGCTTCAAAAATATTTAAACTCACTTCTTAGTTGTAAATTATAAATATTTACGAATGATATTCACAAATATTTAAACTCACTTCCCTTTTTGTATTGGACAATATTGTGAATGAGACCCACCCTCTTTATATTAACTGACCTTTTACCGTAACCTGATTAAATCTGACCAAAACTCAAACCGAGTTCCCGCTTTCAAAATAACCTTAGCAATATCCGCTTCCCCTTTAATCCCAAAATTACAAACCCCACGTGAAATGACCGAAATGCCCCTGGGACCAAATCTGAAGTCTTGGAAGTCCATTTAGCCTGATTAAAGTCAAAACCCTAGTTTTGGATGCACTGCTTAGGAGGTGCATTGTCTGAGGGAATTGTCAACTCTTCTGACCAATTATGAATTTTGTGAACTTTGTGAACCTTCTTGGAACACAAAGTCTTGTATTGTGAGGGCAAATTTTGGGGTGCAACACTAAGGACATAATTGTTAACTATGAGAACTTTCCTAACATACCCCTTATTGGTTCCAAGGGTGTATCAACTATAATCCCATATTATCTATGAGACAATTGGGGCACCCGATATGAGAAAATCCTAAGGATGACGATCTAGAAGAGTTCATCTTGCATAGTGGGGATACCGTGCACAAGGAATTTCTTAGAAGGATCACTTGTGCATGGGAGAAGGTGCATGTAAGGGAGAGTAAGTTGAAAAGGAATGATACCTTCAACCAAAGAATCTTATACCCCGTGGATTAAGGAGAGTGTCCAACTGGTTAAGTTGTCATTTGTGATTGACCTAACCTACCTTCCAGACATGCCTGATCCTATTCTAGTGTCCATTGAAGAGGTCGACCACCTCAGAGAAAATGTTGCCAAGCTCGAGCAAGATAAAGAAAGCTTGGAGCAAATTATTTATGACACAACCTATAAAAATAATCAAGTGAGCTAGGACCTTGAGCAAAGGGAGAAGCAACTTCTTAAGAGTAGGGAGGAGCTTAAGACTGAAAGAAGTAAATGGTAGAAAACTTTGGGAGGATTGTTTAGCACTGGGATCAACCTTGAGAATCTCAACAAGCAAGTGAGCGAGGCCCAAAAGAAAATTCAAATATGGGAGAGAGCATGGGAGTTATCTAAATGGGAACACCAAGATATGAAGGATGCAATAGGAGCTCAAATCGTCTTTCTTGAAAAGTTACTTGCGGAGTCCCAAGCCTCTTTTTCTAGATAACAACAACTTAGAGCAGAAGTTGAGAAAATGTTACTCAATGACTGGAGGAGGACCTACAAAGAGATTTTAATTCTTAGAGAGTGTGCGCATCTCCAAGATTAAGACCATGAAGTCTTAAGAGCTCAAGTCATACAACTAGAGGTAGAAGTCTACCACTTGAGGGAGCTCGCCAATGCTATCTAAGTCATAGTTCAAGAGTAAGGCGACATGGATGAAGCATAGAGGATGGAGTATTCTGATTTGGTAGAGTTTACTAACAACATGGCTTGAGACGTCCCTAGGATGCATGAAAGAGCCTACAATGCTACAAACTTTGACAACACCCCTCAAGAAGTCTTTAAGTTTATTAAGTTGTGTGATATTCTATTAAAGGATTTTAGGGCCCATTTAAAGAGGGCTACGGAGGCACCTCTTTAGTTTATACTTTTCTTTTTAAAGTTATTTAAGTTTCAGATTTGTTTTGTGTACTGTTATCGATATGGGTTATTCCCTGTATGAACATATTATCCTGGATTTATGAATAAAGTTATTTTTGTTTGTGCTATTTGTATGGGTTTTCTTCTTAAAATGTGTTCATATTTATAACTTATAAAAATAAGTTTTGAAATTCCCCTAAAATAAAAAAAGGAGTAAAAAAATTACTTAGCATGCATATACATTTCATATGGCATACATACATCTACATGCATAAAAGAAACGAGAATCATCTTCTCTCGTATTTTCTCATAATCGTCGAACGCAACAACCTGGATTTCTGATTGCAAAATTGAGCTTACCGAAAGAAAACTATGGAACAATTGAAACAAAATCAGGCTGCTCTTAGAGGGGACGTAGGCACTGTCAAAGGGAATATGGAAGAGATGAAAGATAAGATCGATCAGCTGACTCATGCCATTCAAAACATAATGTCTAGAGATGAAGAGAATAACATTAGGAGGAAGGCTTCCACTCCTGTCCCTCCTCCTGGTGACAATACCCCTCTTTTAGGTTTTGATGCAGATATCCAACATGTTGAAGCCGAGGCTGCTCAATTGAAGGCGAATGAAGGACGCGTTCTTCCACCTATCCCTAGTGGGACATCCCGTTCTATGCAAACACCTATTCCTCATGAGGACTATGTAGACTGGAACCTTCAATATGAGGGTGAGGATTCAAGGCAGGTGATCCCTGAAAATAATCTGGTTTCTGCTATAGAAGGACCAAAGGCTGATGAGAAGTACAAAATATTGGAAGAAAGACTAAGGGTTTTGGAAGGATTCAATATCTTTGGGGTCAATGTTGTATAGATGTGCTTAGTACCCAATGTGATCTTACCTCCTAAGTTCAAAGCACCGGATTTTTAAAAATACAAGGGTGTCAATTGTCCTAAAAATCATCTCTGAATGTTTGTTAGGAAAATGGTTGCCTATGCGACGAATGAAAAGCTGATGATGCATAGTTTCCAATATAGTCTGACTGGGGCATCCTTAGATTGGTATATGAAATTAGAGAAGACTCATATCAATACCTAGGAAGACCTTGCTAATGCCTTCCTAAAACAATACAAGTACAATATGGACATGGTACCTAACCGTATGCAAATACAAAATCAGTCGCAAAAGGGCAATGAAATCTTCAAGGAGTATGCTCAAAGATGGAGGGAACTAGCTTCTCGCGTGCAACCTCCACTTTTGGAAAATGAACTAGTTGACATGTTTATGGGAACCCTACAAGGCCCATAATATAAGAAGATGATTTGACTAGTATCTACTAGATTTGGTGACTTGGTAATAGTTGGGGAAAGAATTGAGAATGGCTCGAAGAGTGGCAAGATTGGAAAATCACCCTCTAATCAACATAAAACTAAGAGGTACTCCAATAATGATTCAAAGAAGGGTGAGACCAATGCTATCACAACTAATAGGTATTATTAGATACCTTACAATACTTATATATTTATGGCCTCTCCTAATTAGTATCCACCACAAGCACATCCTACGTCTCAAGCCTAATAGCCTAGGACACTGCCTCTGCAGAACCAACAATAGTATAATAGGTATCCCCGAAGGGATCAAAAGTGGCCATGGAAGGACTTAGATCTCATCCCCATGATGTCAAATCAGATTCTACCTTATCTAATTTAGAGAGGATTGGTGGAGATCAAACCTCTAGCACCTCCATCAATACCTCTCCCTCAAGGTTACAATGCTAAAGCTAGATGCGACTTCCATGTTGGTTCACCGGGCATACTACTGAAAAATGTCTGGCCCTTAAATTCAAAGTGCAATAACTTCTTGATAGCAAGGTTATTTCCTTCACTTTTGAAAATCAGAACGTGAAAGATAATCCCTTATCGAGGCATGCCGACTCAACTATCAATTTCATGAAGGGTTAAAAGATAACATCTTGATTAAGAGGGTGGACCAAGTAAAAACCCTACGACCAAGATACGAGAAATATTGATTGGCTATGAGTTGTTCGAAGAATTGCATGCTAATTATGAATTTTGTCTGCTCAATCCAGATAAATGTGAAAAGATGAAAAAGTGTCTGCAACAAATGATGGATCAAGGTTTGGTCCAAATCGAATACTCAAGGAAGGTCGAGGACATTTCAGCTACAAAACCTAAGGAGCATATACCTTTTGAGATTCCTTATCAAAGGAGGGAAGCTCCAACACCATTCCAAATACCTATTGCAATGGCTTCTCAGACAATAATCTAGATACCAGTTCTGATACCATTTCAAATTCCGGTTCAAAGATAAGTTCAAATACCAGTGAAGTCGGAAGACCCTATTTTCTTCCATGTTCCTGTGCCATTTCCTTATGAAAGCACTAAGTTTGTACCCTAGAATTATAATGCCACGACATATGTGGGAGAGAAGCCATTAGTACTGGAACCAGCAATCACTAATATAGCTGGTATTGAAGGCATGACCTGTATTGGAAGAATGCTCTCTCTCGAAAAACCACTCAATAAGAACATCCCTGAAAGTTCAAAGGGAAAACAAGTCAGAAGTTCGGAGGAAGGATCTTCCAAGAAAACTATGACCCAAGAAGATGCCAAAGAGTTCTTGAGACTTATCATAAAGAGTGACTATAAGGTGGTGGACCAATTAAACAGACACCCTCTAGATCTCCATACTATCTCTATTACTATGTTTTGAGGCTCATAGGGAAGCGTTGATAAAGTTCCTGAAAGAGGCTCATATCACCAAGGATATAACAGTAGATCAGATCGAAGAGTAGTTGCTAATATTACCCCCAAGCAGTTGTCTGGGTTTTAGTAGTGATGAATTGCCTCCCGAAGTGAAGACCCACAATAAAGTTGTGCATATATCAGTCAAATGTAAAGATAGCATCCTCTCAAGAGTACTAGTGGACATATGCTCGTCTTTAAATGTCATTCCCAATAATACTCTCATGAAGCTAACCTCTGTGAGAACCTTTATGAAGACTAGCTCATTGGTTGTTAGGGCTTTTAACAGTTCAACAAGAATAGTAATCGGGGAAGTTGATATATCGATAATGGTTGGACCATACACTTTCATGATTACTTTCCAAGTGATAGATATTAACCCATCCTACAGTTGTCTCTTGGGATGACCTTGGATCCACGCAGCGGGCATCGTTACTTCCAAGCTTCACCTAAAGCTAAAGTTTGTAAGTAGTGACAAATTAATCATTGTCGAAGGCGCAGAGGACATGTTTATCAACCATATTTCGTAATTCTGATACATATAGGCAGATAGAGAAACTACTGAAATACCCTTCCAATCCTTGGAAATTACGGCGATCAGTCGTAAACAAGTTTCGAAGGAAGAAAAGTTAGTTTTATCATTGGGAAAGATCTCAGATTTAATCAAGAGTGGAGATACAACGGACTGGGGAAATTGTTGGAGATACCGGAGAAGAAGGATTAATTTGGGATGGGTTACAAACTGGAAATGAAGTGGTTCAGAAGAATCTTCGTACTCTCCAAGAAACTTTCCATAGTGTTGGGTTCAGAAGTGAAGATCATGTGGCTGCAATTGAAGAAGAGGATGAAAGGATACCCAACTTGGTGTGTCACTGCTCAGCGGATACAACTCTCAACAATTGGAAGGTCGTCGAGATTCTTGAGATGATTTCTAGTTCAAAGTAATTTACTATTTTATAAAAATAAAAATAATTCCTTTGCTCTACCCAAGGCAAATGGACAAGCTCTGTAAGGCCCCCTTTATTTCAATGACTTATCTTATCAATAAATTAAATTTTGTTTTCAATTAATATCCCTTTTTATTCATTTCAAGTTTTAAAAAAACGGCAATATTCTTTCATAACACGCTCATTCCCATCACCTTATTCTAAAAATAAAATAATAAGAAAAATCTTCCTCATGCAGATTAACAAATGAGCCTATTAGAAAAGATATTTCTATAATCCCTTACAACTTCGAATTCCCGATTAACCAAACGGAAGAGGGTGATGAAGACGATTTTGAGCTTTCTAAAGAGTTAGCCAGACTGTTGAAATAAGACGACAAGGTAATACAACCTCATCAGGAACCAATAGATGTGATCAATCTGGGAACTAAAGAAAATAAGAAAAAGGTCAAAGTCGACGCTTCCTTAAATGAAGACATAAAGAAAAAAACGGAACGGGTTACTACGTAACTATGCAGATGTGTTCGCTTGGTCATACCAAGATATGCCAAGATTAGACACAAGTATTTTCGAACATAAGCTACCACTCAAACTAGAATTCCCACTCGTCAAGCAGAAACTGAGAAGGACTAGACCCGACATGGCTCTCAAAATCAAGGAAGAGGTCAGAAAGCAATTCAATATAGGGTTCTTAGCCGTTGCAAAGTATCCAGAATGGGTATCTAACATTGTACCAGTTCCAAAGAAAGATGGTAAAGTCAGAATATTCATGGATTACCAAAGTCTTAATAGAGCAAGTCCTAAAGACAACTTTTCATTACCAGACATTGATGTGTTGTTGGACAATATTGCTTAATTTTCAGTCTTCTCATTTATGGATGGGTTCTCCGGTTATAATCAAATCAAGATGGATCCTTCAGACATAGAGAAAACCACGTTTATCACTCCATGGGGCACCTTCTGTTACAAGGTAATGCCTTTTGGATTGAAGAATGTTAGGGCAACGTACCAAAGGGCAATGGTGACTCTTTTCCATGATATGATTCATAAAGAAATAGTGGTCTACATCAACAATATAATTTCCAAATCACAAATTGAAGAAGATCACATAGTCAACTTACAAAAGTTGTTCGATCGTTTGAGGAAGTTCAAGCTACGACTGAATCCCACAAAGTGCACTTTTAGAGTCATATCTAGAAAACTACTAGAGTTTATAGTCAACCAGAGAGGAATAGAGGTCGACTCCAACAAAGTAAAAGCCATCCAAGATATGCCAGCTCTGAGGATAGAAAAAGAGGTTTGTGAATTCTTGGGAAGATTGGACAACAATTATAGGTTCATCTCGTATCTTACAGCCACTCGTGAACCAATTTTTAAGTTACTCAGAAAAGATCAAGCCATCGAGTGGAATCAAGGCTGTCAAAAGGCTTTTGACAAGATCAAAAAATATTTTTAAGAGCCACCAATAATAGTACCACCACTTCCAGGGAGACCACTTATAATGTACCCAACAGTACTCGATAATGCAATGGGTTGTGTATTGGGGAAACACGATGAAATAGGAAGAAAATAACATGAAACCTATTACTTGAGCAAGAAATTCACTGATTGTGAATCCCAATATTCACTCTTGGAGAAAACATGTTGCGTTCTTGTCTGGGCCACTCGACGATTAAGATAATATATGGTGTGCCACACAACTTTACTAATATCTAGAATGAATCCTATCAAATACATCTTCGAAAATCCAGCAATAACAAGAAGAATAGCCCGACGGAAAATGTTATTAATCGAGTAAGATATCCACTATATCACTCAAAAGGCTATCAAGGGAAGTGTACTAGCAGATCATCTTACTCATCAGCCAACGGAGGACTATCAACCTATGAAATTTGAGTTCCCAGACAAAGATGTTATGGTGGTAAAGGATTGTGAGACCCCAGGCCCACACAAAGGACCTAAACCAGAACCACAACGGAAACTTATACTTGATGGTGCCTCAAATGCGGAAGGACACATAATCAGAGTTTTTGTGACTTCTCCAATAGATTTTCATATCTCCTTCACAACTAGGTTATGCTTCACCTATACTAATAACTGAAGGTGAGAGAAATACACAAGAAGGGAGGTTGAATTGTGTTTTGCAAGAATTAGATTTACTTCTGAACCAGAGTTCAATTTCTAAAAACTAAGTTCAAAATCTAATAAGGTGCAGCAGAAATAGAGACAAAAGTAAAGTAAAAATAGCAAAGAACACACAGTAGTTATCCTGGTTCCTCTCCCAACTGAGAGTACTCCAGTCCCCTTGCCAAGAAAAAGATTTTCCACTATAATCAACCGAATTACACTTACTTATACACACTTGTATAAGACTTTTCTTTTTTCTCATACCACTTGTCCAAGATTACCCTTTATTGGAGCTCGTGTCTAAGACTTCATTCTTCTCAATCAGCTTCTGACCGAGACTTCTCTTGCTTAAACCACCTACCTAAGACTTCACCTTGCTTAGAGATCGTGTCTAAGACTTTCCCTTGCTTAACCAACTTCTGATTAAGACTTTCCTTTGCTTAGAGCTCGTGTTTAAGAGTTTAACTTGCTCAAGCCTACAACAAGAGACTTTAATCTAAACAGATATTTTAGAGAATGAATAACTTAGAATAACACTTGATAAAATATCAGAGGTGTTCAAATAATACAATACACTTTTATAAAGATTCTTAATTAACACAAGATTAAGAACTCTTAACAGACTCAACTTTCTGAAAGTGGTATGTGTATTTCTCAGTTGTATTTGCAGCGTTATTTCTTGGTGATCTTTAAATCTTCGGCTCTTTTTTATAGCCAAGGAAAAGAAAGACGTTGGAGATCTTCAACGGCTACAAATAGAACCAAATCTTCTAGTACATCTTGTTTTCCAATAAAGCAAGTGTTGGAACTTTCATTCACAAGAGTATCCATGAAATAAGGCCTTTATCCAAAGGATACAACATTAAATCAAGTACAACACAACCTGTAGAAGTTAATGTCAAAAAATCTTGAGTCTTGTATTAGCAGAACTGACATGACATTACTCAGCATCAGAGGCAGCATAACACGCTTCTAAACTGGAATGTACTAGCAGCTTCTTTTCAGATCAGGCATCCTTGAGGTAGTGTGATCAGAACCGAACCAAAGCTATTTCAGTGTCAAAACTAGTTCCATCAAGTAAATATAATTTTGCACACACAAACTGGCTAGTTAGAAATCCTAATTATTTTTTCAAATACTTTGTTATCATCAAAACCTTGGAGGATTCATGGTATGAATCAAACTTGTTTCAAAAATAACATGGTGGAGTATGAAGCATGTATCCTAGAAATTGACGAGGCTATTGACCTAAGAATCAAGATCTTAGAAGTATATGAAGACTATGCTCTCATCATCAATCAAATCAAAGGAGAATGGGGGACACATAATCCCAAGTTGATTTGGTATCGAGACCATGTCCGAAAGATGATCACCTTCTTTGATGATATCACTTTCCATTAATTCCTATGGAAGAGAATCGGCTAGCAGACACTTTGGCTACTTTAGCATCCATGTCCAAAGTTAAATGGTATAATGAAGCATCAGCTATAATAATTCATTGTTTAGATGAGCCATCCTTTTGCATTGTTGTAGAGGTGGACACGGATAATAAACATCGGTTCCATGACATTAAACAATTCCTCCACAAACAGGAGTATCATGCAAATGCCTCAAGTGAAGACAAGAAAATGCTCAAAAGATTGGGCTCCCAATTATTCCTCGACGAGGATGTACTTTACAAAAGAAATCATGACATGGTCTTACTCAGATGTCTGGACGGATACAAAGCAGACATGCTTATCAAAGAAATTCATGAAGGATCCTTTGCACTCACACCAATGGACATACCATGGCTAGGAAGATCCTTAGAGCAGGGTATTAATGGTTGACTATGGAGTTTGATTGTTTCAAATATGTCAAGAAATGCCATACGTGCTAAATCTATGCAGATAAATCACATGTACCACCAACTCCCTTGAACGTCTTAACTTCTCTGTGGCCCTTCTCTATGTGGGGTGATTGGAAAAATAGCAAGTGTACTATTTTTCCTTTTGTAGTAATAATGAGGAAAGTTCCCCGAATGTCGATCTCAAGGACTACATGCAAACATTGAGTTCAAATAGTGGTTCAATTAAACAAAAGCTAGAGTTTGGATTTGTTTTGAAAATTATGGATTAACAGTGAGTAAATATGACAGAATAGTTAATTGGGTTTGACAAATATGAGAAACATGATAGGGCAAGATGTATGATTTGTCATGTAACAACTCTGAATCCTTATTTCATTAACAAGTTCAAAATAATCAATTACTAGTTCTTTAGTCTATTTCCCCCTAAGTCCTTAGTGGAAAAACCTCTGATCATTCATCATAAATTCTAAGCCCCTAGGAATTTATGATGAAATCAAGCATTTGTGTTATCAAAAATGTATCGGTTGCTATAGGGTATCCCTAGTCCTAGGTGATATCTATTATAGCATAATCGCAGAAAAGTATTAACAATGGTGATCCAGCCTATTTGTTAATCGTTAATCAATCCTTATTGGTCTAACAGAGAAGGCATTAGAAATATTGAACGATTAAATTGATTAAGAAAAACAAATATGTAACTGAATATAAGAAATCAAAGTCGTTTACAGAGTCAAATCAGGGACACCCCCTAGCATTGGGGGGTTTAGCTACTCATATTGTTCAAAGAAAATACAAGATAAAAAATAGACATTACAAGTATTGGGGTAAACTTGGATCGTCAATTGCTTCCACTCATGAAAATCTTCCGCCCTACAAATACCTTGTCTTCTCTAATCTTGAATCGTGTAATTCGTTCCTCCTCCAAAAAGTCCCCTAATTCCTCGTAAAAACTCTTCTAAATAGTGAAAATTCAATGGCACTAGTTAGAAATGCCCAAAACACCCTGGCAACTCAACACTTGGACCAAAACTAAGAAAATCGGATAATCATCATTTTGAGCCAACACAACCCATGTTAGGTGCTACGGACGCCCGTGTTGCTCTTCTGTGTTTTCCAATTTTTCCTCCAAGTCCCAGACCCTGTGACACGGCCCGTGTCAGGTGCTACGGGTGATCGTGTTGCTCCACAGCTTCTTAGTTTTTCTTGATACTTGTCCCAGCTTCCATCCTACTACAGTCTGCGTCATGTGACACGAGTGGTCGTAGCAGGCCTTTTGTAGGTTGAGCCAACTTCCACCGAAACTCTAGATTTTTCCACTTTCTCGCACCGAGTTTGTTGGATCTATTACTTGGTCCTGAAGAAAATCAAAAGCAGACAACCAAAGCATAAAATGCAGAAAACTTGAAATAAAGCTTAAAATAATAAAGCGAGTAGAAAACTTACGGTATATAAAATTGCCGAAAAAAATCACAAAATAAGTGAAAGGTGCCATGTAGTACCTGGGTTCTTGTCAAATAAGTGATGAAAATATAGTACAAATGGTGGTTGATCATGGGGGTATAGACATAATCTGAATGATCGAGCTGAAAGTTGCAAATTGACATTGTTTCTGTTGTGAATCTTGTTGTGAATTACGACAAAATTCAATATCAATTTGTGAGGCAAAGAACAATAGAAACCAAAGTAAATGGTTTTCAGCAATAATAATCCGTACAAAGATAATATAACCGAATAAAGCAAGAAAAAACCGAAGATTTGTTTACCCAGTTCAATCAAACGATCTACTCTAGGGGAGAGAGCAGCTCTCCAATTCACTATACTCATAAAGTTGTTACAATAGATTACATATGAGTTACAAGAAAATAGCATTCACCTTCAGGTTCCCAAGAACAACCCTGAAGGCACCCAAGAACAATTCTATTTTCTATCCAAGTGTTTCCCTACCTCTCCAACTCTTAATATATGAATCACTCAAACCCAAGGTGTAATCCAAGGTTTTCTTTATGCATAGATGAAACCCTATTCTATACCTTTAAACCCTTAGTCTCCCTTATTGGTGAAAACTCTAAGATTGTCACACATCAAACATATAAGAGATGCATATTTATAATAGCAAATACCCAACAGACAAAGCCCAAAATCACATGGATCCATGGACCAAATCAAAAAAATCCCAAAAACTCGGGAATACTATTCACCGTACAGACGTTACTATTCATCTGTACGAACGGTACTATTCATCCATACGGACGGTGCTATTCACCGTATGAATGGCACTATTCACTGACCGGTTTTTTTCTCGATTTTTCGTCTGATTTTCGCAGTAAATGCAATCTCCAAAATATGTTATCTTTATCTTCATCAACAAAGTTTTTAAGGCACATTTACAATAATCTTCACCTTGACTTTAAACCGTGTTGATACCAATCAACAACATTGCTGCTCTCTACCAAGTTGAAACTTTAATCAGTAATTTTGATCAAATTCAAGCAACCCTTGAATCTTGATCTCGTAAATTGCATCGACTTGTTTCCAATTACCCTTTTCTACCTAGGAAATTTAACAAGCCTGTTAGAACACAGATTGGCTCTTAATAATATCTCTTTGTTTTGATGATAACTGTTAGGAAATTTTGTATTTAAGAATTATATACTCTAAAATTTGCTGGAGAGTTTTACTGCAGATTGTAATGAAATTAACACTCCAGAAGCAAATCTGAATTGTATACAAGAAGTTATCTAGACTCTGAAGCGCCAGATGCACTCATTAGAAGATTGTGACTGCTGCTTACAGAAGTTCCTGAGCGTAGCCTCCAGAAGGATCTGAAGCAAGAAGCTCCAGAAGACTCTGAAGTAGAAGCTCCAGAAGAATCTGAATCAAGCAGATGCATCTGAAGCAAAGAAGAATATTGTATGAAGAGTTTCTCAAAGCATAGTTTTTACAGAAGTTTCTGAAAGTACTAAAGTTGCCAGTACTGAAGTTCTGTGTCAAATATGCTCTGATGATCAACACGCTGAAAGCACACATGCTGCAGAAGACTCTGATACAGCAAAGTTCTGAACATCATTAGAAGACTCTGACTCAATCAGATTCTGATGAACTTGCTGAAAAATGAAGAAGAATTATTCAAAGATTATATCTGTTGGAGTAAATCAAACGTCTCTTTCCTCATTTGTGCTAGACACAAGAACACAGACAAAAAGGATTTTTCTGTGCCTTCTACTTCTAGGAAAGGTCACTTGATGTAAAGACAAAAAGGCTCAGACCTTTTTGGACACTCTTCTCAATGCTCAGTTCTCCTTGGAACAGCTGCCTATAAAAGGAAGGCTCCACCAAATCCTTCAGTGAGACATTTTTGCTGAAAAGAAATCATAACATTCAAAGCTCTCATTCTTTCATATTCTTCTTAGAATTATCTGTACTTAAACTTAAGAGAAATATCACTGTTGTGATAAAAGCTTTTTAGAAGCATTCATACTCTTGTATTTGATTTACATTGATTGTAAAGGTTTTCCTTAAGAGGATTCAGTTAGAATCAGTAGCTCTTGAGAAGACTAAGAACAGTTGTTCTTAGGTGTTACTATTGTAATTTGTTTGATTAAATAGTGGATTAAGTCCTTGTTGAGAAAGGCAAACCACTCTAGGAAGGGTGGACTGGAGTAGTTGAGTTCAACGAACCAGGATAAAAATAATTGTATTTTTATTTCTAATTGTAATCTATCATACTTATTCAACCCCCCCCCCCCCCCCTTCTAAGTATTATCTCACCTTCAGTTGGCATCAGAGCTCTGGTTCTGTGTGTGCTACCACTTAACAGTGACAGTAAAGATCCAGAGAGAAATACTTTGATATATATTTATTTGTTACAATGGCTGATAATACAATATCCAACATTAACAATAAATATGAAGAAAGGGACAGAATCAGCACCAAACCCCCTATGTTTGATGGGGAGAAATTTGATTACTGGAAAGACAGAATTGAGAGTTTTTTCCTAGGATATGATGTTGATCTATGGGATCTAGTCATAGATGGATATGTCCATCCCATAGATGGGAATGGCAAGAAGATAGACAGAAAATCTATGACAGATGCTCAGAAGAAAGATTTTAGAAATCATCACAAAGCCAGAACTATATTATTGAATGCAATTTCCCATACTGAGTATGAAAAAATTACAAACAGGGAAACTGCTTTTGATATGTTTGAATCATTAAAAATGACTCATGAGGGAAACTCTCAAGTCAAGGAGACAAAAGCTCTGGCTCTGATCCAGAAGTATGAGGCCTTCAAGATGGAAGACTCTAAATCTGTTGAAGCCATGTTCTCCAGATTTCAGATCCTCACAGCTGGGCTAAAGGTTCTGGACAAGGGATACTCTACATCAGATCATGTAAAGAAAATCATCATAAGTCTACCTACCAGATGGAGACCAATGGTGACTGCCTTAAAGATGGCTAAAGATCTGAACAAGATCTCTTTAGAAGAACTCATCAGCTCACTGAGGAGCCATGAAATTGAGCTTGAGGAAGATGAACCTCAGAAGAAAGAAAAAGGTAAATTTGTTTCCTTAAAATCTAACAAATCTGCTAAAGCTTTGCAGGTTATTGAAGAAAGCTCTGAAGAATCTTCTTCTGAAGAAGAAGATGAATTATCCATGTTGTCCAGAAGGATCAACAAACTCTGGAAGCACAAGGGAAATAAGTTCAACAACTTCAGAAGATCTGATAATAGAAAGGAATCTTCTGGGCACAGAAGATCTGGAAAGAAAGAAGTTGTGTGCTATGAGTGCAAAGAACCTGGGCATTACAAGAATGATTGCCCCAAACTTCAAAAAGAAAAACCCAAGAAGAAGTTTAACAAAAAGAAGAAGGTTCTGATGGCAACATGGGATGACTCAGATGAATCTGAATCATCTTCTGAATCAGAAGAAGAATGTGCTAATGTTGCACTGATGGCCAGCACAGAAGATCAATAGGAAGGAACCTCAGGATATGAATCAGATTCTGAATCTGATGATGACGCTGAAGAGGTAATGGCTAAACTTGCTAAAGAAGAACTGATAAAGGTTTTATCAGAAGTTCTGAAAAGTTACAACAATATCAAACTCAAATACAAGAAGCTGAAAAGCAATCTTGAATTTGAGATTGATCTTCTGAAGACAGAACTTGTTGAGCAAAAAGAAATTAATCTGAAAATCAAAAATGACTGTGAAACACCTCAACAAGAATCTAAATCTGAGACTAAGTCATATGAAAGCATTTTAGAAAAATATGACTCTAGTTTTCAGAGATTCCTTACTAAGAGCATAGACAGAAGCAAGATGGATTCTATGATCTATGGTGTTAGTGGAAACAACAGAAGAGGTATTGGATATGAATCTTCATCTGGAAGTAATCCAAAATCATTTGACAAACTTTTCATCAAGAAGACACCTCTGTACTCTCAATTTAAGTTTGGTCACTTAAATGACATTAAACACACAAGCTCTGAGAAGAATACTTATGTGTTTAAACCCAAGGTTAGTCAGAATAAACATTATGTTGAAAAACAGAAGTTTAGACAAACCTCCAGAACCACTAACCCTAAAGGACCCAAGAAGATCTGGGTACCTAAAAGTAAAATAATCTTTGTTGCAGATGTTCTTAGCAGCAAGGTCAGGACACCAATCATGGTACCTGGACTCTGGATGCTCACGACACATGACAGGAGAAAAGTCTATGTTCCAAAGCCTGGAACTTAGATCTGGAGGTGATGTGAAGTTTGGAGGGAACCAGAAAGGCAAGATCATTGGATCTGGCACTATTGGAAATGGTAAACTTCCCTCTATTACTAATGTTTTACTTGTTGAAGGGTTAAAGCATAACTTATTGTCCATAAGTCAATTAAGTGACAATGGTTATGATATTACCTTTAATCAAAAATGTTGTAAAGCTATTAGTCAAAAAGATGGCTCTATCCTATTTAGTGGTAAGAGGAAAAACAACATTTATAAAATAAATCTTTCAGAACTTAAAATTCAAAATGTTAAATGCCTCTTGTCTATTAATGAAGAGAAATGGGTCTGGCACAGAAGATTGGACCATATTAATATGAGACGTATATCTCAGATTAATAAACGTAATCTTGTCAGAGGACTCCCTAATCTGAAGTTCACTTCAGATGCTCTTTTTGAAGCATGCCAAAAAGGGAAGTTTTCAAAAACATCTTTTAAATCAAAAAATGTTGTTTCTACTTCCAAACCACTAGAACTACTTCATATTGATCTGTTTGGACCAGTGAAAACTACATCCATCAGAGGCAAGAAGTATGGATTAGTCATTGTTGATGACTTTAGTAGATGGACATGGGTAAAGTTCTTAAAACACAAGGATGAGTCACATTCTGTGTTCTTTGACTTCTGCAAGCAAGTCCAGAATGAAAAGGATTTCAAAATTATAAAAGTCAGAAGTGATCATGGTGGTGAATTTGAAAATAAATATTTTGAAAAATACTTTTCTGAAAATGGCATTGCTCATAATTTTTCCTGTCCTAGAACTCCACAACAAAATGGAGTTGTAGAGAGGAAAAACAGAACTCTGCAAGAAATGGCCAGAACCATGATCAATGAGACAATTCTGGCAAAACACTTTTGGGCAGAAGCAATCAACACAGCCTGTTACATTCAGAACAGAGTGTCTGTAAGACCTCTTCTGAAGAAGACTCCTTATGAACTGTGGAAGAACAAAAAGCCCAACATTTCATATTTTCATCCTTTTGGATGTATTTTCTATATGTTGAATACTAAGGATAATCTGAACAAGTTTGATTCCAAAGCACAGAAGTGTTTCATGCTTGGATATTCTGAACGCTCCAAAGGCTATAGAGTATACAACACTGAGACACATAAATTTTCCAGATCATGTTTTCAAATTAAAGAAATCTCTATATGGTTTAAAACAAGCTCCCAGAGCTTGGTATGAGAGATTGAGCAATTTTCTTCTGGAGAAGAATTTCATCAGAGGCAAAGTGGATACAACACTCTTTTGTAAATCATTTAAGAAAGATCTTCTAATTTTCCAAATTTATGTAGATGATATTATTTTTGGATCAACAAATATTATGCTTGGAAAGGAGTTTGCTACATGTATGCAGGCAGAATTTGAAATGAGCATGATGGGAGAACTCAGATTCTTTCTAGGAATCCAAGTTAATCAAACTCCAGAGTGCACCTACATACATCAGACAAAATTTGTTAAAGAACTTCTGAATAAATTTAACATGTCTGATAGTAAGCTGGCAAAGACTCCAATGCATCCTACTAGCTCACTTGGCAAGGAAGAGGTAAGTAAGAAAGTAGACCAGAAGCTCTACAAAGGTATGATTGGATCTCTTCTTTATCTTACTGCTTCTAGACCTGACATATTGTTCAGTGTTTGCCTGTGTGCTAGATTCCAATCAGATCCTAGCGAATCAAACTTGACAGCTGTTAAGAGGATTCTAAGGTATCTGAAAGGTACTTCTAATGTGGGTTTGTGTTACAGAAAATCTGATGATTTCAAATTAGTTGGATTCTGTGATGCTGACTACGCTGGAGACAGAGTGGAAAGAAAAAGTACTTCTGGAAGTTGTCAATTTCTAGGAAGAAATCTAATCTCCTGGTACAGCAAGAAGCAACCCACAATTGCACTTTCAACCACAGAGGCAGAATACATTGCTGCTGCTGGATGTAGCATGCAGATGCTCTGGATGAAGAGTCAACTAGAAGATTATCAAATTTTTGAAAGTAACATTTCTATCTTTTGTGATAATACTTCTGCTATATGTTTGTCCAAGAATCCCATTTTATATTCTAAGGCAAAACATATAGAAATTAAGCATCATTTCATCAGAGACTATGTTCAGAAGGGAATCATAAATTTAGCCTTTGTTGATACAGATCATCAATGGGCAGATATTTTTACAAAACCCCTTGTTGAAGATAGATTCAAATTTATTCTAAAAAATATTGGTATGGATTTTTGTCCAGAATGATATTTATCAGAAGCATATTTTTACAGATGCAAAAATGCCTAATGCTCTGAAGTATTTCTTCTGTTTGCTTATTTTATTCTGATCAATATTTCTTTTGTGAAACTCTGAACTAACAATCTTTAGAAGATTTGAACGTTGGCTAACGTTTCATTTACTAAGAGAATTCAGAACACATGCAAGCAAACACGTGTCACACCAAATCTGAAGAGGTGGCGTGTACATAACTGAAGAGACGTTTGAGGTGAAGTTTGAATAGTGAAAATCTTGATTTTCCCCCCAATTTTTCAGAAGCATTTAATGTTTTGAAATGATTATTATTCTCTTCATTTAATGCTTGTTAAAACGTGCAAAAATTTCTGACTGATGGTATGCCTAAGTGTTTTAGTATAAATACTTGTTTTCACTTCACTTTCACACTTTTACAATCTCAGAAATTATATGCGTTTTCATCTCCTCTTTTCTCTGCATAAAAACCCTAAACCTAAGTGTGTGACAAAGCATTCTTCAATGGCAACTTCATCATCAACAGTTGCTCAATTCCAATCTTCTATGGCTGCTGTAACTTCAGAAAACATGGGTGTTGCTCCCTATTCTCCTCCCAAAAGAACTCTTCTAACCCCTGTTGAACAATTGGAAGTTCTATGTGAATCCATGGTAGAGTTTGACTCTCTTGCAGAAAATGGGTTTGAGTTTCGTTCCATCATTGGAGCTTAAGGATGGGTTAAATATTTTGATAGGCTCTTTGGACCAGTTTACCCTCTACTGGTGAAAGAATTCTGGATCCATGCATCTGTTTACCCCAAGTTCATCTTATCTTCTGTATTGGGAAAGGAGATCATTATCACAGAAGATCTGATCAGAAAATTAATAGGATATGAAGAAACAGATGGTGTTTCCCACTTGCCAGCTGGGCGTGTGGAAATGGATGAGGTATATGAAGAAGTAATGACTGCTGGTCAAGCTTCTAACAAATTCAAAGATCTGAAGCCTGACTACAAGATCTGGGCCAAGATCTTCATGGGATGCATCCACCACAGGAAGTCAACTAATTCTCCAGACTATGTCAATAATGAACAGCTCTATTTCATGTATTGCCTTAGTCAGAGCACCAAGGTAGATCTTCCATACATTCTTTTTATGCATCTGTGGAACCATATCAATGCATCTAGAGAGTATGTGAAAGAGAAAGGACAGAAGATCAGAACCTGGATCCCCTTTGGAAGGTTGATCTCAGATCTTCTAACTGAGAATGGTTTGGTCACTGCTCTATACGCTGCTGGAGTCACAGAGGAATTAGAATCTATAATGGGAAAGCCTCTGAATGCTAAAAGTCTTCAGAGACTCAAAATTGTTGATGAACTCACAACAGCGCCCAAGAAGCTGAATGTGTCTGAATTGAATAAGAGGGTTCCTGTAGATGACTTCCCTTATTCTTTGCTGAAGAGCCCAAACATATAGTTGTTATGTATATTGATCAATGCAAGAAGGAAGGAAAACCTGTTCCTGCTAATGTGATTCAGCTAGCTAGACAACCACTACCAGATGTAGAAGAAGAAGAAGAAGCACAACTTCAGAGGAAAAGGACTCATCCAGTAGCATCATCTGAACCTGCTCAGAAGAAAGTAAAGATTGCTGAGAAGGCAAAGAAGCTCTTGAAGAGAAAAGAATCTGAAGACGCTGCTTCTGTACCAGTCAAGAGGATCAAAATAAAAGGTACTAAATCTTCTGTATCTTCTGCAAATATTGTTATAAATGATTCTAATATTAAGTCTGTACTAAAACCACCTTCAACACAAACCACTTCTGTTACTGCTCCTAGTTCTAAATCACCACAAAAACAAACACCTGTTCCAACTCAAACAACAACACAAAAAATTCCAACACCAACAGTTTCTGTACCAAAACCCTCTCAACCTAAAATTCATATCAAACAGTTTGTTCCACAAACACAATCCTCTCAGAAACAACCATCAGAATAACAACCTACAAAATCATCTGAACAATCAGCAAAACAACAAGTATCTCAACCAGAAAAAGCCTCTGAAAATCAACCACCACCAAATAATCCTCCATCTAAACCCACTGCATCTGAACCTACCAAAGTCACTTCTGCTCCAATTGCATCAGAACCAATAAATATTCCATCTGACTCACCTATCTCAGAACAACCATCAAAACCATCTGAAATTCCTTCAGAACAAACCAATACTTCTAAACCTCACATCCCTGAGACAGAAGTTCTTGATGTCACACCCTTAAAAACGGTGTTTCAAGTATCTTCTACTTCCTGCACACCAACCACATCTTCTAACTCCTCAGAATCAGAAATCCACCCAGATTTTCTAATCTCTCCATCTGAAAAATACTCTGAGGTAAACCAATCTGAGCCTTCTATACCTTCAAAAAAACCCATTCCAGATCCTATTCCCACACCTACACCATCATCTGAGATTTTAATCTCCAATTCAAATCCAAGATCTTCTATATCTTGTGCCCAAGTGTCCTCTCTGTTTCATAATTTGGCCTATGGTTTCAAACTAAAAGACTTTTATGACAGAGTTGAACCATCTGACCCCATCAACCCTCTGAAACCAAAACTGACCATGACCCTTCCATCTGTGATTCATGATTACATAAAATCCATGTCAGATGTAGGATCTTTAGCTACCATATCATGTTCTGCAAAATCTGATAAAGCTGTTGCCTCAGCTCTGCAACTATCATCTGATACACCTGCTGTTTCCAAGAAACCCCCAAAATCTGCTTTCAAACTTTACTCAAACAAACCCCTTGATGTGGTTTCTCACCCCACTAAAGTAAAACCAAATCTGTTAAATGCTTTAAACAGATCCCTACCTCAAAAACCTGAAATTCCCTTCTTTCCATACTATCCTCCTCCTCTGATCTCCATCCAAAAATCAATTTTTCCACCAACTCCCCAACCTAAACCTGTAACTCTGGAAACTTTGTTACGCCCAAAGCCCAGACTTAATGTTAATCATTTATTTCAAACATTTTTGCAAGAAATACAGATGTATTTAGGTACTGTTCAGAAGAAATGCTCAGCAACAATGGATGCCAAAGAATCTGACATCATCTGGAATGGATTCATCAACAGATTCAACTTTGTAGCTTCAAATCTGAAGAACATCTGCTCTGATGATGCAAAGCTCAGATTTGCTGAGGCTGCAAGGACTCTATTCTGGACTGTCAACAAATCTGCACCTCTGCTTCTTCTAGATGCCCCTCCACCATCAACAGAATCTACTGAAAATGCATCTGAAGAGAATCAATTGGCCATGACTCTGGTAGATCCTTCTTCTACTTCAAATGCTCCAGACTCTACAGAACCAATGGAAATTGACTTTGTTCAGGCTACAGAACCTAATCATACTTCTTCATCTGAGATAAAGAAAGAACATCCAGATTTTGAAGATAAGATTGTTGCTCTGGAAGCTAGACAGTCAGAGATCAAATCCTGGATGGCTAAGAAGGATAAGAAGTCTGAGGATATGACAGAATGGATGTCAAAGCAAGATGAAAAGAATGAAAATATGGCTAAGTGGATGTCCAAGCAAGAGCAATCATCCTCTGAGATTACAGATCTATTGAAGATGCTTTTGTCCAAACACTCTTAGATTGTTTTTCATTCTAATGTTTCTGCATCTGTTGCTTGCATATGTACTTTATTGCTATATCTTCTTATGTTTTCCTATGTACTCTTGATCTGATCAAATGAATGAATCAAAGTTTTCTCCATTGAATTGTCTAGATTATTGTTTCCTTTTACTTGTCCTTTTAAAAGTTTTTTTTTACTTTTTGCTTATGACAAAAAAGGGGGAGAAAATATAGATCTGAACTGTTTAATATAACTTCACCAGAATGAAACTTCAGACATATTTATTCTATCTAACATTTTAATCTGACTATTTTAGAACATTTGATAAGTATGTTCTATAAAAGAAACTCTGAGTCTCTCAGATCATTTGTCTATTATCAAACTCTAAATCTTAAATCTGAAAGGCATTCTGACCTTCAAATGTTATAAGAACAAACAAGATCTAACTCTGAAGATTACTTAAGACAAAAGGGAAGTTTCTATTCCTTATTTGATTCTAATTTCTCAGGGGGAGATTCATCATCTCAGGGGGAGTTATAATTCTAATTTTTCCAACTAAACAAAATTTCTAATGCTTTTTGTCATCATCAAAAAGGGGGAGATTGTTAGAACACAAATTGGCTCTTAATAATATCTCTTTGTTTTGATGATAATTGTTAGGAAATTTTGTATTTAAGAATTATATACTCTAAAATTTGCTGGAGAGTTTTACTGCAGATTGTAATGAAATTAACACTCCAGAAGCAAATCTGAATTGTATACAAGAAGTTATCTAGACTCTGAAGTGCTAGATGCACTCATTAGAAGATTCTGACTGCTGCTTACAGAAGTTCCTGAGCGTAGCCTCCAGAAGGATCTGAAGCAAGAAGCTCCAGAAGACTCTGAAGCAGAAGCTCCAGAAGAATCTGAATCAAGCAAATGCATCTGAAGCAAAGAAGAATATTGTATGAAGAGTTTCTCAAAGCATAGTTTTTACAGAAGTTTCTGAAAGTACTAAAGCTGTCAGTACTGAAGTTCTGTGTCAAATATGCTCTGATGATCAACACGCTGAAAGCACACATGCTGCAAAAGACTCTGATACAGCAAAGTTCTTAACATCATTAGAAGACTCTGACTCAATCAGATTCTGATGAACTTGCTGAAAACTGAAGAAGAATTATTCAAAGATTATATCCGTTGGAGTAAATCAAACGTCTCTTTCCTCATTTGTGCTAGACACAAGAACACAGACAAAAAGGATTTTTTTGTGCCTTCTACTTCTAGGAAAGGTCACTTGATGTAAAGACAAAAAGGCTCAGACCTTTTTGGACACTCTTCTCAACGCCCAGTTCTCCTTGGAACAGCTGCCTATAAAAGGAAGACTCCACCAAATCCTTCAGTGAGACATTTTTGCTGAAAAGAAATCATAACATTCAAAGCTCTCATTATTTCATATTCTTCTTAGAATTATTTGTACTTAAACTTAAGAGAAATATCACTGTTGTGATAAAAGCTTTTTAGAAGCATTCATACTTTTGTATTTGATTTACATTGATTGTAAAGGTTTTCCTTAAGAGGATTCAGTTAGAATCAGTAGCTCTTGAGAAGACTAAGAACAGTTGTTCTTAGGTGTTACTATTGTAATCTGTTTGATTAAATAGTGGATTAAGTCCTTGTTGAGAAAGGCAAACCACTCTAGGAAGGGTGGACTGGAGTAGTTGAGTTCAACGAACCAGGATAAAAATAATTGTGTTTTTATTTCTAATTGTAATCTATCATACTTATTCAACCCCCCCCCCCCTTCTAAGTATTATCTCACCTTCAAAGCCTACAAGTATGATTTCTCAACCACCCTTGACTCCACCTGTTTTCAAATGTCTCCCTGAATGTTTTTCTTCTTTTTTTTGCAGTCCTTCAGCCACATTAAAAACATAATATCCAAGGCTAGCATAATCGTCCCTTTGAGATGCTACAGTAACCCACCCTCTTTACCTTATCATGAGTCAAATGATAATTAGAGATCTTTTTATATTTCCCTCACTGCCGCTAGCATCCATAGTAGGAAACTCCAACTGAAACTGAGTTTTCTCCGTTATAGTTTCTCCTAGGTTTCTCCCTTGGTTTTCACTATTCTTCTTCTGAATAAATTCTCTACCAACCAAGTAAGTTGTTTTAACCTCAACTCTTCCCCAAAAACTCAATAACAACTCAGTGGTAACATGCATTTTCATCTCTTGATTTCTGCAAAATTCATTGTACTCCTCTGAAGCTTTCTCAAGACATTCATAATGCCTTTAACTCAAATCCCATAGCTCTTCCTTGTCATGAAAGCCTCCACTAGTTAACGATGAATGAATAATAACATTTGAACCTTCTAAAATATATAGACCACATATTTTAGACCCTTTAGCAATAACCAATTCATCACGCGAAATCTTCAACACTCCACGTTCAACTCTAGTATAATAGCCTAGATCATCAAACATACTTATAAATAAAAACATTTCGCTTGAGTTCTGGAACATACCTCACATTGTGAATAAGAAGTTCACGATCATTAAACATTTTAAATCTGATCGTACCAATACCATGAACAGAATTTATATTGACCTTTCTTTCAGGATAATCTCTATTAAAGTGACCGATTTTCTAAAAATTAAAACATTTTACCTTTGACTTGCCATACCTCTTTGATTTGGACATCCCTTTATGCTCACCCCCTCCTCTTGACACATTTAAGCCTTTACCACTATCTTCAATCTTCAAATCTTTCGACTTTGAAAATTCTTTGGATTTTACCGCCGTCTGGACTTCATCCAAAGTAATAGTACCTTCTTTACCATAAAGAATGGTATCCTTAAAGTGCTCAAAGGATCTGGGTAATGAACTCAATAGGAGCAAAGCCTTGTCCTCATCATCAATCTTCACTTCAATATTCTAAAGATCATCGGTAATATTGTGAAATTATATGAGCTGCTCAACTATGGATTTGTTCTCCACCATTCAGAATGAATAGAGTTGTTCTTTTAGATACAACCTATGAGCCAAAGACTTTGTCATATACAATGATTAAGTTTTTCCCACATAGCAACCGTAGTTTTCTCCCTGGAGACTTCTCTTAGAACTTTATCCTTGAGGCACAAGATAATGGCACTCCTTGCCTTATCTACCATCTCGGTCTTTTGTACCTGTCTAAGCCCTGTAAGAATCAATGCTTCACTCTTCAAAGCATCAATACACTTCTCTTGAATTAAAATTGCTTGCATCTTAATTTTCCACAACCCAAATTCGTTGTTACCGGAAAATTTCTCGATCTGTCATCTACTAACCATGGTGTTCGCTTGTCAACAATATCTCTTTACTCCACACTCACCACACCACTTGTTGTGAATCTTGTTGTGAATTACAAAAAAAATCAATATCAATTTGTGAGGCAAAGAACAATAGCAACCAAAATAAATGGTCTTCAGCAATAATAATCCGTACACAGATGATATAACAGAATAAGGCAAGAAAAAACCGAAGATTTATTTACCCAATTCGATCAAACGATCTACTCTAGAGGAGAGAACAGCTCTCCAATTCACTATACTCATAAAGTTGTTACAAGAGATTACATATGAGTTACAAGAAATAGCCTTCGCCTTCAGGTTCCCAAGAACAACCCTGAAGGTTCCCAAGAACAACCCTATTTTCTATCCAAGTGTTTCCCTACCTCTCCAACTCTCAATATATGAATCACTCAAACCCAAGGTGTAATCCAAGGTTTTATTTGTGCATAGCTGAAACCCTATGTTATATTTTTAAACCCTTGGTCTCCCTTGTTGGTGAAAACTCTAAGATTGTCACACACCAAACATATAAGAGATACATATTTATAATAGCAAATACCCAACAGACAAAGCCCAAAATCACATGGACCCATGGACCGAATCGAAAAAAAGCCCGAAAACTTGGAAATACTATTCACCGTATGGACGTTACTATTCATCCGTATGGACGATACTATTCACCCGTACAAACGGTATTCACCGTACAGATGACACTATTTACAGATCAATTTTTTCCCCGGCTTTTCGTCCGAATTTTGCGGTAAATGCAATCTCCAAAATATGTTTTCTTTCTCTTCATCAACAAAGGTTTTAAGGCACATTTACAACAGTTTCATACTGGTTGCCATTGATTATTTCCATAAGTGGGTAGAAGTTGTTTCCTACGCCAACGTGACTAGATAAGTGATTGTATGATTCATAAAGAAAGAGATAATATTTTGCTAAGGGGATCCCAATAAGATTATCACGGATAATGGGATGAATCTAAATAGCAAGGTAATGAATTTATGCGAGAGTTTCAAAATTGAACACCATAACTCGTCACCCTATCGACCAAAGATGAACGACGTTGTAGAAGCAGCCAACAAGAATATCAAGAAGATTATCCAAAAAATGGTGAAAACTTACAAGGATTGGCACGAGATACTCCCTTTCGCTCTGCATGGCTATAGAATTTCAATTCGTACATCGACTAGAGCAACTCCTTTCTCTTTGGTGTATGGCACAGAGGCAGTGCTCCCTATCAAAGTCGAGATCCCTTCATTAAGATTCTTGATGGAGACCAAACTAGATGAGGTGGAATGGGTACAAATAAGGTTCGCTCAATTGAACCTCGTTGAAGAGAAGTGTTTTGCTGCAATATGTCATAGGCAATCATATCAGCGGAGGCTCAAGAAAGCATTCGACAAGAAAGTGTGTTCTCATTTGTTTGAATAAGGATACTTAGTGCTAAGAAATATTTTACTCGTCCACAATGATACCCATGGTAAATGGATCCCGAACTATGAAGGACCATACTTCGTGAAGAGGGCCTTCTCTGGCGGAGCCCTAATTCTCACAACCATGGATGGAGTGGAGTTACCACGACCAGTGAACTCTGGCGCAATCAAAAAATACTATACCTAGAAAAAAGGATAAAAATTCCGCTAAGTCGAAAACCAGAAAGGGCGACTTAAGAAAAAATTAGGGCATCGTGGTGGATTGAAAACTCGAAAGAGAAATCTAGGCAAAAATTAAGGGCTTAAATAAAATAATAATAATAAAACCCAATAAGTCGAAAACCCTAAAGGTCGGCTTAGTCAAAAAAGGGTATATCATCTCGGTGGAATAAGACACAAAAAGAGTGATCTAGGAAAAAGTTAGGGATATCCAAAAGACATATGACTGCAACACTTAAGCCATACTATAACAGAAACTCAAATGGGGGCAATCAATCCAACCAACGTCTTCAGTAGTGAAGTATCGTGATCTCTAAGACTTAGGGGTATTAGTTTGTGTTGAATTCAATAGGCACATAAGTAAATCTGTTTTCATTTCCATTTTACATATTTTAGTCTTTTTAGTAATCTCCCCTTACGGGAATTATTTCTTTATGTACTATCGTCCATTTACGAACCAAATTTCTCAATAAATAAAGTTTGTTTTTCGAGCCTTATTTCTTTGTTTTCAATTCTTTCCGCTTGATTACAAAGTGTTAATTATTTGTGAATAATGCATCGAAACATTGGGCATAATAAAAATCTTTTGAAAACATCTTTTACTTTGATTTTGAAACATCAAAGGGATCATATTCTTCCAACATCGCATTTTAAGCAAGACACTAGGTCCCTAAATTAATAGTCACAATCTAACCTGAACAGAAGTTTATCCTTTTCTAAAGCAAATTGCATATTCCCAGATATCAAGAGCACCATGTTTTGTTCCATGGACATATCAAAGTCTCAAAGGTCGGAGAGTCATAATGTTACAAAAACACTGGTCTCACGAAGTCATACACTTTATATACATATCATAAAAGAGACATCATCCCAAACAATGCATCATGCATAAAACATCCATCAATTCAAAGTATGCATACACATGAACATGCATACATGACATAGGATTTGTGACCACTCTTAGGGGTCAAATCCCCAACTATACCAATACAATTCCCAAGTATGAGTGCTTATTGGCCTCCCCCAATATGTAGCCTTCCCACAATCACTTTTCAACAAAGTAATTCCCCAACAATCTCATTCACCGTGAGTCATTAAAGGAATCTATCCAGTAGTTGGTCATCCTGAATAATCTTTATCAACCAGTGAGAAGGTATTCACCTCTCACATCCCCAACTTAGTAACATATCCTACACACGGGATACGTTCCATCAAATACATCAGGGTTATCAAAGGATTTTATCAAGGGATTCTACAAAAGGGTTTTATCAAAGGATTTTATCAAGAGATTTTATCAAAAGGGTTTTATTAGGGGTTCATCAATGGGTTCTATAAGAATTTCATCAAGGGGTTTCACCAAAGTTTCATCAAGGGGTCTCACCAAAATTTCATCAAGGGGTTTCACCATAGAGGTTTCATCCAGAGTGATTGGGAATCATCAAGGTCCTACCTGATTCCAGTAAATAATCGAGTAATCATGGGAATCGTATGCAAGTCTCACCCGGAGGAGTTAAAACTGATCATCAGGGATTAATCATGGGGTTTCATCAGGGAGTTATCAAAGGCTTTCATCAGGGTTTTGTCATCAGGGGTTCCAACAGAAGTTGTATCATGGGTTTCATCAGGAATTTCACCAAGGATGTTGTCAGGGGTTTTCATCAAGGGTTCTACAAGGATTTATCAAACAATGATCAGAGGATCATCAGAGTCATACCCGACTTCTATGGTCATGGAAATCGTATGCAAGTTTCACCCTGATGGGATGAAATTAATCAACAGAGTATCACCAGGGTTCCATACCAACAGAGCTTCAAGGATTGTTCAATCTTTGCTCATCCCTAAAATCTACTAACTACGTGGTCAAAATTTGGGTCCTTCTCTATATTTAATCATCTCCTCCCTGAGAAGATAAAGAACCACCATCATCATCTCAGTTTAAAGTGATTAAATATGGGCAGTTGTCGTACCCCAAATTTTAACCACCCTTCAAATGTTTTCTAATGCCACTTTATTTCAAATGAATAAAATGACACAATCGGTAAAAGAGCATGTGTAAGCGAAAGTCTATTTTATTTACCTTTGTTATTATCATCAATTTTATTATTTTTTTTAATAAACTACATGCTATTAGTTAGATTAATTTTTAAATATTATTTTTATTAGTTTAAGGTTATTATCATTTATATTATTATTAATTAGTCATAGTATTATCATTATTATTAACCATCATTAATTATTATAAAAAACACAAAAAAAAAATCATCATTATTATTATTATTATCATATTATTACTAACATTAGAAGAATTTATGGTTTTATTATTACTATTAAGTAGTAATTAATTAAAAAAATATTTAGCTGATTACTTGATTATCACCATTATTAGTTTTTTAATATATAAAAATCAAAAAATATATATTTTATTTCTATGTTGCTTTTATTATTTTTATTATTGTTATGATCTCAAATATTCCAATCTATTTTCAAAAAGTCAATTCACACCCTGTTTCCATTCCTTATCTCAACTTTCAAATTCATTGAATTTGTCTCACACCAAAAATGGAAAAAGAATTGTTTGCATTAACTCCAAAAATCAAAGTTTCAATATGATGTTTTCTTAAAACTTTAGTATAAAATGGGCATCAAAGTGAGGCGAACTTGCTAAGTTCTATCCTCATTATAGTGAGGCGACTGCTGAGTTATCAAAGTGCATCAAGTTTGAGAATGGGTTGAGTCCTGAGATTAAGCAGGAAATTGGATACCAACAAATTCGGAGGTTTCTAGAGTTGGTGAACAGCTGTAGAATTCTTGAAGAGGATAGTAAAGCTCGGTCAACTCATTATAAGAGTTTGAGTGAGAAGAGTGGAAAACGAAATGTAAATGGTGGAAAGACATATAGTGCTCCTACTGAGAAGGGTAAGGAGAGGGTTGTTGATGGTAAGAGGCCAAGTGGGGGAGGTGTTCCCACTCCTCTTAAGTGTTATAGGTGTGATTAGTTAGGTTATCGTGTTAGTGAATGTAAGAGTGGTGTGAAGAAGTGGTACCAATGTGGGAAGACAGGACATCTGGTTGCTGATTGCAAGGATAATATGGTGACTTGCTACAACTATGGTGAACCAGGACATATCAGTACTCAATTCCAGAAGCCAGAGCAAGCTTCGACTATAGGAAAGGTATTTGTTATGTTGGGGACTCGGACTTCCAGTGATGAGAGGTTAATCAGAGGTATATGTTACATTAATAATACGTCTTTGATTGCTATTATTGATATTAGTGCTACTCATTCTTTTATTGTTGTTGATTGTGTGAAAAGGCTAAGCCTTGTTGTGCCTGCTATAAAAGGAGAAATGGTTATTGAAACACGTGTTAAGGGGTCGGTGACTACTTCTCTGGTTTGTTTGAACCGCCCTCTGTCAATATTTTATAGAGATTTTGGTGTTGATCTTATTTGCTTTCCATTGGGGAATGTTTATGTGATCTTTGGAATGAACTGGTTGGAGTTCAATCATGTTCATATTAATTTTTATAATAAATCAGTGTAGTTTCTTACTCATTATGGTGAGGAAGAAACTAGTTTCTTATCTGCTAGAGAGTTGAGAGAGCTTTTGGAAGAGGAAGCTCAGGTGCTTGCATTGTTTGCATCCTTGTCTGTGAGGAGTCAAGTTGTGATTGATGAATTGCAGGTGATGTGTGAATTTCCATATGTGTTTCTACATGATATTTCAGATGTACTACCAGAGAGAGAGGTAGAGTTTTCTATTGATTTTGTCCCTGGTACAAGACCTGTTTCTATGGCACCATACAAGATGCTGACGTCGGAGTTAGCAGATTTGAATAATCAATTAGAATATTTGTTGGAGAAGAAATTTGTAAGGCCAAGTGTGTCGTCTTGGGGAGATATAGTGTTGTTGGTAAAGAAGAAAGATGGTAGTATGAGGTTGTGTGTGAATTACTGACAATTCAATAAAGTGACAATTAAGAACAAGTATCCATTTCTGAGAATAGATGACTTGATGGACCAGTTGGTGGGTGCACATGTGTTTATCAAAATTGACTTGAGGTCGGGTTATCATCAAATTCGAGTGAAAGGTGAAGATATTCAGAAGACAACTTTCAGGACTCGGTGTGGACATTATGAATTTTTGGTGATGACGTTCGGCATTTCGAATGCACCTGAAGTGTTTATGGAATATATGAATCATACCTTTCGTGCTTATTTGTATCAATTAGTAGTGGTTTTTATTAACGACATCTTGATCTATTCTAAGTCAGAAGAAGAGCATGATGAGCATTTAAGAATTGTGTTGCAAGTGTTGAAAGAGAATAAGTTTTATGCCAAGTTATCAAAGTATGAATTCTGGTTGAAATAAGTGAATTTTCTTGATCATGTTATTTTAGGCGATGGTATTGTTGTGGATCCGTCCAAAGTAGATGCATTTCTACAATGGGAGGCTCTGAAGTCGGTTATAGAGATTAGAAACGTTTTTGGCTTGGCCGGTTATTACCGCTGGTTTATTGAAGGCTTTTCCAAGTTAGAACTTCTGTTAACTCAGTTGACTTGTAAAGGTAAAGTATTTGTGTGGGATATTCATTGTGAAAAGAGTTTCATTGAGCTAAAGAAGAGATTGACTACAACTCCAGCTTTGATTTTATCTTAACCGAATGAACGGTTTGTAGTTTACTGTGATGCGTCGATGATGGATTTAGGTGGTGTGTTGATGCCAGATAACAAGGTCGTGGCTAATGCTTCACAAAAACTGAGAATTCATGAGAGAAACTATCATACTCGTGATTTAGATTTGGCTGCAGTGGTGTTCGTGTTAAAGATTTGGAGGCATTACATTTATGGTTCCAGATTTGAAGTATTCAGTGATCACAAGAGTTTGAAGTATCTATTTGATCAGAAAGAATTGAATAAGAGGCGAGAAGATGGTTGAAATTTTTGAAGGATTGTGACTTTGGCTTGAATTATCATCCTGGTAAAGCTAATATTGTGGCTGATGCTTTAAGTCGGAAGTCTTTGCATATGTCTGTTATGATGGTTAGAGAGTTGGAACTGATTGAATAGTTCAGAGATATGAGTTTAGTATGTAAGCTAACACCGCAGTGTGTGATGTTGGGTATGTTGAAGTTCAACAATGATTTTCTTAATAATATTAAAGAGAGTCAGAAGTTGGATGTGAAGTTGGTGGATTTAATGGTTGAGAGTGGTCAGACTAAGGATAATGATTTTAGAGTGGATGGGAAAGGTGTGTTGAGATTTCGAGACAAAATCTATATTCCTGGTGATTCTGAGTTGAAGAAGATGATTTTAGAATAAATTCATAAGAGTAGCTTGAGTATCCATCCAGGAGCTACAAATATGTATCAGGTTTTGAAGAAGGTATTTTGGTGGCCTGGATTGAAACGTGATGTGACACAGTTTGTGTATGCTTGTTTGACAATTCATGTTGAAGGTTAAGCATCAAAAACCTCCATGATTTATGCAACCGTTTTATATTCCATAGTGGAAATGAGATATCATTTCGATAGATTTCATGATTGGGTTGCCAAATACTCCGAAAGGGCATACTGCGATTTCGATGACTGTTGATAGACTGACGAAGTCAACACATTTTATTCCGATTAAGATCAGTTTTTCTTTGCAAAAGTTGGCAGAGATTTATATCTGTATGATTGTGAAGTT
This sequence comes from Lathyrus sativus, assembly GCA_963859935.3. Classification (NCBI taxonomy): domain Eukaryota; kingdom Viridiplantae; phylum Streptophyta; class Magnoliopsida; order Fabales; family Fabaceae; genus Lathyrus; species Lathyrus sativus. Next base: position 545,191,025 of record OZ012740.1, on the reverse strand, counting down.
GCATGGAGTTTCGTTGAGTATTGTGTCAGACAGAGATTCGAGGTTCACTTTTAGATTTTGGTAGAGTTTGCAGGAGGCTTTCGGTTCGAAGCTCAGGTTGAGTTTTGCTTATCATCCATAGACAAATGGTCAAACAGAGAGGATTATTCAGTCATTGGAGGATTTACTGAGAGCTTGTGTTCTTGAGCAGGGAGGTGTTTGGGATAGTCAGTTACCGCTGATTGAGTTCAGTTATAATAACAGTTTTCATTCTAGTATTGGAATGACGTCTTTTGAAGCTTTTTATGGTGAGATATGTAGTACACCTTTGTGTTGGCATGAATCTGGGGAGAGTATGGTGCTTGGACCTGAAATTGTCCAACGGACTACTGAGAAGGTGAAGCTAATTCAAGAGAAGATGAAAGCTTCGTCGAGTAGGCAAAAGAGTTACCATGACAAGAGGAGGAAGGATCTTGAGTCTCAAGAGGGAGGCCGTGTATTCTTTAGAGTCACTCCGGTGACCGGTGTTGGGCGTGCTTTGAATTCGAGGAAGCTTACTCCTCAGTTTGTTATTCTGTATCAGATATCAGAGAAGGTTAGAGTTGTTGCTTATAGATTGGCGTTGCCACCAAATTTTTCGAATTCGTATGGTGTATTCCATGTTTCACAGCTTCGAAAGTATGTTCCGGATTCGTCGCATATAATTCATATGAATGATGTGCAGGTGAGAGATAACCTTACAGTTGAGGTATTACATGTAAGAATTGATGATCGTAAAATGAAGCAGTTGAGAGACAAAGAGATTTCTCTCGTTAAGGTAATGTGTGGAAGCGTTGTCAAAGGGAATATAACTTGGGAGTTGGACAGTAGGATACGAGAGTCGTATCCAGAGTTGTTCGCATCAGAAAAAATTTCGAGGACGAAAATGTTCTAAGTGGGGGAGAGTTGAAACGCCCCAGTTTAATTTATTTATTTTTCGTAATTAAATTATGTGATATTGTGTAACTGTATGTGTCGGTTGGTGTTTTGGTGTGTTTGGGATACCCTTGGTGTGGGGTAGTGGCCTTAAGAGTATAATTAAGGTGTTGGGGGTGTGTGAGCAAAAGTGTAAAACTTGATGGTGTAGTGAGTAAGACTAATTAAACTATAATAGTTAATATTTAGTTCATTATAATATTAGGTGAATATTAATTTAATTAAATATTTGTTGGAAATTATTATTATTATTTTAATTAGTTTGATTAAATAATAGTAATATTATTATAATCGGAATAAGGGGATTACAGAAAAGAGAAGTTGTCAGATACGTGAAAGTTTGGAGAAAAGAGAAAGAGAAGTCTAGGGCTCAAGGGGGAAGAGGAGATCACTGTTGCTAGAGGTAGAAGAGAACTTTGCAAGAACTCTAAGGTAAGGGTGGGGTTCCTATTATCTAAGGGTTTGTATGATGATTGTGGATAGATTATAATTATGCATGTTTGTGTTTCTCTTCTCTCTATATCATGATCATTGTTGCAATTTCATAGTTGTTGGATTGAATAATTGAATGATGAATTATGAGTGGCATGATGATGTTTTGATTGATGATTAATTGTTGAATTATAGTGTTGTTGATGTTGAAACTATGTAGTTAAAGGAATTGTGTGATGTTGATGGTTGTTGCGAGTCAGAGTCAGAACTCGAGTCGTGAACTTTTTGGTGAAAAGGATTGGGGTTTTGAGACTTTTGAAAAGTGGTTTTTCGTATAAAATAATGTAGTGAACGAAATGTAAGGAAAATGGAGTTTTGGGGTGGATTAAAAGTGATTTTCGTTTGGAAAAGTTGTAGACAAATGCTTCTGCGCACAGTGTAATCGGTTACCAGAAATAGTGTAATCGGTTACATTACTTTTAAAAGGCGTTTCTGGACAAGTTTGTGAGGGTGTAACCGGTTACCTTGATTGTGGTAACCAATTACACTGAGTATGTTTTGTGTGGTTGGGCTGATTACAGAGGTGTAACCAATTACACTGGGAACAATTTTTGAAAAATCTTTGAAAAATTGTATCTTAGGTTCCGGGTGTCCGATTCGGGTGTCGCTTGAAGTGTTAGGAAGCTGACGCGACGAACTTTATTTTTAAATTGGTTTCAGTACCTGAAAATGAATAATTTGTTGTTTTATGGTGTTAAATACATTATAGTGCTTATGTTGTGCTGTGACATATTCGTAAATGCATTGTTGATGCTGACTATATTGTATGTTGATGTTGCTGAACTGTTATAGCATGGATATGGTGTATGGTGGTCAGTATTGGTGAGGTACATTGACTATGGTGATGGTCATTGTGCATTGGTGTTGGACGGTGGTTCATTTTTTGTGAGCCTTAATCCTAGGTGGGAATTGGGTGTAGTAGCTGATTTCGGTGGTGATGGAATCAGTGAAGCGTTATCGGTGGTGATGGTAACAAATTGGTGGGCTCTGATCCTAGGTGGGAATCGAAGCGGTGAACCTAAGAGTTCACATATTGGTACCACATGCACTGAGTCAAGTTGTTGGGTCCCATTGCATAGGATGTTAGTTGTATCGTTATTATGTTTGAATAATTGTTGTGTTGATGGTGTGGAAGTGTTTTGGTAGAATGGGTGATTGTGCGTGTGATAATATGATGCTTGCTTTCTATCATGCTTTCCTTTATATAATTGTGATATTTCACCCCTTCTGTTTGAATGTTTCCTTTACATGGGCATCGTACAGATAGTCTGCAGTAGGAGAGTGGATGTATGTGGAAGATGGTGTTTTCTTTTATTTTAGAGTTGATGTATGCTCTGATGTGTAACACTGGGGGTAGGCGTTTGTGTGTCTATTTTCGTTGGTGGATAATTATGTTATCTTCTATGTTGAATTTTCGTTATAATTATATTTTGAATAATCATTTGATGTTGATGTTTTCGCTGCTTAAAAGATATTGAAGTTCAGACATGGTGAATGTTTTACTATTATAATTATTGTTAGTAATTTTTAAAAGAGACATGTGTTACATATTTGATTGCATGAGCAGGTGTTTGTTGAAATGTAGCATCCTAAATATTTTTATGTTGAATTTTACTCTGATATTTTATTTAAATTACGCGAGGAATATTTAGGGTGTTACATTATTAGTCTGTCGCTTACATATTTTACTATTGTACGGGAGTTGAGAGTTTTTGAGGAGGCCTTGATGGAGGAGTTTGACTTTAATAGGGGCGCCCACATACATATGTGTCGCGGTGAAATTTGGATACCAAACTATTGATTAGTTTGAATCTTTAATTCATTTGCAACCGAACTTTGATTTGTCCAAAGGAAGGGATAAAGATCGAAATTCCCACAATGCAATGCAAATGCAAGCTAGATTGTTTTAGGTTCGGGGGTTGGTTAAACTTAGGGAAGGTACTAGCATCCTAAGTTTCTGTAGTACTCTACAGGAACCTCTTGTTTTATGTTGTTTACTACTATGTGTTATCTGCTTAAAGGATTAGAGACCCTAGTGGTTTATTTCTAAGTATACTCGATAAGGCGTCGCACCTTGTGCCTACATATCCTTACGGGAGTGGAATCAGAGTATGTTGTAGTTCACCCTAAAGGGTTAGAGGAGTTTTTTGACTGTGGTCAAAGTTCCTACGGGTTTAGGGTAGTTGTTTTGATTGGGTTTAGGAGAAGAGACGAGTCTTCATTTTAAGGGAGAGATAACCACCACAAATGTGAAAGGGGTTGTAGGAAATTGTCTTTGCATCGTCTTAAGAAAAGGTCTTACATACTCGGATGGTCGCCAAGTATGCCTTTGTCGTTCTTAAGGCAAAGTCCCTACATGTTTGATTGTATTGTTGTGGGGTGGAGATTATATCTCGCTTAAGATGATTAACATCTGTTCTCTAAATGTGTTTGAAAAGTTGTATTGTTTTTTATTGTGTTGTTTCTATGTTGTGAAAATTAAGGTCCTTCCTATGGGGTAGGTCCTATCCTAAGCGATCAACTTGAATGGGATCAAGGATCATGTGGGGAGTATGATGCTTATGAGATGCAACTACACACAACGTTGAATTATGTGTAGGTTTTTCCTTTGGACGGAATGTAATGTATGAATAGATAAATATGATAATGTAAATGCAATAGGATAAGTTGCAGAAGAGTAAATCATACACATACGCATGAAAGCGCTAGGTGAGTGTGTGCATTATGAATAAGATAAAGCAGATAAAGATAAATAATGTATACGCATGAAAGCGCTGAGTGTAAGTGCATGTGTCGTGAGTGCACGATTGATTGTATTACGATGTTGATTTGATTTTGGGTGGATTGAATGGTTTGGATTAGACGAGGTTGAATTATTTTGAGAAAAGTTGATTTAGGAAAAGTTATATTGTTAATTAGAGATAAATTGGTAAATGCAACTTATTTATAAAATAAGATTTTATATCATGGGGAAGTTGATTAAAAATATTAAGTTGATTTTAAAAAAGTTAAGTAAAATAAATCAATTTATTTAAAAGAGAAATTTGATCTTATAAAACCATAAAAAGATTATTAAAATTGATTATAATGAAAATTAACTATTAGTAAAGATATAAATTAGTTATTATATTAATAATTCAAAAAAACTATCAATAAAATCTGGTTGAGATTAAATAGGATTATTTTGAGGTAAATTTAATCGATTTGAATAAAGACTGATTATAAAAAGTTAATTTAGACTTTAAACGGGTTAATAAGGGTTAGGTGGGTGTTTAGTGAGCGTTAGTGTGTGTGATTAGTGAATTACAATAACACAAAACAAAAAACAAGAGAAAACCCTAAATTGGTTCCTCTTCTCCCTCGAGCTCGCCGTTCTCACTCTCTTCTTCTCATCCTTTCTCTCGATTTTTCTCACCATGTCTCCACGATTCCTCCGATTCTCCTCTTTCTTTCGAACCTGAAACACAATAAACAAATCAAAGCTTCAACGAATTTGGCTCAAATAGAATGGTTACCGCAAGTTGTGGATGACGGCGGTGGATGATGGAGTTGATGACGAAGGCGGAAGCTTCGTGGAGGTGGCGTCTCGCGGCGGCTGGAATGATTCTACCGGCGGAAGAGATAAGTTTCTTTTCAAAGCTTCTGGTTACGAATTTAGGGTTTTGCTGTGATAGCTCTCGGTGGTCGTCTTTTCCGTCTAATTTTCGAGCTCCTCCTTTTTTTTAGGGTTTCGATCTCCTTTATATAGGCCTCTTGAATGGAAGTGATTTGGCTGGACAATCAATATCGACTTAAATATGGATTGAATTTGATTTAGGCTTTTTGAATGTCTGATCATATCCTTCTGTTTTGGGATAGGCAAATATTTGAAATCTTTCCTTTTTCACGCGATGGCCATGATGATTCATTTAATCGCTATTTCAATCCTGTGATTCAATTGGGATAGGATTTGATTAGATTCCCCTGAATATTCTTTATCAGTTATTCTCCAATTACTAACTTGCAAGTGGTATTTGACAGGTGCTGGTAGTGAGTGATTTGGGCCAGGAGTTAGAAGCCCAGAGGGAAAAGCTTGCAACTGTTATGTTTTGGTGAGGGTGCAGAAGGAAAGGAGGGAGCGCGTGATGCTTGCATTGCCTGTCTCATATTTTGGTGTGAACTCTGAATCCTCTCAAGTTCCTACTTGCTTAACTCTCTCAAATTACTCAGTTGGTGCAGTGTACACATGCCGGATGCTTGCAGGACTTGGAAAGGGTGAAATCCAGTTGCCCAAAGCTGCGATATAATAGTATGCTAGGTACTGCGGGAATTCCTCGGCCATTGGTTTGGTAATGCTTTAATTTTCTGATTGGCGGTTGTTGCCTGAAGGTTCAATCAGCTATTGTTCTTTTTGTGATGATTGCTCCTGTTTGAATTGAAGGTGATGGTTAACTCCGTGTTCTTCTTGTTATACTTTGTCAGTGGTTGTCCGATAGGTTGTGATCTCTTTGCCTCTTTGTTTGGTAGCAAGTATCGCACTGAGCTGGTAACCTCATTGTCTTATTGTATCTGTAGGTGGAGTTGGCTTTAATACGCTCGTTTTGGAAGTGCAGGGTTGCTGACTTTGAAGCTTCCATAAGATACATACTTTTTTACGGCAAAGCTGACAAGGTATAGAGTCCTTCGTATTCCACAATTCCTATGGATTTTTGTTATCTGTTATGAACCTCTATCATGCTTGCTTGACAGGTTGTTATTTCAAATTGTGCCGCGCCATTCGAAGTTGGCGTTTGGAAAATTGGTTGCTGCCACTGATGCGTTGTTTTAATCCCGTTGGCGTGGTTTCTCTGGTAATTTGTTTTCATGACTCGCAATTTCTTGTAATGATTCTCCTTGCCAATTCCCTCACTTATCTGTTCAATTTGACATGTAGAATTCAACAAAAGCTGTGGAGGTTCGAGCAGGGCTCTTTCGTATGGATGCGGTTGATTTAGGTTTGGCAATTATATGCTCCAGGTGCTTATTTGCTTCGGCACTGATTTCGTTTTGATGATTAATTGCAGCAGTTGGATAAGAACGGTGAGTTTATGTCATATGTCGGTTTTGGGACGAATATAATGCATTCTAATTTCTTGTGCTCATTGTCGCAATCTTCTCCCTTTATGAATGCAGGTCGAAATAAAGCTGAGATGCCACCCAAAGATGCGGAGTGTTGTTGACGAGGCTTGCGTGTGGATTCGGAAAGGCGGTTGTGATTGTCTCTTCGTCTGAAGAAACCACAAGGATGATGCAGGTGGCCACTTGGAGAAAGGATCTCGAAAGATGCTGAATTACTGGCCGATCCTGAGGAGTAAACCAAATCCGTTTGGCAGACTAACAGGCTGCGCCTAAAGCTGCAAGACAAATGAATGTTTACCCTCCAGCAGAGTAGCACAACAAACATGCTGGCAAACAAATCACGATGTTATCATGTTCCTCAAACAGTCCAAGGGTGTTTCTGAACGTGTAGGTTCCTTTATGCAAACAATATGCCGGCGCAGTTCAGTGGCATACCACCTTCTACCTTGACTCTGAGGCTACGGCTCGAGACAACAATTCAACGATGTTAGAGACTTCGAAAGTGTCGACGACATTGATAGTTTACCTCTCCCTCCTTTAAGTTGTTAATCTGTCTTTAAGACTCCTAGTTATGCGTTGTAAACGTTAACTTTGTCTTGTAACCCTCTGAGGAGTCCCTCACCCCGATGTAAACCTTGGCTTCACTTTGCAATACAGAAGTGGTTCCAATTGTTTGGTTTTGATGAGTTTTAGCGCTAAGGTTGAATTTTATCATGCTCTCTTTGTACAAATTTGTATAGTTATAGAAGCTTTTGAGTTGGTAATGAATTGTGAACCTACTGTTGAGTATATTAGATACGAAAACCTATGCGCGCACTGAATCACATCTCTGAAAACTGATTGATCTTAATATGTATCTCTAAAAGATGGCTTGATGACCAAAACAGGAAGATCTCGAATACTGAAACTCTTTCTCAAATCCTTGAGGTTCAAGCACGGTGCCTTTGCAAAAGTTTTGTAATTTAAAGCTTATTTATATAAACAAACAAATCTCCCGCTTGACTTCCTAAATTTGTAATCCTCTTTGTCCACCTCTAACAACACATAACATAGGTTTTAACAGTAAAATTCTGACTTCTCTTTACGGTTGGAAAAGCTAATTCGGGCATAGAATTGTACATCTCCGTCTTCCAATTCAAAATAAAAGTAACGTGCTTTGGGAGGGGATGCTTTAATCAACGTGAACCATCTCGACCAGACGAAGTTTTCAACTAAATCTCACATGATCAAACTTATCACCAAAAATGAAGGGAATCTCTTAGTCTTCTTCGCGGGAACTTAAGGAATTTTAGGATCTTTGAGTTGGGAAAGCTTGATTGGAAAGAACATATATTTGTAGTCCAAATACCTGCATACCCTCGTTAGTCGCACACACAAATGGAAGATAATATGCAAATAATACAAAAATCCAGGAGGTGGAATCTTAAGGTCAAAAATTAGGGTGCAACAGATGCCCCTATTTAAGTTACTCCTATTCGGAGATATGGAGATTGAGATCTCCGTCTCGACGAGATAGGAGGGACTTAAATACAAACATTTGCGCAAATTTTTGGCCATAAGAAGCCACCGAATGTGAATGATATGCAATGATATGAAAATGCAAGGCGGACAAATCTGTGAGAAAGAGGTCATGAACTGGACGCGACATGCTAGACAGAAAAGCAACAGATCCAACAAGGCGGGACCCTACGAGGACATGAACAATCACTCATGGGAAATCTCCAAACGTGTAACGGTAACTCATGCATCAGGGATGCGGTGGTTTTGACGATTTGTGATCGAAAGATACTTTTACTACCAAGGTGGTGGTCAATAGTAACTCAAAATGGATCCCCTTTTTTTATTTTTTATTTTGTAACTCAGCTGAAATGGTAAAATGTATAACCTCTCCTGGCATCATGGTACAGGGACCATGAGCTGGTTTCGGTCTTTGATGTCATTGTAGTTGTAGATGTTGTTGTAGTTGTTGAGCTTCCCCGAGCATCATGATATGGGAGTCATGCGCCGGTCTCGGTCTCTGATGTCAAACTTCCCCTTGCTCCATGGTATGGGAACCATGAGCTGGTCTCGGTTTCTGATGTCAAACTTCCCCTTGCTCCATGGTATGGGAACCATGAGCTGGTCTCGGTTTCTGATGTCAAACTTCCCCTTGCTCCATGGTATGGGAACCATGAGCTGGTCTCGGTTTCTGATGTCAAACTTCCCCTTGCTCCATGGTATGGGAACCATGAGCTGGTCTCGGTTTCTGGTGTCAAACTTCCCCTTGCTCAATGGTATGGGAACCATGAGCTGGTCTCGGTTTCTGATGTCAAACTTCCCCTTGCTCAATGGTATGGGAACCATGAGCTGGTCTCGATTCCTACCCAAAATGATGGAAACTCGTGAGAGCGTCTTCAAAAAGGGGTTGTAAATTTGTAGATTGTAGATGTAACTGTAGTTGTAAATTGTAATATTGATGTAGATGTTCGGCTGTGAGCCATAATGTCCTTGTAGATTGTATATGTCGTTGAAGACTGTAGATTGTAGAACTGTAGAATTGTTGATGTAAATGTCGTAGATGTAATCTGTAATTGTAGAATTTTGTAGATGTGATCTTGTATTTGTAATTGTAGATGCAATTTGTATTGTACTGGCAATTTGTAGAATGTGCACCGGGGATCTTCAAAAGAGTTGTAAACCGGTTGATACGTGGAGTGTCCTCTTGTAAGGAGATATGTCATTGATTGTACTCGTAATGAACTCTCTGGGGAAAATCATTTCTGAGGAGTATCTTTGCTGTAATTGTAAGATATGTAAGATTGTTGTAGCAGTAATCCTCAAGTGGGGAAGTATCTGTAACGTCCTCTATTTTGACTTGATAATCTTGAGATAACCCACTGGGGAATGACAAACTGTCTTGATGAAATTGTTGTTTGTCGTTTTGAGAATAGATCTGCCCAAAGCGAGCTGCTCAAATAAAGAGATCTTCTGTCATTCAGTTGTAAGCTGTTGAGGAAATCTTGTAGTATTGCTGAAGAAATGTCACGTCTTCAATGGTGATCCTCATAATGTCAAAGCGCAAAATAAATGCACTTTTGATCCATGTTCAAAAGCTGGAGATGTTCATAGTGTGATTGTCAAAGACCGAAGTTCAATTCGGGAAATAACCGAAGAGAAACTGTCAAGCAAGACTCAACCATAGAGGCATAAACTCCAATGGGAATGTACTGAAATAACTGTCTTCCACGAGGATCGAACTTCGTGGGGAAATAGAAATATTGAGTTTTTTTGCTTAGGGCTGACAACTCTATTTGGAAGGAGCAAGACACGCCCAAATACCCAAGGGTAAACGCGATCGGAGAGATAGAGTAAAACAAACAAAGGATGCACAAAAATGCAAATGTTATGCTATCTACTTATATGATATGTGTATGCTTATGCTGACAAGAAAGACGAAAGCAATGACCAAATACGGGATAAACGTCTCGAAACAAACATTCGACCAATCTTCAAAGATAGAAGTATCACTGAGGATAGATGGAAAACCAAATGTAGGGTCCCAATACTGCTTCAAAACTTCAAAATTTCTCTTGAGAAAGAGTGATCAATCCACTTGGGGATGTAACATCTTGATAAGCTTGACGTGTTGTATGAAATTGTAGACGGAGGTACCCAAACCGAAGTTTCATAGGGGATAAAATAAATATCTTGGGTCTTCGTAGTTGTTGAACATGTTGGGGTTGAGCTTCCTGAGGATGAAATATACATCTTTTGCTCCAATCTTCAAATGCCCCAAGTCACGTAGTTTAAAGGCACCATCTAGAGAGGATTTTACAGAAAACATGACGCCCAAATGCCCCACTGCTTTCAAACTCTCTAGAGATTCACCGAATCTCGACGTAACTGCCCCTGATTGGCGGTAAGTGAGTCTTTTGGATTTCTTCCAGTTGAACCCAAGACTTGCACGGATGAAATTTTCTTGGGAAGAATGACTTGCCCCAAGTCAGCAAGGTCTTCAAATATCATCATCAATGTCTGTATGTGGTCTTTCTAAGATGTCAAACGTATTTAGCACATTTGAAATATCCATTTTGAAATGGTTAATGCAACACGCGTTTGTCTTGAAGTTTTGAAAAGGGGTATCGGAATAACTTGTGATCGAAACCACTAGTTAGGATACAAATTGAATCATTATTTATAAAGTCGATTTAAATTTGAGCATAGCTCAAGGAGTCAGGAAACAATATCTCATCGAGTATGCTTTCGAATTAGACCTTACTTCAATTAGGACTTTGAGGGATGTATATGGGTTTAATTTATGACTTGTAGAATGGAGGTAGAAAGGGTTAGTATATTTGTGCCCACCCAATTTTTGAAAGATGTTCATCATTTTTTTGATATTACCCTGCCCCAGGTTAAGAAAATGATGTTTCGGTTTGGGAGAAAGAGAACGGATCCTCAATCAAGGTTTAAAAGAAAGGGTTGACTATGTTGGCTTTCAGGAGGTTTAAAATAATGCCTTACATCATCAGTAGGGTTTTTATTCGAAGCATACAACAAGAGATCATGTGTTTTACTTCATCATCATCCTTCTAATTCTCTGTCAGAGCGAGAGATCGGGTAACAGTCGGCGTTATAATTTTGAAAACTATTTGAGTGAAAACGAATGGATTTCTTCAAGACAAACAGTTACTGCATTACTTATTCAAAACAGAAAGTTCTTACATGCAAAATATGCTTTCAATCAAAGAAATAAACACACAAACAAACGAAAGGAAAATAAAGTTCTTCTGAGAGTCCTTTCCAGGATCTTTATTGTGCTTTCATGTAGACGGGAAAGATATGCAGAAATGTCTGGTGCGCAGCTTTCAGACACGGCGTTGACGACCCTGAATCATGCCTGGGGAGGATGAACCTTGTCGAGATAGGGGGCTATCTCGTACGTAAGGGACGGAACCCTCAAAGAATAAGACTCCATCTTTGACCAAGTTTTGGACGTCTGCTTTCATGCCGTAACAACTCTCAATGTCGTGCCCCGGAGCACCTTGATGATACAGGCAAAATTTGTTGGCATTGTACCAGTATGGAAACCTCTTAGGTACCTTGGGTGGGGCTTTAGTCTAGATATGCCCTCTTTGAATTAGAGCTGGAAACAAATCAGCGTACTTCACTGGGATGGGATCAAACTGATGAATTACTTCCCTTGGTGTATCTGGAGTCATCCTTTGATACCTTTTCCGAAATTGTCGGTGCTGTGGTTGGTCTGGAGAGGCCAACCTCTGCCTAGGATGCGGTTGTTGTTCACGCTGGGCGGGCATCGCATATTGGTGCTGAGGATGGGGTACCGGAGTTATGAATTCTCTGGAAGGTCCACAGTCATCTCCATTGTTTGGGGCTATACCCAAGTTATGATGGTATTGCTTCACAAAAGCAAAAGTTAATTCTTCCCAAGACTGAATGTGATTCACTTGTAGCTTCATATACCATGATAACGGTGCTCTACCCAAACTTTCTTGGAAGCAGTGAATCAATAGTTGGTCGTTCCCAAGATAGGCGGTCATCTTCTGACAAAACATCATCAAATGATACCTTGGACAAATTGTACCTTTGTACACTTCGAAGGCGGGCATCTGGAATCCTGGGGGGATAACTAAGTTTGGAACTAGGTGCGGGTCATGAGCATGGAAATCAGGCGCACGGTTCCTCTTCATTATTTTCCATCGCTCCTCGAAGTCACGGAATTCATTCTTGAATGCTGTAAACTCTGGATCGTCCATTTCCTTTTCTTGCACAGGCTGAAGTTGCATGGGAACAAAGTTGTCGGAGGGACGGCGAAGCGTCGGGTTAGACCTTACTCTGAAGCTAGTCATGCGATCCATGTTTTCGTTCTCCTCACTATCCTTTAATGACACTTCCGGCTTGGTCAGATGGTCGAGACAGCGACTGACAGCAAAAGATGGAAAACCGAAATGAGCCACAACAAAGGAAAGACACGTGCACAAAATGTAAAATGCCATGCAGAATGCAGAATGTTAATGCGAGAATGCAGATGTAAGGGGAGACTTCAAGAAACCCAAAGTGTTTTTCAGTGTTATAATGTAGGATAATTGAAAATTTTTTATTTTTTTTGAGGAACAATGAAAACAAAGTACTCTTTTAAGAGTTTATTACATCGAAAGCAAAAGAAAACTTAGAACTCTATCCCACGGTCTTCTCTTTTGTACGTAGCTCCTCGGTTAGCTGATCAATGCGCTCCTGCAGCGCTGCTTTCTCGATGATGAGTCGTTCCACACACTCCTTCCAAGCCATGGTAGTTGAGGGGAGATCATCATTGGTGACAGCACTTGAAGAGGCATGAGGAGAAAATAAATCTCCTTGCGCCTTTCTCTTTCTGGCCACTTCTAATTCTGGAGTCTTCTGAAGTCTTTCCTTCTCGACTTTGAGGGTGAGGAACTTGTTCTTCCAAGCAGTCCTCAGTTTCCGGGCTTCATCCAAAGCAATCCTTACTTGTTCTATTTCCTCTTCCTCAAACCAGTCGGGGTCATGAGGAGATAATACCATAGGTTCATGGAAAGGAAAAGGCATCTTGAGATCGAGAGCCCTTTCTCGCACCCACTGCAGATAATCTTCAGAAACAGCACAGTTGGGGTATCCTGAAGCAGTTGTTCCTTCCCTATCAATGTATTTCCATGTATAAATGATGACAGTCCTGAGATCTAGGTCCTCTTCTCCTTTGAAGTAGATCTCTTCCAATGAAACTGGGTCGGGTATTTGGATCATAGGGTGTCCAAACTGTCTACGGGCCAAGGCGGGATTGTAACTTATACATCCTTCTCTTCCAATAAGCGGTACGTTGGGGAATCCTCCGATGATAGGAATCATAGGCACGCCTCCATAGGCGGGATCATACCAAACGATGTCCGAATGGGTGAGGTCCATAAGTATCTCGGACCATCGAGGTGTTGCTACTTCATCCCAAAGGGACGGATACCAAGTCAAACGAGCGATGAACCATGAGTACAGCAAGGCGGTACAACATACAATGTGTCCTCCTCCTTCGGCATTCTTCGAGTGAATCGAGAAGTACGTATCAGCAAGTAAGGTGGGTACTGGATTCTTGAGTATGAAGAGCTTGATCGCATCCATATCAACAAAATTGTCAAATTTGGGGAACCAGAAAGTCCCATAAACCAACAAAGCGAAATTGGCTTCCAAGATGAGAGCCTCCTTTCTTTCGGCGTGGTAACGGACTTTTTCGATCAAGAAGTCGGCGGGGAACCCAAGGACTCCTTCCTTGGTGATCAGGTGTGTCTGGACATCTTCTAGGCTGAGATGGGTAGCGTTTGCAATTTCCTGGTGACTAGGCGTGTCTTCCCTTCCGGTGAATAGAGGTTGAACAGTCACAGGTATCCTCAAGAGTTCTGAGTATTCTTCTAAGGTCGGCATCAACTGGTAGTCCGGAAAAGTGAAGCAGTGATACATCGGGTCATAAAATTGAACCAATGTTTCCAACAATCCTTCTTTCATCCTCAGCTCGAGGAAACGAAAAACTCCTCCATATTCTGATGCGAAAGCAAAGCGATCCTCGATGAGTTCGGCTAGTTCTCTCAAGCTTTCGAGGTTGGGACTCTGGAAAGTGTACTTCAGGGTTTCTCTTCTGAAATCCATGATTACAACACCTACAGAACAAATTTGAGTTTCTTGAAGTGAACAATGGAAAAGAATGCAATGCAAGATGATTAGGACTTCATGGGATCCCTCTATTTATAGGCATTGCGGTAAAAGAAAACGTTTTATTAAATTTGAAAACGGACTACATAAATATTCTTTTAAAGAGTCCCAAATAAAAGCTAAATAAAAGCTAGTAAAGACACTAAAGAAGCTTTGAATGCTGCTGCTTGAGCTGCTCTTCTAGTTGCGCCTTCTCACGGATAAGGTTGTCCACAATTATTTTCCAGATAGTGCATTGTGGGTCGGAGAAAAATAAATCCTCCATGACTTTCCTCTTCTTGCAAGGGAGTAACTCTTCATCCTTCAATCGTAGCCGTTTCTGAAGTTCATCCTTCTCCTCTTGAAGTTCAGCATTCTGCTTTTGAAGTTCAGCCTTCTGCTTTTGACACTCATCATTTTCTGCCACTGATACACGGTACTTGTTCTTCCAAGACTCCAGCTCATGTTGAGACTTTCTTAAGGACACCTCTAACTCCTCGGCTTTAGACATAAAGACATAAGCGGGCTCTCTCTTTGGAGCTATGGGATCTTGACGGGAATAGGGCATCTTTAGATTGGTTGCCCTTTTTCTGACCCACTGAAGGTATGGTTCTAGAGACACACAGTTAGGCTTCCCTAGACTTCTCTTCCCTTTCTTGTGTACATTGCGCCATGCATGTAGAATCTTTCCTCGGAGTTCCATATCATCTTTGAAGAACATACCCTCTATTTGAACACTCTTGGGAGGTTCCTTCAACGGGTATCCCAACTGTCGACGAGCTAAAATAGGATTGTAGCTGATTCCTCCATCAAAGCTGAGCAATGGTACATTAGCAAAGTCACCGCAGCTATCAATGATTAGTACTCCATCATACACTCGGTTGTACCAATCAATGTCAGAATGGGTCAAAGCCATAATTCTGGGAGACCAATGCTCTTTGCCAATGTTTCTAAAAGAGCTAGACTTCGGCAAGTGCGAAATAAACCACTTGTAAAGTAAAGGTACACAGCAAGTAATCATCCCTCCACCACGAAGGTTTCGGAGATGTATAGAGTGATATGCATTTCCCAACAGAGTTGGCACTGGGTTGTTCTTCATAAAGATCTTGAATGCTTTGAGATCGATGAAACCTTCAAAACTCGGGAATAGAAACAACCCATAGACAAGCAAAGCAAAGATTGTCTCAAACGGAGCCTTATTAGAATAATCAGCATAGAATGAAGCCTTCTCGACTAGGAAACCTGTCTTTAAACCAAGAATTCCATCCTTAGTAACTAGGTTGGCTTTGACGTCAGATACCTTCAAACGGAGAGCTTTAGCAATATCTTTCTCATCAGGGTCCTTTTCCAAGAAGGGAAAAGGAGATTCCTCGAGGACAGGTAGTCCAACCAAAAAGGAATACTCTTCTAATGTAGGTAACAACTGAAAGTCTGGAAAGGTGAAACAATGGTAGAGAGGATCATAGAACTGTAGCAAAGTGGAAAGAAGTCCTTCATTCACTGAGCAACCCAATAGAGATATCAGCTTCCCATACTTGGTCTTGAATCCTTCTTGATCTTCGATGAAACCCCACAACTTCTTTAGGTCGTCCAATTTGGGACTCTTAAAAGTATATTTCACAGTATGTCTTTTATCTGAAGTCATAGTGACCTACAATGTCCATAAACGAAAGTAAATCCCATGAAGTCCAATGCAGAATGATGCTATATGAATGCAGCAAACACAAGTATTCACATAAGGACATAAAGATAAACAAACAAGGGGCGCCCTAGGTTTGCAACGAGCATGGAGTAAAGGTGTACCCTTCCCAAAAGTTTAAGGACTAAAGGTTGTTTGCACCTGTAGAACAAGGTTCTAATGGGACTCAGAATCATCAGCCCATCCATCGGATATTATCAATTTTCCCAATTACTCGAGGATTAATAATATTCTCAAGAGAACTTCTTTTGAGTGTAGCTTCGCGTAGCACTATTTCGGAAGTACTTCCTCATAGTCTCGCACTACGTCCTAATAAAGGCCAAAGTTGGGTTAAGGTAACTACGGTCCTCAATATCATAGGCTCCACAGTCGAAAGTAGTGAGTGTCTTCACGATTGATCGTTCAACAGTACTATTTCGAAAGGGCCTCAACTGAGCGGGATTCTCGATTCAACTTAGTAGGGATTCCACTCCCTATAAGCCTCCTCGAATATATCACCATCCTATCTTAATTTCTCTCAAAGTTCGGGTGTAGAACTTTATCTCACCACTCAAGGACAACAAACCCAAAAGAAACATAAGAGAAAGCATGTAAACACATAATCAAGTAGGCAGATATATAAAGCAGTAAACAAATAAGATAAGATAGGGAAACCCACTAGGGATTCCCCAGTGAAGTCGCCATTTCTGTCGCGGTGAAATTTGGATACCAAACTATTGATTAGTTTGAATCTTTAATTCATTTGCAACCGAACTTTGATTTGTCCAAAGGAAGGGATAAAGATCGAAATTCCCACAATGCAATGCAAATGCAAGCTAGATTGTTTTAGGTTCGGGGGTTGGTTAAACTTAGGGAAGGTACTAGCATCCTAAGTTTCTGTAGTACTCTACAGGAACCTCTTGTTTTATGTTGTTTACTACTATGTGTTATCTGCTTAAAGGATTAGAGACCCTAGTGGTTTATTTCTAAGTATACTCGATAAGGCGTCGCACCTTGTGCCTACATATCCTTACGGGAGTGGAATCAGAGTATGTTGTAGTTCACCCTAAAGGGTTAGAGGAGTTTTTTGACTGTGGTCAAAGTTCCTACGGGTTTAGGGTAGTTGTTTTGATTGGGTTTAGGAGAAGAGACGAGTCTTCATTTTAAGGGAGAGATAACCACCACAAATGTGAAAGGGGTTGTAGGAAATGGTCTTTGCATCGTCTTAAGAAAAGGTCTTACATACTCGGATGGTCGCCAAGTATGCCTTTGTCGTTCTTAAGGCAAAGTCCCTACATGTTTGATTGTATTGTTGTGGGGTGGAGATTATATCTCGCTTAAGATGATTAACATCTGTTCTCTAAATGTGTTTGAAAAGTTGTATTGTTTTTTATTGTGTTGTTTCTATGTTGTGAAAATTAAGGTCCTTCCTATGGGGTAGGTCCTATCCTAAGCGATCAACTTGAATGGGATCAAGGATCATGTGGGGAGTATGATGCTTATGAGATGCAACTACACACAACGTTGAATTATGTGTAGGTTTTTCCTTTGGACGGAATGTAATGTATGAATAGATAAATATGATAATGTAAATGCAATAGGATAAGTTGCAGAAGAGTAAATCATACACATACGCATGAAAGCGCTAGGTGAGTGTGTGCATTATGAATAAGATAAAGCAGATAAAGATAAATAATGTATACGCATGAAAGCGCTGAGTGTAAGTGCATGTGTCGTGAGTGCACGATTGATTGTATTACGATGTTGATTTGATTTTGGGTGGATTGAATGGTTTGGATTAGACGAGGTTGAATTATTTTGAGAAAAGTTGATTTAGGAAAAGTTATATTGTTAATTAGAGATAAATTGGTAAATGCAACTTATTTATAAAATAAGATTTTATATCATGGGGAAGTTGATTAAAAATATTAAGTTGATTTTAAAAAAGTTAAGTAAAATAAATCAATTTATTTAAAAGAGAAATTTGATCTTATAAAACCATAAAAAGATTATTAAAATTGATTATAATGAAAATTAACTATTAGTAAAGATATAAATTAGTTATTATATTAATAATTCAAAAAAACTATCAATAAAATCTGGTTGAGATTAAATAGGATTATTTTGAGGTAAATTTAATCGATTTGAATAAAGACTGATTATAAAAAGTTAATTTAGACTTTAAACGGGTTAATAAGGGTTAGGTGGGTGTTTAGTGAGCGTTAGTGTGTGTGATTAGTGAATTACAATAACACAAAACAAAAAACAAGAGAAAACCCTAAATTGGTTCCTCTTCTCCCTCGAGCTCGCCGTTCTCACTCTCTTCTTCTCATCCTTTCTCTCGATTTTTCTCACCATGTCTCCACGATTCCTCCGATTCTCCTCTTTCTTTCGAACCTGAAACACAATAAACAAATCAAAGCTTCAACGAATTTGGCTCAAATAGAATGGTTACCGCAAGTTGTGGATGACGGCGGTGGATGATGGAGTTGATGACGAAGGCGGAAGCTTCGTGGAGGTGGCGTCTCGCGGCGGCTGGAATGATTCTACCGGCGGAAGAGATAAGTTTCTTTTCAAAGCTTCTGGTTACGAATTTAGGGTTTTGCTGTGATAGCTCTCGGTGGTCGTCTTTTCCGTCTAATTTTCGAGCTCCTCCTTTTTTTTAGGGTTTCGATCTCCTTTATATAGGCCTCTTGAATGGAAGTGATTTGGCTGGACAATCAATATCGACTTAAATATGGATTGAATTTGATTTAGGCTTTTTGAATGTCTGATCATATCCTTCTGTTTTGGGATAGGCAAATATTTGAAATCTTTCCTTTTTCACGCGATGGCCATGATGATTCATTTAATCGCTATTTCAATCCTGTGATTCAATTGGGATAGGATTTGATTAGATTCCCCTGAATATTCTTTATCAGTTATTCTCCAATTACTAACTTGCAAGTGGTATTTGACAGGTGCTGGTAGTGAGTGATTTGGGCCAGGAGTTAGAAGCCCAGAGGGAAAAGCTTGCAACTGTTATGTTTTGGTGAGGGTGCAGAAGGAAAGGAGGGAGCGCGTGATGCTTGCATTGCCTGTCTCATATTTTGGTGTGAACTCTGAATCCTCTCAAGTTCCTACTTGCTTAACTCTCTCAAATTACTCAGTTGGTGCAGTGTACACATGCCGGATGCTTGCAGGACTTGGAAAGGGTGAAATCCAGTTGCCCAAAGCTGCGATATAATAGTATGCTAGGTACTGCGGGAATTCCTCGGCCATTGGTTTGGTAATGCTTTAATTTTCTGATTGGCGGTTGTTGCCTGAAGGTTCAATCAGCTATTGTTCTTTTTGTGATGATTGCTCCTGTTTGAATTGAAGGTGATGGTTAACTCCGTGTTCTTCTTGTTATACTTTGTCAGTGGTTGTCCGATAGGTTGTGATCTCTTTGCCTCTTTGTTTGGTAGCAAGTATCGCACTGAGCTGGTAACCTCATTGTCTTATTGTATCTGTAGGTGGAGTTGGCTTTAATACGCTCGTTTTGGAAGTGCAGGGTTGCTGACTTTGAAGCTTCCATAAGATACATACTTTTTTACGGCAAAGCTGACAAGGTATAGAGTCCTTCGTATTCCACAATTCCTATGGATTTTTGTTATCTGTTATGAACCTCTATCATGCTTGCTTGACAGGTTGTTATTTCAAATTGTGCCGCGCCATTCGAAGTTGGCGTTTGGAAAATTGGTTGCTGCCACTGATGCGTTGTTTTAATCCCGTTGGCGTGGTTGCTCTGGTAATTTGTTTTCATGACTCGCAATTTCTTGTAATGATTCTCCTTGCCAATTCCCTCACTTATCTGTTCAATTTGACATGTAGAATTCAACAAAAGCTGTGGAGGTTCGAGCAGGGCTCTTTCGTATGGATGCGGTTGATTTAGGTTTGGCAATTATATGCTCCAGGTGCTTATTTGCTTCGGCACTGATTTCGTTTTGATGATTAATTGCAGCAGTTGGATAAGAACGGTGAGTTTCTGTCATATGTCGGTTTTGGGACGAATATAATGCATTCTAATTTCTTGTGCTCATTGTCGCAATCTTCTCCCTTTATGAATGCAGGTCGAAATAAAGCTGAGATGCCACCCAAAGATGCGGAGTGTTGTTGACGAGGCTTGCGTGTGGATTCGGAAAGGCGGTTGTGATTGTCTCTTCGTCTGAAGAAACCACAAGGATGATGCAGGTGGCCACTTGGAGAAAGGATCTCGAAAGTTGCTGAATTACTGGCCTATCCTGAGGAGTAAACCAAATCCGTTTGGCAGACTAACAGGTTGCGCCTAAAGCTGCAAGACAAATGAATGTTTACCCTCCAGCAGAGTAGCACAACAAACATGCTGGCAAACAAATCACGATGTTATCATGTTCCTCAAACAGTCCAAGGGTGTTTCTGAACGTGTAGGTTCCTTTATGCAAACAATATGCCGGCGCAGTTCAGTGGCATACCACCTTCTACCTTGACTCTGAGGCTACGGCTCGAGACAACAATTCAACGATGTTAGAGACTTCGAAAGTGTCGACGACATTGATAGTTTACCTCTCCCTCCTTTAAGTTGTTAATCTGTCTTTAAGACTCCTAGTTATGCGTTGTAAACGTTAACTTTGTCTTGTAACCCTCTGAGGAGTCCCTCACCCCGATGTAAACCTTGGCTTCACTTTGCAATACAGAAGTGGTTCCAATTGTTTGGTTTTGATGAGTTTTAGCGCTAAGGTTGAATTTTATCATGCTCTCTTTGTACAAATTTGTATAGTTATAGAAGCTTTTGAGTTGGTAATGAATTGTGAACCTACTGTTGAGTATATTAGATACGAAAACCTATGCGCGCACTGAATCACATCTCTGAAAACTGATTGATCTTAATATGTATCTCTAAAAGATGGCTTGATGACCAAAACAGGAAGATCTCGAATACTGAAACTCTTTCTCAAATCCTTGAGGTTCAAGCACGGTGCCTTTGCAAAAGTTTTGTAATTTAAAGCTTATTTATATAAACAAACAAATCTCCCGCTTGACTTCCTAAATTTGTAATCCTCTTTGTCCACCTCTAACAACACATAACATAGGTTTTAACAGTAAAATTCCGACTTCTCTTTACGGTTGGAAAAGCTAATTCAGGCATAGAATTGTACATCTCCGTCTTCCAATTCAAAATAAAAGTAACGTGCTTTGGGAGGGGATGCTTTAATCAACGTGAACCATCTCGACCAGACGAAGTTTTCAACTAAATCTCACATGATCAAACTTATCACCAAAAATGAAGGGAATCTCTTAGTCTTCTTCGCGGGAACTTAAGGAATTTTAGGATCTTTGAGTTGGGAAAGCTTGATTGGAAAGAACATATATTTGTAGTCCAAATACCTGCATACCCTCGTTAGTCGCACACACAAATGGAAGATAATATGCAAATAATACAAAAATCCAGGAGGTGGAATCTTAAGGTCAAAAATTAGGGTGCAACAATATGTCTTAGCTTTGGGATAGGTACAAGAAGCTTGTTGCGGCACAAATGTATGAGGTTGCCGCTAGGGTGTACATGTTACATCTAGTAGCATGTACTCTTTTTATGGACAAGTTAGGTGTTTATATCGATGCAGGTATATGTGGTTGTTCAGTAACTTTGATGATATCAGTTGAGCTTGGGGTGTGTTGCCTTAACCATCCTATATTTAGCACTTGGAGTTGTAACAGTCTTTGAGACCAGACAGCTTGTTGGTTATTTGAGTCTATTACAAGTATACTTGAAATTATTATTTGTTGTTTAATTCTTATTTAACTGTTACGAATAACATTTCTTAATTATTATTTGTTGTGTCTGTGTTTTGATATTAGTGTTAGATATGCGAGCATTTTCCTCCATCTGTGACAGGAAGGTGCAACATTCTCCTATGGGGCCCGACGGGCGAGGAGATGGAAGGTTAGGAAAGCACATCCCAGTGGTGTTGCGGAGTACAGGAGGAGGCGAGATGTGTTGACCGTATATTATGTCATCTGGACATCATACACTGATCTTAGAATCCATCGTGAGTTTGATTACTCTTCTTTATATTCTGGTTATATGCGGTGGGAGACTTTAGTTGCTAAGCATTTGTCTTTATATTCTGGTTATATGCGGTGGGAGACTTTAGTTGCTAGGCACTTGTCTAAGAGGTGTCTGCGATAGTACGGTTATGTCCAGAACATCCCATGACCAATTCTGAATATTCCATCTGCGGGTATTGACATGTGATTTCAAAGTAACATCATCAACTTTGGTTGTGCCATTAGAGATCGTGCAGTGAGAGTTCAGCACGACTCGCAGTGTAAGGATGATTATTTGGAGCGGTACCTCACTATATCACACTCTTGCATCATTCCACTTGTTGAACATATTGATGGTGTTCCGCCGCATCCGCCACCACTAGCCGATGTCAATGACTAACAGCGTCTCTAGATGATTGCAGTTATTATGGATAATCTCATGGATTTAGTAAACCTGGATGGTGAGGTTTTTACTTAATTATCTCGGATTGCACATATAGTCCGTGAGGGATTTATTTAGACATTATTGTTATCTTTATGTATTATTTATATATTATTTGTATATTACATGTAATATTAGTCAGACAACTTCATCAAAAAAACTTATTAGATAATGTGTTTAATCTTCCTGATGCAAGATGAACATAAGTTAACATTTGACAATGGATTGCATAACTTAAACATAACTTAAGAAAACGATAATAAATAAGAAAATCTAAACACTACAAAATAATTTTGGATGTTTAATCATCTTAATTATGTCGTCGGCAGATCTTGAAATCTTCGCATTTAACTCAATCGACCCCTTTGTTAACCTATGGCGAAATGATCTCCACATAATCGTCACATTTTCATCGGTCTTCAACTCAATATGATTGTATTTCACTCTTCCATTAGTATCAATTCAATCTTCACAAAACTCAATCTCTCTCACCTTTCTGTTATCAGTATCAGACAATAATTCATTCAACTTAGATGTCAAAGCGACGAGAGATGTGGTAACGAGTGATGTAGTGTCATCCGAAAGGCAGAACTCTACGGGAGGTGAAGCTCCGTTGAAGTACACTTTTGCCTTAATCAAAAATTGAAAGAGACATTTTGAGATGTTTTTCTCAAACAACAAGAGACTCCTATTTATACAAGTTTACATTTATTCTGGACTACAAAAAACAGTCGATACAATACAGTCGTCCAAAACAGTCGACAAAATCTTGACAGTTTAAAATTTTGAATAAATTAAACTACCAGAAATTCCACTTTGTTTGAAATTTCCAATTTAACATGGTACTTTTAATATTTCCGATTATTTTGCAAACTCACGGAAATTCTAGAAATTCCCGAATATACTACCAAAAATTTAGATTGTATCGAAATTCTGAATTGTCTATCAAAAATTGTGTACACAAATGTTTCAAATTTTTGTCAAAGAGAGTTATGGAATTATGAAATTATAGGGTATCAAATACAATTGTAGGGGTAAGGTTGGGTAGGGGTGACATAAAACCTAGCCTTCATTTACTGAAATTATTCAGTACAGTTTTTTAACTGAACTAGTTAAAAAGACTTGCAATACAAGCAATAACATAAAAAACCAATTCTTAAAATTAAAACGTAATTTGGAAAATACGTCAAACTTAAAAATCACAAAAGTAATTTTACCAAAAATACATAAATAAATATGCACAATGTCTATACAGACAAGATCAATAATAAAATGATGGGTTCGCTTTTATTTTCTTCTTGTGATTTGCTTATAAGCTAAGCAAAATGTATGAGAATTTATGACATCAATTTCCAACTGATGTGATAATTTTATACTGAGATGGCCATTTAATAATAGTATCATTAATCATTTACAACAACAAAACCAGACAGAAAATATGCAACAATCTGGTACAAGAAATGCAACAATCGGGTACAAGAAACCTACTGCTCTATCAGTCCACAAACCCTACCCCACCTTCTCTCTTATTCTCTTGTCACCCCTCCCCACCAAGATTTGCCGAGTTAAAAGTGAAAATGGAGGGGGCAAAAAATAAGGGATGGAAATAATTTACCTACAGTTTTGACAATGCAATTGCACATATTCACTGTCCCGGTTCTTTAATGCATATGGGCAGCATTAGTTGAATGTAGCTCTCAAGTTACTTTGGATATGACTGAAGTTGTTCAGCAAGGACTCAATTTGCTTCACTTCTTTAGGAATTGATGCTGTTAAAACCTGTGTTGTGTAATGTTAGTCAATAACTTTAAGAGTGCCCCACATGTGTGTCATAAAACTTAGGTTAGGTACTGTAGGTGATTGAAGCATTGCTTTGAATCAAAGTACATTAATATAGGTATAAATTTTTTGGCCACTTCATCCTCTTTTCTGAAATTATCATCACTGCAAGAACCTAAGAAACTTGACCCAAATTTTGTCCACACACAAAGAAAAAAGTCACTGTATAATTTGCTTCCACTGTTACTGTTTTAAAGGTAGTTGAGGCAGAAGAATAAAAAGTAATGGCACTTTCCATTTGAATTGGTGACTTAAAAAGTTGTTGTTTCCAATGAATAATTTCTAATTTTGAAATGAAGGACTCGTGCTTAATAGGTTTAAAGCTAAAATCTAGATGAAACCATAAAGTGTAGCTGATGATGAGTGAAGAGTTGTTCTCTTCTTTTACAGCGAGGAAAAGTTTCATGAGCAAGTTCTGAATAACCCACTCTACATTAAAATTTTGAATGTAACAGTTCATTGGACTTTTTTGTCTCTGTCTTTCTTTATTACTATTAAATAGATGGGACCCTATAAAAATTACGAATGTTTGAATGTAATAGTTCATGGTTCATTGTTCAAGCTTTAAAACAAGTGTAAAGAGCACGTCTCTATCTGTCACAAAAAAAAACTATACTAGTAGTTTCAATTGCAATACTTTAAGAGAAAGAAATTACTACCTCGTAACCTGTTTCTGTAATGAGAATCTCATCCTCAATCCTTATCCCAATGCCTCTGTACCTGCATTGGACATCACATACAAAACTGAAACATTTAATGCCAACATTGAAGATCAACTTAAATGCTCACATGATGGTTACCAAATGATATGAGAAAGAATGGGATCAATCAATGTTGTAACGGAAGTTGAGGAAAGTGAATGACTAAAAAGGCAAAACAAGCAGTAGAATACAGATGAGGCAAAACAAGCAGTAGTATACAGATGAGGCAAAATAAACTTCATATTATGTTACAACTTGTTCTGCAACTGAAACCAATTAACTTAAAAATAACATTATTAACTCCCAAGTAAAATTAAAATTCGAGATTCAAAACTGCATACACATCTCTTGATGGATTAATTAACTTATGAGAAATACTGTTGTAGAACTTCATATTCCAGCAGGTTCAAATCAATGGAATGATTTTAATAAGAATGCGAATGAGAATGGAATAGAAGAGTTATTTTCATAAGCATGTTTAATATTTTATTTAAATGACTATTCCATTATACCCCTTTATATGGTCCATCAAAGAAAACAGGAGTAGAATAATATGATTTTTATGACAAACCAACTCCTGGAGATGGAGCTGGTTTAATGGATATGATAAAAGTGGTAGGGCCATGATGATGCGGGCACTGGTAGGAGTAGGACATGATATTTTTACCATTTTTAGAAAATATGCAGGGTAAAAATGTAATGGGTGGAAAAAATACTTACCTAAGCCCTTAAATATAAAGTCTATTAGAAAAGAAAAGAAAATCCCTAATAATAAGCTCATTTCCAAATTATTAGATGCATTAATTATTATTTTATAAAAAGCACTTCTAATTAATTTACTACTATCTTTTGGTGTCATTGTTCAACTAAACTTGACTAAAGGGCAATTTTAGAACATCAGTATACAAACTGGACAAATTTAATCACTGCCTAATTTTCTTAATATGTCTCAAATTACCCAAAGGTGCTTATAACAAAGAACAGAGTACAATTCCATCCAGTTTTAGAGGGACTGGTTGTTCCCTCTTATGATAGAATAAGACTCCCCCTTGGAAATGATTAACATCCTTCCAAAATTCTTACCAAACTCGTTGAATACTTTGATACCATCTTAGAATTTGGGTTGAAAATAGAAAATAAGGAAACTATATCAATGCTAATAAATAGAGAATATTCAACTAAACTCTTAACTCATTTTCATTCCTTTCAACCTATTTAATTGAATCAAACAAGAACTTACAGAACTGAGAAAATAAGGAATAAGCTGGGAAATCAGTTCTAAATATTCTTGAAAATAAGAAACAATCAGGTTTATCCAACTCAGGTTTTAACATACTAGTGAACACAGTCAGATTCTAGGAAAAATGAAATATAAAATTCCTGAAGCTGGTTAATGAAAGGAAATTCATGAATTTGAATGTATTGTAGAAGTAGTTGGTAACCCAGGAAAACGTAGAGTAGGAATAAGCAAATGAAATTATCAATTTGTAATAATAAATTTGTTAAAACAAGTTCTTCAACCAACTTCATTAAGTACCTCTCTGGGCAATCAAAAGAAGATGGGATGTACACTCCCGGTTCAATAGTTATTACCTGCTCACAAATTATAAAAAGAACATATCTTTGGTTAATATGGGTATACATTACGTCCATATGAAGTGGAAGAACATGAATGGCAAGTGGGGGTAAAAAAATTCCAACTAAGTTGTCTTATTGAAAGAGAAGTAAAAATTGGTGGCAGTGCTCATCCACAACAATCCACCACTAGAGTAGACATAAATTTCAAGTACCTTAGGTGAAACCAGTGTTTAGAAACACCGAAAAATGTGTTTTATTTAAAATAACACTATGATGTCACACAATTGACCATAACCATTTATAATAAAATATCATTACCATATAATAATTTTATGGTAATGAAAATCCTCACACCCAAATCATTAAACTGTTGCTCGGTAAAAGAAAACACTTACAACACCTGGCTTCAGAGGACGGTCAAAGTTGATCATTGAACAATCGTGAATGTCCATTCCGAGATAGTGACCTGGATCAATAATACATGACTGAATAGATATATTTGTTCTCTATTAGCTATCATCATATTTTTATTTCAAATGACAAACTGGTTATGAATATCTATAACCAAAAAAAATATGAAAGAAATCTGCAAGCCTTGCCAACTAAAACATGGATGAACGAACTACCTATAGAAGTTGGGTTCAGCGTATGGTAGGAACTGCTTCCAAAACCTTTCAAAATTCCAAACTCCTTTAGACCTTTCTGCAGCATTTCAACCTATGCAACCAGAAAATTTCACATGTTTCAGTGTTATAGCAAAATAAGCTTCAAGCTGCTAGTAAGACGACACTAACACGGAAGGGTATATCAAGATACTCGGGCCACTGGCACACTCTACTGGTTGTGACTTATTATGAGATAGTGTTCATCATGCAGACAAAGCAAATATTGAAAGTTTCCTTTTTTTGGGGAATGAGGGATTGATGCAAAACACGGAAAAAGGAATTGCACATCAAAAAAGCTAATTGTAAAATCTAGGAATAATATTGACTTGATTCACTAACACCAAAAATCTTGACAAAATTAGTGTCTTTAGTTCTTCCTTGATAACATTGCTTCAACATATGTTTAACCATTTTAGATAAGTGTGAGATTTGTTCAAGAAAAGTATAAGGTGTGTTGAAGTAAAGAAGAAAAAAAACATTATTTTATGAAACACTTCTCTAAATGATCTGACACGTGTTGTATGAGTGTCTTACGAGTGTTTGACACCGATTCAAAGAGTGTCAAATCAAAGAAAAAAAAACACTTTTTATGGGACACTTGTCTGACTTTTTCAACACTTGTCGTACAAGTGTCGGACACTGCGACACACCTACTCCTAAAGATGTACGGGCTTCATAGTCTCTAACACAACCCCTCATGTTGAAAAATGTGAATGGCAAGCATACCCTACCTTACATTAAAATCCAATTTTTATTTGTGTTGGAAATTCCGCCTTCATTGCGGTCCGCCCCTAGTCGCCTAATTGCGGCATTTGCCTTGCCTTCGTTGCAGCCTCCAACACCTATTGTGTTGGGTTTGAAGGGCGGATTTAGTCTCACATTGTTTAGAAATATGCCATTTGTAGTGTTTATAAAGCTTGGAAAACCCTCAACTTACAAGTCGGTTTTGTAGGGATGAGTTAGGCCTAAACCACAATTCTAAAATGGAATTGCCCCCGCATATGAATACAACACATGTGTTAAGAGTTTCACATTGGACAATATGTAGCCTCAACATGAGTTAAAAAGTAGAGGCAATTCTCGCCTTACAAGCCGGCTTTGTAAGGATGAGTTAGATCCAACCCAAATTCTAAGAAGGTATTAGAGTCAAGTTTAAAATTCATTTTGCCACCTGCTATCAGGTTTCCGTTATCGGCCCACTTATCCAAGCATCAAGCTCAATAGTGTTGAGCGTGAGGGGGTGCGTTAAGAGTCTCACAGCGGACAATATGTGGCCTGAACATACATTAAGTGGGATAATCCTCACCTTACAAACCGGTTTTGTAGGAATGAGTTAGACCCAAACTCTAATTCTTGAATATGTATGAGAACAACAAGGATTAAAACTCCTAACAACTTATAGCATGTTTGGATTGAAGTTTGAAAGTTGAATTTTAGAAAAACTATTTAGCAAAATTGATTTTGGTTAAAATCGAATTCAAGTAAATTTATTAATAGTTGTGAATATTAATTTGCAAAGTAATTTTTGGCACAATAGATGTTTGAACAATAGTATATAAACTTATTGTAGATGCTGATTTTTAATTATTGTTTAATTTTATTAAAATAGTCATACAACGTTGAGTTCAAAGACATTTTTGTCAATACACACAAAGATTTTGTCAACAGCAAAAGCATTATGTGTAGGGGTTTAAATCAAGTTTTGAATTCATAGTTGAACTAGACTTGAAATTGCCCCACATATTAGGCATAACATTCAAGACAGAATTTGGTCATTAATCTTGAGTATGGGTTTTCCAAATGCAGAAGAAAACACACGCTTAATCAAAGAAACTCCAAAATACCATGTCAATCACCCACTCCTAAAAGTTTAAGCTATTAGACCAAGTCTCATGAAGGACAATGACTTTATTATAAAATTGAAAAATGATAAGAAAAAGAAGATACCGAACGGTTGTGTATTTGTCGAATACTAGCACCAGGCTTACAAAGTTCCACACAATGCTTGTTTGTTTCCAGTATAAGCTCATAAAGCTCTTCCTGAAATATAGAGAAACCGTGAAATTCATATGAAAAGTGATGAGACTAAAAGAACAACACAACAAGTGGAATTAGCAGTTTTATTTTATACCAGACTCCATTGGCATGAATATGGAGCAGAAACCAAGTTTCAAACATTTATGTCATGCATAGCAGAAACAAAGAAAGATTATACCGACATGAGATAATAGCACGCCCTATGTTGGGCATGTGCAAGCTTTAGGCACATCAGATCCCCTAAAGAAAGGGGCCATGAGAAGGTGGATAATTTATCACAAATTGAACGTCCATGCATGAACAAATTATTTAGAGTATGTTTCACCCATTCAAACAATTGGTAAGTCCCAAAATACTCATTTGGGCTATAATGACACTTTTTAGCATGTCACCATCTGCCTGTTGTCAGGGAACTCTACATAAATTGGCAAGCCTTCAGGTTATAACAACGAAGAAACAACTAGGATGTTTAAGAAATCATATTACTAGAATCAAAAGTGGAATTAAACTAAAAATGGGTCAACATCACAGAACCTAATCCAGTGCAATACATATGAGAGTGGATGCATATCCATAAATGAAAACACATGCAAATGGAATAGGACTGCAATGGAAAACTATGACTACGCAGTCTGCTTGTCTTGGATCGCTATTAAACGATAGGGAAATTGGATATCAAGGAAACAGAAAATAAAAACAGATGCTTTTTAGTGGTTTCTGTACAAATCGTTAAAAAGATTGAATATATTGAAAAACAAGGTATCAAATTTGAAATAAAAGCGAAAACAAATATTTTCTTAAAGCAAATGGAACCAAACAATGCTAACCTGTGCAGAAGAGAAGGTACCACAAGGTGGCCAGGTACGTGTGAGATCACTGTCATAGCCATGTAACTCACATCCAACATCCATCAAAACAAGATCTCCATCTTTAATCTGACAAACATGGCAAAGATAAAATACATAAAATCACGCATACTATGAGATGGCAATAAGTAAATGAAATTTACCTTTTGATCATTCCTAGAGTAATGTATAACACTTCCATTAGGCCCGCCACCAACCACAGGATTAAAACTGATACAATGAGAAAAAGAAGAGCAAAAATATTCTCATTAAATGTGAACACAGGTGATGCTTAACCTTACATTTAGTTTTGGGTAAACCACCATTTTGGTCCCTAATAGTGTAACACTTTGATAATGCAGTCCCTGACTCAAACCAAAAACACAAACTAATCCTACACTCTGCAGTCCACTAGTCATTTTTGTCTGTGACGTTAAATTGAAACATTAGTCATTGAAAATTGCTGATATGGCAAGTGTGAAGGACAACTGACTTGCGAGTGTGTCTGCAGGGATCAAAATGAGAGAAAATACTTCTTCAACTCTCTCAACGTCATTTCCTATTATGTTCCTTCTCCTAAACTTTCTCACTCCACTCTTTTTTGTATATATCATCATCAAAATTTGATATGGTCCTTCCATGGGATGTTAATCAGAAACATGTTGTGGGCTTGAATCTTTAGGTATATCAGGTTCCTTTTGAGTTAAGTCATCTGATTTCTCTTCAAACACTTTTTTGTCTTCAAATTCACTAAATGGTTTCATACCTTCAGAGATTGGAAAGCTTCAAAATCTAAAACACTCCAGCTATACTCAAATTATCTATTCGGTATCATTCCTAAAGAGATTGGTAACTTGAAGAAGTTGCAAGTTATTAGAATAGGAGACAACATGCTGTCAGACAGCATTCCACCTAGCATCATCAACTTGAGTGAGTTGACAGTGTTAGGTTTAGGTTACTTCCACTTAAATGGAAACATACCAATTGGAGCTGGTAAATTGAAGAATCCAATTTCCGTTGATTTATAGTCTTAAAAGCTTTATACCAAAAGAGATACAAGGATGTGAAAAGCTTCATAATATTGCAGCATCAAACAACAATATTGAAGAGAATTCCCTCATCTATAGGGTCCCTTAAAGCATTGAAAATATAATCTTGCAAATGACACTATATAGACTAATTCCCATATCGTTGAGTTATCTTTCTAACTTGACATACCTGAATTTGCCAGGAAACAAACTAAATGGTGAAATCCCGTGTGAGCTTAATAGGTTGATCCAATTGCAAAAGTTAGACTTGTCTAGAAACAACTTTTATGGATCAAACTGAAGAGCCTCAAAACTCTAGTTTTTCTAATAATGCTTTCCAAGGTGGAATTCCAGAAGTTTCTGTTTCAAAGGTTCAATGCTTACACAACTTTTTTGGCTAGAAAAATTTTCTCTGGAAAATTTCCCTTGGAGCTAAGCTACTTAACCAATACAACATTTGGATCTTTTCAGCAATAGCTTTGAAGGTCAAATTCCATCAAGCATAGACAAATTACAGAAGCTTGCTGATCTTGTACTCAACAACAACTGTTGGATCAGTACCTCATGAAATTGGAAATGTTGTTGAAGAGGTAGTAATGAAAACTTTAACATTATTAATATTAATCAAGTGGGATTACTTCTTGTTTTTACAAAATAAAAATATGATGGCTTTATATAAGTCTTACAATTGAATAGAAACCTCAGAATAATAAGGATTAACAAACTACAATAACCCATAATATTTATTCTACTTTCCTAAAAGTTAGCTTATTAAACTTAGCTAAATTAACATTTTTATTTATAACAAAGACTAAGTCTTAGTAAATATACTAACAAATTCCTCCCCTTAAACTGAAATGCTCATTGAGCATACAATTTAATTTTCAAGTGGTTGTATACCCAGTAGCCTCCTAAGTTTCACAAACTCATCCAATTTCAATGGCTTTGTCATAATGTCTGCAATCTGATCTTGTGTTTTACAGAAAACCAACTTTACCACTCCCTGATTTAAAAGATCACATAAATAACGATATTTGACATCAATGTGTTTAGTGCTTCGATGCATCACGGGATTTTTAGAGAACTTGAATGATAAACTATTGTCACAAAAAATATCAATACATTTGTAATTTACATCTCCAATTTGTTCAAGAACATCCTTCATCCAAACACAGTGGCAAGCACATGAGGTTGCTGCCACATTTTCAGCTTTAGTAGAGGATAAGGTAATGATGACTTGCTTCTTCGAACTCCAACAACCTGTTGTCTCGCTTAGTGGAAAAACATACCATGAAGTACTCTTTATGTTTCCTACATCTCTTGCATAATAACTCTCATGATATTCCAAAAGCTTTGTGAGGCAGTCCTTCTTCTATAAAACAAGCCACAATCTAAAGTACCTCTTAAATACCTCAACATTTTTTAGCAATCTGCATGTGTTCCTCCTTTGGATTAGCCATGTAACGTGAAATCAAACACGCTACGTACATCATATCTAGACATGTAGTTGTAAGATACATTAGACTACCTACCAATTCCTTGTACAAAGTTGAATCGTCATCTTCTCCACCTTCTCTTGACAACACAATTCCAGGAACTATTGGATTTTTGACAGAACTACAATTCCACATATTGAATCTTTCCAAAACTTCTCTTGCATATTTCTTTTGGCATAAGTGAATTCCATTTTCATTTTGACTTACTTCAACTCCAAGGAAGAACCTCATTTTATCAAGGTCCGTCATCTCAAATTCTTCCATCATGGATTGCTTAAATATTGCACACAATTCTTCATTATTTCCGGTATATATCAAGTCATCAACATAAATACTTACCATGATTATTTTATCTTCTCTTCTCTTAATGAATAAAGTATGGTCCTGTTTACTCATTGTAAATCTTTCTCGCTGGAAGTAACTATCGATTCGGCTAACCCCTGTTCTTGACGCCTGCTTTAGGCCGTATAAGGCTTTGTTCAGCCTATATACCTTTTTTGGCTCTCCGTGTTTAATGAAGCCCTCAAGTTGAACCACATATATCTCTTCCTTCAATTCTTCGTATAAGAAGGCACTTTTCACATCCAACTGGTACACATTCCATCCTTTTTGTGCTGCCACAGCCAACAAAATTTGAATTGTGTCCCATCGTGCAAGGGAAGCATATATTTCATTATAGTCTACCCCTTCGGTCTGTGTATACCCTTTTGCAATAAGTCGAGCTTTGTACTTATCAACTTTGCCTTCTTCATTCAATTTGGTTTTGTAAATCCATTTGACTCCAATTTTCTTAGCTTGTGTTGGTAGATTCCCTAACTCCTATGTTTTATTCTTCTCGATGGCATCTATTTCATGTTTCATGGCTTCTATCCATTTTACATCATTCACAGTTTCCTTATAATTTGTGGGATCATTATTTGACATGAATAAAAAACCATTTCAGTCTCTTGTTCTTCTTGAGACAGACCCTCGCCACTTTCATAATCTCGCAGCCTACTAGGTTTTCTTCTTTCTCTTCTTGGTCATTCCTCATGTTGTCGCTCTTCATGTTGTCATTCCTCATTTTGTAATGTATGCTCATGGTTTCCAGCATTACTCACCTTTGTTTCTATATTTGATTCTTCATCATGATCCTCCATGTCATTACCATCGTCACCCCAATCAATAGTAATTTCTTTTGCTTCTTTTGAATTTACGTTCCAATTCCATTTTTCCCCCCTTCTTCAAATACGACATCCTTGCTTGTGATTTTCTTTAATATTGGATCATGCAACCTTTGATTCGTCAATCACTCCAATTAAGATACATTTGCAACTTCTATGATCAAGTTTAATTCTCTTTTGCTCAGGTATATGTACGTGTGCAATGAAACCAAACATCTTAAAATAGTCAACTCTATGTGTACGTGTGCAATGAAACCAAACATCTTAAAATAGTCAACTCTATGTTTCAGTCCACTCCATCTTTCTTCTGGTACTATTTCCTTTACTGCTTTGGTAAGACTTCTGTTAATCACGTGATTTGTCCACTTCGCAACTTCTGCCCATAAGATTTTTGGCATCTCTTTCTCAGTAAGTAAGCAGCACACCATATTCATAATTGTTCGCTTTCTTCGTTTGGCTACCCCATTTTGTTGTGGTGTGAAATCAATTAATAATTGTCGTTTAATTTCATTCTCTATGTAGAATTGATTGAACTTGTTTGAGGTGAATTCTCCTCCCCTGTCTATTTGTAAACAACATATTGTTTCTGAGCTTCTTTCTCAACCAAATTCTTGAAGCATTTGAATATCTCAAATGTTTTACTTTTTTCTGCAAGAAAATAAATCCAAATTTTGCAAGAGTAGTCATTTACAAACATTAGCAAATATCTCTTACCACTATGAGAGATTGGAGTGATTGGACCACATAGATCACTTTAAACTTGACACTTCCTTTTCCTATTACAGACATTCTTGAGTTGTTTCCCAATCTACCAGTACAACCGAAACTTTCATCTAGTTTTATAAACTACTTTTTATTTTCTGTCATGTGATTTGAGCAACCAGAATCAAGAAACCATATCTCTTTGTCTTTAATATCTTGAACTTCGGCATGAGCCATTAGGAGTAACTCCTCTTCCTCGTCAAACTCAGCATAGTTTACTTCTTTTTCTAGACTTGAACATTCAAATTGGAAGTGTCCTTGTTTTTGACACCGACAACATGTAATAACACTCCTATTTACAAATGGCTTTGCTCTTCCCTGTCCTCTAGCATAGCTGCTACTTCCTCTTTGAAAATTGATTCTTCTTCTCCCACATCCATAATGTGTGTCATGCTCAACTTGCAGAACTTGTTCTTCATTCCACTTCTCTTTTACCTTTTGCTCATGAACAAGTAGTGAACTTTGCAGCTCGCAGTTAGGAGATCAATGTCCTTCGACTCTTTAATTAAGCATACAACAAAGTTGAAGTTTTCTAGTCAGAGATCTAAGTGTCTTCTCAACGATTTTCACATTGTTCATATTCTCTCCGCAATTACTCGTGTAATTTGTTGTTTCCATCACTCTTCCAAAATAATCATTCACTGATTCACCTGTTTTCATCTCTAAGGTTTTGAATGTCTATCGAAGCCTCTGCAGCTGCGCCAGTTTCACACTAGTGCTTCCCTTGTACTTGGCTTTCATGAATTCCCCCAGTTGTTTAGCTGTTTCTTTTTGGATAATAGATTTTAAGATGGATTTGTTAATGGCCTGAAATAGATAGTTCTTTGCTTTTACATCTTTGAGTTTTTTTTCATCCAATGCCTTTTGTGCTGCATTTATCTGTACATTCTCATTTGGTTACTTGATTTCAGATTCAGTAACACTTCAGTACTCCTTTGATCGAAGTAGATTCTGCATGATCAAACTCCAATGATTATAGTCTCCATCAAACTTGGACACATTTGGTGCGATGAAATTGTTTGATTCAGCCATTTTACTTCTTTCACTCACTCTAGTATTTTTCCTCTCAAACACTTTTGTTTACTTACTATATTAGATCCTGTAATGGAGCTCTGATAGCATACGAAAAAGTAGTAATGATAACTTTAATAAAATTAATCAAGTAGGATCACTTCTATTTTAATGAAAATATGATGGCTTTATATAAATCTTACAATTTGAACAAAAACCTACCTCTGAGAATAATAAGGATTAAGAAACTATAATAACCCATAACACTTATTCAACTATCCTAAAAGTTAGCTTATTAAACTTAGCTAAATTTGATGATGGTATATAAAAAAAAAGTAGAATATGATGATGCTGTTCTTGTGAAATTGGAATTTTTTTATATGAACATGTTGGAAAATGATGTTGAGAGAGTTGAACAAGAAGAAGGATTTTCTTTCATTTTGGTCCCTGCATACACATCAGCGAGCCAGTTGTCCTTCAAACTTGTCACTTCAGCAATTTACATTGATTGCCTTCACACTTGCCACTTCAGCTATTTACATTGACTAACGGAATGGAGGGTGGAGGATTAACTTATGTTTTCGTTTGGGTCAAAGAATAGATTGACAGCGTGTTACACTTTCAGGGACTTTAAATGGTGGTTTTCCCATTAGTTTTCTACATTAATGGGCTTCTTTGTTACTCTTGTAGAAGCTTTTGAAGTTATAAATAAAAATACACACAAAGTAGTCAGACGTGAACAAATTGCATAAGACGGGATAGTCACTCGATATCAAGAAATGCTCACCCCATACGCTGGGCACCTCTCACTTTGCATTCATATTCAACCTTTGCAGCTAAAATACCTTCATCAGGGTAGGTCTTTGAATGCAGCATTGTCAACAAAAGTGCCTATTCAAAACCAGAAAATGTTTTAATCGTCCAGATCTTACCATTTGCATTTATGACCTCCTAAACAAATTTGCATGTAACAGCCTCACTAGGAGTTCTAGATTTTTAGTCATCATTAGCCATCTAATAGAGTTGAAAGTACCTGGCAAGCAATTGATGCAGATTCCTTCATCAGCTTGAGCTCTGAAGGAGATTTTATCCATCGTAACTGATGAGTATAAGCAGACAGATCGTTTACATTGTTACCGTAAGCAAGCTTCTTGAAAGCCTCCAGTTCCGTATATGCTGCTGTAGCAGTCTGAACATTGTGATACAATTTTGAGGATCCCCTTATCATATCTGGAAGGATCTGAATCAGTAATTAAAAATGTTAAAATTAAAATATTTTAAAGAACAGAAGTAGCAGTTTGACCTGAGTAAACTTAAATGCACATTTTAGACAGAAAAACTGAGAACCTTGACTGCAAGCCACCACCAAGCTTATAGGTGAAAATAGTTCAAGTGTAGACGACAAAATATATGACTAGATAACTAGTACAGAAGTAAAAGTTGTTAATGCTTGATAATTGTGATTCACCTCGCGCAATTTTCTCATTGAATACGCCTTGTCAGCCTTGAATGTATCCAATGCTGCATCAACTCCTGCTATTTGCCCTTGCCAAATCACATCCTAGACAAATGTATGATTTCAAACACTTGTTAATTTCAGGATTAGTTACTTCATATCTTATAACTCTACAAGACATGGCAAGAAAAATCACCCGATGACCAAATTCATGGATGATTGACTCAGTGACTCTAACAAGAACAACAATTGAAATATTAAATAGATTTCAAAAGAAAAGATATTGATTGATAGCCAAATAAATGTTCAAAGAATTTTGGAATTAATCTTTTCAACAAAAAAAAAGAAGTTCCTAGTCCATATTCTTAAGGACTGAAAAAAAACTAAAGGGTCAATTAAAAAACCAGTCCAAAAACATTTGAGGTGATATTCTTTCAACAAAACAGCGATTTTTTATGTAATTATACAATTTCCATCACCTGAGATAATAATAATAATAACAACAACAACAACAACAACAATAATAAAAGTTGAATTTATGGCATGGATAAGCATTGCAGAATACACAAGTAGAAACAACAAAGAGTGTTCTATCATATCAAACTCACATAAGGCTTGGGTTCTGGCATGAACATGCATAAACCAATATCATGCCCTAAAACAGCCACACCACCAGGTTGTTGGCAGCCTGTAATATACAAGTAATCAGCATCTTGCCGAAACGTATAAGGCACGACATCTGTCATCATCTTTACTGGGGCAGCAGCAATGATAGCCAAACTCTTCTCCGGCAGAAGTTCCAACATTTTTTTCCTTCTAAGAATGTATTCCTCACTAGATATCCCTGGCGTGATCTCCCCATCGTTTAGAAGCTGCAACGCCACATAAAGAGCATAATTTAATTTTACCAATTAATACTAACTTCAAATACGTAATTATCTGTTTTAATTACAGAGTTTAATTTAATTTTGAAATAGTACCTGTGGATGAGATGCGGAGGTTGGTTGTCCAACATCAATAACAACTTTTTCATTGCAATAAGAACGAAAACCTAGAATCTGCAATTGAAATTTGTAAAAGTAAACTAATCAAAGCAACTGAAATGAATGACATGATTACACACACAGTTGAATTAACTAAACAAATTAGAAGAAAAATGATTATTCAGTTGAAGAAATGAAAATTGAAATGAGTGTGAAGAAAGCGATGAATACCTGTCTGTGTGAAAATGGCTTGGTTAGTTTTCTTACAACACGCTGCATCTATGTGATGTTGTTTCTCTTGTGTTCAACTCGCTAAATTAAACTAGAGGTTTAAAGTGTAATATAGGGTTTAAGAGTTAGAGGGGCTTCACTTCACTCGCTTTTGCACTTTGAAGTCGCTTGATTTGTTTCAGTGATTTCGCTTTTGTTGTATGTTTTCTTCTCGATACAGAAATAAATTGTCAAGTTTTTTTACACAAGTTCCTTGAGTTCCGGTATTTTATCGAATATATTTGGAGGTTTGTTATGGTTCGAAATAAAAATAAAAAAAAAAAAATTGATTTAAAAGTTTGGTAAAGATAAACGAAAATTGTAAGATGTGATATTAAGGTTTGAAAAGGGAGAAAAATTTTGGATTTCTTTATTTCGATTGTAATTCGATCATTTGATTTGTGAAATACATGTAAAAAAATAAAAACAAGTTACTTGTAAAAACTTTTGAATAATTATTGATTTTATTGGCCGATTAGAACTTGAAGTGGGACAGAGACAATGTTTGTGATCCTGAGTGTGAGAGATGAGAAGGGAGTGTATCTGCAAGACACTCCGATGCTAAAATGAGAACCGAGAGAAAAGAGAGCAAGTACAAAGTATGTGTGTGTTAGGATGAATATTGAATATCTAACCCTCTCAAATGAGTACAGTGCCTCCAGCGCTTGGCCATTGGTCCCTATTTTCGGGGCGAAATAATCGTTCCCTGAACAATAGGTAACTGCCAGAAACTAGTCGTTGGGACAGGCAGAGGTGCCTAAAGCTAGTCGTTGCTACGGGCATATGCGCAGTAGCGGGCACAGGCATCATGACTGTTTCTAGATGGTAGAATCGTGCGTGACAGGCAGGAACTACTGAGGAGGGGCAACTGAGCCTAGAGGTCAACCGGTCAACCTTCCCCGGTGGAAGGGCAGAAAGGTAAATGTTCCCATAAATTGGATGGACTTAGGCAATTGAGTCGTTCCAGAAGCAGAAGTAAATTGGGTCATGCATAGCCGTTGGGTCAGTCCGGAATAGGAGCCCCCCAAGTCGTTGTTCTTGAGCATGGGAGTGATGACTTAAGGGCAGTTTGTAGTCCTAGGGAGGACCGGACATGATTGTCGCCTGTTGCTGGGACAAGGTTGTTCCTTAGTGCCCCAGGGAATTTGTGCCTAAGGGATCTGTAATGTTGCATGGTGGGGAGCTCGAAGTACGGGGAGCCCAACAGTTGATGTGATCTAAAGAGGTAAAGTGTCATGCGTGCCTCGAGCCATGTGTCGCATTTAATGCGTCGTGATGGCTAGGCTGGGGTCAATGTCGATGCCCCTAGCCGTGCGCATCTGTGCACGTGCCCATGGACCGTCTATAAATAGAGGGAGAAGTTGCTCATTTGCACTTTTCGTTTCTCTTTCTTCTTTTGTTTTCTTCTTCTACAATCCGCCTTTCGTCGTTGTTCGACCACCGTACGTTCACCCACCAGAGCTCTTCGACTCTAAATTTCCTTCCTCGACCACGTAAGTACTTGAACTGATCTCTTGTCATAGATTTATTTACTTTTTGCTTCTTATAATGCATATGGTTGAGGCGAAACTAGGTAGCGTAGGGGTTGTTTCCGGTTATTGTTGGTGGTAGGCGGTGGTTTGACCACTTTCCTCTGTTGCCGGCGTCGCTGGAGCTTTAGAAGCTTAGGATTTTTAGTTTATTTTGATGCCCTTGCGACACAGAAGCGTTCTTCACCGGTGGAAACCGTGAATTTTTGGTGTGCTTATGAGTTTTTCGATGGTTTTCCAATAGAAATTATGGGTTCCGTACCAGGGAAGCTCTCCCGCGTGTGTCAGAAGGATTGTCCATGGCGCCTCCTCGTATCGTAACTGTGCCATTTGAGTGGGGCTTAGGTCGGGGACGTTGTCCTCGGGCCTTCGCGCACCCTTTCACTTGACTAGCGGTGGAAGGGTATATTTGACTTTGTCATCGAATCCACTTTTATCCTCTGCTTTTCAGGTAAAGGAGATGTCGCGCGAAGCTAAAGAAGAAATCCTAAGAGATCTGTCTTAGGAGAACTCCTCGGAGGATACTGAGACTGATGATACTTCCACGCCCCGGGACGCTGGCGAAATGCATATTTCAAGGATAACCGCGGAGAAGTGTCTGTAGTAGAGCCTAGGGAGCATGCCTCTTACACCGGGGATGCCTTCTCGTCGGTGGAGGATGAGGGAGATTGGGAGGTTCATTTCCCCATAGAGGACAACTGCATATGCTCGTCATACAGGGAGATGTTCCCTATGTACGAATATGCCTTCAAGGAGTGTCGCGGTGAAATTTGGATACCAAACTATTGATTAGTTTGAATCTTTAATTCATTTTGCAACCGAACTTTGATTTGTCCAAAGGAAGGGATAAAGATCGAAATTCCCACAATGCAATGCAAATGCAAGCTAGAGAGTTATAGGTTCGGGGGTTGGTTAAACTTAGGGAAGGTACTAGCATCCTAAGTTTCTGTAGTACTCTACAGGAACCTCTTGTTTTATGTTTGTTTACTGCTATGGTTTATCTGCTTAAGGTATAAAAGACCTAGGGGTTTATTTCTAAGTATACTCGGTAAGATGTCGCATCTTATGCCTACATATCCTTACGAGAGTGGAATCAGAGTATGTTGTAGTTCACCCTAAAGGGTTAGAGGAGTTCTTTGACTGTGGTCAAAGTTCCTACGGGTTTAGGGTAGTTGTTTTGATTGGGTTTAGGAGAAGAGATGAGTCTTCATGTTGAGGGAGATGTAACCACCACAAATGTAAAGGAGGTTGTAGGAAATGGTCTTTGCATCGTCTTAAGAAAAGGTCTTACATACTCGGATGGTCGCCAAGTATGCCTTTATCGCTCTTAAGGCAAAGTCCCTACATGTTTGATTGTGTTGTTTTGTGGGGTGGAGATTATATCTCACTTAAGATGATTAACATCTATTCTCTATTGTGTTTGTAAGATTG
The DNA here is from genome assembly GCA_963859935.3 of Lathyrus sativus. NCBI lineage: Eukaryota > Viridiplantae > Streptophyta > Magnoliopsida > Fabales > Fabaceae > Lathyrus > Lathyrus sativus. The sequence goes on along the minus strand of OZ012740.1, from coordinate 545,149,834 downwards.
TATTGTGTTTTGATTGTTTTGTTTCTATGTTGTAGAAAAATAAAGACAAGGTCCTTCCTATAGGGTAGGATCTATCTTAAGAAGATCGACTTGAATGGGATCAAGGATCAAAGGGGAATATGATGCATATGATGTGCAACTACACACAACGTTGAATTATGTGTAGGTTTTTCCTTTGGACGGATGCAATGCGATGCAATGATGATAGATATAGATTGCGGTAAATAAAGGAATTGCAGGTAAGTAAAGGCAAGAATAAAACCATACACATACGCATGAAAACGCTAGGTGAATGTGTGCATTGTGAGTAAAAGCAGAGAAAGATAAATAATATATACGCATGAAAGCGCTGAGTGTAGGTGCGTGTGAAGTGAGATTGATTTGTATGTTTACGCGGTTGATTGATTTTAACTGTTTGACTTGTTTCGGTTTAAATAAAAAGTTGATTTGATTTTGGATGAAAAGTTGCATTTGATCTATAAAAGTTATATTAGTTATTATCGTTATTTTATTTATAAAAGTTGTATAAATTACTTGAATTGTGAGAAGATGTACTCTTTTAATGAATTTGATTTTTATAAAGAAATAAAATTAATTATGTTAATTTTAAAAATGTAGTAATTATTATTTTTATTTAAAACTGATTATTTAGTTAATTATTTAGAAAATGTTTACTTGATTTATTTAAATAAAAAGGATTAAATGGGGGGCAGTTAATTAAATTGGGGATTAAGCTTATATTAGGTTGATTAAAAAAAGGTTAAGGGTTTATTAGTGAATATTTAACTAAAAAAGAGAAAAGGTTAGTACTGATAATTAACGGTGGATTACGGGTTAATGTGTGTGGTGTAGTGTGTGTGGTGTACTCACTGATACAGGATTACAATGGAGGAAAAAAATGAAAAAAAAACGGCGAGGCAACCCTAGCCCCCCAATCGACCCTCCATCTCTTTCCCTTTCGCTCTTCTCTCTTCTCAATTCATCCTCTTCTTCTCCCAATTCTCTCCGATTTCCTTCGCTTTTTCTCTTATTCTTCTTTAGAACCTAATAACAACCACAAAACCAGAATGCAATCATAATAATAAAACTTTGAAGAACAAGGTTACCCAAGGTGGCGACGATGAAGGCTCCCCGGCGATTTCGCGGTGGCGGTGTGCTGAAGGATTCGTCGAGCTTCAAAGGAAAGATGATCGGCGATGACTCGGGGAACTCCAATGGTTTACGTGATTCTCCGATAAAGTGTGCGGCGGCGAAGCGAGAAAAAAGATAAGTTCCTCTTTGACCTCTGGGTTTTCGGTTTTCTGAATGAGAATTTAGGGATGGTGTGACTGCTTGAATTTGTGGTTTCCGTCTTGTCTCTCTTGTGTCTATCCTCCTCTTTATATAGACTTGGGATTTGAATAATAGTTGAATGCTGATTGATTGTTTCCATTTTAGGGATGAATCAAATGAAAACTTTCCTGTTTTGGTGTAGACAACATTTGAAAACTTTCCTTCATCGTGATTGTAGTAATAGCTTGTTAATCCTTCTAATTTTGTGCGTTGATTGAAAACGGATTTGATTTGGTCTATTTTTGAATAGAATCTTCTATTACTAGGGACTATGCTTTAACGGTTATATTTGATTCTGTGGTTGTAGGACAACTGGCAATAATCGAGGAATTTGGGTCATAACCTCTACACATCACGATTCTGCAGCTTTCTTGAATAGTTCAAAAATCAATACTCTCATCATTGTCGATTGGAGAAGGTGTTTTGTTCACAACTAACTGTGGATCATCCCCTAAAGGTTTTCTCTTCACTTGTAAGATGATTGATTGCTTGAGTTTTTGCGTGAGATTCTAATCCCTCACTCTGCACGACTGGCTTCTAATTCTGATCAAAGTGTTGATGTATGTGTTTAGGGGAATTAGCATAAGTTGAGGCATAGCCATCGGAGGTGCCTGGCATAGGTTTCTATAGCTTACGTCTAGAGCGCAGGTTCTGGATTTGACCTGGTACTCTCAACACTTGTACTTGTGAATCATGGGCTCAACAAAGGTCGCATCTCATTCTAACAGGTAATGTATTATGCTCTGCCATGTTTTCTTTCTGAAGTTAGGTGGTTGTTTTTCCATGAACTTCAATATTTGCTTGAGGTACTGAATATGTAGAAAATGTTGCTGCCCTATATTCAATTAATTCCTTGAGAACCTTTAATGTGCAGTTGTTCCTCCTACAATGAGCACTCTTAGATTAACGGTTGCGATCATTAAGAGCAGACTTCGTGGGATAGTTGATACCACCAAGTGATACTTGCCCTCAGGCCAAGCTTTCTCGTAACTGGAGCTGCAACCAGGGATGTAATAAAACCGGAAGTACATAAAGTAGAGGTATATGCAGAAATGCCCTGATTTTTATACTTGCAATAGCTGTTTTCATGTGCTGAAGGTTTGCTCAAATTTCAGTTTCAGGATTAACCGATCCTATTATGCTGAAGTTACTAATCTCATGCGCGGGCCTCAACAGGGTAGGCCTTGGTTGGAGTACGTTTGCAGACATCTTTCTGCAAGTGTGTAGGCTCCTTAAAGGTATTAATCTCTTGGTCATGAATAACTTCTTGTGAGGCTGAGAGTACAATGCCCTGTTTTGATGGTTAAAGGATTCGCCCTTTTGCAGAAACATTGTAGAATGCCATCGTTTGCAGGAGGTAAGGATTGGGCTTTTGGGAGGGAGTCAATCACCCATCAACGTGGCTGTTGCGATAAATGTTCATGGTATCCTTGCTCAAACTAGTAGCAGATGACGAAGCAGAAATAGAATTTGTTCAAACCATCTTTCTGTAATATGATTTCTAGTGCTTTCACCATTTCACTCATTGTTGGTCGGTCTGAAGCTGATTCTTTGGCTTGATTTCGTTGCAGGTCATCGGGGGGGACGATTGCATAAGTAGCCCTCATTAGCATCAGGATCTCAATCATAGGTAGATTCCTATTTGTGTAACTAGGTTTGATAAAGTTTATGGCAAATTGTTAACCATGCACTTGGCTGGTTGTTATTTAATTGATGCGCTCTAAACCATTGCAGGTGATATTACAGAAAGCTTCAATCCGACACCAAAAGTTGTGAATATAAGATGGACCGTGGCAAAAGTTAAGGATTGTACTGCTATTAGCCACTTCAGATTTCAAGACTTCTCACCGGCATGGCTCACGTCATTAACAATTGGGTAATCACTTACCGAGTTTTCAATTTGTGGTGCCTTCTTTAGATTAAAGAGGCATGAGCCTTAGGCTTTAATTGAATACTTTCAATGTTGTACGGTTGAGGCGAGTCTTCTTCAAAAGCTTTGAGCTTGACTTTAATTGAGTGTCTTTTGAGGAATTAAAATGGTTGACGTGTCTTCTGTACATTTTCTTCTTGCTTACTAATTTCTTATGTATGTGAAATTAGGTGTGTTCATATCCTAGGATCATGAATACTATGGTGTTCTGATATAAAGCTCCAGTGAACTTCTGCCTCTGTACACGAGTCGTCACGGCCCTTACAGGTACTTCCCCTAGACCCCCTTTCTTATTCAGAATCTTCAAGGTTGTGTCGAACATATCCTAAATTTGAAGTTCATAAACATTTGTTATTTTAATATGGCCATATTTCATGCCAAAATGGTGTATCCCTTGATCATTGTCTTGGATTTTCGAAATGCACTTTCGTCGTAGAAAATTGTGTTACCGCATTATTAACCTTATCAAATTCTGTTGGCAGGTTGGTCTCGTAATATCTGGATCTCAGTTATGCATGTGGACCTTCATGTCCGCGTCTTTGAAGTTGTACATACTTCTGATACGAAGACTTTCGAAATCCTTGAGTCGGTCTCTTTAATCAAGCAAAAGCGAAAGGTTCAAACTCCAAGCAGTAAGGACTCTTTGGCGTTCTCCCAATCTAACTCCCACAGGTGGTGGAAGACCAATAGCACGGTGTTGCGGTGAAATTTGGATGTCAAGCTATTGATTAACTTGAATCTTAATTCATTTACAACCGGTCTTTGATTTATCCGAAGGAAAGGTTAAAGAAAGGAAAAACCTAAAAGGGAGAGATCTAAGGTTCGGGGGTTGGTTAAATTTAGGGAAGGTATTAGCACCCTAAACTTCCGTAGTACTCTACGGGAACCTTTTGTTTATTTTTTTTTATTTATTTCATTAATTATTTTGCTTAAGGGTATATACAAAGGATTGAAAATTAAAAAAGACCTAGGGGTTAATTCTAAGTTTACTCGGCAAGACATCGCATCTTGTGCCTACATATCCTTACGGGAATGGAATCAGAGTAACTGTAGTTCCCCTCAAAAGGGAGGTTAGAGACTTCTTGACTGTGGTCAAGGTCTCAAGGGGAATAAACGCATCTTAAGGACACGCTTACATGGAGTCTTAAACTCCGATCTCTATGTTATAAATTGTTAAGTGCATTAGGGTTAGGTTAGGGATTCCGCGGCGGGAAACCCTAAAATGAGTGCGGCGACTCTTTGACCTAAAGCTAGGGGTAGTTTTGTAATTTTGTCCACGGCGAGACATTTGCGAAAAGTTAGGGTTTGTAAGGGTTTGAAGTTTTGAGGACTATTGGCGTGGCGGCCAAACGGCTAGACCTAATCCTTCGGAGGAATGCAATGGGATAAATTAACGATGCAAATGCGCGAATTTAAACCATACAAACAGCAGAAATTAAAGTGCGGAAAGGTAAACGCGATAATTTGTTCGCGAAGTTACAAATGAGAAACAGATACAATTATAATACAACTTGAATTGAAAAACACATTAAAATAGCTAATAGCAACGTAACAAGCTGCACATTGAATACACAACGTTAGTAGACAGAGTCAGACAGTAATCAGACGAGTTATGAAACGGAAGTGCGAAAGTTATAGATATTCTTTGTTGTTTATTTGTGATATATAAAAAAGCTTTTGATTTAAATTAAAAAAGAGGTTTTAATATTATTAAAAAAACTTTTCAAAAATAGTCTTAATTTAATTATCTAACAAAAAGGTTTTATTTTTTAAAAAAAAGGTTTAATGTTATTATTATATATTTTTAAAAAAAACGGTTCTAGTTATTATTTTAAAAAAAGATTTTAGTTATTATTTTAAATTTATCTAAAAAAAAGTTTTTCTTAAAAATAATAGGTTTTCATATTAATTTGGAAAAGATGTTAATGTTATTTATTTTAAAAAACAGATTTTTATATTATAACAAGTTTTAATAAATTAATGATAATAGTAATAATAATAATAATAATGATAATAATAATAAATAATGATAATAATAATAATAAATAATGATAATAATAATAATAATACTAATAATAATAATAATAATAATAATAAATAATGATAATAATAATAATAATAATAATAATAATAAAGCAATAATGAAATTTAAATGTGCCAAATAACTCAACAATGTTGCTAACGCAGAAATGCGCTCAGCGCAACCAGATCTAAATCGGACGAAACAAAATTTATCGCAAAGAAAAAGAAATTAAGCAAAAAACAGTATTATTGCTCACACAAAAATGCGATCATCGCAACCAGATCGAACTAACACAAATGTCACGCGTCATGCACACAAATGTGCAAACATCGTATCGATATAATTCGATCAAAAATTAATCTTATATATATATATATATATATAAACTCTAACAATTTAAAAATTATAAATATATAAACGTAACATTAATAGATAAAGAAAAAGAAATAACGGTAATAGATGAAGAAAAAAAATAACGGTAAAAGATGAAGAAAAAGAAACAACAGTAATAGATGAAGAAAAAGAAATAACGGTAAACGATGAAGAAAAAGAAACAACAGTAATAGATGAAGGAAAAGAAATAACGGTAAACGACACTCACTCCTCTTAGGTTTTTTTCATTCTCCTTTTCAACAAGGCAACACATGTATATATAGGGAACAAATTAGGGTTAACACCAAATTGTCAATAATGTCCCTAAAGCCCATTTTAAAGCCCAAACTAAATAATTAGTTAAGAAAAAATAAAATTTAAATAATTTAAAATAATTAAAATAAACTTAAAATAAAAACTAATAATCCTATTGATTCCTAAAATCAAAAATATTATAAAAAGAACAAAATTTTTTCCAATATTTTTTATTTTATGATTTTTTGGATATTTTTATGAATAATTTAGAAAAAGGTGAAAAAAATAATATTTTAAAAAATGATTTAATTAAAATACGAAAATAATAATTAAATAATAATAAAAAACTATTTTTGTTATTTTTTAATGAAAGATAGAAAAATTTAGAGTAAAAATAATAAAAAACAAAAAGTGACAAAGGTGAGATTCAAACTCTCAACCTCTCACACTCACAACTCCTTACACATGTCCTCTTGCCAATTATGCCATTTTTACTTTTTAGAAAAAAAATGCATGCCATATGATATTTACCTGCAAAAAGTCAAACGACTACACAAATTTGTTAGTAATTGATTAAATGCAATAAAAATGCAATAAAATGCGACGACAAATCTTAGGGCAAAATTTGGGGTATTACACACAGAGCCACTTTCTAGTTCGCGAGGCTGCGTATCTTGCATTAGGAGCTTCTTGAATGATGGTTCACTAAACATTCTTTTGCACAACGTAACTTGGTGTAGACCTATGATGTCATAATTTAAGAAAACAGCTTGGCATGATAATGATTGCAGGCAGTTTCTCTTGTATATGGATTTGTGATAATTTGTAGGCATTTAGTTAAGTGGAGATTTGTAATAAACATTGGCTCACGGTTCCATGACAGCGAACAAGTTATGTACCAAACTCAATTAACACTTCTTGATCTTAAAAACATCTTCTCCTAAATGATTCTACATTACTGCTTCGAGTTTTTGCATTGTTAAACCTTGGACACGTAAATTTATTCAAGCATGATATCTTAAGTTGGCGACTAATATTCCATAAAAGGTGCGTCATGGGCCTTGTAGTATAGGGGCCTTCAAACTGGTGGTTGTATCGTAAATATTATTTCTAGTTCTCTAACAAAAACAACAAATGACAATCAGCCGGTGGGACAAGGCGTGGTGTATTGTACAACTTGGATACGTCCTCAAGAGTGGATTAATGGCGTGGAAAGCTCAAAGTGATTCTTGAGTCTTGACCAATCTCAAATGTTGCTTGTGAACCCTAAGTTAAAACTCGCTCCTTAATCCCTTCGCACATATAAGAAGACCCGAAGCATACTTGGAGGAACCTCAACCTCGAATTATAACTTGCGTCATAGCAACAAATACTTGATGGCGCAAAAAATCTTAATCACTATGATTCGTGTCTTGTCCATGGGATGCTTGATCATAAGAGTTTACATGAAAATATCGCACCTGCGCAAATTGATTAGCGGTAGAAAACGCATAAAAGTATAGAGACAAAATATAAAAATAAAAAAGAGATGGCATCTTATGGTCAAAAACTAGGGTGCAACAGATGCCCCTATTTAAGTTATTCCTATTCGGAGACATGGAGATTGAAATCTCCCTCTCGACGAGATAGGAGGGACTTAAATACAAACATTGCACGAATTTTTGGTCCTAAGAGGCCACCGAATGCAAATGATATGCAATGATATGAGAATGCAAGATAGAGAGGTCCTGTGAGGAAATGATGTTACAAAGGGAACAACCAGACACAATACGCGAGAATCAAGGGGGTAGCAAACTCAATGAAGCGGGACTCCATGGAGACAGGAAACAACCAGCGATAGGAAATCTCCAAAGGTAAATCAGTACCTCATACACCCAGGATATGGTGGTTTAGACAATGTGAGAGAAACTTGTAGTCGAGGGATGTACTTATTATCATAATATAGTGGCCGACAATAATCCGAATGACTTTCTTGATCGAGGCGATAATTCAATTTTATCTTGTATTTCCTTTCTTTCTTTTACTTGTTTTTCTGTATATTTTATTATTTTGTAATTCGACTGAAAAAAAGTAGAATGTATGACTTCCCCGAACATCATGATAAGGATACCATGAGCTGGTCTCGGTCTCTGTCTGAAATGTCAAAACTTTGTAGACATAGATGTAATCGCTGTAGATGTAAATGTCGTTGTAGATGTTGTAGTGGTAGAGCTTCCCCGAGCGTCATGATATGGGAGTCATGAGCTGGTCTCGGTCTCTGATGTCGAACTTCCCCTTGCATCATGGTATGGGAACCATGAGCTGGTCTCGGTTTCTGATGTTGAACTTCCCCTTGCATCATGGTATGGGAACCATGAGCTGGTCTCGGTTTCTGATGTTGAACTTCCCCTTGCATCATGGTATGGGAACCATGAGCTGGTCTCGGTTTCTGATGTTGAACTTCCCCTTGCATCATGGTATGGGAATCATGAGCTGGTCTCGGTTCCTACCCAAAATGATGGAAACTCGTGAGAGCGTCTTCAAAGAGGGGTTGTAAATTTGTTGATTGTAGATTGTATGTTGTAAATTGTAGAACTGTAGAATTGTTGATGTAAATGTTGTCGATGTAATCTGTAATTGTAGAATTTTGTAGATGTGATCTTGTACTTATAATCGTAGATGCAATTTGTATTGTATTGGCAATTTGTAGAATATGCATCGGGGATCTTCAAAGGAGCTGTAAACCGGTTGATTTGTGGAGTGTCCTCTTGTAAGGAGATATGTCATTGATAGTACTCGTAATGAGCTCTCTGAGGAAGATCGTTTTTGAGGAATATCTTTGCTGTAATTGTAAGATATGTGAAATTGTAGTAGCAGAAATCCTCAAATGGGGAAGTATCTGTAATGTCCCTTGTTTTGTCTTGATAATCTTGAGATAATCCACTGGGGATGGACAGATTGTCTTGAGGAAGTTGTTGTTTGTCGTTTTGAGAATAGATCTGCCCCAAAACCAGTTGCTCAAATAGAGAGATCTTTTGTCTTTCAGCTGTAAGTTGTTGAGTGGATCTTGTAGTGTTGTTGAAGAAACGTTGCGCCTTCAATGGTGATCCTTATGATGTCAAAGTGCAAAATAAATGCACCCTTGATCCATGCTCAAAAGCTGGAGATGTTCATAGTGTGATTGCCAAATACCGAAGTTCAATTCGGGAAACAACCGAAGAGAAACTGTCAAGCAAGACTCAACCATAGAGGCATAAACTCCAATGGGAATGTACTGAAACAACTGTCTTCCACGAGGATCGAACTTCGTGGGGAAGTAGAAATATTGAGTTTCTTTTGTTTAGGGCTGACAACTCTATTTGGAAGGAATAAGACACTCCCGAATACCCAAGGGTAAACGCAATCGAAGAGATAAAGTAAAACATACAAAGGATGCACAAATGCAAATGTTATGTTATCTACTTATATGATATGAGTATGCTTATGCTGACAAGACAGACGAAAGCAACGACCGAATACGGGATAAACATCTTGAAACAAATATCCGACCAACCTTCAAAGATAGAAGTACCACTGAGGGTAGATGGAGAACCGAATGTAGGATCCCAATCCTGCTTCAAAACTTCAAAATTCTCTTGAGGGAAAGTGATCAATCCATTTGGGGATGTATCATCTTGATAAGTTTGACATGTTGTATGAAATTGTAGACGGGGGTACCCAAACCGAAGTTTCATAGGGGATAAAATAAATATCCTGGGTCTTCGTAGTTGCTGAATATGTTGGGGTTGAGCTTCTTGAGGATGAAATCTACATCTTTTTGCTCCAATCTTCAAATGCCCCAAGTCACATAGTTGAAGAGAAAAACGTCTCGAGAGGATTTTATAGAAAACATGATGTCCAAATGCCCCACTGTTTTCAAACTCTCGGAGAGATTCGCCGAATCTCGACGTAACTGCCCCTGATTGGCGGTAAGTGAGTCCTTGAATTTCTTCTAGTTGAAAACCCAAGACTTGCGCGGATGAAATTTTCTTGGGAAGAATGACTTGCCCCAGGTCAGCAAAGTCTTCAAATATCATCATCAATGTATGTATGTGGTCTTTCTAAGATGTCAAGCGTATTTAGCGCATTTGAAATATCCACTTTGAAATGGTTAATGCAACACGCGTTTGTCTTGAAGTTTTGAAAAGGGGTATCGCAATAACTTGTGGTCGAAACCACTAGTTAGAATACAAATTGAATCATTATTTATAAAGCCGATTTAAATTTGAGCATAGCTCAAGGAGTCAGGAAACAATATCTCATCGAGTATGCTTTCGAATTAAACTTTCCTTCAATTAGGACTTTGAGGGACGTATATGGGTTTAATTTGTGACTGATAAAATGGAGGTAGAAAGGGTTAGTATATTTGTGCCCACCCAATTTTTGAAATGTTCATCATTTTTGATATAACCATGCCCCAGGTTAAGAAAATGAGGTTTCGGTTTTGGGAGAAAAAAAATGGATCTTTTCTCAAGGCTTAAAAGAAAGGGTTGACTATGTTGGTGTTTAGACGGTCGAAAGAAGAAAAAAAATGCCTTACATCATCAGTAGGGTTTTTATTCGAAGCATACAACAAGAGACCATATGTTTTACTTCATCATCCTCCTTCCAATTCTCTGTCAGAGCAAGAGATCGGGTGAGAGTCGGCATTATAAATAATTTTGAAAAACTATTTGAGTAAAAACGAATGGATTTCTTCAAGACAAACAATTATTGCATTACTTATTCAAAACAGAAAGTTCTTACATGCAAAATATGCTTTCAATCAAAGAAATAAACACACAAACAAACGAAAGAAAAAGAAAGTTCTTCTGGAGTTTTCGCTTATATCAGCGTAATGGTATTCCATTCAGGATCGGTCTTTCTCCTTTGAATGTTAGTACTTCACTATCAATCATTTCTTGAACTTTTCCTTGAAAAACTTTGCAATCTTAGATCGAATGCCCCAACACTCCATCATGAAATTCACAGCTGGTGTTCGGGTTGAACCACGGCGGGTGAGAGTTCATGGTTCTAGTCTTTCTAGGTGTCATTACCGAGTTTCGGATGAAATAAAACCATAATTGACGGTAGGTTAATGGGATAAGATCAAACCAATGGGTTTCTTCTTTCAGAGTGTTCAGAGGTACTTTCTGATTTGGAAACTGTCTTTGATCATGTCGATGCTGATCTGGAAATGTCATCTTTCGCTTAGGAGGTAATTGTTGTTCGCGCTGAGCGGGCATTGCATACTCATGTTGAGGACGGGATACCAAAGCTGTGGATTCTCTGGGAGATCCTTTGTCACCTGTTTTATCGGGAACTATTCCCAAACTGTAATTGTACTGTTTCGCAAAAGCAACAACTAAGTCTTCTCAAGACTGGATGTGATTCACTTGTAGCTTCATATACCATGTTAACGGTGCTCCACCCAAACTTTCTTGAAAGCAGTGAATCATTAGTTTGTCGTTCCCAAGATAGGCGATCATCTTCTGACAAAACATCATCAAATGATACCTTGGACAAATTGTACCTTTGTACACTTCAAAGGAGGGCATTTGGAATCCCGGGGGGACAACTAGGTTTGGAACTGGGCGCAGGTCACGAGCACGAAAATCAGGCGCACGGTTCCTCTTCATCATTTTCCATCGTTCCTTGAAGTCACAAAACTCATTCTCGAATGCTATAAGTCCAGGGTCGTCCACTTCTTTCTTAGCATGAATATTTCGCAGGTCAGCAAACGGGTTTTCTTGCATAGGTAGTGGTGCAGGAACAAAGTCGTCGGAGGGGCGGCGAAATGTCGGCTTAGACCTTACTCTGAAGCTAGTCATGCGATCCATGTCTTTGTTCTCCCTACTATCCTTTAATGATACTTCCGGCTTGGTCAGATGGTCGAGACGACGACTGACAACAAAAGATGGAAAACTGAAATGAGCCACAACAAAGGAAGGACACATGCACAAATGTAAATGCTATGCTAAATGCAGAATGTTAATGCATAATGCAGATGCAGGAGGAGACTTCAAGAAACTCAAAGTGTTTTTCGGTATTATAATGTAGGATAATTGAAAAACTTTTTATTTTTGAGAAACAATGAAAACAAAGTACTCTTTCAAGAATTTGTTACAACGAAAGTAAAAGGAAACTTAGAACTCTATCCCACAGTCTTCTCCTTTGTACGGAGCTCCTCGGTCAGCTGGTCAATACGATCCTGCAACGCCGCTTTCTCGATGATGAGTCGTTCCACACACTCCTTCCAAGCCATGGTAGTTAAGGGGAGATCATCACTGGTAACAGCACTTGAAGAGGCATGAGGAGAAAATAAATCTCCTTGCGCCTTTCTCTTTCTGGCAACTTCGATTTCCGGAGTCTTTTGAAGTCTTTCCTTCTCTACCTTGAGGGTGAGGAACTTGTTCTTCCAAGCAGTCCTCAATTTCCGGGCTTCATCTAAAGCAATCCTTACTTGTTCAATTTCGTCCACATCGAACCAGTCGGGGTCATGAGGAGATAATACCATAGGTTCATGGAAAGGAAAAGGCATCTTGAGATCGAGAGCCCTTTCTCGCACCCAATGTAGGTAATCCTCAAAAACAACACAGTTGGGGTATCCTGACGCAACTGTTCCTTCCATATCAATATATTTCCATGCATAAATGATGACGGTCTTTAGGTCTAGATCCTCTTCTCCTTTGAAATATATCTCTTCCAACGAAGCCGGGTCTGGTATTTGGATCATAGGGTGTCCAAACTGTCTACGGGCCAAGGCGGGATTGTAAGTTATACATCCTTCTCTTCTAATAAGCGGTACGTTGGGGAATCCTCCGATGCTAGGAATCATAAGCACGCCTCCATAGGCGGGATCATACCAGACAATGTCCGAATGGGTAAGGGCCATAAGTATCTCGGACCATCGAGGTGTTGCTACTTCATCCCAAAGGGACGGATGCCAAGTCAAACGAGCGATGAACCATGAGTACAGCAAGGCGGTACAGCATACAATGTGTCCTCCTCCTTCAGCATTCCTCGAGTGAATCGAAAAGTACGTATCAGCAAGCAAGGTGGGTACTGGATTCTTGAGTATGAACAACTTGATTGCATCCATATCAACAAAATTGTCAATTTTAGGGAACCAGAAAGTCCCATAGACCAATAAAGCGAAGCTGGCTTCCAGGGTGAGAACCTCCTTTCTTTCAGCATGGTAACGGACTTTTTCGATCAAAAAGTCGGCTGGGAACCCAAGGACTCCTTCCTTGGTGATCAGGTGTGCTTGAACATCTTCAAGGCTAAGATGAGTGGCATTTGCAATTTCTTGGTGACTAGGCGTGTCCTCCCTTCCGGTGAATAGAGGTCGAACAGTCACAGGCATCCTCAAGAGTTCTGAGTACTCTTCCAAGGTCGGCATCAACTGGTAGTCCGGAAAAGTGAAGCAGTGATACATCGGGTCATAAAACTGAACCAATGTTTCCAACAATCCTTCTTTCATTCTTAGCTCAAGGAAACGGAAGACTCCTCCATATTCTGCTGCGAAGGCAAAGCGATTCTCGACGAGTTTGGCTAGTTCTCTCAAGCTTTCGATGTTGGGACTCTGAAAAGTGTACTTCAGGGTTTCTCTTCTGAAATCCATGATCACAACACCTACAGAACGAATTTGAGTTTCTTGAAGTGAACAATGGAAAAGAATGCAATGCAAGATGATTAGGACTTCATGGGATTCCTCTTATTTATAGGCATTGCGGTAAAAGGAAACGTTTTATTAAATTCGAAACAGACTACATAAATATTCTTTTAAAGAGTCCCAAATAAAAGCTAAATAAAAGCTAGTAAAGACACTAAAGAAGCTTTGAATGCTGCTGCTTGAGCTGCTCTTCTAGTTGCGCCTTCTCACGGATAAGGTTGTCCACAATTATTTTCCAGATAGTGCATTGTGGGTCGGAGAAAAATAAATCCTCCATGACTTTCCTCTTCTTGCAAGGGAGTAGCTCTTCATCCTTCAATTGTAGCTGTTTCTGAAGTTCATCCTTCTCCTTTTGAAGTTCCTCTCTCTCCTTTTGAAGTTCATCCCTCTCCTTTTGACACTCATCATTTGCTGCCATTGCTACATGGTACTTGTTCTTCCAAGATTCCAGCTCATGTTGAGACTTTCTTAAGGACACCCCTAACTCCTCGGCTTTAGACATAAAGACATAAGTGGGCTCTCTCCTTGGAGCTATGGGATCTTGACGGGAATAGGGCATCTTTAGCTTGGTTGCCCTTTTTCTGACCCACTGGAGGTATGGTTCTAAAGACACACAGTTAGGCTTCCCTAGACTTCTCTTCCCTTTCTTGTGTATGCTACGCCATGCGTTTAGAATCTTTCCTCGGAGTTCCATATCATCTTTGAAGAACATACCCTCTACTTGAACACTCTTGGGAGGTTCCTTCAACGGGTATCCCAACTGTCGACGAGCTAAGATAGGATTGTAGTTGATTCCTCCATCAAAGCTGAGCAATGGTACATTAGCAAAGTCACCGCAACTATCAATGATTAATACTCCATCATACACTCGGTTGTACCAATCAATGTCAGAATGGGTCAAAGCCATAACCCTTGGAGACCAATGCTCTTTGCCAATGTTTGTAAAAGAGCTAGACTTCGGCAAGTGTGAAATAAACCACTTGTAAAGTAGAGGTACACAGCAAGTAATCATCCCTCCACCACGAAGGTTTCAGAGATGTATAGAGTGATATGCATTTCCCAACAGAGTTGGCACTGGGTTGTTCTTCATAAAGATCTTGAATGCTTTGAGATCGATGAAACCTTCAAAACTCGGGAATAGAAACAACCCATAAACAAGCAAAGCAAAAATTGCCTCAAACGGAGCCTTATTAGAATAATCAGCATAGAATGAAGCCTTCTCGATTAGGAAACCTGTCTTTAAACCAAGAATTCCATCCTTAGTAACTAGGTTGGCTTTCACGTCGGACACCTTCAAACGGAGGGCTTTAGCAATATCTTTCTCATCGGGGTCCTTTTCTAAGAAGGGAAAAGGATATTCCTCAAGGACAGGTAGACCAACCAAAAAAGAATACTCTTCCAATGTAGGTAACAACTGAAAGTCTGGAAAGGTAAAACAATGGTAGAGAGGATCATAGAACTGTAGCAGAGTGGCAAGAAGTCCCTCATTCACTGAGCAACCCAATAAAGATATCAGCTTCCCATACTTGTTCTTGAATTCTTCTTGATCTTCGATGAAACCCCACAACTTCTTTAGGTCATCCAATTTGGGACTCTTAAAAGTATATTTCACAGTATGTCTTTTATCTGAAGCCATAGTGACCTACAATGTTCATAAATGAAAGTAAATCCCATGAAGTCCAATGCAGAATGATGTTATATGAATGCAGCAAACACAAGTATTCACATAAGGACATAAAGATAAACAAACAAAGGGCGCCCTAGGTTTGCAACGATCATGGAGTAAAGGTGTACCCTTCCCAAAGGTTTAAGGACTAAAGGTTGTTTGTACCTGCAGAACAAGGTTCTAAAGGGACTCAGAATCATCAGCTCATATATCGGATATTATCAATTTTCCCAATTACTCGAGGATTAATAATATTCTCAAGAGAACTTCTTTTGAGTGTAGCTTCGCGTAGCACTATTTCGGAAGTACTTCCTCATAGTCTCGCGCTACGTCCTAGTAAAGGCCAAAGTTGGGTTAAGGTAACTACGGTCCTCAATATCATAGGCTCCAAAGTCGAAAATAATGAGTGTCTTCACGATTGCTCGTTCAACAGTACTATTTCGAAAGGGCCTCAACTGAGCGGGATTTTTTGATTCAACTTAGTAAGGATTCAACTCCCTATAAGCCTCCTCGACTATATCACCATCCTATCTTAATTTCTCTCAAGTTCGGGTGTAGAACTTTATCTCACCACTCAAGAATAATAACCCCAAAAGAAATATAAGAAAAAGCATGTAAACAATTAATCAAGTAGGCAGATATATAAAGCAGTAAACAAATAAAATAAGATAGGGAAACCCACTAGAGAGGTCCCCAGTGAAGTCGCCATTTCTGTCGCGGTGAAATTTGGATACCAAACTATTGATTAGTTTGAATCTTTAATTCATTTTGCAACCGAACTTTGATTTGTCCAAAGGAAGGGATAAAGATCGAAATTCCCACAATGCAATGCAAATGCAAGCTAGAGAGTTATAGGTTCGGGGGTTGGTTAAACTTAGGGAAGGTACTAGCATCCTAAGTTTCTGTAGTACTCTACAGGAACCTCTTGTTTTATGTTTGTTTACTGCTATGGTTTATCTGCTTAAGGTATAAAAGACCTAGGGGTTTATTTCTAAGTATACTCGGTAAGATGTCGCATCTTATGCCTACATATCCTTACGAGAGTGAAATCAGAGTATGTTGTAGTTCACCCTAAAGGGTTAGAGGAGTTCTTTGACTGTGGTCAAAGTTCCTACGGGTTTAGGGTAGTTGTTTTGATTGGGTTTAGGAGAAGAGATGAGTCTTCATGTTGAGGGAGATGTAACCACCACAAATGTAAAGGAGGTTGTAGGAAATGGTCTTTGCATCGTCTTAAGAAAAGGTCTTACATACTCGGATGGTCGCCAAGTATGCCTTTATCGCTCTTAAGGCAAAGTCCCTACATGTTTGATTGTGTTGTTTTGTGGGGTGGAGATTATATCTCACTTAAGATGATTAACATCTATTCTCTATTGTGTTTGTAAGATTGTATTGTGTTTTGATTGTTTTGTTTCTATATTGTAGAAAAATAAAGACAAGGTCCTTCCTATAGGGTAGGATCTATCTTAAGAAGATCGACTTGAATGGGATCAAGGATCAAAGGGGAATATGATGCATATGATGTGCAACTACACACAACGTTGAATTATGTGTAGGTTTTTCCTTTGGACGGATGCAATGCGATGCAATGATGATAGATATAGATTGCGGTAAATAAAGGAATTGCAGGTAAGTAAAGGCAAGAATAAAACCATACACATACGCATGAAAACGCTAGGTGAATGTGTGCATTGTGAGTAAAAGCAGAGAAAGATAAATAATATATACGCATGAAAGCGCTGAGTGTAGGTGCGTGTGAAGTGAGATTGATTTGTATGTTTACGCGGTTGATTGATTTTAACTGTTTGACTTGTTTCGGTTTAAATAAAAAGTTGATTTGATTTTGGATGAAAAGTTGCATTTGATCTATAAAAGTTATATTAGTTATTATCGTTATTTTATTTATAAAAGTTGTATAAATTACTTGAATTGTGAGAAGATGTACTCTTTTAATGAATTTGATTTTTATAAAGAAATAAAATTAATTATGTTAATTTTAAAAATGTAGTAATTATTATTTTTATTTAAAACTGATTATTTAGTTAATTATTTAGAAAATGTTTACTTGATTTATTTAAATAAAAAGGATTAAATGGGGGGCAGTTAATTAAATTGGGGATTAAGCTTATATTAGGTTGATTAAAAAAAGGTTAAGGGTTTATTAGTGAATATTTAACTAAAAAAGAGAAAAGGTTAGTACTGATAATTAACGGTGGATTACGGGTTAATGTGTGTGGTGTAGTGTGTGTGGTGTACTCACTGATACAGGATTACAATGGAGGAAAAAAATGAAAAAAAACGGCGAGGCAACCCTAGCCCCCCAATCGACCCTCCATCTCTTTCCCTTTCGCTCTTCTCTCTTCTCAATTCATCCTCTTCTTCTCCCAATTCTCTCCGATTTCCTTCGCTTTTTCTCTTATTCTTATTTAGAACCTAATAACAACCACAAAACCAGAATGCAATCATAATAATAAAACTTTGAAGAACAAGGTTACCCAAGGTGGCGACGATGAAGGCTCCCCGGCGATTTCGCGGTGGCGGTGTGCTGAAGGATTCGTCGAGCTTCAAAGGAAAGATGACCGGCGATTACTCGGGGAACTCCAATGGTTTACGTGATTCTCCGATAAAGTGCGCGGCGGCGAAGCGAGAAAAAAGATAAGTTCCTCTTTGACATCTGGGTTTTCGGTTTTCTGAATGAGAATTTAGGGATGGTGTGACTGCTTGAATTTGTGGTTTCCGTCTTGTCTCTCTTGTGTCTATCCTCCTCTTTATATAGACTTGGGATTTGAATAATAGTTGAATGCTGATTGACTGTTTCCATTTTAGGGCTGAATCAAATGAAAACTTTCCTGTTTTGGTGTAGACAACATTTGAAAACTTTCCTTCATCGTGATTGTAGTAATAGCTTGTTAATCCTTCTAATTTTGTGCGTTGATTGAAAAGGATTTGATTTGGTCTATTTTTGAATAGAATCTTCTATTACTAGGGAATATGCTTTAACGATTATATTTGATTCTGTGGTTGTAGGACAGCTGGCAATAATCGAGGAATTTGGGTCATAACCTCTGCACATCACGATTCTGCAGCTTTCTTGAATAGTTCAAAAATCAATACTCTCATCATTGTCGATTGGAGAAGGTGTTTTGTTCACAACTAACTGTGGATCATCCCCTAAATGTTTTCTCTTCACTTGTAAGATGATTGATTGCTTGAGTTTTTGCGTGAGATTCCAATCCCTCACTCTGCACGACTGGCTTCTAATTCTGATCAAAGTGTTGATGTATGTGTTTAGGGGAATTAGCATAAGTTGAGGCATAGCCATCGGAGGTGCCTGACATAGGTTTCTATAGCTTACGTCTAGAGCGCAGGTTCTGGATTTGACCTGGTACTCTCAACACTTGTACTTGTGAATCATGGGCTCAACAAAGGTCGCATCTCATTCTAACAGGTAATGTATTATGCTCTGCCATGTTTTCTTTCTGAAGTTAGGTGGTTGTTTTTCCATGAACTTCAATATTTGCTTGAGGTACTGAATATGTAGAAAATGTTGCTGCCCTATATTCAATTAATTCCTTGAGAACCTTTAATGTGCAGTTGTTCCTCCTACAATGAGCACTCTTAGATTAACGGTTGCGATCATTAAGAGCAGACTTCGTGGGAGAGTTGATACCACCAAGTGATACTTGCCCTCAGGCCAAGCTTTCTCGTAACTGGAGCTGCAACCAGGGATGTAATAAAACCGGAAGTACATAAAGTAGAGGTATATGCAGAAATGCCCTGATTTTTATACTTGCAATAGCTATTTTCATGTGCTGAAGGTTTGCTCAAATTTCAGTTTCAGGATTAACCGATCCTATTGTGCTGAAGTTACTAATCTCATGCGCAGGCCTCAACAGGGTAGGCCTTGGTTGGAGTACGTTTGCAGACATCTTTCTGCAAGTGTGTAGGCTCCTTAAAGGTATTAATCTCTTGGTCATGAATAACTTCTTGTGAGGCTGAGAGTACAATGCCCTGTTTTGATGGTTAAAGGATTCGCCCTTTTGCAGAAACATTGTAGAATGCCATCGTTTGCAGGAGGTAAGGATTGGGCTTTTGGGAGGGAGTCAATCACCCATCAACGTGGTTGTTGCGATAAATGTTCATGGTATCCTTACTCAAACTAGTAGCAGATGACGAAGCAGAAATATAATTTGTTCAAACCATCTTTCTGTAGTATGATTTCTAGTGCTTTCACCATTTCACTCATTGTTGGTCGGTCTGAAGCTGATTCCTTGGCTTGATTTCGTTGCAGGTCATCGGGGGGGGGGGGGGGGGACGATTTCATAAGTAGCCCTCATTAGCATCAGGATCTCAATCATAGGTAGATTCCTATTTGTGTAACTAGGTTTGATAAAGTTTATGGCAAATTGTTGACCATGCACTTGGCTGGCTGTTATTTAATTGATGCACTCTAAACCATTGCAGGTGATATTACAGAAAGCTTCAATCCGACACCAAAAGTTGTGAATATAAGATGGACCGTGGCAAAAGTTAAGGATTGTACTGCTATTAGCCACTTCAGATTTCAAGACTTCTCACCGGCATGGCTCACGTCATTAACAATTGGGTAATCACTTACCGAGTTTTCAATTTGTGGTGCCTTCTTTAGATTAAAGAGGCATGAGCCTTAGGCTTTAATTGAATACTTTCAATGCTGTACGGTTGAGGCGAGTCTTCTTCAAAAGCTTTGAGCTTGACTTTAATTGAGTGTCTTTTGAGGAATTAAAATGGTTGACGTGTCTTCTGTACATTTTCTTCTTGCTTACTAATTTCTTATGTATGTGAAATTAGGTGTGTTCATATCCTGGGATCATGAATACTATGGTGTTCTGATATAAAGCTCCAGTGAACTTCTGCCTCTGTACACGAGTCGTCACGGCCCTTACAGGTACTTCCCCTAGACCCCCTTTCTTATTCAGAATCTTCAAGGTTGTGTCGGACATATCCTAAATTTGAAGTTCATAAACATTTGTTATTTTAATATGGCCATATTTCATGCCAAAATGGTGTATCCCTTGATCATTGTCTTGGATTTTCGAAATGCACTTTCGTCGTAGAAAATTGTGTTACCGCATTATTAACCTTATCAAATTCTGTTGGCAGGTTGGTCTCGTAATATCTGGATCTCGGTTATGCAAGTGGACCTTCATGTCCGCGTCTTTGAAGTTGTACATACTTCTGATACGAAGACTTTCGAAATCCTTGAGTCGGTCTCTTTAATCAAGCAAAAGCGAAAGGTTCAAACTCCAAGCAGTAAGGATTCTTTGGCGTTCTCCCAATCTAACTCCCACAGGTGGTGGAAGACCAATAGCACGGAGCCGCTTTCTAGTTCGCGAGGCTGCGTATCTTGCATTAGGAGCTTCTTGAATGATGGTTCACTAAACATTCTTTTGCACAACGTAACTTGGTGTAGACCTATGATGTCATAATTTAAGAAAACAGCTTGGCATGATAATGATTGCAGGCACTTTCTCTTGTATATGGATTTGTGATAATTTGTAGGCATTTAGTTAAGTGGAGATTTGTAATAAACATTGGCTCACGGTTCCATGACAGCGAACAAGTTATGTACCAAACTCAATTAACACTTCTTGATCTTAAAAACATCTTCTCCTAAATGATTCTACATCACCGCTTCGAGTTTTTGCATTGTTAAACCTTGGACACGTAAATTTATTCAAGCATGATATCTTAAGTTGGCGACTAATATTCCATAAAAGGTGCGTCATGGGCCTTGTAGTATAGGGGCCTTCAAACTGGTGGTTGTACCGTAAATATTATTTCTAGTTCTCTAACAAAAACAGCAAATGACAATCAGCCGGTGGGCCAAGGCGTGATGTATTGTACAACTTGGATACGTCCTCAAGAGTGGATTAATGGCGTGGAAAGCTCAAAGTGATTCTTGAGTCTTGACCAATCTCAAATGTTGCTTGTGAACCCTAAGTTAAAACTCGCTCCTTAATCCCTTCGCACATATAAGAAGACCCGAAGCATACTTGGAGGAACCTCAACCTCGAATTATAACTTGCGTCATAGCAACAAATACTTGATGGCGCAAAAAATCTTAATCACTATGATTCGTGTCTTGTCCATGGGATGCTTGATCATAAGAGTTTACATGAAAATATCGCACCTGCGCAAATTGATTAGCGGTAGAAAACGCATAAAAGTATAGAGACAAAATATAAAAATAAAAAAGAGATGGCATCTTATGGTCAAAAATTAGGGTGCAACAAGGAGATAGGGTTGAGGCTGCCCTTTTCGAATTTTCAGAGGGCATTCTTTGTTCACCTGGATCTGGCGCCTTCGCAGCTGCATCCGAACTCGATCGCCTTTATACGGACATTCGAGCTGGTGCGTGAATACTTGGAGATTGGAGCTATCATTCCCCTCTTCTTTACTGTCTTCCATCTTCAGTGACAAGTCTTGTGAAGGAAGTTCGGTTGGGTCTCCCTAAAGCAGGGGAGGAAGTTATTTAAACCCTTTTCTGAGACCATTAGGACTTTCAAAGAAAGGTTTTATATCATTGAGCCTGTGTCGGAGAGGGCCACCGACTCCACGTTTGTTTTGGAGGTATCGATGAACGAGGGAGGGGAAGCCTTAGTCGACGAGCATGGCAAAGTGCTTACGCGGAGGCTGTTGAAGTTTCCCTTTGCTGGAGTACGACTCATTTTACCCGGCCAACTGACGAATATATCGCCACTCCTCACATGCTGGGGGACGACAACCGAGCCAGCTATGCCAAGCTGGTGGCTTTCATGGACGACTTTCTTCCTGCCTAGTGCGTGACTCTTGTTGGAAAGATTATTTATGAAGAAGATGGAGGCCCAAGGTGGAGGCCCGGTATATCAATACGAAGGAGCTCTTCGAGTGTAGCACTCGTGCGGGGGATTTAGAACTTCTGGGTAGTCTTTTATTTCCTCTTAGTTTGTCTGAGTTGTTACCTTCTTCGCGTATTAATGTGTCAGTTGTTTTTCAGGTATCATGTCTTCTGCTCAAGAACGAATGGTAAAGAATGCCTAGGGGAAGCTAAAGGGGGGCATAATGATCGGGAAGAGTCGCCTCAGCCAGCGAGCGCCTCCTCCTCAAACTGGGTCGGGGACCTCCTCGTCTACCCCACCAGTTGTCCATACATCACACATGCTTGTGAGTTCAAGGCTCAAGCGTCAACGTATGAGCGAGATTGTGAACCTCATCAAGGAGGGGAGAAAAGCATATTTAAGCTGCCCCGTGTCTGCACAACAAGAGATTCTTTGAGGGTTCTTCTTTGGCGATACCTCGGGTGGAGTCCCTGAATCACGAGGAGATGGACCTCGCCCGAGCAAAAGGATCATGCTTGCTCAGGATGCTTATGCCCTAATAAGGGTTCTGGAGATGGAGGTGGTTTACACCGAGGAGGGTTCCCACCATGAATTTGATCTGAAGAAATCCCAGGTTGTGGTTGCGGACCTGAAAGAGAAGTTGAAGAAGTCCCGAGAGGAGTGGGTCAGGGTCGTCAAGGAGGCGGTGAAAAAGTGTCAGAATGAGCTGTTCAGGGAGAAAGATACCCTTGCTGCGGAAAATAAAGTCGCTGAGGACCCAGTCGAGCAACTGAAGGTCGTCGCTGCTCCTGCTGATGGTGAGAGCGAGGAAGTGAAGAAATTAAAGACTCGGGCTGAGTTGGTCGCTCATATTACCCAGGCGGAGGACGACTGTCTGGCCATTGTCGAGGAGGCCTTCAACAATGTTGTGAAGCAATTGAAGATCGTGAATCCCGGAGTCGATTTGTCTACTGAGAGAACCGGATTTCTCCATAGTGTTACATGAGGAAAGATAGTTATCCTCGACTTCCTCCAAATCGGTGAGGAGCATGTACAGGCTGCCCGTGAAGATCCTCAGCAGGTGAAAGAGTGACTTCTCTTTCAGTTGTACTTTTGGCCTACGCACCAAGTTTTTGTAATTTTATTCTCTTGTGTTGGGCTTGGCTCCTTTGTATTGTAACAAACACAATCGCAGTCCTTGTGGCCGTTTTTATGTTAATATTTACTTTTGGCCGTGGTGGTCGATTATGTATGATTTGTTTTCGTGCATGTTTATACTTTGCTTTATTTTCACTAAGTGTCAAACGATGCTCAATGCTCGTTGTAATACCCCAAATTTTACCCTTAGATTAGTCGGTTCATTTCACATTTCATCGCATTCTGCATTGCACTGTAAACTAACCGCTAACCAATTTGCTCAGTTTGTTGGTTGGTAGGAAAAATCACACCGTGTGCCAGTTAATTGGTGAAGGGAAAAATGGTCATTAATTTGCAGCCTGCCGATGACTCATGAAGTCGAGTCGCCATCGGGAGTTCTTCAAGTGATTAGGGTTTCCATCTCCGGGTCATGCGACTTATTTGAGGATGAGCTGAAGTTTACAGCAGTTTTTGACGTCAGTTTTCTCGTGACATAGCACATTTTATTCAAGAGTTGAGATTCAGTCGTCAATTGAATTTCAGAAATGTTGTTTGATTCCTAAACCATTGGGAGCTAGGTGTGTTGCAATATAAGTGGATTCAGGTTAAATCGGTGCGAGAATTTGCTTTGCGGAATTTATTTTGACATACACACGTTTTCCTGCTTTCTGCTGGTCAACGGTCGATTTTAAAGGAACAGTGGAATTTTGGTGCGCATTGAATTTATAATGAATATTTGTTGTTTTGATCATGACTGTTAGTGGAGTCAATTCAGGTTACCGGGTTAAAGTAGTCGAGATGCAATTTGAGTTTTCAATATGGAAGACCGTTCGTCCTGCTATTTAGTCGGATTTCTCTACTTATCCGTTCAAGGCCATATTCATCGATGTTAAATATCGGGTAAAAATTAATTTGCAAGAGAATTTGTTTGAACTCAGTTACGTCGGATTTAAATCATGCAAAATGATTAGTTGTCGAATTCGGAGTTGGAACGTCACAGCTTAATCGGATAAATTTCATTGAATAAATTTAATCAAATGGATTTATTTGAATGAGTTTAATTGGATGAAGTTAGTCACTTGAATTCAATCAGATGACTGTTAATCGAATGAATTTGATCAGGTGAACTTAGTCGGCAAAATTAATCGGACGAATTTAGTCTGGTAAATTGAATCAGTGGAATTTATTTGTATGGATTTAAGCAAATGAGTTTATTTGGACGAATTTAGTCGGAGGAGCTTGATCGGATGAATTTTATTAAATGGTTTTTAGTTGTTTGATTTTATCTAGAGAAATTTAGTCGGATAATTTAATTAAATGAGTTTATTCGTTTAAGTTTTATCGGATGAGTTAGTCAGAGATTTTAATCGAAGATTGTAATCAGAGATTTTAATCGGAGAAATGTGATTGGAGAAATAATTTGAATTTATTCATTTAAATTCTATATTACTACAATATTACATTTATTACAATATTACAAAAATTATAATTACAAAAAGTGCTAAAAGTCCTAATTTTTCTAAGTTTGTCTCTACGCCCGATTCGTCAATCTTCGACCTTCGACTTTGCCGGACCTGCAAAATAAATCAATAACAGATGAAAATAATAGAATTAATTAAAATTGGTTTTTTCGGTTCTGATACCCTCAGTAAAAGCTCATCATCAGGTACGTCGGGAGGACAACAACGACGAGGTCGTCTCCAGCTCCCGACTTATTTTTTTCGACCTCGGCACAAATCCGGCAGCATCTGTTTATTATGGTCCAAGAGAGAGAAAAGTGATTTTAGAAAAAGTGATTTTTTTGGAAAAATGATTCTGAAAAAAGTGTTTTTGGAAAAAGCACTTATTCTAAAAAATGGTTTTGCCAAACAGGTCACGAACACAGTTTCCCAAAAGTTCTGGACCCAAAACAGATCAAGCCACCCATCCAACAACGTTTCCAAAAGCAACAACCAAACGAAAATAGTTCCTCCAGAATCGCTACAGAAATGCAACCAAGGCCACCATTCCTGGAAAAAATCCTGAAATCTCGTAATGGCAAAACCATAAAAAACAGCAGCCAAAGCAAATCAAAGCCAAAAACTCCTGAAAAATAGCCATAAAATCATGAAGACCAAATCACCGTAAAATATCGTAACAAATCAACGGATCCAGGCCCAGGAAAAGGAAATAATATAAGAGATGTGGAATCAAGAACAGGGGGCGTTCATCATCATCAAGGGGGATCCGAAAAATAGCAACAAAAGGAGGACGAACGAAGAACATCACGAAGCCATCCGCGGATCAAACAACCAATAGCCTCAGAGAAACTCATCATCGGCCGTCAAATCCAAGAACCACAACCATCAAAAATCCCCACCGGCGGAACCACAGGCAAACCTGTAACGCCAGTCACGGCGACACGAAGCTATCATCGGACTCAGAGACGAAGCGACGTCGTCACCATCATCGTCCGCAAACGGAACAACTAACCATCACCATCAACAACTCAGATCACTTCAAACCCACGAAAGAAGGTGAGCAATCTGGCTAACGGAGGTTTTAATTTGTTTTGCAGAAATCATCAAGTTCATCCGAGAAAAAGAAGAAAGACGGTGGAAAAAGGCCATGCAAGCAAGAAAACGAGGTAAAACTCAGAGCTTTAGAGACCAACAATGGCGTCACAGGACAAGCAAAGAAGAAGAGAGGGTTAAAATGAAAAACCCTAAAAGTAACACGTTCAGCAGGAGACCGTCCCCCTCCCCTTCTTTATTACTCATTCTTTCCTTTTTTATTTTTTATTTTTTATTTTCATTTTGTAATTTATAATTATTAGTTTAGTTTATAATAATTAGAATTAAAAATTGATTATTATTAAACCATATTCTAAAACTAAAACTTTTTTAGTAAACCATGTTCTAAAGCTAAATTTTTTTTTCTTAAACATCTTTTCAAATTAAAACCTTTTATTAATTAATTAAAACCACCTTTTAAAATTAAAACCCCTTTTTAACTTAAAACTTGAACTTGTTTTTCAAAATCTTAATTTAGAATCCTTTTTTTACTAAGACTTAATTTAAAACTCACTAAAAAACTTAGTAAAGGCATTTCAAAATCAAATCTAAAACCATTTTAATTTAAAATATCAATTTTGGGAAGTTAATTTTCTTAATTGAAAGATTAAATTTTTTTTTATCAAATTCTAACCTTAAAAGATTAAATTAATAGTAACTTTTTTTGTCAAAACATTAAAACCTAAAAATCATTTTAATTTAAATCTAAAATGTTTGCTTGAAAATAATTCTAACTTAATTTGCTAACACTTTCAATCTAATTTCTAACCCCCAAAGTCAAAAATAGAAATTTCGAACCGTCTCGTTAGTTGTCGTGATTTTCTTATTTCTCGGTTGTACAGTTTGTAGTACTTTACTTTTCGTTTCATCTTACGATTGTAATTTAAGCGAGTATATCGTCGCTTTGCAATTCCTTTACTTTTAGCATTTGATTTTCTTTGGGTTGTAATTTATGCGAGTATATCGTCGCTGTGCATTTCCTTTACTGTTTTCGTACTTTCCCGTATTTCAATATCTGCTGCCTAATTATGTCATATGCATCATTAAATCCTTCCGAAGGAATAGGTCTAGCCGTTTGACCGCCGCGTCAATAGTCCTCTCCTTTGACAATTTCAAAACCCTAATTGCTTAGGCGTCCCACCGTGGACCGAATTACCCTTTACCCTAGCAGTAGGTTAAGGAGTCGCCGCACTCCGTATTAGATTTCCCGCCGTGGAATACCTAGTTTACCCTTTTCATATCAATTCAAATTCAAAGTAGAAATAGGAGTCACCGCACTCCATGTAAGCGCTTCCTTAAGAACGCTTATTCCCCTGACCACAGTCAAGAAGTTTCTAACCTCCCTTTCGGGGGGAACTACGGTTACGCTGATTCCATCCCCTACCATGGATACTGTTGTACCCCAAATTTTGCCCCCTTAGACTCTCATTATCATTTAAGAAGCATGATCATGAATTATCTAACCCTAAATCAGTGCAAGTTCATTATTGTCAAGTTACAGATGAATCAGGGTTTTCGCACCGACAAATTCAAAACAACCAAGGAATGATCAACCAATAATTTGGGCTAATTCAATCATGGAATGAAATCAAAGATAATATCAAAGTCAAATGAGAAGTCAATTTGAAGAAATCAGGTCAGAATCAAAGACAGTGCAGTCAGGAGGCCCCGATTAGGGTTTTTAACTAGTGAAAAGTCAACTGTGGTTTGACTTTGATGTTGGAAGGTGTTGTAATGGTGAGATTGAGGTCCATGAAGTTCATATAGATTATTAAAGACTATTCAAGAAGTATCAAAGTCTCAGGATGTCCAGAATGTCAACAGGCAACTCAATCGGCACCGATCGATCGTACGGTTGACCGAAAAGTCAACTCCTCAAATTTTGAGAATTGGAATCCAAGTTGTGAATAAAAGTTGTTCCTTATGTCATAATGGACTTGCATATCAATTTTCATGATTATTGGATCAAGGATGAGAGAGTAATCGAAAAATTGGGAAATTAGGGTTTCAAAAGGGGCTAAACCCTAACTCCTTAACCACACACTCAATTGAGTTGGTTCTAAGCTCATTGGAAAGCTCTTGACAAGTCCTGCAAAAGTCCCATACTATTCCACAACCAGAAAATTCATACTTTTTGAGATAGAAGCAAAAACATTCCTAGAAGGGAAAATAACTTAGAAAATTTCTGTTATTTTCACTTTAAAAGCTTGTGTGCAGCCAACTTTGAGGGGATTTTTCACCTAGTTCCAATTGGAGTTTTGTTCCTTGACAAACATGAATGTTTTAGAGCTATGTGAGGGATTTCTAAATTGTACTAGAACATCTCAAGAGGAGTTATGAGCAGAAAGTTACATGGGTGCAAAGTTGGTGATTTCACACCTTAAGTCCCACATTGATCAAAATTCCAAAATCATCTCTTTCATCCAATTGATCCAATCTCAGCTTGTCAAACTCATTCTATCTGATATATGGAGTATGTGTAGCATGTTAGATCAGAAGTTATGCATAGAAGTATCACAAAATTAAAGATTGGAGTTTCATTGCCATAAAGTGAAAGTTGCCAAAATTGACTTTTCTAAGCATGAGGTGTAAAGGCCATTTCTGAACCAGCCCCTCTACAAAGCTTCTAGCCCGCATTTGCATCAGAAAACCATCAATTAACTTGCCCTTTGGGAGAAAGAATGGCCAAGGAATCCAACAAGTGGGATGGTGGATCAAAAATATCAAAGATTACTTCATGGTGAAGTTATGTCTCTAGCAAGCACCTCAATCTCTTTTCCTATAAAAGGAGGTCTCGTTCACCTCATTCCACACACAATCCATCTGATAAAACCTACAAAGAAGCTCTGTCATTACAATTCCTTGACCTTGCTTCAAAATCTCAAAAGCACCAAAGTTCATGAAAACTCCAAAATTGGTCATGAAGTGAAAATGGCTCAAATTCATTTCTATCATTTCCTACACTTCAACCACCCTCCACACAACTTCTAAATAACATATAGAAGGTGTGTAATCCATTAAACCACCAAAAAACCACAAGAATCAAAAAGTCAAACTTCTACCTACCATACTTTGACCAAAAGCCACAAAAATCACCAAACTATGTTCTAAGCCTTTTCTTGAGGTTTTGATCATTCATACACCTCACAAATAACATTCCTCAGCTGTCCAAGCTATTAGAAACCATTGGAGACCCTTATTTTTACATATAGCATCATAAGTGGATTGTTACTTGAAGTTGAAGTAAGGACCAAGGCCAAGAAGTGAAGTAAGGGATCTCTGGTTTTCTCAATTATTCTAACTTGTTCAAAAGGGTCACCAAGAGGTATGTAGCTAATCCTTATTGGCTTTTGCATCAATTTTCATATATTTGCATTTTGGAGTACTTTGGTGAATTTAGTAGCTATGTGTATCTTGTTGATTTTCATGATGTGTGTTCCCCTTGACGAATGATAAAGATTTTTGTGAATAGTAGCTCAAGTGTTTTTATGTTGACTTGGTGGTCATACTGTTCCAACAAGTTTGAGTAAGTAATTAATGTTAGTTGCTTGCTAGGGCATGAGTTTCATGAATTTTGCTAGGGTTGTTGGTTTGCTTTGTTCTGATGCATTTTATGTTCACAAATACAATCTTTGATTTGCCTCTGCCAAAGGTTTTAGCAATTGATCATTAGTTTTTCCTTTTCTTTCTTGGGACTGTTTTGATCTTTAATGAAGTTGTCAAATAAAACACAAAATTGTGAGTGGATTGGGGAGGTTCTATGTTAACTTTTAGATGAAGAATGAGGTGGTGTTTGACCTGTTCCTAGTTCTAGCATTTAAGAATGTGGAACTGGTATTGTTGAGCTGAAGTTAATTCTTAGAGTAGATGAAATCTTGCTTTGAGGTCTGACTGGCCTGAGGAAAGGAGGATTGGAAGGGATGCAGTTTGAAGGAGGATGTTACCATTGTGTGGCAGGTCTGTTAGTATGGTGATGATTGTAGGTTAGCAAAGATTAAGGGTTGTTTCATCTCAAACCAGCACGACCTAGGGCATTCTGAGGGTAAGTGTAGATCAGCCTACTGCCACCAAGTTTGAAAAGGGCATAGCTAGCAAGACCCCTTTGAGATTGTAGCTGCTGTCAGTTTTGATGGACAGGGAGGAAAATTTGTGGAAATAGCATTTTTGAGTTTGGTTAGGCAAGATCCATTCAGCCGTTGTGCTGACAGTCTGAAGTTTTGCCCTGATGTAGGAGTTGCAGCTAAAAATCATGTTTTAAGTTTTTGGTTTGGATGACAGGTTTGAGTTTCACAAAAATGGTATGCTGCTGCTTAAGAAATTGGCATGAGGCTTGAGTGCTACTTTTTCTCTTCCCCAAAGCCTCTGTCACCATTATTAACCTCAGGAGATTGCTATTTTATTGAGGACAATGTGGATCTTGTCCTTGGATTTAAAATTTGTACCCTGCTGGCTGTAATAAGCATGAAATGTGGAGCCTTTGTTTCATTGGCAAAAAGCTGAAGTGAGGTCTCAGATTTGACTTATAGAACTAGCTGTGCTTAAATTTCAAATCAAGATTATTTGTGTAAGTGGAAAGGTCTGTTGGTGCCTGCTAGAGAATGTTTTTAGGAAGATTTTGGAGATGTCCCAAGGCAAGTTAGCCTTTGAAGGGAAGCTATTAGGTAGAATTGGAAACTCACAACCTGTTGGAGTTGGAATCGTGGATATAGCCCTTTTGTCAAAACTGAGTTTGGTGTTGTACATCAATAACTAGTGTTGAGGCCTGAGGTACCACTTATGTCTGGACTGCTGCTGTTCCATCCATTGCAGCCAGACCATTTTGTGCCTATTTAAGAAATAGATAGCACCTAGATTTGTGGCTGCAGCATAACCTTTACCTAGCTCCAATCTGCCCTGAACCTAGTATTGTGTGAGTCATATTGTCTACAGTTTTCTTTAAGAACTGTGTGTGTGCATTCAGTCTTGCTTTAACAAGCTTGTAAATAAACTGATTTCCTTCACATGCCACAAGGTGCTCAAAACTGCAACTCACACACTCACTTTATTTCTAGTGAATCTTTCATATGATATTTTCTGTTGAACTCTTCAAATACATCATATATAGTATGTTCATGCTTCTACTTAAAAGAGTTAACACTTAGATCATGTAGTAGGCATCGTGATGCATTTTCTCCCATATGTCAAGCAACTCACATACCAATTTTTACATGAGTTTGTTTTTCACCAAAATGATTTTTCTAACATCTCATATTCATCATTTAAAGTGTGTTTGCATCATCATTTGACTCATAAACAAACTATCATGAGATATGCATCTCAAAATGCATTTTTACCATTTTTTGCACTCAACATGTAATTTTCATGAATCTATGGGCATTTTGTCCAATCTTTGCATCAACATTCTCAAAACCATATGTATGTCCTGTGTGTGTAGATCATTTAGCCAGAATTTGCATAGAACTTGAAATTTCCTTCTTCATGCACCTTCATTTTTGCACCAAAAGGCAATCAAAACAACATTTTTCAAAACAAATGGAATTGAGCTTTCTCATGTGCATAATCTCACTCAATAGGACATAACTGACATGTATGAATGTTGATTTGATCTCCTTGTGTGTTAAATACTGAACTGTCATAGCATGCTCCTCATTTTGCCAATATTGCATTTCATGTGCCATATCACAACACAACATGATTTGAGCACCACACACTATATGAATCACCTCCATCTCATCAGTGCATCCTGCTTGTATGTTTGGATAGCCTCAAAACTGATTGTGCCAAACTTCTCATCTCCAAATGTACTTCATTCTTGCATTTTTCCATGCCATATTCCATTTCTGTTTGAGTCAGGTTATTTTGAGATGACAAGATCATTACATGTTATGTTTGAATGTTGTGTATATGTTTAGTGTGGCTTAAGGATGCTCGGAATACTTGATAAATCTCAAAATGCATTTCCTTCACATCAAGAACAGCTGCTATCGAGTTTTTCACCACAGTGAGAATTTTCAAAAATAACCACCACCATCATATTCCTTGTTTGATTCTACCCCAAATCCATATAAATTTTGTTTCATTCCGATAAGCAGTTGGGAAGTTACGGCATAAAACGTATTTGGTTTGATTTATGTTTTTGCCCGGCCATAGTTCAATGTTACCCTTATTAATTATTAGGGGTGGCTTCATCAATGGATGTATAGCCACCCCAGTGATAAGCACACTTGACAAAACGCGCCTTTCACATGCATGACCTGGGTTCGACCCCTGAGGAGGGCAACCCTTTTACCATTTTTTGTTATTTTTCACACAAACTTCGAAAATTCATATCTCACTCGTTTTTCATCATTTTTCGTCCGTTCTTTTTCCGTTGTGCTCGTATTAATGTGTAATTTCATGCCATGTTTTTATTTTTCATGTTTGCATATTTTATCACTTATTTTGTTTAGGTGTAAGTTGTGCGCATTTACGCGATCGCGTACGTAGTTACAGATGAATGTTCATGTGGTTCCTTTCAATATTATTTTGTTTAGGTGTAAGTTGTGCGCATTTACGCGATCGCGTACGTAGTTGCAGATGAATGTTCATGTGGTTCCTTTCAATATTTTTCTTGCAACTTGTTTGAATCCATGCCTATATATGTTAGCTAACATGCTAGGATTTATTTCTTGGTTGTTACCATTTTTTATCTGTTGATTTTCATTAAATGCGAACTGTTGTCACCGTGTCGATTATTTCATCTGTTAACTGTTACCTTCATGTTTCATTTTTACCATTTCTCATTATTTACTTGGTTGTC
This sequence comes from Lathyrus sativus, assembly GCA_963859935.3. Taxonomy (NCBI): domain Eukaryota; kingdom Viridiplantae; phylum Streptophyta; class Magnoliopsida; order Fabales; family Fabaceae; genus Lathyrus; species Lathyrus sativus. The sequence goes on along the minus strand of OZ012740.1, from coordinate 545,117,260 downwards.
ACCATGATTATGCTTTACCTTGATTGTCATCTGGTATAGCATTTTATTTTCTTTTGTCCCCAAGCGACGAAACTCGTTAGTTCTCGTCCAAGTTATTTCCCCAGTCTCCCTCCAAAGGAAGGCATGTCCACTTGACCCTCGATGTCATGGATAACTTATTCAATCACACCCTTAACTTTGTTAAGTCATTTTCACCTTAGATTAGAAGCCTTAGACTTTGCTTAAGTCTAAAAGACCCACCCGTACTAGGAGCGTTCTTCAACTAGAACCCTAGGAAAGAGTTCGTCAACTCTGTGTAAGAATCATCGTCATGATTTCTTACTTCCCCCTTCCACAACTTAGATTAGGGAGTTTTGTCAAACTCCACACAAACATTGTCATGTTTGTTCCCCATTGAACCGTGATCGTCATCAAGTGTTCTTTTCCCTTGTGAGGTGAACTACGATTGCTCTGATTCTATCCTAGTCAGGATACGTAGGCAGAAGGTGCGATGCCTTTGCGAGCAAACTCAGAGAATCACTTAGGCCCTTGTTTATTTTATATCTTTATCCTAAACCACAATACATATTTCACACTTAGCAATCAATCAAACAAAAGGTTCCTGTAGAGTACTACAAATATTTAGGGTGCTAATACCTTCCCTAGATATAACCAACCCCCGATCCCCGAATCTCTTAGCGTTGTCGCTACATCGCGAAAAAGGTTTTTCTTTCTTGAGACTTTTCCTTTGGATAAATTAAAGATCGGCTGTAAAAGAAATAAGATTCAAGTTAATTAATAGCTTGCTATCCAATTTTCACCGCAACAGAAATGGCGACTTCACTGGGGACAAATACTTTTGCTTTTACTTTGAGGGTTCAACCTATTTTGTTTAACTAATTGCTATCTGTGAATACTTGTATATATTTGTGCTCTGTTGGTTTGGGAAACTTGAAGTGGTGAGACAGCACTACACCCGTGCTCGAGCGTACTTGTGATAGGAAGGTGATATATTCAAGAAGGCTTATAGGGAGTAGATTTCCGACCAAGCTGACTTGAGAAAATCACCGCTCAGTGGAGGCCCTTTTGAGAGTTAGTATTGTTGATCGAGTATTCGTGAAAACAATGCTACTTTCTACATAAGTGCCCATGACAATGAGGACCTTTAGATACCTTTTTCCCCACTTTGGCCTTATTAGGATGTAGTGCGATGACTATAAGGAAGTAATTCCAAAGTAGTTGATACGCGATACTACACTTGGACGAGACTCTCTTGAGAATATTATCGACCACCAAGTATTTGGAAAATTGATAATATCCGAAAGATGGGTCGAAGACTCCGGGAACTCTTTTAGAACCTTGTTCTGCAGTTGTGGGAGCCTTAGTACATACCTTTGGGGAGGATAGATCTCGACTCCTCTTTCATTATCCAAACCCAAAACCTTGTCTGTTTACTTGTGTAAATTTGTGAATATGTGATTATCTGCGTTTGTGCATTCATGCATCCATAAACATCATGTCATAAAAGTTTTATGGAACTCAGAGTCTTTTATTTATAAAATATCAGGAACATCATGGACAATGGAAAAAAGAAAACTATAAAGTAAACTTACAAAAGCCCTAATGTGGATGAGATTGAAAGGTTGAGCACTCTGATCACAGATGTAGAAGGGTTCAAGAGCAGGTACGGGAATTTGTTGTCTCTACTGAGAATGAAGAAGAGAATAGATCTGGGACTCCTTTCCACATTACTCCAGTTCTATGACCCACTTTATCACTGCTTCACATTTCCTGACTATCAGTTAGTGCTGACACTTGAAGAGTATTCCTGTCTGATTGGGTTACCCATCCTTAATGCATCTCCTTTTCCCGTCATGGAGAAGGACCCTAAAGAAGAAGAAATTGCTAAAGCCACACGTATCGGGTTGGTAGACATTCAGAAGAACATGGTTACTAAAGGAGGGATCTTTGGGCTGACTGCAAAATTCTTGATTGGGAAAGCTCAGTATTATGCCGATCACTTGAGTATGAATGCTTTTGAGGCTATTTTAGCCTTGCTTATTTATGGGATCTTTCTGTTTCCGAGCTTTGACAACTTCGTGGATCTCAATGCCATCAAAATATTCTTGAAGAAGAATCCAGTACCTACTCTACTAGCTGATGCTTACCACTCTGTTCATCTAAGGAATCTTCACAAAGGAGGGATGATCGTCTGTTGTGTTCCGTTGTTGTATAAATGGTTTGTTTCTCATCTACCCAAAGCCCATACTTTTTGGAGAAAAGGATGGTGGTCTGAAAAAATTATGGCTCTTACTCACTCCGATATTAACTGGTACAATTGTAGTTACGATGGAATCAAAATCATTTATAGTTGTGGAAGCTTCGGGAATATACTTCTCCTTGGTACAAATGGGGGAATCAGCTATAACCCTGTGATTGCTCGTCGACAATTTGGTTATCCGCTGAAAGACAAACCTTGCAGTGCTCACGTAGAAGGTATTTTCTTCATAGGAGTTTCAGAATTAAAAGATGAAATTCTCAAAGCATGGGGGCATATACACAGGAAAGGAAAAGAGGACTTGGGAAGACCTAACTGCATCTCTTTTGAACCTTATCTCCAATGGGTCCGAAAGAGGGCCATTCAGTTGAAAATGCCTTATCCTCCACAAAAGCCTATGGTCTTAATAGAAGAACAACCGTTGATGTTCATGTCTGAGGAAGAGAAGCTGAAGATTGCTCTGAGGAAGTCACAGCAGACTGAGGTATCCTGGAAGTACAAATATCAGGTGGCTATGGAAGAGAACGAGGAACTCCGCAAACAACTTCAGTTGAAAGAAGAGGAAGCAGTTGCAAGCAAGAAGAGGAAGGCACAGGAAGATGCATTTTATTCCAACCATCAATCAACTCCTTGGAAGGCTATGGTAGACAAACTCATCCTTGAGAAAGCACAAGTGGAAGAAGAGCTCAGAAGAATCAAGAAGAGAGAGGACTTTCTTTTAGAGCATATTGAGTTGTAATGTTAGGGCCTTTGTAAGATGTACTAAAATCTTTTGTAATACCCCTTTGAAAAATCAATGAAATGAAAGGACATTTTGGTAAATTTGAGTTCCATAAAACTTTTGCATTTACATTTGCATTCTCATTATTTAAACATTCAAGGAAATAAAGTTTATTTTGAAGATATCATCATAATGAATTCGGGAAAGAAAAAAAAACAAACACATGAGGTATGTTCCAAATCCCAGATCTGGGAAATCTTAAAAGACTAGCAGGGTTGGTAGAAGATTCTGAAGCATTCAAAGAAAGATATGGGAATATGTTGCCTCTACTAGAGATCCAAGTCGATGAAGAAATGTTATTAGCACTCGTACAGTTCTACGACACAAACTATCACTGTTCCACTTTCCCAGATTACCAACTACTCCCAACCTTGGAAGAATACTCTGCCCTGATGGGGGTGAGCGTTACTCCTAGAACGTTCTCCGGACTGCATTGGATTACCCTGACATCACTGTTTCTGAAGCTTACTTGGCATAGGTAAAAGAAGCAGCATCGAAGATGTTCTATACCAGTTTCGAGCCTCATCCAACAGAGGTCACCCTAATAGAAGAATTGAAGGCTGATCTAGCCAAAGCCGAGGAAGAAGGGAAAGACTGGAGAAGTAAGTATTTCATGGCAATGCAAGAAAAGGAAGAACTTCAAGAAGTGGTACGTCAAAGTGGAAGAAAGAATCAGTCTGAAGATGAAGGACCATCCAGCAGAAGGATCTAGAATCTTTTGATGTTGTTTTCTGTATTTTGTAAGCAAGAGGCTTGTATTTCCATTTCCAGTTTGATGTTGTAAACTCTCCAGTTATCATCAATGAAGATTTGTCTGTTTCCCCGTTGTTATAATATTTTCAAATAGAGCTTTTATTCCCTTGAATGTTTAAAATCTGCATTTTGCATGTCTGCATTTCATAAGCATTGCATATGCATGTTCCTGAGTCGTGTCTCATCCCTCTGTCTTGTCTTCAGAATCACATTGAGACCTCGCCATCGGTACAACACCCGAGCCCAAGCTCGCTTAAGGATGGAAGAACAAAACTTAGATGTGGACATAATCGACAATGAACTCGGAGAGCTACGAGGAGGCATGGGACAGATCAGGGAAGCCTTACAAGTCATCCGTGCAATGTTGGACACTCAGGCCACCGTTGTCTCTAAAATCACTGCAGATCCAATCCCGACGGCTGTTACTATTGCAAATGAGCCAACCTATGGGTTACCTCTAGGCTTTGTACCTCCACCAAGAGTCACTCAGCAGACAGTTTCCCTAGGGGGAGAAGTTCCTTAGGCAATTCCTACATATACTCCAGCTGCTGTACAGATTCAGGCACACCCTGTCTTTCACAATCCACCACCAGTATACGAAGGACCCGAAGGGTATGAAGAGGAGAATGAATCACATGAGAAGTTAAGGGAAAGTGTTGAAACTATAGGGAGAAAAATCCGAGCGATGGAAGGAAACAATACCTTTGGCACTGACGCCAGAGAAATGTGTTTGGTATCTGGACTAGTAATACCGCCAAAGTTCAAAATCCCAAATTTCGATCAGTACTCAGGAGCTACTTGTCCACGAACTCACCTAATCATGTACTATAGAAGAATGGCAGCACACATCAAAGACGATAAACTGATGATCCATTGCTTCCAAGACAGTCTAAAAGGAGCTCCAGCAAAATGGTATCTAAGTCTAGATCAGTCAAGAATCCACAATTTTCAAGATTTGGCTAATGCATTCATGAAACATTACAAATATAATATGGATATGGTGCCGGACCGAAGGCAGTTGTTGAGCATGTCCCAGAAAAGCACATAATCATTCAAAGAGTATGCTCAGCGATGGAGAGAAACAGCGTCCCAGGTAGAACCACCTCTAAGCGAGAAAGAACTGACAGATTGGTTTGTTGACACAGTGAGACCAGAATTCTACGAGAAAATGATCAGCAGCGTGTCTGCAAGTTTTTCAAACATTGTGGCCGTGGGAGTGAGGGTAGAATTAGGAATGAAAAGTGGAAAGGTAGCCAGCAGCTCCAGCAGTTCTAACAACAGCAGTATTAAGAAAGTCAGCAGTGGGTTTCACAAAAAGAAAGAAGGTGAAACAAATGCCGTAATGGGAAGAAGAAATCGTACCGTGAGACCTCCATATCAGCAATATCAGCCGCCTCAACAAAGTTTCATCCACCCAATCCAACCTAACTATGTTCAACAGTTTCATCAACAAAGACCCGTGTACCCGGTACAGTATGCCCCGCAGCAATATGTGGCAGCTGTGACCCCAACATTCAACCATTCTATTTCAAATTATCAACCAGGGCGACCAACGCCCATGTATCAGCAAAACCAGCAAGGGCATCAACGAGCACCCAACGCTCTGCCCTTTCAACAAAATCAGCAGCAGAGGGTGCCACAGCCCAGACAACAATACCAGAATCGGAGGCCGACCATAAAACCTCCACTCTCACAAATACCAATGACGTATACTGAGTTATATCCATCTTTGGTCCATCAGGGTTTGATCACGACAAGACCGCTTAACCCGGATACCACATCTCCACATTATAACCCAAATGCCCATTGTGCTTTCCATGAAGGTGCTGCTGGCCACGACTTAGAAGGTTGCTTTGCCTTAAAACATCTGGTAAGAGAGTTGATGGAGAAGAAAATCCTGTCCTTTGATGATGTACCACCTAACGTCAAAAGTAACCCACTGCCAACCTATGGAGGGGTCAATGCCATTGAAAAGTAAGATGAAGAGGTAATTAATGATGTGTCAAAAATTAGAACGCCATTGAAGACATTGCATGATAAGTTGACAGAAGCAGGGTTGTTGGGAAGTGTTCATAACAATTGTGAAAAATGTACTGTTAGTTCCAGTGGATGTGATGTGATGCAGGAAGATATACAAAGATTGATAAATGAGGGGATGTTACAAGTATGTGGTAAGGTAAGGGAAGGAGAGGTTTCTATAATAGAGCCAGTTTTTGACCTGTCCAGGAAAAGAGAGAAAGTTCTAGTGTTTAACAGGAGTGCAAGGCCAGTTTTCAACAGAGCTGCTATTGGTCAACCGTGACCAATCGTAGTTCAAAAACCAAGACCGTTCCGTTATGACAATACAAAAGCTGTTCCATGGAGGTACGATGTGACCGTGGTGGATAAAGAAACAATAAAGGTTGTTCAGACAGATAATCAGAAGGATGTGACCAACATTGTCGGCACTAGCAAGATGACCCGCAGCGGTCGGATCTATCAGCCGAAAGAATCAGTAGCTATTCCAAAGGAAGTTATTCCTGTTGTGGTAATCAAAGAAAAAGAAGCCCCGAGCACAGAAGAAGAAGATGATGAATTTTTGAGGATTATCCGAAGAAGTGATTACAAAGTGATAGATCAACTTCATCAGACGCCATCAAAAATATCAATCTTGTCACTCTTGATAAATTCTCCAGCTCATAGGGAAGCATTACAGAAAGTATTGAGACAAGCACACGTAACCAAGGATATTTCACTCGGGCGGTTTGATTCAATAGTGGCTAACATCACGACGTGCAATACTTTAAGTTTCAGCGATGCTGAGTTACCGAAGGAAAAACGTGATCACAATCGGGCACTACACATACCCATCAAATGCCAAGAAGATACTTTGGCACGAGTACTGGTCGACACAAGATCCTCGTTAAACGTGTTACCCGCAAGATCACTGTCCAAATTAGCCTATACCGGGGCAGAGATGAAACCAACCTCATTAATTGTAAAAGCTTTTGATGGTTCGAGGAGAACGGTCATCGGAGAAGTAGAATTACCGATTTTGGTGGGACCCCATGAATTTAACATTGTGTTTCAGGTGATGGGCATAAATCCAGCTTACAGCTGCCTACTGGGACGTCCCTGGATCCATGAAGCAGGGGCAGTAACTTCTACCCTGCACCAAAGAATAAAGTTTGTGGTAAATGATAAGCTAGTAATTATTCATGGTGAGGAGGAGTTAATGGTTAGTAATCTTTCATCATTCTGGTACATTGAAGCAGAAGAGGACGCGCTAGAGACGTCATTCCAAGCACTAGAAATAGCAAACGCAGTGATGATAGATGAGACGGTGGCAAAAAGTGGTCCAACTTTCGCATCTGCTCAAAGCGCCAAAGCTACGCTGGAAGAAGGCACTTCCGCGGGATGGGGAGAAGTCATTGAGGTAAAGCCGAAGATGAACCGCCAGGGGTTGGGTTACAAACCAACTCAAAGTGAAGAACCGATGCATGACAACAGCCGGCCAAAGGCTATTCAAGAAATATTCATCAGTGGCGGTTTTCAAATCAACGTCGTGGAAGGAAATCTTGAAAGTGAAGACATAGGACAACTAGTGTATCATGACGAAGCTACTCTGAACAACTGGGAGGCTATCGAAGTTCCTGTAGTTTTTCCCGAGTTAAAGTAATTAGTTGTTTTCTTTCTTTGTTATTTTAAAATCTCCATAGCCGTGCCCAAGGCTATAGGAATGTTTTGTAAGGGCCCCATGCTTTCAAAGAAATATCAATGAGAATGGACTATTTTGTTAAAATTCCTCGTGTTGTTTCTTTACCGTCTTTTTGCTTTTACTTTCAAAGAAAAATGGCAAATACAAAAAACCAAAACAAAATTTTTTTTCTCTTTCTCTGTATGTGTTGCATTTGTTGTTGTGTGTTTTAATAAAGTAAACCCTTCAAACATGCAGTGATGACCATAACTCCATTGAATCCTGTAACCTCGCATTTCCTCCAGACTTGGATTCCCCAATACACCAAGCCGAAGACGAGGATGAAGATTTTGAAGTCCCTGAGGAACTGGTAAGATGGGCACAGTCTGAGTACACCGAGTTTCAGCCGCACAAGGAACATTTGGAAGTTATTAATCTGGGTACCGAAGAAGATAGGAAGGAAGTCAAAATTGGGGCAGCCCTAGGGGCAGAAGTAAAACAACAGTTAAAGGAACTCTTAAGAGAATACGTAGATGTGTTTGCCTGGTCTTATCAAGATATGCCGGGTTTGGATACAGACATAGTGGTTCACAAGTTACCACTCCGACCTGAATGCCCGCCGGTTAAACAGAAACTCAGAAGAACCAGACCCGACATGGCTCTCAAAATCAGAGATGAGGTAAAAAAGCAGATTGATGCAGGCTTCCTTGCAGTGTCCAAGTATCTAGAATGGGTAGCCAACATTGTTCCTGTACCAAAGAAAGATGGAAAGGTAAGGATGTGTGTGGATTATCGAGATTTAAACAAAGCCAGTCCGAAAGACGACTTCCCTTTACCATATATTGATACTTTGGTAGATAATACAACTCAGTTTGCAGTGTTTTCCTTTATGGACGGGTTCTCTGGTTACAATCAAATCAAAATGGATCCTGATGACATGGAAAAAATAACCTTCATCACTCTGTGGGGGACGTATTGTTATAAAGTAATGTCGTTCAGTCTAAAGAATGCAGGCGCAACTTATCAAAGGGCTATGGTGGCTTTGTTCCACGACATGATGCACAAAGAAATATAAGTATATGTCGACGATATGATCGCCAAGTCTCAAAACGAAAAAGACCATCTAAAACATTTGTTGAAGTTATTCAAAAGACTCCGGAAATATCAGTTGAGATTGAATCCCGCAAAGTGCACTTTCGGAGTCAGATCAGGAAAATTACTCGGTTTTATTGTCAGCCACAAGGGGATTGAAGTGGATCCAGATAAAATTTGTGGCATTCAAGACATGCCAGCTCTGCAGACTGAAAATCAGGTTAGAAGTTTTCTTGGCAGGTTAAATTACATATCCAGGTTCATTTCCAATATGACCCCTACCTGTGAACCGATCTTCAAGTTGTTACGAAAGGATCAAACAGTTGTATGGAATTCTGATTGTCAAACAGCGTTCGATAAAATCAAAGGTTATCTCCAAGAACCTCCAATTTTGATACCCCCTGTTCTGGGAAAGCCTCTCTTTATGTATTTGACAGTACTTGAAAATTCGATGGGTTGTGTTCTGGGCCAGCAAGACAAATCCGGACGGAAGGAGCATGCCATTTATTATCTGAGCAAGAAATTTACTGATTGTGAAAGCAGATACTCACTCCTAGAAAAGACTTGTTGTGCTTTAGCATGGGTCGCTAAGCGTTTGAGGCAGTATATGATTTGTCACACCACTTTGTTGATCTCAAAAATGGATCCAATAAAGTACATCTTTGAGAAACCTGCACAAACCGGAAGGCTCGCCCGGTGGCATATGCTACTATCAGAATATGATATTCAATATGTGGCTCAGAAATCTATCAAGGGTAGTGTATTATCAGAATATCTCGCAGATCAACCTGTCGAAGATTGTGAACCTCTGAAGTTTGATTTTCCGGATGAAGATATCATGTTAGTGAAAGATTATGAAGAAACAAGTTCTGACAAAGGTCAACAGACAGATGTATTGTGGAAGATGATGTTCGACGGTTCCTCCAATTATAGCGGACATGGCGTAGGGGCAGTCTTAATGAATCCTGAAGGTGGTTACACTCCATTTACAGCCAGACTAGACTTTGATTGTACAAACAACATTGCTGAATACGAAGCGTGTATCCTTGGTCTCGAAGCAGCCATTGATCTCCAAATCAAAAATCTCGAAGTCAGTGGAGACTCAGCTTTGGTTATCTACCAAGTCACGGGTGAATGGGAGACAAGACATGAAAACCTGATCCCTTACAGAGCTTATATCGTTGAAACGATCAAGTATTTTGACGAAATCACCTTTAAACATGTTCCAAGAGCAGAGAATCACATCGCCGACGCTTTAGCCATGCTGGCCTCGATGTGGAAAACTAGAGATGTCAATGATGGCACACTTATCAAAATTGAACGCAAGACAGATCCTGCTTACTGTCAAATGATTGAAGAAGAAACCGATGGCAAACCCTGGTACCATGATATAAAGAATTATCTGTTGAAACAAGAATATCTCGCAGATGCTACAACACTTGACAAGAAAACACTGAGACGATTAGCATCCAAATTCTTCCTCAGCAATGGTGTAGTTTACAAAAGAAACCATGATATGGTCTTACTCAGATGTGTTGACAAAAGAGAAGCGGACTTGTTAATGAAAGATGTTCATGAAGGAATGTTTGGTACTCACGCCAACGGATACGCCATGTACAAAAAGATCTTGAGAGCTGGTTATTATTGGTTAACTTTAGAAACCGATTGCATTCAGTACGCTAGAAAATGTCACAAATGTCAGATCTACACGGACAAAATGCATGTGCCTCCAACACTATTGAATGTACTGTCGTCACCATGGCCTTTCTCTATGTGGGGGATTGACATGATTGGGGCAATTGAGCCAAAAGCTTCAAATGGACACCATTTCATTCTAGTTGCCATCGACTATTTCACAAAATGGGTTGAAGCTGTATCTTACACCAATGTCACACGTCAAGTGGTGGCTCGTTTCATTAAAAAGGAGATCATCTGTCATTACGGGATCCCAAGCAGAATTATAACAGACAACAGTACCAATCTGAACAACAAAGTTATGAAAGAGTTATGTGATGACTTCAAAATCGAACACCACAACTCTTCCCCTTACCGTCCAAAGATGAATGGAGCTGTGGAAGCTGCAAATAAAAACATCAAGAAGATCTTGCAGAAAATGGTTAAAACCTACAAAGATTGGCATGAAATGCTACCATTTGTCCTGCACGGATACAGAACCTCCGTCCGCACTTCCACAGGGCCAACTCCCTTTTCTCTGGTATATGGAATGGACGCAGTTCTTCCCATCGAGGTCGAGATACCATCCCTCAGAGTCATCATGGAAACCAAGTTAGAAGAGGCATAATGGATTAAAGAAAGATTTGATCAGCTAAATTTCATCGATGAAAAGCGCATGTCTACGATGTGTCACGACCAGTTGTATCAAAAAAGAATCAAGAGAGCGTTCGATAAAAAGGTCCGTATAAGAGAGTTCCGCGAAGGAGAACTTGTGCTCAAGAAGATCTTGCCAGTTCACAAAGACGCAAGAGGGAAGTGGATGCCTAATTACGATGGCCCCTTTATTGTGAAGACAGTATTCTCCAGAGGTTCACTAATTCTTACTACCATGGACGGAGAACAACTCACACACCCGATAAACTCTGACGCAGTTCGGAAGTATTACGCCTAAAAAGTACCCAATAAATCGGAAAGTCCAAAAGAGCGGTTTATGCAAAAGTTAGGGTAGAAAAGAAAAAAGAGAAGAAAAGAAAAAAGAGAAGAAAATAAAAAAGATAAGAAAAGAAAAAAGAGAAGAAAAGAAAAAAGAGAAAAGAAATCAAAAAGCTCGCTAAGTTGAAAACCCGAAAGGGCGACTTAGGCAAAAATGAGCGTCCCGGTGGATTGAAAACCCGAAAGGGCGATCCAGGAAAAAATTAGGGACAAAGGCGTTTCGCTGCATCAGACGAAGTCATCAACACTGCAGACTCAAAGATTCATCTCAACAGCTCTCGTCAGAAGCAAGGATCTTGGAGAATTCTAGTCTTTAGGGATAGTTAGGTCACAGGATTCAATGTAACCTTATCCACTTTTGCCATTTTTACTTGTAAAATTTCCATGGAATATTGTCATTGACAAGATTTCATCCTTTAAATAAAATCAGCCTTTTGAGCCTTTCTTTCTTGTGCAAATTATCAGTTCCTTATTTTCTTTGTTATGCAAAATACCGTTCGTTAGTCAACGATTGTTCTTGAAAGCATTAAAGTCCAAATTTTTGAAAATAACTTGGAAAGATTTAACAAAATGTTTTAACTTGTGGAAAGACTCGAGGAAAATCATACTTCCCCGACACTTCAGGGTAGCAGGAGTCTTGATACACAGTCAGAATTTACATTCCCCAATGAAATGCTAGCAAGTTGAGCAACGAAGAGTCCTTTGGCCATGCATGGTTATCAAGATTGAAGATTATCCCTCAGGATTTCTTGTGATGATATGAAGGTTCTTTCCCCCAGCGAAGTATTTCTGGACATCTGTTTGAATTCACCTCAGCAAAATCTACCTACAGCTTTATTCCCCAGTAGGTCTTCGGGTTTATTTCCCGAGTCTACGTACACCCCTCATCATGGGATCAGTGTGATTCGTTTGTTCCCCGAGTCGGTGACATCTATCAATCCCCGTGAAGTCTAAGTTATTACTTGCTTCATTTCCAAGTATAAGTCCAGTCGTAACTGGCATTTTGTTCAAACTAATTGGTCGTCACCATCTATTTCCTTTTAAGCCCAGTCGTCATTGGCATTGTCTAAATCCAATTGTCATTGGTATCTCGTTAGTCGTCACTAATCCACGTATAAGTCCAGTCGTCACTGGCACTGTTTAAAAGTCCAATTGTCATTGGCACCTCTTGGTTTGGTCGTTACCAACCTTTCCCCGGGGAATCCAGTCGTCAGTGGTACTGTTCCAATTGTTATCTTGTTAGTTGTTACTAACTCTCCCCATGAAGTCCAGTCGTCACTGGCACTGCCTAAATCCAATCGTCATTGGTATCTTGTTGTTTGCCACCAATTTTTCCCTTTGAAACCCAGTCATAACTGGTATCATCATCTAGAGTCCCATCGTTATTGGAATCTGTTTCGTTTTGGTCGTTATCAACACCCTAGCTAATATCTAGTAATCACTAGCATCCTCGTAACCAATTGTCATTGGTATTCCCCAACATGGTGGTCGCCATCTTCATTAAAAATCCAGTCGTAACTGGCATTGTTTCATAACCAATTGTCATTGATACCCTGATTTGGTCGTCACCAATCACCATTAAAAGACCAGTCGTCACTGGCATTACTTGGAATTCTGGTCGTTACCAATTTCCCCAGGACGTTTCTTGATCACCAGCACTGTGTGAACTAGTTGCAGAAGCTGAGGATATATCCCCAATGATCCATGTTCCCAGTCAAGTCTCAGAGATCTAGTCGTCACTAGTATCCCCCGTGTGTGTTTAGTCTTGTTTCTAGTCCATTCCTGAAGATCCCGTTTGAACTCTTCGCTATAGTAAGTTCCTCATCTGTTCATCCCCAGTGAGGTTGTATCCAGTGTTTCGCTTCCCCGGTGAAGTCTACTTCTCTTTTCCCCAGTGGAATTAGTTTTCTGTTTCCTCAGTAAAAGTATATCCTTTTCCCCAGTAGAAGTCAATTCTTCTCCCCGGTGGAGTACTTCTGTTCCAAAAAGATTGTCATCTTTATTGGAGTTATCTCTTCTCCTTGTGAAGTTTTCCTTCTTATATTATCAGTCATGTCTGAACTGTTAATTTAGTTTTCCCCAGTACGAGTCCCCAGTGTCGAGTCCTCGCATTTGTCACTGGTCGTTTACCGTTCTTTTTATTCCTATCTTTGTGTCTGTGTTGTTTTGCATTCAAGCATCATAAAGCATCATGTAAGATTCATGGCATATCATAACTTGTCCTTTAGCATAACATCGGATCTAAGGGACAAATTTTTCGGTTATCTATATTTAAATACCTTTCACTACGATTTAACGAAGATTGTCATCTCTCGTCCCCCATCTAGTGAAGATATTTAAATAGGGGAAACTGTTGTACCCCAAATTTTTCCCCCTTAGATTCTCATTATCATTTAAGAAGCATGATCATGAATTATCTAACCCTAAATCAGTGCAAGTTCATTATTGTCAAGTTACAGATGAATCAGGGTTTTCGCACCGACAAATTCAAAACAACCAAGGAATGATCAACCAATGATTTGGGCCAATTCAATCATGTAATGAAATCAAAGATAATATCAAAGTCAAATGAGAAGTCAATTTGAAGAAATCAGGTCAGAATCAAACACAGTGCAGTCAGGAGGCCCAGATTAGGGTTTTTAACTAGTGAAAAGTCAACTGTGGTTTGACTTTGATGTTGGAAGGTGCTGTAATGGTGGGATTGAGGTCCATGAAGTTCATATAGATTATTAAAGACTATTCAAGAAGTATCAAAGTCTCAGGATGTCCAAAATGTCAACAGGCGACTCAATCGGCACCGATCGATCGTACAGTTGACCGAAAAGTCAACTCCTCAAATTTTGAGAATTGGAATCCAAGTTGTGAATCAAAGTTGTTCCTTATGTCATAATGGACTTGCATATCAATTTTCATGATCATTGGATCAAGGATGAGAGAGTAATCGAAAAATCGGGAAATTAGGGTTTCAAAAGGGGCTAAACCCTAACTCCTTAACCACACACTCAATTGAGTTGGTTCCAAGCTCATTGGAAAGCTCTTAGCAATTCCTACAAAAGTCCCATACTAGTACACAACCAGAAAATGCATACTTTTTGAGATAGAAGCAAAAACATTCCTAGAAGGGAAAATAACTTAGAAAATTTCTAAGTTATTTTCACTTTAAAAGCTTGTGTGCAGCCAACTTTGAGGGGATTTTTCACCTAGTTCCAATTGGAGTTTGGTTCCTTTACAAACATGAATGTTTTAGAGCTATGTGAGGGCTTTCTAAATTGTACTAGAACATCTCAAGAGGAGTTATGAGCAGAAAGTTACATGGGTGCAAAGTTGGTGATTTCACACCTTAAGTCCCACATTGATCAAAATTGCAAAATCATCTCTTCCATCCAATTGAGCCAATCTCAGCTTGTCAAACTCATTCTATCTGATATATGGAGTATGTGTAGCATGTTAGATCAGAAGTTATGCATAGAAGTATCACAAAATTAAAGATTGAAGTTTCATTGCCATAAAGTGAAAGTTGCCAAAATTGACTTTTCTAAGCATGAGGTGTAAAGGCCATTTCTGAACCAGCCCCTCTACAAAGCTTCTAGCCTGCATTTGCATCAGAAAACCATCAATTAACTTGCCCTTTGGGAGAAAGAATGGCCAAGGAATCCAACAAGTGGGATGGTGGATCAAAAATATCAAAGATTACTTCATGGTGAAGTTATGTCTCTAACAAGCACCTCAATCTCTTTTCCTATAAAAGGAGGTCTCATTCACCTCATTCCACACACAATCCATCTGATAAAACCTACAAAGAAGCTCTGTCATTACAATTCCTTGACCTTGCTTCAAAATCTCAAAAACACCAAAGTTCATGAAAACTCCAAAATTGGTCATGAAGTGAAAATGGCTCAAATTCATTTCTATCATTTCCTACACTTCAACCACCCTCCACACAACTTCTAAATAACATATAGAAGGTGTGTAATCCATTAAACCTCCAAAAAACCACAAGAATCAAAAAGTCAAACTTCTACCTACCATACTTTGACCAAAAGCCACAAAAATCACCAAACTTTGTTCTAAGCCTTTTCTTGAGGTTTTGATCATTCATACATCTCACAAATAACATTCCTCATCTGTCCAAGCTATTAGAAACCATTGGAGACTCTTATTTTTACATATAGCATCATAAGTGGATTGTTACTTGAAGTTGAAGTAAGGACCAAGGCCAAGAAGTGAAGTAAGGGATCTCTGGTTTTCTCAACTATTCTAACTTGTTCAAAAGGGTCACCAAGAGGTATGTAGCTAATCCTTATTGGCTTTTGCATCAATTTTCATATATTTGCATTTTGGAGTACTTTGGTGAATTTAGTAGCTATGTGTATCTTGTTGATTTTCATGATGTGTGTTCCCCTTGATGAATGATAAAGATTTTTGTGAATAGTAGCTCAAGTGTTTTTATGTTGACTTGGTGGTCATACTGTCCCAACAAGTTTGAGTAAGTAATTAATGTTAGTTGCTTGCTAGGGCATGAGTTTCATGAATTTTGCTAGGGTTGTTGGTTTGCTTTATTCTGATGCATTTTATGTTCACAAATACAATGTTTGATTTGCCTCTGCCAAAGGTTTTAGCACTTGATCATTAGTTTTTCCTTTTCTTTCTTGGGACTGTTTTGATCTTTAATGAAGTTGTCAAATAAAATACAAAATTGTGAGTGGATTGGGGAGGTTCTATGTTAACTTTTAGATGAAGAATGAGGTGGTGTTTGACCTGTTCCTAGTTCTAGCATTTAAGAATGTGGAGCTGGTATTGTTGAGCTGAAGTTAATTCTTAGAGTAGATGAAATCTTGCTTTGAGGTCTGACTGGCCTGAGGAAAGGAGGATTGGAAGGGATGCAATTTGAAGGAGGATGTTACCATTGTGTGGCAGGTCTGTTAGTATGGTGATGATTGTAGGTTAGCAAAGATTAAGGGTTGTTTCATCTCAAACCAGCACGACCTAGGGCATTCTGAGGGTAAGTATAGATCAGCCTACTGCCACCAAGTTTGAAAAGGGCATAACTAGCAAGACCCCTTTGAGATTGTAGCTGCTGTCAGTTTTGATGGACAGGGAGGAAAATTTGTGGAAATAGCATTTTTGAGTTTGGTTAGGCAAGATCCATTCAGCCCTTGTGCTGATAGTCTGAAGTTTTGCCCTGATGTAGGAGTTGCAGCTAAAAATCATGTTTTAAGTTTTTGGTTTGGATGACAGGTTTGAGTTTCACAAAAATGGTATGCTGCTGCTTAAGAAATTGGCATGAGGCTTGAGTGCTACTTTTTCTCTTCCCCAAAGCCTCCGTCACCATTATTAACCTCAGGAGATTGCTATTTTATTGAGGACAATGTGGATCTTGTCCTTGGATTAAAAATTTGTACCCTGCTGGCTGTAATAAGCATGAAATGTGGAGCCTTTGTTTCATTGGCAAAAAGCTGAAGTGAGGTCTCAGATTTGACTTATAGAACTAGTTGTGCTTAAATTTCAAATCAAGATTATTTGTGTAAGTGGAAAGGTCTGTTGGTGCCTGCTAGAGAATGTTTTTAGGAAGATTTTAGAGATGTCCCAAGGCAAGTTACCCTTTGAAGGGAGGCTATTAGGTAGAATTGGAAATTCACAACCTGTTGGAGTTGGGATCGTGGATATAGCCCTTTTGTCAAAACTGAGTTTGGTGTTGTACATCAATAACTAGTGTTGAAGCCTGAGGTACCACTTATGTCTGGACTGCTGCTGTTCCATTCATTGCAGCCAGGCCATTTTGTGCCTATTTAAGAAATAGATAGCACCTAGATTTGTGGCTGCAGCATAACCTTTACCTAGCTCCAATCTGCCCTGAACCTAGTAATGTGTGAGTCATATTGTCTACAGTTTTCTTTAAGAACTGTGTGTGTGCATTCAGTCTTGCTTTAACAGGCTTGTAAAGAAACTGATTTCCTTCACATGCCACAAGGTGCTCAAAACTGCAACTCACACACTCACTTTATTTCTAGTGAATCTTTCACATGATATTTTCTGTTGAACTCTTCAAATACATCATATATAGTATGTTCATGCTTCTACTTAAAAGAGTTAACACTTAGATCATGTAGTAGGTGTAACACCCCTTTCTATACCCCCCAAATAAATGCATATACAAATTTATCAGAGTGAAAATTTTAGAATAAGGTATAAAGGAAGAATGTCACAATTTCACCGATGAAACACCTAACGTTTGCTCCATAAAATATGTAACATTTCATAGTTTTAGAAATCACATTTCAACCTTAAAATTTAAGCGGAAGATAAAATCATTTAATCATTTCCAAAATATTAATTCACATACACATAAGATATCCAGATTAATACATCATGTCAGATAATTACAAGCCACATCAGCTGATACATCGCAATGTATCACAAAACAATACTATACCAGCCTAACTACCCGGTGTTACATAATCAGAGCAGTCCGACTCAAAAGAATGAAGATATACTTCACAAAAGAAAGACTCCAGCATCCTAATCTGCAATGCCTCATAGAGCATTATAAAACAGCAGAAGGGTGAGAAATATTACCATAATAATCAATGCATAAGATTATATATATATATATACAGGTATCACATAATTACATTCTACATTTCTCACCACAAATTCATTTCATAGTCATATTTATCATGTTGTAAATATAAACAAATATGAACATACCCAAACATATCCCTTCATACATATTCCCCAATCATCCAAAACCCATCATATTCACTAGCATACTTCATATATCCATGACATTTATGCTATTACCACATCGTCAAACAATGCACACATATCCACGATATGTTCCCATGCATTTCTCACAATTATTAACGATGCACACATATCCACGATATGTTCCCATGCATTTCTCACAATTATTAACGATGCACACATATCCATGATATGTTCTCATGCATTTCTCACAATTATTAACGATGCACACATATCCGCAATATGTTCCCATGCATTTTTCACAATTATTAACGATGCACACATATCCACGATATGTTCCCATGCATTTTTCACAATTATTAACGATGCACACATATCCACGATATGTTCCCATGCATTTTTCACAATTATTAACGATGCACACATATCCACGATATGTTCCCATGCATTTTTCACAATTATTAACGATGCACACATATCCACGATATGTTCCCATGCATCTCATACATTTGCATACAACAACATACACTCATAATTCGTCGAATAATACACACATAATAATTACTATGTCCTCGTGTATTTTCTAATCGATGCAAACATTATACATATCGCAATCTATGATTCACGCCCAAAGACTACCCACAGCACATACACATACAGTATATAACATTTCATTCCATTAAGGATCGAACCCGATCGAACCACCACACAACATAGAATGAAATCACAGAAAAACGAAATCCTGTCATGTTCGCCACCACCTCTCTAGGCGGGCACCTGGCGAACGCTCGCTACCTGTTCGCCTAGCGAACAAGCTCGCGAACCCCAACAAAAGCTACTGGAAGGCTTCGCTACCTGTTCGCTGCAGCGAGCTTCCTAGCGAACCATTTCGCTATCTGTTCGCTACACTTTCGCTACCAGCGAACACACCAAAATCCATTTTGTCCAAGTCTGGGACCATTCGCTATCTGTTCGCTGAGCGAACCCCTAGCGCGCATTCGCTACCTGCTCGCCTAGCGAATCGCTAGCGAA
Organism: Lathyrus sativus; assembly: GCA_963859935.3. Classification (NCBI taxonomy): domain Eukaryota; kingdom Viridiplantae; phylum Streptophyta; class Magnoliopsida; order Fabales; family Fabaceae; genus Lathyrus; species Lathyrus sativus. The sequence continues at coordinate 545,098,297 of OZ012740.1, read as the reverse complement.
TGTCTGCGTATTTTGTTTTTCACTTACTGTTATCCAACTCAACCAACTCCAAACTTACCAATCCAATTCCAATACTCTTAGTCTAACATTTCTAGACTATTTTACATCATCTATTTCAGATTTTAACCGATTAAATGGAGTTCTACCGATTAAATCCAACTTTGCCCTAAAGTGGAAAAATGGTGGAAAACATCCAAAAAACCAACCCAAGCATATATAACAGCATGCAATGATCAAATAGAAACATTTCTCACCCTTACCTCGATTAATCAGAGCTTTGATGTTGGTTCTTGATGATTTTCCACTTTCCTCTTCTTCTCCTCTCTTTCTCTTCTTCTTTCTTTCCAAATGTTTCTCTCTAACTTTCTTTTCTTTTCCTTCTCTATTATATATTTCCTTTATTTTCCTTCCTTCCAATTTCCTTCTCAATTCTCTATTAATTCCAATTAATAAAAATTAATTTCCACATTAATAAAAATCCCACTAAATCAATTAATTACTATAATTAATTATTTAATGAAATTCGGGCTGTTACAGTAGGCATCGTGATGCATTTTCTCCCATATGTCAACCAACTCGCATACCAATTTTTACATGAGTTTGTTTTTCACCAAAATGATTTTTCTAACATCTCATATTCATCATTTAAAGTGTGTTTGCATCATTATTTGACTCATAAACAAACTATCATGAGATATGCATCTCAAAATGCATTTTTACCATTTTTTGCACTCAACATGTAATTTTCATGAATCTATGGGCATTTTGTCCAATCTTTGCATCAACATTCTCAAAACCATATGTATGTGCTGTGTGTGTAGATCATTTAGCCAGAATTTGCATAGAACTTGAAATTGCCTTCTTCATGCACCTTCATTTTTGCACCAAAAGGCAATCAAAACAACATTTTTCAAAACAGATGGAATTGAGCTTTCTCATGTGCATAATCTCACTCAATAGGACATAACTGACATGTATGAATGTTGATTTGATCTCCTTGTGTGTTAAATACTGAACTGTCATAGCATGCTCCTCATTTTGCCAATATTGCATTTCATGTGCCATATCACAACACAACATGATTTGAGCACCACACACTATATGAATCACCTCCATCTCATCAGTGCATCCTGCTTGTATGTTTGGATAGCCTCAAAACTGATTGTGCCAAACTGCTCATCTCCAAATGTACTTCATTCTTGCATTTTTCCATGCCATATTCCATTTCTGTTTGAGTCAGGTTATTTTGAGATGACAAGATCATTACATGTTATGTTTGAATGTTGTGTATATGTTTAGTGTGGCTTAAGGATGCTCGGAATACTTGATAAATCTCAAAATGCATTTCCTTCACATCAAGAACAGCTGCTATCGAGTTTTTCACCATAGTGAGAATTTTAAAAAATAACCACCACCATCATCTTCCTTGTTTGATTCTACCCCAAATCCATATAAATTTTGTTTCATTCCGATAAGCGGTTGGGAAGTTACGGCATAAAACGTATTTGGTTTGATTTATGTTTTTGTCCAGCCATAGTTCAATGTTACCCTTATTAATTATTAGGGGTGGCTTCATCAATGGATGTATAGCCACCCCAGTGATAAGCACACTTGATAAAACGCGCCTTTCACATGCATGACCTGGGTTCGACCCCTGAGGAGGGCAACCCTTTTACCATTTTTTGTTATTTTTCACACAAACTTCGAAAATTCATATCTCACTCGTTTTTCATCATTTTTCGTCCGTTCTTTTTCCGTTGTGCTCGTATTAATGTGTAATTTCATGCCATGTTTTTATTTTTCATGTTTGCATATTTTATCACTTATTTTGTTTAGGTGTAAGTTGTGCGCATTTACGCGATCGTGTACGTAGTTGCAGATGAATGTTCATGTGGTTCCTTTCAATATTATTTTGTTTAGGTGTAAGTTGTGCGCATTTACGCGATCGCGTACGTAGTTGCAGATGAATGTTCATGTGGTTCCTTTCAATATTTTTCTTGCAACTTGTTTGAATCCATGCCTATATATGTTAGCTAACATGCTAGGATTTATTTCTTGGTTGTTACCATTTTTTATCTGTTGATTTTCATTAAATGCGAACTGTTGTCACCGTGTCGATTATTTCATCTGTTAACTGTTACCTTCATGTTTCATTTTTACCATTTCTCATTATTTACTTGGTTGTCACCATGATTATGCTTTACCTTGATTGTCATCTGGTATAGCATTTTATTTTCTTTTGTCCCCAAGCGACGAAACTCGTTAGTTCTCGTCCAAGTTATTTCCCCAGTCTCCCTCCAAAGGAAGGCATGTCCACTTTACCCTCGATGTCATGGATAACTTATTCAATCACACCCTTAACTTTGTTAAGTCATTTTCACCTTAGATTAGAAGCCTTAGACTTTGCTTAAGTCTAAAAGACCCACCCGTACTAGGAGCGTTCTTCAACTAGAACCCTAGGAAAGAGTTCGTCAACTCTGTGTAAGAATCATCGTCATGATTTCTTACTTCCCCCTTCCACAACTTAGATTAGGGAGTTTTGTCAAACTCCACACAAACATTGCCATGTTTGTTCCCCATTGAACCTTGATCGTCATCAAGTGTTCTTTTCCCTTGTGAGGTGAACTACGATTGCTCTGATTCTATCCTAGTCAGGATACGTAGGCAAAAGGTACGATGCATTTGCGAGCAAACTTAGAGAATCACTTAGGCCCTTGTTTATTTTATATCTTTATCCTAAACCACAATACATATTTCACACTTAGCAATCAATCAAACAAAAGGTTCCTGTAGAGTACTACAGATATTTAGGGTGCTAATACCTTCCCTAGATATAACCAACCCCCGATCCCCGAATCTCTTAGCGTTGTCGCTACATCGCGAAAAAGGTTTTTCTTTCATGAGACCTTTCCTTTGGATAAATTAAAGATCGGTTGTAAAAGAAATAAGATTCAAGTTAATTAATAGCTTGCTATCCAATTTTCACCGCAACAGATACGTAGGCACAAGATGTGAATCTTGGCGAGTAAACTTAGGACTAACCCTTAGGTCTTTCTTTCACCTTTTAACCCTTAGCATATACCCTTACACAGATAATTATAGCAAAATAGCAACTTTAAAACAAGAGGTTCCTGTAGAGTACTACAGAAGTTTAGGGTGTTAATACCTTCCCTAAGCTTAACCAACCCCTGAGCCTTAGATCTCTCCCGGCATTGTATTTACGATGCAAAATTAGGTTTTTCCTTCCTTTGACCTTTCCTTCGAATAAATTAAAGACCGGTTGTGAACTAAAGATGTGATTCAAATTAATTAATAATTTGATATCCTATTCTCACCACAACACTCGTCATATGAGCTACTTTAGTGAATGATTTCTATTATGTTTTGGGGTCTATTCGACAAATCGTGTTCGACAGTGAGGGGAACTGGTAGCTTCCGGGCATGAGAGCAAAACTCAGGTTGTGGCCTGAGTTTGCAACGTGAACTTCCCATCGCAAGCTGGATGTTTTGCCTTTCATGGTACTTCGGTGACGGCGGGCTCGGTCGAGGGACTGCTGTTAGGCATGGGTTTTGCTCGTTCTTGAGCAAAAGCCTGCCTTGATTTATTTTGGTAATGCAACACTTATACCTGGGCGCACACCTATGGTATGTACATTATGTTCGTCGTGTTGACGAAGCATGCCGACATTTGAGGCCTCATCTATAATATTTTTTTAGCTTTTTGGTGTTCCATGGTCGAGCGAATTCTTCCCCGTTGAGATGTTCTAGGTAGTAGGCCTCATTCTCTGTTTTCGCTCTAACACGATTGGGTCCTTCCCAGTTTGTGGCGATTTTGCCTTAACGGGAATCTTTATGATTCCTCCTTAGGACGAGATTTCCTACTTGGAACTCTCGTCGTATAACTTTGGCATTGTGCCTAATCGCGAATTTTTATTTTAGCGAGGCCTCGCGGAGGGCTGCTCCTGACCGGACCTCTTCGACGAGATCTAGCTCCTCCTTTAGCACCTCGCTGTTTTTTTCCTCATCCAAGGGGCTTCAGTCCGACTGGAGGGCACATGAATCTCAATGGGGATCACTGCCTCAGTCTCGTATGCTAGACAAAAAGGGGTTTCCCCTGTCGAAGAATGGGGCGTAGTACGGTAGGCCCAGAACATGTTGTGCAGCTCCTTGATCCATTATTTCTTTGTTTCATCTAGTCTCCATTTGAGGCCCGTAGGATTACCTTGTTTGTTGTCTCAACTTGCCCGTTAGTCTAGGGGTGCTCAGCAGACGCGAAGTGTTGCTTGGTGCCCAGTTGGGCGACGAACTCCTGGAATTTTTTGTCCGTGAACTGTATCCTGTTATCGGTGACGATTGCTCAGGGGATGCCAAAACGGGCAAGGATGCTCCGCTTGTAGAAATGAAATATGTTGTGAGCCATTATTTTGGCCAGAACCTCCGCTTCTATCCATTTTGTAAAGTAATCAATGCCAACTATCACGTACTTGTTCTGATTTTACCCTACGATGAATGGTCCTAAGATATTCAGACTCCACCATGCAAAGGGCCACGGGGAGGACATTGCTTTGAGTTCATTGGGCGGTGCCAAATGCATCTCCCTGAGTCGTTGGCATTTGTTGCATTTCTTCACATTTTCCTTTGCATCATGTTGCATGGTTGGCCAGTAATATCTTGCTCGTAGAGCCTTCCTAGCGAGGGATCTCCCCCCGAGGTGTTGGGCGTTAATTCTCTCGTAGATCCCGCGCAAGACGTGGGCGGTCATCTCTTCCTCGACACATTTGAGGAGAGGGATGGAAAATCCTCGCCTGTAGAACTTGCTTTCGACCAGGACGTAGAAGCAGGATCTACGCCTAACTACATTGGCTTCCTTGGGGTTGGACGATAGTTCGTCCTTGGTGAGGTAATTGTAGACGGGGGTCATCCAGCAATTTCTGTCACCGATGACGTGCACGTTGAGGGTCGCGAAATCTTTCTCGATGTTGGGCCATAGAAGTACTTCCTGGATGACAAATTTGTTTCCCCTTTTCCTTTTCGTGCTCGCTAGTTTTAACAAAACATCCGCTCGAACATTGTGTTCGCAGGGAACATGTTTTACCTCCACCAATGTGAACTTTGTCATATTTTTCTTGACCAGGGTCAAGTATTCAGACAAATTATCATTCTTGACCTAGTATTCTCCCCGAACCTAGAGGGTTATGAGTTGAGAATCGGTGTAGATGACGACTTTTTCGACCCCTAGGTCTTTGGAGAGGCGTAGACCCGCGAGGAAGGTTTTGTATTCGGCCAGGTTGTTGGAAGTTGGGAAAGAAAAAGTAAGTGAGACTTTGATGGGGATTCCTTCCTAGTTTTCCAAGATGACACCTACTCCGTTCTCTGCCGAGTTGGATGCTCCATCGACGAAGATTGTTCATTTGTAAGCACCACAAGTGGGGGAATCGGGCAGGGTCATCTCTGCGATGAAGTCAGTCAATGCCTGAGCCTTAAGGGCCTTTCTGCTCGCATACTGGATATCACACTCGGACAGTTACAACAAACATTTAAGCATTCTGCCGGCCATGTCTGGGCGGCCCAATAGTTTCTTTACAAGCTGGTCCATGCGTACCACGATCGTGTGGGAAAGGAAGTAGTGCCTCAACCTTCTTGCAGCGTTGATAAGGGCTAGGGCCACTTTCTTTATCTGCTAGTATCTCAGCTCTGGTCCTTGCAGTTCTTTGCACGTGAAGTATATGAGCTTCTGTCCATCAGTCGTTTCGCGGATGAGGGCGACGTTGGCGGCCTCGGACGCGACGGCGAGATAGAGATATAAGGTTTCCCCGTTATCTGGTCGGGAAAGGACCGATGGTTCTGATAGAGCTTGTTTCAAATGGAGGAGGTTTTTGTCGCATTCCTCCATCCATTCAAAAGTCGCCTTCTTGCGGAGGAGTTTGAAAAAGGGGAGTGCGTGTTGAGAAGATTTTGCCACGAAACGGGACAGTGAAGCGAGCATCCCGTTTAGGGATTGGATGGACTTCTTCGAGTTCGGCATGGGGAACTCAGAGAAGGCTTTGCACTTGTCGGGGTTTGTTTCGATTCCTTGTTCTATTAGATAGATTTCGAGGAACTTGTCCGCTCGTACCCCAAACGTGCATTTCTTCGGGTTGAAGCGCATCATGTACTTCCTGGCCTGCTCGAAAACCTTCTTCAAATGGCTCGTGTGATCGGATTCCTCATGGGATTTCACGATCATGTCGTTCATATAGACTTCGAGCATATCCCCGATTTCTCCTCGGAAGACCTTGTTCATCATTCTTTGGTAGGTAGCGCATGCGTTTTTCAAGCCGAAGGGTATTACATTGTAGTATTAGTTGCTCTATCAAGTCATGAAAGTTGTGTACCTTTTGTCACTGTTTTCCATGGGTATTTGATTATAGCCAGAATACGTGTCCATGAAAGATAACAATTTAAATCCAGCAGAATTATCAACTAATTTGTCTATGTTGGGAAGGGGATATGTGTCTTTATGGCATACCCTATTAATATCGTGTAGTAAATTCATATTTCCCATTTTTCATTAGTTTTATTTACAAGTACAACATTGGATATCCAAGTAGTGTACTTGGCTTCCGAGATAAAGTTTTCCTCTAAGAGGTCTTTTACAGCCTGTTCGGCATCTTCTGTTTTCTCTAGAGACTGCCTTCGCCTATGTTGAGCTACTACCCTAGCAGCGGGATCGATGGTGAGTTGGTGACAGGTCATGTCAGGATCTAGCCCGGGCATATCTGCGGCGTTCCACGTGAATAAATATGCATTCTCCCGGAGGCAGGCTTTTAGTTGTTCCCTTGCTAGTTCTGGGAGTCTGGTCCCAATCTTCACTCCTCGTTGGGGGTCTTCGCCGAGCAGGACAAGTTTGAACTCTCCATCAGGAATTGGGCGCATTGGATGGAAGGTCTCGCCGCTACTGGTAGATGTGAAGGGGCTGATCAAACATGGTTGGATCTCCTTCCCCTTACCTTTTTTATTCCTCTGGTCTTCTTTGGAGAAGCGGCTGTCAAGGTCGATGGATTTGACGCGGAGCAGCGGCTTTGTCTCTCCGGAGCTACAGGGCAAAGCAGGCTTACGGGGAGTCTTTAGCTTGGGGGCGACAGTGTTCAGCCCTTTGGAGGCTGCCTTAAAACATCTCCTTGCTGCTTTGATGTCTTCGTGTAGAGTTTCCATGAGACCCTTTGAAGTGAAATACTTCATCTTTAGGTGCACGGTCAAGGGCACAACTACCAATTCGAGTAGAGTTGGCCGCCCGAAGATGCATTGGTATAGGGACGGGCCGTCGATAACTAGGAACTGGACTTTGATAGGCCTGGCTATTTCTATAGACCCAAAGGATCAGTTCTATGCTCCCCTAAGATTTTGTCACTGACCCGTTGAAGCCCTGCAGATGAGAGCCTACGTAAGGCGTTAAGTGCGATTCGTCTAACTAGAGAGTGGAGAACAACTGGGAATACATGATGACAACTGAGCTGCCTTGATCGACGAGGATTCGTCGGACGTCAAAGTTGGCCATTTGGGCTCTCATGAGCAGAGGGATGCTGGCGTTGGGGGCTCTGCCGAGGATTTCCTCACAGTAGAATCAGATGGGAATAGACTCTCCCAGGACCCTGTTGAGGTGGAGTTCCAATTTGAGATGTTGCTGATAAGGTGCTCGAACTTTCTTTTGACGGACCCCATTGTAACCTTGTTGAATCCCCCTCTAGAGATGACCATGGTGGGGGGAAGGTCTCCCATGGGCTGTACGTGGCAAAGTAGGGAAGGACATTGAGACCCTCGGGGATGTAGAAGTCTTCAGGTTGCAAGATGCTCATGGTGATCTGAAGGCTGGTTTTTTCTGGGGAAGGCAACTCTTCCTCGACCTTCTTGGACTCCTAGGCATCGAGAAACATCATTCCTTTTGGAAAATTATTTCAAGTGCCCGTCCCTGATCAATACCTCAATGGTATCCTTCAAGTGGATGTAGTCGTCGGTTATATGGTCGTGGCTCTTGTGGAACCGACAATATTTCGACTTGTCAGTATTTGGCTTGAGGGGTATCTGTTTAAGGAATCAGACTCCTGCTTGCCGGAACTTCGAGTTAGCGCACTCAGAGAGGATCTTTTCTCGAGAGACGGTCAGAGGAGTATATTGATGGAACTGGCCAAAAGACCCTTGTTGTCCCGGGGCTCCTAAGGGCTCCTCGCGTCTTCTATCTCCCCGAAGAGATGTCGAGGGCTCATCGTACTTGGAGGACATGGCACTCTCTTGGTGCCTCGAGTCTCGGGCGAAGCTGGCGGCTTCTTTCTCTTCGTACTAGATGTACGCTTGTATTTTAAGGAGGAAGGCGTCCAACGTTGTTGGAGTTTCAATGCCTACTGCTTTGGAAAATTCTGTGCAAGGACGGAACTCGCGCTCGAGCAAGAATTTCTTCATGTCGTCGATCGTGGAGACCTGGACAACTTATTTGTTGAACCTTTCGATATAGGCTCGAAGAGGTTCATCCTTCCCTTAAATGATGGCCTCAAGGGAGGCTTCGGTCTTTGGGTGGCGGTGAGAGGTCGTGAAGTGTCTGGAGAACATTCTCCCTAATTGCCTCCATGATATGATGGATTCGTTGGGGAGCCTCTTGTACCAAGCCATCACTCCCTTCCTCAGCATGGTCGGAAACAATCTACATTTGATGGCGCCCCGGATGCCACGTTAATCGAGCAACGTGTTAATATTTTCGATGTGCTCGTCAGGGTCAATAGTACTGTCATACGTTCCTAGAGATGGGGGTTTCTCCGGTCCCTTCGATTGGCGCATGGCCATAATTTCCTGGGCCACGGGTCGCGAGGCTCGTCGTCGTTGCTGTTATTGGACCACGACGAAGAGAAGGTGCTTCGCCTAAAGGTAGGATGGAGATCTCGATGAGGTTCGTGCTCGACCCTTAGATCTGGGCAAAGGCAAACACTAGGACTCTACCCGTTGATATCTTCTGGTTCTATTGGTACCTGAAGAGTACTATTTTTAGGGGGAGATGCGGTCGCGCTTTCTGACTGCCTGGGACTCTGGCTCTGGAGGTGCCTGACGGTTTCTTTCACGCCGGGGAGGTGGACTCCGTGATCTCTGACACTCTTTCCTCAGTGGAGGGGGACTTGGCCGACTGGAATCTTCTAGGGCTCCAATCCTCATGTTATTACCGGGTCGGCGCTGGCCGGAATTGGGACTAGATGGTGGCCATGATCGGAGTTTGGAAGAGAATTTTTATTCTTGAATCTAGGATGGAAGAAAGACTGGGATAATAGAGCTTCCCACAAATGACGTTACTGATCTTACCGGCTGATCAGAACCTGAAGTGGGCCAGAGACAACGTCTTTGATGCTAGGTGTGAGAGATGGGGAAGGGTGTACCTGCAAGTCACTTCGATGCTAAAGTGAGAATTGGGAGAAAATAGGGCAAGTACATAGTATGTGTATGTTAGGATGAATATTGAATACCTGACCCTATCAAATGAGAGAGTTTTTACAGTGCCCCTAGTGCTTGGCCATTGGTCCCTATTTTCGGGGCGAAATAATTGTTCCTTGAAGAATAGGTACCTGCCAAAAACTAGTTATTCGGACGGGCAGAGGTGTCCAAAACTAGTCGTTCTTACGGGCATAGGCGCAGTAGCGGACACATGCGTCGCGACTGTTTCTGGATAGTGGAACCGTGCGTGACGGGCAGGAACTGCTGAGAAGGGCCAGCTGACCCTAGAGGTCAACCGGCCAACCTTCCCTGCTGAAGGGGTATAAAGGTAATGCTCCCTAAAATTGGCTGGACTTAGGCAATTGGGTTGTTCTGGGAGCAAAAGTGGATTAGGCCATGCCTAGCCATTGGTTCAGTACGGAACAATTACAGTTTTAGAGTTTTAAATAAATGAATCTTTTTAAAATAATCATCTTTTCCAATTAATTTTTCAACATAATTATAATTTTAAAAAATAAATACGAAACTAACCATATTTCAAAAAAAAATTAGCTGACAAGAGAAGTAATCACTATGAATGGCGGATGCATGCAACTGTTGTACATATCGTCATGCATGGTGGCGCATGCTTAGAATACATACCATATGTAACAACCCAATTTTCATTAATTAATTATTTATGTTAATTAATTGATTTATTGAAATTATTGGATGATTATTTAAAGGAATTGGTAGATATTTTGAGAGAAGAAATATATTGAGGAGAAATAAAAGAGAAGGATATATAAGAGAAAGTGGAAAGAAAAGGATAGAAATAGAGAGAAAGGAAAAGAAGAGAAAGAAAGAAGGAAGAAGAGAGAAGAGGAGAAAATAGAGGAAAAGTTTGGAATCATCAGAACGACTTCTAGCTTCCGATTAATCAAGGTAAAGGTGTGAAATATTATTATTCTATCAATGTGTATGATTATGTATGTGTTTGTTGAATTGGTTTGGGATTGTTGGGGAGTTTTTGCTCATTTTCCATTTTAGGGCAGAAATGAGTTTAATCGATAGAAACCGATGTTTTCGCGAATGAAACTCGAAATAAATTACGTAGTTTAGTTGGGTAATGTTTAGCCGTGATTATTGGATTTCGTTTGATTGAATTTGGTTGAATTTGTGAGTTTTGACATTTTTGGACAATTGGAGGTTAAGAATTTGGATGAAAATCGGAAGTCGTAGAGTTTGTGCTTTATGATCCTAAATTGTTACTATATGATTGGTAATGATAAGTAGGTATTTAATCGGGAGAAAATAATTAATCGATCGAGTTTTTAGAGGTTTTGGGCAAAAACCTGTAACCTTGTTTTTCCAAAATTCCAGGTGTTAACCGGTTAACACTATGGGTTAACCGATTAACGGTATATAAAAATGGCCTAAAAACTGAGTTTTGGAGCTGTTAATCGGTTAAGGATATCTATTAACCGATTAACAGAGTGTTAATGCACCAGGATTTTGAGAATCTGGGTGTGTTAACCGGTTAACACTGTAAGTGTGAGAAAAATATTATTTTCTTTCAAAACTTTGAAAATTCATAACTTCTTCACCGTTTATCAGATTTTGTCGTTCTTTATATCAAACTGAAGCTAATAATATGTTCTATATCAAACTTCTTCACCGTTTGCCGATTAATCGAGATTAATTATTTTAAGTAAGTGAGGCTTAAATAATTAGAGCATTCGGTTGTCGTTGGGCATGATGATGTGAATGCATAATGATTTTCATGCGATTGTATGTGATAATATGGGAAAAATGCATAAGAACATATTGTGAATATGTGTGCATTTCTTGATAAATGTGGTCTTTTGACAAATATATGCATTGTTTAAATTGATTAAAAATGCATGATGATTTCTGATGAGGTTCCTTGCCGTTCGGCATGATATTGTGAATAATGCATGAGAACATATTGTGAATATGTGTGCATTGATTGAAAATGTGGTGATGAAATTGAATTGTGAATGCATATTGATTGTATGCAATATTGTGAATAATGCATGAGAACATATTGTGAATATGTGTGCATTGCTTGATAATTGTGATGATGTTGAAAGTATGAATACTTTGATATGATGTGTGAGTGTGCAATCATGTTATAATTCTTATGTGATGAATTATTTGAGAATGCATGAGATTAAGATGTGATAACGGTCTTAAGTGCATTTGGTTGTTGATTGCATACGCATCATTTGGTCAAGAGGCAATGCTTGCTAGTTTCGTGGAGACTAGTGACTTGTCCCAAACCTAGAAGAGTGGATTTGAAAGCTTAAAGGACGGACTTTTGTTGTTATCGGTCTAGAGGACGGACCCGGTTTAAATGTAAAAACCGAAAAATGATAACAAGTGTCTGTACCACATGGCATTGAGTCACATGGCATATATCATTGTTATATGGAAGTATGCATGTGTATGAATTGTTGAATGAGAGTTGTGATTGGATGAATAAATATAATTGTAAATGTTTATGTGGAATGATGTGAATTGTGGATGTATGCGTGATAAATATGCTTGGTGATTGTACATATTTGCTTATACATATATTGTGATGTGTATTGATGAATTGGGTGAAAAATGTGTAATTGTGAATGATATTGACCGATGAATTGATGAATAAACATGATTGTATATGTTTATATGAATTGTAGTGAATTAAACATAATGTGTATGTTATATGGATTGATTGAAATTATGGAAGTGTGCATGATGTTATGCTTGGATTATATATATGTGCGTATATGGCAATGTACATGAGTGAATTATGATGAATGTGTTTGGTGATTATCCATATATATTGTATATACATTGTGACATATATGGATGGCTTGTGGTGAGAATGTCGATTGTGTGTATTCTAAGATTGTGGATATATATATAATTATATGCATTGATTATTATGATAATATTTCTCACCCTTCTGCTGGAATAATGTCTTATTTGACATCGTGCAGGTATCGAGAATAGAGCTGCTCGTAGTTACATGGTCGTTGTTGGTGTAGTCATTTAGTAATTTAGTTATATTGGGTCGAGTCATGCTCTGGTCATGTAACACTGGGATCGTTTGGTTTATATTTTAGAGATACATTATGTATTCTATGTTATGTTTTTATATTCATTGGAATATTATGATGTTAGCCTTGGTGCCTAAGTAATGTTGAAGTATGTGATGAATCTGAATATTCTGTTAAGAGAATTATGTTATAAAATGAATCTGCTGCTACATGCAAAGTGAAATTGTGAGAAGCATGATTATTTATTATAAGTGTTAATGAGCATGACAGGTGGTTTTGATGTTTCGAAAGTTATGTGTGACGCCCTTTTATGAATGCATGAAAATTTACTTGATTATTCGTATATTTTTCGTGGGGTTTAGAAGGGTGTTACATTAGTGGTATCAGAGCAGGTCGGTCCGTCCGGCCAAGTTGTCTAATGTTGTTTGTTCCTTTGTATGCGACATGTGTGTGAAAACACTGTCGGTGCGTGTTTGTTGCCTAACCTTTGTCTGCAGAAGTGGGAATGATTCAAGTGGGGGAGAAGTTGGTGCTTCACCAGGATGCTGCAAGTGTGGAGTTGTAGCTCAGTGTATGGTTGAACGCTCTTATAGTTTGGTAAAGATGGTTCATGCCCCATTATGATTGTTGACTGTCTATTAACAAATTGAGGAATTGATCACCCTTAATCTCTTGTTGATAGTAGTTGGAATTGTGCTGGATGGGATAGACGTGTCTTGCGAGCTTAGATGGCGTGAGCAGTGAAATGTTTGGAGTTAGATCCAGTGCTTAAGAATTGTTTTGACGAGTCGGCGCAGGACAATGTTGATATGTTTAATATTAATGGGAATGTTGGAGTGTTAATCAAAGTGGTGGAAGTTGACGGTTTATCGATTAACTGTGGTTGTTTGGGAGTTATCCTGACAAGATAGTGATATACAACCAGGACATGAAATGGAGTTGTGATTGACTTAGTTACGGAAACTAGTCTGATATTGAGAGCTCCATATTATATGTCTGTTTGGATGATCAAGGAATTAAAATTGATTGAGTAGTTTTGAGACTTGTGTCTGGTGTGTATGCTACGGCAACAGATTATGAGGTCGAGTGTAAGCATGGATAATGACTTCTGGTGGTTATTAAAGAAAGTAAGATGTGGGATACAATATTGGTATAATTAGACCTTTAAACATTTCAAGAGTTGAAGATGTGTTGAATGGCCTTCTAAGTGTGAAAATGTTGTTTTCGTATTTTTGACTTAACGGGAGAACCGTAACTCGGAATGACGCACAGTTCGATGCGTTGGACACTATTACAATGCTCTATGTGAAGGTGAAGTAGTGGCATGGAATTAAGTTATTTATTGATGGAATACGTTTAGATGTTGTAGTAAGTGCAGAAAATGCGGTTTGTGTTTCCGCCATAACTCACAAATTGAATGTCCGTTTGACATGAGATTTTCCATACCTAATTGAGCGAGTCAATGGTTGTGTTAACCGATGATATTTTGATATATTCGAAGAGTATAGAGGATCGTGTTGAACATCGGGAACTTGAGTTATCAGTGTTGGAGAGGAAGCAGTTATATGCCACTGTGAAAGAAGTTCAAAGAGTTTTGGGAGAGCTGTCAACAGCTCGTGTGTTGATTTTTTCCAAATCCGACAGAAATGTTCATTGTGTTTTGTGATGCTTGTTAATATGATTGGGAGATATGTTAAGTGCAACATCAACGAGTTTAGTTATGTTTGGAGGCAATTTAAAGTACATAAGAGGGATTATCTGACAAGTGATTTAGAGTTGGTTGTTGTTGTGTTTGTGCCGGAGTTGGAGACTTCAATTGGTTAGTGTGAGATTTGAAATGGTTGGTGAATCTCAAGAGCTTAAGGTATTTGTTTGATTTGGAAGAGTTGAATATGAGGCAGAGAAAATAATTGGGACTCCGGAAGAATTATGGTTTTGGATTGAATTACCATTCGGGTGAAGAAAATGTGGTAGCTGAGGTATCGAATTGGAAATTTCTGCATGTACCGATGATGATGGTAATGAAGTTAGAACTGATTAAGAAAATCTGGGATGATTTGATCTGTGAGGAGACTTCTTATGGAGTTGAGCTTTGTATGTTGAGGTCGACTATTGGTATTCTCGATGAGATTCGAAGAGGTCGGAATTCTAATTTGAGTTAATAGAGTGATTGAATTTAATGAATTACAGTCGAAGAGCTGATTTTCGGATTGATGGGAATGGTACTGTGAGATGTCATGATGGTGGGTGTGTTCCAAATAGTGTGAGTTGGATAAGAGTACTCTAGAAGAAGGACATTGAGATAGATTGAGTATCTATCCAGGTACTGTGAGGATGTGACCGAATTTGAGAAATTATTTTGGTGACCATAAATGGAGAGAGAAGTGGTTGAGGTTGTATATGCTGATTAGACTTGTTGAAAGTCGAAGTGTGAACATCAGAGATTGTTGGGCCTGATACAACTGTTGAATATTTCTGAGTGGTATGAGATAGTATTCCCATGGATTTTGTGATGGGTTTTCCGAAGAATTTGAAGAGATATGATTTTACTTGGGTGATTTTGGATAGAATGACTAAATTGGCTCTTTTCCTAACAAGGAAGATTAATCATTCTATGTTGAAGCTAGCTGAGATTGTGCAAGAGACGACTGAAAAGATCAAAAGGATCCAAGAAAGGACGTGTTTTGAGAGTTACGATAGTAACTGGTGTTGGTCAAGCTTGAGGTCTCGGAAGCACATGTGTTTTGTTGATCTGTACCAGAGTGGCGCAGCAGAAGCGTGGGGAAAATAGCAGGTTAGACTGTTTTACTGTTGTTACTTGTGGAAATTGCATGATATGTTCATGTGTCTAAGCTGAGGAGGTACATTGATTCAGATGAATGGTGTACGAGTGAGGGAGGATTTGACTGTAAAGGCATTGCTAGTTCAAGTTGTTGAACAAGAAACAACTTTGAGACAAAGGGATTGTCTTGGTAAGGGTAGTTTGGGAGAAACAACTAGAGAAAATTGGATTTGGGAGATTGGGATGCGAGAGTCGTATCCAGAGTTGTTTGAATCAGGTAACATTTTCGAGGACGAAAATTCCTAAAGTGGGGGAGGTTTGTAACAGCTCAATTTTCATTAATTAATTATTTATGTTAATTAATTAATTTATTGAAATTATTGGATGATTATTTAAAGGAATTGGTAGATATTTTGAGAGAAGAAATATATTAAGGAGAAATAAAAGAGAAGGATATATAAGAGAAAGTGGAAAGAAAAGGATAGAAATAGAGAGAAAGGAAAAGAAGAGAAAGAAAGAAGGAAGAAGAGAGAAGAAGAGAAAATAGAGGAAAAGCTTGGAATCATCAGAACGGCTTCTAGCTTCCGATTAATCAAGGTAAGGGTGTGAAATCTTATTATTCTATCAATGTGTATGATTATGTATGTGTTTGTTGAATTGGTTTGGATTGGTGGGGAGTTTTTGCTCATTTTCCATTTTAGGGCAGAAATGAGTTTAATCGATAGAAACCGATGTTTTCGTTGATGAAACTCGAAATAAACTGCGTAGTTTAGTCGGGTAATATTTAGCCATAATTATTGGATTTCATTTGATTGAATTTGGTTGAATTTGTGAGTTTTGACATTTTTGGACAATTGGAGGTTAAGATTTTGGATGAAAATCGGAAGTCGTAGAATTTGTGTTTTATGATCCTAAATTGTTACTATATGATTGGTAATGATGAGTAGGTATTTAATCGGGAGAAAATAATTAATGGGTCGAGTTTTTGGAGGTTTTGGGCAAAAACCCGTAACCTTGTTTTTCCAAAATTTCAGGTGTTAACCGGTTTACACTTTGGGTTAACCGATTAACGGTATATAAAAATGGCCTAAAAACTGAGTTTTGGAGCTGCTAACCAGTTAACGATATCTGTTAACCGATTAACAGAGTGTTAATACGCCAGGATTTTGAGAATCTGGGTATGTTAACCGGTTAACAGAAAGTGTTAACCGGTTAACACTGTAAGTGTGAGAAAAATATTATTTTCTTTCAAAACTTTGAAAATTCATAACTTCTTCACCGTTTATCGGATTTTGTCGTTCTTTATATCAAACTGAAGCTAATAATATGTTCTATAACTTGGTGAAAAGAAATATTAATTTTAGCCAACTTTTAGCCGATTTTACCGATTAATCGATATTAATTATTTTAAGTAAGTGAGGCTTAAATAATTAGAGCGTTCGGTTGCCGTTGGGCATGATAATGTGAATGCATAATGATTTCCATGCGATTGTATGTGATAATATGTGAAGAATGCATGAGAACATATTGTGAATATGTGTGCATTGCTTGATAAATGTGGTCTTTTGACAAATATATGCATTTTTTAAATTGATTAAAAATGCATGAGGATTTCTGATGAGGTTCGTTGTCGTTCGGCGTGATATTGTGAATAATGCATGAGAACATATTGTGAATATGTGTGCATTGATTGAAAATATGGTGATGACATTGAATTGTGAATGCATATTGATTGTATGCAATATTGTGAATAATGCATGAGAACATATTGTGAATATGTGTGCATTGCTTGATAATTGTGATGATGTTGAAAGTATGAATACTTTGATATGATGTGTGAGTGTGCAATCATGTTATAATTCTTATGTGATGAATTATTTGAGAATGCATGAGATTAAGATGTGAGAACGGTCTTAAGTGCATTTGGTTGTTGATTGCATACTCATCATTTGGTCAAGAGGCAATGCTTGCTAGTTTCGTGGAGACTAGTGACTTGTCCCAAACCTAGAAGAGTGGATTTGAAAGCTTAGAGGACGGGCTTTTGTTGTTATCGGTCTAGAGGACAAACCCAGTTTAAATGTAAAAACCGAAAAATGATAACAAGTGTCTGTACCACATGGCATTGAGTCACATGGCATATATCATTGTTTTATATGAAAGTATACATGTGTATGAATTATTGAATGAGAGTTGTGATTGGATGAATAAATATAATTGTAAATGTTTATGTGGAATGATGTGAATTGTGGATGTATGCATGATAAATATGCTTGGTGATTATCCATATTTGCTTATACATATATTGTGATGTGTATTGATGAATTGGGTGAAAAATGTGTAATTGTGAACGACATTGACTGATGAATTGATGAATAAACATGGTTGTATATGTTTATATGAATTGTAGTGAATTAAACATAATGTGTATGTTATATGGATTGATTGAAATTATGGAAGTGTGCATGATGTTATGCTTGGATTATATATATATATATATATATATATATATATATATATATATATATATATATATATATATATATATATATATATATATATATATATATATATATATATATATATATATATATATATATATATATATATATATATATATATATATATATATATATATATATATATATATATATATATATATATATATATATATATATATATATATATATATATATATATATATATATATATATATATATATATATATATATATATATATATATATATATATATATATATGCGTATATGGCGATGTACATGAGTGAATTATGATGAATGTGTTTGGTGATTATCCATATATATTGTATATACATTGTGACATATATGGATGGCTTGTGGTGAGAATGTCGATTGTGTGTATTCTAAGATTGTGGATATATATAATTATATGCATTGATTATTATGATAATATTTCTCACCCTTCTGCTGGAATGATGTCCTATCTAACATCATGCATGTATCGAGAATAGAGCTGCTCGTAGTTGCGTGGTCGTTGTTGGTGTATCTATTTAGTAATTTAGTTATATTGGGTCGAGTCATGCTATGGTCATGTAACACTGGGATCATTTGGTTTATATTTTAGAGATACATTATGTATTCTATGTTATGTTTTTATATTCATTGGAATATTATGATGTTGGCCTTGGTGCCTAAGTAATGTTGAAGTATGTGATGAATCTGAATATTCTATTAAGAGAATTATGTTATAAAATGAATCCGCTGCTACATGCAAAGTGAAATTGTGAGAAGCATGATTATTTATTATAAGTGTTAATGAGCATGACAGGTGGTTTTGATGTTTCGAAAGTTATGTGTGACGCCTTTTTTTGAATGCATGAAAATTTACTATGATTATTCGTATATTTTTCGTGGGGTTTAGAAGGGTGTTACACACTTACACCATACATGTGGCACATACATGCATCTTCTAGGAGCATGCGCCACAGACAGCCGCTACTGTGTTGTTTAGGATTTTCTATGTATAGCGCATACCTGTTTACCTTAAAA
Source organism: Lathyrus sativus (assembly GCA_963859935.3). Lineage (NCBI taxonomy): Eukaryota > Viridiplantae > Streptophyta > Magnoliopsida > Fabales > Fabaceae > Lathyrus > Lathyrus sativus. The sequence goes on along the minus strand of OZ012740.1, from coordinate 545,079,493 downwards.
ATTGGTAAATAACCGCTGGTCTTCAAAAAAATGGTTTACTTTGAAGGATCAACCAGTGAAACCTAGGATATGTGCTATTGTTAAACTATATTTGAAAATCTATGAACACTTCGACAATTCTCATGATTGAGAAATGTTGTTTAAAGTTTAAAAGTAAATTGCAAAATTTGTAAAGGAATTGCAATGAATAACTTCAAAGTAAATTGTAATGAAAAAAGTAATTAATAAAACTGAAAATAACTTCATTTGAAATGAAATTATGGTGTTTCAGACGTACATTCTTAACAAACTCGTTTCTCAACACATTTAGATACTTTGAGTAATTTGTGAGTATTTGTAAAATGATCGAACACACAAAAATTCTACACACTAAGACTCCTATTTATACTACGTCAAAAATAACTGCTATCAACGACCTCTTCTCTAGAAAATAACACATTTCGCTTGCATGTCTTCAATTTTCCATAACTTTACACGTGTCACCTTTGAGAAACAAATAAGGACAAAAGACAATTATCATCCTGATTCAAATTTAAAATCTTCGTCAAACGCAACCTCAGTATTGCTTTCGTCGAAGTGGCAGTCTAAACTTAGAAATATTTCTAAGTCTTAATCCAGCGTACCCTTCTTTACTATGGGTCTCTTCGAGCAAAATCTTCAATGATACCTCTGTCAAATTCAAAGTATCTCCTTAAAAATATTTCTTTGGCTTAGTATACTCAATCAAGTCGTGTCGTCAAAACTTCCAACTAACAAATTGCCCCCCACAAATGTCGTTTTCGACTAAATGGAGAAAAATGCATTTTTTGAAAGTCTCTTTTGATGCCACCAACTTTTTGTCTGCTATGACATCATAGTCATCATGACATCTTTCCTTAAACGTCTTCTCAAAATCATCCTCAAATCTTTATTACAATCATCACGCTCTTAGTTTCTAAGTGATCATGGGCTAGCTCAACTACCACCGTTTCAACGCTTGCTCTTTGACTGGCATGTGTCCCACTATCTCTTCAACCATCAACGCTTGAAGTAAACTGCTTCATTTCATCATTCTATAAATAGTGAGTTCTAATGTTTTTCCATATTCTGAATCCTTCTTAGCAAGAACACACTTCTTCTTGAACTCTTCATCTTTCACAAACACAAATCGTTCTTTCTTCAATCTTTGTTGTATCAATGGCGTCTTCTACCAAAGCTTCCAAAGACTCAACCAAGATCACAAAATAATCCATTAAATCAACTGAATTTTCTCCAGTTATGGAGATCTTGGGGCCAAGAGATATGGGTAACCAACAATACATACCCGAGCCTCCACTTGAAGAAGAAAAAAGAAGAATCTACCAATCTCAGGTATTAATTCTCATTTCTGTTACTGGAAAAATACATGTTATGTTAGGCCCCCCATCAAACCCTTTTGTTAACCCTAATAGACTTAGGGAATATTTCCCCACATACCATCGCTATAAACCCATATCTAATGGGGAAAAACCTAGGGCTAGTGAAGATGTCAAAGTTGATGAAAAATTTAAAATTGATAACCAAGGCTCGTCTTCGACTGAGACATCTAAAAATCCATTAATTTAGACTATATGAATAATTTTAGGGTATTTTGATCATGCCCCTTATTTAAGGATCCCTCAGACTACTTAGCCTGGCTAGAGAAAATAAAAAAGAAAAAAATCCCAAATTTGGAAAGACATGGGTATATTCGACATGATTCAGTTGTTGAAGGTTAAACCTGGCTATTGCCAATCCATGTTAGTTGCTTCCTTATACTTCTTAGATAGCACCCACAATAACTTCCATATTTCTTGCGGAATGATGACACCTACTCTCTTCGACATTGGTGTCATCACTGGGCTAAAACCAATTGCGAAAACTTATGACCCAAACTTTATCGTTGAAGATTCGATTGGTTTTGACGCCATTAAAGCTGCTTTCACCACCTATATTGCATACTACCATGATAAGGACTTTTTCAGAGTTTCTTACCAAAAGCACATTGCTTTCCTTACTATATGGCTGTCTCGCTGTGTATTCTGCTCGAGATCTCTTCAAGTGGCAAAAAGATATCTAACCATGGCGAACCAACTACATGTTAGACATAACCTTTATCTCAGCGAAATGATCTTGGACAATCTCTACGAATCCTTAGAGGAAGGCGTCACAACTCTCATGACTATTAAGTCGAAAGGAAACTTGCTACTTTCTGGCTGTTGCAACTATGGTTGAATGCTACATTCGAAGCATCTTTACCAGTTCACAATCCCATAAACACAGAGGCTGACGAAATAAAGAATAGTAGGGTCGAAGGAATGCGACTTGCTTTACTGACCCCAAGTGACGAAGGATTAAATCTCCAATAACCCTTCATTGGGTATGTAATGATGTTCGCCAAACATTACAGCTTCACACCAAATATGGCTCCTTTCACTGACAAAAGGCATGGACCTGAATGGTTCACAGGAAAATTTTCTACTCCATTGAAAGACCAAGAAGCAGAATATCTTGCCATATGGGAAGCATTTATCACCCCTAGGTTATTGGCCACAAGACTTAGGACTTCAGTTTACTCTTATAAGTTATCAACCCAATCTTGTCTCTCGACAGTTTTCTCATTCAGATCATGCCACAACCACACTTCACCAAGAAAAACTCATTAATTCTCTACAACATGATCCATACAAAAGCCCAATGCAATAAATAATTGGCTCGTTATGTTGGCATCACACAGTTTACTACTGCTGCTTTCAAGACATCATTCCTCTGCACACAAGAATTTGGTACATGGTGGAAAGATTATTATACCACATAATTCTTCGACGTTCCTGCCTTTACTCTACGACTAACTCGTGCTTTCGCTTTTGTGCAGGAAAAAGTCAAGAAAGTTACTTCGACTCATATCAAAGAAATCCAAGCATTCCAAAAATACTTTGAAACTGCCTATAGACCTGATGATCTTAGTCGAACCATTCGTGAAGCAGCAACTACCTTAAAAGATAAATTCACAGAGAAACTGGAGGATTTAAAACTACCTTCATATGTTAAACCTGAAAAACGGTACGGACTAACTTTTAACATGTATCCCCCAACTCGACTGCCAAGTGCTAAGTTTGGAGTGGCTTTTAGCTCTCCATTCCTAGACTGGTTCGTCTGTGGGGATTTTGTAAAAATACTTTGATAAGAATCTCAAAAACGTACCAAACGGGTGGTTCCGACTAAACATACTCTAAACAGTTTCAATGGGCACCTTCATATTGACATATAATATATTTGTGTAGAGTCTCCAATATACAAAGGTGTGGAATGAGAGGTTTTTCGAATTATCTCTTTCGCCATTACTTATTTTTATTTTACTTGTGATCATTATATTGATTTTCTTTCAGCTGTGAGGATTCCTACCAAGAAGGCTGCTACCATAGAAAATGATGTTGTCGAAGAAAAGGACGAATAAAAACCCACCAAGACAATGGCGAAGGTATACTTTGTTTGTTATTACTATTCTTTTGTATGTCTTGCCCTCATATTTTAATATCTGAGGTATCTTTCTTTTCAGGCTAGTCGAATACCACCACCAACACCCAAGAAAAGAAAGTAAAAAGAACCTGAAGTCCAAGTGATCAAATTAGAAGATGATGATCTATCTCCGGACACCTCAAAAAAACCTAAGAAGAAGCAAGCAAGTAAGCAAAGGTTTATGATGCTAGCTTTCAACCAAAACCCAAAGTCGTCAAGCCTCAAGCGAAGAAAACTTCTACTCCCAAAATAGTCAAAGTTGGCCCTGATCAAACCATTAAAGGTCAAACTACTAAGGCGAATCTTGACGGGGTCAAAAGCAACAATTTGAGCCCTTAGGATGAAGGTCCTAAGGTAAAAATTCTACCTTTGATATCTTGAGTTACCAACTGCTTTTTATTTACTTTCGACTAACCCATATTTGATTTTTCAGGGTATCACAGATGGCACAGTGCAACCAATCATCAAACAAACTATCCATATAAGCAGCAGTGATCCTTCCTATCACCCCACAAGAAATCCCTCTTATCATCCTACATATCCTAAATATTCCATCAAAGAATCTATGGATGAGGTAAGTCAACTTGATGAAGAAAAAGACGCCACGAAAGGTTACCACTGATCATTCTCAAACAAGTGGTTTTGGACATGAAAAGGAACCATAAGAGAGTGATGCCTTCATCGATGTGGAAGGTGACACAAAAATTCCATATGTTGAAGGAATAGTCGAATACATATCCAACGATGGCTTTCTAACCAATATAAAGCAAGGCTTTGGTGGCCCAGATGACGAAGAAGAGGAAGATGAAGAACAAGAAAATGATGATCACAATGAAGAAGAGGACAACAAGGAATTAAATGACAAACCCAAAACTAACCTAAATCTTGATGCTGCCAAAGAGACCTTAACACCTTCGATCGGTACTACTGCTACCCTCTCCTCAGAATAGCTAGAAATGCTGAAGCAAAGCAGACCAGTGGAGTATCTGAAGGCCATGATCAGTGCAAGGGGTAGCTTGACTGAGAAGAGCTATGGTACTTTGACGGTGTCAGATGGCCAATCCCCAGGAGAACTTGGTGACGCCTTGCTTCTCAAAGTCAAAGAGAAAGCCTTCGATACTAATCGGTTCCACCGCTTAGAGAAATACACTTCTGCCTATTTTGAGATCAAAGATCTCCTGAAACAAGTTGATATCTTGACCATTTCTTCAGAAGTTGTGGACGTCATCATAGCTTTGAGGTTGTTGGTTGATCAAGTTGTTACAGATTTTAATCGTATAAGGGAAGCTTCGAACAAAATCAAAAACAAATTAGAGACCCAGGCAGCTGAATAGGATGCATCCCCTGAATATACTGCAAGAGTTACAGAATTGAATAAGGGCTCTGAACAAAACAGGAAGGAGGCCGAAGCCTGTGACAAGAACATCAAAGCTTGGGAACTATAACACCCCAAATTTATTGGAATATTTATTTTATTTATTTAAATATGAATATTCGTATTTTTGGTGATTTTCGGTGGTTGGTGTGAAATATTGAGAATTATGGATTTTAAGTTATTTATTTAAATAATAGTATATAATATAAATATATTGGTATTATTATTAATTTAAATAAATATAAGTTAGCTAAGGGAAAATTGGACAATTGAGGAGAAGTTAGTGAGGGTAATATTGGAAAGCCCAATTTTAAGATCCAGGGTTAGGTTTAACAAAAAGAATTTTGATGGGATTAGGATTCATTCTTGTTAGACCGTGAAAAGAAATTGAGGCCAGAGCTCTGAGGAAGAGGTTTGAGGCAAAAGCTTCAAAAGGTTTTCTGAAAGTCAAAGATAAGGCTTAGAGTCGGCAATTAAGGTAAGAGGAGTATTGCCTTCATTGTTTTCAATGTATATTTACAATGTATTTAAAGTTGACTTAAGGGTTTAAAGGGTTTGAGGCTGAGTTTGAGATAAAGGGAATTAGGCCTTTATGGACAAATCCTATTTGTGAGGTTTAACCGTATAGGAATTTGAACTATGGCCTGATAGATTCGAGGCTGATTTGGGTTGAAGGAAATTAGGCCTTCGTGGCCAAAGATCTGGTTTGACATTTGTTTAACCCTGTAGAGAAATTAGGTAGTGAGAAACTCTAATAACTGTGGTGTATTTGTAAGGATATATGGGAATTAGAGCGCGGATATGATACGGGATTGGCCTAATAAGTCGTAGATTTTGTGCCTTTATCGCCGTAAGACCTTAGGGATGATTTAGGGATGTTTTGGGGGCATTAGGGAAGGAAATCGCTGGACTTTTGGGTTGATTTTAGGTTCTGGTGTGTAACAGCGGTCTGCTGTAATCGCGTGTTCGCACAGCAAACAAACTCGTCCCAGACTCGCACTGTGAATAATCCTTCGCACATGGAAGAAACTCGCCCCAGACTCACACAACGAACTTGCTAGCAAACGTAGCAAAGTTTCGCGAATTCTAACCTTGTGCAGCAATGCCTTCATGTTTTGATGTTGTGATTTCTTGGACAAATTAATATGAGTATGACTGTGAATTCTATGTGATTAGTATATGATTATATGATGATTCCTATGATGTAATGATTGATGAACTATGATGATATTTCCATGAGTTTTGATGATTCTCCGATGACATGATTTTTTGATGATGATGATGCACCTATGATGTTATTATGAGGATGATTATTGTAACGCTCCAAATTTTAATTGGAATATTTAATTTAATTTATTTAAATAAGAATATTCTCATTTTGGTGATTTTTGGTGGTTTTGTGGAGTTATTGAGAATTATGCATTTTTGAGTTGTTTATTTAATTAATAGTATATAATATGAATATATTAGTATTATTATTAATTAAAATAAGTATAAGTGAAATAAGGGCAAATTGGACAATTGAAGAGGAGTTAGTGAGGGTAATATTGAAAGCCCAATTTTGAGGCCCAAGACTAGGTTTAACAAAAAGGAAATTATGATGGGATTAGGATTCATTTGTTAGACCATGAAAAGAATTGAGGTCAGAGCTCTGAGGAGGAAGATTGGAGGCAAAAACTTTGAAAGGTTCCCTGAAAGATTTGAGAAGGATTTGATCGACAATTAAGGTATGAGGAATATTGCTTTCACGATTTTCAATGTGCAAATTCAATGTACTTAAGGTCGATTTAAGGGTTAAGTGTTTTGAGGATGGATATGAGAAAAAGGGATTTTGGCCTTCGTGGCCTAAATCTATTATTTTTGAATATAACCGTGGAATTCATTAGGAAAAACGAAAGTTAGGCCTTCATGGCCAAAACTCTGATTAGTTATTTGGCTAACCCTGATGGGATAGGAATATTAGATAGTGAATAATTCTAGTGAGTATGGGTAACTGTAAGGAAATTTGTGATTTAGGGCGTGAATATGATACGAGATTGGCCTAATAAACCGTAGGTTTTGTGCCTTTATCGCCGTAAGACCTTAGGGATGGTTTGGGGGCATTTGGGAAGTGAATCGTGGGGCTTTTTGGTTAGTTTTAGGTTCTGGTGCATAGCAGAGTTTGATGTCATCGCGATGTTCACCTAGCGAAGAATGCTTCGCACAACGAACAATTTAGTCCCAGACTCGCCTAGCGAAGAATCCTTCGCACAGCAAAGAAACTCAACCCAGAATCGCCTAGCAAACGTAGCAAAGTTTCGCGAATATAGACGTTGTACAGTGATGCCTTGATGCTTTGATTATGTGATTTCTTTGAAAAATTAACATGAGTATGACTGTGAATTCTATGTGATGTATACATGATTACATGATGATTGCTATGATGTAATATGATGATATTGCCATGAGTTTTGATGAATTCTATGATGACATGAGATATGATGATGATTGTGATGATGATTATTATTATGAATGATGATGCACCTATCCTGTTATTATGAGGATGATTATTGACGTGTGGATCATGCATTCATGTGCATCAGGACTTCGGTTCAAGACCTTGATTACTTTGGCTTCAATCCCATTGTGCGGATGTGAGGTATTTTGATGTGCTCTGATTCTCAAGTAGAATCGATCCTATTAATGGGGATCTATGGAGGATTGATGGCCTAGTGTCCATCAAGCTGTGATGATTGGTACCACATGCATTGAGTCTTGTTGCATTTGTATTTATGAGATGATTTTCAGTAAATTATGATGTTATGGCTTTGATGTCCATTGATGAATATGATGATGTTGAATATGATAATGACGCCATTTTATATGTTGATTTTCTACATTGATTATTATGAATCATTTTACTCACCTTGCCTGTTTGAATGTTGCCTCCTCGTGGGTAACGTGCAGATGACCAGGTTTAGCTGTGGATGCCATTGAGGACTTTTGAAGTTTTGCATCGTTGGCCTTTTGGTTAACTTAGAGTGTCTTGCTCTGATAGTGTAACATAGGGTTGGGGTATTTGAGTTGAACCATGTTTTATTTGAGTTATTTTGATTATCTTCCCGTATAAGGAAAACTTTGGATTATGCCTTTGAGTTCTGTTGCCTTTGTGCAATTTTTGATGCCTTTTGGGAAAATCCGCTGTTTATAGAGCCTTGACTTATTTTGAGAATTTGGGAAATGTACGCCCTTATGTGGTGGCTTTTATTGAATTTAATAATTTATTCTGATATATGTGAATAAATGTGCCTTTTAATTGTGGGGTAGAAAAGGGTGTTACAATTATTGACGTATGCATCATGCATTCATGTGCATCCGGACTTTGGTTCAGGACCTCGACTTCTTTGGCTTCAGTCCCATTGTGCGGATGTGAGGTATTTTGATGTGCTCTAGTTCTCGAGTAGAATCGATCCTATTGATGGGGATCTATGGAGGGTTGATGGCCCAGTGTCCATCGAGCTGTGATGATTGGTACCACATGCATGAGTCTTGTTGCATTTGCATTTATGAGATGATCTTGGGTAATTTATGATGTTGTGGCCTTTGATGTCCATTGATGAATATGATGATGTTGAATATGAAAATGACGCTATTTTATATATTGATTTCCTACATTGATTATTATGAATCATTTTACTCACCCTACCTGTTTGAATGTTGCCTCCACGTGGATAACGTGCAGATGACTAGGTTTAGCCATGGATGTCGTCGAGGACTTTTGAAGTTTTGGGTCGTTGGCCATGATGGTTGACTTAGAGGGTCATGCTCTGATAGTGTAACATCGGGTTGGGGTCTTTGAGTCAAACCTTATTTTATTGATGTTTTTGTTATGTTGATTTCCTTGCAGTGTAAGGAAAACTTTGGATTATGCCTAATTGAGTTCCGTTGCCTTTTGATGAAATTTTTTGATAACCTTTGGGAAAACCCATTGTTTATAGAGCTTTGACTTATATTTGATTTATTGGGAAATGTACGCCCTTTGAGGTGATTTTTATTGAGTTTAATATTTTACTCTGATAAATGTAAATATTTTGCCTTTTATTTTGTGGGGTAGAAAAGGGTGTTACAGGAACAACATATAAAGGAATTGCAAGCCAAGATTACCAAGTGCAAGGAGTGCAAAGATGAACTCTAAAAGCTTGATCAAGACGAACTTGCCAAGGAAACTCAAGTTGGCATGCATTATGTCGAAAGGGCTCAGAAACTAGGAAAATAAATTGATGGCCTTACTATCAACAAATCTATTTGTGAACGGTGCTTGAGACTTCAGAAGTCGAAGTAGCAGAAGATGAAGGCTTCCCTTCCCTTTTAACTTAGTTGTAAATGTTGAATTTTTTGTTCTTTTGATGTAATGACTTTAAGCCTTTCGTGGCATTTATGTAATGACTTAGGCATTTTAGCAATTTATGTATTTCAATTTACCATTTTGGCTTTAACTGTTGTGTATGAATTACTCTTTTGCTATTTTTATTTCTTGAAGTGCGAACTTATATTTTTTCAAATATTTCCCATTCACTCTCAAGACTCTTCGATCCTCAGCCAATTCTTCGATTTCATATGCACCGTTAGAAAAAACTTAGATGACTTGAAAAGGGCCTTCCCATTTAGGGACCATTTACCCAATGTTCTATCTTTTCGATCCATGGGTAAAATCACCATCCATACTAGGTCTCCAGTCAAAAACAATGTAACCTTGACCTTTTTATTGTATGATTTATCTACTCTTCTTTTCCGCCTCTTTAATAATTCTAAGGCGTTCAATCTTTCTTCGTCTAGATCAACTAATTCATCCAACATCATGTTCCAATAAGACTCAGATGGGATTTCATGTTGTCTTTGAATTCTAGTTTACCGTAGGTATATTTAGACTGGTAAAACTGCGTCATGACCATATATCAATCGAAAAGTAGTAGTGGTCGTAGCCTCTTTAGGGGAGGTTCAACATGCCTAGAGAATCTGGTCCAATGTCTTATGCCAACACCTTGGCTTCTTTCTCACATGTTTCTTAGTTAGGCCAATTACTACCTTATTTTCTGCTTCGACTTGACCATTTGCTTAAGCATAATAGGGCATAGATGTCAATATCTTGAACCCCATTTATTTAGCGAACTTATGAACCTTCCGACCAGTGAAAACTGATCCTTGATTCGTTGTAATGGTTTATGGGATTCTAAGCCTATAAATGATATGCCTTTGGATGAATTTGATCAACACCTTCTGGTCGACATTCACTGATGAAATAGCCTCAATCAACTTAATGAAATAATCTATCCCCACTAGGATGTATTTTTGACTTTTAGATGATGTTGTTCGAATTTCTCCAACTAAATCCAGAGCCCACCCTCTGAAGGGCCAAGGTTTCACTATGGAATGCAATTCGCTTGCAGGAACATGTTGAATACCTGCATGCATTTGGCACTCTTAGCATCCTGTTGCGAACTTGACACAATCCTTAAGCATGGTAGGCCAATACATCCCTTATCGAAACAACAACCATTTCATTTTATGACCCGCCTGATGTGCCTCACATGCCCCACTATGAACAATAGGAAGGGCTAAGTATGCCTCAAACTCACTAAGTCATTTGAGGGAGACTCCTTCAAGCGTTTTTTTAAATAATTTGATCCCCATAAGAATATAAATTAAAGCACGATACATGACTTTTCGTTCGACAGATGATGTTGGATTTTCTAAGTATTCTACTATTGGCTTTCTTCAGTCTTCGTCTGCCAAACTATCTATGGCTAGTATCTCAAAATTATCTTCGCCAACATAACCTAGCTATGTCGTTTCCAAATTTGTTGTGGATAATTTGGTCGACATAACTCTTCCTCTGACTTCGATTGCATCTTGCAATTTTTCTTTTGAAATTTTATACCCAGAGGCAATTTGGGTCAGGTCATTAGCCTCTTGGTTCTCAAGTCGAGGTATGTGTCAAATACTTACCATTTCGAACCTTTGCAATAGTATATTAACTATTACAAATTACATTATAATATTTTCCTTAACACATTTATATTACTTTGTGATTTGTTTTATAACCAACTCTGATTCACCCATTATTTCGACTTTAGTTGCCCCCAATTCTAACAAGATTTCATGTCCGACTATCAAAACCTTGTATTCAGCCTCGCTGTTTGAACAAGGGCCTTCGACCTTGTACTTGAATTTTGTTGGAATTTTGTTAGGAGAAATAATCAGCAATCCCACACCCATTATATCCTTATGACTAGAACCATCAAAGTATAACTTCCAAGGTTCAAACTCCAGATAGTTTAGGGAGTTTTTGACTATAGAGTGGTCGACTATAAAACTGCTACCACTTATCCCTTAACAGCCTTTAAAGGCATGTAAGTTAAAGAATACTCAGTTAAGGCCAGTTCCCATTTACCAATTTGATTATGTAAAATTGGTTTAGATAACATATGTTTAATAATGTCGAAATGAGACGAAACATAAACATCAACTGACTTTATATAATGCTTCAACTTTGTACATGAGAAATATAGACATAGACATAACTTTTTTATTATACTATATCTAGTTTATGCATCATTTAAGACTCTACTAACATAGAAAATGGCTCTTTTGACGCTATTTTCATCCTTTTGAGCCAACATGCTCCCTAAAGTCACATCAGATGCAGATATGTACAATCTCATACTTCTATTACTACAAGGAGGTGCTAGAATTTGAGGATGGACAAGGTATTATTTAATCTTTTTGAACGCCTCTTCTTGCACTTTCCCTTATTCTAAACCTTCCTTTTTGAGTCGAAGTAGAGGTGAGAAGGCTTGAGTCTTGCCACTTAAGTTTAAGATGAACCTCTTTAAGAAGTTGATCTTTCCTAGCAGCGACTGCAGTTCCTTCTTCGATGATGGCGCTTTCACCTCCATGATGGCCTTGGTCTTGTTTTGTTTGATTTTGATTCATCTCTTGCGGACCATAAAGCCTAGAAAATCCCCAGCCTGCACAAAAAAAGCACACTTAAGAGGATTCATCTTTAGACCATGTTTTCTCATTCTTTCGAATGATTGTCGAAGATGGTCTATATAACTTTCCCCTGAAACAGACTTAACCATAATTTCATCTATATAAATTTGCATTAAAGTTTAAATAAAGTCATGAAATGTATACTTTATTGCTCTTTGGTAAGTTTCCCCAAAAAATTTAGCCTAAAAGGCATCACCACCCATTCCTAGGTGCCTAAGACTCCGGGACATCGAAATGTCGTTTTTGGCACATCTTCTTCAGCAATAAAGATCTGGTTGTAAAAAAAATACCCATTGAGCATGCTAAGATACTCATGTCCTGCAGCAAAATCAACTAACATCTTCGTCACATGCATTGCATACTCATCTTTGGGGGTTGCAACATTCAAATCTCTAAAGTCAATGCAAACCCTAAAAATGCCATTTTTTAGTTACTGGTCCAATACTGGAAATCCATTCGACATGCATGGTCGTATGATCGTATGGATAAATTTTCACTAAAGAAGCCTTTCAACCTCTTCCTTGATCTTCGACAGAACTTCAGGTGCGAAACGCCTTGGAGTCTGCTTAATTGGCTTCTTCCCAAACTTTATGGGCAACATCAGTTCGACCAGATCTTTGCTTAAACTGGACATCTCATTGTAATTCCACGTGAAGCAGTCATTGAACTCTTTCAATACTTGGATTACTTTGACCTGAGTTGTGGGCTAATGTTGGCACTGATGTATATTGGCCTTTTTATTGCCCCCTCCCAAGTCAATATCTTCTAAAGGGTCCTGTGCTAGCATATTTATTTTTCTAGTGGATCCTTTTTGAAACCCAAAGGCTCGTCATCATAGATGGCTTCAAGCCTATGGCCTTACACCTCATATTGATCCTTATCTGGTGGCTTTGGATCGAAGTCCTTACCAGGACCTTCAAATCTCTCTTCATTCTTTTTGGCTTCGACAGCCATGTATTAACCTCAGCCTCTAGGGCCGCTTTTAACTTGTTTTCAGTTATGTAAGCCAAAATCTTTTCTAGTGTCTTTGACTCAGTCATCGTCACCAAATTCACTTCCCTGACCAGTTGGTTGGATTCCTTGACCATTCCATTGGATGCCATAGGTTGGGTGCAAGTAAAGGGAACAAAACGGGTTGTCAGTGGGCATCAAGTCGAACCCTGCAGGATTGTAATGTGCAATGTGGGCGAGGTTCTTGTTGAAATGCCTCTCATTCACCGGATTGAATTCAACCATGTAATAACTTTGGTCAGCTTCTATGTTCTCCACTATCCCATTGCTTCGCCAAATTGAAATGCATTAGTATAGTGAATAAGGGATTGCGCCAACACCATGGATCCATTCTCGACCCAAAATTAGATTGTAGTTGGATTTCGACGCTATGACCATAAACATAGTTGGCCTTGTAATGGTGCCAACTATGAGGTCCACCTGGATTACCCCCATTATAGTACCAACCTTTCCCTCATAGTTCGACAAAACCATGTTATAGAGTTTAGTGTCAGTATCGTCTTTCCCAATTCTTTTCAACATGTAATGCAACATCAAATTCACTGTCGCTCCACCATCAACTAAGATATTATTCACTCCAACATTTTCTATTTTGCCCCTAATAAACATATGCTTCAAGTGATTCTTTATTAATTCATCTTGCCTTTCAAAAAATGCATTTTGTTCTTCTACACATCCATTATTCAGTATGTAATAGAAAATTGGCATGTGACCGGCCATTTCCAACTCAGTTGCATCCTCAAGTTCCTCTATCTCTGTAACTTGGTTGTATTCCTTAGGCAATACAGATAACATGTTACAAATGATATCCAATGAAGGCTTTGAACCTGTGTCAAAATCATTTGTCAACATGTCATCTTCTGCTTCCTAGTCAGACTTCTCTCCTATATCCTCCTTTTGAGAATCAAATTATTGCCTTACGACAGGCTTCTTCTCTTCGTTCTTGTCCTGCTTGAGAGGTATGTTACTGCTCGATTCAGCCTTTTCCTTTTCTCCAGACTGTATCTCAATCTTTCTTCTTCTTTGTTGTCTCCTCCATTGAGACCTTGACATTAGGTTTTTACCATTGTAATTTTAGAGCACCACATTAACTATTTTGAGGCCTGGAATTCCTTACGATATGCCAGGGAGGAACCTCTTTCTACTTCAAAGTTTTTCCATTTCTTTTGGTATTGCTCCCTTCTTTCAACATGCTTCACCCACTTGCCTCTAAGGGAATCAGCAGTAGGCTTGGATGTGCCTGGTTTTTTTGCCACAAAGTCCTTGTTCTCCTTTCTCTTGCCTCCTGGGAACTTCCTTCTTGTCGAAGGCAAAACGGTTATAGGTGTTCCTCCAGTTATTCTTATTTTGGCTAGTCGAACCCTCTCAATACTTTCTACAACCTTTCTATCAAATACTGAGTTGCACCTTGGGCACAACATCACTTCAGATTTTTTCCTTTGGCACCTGTGGAGGAATTCGACCAGGCTTTCATCTTGCTTGGGATATGCCACTTTGACATACTCCTCTTTCCTGAGGCTTTATTAATCAACCTCCATTGCAGTTTCCTGGGTCACTTTAACCATGTTAACCCCTAAGTTGGCACCCTCGGTGATGTACAAATCTTGTAATTTGACTCTAAGGCCCTTAGTAGCCTTAGTTATTTTGTTTATCTGTATAAAACCCTCAGCAGTTTCATTTGTTGTGATCATTTTACTGGAACCCTCAGTGGTTCCCTTGTTGAAGCCTTCAATGACTCATTGAATGAAACCCTTAGTGTTTTCCTTGTGGAAGTCCTCAACGACTCCTTTGGCGAAGCCTTCAGTAGCTCCTTGAATGAAACCCTCAATGGTTTCTTTATTAAAGTCCTTAGTGACTCCTTTGGCAAAGCCTTCAGTAGATTCGACCATCACACCTTTGTTGGTGTAGTCTTCAAATACTTCAACCATATTGATCATGGATGGCTCAGAATAATGTGCATCTGCCACTATGAGAGGATATGAATCAATGCTTATTTGCGACTTCGATTTATCTCCGAATCTGAGCCTTCTTTCTTTGATATCGTTATGAACAAGATCCCTAAAAATAAAACATTGAGAAGTTTTATGGCCCAAACAATTATGATGTTTACAAAAACCTCTCTTTTTTCTTTGTTCTAAAGGAGGTGTTTTAGCGCCAGGAAACACTATAATCTCGCCATCTTTAACTAATAAATCAAAAATCTCGTCACACTTGGTGAAGTCGAAGGTGTAAGTTTTCTTAGGGAATCTATCACTCTTTTCTAGTTTGACTGGATTTTTTCCATTCGAAGGTGTTAGGACTTTACAGGAATAAGGTGGTCTTTGCTTTAGTTCAACAAGGTCAGTCTCGCTTTCGTCAAAATTTAAAGGATCATTATGCGTCTCTCGATCATCTTTATCAAATTCGACGTAGGCTACCCTTTCCTTTCTGTTATTCTTATTTGCCCTAGCTTTTTCAGCTTTTAGGCATTCGACCTATTGAACTCTATCAGCTAACTGGGCCATGTCCCTTAGATATTGGGTATCTAGTTTCTTCCTAATAGAATAGTCAAGGTCCCCAGCAGCCATTTCGACCAACTCATGCTCAAGTACTTGTGTAAAACATCTGGCCTTAAGCAAACATAATCTATTCAAATAATCATTTATTGGCTCAGTGAATTTTTGTTTGATATTGACCGATTCCTTCAAACTGATATTTGACTATTCCACGTAGAATTGTTCATGGAACAATCTTTCGAGTTGAGTCTAATTATGAATTGAATTCGCTGGTAATATGGTGAACCATGTAAATGCATTCTTTGTAAGGGAACTTGGGAAGTATTTCATTCTTAGATTCTCATTATTGGCAATTTTCCCTGCCTCTATTAGGTATCTAGCCACGTGTTCGACTGTAGACTCACTAGTGTCCCTAGAAAATTTAGTAAACTTGGGGACTTTCCACCTAAGGAGTAATTCTGATTGTAGGATGTACTCAGACAATGCTGATGTGTAACTTGACCTATGAAGGCCAACATTTATCCCATTTTGCACCATATTTCTTTCAACCATGGCTGCTAAGTTATTGTTCAATGCCATATATCATAACGTCGAAACTGATTTATGACTTCGTCAGTATTTTGGTTCCTATTCACCATCACTACCCTTGGTTCCCTTTCCCTTGGAATTTGTTGTTCAATCCTAGGAGGTTTGACTCTAGGTGGTTCAACTCCTATTCCCTGATTTACCACATTTTTCTGTGGTATATTTTGTTGGTGTTATACCCCAAATTTTACCCTTAGATTGCTTGACCATTCCTATATCATTTAAATCCATCATCTTTGTTTTAGCTAACCGTTTAACCAGTTTGTTTGTTTTGATTTGTGAAGACAGGATCACTGTAGAAAGTCAAAGTCACCTCTTTTTCCTCAATATCAAGTGGATTCCAAAGTTAGAAGTGTTTAGCATATTTGCAAACATATGATTCATTACAAACATTTTTCTCATATTTAAACTCAAGTTTGAGTCATCAAGGGTTCAAAGTTCAATTAAAAAGTGCATCAAGGCTTATCATGTGATTATAAGACCAAGGCATTTTTTTTTACAATAGGGTTAATCCAAATGAATAAGGTTCAATAATGGTATTACAATTCAAGTGCAATTCCATGTTTCTCACAAGTTCCATTTGGTTCCAAAATTAAAAATTTAAGAAGTCCCAGAAGAAATTCAAAGGGAACAAGCACTTGATTATTAGCCAAAAGAAGGCACCACCCATATTTCTTTACAGCTTCAAGAAAATCTTGTTACAAATTGCATTCACTAAAACTTAAAAATACAAGTTGGTATTCCTAAATGGGTTCCTAAAAGAGAATTTTCAATTACAAGAGGGGTTGTTGTTTTCCGCCCTCACAGAGTCTCGATGGTGGGCCGTGTTGGGAAGGCAATTGCCGTTTCATTTCTATTACCAGTAATTGAATTGCGATTTTGTTGTTGAAAGGAGCTTTAGTTTTCTCTGGCAGATCAAAGGTTTATCCAACTACACCAGAATTCTGAAATCCTACAAAGAAGGAAAAGAGAGAATGAGTTATTTCCAAAAACCATAAACGACAGTTAGAGAACAATAAAAGTATAGCCCTCAGTTTCAACATAGAATCATCATTGGGCTTTGTTTTCTTCCTCAAACAGGGGAAGGGTAATGTTAGTTGTAACACCCCACTTCCTAAATTAAATAAAATGCGAATAAATCAGTTAAATATCAGAGTTTCTCTTCCAAAAGTGGGATATTACTTTTCACAAAAATTTCCACAAAACATTTCATTAAGAGATTTTCAAAATAAGCAGCAGAAAGAAATTTGTCACAACATATATACATATATGTACATCATCTCATACATCAAGTTCGGCCATCTGCCCAAAATATACAAAACATCATCAAAATATGATACGACATGGAGTATAAACAAAATCATCAGATATGCAATAAACTCCCCAAAGCCCCGTGTTACGTATCAGAGCATCCTAGACTCGATCAACACACTGCTATCCAACTAGCTAAACACCTGGATTATCTGTACTTCCGAAGAAGCACAAACCACAACAACAACAAAGGGGTGAGAAAACATGATCGAAATATAACGGTAAATATTTACATGAAATAAAGGCAGTAAATAAATACATCGTTACCCCACAAATCATCATACACGACCTACTATCCAAACATCAATCACAGCATACAATAATGCACAAATGCAACTCAACACATGCATGCGGTACCGACTTAAACTTAGGATAGATCGCATACACTCCATCCGAGCAATGATCTATCCCTACCACGCTCCTCCTGAGCACATATAATCAAATCTCAGGATAGATCGCATACACTCCATCCGAGCAATGATCTATCCCTACCATGATTATGGGTGAATCACATACACTCCATCTGAGCAACGATTCAACTCCGCAATCGCCGATGGACACTTGGCCATCAACCCTCCTCCAGGAGAAACACGGTCCTACTGATCCCATCATGCATCATGTTATGCATACACTAACATCAAGCATAATAGGTGCACACGATCCTACCGATCCATCATCATACAACACACAATCATCAAGCACACAAGGTGCACACGATCCTACTAACCCATCATCATACAACACACAATCATCAAGCACACAAAGTGCACACGATCCTACTGATCCATCATCACACACAACACACAATCATCAAGCACACACAGTGCACACGATCCTACTGATCCATCATCATACAACACACACACACACACACACACACACACACATATATATATATATATATATATATATATATATATATATATATATATATATATATATATATATCACAATCAATCAATCGAATTAATCACATTAGGCATCGGCAAAACAACCCTATAACACTCAACATACACCCAGTATCCTTGCACTATCTCTGTACATCAAACAGATCACAATCATCAATATCAAATGAACACAACTCAATTAAAACAAAATCCTGCTACATTCGCTACCTCGCTCGCTACGCGAGCTCCTAGCGAACGCTCGCTACACGTTCGCCTAGCGAACCTGCTCACGAATCACAATTCTGAGCTACTGGAAGTGTTCGCTACCACCTCGCTGGGACTTTGTCTCGAGAATCCTTCGCTACCCCACTCGCCTAGCGAACCTACTAGCGAGTTCAGAAAAATGCCACTGGAATGGCTTGCGACCTACCTCGCCTAGTGATCACCTAGCGAATGCTCGCTACTCGCTCGCCTAGCGAACCTGCTAGCGAGTGTCTGCGATTTCAGAAAAATCCCACTGTGCAGAATCTTAATAGCCGCTCAAAACTCAACAAATTCTCTCTAAATCAGTACCAACAACCTCAACTTAGCATTCTACATAAATTCTACCCGACTAATTCTAAAATCATCTGATAAAATATCAACTTCTGTCGATTATTCCACTTTCGGCTTAAAACATTAATCTACTCTGAAATACCCAATTCACCCAAACAATCATCAAACATTACATGCAATGGTTCCACCATGACAAAAAAAAATCAGAAACTGAATCAACCACATGCAATCATCATCATGCAATTCATCATCATCAAAACCTATGGGGTTAAGGACTCCCCAACTACCCTTATTCATGCATTACCAATTTCCCATCTATTTTTCCCCCTTACCTCAAATGCAGCTTTGATTGCCCAAGAACTTCCAAAATATAATGACTTTAATCTTCTTCTTCCTCTTGCTCAAGCTTTGCTCTCCTTCACCGTGCTCACTCTTGATCGTGTTCTTCCCTTCCTCCTATTTCCAAATTACCACTTATGCCCTTAATCCCAAATAAACCATTCTCATTTCCTTTTATTCCAAAACAATTCCAAACTAGTAATCCTCATAATATTAATAACCATCATAATAATAATAATAATATTAACATTATTATTAATTATTAAATTATTATCATTATCATTTATAATATATTAATATCAAAGGCCACAATTTCTCAAATAATCCCCACGATCAACACGCCGAAACAAAACAATACCGGAAAACTTAAAAAATTAAAATGGGCATTACAACACTCCCCCACTTTAATTATTTTCGTCCTCGAAAATTACCTGATAGAAACAATTCTGGATACGCTTCCCGCATCCTGCTTTCCAATTCCCAGGTCACACTGCCTCCTGCAGCACCTCCCCAAGCCACTCTCACCAAAGGTATCTCTTTCCCTCGGAGTCGTTTCATCTTACGATCCTCAATCCTCAACGGCATCGTCTCAACAGTAAGATTCTCTCTTACTTGAACTTCATCTCTCTGAATCACATGAGACAGATCCGATACATACTTTTGAAGTTGCGACACATGAAACACGTCATGCAAGTTCGAAAGTTCCGGCGGCAACGCCACCCTGTAAGCCACAACACCAATCCTCTGCAAAATCTGATACGACCCAATAAACTTCGGATATAGCTTCTTGGACTTCAATGCACGACCCACACCAGTCACTGGGTTAATCCTCAAGAATACGTGATCACCTTCACTGAATTCCAACTCTTTCCTTCGGTTATCATAATAACTCTTATGCCTGCTCTGAGATGCTTTCATCTTCTCACGAATCATCTGAACGGTCTCAGTAGTCTGCTGCACAATTTCTGGTCCTAAAACTACACTCTGACCCGTCTCATACCAACACAGAGGAGTTCTGCACCTCCTACCATAAAGAGCCTCAAACGGTGCCATTCCGATACTAGAATGGTAATTGTTGTTGTACGTGAACTCTACCAACGGTAAATGGGTATCCCACACACCGCCTTTTTCTAATACACAAGCTCTTAACAAGTCCTCCAACGACTGAATAGTCCTCTCTGACTGTCCATCGGTTTGAGGATGATATGCTAAACTCAGCTTCAACTTAGTACCCAAAGCTTCCTGCAAACTCTTCCAAAATTCTGAAGTGAACCTCAGATCTCTATCCGACACAGTACTCGACGACACGCCATGCAACTTCACAATCACCCGAACATAAATCTCTGTCAGCTTCTCCAACGGAAAACTGATATTAATCGGCACAAAATGTGCAGACTTTGTAAGCCGATCCACAATCACCCAAATAGCATCAAATCCTCTTGCCGTGTTCGGCAATCCCGTAACAAAATCCATGGTTACATAATCCCATTTCCAAACTGGAATTTCCAACAGTTGCATCAAACCAGACGGTTTCTGATGTTCCACTTTTGATTTCTAACATGTCAAACAAGCATAAACAAAATGAGCGATGTCTCTTTTCATACCTGACCACCAAAATAACGTTTTCAAATCCTGATACATCTTCATAGCTCCCGGATGGATACTCAGGCTACTACGATGTCCTTTGTCCAAAATTAACTTCTTCAGCTCGTTGTTATCCGGCATACAAATTCTGCCCTGAAATCCCAATACACCTGCACTGCCCAACTTGAATTGACTACCAGAGTCACTTCTTGCTTCTCGCATCAAATCCACAAGTTTCACATCCAACTTTTGATTTTCTCTAATCATATCTAAGAAATCATTCCTCACTTGCAACTTGCCCAACATCACACCATCTGTCGTAACCTCACACTTCATGCTCAAATCTCTGAACTGCTCAATTAGCTCCATCTCTTTCACCATCAAAGCTGACATATGAATTGTCTTCCTACTCAAAGCATCCGCACCACGTTTGCTTTTCCTGGATGATAGCTTAGACTGAAATCGTAATCCTTCAAGAATTCCAACCATCTTCTCTGTCTCATATCCATCTCCTTCTGATCAAACAGATACTTCAAGCTCTTATGATCGTTGAATACCTCAAATCTCGAACCATACAAATAATGCCTCCAGATCTTCAACACAAAAACCACCGCAACCAATTCAAGGCCATGAGTTGGATAATTTCTTTCATGCACCCTCAATTGTCACGAAGCATAAGCTACCACTTTTCCATTCTGCATAAGAACTCCGCCTAATTCCATCTTAGACGCATCACAATATACCACAAAAGGCTCACTCGGATTTGGCAAAACCAACACTAGTGTTGAAGTCAATCTCTTTTTCAGTTCCTCAAAACTTTCCTCATAAGCCGCATCCCACACAAAAACTTGATCCTTTCGTGTCAACTGAGTCAATGACAACGCCTATCTGGAAAATCCTTCAATAAACCTCCGGTAATACCCTGCCAAACCCAAAAAGCTTCTAACTTCCGTTACCGTCTTCGGCGGTTCCCACTGTAACACCGCACTCACCTTTGATGGGTCTACTGCCACACCGTCACTAGAAATCACATGCCCTAAGAAACTCACAGTCTTCATCCAGAACTCACACTTCGACAACTTGGCAAACAACTTGTTATCTTTCAATACCTGCAAAGTGACCCTCAAATGTTTTGCATGCTCTCACTCCGACTTAGAATAAATCAGTATATCATCAATGAACACAACAACAAACCGATTTAAATAAGAATGGAAGATCTGATTCATATATTCCATAAATACTCCTGGCGCATTAGACACTCCAAAAGGCATTACTATATACTCATAATGTCCATATCGAGTTCTAAACATCGTCTTCTGAATATCACCTTCTTTCACTCTGATCTGATGATAAGCCGACCTTAAATCAATCTTACTGAACACACGAGCTCCCACCAACTGATCCATTAAATCATCAATCCTTGGAAGAGGATATTTGTTCTTGATGGTCACTTTATTCAACTGACGGTAATCGATGGACAAACGCATACTACCATCCTTCTTTTTCACCAACAACACTGGAGCTCCCCACGGCGACACACTCGGTCTGATAAACTTTCTATCCAACAACTTTCCAATCTGAGACTTCAACTCGGCCAATTCCACTGTTGACATCCTGTACGGCACCATAGAAATAGGCCTCGTACCAGGAATAAGATCAATGCTAAACTCAACTTCTCTCTTCGGAGGTAATTCCATAATATCATCAGGGAACACTTCTGGAAATTCATTCACCACCGCCAACTCACCCAATAACGTCTTGCTGTCAACCGATAACAACACAAACAAAGCAAACACCTTAGCTTCATCTTCCAACAAGACCCTCAATTCCTTATTAGACAAGGAATCTGCCACTGCTTCCTCTTCTAGAGTAAGAAACAACAACACCTTCCGAAAACAATCGATGTAAACTCGGTTGAACTCCAACCAGTTCATACCCAGAATAACATCCAAACCACCAAGTGGTAGACAAATCAGATCTACCCCAAAATCTCAACCGAAGATATTCAGTGGACACTTCAAGCACACCAAAGAAGTAGTCACTGTACCAATAGAGGGAGTTTCAATAGTCATTCGCCGCTCAAGAGTGGACGACACCAAACCTAACCTCTTCACACACTCAACAGAAATGAACGAGTGGGTTGCACCCGTATCAATCATAGCAGTCAAAGGAACATTATTGATGAAACAAGTACCTTTGATAGCACGTTCCTCATCCATCGATTGAGTCCCTACCACAGCAAACACTTTACCACTGACCTGAGGCGCCTGAATCCTCCTCGGCTTCTCACAATGAATACTAATATAACCTTTCTCACCGCAGTTATAGCAAGTAGGCATATTAGTCTTGCACTCCGCCATCACATGGCCTGACTTCCCACACTTGAAGCACTTCTTCGTCTCATGAGGATAATCACTAACACGATGCCCCGCGACACCGCACCGAAAACATTTCAAATCCATTGATGCTCTCCGCCCTCTGAACTTCTTATCAGCAACAGCCTTCTGTTTTCCCTTATCAGCCGGCACGCTGTAAGAAGTACCTCCAAATATCTGCTTACCCTTACGATCATTCGCAGCCTTATAGTGTGTAATCCTTGCCCGACTGTCATTATCATAAATTCGGCTTCTACTCACCAACTCAGGATAACTCCTGATCTTCTAACAAGTTATTCCCATCTTGATCTCTGGACGCAATCCGTTCTCAAACTTCAAACACTTAAAAGTCATTGCCTCATCAATATTGTAATGGGGACAATACTGAGCCAGCTCTTCAAATCTAGCAGCATACTCTGCTACAGACAGGTTACCCTGCTTCAGCTCCAGAAACTCAATCTCCTTAGCACTTCTGATATCCTCCAGAAAATACTTCTCCAAAAAAATTGTCTGAACCACCTCCCAAGTAAAGGCAGTTCCCGCAGCCTCCAATCTCTGGCGATTGTTGTCCCACCAAGCCTCAGCTTCACCCTCCAACATGTGGGTACGAAACCTCACCTTCTGCTCATCACTGCACCCCATGGTCCTGAAAATCTTCTCAATCGCTTTCATCCATTTCTGTGCAGCTTCCGGATCCAAAATTCCTCCTTCAAACTTCAGTGGCTTATTACTCTGGAACTGCGTCAAATCTCTGAATTGCACACCCGCAGCCAGATTCTGATTGGCAACCACTTGCGCCATCGCTTGCATAGCTGCAGTCAGAGCATCATCATTCCTTCCTGCCATATTGCTCAACAAAAACAACACAGGGTCAAAAGACACATAACTTCTATCCTAAGGACAGACTCAAAACACTACACTGGCCAGACGGACCGACCTGCTCTAATACCAACTTGTAACACCCCACTTCCCAAATTAAATAAAATGCGAATAAATCAGTTAAATATCAGAGTTTCTCTTCTAAAAGTGGGATATTACTTTTCACAAAAATTTCCACAAAACATTTCATTAAGAGATTTTCAAAATAAGCAGCGGAAAGAAATTTGTCACAACATATATACATATATGTACATCATCTCATACATCAAGTTCGGCCATCTGCCCAAAATATACAAAACATCATCAAAACATGATACGACACGTAATATAAACAAAATCATCAGATAGGCAATAAACTCCCCAAAGCCCCGTGTTACGTATCAGAGCATCCTAGACTCGATCAGCACACCGCTATCCAACTAGCTAAACACCTGGATTATGTGTACTTCCGAAGAAGTACAAACCACAACAACAGCAAAGGAGTGAGAAAACATGATCGAAATATAACGGCAAATATTTACATGAAATAAAGGCAGTAAATAAATACATCGTCACCCCACAAATCATCATACACGACCTACTGTCCAAACATCAATCACTGCATACAATAATGAACAAATGCAACATAACACATGCATGCGGTACCGACTTAAACTCAAGATAGATCGCATACACTCCATCTGAGCAATGATCTATCCCTACCACGCTCCTCCTGAGCACATATAATCAAATCTCAGGATAGATCGCATACACTCCATCCAAGCAACGATCTATCCCTACCATGATTACGGGTGAATCGCATACACTCCATCCGAGCAACGATTCAACTCCGCAATCGCTGATGGACACTTGGCCATCAACCCTCCTCCAGGAGCAACATGATCCTACCGATCCCATCATGCATCATGTTATACATACACCAACATCAAGCATAATAGGTGCACATGATCCTACTGATCCATCATCATACAACACATAATCATCAAGCATACAAGGTGCACACGATCCTACTGATCCATCATCATACAACACACAATCATCAAGCATACAAGGTGCACACGATACTACTGACCCATCATCATACAACACACAATCATCAAGCACACAAAGTGCACATGATCCTACTGATCCATCATCACACAATATACAATCATCAAGCACACACAGTGCACACGATCCTACTGATCCATCATCATAAAACACACACACACACACACACACACACACACACACATATATATATATATATATATATATATATATATATATATATATATATATATATATATATATATATATATATATATATATATATATCACACAATCAATCAATCGAATTAACCATATTAGGCATCGGCAAAACATCCCTATAACACACAACATACACTCAGTATCCTTGCACTATCTCTGTACATCAAACAGATCACAATCATCAACATCAGATGAACACAACTCAATTAAAACAAAATCCTGCTACGTTCGCTACCTCGCTCGCTACGCGAGCTCCTAGCGAACGCTCTCTACACGTTCGCCTAGCGAACCTGCTCGCGAATCACAATTCTGAGCTACTGGAAGTGTTCGCTACCACCTTGCTGGGACTTCGCCTTGCGAATCCTTCGCAACCCTACTCGCCTAGCGAACCTGCTAGCGAGTTCAGAAAAATGGCCACTGGAATGGCTCGTGACCTAGCTCGCCTAGCGAGCACCTAGAGAATGCTCGCTACTTACTCGCCTAGCGAACCTGCTAGCGAGTGTCTGCGATTTCAGAAAAATCCCACTGTGCAGAATCTCAATAGCAGCTCAAAACTCAACAGATTCTCTCTAGATCAGTACCAACAACCTCAACTTAGCATTCTACATAAATTCTACCCGACTAATTCTAAAATCATTCGATAAAACATCAACTTCTGCCGATTAATCCACTTTCGGCTTAAAACCTTAATCTATTCCGAAATACCCAATTCACCCAAACAATCATCAAATATTACATGCAATGGTTCCACCATGACAACAACAAAAATCAGAAACTTAATCAACCACATGCAATCATCATCATGCAATTCATCATCATCAAAACCTATGGGGTTAAGGACTCCCCAACTACCCTTATTCATGCATTACCAATTTCCCATCTATTTTCTCCCCCTTACCTCAAATGCAGCTTTGATTGCCCAAGAACTTCCAAAATCTGATGAATTTGATCTTCTTCTTCCTCTTGCTCAAGCTTTGCTCTCCTTCACCGTGCTCACTCTTGATCGTGTTCTTCCCTTCCTCCTATTTCCAAATTACCACTTATGCCCTTAATCCCAAATAAACCATTCTCATTTCCTTGTATTTCAAAACAATTCCAAACTAATAATCCTCATAATATTAATAACCATAATAATAATAATAATAATAATAATAATAATAATAATAATAATAATAATAATAATAATAATATTAACATTATTATTAATTATCAAATTATTATCATTATCATTTATAATATATTAATATCAAAGGCCACAATTTCTCAAATAAGTCTCACGATCAACACACCCAAACAAAACAATATCGGAAAACTTAAATAATTAAAATGGGCGTTACATTAGTCATGAGACCAACAACCGCCAAACTTCCAATCCTGCAAACTGAACATTGAAAAACAACAGGAAAAACAAAGAAATTCAAGCAAGCCAAGAACAAAATCAGATTTAATGCCCTCAGATTCAAAGATCATCATTGTGCTTGTCTTTTTTTAAACAAAGCAACGTGCCAACAAAAACCTTCCACCAGACCAAGGCAATATCTGAAGCCCTTAATATCCTGAAAAAGAAAAGAGAAAATTGAAGAATTAAATAACGGAATTTCTTCCCAAAAATGAAGCAACATGTTCAAACAGCCGTCATTTTCTTTCCAAACATAGTCCAACATGCTTTGAAACTTTCCAAGACATGTCCCGAACAAAATGAAACGAAAAGGGAAAGCTCACCAAAGAGGCAGATAGGAAACCGGATCCCTACAATAATCAAAACAAAATCAATATCAGACACAATCACACGAAAAAGGAAAGTCTTTAAGTGTTCTTCAATTCGGTTTTGAAGGTCAGGCTATAAAAGAAGAAGAAGAAGTTCACAAAAAGGGGACGAAAATAATCTCAGAGCTCAGAAAATTTCATCATAGCTCGAAATCCACAAAACCCCCACAAGCATCACAAAATCGCGAAACCATCAACGAAAAACGCGACAACCTCAAAAACTCCACAAAGTTTCATAAACCAAACAAATCGCCAAACCCTCATAACCGCAAACCCACAAATCTGCAAACAACAACCGAAAACCAGTTCGTAAAAAAAACACATAAAACCATCAGATCCGCGAACATCACAAACCAACGCAAACCCATCACGAGTCACCACCAACAAACCGGCTCAGAAGCCCGTTCATCATCGCCAGAAAACCACGAAACCACAAATAGTACCGTATGCCCCCGTTCTTTTTAACATCATTTGGTTTGTTTGGTATTTTTCAGGTTGAAGAAGATCAAAGGAGAATAAGACGAGAGATTTT
This sequence comes from Lathyrus sativus, assembly GCA_963859935.3. NCBI lineage: Eukaryota > Viridiplantae > Streptophyta > Magnoliopsida > Fabales > Fabaceae > Lathyrus > Lathyrus sativus. The sequence continues at coordinate 545,051,999 of OZ012740.1, read as the reverse complement.
CGCGAGGCAACAAAGAAGAAGAAGAGAAGAGTTTCGTTAAGGAAGAAGAAGAGAAGTAACGTTGGTTGGGAGAAGAAGAGAGAAAGTTCAGAAAAGAGGAAAAGAAGTGGGGGGGGGGAGGGGCGCCGCAACTGTGTGGCCCCTTTAGGGTTTCAAAACCCTTCTCTGGTCCTTTTACATGCCAGACCGGGTTGGGTCCTGGGGCTTCATCACCCAGGCCCAACCCATATATATTTATTTTTTTTAGTTTTTAATTAATTTTTTTTGTAATATTAATATAAATAAAAACAATACTAACCAACTAACATAATTTAAAATATAAAATCTGGAAAAAAAATTAAAAAATAATTAAAATGAAATATAATAAAAAATAAAATAAAAAAAGAGATTCAATTTGGTTTTTTTGAATATATAAAAAAAATAATTAGATTTTCAATCTAGATTCTAGTTTTTTTTAATTTAATGTAATAACAAAAATAAAAACATGTTTAGAATAGGTTTTAATTTTAATTTTTTTTTCTTAATAAAAAAAACAACTTAATTCTAAACTAATTCCAGTTCACCACTATCTCCCGATTAATCATTTTTCCCTAATCTACATCTAATCATTTTCCTCATTATCCATTCAAATCTAACTTAATCTCTAATCATGTTTCACTATCTCATGCTATTATCATTGTATTTATCTTTGCTTTCCACTCATTATTTTATTCCGTTTCCGAAGGAAAGGTTTTCCATTTGACCGTTGTGTCAATGCCTTTACCCTTACACCATCCTAGCCTTAAGATCCGAGTCGCCGTACTCGTGCTTAACGTCCCGCCGTGGACATACCTCAACCTTTAACCTTTATCCTAGCCTTAGGATTTGAGTCACCGTACTCACTTTTAGGCGTCCCGCCGTGGACATTCTTTCATCCCTTTATCCTAGCCTTAGGATCAGGAGTCGCCGTACTCCATGTAAGTTCCCGCCGTGGAATAATTACTTCACCCTTTTCAATTCAAATTTTCAACGTAGAGTAGGAGTCGCTGCACTCCATGTAAGCGCTTCCATATGAAAGTTTACATCCCCTTGGAACCTTGACCACAGTCAAGAAGTTCCTCTTTCTTCCTCTTTGAGGGAAACTATGATTACTCTGATTCCATCCTCTACCCAGGATACGTAGGCACAAGATGCGATTTCTTGACGAGTATACTTAGGACTAACCTCTTAGGTCCTTCTCTTCACCTTTAACCTTCAGCATTACCCTTAAACAGATAACCATTAGCAATAACACATTTAAACAAGAGGTTCATGTAGACTACTATAGAAGTTTAGGATGCTAATACCTTCCCTAAACTTAACCAACCCCCGTACCCTAGATCTCTCCCCGCATTGTGTTTACGATGCAAAATAGGTTTTTCCTTTCTTTAACCTTTCCTTCGGATAAATCAAAGATCGGTTATGAATTAAGATTATGATTTAAATTAATCAATAATTTGATATCCTATTCTCACTGCAACAGTTGGATTTGGTTAATTGTGGGGTCCTCTTTCAAGGCTACCCCTGGATTTTCTATCATCCATTCCCTTTGAGGTTGTCGAGGGGGTTGTGGAACACCAAAGAAATCAGCAATGCACGTCATTTGAGCTGCTATTTATTGGTTTGTTTGGGTAGTCTTTTGGATCAAAGGGTTAAATAGCCCATTTGTTGGGCAAGCATTAGGACTATTTCGTGATTGCTTTCGTCCATCTGTTGCCTTATCACTGCTGCAGAATTATTGGTGAGATTAGGCTTTTGGGTAGAAAATCTCGTCCCTAAGGGTTGGCTGATTCAACCCATATTGTTAATGCCTAAACTAGATCCTTGTAATGGCGAAGTTTCGTTCACCACTGGGTCTGTGAATATTGATGTTATATGTAAACTTGCCATCATTGATGCTGGCATACCATAAGGTTATTCGCGACCAGTTAGAGGCATTGAAAATCCAGGCAAATAAGGCCTGAATAAATTACTCCCTACTAGAGGGGAGGGGGGGTCACTAGTGGACCCTGTGTTCCCACATAAGACAAAATGGATCCACTTTGGGCAATCGACTGCACTAGCGTCGTAGTTGCCATGGATGGTATTGGTTCAGATACAAACGTTGTAACCACAGCTCCCCCTGTCGAAGACGAAGGGGGTGGTTCTCCATTATTATTTGGTGGATTTTGATTATTTAGTGGATTCTAATTCACCATCCTCCTTACGTATTTTCTCCTTGGTCTTTCCTCGTTATTTATGGCTATTTTACCACTACTTAGTCTTATACAACGAAGTTAGAGAGATAGCAAAATAAAGAACTTAATACAAAAAAATTTCAAAAAGAAAAATGTTTAAACACTAGCACTGTCCTACTGGGTGTGCCAATTTGTTTACCTTAAAAATTGGTAAACAACCACTGGTCTCCAAAAAATGGTTTACTTTGCAGAATCAACTAGTGAATCCTAGGTCATGTGCTATTGTTAAACTATATTTGGAAATATATGGACACTTCGACAATGCCCATGATTGACAAATGTTGTTTAAAGTTTAAAAGTAAATTGCAAAATTTGTAAAGGAATTGCAGTAAAGAACTTCAAAGTAAATTGCAACAAAAAAAGTAATTAATAAAACTGAAAATAACTTCAATTGAAATGAAAATATGGTGTTTCAGACGTACATTCTCAACGAACTCGTTTCTCAACACACTTAGATACTTTGAGTAATTTGTGAGTATTTGTACAATGATTAAACACACAGAAATCCTACACACTAAGACTTCTATTTATACTACGTCGAAAATAACCACTATCAACGGTCTCTTCTCCAGAAAATGACACGTTTCACTTGCATGTATTTAATTTTCCACGACTTTACACATTCCACCTTTGAGAAACAGATAAGGACAAAAGATAGTTATCATCCTTATTCAAAATTCAAAATCTTTGTCGAACGCAACCTCAATATTGCTTCCGTCAAAGTGGCAGTCTAAACTTAGAAATATTTCTAAGTCTTAATCCAGCGTACCCTTCTTTACTAAGGGTCTCTTCGACCAAAATCTTCAATGATACCTCTGTCGAATTCAAAGTATATCCTTAAAAATATTTCATTGGCTTAGTATACTCAATCAAACCTTGGTGTCGAAACTTACAGCTAACAATACCCTCCCGTCATTTTTCACTCATCTTTAAGTCTATCTTTTAATTATTCTTCAAAATATCATCATATATGTCATCTTATATTCACAAGAGAAATATCGATTTGATTTATTCGATAGTAAAGCCTCCGATGAAGATTTGACTCTAGAACACAGAGACATTTGAGCATATTCATAGGAGATTTATCTGTTTGTTAGATAGAGACATTGTAGACAATAAAAAGATAAGAAGAATTCAAAGGCTTGTTACGGTGTACAACGACAATGAAGAAAGTCGTTTTTGGGACTCCGTTAAAATTGTCAGAGATTTTCGTTTTATGATGTATAGCTGTGCGAAAATTGTCTTGATGGTTATAATCGCATAGATATGTTGTTTAATTGTTGTATTTGTCTGTCTTATTGTTTACTTATTGTTTAAGTTATTGTTTAGTTGTTGTTTTAGTAGTTGTAACCAAATGTTGTCATATTTATAAAATGAATGTTGATGTCAATATCAAATAATGAAAAGAAAGAAAAATAAAACAACTTAAGTTGTAAAAACTTTTGATTAATTACAGTTTTAGAGTTCTAAATAATTGAAATTATTTTTTATATTTAACATAACAGAACTTAGTGCAATAAAATTTGATCTTACTAGTCAATCAGAACTTGAGATGGGCCAAAGACAAGCGCCTGTAATGCTGGCTATGAAAGAGGAGGAGGGGGTGTGCCTGCAAGGTACTCCGATGCTAAATTAAGAAAATGATCAAGAGAGAGAGAGAGAGAGAGAGAGCAAGTACAGAATATGAGTGTTTCAGGGTGAATTTTTTGATACCTGACCCTCTCAAGTGAGAGGGTTTTTATAGTGCCCCCAGCGCTTGGACATTAGCCCCTATTTTTGGGGCGAGATAACTGTTTCCCGAAGAATATGTAATTTCTAGAACTAGCCGCTGGGACAGGCATACATGTCCATAACTAGCCGTTGGGACAGGCAGAGGTATAATTACGGGCACAAGCGTCTTGACTGTTTCTGGATGGTAGAACCGTGCATGACGGACAAAGACTGACGGGGAGAGGTGTTGTGACCAAGGGTAAATTGGTCAGCTACCCCTGTTGGAGGGGAAGAAAGGTAAACTCTCCACCAAAGAGGTTGTACTTAGGCAATTAGGCCATTTTGGGGGCAGAAGTGGATTGGGCCATGCCTAGCCATTGGGCCAGTCCGAAATAGTAGTCTCTCAAGTTGTTGTTACTGGGCACAATAACAATGACTTAAGGATGGTATGCTTCCCAGGCATAGTCGTTGTGAGCTTCCTTGTGTTCGGATGAATACTTGACTGAACGCCAGAAATGTCGTCGTCGGGGAGCTTAGGATCTGGGGAACCTAACGGTTGATGGGATCTGAAGAATGGAGATGCCACGTGTGCCTCAAGCCGTGTGTTGCATTAAATACGTGATGATGGCTAGGCTAGGGTCACAATGATACTCTACCCATGCATGCTCGTGCACGTGCCTGGAGTTTGCCTATAAATAGTGAGAGTCTGTTCATTCAGAACTTTTACTTATCTCTCCTATTGTTTCCTGTTCTTCGTTCTCCGCCGCTCGCTGCTATCTAGTTTTATTTCGGCCATCGTACCAAGTCTGAGCAGAGCTACTCACACCTAGAAGTTTCTTCCTCGACCAAGTAAGTATGTCGAATCTTTATTTACTATCTTTTTTTTTGGTGTTACGGTTTACAATGCATGTGGTTAGGGTTGAAACGAGGTAGTTCTGGGGCACTATTTGGTGGTTGTTGGTGGAACACGGTGGCGCAGCCACTTTCTATGTCGTCAGTGCCATAGTAATCATTTTAGGAAAGGGCAATGTAGTAAGCCATAGGTCTTAGTTGATCCCGGAGCAGGGGCGATACGGCGGCGCCACTGCCAGAGGGGGCCACAGACTCTAGTGGTTCTTTCATAAGAGTTCTGGGTTTTGTGCATAGGAAAATTTCCCTGAATGTGTCAGGGAGGACTCCCGAGCACTTCCTTGTTTGTTTTAACTACGCCATTTGAGTAGGGATTAGGTCGAGGATTCTGTTCTTGGCCATTTGCGCGCCCTTTCACTTGACTAGCAGTGGAAGAGTGGATTTGATTTTGCCATCGAATTCACTTTTTCCCTCTGCTTTTTAGGTAAAAGTGATGTCGTGTATAGTTGACGAGGACGAACAACCCAGAGATTTGTCCGAGGATAGCTCCTCGGAGGACACTGAGACAGATGACGACTCCTTGCCTCTTGATGCTGGGGGGATGACTTCCGCGAGATCATCAGCTGATGAGTGGATTGTAGCTGAGCCGATGGAGCATGCCTCGCTCCGTACACCGGGGACATATTTACCATGGTAGGACCAGAGGGAGAGTGGAGGGTCCACTTCCTTAGAGAGGACGACCATATCTGCTCGGCGTACGGGGAGATATTTCCCATGTACGAATACATTTTTAAGGAGATAGGGTTGAGGCTGCCCTTCACGGATTTTCAATGGGCAGTCTTTGTACATTTGGACTTAGCGCCCTCCCAACTGCATCCAAATTCCATTGCCTTCACGCGGGCATATGAATTGGTGTGCGAATACTTGTAGATTGGGGCCACCCTTCCATTCTTCTTCACTATCTTCCATCTTCAACAACAGGTGTCGGGAAGGAAGTTCGATTGGGTTTCCTTGAAGTGGGGAAGGAAACGGTTTAAGCCTTTCTCTGAATCCATCCAGACTTTCAAAGAGAGGTCTTATGTGATCGAGTCGGTGTCGGAGAAAGCCAACGACTCGACTTTTGTGTGGGAGGTCTCCACTGACGAAAATGGGGAGGACCTGATAGACGAGGAGGGTAAAATTGTTTCCCGGAAGCTGTTCACCTTCCCTTTCTGTTGGAGTGGGGCTCACTTTACCCGTTCGACTGATGAGTATATAGTTAATCCTCATCAGTTGGTAGATGATGATCGGGCCAATCATGCCAAGATGGTGGCCTTTACAGATGGCTTTCTTCCTGCTCAGTGCGTGACTCGCGCCGGGTAGGTTCTTTATGAGGAAGATGAGGGGATGCAGGTGGAAGCCCGATATATTAACACTAAAAAGCTCCTCGAGTTTAGCACTCACGAGGAGGCTCTCAAACTCTTGGGTAGCTCCTTGTTTTTCCTTATTTTGTTCGAGATGTTATTTTCTTTTTCTTTCCACGTGCTGACGTGCTCGTTATTTTATTTGGAAGGTAATATGTCTTCGGCATAGGAGAGGATGATAAAGCACACTCATGAGAAGATGAAGGGTGGTGTTGTCATATGAAGAAGTTGCCTTGGATAACGGCCAACTCCTCCACAGACAGGGTCGGGGACTTCCTCTTCGACTCCTTCGGCTACTCAGATGTCTCCTCTGCCTGTGAGTTTAAGGCCCAAACGTGCTCGTACGAATGAAATTGTGGACCTCAGCCGAGAGTCCGTCAAAAGCAAATTTGAGCTGCCTCCCTGCCTGCATTACAATTTTTTTTCAAGGGGTCCTCCTTATCCATTCTGAAGGCTAAACTAATGAAGCTTAAGGAGATGGATCGTTCCAGTAAGAGGGCCATGCTTGCGTAGGATTCCTCTGCCTTGATGAGGACCCTGGAGATGGTCGTGGTGTACACCGAGGATGGATCCCCGCTTGAGCTCGAGCTGAAGAAATCCCAGGCTGCGGCGGCGACCCTGGAAGAAAACATAAAAAAGCTTCAGGAGGAGCGGGACAGGGAGCTCAAAGAGGCTGCATGCAAGGGTCGCAAGGAAATGGCTTCGGAGAGGGACGCCCTTGCTGCTCGGATGAAAGTCGTCGAGGACTTAGTGGCAAAGTTGAAAGCCGTTATTGCCCCTGTTGAGGATGATCCTAATGAGATGAAGAATTTGTTGACTCGGCCAGAGCTGGTCACTCGATTTACTCAGGTTGCAGATGACCTTGTGGCCATCGGCGAGGAGGCTTTTCAGAATGTCGTTGACCAACGGAAGTTGGTGAACCCTAGGGTCGAGTTGACCACTGAAGGTACAAGGTTCTTTTATACGGTTAAAGAGAGTCAGATAGTCGTCACCGGTTTCCTCTAGTTTAGCAAAGGCGGTGAAGGGCAGGGGCATGTGACTCAGGAGGAGGCTCAACAAGAGGAGCAGTGAGTTTTCCCTAGTTTGTGCTTTGGCCTGCGTGCCACCTAATTAATGTTGTAATTTGTGTAATTTTATTTTGTGGGGTTTGGCCCCTTTTTATTGTATCATGCACAACAGCGGCCCATCGTGGCCGTGTTATCTTAATATGTATCAAAATGTTGTGTGATTACTTATATCTTGTCTAATATTTTCTAAGTGTCATGCACCGCCCAACGCGATCGTGAGAGGCACTTAGTAATTTGTTATGTACCGAGTATGCTCGGAGAATGACGTTCGATAGTGTGGGGAACTGGTTGAAAGGCCCGGGTTGTGTTCGGGCAGGGGCAAAGCTCAGGTCAAGATCGTGGCCTGAGTTCGCGGCGTGAACTTCCCATCGCGAGCTAGGGGTTCTACCATTCATGGTACTGTGACAAAGACGGGCTCGATCGAGGAACCAACGTCAAGCATGAGCAGGTCTCTTCGCCTGAACCTTGCTTAGATCCTTTTTGGTAGTGCATCGTTTGTACTTAGGCGTGCACCTGTGGTCAGTTGTCGCGTCCTTCTCCTAGGCGAGGCACGTCGACAACGAAGGGCCTTAGTTGTAATATTGTTTTTATACTTTTCGGCGTTTCATAGTCGAGTTAATTCTTCCCCGGTGAGGTGTTCTAGGTAGTAGGCCCCGTTATCCATTTTTGCTCTAACGCGGTAGGGTCCCTCCAAGTTTGCAGAGAGCTTGCCTTCTCGGGAATCTTTGTGATTCCTCCTTAGAACGAGGCTGCCCACTTAGAATTCTCGTCGGATGACTTTGGCATTGTGCCTAATCGTGATTTTCTGTTTGAGTGAGGCTTCACGGAGGGCTGCCTCTAACCGAACTTCTTCGACGAGGTCGAGTTCTTCCCTCAGGGCCTTGTTGTTTGTTTCTTCGTCTAAAGGTGCTTCTATTCGCCTGGACGGTACATGGGTCTTGATAGGGATTACCGCCTCTGTCCCGTATGCTATGTGAAAAAGGGTTTCCCCAGTCGATGAATGAGGTGTAGTACGGGAGGCCCAGAGTATGCCGTGCAGCTCCTCGATCCACTGCCTCTTTGTTTCGTCCAGTCTTCATTTAAGGCCTTGTAAGATTACCCTGTTCGCCGCTTCAGTTTGCCCGTTAGTCTGCGGGTGCTCGACGAATGCGAATTCTTGTTTAGTGCCAAGTTGAGCAACGAATTCCTGGAATTTTTTTTCGTCAACTGCGTCCTGTTGTTTGTGACGATCGCTTGAGGAATGCCAAAACGGGAAAGGATGTTTTTCTTATAGAAACGAAGTATGTTGTGGGGCGTTATCTTGGCCAGGGCCTCAGCTTTTATCCAGTTGGTGAAGTAGTCCAAACCCACTATTAAGTATTTATTTTAGTTGAGGCCTACAACGAAGGGTCTCAGGATGTCCAGGCCCCACCAGGTGAATGGCCATGGGGAGGACATTGCCTTAAGCTCGTTGGGTGGCGCCAGGAGCATGTCCCCGTTCCGTTGGCATTTGTTGCATTTCTTCACATGCTATTTCGCGTCGTTTTGCATGGTAGGTCAATAGTAACCTGCTCGCAGAGCTTTCCTCGCGAGGGATCTCCCACCCAGGTGCTGGGCGTTGATTACTGGGACAACGGGCCGCGAGGCTTGTCTTCACTGCTGCTGCTGGCCCAAGACGAGGAACGGGCATCTCGTCTGTAGGCAGGACGACAGTCTCGTAGGAGGGACGGGGTTCGTGCTCAGCCCTTGGATCTGGGTAGAGGCAAATGTTGAGATTCTTCCTGGTGGCCTCTTCTGGTCCTCTTGGGTTGTGGGGAATGCTGGTTCTGGGAAAAAATTTGGTCGCGTTTGCGGATGGTCAGGGTCTCTGGCTCTAGAGGCGTCTGACGGTTCCTCTCGCACCAAGGAGGAGGACTCTGTGGTAGCTGACATTTTTTCCTCGACAGAGAGGATCTCGGACGATTGGACTCTTCCAAAGCTCCATTCCTCGCGTTCTGGTTGAGGATTAGGAGGTTGGTTTTATTGAGAACTTCGAGGAGGGCCGCCATGGCCGGATCGGCGTTGGGCAGAATTGGAACTGACAGTTGTTGCGGGATAAAAGAAACCTCGTCGTGATCTGTATGAGTGGTGGACGGGGAAACAATGGCTCCGTCCCTTTGTCGGAGGACGTCGCCGCCACGAGAGATGGTGGCCTCATCAGCATCAGCCTTGCCGATGGGGAGAAAAGTTGAGTTACGAGCATCAAGATTGTTGTCACGAGAGACCATGATCAGAAATTTGAAGAGTTATTTTGGTCTTGTGTTTACGAAGAGAGAAAAGACGAGGATACCAAGTTTCCCACAGACAGCGCCGCTGATATTACCAGTCGATTAGAACCTGAGATGAGCCAAAGACAAGCGTCTGTGATGCTGAGTGTGAAAGAGGAGGAAGGGGTGTACCTGCAAGGCACTCCGATGCTAAAGTAAGAAAACGATCAAGAGAGAGAGAGAGCAAGTACAAAATGTGAGTGTTTCAGGGTGAATCTTTTGATACCTGACTCTCTCAAGTGAGAGGGTTTTTATAGTGGCCCTAGCGCTTGGCCACTGATCCCTATTTTCGGGGTGAGATAACCGTTTCCCGAAAAATATGTAACTGCCAGAATTAGTCGTCGGGACGGGCAGACATGCCCATAACTAGCCATTGGGACGATCATAGGTATAGTTACGGGCACAAGCGTCTTGGCTGTTTCTGGATGGTGGAACCGTGCGTGACGGGTAGAGACTGACGGAGAGTGGTGTTGTGATCAAGGGTAAATTGGTCAGCCTCCCCTGTTAGAGGGGCAGAAAGGTAAACTCTCCACCAAAGAGGTTGGACTTAGGCAATTGGGCCGTTCTGGGAGCAGAAGTGGATTGGGTCATATCTAGCCATTGGGTCAATCCGAAACAAAATTTAATTGAACAAAATGAAATATAAAAAAGATCAATTAAATTACACTTTTTTTTTCAATTTTGTTGGTCAAATTCAAATAACAAAGTTATGTTATAATGATGTAGAAAGTTATGTGGTTTATATTAATTTTATGACTGAACTTTAACGAAGAAAAATTTATCACTACTTTTTTTTCTTCTAAATTTTGATTATAATCTTTTTTGTCAACCCCCCTAAATATCAAAATACACATTTTCAAACACAAAATTTCACTTTCTAGCTGGTCGCTTAATCATAAAGCGACCGTTAAAATTTAGTTAAATTTAAATTAGTTGTTTAGTTTAGCAATTTGTTGGACCATTTGAAGTGGCAAGAATGCTATTGATTTTAGAGGATTTTTTAATGCATCTTATATGTTCTTTATGCACCACGCAAAATTCTAAAAATGTTCTCAGTTTTTTGGGATGTATCTCCGGACGCACCCCTTACACACTCAATCTAAAACATTCTGAGTGGCGCCCTATAAATTGAGTTTTTTTTATTCTGAGATGCATCTCCAAAATATTTTATGAAATGACTTAATTATTTACCAGTTCAATAGACATTTCAGAGTTACATCTCTGGAAATATGGACGGGTTTTTAAAATTTTCTGTCACATTTTCATGCCAGATATTACCGAAGATCTCTGGAATAATCTGATAAAAGAAACAACTGCATGAACACACAGTCGTTGTTGCCATTGTTGTTTTTCAACCAAACCCTTCACCAAAAAACTTTCCATTCTCAATCCATTTTTCACTCCAAATCTCCATTCTTTTGGTTCATCACATCATATGGAGGAAAAAAAAGATAGAATTTTAGATAAAGATCCTTCATTTTCCACTACATTCACATTAATCAAGTTTTTTTCTAGAAAAAACATCATATCCGGAAATGTATCTCCAGAACGAGTATGAACTTATCTGGAGTTGCATTTCTGGAAGTTGTCTGTGTTCATTTTCCAAGTATGTTTTTAGCAATAACGCTTATATAATGTTATGGTTTTAATTATTTTCATTAGATATGGTGCACCCCGATGTTTTCCCAAAACAAATTGTTTATCTGAATATCCAAGGTGTTGTTGTGAAGACGATAGATATTGGCAACCAATTTTAAAATGAGCAAGAGTTTGAATCTCATGATCAAATGCTTAAATGGATTCGTATGGGGGTCTCTAAACTTGGATTTGATGTGGTTATTAGAAGGTTTGATAATAGTTCAAATAGAAGATGCGCTTTTGTGATTACGAAAGAAGCGAAAAATATAGAAATCCTCTCCATAAATTTAAAAGAGACGACACTGGTTCAAGAAAACGTGAGTATCCGTTTGAGGTGCGTGGTTACATGTTGGCAAACAAAAACTGGAGATTTAATGTGATATGTGGTTTGCATAACCATGATATGTGTGAAAAATTAACTGGTCATCCTAGTATGTGGAATACGTATTTCCGTTTCGAAATAAAAGTTTCGCTTGAGTTGGAAGCGACGATTTCAAGATCGGTCAAAGATATTGCGAAGATGTTAAAGCGTCCACCTAGATATTGAAGTGTAATGTTGCATTTTATATTGAAATCATCAATGTAGTGCTTATTATATGTTATGAATGTTAATTCCATTTTAGAAAATTACATGGTTTTGTCTCTGCTACTAATGTGTCTATGTTACAGAAATGTAACTACGAAAACATTTTGGAGATGCATCTCTAGAATAATGTAAACAAAAAAATAGGGTGTAACTCAAAATGACCTTTATTAAATGTATGTTAGGGTGCGTCTAGAGATGCATTTTCGGAAACTGAGGACATTTTTAAAAATTCGTGTGGTGCATAAGAAACATGTAGGTGCATTAAGAAATCCTTTTATTTTTAAAGAGAGATTCTTTGTAATATTGATATGATGGGGATGATCAAATTCTTTGTTTAGGAATGAATAATGGCTTTTAACATTTTCAGTAGGGCTAGAGGTTGGTTAGATTGGTATGAGAATTAGAGTTCTTGCTTCAATTAATTTTTAGTTATTTACTTATCTTTGTTCTTTGTATTGGATTGGACACCCCTTGTGCTCCCATCTAAAATATTTAAACATTACTTATAAAAAAAACTTTCTAATAGACTCGACCAAGGAAATGGTGGGTCCACCTAAACTTAACAAGCACCCGCCCAACCAAGGGGGAGGTCTTCCTTTATTTTTATTTTTTTAATTATTTTTTATTTTAATATTAATAATTAATGTATATTAAATGTTAAATAATCAATAAATTATTTATCATGCCTACTAATAAAAATAGAAAAATAAAAATGATAAAAACAAAAATTATTTATATTAATTTATTTTAGGTTAATTTAAATATTAAATTAATTAATTAAAAATATGGTAATAAAGTTAAACAATCACATTTAATAATTTTTTTAAAGTCATATGTAGTTTAAAAAAATATTTTCTGACTCTCGAAATACATACCTGTTAATGTAATGGGCGATTGATTTTTATTTTTTAAATTATTGGTTTGATTGCAACTTTAATCCCTCTATTTTTCTTTTTTTTTGTCTCTTCAATTTAAAAATCAAGATTTTAACCCCTTTTTAATTTTTTTATTTATTTTAATCCCTTTTCAAGTTTGATTTAATTTTTAATAATATGGCACATTAACTTAAGACATGGCAGGTTCAAGTTGATCAACATTAGTTCCACATCATAGTATCCAATTTAAAATTGTTTTATTCATGTCTAACATAATTTTCATAAAAGTTTCAAATAAAAATTTGGTTTGAATAGTTATTCTAAAAATGTTATTTTAGAAATTTCAACATTTTATCAAAAACTTTTTTAAATATCAAAATTTCAAAAAATCACTTAATTTTAAAGCTATTTTAAATAATTTTTCATAAAAATCATTTTTGAAATACAACTTTTTTCAAAAATTACAATTTCGACTATGTTTTGATATTCAATAATATATGTTTATGTTGTACGATGTCAAAATTAGTCTTGCAATTTAGAAAAAATGAATATAGAAATTTTTTTAATATTTTGAAAAACGATTTTACAAAATCCATTTTTAAAAATACAAAAAAAAAATCTATTTTTTAAAAATTAAAACAAACGGAGCCTATATTATACTATAAAAAATCATTTAAATTTTTTTTTTTTCAAAGTCATTATAGAAGAACCGTTTGTTAACATAGAAAGTGGGTTCGTTTCATTACAACCATCGAAGGCTGATTTTATTGCCTTAGAAACATCGTGTTGTCTAGCTGGAATATTCAACAATGCAAAACTAAATTTAAATTCAAACAAATTAATTAAATTATACGAATCAAACTAAATTAAAATTCAAACAAATTAATTAAATTATATGAATCAAACATCAAATACATGGATATATTCTTTCTTACCAAGAGTGTCACCTACTTTAAAGGTGATTTTCGAAGCACAGTTGACATAAAATGAAACATCGTTGTTTCGAATGGTCCAGCCTGTGTTTAAAGCAAGTGCAACAATGAAATCAGAATCAGATTGACAGAGCACAACCATTTCCAAAAAAAATAGCAATCCAAAATCAACAAGATTGAAATTGAATTCCTAAAATCCATTTAATTTGTGGAGATTGCTCTTCCCACTCCTAGCAGTAAAGTGTCACTCTTAAAAAATTCAAAAATGCCCTTAAAATAATAAGGAAGTTAACTTCTGAACGCTTTCTCCTTCCACCTCCCTCTCGGGAAAAAAAAACACATTAAAATACGTCATAAATAAGTCAATTCAATTTTGCCAAAAAATAATACGGAAGTTAACATTTGTAATGATGAAAGGGTGATTACAACGGTTAAATTCTGAATTTATCTCTTGACACATTTTAAACACATCAGTGTCTTTATTTCAAAACTATCTATGGAGAATGCAGATGTTAAGATATGAAATTATCAGAGCGAGAAAATGAATAAAACACCACCTTATATATACTATTCATTTCATGATCATACCACCATACTCTCAAAATTCTACAAAAATCTCCTTTCATTCTCAATCAAGTTTTGTACTTCAAAATCACATTGTTATGTTTTTCAACATCAAAAGGAGCACAAAAAAAAAGGATGAAATTTAAGGTAATGTATATATATTTTGTTCAGCATTGCTTGTAAGAATATGGTTTAACTAGTTTAAGATGACGTTTACGTTCAAAAGTTAACTTATGTATTATGTTACATGTATTTCCTGAATTTTATTTTTAGACTCTTCTCATGTTGAATTTAAATTTGATTCTATTATTGTTGGTCGCATCAATTGTGTACATTGACGTTGTCCCCAAATAATATTCTAAAGATGATGAAATGTCTCCAAGTATTTCTTGATGATAAAATGTAATGTTAGATTTACGTTAACGAAAATATGTTACTTATTTTATGTATGTCTTAACAAAAATTTATGGTATTCTTTCCATTTTTAAAAATTAACTTTTGTAAAAATGATGAAACTTAATCTCCTTATAGTTTATCTGTGGCATGCGTCTAAGACTTGATTTTAATTTATTTTGAATGTCTTTGGAGATTAAGTTTCAGATTCTATAAGTATTATTGGTTTTTCACTAGTGCATGAGCCCTAAGGGTGCCAAAAGTAATTCAACAAGTACTTATTAACAAATCCGTACGGTTATTAGTTTGTTTAGACTCTTTTTAGATCAACTAAAATGAAGCGAAATAGAATAGAATATGATGGAATTGACTGGAGTAGAATGGAACAAAAATTACATTCTATTATTTGAGTATTTTTTTTTTAATTTGATAGAACAAACATAAAAAAAGAATTATGAATGGAACAAAGATTACATACATTCTATTATTTGATTATCTTTTATAATTCGATGGAAAGAACATAAAAAAAAAAAAAAAATTGTTCATTCAGTTCCATACATCCCAAATTAAAAAAAAAAAATTGAAGAATTTGATAAAATATTATGAAATACATTTTATCATGTTTCATTCTACTCAATCTATTATTTATTAATTCAAACAACAAAATTTTATTATATACACCACTTCGTTCCACATATCCAATCATATTTGAGCAAGCAAGCAAGGAAATATTAAATTTTGTACGTTCTTAACATTCCATATTATAAATGGATGTGTGCGTGCGCCTCCTCTGCCACTCTACAAATCATACAACATTCCTAACAATTGAATACAGTACAGCTTAGTAATTTGTTTGATCGCAGTGCTCAGTGCATACTTTTGAAATATATTCAAGATTCGTGTCCTTAACATGATTTAAATTAGGCAATTGCATTAACATAGTACATTGTACAGATTTTTGGGTAGGGTACATTCAAGACAAAACTTCTCAACTAACATTTGTAAATAGTATCAAAAACTTCAGATCTTTTTTGCTAGTCGTCTTGTAGAAATCGCCCAAGGAAAGCCTTGATCTCGTCAATATATGGGGACCGAGTTGGAATTATGTGACCACAGCCATGTTCAACGATCACAGAACAACTACTGTCATATAGCGAAGCAAGTTCCTTGCTTGCTTGGTTGGCTATCTGTCTGTCTTGACCATGTTCATTACCAAAAATATGAAGAGAAGGGCACTTGATAGGGTTACACTCCATCTCCTTCAAATTGAGAGCGAAGCCTGAACACAAGACTACAAATTTGAAGTCCATTTTACCTTTTAGCTTTTCTTGTTGTGCAGAGATTACGGCAGTCATTGCTGCTCCCTGAGAAAATCCCAAGATTCCATCGAATGGCCCTTCTTTGGAGAAAACATTCTCTAAGTGTGATATTGAAATATCATATCCATCAGTTTGCTGCTGGTATTGAAGTGGATCAAATGGACCATCGGCTACTTTCCAATCAACACCACTACTTCCATCAAAATTGGGTGCCACAAACCATGCAAACTTCTTCTTACAATTCTCGAGAGGTGGGGGAGGACTTGCTGGCAAAGAGGACGATGCCAGATTCACATGGAGCAATGGAACAGGTGATTGATAAATGAAGGGCACTTCATGAGGTGCATCTATAAAAACAAATTCAGCAATTTTCTTGAGTTTTTTGGTTAAGGATGCTGTTCTTCCTTTAAAACTGGAAGCATTCTGTCGAAACCCATGCAAGCATAAGATTCTTAGTTTTCTTGAGGCTCTTACGTCTGAAACATTATTCATGGGGATGTTAGGAATTGAACACTTCTGGTAAATTATAAATGGGTTTTCATTTTCCAACATTTCAAATTTTAGGAGACTTGAAAATTTTCAGAACACTGCGACAATTGTAAAGTTAACAATCAGTAACTTGAAATTTGATTTAAAAAAATAAAGACATGTGAAACCGGATTTGATAAAGAAATATGGATCGCATACCTTACCATCTCCCCTAAGCTCCTGAGGCAAGAGCATAGTATCTGAAGAAAAATCCTGGAACTCAACACCTTGTAATGATTTTTTTGAATCATCGTTTTCATTTAACTGCTTTGACCCAACAGCCTTGCCCTGTTTTTGGCATAGCTCACAAACATACAGTGCAGATTCGTTCTGGTAGACCACACAATAACATCAGGAAGCAAGAAATCAAATACAAAGATCCAGAAACAGAATAGCAAAAGATATAAGTGAAAATATTAAAAAGAAGGGATGTATTTTATAGATTAGTACTTCAGGACCAGGAATGTAGTTTAAGACAGTTTTAGGAGCCAAGGCTTGCAAAAAGGCTGTCCAAATGCAAGCATGATTGATGCTCATTTTTTATGAGGCCTAATGCCGAATGAGTAATGACCAGTTGACCACAGTAAAAGCTTGCCGCCTATGCAATCATCTTGTCGAGAAAAATTCAACTTTTTCTTAAAAACAAACTAAATGCATGAGTATTATTATCTAGAACCACAAGCAAACCCAGCTCAAAAGTAACACTTAAGTTAGGCCGGTTAGCATGGAACAAAATTAGAGCCAAGGTCTTATCTAGAATTTCTCTGTTTTTTTTTTTGGTATAAACCGGGTGTCCTCTGTGCGCAACTGCAGAGACTAATCCTCTGTGTGCAACTGCCGAGACTAATCCTCAAGCCACGTAGGACCATAATAGGTGGCAAAGCTCTCCCTCAAGAGATGCCCAGTATTGGGTTCGAACCAAGGTCTTATCTAGAATTTCATGAGAACAATTCTTAGCTTCGTTTTCTAAAACAGCAGTATGTTTGAGACCCCACTATATGTCTAGATTCAGTGTATAACTTCATAATATCTAACAATTTGCTTCTACTTCCTTTTACATTTTCCCCTGACCTTCGGAATGGTGTGAACTTTAGAGGTATGCAAATAAAAGTGGTGGCATAGAAAATATATCAGATCATACCTGGCAACTCTCACAAACCAAGACAAGCATTCGGCAATAAGTACATCGACAACGTGAAGAATAATCGTCAAAGGAACATTGACAAATAAGGCAGGTACCAATTGTACTACTAGCCTCTGAACCTCCAACTGATATCCTACAGCCACAAAAGAAATAAATAAGAAATCGCTCTGTCCAATTGTTGCAAAACTACCCTTATAATCTTGACCAGTTCAAGATTATTCACTACACGGTAATCTTAGTAGTGTAGGTAGATAAATAATCCATCATTGTATTGAAACCCCCACATGTTATGTTATATTACCAGAAGACAAGAGCAACCGAGTCATGTAAAAGGGCCATAGAAATTATTTATATTCGAGGACCTAATACAATATTTATTTCAAACATTTCAGTTATTTTGAACAATGTTTACTATATAGGACCACGTTGAATAATCAGTTCGCGAATTCAGTTTAGTCAAATAAGGTTAACCATAACATTGATCAAAACATAATTTCTATGGTTAATTGGTCATGGGGTTTCAGCAGCCCATAGCTTAAATGATTTCATCTGCAGATCTTTACCTTAATGTAATATATCAATATTTCAACCCTTGGCAGAATTACAAATTATACACACAGACTAGTGTCTAAAAGAAATTTGCAAATTAAAGGCATACCGATGATCAAAAACAAAATTCTTCCCTTTAAAAAAACCACCATCTGGAAATTGCTCCAAATACCGTTGTATACCGCCAAATAACTGCAATTAATTAAAATTAAAAAAAAAAAAATACTGCCTATTAGCATGAAGACATTCTTGACCATGTTAAATAACAAACATTTTATATAAAAAAGGATACACTACCACAAGATTTCAACACACGTCGTATTGAATTGCAAACTGATATCAAGGTCATTATGACTGACAGTGTGTTTTGTATTTTCATTCCTTTGTTCCCAAATGTAGTTTCATTACTATAAAGTATGAATACAATACAAATACAAATCTATGACATTAACCAAAACTTCTTCTTGCTTCCAAACAGGGAGTTTACCTGAAACACATTCTCAAATCCAGCACCTTTTGTCCTAATATATGCTGATGCCATTTCACACCTGATTCCACCAGTACAATACCTGCAACCAACAAGTGAAAGTACACACCATAGGCTTTATTATATGTAACTCAAGTATAAAAATGATAGTGTCGCAGAAAACACTACCCCCTACACACACAATCACTAATTACAAGTTTACTAGATCATATACTGAAATAATAAGACTGATTTTGAACCAAAAGTACCACCAGAGAGTTTTAAAGGAAGAACTCACATAAGGATATTTTTTCCTTTCAACTGCTCGCTTCTATCATCTATCCACGAGGATAAATCACTGTATTGCCTAACCTGTGGATCCAAAGTTTCAACATTTGGTGCATGAAATTTCCCAATCCTTGTTTCATATAGATTCCTTGCATCAAGTAAAACAAGGCCGTTTTCTGGACTCTCCTTATCTATACAAAAAAATAACAGAATCATACAAAATAACATTCAGATTTCAAAACCAACTCCCCAAACAATATAACCAAATTCCGTAGTGTTTAGACGTATGTAGCACCGACACTTCATATTGAAGATGTGTATGCAACATATGAAGCACGGACACGGATACGGACACCAGACACCAAACACCGACATGTCAACACTTGTAATAATTTGAAAAAACGAATAGATGGAACGGTAATCACAAGTGTCGGTGTCGTGTCGGTGTCCGTCACATACACACCTTTTTTCCGAGGGGCTACATTTAACCACTTATATTTTCTTAAATTAATATCAATATCTACATGCAAGTGTCGGTACGGTGTTTGTAACAAGTGAAATTAAAACAGCATAACAAATGAAAAACACATGAATCAAGTGTATGTCATGTTATAACAACTAACTAGCATTGTGAAGTGTAGAATGGAATTCAAGTGCTGATAAATGTCTTCCAGCATTTGAGATTTCTGGTGACTTTAACAGTGGATGAGAACTGAGGGTAACGAGTTCCTGCGAATTCAACATCAGGAGTAATAATAAGTATATAACAATATACAATTAAGCAAGAAAATAATAACAGTAGTGATACTAACCTTGACAATACGAATTGAGAGTGAAGTGAAACCACACTCCTTAGCAACGTCGTCGTTTAACGGATGATGACAAGTTGCAAGCTTGAAATCAGTGCCGTGAAATAAAGCACTGTTGGCTTTGAGTGCTTCGATGTGCTGTTCCAGAGAGGATAAATTGCCGCCAACCTGCATTGAAATGAAAGGGAGTGAGGCTGAGTTTGGAGTGAAAAGGGGATAATTAGGGGAGAGGGAGGATTGGGGATTAGATTTTACGGTGACATTGACGCCGTGGGAAGAGAGGCGAACGCGGCCGAGTAGGGAGAGAGAGGAGCAGTTGGAACGGTAGAATGTGAGGAGGTCGTTGAGGTTTGGAATATCGACGTACTTGTAATAGAGGAGGACGCCGTATTGGTCTGTGGTTTTGTTGTCGGACATGGTTTCAGGGAGGTTTTGGAGTGGAGGGTTTATGGATCGCGGTGTTCTACGGCTGAGGGAGGAGAGGCGCTGTCGTCGAGTAGACGGTATATAGAAAATTTTGCTTTTATTTTGATTTTTGCTATTTAGACCATCACCTCCTTGTGAAATTTTATTCAAATAACCAATTTTTAAAAATAAATAATTGAACTAACCCATATTTTTACATATTTTTTAAATTAATTCTTTTTTAAAAAAATTAACATAAAAAAATATTCTATTTAATTGACGATAATGTACAAACACATGAGAAGAATCGTCAATCTATCGTCAATCTAATAGACAATAGTATACAAATATAAAGGAGAAAATATATTTTCTCTCCTTTGTGTTTGTACATTATCGACAATTAAATTGTCGACTTCTTTATATTTATTTTTTAAAATGAGTAAGTTTATGAAATATGTGAAAAATAAGTTAGTTTGAGTATTTATTTAAAAAACTTAGTTATTTGAGTAAAAATTTCACCTCCTATGACTTTCGTCCATTAAGTTTTAGTTTTGATTAAAAGTCGGTTTAGTTAAAAAAAATTTAATGATTAAGATTTAATTGTAATTTTGATCCTTCTATTTTTTATTTTTAGCTTTGATCCCTCTAATTTAAAATTTAGAATTTTTATCCCTCTATTTTTAGTTTTTTTTTAAGTTTTACTCTCCCTATTTTAAAACTCGGAATTTTTGTTCCTCTATTTCTATTTTTATTTTAATTTTGGTCCACTTATTTCATTTTTTTAAACATTTGGTCCCCCTATTAAATTTGTTCCAAATTGAAAAGGGGGCTAAAATGCAAAATAAAACTTAAAATAGGGGACCAAAACTTTAAAAAAATAAAAATAGAGGATCAAACTTCTAAATTTTAAAATAGGGGGACAAAAATTCCGAATTTTAAAATAAAAATAGAGTCACAAAAATTCCGAATTTTAAAATAAGGAGATCAAAACTCAAAAAAAAAAAAATAGGAGATCAAAATTGCAATTAAGCCAATGATTTTTATAATGTTAAATATTTTTATAAGTAATTTTAAAATATTATTTTAGATATTTATCATTTTGCTATCAATTTTTTTATATTAAAATTTTTAAAAAATAATTTTTTTTAAAGATAAAACAAATGGACTATAAATTTTAGTTTTTTCATATATAAACCAAGTATATCTAGGTGGACGAGGACGAGGACAAGGACAAGCCCCACAATTTTATTTTGAGGATTACTTCTTTCGTTCTTTGTGGTGGAAAAATATCTTATGAAAATTCAAAAATTCAAATCAAATTCTAAAAGTAAATATGCACCCATTTACATCAAATAAGTGTGTAACTAAGCAACACCCTCGTTTTGACATAATTTAGTCTGGAGATACATCTCCGAAATAATCTCATATGCACATTCATTCGTAATTGAGTCACCCTCATTTTGCCATAATTTAGTCTGCAGATGCATTAATGTAACAAAATACGGATATATGTTTCCGTAATCACCCTTTAGGCAATAAATTTTGACATTTTTTTAGAATTACACTAATGCAATAGACCATGTATTATAACTATACAATAATAATATTTTTTTATCAATTAAATTATACACTAATCTAATAAGATGAAAATGTCACATATAAAGGAATCAGTCTTGATTCCGCGATATAATTAAAGTAACAAATTACAAGTGATAATATTATCCATAATCCTTAACACAAATGTTATACTACTGCGTATATCGGATCCCCTTGTTCCTTTGTTGCCTATTATACTGTAATGCAGTCCGTCTTTCAGAAAGTCTCGTGCGTCTATACGTGTTCGCGCAAGATCCATAATACGACAATATTTAGGTAACACATCAATGGCATGATATGCCCTAGTCCGATCCTCCTCTAATATCTCCTGATTAGTTGACCTAGGTGGCACTCCTTTAACATCTAGTGTCGTGTAGGATGTGACACTTTGAAATACCACTGGATGTAGCCAAATGCACAATTCTTTTCGTTAGGAGCTCTGAAACCTCGTGCTTCAGCTGATACCATATTATTAAGGAAATCATCATACATGATATCTACATCTATATGGATCATAGTATGAGGAGCAAACACAATGGATTCTCTTCGAATAATATGCATATACCCAAACTGGCGCATGACTCGCTTAAGAAGATGTGGATACATTAGACGTGACTCATAAGTCAACCATCTAGAGTAGACAGTTGTTCATCCAAGGGACGCAATTGACAATGATTGTCATATGCCCGGAAGCCTATATCATCTACTATTGTGCAATTGATACAATCTGAAAGGCTCGTTGGATTGATTCCCTTTGAGCGGGGCCGAACGCACAAGCATGTGGCATATCCTCAGTGTAGTAATCAACATATGATCAGTCGAAGATGTGTGGAAAGTGCTGGAGGATCCATGCTTGAAAAGGGTACAGTTGAATTATTAGTAATGGTGTAACACAAGTGTTATGAATATGGTATATAAACAGTAAAGGATGCAAATACATTGTCTTCAACACCGTGTAGCTAGTTGTCATTTTTCTAGTCTTCCAAAGATAGTCTTTATCTAACTTGGAGTATATGTAATATCCCATATTATCTAAAATACTCAATTAGTTGTCAGTTGAGACCAACTGAGTTTCTATGTACTCTATCTTTTGTCAGTTGGAACAATTAGAGCTCTTATATGTTATATGTGTTGTCAGTTGGGACCAATAGAGTAATTAGTAAATTTTGAAGAGATCAATCCTTATTAAAAGAGACTAACCATTATTAATTAATACCCAAAAGAGCATTTTGGTAACATTAATAATGAGGAAATTGGTCTAGAAGTAAGAAAAATATCATTTGAGATATTTTATTACTAACTTCAAACATTAACCACACATTATATATTATATTTATATATGTGGTGGAGAGAGATAGTGAGAGTTATTAGAAGAATAGATATGAAAAAGGAAGAAAACCAGAAAGAAAATAAAGGAAGAAAGAAAAGAAGAGAAAAGGAAATAGAGAAAGAAGAGAAGAGCTTGGGAGAATAAGAAGAAGGGACCATGGAAACCCATCATCATCACCATCATTTCATCTCACTTTATTCATCAACCTCGATCATCTTCATCTCTTGAGGTAAGTTCCTAGATAGTTAGAGCTTTGGGGGGGATATTCATGCTTTGGGGAAGTTAGGGTTTGAATGAGAACATGTTATACAAGAATATTTTGTGTCATACATGATTATCTTGATTCTTTACATGTTCTATTATGATAAATTGTGTTGTTTTGTATTGTTGGATGCATTAGGATGATATGTGATGGCTTGTTGGGTGAATTCCCTTTTCCTGGTGCATTTATGCACTTTTTGGATTTTGTCAACTTCGTCTGGCAAGCCATAAGCGAGCTGGTCTCATTGGGTCTTCTTCGGGAGAGCTTAGGGAATCTTTCCACTGACTTGTCTCGCCCCAGCTCTCCAGGTGAGTGTTATAGCATTAAGAACAATATTTGGTTCTTGTTTTCACCATAACTTGAGAACCATAACTTTGATTAACGCATAGTCGAATGCGTTGTAAAGGTATTTCAATGCTTTTTTTGATAGTAAAGTAGAAATATGGTTTTGTGCTAATGACTAATAAGATAGTATTGATAAACAATCATGTATGTTATATGCGTGAGAAAAAATCATGTTTGTGCCATGATTATTGTTTGGGTATTGGTCATGAATTGGTTAAGTATGTTTATGAACCATGTTTTGATATAGAGAGATGTCTCTATGAATTATTCCAATAAATAATTCCCTTTACGCCTGGTGAAACCCACCATAGGATGATCAGACGAATATTTTTATGAGACTTGTAAGTGGAATAAGTTAGAATGAGGCGGGTTGTGTGACAATCTTACTGATGGTTTTGTAATGTTCTATGAATTATATCATGATGCATGTTTTATATTCTAAATTCTTGTTGTGTGGTTTGTGTAATAACATGATTAAAATCTTATGAAGATGTGTGAGGAAATATAGGATTATAACTAGGTGAGTGAACTAGAAAGATAACTTAGGTTATGAAATTGAATTAAATGGAGATGCTTGGACGCAGGGGTACCTTGGTGTGTGTCGCAGACAAATAGTCGCTAGAATTATAGTTTAGTCATGAAATAATATGCTTTGTATGGAACATGCGGTGTCGTTGTGTAACTAAGGTGATTGTGATAACCTTGTGGTTATCAAATAAAATGTTTCTATTTAATTAAGTAGTTAAAAATAACCCATTAGTTGTGTCGTCCCAAGTTGTGATGCTTATATAGAGTAAGAATTGGGATGTGTGCACTCATACTTGAACGACATGGGTTTCAATCCTAAAGGCGGTGGATCCCAAAGTGGGTTAGATGCCCATACAAGTAAAACGCTTGAAACGGGTTTGGAGTCCCATAGGAAGCGACAATTCTTAAGATGGATGTTATCTCTTAGAACTTGAAATCCATGCGTATGTTAAAGCATGAGATAAGTATTTGTGACCCGTGTCGATAACCCTAGGCATAGGTCTTGATGGGGAATGATACCTATGATATAAGTATCTGTGACCCGTTTCGATAATCCTAGGCATATGGCTTGCTGAGGAAAGATACTTATGATACAAGGATTTGTAACTCGAGTCGATAACCCTAAATGTAGGGCTTGATAAGGAAATATACCTTGATTTGGTTTCCAATTATTGATTATTTGATTTAATGAACTTAATAGGCATGTTTCCATACGTTGCGAGTTTTGTGAACCCAAGTCTTTTCCCCAAAGACTTGAGTTAGGATTTGATTAGAACCCTGTAGAGCCGAGTGAACCCATAGGATAAGGGAACTCGCTGAGATTATTATCTCACCCCAATATTGTTGTTTCTTTTCAGGTATTGTTTGCAGGTTTAATATACAAAAGGAGTTGTGCATTGATGTTTCAAGGGAAGCTTTTATTGTAATCTTTTGTTGTGAATTTTGTATAACTGCAAATATTGTACATAGTTCTTAGATTTTATTTAGGCATTATTGTATGACATGTACCATATGTTATATTCTACGTTATGAACATGTATATAAAGAAGTCGTCATGCACTTATGTTGTGACAGTACCAATAATTAACATTTGTATGATATTACTCTAGATATATATTATACGAGTTATTATAGTTGGTATTAGAGCAGGTCGGTTCTCGAACTACCCTTGAAACATCATTAGTAAATGTGTTATTGCCTCATATGTGTGTTTAGCCAACATGATTCTTAATATCACTGTAAGTATTATTGGGCCTGATCAACCTAATTCTATATGAGTGGTAGGTAGTGTCGCCACGCGGAAAAAAAACCGGCGAAGACATAGAGTCACCATCGAACTTTATTTATCCCAACAGAGAAAGGAAAACATCGAGAAAACCTCAGAAGGGAAAGAACATAGTATCACAACCAAATTCAGGGTTCGAGAGTCGATTACGCGAGAGGAAGATGTTAGCATCCCTCATGTTTCTTGTACTCAACGAGATCCACTCTTGTTTTTCTAATAAAAGGTGTGTATATCTAAAGCTTACCTTGTTAAGGGAATGCATGAAAAGGGAAAACAAAAGGGAAGAAAAATAAAAGAGGGCTCGCCAAGATCTCGCAATCTTGTGCCCATGTATTCTCTTGTGCAAAGGGAAAGTCAGAGCAATCGTAGTTCGGAGGACTATGGTGAAAAAATGGAAGGTTGCTTGTCAAGGATTGAGGCCCTTGTGCCTACGTATTCTCAACATGAATGAGAAATCATAGTGTCCGTAGTTTGTGAGACTACGTTTTGTTGGTATTTTTTATGGATAATGCTAAAGTTTGCATTCTAGCAGTTAGCTGTTTGTCGCACGCTCGTGGAGTCTTATGTGTTACCTGTATTACAGTAGAACAAAAATAACATGCCCTTTCTGAAAAGGTTTAATAGAAAACCTCGAAGGCAAAAAATATTTGCATTTATGGAAGTGTTTTATTAGGGTTTTGAAAAGAGTTTGAGATGTGTATTGTACTAAAGTCTATAACTATAGGAGGGAATATTTTGTACAAACGATCCAAGCGTCTCACGTACAAAACACTCTAAGAAGAGGTAAGGAAAACTCATGCTCATCTTTCCCTTGTACTTAAAGCTTGTGACGTACTACACGCATTGTGTTTATTAAGTGTCTTTTTCATTTTTGATGCAAGAAAAGGTGTGGATGAAAAAAAAAATATGGGAACTAAATCCTAAGTGTTATCATGCAATGATGGTCATAAAGTTGGGATTGAAGGGAAAATGCTATCCTAATGTGATCATGCAAGAGTTAAGAACCTAAAATCCATCCTACTTTAATCTTAATAAAAAATTAAGTTAAACTAGGAGATTCTAAGGGAACATGCAATTGGAGTCAAGAGCAAAATAGCTAAGCATCACAATTAATCAAGCAAGGCCAATCACAAAATGAAATTCATGTCATGTCAAAGTGTCAAGTACAAGGAAAAGCATCGAGAATTAATCAACAACCATCAAGAATTAATCAAAGGCATCAAACAAAATTTCAATGCATCAAGGTAAAGTATCAAGAATTAATCACAAAACCATATCGACAATCGGCCACAAAACCAACCGAGGAAATAATTCAACAAATTATAAAAAGTTATTCAAGAAAACATGAAAAAGAAATAATCCATAATCATTTGTAAAAAGTAATCCATAATTAATGATGAAAAATAATCAAAAATTAGTTATGAAAAAAATCAAAACACACATGAAAAAATTATTATAAACAAATCATGAAAAAATAAATAAAAAAAAATTCTTTAAGTAATGATTAAAAAAATTAAGTGATAATTAACAAAAAAATTTCAGTAATAATTAACAAAAAGCCTAAAGGAAAATTAACAAAATTAAGGAGGGGTGTAAAAGTGAATAAAGGGTGAAGAAATAAAACTCTTGGGCTTAAGCCCAAAGCAACATGAGATGGTTAAAAGAAAAATAAATAAAAACATAAAAACGAAAAACAACTCAGATACAAACTCTCTTTCACTCGCGATGCATCTCCTCTTCTCATGTCACTCTTCTCAAATCGCAGTGGATTCTGACCCCAATCTCTCTGTCTCGTGATCTCCTTCTCCCTCCCCTTCTATTCTCTCCGTCATCAGCGGTTGACGCATCAACAAGAATGGATGGTTTCGTGAAGGTTCATAACGGATGGGAAAAGTCTTGCGGCGACTTTGTTAAGGGAGGTTCGTGTGGCTTCTAGATGATGAATTTGGATATGTTTTGTTTGCAAAAACATAGAAATGGTGAGTGTAGCGGGGAAATTTGTGAGTGTAAGTTATTGATTAACTTTACTCATAAGTAAGAGTCGCCACCGCACTTTTATTTATCCAAAAAGAAAGGAAAAAGAGCAAACAAAATCTAAAGAGTTCTAAAACAAGAACAAACAGAGAATGTATAAGGGGTTGGTTACGCTAAGGGAAGATGTTAGCACCCAAAACGTCTATAGTACTCTATAGGAACCCTTTGAAATATCTACCCTTTTTGGTTTGAAAAAGTTTGTTTTAAAAGAGATTGGGTAGATGAGAAGAGAAATAGTTTTTAATATTTTTGTGTTTGGAGAGACTTCTTGAGCCTCATGCCTATGTACCTACAAAGTGTAATATAGGATCAAAACCCTGTAGTTCATGGTATAAATAACAAAATTGGTTTGTTATGGTTCATTTTAAATGTAAAGACAAGTTGTCATTTTAAGGAGAAAACTACGACAAGTCTCCCACAAGTATAAGACAACATTTACATCACCTTAAGATGGAGGATTTTTCTTGGATTAAAATCAACAAGTCTATCACTTAACATCTAAGTGGAAAATATCAACACCTTATATACTATGGGAAATAGGAGAATTACATCTCAACTATGAAAATGACTCATGTCTAAACTTTATGAAAAGTTTAAAAATGAAAAAATGCACTAAGGCACAAAAAGAGTGAATGGGTTTTTTTATTTATTTTTTATGTATTTTTGAAATGGTCAAAGTATGATTAACATTGATTGACATTTATTAAAGAAAATTAAGTTTGGAAAATCACTTGAACAAAGACAAGGTTTATTATGAAAGAGGTTTAAGTTTGAAAACAAGAAGATTTTAAGAAAGGGAGAAAATTTTGAAAATTGAAGAAGGGTGGAGAAGAAGTGACTACCCTAGAAAGGAAAATAAGAGCTAGAGATGGGAAGATCTAACCACATAAGGAGCTAACACTTGACAAGAAGTCAATATAAGCAATCCTCTTCCTTTTGAATTAAAACCACAAGCATAATAACCAGATGAAGTAAAACATCCGAGGAATGCCCAAATTAAGGCATATCAAGGTCAAAAAGAGGTCCTTCCAAGGTTTAAAAGTCAATTAGGAGAGTCATGTATCAAATGATTTTCACAATTCCAAAATATCAACACCTGCACACAGAAAATTTCCCAAATAAATAGACAAAAATAACACCAAGGTCTCAAATCTCCAAGAGAAAAGGGCAAGGATCCTAGAACTAAGTCCGAAGTCTGAGTCACAGAGTCTAGGCATAAGACCATAACAGTTTGAATTTAAGAGAACCAAGTCTTTTAGTGTTTAAGTATTTATTAATGTCTTAAGAGAAGTATGGTCCAAGTGGACAAAATAAAAAGAGCATAAGCATAAACAAAGGTCCAAGTGGACACTCGAAGTATCTGAAAACTGAACTTGAGATATAGGAGATTCTGAGAGAATATCACTTCTTCTTTCCCATTCTTCCTGAGAACTCACAACTGGCTCGTTCTCCTCAACTGAGATATAGGGGATGTTTCGAATCTTTCCGCTCTTGATTCCACTCTCGACACGTTCACCCATTATCACTAAGTCAGCAAAGTTTGACATTCCACCGCTGATCAGCTTGTCAAAGTAATGGCCTTTCAAGGTACCCAAGAATATATTAATCAGCTCTCTATCCTGGAGTGGAGGTTAAACACGAGCATCTAACTCTTTCCATCTCTGCACATATCCTCTGAAGGATTCATTGTCCGCCTGAGATAATTCCTGCAACTGCACGCGACTAGGAGCCATGTTGAGATTGTAGTCGTACTGCTTCACAAAGGCATTAGCTAAATCTGACCATGATCTGATGCAACTACTCTCCAACTGCATATACCAATTCAACGATGCTCCACTCAAACTGTCCTGGAAACAGTGAATCATAAGCTGATCATTGTGAACATGTGAGGTCATTCTCCTACAAAACATTACCAGATGCTGCTTCGGACAACTATCTCCTTTGAACTTCTCAAAATTTGGCATTTTAAACTTTGGAGGTATCACAAGACCGGGCATCAGACACATGCTCGCAACACTCAAATCCAAAGTATCCTGACTCATCAAGGCATCAAGCTTTTCCTCCAACAACTGACATTTTCCCATAAATTCAACAGTCTTCGGGTCTTCAGCGTTAGCCTTTGGAACATTTCTCTGAGAATCTGGCACAGGGAAAGTGAAACTCTGATACTCTGTGTTATGAAGAGAAGAAGAATCTCTGTCTCTGGAAATGGGATGCTTTTCAACAGAAATTGGCCCATGCTGAGCTTGAGCATCATTGTTCACTAGAGTCCTCTGAATACCGACCTCTCCTCTAGTCACAACTGACATGGCTTCCACTAGCTGACTCAACTGATTCTTCATTAATTCAAATTTTGCCCTTGTAACAACCAAGTTCTGCTCTCCCGAGTCCATGATCCTTCTAGAAGCGAACTCAAATCCAATGCGAATATCGGGAAAACCACTAACGGACCAGACAAAAGACGGGTAAGCTCCCTGTTCCGGCTGAGGATGGATATGCAAAAATGAAATGCAAACAATGCTAAATGATAAATGCTAATGCAACACACAAGGAATCAAGACTGTTGTGCTGTAGACTGAGGAAGATCAGAGCTCTGCTTCAGCAAGAACATAGCACTGCTCCGATAGAAACCAACTGATACCAATAATCCAGATTCAAACTGTAGAGAAAACCGGGTAATCTGAAGGTAAAAGCTTCCCGCAT
The DNA here is from genome assembly GCA_963859935.3 of Lathyrus sativus. NCBI lineage: Eukaryota > Viridiplantae > Streptophyta > Magnoliopsida > Fabales > Fabaceae > Lathyrus > Lathyrus sativus. The sequence continues at coordinate 545,021,851 of OZ012740.1, read as the reverse complement.
AACACCAGTCCCCACTCACAGGTATGAACCTATTCACTGATACGGTATGGCATCCTATGCATTTGTCAGCGTCACAGACTTTCTAGAAATGATGATACTTTCACCATTTCTGGTTTGGCATCATTATCTCCTGAAGAGGCCTCACTTAGCTGACTCACAAATGATCGGTTTCCAGAGTCGACAATCCTCAGATCCAACATCCTGCCGAGCCCTAAGGGCCAGTTGGGAAGTCATCAAAGAGAATCTCGTTTGAGTGTGAATTTCATGAGGAACAGTGTCTGCTAAGCAAACAGGCCCGCCACTAGTCTCCACTACTAATGTTAGGTATGTACTCAAGCCCAGGTCTGACTTATCACTCATCAGAACTCCCCATTCCCACAGCACAACACAAATGACACATGATGCGAAAAATAAATGCGGGAAAGTAAAATGCGAAAGTAAATAAAGCACATATATACAACACCCAAAGATAAACAGACAAGCGCTAGGATTGACTCGCATAGGGAACCAGTTTCCCCAGCAGAGTCGCCAGCTGTCGCAACTGCGAAAAACCACCGGCGGAAAAACAGAAGAGTCGCCACTTTCGTTATTTATCCCAAAGAGAGGGAAAGGAAACGATCGAAAAAACATAAATAAAAAATGGAAAGACAAGGTCATCGCAACCATGTCTGGATTCGGGAGTCGGTTATGCAAGGGGAAGGTATTAGCACCCCTCATGTCCGTCGTACTCGACGGGATCCACACATTGTTGTCTATCTAAAAGGGTGTGTTGAAACTATCTAGCTAAAGGCTCAGGGACAAAAGAAAAAGGAAAAGAGAAGTGACTCGACATAGCATCGCCGCTCTGTGCCTACGTACTCCCTCGTGCAATGGGAAAGTCAGAGTCAATGTAGTTCGGCTAACTACGGGTAAAGAATGGGGGGAAGGTTGCTCGCTGAGACATCACGTCTCGTGCCTACGTACTTTCATCTGGTATGAAAGATCAGAGCAAGCGTAGTTCGGGCTAACAGGACCACAGGTTGGTTCAAAAGTTTTTTAGTCCGAGTAGGGTTAACAAGTAGTTCTAGTAGTTGGTATATGCAGCTCGACCATTGGAGACTTAGGCGTTACCGTTTGCGATAGAACTAAGAGTTAACGACACTCTTTTATCTGAAAGATTTTCCTGATTAAGAATCCCGAAGGATGAAAAAGGTTTGAAGTGTTTTTGTGTTTTTTAGAGAAGAAATGTTTTGGAATTTGAATGTTTATAATGTATGTTGTACTAAAGTCTAAAACCTAGGATCGAATGCGACGCATATCGTCCTAAGGACGTATACTAAACACTCTAGGCAATTGAGAGGTGGCCCCTCAATCACCATTTCCCAAGTATAAGGCTCATGGCACAACATTCGTTATCCTTATTAAGTATGTTAAACCTGTTTGAAGATGAGAAGAGAAGAAGGCACACTAATGGGAAACTAATTAATCCTAAAAGTTATCATGCAAAGTGGACATAAAGTTGAGTTTGAAAAGGGGAACTACTTAATGTTATCATGCATGTGTAGAACCCTAATGTCTATCATAACCTCAAGATATTAGATAACTTATGGGGAACATGGCAAAGAAAAGCAAAAGAAGAAGAAGAAGAAGAAGAATAAGAATGCATATGCAAATGAAAGGATACACACATAGAATGCACAAGTAGAATGATAGTGGGAGGAAAATAGTGTGGGGCAGTAGCCACCACAAGCTCATCTCAACCAAGCATGCATATGGAAATGCAAGAAAAGAAAAGAAGAAAGGTGCATTAAAAGCAAGCAAACAAATGACAAAAACATAAAGAAAAAATCCTCATGGATTCATCACTTTAGGTAAGCTTCAAGTTCCTCCTAAGGAGGGACCAAGCTACCTTAAATGAAACTCCAAGGTCATTGGACAGAAGGGGATGAAGAAAAGAAATCTCAAATGCAATAACAAAACAAATCAAGAAGAAATGCAAGAAAGAGCACAAAGGAAGCAAGCATACATCACTTAGGAGTTCAAGTTGAAAACTCAAAAAGAAATGCATCAATCAACAAGGAATGAACATAATTTTGACCTAAAAATGAACATACAGCAAGCTCAACATGTCTTAAATGTGAAACAATAAGAGTTTAGAGCTTATTGGATCCACAAAGGTCACTTCCAATTCAAACTAGGTCATGCACTTGTATGAGCTGTCCTATGAAATAACCTAACTTGCAAGTCATCTCAAAAATAGGAAAAAGGCTAAAAAAAATACCAAATAAAATACACAAAGAAGCTAAACATGTTGGCAACTAGAGGCCAAAAGCTCAAAGCAAATATCCCTTCAAAGCACCATCAAAAGAAAATAATATTCCAGATGTACCACTTTGAAATGGGAGAATCGAGGGTCAAAAGAAAAGCACAAAACGTCAACCCTAAAGTCAATCAACCAGGGGCAAAATGGTCCTAAAAAATTGTTCAACTCATCATGGATATGAGGAATAATTTTCATTCATTGGACCTAAAGGAAATGCAAGAAACAATTAAAAGAACAAACCATGTCACAATTTAATCCATTTAAAACAATTCCAATGTTTAATCCTTTTTTAAATTGAAAATAAAATCAAAAAATAAAATAAAAATATCCTAAAAATAAAGGACATCTCAAAGTTCATAGAAAATATTTTGTGTGATTTTAGGAACATTGGAATTATTTTTAATGATTTAAATTGAAAACAGAATTAAAACAAAATAAGAAAATGAAATAAAAAAGAAATAATAAAGCCAGGGGTGCAAACAACAAGTATATTCAGTTCAACACGCGCATGGCCAAGGAAGGGGGGGGGGTGCGCGTAGCAAGCATGGCCCATTCCAATTCACAATTAAAAAGAAAAATCAGATGATTGTGTGCAGCAAAGTCAAACAAGACCACCGTAGGTCTTAATCACACGCGTTCATTATCCTAGTAATCCAATCCAACAGATACCACCTTGCCACGTCATTAAAAAGTCCAACCCTAATTGAAATTCACTCTCACACGCTGGATAAGCATACTGAGTCAAGCCAGTCTTGAGATCTAACGACCATGATTGAATCTAGGGATTTAAAATGGAGAAAAGGGGGGAATGAACCAGTCGGTGGCCAGAGCCACGCCGGTCATCTTCTCCAGCTGGTATGAACAGTAACTGGTCAAAATATGTCATGAAACTCACAATTAAACATATCATTCTCTTCCTCATGCTACGTACAACTCAAATCTATGATTCAAACTAAGTTTCAGTGGAAGAACAAGCCAGATCGAGAGCCACAAGTTCAAAGCTCAAACCATAAAATGTCATGAACAATAACAAATGTGCACCAGAAATGATCTACATACTTCAAGGATTTCAAATATACAACAATGGCGTGCTAATTCAACATGAATTATGAGAATTTTTGAAAAGTAAGTTACCTAGTGGAGAGCCTCCACTGGGCCTTCAAACGTGTAGAATTCATGATGATTTTGATCCAGAAACATTCAATGATCCTTCCTAGAGATGTTTGCAAGCTTGATTTGCCTTGAATCTTGATAAATCTCCAAATTCGAATTTCAATTTTTCTCCACTTTTTCCACACGAGTTCTTGAGCAAATCCCCTCCAAATTCCCTTCTGAAGCTTTGTACATGATCAAAATCTTATATATGATGGATCTTGATTGCTTTGGAGCCCAATATCAGTCCCTAAGAGCCCAATTGAAATCCAATTTTCCTTCACTTTTTACTTGTTCAAGTGCACGAAAGTGGCTCTAATTTGCCTCCGAAATGATTCATTCTGCTTGCTAAGACTTCAACCTGATCATGTGGACACAAATCATCCCTTGAATTGATCCAAAGGTTGATATTTTATTATCATTTTTTCACTTGAAAGTGCCATTGCAAAACTCATGAAAATGGTACCAAAATGAAAATCCAAGATAGGCATCATGTTTAGTACATCTTTGTAGTCAAAAAATGCATAAACATGTCTTGTTTTGGTTAGAAATGAATTAATTTGATTTTTCCCCTTTTAAGACTTTTCCTTAAAAATTCTCACACCAATTCTCTATTCCAAACCAAACCCATGACTTCTCAATGCTTGGTTGAATAATTGACACCATCTGGAGCACATTTGATGTTGGAAAAATCTCCATTTGAAGTGTGCAAGTTGGTGAAATGGACCTATAATTTTATGACCTGTAATCCTGCTTTCCCAAAATACCCCTGACTTGCAAAGCTCATAACTGGAGTTCTACAAATCAGATGAATGACTTCTAGTACTCTTTGGAAATCTAAGACCAAGATCTACAACTTTCATGTTGGGCCAAAAGTTGAGGAGAAACATCCTTCTAGGTCAAAAATGGCTTGGAAGTTGGTTGACTTTTGTTGATCAAAATCACATCCATCTGATGACCTATAACTTGAGTTCTATAAATCCAATCAAGGATTTCTAGTACTCAAAAGAAAGCTAATAACATTCTCTACAAGTTTCATGTTGGTCAAAAGTTGAGATGAGACTTGTATCTTGAGATAGGTGGTCTTGAAGTTAGGCACTAAACATGAGATTTTACACTGAGAACCCTAATTTAGCAACTTCTCACACTCTTGATTCTTGATGAATTGATCTTGAAATTATATATTAGACACCTCAACACAACATCCCATAACCATAGAGACTTGGAATTGAGTTTTAATCTCCTTCAATTTCACAATGGGCTGAGGATTTACCAGATGAAAACCCTAGATGCAACTTTCTTGACTGTGGCTTCTTTCACATCACACAACAACTTGAATAAGCTCCTACATGGCTCTCAGAGCACTCAATGGGCTCTCTCAACATCTTATATCCATAATCATGGATTTAAAAACTTTAGATGATCTTTGACTGGCCTCTAAGTTAGGAACTGACCCACATACATACATCAATCCTTTCACAAGACTATTGACCACCTCTTTATGACTTGATGACCATTCAAACTTGAGTAACACCCTTTACTTAGGCTCAAACCTCTGAGAAGACTTTTCTTGCTATACACAACCTCTTGATCCCCTGTTAAATGAAAAAATGCAATGCAATGCAAATGCTAGAAAGAAATGAAATGAAACAAAAGCCAGCCAAAGAAAAAGGTTGGGCAAATTTTGGGGTGCAACACAAACTGTTAGCTAACCAGTAGTGCCTAAGAATCCAAGGTGTTCCACACAACTTGAATAAGAGTAGCACAGTGGAAGGTTATGAATGGAAGAGCTCAATTAAGTTTCATGGAGGATCAGAGAGATAACTATTTGTTGGAACAAATGTAAAACAATCTCGAGCCAATTAGGTTACCTTATTCGAACGATATGAGACAAGTGAAGCATCAGGTGTAGAATTTTGCAGTACATAGTACTAGTCCAAGTGAAGTTAATAAGGATATCAATATATGGAATATAAATTTATCACAATTACTGAAGAATTTATAAGAGAAGAGTCGTCAGTATTGCGTGTAGTCAAGGAATCGGTAAATTATCTCATGAATATTGGATAAGTATTGGTTATCCAAATTAAGATAAAGTGTCATGGTTATGTTTCGTGTAACTTTGTGCAAGTAAAGGAAGTTGTGGTTTCCAAAGAGAGTTGTGATCAGGTGATTATGAGTGGTATGATAGATGAACTAAGTAAGAGCAAGGTTAGAAGCTAATCAAATATTGGAATGAGAATATGGTTAATACCAAGAAGCTTAGGGAGTTGTAAAAGAAGGAAAATTTGCTAGTAAAAACAAGTTGGAAGATTGAGTATGGAAGAACATTTAACTGAAGCAAGTCATATGTTGACGTATGGCAATGTTGCAAAAAGTAGTTATTTGTTGAGTAGAGGAGATTAGGGGGCGAATTTCAATTTAAGAGGGGAGAGTGTAATATCTCATATTCCCTTAAATGCTTAATTAGTCGTCAGTTGAGACCAACTAAGTTCTTATGTACTCTATATTTTTTTGGTTGGAACAATTAGAGCTCCTATGTGCTATAAGTGTTGTCAGTTGGGACCAATAGAGTAACCAATGAAATCTGAAGAGATCAATCCTTATTAAAAGAGACTGACCATGATTAATTAATACCCAAAAGAACATTTTGGTAACATTAATAATGAGTTAATTGGTCTAGTAGTAAGAAAAATATCATTTGAGATATTTTATTACTAAATTTTAACATTAACCACACACTATATATTATATGTATATATATGGTGTAAAGAGAGAGAGAGAGAGAGAGAGAGAGAGAGAGAGAGAGAGAGAGAGAGAGAGAGAGAGAGAGAGAGAGAGAGAGAGAGAGAGAGAGAGAGAGAGATTAGAACAAGAGATATGAAGAAGAAAAGAAAACCAGGAAGAAAAGAAAGGAAGAAAGAAAAGAATAGAAAAGGAAATAGTGAAAGAAGAAAAGAGTTTGGGAGAAGAAGAAGAAAGAACCACAAAAACCCATCATCATCACCATTATTTAATCTCACTTTCTTCATCAATATTGATCATCTTCATCTCTTGAGGTAAGTTCCTTGATAGTTATATATTTTTGGGGGAATATTCATGCTTTGGGGAAGTTAGAGTTTGTATGAGAACATGCTATACATGAATATTTTATGTCATACATGATTATCTTGATTCTTTACATGTGCTATTATGATAAATCATGTTGTTTTTTATTATTGGATGCATTAGGATAATATGTGATGGCTTGTTGGGTGAATTTCCCTTTCATGGTGCGTTTCTACACTTTTTGGGTTCTGTCAACTTCGTCGGGCTAGCCCCAGGCGAGCTGGTCTCGCTAGGTCTTCATCGGGCAAGCTCAGGGCATTTTTCCACTGACATGTCTTGCCCCTAGCTCATCGAGTGAGCATGGAAGCATTGAGAAAAATATTTGGTTATTGTTTTCACCATAACTTGAGAACCGTAACTCTAATTAACGCAATGTCGAATGCATTGGAAAAGTCTTCCAATGATCTATTTGATAGTGAAGTAGAAATATGATTTTGTGCCAATGATTAATATGATAGTATTAATAAACTATTATGTATTTTATATGGGTGAGAAGAAATCATGTTTGTGCCATGATTATCGTTTGAGTATAGGTCATGAATTGGTTAAGTATGTTTATGAACCAAGTTTTGATATAGAGAGATGTCTCTATGACTTATTCCAATGAATCATTCCCTTTAAGTCTGATGAACCCCACCATAGGATGATCAGACAAATATTTTTATGAGACTTGGAAGTGGAATAAGTTATAATGAGGCGGGTTGTGTGACAACCTTACCGATGGTTTTGTAATGTGGTATGAATTATATCATGATGCATGTTTTATATTCTGAATTGTTGTTGTGTGGTTAGTGTAATAACATGATTAAAATCTTGTGAATATGTGTGAGGAAACCTAGGATTATAACTAGGTAAATGAACTAGAAATATAACTTAGGTTATGAAATTGACTTAGATGGAAATGCTTGGATGCAAGGGTACCTTAGTGTGTCTTGCGAACAAGTCGTCGCTATAATTATAGTTTATTCATGAAATAATATGCTTTGTATGGAATATGTTGTGTCGTTATGTGATTAAGGTGAATGTGATCACCTTGTGGTTGTCGAATACAATCACATTGTGTTTTTATTTAATCATGTAGTTGGAAACAACCCCTTGATTGTGCCGTCAAGTTGCGATGCTTATATATAGTAAGAATTAGGATGTACGCACTCATATGGGTAAAAGGCTTGAAATGGGTTTGAAGTCCCATAGGAAGCGACGATTCTTAAGGTGGATGTTATCCGTTAGAATTCGAAATTCATGTGTATGTCAAAGTATGAGATATATACCTATGATCCGTGTCAAAAACCCTAGGCATATGAGGGCTTAACGAGGAAAGGTACCTATGATATAAGTATGTATGACCCATATTGATAACCTTAAGCATAAGGATTTCCGAGGAAAGATACTCATGATAGAGGGATCTGTGACCTGAGTTGATAATTCTAGACGTAGGGCTTGCTGGGAAAAGATACCGTGATTTGGTTTCTGATTAGTGGTTGTTTGAGTTAATAAACGCAAGAGACATGTTTCCATACATTGTGAGTTTTGTGAACTCTAACCTTTTTTCCCTTTGGACTTGAGTTAGGATTTGATTAGAACCCTATATAGCCGAGTGAACCCATAGGGCAGGGGAACTCACTGAGATTATTATCTCACCCCAATACTGTTGTTGCTTTTCAGGTATTATTTTCAGGTTTAGTATACAAGAGGAGTTAAGCATTGATGTTTCAAGGAAAGCTTTTATTGTAATCTTCCATTGTGGATTTTTTATAAATCTAGATATTGCACATAGTTATTAGATTTTATTTAGGCACTATTGTATGACATGTACCATATGTTATATTTTATGTTATGGACATGTATATAAAGAAGTCGTTAGAAACTTATGTTATGACAGTACTAATAATTAACACTTGCATGATATTATTCTAGATATATATTATAGGGGTTATTACAGTATAGGTGAATTAAAAAGGCAGTCCCCCAATTATACTCATGAATGCAGTCCAAGTCAATGAAGTATCTTAGGTAAACCACATTGACGTGATAGGCACTTTTATCCTCAAATATAGATGTGTTAACAAAGTATATGAGGTCTAACCTCAATGAACATGCTTTATGATGTATAACATGTGCATCATCACCCTCGACCTCCACTTCTGTAGTCAGGTGGTGTGTGTACAAGTTCTCTAAGAATGCAAATCTAGCATAAGCCCTTCCGGTGCCTTCCAGATTTAGGGCGTCCATTGGACCAACTCCTAAATAGGTCACCATCATATCACATGCCTCAGGTCTAGTCATCTTAGAGTGGTATAATAATCTTCCCCTGATTGGAAGATGTAGCAGGGATGTCACATCATCAAGTGTGATGGATATTTCACCATACGAAAGATGAAAAGATGAGGTCTCATAGTGTCCTATCTCAACAAGCGTTGATATCATACCATCGTTAATAATAGTACAATCGATCATGCATAAATATTCTAGCCCATATAGTTGCATGCCATCATGAAATCATTGATCCTCAATCCATATAGATCCATTTTAAAGCATCACAATAATGCAAAATATACACCAATGTTGAAAGTTAGAATATTTTAACAAATGTGTTTAAAAATGATAAATATAGTTAAATTTTACCTATTCATCTCACATATGCATAGTGGGATGATCCACATATAGAGGCAACAAATATGTATCATATAGGAATCCTTTGAATACCTCGGGAACAACAGCAGTAGGTGCATCAACCTGGATAAGTGGGACTTTTGGGACAACAACATATGACATATACCTTTGAGAATATGAAGTTGGAGACACTTGAACTCCAAAAGTTGATGCATCCGCATCAAATGAACTAGCATCGATCAGTGGTTGTGAGGGCTGAAATTTTTCCCTACAAATATATGCATGCTAGGACATTTTTCTGAGCCTCAATCGATCTTGGTAGCCAGCCATGTTACCTATAATAAAACCAGACAAGGTAGAAAAAATCAAGCCCAGATTTAACACATTCAAAATCAAACTAAACAATGTAGACAAACAAAATACATAAATACACTTCCATATTCTTTGAAAATCAAACTCTAAAATAATAGAAAAGTGTATTTTCGTGTTTACCTGCAACTTAGAATACACGTAAATGACATAAATGTAGGGAAACCAAAAACACACAAAATGTATTTCTCAATTATACCACCAAACAATGAATATAACTACCTATCTAATGATGTATGTTATACAACTTAATATTCTTATTTCTTAATGCATGTATAGAAAGTCAAATGTGAAAAAAAACTTGGATTCAAAAACTTACCAAAGGTGTAGTTGATGTTGAACACTTCAATTGATTGAATGCATATAATGGAAAATGACAAACTACTTGGATTGGATGGAGTAGAAAGGAAACTTGGATTAGAGAAGACTTTCGATGTGAGAAATGGAAGTGAGAAGAGTTTTAGAGTTTTTTTGCTTGAAATGAGAAAGGTGGAGGGTCTGGCACATTTTGATTAAAACCCCGTCTGGAGATGCACTTTCGTAAGTTAAACGGAGTTACATTTTCGTATTAATTTTTGTCAACAATAAGGATCTGACTCACTTATAATTAGGTTTACTGTGGATTGGGGTGCGTCTAGAAGTACATTTCTAAATTTCAAGGGTATTTTAGGTTTTTTGTTTGGGTACGGGAGCACCCGTTATGGCGGGAAAAGTAATTCCATTTATTTTTATTTTTGTCCCAGATCCATATAGTTTGTTTCGCATATGATTTTCACAGATCCCCATACATATAATAAAATAAAATAAATAAATTTTATTAGTTTTAATCAAACTAATATTAAAAAAAATTAAAAACTAATACAAAAATGTAGAAACAATCTTCTATGATAAATCTATTGTTTTTACCATACTTAATTCATGTCCATAAAAGTATTGAATATGACTTTTTTCCAACTTCAAAAAATTAAAAAAAAATCATTTAGATTTCTCTCTATCTTTTACTAACACTCCATATTTTTTTTTCTATAAAAGTATTTATATAATGACACAAAAAATCATATAAATTTAAAATTATATATTTTTAAATTTTTTTTATTAATTAAAGCGAGATAAAGAGTCAAAACACTACACAATTAAATATTCTTAAAAATAGAAAAATCAAGCTCATTATGCTCAAAATCTCGAAGAAGTTCAACGGGTAAGTTATTTGACTAAGGGTCTGTTTGATTCAATGGAGAAAAAGGGAGGGGAGAGATTTTAATAAAGGGGAGGGAAAAGGGAGGGGATGTATTTTAATTAAATGTGTGTTTGGTTCAAAAGAGAGGGAGGAAAAGGAAGGATGAATTTTTAATCAAAAATATGTTTGCTTCACAAGGGGAGGGGAGGGATTTTAAAACTACTTTACCTTTTTACCCTTAAAATATTATAACACTCATTCCAAATAAAATAAAAATAAAATAATATTCACCAAAAAACAAAAATTTTCAATTTATAAAAAACATAGATATTCAAACACAATATTTAATATTTCAAATACTCTTAACTGTATTACAAATGTCGTAGAATCATTATATGATCAATCTTGAAATAAACTATTTTCTTATCTTGATGATTCATCTAATCCTATAAATAATTTATGAAATTAAATTCTAGATAATATATAATTCATATACTACAATTATATGTCGATATGTAATACAACACAACAACTTATAAAAAAATTTAAGTTATTACAAACAAAATAATAAATAAAATTGAATAAAATAAAACGCATGAAAAAACAAAGAAAGTTGAGTAATAGGAATCAAATAATGGAATTATGTTTAAAAAATATGGAGAAATTCTAATAAGGTGACAGATTAACATATACTATTTATTAAGTAAAGTTTAGGATTATAATAAAAAAGTAAGGATAATTTTGTAAAGGTAACAAAAAATATATATTTTATTACAACTCCTCTCCCTCTCATCCCCTCCAAAACTCCCCAATTTGGGAGGAATGAAAGAATACTCTATGAGGGATATAGATTCCCTCCCCTCCTATCCCCTCCCCTCATAAAAAACTTAATCAAACATACTTAATTTGAAATATTCCTTCCATTCCCTTCCCATCCAAAAACCTCTAACCAAACGGACCCTAAGAGAAACCCTAAATTGATAAATTTATAGAAACTAGTTTATCAATACAATAGTTTCCGCCGTTGTAAACATGGTAAATCATAAAAGACATGTTAAATAATAAACAAATATAATTTTCCATGTGTTTCTAATATGTCAAGGGACAATACTAGGAAATTTGAAGACTAAGGTAACAAGCATAAATTTGGTTTTTAGCTAAAAATGCAATGAACCTTTAACATAGTGTCGCAGTGAGAATCAGAGACCAAAGCTATCAGATTAGCTTGACTCGCAAAACAATGATATCACCACCGAACTTTATTTTTTCTAAGGGAAGGAATAAAAGATCGAACAAAAATCCTAAGTAAATATGCAAAGCAAAAAAGCAAGGCCTAAAGCTAAGCAAAGAGAGATCAAAGGTACGAGGGTTGATTATACTAAGGAAAGGTACTGACACCCTAAGTATCTGTAGTACTTTACAGGAACCTCTTGAAATATTTGTGTTTTGGCTAAAATTGTTTGCTAAAGGATAAAAGATGAGCAAAGAAAAGAGAAAAAATGAAAAAGGTAGAAAAAAGAAAAAAGTAGAAAAGGAAAAAAAAGGTAGAAAAAGAAAAAAGGTAGCTCGCTAGTATCTCAAAATCCTATTCCCATGTATTCTTAATAAGAAGTCAGAGGAATCGTAGTTCAAAACTACAATGTTAGGTTTTAAGAATCAAGCACAACAACAAAGACATGTACATAAATAAACATGAAAGGAACGTGCATAATGACAATGAGTCAACATATAATCTATTCCCTTGAATTAGGTCACAATGATCAATAGAAGGCAACAAAAATATGGAAAAGCATCATGTACGAAAGTAACAGGTATACGTGGCAAAGCATCATAAAATAAACATATACATTCACAACAAAACATCATGAGAAGATAACAAATACATGAAAGATAATCATGTAATGTCATCAAATAAAGACACAAACATAATACATTCACGGCAAAGCATCATGATAAACAAATAAAAAATACACGACAAAACATCGTGCAATAAAATATCAACAAAAGTACGTGGAAAAACATCATGTAATCAACAGAGGTACATGACAAAGCATCGTGTGAGAGATCAACAACATTCACGACAAAACATCGTGAGAAAATCCACAAACACACATGGCAAAACATCGTGAATAACAAATAGAAAGGACAATATACATGGAAAAGCATCATGTAATCAATAGACACAAGTGAAGACACATACACATGGTAAGAACATCGTGTAGGATCAAGAACAGATAAAATCAACCACATATACGACAAAACATCGTGTAAAATCTTCAAACAGTCATGACGAAGCATCGTGAATAACAAATAGAAAGCACACGACAAAACATCGTGTATCAGCAGATGCAATCAACAAAGCATACATGGAAAAGCAACAAGAAATAAAATCCACACACATACACTACAAAACATCGCGTAAAATCCATAAGCACTAACGGTAAATCATCGTGAGACAGATTAATCAAGGAAGAACATCAAGAATTAATCGAGGAAACAAGTCCAAAAATAATGAGAGCAAGCAAATAAATCGCAAAATCGAATTATTAATCAATTTAAATATAAATATTTAATAATATTAAATAAAAAAATTTTAATTAATTAATAATTATGACATTATTGTTATTTTTTTTACATTTTTTAATATTTAAATTAACTAATAAAACTAGAAATAAGAAAATATTAAAAAGAAATGATTAAAATGTTTTTGGTATTTTATATTTTTTAAATATTATTCAAAATTGAAATTAAAACAAATAATTAATACTATAAACTTTGTTTTTGTTTTTTATTTTATATTTTTAAATATAATTCAAGTTTAAAAAAATTCAAAAAAGAAGGATATTAAAAAATGATAATGAAATGTTTTTTTTTTTTTGTATTTTCCTAATATTAAATAAACTAAAAGACGAGGACAATTAATTAGAAAACAAAAGGGTAAAACTAAATTAGCATCATGAAGCAAATTGCTTAGGCACAAAACCAAACACACCAACTGCTAGTAACATTCATACTTTCAGCATAACTTTAACATTAAAAGGTGGACAATAAAAAATGATCATTTCAACATATAAACAAGCACAAAGCATGAATATTGAACAAAATGTTACGTATGCAATGCAAACTTAAACAGTTCAATCACAAAGACCGTTTCGAAATCAAGAGATTACCGACAAGTCGATGATGTTGCTGCTGAGGTTGTTGTTGTTGAATGACGAGAGGCAACCCTATGAGCTTGTATGGTTGTACCGAGAAGGTGCCGAAGCTTATGGTTATCGGCGAAACGCATTGTGTGGTGGAGTGTTGGCTTGAAGTGAATATGGTGATGAAGTCTTTGGTGAAGTGAAACAGTTGCACTTCGTGATGTTAACAAGGATGTATGACAATCCTTAAGCGGTTGGAGATGGAAACAAATCTTAAGGAAAATTCTTTTTGTTTTCAAATAATAGAGAGAAGAGAGTATTATGAATGGAAGTTGGAGAAGGTGATATGAAGGAGTTATGTTGGAAGGATGTGTGATGACATGAAGTTATGTGGTGAAGTGTGAAAAGAGAGCCTCTCGTGTGAAGATGATGAAGTTGTGAAGAAAATGAGTCTTGAAGTATGGTTTACAAGGAACTCGGTTGAGCTAAATGAGAAAAAGAAGAGCGTAAAAGGTGATGGTATCAAGGTGTAGTGAAGGAGAAGATTTGTAGGAAATTATGATGAAGATGGTGGTATAATTTATAGTATGGTGTAGTGTATTTACTGTGAGGATGAAGAAGAGGTAAATTAAGGGGGTAGTTTTATGGTTCTTATGAAGGGGTGGAGGTTATAGATATGAAGATGAAAAAAAATATAAAGAAGAGAGGTAATATCGAAGCTATGGCAGTGAGTGAAGTGAAGGAGATAGAGGCTCCAAACAAGGTGTTGTCTTGTTTTCTTTTATGGTTTTCAATGCAGGTTTTCTTTGAATTTAAATGAGAGGGACAATATTAAAAAGGTAGTTTTTTATACTTTTTCTCAAAGTGCAATGTGATCCTCCCCTTTGTTTACATGATTATGGGACTTTAAATGTGAGATAGTGCATCATGTTGTGGCGTCATGGTATCTCCAAAGTGAAGAGCAGGTTTTATTCTCATTCTTCTTTTTTATTTTATTTTTAAAACATGGTTGCATTTGTATGTATGATGGGGACTGTGCATGCATACGTGAGGTAGATAATGTGATGTCAAAAAGAAAATGCGGGGCATGCGTTGTATGCATGCATGATGTATTTTATAAAAGAATGAGTAAGTACACAATGACTTTTCTAAACTTGACTAATAAGTACTTCCAAAAATAGATAAAGACCAAAATTTAAATTAAAAAAAAAGAAAATAATAAATAAAGTAAAAATAAAATATTTAAGATAAAAAATATGAAAGAAAAATAAAAAGAGATTAAATAAAAATATTAATAATTGAAAATAGAAATAAAATTGGTAAAAAATGAATAATTGACTTGGTATCGAAGTGTTTGAAAAAAAATAAAATGAATATACCAAAATGATCAGCGTGAAATAAACAACTCGGAAAAATAGGCGTTTGGTCAAATTCTGAAATAAATTTTAGCCGATAGAAAGACTTAAATTGCCCAAAATGCGTCTGAAAAGCAATCTAAAAATTAAAACGAGCACGCCAGATTAAATTACGTGAAACGTAGATTAATATGAATGACGTTTGCAAGCTCAATTTTGAAATTTTCTGTCGACTGATTTTACGCACAGTTGACTTTTAGTTTGACTGATTCAGCTGTAATTCTAACAATTCTATTCTAGCTAATAATTTGGGTGTTATGCAAGATGAAATGCATGATAGGCTATGCGGATGATGTAAAAATATGTGGAATCTTAGAGATGAAAATTAGGGTATGCCACATAGACAAATTCAATAGCATGAATAACGTCAAAAATCTCAACTTTGTGAGCATTAGTAACACCAAGATTTACTACAACACAACCAAAACTGTTTGGAAGATGTTTTTATTGATCTCACCATAAACTATATGGTCATAATTGTCAATGGAGACATCGTCAACGTTGCATTTTATCCAACTAAGAATATGATGACTCCAAATGATTTCCTTTAGAACAATTGAAGGTTGATGGTTACCTAAAATGTTTAAAGCTTTTAACAGCTTGGATTTCTCGTGGATGAATTGATGATCAGCTTAGAAAAGTTACTAGTCGGGGAGATAAGCAAGACAAAAAGTGTTTCAATAGTTACAATAACATTCTCTTTAGCAAAAACCTCTCCAACAACTTTGTTATTCTATAGCCAATCGTCCACCCAAGTTTAGAGGAAATCACATTGCTCTTCAACACCAAAAGGTTCCAAAAAGGTGAAGCTTTCCTACCTCAAAATAGTAACGTTTGCTACAAATCTATATGTCAATTCCTTAACTCAAGTAAGGTTGGGGGAGATGGTTGAGAAAGGTCAAGGTCATCTCCTTCCGTTGTGGTTATGGTTGTAGTGGGGGAAGAATATGAAGGTAAGACATTTTGAAGAGGGGCATGAGGTGGTGGTAAAGTTATTGACTAATAAAGAATTCATCCAAGATAGAGGATTTTATTAGACAACAAAGATACAAACTCTCTGATTTGAATGTTCGCAAAAAAAAACTATATGATTTTAGGTTTGAATGGAACAAATACGAGAAATCTTCTTCTAGCCAATCTATGAGACTGCCATTAGAACTATATGAGGTGGATGGGGAGTCTAACCTTGATGATATATCAATTTGTATAGGATGAGTAAGCAAGCAAGTCTAAAGTGAAGGGATGTTAAAGGTATGTGATGAATGAGCAAATGACTATGTAGAGTGAATAAATGGTGATGGTTATACATGTTGCAAATAGGGTGTAAGTGGTGACTAGATTACATATGGTGACGATGGTGCAAGTGAATATGGGGGTCAGCTGGTGATATAGGTGTAGGGGAATGAGGGTTGAAAGGATTATATGGGATGATCATAACATAAGTTAATAAATACGATGTTTTAACTCATATTTTCCAAGTCTTCTATCAGTCCATGTTTGTGAAATTCCTGAACCAATTTTCCTTGGATAAATAATAATGAGATGGGCTTTCCAAAGGAGTTTTCTTTATATGGACCATCCCTTGAGCTAGTTAATATATCCCTTGGATACTTGAAGATTGTTGTAGACATGTTGGTTTTGTTTTGTAGTTCCAAAAGGTACATAATGTGCTTCTAGTCTAGGTTGATATAGTCATAGGAATATATACTTGGTGTTAGACAACCCATGAGAATCTTGAGCCACACCTTGAACTTATTTCTTAAGCGAGTGATTTGTTAGTGGCATATGTTGGTCGAAAAGATAAAACTTCCTTGTTTTCTAATGACACTCAATCATTATGTAATATTTATAAACAATTCCTATTTAATTGAGATCATTTTGACCAAAATATGAGTTAAAGTGAAGAAGAAATGATAAGAATATAAGAGGTTGAAGAAACAAAGGAAAACCAATAAATTATGAAGAAATCGTTAAGAAATGAGCATTTTCAGCATACTTTACATCATGACGCGTGTTCAGTAAGTTCATCATATATGGAGTTATGTAACTCAGATTGAGACATATTTTTTTTGCAAAAAAAAAACTAAAATAGAGATCTAGACCCTAGAATTCTCGTCCACTATTGTTGATGGTCCAAGGTTTCTCCTAAGTTTGCTCTTTTTTATGTTATTCATCGAGCTCCCCTTCCATTTAGTCTCTAGGACCTCCTTATTTATACTATTCTCTCTCTCTCTCTCTCTCTCTCTCTCTCTCTCTCTCTCTCTCTCTCTCTCTCTCTCTCTCTCTCTCTCTCTCTCTCTCTCTCTCTCCCCCTCTCTCTCTCTCTCTCTATCTCTCTCTCTAGGATCCCAAGAGACTCACTTTATTATTATTATTATTTGATGGTTATTAGTAGGATAATAGTTACAACCGTCACTATAATTGTCATGAATGTCTGCATATTAACTAGTTATAACTCCCATGTCATAATGTATCACCCTGCAACCGTTACTTATGACCTTTCAAATGACATTCTAGCTTTATCATTGGATCCGACTTGCACTAACTATATCATTACCGACTTATACGTGATCGACTATGTCTTGCTTACTTTGATACCCTAATCGGGTTCTGACTAGTAAGTATAACGCAGCTACCGACCTGCTAGCATGAAATATACTCGACTGTTACACCAACTCGGACTCAAAAAGTTCTGGTATGTACATAAATGATCCTCCGATCTTATATCCCGAGCATGAGACCTGAAAGGTTGAAATGTTCAAACAAAGAAAGTCCAAAAATGTCCTTTCTGCATTGAGCTAAGGCCTTCCTCGATCTTATGAGTTTGTTTTTAGTTGTGACCATGTTAGTCCTTTTGGTTATGTAGTCCTGAAACATTTTCATCTCCTTTATAATAACTTATTTGTTCGAGTGGAAATCAGATAAAATGGCTAGCCCTGAGCGAGTCAACTTATCTTTTTAGTTGAAGCTTGTACCGTATATGTTTGAAGCCCCAACATCTGGCCTTAATGATTTGAGGTGTCTCATTGATCTCGGTCACACACCAGCTAACTCCGAGTAGATCATGTCGGATAGTGGTGAGTTAACCAAACCGTTTAAAGGCAGAGGTATGTTAGCTTCACATGACCGACATTAAAAGCCCCATGGGGGTTAATGTTAAATTGAGGTCAGAGGCTTTTTATTTTGCATGATTCGATTGAAGCTAATTATGTTAGAGGTTTCAATTGGACTTCATTTAGGCTAGAGGTATATTAACGTAACCCGACCACAACCGATTATGCCAGATGCTTATAAGTTGCTTGGACTTTGGCTAGAGGTATGTTAACGTAGCCCGTCCGAAGACGATTTCGCTAGAGGCATCAAATGCGGTTGGACTTTGGCTAGAGGTATATTAACGTATCCCAATCGAAGTCAATTTTGCCAAAAGCACCAAATGTGCTTGGACTTTGGCTAGAGGTATATTTATTTAGCCCGACCGAAGCAGATTTAGGCATCAGGTGCGTTTGGACTTTGGCTAGAGGTATATTAATGTAGCCCGACCAAAGCCGACTTCGCCGGAGACATCAAGTGCGCTTGGACTTTGGCTAAAGGTATATTAACGTAGCCCGACCAAAGTCGATTTCGCCAGAGGCATCAGGTACGCTTGGAATTTGGCTAGAAGTATATTAACGTAGAACAACCAAAGCCGATTTTGCTAAAACCATCAAGTGCACTTGAAATTTATTTAGGGATCATATCTTAGGATCACCTTATCAGCTTTACACGTACACTTGTCTTTTATGGATGCCTCATTAAAAATCCTCACTAAAAGAAAAGAGTAAATCCCTATAATTTTATCTATGATACTTATCACATAGCTTAATTAGGATAAAATTTAAGATTCATTACATTCCAGCTTCTAAGTATCATATTCCCCATTTCATTTTCAATCTTTAATAATAAAACACCATTTCTAATCCTCCTTTTCATTTTACTTAATTTATATGATATGCATCCTACTAGGACAACCAGTAATAGCATATGATTAGGCTCCTTAGTTTCAATAATCATTTGATGGGAAACATAATTAGAACGTTCATGAAAATGTAAAATAGACATGATGTAAAAAGTATTCAATCACCTAATCATTATTACAGTAGTGAATCACAACTCTAATTCAGATTTTTATATGGTTTCTCCAATATGAAATTTTTTCTTAACACTTCCTTAAAGTCAAGGATCAATTAAACACGTTAATTGCACTGCAAATCAATTTATAAGTGCTACTCGAATTCTATTTCGAAAACAAATGTTCCTAATCACAACATTTGTGATCTCAATGCTTGGATAAGTTTGATTGATATTTGATCACTGATTTTTAGTGTTAAATTCATGTATAATTGATTACACGATCCTTTGAATGATTGCATAATTGATTAATTGCTAAAAGTGCTTTTAAATTGTTGTTTTTCTGCTTCTGGTGCAGTGTTAATCGATTAACCATGTGCAGTACAAAATTGGTTAATCGATTAACCAGAGGAAATTTTAGAATTTCTGACTTTTCAAAGAGGGTTAATCGATTAACCACTTTTGCACTGCAAATGGTTAATCTATTAACACTGGACCAGAATGCCATTTTTGGTTGTTTTCAAGCATGTTTTAATTTCTTTTCACCTCTAACCTTCATGGATTGGTATATTGCATTTGTGTGGACTATTTTTGACCTGTTTATCATGCTTGATTGTTCGATTGCGATTCTTCGACGCGTGACTTTTGGTTTCCGTTGATAAATGCTTGAGATGCTTATGTTGTTGCTTGATGGAATGCTCATTTGTTTTACTCATTTGTATCATGTTAATGTTAATTGTAGATGATTATCTTGCTGGATGTGATGCATGTTCGTATTTGCTTTCGGTTCCGTTTATCGCATGATCGATTGAATTGAGTAATTGATGTGAATTACATGATGTTCTTGTTGATTCTTGATGATGCAAACTTGTTTAACACTTGTGTTTAATTGTTAATGCATGTCCATCTTTGCTTGATACTTGTTCATGATTGATGTTTGTTCATGGTGATTGTGTCGAAGAATGCTTGCTGCTCTATTTTCTACAACTGTTCTGTTCTAAATTTACATGTTGTTGTATGTTGCATTGCTTGTTGTCTGCCTTTTACACCTATTTTTTTATGCTGAATTAGTAGTTGTTAAATGTTGTTGTGCTGCCTTGCTGGATTTTATTACTATTTCGTGCAGGAAGTGCTGTTGTAGTTGTTGTTTTTGCCTTGTTTTCTTTTTTTTTCCTTGTTCTTGCATGCTCCCTTAAGGCCTCCTAGTCCAACTTAAGTTTCGTTTAAGCTTGGAGTAGGATAGACATTAGGAGTTTAATTCATGCATGATAACAAGTAGGTTAGTCCCTTTTAACCTCAACCTCAGGTCCATCTTTTGCATGCTAACATTAGGATATAATTTTTTTTGTATCCCGACCTTAGGGCCACTTTGCATGACAACGTTAGGACCGAGTTCCCCTTAGACCTTCTGTGCATCTTTCTCTATTCTCATCTCAAAAAAATTCTAACACACTTAATAATGACGATGAAAATTATGTGCCACGAGCCTTAAGTATATGAGAAAATATGAGTGAATGGTCTTCTCTCGCGCGTCCTGAGTGTTTAGTGTACGTCTCATCTGGGGGAGATATGCGATGCATTCGTTCCTATATCATAGTTTTTAATGCAACGTGAATCACAAATCAATTTAGTTCACTTCACTAAAACTCATAAACAAAGTTCAAACCTTTTATCCTTAGGGATTTGTTCTTCAAAACCATTTTCAGAAAAGAGTGTGTTGCTTTTCCGTTCTATCACAAACATGCATCGGTCTCAACTGCTGAAATGGGAACTTAGCGTCGCTCATAAAAAAACACTTAACCAACCTGTGGTTTCGTTAGCCGAACTACGACTGCTCTAATTTCTCATACCAGATGAGGATACGTAGGCACAAGACGACGATGTCTTGGCGAACAACCTTCCCCCCTTCACCCGTATTTTTTTGAACTACGTTGACTCTGACTTTCCCATTGCACTAGGAAATACGTAGGCATAGGGCGGCGTTGTTCTATTGAGTCTCCTTTTTCCTTTTCTTTTCCCCTTCCCGTCTCCGTTTAGAAGTATCTTTTAGACAACTCACCCTTTGATTAGACAACAAGAGTGGACTACGTTGAGTACAACGGACGTGAGGGGTGCTCATACATTCCCCTTGCGTAACCGAATCCTGAACCCAAGATTTGGTTGCGATGAACCTGTTTTCTCCTTTCTTTTAGGTTTTCTTCGATTGTTTCCTTTCCCTCCTTTGGGATAAATAAAGTTCGGTGGTGACTCTTTTGTTTGTTTCCACCGGTTATTTTTCATAGTTGCGACAATAGTAAACTTAGTTTTTATCAAAAATATTGCAACATCAAAATGTTTCTTCTCATCCATCTCTTCATCCTAGCAGATGAAAGATCCAACCAAACCAGATACAAATTTGAAAAACTGATTGTTCCACACATGGCATGGTAATCCAAAGCATTTCATCCAAGTTATTTGCTCATTATCAATATCTTTCGGAGTCCACAGTCAAAATTCCCTAAACTATTTCTCAACCTTCACCCTAGCCTCCTCGATCATGAGTTTGACTTCTCCCTCTACACTCTCCTTAAGCAAGCATAAATTCTCTCCCATTGGAGAGGCCTTTATTCTAAAGAAGCCTTCCGCGTTGAGAGCTTTCTGAATATTGTATGTAGACCCTGATTCCAGCACCTCCTTCATAAACGCTTTCTCAAGTCTTGCCATTTCAACCTTCTCAATGTTAACTGTAAATGAGCAAATTTTGGTTTCTCTAATAGGGTTTCGCGCTTCGGTATCTGGTTCCACTCCAAGTTCCTTTTCTCTAAATGTTGTATTCCTACCAACAACATGTGCATATGATTTTCCTTGGTTTCTTTGATTCCCAACTTGCACACCATGCGTACTACCTCGTGCATTTTTCTCCATCTCCCCCAGTTTAGGATGCATTCTAACCCCATTGTCCCCATGTTGAAACCTCGGAATATTCGCAACAAGTTTCCTTCCTTAAATCTGAATGCCATCCAACTTAGGCGCCATGATCCTAACGTTCGCCACCCTTCTAAATCGTTGAACACCTCAAACACGGCCTTCGCATCCATGGCATCCGCAAAATCTATGAAGAAAAACGATGTTACCAAATCACTTTCTTCTACGCCTTTTCCTCTTATCGCTTTCTATACCGAAAATCATTCATGGACTTAATTTGAAATAGATTTTCGGTTCCTCACCTCTTTCCACTCCATTTTTACTCCTCTAAACCTTAAATACATTTCTCTTTTTTTTAAACAATGCTTCCAACTCTATTAAAAAAGATTCTTAAAAAAAGGTGGCTATTGGATTATTTACTGAAATTTTTTAAAAATCCAGACACAATAAAATAATTTCATTTTCAATTTAAGATCTAATATAAATATTAGAACATGGTAAGAGCACAAATCAGGATAGGATCATATTAATACAACTGGTTGTAATCTAGATTATGCTATCATTTTCTATATTACCCGATGACGATAATCTTACAAATGGATAATCACATAAATGGATTTGAGGATATTGTTTTTATTGGCGTTGTCTTTACTAATATTTTGTAGTCCATATCACTAAGAATTTACTAATATTTTGTAGTCCATATCACTAAGAATATTCCCACACATGTGAGTTAGTGAAAATGATGATATGTACAAATAAGGAAGATTTGAAACCTTTTTGTGTACTCCATATAAGATTAGAAAGCTTGACCACTTCTTGAAGTATTCTAATCATATCTTAACATTAAAGAGAAATACAAATGAGTGTTAGCATACTAAGAACAACTAATGATATGCATCAAAAATATAAGTTCATAGAATCCATGCATTGGTTGATGACTAAACATTAGCTCATTTAGATAAAATCATTAAAAAAAAAAGCATTGAAAACCTAGTGCTAATGTATATAGCTGCTACATATAACTTTTCACCAGTGTAGATGTGATTTTCTTTTGAGCATCATTGAGTTGGACCTCCACTGCTTCTCTAGCTTACGATATAAATATATATTAGACACCTATAATAATAAGTTAAATTTATGATTGTTATACCTTTATGGTAAAATATCACAGGATGTTGAAACTTGACATTTAAGTAAATACAAATGTGAATTTCTTGAATGCCTGAGACTTACAAGCACTTACATTTTCATTAACTTGTCAATTGTGATCAACAAAATTAGTAGGAACCATAATGTTTAAATTATAAGTGTTAAATGAAATTCTAAGAAAATATAATATCTTGAAAACTTTAAAAAAAATTATGTGATGCGAAAAACAAGTAGTGATGTGAAGAACATCTTGAAAAAAATCAAAATCCTTCTACTTTGATCTCCTTTCACATATCTAACCATATTAAAATTAAATAAAGAGAACAAATTAAGTTTGCACAATGACAAGCAATAACTTACATGATGAATGGTTGGTGGTGGATTACTGCGTTTTTGGAGTGACAGAAGTGACATTGCAGGTTATGTGTGCTTTTTTGTTTCTGCCTCCTTTCTCACTACGCCAGAAATCACTTTTAGCAGCGCATAGAAAGACAACGCTTTATACAAAAGCGCTGCTAAAGGGCCAGTAAAAAAAAAAGAAAAAAAGCGCCTACCAAAGACAGCGCTTTTAAAAAAGCGCTGCTAAATGGTGGGCCTAAGAAAGCGCTTTTAAAAAGCGCTGCTAAAGGGGGGGCCTACGAAAGCGCTTTTCAAAAGCGCTGCTAAAGGGGGACCCTTAGAAAGCGCTTTTTATATAAAGCGCTGCTATATGGAATTGATAAGGCACCCTATGAAAGCGCTTTTAAAAGCGCTGCTAAAGGCCTTTAAAAGCGCTGCTATAGGTATTCATATTATAATTTTAAAATACCCTCCAGAATTTTAATAGAATCAGAACAGTCACGCAACACATTTCTTCTTTCTCTGGCGAACGAAAACGAACGAACGAACCACTGTTCATCGTCCGACCATCAACTTCTTCCGTCCGATCATCCTTCCGACCATCACCGACCGTTCACCGTCCGTTTTTGAGTTCATCCATCCGTCTGCATTGCCGGTCCACCATTGTTACGGTACGTGAAGCTTTACTCTGCTTTTCTTGTTTTTTTTTTTATCTTTTCACCATTGTTGTTCTGATGATATAGATGGTTTTTATCTTTTCAATGATGGTTTTTGTTGTTGTTGTGTTAATATGATATATGAGATATATATATGATATTGTTGTTGTTGTTGATGTAAAATAGTTTATATAGATGATTTGTATTTGATATAGTTTATATTTGATATAGATGGTTTGTGTTATAGTTTATATTTGAAATAGATGGTTTATATTGTGTTATATAGATGATTTGTATTTGTTATAGTTGATATAGATGGTTTATATTTGTGTTATATAGATGGTTTGTGTTATAGTTTATATTTGATATAGATGGTTTATATTTGTTATAGTTTATATAGATGGTTTGTATTTGATATAGTTTATATTTGATATAGATGGTTTATATTGTGTTATATAGATGGTTTGTGTTATAGTTTATATTTGATATAGATGGTTTATATTTGTTATAGTTTATATAGATGGTTTGTATTTGATATAGTTTATATTTGATATAGATGGTTTATATTTGTTATAGTTTATATAGATGGTTTGTATTTGATATAGTTTATATTTGATATAGATGGTTTGTGTTATAGTTTATATTTGATATAGATGGTTTATATTTGTTATAGTTTATATAGATGGTTTGTATTTGATATAGTTTATATTTGATATAGATGGTTTATATTGTGTTATATAGATGGTTTGTGTTATAGTTTATATTTGATATAGATGGTTTATATTTGTTATAGTTTATATAGATGGTTTGTATTTGATATAGTTTATATTTGATATAGATGGTTTGTGTTATAGTTTATATTTGATATAGATGATTTATATTTGATATAGATGGTTTATAGATGGTTTGTTATAGTTTATATTTGATATAGTTAATATGATATATGATATATATGATATTGTGTTATAGTTTATATTTGATATAGATGGTTTGTTGTTGTTGTTTAATATGACATTTATTGTTATTGTTGTTGATATTTGTTATTGTTGTTGTTATTCTGAATTACAGGTATATTATGGCCAGCAACGAGGAAACATCACATGATGGAAAAGAAACACCCAAAGACGTTGAAGGCGAAATTAAAAGAGGCATAACGATAATGAAAAGTATCATCCGTGCGAGAGATAGAGGTGTAAAGTACGATGCCCATTGGAATGAAAGAGATCAGTTGGTTGAGCCTAATGGTGCGTTGCTGACAAGTTATATTGGAGCAGTTGTACGTTCGCAAGTTCCGATTACTTGCGATAACTGGAGAATTCCTGCATTAAAAGCGGCTAAGGATAAAATTTGGACCGAGATTCAAGTATGAGATTTGATCATTTTTAATTATGTTGACAGTTACATCTTTAAATTAATTATACTAACATGTTATATGTATGTGTATTTGTTTGCAGAGATCTTTTAATATTGAGGATTCTAGGAGAAAATATTGTATTCAGTTGGCCGGAAAACGCTTGAGGGGATTTAGAGCGTTTTAACCAACAAATATCTTAAAGATTCTGATGGCAACTTTGTAGAGTCGGAGCGTCCAGCGAAGTATGCTGATTTGATTTCGGATGCAGAATGGGAGACATTTGTTGCGAAGCGAAGAACCAAAGAATTTGAAGTAAGTACAACTTATCATGAACAATGTATAATATATATACCTATTCCACAAACAAACTGATATGACTTAAACTTGTTTTTTCAGGTTAAGAGTGGCGTAAATCGGGAACGGGCATCAAACCCTGCATATCCATATAGAAAGGGGCGTTTGGGATATGCACGCTTATAACAAAAATTAGTAAGTGCATATATATGCTTTAATATGATCTATTTACAAAAAATAGTAAGTATACATAATAGGATATAATGCTTTATTGTTCGTCTTAATGCGTAGTTGGAAGAGGAGAAAAGTGATGTGACATCTCTTCCGGACCATGTCGTATGGAAGGCTGCCCGGGTGGGAAGAGATGGAGCCGTCCAAGAAGAAGTTCAACAAGTGTTTGAACAATGTGTAAGTACAACATTAGTTTTTGAACAAAGTGTTTGAACAAAGTGTATAAAATATTTAAATATGCTTTTATCTATATTTTAGGAGTCCCTATCCCAGACTATAACTCCTGCTGAAGACGATGATTGCAGGAGTTTATTGAGTCGGGTGTTGAATATTCCTGAGTACTCTGGGCGTGTGAGGGGCAAGGGATTTGGTGTCACTCCATCCAAACTGTATAAGCAGCCAAGGAAAAAAAATCCAACCAATAAAGAAGTGATGGCTACTTTGGAGGAAATGAAAGCTCAAATTCGTGAGTTACAGAAGGATAAGGAGAGATACATGTCCGAAAGGCGCGCTCCAGAGGCCGGTAAAGCTACTAGTGACAAAGATAGTATCGGTTGTCCGCAGAAGCTTCCAGAGGTAATTGTATATATTACATTGAAATTAATTTAGCACATTTTTCTTAATTGACACATTAACTGATCATTATTTGTTTAGGGCATTTCACCTTGTCGACTATATTTATCGTCGCCGACTTATCGCATGGTTGGCAAGGGAAAGGTGCATAACACCCTGGGAGACTTACTTCACCATAAACCCCTCCCTGCTGGATTTTTGAAAGTATCTGTTGATATTGCATTAGAGGGGGGGGGGGGCGTTGTTGCCTATGCCAGACGATGTATCAGACGCAACAGTGGTGGGAGACGCGATAGGAGCTTATGTAGCATGGCCGGCGAATCTCATTTTCATGGATGATGAGGTAGGTTGAACCTTGTAATATTCCAATGTTTTATTACCCATACATGAAAGTTATTCTGACATTTACACTTTCTTATTGACATGATGATCTTAGACTCCCACAAAATCCAAAACAAAAGATGATAAAATTATTGTGCGGGATACCGATTCAGCTGCATCAAAGTTACAGGTACTAGTACTACAGTTTAAGTGATTATTTTATTATAAATTATTTACTGAACTTATATATGACTTTTAGGTTCTTGATCAGCAGTCGCAACAAGTCAGCAAGGGAAACATGCCTGAAACTTCCAAGGTGCCCAAAAAAAAGGTTGAGACAAAAAGAGCATTTGTTCCTCAATTTAGGTCGTGCCTTCAAACATATGTAGGGACAACAGACGTGCCTGAGGGCGGCATCCGTCTAATACATATGGATCAAGGTATTTTCGGTTTTGAATATTCCGAAACACTTGCTAAGGAGGATTTCGACCAGGTTTTCAAACATTTAGAATTGGGCGTCGGGGTTATGCATTCCTACATCAGGTACTTCGATCCATTTTAATTAGATAATTGAACATTTTAAAATTCGCTCGTTTAACTGAATAATCTAATGTTGATTATATTTTTTTTAGGCGCTTGTATGACAAGTTGTTGGTCCCCGCTGATTTGACTTCAGTATTCGCATTCTTATCTGCTAGCAGTGTCAACTCACGGACAATAGACCAGACACCAGAAGCAGTCAAAGAGTACACAGTCCATAGATTTATGGGTGCGAATACGGAGAAGTTGTTTATGTTGCCATATAATACTGGCCATGGGTTAGTTTTTATTCTAAATTTATTTATTATAATTGTTCGATTTTTGCCATATTATATAACATTTCCGTCTAAACTGTTGTCTTATTTTATAGTGGTCACTGGTTGTTGGTCGCAATTAATCCGATTAAAGAAATAGTGTATTATATAGATTCATTGGATGGCGATACAAACAAATATGAAAATCTGAAGAACATGGTTGATACGTAAGCGATGATGTATAGTGTTCTGAATAATTATATATGTTTATTTATTATGTGACATTGTTCTAAATATGTGTTTATATTATGTTAGAGTTATACAAATATACAGAGCACAGAGAGATGCAACAGTGCCAAAAAGCAGGGCTAGCAACATCAACTGGATCAGAGTGGAGGTATATTTTCCCATGTTTGACTGTTATAGTGGTTCTACTTATAAAACTATTTAAACTATATATCCTGATAAATGTTCGTTCGCTTTTTTCCTAATACAGTGTCCTCGTCAGCGTGGTGGGATTGACTGCGGATATTTTGTACTGCGCTTTATGAAGGAAATCATTCTTTCTGGTCAATTAGAGATTCCAATCATGGTATGGATCAATTCATGAGTTATATGATTCATTTTGATAATTAACTAATATTTTATCTGAGTAATTAGTATTAAATTGTGCTTGTTCTGTTATATTATGTAGTATTTTGATGAATTCAGATGCGCTACGTACTCGAAAGTAAAATTGGAAGAAATTAAGGAAGAATGGTGTCAATTTATGATTGAGTTAAGAATTCTATAATGTATATTGGATTTGTAATTATGTGTAAATTGTATATTGTATATTGTATATTGTATATTGTATAATGTACAATGTTTAAATTATGTGTAAATTATACTTGAGTTAATTATGTGTAAATTGCAAAGTGTTATTGTATAATGTATAATGTTTAGTTATATTGTGTTGAATTAAAGGCCAAGTGTTGAATTACAATGTTTAAAGGCTAAGTTATGTTTAAAGCCTGAATTATAAGCAGGGAATTTAATTGTTATAAGCAGGTTTGTCTAAAAATATATAAAAAATGTGATTTTACAAAAAATTTTTTTTAAAAACGTGAAGTATAGACAACGCTTTTACAAGAAAGCGCTGCTAAAGGGAGAAATAAAGGCATAAAAAAGCGCTGCTATAGGTTAGGAAAGGAGGGGTCTAAGAAAGCGCTTTAAAAAAGCGCTGCTAAAGGGTGGTCTACAAAATCGCTTTCATAAAGCACTGCTACAGGGGGGGAGGGGGAGGGAGAATAGGCAGCGCTTTGAAAGCGCTGCTAAAGGGGTAAAAAAGCGCTGCTAAAAGGGATGCCTTTAGCAGCGCTTTTTCCACAAAAAAAAGCGCTGCCTTTACCTTTAGCAGCGCCACTTTAGGCAGCGCTTTAAAGCGCTGCTAAAGGTCAAAAAAGCGCTGCTAAAGGCCATTTTTGGCATAGTGTCTCTCTGATTTTCGGTTTGATACAAATGAAAAAACCTTCCCTCTAATCAAAATTCAAGTGTAATGAGGGAGGGAGTGTTGATGTGGTTGTGAACCTGTTTCATCTTGATGCCACTTCTTTGCAATCTGTTTCATCCTGACATGATAGATAGACAATGTGACTCTAGTAAAGTGAACCTAAGCGAACACAAATAGATTAATTGAAGCATAAAATGAAATATTAGTATTAAATATTAAATATTCTATTTATAATCTTAGATAAAAAGATTAAACATGCCAAATCAAATTTATGAACTTAACTTCATTCACACACAAATTTGACCATAGCTATCATGCATAGGTACGAGTATAATATTCGGTGTGTGGGTATCGATACTGTTACGAGATATGACATTTAAAAAAATCAAGGTATGAGTACGTTAATAAAAAACAAGAGTTTTTTTTTTATAAAATATATGAGTATATAACTAAATTGTTAGATTTACAACAAAATATCATTACAAAAGTTTTAAAAAATAAAAAATAATGTTAAGATTCAATAACAAAGAAATTAAAATACATAAATATATTATGTTGATATTTGATCACACTACAAAAATCAAATAATGATAAAAATAAAGTACCACGAGTACGGTACGGGTACCCGATACCGATACTTCACAATTTTAGAAGTATTCATGCTTCAGAGCACCATAGTTAATAAATCAGTAAACATTAAACATTATATTTTATAGAACAAAATAAACCATGTTCTAGAAACTTAAACAAAGACTGAGTTAGAATGAACTAGTTCTTATGATGAATAAAACATGATTTTTTTTAATAGGGACATCATATAAGTAAAAAATTAATTAATTCAAACTATATAAATACTTCTTAAAAAAGTATGAAAATATTCTCAAATTTAAAAAACTTCAACATTGCTCACAAAGTTTATATTGATGAAAATATATTGCATACTTTTATCAAACATGTGGTATGCATATATTTATTTCTTCACAATTCTTCCCATAAACTCTTTTAAAGATTTAAGAATAGATTTAAATTTATCTAACTATGAATAAAATGAGAAGGAGTGAAAGAGAGATTGAAATGAAAGATGAGTGTGAGATATTGGATTGAACTTTAGTATTGTCAATATCAGTTTAGCATGTCATCAAAGTCTGCTCACATGTTGTTGTCAAATACCTACATGTTGTAGTCGAAATGTGTTCTAGTATGTAGTTGTCGAATTAGACCTTGTGTTAAGAATCCAATTGTTTAAGTTAGCTTGTACCCTAACTTAGATTCTAATGGGTAATTGTTAAAAAGCCCATTAGTTTAGCATGTTAGATTTTACTATAAATAACATACTAGTCTCTCATCTTAAGTGTGTCAAATCCTAATTAGGGTGAGAGGGTTATTTATTATTCTTGAGTACTTGTAATCTAATTCAAAGAGAAAGTAAAGAATAACAATTATAATCAATCCTTGTTGTTCTTCTTATGTTTTCCATTAACCATAAATCTTGTGTGTTTCTTGATCATAAAAAAATTGTTTATACTTTGTTTTAAGGTATCGTTTTTCACAATAAATTGGTGCAGTGAGCATGGAGAAAGATTCCTTCAACAAAGTATGAGATTGAAAAGTTCACCAGAGTGAACAATTTCGATCTGTGGCACTTGAAGATGAAAGCTCTACTTGTTCAGCAGGTTTGTTTGGAAGCATTGAAGGGAGAGGCATCCATGGACGTTGCGTTAACGGAAAAAGAAAAGGAGACCATGATAGAGAAAGCCCATGGCGCAATATTGTTGAGCCTTGGTGATAAGGTTCTCCAATAGGTATCAAAGGATACTACGACATCGGATTCATGGTTGAAACTTGAAAGTTTGTACATGACCAAATCTCTGGTGAATCGACTCTACCTGAAGCAAGCTTTGTATTCATTCAAGATGAGTGAAGACAAGGTGTTGGCTGAGCAGGTGGATATATTCAACTTGCTGATTGTTGATCTTGAAAATATTAATGTGAAGATCAATGATGAAGATCAAACTCTGTTGTTGTTGTGCGCTTTGCCCAGATCGCATGCTCACTTCAAAGAAACTTTCCTGTATGGAAGGGAGTCCCTGAGCTATAAAGAAGTTCAATAAGCCTTATACTCTAAGGACTTGAACAAACGAAAGGAGCATAAACCTTCGAAAGTTAGTGAAAGTTTGGCTGTTAGGGGAAAATTCTTACAAAAGGAAGGTAAGTTTGACAAGAAGAAAGGTAAAAGTCAACAAAAGTCTTATAGTGGCGAGGTATATGGTATTCAATGTTATCACTGTAAGAAGGAGGGTCACACAAGAAAGGTGTGCCCTGAGCGTCTGAACAATCTTGAAGGTAAGGATAATGGAAACACAACCATTGCTCAAGATGACTTTGACTCATCTGATGTCCTTGTGGTTTCAAGAAGCGGCTCAAGAAAAAAGTGGATTATGGATTCAGGTTGCACTTGGCACATAAATCCAAATAGAGAATTGTTCAAGGAGCTATGTGATCAAGATGGTGGATAGTGCTGCTGGAAAATAAAAAAAGCTTGCAAATTTGCAGGTATTGGATATGTGAGATTCAAGCTCCATGATGAGTCAACAAGGCTATTAACTGAAGTCAGGTATGTACCTCATTTGAAGAGAAATTTGATTTCTCTTGGTGAATTCGACAAGAAGGGATATGTTTTTCAAGGAGAGAAAAGTATCCTAAGAGTCATGAAGGGGTCGAAGGAAGTCTTGAGAAGCGTGAGGAAACAAGGCTTGTATACTCTTGAGGATGAAGTTATAAGTGGTCCGAATGTTGCATCCACAAAACCTTTCTCAAAGACAAAAATTTAGCACATGATATTGGGCCATGTTAATGAATGAGGTATGGTCGAATTGGAGAAACAAAATATGCATGGTGGAGACAAATTTGAAAAGCTGAAATTTTATGAACCCTGTGTACTTGGAAAAACTTGCAGAGTGAAGTTCAACAAAGACAAACAAAGAACACATGGATCTCTTGATTACACCCATGCTGATCTTTGGGGGCTTGCAAGGTATCCATCACATTCAGGAACAAGGTATTTCTTATTCATAGTTGATGATTATTCCATAAAGTTATGGGTATTCATCCATAATACTAAGGATGAAACTTTTGAGAATTTCAAAGATTGGAAGACTCTGGTCGAAAATCAGATTGGCATAAAGGTCAAGAGGTTGAGAACCGATAATGGCCTTGAATTTTGCAATGAGGCGTTCGAAACATTTTTTGTTGCCTCGGGTATTGCAAGGCACAAATCCACTGCAGGTACTCCATAACAAAATGGTTTGGCAGAAAGGTTTAATCGAACTATTTTGGAAAGAGTTAGATGCATGTCGACTAGTGCTAGGTTAAAGAAGGTGTTTTGGGCTAAGGTTGTTTCGACAATAACATATTTAATAAACAGATGTCCTTCGACTGCGTTAGATATGAAGACACCTGAAGAAGTTTGGTCGGGACATCCACTAGATCTCGACAAACTAAGAGTATTTAAATGCCTGACATATGCTCATATTAGGCAAGACAAGGTCGAACCTAGAGCTCTGAAATGTATGTTCATGGGATACCCTAAAGAGTCAAAGCTTATAGGCTATGGTGCTTAGAACCAGGTTACAGGAGGTGTATCACCAGTCGAGATGTAATTTTCAATGAAGCTGAGATAACCTTTAAGAAAACGGATGATGTTGTTGAAGATCTAGAACAGAGAGAGATTCTTGTTGAGGTGGAGCATTCTAATGCTGAATTGCGTACCCTAGATGAAATCGAAGAAGAAGAAGAAAAAGTTGTTGTCGAAGATGAGGAGACTAATAATGACTACCTGCTAGCAAGAGACAGGTCGAGAAGAGTCATCAAGCCACCTCCGAGACTTGGGTATGCATATCTTATAGCTTATGCCTTAATCTCTACAAGTGAGGTCCTAGAAGAAGAACCTAGAGACTGTAAGGAAGTTATGAGGAGTCAAAATAAGACTGAATGACTGAAGTCCATGGATGATGAGATGAAATCTCTTCATTTTAACAACACCTGGGAATTGATCAAGAAACCTGTTGGAGCCAAGTTAGTCAGTTGTAAATGGATTTTCAAAGTTAAAGAAGGAATCAAAGGAGTGGCGTCGAAAGATATAAGGCAAGATTGGTCGTTAGGGGTTTCACTCAGAAAAGAAGGTGTCGACTTCAATGATGTGTTCTCTCCTGTTGTGAAGCACAGGTCCATTTGAATGTTACTTTCCACGGTGGCATAGTTCAACCTTAAACTGGAATGGATGGATGTGAAGATTGCGTTCTTGTATGGTGATCTAGATGAAATAATCCCGATGAGGCAACCTGAAGGGTATGTCGAAAGGGGGAAGTAAGATTATGTGTGCAAGCTAAAGAGATCCTTATATGGACTGAAACAATCTCCTCAACAGTGGAATAAGAGATTCGACAAATTCATGGCACGCATAAGTTTCATTAGAAGTCAGTTCGACCAATGTGTTTACTTCAGATTTCGACCTGGTAATTCATTTATTATTTTGTTGTTGTATGTGGATGATATTCTAATAGCAAGCAACAATGTCGAAAATGTAATGAGGGTGAATGTTGAGCTCAATAAGGAGTTCAACATGAAGGATCTAGGAGTTGCGTCCAGGATTCTTGGGATTGACATCCAAAGAGATAAAAAGCAGCTGAAATTATGCTTATCTCAAGAGGCATACCTACGGAAGATTCTCGAAAAGTTTGGTATGTCAAATTCAAAGCCTGTTGTGACTTCGACAAACCCTTAATTCAAGTTGAGTATAGATCAGTGTCCCAATACTGATGTTGAAAGAGCTTATATGAATAGAATTCCATATGCTAATATAGTGAGTTCTTTGATGTATGTTATGGTTTGTACTAGACCCGACATAGCATATGCAGTAAGTCTTGTAAGCAGGTAAATAGTGAATCCGGGAAAGGCTCACTGGAAAGCATTGAAGTGGATTCTGAGGTACATAAATGAGTCTCTGAATAGAGTCCTAATTTATGGTGGAGCCTTGGGTGAAGATAGTAAAGCAGTAATCGAAGGATATGTCGACTCTGATTACGTAGGTTGTATGGATTCCAAAAAATATATTTTTGGATATGTGTTCACTATATTTGACACAACAATTAGTTGGAAAGTAACACTTTAGAAGGTCGTTGCCTTATCAACCACTGAAGCAGAATATATCGCCCTAACTGAAGCTGTGAAGGAAGCATTATGGCTTGAAGGTTTTGCAAAGGAGCTGAAACTTCAAGGTCGAGTTATCACTTTTAAATGTGATAGTCAGAGTGCAATACATCTGTCAAAGAATTCAGCCTATCATGAGCGAACCAAGCACATTGATGTGAGGTTGCATTTCGTCAGAGGGGTAATCGAGCGTGGAGAAGTCCAAGTGTTAAAGGTTTTGATAGATTATAATGCTGCTGATATGATCACCAAGACCTTGCCTAGTTGCAAGTTTTTCTACTGTATGCAGTTGATAAAGTTGCATGAAGAAAGCTAGTTTGTTTTTTAAGGGTATAAAGTTTGTTTCAAGGTGGAGATTTTTGAGATATTGGATCGAACTCTAGTATTATCGACAGAGGTTTAACATGTCGTCGAAGTCTGCTCACATGCTGTTGTCAAAGACCTACATGCCGTAGTCGAAATGTGTTCTAGTATGTAGTTGTCAAATTGGACCTTATGTTAAGGATTCAATTATTTAAGTTAACTTATATCCTAAGTTAGCTTATAATGGGTAATTGTTAAAAAATCTATTAGTTTAGTATGTTAGGTTTTAATGTAAATATCATACTAATCTCTCATCTTAAATGTGGCAAATCTTAATTAGGGTGAGAAAATTATTTGTTATTCTTGAGTACTTGTAATCTGATTCAAAAAGAAAGTAAAGAATAACAGTTATAACCAACCCTTATTGTTCTTCTTGTTTTTTCCACTAACCCTAACCCTTATTTGTTTCTTGATCATAAAGAAATCGTTTATAATTTTTTTCAAGGTATCATTTTTCACAACAATGAGTTTAAATGATACCATAAAATTAGAGACGAAGATTTGTGTGGCTATGAGGTTTTGCATTTGCGAGTTCGCTTCGTCTTCCATTTTACGATGAGTTTCGACCGCACTATGGTTTGAAGGCGACAAATAGAGAAGAAGAGAGAAAATGGAAGCGAAAGAGAGAGAAGAAAAAGGTTGAGTAGAGACTGCAAAAAAAAAAAATAGTGAAAATATAAGAGAAAACATAGTAGAGTGTTATGCAATTTGATATAAAGAAGAATTTTAATTGATATATTTGTTGTTTATAGAAAAATTCTTTTAGTAGTGTTATAAAAATTTATATTTTGCGATGATCAAAAACTAAAAGTTTGTTAAAAGCTCTAACTCACCGTAAATGAATCTCCAAAATAATGTTGGTGGAATTTAAAACATTAGTTTATATATATACAAATATAATTTGTTTAAAATTTAAATTTCCCTCCCAATGAGAAGAACTTTAGCCCTTCGATAAATTTTTGTCTCATTACCAATTTTATGTGTCTGTATGGACGTTTGTTAAAAAGTAACGATCCAATTTAACACCTAGAACGTATAAAAAGGAATAATATATTTGTTTAATTAATCGGATTATTAATTTAAGTCCTTCTTTCTTTCTATTCAAAAAAAGCACTTTACCGCCTAATTGAACTAGACCCCGCCGTGATTAAAATCATCAAATCAAATCAAATAAATAATAACAAAAAATAAAATAAAAAATCTTCAAATAAATAGATGAGCCCTATCACCATTATATAACACAATATAAACGAAATCAAAAGCAATTTTGATCGGAAACAGTGTGTGCTCAACGATGGCGTTGTTATTCTGTTGGGCAAAGTCAAAGATGTTGGAAATTTTGGTGTGATAATCTTGGATATCTTCAAGGAATCGTGTTCGTACACTTTCCGAACAAAGTATTTCGACCCTATTATTTGTCTGGGTTCACGAAATCTTTATGGGGATAATTCTTTGAAGAACAATCTGTTTCTGGCAATAGAAAACAGATCAAGAATGTAGAGAGAATATGAATTTTGTTCAGTGTGTAAAACTGAGGCCAAATGAGTCCTTATATAGGAGATTAATTAACAGAAAACGAAAAGGGACATCTGTTCAAATTTTTTGAACGGGTTCATTTTTTCAAATTTAATTTCAAATGGGTTCAAAACTTAACAGAAAACAGCGGGACCCCAGTCAGGGGCTCTGCCCCTTGGAACCCCACGGGGCGCTGCCCCGCACCCCGCCAGGGGCTCCACCCCTTGGAACCCCTTTTTAATTATTCGCATTCAATTGTACGTTGGCTCGACGAGCGTGGACTTCGCACTACCCCAACTCCTTTCCAAGCTTAACGTATAATTGCATTGGCCTACATTAAATCACATTACTACTAAAATACATTGATGATACTAAAATCACCAACAAATCCCCCCCCCCCCCATTTTAGTGTAATCCTTAATTTACTCCATATAATAATATATACACAGGTATAACAATCAAACAAATGCATAGATGAAAATGTCTTACGATTGAATTTTCATTTTAGTACAAGTACACATTCCAAATACTCGAAAATCGAGGTGTCATAGCGTTTGAACCCATCAATCCATTTGAATATCTGAAGATATAGTACACATATGTTTCTTACAATACTCTACTATTCATACTTGACACTTTACAAGCCATGTGTCCTTATCCATTAATAAGCATATAGGAAGCCAAGTCCAAGCTTCTTGAAGCGGCAAAACTTCATGCTCACATAGGTGATCCTTTTAATCTTGCACCTGCATTTGCAATTTTCCAAAAGAACCATTAAGATATACTTCAACCTAGCCATCACTTGCAGGTCTGAGCACATACCTTGGGAAGATAAACACAATTGCTCCAATCTCTAACTATGATCTTTCCACATTGAATTTTGCTTCTAACGTTGTATTAGAAGGGAATTGGGTATACCACAGCTAATAGATTTAAATGGACTTTAATCCCATTCCAATTACCGACTTCTTCACTAAGTCTCTAGCTAACCCCTTCGTCAAGTGGTCAGCTAAGTTTTGTTGCGACCGAACAAACTTAATATATATCACCCCGTTTATGATTAATTCCCTAATCATACTATGTCTAACACCCAAATGTCTAGACTTTCCATTGTATATTTGACTATAAGCTTTAGCCAATGTGGTTGTACTATCACAACAGATAAAAATTGGTGATATCGGTTTAGGCCATATCGGAATCTCATATACCAAGTTCCTTAGCCATTTTGCTTCTTTACCAGCAGCAGCTAATGCTACAAACTCAGATTCCATTGTGGAACCTGTTATACATGTTTGCTTCTTAGAAGCCCATGAGATGGCGCCTCCCCCAAGCAAGAACGTCCATCCACTTGTAGAGGATGAATCTTCAGCATTATTTATCCAACTAGCATCCGAATAACCCTCTAACACCGAAGGAAATCCCATATATGATAATCCATAACTCATAGTACCCTTCAAGTAATTGAATACCCTAGTTATCGCATGCCAATGATGTCTACTAGGATTACTAGTAAATCTGCTCAACTTTCCAACCGCATAAGCAATATCTGTTCTAGTGCTAATCATAACATACATCAAAGAGCCTATAGCTCTTGAATATTCGAGTTGATCCACAGGTTTACCTGTATTTGGCATAAGCTTTTCTCCCGGATCCATGGGAGTACTTACTGGAGAACAATTTTCATAATTGAACTTCTTGAGTATTTTCTCAATGGAATGAGATTGCGTAATTACAATCCCCTTATTCTCCCGTTTAATCTTGATACCAAGAATAACGTCTGCTTCTCCCATATCCTTCATGGAGAACTTTGATGACAAGAAATTCTTTGTTTTATCAATTTGATTTTGGTCGGTGCCAAAGATCAACATGTCATCAACATATAGACAAATGAAAACTCCTTTACCGGGTGTATCAAATTTGCTATATACACATTTGTCATCTTGGTTTAGAATGAAACCATTAGACAAAACAACCTCATCAAAATTTTGATGCCACTGTTTTGGAGCTTGTTTCAGCCCATATAACGACTTAACTAGCTTACATACTTTATGCTCATTACCAGGTATTACAAATCCTTCAGGTTGATTCATATACACTTCTTCTTCCAAATCACCATTCAGAAATGTTGTTTTGATATCCATTTGATGAACCACTAGATTATGAATAGCTTCCAAGGCAATCAACAATCTAATAGTAGTGATACGGGCAACTGGAGCATAGGTGTCGAAATAATCAATCTCTTCCTTTTGTATGAAGCCTTGGATAACTAATCTAGCTTTAAACTTGTCAATTGTACCATCGACTTTCATCTTATTTTTGAAGATCCATTTGCAACCCAATGGTTTGCAGCCTGGTGGTAAATCAGATAATACCCAAGTATTATTTTCCATGATAGAATCATTCTCTTCATCAATTGCTTCTTTCCAAAAAAACAGAATCTCGAGATTTCACAGCTTCATCATACGTTCTTGGATCCTCCTCTATACTATAACAATAATAGTATTGAGCATCAATCTGATCCTTTGATCCCTCAACTAGATATAGTTGAAAATCAGGTCCATAAGATCTAGGTTTTCTGGCTCTTTTGCTCCTACGAGGTTCAACTGTCTCACTTGGCACATCATTTGAATGATCATCCCTTAGAGATTTATCTGAATTAGGTATAGAGTCCTTTGGTATAGGTATATAAGAGAAACAATTCTCATCAAATATGGCATCTCTCGATTCTATAATCGTGTTAATAGAAATCGAGTCATTAGGTTCTATAACATAAAACCTATAGGCCTTGGAGTGCTCAACATATCTAACAAAGATGCAAGCTACACCCTTTTCACCCAAAGTTTTCCTTTTTGGGTCTGGGAGTCTAACCACGGCCCTACAGCCCCAAACACGTAGAAATTTTAAGTTGGGTCGTTTCTTATACCAAAGTTCATATGGGGTAGTTTTGTTCCTTTTATTAGGAACCCTATTTAACAAATAGCAAGCCGTTAACATAGCTTCTCCCCAAAATCCTTCACTCAAACCCGAGTAAGATAACATGGCATTCACCATTTCTTTAAGAAGCCTATTTTTCCTTTCAGCCACACCATTTTGTTGAGATGTATAAGGTGCCATAGTTTCATGAATGATTCCTACGGATTGGAAAAAAACAGGATCATAATATTCACCACCTCTATCCGTACGTAATGTTTTAATCAACACATTTTGTTGCACTTCAACTTCAGTTTTATAAATTTTGAATTTATCTAAGTCTTCGTCCTTAGCGTGCAACAAATAAACATAGCAGAATCTAGATGCATCATCTATGAAAGTGACAAAATATTTTTTATGCCCTAATGATGGAGTAGCATGCAAATCACATAAATCACTGTGTATTAACTCAAGAATGATAAATTTCCTTGTTATACTTTTAAAAGGTTGCCTAGTTATCTTTGTTAACATGCAAGTTTTACACTTTTCTACATTTTTATCAAAGACAGGAATTAAATCATCTTTAGACATTTCATTCATTCTTTTATAATGTACATGTCCTAGACGAGCAAGCCACAACGATGAATTGATAATATTTGAAGAGGACATAAATACAAAACCAAAATTATTAGGAACTCCATTCAAATTCATCATAAACATTCCATTATTATAATATCCAAATCCTACAAACACACCAGACTTCGATAATACATATTTATCGGATTCACACTTGCTTGTATCCAAGCTTATTTAATACAGGACCAGAAATTAAATTCTTGCGTAATTTAGGAACATACAACACATTAAACAAAGTAATAGTCTTTCCAGAACTAAATTCTAGCACCACGTTTCCTTTGCCTTCAACAGGAGCGAAATGATCATCTCCCATATAGATGACAGAACCATCTTCCATTGGAACAAAAGTCTTCAACCAAAAAAGATCCTTGCAAACATGTGCTGTGGCGCCAGAATCAATCCACCGCGCGATAACATCATCCTGCACATAAAATGCTTCAGAATTTAGTGAAACCGAATGTTTAATCAAACTATTCAAATCACAAATTGATTTCTGACCTTGGTTTTCGGATTGGTCCTTAGACCTGTTTCCTGAACCACTTGCATTCGCGTTATCGTTCTTTTTTCCGGAACGACAATCCTTCTTGGAGTGGCCTGTTTTGCCACACTTCCAGCATTCTAGTTTTGGTTTCTTGTTAGCACCGAAACTGCCGTTTTTGTTCTTGAAAGCACGCTTCTTTCCTTTGTTTTTGTTGTTATTGTTCTTACCGCCCTCTTCGACCATATTAACCGAGGGTCCAACAATTTCTTTGCCTTTTCCTTTGTCACCCTCCTACGCTCTTAGAGATTCTTCTATATGCAAGTGACTTCCAAGTTAGATCAAAGACAATTCGTCTTTTCCATGCTTCAGATTGTGTTTGAAATCCTTCCACGAAGGAGGCAACTTGTCTATGATGCTTGAGACATATATTGTTTCATCCATCTTCAATCCGTGTTGTGTGAATTGTCCAAGGATTCAGAGGAGTTCGTTGAATTGTTCCATGACAGACCTCGATTCAACCATTTTGTAATTGTTGAAATCGCTTACCAGAAACTTTTTACTGGATGAGTCCTCTGCCATATACTTGGATTCGAGATAATCCCACAATTCCTTTGCAGATTCCATGTTTTGATAAATATCAAATAAGGGATCAGACATACCATTAAGAATGTGCCCTCTGCATATGTAGTCGTCGTTCTCCCACTTTGATCTGCGTCTCATATTTTCAACCGTGTCTTCCTCCTGAAGTTCTGGAATCGGTGTGGATAGGACATATGCTACCTTCAACGTTGTCAACATGAAATGCATCTTCTTCTGCCAACGTTTGAAGTCTTGTCCTTGAAACTTGTCCAATTTTCCGAAATTCATAGTCATCTCCTTGACGGTGCTTCCTCCAGCCATGATTATCAGAAAATACTTTGTTCGTTTGTTGGAAATTTTGGTGTGATAATCTTGGATATCTTCGAGGAATCGTGTCCGTACACTTTCCGAACAAAGTATTTCGACCCTATTATTTGCCTGGGTTCACGAAATCTTTGTGGGGATAATTCATTGAAGAACAATCTGTTTCTGGCAATAGAAAACAGATCAAGAATGTAGAGAGAATATGAATTTTGTTCAGTGTGTAAAATTGAGGCCAAATGACTCCTTATATAGAAGATTAATTAACAGAAAACGAAAAGGGACATCTGTTCAAATTTTTTGAACGGGTTCATTTTTTCAAATTTAATTTCAAACGAGTTCAAAACTTAACAGAAAATAGCGGGACCCCAACCAGGGGCTCTGCCCCTTGGAACTCCACGGGGCGCTGCCCCGCACCCCGCCAGGGGCTCCGCCCCTTGGAACCCCTTTTCAATTATTCGCATTCAATTGTACGTTGACTCGACGAGCGTGCACCCTGCACTACCCTAACTCGTTTCCAAACTTAACGTATAATTGCATTGCCCTACAGTAAATCACATTACTACTAAAATACATTGATGATACTAAAATCACCAACAGAAGATGCCGGTGACACGGTGGCCGGAGCTGACGAGCATCTCCAATTCCATCGTTGATGAATTTTTATGGGGAATCGTGACGGCGTTGGAATCCGTGGCTCTTGTTTCAATGCTTTGCTTCTTCTTCGTATTTTATGGCTGCACTGTCTGATTCACAACAACATCGAGAAGAGGATATATATATATATATATATATATATATATATATATATATATATATATATATATATATATATATATATATATATATATATATATATATATATATATATATATATATATATATATATATATATATATATATATATATATATATATATATATATATATATATATATATATATATATATATATATATATATATCTCTTAGTACCCAGTGACACTTATGCATGTAAATCTGGTGTTTCTTTTCTTGACTAGTTTTTTTTTCTTTTCTAATTTGTATTTGGGTACTTTGGTTTCTAAATGTTTTTTTCCTCGGTGTTCTTCTTTTTGTTGTGTAATTGAAATTTTGGATAGTAGAAAAGGTTTGCACCTAGTGGTTAAAATTGTTAGTACTATGGTTAGTCGTTGTTGAGATTCAGATGTTCTGGATTTTTCAATGTAGTATCATGGCGGATTAGTCATTGCTTTTTATTTGATTATGTTTTTTTTAAAGGAAAGAAAAGGAAGAATCAAGAAGAAAACATTGTTTGTATTCCCTCAAAACACGGCTGGCCAAACAGCCCGAAGAATTAAAGTGAACCGTGAGATGAGGCTTTTTGGAGTTATCTTATAGGCTTTTTGGAGTTAAATACCTAACTTTTTAAAGTTAAATGCAGCTATTTTTTTTTATAAAAAGTGAATAGATATAAAATAATTGAAGAAATTTAAGAGAAATGTAACTTAATGAAAATTTAAGCAATAATCCAATAATTCCTATATACATTTCTAAACGATTTTAAGTACCAAAATTTTTTGAAATAAAAATAGTGCATAATAAATTTTTATTTATTACATAAATTACTAAAATTGAAAAAATCATGGTTGTTTTTATCGTGAAAATTATCAACTAGTAAATCTTAGGGTATTGCTTTCACTTAAACTATTTCTAAAAACATCAAGAACACTTCGACACTACTCATAATTGTAGAAGATTGTTTAAAGTTTTAAAAGATAAACTTTGCAGAATTGTAAAATTGCAATAAAGAAACCTCAAAGTAAAAATTGCAATGAAAGAAACAAAAGGTAAAATGAAAATAACTTTTAAGTAAAATAGAATGTGGTGTTTCAGACGTACATTCTCAGCGAAAACCCTTTTCTCAATTAACTTAGATACTTTGATTGATTTTGTGAGTATTTGTACAACAATTGAGCACACGAAAATTCTATGTATTAAGAATCCTACTTATACTACGTCGAAAATACTGCATCAACGATCTTTCTTCCAGAAAATGACACGTTTTGCTCTGCATGTCTTCAATTCGCCACAACTTTCCACGCGTCATATCCAAGAAATGGATAAGAACAAATCTTCGTCGAACGCAAACCTCATATAGCCTCCGTTGAAATTGTCATCCAGACATAGAAATATTTCTAAGTCTTTCCTCAGCACATCCTTCTCACAAAGGAACATCATTTTAACTGAAATCTCCAATAGTACTCCTGTCGAAGTTAAAAACATTTCAATAATTTTTTTTTTTGCTTCATTATATTCAAATCAAAACCTATGGGGTCGAAATTTCCAACAAACAAATTGCCCCCCAAAAATGTCATTTTCGACTAAATGGAGAAAATGACTTTTTTGAAACTCACTTTCGACGCCAGAAACCCTTTGTCTGCTATGCCGTCACAGTCATCATGGCAACTTTTTCCAAACATCTCCTCAAAAACTCATGCGTGGATCTTTATAATCATCACACCTCTAGTCCCTAGTAGATTATGGGGTAACTTAACTGCCACCGTCTCATCACATCGTTCTCCGACTGGCACGTGTCCCACTATGTCTTTCAACCATTAATGCTTGAAGCAAACTGTTTCACTTCTTCAGTCTAT
Source organism: Lathyrus sativus (assembly GCA_963859935.3). Lineage (NCBI taxonomy): Eukaryota > Viridiplantae > Streptophyta > Magnoliopsida > Fabales > Fabaceae > Lathyrus > Lathyrus sativus. Next base: position 544,977,708 of record OZ012740.1, on the reverse strand, counting down.
AAATAGTGAAAATCACCATTTTCAATCTTTTCCACTCTTTGAACTTCTTATAGCAAGAACATATTTCTTCTAAAATCTTCATCTTCTACGCAAACAACAACCATTTTCTTCAATCTCTACTTCATCAATGGCGTCTTCTACTAAAAACTCCAAAGATTCAACCAAGAACATCAAAGATTCCAAGAAATATGAACTTGCTCCAGTCCAAAAGATCCTGGGCCCAACAGTTATGGGTAATACGTACCTGAACCTTCACTTGAAGAAAAGAAGAGGAGATCTACCAATCTCAGGTATTAATTCCTATTTATATTACTGGTAAAACGCATGCCATGTTAGGTCCTTTACCAAACCCTTATGTTACCCCAATAAACTTAAGGACTTTTTCCTAACATATCATTGTTACAAACCCATAGCCAATGGAAAAAAACCTAGGACTAATGAGGAGATTGAGGCTGATGAGAAACTAAAAATGATAACCAAGGTTCCCCTTCGACTGAGGTTTCTAAAGAACCCATCAATCTAGAATACATGAATAACTTTAGGGTATTTAGATCATATCCCTTGTTTAAAGATCCCTCATATTACTTAGCTTGGTTAGGAAAAATAGAAAAAGCAAAATCCCAAGTCTGGAAAGAAACGGGAATCTTCGACATGATCCAATTGTCGAAGGTAGGACCTGGTTATTTCCAATCTATGCTAGTAGCCTCTTTGTACTTCTGGGATAGTACCCGTAACAATTTCCATCTTCCCTGTGGAATGATAACCCTAAACCTTTTCGACATCGCTGGCATTATCAGGCTTAAGCCAACTGAAGAAATTTATGATCCAAATTTCTTGGCTGAGGACTCCATATGTTTCGACACCAATAAAGCAACTTTCATTACTTACATCACCTATTACCATGATAAGGATTCTGATGAAGTCTCTAATCAGGAGCATGTTGCCTTCTTTCCTCTATTGTTATCTCGTTGCTTTTTTTTTGCTCGAGATCCCTCCAAGTGGAGAAAATATATTTAACCATGGCGAACTAATTACATGTTGGACATCAACTTTGTCACAGCAAAATGATTCTGGCCAACCTCTATGAGTCCTTAGAGGGAGGCGTCACAATTCTTAAAACCCTTAAGTCCAAAGGAAACTTGTTACTCTCTGTCCTTTTCTGGCTGTTACAATTATGGTTGAATACTACCTTGAGGCACTTCTGCCAGTTTGCAACCCTATCAATGCAGAAGCTGACAAAGTGAAGAACAAGAGAGTTGAAGGAACAAGACTTGCTTTACTGACACCAATTCATGAAGGGTTAAATCTCTAGAAAACCTTTACTAGCTACATGATGATGTTCGTCAAACGCTACAATTTCACACCAAGCATGGTCCCTTTTGCTCATAGAAAGCATGACCCTGAGTGGTTTATAAGACAATTCCATGCCCCGTCAAAGGAACAAGAAGAAGAGCCCCTTGCTATCTGGGAAGAATTTCTTACCCCTAGGCTCTTAACCACAAGGCTTCGATCTTCAAGACTTTAATTCACCCTCCTCAACTATCAACCAAACCTAGTTTCTCTACAATTTGGTCTTATTCAAATCATGCCATAACCACTTTTCAACAAAAAGAATTCATTGATCATTTATAAAATGATTTATAACGAAGCCCAATGCAACAAAGAATTGGCTAAATACATTGGCCCCACACAACTTACGCATATTTCCTTTAAAACATCTTTCCTTTGTACTCAAGAGTTTGACACTTGGTGGAAAGAATATTATGACAGAGAATTTTTCGACGTCGCTACCTTTACTCTACAACCAACTCGTACTTTCTCTTTTGTGCAGGAAAGAGTAAAAAAAGGTACTTCGACTCACATCAAAGAAATCCAAGAATTCCAAAAGTACTTTAAAACTGCCTACAGACCTGATGATCTTAGTCGAACTGTTCGCAAAGTAGAAGCCACCTTGAAAGAAAAATTTACAAAGAAATTGGAGGATTTAAAACTACCTTCGTATGTTAGACCTAAACAATGATACGAGGTAGCTTTAAACCTGTATCCCCCAAATTTTCCTCGACTGCCAAATGCTGAATTTGGTGTGGATTTTAGTCCTCCATTTCCAGACTGGTTCGTATGTGGGGATTTTGTAAAAATCCTTTGACAGGAATCTGAAAAGCGTGCCAAGTGGGTGGTTCTGACTAAGCACACTCCAGACAATTTCAAAGGGCACCTTCATATTGGCATATAACACGTTCGTGTAGAGTCTCCAATATATGAAGGTGCGGAATGGGGGGTTTCTCGATTCACCTCTTTTATCAATTACTTAATCCTTTTTTTACTTGTAATAGCTATGTTGATTCTTCTCTAGCTATGAGAATTCCTGCAAAGAAAACCACTACAGAGAAAGGCTTCGTCGAAGAAAAATATGAGGAAAAGTTCACTAAAGCACCATCAAAGGTAGACTTCGCCTGCTATTACCATTATTTTTCTTAAGCATTATCTTCATATTTTAATACCTAAGATAAATTTTCTTTTCTGGCCAGTTGAAGACCACCACCAACTCCAAAGAAAAGAAAACAAAAGGAACTAGAGGTCCAGGTGATTGAATCAGATGATGAGGATTTCTCTCAAGATATCTCTAGACATCTAAAAAAGAAGAAAATTAAGGAGGAAAAGATATTGGATTGCAGTTCTCAACCTAAACCTAAGGTTGTCAAACCTCAGGCGAAAAGACCTTCTACTCCTAAGGTAGTCGAGGTTGATCCTGATCCAACCACTAAGGGTCAGAATGCAAAGACAAACCCTGATGGTGTCGGAAGTGAAAAATCTAGCCCTGGGGCTGAAGGTCCTAAGGTAAAAATTCTACCTTAGTCTTTTGAACTACTAATTGCTTTAGACTACTTTTCAACTAACCCATTTTTGACTTTTTCAGAGTGTCACAAAGGACAGAAAGAAACCAACAGTCGAACAGAGTATCCCCCTTAGCAACAAAGATTCTTCTTATCATCCCACCAGCGCACTTCTTCCATTCATCCAACCTCTTCCAAGGATTCTAACAAAGAGTCTACGAATGAGGTAAGAAAACTTGTAGAAACCAGTTCCTTAGTTGATGTGGAAGGTGATACAAAGATGCCACCTGCTTAACAAGTCTTCAAAGACAAATCTGAAGATTCATCTCCCAACAATGAAAAACAAGGTGCTTATGGCCCATATGAGGAAGAAGGGGGGGGGGGGTGGAAGAGGGTCACTCTATGTTTGACTTCGAGACGGAGGTTCATGAGGAAGAAGAAGAAGAAGAGAAAATAGATGATGATGACAATGAAGAAGAGAATAAACAACAAAATAACTAACCCAAAACCTGATGCTGAAAAGGAAACTTCAAGGCCTTCGACTGGAACTGCTACTACCTTCTCCCAAGAGAAAATATAGTCTTTGAAGCAATGCAGGCCATTGGAATATTTGAAACCATTATTAGTGCTAGGTGCAGTTCGACTGAGAAAAGTTCTAGCACTTCAACTGCATCAGGTGACCAATCTGCACACAAACTTGGGGAAGACCTGCTTTTGAAAGTACTTCATTTGAAGAAATATTTGAAGTTATGTTATTCAATTAAGTTCTGATACGAGTTTTGAAGTTACTTGAAAAGTATGCATGCTATGTTTTGAGTAGCATCTTAAAATTTGGATTTTACCCTTTTAGTTATGAATCGGGGTTTTAGAATATTACAATAATGGTATTAGAGCAGGTCAGTCCATTCGGTTAAGTTTTGTGACGATATTTGTCCCCTAATATACAACATGTATGTATAAATAATGTTGATGTAATGTTTCTTCTAATAGTGGTTTACTCATGTGAAGAGAAATGGATGGAAGAAATGATTGTGCAATCATTGATGCCTTGTAGGCTATGACTTACGTGATGGGTTAGGCAAGTCAGGCATTGGAGAATCAAAATGGGACAACAGACAAGTTCAGAGGGTTGATAAAGTTCTAGAGAAACAACCTATCAACTTTTAAGGGGAGGTATAACCCAGATGATGCTTAGGTTTAGTTGTAAAAGATTGAGAAGATCTTCAGGGTGATGGTTTGTTCAGATGCACAAAAGATCTTATTCGGTACTCATATGTTGGCTGAGGAAGCGGAGTATTGGTGGAACAATCCTCGTCAGAGGCTTAAAGCTGGAGGTACTGGGATCACTTGGGAAAATTTCAAATTTGAGTTCCTTAAGGAGTACTTTCCTTCTGATTTTTGTAGCAAGAAAGAGATTGATTTCCTTGAGCTTAAGCAAGAAAGCATGGCAATTGTTGACTATGCTGCGAAGTTTGAGGAGTTGTCTAGGTTCTGCTACCATTACAATGGGGTAGGAGTTAAGGGTTCCAAGTGTATCAAGTTTGAAAGTGGCTTGTGTTTACAGAATAAGCAATTCATTAGGTACCAGGAGATTTATCACTTCTATGTGATGGTTAATAAGTGTAAGACCTACGATGAAGATAAGCATGCTAGATCTGCTCATTATAAGAGTATTAATGAGAAGAAAATTGTAAATCAAAATCATGTAAAACCTTATGAGGCTCAAGCTAATAAAGGGAAATGGAAGTCTTAAGGTGGAAAAGAGAAAAGTGGGGGAGGCACTCCTGCTTCTGTCGGTTGTTTTAGTTATGGAGGAATGAATCATCATGCTAGTAAATTCACGAGTTCTGGTCAGAAATGTTTCAAGTGTGGAAAGCCAGGATGTTGTATTACTGAGTGTAAGGGTAATGTTCTGACTTGCTTCAACTATGGAGAACCAGGTCACATTATTACTCAGTGTCATAAACCAAAGAAAGCTTAGTTCGGAGGGAAATTTTTTTCTTTGAGTGGAGAAAAGACTACTATATCTGATACCTTGATTTGAGGTACATTCTTTATTAATGGTGTTTCTCTGATTTCTATGATTGACATGGGTGCGACGCATTCGTTCATATCTCTTGATTGTTCTAGAAAGTTGAATCTTAAAGTGTCTTATATGGTTGAGAGTATAGTCATTGATATCCCCTATAATGTTTCACCGGCTACTTTGTAGGTTTGTTTAAATTTCCCTCTGACTATCTATTATAATAACTTTGGATTGACTTAGTCTACTTATCGTTAAGTCAACTTGATGTTATCCTAGGAATGAACTGGTTAGAGTTCAACCGTGTTCATATCAACTATTTCAACAGTCTAGGTTGTTTACAAATTTTGAAGAAGGAGATAATCTGATGTGTATGTCTGCTAAGCAAGTGGATGAGTCCTTGAAGGATGACACTCGATCATTGTGATGTTCTCTTCGTTGAAGGCTGAAGTAAAAGTTGTGATTGGTAATTTACCCATTGTGTGTGATTTTTCAAAGGTGTTTCCTGATGATATTAGTGATTTGCCGCTAGAACGTGAGGTTTAGTTTTCCATAGACTTAGTAATTGATACTAATCTTGTGTCGATGGCACCATACAGAATGTCTGCTTCAGATCTAAGTGAGTTAAAGAAACAATCACATGATCTGCTTGAGAAGATGTTTGTTCGACCTAGTGTTTTTGTCGTGGGGAGCACCAATATTGTTGGTCAAGAAAAAGTATGGTAGCATGAGATTGTGTGTTGATTATCGATAGCAGAATAAGGTCATAATTAAGAATAAGTATCCTCTTCCAAGAATCAATGTTCTTATGGATCCGTTGGTTAGTTCTTGCGTGTTCAGTAAGATTGATTTGCGATCATGTTATCATGAGATTTGCATGAATCCAAAAGATATTCCAAAGACTGCATTTAGAAATCGACCTGGTCACTACGAGTATTTAGAAATGCCATTCGGTGTGTCTAATTTTCCATGTGTACTCATGGAGTATATGAATAGAATCTTTCATCCTTACTTGGATCAGTTTATGGTTGTACTCATCAATGATATCTTAGTGTATTCTAAGATAGACAAAGATCATGCAGAACATCTGAGAGTTATGATATAGATCTTGCAAGAGAAAAGGCTATATATGAAGTTTTCCAAGTGCGGGTTCTGGTTGCGTGAAATGAGTTTCCTTGGTTATGTGATTTCTAGTTGTGGTATTTCAGTTGATCTGTCGAAGGTTGACATTATGTTGCAGCGAGAGACTCCGAAGTTTGTTACAGAAATCAAAAGTTTGCTTGGTTTGGCTAGTTATTACAAGAGCTTTATAGAAGGCTTTTTGAAGTTAGCTTTTCCTTTAACTCGGTGAACCCAAAAAAGGACAAGAATATGTGTGGGATGTTTAGTGCAAAGAGAGTTTTCAAGAACTCAAGAGGAAGTTGAAGTCATCTCCATTTTTTATTTTACTAAGTCCAAGTGAATCGTTCATGGTATATTGTGACGCGTCGAAGAGGGTATTTTATGGTGTGCTTATGCTGAAATTTTAGGTTGTAACTAATGCTTCGAGACAATTGAAGGTTCACGAGAGAAATTTTCCTAATCATAATTTAGAGTTGGCACATGTGGTAATTATGCTTAAAGTTTGGAGACATTATCTGTTTGGCTCTAAATTTGAAGCGTTCAGCAATCATAAGAGTTTGAAGGATTTATTTGATCAGAAGAAGGTGAATATGAGGCAGAAGAGGTGGTTGAATTTCTAAAGGATTATGATTTTGGTTTGAGTTATCATCCTGGTAAAGCCAATGTCGTAACAGACACTTTGAATAGGAAGTCTTTGCATATTTCGATGCTTATGGTTCTAGAATTTGATTTGATTGAACAGTTCAGAGATCTTAGTTTGGTGTGTGAGATGACTCCTAATAGTGTGAAGTTGGGTATGTTGAATCTAACTAGTAGTATTCTTGAAGAGATTAAAGAAGGTCAGAAAGTTGAATTGGGATTGATTGACCAGTCGGTGTTTATCAATCAAGGTAAAACGGTATATTTCATTTCAGGTTTGCAAGGTTATCCAATTCGTGTGACAACAAAATGTGTAGCAAATCTGTCTTGTAAAATAGTTGCAACAAGGCATGTTGTGAAATTCAAAACTCCTTAATCAAGCAAGGTAATTGAATGTTCTTGGACATTTTTGAAAGCTGAGATAACATACTTCAAATTTGATGTTCAAGGTTTATCTTGAATCAATTTGTATCATGGAGAAAAATGATCCTAAAGTTGGCTCCAATATAAGACAGATTCTGTCTAAAATTTCTCTAAGTGTCTATGTTCAAAAGTATTGAACCTCCAACTTTATGGCATCATATCTCATAATCTATGCATTTTTTTAGGAATTTATCCTTAAGGAAAAAGTTGTAGTATGTAACAAGCTCTTCAGTTTTATCTTTGGATAAAAGAAAATGGTTACTTGAATTGGAACTTATGGCTTTGACAAGTTGGACAAAAACCATGATCTTTCTTAACTTAAAAAAAAATTCAAATTCTTCCATGTTGCCCTTTTTTCAAGTAACCTCATATTTCCTTATTTACCTTAATTGATTATAATATAAATCACATATTATCATCATTCTTGACTTGAGGAACCCATGGTTGACCAAAAATCTCAAAAGTCAAACTTGATTTTGATCACAGTTGACTTTTGTATCAGATGAACTTGAATTCTGTGATCTTCAATGAAATCAAACCCTTAAGTTAATTGAACACTATGGATGGACTCTAAAGGTGTTTTTGAGTGTCTTGAATCATGTCCCAAGGCTTGAGATCATGTCTTGGTCAAAAGTTAAATGTGCAGTTGACTTTTTATCATAAACCCTAGTTTGTGGACCAGATGAATTTGAATTCTTGCATTGCTTATGAATTAAGTTCTTTGGATTAATCCAATAATATGAATGAACTAATATGATGCATTTTGAGGTCCTTGAGACATGTCTTAAGGAATTGTATCATGCTTTGCTCCAAAAGTCAACCAAGGACTGAATTAGGTCAAAACCCTAATTTAGGTGCACTGAGGATCTTGAGGCTTTATGAGTTTGTCATGCTGAAATCTTGCACTTGATTATTGATGAAGGGAGACCCTTGATAAATGTTTGAATGGATTAGGGCTTAATATGTTAAATATAATGCCCATTTAATAATTCATCTATTTGAGCCCTTACGAGGACCACCTAACCTGTAAAGCAAGCAAGCACACACATCTTGTACTTGTAATGGGTTAGTGATGCATAAAGGCACACACACACACACACACACACACACACACACACACACACATATATATATATATATATATATATATATATATATATATATATATATATATATATATATATATATATATATATATATATATATATATATATATATATATATAATGATGATGAATGTGGTGAATAAATTGGAATCTTAGGGGTAAAAAATTAAGGTATGACAAGATGACGCTGAAGTGTTTATGATATTAGCTTCTATGAAGATGAAAAGTAAAGTAGTGATTTGTGAGCTACATATGATGTGCAATGATTGGAAGTTTTCCCAAATGATATCACTGACTTGCCGCCGGAGGACGAAGTGAAATTTGCTATAGACTTAATACCTGGTATTATTCCGGTGTCGATGGCTCCTTATAGGATGTATTGTTTCAATTTGAGTGAGTTGAAGAATCAGTTGTAAGAGTTTCATGAGGAGAAGTTTGTTCGACCAAGTTTTTCGCCATGGGGAGCGTTGATGTTATTGGTGAAGAAGAAAGATGGTAGCATGAGGTTGTATGTTGACTATCGGCAGCTAAATAAAGTGACAATCAAGAACAAGTATTCACTTATGAGGAACATTGATTTAATAGATCAGTTAGTTGGTGCTTGTGTGTTTAGAAAGATTGATTTGCGTTTAGGTTACCATCAGATTCATGTGAAGCCAGAAGATATTCAGAGATCACATTTAGAACGAGGTATGGTCACTACGAGTATTCAGTGATTTCGTTTGGTGTGTCTAATACGCGTGAGTGTTCATAGAGTATATGAATAGAATATTCCATCCATACTTAGATCAGTCTATGGTTGTGTTCATCGACGACATCTTGATATATTTGAAATCTAACAAAGAGCATGTATGCAAATTTTTCCAAGTGTGAGTTTTGGTTGTGAGACGTGAGCTTCTTTGGTCACATGATTTTAGGGGTGGTATTGCTTTTGATCCATCGAAGATAGATGCGGTGTTACAGTGAGAGACTCTGAAGTTTGTTATGGAGATAAGAAGTTGTCTTGGTTTGGCTTGTTACTACAGAAATTTTAGTGAAGGTTTTTCGAAGTTAGATTTTCCATTGACTCGGTTGACTCTAAAGCGTCAAGCCTATGTTTGGGATGTACGTTATGAAGAGAGTTTTCAAGAACTCAATAAGTAGTTAATTTCTGCTCCAATTTTGATATTGCCAAATCCAAGTGAGTCCTTTTTGGTGTATTGTGATGCTTCTAAGATAGGTCTAGGTGGTGTGTTGATGAAGAATGGTCAGGTTGTAGCTTACGACTTTAGAAAATTGAGGGTTCATGAAAGGAATTATCCTACACATGATCTAGAGTTGGCAACAATGGTATTCATGTTGAAGATTTGGAGACATTATCTATTTGGCTCCATATTTGAGGTGTTAAGCAATTACAAGATTTTGAAGTATCTTTTTGGTAAAATAGAGTTTAATATGAGACATAGGAGATGGCTTGAGTTTCTGAAGGATTGTAATTTTGGCTTGAGTTACCATATTGGTAAAGCCAATGTGATAGTTGATGCTTTGAGTAGGAAGTCGTTGCATATGTCAATGTTGATTGTTTGAGAGTTGATCGATAAATTCAGAGACGTGAGTCTAGTGTGTGAAGAGACTTTTAATAGTGTGAAGTTGGGTATGTTGAAGTTAACCAATGGTATCCTTGAAGAGATCAGAGAAGGTTATAAGATCGATGTGGGATTGGTTGATCGGCTAGTGTTTATCAATTAAGATAAGGGGTTATTTTAAAATTAATGAGAATGGTGTGATCGGGTTTTGAGAAACAATTATAATTTATGTACCAGATGTAATTGAGTTTAAGAATAGTATTCTTAAGGAATGCCATAGATGTGGTTTGAGTATTCACCTCAGTGCTACTAAGATGTATCAAGACTTGAATAAAATGTTTTGGTGGACAAGAATGAAGAAGGAAGTAGCAGAGTTTGTTTATGCTTATTTGACTTGCCAGAAGACAAATTTTGAACATCAATGTTGGGTCTGATGCAACCGTTGAGTATTCCTAAGTGGAAGCGGGACACCATTTCCATTGATTTTGTGACTAGTTTTCCAAAGACGACAAAGGGATATGATTCCATTTGGGTGATTATTGATAGACTGGCTAAATCAGATCATTTTATACTGATTAAGATCAATTATCCTTTGTAGAAGTTGGTTGAGTCATATATTGAGAAGTTTGTCAGCATGCATGGTATTCTGTTGGATAGAGGTCCGAGATTTATGTTAAGGTTTTGGCAGAGTTTGCAAGAAGTAATGGGTACTAAGCTGAAATTGAGTTTTGCTTATCATCCACAGACAATGGGTCATATGGAGATGACTATTCAATCCTTGGAGGATCTGTTGAAGGCTTGTGCACTAGAACTAGGAGGTGTTAAGGATAACTACTTGTCATTGATTAAGTTATGATTCATTGTCGCACACGGGTCAAAAACGAGTTTAAAATGTAGTATATGGAAGCGAAACTTGAGTCGTATCCCAAGGACTCTAAGTTAATATAACCAAAGGAAAGAAATGAAAAGGGGATTTTAGGGTTTCAGACAATTGAAAGTAAAGAAAACGATTATAATTATGATTAACGGATTAATCTACTAGTTCAGTAATTTCAGACTTATTATCGGTTATAGTATCACCAATTCCCTAAGTTGGTTCAATTTCTATTTGATTATAGTATCTATTAACAAACATGATCAATACTGTGTGAACTATATTCATATTTGCCGCATTAAGCATGACAGCTGAATATTAGGCAAAGTTAACGAATAAGATAAGTTAATACGCAAATTAAGAAACATGAATCGATCAGATTTAATCAACACTATTATATGCAACTCTAATTAAGCAAACAAGAATACAAAAAATAGGATTGAAAGACATTGAATAAAAAAGGATAATATAATACCCTCAAAGTCTTTATGAAATTCCAAATTTGTATATTAACCTTGGAGTTTATCTGGTCATGTAATCCTAATGATCTCTCTAATTACTAAAAATTGTCTCACTTTCTCTAATGTTGAGTTTAGCTTAAATATTAAAGAAAATTGGGATTTAAGAACGCTGGCCCGAAAAACATATGTTGGCCCAAAACTAACTAATTTATTTTTATTAAGTTTGGAGTAAAATCTGATAATTTGACTTTTTTTCACTCTGAATTAGCTTTTGGCATCAACTTAAAACTTCTAGCTATTCCTCTTAGCTTTGCAACGGATATTAGAACGTGTCAAAAAAAATCTCGTAGATCAAGTTATGATCTGCATAATGAGAAGATATCAAACCATAATTTATTTCCAAAATAAACAATAGAAATAAAATCAAGGAAAATTTAAACTTAACTTCAAAAACATATTAAAAGCAATGAAAATAATGCAAGAAGTTTTATAATTGTCGTAGCATAAAGTAATATATGGTGTATTAAAATACACTAATCAAATTCTCCCACCCTTAAACTTTTGAACTCCGAGCAAAACTCTAACTTCAACATTCAAAACAAACTAAACATAAGAAACAAGAACAAAAACATAACATGCAATTTCAAAGATCTTTAGGATCACATGGGGGTAAGCAAAATTCTCATTCTAAGATTCAAGGAATATGGCATTTGTGAATGATTTCTTGTGACAATCAAAACAAATAAGAGGACAATTTATCAAAGAATACATCAAAAGTGGCAAGATCCTCACAGGATATAAACATTATCTCACTCTCAAGTTTTAGGTTATCTATTTACAGTCAAAACACATCATGAAAGTTAGAACTATCATAAGCTTGATAATACTCTAACATCCACACTTGAAATACATGCACACAAAGATCAAAAGGACTTTATTCAGGTTGTGACGTGACCAAGGTAAGGGTGAGATAAATCCTACGTGGTACTACTAGGCTATAATTTAAAGGGGTAAAAGAGAATTGAAGAAGATTGTGGGAGTTGAACTAAACGATAATTCATTCACTTTCAAACACCAATCTTGCAACTATTCCTCTTCTCTTTTCTCTTTTTATTCTTCTTTTTTCAAGAAGGAATATGTATTATAATCCTTCTTTTCTTTTTTCAATTTTTTCTTTTTCTATTTTTTTTTCCGTCTTTTCTGCCAACTTTTTAAGTACCACAACTATAATAATTCAACCCCACACAACTCCAAACAAGACTCTTTCAACCCTTTAAATAGGATGATAACATTTTTTTTCACTTTTAGGCTTGTAATGAATTTCAAAAAAAGAATGGGATAATAGGCTCAAAGGATTTTCAAACAAGGGATGATATTTTTAAGGTTGACTTTTTGGATAAGTGGCAAAAATATAAAACAAAATAATTTACCTTTATCATATCATTGTGTACAAGTAAATAAAAAGTTTCAACAAGAGTCAAATCAAGTTTAAAAGTAACTAACAGGCATGAGTGAAATCACACAAGTAAGAAAAATATTGATTTTTTTAATGCTATCCATTATTAGGCTCAAAATCTCACAAAGGTTAATAATCTACCACAAATGATACACAATTTAGAATTTCGTCACACTTACTGTAACACCCACTTATAATATATGTCTAGAAGAATTCCTATTATACATGGTTGCAAATTTGATACTAAAATATATATAAGTTCCTAGTGACACATTATACATATTACATGCCCAAAATACAAAAATACTAAATGTGGCTTAAATATATACAATATTTCCAAAACAAATAAGGACTAGATCATATCAATGATCTCAAAATGGAGTCTTCGCAGCGGAAAAACCATCCAAAAAGCTAAGATAAGTAAGGATATCAAATTGCTTTATCCTTACCCTTCATAGAATCGGAACCACCTAAAAAATAATCAACAATATGGGGCGAGATGATAATCCCCGTGGGTTCCCTATCTTATGGATTCCTTCGGCTTTGCAAGGTTCTAATCAATCCTAAATCAAGTCAAAAAGGGAAGTGACGAGACTTGATTTCATAACTTCACATTATATGGAAACATGTTGCTTAAGTTCAGAAAATCAAACTATCACTAATCGGAAACTATACCAATGCACCCCTTTTTTTCCGTCCTCTCCTATGTCTAAGACTATCAGCACAGGTCATGGATCCTTGTAGCATACTTCGACTTCATGAGCATTTCAAGCTCCTCTATGGGACTTTAACCCACTTGGTTGAACATATGGGACTTTAACTCACTTGGTTGAACATTTGGGACTTTAACCCACTTGGTTGAACATATGGGACTTTAACCCATTTGGTTGGAAGCGAAGCATCGGTGTCTTCATCCCAATCTTACCCTATACGAGTATCAAGACTTGGAATGGCACAATTAATAATTCTTTTCGACTACGTGATCTCACACACAAGTGTGATTGTATTCGATAATCACAAGGCCACATACGCCTTATTCTCAATGTAACATAAAACCAACACATGTTATATATAATGTCTCAAATCTCCACTAGACAACTACTTGTCAAGGATGTACACCTAGGCGTCAAATGCACAAGTATTGTCATCTAGTTATCTATCAACTCCTAGTTACATCCCTAGGTCATTCCATTGGGTTGTGATAAGTTTTCCTCACTTTTCTTAATTCTTTTTAATCATATAACCATCATTTAGTCAATTCATCAATCCACAAATACACGTGCATATTACTTATCATAATAAATGTAAACAATATATAGTAACTACAAATATGCATGTGAAACAACTAAGCAAGCATCAAAACAAAGTATGAAACACTGCCAGGTCTGCAACCCGAGGGTCAGGCCCCTTCGCCTAGAGTTCGCTGTGCAAACTTTGGGCGACGCAGGAAAAATAATGGCAGTGGCAAAAGCCCTCAGCGCTCGCTGTGTAAACTCTAGGAGAATGTTCGCCTTCGCCTTTGCCTCACTTTCGCTCACAGTGCGAGCATGACAGACTTTCATGTTCACCTGCAGCTCGCTAAAGCTCACAGTGCGAGCCCTGCGATTTCTGCAATTTGTCAAGCAGAATATGGCAGTCTCAAGGGGTTTTCAAACTCCACTCTTACCCAAACTCAATTCATCATTAATGTTAACATAACACACATGAAACAACATTTTAAACCATAATCTTACATCAATATCATGAATATAACATGAATCATATATTTCCCATGGAAATGGAACAAGAACACCATAACCCAACTTTTCCCATTCTGTCCAAATACTCTAACCTTGAGTTTCTACCTAGAACCCATCTCTAGATGATGAGGAAGAATTTGTTGATGATGAAGATGATTTTTTCTCTTCCTCTAGGGTTTTTTTTCCTCTTCTCCCTTCTTTCTCTTCTTTCTCTCTTTTCTTCCCTTTCCTTTCCTCTTACTATCTTTTCTTTTTATTCTTCTTCTTACTACTTTTCCAACAAAATAGGAAACAAGAGGCACATGAAAGCAACAAGGAAAGTTGGTAAGACTAACTTGGTAAAAGTCCAAATTAAGAGTATCTAAAATGTCTCTAAGTACCAATTAATAAAATCTCATAGTCGGATAATATTAATTAAATCAACTTCGAGCTCATCAGTTACTCTAATTATATCAACAGATAACTCTCATAGCACATCGGAACCATGTTGATCTCAACTAATATTATTTAGTACATTTATTAAAATTTAGGGTATTTCATCCTACCCCCCCTTAAATAAAATTCGTCCTCTAATTTTAAGATTAATTGAAAAATATGAGGGTAAGCATCTCGCATCTCAAACTCAAGCTCCCAAGTAGTATCACTCGGATGTGTCTCATCCCACTGAACCTTAACAAGAGGAATCTCTTTGTTCCTCAATACCTTAGTGTTTGTTCCCATAACTCAGCTTAGTAGAGGTTCAAAAGTCAATTCTGCTTCTATCCCAATCGTGTCTGGTAGTATTGTCTGAAGAGGATCAGGAATAAACTTCCGGAGTTGAGACACACGAAAAACATCATGAATCTCTGATAGAGAAGGTGGTAAGGTTAATATGTAAGCTACGTCACCAATTCTCTCCAGGATCTAATATGGTTCCACATATCTCGGACTTGGCTTTCATAACTTAAACGTTCCTTTCAATCTCAATCTTGAAGTAACTTTCAAGAATACGTGATCACCTTCTTCAAGTTCCAGCGGTCTCTTTCAGTTATCCACATAACTCTTCAGAAGGTCTTGTGCTTTCTTAACCTTGTCACGAATCATTCTAATCTTTTCTGTGGTTTCTTGAATCACCTATGGTCCTAAAATCCTCTCTTCACCAACTTTTTTCCAACACAAAGGTATCCTACACTTCCTTCCATACAAAGCCTCGTAAGGGGCCATGCCAATACTCGCGTGTGTAACACGGTGGGAGAACTGACTTTAAACAATGTTGCGGATAGCAAGAGTCGCCACCGACTTTTATTTTATCCATAAGGAAAGGTTATAAAAGAACAGGAAAGACCTTAGAGAATATTTTGGGTCCGGGGGGTAGGTTATGAAAAGGGAAGGTATTAGCATCCTTTTCATCCATGGTTATCCATGGGCTCTTAGGTACTTAAGCTCACTTTTGAATTGTTTTGAAATTGTAGTGTGTGAATAGAAAATTTTCAGAATAGTTAATAAATAATCCATGTAAGGATGTGTTAAGAACTTGTTTGAAAACTTGTTGAAAATTTGTTTAAGTGCGAAACAATTTTGAAGTGAGCAAGCACCTAGGAGTAACCTACCCTAATGTTTAAAGGTCTTTCTTATTCTTCATTCTTTCCTTTAGTAAGACTATCCCTACTATAATGGAGTAGGTAGTCCTTACTTTGGATGTTAAGGGACATGTGAGGGACAATTTGACTTTGAAGGCCATTGTGGGATGTAATAAGCACATATAAGGGACCATCATCATTTTTCGAAAGGGACTCGATTCGTAAAGGCAACCATAAGGGACTTTGATGATTTTTCTATTTGAGGGACTTGCTTTATACACCCCACTTAACCATTATTCGTAGGCAACTTGAGGGATATCCTTAGGAAGTGAGACGGCGATTAAAATCGACTTACGTGTGTGACGTGTTTATTTTAATTATCTTTATTTAAAAGTGATCTAAATTTATTTTAATATTACATACATGTTGTTACACTCCCTAATTACTAACCATAATAATAATTAAATAATTAAACAACTTTACATCCAAGAAACAATTACAAAATAATAAGCAAAATAATTAAATAGCAAAGATAAATAAAATATAAATAAGCAATAATAAATAATAAAGGGGGTTAATTCTAAGTTTACTCGGCAAGACATCGCATCTTGTGCCTACGTATCCTTACGGGAGTGGAATCAGAGTAATCGTAGTTCCCCTCAATAGGGAGGTTAGAAACTTCTTGACTGTGGTCAAGGTCTTAAGGGGAATAAACGCATCTTAAGGACACGCTTACGTGGAGTGTAGAAACTCCAAATCTCTACGTTGAAATGTTAAGTTGTAATTAGGGTTAAATCAGGGATTCCACGGCGGGAAACCCTAAAATGAGCGTGGCGGCTCTTTGACCTAATGCTAAGGGTAAAATTGTAATTTTGCCTGCGGCGAGGCATTTGTGAAAATTAGGGTTTGTAGTTTGTAGTTTTGAGGATTTGAAATTGAATGTGTGAAGTTTTACGGACTATTGGCGCGGCGGCCAAACAGTTAGACCTAACCTTCGGATGTGTGCAATGTGACAGAAATAATAGTAAACGCGTGAGATAATTGAATCATGCAAACAGAGAGATAATGTCATAATTTAAACCATGCAAGCAGAAATTTAAAGGCAGAATTTAAAGAGCGATTGTTAAGTTCGCGAGGTTACATGAGAGGAGCAGATACAATATGATAATGAAATTTGAATTGAACAATAATAAAATAACATAAATAACGGTTCTAGTTATTATTTTAAAAAAAAGATTTTAGTTATTATTTTAAATTTATCTAAAAAAAAGTTTTTTCTTAAAAATATTAGGTTTTCATATTAATTTGGAAAAGATGTTAATGTTATTTATTTTAAAAAACAGATTTTTATATTATAACAAATTTTAATAAATTAATGATAACAATAATAATAATAATGGTAATAATAATGATAATAATGATAATAATAATAAATAATGATAATAATAATAATAATAATAATAATAATAATAATAATAATAATAATAATAATAATAATAATAATAATAATAATAATAATAATAATAATAAAGCAATAATGAATTTTAAATGTGCCAAATAACCCAACAATGTTGCTAACGCAGAAATGCGCTCATCGCAACCAGATCTAAATCGGGCGAAACAAAATTTATCGCAAAGAAAAAGAAATTAAGCAAAAAATAGTATTATTGCTCACACAAAAATGCGATCATCGCAACCAGATCGAACTAACACAAATGTCACGCGTCATGCACACAAATGTGCAAACATTGTATCGACATAATTCGATCAAAAATCTTATATATATAAACTCTAACAATTTAAAAATTATATATATATATAAACGTAACAGTAATAGATAAAGAAAAAGAAATAACGGTAATAGATGAAGAAAAAGAAATAACGGTAAAAGATGAAGAAAAAGAAACAACAGTAATAGATGAAGGAAAAGAAATAACGGTAAACGATGAAGAAAAAGAAACAATAGTAATGGATGAAGAGGAAAACTAAATAACGGCAAACGGCACTCACTCCTCTTAGGTTTTTTTTCATTCTCCCCTTTTTTCCAACAAGGCAACACATGTATATATAGGGAACAAATTAGGGTTAACACCAAATTGTCAATAATGTCCCTAAAGCCCATTTTAAAGCCCAAACTAAATAATTAGTTAAGAAAAAATAAAATTTAAATAATTTAAAATAAACTTAAAATAAAAACTAATAATCCTATTGATTCCTAAAATAAAAAATATTATAAAAAGAACAAAATTTTTTTCAATATTTTTTATTTTATGATTTTTTGGATATTTTTATGAATAATTTAGAAAAAAGTGAAAAAAAATAATATTTTAAAAAATGATTTAATTAAAATACGAAAATAATAATTAAATAATAATAAAAAACTATTTTTGTTATTTTTTTAATGAAAGATAGAAAAATTTAGAGTAAAAATAATAAAAAACAAAAAAAATGACAAAGGTGAGATTCGAACTCTCAACCTCTCACACTCATAACTCCTTACACATGTCCTCCTGCCAATTGTGCCATTTTTACTTTTTAGAAAAAAAATGCATGCCATATGATATTTACCTGCAAAAAGTCAAACGACTACACAAATTTGTTAGTAATTGATTAAATGCAATGAAATGCGACGACAAATCTTAGGGCAAAATTTGGGGTATTACAGTTATTATGATAATATTTCTCACCCAACCTCTCTTTGATGTTGGCAAAAAAAAATCATGAAGTTTGACTTTGGTTTGACCACAGTTGACCTCAGTTTGACCTTTTAACTGCATTGACTGCTTTTGACTTATCTGATCATCTGACTGAGCAAACTTTTGAGAAAAGTCTTGAAACTTGACATGGGGGTTCTTATACACATATAAGATGTTATGAAGCTCACTTGAAGTCTTGGAAGTCCATTTAGCCTGATTAAAGTCAAAACCCTAGTTTTGGATGCACTGCTTAGGAGGTGCATTGTCTGAGGGAATTGTCAACTCTTCTGACCAATTGTGAATTTTGTGAACCTTGTGAACCTTCTTGGAACACAAAGTCTTGTATTGTGAGGGCAAATTTTGGGGTGCAACAGCTGCCCCTGTTCAATTTTCTGAAACCTGAGGGGTTAGATTGGTATATTTGCCAGTCGTAACCTGGAAGGTTGAAGGGGATTGAACACAAAAGCCCAAAAATTTGCACTCACCAGTGCATGGAGTGATATTGATGGTTGGTTGAACATGATTGAGTGGGCTTAAAGATGCCACTAGGGGAAAGTTCTTCAGTAGTATAATGAGAACTGTCAGGAGTCTGGAGTAATACTGATGTAACAGCATGTCTTCATGAGGATAGAGCAATCAATAATGATAACCCTAAAGCAGTCTTGAAGTGATAAATCTGACCTCAGGAGGATAGAGCAATCAATAGCTCTAAAGCAGTCTTGAAGTAATAATGGCTTCAGGAGGATAGAGCAATCAATAGCTCTAAAGCAGTCTTGAAATAATAATGTGATATGTCTTCAGGAGGATAGAGCAATCAATAGCTCTAAAGCAGTCTTGAAGTAATGATTTCAGGAGGATAGAGCAATGGATAGCTCTAAAGCAGTCTTGAAATAATAATGTAATTTCAGGAGGATAGAGCAATGGATAACTCTAAAGCAGTCTTGAAATAATTAGATGGCTTCAGGAGGATAGAGCAATGAATAGCTCTAAAGCAGTCTTGAAGTAGTAATATGACCTCATGAGGATAGAGCAGTGAATAGCTCTAAAGCAGTCTTGAAGTAATAGGATGATTTCAGGAGGATAGAGCAATCAGTAGCTCTAAAGCAGTCTTGAAGTCATGAGAGGCTATCAGGAGGATAAAATAACCCTGAGGTTACAATAAAGCAGTCCCAAAGTAATAAGAAGCTCATCAGGAGGATAAAGTAACCCTGAGGTTACAATAAAGCAGTCCCAAAGATCATAAGATTGTTTGTTGGATAATTAACCTGAAAACAAGGTAGCATTCTGTATAACAACATTAGTTTATGCTTTATGTATGCATGTATGACATGATGCACTTAGGTAATGTACTATAGGCATATATGTTATGGTATGATGTAAATGATGTATGTATGCTATGACACTGCTGGAAGTGTCTGGATATCCTTGTATAACAACTGCTGGCCAAGGAAAATAAATCCCGATTCGTTGTTGAAGAATATATAACCCTCCGTCTGCTGGGGATAACAAGGTATAGATAACCTCCCGTTGTTGGGGATAACAAGGTATAGATAACCTCCCGTTGTTGGGGATAGTAGGGTATAGATAACCTTCGTTTTCGTTTGATAGTAGGATAAGTATAACATCCCGTCTTCGTTCATCGTGCCCTTATTGGAAAGTAATTTCCCGTATATCCGTATGAGGATAAAAGAGATGGATATAAATTCCAGGGGAGATTAGACTTTGTGAAAATGGATTAGTCCTACTGATGGTTTGTAACTGTCTTGTAAAGATGAACCGGCGAAGCTTCGTTGAAATCCTTCCCTCGTTCGTCCTTAGTAAATACTATTACTGCATTTTCATGCATTTCTGGTAAACATCAATCATATTAAAAGCATACATGCATTTCTGGTAAACATCAATCATATTCAAAGGCATACATACATTCAAACACAACCAATGGACGTTTCGCTTATGCAAATAGGGTAAAAGTAAATCTGGATTCAAAAGATGGAGTTTATTTATATCAAAAGTGACCCATACACGGGTAAGTTTGTACAAGGAGACATAAACCCTAGTAAGAGAATTTTGTCATGAAGTTTTACAAAAACAATCAGCTATGTGGGAAATAATCCTATTGAGTTTCAATTCTACTATTGCCACTCAAGTATCTCATCTTCTTGCTGTTGAGACGGAAACGATTGGATTGAGCTTTATCTGTTTGAGCTTGAGTAAGTAATACAACTGGTTGCAGTTTCATGAGTGATCCAAACGAGACATAGTCATACGCTTTAATCCCTAACTTTTGCCTGGATTGCCCTTTCAGGTTTTCAATCCACCGGGATACCCTTTTTTGCCCAAGCCGCCTTTTCAGGTTTTCGACTTGCCGGGTGTACATCTTTTTATATATATATCCCTAATTTTTGCCCAAACCCTTTTGGTTTGCCGGGATGCCCTTATTTTTGCCTAGGCCTGTCAACCTAGCGGGTCTCTTTTTATGCGTAGTATTTTTTAACTATGTCTGCGTTTACAGGTTGTGGGAAGTCTTCACCATCCATTGTAGTCAGTATCATGGCACCTCCTGAGAACACTGTCTTGACTACAAATGGTCCCTCATATGTTGGAGTCCACTTGCCCCTAGGATCACCCTGTGGTAATATGATACGCTTGATTACCAAGTCACCAGCCTGATATACCTTTGGCTTAACCTTCTTGTTAAAAGCTTTGATCATCCGTTTCTGGTACATCTGGCCATGACAAACTGATGCTAACCTTTTCTCATCAATCAAATTTATCTGGTCAAGTCGAGTCTGAATCCACTCATCTTCATCCAAGCCTGCATCCTTCATAATTCTCAAGGAGGGGATCTGAACTTCAATAGGCAGAACTGCTTCCATACCATAGACTAAGGAGAATGGGGTTGCCCCTGTTGAAGTACGTATTGTAGTACGATAACCATGCAGAGCAAATGGTAACATCTCGTGCCAATCCTTGTAAGTAACAGTCATCTTCTGTACAATCTTCTTAATGTTCTTATTGGCAGCTTCAACTGCCCCATTCATCTTTGGACGATACGGAGAAGAGTTGTGATGCTTAATCTTGAACTGCGTACAGAGATCAGTAATCATAGTGTTGTTCAGATTAGAGCCATTGTCAGTGGTACTTGATTGGATCCATCTTCGAAATCAACAAGGTAGTATGGGTCAACATATACTGTCTTAGTCGGCGATCAGCCCATGCCAAAGCGCAGCAAGTTTTCTCGAGCAGTGAGTATCTTGTTTCACAGTCGGTAAACTTTTTGCTAAGGTAGTATATTGCCTGCTCTTTTCGACCAGACTCGTCATGTTGCCCCAATACACACCCCATTGAGTTGTCTAATACTGTTAAATACATAATCAAGGGTCTTCCATCGACTGGTGGCATTAAAATTGGAGGTTCTAGCAAATATCTCTTGATTTCATCAAAGGCGGTCTGGCACTCATCATTCCATTCCATCACCTGATCTTTCTTCAACAACTTGAAGATTGGCTCACAGATGGTAGTTAATTGGGAAATAAATCTTGCAATGTAGTTCAATCGTCCCAAGAAACCTCTAACCTCCTTCTCAGTACGGGGAGCTGGCATCTCTCGTATAGCTTTCACTTTTGCAGGATCCACTTCAATACCTTTTCCACTGACAATGAAACCCAGGAGCTTTCCAGATCTAACTCCAAAAGTACACTTGTTTGGATTTAATCTCAACCTGTATTTCTTCAACCTCTCAAACAACTTGTGCAGATGATCAAGATGTTGTTCTTCATTCTGAGACCTGGCTATCATATCATCCACATATACCTCTATCTCATGATGAATCATATCATGGAACAAAGCCACCATAGCACGCTGATATGTTGCCCCTGCATTCTTCAAACCAAATGGCATTACCTTATAGCAAAAGGTGCCCCACTGTGTCACAAATGTAGTCTTCTCCATATCTTCAGGTGCCATCTTGATTTGATTGTAACCAGAGAAACCATCCATAAAAGAGAATACCTTATGCTGAGCAGTGTTGTCTACCAGAATATCAATATGAGGAAGTGGAAAGTCATCTTTAGGGCTAGCCTTGTTCAGATCTCTGTAGTCTACACACATACGTACCTTACCATCTTTCTTAGGAACTGGTACCACATTTGCAACCCACTGAGGATAAGAAGTTACGGCCAAGAACCCTGCATTGAACTGTTTCATTACCTCTGCTTTGATCTTTTCTGACATTTCAGGACGCATACGACGAACCTTCTGCTTCTTTGGACGACAAT
Source organism: Lathyrus sativus (assembly GCA_963859935.3). Taxonomy (NCBI): domain Eukaryota; kingdom Viridiplantae; phylum Streptophyta; class Magnoliopsida; order Fabales; family Fabaceae; genus Lathyrus; species Lathyrus sativus. Next base: position 544,954,935 of record OZ012740.1, on the reverse strand, counting down.
CTTCTTTCACTGGCAAACGGTGAACCACAATGTCTATATCCAACCTTGGCATATCTTCATAAGACCAAGCAAAGATCTCCACATAGTCACGTAGAATCTGAATCAACCTGCTCTTGACACTGTCCTCTAAATCAGCCCCTATCTTGACCTCTTTTCTGTTTTCTTCAGTTCCCAGATTCACAACTTCGACTGGCTCTTCATGTGGCTGTATAGCTTTCTCTTCCTGTTGTAACAACCTAGCAAGCTCCGCAGGTATTTCACAATCGTCCTCGTTTCCGTCTTCAGTTTGATAGATCGGATTCTCGAAATTGTAATTGGCAATAGTAGAACTGTTATCAACTGGATCCAGAGTGGATGAGGATCTGTATTTTAGTGACGTGGGTGTGTGTAAGAACACATAGCTGATAAAGCAAAAATAAAAGAGAAAGAAAGACAAGGAACACAATATTTACGAAAACGAAACGTCCACTGATTTTATTGAATGAAGTATGCAAATGAAATGACAACCCGTAACAAGCACACCATTGTGCCCCGGGTAAGGCACATGGCTTGAAAGTTTTAATTGTTCCAAAAATTATAAATTTAAAAACATAACACAGTAATAGTATTTACTCCTGACTAAAGGAGATAGGGATAACATCTTCAGCTGTCCAATTATTGAGTCCAGCACCCACAGTAGGAAAAATCCATGCCTCCAAGTTGTAGTCTTCATCTTGATCTCCCACAGCATCGATAACCCCTTGATTGGTGATACGAACAGCACGGGTACGACGGACAGCCTTCTGGGACTCTGCAGTGAAACCCAAACCAAACTTGTCAGACTTGTATGGAATATCAGGAAGCTGACCCCAAATAGTACAACCACCTTCTTCCACCACAGCTTTTGCATCATTGAGAGAGGCCATTGCCATTGTTGGAGGGTTTCTGATGACCACAGGAACCTTCTTCACAGCAGGAGGAGTCACACAATCCTTAACAGCCCAGGGAACCACTTCAACTGACTGACATGGAGTTTCAATGTATTCACCTTCTACTTCCAGATACTTGAAAGTGTTTACATGGCTGACAAAGTATTCTTCCTCTCCAAAGACAGTAACAACTTTTCCATTCACCGGATATCTCAACTTTTGATGTAATATGGAGGTCACAGCACCTGCCCCATGGATCCAGGGACGACCAAGCAGACATGAGTACGAAGGACGAATATCCGTCACATAGAATGTAGCAGTAAACACCTGAGAGCCAACCTTGATTGGAAGATCAATTTCCCCATGCACTACTCTTCTAGAACCATCAAAAGCCTTTACCACAATATTACTGGGCTTCAATACCGTATCTTCAGGACTCAGCTTGTTCAGGACTTCCTTAGGCAACACATTCAGAGCGGAACCATTGTCTATCAGCACATGAGACAGGGTAGTGCCCCTGCATTCAATTGAAATATGCAAGGCCCTGTTATGATCCCTCTTGGCAGGGGTCAAGTCAGCATCAGAAAATCCTAACCCGTTGTCATAGGTCAGGTGCGCAACACAATTCTCAAACTGGTCCACAGAAATTGCACTGGGTACATGAGCCACCTTTAGAAACTTGATCAATGACTTGGCATGAGCCTCAGAACATAATAACAGGGAGAGCATAGAAATCTTTGAGGGAGTATGCCCCAGCTGATCAACAATATCATAATCACTCTTGCGAATGATTTTCAATACTTCTTCCATCTGCTTAGAGAGGTCATCAGCAGCTGGCACATCAGTAGATACAGGCTCAATAACAGGACCCTTGCCCCGAGCATCAGTGGTGGAAGTAACAGCAGGAGTAATTGCACTCTTAGAAGCAACTGGAGGAGAGAAGACTCTTCCACTACGAGTGATCTTGCTAGATCCAGCAATATTATCAATGTCAACAGGCATATCAGGTAAAGGCTCCTGCTTGACACCATGGATGTAAACATCAGACCCATAGTGCCATGGCACAGCTTTGTCAGATGTATAAGGAATAGGACCAGGAGTGGTAATGATCAGAGGAGCTACTCTGGCTTCAGCAACAACTTTCACAGGACCTTCAGCAGTAATCTTGATTGGGCCCTGATGAGTGATTTTAATGGGACCCTTTGAAGTGATTCTTAGTGGTACTTTGTCAACCATGTCAACTTCTTCAATCTTCTTACCCTGAGTCAGATGATCCACCATACTTTCTACAGATGCTGGTCTTCTTTCAAACACTATAGTATATTTATCCATGAGACGTTGAATCCCATCTCTCAAAATGAAGCAACTATCCGGCTTATAGGTACAATATAGACAATCTTCATGACAACCTGGAAAGATCCCAGCTTGTACTAACCTCTTTTTGATAACAGACAATGGTGTGTTCAACTCCATAACTGAATAGACATGCAGATCTTCATCAATATCTTCATCAATGGCGTTGACAGTCTTCTCGTGATTTGGCATTGGAGCTGTAATCACATTTGGAGTACCTGGTGAATCAAACTCAATTTCTCCAGCATCAATCATATCCTGAATTTTGTTCTTCAAGACCCAGCAGTTATTAGTATCATGTCCTGGACAATTTGAATGATATGCACATCGTGCATTGGGATTGTACTTGGGAGAGGTAACATTGGGATTCTGAGGAGCCTCCCTCAGGGTAATAAGTTCAGCCTTCAACAAGTGTTGCAATGCCTGAGCCATTGACATGTTGATCTTCGTGAACTGTCTTCTAGCCCTCTGTTGGTTGCCTTGAGGCTGCTCTGTTGTTGCAGGAGTTGGATTTGAAATATGAACTGCACTAACAGACTGATGTCTTCTGTTACGATCAGGCTGACCATACACAGCATTAGATTCTTTCTTCCCAGTGGGAGGCTTCTTTGCAGCACCTGATGAAGAAGTGCCCACTTGGATCTTACCACTCTTGATACCATTCTCTACTCGCTCTCCTGTCATGATCAACTCAGTGAAGCCAGATGATGAGCTTCCAATGAGATGACTGTAAAACGGACCATTCAGCGTACACATGAACATATCAACCAACTCCCTATCAGTCAAAGGGGGTTGAACTCTTCCAGCTAAGTCTCTCCACTTCTGAGCATACTCCTTAAAGCTTTCTTTGGCACCCATAGACATGCTTTGAAGCTGCATGCGAGTGGGGGCTAAGTCAGCATTGTATTGATACTGCTTGTAGAAAGCTTCAGCAAGGTCATTCCAATCTCTGATGTTGACACTCTCCAACTGATAATACCACTCTAGTTGAGCTCCAGATAAACTCTCTTGAAAGAAATGGATCCACAACTTTTTATCAGCAGTGTGGGGTTGCATTCTTCTGACATAAGACCTCAGATGCATTTGGGACAAGAGACCCCATCATAGACAACAAATGTAGGAACTTTGAACCCAATGGGTATGACCACCCCAGATATCAAGCTCAAATCCTCAAAATCCAGCCCAGATGATTTCTGTAATTCCATAGCATCCATTCTATCCACCAGCATCTTGAATTTGTCTTCGTTAGGCTCATGGTAGTAGTTAGCCTCAGAATCAGAGTCCCCCATAGTGTTGTGGAGACTGCCTCTCTCCTGCTCAGATTCTTCAGATTCATAGTCTTCAACCTGTTCCTTGGTCTTGGCAGGACCTTTGAACCTTCTTCCCATGTTGAGCAACCCAGCAGACCTTCTAGCCTTCTTAGTCTTCTTGGCCAGCAGTGTCTTCAATTCATCCTGCCCCTTAGATAGGTTCAGGATCAGCTCTTGGAACTGTGCATTCTGTGCCTGGAGATCCTTAACTGATTGTTCAAGAGCCATTGCTGAAATAAACAGCGAGAAGATGAGAAACCTGTGCACCATTATAAACCTGTGATGCAATGATATGGGAATGCATATGCAATGTTTTCAAGGACCGCAGGATTTAAATTTGCTTAAACAAACAAGAAAGTAACTTTTTATTAGTAATAACTTGTTTTGCCTTTTAGGCTTACAAAAAATGAAAACGAAATAAGTACAAAAGATGGGGTTTTAAGTCTCCCATGGACGTTTCCTCTTTGTGTTGAGGTATGAGTTGAGGTTTCGTTCCTCATGAAGTAGCTTTGTTAGCTCTAGGATCCTTGCTTGGCTTGCTTTGTAATGAGCCTCGAAAGTATCCCTTTGCTCTTTCAGTTGGATCCATGATCTCTGCAAGTCTTCCATATCAGTAGGCATGTCTGGGTGAAGGATGGTATAAGCTGTGTCTCCTTCAGCAACAGGTTCCATGGTAACTGGTAGGACGGCAGGATATGGCATCATGAGTGTCTGAGCACGAGATCGTACCCATCTGAGATAAGCCTCCATAGGAATAGTGTACTTAGGCTCCAGTGTCTTGCTGTCAATCCTGTTTACCTTTCCCCAAGCTCGGATGAATCTCTGATGGTAACCCTGAAGATCGTGGTCGTAATCAAACACAATGCCCTGAATCAACATGTCATGTGGACCATCGCTCCGGGCGTAACCAAACTGTCGTAAAGCTAGAGATGGGTTGTAGGTGATGCCTCCTCTTATGCCTAGAAGTGGCACATTAGGAAACTCCCCACAACGGTCAATGATGGTGACATTCTCCATAGATCTGGAGCACCAATGGATGTCCGAGTGAGAAAGTGACATGATCCTCTTGGACCATCTGAACCCTTGCTCATTCTTCATTACTGAGCGAGGAAGGTGAGAAATAAACCACCTAGAAAGTAAAGGTATGCAGCACATCAAAGTTCCTCTTGCCCTTGTAGTACGGGTGTGAAGAGAATGTAGGATGTCTCCAAGTAAGGTAGGCACTGGATTGTGACTCAGGAATATGTTGATGGCATGAACGTCTATGAACTGATCAGGATTGGGGAACAACACTAAGCCATAAATTAATAAGGCTAAGATCTCCTCAAAAGCATCGTAGCTCATAGCCTTCAAGAACATTTGAGCTTTATCCACTAATACCTTGGCAAGAATACCTTTAACTCCACTTCTCGTCTCTAGAACAATGTCAGACTTCTTCAGATGTAGAGCTGCAGCAATAACTTCTGGTTTAAGCTCCTTCTCTAAGCCTGTGAATGGCTTTTGATCAAGAACAGGTATACCCAGAAGTTTAGAGAACTCCTCCATGGTTGGAACCAGCTGATAATCAGGAAATGTAAAGCAATGGTGCTTAGGGTCAAAGAACTGAAACAGCACACTCATCATGTCTTCACTGAACCCTGAAGTAACTAGATCCAATAAGTGACCATGTCTCTTGTTGAACTGGGAATGATCAGGCACTAGGGAAACCAACTCCTTGAGCTTAGCAGGTATCCCTACAAAGTTGATCCTGATGGTGTTTCTACGAGCAGAAGCCATGACCTGCAACAAAGAACAAAGATAAATCCTTTGGTCCTTGAAATGGTTAGGGAAAATGATATGCTTATGATGCATGATGATGTCATGATGTCATGCTCAATCACAAACATGTGGCACACACAAACAAGTCACACCATAGCCCTAGGTTTAAAGGCTTGCATGAGGTTCAAAGGCAAGTACCCTCCCCTGAAGTTAGATGGTTCATCCTGTCCTACAAAAGTAACCAGGTTCTAAGGGATCTCAAAATCATTGATCCTTCACAAGGGTGGTTGTTCAGAAGGCAACTCACTTGCCAACCAAAACCCTCCAAGTTTAAGATCTCAATGAGCGTAGTATCGAGTGTCAACCAACTTCAGTCTGCACCAAAGCCGGTTACCTCACTACTTTCTAAAGGCCAAGATGAGTTAACTAGGGTTCTAAAAGTCAGTTAGTGCATTGACAACATATGGCAGCCTCAATATTATCCTCAACTTGACTTAAGGAATATAAGCACCAACCAAGAAGTCGCACTAACTATGGCCACCAGATCAACCGTATCGATATACGTCGTACAGTTTCCTTGGTCTATTGCCATTTACCTAAGGTACACTAGATCCGGGTTAGGACCTTTCACACATAAGAGCACCCCAACAATATAATAATAAAGCAAACAAGGCAAACAATTTAAAGTGATCTTAATTCCTAAGGGTACCCCTCTTAAATAGTTCCCCAGCAGAGTCGCCAGTTCTGTAACACGGTGGGAGAACTGACTTTAAACAATGTTGCGGATAGCAAGAGTCGCCACCGACTTTTATTTTATCCATAAGGAAAGGTTATAAAAGAACAGGAAAGACCTTAGAGAATATTTTGGGTCCGGGGGGTAGGTTATGAAAAGGGAAGGTATTAGCATCCTTTTCATCCATGGTTATCCATGGGCTCTTAGGTACTTAAGCTCACTTTTGAATTGTTTTGAAATTGTAGTGTGTGAATAGAAAATTTTCAGAATAGTTAATAAATAATCCATGTAAGGATGTGTTAAGAACTTGTTTGAAAACTTGTTGAAAATTTGTTTAAGTGCGAAACAATTTTGAAGTGAGCAAGCACCTAGGAGTAACCTACCCTAATGTTTAAAGGTCTTTCTTATTCTTCATTCTTTCCTTTAGTAAGACTATCCCTACTATAATGGAGTAGGTAGTCCTTACTTTGGATGTTAAGGGACATGTGAGGGACAATTTGACTTTGAAGGCCATTGTGGGATGTAATAAGCACATATAAGGGACCATCATCATTTTTCGAAAGGGACTCGATTCGTAAAGGCAACCATAAGGGACTTTGATGATTTTTCTATTTGAGGGACTTGCTTTATACACCCCACTTAACCATTATTCGTAGGCAACTTGAGGGATATCCTTAGGAAGTGAGACGGCGATTAAAATCGACTTACGTGTGTGACGTGTTTATTTTAATTATCTTTATTTAAAAGTGATCTAAATTTATTTTAATATTACATACATGTTGTTACACTCCCTAATTACTAACCATAATAATAATTAAATAATTAAACAACTTTACATCCAAGAAACAATTACAAAATAATAAGCAAAATAATTAAATAGCAAAGATAAATAAAATATAAATAAGCAATAATAAATAATAAAGGGGGTTAATTCTAAGTTTACTCGGCAAGACATCGCATCTTGTGCCTACGTATCCTTACGGGAGTGGAATCAGAGTAATCGTAGTTCCCCTCAATAGGGAGGTTAGAAACTTCTTGACTGTGGTCAAGGTCTTAAGGGGAATAAACGCATCTTAAGGACACGCTTACGTGGAGTGTAGAAACTCCAAATCTCTACGTTGAAATGTTAAGTTGTAATTAGGGTTAAATTAGGGATTCCACGGCGGGAAACCCTAAAATGAGCGCGGCGGCTCTTTGACCTAATGCTAAGGGTAAAATTGTAATTTTGCCTGCGGCGAGGCATTTGTGAAAATTAGGGTTTGTAGTTTGTAGTTTTGAGGATTTGAAATTGAATGTGTGAAGTTTTACGGACTATTGGCGCGGCGGCCAAACAGTTAGACCTAACCTTCGGATGTGTGCAATGTGACAGAAATAATAGTAAACGCGTGAGATAATTGAATCATGCAAACAGAGAGATAATGTCATAATTTAAACCATGCAAGCAGAAATTTAAAGGCAGAATTTAAAGAGCGATTGTTAAGTTCGCGAGGTTACATGAGAGGAGCAGATACAATATGATAATGAAATTTGAATTGAACAATAATAAAATAACATAAATAACGGTTCTAGTTATTATTTTAAAAAAAAGATTTTAGTTATTATTTTAAATTTATCTAAAAAAAAGTTTTTTCTTAAAAATATTAGGTTTTCATATTAATTTGGAAAAGATGTTAATGTTATTTATTTTAAAAAACAGATTTTTATATTATAACAAATTTTAATAAATTAATGATAACAATAATAATAATAATGGTAATAATAATGATAATAATGATAATAATAATAATAAATAATGATAATAATAATAATAATAATAATAATAATAATAATAATAATAATAATAATAATAATAAAGCAATAATGAATTTTAAATGTGCCAAATAACCCAACAATGTTGCTAACGCAGAAATGCGCTCATCGCAACCAGATCTAAATCGGGCGAAACAAAATTTATCGCAAAGAAAAAGAAATTAAGCAAAAAATAGTATTATTGCTCACACAAAAATGCGATCATCGCAACCAGATCGAACTAACACAAATGTCACGCGTCATGCACACAAATGTGCAAACATTGTATCGACATAATTCGATCAAAAATCTTATATATATAAACTCTAACAATTTAAAAATTATATATATATATAAACGTAACAGTAATAGATAAAGAAAAAGAAATAACGGTAATAGATGAAGAAAAAGAAATAACGGTAAAAGATGAAGAAAAAGAAACAACAGTAATAGATGAAGGAAAAGAAATAACGGTAAACGATGAAGAAAAAGAAACAATAGTAATGGATGAAGAGGAAAACTAAATAACGGCAAACGGCACTCACTCCTCTTAGGTTTTTTTTCATTCTCCCCTTTTTTCCAACAAGGCAACACATGTATATATAGGGAACAAATTAGGGTTAACACCAAATTGTCAATAATGTCCCTAAAGCCCATTTTAAAGCCCAAACTAAATAATTAGTTAAGAAAAAATAAAATTTAAATAATTTAAAATAAACTTAAAATAAAAACTAATAATCCTATTGATTCCTAAAATAAAAAATATTATAAAAAGAACAAAATTTTTTTCAATATTTTTTATTTTATGATTTTTTGGATATTTTTATGAATAATTTAGAAAAAAGTGAAAAAAAATAATATTTTAAAAAATGATTTAATTAAAATACGAAAATAATAATTAAATAATAATAAAAAACTATTTTTGTTATTTTTTTAATGAAAGATAGAAAAATTTAGAGTAAAAATAATAAAAAACAAAAAAAATGACAAAGGTGAGATTCGAACTCTCAACCTCTCACACTCATAACTCCTTACACATGTCCTCCTGCCAATTGTGCCATTTTTACTTTTTAGAAAAAAAATGCATGCCATATGATATTTACCTGCAAAAAGTCAAACGACTACACAAATTTGTTAGTAATTGATTAAATGCAATGAAATGCGACGACAAATCTTAGGGCAAAATTTGGGGTATTACAGTTATTATGATAATATTTCTCACCCAACCTCTCTTTGATGTTGGCAAAAAAAAATCATGAAGTTTGACTTTGGTTTGACCACAGTTGACCTCAGTTTGACCTTTTAACTGCATTGACTGCTTTTGACTTATCTGATCATCTGACTGAGCAAACTTTTGAGAAAAGTCTTGAAACTTGACATGGGGGTTCTTATACACATATAAGATGTTATGAAGCTCACTTGAAGTCTTGGAAGTCCATTTAGCCTGATTAAAGTCAAAACCCTAGTTTTGGATGCACTGCTTAGGAGGTGCATTGTCTGAGGGAATTGTCAACTCTTCTGACCAATTGTGAATTTTGTGAACCTTGTGAACCTTCTTGGAACACAAAGTCTTGTATTGTGAGGGCAAATTTTGGGGTGCAACAGCGTGGTAACTATTATTGTAAACAAACTCAATCAATGGTAAGAGCTCCTTCCAATTTCTTCCACTTTCAAGCATACAAGCTCTCAACATGTCTTCTAAGGTTTGTATCGTTTATTCCGTTTGACCATCCATTTGAGGATGATTCAATGTACTCAAACTCAACTTAGATCCCATAGCTTGTTGAAAATCTCTCTAAAACCTTGAAGTAAACTTTAGATCTCTATTAGATACAATGATGGGAGGAGCACCATGAAGTCTCACAACTTCTGAAATAAACAACCTTGCGAGATGACTTTCCTTGTAAGTGGTCTTCACGACCAAGAAATATACTAACTTTGTCAATCGATCTACAATCACCAAAATAGAATCATAACCACCTTGTACACGGGGTAACCCAACCGCAAATTCCATTGAAATACTATCCCATTTCCACCCCATAATCTCTAACGGTTGTAACAAACCACTCGGTCTTTGGTGTTCGATCTTCACTTGTTGGCATATCACACATTCCGACACATACATTGCAATATCTCTTTTCATCTCGAACCGCCAATAGTCCTATTTTAAATCTTGTTACATGTTTGAGGAACCAGGATGTGTAGTAAAAGAACCCTTATGAGCTTCCTCTAAAATCTTCCTTTTTAAAACTGCATCATTCGGGACACAAATATTTTGATCAAATAGAATAACTCCATCTACAGCTCGTGTGAAACCCGGTTGGGCCAAAACATATTGTAACTTTGTATCTATCACTTACCCTTGTTGGATTTCATCTCTTAAGGTAGAATTAACATTCAAGTTTCCCATTATCACACCATCTGGATTCCAAACAAATTGAAGATTAAGATCTCAAAACTTTTCCAGCAATGTATACTCACACATCATCAGCTCGGCTTTAAGTACTTCCTTCCGACTTAACGCATCCGCTTCCTTATTCGCTTTACCGGGATGATACTTAATTTCAAAGTCAAAGTCCTTCAAATGCTCCATCCACCTCCTTTGACGCATATTCAATTTGTTTTTGTAAACAAATACTTTAAACTCTTATGATCTCACTGAATATTTAGAAACATACTCCATACAAGTAATGACGCCACACCTTTAGTGTAAAAGCCATAGCCACGAACTCCAAATCATGAATCGGATCATTCTTTTCATTAACCTTTAACTAACGAGAAGCATAAGCTACAACCTGACCATCCTGTATTAACACACCTCCTAATCCCCTCTTAGAAGCATCACAAAATACTTCGTACGACTTGTTAGGATCAAGAATAATTAAAACAGGATTAGTCGTCAAACGTTCCTTCAAAATCATAAAATTTTGCTCACATCCCGAATCCCAACTGTAAGGAAACTCTTTCCGGGTAAGTCTAGTCATGGGTAGAGCGAATTGAGAAAAGCCTTTGATAAACCTTCTATAGTAACCTGCCAATCCTAAGAAACTTATGACTTCTGAAGCATTCTTCGGTCTTTCCCAATTAATCATCGGTTCAACTTTCGACAGATCTATCACCACTCCTCCTTGAGATATAACATGACCAAGAAATCTAACTTCTATCATCCAAAACTCACACTTGCTTAACTTTGCAAAAAGTTGTCTCTCTTGCAATATCGATAGGACAATTTTTAAATGTTCTCCGTGCTCTTGTGGAGTACGAGCATAAATGAGAATGTCATCAATAAAGATCACCACAAATTGGTCCAAGTAAGGTTGCAATATATGGTTTATCTAATCCATAAAAATAGCAAGAGTATTCGTCACACTGAAAGGCTTTACAAGAAGTTCATAATGGCCATCACGGGTTCTAAATGCGGTCTTTAGTACGTCTAAACTCTTCTCACGGATCTAATGATAACCCAATCGTAAATCAATCTTCGAGAACACACGGGCTCCTTTCAATTGATCTAACATGTTGTCTATCCTAGGTAAGGGGTGCTTGTTCTTTATGGGGACTTTATTCAATTGGAGGTAATCAATACATAATTGCATTCCTCCATCCTTCTTCTTTACTAGTAATATTGGAGCTCCCCAGGGTGAGACATTAGGTCGAAAAAAATTTTTAGCTAACAATTCTTCCAATTTTTCCTTTAATTCTCTTAACACAAGTGGTACCACCCGATATAAGAGCAATTCCTGATACCAGGTCAATAGAGAATTCCACTTCTCTCTCTGGAGGAAGGGAAATGACATCCTCGGGGAAAACTTTTGAAAACTCGCATATTAAAGGGATTTGCAAAACCTCCAATTCTTTACTTTCCTCCTTAGTGAGAACCAAAAGAACAAATTTTTCCTTCTCAAACAAGAAGTTAATCATGTCAACCGCGCCTTCCAAAATAGTGGTTAATACATCCTTTGGAGTAGCTTTACTGGACGAAATGATGATTAACTTTACCTCACAACCAATGAACACTGAATTACCAGAGATCCAACCCATCCCCAAGACTATATCAACCTTCTTTAGCGACAAACAAATAAGGTCAATCTGAAAAACTCTACCATCCACCGATAATACACAGTTTTCACAAATCAAAGGTGTCTCAACCATATCATCCATGGCAGTAGTAACCACCATGGGAGGAGACATAAATATCTTACAACCTAATTAGCTTCATACATTGTATCGACACAAAAGAGTGTGTTGCTACACAATCAAACAATACAAAACAAGGATGTCCATTCACGAAACACGTACCCGCAATCAAAAGGTTGTCACCCTTGGCCTTCCTTGCATCCAATGTATAAACTCAACCGATATTTTTCCCTTGCACTTGGTTCTTATTTTGAGGACACTATATAGCCATATGACTCATTCCTTAACATCAGTAACATGTCACTCCGACGATACAACTCCCGTAATGATTCTTACCACAAGTACGATAGAAAGGAGGAGTATTAGGTCTAGAACTTTATACTTGTTTCCCTTTGAAGGGTGGTGGTCTATGTCTAAAGTGTTGACTTGGTCTTCCTTGGTCCTTTTAAACTATCCTATTCAACCCTCTTACTTCTTGAACTTTTTTAGAACTATTCTCAGTCACATAACACTGCCTTAGCAACTCAACATAGGTAGCGAACTCTCTTTGAGACACGCTATGAGAGATTTCGGCCCTTAGACCAAACAAAAACTGATCAATCTTCCATTTCTCATATGGAGCATTCACGACCTGCATAGAGTAAGCATCCATGTCCTCAAACTTCCCAACATAAGCAACTACTTTCATATTACCTTGCCTTAACTGTTAGAATTCAAACTTCTTCCGAGTCCTCAAAAAACTAGGGCAATACTTATCCATAAAGGTAGTCTTGAATTTTTCCCACACCTTAGGCACACCTTGGATAGTCATTAGAGCTGAAGTAATTTCCCACCACCTCATAGAAGGACCCTTTAACATATGGGAAGAAAACACTACTTTATCCACCCCACTACATTGCATAATCTAAAAGATTCTCTCCATACCAGACACCTATTCATGAGCCTTCACAGGATCTAGTCCGCTCTGAAATTCGGGGGGATTCATGCGGAAGAAATCCCAAAAGCTTCCACCTGCAGCTTCTATAGTAACCACTAGAGGATGAATACCTACATTCAGTTGTTGTATTATCTGTTGCATGAATTGGTTCTATTGTTGATGCATCTGTTGCACAAACTGAGTCCAAGAAACATTCTCATTACCGCCCAGAGGATTCGAGTTGGATGTCAGAGTTGCGGGCCTAACACGTCTTCTGCATCCATCAACCATGTCCCTAAATGTTATACAAACATAATTAAGTTGATCATGCTTAATACTATGAATATAACATCCAGAACAATGATGTCCACACACATATGAAGCAGAAAGAAACACTTATCATATTTCATGGATAGGTCGAGGATACGACCTACTCTGATACCAACTGTAACACCCACTTATAAAATATGTCTAGAATAATTCATATTATACATGGTTGCAAATTTGGTACTGAAATATACATAAGCTCCTAGTGACACATTATACATATTACATGCCCAAAACACCAAAATACTAAATGCGGCATAAATATATACAAGATGTCCAAAACAACTAAGAACTAGATCATATCAATGATCTCAAAATGGAGTGTTTGCAGCGGAAAATCCATCCAAAAAGCTAAGACAAGTAAGGATATCAAACTAGTTTATCCTTACCCTTCACAGAACAGGAACCATCTGAAAAAATAATCAACAACATGGGGTGAGATGATAATCCCAATGGGTTCCCTATATTATGGACTCTCTTGGCTTTAAAAGGTTCTAACCAATCCTAACTCAAGTCAAAAAGGGAAGGGACAAAACTTGAGTTCATAACTTCACACTATATGGAAACATGTTCCTTAAATTCAACAATTCAAACTATCACTAATTGGAAACTATACCAAGGCATCCCCTTTTTCCCATCCTCTTCTACATCTAGGACTATCGGCATGGGTCTTGGATCCTTGTAGCATACTTCGACTTCATGAGAATTTCAAGCTCTTCTATGAGACATTAACCCACTTGGTTGAACATATGGAACTTTAACTCACTTGGTTGAAGATTTGAGACTTTAATCCACTTGGTTGCACATATGGGACTTTAACCCATTTGAATGGATGTGAAGTATCAGTGCCTTCATCCTAATCTTACCCTATACGAGTATCAAGACTTGGAATGGCACACTAATAATTCTTTATGACTACATGATCTCAAACACAAGCGTGATTGTATTCGACAATCACAAGGCCACATACGCCTTATTCTCAATGTAACATAAAACCAACACATGTTCCATATAATGTCTCAAATCTCCACTAGACAACTACTTGTCAAGGATGCACACCTAGGCATCAAATGCACAAGTATTGTCATCTAGTTATCTATCAACTCCTAGTTACATCCCTAGGTCATTCCATTGGGTTGTGATGAGTTTTCCTCACTTTTCTTAATTCTTTTTAATCATATAACCATCATTTAGTCAATTCATCAAACCACAAATACACGTGTATATTACTCATCATAATAAATGTAAACAATGTATAGTAACTACAAACATACATACGAAAAAACGAAGCAAGCATCAAAATAAAGTATGAAAAACACTGTCAGGTTCGCAGTGCGAAGGCCAGACCCCTTCGCCTAGAGTTCACTGTGCAAACTTTGGGTGAGGAAGGAAAAATAATGGCAGTGGAAAAAGCCCTCAGTGCTCGCTATGAAAACTATGGGCGAATGTCACCTTCACATTATTTTCGCTCGCAGTGCGAGCATGACAGTCTGTCACGTTTTCCTGCAGCTCGCAGTGCGAGCCTTGTGATTTCTGCAATCTGTCCAGTAGAATAGGACAGTCTCAAGGGGTTTTCAAACCCCACTCTTACCTTAATTCAATCCATCATTAATGTTAACATATTCACACATGAAACAACATTTTAAACCATAATCTCACATCAATATCATGAATATAACATGAATTATATATTTCCTATGGAAATGGAACAAGAACACCATAATCTAACTTTTCTCATTCTATCCAAATACTTTAACTTTGAGTTTCTACCTAGAACCCACCTCTAGAGGATGAAGAAGAAGTTATTGATAATGAACATGAAGTTTCCTCTTCCTCTAGGGTTTTCTTCCTCTTCTCCCTTATTTCTCTTCTTTCTCTCTTTTCTTCCTTTTCCTTTCCTCTTACTATATTTTCTTTTTATTTTTCTTCTTACTACTTTTCCAAAAAAATAGGAAACAAGAGGCACATGAAAGCAACAAGGAAAGTTAGTAAGACTAACTTGGTAAAATTCTAAATTAAGGGTATCCAAAATGTCTCTAAGTACCAATTAATAAAACCTCAGAGTTGGATAATATTAATTAAATTAACTTTAAGCTCACCAGTTACTCTAATCATCTCAACAAATAACTCTCAGAGCACACCGAAACCCAATTGATCTTAACTAATATTATTTAGAACATTTATTAAAATACGGGGTATTACACTTATTATATTAAGAAAGAAAAGAAAATCACTCATATCACACCATAAATCTTTAGTCAAGAGAAGAAATAAATTACTTACACAATACTTTCAACCCCAAAATGAAACAGAAAAAGCATATCTTTTTAAGAAAACAAAACATCAAAAGTAAATGAAGAAAATAAAACAAGAAAAGTAAATGACTACCCTCCCCCACACTTAAAACACACATTGTTATCAATGAAAGAAACAAGCGTAAAATAAGATAGAGGAGAGAGAGGAAAGAACACACTCGAGGAGTCAAGGCGAATAAATGAATGCATAAGTAGCCTTTCCCAATGAAAACACTTCTATAGTTTCCTCTTCCAATGTAGGGCTCTCATGTAATAGCTTAAGGCAGTGTCCATTGACTTTGAAATTTTTATCAGCACCTTCACCTTTTATTCCTGGATCAAAAAACATTCTTCTATGGGTAAAAGTTTTGAATGGACAAGTGAAAGTGGTATTCTTTTTGTCCCCAGGTGCAATATGGGTGTCAATTTTCCCAACATCTAAATTTAAGGGGTTAGGTCGTCTTTGGGGCTGCCTCACTGCTTTTGCTCCATCTTCAAGTAAGATCTTATACATATACATGGATAGCCTAATATTAGGAATGTGAGTCAAAGTCCGCCTAATTTCCTTCTTATGTTCCTGCAATAATTGTAACAACTTTTATTATTTTTCATATTTGTCGTAACCTGAAACTTGACATTTCCTTTTGCCTTTTGCATAAGCATGTGCATTCACATCGCTGGTATATGCATTAGCTTTTTCTTTGTGGTTTTTGTTGCAGGAATATTTAGGTTTTCAAAGTTCGATTAATCACATCTTCACATGGGCATCACATTATCAATACAAGCAAAATATAAGGGTTTATATGCCTATTCATCAAAGTAGAAGGTTGAAAATCAGAACCATGGCCATAACACCATGTCTCAAAGCAAAATGGGCAAGTTTTGCCTGTGTTAATCGATTAACCATTTGCTAGTAAAAAATGGTTAATCGATTAACCCTTGTATTTTGGCAGACTTTTGCTGCATTTTCATGACAATAACTTTTTCTCTACTTTTTAGGGTTTACTTGGTTCTAGTGTTATGTGGAATGTTCTAGACACTTCAAGACACTTCGAGAGCTCATTTGCATTTACTATAATACATCATTTCCAATCAAGACCACCATGTAACTTCATTTTCAAGTATGTGAACCATTGGATTTGGACTTATATTGGGATTGCTCCACCGATTTAACAAATAACTAACTGAGTCAACTTCCGACTCAGTGAGTTAGATGTAACTAACACTAAAGCTAGTTCTAAAGCAAACTCCAAACCTAGCAACTCCAAAAATCCACTCTATATAAAGGAACCTTGGCATTTTTGCTTAGAGAGCTTCAACCATTTTTCACACCTTCAACCGTTTTCACAATTCTCTCTCAGTTTTCACTATTCTCTCTCACATTCTCTCTAAAGTTTCTACAACTTTTTCTCACATTCATCTTCATCTTCTTTTCCAAACCACACACAAAAGCTCAATTTCCACCATTAGAGTGTAACAATCTTTACATAAAAATTGTTATTCTCTTGAGCTAAACCTCCATTTTAATGCATTTCTACTTGGATTTTTGGATTTACAATAGCTTTTACTTCAAATCAAGCAATCATCTCAAGCTTCTTTGGTGCACATTCGTGTTTGGAGTTTTCATCGTGTTTTGATCGGTTTCACTATGATTTGATCTCAAGCTTGGAATTCTCTGGTTTTCTTTGCTTATTATCATCACATCTCACTTGTAACAATCACCAAGGTAATCATCCGCCTTGTAGGTTGGAACTTCTTACTCGATTTACTATTTTCGATCATTTCTGCATGTTCGCAATATAGATCTGATAATTTTTTATGTGAATTGATCATTTAATTGTTTGATTCTTGATTATTGAAGAGTTAATTGATTCAATTAATGCTTAATTATTGATTTTTGCACTTGATTTTCGTGCACAAATGTTTGGCCTAACATGTGAATGATTGGATAATTGATAAGTTGCTAGAAGTGCTTTTAAAAAATCATTTTTCTGTCACTGCTATAGGGTTAATCGATTAACCATTTGCTAGGCAAAATGTGTTAATCGATTAACACCTCTATTTTAGGCAAAAAAACTTCCATTTTCAAAGGGTTAATCGATTAACCATTTTTGCCTAGCAAATGGTTAACCGATTAACACCGAACCAGAATGCCATTTATGTGCTTTTTCAAGCTTGTTTGACATTCTTTCCTCATCTAACTTCCATGGCTTGATATGATTTATATTTGTGGATGTTTTATGAGCTGTTTAGCCTCTGTTTGAAGCGTGTATGCAAACTTTGATGCTCAATTTATCGATTATGTAATTGTTTGTAATTTTGATATTATATGATCATGATCATTCTTGCACCTTTTTGTCCACATGATAACATGATTAGTGATGCATGCTAATTGATGTTTGCTATTGCCTTGCGATTTATTCTTGATTTCATTAAGTTTGTTCTTTGTTGAATGAAATTAGTTCTGTATAATCATTACTTCACATGCTTGCTTTGCTGATCTTTCGACTCACTTGAAATATTATTGGCTTGTTCATTCCCTTTTGACCAAATGATCAAAATCTTATTTCGATTAGTTGATTTTCCCTTTTTCTTCTCTTTAGGATCTTTTAAAGACTTGTCCTCTCGATGCCTTGCTTATTTGGAAGTCCGTACAACACGTTGGAGCACTTTACATGCATGTTTGCATCATTACTCTGTCGGTTTTGATTTTCGCACTATACTTTGGTGCTAGAGAAGGAATGAGAGTGGATAATTCCTACACTCATTTTGGTTATTTTGGGCAGGGGATGAATGACCCTATTCCTAGAATGGTCGTCTCTATCTCTTTACTATAGTGTCTTCTGATTCCCCGTCAATTCGATCCTTGATCACTTGTACCCTAATCATTTGTCCTTGGATTTAACTTCCTCCTTTCGATCCAACACCTTTTTCTTATAGACAATCATTATTCGTTGATTCCCCAGAAGATTTGTAATCATCCCTTTCTTTGGTTAATCAATTGTTCTTTGGTTAAGACCAATTCTTTTCTTCCCCAACAAAGTCAAATATCCTTATTTTAGGTTGATCACCTTCTCTTGGTTAATCACTCATCCTTTGGTTAATCACGGTCCGCCTGTTAGAACCAATCTTCCTTGGGTTAATCACCTTCTCTTGGTTAATCACCCTTTTCTCAATTAACCACAGTCTTTCTGTTAACATACTGAGTTTCGCTTGAGTTAATCACCTTCTCTTGGTTAATCACTCATTCTTTTTAGTTAATCACAGTCAGTCTGTTAAAACACCAAATCCCCTGCAGTTAGTAACCTTTCTTTGGTTCAAACACTTGCACCTTTGGGTTACTACCTTTGTTTTGGTTCAAATACCATTTCCTTTGATCAAGTACTGCTTGTTCGGTTAGTGTACCATTCTTTGGGTCACAACCTTCGTTTGGTTCCACACCTCACAACCTTCGCTTGGTTCCACACCCATCCTTTTGGTTAACCACTGTTTATCAGTTAACACACCGAGTTCTTTATAGGGTAAAACACCTTCCCTTGGTTTAATACTCTCATTCTGATTCATAATAGTCCGTCTGTTGACACCAACCTTTTACTTTCCCCATAAAGTCTTGCTCTTATCTTTCTTCGGTTAATCACCGCCTACCAGTTAATGCACCGAATCCCCTATGAATCTTAGCTTTACCTCAATTATTGTCCCTTTATTCTCTTGGTTCAGACACCATTCTTTTGTTTTGTACCTAGTAGAATCACTACCATTCTTTTATGTTCCGAAGCAGAGTCTTCATTTTCCCTCCTTTCTTGGTTTTGACACCATTCTTTTGCCTCCCTAGTAGGGTTTTGCTACCTCCTTTTGCTCCTGGTTTTGACACCATTTTTGTTTTCCTTTCCCTTCTCCATCTTGGTTCCCCGAACTATGTAGGCTCTGAATTCCTCATTGCACTATGAGGATACGTAGGCACGAGATTACAAAATCATGGCGAGCCCCCTTCTTCCACCTTTTCCTCTCTTTCCTGGTTCCATGAACTACGAAGCTCTGAATTCCTCATTGCACTATGAGGATACATAGGCACGAGGGCCCCAATCCACCGTGAGCACTTTCTTTCTCACTATTTTCTTTCCCCTTTTCCTTTTATCTAGTAGCCTTTAGATAGATAACCCATCCAATCATAGAAGTAAGCAAAATAGTTCCCGTCGAGTACGACCGATGCGTGAGGTGCTAGTACCTTCCTTTTGCATAACCGACCCCCTTACCCGTTTCTCTTCCCTTTGGGTTTTATCAATATTTTCCCTGTCCTTTGGGACTAAATAAAGTTCGGTGGCGACTCTATTGTACCTTTGAATGTTCGATTCACTAAGGTATGATCCCGTTAGCTTTAGCTAGCAACTCTACTAGGGAGTCCTTGCTCTTATAAGTTGGGGTCTATCCTAGTTTTGTTTGCTTTCTTATTTTGTTTGGGTGTTTATCTTTATGCTTACTTGCTTTACCTTTATGTTATTTACTGCATTTCTTTACTGCTTTAAATATTCATATGTTGCATATTCTGAATATCTGTTATATTTTGTTATTGTTGGGATGGGTAGATGTTACTTGAGAGATAATCCCATTACACAGGCTTGAACATACACACAGGATAAAACATGGATAGTCGTAACGCCTGTGTTTTACACATTGGGTTGTCACGAGAGCCATATCCCAGACCGTGATTCACTTGAGAATACCTTTGTCCTACGAGAATTCGCTACGGCAGGGGATTTTCACCTGAGTATAATGGTTTGGGAGAGGGCCTACCTTTTGGAAGACTAGATCACACATGTGGGATGGATATTGGGTTTTTACGGGAAATTAAGACTCTTCATATCTTTTGTTCTCTCACGCACATCAGATTTTTGCACCGACACAAAATTCTATGCGGATATTCAGATTATGCATAATTAATTGTTCAGATTGTGCTTGGCTTCGTGATTCATGTGTTGCATACCATTTCATCATAACATTTAATTTTTTTGCATGTGCATTTCTAGGTTATTTGAGAGCTTATTCTTTGTTGGCATAATCATAGAAGATGAGTACTGGTTGCAGGGGTATCTTTAGCTACAAGTTTATGGAGCCCAAGCTAAAGACTTTGAGAGGTTTAACATCCTGTCTGATTAAAGATAACAGAGGTGTTTTCAGAGATGATTATGGAAATCTTTTGGCCATCCTCAACGCTGAAGTCGAAATTAATGCCATTCATACACTTGTTTAGTTCTACGACCCACCACTAAGGTACTTCACATTTCAGGATCATCAGTTAGCACCTGCACTTGAGGAGTACTCTCATATCTTGGGAGTTGAGATTAAGATTCAGATTCCTTTCGTCTACACCAGCAGTTGCCTGAGGTTTCCTCTTATTGCTGAAGCTCTTTGCATTAGTAAGAAGGATGTGGAAGATGATCTCAAGACTAAAGGAAAGGGTATTCGAGGGTTTACTTCGAAGTTTCGAGTAGACAAGGTCGTTTCTTTTACTGAAGCTGGAAGATGGAAGGCTTTCAACGTCGTGTTTGCTTTACTAATATATGGGATCATTTTATTTCCGAACATGGAGGATTTCGTAGATCAAGCTGCCATCAGTATCTTCTTATCTAAGAACCTTGTTCCTACACTTTTTGCTGATACCTATTATTCTATTTATTCGAGGAATGAAAAGAAGAAAGGAACTATTGTATGTTGTGCTCATATGTTGTATCGATGGTTCATGTCTTATCTTCCGTTGAAAGGTCCTTTCATTGAGAATAATGGAAATATCAAATGGTCTCAGAGGATCATGTCTCTTACTGCTGATAACATCTCTTGGTATTCTCGAGTTTACGACGGTACCATAATCATTCTTCATTCTGGTAAATTCTCCAATGTACCTCTCTTGGGTACAAAGGGTGGAATTAACTACAATCCGAGACTTGCCTTCCGTTAATTGGGGTATCCTATGCTTGACAAGCTAAATCTTATGGTAGTGGAAGAGTTCATCTTTCATGAAGGGGTTGATGACATGGGGTTACTAAAGAGGTCTAGTGTTGTATGAGCACAAATTCACCGTGAAGGAAGAGATGAGTTGGGTAAGAAGAACTGCATAGCAAAATAATCCTACACGCAATGGGTTAAGGAACGATTACAACTGATCTTGCTACCATTTCCTTCTAAGCCTTCCACGAATGACTAGCTTCCTGAACTTGCCATTGTTCCTCCATCTGAAGTTGATCAACTCAAGCAGACTATTGAGATGTTGAAGAAGGAGAACTCTAATCTTCATTTCAACCTTGATAAAGTCACATCCGAGAAGGAAAGCTTACAGATGGATCTTCGCCAAAAGAGGGAGCTCATGCTTAAAGAGGTGGAGGTTGAACAGAACAAGCGGAGGAAAGTAGGTTATGCTTTGAAGAGTACTTACGATGGACTTGCCTCAAAGAAGAGACGTCGACACTCAGTATCAAGCCCATAAGGATGAGTTGAGCTACAAGAAGCAACTTGCAGAACTTCAAGGAAAGTTATCAGAGTTCAAGACTAAGCTACAGAGTGAACAAGACCGTGCTGACCAGTTGGTGAAAAACCTTTCTCAAAGTCAAGCCGAGCTCGACAAAACCTTTAGTGATATTCATAAGCTTCAAGATCAAGCACATCATAACCAAGAGGAGATCAGTCAGTCCAACTTGGAGAGTAATCATTGGGAGAGCCAGAGCCGCCATCTGCAAGTCCTCTTGGATCAGAAAGAGGCATTTCTACAAGATCTTCTTCAGGGATCTAATCATTATTTACTGCACAACCTAATGAAGGATGTGAAGTATTGGAGTATGAGACACGGTCGTCTAGCCAGATTTACCGAGCACGCACTGGAGGACTTACCAAGGTTGTTGAGGGATGCATATGTTGATGTGCTGCCGCACAAGACTCCTTGGGTTATTTTTCATTTCTTGTCTGTTTGTAGGGTGGTTTTTGATAGGATTCATGTCGATCTTGTTGTAGCCTAAAAGGTATATATTTGAGTCGTATTTGAACTTGTACTTTTGTACCTCATTGATTGAGCGAAAAGTTTTTCTTGCCAGTTTTATCTTTGTGCCTTTATTTATATGCTTTATGATTATTGCTAACAAAGATAAAAGTTCACGAATTCCTGGAATTTAAAAATTTGTTTTTGCATGCATTGCATTCATTCATGCATACATATGCACGTCCTTCAACTAGAAAACAAAATGCTTACAATGTCCGTCTCCGCCTTGTAGCAAGACGACGACTCGACATCACTATTTCACTCGCTCAAGTAAATCCAAGATCATGGCTGATATTGAACAAGAGAATGCTGCCTATAAGGAAACCTTGGCCCCGTTCCAAGGTCGGATGCTGCTTCTGTTGTTACAACCGTCACCAGTGCAACTGTTGTCACTCCTGTCATGATTTCTCCTTCTGTTGTTGTTGAAGTGCCGATTGAGACTGTTGTTCAACCTACTGTCAAACTACCAAGTGCTCAGCCTGGTCTGAATAGAATGCCTGCTGCCTTTCCATGGGGAATGCCCCTGAATTTCAATCCTCAGATTGTCAATGGTAGTGCCTTTGTTCTGTATCAACCTTTTGTTACACCCATGCCTAATGGGAATTATGTTGCTTACCTTTGGGGCATGCCTACTCCGCTTCTACCTCCTATGGTGAACCATGATGATCATGAAATTCCTCAGGCGCAAATTTGCCAGACTCATGTGTCGACTGACATTGAAACTTCTGATGAAATTGAGAATGTATATAGAGGTCCTTATGTTCATGTTCCGGTTTTGTCTCAACCTGCTCAAACTGTTGTTCATAATGTTCATTCTGGAATGCCCTACCCTGGGGAATCCTCTGTTACTGTGGTACCTCCTACTGGTTATCAATATGGTTTTCAGATAAGCCAGAATGTTGGCCGGATGGTAAATTCTAGGTTGGTGTATCTGTCTCAATTTGCTTCTACTCAGATACCTGCTCCAACTGTATCACAACTTCTAAATCCACAGACTCTTGTCAGACCTGCTGATCATAACAGACCTGTTGACTATAAATTTTTTGGATGAAAGAATCAGGGCGGTTGAAGGTTATTCTACTTTTGGCATAGAAGCCAAAGACTTGTGTTTGGTTTCTAATGTTGTGCTGCCACAAAAATTCAAGATTCCAGAACTGCCAAAGTACAAAGGATTGAGTTGTCCTCACAGTCATATGACCATGTATTGCAGTAAGATGACATCCTACATTGACAATGATGAATTGCTAGTTCATTACTTTCAAGATACCTTGTTTGGAGCTTCTTTGGATTGGTATATAGGATTATAGCGTAGTAAGATTCTCTCATGGAGAGACTTGTCAGAAGCATTCTTGAAATAATACGATTATAATCTCGATTTGGCTCCTACCAGATTGCAATTACAGAATCAGGCTCAATGTACAACTGAAAATTTCAAGGAATATGCGCAAAGGTGGCGCAAAATGGCCTCTCATGTGCGACCTGTTCTTTTTGACCCTGAGTTGTTTGATATCTTTATGGGAACTTTGCAAGGGTTGTACTATGAGAAAATTGTGGGCAACTCTTCATCAAACTTTGCTGATATCGTGACTATTGGTGAAAGAATTGAGAGTGGTTTGAACATTCGTAGGATTTTTGGTACCGCTGGTCAACAACCAACCAAGAAACCTCATAGTAGTTATTCAAAGAATAAAGAAGGTGAAGCGAATGATGTGATGGCAAAAGCCTCTCCTCAATATCAGGTTCATATGGCTCCTATGCCATATTATCCTTATCCTTATGTCACTGCTGCCCAGTATCAACAACCGTCATATCAGTATCATCTCCAACCACAAGTTCAGAATTCTCAGAATCAACAACAACCGCAACGTCAACAATCTTAATAAAACAACAAAAATCAACAATATCAGAATAAGCAAATTAACAACAATCAGAACAACCGCAAGCGTCCGAATTTTGACAAAATTTCCATGTCGTATAGAGAATTGTTTCCTTACCTGATTCATCAAGGGGAAATTATTCCCAAAGAGATCGCACCTGCAATTCCTCCTTACGGTCTGAAGCATAACCCGAATGCATCTTTTGCTTACCATTCTGGGTACATAAGACACGCTACCAAAGACTGCATTATTTTCATGACTAAGGTTCAAGAGCTTATTGACCAGAAAATCCTGACATTTGCTGAATAGTGTCCTAATATACACACTAATCCCTTGCATACTCATGATGGACCTGGGGTTAATATGATTGAGGATGATCAAGGGGATGAGTTAATCAGAGATGTCGACAAAGTGAAAACTCCGATGACTGTTATGATCAAGAAGTTGAAAGAGCAAGGGTTATTGAAAGGTCTTCATAGGAAGTGTCAGATTTGCGATGATAATCCTAATCAATGCCAAAGGTTGAAGGGCTGTGTTCAAATCTTGATGAATCAAGGTATGGTTCAGTTTTCTAGAGCCAAGTCTATGGAAGAGGTAGCTACCATCGAGCTGTTCACGATTATATATAGGAAGGTTCCCGCTGATGCTCCTAAGAAGAAAATACAACATATCATTGTTTTTCCATCAAAATTGTTCCCGTGTCAGAATTCAAAAGAGGTTCCTTGGAAGTATGGTTCCACCGTGTTTTCTGGGGGTCAAGAAATTTAATTTTCAGAATTTGAAATTTTGAATGTAACTGCTACTGGAGGGATGACTCGGAGCTGGCGAGTGTTTGCTCCAAAGGTCACATCTAATCCATTACAAGTTCCAATTGTTGTTCCTTCTAAGGAGAAGTCTGCTTCAACAACCCCTGTTGTGCAATAAGGGGCATCAACCGCTGCATCAGTGCCAGTCACTCTGTCTATGGATGCTACAAAAAGTAAAGAGGTAATAGATAATCAAGAGTTTCTCAAGCTGATCAAAAAGAGCGATTTTAAGATTGTGGATCAGCTGGGGAAAACTCCTTTAAGGATTTCAATCTTGTCTTTACTCATGAGCTCGCCCGCGCACATATCGACTTTGTTGAAAGTTTTGAACACTACTTATGTAATGCATGATATTCCCGTAGAATAGTTTGATGACGTGGTAGAAAAAATAACTGCAAGTCAGTATTTGGGTTTCAACGAGTCAGAGTTGTCTCCTGAAGGAACTGCCCATAATAGAGCCTTGCACATACCAGTAACTTGTATGGACTCCTTATTATCTCGTGTCCTTGTGGATATCGGTTCTTCTCTCAACGTGATGCCTAAGGACACATTGAGTCAACTATTGGTAGAAGGGAGTGAGATGAGGCTAAACACTTTAATTGTTAGAGCTTTTGACGATTCTAGAAAGCAAGTTATTGGAGAAGTGATCTACCCATTAAGGTTGGGCCATATTTGTTTACCATTACTTTCCTAGTGATGGATATTAATCCTGTATATAGTTGCCTATTAGGTCGACCCTAGATTCATGCTGCAGGGGCAGTTACTTCCACATTGCATCAGAAGTTGAAATTCATGTTTGACGAACAAATGGTCATCGTTTGTGGTGAAGAAGATTTGCTAGTAAGCGAGTTATCATCCTTCTGATATGTCGAGACTAATGAAGGCATAAATGAGGCGTTGTTGCAATGTCTTGAATTTGAAGATGTCAGCTCCGCTTCTGTAAACCCAAGTAGATTACCAAAAATGACCATGTCACCTATCAAGAGTGCTAAAGAGACCATTGAGAAAGGTGTCTTTCCTGGATGGGGGAAAATATTGAATGTGGTTAAGAAGCATGATAATTTTGTACTGGGTTACGCCTCAATCAACAGGCTAGATCGTACAGACAGCAGAAGTGCAACTTGATCAAGTTCAATAGCGCTGGTTTCCAGAAAGGGGATATCGTGGCAGCCATTGATGATGATGGTCCTAGCAATCAGAGTGCAAGATTCGTACGCAAGTGTTCGCCTGGCTTTGAGCTCAATAATTAGACATTTACTGTGGTTCCCGTAATTTTTCCTACAAACATGTAACGCATTTTTCTTTCATGCTCCCTCGTCCTCTCCGAGACGAGTGGATAGTGTAATGCCCATTTTTTTTTAATTATTCAAGTTTTCTGATGAATTTTATTTTCGACATGTTGCGTGGAATTTATTTGAAGAATTAAGGTCCATAATATTAGAATAATTATGATTAATAATAATAATATGGTGATTAATAGTGTTGATACTATTATTGTTATTATTATATTTAAAAATATTAGTGGAAATTAATTGTGGAAATAAAAGAAAATAAGAAAATGAGGATTAATTGGAACTAAGGGCATTTGTGGCATTTAGGGAAAAAGGAAAAGAGGAAAACACGATTGTGAAGGAGAAGAAGAGAAAACACGGTTGAAGAGGAAGAACAAGGTCTAAAGCAAGAGCAAGAGTTCGTTGGGCTGTCAATTCGTGTGGAATTCTTGAAGCTTCATCATTATCAAGCTGCATTTCGAGGTAAAGGGGGGGGGGGATTGATCGGTTGAATTGGTTTATGCATGAAATTGGTAGAAAAGGGGAAAATCCCTAATCCCCATAGATTGATGTTCATATGATGTTGATTTAGTGTTTATAATTCTGTGATGGTTGTGTTTATGGTGTTTGATTTCGTTGCATGTGGCTGTGGGAATTGGTTTGAGAGCATTTGGGGTTTTCGGGTAAATTCGGAGTTATGCCGGAAGTTGATAATTGAGTAGATGTAAGCGTTACCGGGTAGAACTGAGTTGGATGTTATAGTTGGGTGGTGAAATGATTGTCTGGTATGATGGGGTTTGGCTTGGGAATAGAATCGGCTGAACTCGTAGTGCGTTGCCGACTCTGAGCTGAGAGTTGTTTTTTGCAGAATTCGCGTGCATTCGCAGGGCGAATGGGGGCGAGCCTTCGCCAGGCGAACTGGGCAGTGAATTCTGCCTTTTGCTTCTGTTTGGCTTCGCTAGGGGTTTCGCCGGGCGAGTCCCAGTGAGTGTTTGCTGCGGGGCTTCCCCAGGCGAATGACAGCGAACATGACAGCATTTTGTGATTTTTCTACTGTGCTATTCCGTTCTCGCGTGGTTGGACCCTTGTTGGTCGTGAGCGAGTACGTGGTTATTGTGGATCGGTTGAGAGCATGTAGTGATATAGAGGGCGTGTGCTTGAATACTCGTTGATACGAATGATTGAACTGAAGTACGCGGTGATGCCTAAAGTGGCTATGTATCCTTCGATTAGGAATGAATAGGTGTGGATGCATACGTGAGTTGTATGCACAGTGTGCGAAATATGCTGATCAGTAGGATCGTTACGCATTGAGTATGTTGTAGTGATGTGTTGTGGTAAGTGGGTCCGTGGGACCGATATGCTTTATATGCGTTGTGATTATGTGTTGTTGTGTGACGATTGGATCGGTAGGATCGGATTGACTTGTGTGCTTAATATGTATGTGATGTATTTGGGTCAGTAGGACCGACATGCCTTGTGTGCATTGCATGTGATAATTTGTGTGGTGAATGGATCCATGGGATCGACGCACTGTGTGTGCTTGTTGTGTATGTATTTTGTGATAGGTATGGATCCGTGGGATCGGTACGCCTTGTGCGTTGTGTATATGTATATGTTGTGTGAGGGGTGGATCGATAGGATCGGTGCGCACGTGGTGTGCCAGATGTTTGATGCGTGTGAATTTTGTGTTGTGCTCCCGGTGGGGAGGGTGATGGCCAAGTGTCCATCGATGTTATTGTGTTGTGCTCCCAGTGGGGAGGGTGATGGCCAGGTGTCCATCGATATTGTTGTGGTGTTCCCATTATGGAGGGTTGATGGTCAGTTTCCCATCAGTGTGGTGTGCTCCCTGTTGTAACACGGTGGGAGAACTGACTTTAAACAATGTTGCGGATAGCAAGAGTCGCCACCGACTTTTATTTTATCCATAAGGAAAGGTTATAAAAGAACAGGAAAGACCTTAGAGAATATTTTGGGTCCGGGGGGTAGGTTATGAAAAGGGAAGGTGTTAGCATCCTTTTCATCCATGGTTATCCATGGGCTCTTAGGTACTTAAGTTCACTTTTGAATTGTTTTGAAATTGTAGTGTGTGAATAGAAAATTTTCAGAATAGTTAATAAATAATCCATGTAAGGATGTGTTAAGAACTTGTTTGAAAACTTGTTGAAAATTTGTTTAAGTGCGAAACAGTTTTGAAGTGAGCAAGCACCTAGGAGTAGCCTACCCTAATGTTTTAAGGTCTTTCTTATTCTTTATCCTTTCCTTAGTAAGACTATCCCTACTAAAATGGAGTAGGTAGTCCTTACTTTGGATGTTAAGGGACATGTGAGGGACGATTGGATTTTCGAAGGCCATTGTGGGGTGTAATAAGCAAACTGGAGGGACTATCATCATTTTTCGAAAGGGACTCGATTCGTAAAGGCAACCATAAGGGACTTTGATGATTTTCTTTTTGAGGGACTTGCTTTATACACCCCACTTAACCAATATTCATAGGCAACTTGAGGGATATCCTTAGGAAGTGAGACGGCGATTAAAATCGACTTACGTGTGTGAAATGTTTAATTTAATTATCTTATATTAAAATGATCTAATTTTTTTTTTTTAAATATCATACATATTAGCACTCCCTAATTACTAACCATAATGATAATAATAATTAAATAATTACAATTTACATCCAAGAGAACAATTACAGAATAATAAGCAAAATAATTAAATAGCAAAGATAAATAAAATATAAATAAGCAATAATAAATAATAAAGGGGGTTAATTCTAAGTTTACTCGGCAAGACATCGCATCTTGTGCCTACGTATCCTTACGGGAGCGGAATCAGAGTAACCGTAGTTCCCCTCAATAGGGAGGTTAGAAACTTCTTGACTGTGGTCAAGGTCTCAAGGGGAATAAACGCATCTTAAGGACACGCTTACGTGGAGTGTAGAAACTCCAAATCTCTACGTTGAAATGTTAAGTTGTAATTAGGGTTAAATTAGGGATTCCACGGCGGGAAACCCTAAAATGAGCGCGGCGGCTCTTTGACCTAATGCTAAGGGTAAAATTGTAATTTTGCCTGCGGCGAGGCATTTGTGAAAATTAGGGTTTGTAGTTTGTAGTTTTGAGGATTTGAAATTGAATGTGTGAAGTTTTACGGACTGTTGGCGCGGCGGCCAAACAGTTAGACCTAACCTTCGGATGTGTGCAATGTGACAGAAATAATAGTAAACGCGTGAGATAATTGAATCATGCAAACAGAGAGATAATGTCATAATTTAAACCATGCAAGCAGAAATTTAAAGGCAGAATTTAAAGAGCGATTGTTAAGTTCGCGAGGTTACATGAGAGGAGCAGATACAATATGATAATGAAATTTGAATTGAACAATAATAAAATAAAATAAATAACGGTTCTAGTTATTATTAAAAAAAAGATTTTAGTTATTATTTTAAATTTATCTAAAAAAAAGTTTTTCTTAAAAATAATAGGTTTTCATATTAATTTGGAAAAGATGTTAATGTTATTTATTTTAAAAAACAGATTTTTATATTATAACAAATTTTAATAAATTAATGATAACAATAATAATAATAATAATGGTAATAATAATGATAATAATGATAATAATAATAAATAATGATAATAATAATAATAATAATAATAATAATAATAATAAAGCAATAATGAATTTTAAATGTGCCAAATAACCCAACAATGTTGCTAACGCAGAAATGCGCTCATCGCAACCAGATCTAAATCGGACGAAACAAAATTTATCGCAAAGAAAAAGAAATTAAGCAAAAAATAGTATTATTGCTCACACAAAAATGCGATCATCGCAACCAGATCGAACTAACACAAATGTCACGCGTCATGCACACAAATGTGCAAACATCGTATCGACATAATTCGATCAAAAATCTTATATATATAAACTCTAACAATTTTAAAAATTATATATATATAAACGTAACAGTAATAGATAAAGAAAAAGAAATAACAGTAAAAGATGAAGAAAAAGAAACAACAGTAATAGATGAAGGAAAAGAAATAACGGTAAACGATGAAGAAAAAGAAACAATAGTAATGGATGAAGAAGAAAACTAAATAACGACAAACGGCACTCACTCCTCTTAGGTTTTTTTCATTCTCTCCCTTTTTTCCAACAAGGCAACACATGTATATATAGGGAACAAATTAGGGTTAACACCAAATTGTCAATAATGTCCCTAAAGCCCATTTTAAAGCCCAAACTAAATAATTAGTTAAGAAAAAATAAGATTTAAATAATTTAAAATAATTAAAATAAACTTAAAATAAAAACTAATAATCCTATTGATTCCTAAAATAAAAAATATTATAAAAAGAACAAAAATTTTTTTCAATATTTTTTATTTTATGATTTTTTGGATATTTTTATGAATAATTTAGAAAAAAGTGAAAAAAATAATATTTTAAAAAATGATTTAATTAAAATACGAAAATAATAATTAAATAATAATAAAAAACTATTTTTGTTATTTTTTTAATGAAAGATAGAAAAATTTAGAGTAAGAATAATAAAAAACAAAAAAAAGTGACAAAGGTGAGATTCGAACTCTCAACCTCTCACACTCATAACTCCTTACACATGTCCTCCTGCCAATTGTGCCATTTTTACTTTTTAGAAAAAAATGCATGCCATATGATATTTACCTGCAAAAAGTCAAACGACTACACAAATTTGTTAGTAATTGATTAAATGCAATGAAATGCGACGACAAATCTTAGGGCAAAATTTGGGGTATTACAGTTATTATGATAATATTTCTCACCCAACCTCTCTTTGATGTTGGCAAAAAAAAAATCATGAAGTTTGACTTTGGTTTGACCACAGTTGACCTCAGTTTGACCTTTTAACTGCATTGACTGCTTTTGACTTATCTGATCATCTGACTGAGCAAACTTTTGAGAAAAGTCTTGAAACTTGACATGGGGGTTCTTATACACATATAAGATGTTATGAAGCTCACTTGAAGTCTTGGAAGTCCATTTAGCCTGATTAAAGTCAAAACCCTAGTTTTGGATGCACTGCTTAGGAGGTGCATTGTCTGAGGGAATTGTCAACTCTTCTGACCAATTATGAATTTTGTGAACCTTGTGAACCTTCTTGGAACACAAAGTCTTGTATTGTGAGGGCAAATTTTGGGGTGCAACAGCTGCCCCTGTTCAATTTTCTGAAACCTGAGGGGTTAGATTGGTATATTTGCCAGTCGTAACCTGGAAGGTTGAAGGGGATTGAACACAAAAGCCCAAAAATTTGCACTCACCAGTGCATGGAGTGATATTGATGGTTGGTTGAACATGATTGAGTGGGCTTAAAGATGCCACTAGGGGAAAGTTCTTCAGTAGTATAATGAGAACTGTCAGGAGTCTGGAGTAATACTGATGTAACAGCATGTCTTCATGAGGATAGAGCAATCAATAATGATAACCCTAAAGCAGTCTTGAAGTGATAAATCTGACCTCAGGAGGATAGAGCAATCAATAGCTCTAAAGCAGTCTTGAAGTAATAATGGCTTCAGGAGGATAGAGCAATCAATAGCTCTAAAGCAGTCTTGAAGTAATAGAATGGCTTCAGTAGGATAGAGCAATCAACAACTCTAAAGCAGTCTTGAAATAATAATGTGATATGTCTTCAGGAGGATAGAGCAATCAATAGCTCTAAAGCAGTCTTGAAGTAATGATTTCAGGAGGATAGAGCAATGGATATCTCTAAAGCAGTCTTGAAATAATAATGTAATTTCAGGAGGATAGAGCAATGGATAACTCTAAAGCAGTCTTGAAATAATTAGATGGCTTCAGGAGGATAGAGCAATGAATAGCTCTAAAGCAGTCTTGAAGTAGTAATATGACCTCATGAGGATAGAGCAATGAATAGCTCTAAAGCAGTCTTGAAGTAATAGGATGATTTCAGGAGGATAGAGCAATCAGTAGCTCTAAAGCAGTCTTGAAGTCATGAGAGGCTATCAGGAGGATAAAATAACCCTGAGGTTACAATAAAGCAGTCCCAAAGTAATAAGAAGCTCATCAGGAGGATAAAGTAACCCTGAGGTTACAATAAAGCAGTCCCAAAGATCATAAGATTGTTTGTTGGATAATTAACCTGAAAACAAGGTAGCATTCTGTATAACAACATTAGTTTATGCTTTATGTATGCATGTATGACATGATGCACTTAGGTAATGTACTATAGACATATATGTTATGGTATGATGTAAATGATGTATGTATGCTATGACACTGCTGGAAGTGTCTGGATATCCTTGTATAACAACTGCTGGCCAAGGAAAATAAATCCCGATTCGTTGTTGAAGAATATATAACCCTCCGTCTGCTGGGGATAACAAGGTATAGATAACCTCCCGTTGTTGGGGATAACAAGGTATAGATAACCTCCCGTTGTTGGGGATAGTAGGGTATAGATAACCTTCGTTTTCGTTTGATAGTAGGATAAGTATAACATCCCGTCTTCGTTCATCGTGCCCTTATTGGAAAGTAATTTCCCGTATATCCGTATGAGGATAAAAGAGATGGATATAAATTCCAGGGGAGGTTAGACTTTGTGAAAATGGATTAGTCCTACTGATGGTTTGTAACTGTCTTGTAAAGATGAACCGGCGAAGCTTCGTTGAAATCCTTCCCTCGTTCGTCCTTAGTAAATACTATTACTGCATTTTCATGCATTTCTGGTAAACATCAATCATATTAAAAGAATACATGCATTTCTGGTAAACATCAATCATATTCAAAGGCATACATACATTCAAACACAACCAATGGACGTTTCGCTTATGTAAATAGGGTAAAAGTAAATCTGGATTCGAAAGATGGAATTTATTTATATCAAAAGTGACCCATACACGGGTAAGTTTGTACAAGGAGACATAAACCCTAGTAAGAGAATTTTGTCATGAAGTTTTACAAAAAGAATCAGCTATGTGGGAAATAATCCTATTGAGTTTCAATTCTACTATTGCCTGTCGCTACTGCGAAAATCGGCGCCGGCTGAACAGAAGAGTCGCCACCGTGCGTTATTTATCCCTCAGAGCGGGAAAGGAAACGCTCAGAGTAAACCTCGCACAACACGGGAAAGGTATGGTCATCGCAACCAAAACCTGGATTCGGGAGTCGGTTACGCAAGGGGAAGGTATTAGCACCCCTCACGTCCGTCGTACTCGACGGGATCCACGCTTGTTTTCGGGTATGGATTGTTATTCTATCTAAACTATAGGTCTGGGGTTAAAAGGAAAGAAAATGAAAATAAAATGACTCGGCAAAGTATCGCACTTTATGCCTACGTATTCCCGTCTGGAACGAGAAATCAGAGTCAACGTAGTTCGCCTACCTACGGGAAAGGAGGGGAAGGTTGCTCGCTAGGATATCGCATCCTATGCCTACGTACTTTCATACAGCATGAAAGATCAGAGCAAACGTAGTTCGGGCCACGTACGACACAGGCTTGTCTTGGTTGATTTTATTCCTTCTGAAAAAGGTTTTCCTGATTAGCGGTCCCAGCGGACAAAAATGACGCTTTGATGAGTTCACATTCTTTTACGGAAGAAGTGTCTTTTATTGTGTCTGAAATCTTTATGTGTTTTTCTGTTTGTTTTGAGAAAGAAAGAGACAGAACTCTAACCTACGGTTGCGAAGGGAAACAAACTAACCTAATGTTATCATGCATGGGTTAAGACCTAGTGTCTATCATGCTCCTCTCTTGCACAGAGAGAAACAGAGATCCTACGGGATAGGCAGAAACAGAAACAATACCAGATATATACAGTAAAGCAGTAAAATGCATGGATGCAACAGTACAAGCGAGGCAAGGGAGTCCCACTCAACCTCGAACCTAGAAAACAATAGGCAAAAGTGAACAGACTTCACTTTCAACCCAGCAGGGTAGACAGCAAACAATACAGTCCAGAAAACCAATCAATACATCAGCAACAAAATACAACAGCAAAAGAAACAGCATCAGCAGCTCTGAATCAACATCTGGCTTCAAGTAATCTCCAATCAGCTACAAGCTTCAACAAGCATCAGTCTCCATCTTCATGACCTTTAGGCAAGGGCTTTGATCATCATTCTTCCATCTGCAATGGCTTTTCTTCAAGTTCAAACCTCCAGGATGAGGGATTAGTCACAAGAGTGAATTGGGTGTTAAGCAATCAGTTGACTACCAAGGGTGGTGAACAGACTGCTTCTAACACAAGAGACATTTTCTCTCAAGAGTTCTATCTCATAGACACTATCACCAGGCCTTCCAAAGGAAGGGGGTGAGTGTCTTAGAGAGACTCTGAATCACAGAGAAGAATGGATGCAGACAAGGCAATCCATGTTTGAGAAACAAACTTTCTAACCTAGAGCTCTGCCTAGCTCCTAAACCCTAGTCTCCTCAGCATCTGCTGGCAATAACCTCCTCTCCAACTCTGGCAGTTGATCTTCAATCTCTGAATCTCCAATGGCTTCATCTTCACAAGTCTTCAGCTCTCCCAAGTCCCCAGACAATCCCAATACCCACACAGACAAATCAATAATCCCCAAAGGGCACACCACACCAGTCAATCAGATATACAGTACATTAATAGCAGTAGGGGGTAATCCTAACTTTTTCTAGGGGATCTAATAACTACCCATAGCCCCTATAGTCCCATAACTAAACTAGTCAAACCCTAAGTCCTAGGGGAAAAGAATCAAATCTCCTAAGTCATCACCTAAAAACCCTAATTTGTTCATGTTGTTCAAGCCTACATTAAGCACCTAAAATTAATTTCTAAAAATGGGAACTAAATTGTTTCTACAAGTTCAATGTCTAAACTAAACAACCTAAAAAGAATGGACAAAAAATATTGAAGCATCTAATAGAACAAAAATTAACAAAATCATGCATGAAATGAAACTATTTAAAATGTCATTTATTTAGAAAATATGGGAAAAATATCAAATAAAAATAAAAATGCAATTTTATTTAATGACAATTTTCTACACAGAACCAAGAAAATATAGAAAAAACAACCACTAAAAAAGAGTTAATTTCCTATTTTATATGGTTTTTTAAAGTTGGTAAAAATTAAAATGAA
This sequence comes from Lathyrus sativus, assembly GCA_963859935.3. Lineage (NCBI taxonomy): Eukaryota > Viridiplantae > Streptophyta > Magnoliopsida > Fabales > Fabaceae > Lathyrus > Lathyrus sativus. The sequence continues at coordinate 544,919,318 of OZ012740.1, read as the reverse complement.
TTAAAAAACTAAATCAATTAAAATGAGAGGGGGGGGGGGGGTACTAATAGCAGACACGCTCAGTTGTGTTTTTGGATGGGCCAGCAAACGGGGGTGTAGGTAGCGAGTTTGTTAAGCCCATGATCTAAGTCAGAATTAATAAAAAATGAAAACAAACCACCAAGGAGGTGGGAGGTGCATTCAGTAGGGGTTTTCACGTTCAGATTGAACTGGGCCCATATACGGGAGGTGGCAAAAGCAAGGACTTAGGCCCGCCCGTTTCATTAAATGAAACGGTGCGTTTAGGGCACTCAACTTCCCTCCAATCTTCAGTATGAATGAGAGCCGTGGGATCTAGGCTTTGAGTCAATGGTCCAACAAGCAATGGACGGTCATGATTACTTCTTCTTCCTCCTTGTGTTCATGAAGCTAGGGTTTCCCTCCATGAAAACTCCATGCACGCATACTTCAAGCTCTCGGTTCTCTCTCTCCAGTCCATGGATCAACACGATATAAACATGAAAAACGCTCCAATTTTCTTCCTCTACAAGACTATGGTGGTAGTTTGTTCTGAAATTCAGCCTAACTCTCAACCCGATAGCAATAAGCTCTGACCACCATGAAAATGCTCTGCAACTCATCAGCATAATTCTCAATCAAACCTATACTAATCTAAACTACACTTCACGTAGATCATTCTGTGCTAACAACCTAAGATTATCATGGCCTATCCTAAGAGTTCTAAGTCCTAACAGTTTCAAGCACCTGCTATGAATTATCACTAAACCGCACCAAACTCATCCTAATCGTTCTACTAACAACCTAGATCACATCTAAACTAATAAAACCATGCAAATCTATCTATATCAAGCTATGGCAGAGAAAATGCACCTGATGCAAAAGCTTGGAGATGCTGATGGAACTCGTGGATCTGAGGCTTCTAATGCTTGGATCTTGATCAACTAACTCAGTGCTTGATTCTGTTTGCAAAACCTTGATGATTCTTGCCTTGGATCTTGCTGTCCACTCGAAATTGCAATTTGGATATTGATGATTATAGTGCTCGAAAATGGATCAATTTCACTCAGATCTTTGTTGATCTTTAGTCCATGATGATGATTGAATATGGTGGAATCAATATTGGTGATGATTGATGAAGATTTTGAGAAATTTGGATGAAATTGCAATGAGAAAGAATGAGAAAACTTTGGGAAATTTTTGGTGAAAAATGAATCCAACCCTTGATCAATCTCCATTTCATGTTTATATAGACCTCTATGGAAATTTCCAGAACATTCTTGCACTTTCCCTTGCATTCCAAGCTTGATCCATTTTGGCTATGTTTCTTCAAATGCAAGTAACCATAAATAACTTTTCTTTTTCCTTCTAAACTCAAAAAAGTACTTGAACCATTGTTCTTAGAATGTGTTTTGGACCCAAAATCATATATTGTAAGTCTCCATTTGGACTTATAAATCTCTCAAACCATTTTTCACTTTGACTTTATTTAAGTTATAAGCCATTTTAGTTCAAATTTGACCAATCATGCAACTTCATGTTATGAGCTTTTCCAACAATTTGTGACCTTCTTTCTAGACTCAAAATGTCATTTGGAGCAAGTTTGATGTTGTAAGTTTTTCCATTTGAGGCCTCCTTGTATGAGTTTTGGACATAGGTTAAAATGACCTGTAATTCACAAATGACCAAAATACCCTTTGCTTGCCAAGACCATAAGTTGAGTTCCACACATCATATGAAGGCATGCCACACCATTCTAGAAAGCTAAGACAATGAGGAACAATTCCTATGTTGACCATAAATTCATTTGAAATCTCCTTGAGGGGTAAAACTAGCTTGGAAGTCAAGTCACTTTCACAGACAAAATTTCAGATACCTCAGATGACCTGTAACTTGCAAGGACCATAACTTGAGTTCTATAAATCTCCTTGATGTCTTCCACCACTCAAATTAAAGGTCTTGAGATCCTCTACAAGTTACATGTTGGCCAAGGATCCATTTGAAGCTAGCATTTTGACTTATCTTGCTTGGAAATTTGACCTAAACTAGGGGATTTTACATAGAAACCCTAATTTAGAAGCTCCTCTTCTCCTTGATTTCTCTTGAATTCTTCTTGGCATATCTCCATATCCTTCTTTAAATGACTTTCTAAGTCTCTCATAATGTCTAGATACTCTCCATGCCTTCAACTCACAGCTCACAACCCTCTTGTTGCCCCTCAGATACCCTCAGCTAGGAGATGGACTCAAGGCTTGATCTGCTGAACTCTTTGCTTTCAAATTCTTTCTTGATGACTTGAATGAGATTGAATTGGGATAATAGCCTCTTGATAGGCTTCTAGAGATGAGAATAATGATTGGTCCCCCTGTTGTATGACTTGCTATGCTTATGCTATGCAGATGATTAGACTATGCACATGACTCTATATGCAAATGCTAATGATATTGAAACATAAACCAAGTGAATAAGGTTGGGCAAATTTTAGGGTGCAACAGCTGCCCCTATTCAAGCGGCTTGGACCCGATTGGGTGAAGGGCCTGGAGCCTTCAGACATTCGCGGTACGAGACGGTTGAATACTAGTGAAACCAGAAATTTGCCAACCGCAAAACTAAATTGCGCTCCTGCTTGAGGAACGACATTCATCAGCTGAATATGACTGTTACAGTAACCCACTGATCTCGTGCGACCGTGCTGGGGATTGTCTTCATCGTTCTGAAGAGGATTCCGTCATAACAGATTGCTTGCTTGTCCAAGTTAAGACTCTGTCTGTCATCAATACGAAGAAATCTCAACTAAAACCGGTCCACGTTAGGACTCCATTTGCTGTTAACCCAGAAAAATCTCGGCAACGCCGCTGGGGATAATTCGTCTGCATTTCTATAAACTGAATCGTCCACGTTAGGAATAAAACTCTCCCACGTTAGGAGTAACACCTGTCCACGTTAGGAATCATTTCTTCTGTATCTGTCCACGTCAGGACTAACCCTTTCATCTTTCCACGTCAGGAAGCAATCTTCCTTCCACATAAGGAGAACTATCAATCTGTCCACGTAAGGACTCCAATACCACTTGACATGTCCGCGTCAGGACTCCAATCTTTCCACGTAAGGAATTCAACTTTGGTTCTGAACCTGTCCACGTCAGGACTCAACTTTCCACGTAAGGAGTACATCATTCTTCCACGTCAGGAATCCACTTTTCTTGAATCTGTCCACGTAAGGACCCCAATTTCTCCACGTAAGGAATAAATCTTCTTTTGAGTCTGTCCACATCAGAACTAAACCCCTTCCATGTCAGGAATACACTCTTTCTTTCCACGTCAGGAATACAAACCCCTTTCCACGTAAGGAACGCTATCCATTTTCCACGCAAGGAAACATAACTCTTCCACATAAGGCACCCAATTCCTTCCGATTTGTCCGCGTCAGGACTACATTTTTCCACGTAAGGAATGCCATCTTAATTCGTCCACGTAAGGGCTCCACTCTTTCCACGTTAGGAATCACCTCTTAATCTGTCCACGTAAGGACTCCAATCTTTCCACGTCAGGAATGCTGTCATTTCCACGTAAGGAAACTATCTTTTTCCACGTAAGGAATCATCTCTTTCCACGTAAGGAATCCAACTTGATATGTCCGCGTAAGGACTACATCGTCCACGTTAGGACCCACTTCTCCATGTTAGGAATAATAATCTCTTTGATTTGTCCGCGTCAGGACTAAACTCTTCCACGTAAGGAATCTATCTCGTTCTTGATTTGTCCACGTTAGGACTCAAGCGTCTTCGACCCGCTGAGGAAATAAGACTTGTCCACGTAAGGACTCACACGCTTGTCTGATCTGTCCACGTCAGGGCACCGACACAAAGAGTAATCACTTTTGTCACCGTCATGACCTCCCATTCCACTAATTTCGAGAACCCGAATCTGCCCACGTTAGGACTAACACACCTCACCAATCCGGGGAAATAAACCCGTCCACGTCAGGACGCCCACTTCTGAAGAAATCCCGTCAATCTAGGAGTAAATTGTCCGTGTCAGGACTTAGTTCTCCAATGATCCTCACCCACAAACTCCTCAGCACCAACGTGGCAGCGACTTTGAGGCGGACTCTACTGGGGATGTCTGGAAACCAACTATCGGACGCCTGCTCTGATAACCGGCGGTGGCCTCTGAAATTCTGATTCATGGGACCCCTGATGACAACTAATTCTGCCTGGGAATAAAGAGAAACTTATCCTGGTAACTCTGTGGGGAATACTGCCGAAACTGACATTATCATTGGATGTCTCATGCCGAGATCTTGAACATTTGGTAATTCATTTGAGCAAGAGTTCTCTCCACCTGAACTGCTAGAGTACAGAAACTGCTTCAGCAAAATAAATGCTAAAGATAATGCCGACTCCGCCGGGACTAGCCAGATGCTACAGAATTATTCCAGCAAAATAAATGCTGGAAGGGTGAAGTCAACCCTGCTGGGAAATTGGGAACTCAAACCGAGCACCCTGTTGAGGTGACCCCCTGCTGGGGAAAATAACCTTGCTGGGGAATAGCAGATGTGCACAGTACGATTGGATTTTCTGCTGGAACGTGAACTGATATTACACAGTATCTCTGACAAAATAAATGACAGGACCCACCATCAACTCTGCTTTGGAGAGTCTTGATCTTCGAGTTCCACTGGAAGGAATGAAAACACTTGCAAAGAGAATTCCGCTGGGGATGGGACTATTCTCTCGGGGAAAATCCACTGACTCCGCTGGGGGAGAGTGCATGACCCTGCGGGGAAAGATGAACCTGTCTGAATACAGCCTTACAATCTTGGAATCGCCAAATACTATTGAGGGTGAATAACTTTTCTGCTCCCTTTGGGTAAGCTACGGCTAGCTGGGGAATTCTATCCTTCTTCAGGAAGAACATGTATGACCTGCGTGGGGATTAAGTCTTTCGTTATCGCAATCTTTTGATCATCTTCCTCGTATGGTTATGAAACCTGCAACAACACAAACAAGACACGACAAGCCTATGCAATCAAATCAATTCAGGTTAGTGACGTTACACTCAGTTAATTCAAAGCCTTAACAATTGTTGGCAAGGGCCAGTGATGTTATACTCATGCTAGTTTCATCAAACTTAGGCGTTTTATCATGCGCAAAACAGTAAAGAACCAGCATCAAGTACTGAATAACATATTTTATTGATCGGGCCCCTGAATGGGCGGAGTTTTATACATGGGATGTAACTCCTGAAATGAGGAAGCTACGCAAAGCGAATACATAAGTATGCACAAGAAGCATGAATATTTTGACAAATTAAATTTTGTACACATGTCGGCAACGGGATGCAGATGAACACCACGACATGATCCTCTTATGACTCATTCGACTCTAATGCTTTCCCGGTATCCCCACTTCTGAAGAGATTATACCCGATAACTGGCTCCTCATGTATATTCTCCCGCACTGATGCTCATTGCAATCATCCAATCCGGACCGCAGTCATTTGCTTTTCAAATCCCTAACTTTTGCGTGAACCGCCCTTTACGGGTTTTCAGTTCACCGGGATACCCTTTTTTGCCGAAGCCGCCCAGTGTAGGTTTTCAACTTCGCGGGTGTACATTTTTTTCAATTTTATCCCTAACTTTTGCCCGAACCTTTCATTCTGTTTTTGGTTCGCCAGGATGCCCCATTTTTGCCTGGACTCTCTTTTTCTGTCCAGCGGGTCTATTTTAAGCAAAGTATTTCTTAACTGCGTCCGAATTCACAGGTGACGTGAAGTCTTCTCCGTCCATGGTGGACAACAACAACGCTCCTCCTGAGAAGATTTTACTAACAACGTATGGCCTTTCGTAGTTGGGGGTCCACTTGCCCCTGTGATCTGCTTGCGGCGGGAGAATCCTTTTCAGCACAAGGTCGCCCGTCTGAAAGCTTCGCGGATGTATCTTCTTGTCGTACGCTTTCTTCATTCGGCTCTGGTACAAACGACCGTATGCTAGAGAAGCTAGCCTCTTCTCATCCATCAAGCTCAGTTGATTCAATCTGTTCGTTACCCATTCTGCCTCGTCCAGCTGAACGTCTCGCAATACCCTCAGAGAAGGGATCTCAACTTCCAATGGTAATACCGCTTCCATTCCGTATACCAACGAGAACGGAGTTGCCCCGGTTGATGTGCGTACCGTCGTACGATAACCGTGCAAAGCAAAAGGTAGCATTTCATGCCAATCCTTATAGGTCACCACCATTTTCTAAACAATTTTCTTGATATTTTTATTGGCCGCCTCAACAGCGCCATTCATCTTGGGTCGGTAACGAGAGGAGTTGTGATGTTCGATCTTGAAATTCTGACAGAGCTCCTTCATCATTTTGTTGTTCAGATTTGAACCATTATCCGTGATTATCCGCTCGGGAATCCCATATCGGCAAATGATATCTCTCTTGATGAATCTGGCCACCACTTGCTTCGTTACATTTGCGTAAGACGCCGCTTCCACCCACTTGGTGAAATAATCGATTGCTACTAGGATGAACCGGTGCCCGTTAGAAGCCGTCGGCTCGATCTTCCCAATCATATCGATTCCCCACATCGAGAATGGCCATGGAGATGACATCACATTTAGAGGACTCGGAGGCACGTGTATCCTGTCGGCATAGATTTGGCACTTGTGGCACTTCCTCGCGAACTTGAAACAATCAGTTTCCATCGTCAGCCAAAAGTAACCTGCCCTCAGCAGCTTTCTCGTCATAGCATGTCCACCAGCATGCGTACCAAAGGTACCTTCGTGTATTTCCTCCATGAGCAGCTTTGCCTCTTTCTCGTCTACGCAACGCAACAGCACCAAGTCGTGGTTTCTTCTGTATAAGACACCGTCCGGATTCAAATAGAAATTACCCGCTAATCTCCTGAGAGTCTTCTGATCTTGACTGGATGCCCCAGCCGGATACTCTTTATTCTTCAGAAAATTAAGGATATCAAAATACCACGGTTTATCGTCGGATGCTTCATCAATAGCAAATACGTAAGCTGGCCTGTCTAGCCGAGAGATAATGATTCGGGGAGCTTCGTTCCAGAAGTTGACCTTGTACATGGAAGACAAAGTGGCGAGAGCGTCAGCCATTTGATTCTCTGCCCGCGGTACATGATGCAATTCAACCTTGTCGAAGAAAGGCAACAATCTCCTTGCATAATTCATGTAATGTATCAAATTGGGCTGACGTGTCTCCCATTCCCCTTTGATCTGATTCACCACCAGAGCTGAGTCTCCGTATACGTCTAAATTCTTGATTCGCAAATCAATGGCTTCTTCGAGCCCCATTATACAAGCTTCGTATTCGGCCTCATTGTTGGTAACGGCAAAGGTCAATCGGGCAGTAAACGGGATGTGCGACCCGTGTGGCGTAGTGATGATTGCCCCTATTCCGCTACCGTAAGCATTCACAGCTCCGTCAAATATCATCTTCCATTTGGAACCCAACTCTGGTCCTTCGTCTGGCAACGGCTCTTCACAATCCTTCATCTTTAGGTACATGATATCCTCGTCAGGAAAATCAAACCTCATCGATTGGTATTCTTCAATAGGCTGCTCCGCCAGATACTCAGACAGCACACTCCCCTTTATAGCCTTTTGCGAGACGTATTGGATATCATATTCAGTCAAGACCATCTGCCAACGGGCAATTCTACCTGACAACGCCTGCTTTTCGAATACATATTTGATAGGATCCATCTTCGAGATGAGCATGGTTGTATGATTCAGCATATACTGCCTCAAACGCTTGGCGGCCCAGGCTAGCGCGCAACAAGTTTTCTCCAGCATTGAGTATCGAGATTCACAGTCTGTAAATTTCTTACTCAGGTAATAGATCGCATGCTCTTTTCTCCCTGTCTCGTCGTGTTGACCGAGAACACAACCCATGCTTCCCTCAAGAACCGTCAAATACATTATCAAGGGTCTCCCTGCCACTGGAGGTATCAAAATAGGAGGCTCCTGCAGATACTGCTTTATTTTATCGAACGCCTTTTGACAATTTTTGTTCCACGTTACAGCTTGATCTTTCTTTAGCAACTTGAATAATGGTTCACACGTAGCAGTTAGGTGAGATATGAACCGAGCGATGTAGTTCAACCTCCCTAAAAACCCGCGCACCTCTTTCTCTGTTTTAGGCGTCGGCATTTCTTGAATCGCTTTTATTTTAGCAGGATCGACCTCTATTCCTCTTTCGCTTACGATAAACCCCAGCAGTTTACCCGATCTCACCCCGAAGGTGCATTTATTAGGGTTCAGCCTCAGCCTGAACTTCCTAAGTCTTTTAAACAACTTCAGCAGATTCACCAGATGCTCTTCCTCCGTCTGGGATTTGGCAATCATATCGTCAACATAAACTTCGATCTCTTTATGCATCATGTCATGGAAAAGAGTCGTCATCGCACGCTGATATGTTGCCCCAGCATTTTTCAAACCAAAGGGCATCACTTTGTAGCAAAATGTTCCCCACGGCGTTATGAAAGTAGTCTTCTCCATATCCTCTGGCGCCATTTTAATTTGATTGTAGCCTGAAAAGCCATCCATGAAGGAGAATACGGAGTATTGAGCAGTATTATCAACTAACACGTCAATGTGAGGAAGTGGAAAATCGTCTTTTGGGCTTGCTTTGTTCAAATCTCGATAATCCACGCACATTCGAACCTTGCCATCTTTCTTTGGCACTGGTACGATGTTAGCAACCCACGAGGGGTATTTCGTCACAGCCAGGAAACCAGCGTCCCACTGTTTCTGAACCTCCTCTTTGATCTTCATTGCCATATCTGGTCGAGTTCTGCGAAGCTTTTGTTTGACCGGCGGGCAATCCTCTTTCAATGGCAGACGATGCACGACCATATCTGTATCGAGCCCTGGCATATCTTCATACGACCAAGCGAATACATCACTATACTCTCTGAGCATTTCAACCAGTCTTCGCTTGATATCGCTCTGCAGCGCGGCTCCTATACGAATATTCTTCTCAACCCCTTCCGACCCCAAGTTGATAATTTCGATGACCTCGTCGTGAGGCAGAATGGCTCTTTCCTCTTGCTTTACTAACCAAGACAGTTCTTCAGGAACGTCGCTATCTTCGACAACCTCTTCTTCAGCCTGAAACACCGGGTGCTCAAAGTCGGGACGAGTCATAGGTGGTTCAAGGATGTCATCTGAAAATGTTATCCTACAAAAGGAATGGTTAAGTGCTTCAAAATGCGTATAAAACGAATAACCCCGTTGCCATTTTATTGAAAAACACAAAACAAGAAAGACAGGGATTACGGTATTTGCACATGAAAAAACGCCATTTATTTAATGATTAACACGCAATGTTTATAACAACACAACCCTAAGCAAATCCTGATGCCCCGGGCAAGACATCAGATTATTCAACAATTAATAAAGCAAAGCATTACTGTTTAAAAGTCACAGGAACAAGCTCCTGAATAGACCAGTTGCACAGTCCTTGTCCTGGCGTGCTTGGCTGAATCCAGGCATCCATATCACAATCGCTGTCTCCTTCATCAGACTCCGAAGCAGCATTGACAGTTTCATGACATACTCCACTGGCAGAGATGATAATCGGCTTTCTGAAACGGGGGGCCCCCACGGAAGGAGTTGATGACGACGGTTGGTACCCCAGCCCGAACCGGTCCATCTTCACAGGAATGTCCAGCACTTTGCCCCAGCCCTTGGCTTCTCCTGCTTCTACTAGAGCTTGAGCTTCCTTATACGATGAGACAGCTATCTCTGGCACTTTGCTCGGCCCGGGACCTTTGTCCTTGATGCGCAAACCTTCGAATGCCTGGCATGGTGTTTCGTGGATCTCCCCGTCGACTTCCACATATTTAAACGACGATAGATGGCTGACCAGGATGTCTTCTTCTCCGCACACGGTGACTACGCTGTCTCCGACCATATATTTTAACTTCTGATGCAGGGTGGACGTGACGGCCCCTGCCCCATGAATCCAGGGTCTTCCAAGCAAGCAGCTGTACGCAGGCTGTATATCCATGATATAAAACTCAGTTGCAAACACTTCCGGCCCCACTTGCAGAGGCAAAGTGATTGATCCAAAGACTGTTCTCCGCGTGCCGTCAAATGCTCTGACTACCAAATCACTGGGTGTACACAAAATCCCTCGAACATCCAGCTTCATCATCGCCTTCTTGGGCAACACATTCAAAGATGATCCGGTGTCAACCAATACGTGCGACATTACTGATCCTCTACACTCAACAGATACGTGTAATGCCATATTATGATCTCTCCCTTTCGGAGTCAAGTCAAAATCGGTAAAACCCAAGCTGTGGCCTGCATTCACATGTGCCAATACTCCTTCTAGCTGATTTACGGAGACGTCTTGGGGTACAAAAGAGGTGTCCAGGACTTTCAGCAAAGCATTTCTGTGAGCTTCCGAACACAACAGCAATGATAGTATAGATATTTTGGAAGGTGTCTGCTGCAGATGCTCCACAATCTTATAATCACTTTTTCGAATTAAGCGCATGAACTCTTCTACATCCTTCGATGCTGCTTCTTTTTCACTTGCTTGTACCGGAACATTTTCAACCACTTTCCCTTTTCCTTTCGCTAGTCTTTCAGCCTCCACTTCAGGAGATATAAAGATCCTGCCACTCCTTGTCATGCCTCCTGAGCCAACAACATTATCCACAATCTCCGCTGGCTGTTTGTTAACATCAATTTTTATCCCATCACAATACACCTCTAACCCATATGACCATGGGACTGCTTTCGTGTTCTCGTACGGGATTGGCCCGGCCTTAGTTATGGTGATCGGTGGTCGCTGAGCTGGTGCTGCAATAGTGATCGTCTTCCGAGGAATCGTTACCGTGGCCACATCATTCTGATTATCTGCTACTGCTCCCGCGGGTTCTTCAGTTGCTGCTCGATCAAACTGCAATATGCCCTCATCAATTAAATCCTGAATGCCTTTCTTCAAATCCTCACACCCCCCAGCTAGGGTCCAACAGTCTAAGCAATACTCGTTACATCCTGGGTAGACACTGTTGCACCCTAAAATTTGACCAACCGATTCTCCTATCTGACTCATGGTTTAATTTCATATTCGCAAATCAGACAGATGATTTTTGTGCACAAGCAGGGGATATAAGAGTTTACAGCTTGATTTTTGTCTATCAGATATGGCAGACCCAGTCCAGATTATCGGGGTTTTATTTTCGGGAAATTGTGCGCTCCTCGGTGATTTTTCGGTGATTTTGAGGATATTCTGATGCCCGGGGATCTCTGTTCGATTCGATCTGGTCTCGTGCGCTCTTTTATGGCGGTCATGTGCATTCATCTGCATTTTTAGGGTTTAATAGACTTTTGTGAATTTTTAATAGGCTTTATAAATTTTTCTGGAATTTAAATAGGTTTATAGAATATTTTAATAGCTTAATTCTCTTTTTAGGATTTTATAGATTTTTTTAAATAGATTTTTAGAATATAAATAAGATTTTAAATGGTTTTATCTTTTTAGAATAATATAGCTTTTTCTTTTAATAATAGTTTAGAATTTTTCTATAGATTTTAAATAGGTTTAATAGTTTTTAGATAATATAGAAAATAGTATAGTTTTTCTTTTATTAATAATAGATTTTGATAGATATTAAATGATAATAGGATTTTAATAGAGAATTAGTGAATTTTAGAGTTTAATTAGATCTTAATTGTGTTTTAGATTGGATTAGATTAATATAGAATTAATTAGGTTCTTAATCATTTTTTAGAGCTTAATTAGGTTAATCATGTTTTAGATTTAATTAGATTAATTAGTGGTAATTAGGCATTAATCAAATTCAGTTAATTGTTTTTATGCAGTTTTTTACAGTTTTTTTCCATTCAGTCTCGTATGGGCCCAGAGGCGTTTTTTTGTAAGGCCCAGTTCAGCAAAGTCCAGAAAAATGGTCCAGGAAAGCGTCCAAATTTCCAGCGCACGCCAGAAGATTCCAGAACACGCCAGCATTTTCAGTGGAATAAAAGCGCCACGTGTTGCGTCAGCGAGGGTCCCACACGTTCCACATTCTGCACGCCACCACAGCAATTCTGATTCCCCAGACTCTCACACGTGTTCACAGCTGTTCCCCATTCACTCTCTCTCTCTGCGCATGCACGCCACTTGGCGCCCCCACCACCCATCGCCTGAGTGTCACCGCCGGCCATGCATCCGCCGTGCCGGTCATCAGTAACGGTCACCGGAGAGCAGTAACCGTCGCCGGACTTCGTCAGATCGCCGGAATCTGCAGAATCCTCATATCTTCATCTTCTTCCTCCGATCGTCCCTCCGTCACCTTCCTCTTCTCATCGCCGGAAAATTCATAGGCACGCCGGAAACTTCAAAGAATTCCAGAACGCGTTCAATCCTTCACCTCCTTTCTTCATCAACTTTCTCCAGAACTCGCTCAGTTCTTCATCATCCTCAAGACTTTTTCCAGAACAACTTCATCCTCCATCAAATTTCCCAGAACAACTTCAATCTCCATCAATTTCCCAGAACAACTTCAATTTCCAGAATCCATTCCAACCTTCATCATTCTCAAGCAAGATTCCCAGAAATCATCATCAATTCATACAACATTTCTCCAGAAATCATCCTAAGACATTCATCCTTCAAGCAATATCTCCAGAAACTTCATTCCTCGTCCAATCTTCAAGAATCTACGAGGTTTTCTCCAGAAATCTTCAAGATCTCAGCGAACTCCTTCAACCTTCTTCAGTTCCAGGATCTTCGTCATTCCTCCAGGTTTGTTCATCCTCCTTGCAATTTGTTTACTCGTGCGTGGTTAGGGTTTGGTTGAATCGTTGTTGATATGATTCTAGCATAAACTGTTGAGGCCTGATTTCGATCTGGGAGTGTTAGATGAAGGTTGATTTCATGTGTGATAGTGGATTAAAGTCAGTTTTCGTTCAGGATGTACAAGGGTTTCAGGATGTTGTGTGAGTGTGTTTCAGAGAGCGTGAGAGATAGGGTGAGGAAGACGGCTAGGTGTTTAGATGAACAGTACCAGAGAGAGGTTAGGAGGGAGATAGTTTTGATTAGAGTGATTGGATTAGGGTTAGCTATTGGGCTTAGGCCCACGCGTGTTTTTTTTTGATGCACACCCCGTTTACTTCCCCAACCCCCTTGGCTGTGTGAGGTCTGAGTAATATGGATATGGGCCTTAGGCCCTATTGCTTTCTGCACCACCCCAGCATAGGCCCAATGTAGAACTAACTGGAATATCTTGCTGTTTGAACCCCCACGTCATTTTCTTTTATTTTTGATTTTCTTTTATATTTTCATATTTGTAAATAAATCATAATAAATGTAAATAATTGTGATTTTAATAATTCTTTTTTTTACCATTACATCATAATGTCTAAGAAAATTAAATAAATAAAAAAATGACATTTTATTTTAGTTTGCTATTTTTTGCATATTTTCCAATTAATTGATTTCTTTTTAATATTTTCAATGCATGCATATCATTAGAAAATTAATAAAAAATAGTAGAGTTGGTCAAATAATTCCGTTCTTTTTTCTGTAGACTCGTAATTCAGTGTAGAATTTTATAATACAAAAATATTAGCCTAATCATGCATTTTCATTTTAATTGCATTTTTCACTGTTATTGATGTTTGAATAACTGGTCTGTGGATATGTCTGTGTTGCTGATTTTAGTTCTTTCATCTGGTGTTGAATTTTGTTCTGATTTTTCAGTATGTTGCCCTAGAGCCATGTAGGTCTCCCATTAGATTTTTGTTAGATTTTTGTAGGATGTTTTGAGGTGTTCTGTCTGAGCCTGAAGATAGGAGAAGTCTTGATGACTTCTGACTTTGAAGTTCAACTGTGGTTGAACTTCAGAGATAGTCTCTTGTGGTTTATTGGCCTGTGGGTTCTTCTTGAAGGTGGGAGCTGATTGAAGTCCTGTTGGAGCTTGCAAGGATGCATTGGATTGAGGCTTAGTCTAGGAGCTTGTTGTCTGTTTGTGAGGTTCGAGATCCTGAAGTTTGAAGGGAGTTTATGGTACTTTCCTGAGGAAGGCACTGTGAATGACTTTCATTCTTTCTTCTCACCTCTTTCTTAAGTATCCAATGATGTCGGAGCCGACCTGTGATTTTAATTTCTCCTGAGGAGGAATGTAAACTGATCACATGTTGTTGAGCCACATGGGATACGATTCCTAAGCGGAAGCCCCCTAGTACTTTCCTGAGGAAGGTCCTATGGGTCTATTCACTTAGTTCCATTAGTTTGTCTAGGATTTCTCAAGTATCCAGTGATGTTGGAGCCAACTTGTGAGTTTAATTTCTCCTGAGGAGGAATGTAAACTGATCACAGTTGTTGAGCCACGTAGGATACGATTCCTAAGTGTCAGCCTCCTAGTACTTTCCTGAGGAAGGTCCTATGAGCCTGTTCATTTAGTTCCCCTAGTGCATATAGGTTTTTCTCAAGTATCCCGTGATGCCGGAGCCTTCATGTGAGTTTAATTTCTCCTGAGGAGGAATATAAACTGATCACAGTTGTCGAGCCGCATAGGATATGACTCCTGAGTAATAACCTCCTGGTACTTTCCTGAGGAAAGCACTATGAGCTTGTCTGCTTAGCTTCCTTTCTCTGGTAAGCTTGTTCTGAAGCTTGGAGACTGGGATTGATTCCTCTTGCTTAGGGTTTTGATTAGAGCTGTTGCTTAGATCTTTGCTTAGGGTGCTGTATAGAGTTTTGTTTGAGAGATGGATTAGGAGCTTGTTTCAGGTTTGTTAGAGGCCCTGTTCAGGGTTAGTCTCTTTGTGTTGTTTGACTTGTATGGTGTTATGATGCATTAGACTTAGGTATTCATCTAGATAGTTCTGAGTAGGTGCATCTTAGAAGTAGACTTTGTGTGCATGAGAAGTTGAGGTGGTTCTCCTTCTGCTTGTTTGTTATTGCGTGGCTTTGCTTGTTGGTATTTGGTAGAGCTGAGCTCCCTTGCCTTTGTGGTTTGCGGTCTCTGTGCCTTGTTTGTTTAGTTGTTGCATTCATGCATATTTTCAGTTTTCCTTTACGTTGCAGTTTCTTGTTTGTGGTTTAGTCCTGTTGCCATGATCCCTTAGGAGCTCTGACTTCTCCGCTGCGGAGTTGTTATGATAGACATTAGGATGGTCAATCAGGTGTGATAGCAGTAAGTAGATTCCCCTGTTTCTCAGCTATAGTTCTAGGGTTTCCCTTTCCTTTCTGTAGGAGCTTTTGAGCAGCTTGACCCGTAGTTAGCTGAACTACAGCTGCTCTGATTCTTCGTTCCAGACGAAGATATGTAGGCATAGGATGCGATATCCTAGCGAGCACACTAACAACTAACCTTTGTTCTCTCGCGGCTGTGCGATCGAGACTTTCCCGCTAACGACTAATTGTTATCCCCTTCTCTTGCCCGAGCGCATTTGAGACCAGATCGTATTTGTAGGTTCCCGAGCCTTAGAGACCAGTTTGTTTTCTCACTGCTGTGTGAGAGCCCCTGTTTACCCGTAGTTAGCCGAACTACGTTTGCTCTGATCTTTCATTCCAGATGAAAGTACGTAGGCATAGGACGCGATGTCCTGGCGAGCAACCTTTCCCCCGTTTAGACGTAGGAAGTCGAACTACGTTGACTCTGACTTTCCCATTGCACGAGGGAATACGTAGGCCCAGAACACCGTATGTTCTGTCGAGTCCTGTCCTTTTATTTTCTTTTCAGACCAGCCATTAGCGTAGATAGATAACACACCCTTTTACCTATAAACACCAAGCGTGGATCCCATCGAGTACGATGGACGTGAGGGGTGCTAATACCTTCCCCTTGCGTAACCGACTCCCGAATCCAGGTTTTGGTTGCGATGACCATACCTTTTTCCCGTCTTTGCGAGGTTTACTTCGAGCGTTTCCTTTCCCGCTCTGAGGGATAAATAACGCACGGTGGCGACTCTCCTGTCAAGCCGGCGCCGATTTTCGCAGTAGCGACAGCTGGCGACTCTGCTGGGGAATTATAGCATCTAGGGACTTTTCCCATCCCTTATGCTGGGACCGTTTCCCATCCCCTACGCGAGTCAATCCTAGCGCTTGGGTGTTTATTGGTTGGGTGTTGTGCATATTGTGTTTTACTTTTCTACACTTTACTTTTCTGTACCTTTACCTTTCTGCATTTATTAACCAGCATTATATTATTATGACTGCTGCTGTGGGAGAGGGATGTTACTGTGAGTGGAAAGCCGGACCTGGGCTTGAGTGCACACCTAGATATAGTTGCGGAGAAGTAGTAGACGAACCTGTCTGCTGAGCAGGCACAGTTCCCTACGAAAATCTGCGCTCAGACGAGATTCTTGCAGAGGTGCTCCTTTCCGGTCCTGAGGATCTGAGGGGAGTCCAGACGTGAGGATTGTCGACTCTGGGGACCGATCATTTGGAAGTCAGCTAAGTGAGGCCTCTTCATGATTTGATGATGCCACTCCTTCTGGGAATCGTATCGTCACTCATGAAAGTCTGTGACGCTGATAACCGCATAGGATGCCGTACCTTTGTCCGTGAATTAGGTTTATCCTACCTGTGAGAGGGATTGGGTTATTGCAGGAAAACTGGCCTTCAGAAACCATGATTCAGTATCTTTATCAGATGGTGTTCTTGATTCATCTCCAGGTGTGTTGTCTGGGTCAGATGGGTTTCTTATCTGAGGTTGAGGCTATTATCAGATGGTATTCTCGTCAGATACAGAGGTTCAGATGGTTTTCTTACCAGGGGATTGATATTTTGAGTATCAGATGATAGTTAGTGGCATGAGATTCTGGTGACCGTGCTGGTTTTCTGTTCTTGATCACAGAGATATTCCTCTTCAGGCTACAGCATAGCCCCTATGTTCGCAGATTGCATTATTTATCATATTGCATCATTGCATTGCCATCTGCATTCAACTAACGTGTGTGTATTGCAGGTACATATTTTCCCTTCCAGTTCTGGTGTTTGTTCTTAGCAAGACATGGAAAACCTGAAGAGAGTATTGCCCTATAAGTTTCCGTCGCCGAATATCAGTCTATTGTTAGAGTTGATTGCTATTGCTAAGAAGAGGGGAATGGGTGACTTCAGAAAGAGATATGGGAGGATTCTGACCTACGTTTATCAGCCATCTGCCTACGAGACCAGCGGCATCTATACTCTGTTACAGTTCTACGACGCGGAGCTCAGGTGTTTTGTATTTCCCGACTTCGTTTTGGCTCCTACCCTGGAGGAGTACTCTGCACTTCTGGATATACCCATCCGTGAGCAGATGCCTTTTTATCGTACGGACGCTGAGCCCAAGTTGGCTGAGCTTTCTACCATCCTGTGCTTGAAAGAGTCTGAGCTGTCTGGGAAAATGATCAGAAGAGGAGACGTATGGGGATTTCCATTGGGTGTCTTAGTGGAGAAGGCTCGAGAGTATGCCCAGAAGGGTAGCTGGGGTGTTTTTGACGTTATCCTTGCTGTATGTGTGTATGGCATCGTGTTATTCCCGAACATTCCTGATTTTGTTGATTCTGATGCCTTCTATATTTTGGTTGCGGGAAACCCAGTTCCTACTTTGCTGGGAGATATCCACCATTCAACTCACTACCAGAATGAAAAGCGGCGAGGAAGGAATGTGTCTTGCTGTGTACCTCTCCTATGCAGGTGGTTCACCAGTCATATGCCTAAGTCAGGCCCTTTTGTCACCTCTATCAATTCTATAGGATGGCCCGAGCGCTTAATGGGATTGACTGCTGAGAACGTGGTATGGGTCAATAAAGAGGTATTTGGAGCTGAAGTCATACTCAAAGGCGAAGGATTCCCGAATGTTCCGTTAATAGGAAGGAAAGGTTGTGTCAACTATAACCCTTCCTTATTGATCAAGCAATTTGGGTATATACCTCAAGGAGCGCCAAAGCCCGAGGAGATACAGGAATCTCTGTATCTCACTGGGGCAATAGGAAAAGAGATGCTGACCAAACTTGAGAAAGCCTGGAAAAACTTACACAAGAGAGGGAAGCTTTCAGGTAGCAGAGGGGATACTCGAGTTCCTAGCCCATATGCAGAATGGATTCGTGAGCGAGCTGTGAAGTTCCTTATGCCATATCCAGCAGTTCAGCCATTGCATCCTCCTCCGGTAGAGGAGCCTACCACTGTGGACATTCAAGTTTACAAGCAGCTGATGGCGGAGAAAGAAGAGCTAGTAAGGGCTAAAGAGGCTTTAGAGCAGGAGAATGCCCAGCTTCGGCATGAAAAGATTGAAACAGGATATATTTCCAAGCAACAGGATGAAACTCTGAAACATCTGAAGACCACGCTATTGGAATTGACTGAAACCAAGAAGCGTCTAGAGTTAGATGTAGACTCAGTTAGTAGTGTGTTGGCCACCAAGAAGCAAGAGCTGGAAAGGGCCTACACAAAACTAGCCAAGTTCAGAGAACACTGGGATCTCACTATGACCAAGCGCAAGGAGCGAGAAGAAGAGCTGAAGACACAGATTGCTCAGTTAGAAGAACAGGTCAAGGTGAAGAACGAAGAGCTTGAAGAAGAAGCCTGTCGCCGATACGAGGCCGAGCGCAAGTTGACAGATGCCATAAAGAATTTGGAAGATTTCCAGCATAGAGCAGATGCCAAGAGACCCAAACCAGGGGGCGGTGCCAATGATAAGGCTTGGGAAGACTTTGTCAGAGACATCCAAGGGACAGTCAGGAAGAGGGATCGACTGATAGAAGGTTTGATTTATCAACCAGACCATGCAGAGACAAAGAAGATGGTCGAGGACTTCCGCAACCGTACCCGTATTTGATTTCTCTTGTATTCTGTATGTTGAGATCACCACCAGGCATGTTGGCTGGGATCCTCCTTATCATATCAGCTGTGTGGAGCATAGTTATGTAACTTCTTGACAAGACAGTTATTCTAATCAATATATGAGGGTTTTTCCAAATATTGTCTCTATGGTTTATCTCGTCTTGCTACCACTGACACTGGAATTGGAGGGAAAATATCTCCAATGCACACATGCACGTTAGCATTTTTGTATTTCTGTTTGCATAAATCATACTGCATAGCATTTCTCTAGCAGGTCAGAGCACTTATCCAGCCTTTGTTTTCACCAGAAAGTGATTCTCGGGGAATTGTTTGAGGCAAGAGTGGAGTGTTGAAGACAACCAAGGGGATGAAGCGGATTTGAGCAGAATCAAGCAGCATAGTCGGTTACAGGTAATTGGCAGCTATGTCTGAAGGCAATTTCCAGGCTCCTAACACTTTGGCAAGGTTCGCCGCGGCGCCCAACCCTCTGTATGATTCTATGGAAGGCTTCCCGCAAGCAAACAATCTTACTGCAGACCAAGTTGTGCAGCCTGCTGTTGAGAACAGAGATCGGCATGAGCAGTTCGTTGCCCGAAATGAACGTTATCCTCCTGTTAACAATCAATGTGTTGCTTTCCCTGTGATGAATTACCGGAGAGATATTCCAATGACCGGGGTAGTAGATCCAAGAGCTCTTGACTATGGTAGAAGAGTCCGAGTGTTGGAAGAGCAAATGAAGGCCTTGGAAGCGAAAGATGCCGTTAACCTGGATGCTGTAGCCATGTGCTTGGTCCCTGACCTCGTGTTGCCGTACAAGTTCAAAGTGCCGGAATTTGAAAAATACACGGGAGATAGCTGTCCAAAGCTGCATTTGATGATGTTCTGTCGAAGGATGACTTCGTTTGTGCGAAATGACCAACTAATGATCCATTGCTTTCAGTATAGCCTGACTGGGGCATCGTTGAGATGGTATGTGCAATTAGAGAGTAATCAGATTCGATCATGGGTAGATTTAGCCAGAGCTTTCATGAAGCAGTACGATTACAACTTGGATTTGACTCCTAGTCTCGTAGATCTGCAAGAATTGTCTCAAGCGGAGAATGAATCATTCAGAGCGTATTTGCGAAGATGGAAGGAATTGGCTGCTAGTGTTCAACCACCGCTTCCGGAAAGAGAGCTGGTTGACATCTTCTTGGGTACCCTGAAAGGCCATTATTTCGACAAATTGTTCAGTTGCACGAACTTTGTGGGCCTGATGAGGCTGGGAGAGATTGTTGAGAGAGGACTCAGGAGTGGAAAGTTTCGAGGTGTTCCTTACGTCCCGGTTGATAAGATTGAGTCAGTTGTCAGTTCTCAAGAAGAGTGGGAAGGAGATGACGCCACCTCAGAATCTCTAGCATCTCAGGATCAGTTTTCAGACACTTCAAGTCAATGATCATCCTGTCGCCGATCGCGTCAGCATGCTCCACGAAGACCAAGGAAACCTGAAAGGCAGTTTACTCAGCTACCGGTGTCGTACAGTCAGTTGTTGCCAGATTTGGTCAAAAGTGGATTGATAGTGCCGAAAGAGACTAAGCCGGTGATTCCACCGTATCCTCCGGGTTTTGATGCCAGCGCCCGCTGTGAGTACCATGTTGGGGCACAGGGGCATTCAACGAATGATTGTAAGGTGCTTAGAAGTCAGATTCAGGATCTGTTAGACTCCGACCGTATTTGCATCACGCCTCAGGGTTGTGTTCAGATTAATGATTTTCCATCTTCCAGTTGTGCGGGTTCGTCAGTTAATGTCACGGAGGACTCCACAGGAAGTGTGTGCTCTGAAGATTGTCAATCAGAAAGTTCAGTTGAATATGGGGGAAGTTTCTAGAGGTTTCTATGCCGGGTGTCGCATCTGTTTCTCTGCATAACCCGTTTAGCTTTTGTGCATCAGTATTTGTCGACCACCACCAGGATTGTTGGCTGGGGTCATTATATTCAGACTCATTTGTGCTTACCTGCTGATTTTGTTGGTTGTACATGTGTGGGAGATGTTTGTCTGTATGCTTATAGCTTGAGTTTCTCTTTATCTCGTTGTGAATATGTGTTTGCTTTCTGCGCTGCATTATCATTCAACAGGTATATCAGAACCGTGGGTCTTATTTCCTCATCGTCCAGTTTATTGCAGGAATTCCTTCAGAGACATGGAACAGAATCAGTGTGAATTGATCGAAGTCCGAAGCCAGCTGGGGCAGATGATGAGAGACATGCAAGAGATGCGTCTGGAGCAGAAGATTCTCAAAGAGGAGAACAGTCAACTGAAGACCCAAATGAGCTTGATCATGGAGGTAGTCAAGAATGTGCTTAGGAAAGAAGACGATCAGCTACCTGAAGCCGCAATGAAGAAGCTCGTGCCACCTGTGCATGTGGAACCTGAGCAGCAGCAACAGAGGATACATCCGGCTCAACGGAAGATCCAGGAAGGAAAGCCAAGGAGGATATTTGAGGCACCACCTATGACCTATGCTGAGCTCTTGCAGATCTTATTGAGGTTTAATCTGGTTGAGAAGAGAACGTTGACACCACCAACGAGAGTGTTTCCTCAAGGGTACGATGCCAGTAAGCAATGTGAATTTCATTCCGGGGCATTCGGACACGACATCGAGGGTTGTCATGCTTTTAAGCACAAGGTTCAAGACCTGATTGACTCGCACGATATTGAATTCACGCCGAGCGGCGTAGCTGTGCATATTGCTCCTGTCTCAGTCGATGCTAAGATGACAGATGTTTCTAAAGCTGCAGTGGGTCAGAAGCGTATCCTGGACTCCATGGTGTCAGAATCTCCAGGCCCGCAACTGTTGCCTATTCCTGGGGCAGATCTAAGAAAGAAAATGGCTCAGCATAAGGAGGGCGTTAATCAGTACATTGAAGATCAAGAGACCGATGTTGCATTTGATACGAAGGGTGCTCAAGGGTCAACCCGATACCGGCAGCAGCAGCCCCAGCAACAGAATAATCGGGGGGATAAAAGAGGTCAGAATCAAGGTCCTTTGGCAAGCCGTCATTTGGAAACTCCTCCTATACCGTACGCACAGCTTCTGCAGACGTTGCTTCAGCTCCAATTGGTTCATAAAAGAACATTGGCTCCCTTAACAGGACCACCACCACCGGGGTATGATGCCAACGCTACTTGTGAGTTTCATACCGGGGCACCAGGCCATACGGTTGAGAACTGTAAAGCATTTAAGCACAAAGTGCAGGATCTGCTCGATAGTGCAGCGATCAGCTTCGGGCCGGGAGGTCCCCAAATCATCTGAATGAAGAAGGAAGGGCTCTATAATTTGGTTGAGTCGTTGAAAGCAGGTCAAGACAGCATCGGATTGCCTCTAATAAAGATAGCTGGTTCAGCAGCAGGGCAGATGCAAAAGCCCGGTTCTCAGAAGCTAGCATATTTTCTTTGTTTTAGCTTGTCATTTCTTTACATTTGTAGTTGCTTTCCTGTTTGAATTTGTAAACTTGTTTGTAAAACTTGTTGTTTTCATTCAAAGTGATGATAATGAAATAAATATGCATGTTTTGATTAAATCTAGTCGTGTTCACTAACTGTTTTTTTGCAAATGTCCAACGTTTGGTTAAGAAGAATTCGGGGAGGATGACGAAAATGACTGACATGCAAATTCCGATATTGTATGCTTTTGAAATAAAACCTGTTGATGATGTACAGGCATTGTTTCAAATCCCTAAACACCGGAGATATAAGGAAGATAATCCCTTGTCGACCCCTTTGAGCCTTGTAGTAGGAGTTCTTTCTGTGAACGAAAAAACCTCAATTTTAACCGGGGGCAGGGTAGGTGTTAGCTAATTTGACCGAGCGTCCAAATTGCAAAAGGAATGTCCGTTCGAGGATCAATCACACCCCTAGAGGTCGTGCCTAAAAAACCACAATGGTTGAATCAAGAGTGAGACAGTCACATCATTATCCAATGAGTCAGACAACCAATGTCACACGACCTGTTCGAAAAAAAATGAAAAAAAAGAATCAAAAGCCCGCTAAGTCAAGAAAACTTCAAAAACAAAATGACTTAGGCAAAAATGAGGGCATCCCGCTGGACTTAAAACAAAATCAAAAGAAACTCAAAAGGAGTCAGTCCAGGCAAAAGTTAGGGATATGAAAAGAAAAGATGAAAAGGATCCAAAGAAAAATCCTTGATGGAAATACGAGTCGTGTGACCTCAAATGTCAAAGACGAAAGAGTGAGTGGTGGTCACTCCAAAATCCAAAAGTTTCTCGAACTATCATTCCTATTCTTTCAACCTCTGAGAGGTGAGCGCTAAGGTCGAATTAGCTGAACGTAGGATGGAAGAACATCAAGGAGAATGGGTGGGTTAAAAATAAATTTTGAGCCTTTACCCTTTCTTTCAAAACCATGAACCTGACCATGTTACAACCTTCAAAAGTCCTAATTGAAGCAGGTTGTTTCGAAAGCATACTCCGGTAAAGGTCGCGTCGATGCTGACTCTTAAAAAGGTTCCTCTTACCATGTTGGTACTGATGTTGATAAATGTTTTGTGCATTATATGCCATAAACTGTTTATCCTTTTCCCAGTGAACAGATTGGATGTCAAAGCTGTCATATGTGTTGCATTAATGCATCTTTTATGCAGAACAACTTGTTTTACTTGCGGGTAAGCGCTTGACAGCAGAAAAGCTTCCTACAATGGAAAGAATGGTCAAGATAGAATGCAGAGCGCCCGAATGTTCCGAGAGCAGGGGCAAGCTTTATTGTGATCCCCAGTCAGGTCAGCTTTTCGAAGTCAGTTATTCTGGGGCAATCAGGTTGAGGTTCGGTGAATACGTCGTAGTCAGGAGGTGCTACTCTGAATCAGATAATCGGGGCAAGGTCATTGCAGTCAGGGGCAGACCATCTTAAGCACGCAGAAGTTACTCGAGAAGCATTCAAGGTGAAGTATCTCTTGGAAGTTCAGAACGCTGAGGCCTGTTATGTCAGACCATCAGGGCTCAGATTTTCAGATTTCCTTTCGAGGACTATCCCCACAGAGGTCTCGCAGGCTGGGGCATATCAGAAGCGAAAGGATGGGTCTTCTCTGTATCAGCAGGGCCATACAAGAGTTATTCGAGCAGATGCAGTCGATTTTCGAGAGCGAGATGAGTGCGGGAAGTCGTGTTACTATCCCTTGACTCTTCACTAAAAGGCTGTGTATTCATGAAGAATATTTTCCAGCGTCAGTTGTACCTAACTCAGCAAGATAGCTTAAGAGCTCAAATCCATGTTTGCGATTACTGTGAAGCCCATCCGTGGTGGCGCATCAATTTCCAGATCCGAGCTTCATCAGTGCGCAGGAAGACTCCCTCCATTTTCTCCAGCGAAGTCCAATTTGTCATTGGCATGGATAAGCTATCCCTAGAGGAGTCTAATCATATTCAGCACGTCCGCTATTTCACAGCGGAGTTATGTTCCCCAACAGGGCGTTACTTCGTCGATGATGTTCGGTTAAGTTCCCAATATCCCCAGCGGAGTTGATTTCACTCTCCCAGCATTTATTTTGCTGGGATAATCCAATGATATCCGGGTTATCCCCAGCGGAGTTGGCTTCGTCTTCAGCATTTATTTTGCTGAAGTGGTTCTGTACCTAGCTCTCTCCGGCAGCTCGAGCCTGCACTAGCATATTGCATGCATCATCATACTTGCATCATACTTGCATATCATGGTCAAAATGCGTAGCATTTCCATCCAGAATGGAGCATTACGCTGTAGAAAGATCAAAGCATACACATATGCATACGAAGCATAAGTCAGGTTTTCTATCAGCCTCATATGGCGCGTGAATTACTCTGTGATCAGTTCAGGGGAATTTATCCAGCAGCAGTATTCAGACGATTCGGCGGATTATTTGTATCTCAGATCAGACAACGATTATGCTTTGATCAAGCAATCATCTGATGTCGACAGATTTTTCTTCCCGTCAATTCATATTGGCGATGTGTTCCTCCAATGAATGGACTTCTCCGTCTATCATTAGACGTCTTGAGTACGAATGTGGTTTTCTTCCCGTCTATCAGTAGACGATGTGAAGTCTCGGACAATCTTCAATGGAGTTCAAAATAGAGTTTCTCCAGCTAGTATGCTTTTCTTTCCGTCTGTCAGCAGACGATGTGAAGTTTCGAGTTACTGTCCAGTGGTTTTCTTATTGCCAGATCATACAAATGATGAGGTGTTTCCCCAGCGAGTCTTCTCCGGCTATCCTTGGTTGTTGAGAGGTTCAAAATGACTTTGAATGATTGGTTCTCTTTCTGTTTATTGGATGAGATGACGTTTCAAGAGGTACTTTTCTGACTGTCAATCCTTATTGATGTCGAGACTCTTCGAAGAATGTTCAGCTTTCGTGATTGTCGATTCTTATTGACGACATGGTTCCTTAAAAGGTGGTTTTTCTTACCGTCGGTCCATACTGACGATGTGGTCCCTTCAAGGATATTGATCTTTCCATCAATTCCCGTAAACAGAAGAATTCTGAAATTCAAAGGATGATGTTGAATTGCGTTATGGTGTCCTTCCGTCTATCTTTAGACGATGTGAACATGGAGATTAAGGTTTTCTTCCCGTCTATCAGTAGACGATGTGAATATAGAGATTATGAATTCCTTCCCGTCTATCCTTAGACGATGTGAATATTGATTTGTTTCATCAATCAGGATGATCCCGTCTACCCTTAGACGATGATAATATTGATTTGTTCATCAATTAGGATGATCCCGTCTATCCTTAGACGATGTGAATTCAGAGATTATTTCTTCCCGTCTACCCTTAGACGATGAGAATAGTGATTTGTTCATCAATCAGGATGATCCCGTCTATCCTTAGACGATGTGAATTGATTTGTTCATCAATCAGGATGATCCCGTCTACTCTTAGACGATGAGAATATTGATTTGTTCATCAATCAGGATGATGCCGTCTACCCTTAGACGATGAGAATATTGATTTGTTCATCCATCAGGATGATTCCGTCTACTCTTAGACGATGAGAATATTGATTTGTTTCATCAATCAGGATGATCCCGTCTATCCTTAGACGATGAGAATATTGATTTGTTTCATCAATCAGGATGATCCCGTCTACCCTTAGACGATAATAATATTGATTTGTTTCATCAATCAGGATGATGCCGTCTACCCTTAGACGATGTGAATATTGATTTGTTCATCAATCAGGATGATGCCGTCTATCCTTAGACGATGTGAATTGATTTGTTTTATCAATCAGGATAATGCCGTCTACCCTTAGACGATGTGAATATGGAGATTAATGTTGTCTTTCCGTCTATCCTTAGACGAGGTGAGTATTCAATCAGGGTGTCTTCCCGTCCATCTTTGGGCGACGTGAGTATATTTCTCTTCCTGCCTATCAGTAGGCAATGTGAAAGGATCAGGTATTTTATTGCAGCCCTCCGGGTTTGTTATATGGGGTATCACAAGCAACGGGTATTCAAATCAGGAGTTCTTTATCAGATGATTGATCAGTTTGGTGCCGTAATGACTGGACTCGGTTTTCTGGACTTTATTCCCCAAGCAGTTTACAGTATATGCTCACGGTTGGCAAATTCTCGGGTTTTATTTGTATTCAACCGTCTCGTACCTTTGAATGTTTGAAGGCTGAGCGCTCTTCAAACCCTTCAGGTCCAAGTCGCTTGAATAGGGGCAGCTGTTGCACCCTAAAATTTGACCAACCGATTCTCCTATCTGACTCATGGTTTAATTTCATATTCGCAAATCAGACAGATGATTTTTGTGCACAAGCAGGGGATATCAGAGTTTACAGCTTGATTTTTGTCTATCAGATATGGCAGACCCAGTCCAGATTATCGGGGTTTTATTTTCGGGAAATTGTGCGCTCCTCGGTGATTTTTCGGTGATTTTGAGGATATTCTGATGCCCGGGGATCTCTGTTCGATTCGATCTGGTCTCGTGCGCTCTTTTATGGCGGTCATGTGCATTCATCTGCATTTTTAGGGTTTAATAGACTTTTGTGAATTTTTAATAGGCTTTATAAATTTTTCTGGAATTTAAATAGGTTTATAGAATATTTTAATAGCTTAATTCTCTTTTTAGGATTTTATAGATTTTTTTAAATAGATTTTTAGAATATAAATAAGATTTTAAATGGTTTTATCTTTTTAGAATAATATAGCTTTTTCTTTTAATAATAGTTTAGAATTTTTCTATAGATTTTAAATAGGTTTAATAGTTTTTAGATAATATAGAAAATAGTATAGTTTTTCTTTTATTAATAATAGATTTTGATAGATATTAAATGATAATAGGATTTTAATAGAGAATTAGTGAATTTTAGAGTTTAATTAGATCTTAATTGTGTTTTAGATTGGATTAGATTAATATAGAATTAATTAGGTTCTTAATCATTTTTTAGAGCTTAATTAGGTTAATCATGTTTTAGATTTAATTAGATTAATTAGTGGTAATTAGGCATTAATCAAATTCAGTTAATTGTTTTTATGCAGTTTTTTACAGTTTTTTTCCATTCAGTCTCGTATGGGCCCAGAGGCGTTTTTTTGTAAGGCCCAGTTCAGCAAAGTCCAGAAAAATGGTCCAGGAAAGCGTCCAAATTTCCAGCGCACGCCAGAAGATTCCAGAACACGCCAGCATTTTCAGTGGAATAAAAGCGCCACGTGTTGCGTCAGCGAGGGTCCCACACGTTCCACATTCTGCACGCCACCACAGCAATTCTGATTCCCCAGACTCTCACACGTGTTCACAGCTGTTCCCCATTCACTCTCTCTCTCTGCGCATGCACGCCACTTGGCGCCCCCACCACCCATCGCCTGAGTGTCACCGCCGGCCATGCATCCGTCGTGCCGGTCATCAGTAACGGTCACCGGAGAGCAGTAACCGTCGCCGGACTTCGTCAGATCGCCGGAATCTGCAGAATCCTCATATCTTCATCTTCTTCCTCCGATCGTCCCTCCGTCACCTTCCTCTTCTCATCGCCGGAAAATTCATAGGCACGCCGGAAACTTCAAAGAATTCCAGAACGCGTTCAATCCTTCACCTCCTTTCTTCATCAACTTTCTCCAGAACTCGCTCAGTTCTTCATCATCCTCAAGACTTTTTCCAGAACAACTTCATCCTCCATCAAATTTCCCAGAACAACTTCAATCTCCATCAATTTCCCAGAACAACTTCAATTTCCAGAATCCATTCCAACCTTCATCATTCTCAAGCAAGATTCCCAGAAATCATCATCAATTCATACAACATTTCTCCAGAAATCATCCTAAGACATTCATCCTTCAAGCAATATCTCCAGAAACTTCATTCCTCGTCCAATCTTCAAGAATCTACGAGGTTTTCTCCAGAAATCTTCAAGATCTCAGCGAACTCCTTCAACCTTCTTCAGTTCCAGGATCTTCGTCATTCCTCCAGGTTTGTTCATCCTCCTTGCAATTTGTTTACTCGTGCGTGGTTAGGGTTTGGTTGAATCGTTGTTGATATGATTCTAGCATAAACTGTTGAGGCCTGATTTCGATCTGGGAGTGTTAGATGAAGGTTGATTTCATGTGTGATAGTGGATTAAAGTCAGTTTTCGTTCAGGATGTACAAGGGTTTCAGGATGTTGTGTGAGTGTGTTTCAGAGAGCGTGAGAGATAGGGTGAGGAAGACGGCTAGGTGTTTAGATGAACAGTACCAGAGAGAGGTTAGGAGGGAGATAGTTTTGATTAGAGTGATTGGATTAGGGTTAGCTATTGGGCTTAGGCCCACGCGTGTTTTTTTTTGATGCACACCCCGTTTACTTCCCCAACCCCCTTGGCTGTGTGAGGTCTGAGTAATATGGATATGGGCCTTAGGCCCTATTGCTTTCTGCACCACCCCAGCATAGGCCCAATGTAGAACTAACTGGAATATCTTGCTGTTTGAACCCCCACGTCATTTTCTTTTATTTTTGATTTTCTTTTATATTTTCATATTTGTAAATAAATCATAATAAATGTAAATAATTGTGATTTTAATAATTCTTTTTTTTACCATTACATCATAATGTCTAAGAAAATTAAATAAATAAAAAAATGACATTTTATTTTAGTTTGCTATTTTTTGCATATTTTCCAATTAATTGATTTCTTTTTAATATTTTCAATGCATGCATATCATTAGAAAATTAATAAAAAATAGTAGAGTTGGTCAAATAATTCCGTTCTTTTTTCTGTAGACTCGTAATTCAGTGTAGAATTTTATAATACAAAAATATTAGCCTAATCATGCATTTTCATTTTAATTGCATTTTTCACTGTTATTGATGTTTGAATAACTGGTCTGTGGATATGTCTGTGTTGCTGATTTTAGTTCTTTCATCTGGTGTTGAATTTTGTTCTGATTTTTCAGTATGTTGCCCTAGAGCCATGTAGGTCTCCCATTAGATTTTTGTTAGATTTTTGTAGGATGTTTTGAGGTGTTCTGTCTGAGCCTGAAGATAGGAGAAGTCTTGATGACTTCTGACTTTGAAGTTCAACTGTGGTTGAACTTCAGAGATAGTCTCTTGTGGTTTATTGGCCTGTGGGTTCTTCTTGAAGGTGGGAGCTGATTGAAGTCCTGTTGGAGCTTGCAAGGATGCATTGGATTGAGGCTTAGTCTAGGAGCTTGTTGTCTGTTTGTGAGGTTCGAGATCCTGAAGTTTGAAGGGAGTTTATGGTACTTTCCTGAGGAAGGCACTGTGAATGACTTTCATTCTTTCTTCTCACCTCTTTCTTAAGTATCCAATGATGTCGGAGCCGACCTGTGATTTTAATTTCTCCTGAGGAGGAATGTAAACTGATCACATGTTGTTGAGCCACATGGGATACGATTCCTAAGCGGAAGCCCCCTAGTACTTTCCTGAGGAAGGTCCTATGGGTCTATTCACTTAGTTCCATTAGTTTGTCTAGGATTTCTCAAGTATCCAGTGATGTTGGAGCCAACTTGTGAGTTTAATTTCTCCTGAGGAGGAATGTAAACTGATCACAGTTGTTGAGCCACGTAGGATACGATTCCTAAGTGTCAGCCTCCTAGTACTTTCCTGAGGAAGGTCCTATGAGCCTGTTCATTTAGTTCCCCTAGTGCATATAGGTTTTTCTCAAGTATCCCGTGATGCCGGAGCCTTCATGTGAGTTTAATTTCTCCTGAGGAGGAATATAAACTGATCACAGTTGTCGAGCCGCATAGGATATGACTCCTGAGTAATAACCTCCTGGTACTTTCCTGAGGAAAGCACTATGAGCTTGTCTGCTTAGCTTCCTTTCTCTGGTAAGCTTGTTCTGAAGCTTGGAGACTGGGATTGATTCCTCTTGCTTAGGGTTTTGATTAGAGCTGTTGCTTAGATCTTTGCTTAGGGTGCTGTATAGAGTTTTGTTTGAGAGATGGATTAGGAGCTTGTTTCAGGTTTGTTAGAGGCCCTGTTCAGGGTTAGTCTCTTTGTGTTGTTTGACTTGTATGGTGTTATGATGCATTAGACTTAGGTATTCATCTAGATAGTTCTGAGTAGGTGCATCTTAGAAGTAGACTTTGTGTGCATGAGAAGTTGAGGTGGTCCTCCTTCTGCTTGTTTGTTATTGCGTGGCTTTGCTTGTTGGTATTTGGTAGAGCTGAGCTCCCTTGCCTTTGTGGTTTGCGGTCTCTGTGCCTTGTTTGTTTAGTTGTTGCATTCATGCATATTTTCAGTTTTCCTTTACGTTGCAGTTTCTTGTTTGTGGTTTAGTCCTGTTGCCATGATCCCTTAGGAGCTCTGACTTCTCCGCTGCGGAGTTGTTATGATAGACATTAGGATGGTCAATCAGGTGTGATAGCAGTAAGTAGATTCCCCTGTTTCTCAGCTATAGTTCTAGGGTTTCCCTTTCCTTTCTGTAGGAGCTTTTGAGCAGCTTGACCCGTAGTTAGCTGAACTACAGCTGCTCTGATTCTTCGTTCCAGACGAAGATATGTAGGCATAGGATGCGATATCCTAGCGAGCACACTAACAACTAACCTTTGTTCTCTCGCGGCTGTGCGATCGAGACTTTCCCGCTAACGACTAATTGTTATCCCCTTCTCTTGCCCGAGCGCATTTGAGACCAGATCGTATTTGTAGGTTCCCGAGCCTTAGAGACCAGTTTGTTTTCTCACTGCTGTGTGAGAGCCCCTGTTTACCCGTAGTTAGCCGAACTACGTTTGCTCTGATCTTTCATTCCAGATGAAAGTACGTAGGCATAGGACGCGATGTCCTGGCGAGCAACCTTTCCCCCGTTTAGACGTAGGAAGTCGAACTACGTTGACTCTGACTTTCCCATTGCACGAGGGAATACGTAGGCCCAGAACACCGTATGTTCTGTCGAGTCCTGTCCTTTTATTTTCTTTTCAGACCAGCCATTAGCGTAGATAGATAACACACCCTTTTACCTATAAACACCAAGCGTGGATCCCATCGAGTACGATGGACGTGAGGGGTGCTAATACCTTCCCCTTGCGTAACCGACTCCCGAATCCAGGTTTTGGTTGCGATGACCATACCTTTTTCCCGTCTTTGCGAGGTTTACTTCGAGCGTTTCCTTTCCCGCTCTGAGGGATAAATAACGCACGGTGGCGACTCTCCTGTCAAGCCGGCGCCGATTTTCGCAGTAGCGACAGACACCTCCTTGTAACAGTCGGCTCTTTATCTCGCTCAGCGGAGTCTTTAAATCTTCAACATTCATAATAAGATTCAGACCTTCCTCAGTCAGAACGGCGTTTGCCCCATGATTAGGCATGGGTTTCTGGACTATATTCGGACCTGCCGTTCCGAAATTGATAGTCTTATTGTCCAAAAGATCCTGCACAACGTGCTTAAAAGCGTGGCAACCTTCTATATCGTGACCTGGGGCCCCAGAATGAAACTCACAGTGCCTGCTTGCATCGTAGCCGAACGGGGGAGCTCCCGTTATTGGTGCCAGAGTTCTTTTCTCTACCAGGTTTAATCCCAACAATGTCTGCAACAAATCGGCATATGTTGATGGAGGCTTCTCAAACACTCTTCTCGGTTTACTACCCTGGAATCTTCGTTGGGCCTGCTGTGCCCCCTGCTGAGGCTGCTGCTGCTGTGGCATTGGCTGCTGATGAACCGGTTGTTGTTGCTGGAGTGGTTGTTGTTGCTGGAGTGATTGTTGTTGATATGGGATAGTAACACTCGCCACCTGCTGCGGCTGACGATATTGACCTCGTCCCCTGCCTCGGCCTCGGCCTCGGCCTCCAAATACTGCGCTGGCTTCGCCCTGACGACGCCCACCATAAGCTTTCCTATTACTGCCAGATGCAGTTGATTCCTGGACTTGGAACTTTCCTTGCTTAATATTACGTTCAATCTTTTCTCCCATTAGAATCAGGTCTGAAAAACTGGCCAGAGACGTGTGAAACAGCATATCATGAAACAGACCTGTGAATGTGCCGACAAACATGTCATTCATTTCCTTATCTTCCACTGGAGGATGGACCCTGGCAGCCATATCGCGCCACCTTTGCGCGTACTCTTTAAAGCTCTCCCCCTTCTTCTGCGAAAGCCCGGCCAACTGGACCCGATTGGGCGCCAGGTCGCTGTTATATTTGTAATGGGCTACGAACGCCTCCGCCAATTGCTTCCATGTCTTGATATCAGTTGGCTCCAACCCCATGTACCACTCTAGGGAAGGGCCCGATAGACTATCCTGAAAGAAGTGCATTAGCATTCTTTCATCAGTTGAGTATGCAGACATCTTTCTGTAATAAGCTCGCACATGCACTTTCGGACATGTGTCTCCTTTATACTTATCGAACGCAGGAGCTTTGAATTTAATTGGCACCCTCAAGCAAGGTACCAGACCCATGGTTGCCATGTCCAATCCCACAGCACTTTGATTTAAGACTCCCTTCATCTGCTCTTCCAGCATTCTAATCTTTTGGGAATCATCCATCGGCCCTTCAAAACCTCCTCCGGAGAAGGCGTCCTCCTGCTGATCTTCTTGCCACATACCGTTTCCAGCTCCGTACCCATCATATCCATTATTACGTCCAGCTCTGATCTGATTCATCCCCGGACCTCGGCCTCTGTTGCCGTACCCTTGAACACCTCCAGCAGGACCAAAAGCCATAAATCCAGTACCGTTTCCGTTTCCAAAGCCTCCGTAACCCT
Organism: Lathyrus sativus; assembly: GCA_963859935.3. Taxonomy (NCBI): domain Eukaryota; kingdom Viridiplantae; phylum Streptophyta; class Magnoliopsida; order Fabales; family Fabaceae; genus Lathyrus; species Lathyrus sativus. The sequence continues at coordinate 544,886,348 of OZ012740.1, read as the reverse complement.
GATTGACCATACCATAACCATTTTGCCCAAAGCCTTGAGCATTAAAGCCATACTTCCCAGTGTTATCGAATCCCTGATCGTTGAATGCGAATCCAGTATTGACAAAGCCATTGCCCCCTAGATTATCTCCCAAATTGACATCACCCAGCCCAACATTATGGACAGCGGTCTCATTCCCCACTCCAACGTTACCATTCACGGCAGCGGTAGCGTTGTTGACATTAGCTGCAGGTGTATTGATTACAGGCGGCGCCACTGGCGTGGGAGTACCGTCTCCATGAGCAGTATCAACCCGTACAGACTGATGATCTTCATTACCATGACCAGCGTTTCGGGCCAACAGAGGCTGGACCAAGGCCTGCAAATTCTCCTGCCCTTTCGCTATAGCCTCCATGGTCTGCATGAAGAGGGCGAGCTTCTCGCGCACATCTTGCATCTCGTTCTGCATTTGGTCCATGATTTTTCGACAATTGGAGCGGGTAGAATATCGGTGCGGATGCTGATCTGCAATCCTGTTAAGTACCTGATGCAAAGCAGGAAATAAGACACCATCCAAAGATTACCTGTAATGCAATATGAATATGAATGCAATGCAATGTGTCTGTGCATTAGGGAAGTTCATTCCCCCAGTTCTAGTGCGAAGGTGCCGGTGCAGTGACAGTGCTGACAATAGGAATATCGGAGCTGAATCATAGAAAGCCTCATATATTGCAGGGAGAATCAATAAGCCCAGGGTACAATATCACTGAGAGTACAAAGAAGGCATGACCTCAACCAACAATCCTGGTGATGGTCAGCACTATGCAAATAAAGCATACAAGTTACTACATGAAATGATCAAATCCTCCCAAAAGTCTGGTACTCTTCTATCAACTTCTTGGTGTCTGGATGACTTGGTCGATCAAGCAGCCCTTCAACAAGCTGGTTTCTCCTCTTAAGGACGCGGCGTACGTCTTCAGCAGTTTCTTCCCATGTTGCTTCTCCGAAGCAATCTTCTAACTTTCGCTTCTGAGACACTGCTTCATCTCTGGATTTAATTGCCTTGTTCAGTGCATGCTGGACACTATACCGGGTCATCACTTCCTCCTCACATTTCTTGATGCTAGACTTCAACTTCTCTTCGAGGTCGGAAATTTGCTGCTTCAGCTTATCTTCCCTCTTCTTATTGTTGGTGAGTGTAGCATTCCAAGTCTTATTGCAAGAAGATATCTCTTGGTGAGCGATGTCAAGCGCCTTCTTCTTGGATTCCAGCATGTCATGGGAGCTTCTGAACTCTTGCCCCAGACGTTCGCGCTTCTTCTTTTCTTCAGTCAACTCAGCCCCTAATCTGTTTAACAGCTCGATCTGTTGTTGGAAAGCATATACGGCCTTGTTTTTCTCACTGCGTACTTGAGCTAGCTCTTGCTCTAACCCTTCGTTGATCTTCATTAAGGCTTCTTTTTCTCTCACAATTTGCTCGTAGGCTTCCCTAGAAACAGTAGTTGGCTCTTCTGCCGGAATAAGAACGAGGATTGGTGCGTCTGGAAATGGCATCTTCAACTGACTTGCTCTTTCCTGGATCCAAACCCTGTAAGGTGCATAGGCCTGGCAATCGTTCTTACCTAACAACGGCTTCCCTCTGCGGTCAATACGTGTCCAGGCATGTTGCAGCTTGGCTAGTAACTCCCCTTTCACGTCTCCGGTGAAGTACAGAGATTCCTGTACTTCTTCCTCCTGAGGTGGATTCTTCAGTGCATATCCGAACTGGCGAATGAATAGAGAAGGGTTGTAATTGATACACCCTTTTCTTCCTATCAACGGCACATTAGGGTACCCAGAACAACTGAAGATGAGCTCAGATCCCAACAGATCTCTATCAAACCACTCCATATCTTCCGACGATAGCCTCATCAGGCGCTCCGGCCAACCAACTGGGACTGTAGTCTCTGCAACAGATCCTCTCTTAGGAAGGTGACTCTCAAACCACATACTCAACAAGGGTACACACAGATGAACATTCTTCCCTCTTCCCTTCTCATTCTTGTAATGCAGTGAGTGGTAGAGATCTCCGAGTAAGGTAGGTACAGGATTACCAGCGGCAAACAAATAGAAGGCGTCGAAGTCCACAAAATCCGGTATATTGGGGAACAGTACTATGCCATAAATGCACAAGGCCAACACAGCATTGAAAGCAACCCAGCACCCGCTCTTGGCATACTCTTGGGCTTTACCAACTAAGAATTGGAGTGAGAAGCCTGGAACTCCACGAGAAACAGTAGTCACAAGTTCAGAAGCATCAATATGCAAGGCTTTTGCCAAATCCTCCGGCTTGGGCTTGGCGTCATAATGAATGAATGGAACCTGGTTCTGCACGGGCAGCTCAACATACTCAGCATATTCCTCCAGGGTTGGTCCCATAATAAAGTCAGAGAACGTAAAGCATCTCAAAGCGGGGTCGTAGAATTGCATCAGAGCATACAGCCCATCTAACTCTACCTCTGTAGGCTTGCACACCAATCTCAGTAATCTACCATAGCTCATCCGGAAGCTCCTACGAACACCCTCATCAGCAAGAGAGATCAACCCCAGTAAAGGAACAATATCAGGAGTAGGCAATTTGTAAGCAACTGTCCTCCTCAAGCTAGTCATGATCAAACACTCAGAAGTCTGGGCACTAGAACTAGGGAAATGCAAATGCACCTGCAGCACAGACACACGTTAGTGAAATGCAAATGGTAATGGATATGCAGGGATGCAATGCAAGTAACATGCAACAGGGACCAAAGCTGTAGCTGAATAGCCTGAACCCACTCAAGAAAGGTCTCAGATAGACCATCCAGAAGTCCTCAAGCCCTGGTCTCTGATATACCTCAAACAAAGCTCCAATATTGGTCTCTGATAGACCCCATAATCATAACCTGAATGGTCTCTGGCAGACCTCAAATCATATCCCCCACTGGTCTCTGACAGACCTCAGAACACATCTCCAAATAGTCTCTGACAGACCTCGGAACACACCAACTGGCCTCTGACAGACCTTAGAACCCTCCATAAATATCCAAGATCCTGATCAACAAACCGGTGGTCTGAAGGTCCAGTTACCTGCATAACCCTGAATCCCCTCACAGGTGGGTGGCCCTATAACTGGCACAAGGTACGGCATCCTATGCGGTCGTCGGCGTCACAGACTTTCAGGGTTGATGATACGATTCCCAGAAGGAGTGGCATCATCAATTCCTGAAGAGGCCTCACTTAGCCAACTTCCAAATGATCGGTCCCCAGAGTCGACAATCCAACTAACCAGCAACCCACGCCAACCAAAGGAAGGGGCAGGAGGCCAACCAGAGGAACCTCGTCTGAGTGTAGATTTCATGGGACACCAAAGCAAGCAAAGCAAGCGGGCACCCACTAATTTCTACTCTAATTCTAGGTGCACTCAAGCCCAGGTCCGGCTTATCTCTCAATATCAGAACACCCGTCACACCCCAGATACAACAATAATAATCAATATATAAAGCTGAAAATACAAGGTTAGAAATATAAAATAACTCCATACAAAATCCTCGACGGGAAAACAAGCGTTAGGATTGACTCTCTCAAGGGACGTTGGATCCCAAATGCATAAGAACCATCGCAGTCCTTAGCAGCCAGGGGACGTTGGATCCCCAGCAGAGTCGCCAGCTGTCGCTACTGCGAAAATCGGCGCCGGCTGAACAGAAGAGTCGCCACCGTGCGTTATTTATCCCTCAGAGCGGGAAAGGAAACGCTCAGAGTAAACCTCGCACAACACGGGAAAGGTATGGTCATCGCAACCAAAACCTGGATTCGGGAGTCGGTTACGCAAGGGGAAGGTATTAGCACCCCTCACGTCCGTCGTACTCGACGGGATCCACGCTTGTTTTCGGGTATGGATTGTTATTCTATCTAAACTATAGGTCTGGGGTTAAAAGGAAAGAAAATGAAAATAAAATGACTCGGAAAAGTATCGCACTTTATGCCTACGTATTCCCGTCTGGAACGAGAAATCAGAGTCAACGTAGTTCGCCTACCTACGGGAAAGGAGGGGAAGGTTGCTCGCTAGGATATCGCATCCTATGCCTACGTACTTTCATACAGCATGAAAGATCAGAGCAAACGTAGTTCGGGCCACGTACGACACAGGCTTGTCTTGGTTGATTTTATTCCTTCTGAAAAAGGTTTTCCTGATTAGCGGTCCCAGCGGACAAAAATGACGCTTTGATGAGTTCACATTCTTTTACGGAAGAAGTGTCTTTTATTGTGTCTGAAATCTTTATGTGTTTTTCTGTTTGTTTTGAGAAAGAAAGAGACAGAACTCTAACCTACGGTTGCGAAGGGAAACAAACTAACCTAATGTTATCATGCATGGGTTAAGACCTAGTGTCTATCATGCTCCTCTCTTGCACAGAGAGAAACAGAGATCCTACGGGATAGGCAGAAACAGAAACAATACCAGATATATACAGTAAAGCAGTAAAATGCATGGATGCAACAGTACAAGCGAGGCAAGGGAGTCCCACTCAACCTCGAACCTAGAAAACAATAGGCAAAAGTGAACAGACTTCACTTTCAACCCAGCAGGGTAGACAGCAAACAATACAGTCCAGAAAACCAATCAATACATCAGCAACAAAATACAACAGCAAAAGAAACAGCATCAGCAGCTCTGAATCAACATCTGGCTTCAAGTAATCTCCAATCAGCTACAAGCTTCAACAAGCATCAGTCTCCATCTTCATGACCTTTAGGCAAGGGCTTTGATCATCATTCTTCCATCTGCAATGGCTTTTCTTCAAGTTCAAACCTCCAGGATGAGGGATTAGTCACAAGAGTGAATTGGGTGTTAAGCAATCAGTTGACTACCAAGGGTGGTGAACAGACTGCTTCTAACACAAGAGACATTTTCTCTCAAGAGTTCTATCTCATAGACACTATCACCAGGCCTTCCAAAGGAAGGGGGTGAGTGTCTTAGAGAGACTCTGAATCACAGAGAAGAATGGATGCAGACAAGGCAATCCATGTTTGAGAAACAAACTTTCTAACCTAGAGCTCTGCCTAGCTCCTAAACCCTAGTCTCCTCAGCATCTGCTGGCAATAACCTCCTCTCCAACTCTGGCAGTTGATCTTCAATCTCTGAATCTCCAATGGCTTCATCTTCACAAGTCTTCAGCTCTCCCAAGTCCCCAGACAATCCCAATACCCACACAGACAAATCAATAATCCCCAAAGGGCACACCACACCAGTCAATCAGATATACAGTACATTAATAGCAGTAGGGGTAATCCTAACTTTTTCTAGGGGATCTAATAACTACCCATAGCCCCTATAGTCCCATAACTAAACTAGTCAAACCCTAAGTCCTAGGGGAAAAGAATCAAATCTCCTAAGTCATCACCTAAAAACCCTAATTTGTTCATGTTGTTCAAGCCTACATTAAGCACCTAAAATTAATTTCTAAAAATGGGAACTAAATTGTTTCTACAAGTTCAATGTCTAAACTAAACAACCTAAAAAGAATGGACAAAAAATATTGAAGCATCTAATAGAACAAAAATTAACAAAATCATGCATGAAATGAAACTATTTAAAATGTCATTTATTTAGAAAATATGGGAAAAATATCAAATAAAAATAAAAATGCAATTTTATTTAATGACAATTTTCTACACAGAACCAAGAAAATATAGAAAAAACAACCACTAAAAAAGAGTTAATTTCCTATTTTATATGGTTTTTTAAAGTTGGTAAAAATTAAAATGAATTAAAAAACTAAATCAATTAAAATGAGAGGGGGGGGGGGTACTAATAGCAGACACGCTCAGTTGTGTTTTTGGATGGGCCAGCAAACGGGGGTGTAGGTAGCGAGTTTGTTAAGCCCATGATCTAAGTCAGAATTAATAAAAAATGAAAACAAACCACCAAGGAGGTGGGAGGTGCATTCAGTAGGGGTTTTCACGTTCAGATTGAACTGGGCCCATATACGGGAGGTGGCAAAAGCAAGGACTTAGGCCCGCCCGTTTCATTAAATGAAACGGTGCGTTTAGGGCACTCAACTTCCCTCCAATCTTCAGTATGAATGAGAGCCGTGGGATCTAGGCTTTGAGTCAATGGTCCAACAAGCAATGGACGGTCATGATTACTTCTTCTTCCTCCTTGTGTTCATGAAGCTAGGGTTTCCCTCCATGAAAACTCCATGCACGCATACTTCAAGCTCTCGGTTCTCTCTCTCCAGTCCATGGATCAACACGATATAAACATGAAAAACGCTCCAATTTTCTTCCTCTACAAGACTATGGTGGTAGTTTGTTCTGAAATTCAGCCTAACTCTCAACCCGATAGCAATAAGCTCTGACCACCATGAAAATGCTCTGCAACTCATCAGCATAATTCTCAATCAAACCTATACTAATCTAAACTACACTTCACGTAGATCATTCTGTGCTAACAACCTAAGATTATCATGGCCTATCCTAAGAGTTCTAAGTCCTAACAGTTTCAAGCACCTGCTATGAATTATCACTAAACCGCACCAAACTCATCCTAATCGTTCTACTAACAACCTAGATCACATCTAAACTAATAAAACCATGCAAATCTATCTATATCAAGCTATGGCAGAGAAAATGCACCTGATGCAAAAGCTTGGAGATGCTGATGGAACTCGTGGATCTGAGGCTTCTAATGCTTGGATCTTGATCAACTAACTCAGTGCTTGATTCTGTTTGCAAAACCTTGATGATTCTTGCCTTGGATCTTGCTGTCCACTCGAAATTGCAATTTGGATATTGATGATTATAGTGCTCGAAAATGGATCAATTTCACTCAGATCTTTGTTGATCTTTAGTCCATGATGATGATTGAATATGGTGGAATCAATATTGGTGATGATTGATGAAGATTTTGAGAAATTTGGATGAAATTGCAATGAGAAAGAATGAGAAAACTTTGGGAAATTTTTGGTGAAAAATGAATCCAACCCTTGATCAATCTCCATTTCATGTTTATATAGACCTCTATGGAAATTTCCAGAACATTCTTGCACTTTCCCTTGCATTCCAAGCTTGATCCATTTTGGCTATGTTTCTTCAAATGCAAGTAACCATAAATAACTTTTCTTTTTCCTTCTAAACTCAAAAAAGTACTTGAACCATTGTTCTTAGAATGTGTTTTGGACCCAAAATCATATATTGGAAGTCTCCATTTGGACTTATAAATCTCTCAAACCATTTTTCACTTTGACTTTATTTAAGTTATAAGCCATTTTAGTTCAAATTTGACCAATCATGCAACTTCATGTTATGAGCTTTTCCAACAATTTGTGACCTTCTTTCTAGACTCAAAATGTCATTTGGAGCAAGTTTGATGTTGTAAGTTTTTCCATTTGAGGCCTCCTTGTATGAGTTTTGGACATAGGTTAAAATGACCTGTAATTCACAAATGACCAAAATACCCTTTGCTTGCCAAGACCATAAGTTGAGTTCCACACATCATATGAAGGCATGCCACACCATTCTAGAAAGCTAAGACAATGAGGAACAATTCCTATGTTGACCAGAAATTCATTTGAAATCTCCTTGAGGGGTAAAACTAGCTTGGAAGTCAAGTCACTTTCACAGACAAAATTTCAGATACCTCAGATGACCTGTAACTTGCAAGGACCATAACTTGAGTTCTATAAATCTCCTTGATGTCTTCCACCACTCAAATTAAAGGTCTTGAGATCCTATACAAGTTCCATGTTGGCCAAGGATCCATTTGAAGCTAGCATTTTGACTTATCTTGCTTGGAAATTTGACCTAAACTAAGGGATTTTACATAGAAACCCTAATTTAGAAGCTCCTCTTCTCCTTGATTTCTCTTGAATTCTTCTTGGCATATCTCCATATCCTTCTTTAAATGACTTTCTAAGTCTCTCATAATGTCTAGATACTCTCCATGCCTTCAACTCACAGCTCACAACCCTCTTGTTGCCCCTCAGATACCCTCAGCTAGGAGATGGACTCAAGGCTTGATCTGCTGAACTCTTTGCTTTCAAATTCTTTCTTGATGACTTGAATGAGATTGAATTGGGATAATAGCCTCTTGATAGGCTTCTAGAGATGAGAATAATGATTGGTCCCCCTGTTGTATGACTTGCTATGCTTATGCTATGCAGATGATTAGACTATGCACATGACTCTATATGCAAATGCTAATGATATTGAAACATAAACCAAGTGAATAAGGTTGGGCAAATTTTAGGGTGCAACATTGCCACTCAAGTATCTCATCTTCTTGCTGTTGAGACGGAAACGATTGGATTGAGCTTCATCTGTTTGAGCTTGAGTAAGTAGTACAACTGGTTGCAGTTTCATGAGTGATCCAGACGAGACATAGTCATACGCTTTAATCCCTAACTTTTGCCTGGATTGCCCATTCAGGTTTTCAATCCACCGGGATACCCTTTTTTGCCCAAGCCGCCTTTTCAGGTTTTCGACTTGCCGGGTGTACATCTTTTTATATATATATCCCTAATTTTTGCCCAAACCCTTTTGGTTTGCCGGGATGCCCTTATTTTTGCCTAGGCCTGTCAACCTAGCGGGTCTCTTTTTATGCGTAGTATTTTTTTAACTATGTCTGCGTTTACAGGTTGTGGAAAGTCTTCACCATCCATTGTAGTCAGTATCATGGCACCTCCTGAGAACACTGTCTTGACTACAAATGGTCCCTCATATGTTGGAGTCCACTTGCCCCTAGGATCACCCTGTGGTAATATGATACGCTTGATTACTAAGTCACCAGCCTGATATACCTTTGGCTTAACCTTCTTGTCAAAAGCTTTGATCATCCGTTTCTGGTACATCTGGCCATGACAAACTGCCGCTAACCTTTTCTCATCAATCAAATTTATCTGGTCAAGTCGAGTCTGAATCCACTCATCTTCATCCAAGCCTGCATCCTTCATAATTCTCAAGGAGGGGATCTGAACTTCAATAGGCAGGACTGCTTCCATACCATAGACTAAGGAGAATGGGGTTGCCCCTGTTGAAGTACGTATTGTAGTACGATAACCATGCAGAGCAAATGGTAACATCTCGTGCCAATCCTTGTAAGTAACAGTCATCTTCTGTACAATCTTCTTAATGTTCTTATTAGCAGCTTCAACTGCTCCATTCATCTTTGGACGATACGGAGAAGAGTTGTGATGCTTAATCTTGAACTGCGTACAGAGATCAGTAATCATAGTGTTGTTCAGATTAGAGTCATTGTCAGTGATAATCCTTTCAGGGATACCATACCTACATATGAGATTATTCTTAATGAACCGAGCCACAACATTCTTAGTCACAGATGCAAATGAAGCTGCCTCTACCCACTTCGAGAAGTAATCAATAGCAACCAGGATGAAACGATGCCCATTAGAAGCAGTAGGCTTGATCTCACCAATCATATCAATGCCCCACATGGCAAAGGGCCGAGGAGCAGTCAACACATTCAATGGAGATGGAGGTACATGTACTTTATCAGCATAGATTTGACATTTGTGACATGTTCTGGAGTGTTGATAGCAATCAGCTTCCATGGTAGACCAATAGTAACCTGCTCTCAAAATCTTCTTTGCCATGGTATGACCACTAGAATGAGTGCCAAAGGTCCCATCATGCATCTCTTCCATAATTTCTGTAGCTTCCTTCTTATCCACACAACGAAGCATAGTTGAATCATGATTACGCTTATACAGAACGCCATTACTCAGAAAGAACTTAGCAGAAAACCTTCTCAGGAACTTCCTATCTTTGACAGATGCCCCTTCAGGGAACTCCTGAGCTTCAAGATAGTTTTTCACTTCATAGAACCAAGGCTTCTCCTCTGCCCCTTCAGTGTCAATCTCATTGTAGTATGCAGGCTTCTCAAATCTATCAATGGTAATCTTGGGAGCTTCATCATCCCAGCTGATCTCAAACATAGATGCCATGGTGGCCAATGCGTCTGCCAACTGATTCTCTCTTCGTGGAATATGTCCAAAAGTAATCTCTTTGAAATGTGGGATCAAAGACAACACATGTTCTCTGTAAGGAATGAGATTATCATGCTTTGTATCCCAATCTCCTTTAATCAGACTTACTACCAGAGCTGAATCTCCATACACCTCAAGGAACTGAATCTTCATATCAATAGCAACTTGCATACCCATGATACATGCCTCATACTCAGCCATGTTATTGGTACAATAGAAACAAAGTCTGGCAGTAATCGGGGTATGACAACCTTCAGGGGAACTAATCACAACACCAACACCATTACCATGTGCATTGGAGGCACCATCAAAAACCATAGTCCATCGGGATCCTTGTTCAGGTCCGTCATATTGTCCAGGTTCTTTGGTAACAGACATAATGTCTTCATCAGGGAACTCAAAATTCATTGACTGGTAATCATCTACTGCTTGATGAGCCAAATGATCAGCAACAACACTCCCCTTAATGGCCTTCTGAGTAGTATACTGTATATCATATTCCGTCAAGATCATTTGCCATCTTGCAATTCTTCCGGAGAGAGCAGGTTTCTCAAATATGTACTTGATTGGATCCATCTTCGAAATCAACAAGGTAGTATGGGTCAACATATACTGTCTTAGTCGGCGAGCAGCCCATGCCAAAGCGCAGCAAGTTTTCTCGAGCAGTGAGTATCTTGTTTCACAGTCGGTAAACTTTTTGCTAAGGTAGTATATTGCCTGCTCTTTTCGACCAGACTCGTCATGTTGCCCCAATACACACCCCATTGAGTTGTCTAATACTGTTAAATACATAATCAAGGGTCTTCCATCAACTGGTGGCAAATATCTCTTGATTTCATCAAAGGCAGTCTGGCACTCATCATTCCATTCCATCACCTGATCTTTCTTCAACAACTTGAAGATTGGCTCACAGATGGTAGTTAATTGGGAAATAAATCTTGCAATGTAGTTCAATCGTCCCAAGAAACCTCTAACCTCTTTCTCAGTACGGGGAGTTGGCATCTCTCGTATAGCTTTCACTTTTGCAGGATCCACTTCAATACCTTTTCCACTGACAATGAAACCCAGGAGCTTTCCAGATCTAACTCCAAAAGTACACTTGTTTGGATTTAATCTCAACCTGTATTTCTTCAACCTCTCAAACAACTTGTGCAGATGATCAAGATGTTGTTCTTCATTCTGAGACCTGGCTATCATATCATCCACATATACCTCTATCTCATGATGAATCATATCATGAAACAAAGCCACCATAGCACGCTGATATGTTGCCCCTGCATTCTTCAAACCAAATGGCATTACCTTATAGCAAAAGGTGCCCCACTGTGTCACAAATGTAGTCTTCTCCATATCTTCAGGTGCCATCTTGATTTGATTGTAACCAGAGAAACCATCCATAAAAGAGAATACCTTATGCTGAGCAGTGTTGTCTACCAGAATATCAATATGAGGAAGTGGAAAATCATCTTTAGGGCTAGCCTTGTTCAGATCTCTGTAGTCTACACACATACGTACCTTACCATCTTTCTTAGGAACTGGTACCACATTTGCAACCCACTGAGGATAAGAAGTTACGGCCAAGAACCCTGCATTGAACTGTTTCATTACCTCTGCTTTGATCTTTTCTGACATTTCAGGACGCATACGACGAACCTTCTGCTTCTTTGGACGACAATCTTCTTTCACTGGCAAACGGTGAACCACAATGTCTGTATCCAACCCTGGCATATCTTCATAAGACCAAGCAAAGATCTCCACATAGTCACGTAGCATCTGAATCAACCTGCTCTTGACACTGTCCTCTAGATCAGCCCCTATCTTGACCTCTTTTCTGTTTTCTTCAGTTCCCAGATTCACAACTTCGACTGGCTCTTCATGTGGCTGTATAGCTTTCTCTTCTTGTTGTAACAACCTAGCAAGCTCTACAGGTATTTCACAATCGTCCTCGTTTCCGTCTTCAGTTTGATAGATCGGATTCTCGAAATTGTAATTGGCAATAGTAGAACTATTATCAACTGGATCCAGAGTGGATGAGGATCTGCGTTTTAGTGACGTGGGTGTGTGTAAGAACACATAGCTGATAAAGCAAAAATAAAAGAAGAAGAAAGACAAGGAACACAATATTTACGAAAACGAAACGTCCACTGATTTTATTGAATGAAGTATGCAAATGAAATGACAACCCGTAACAAGCACACCATTGTGCCCCGGGTAAGGCACATGGCTTGAAAGTTTTAATTGTTCCAGAAATTATAAATAACACAGTAATAGTATTTACTCCTGACTAAAGGAGATAGGGATAACATCTTCATCTGTCCAATTATTGAGTCCAGCACCCACAGTAGGGAAAATCCATGCCTCCAAGTTGTAGTCTTCATCTTGATCTCCCACAGCATTGATAACCCCTTAATTGGTGATACGAACAACACGGGCACGACGGACAGCCTTCTGGGACTCTGCAGTGAAACCCAAACCAAACTTGTCGGACTTGTATGGAATATCAGGAAGCTGACCCCAAATAGTACAACCACCTTTTTCCACCACAGCTTTTGCATCATTGAGAGAGGCCATTGTCATTGTTGGAGGGTTTCTGATGACCACAGGAACCTTCTTCACAGCAGGAGGAGTCACACAATCCTTAACAGCCCAGGGAACCACTTCAAATGACTGACATGGAGTTTCAATGTATTCACCTTCTACTTCCAGATACTTGAAAGTGTTTACATGGCTGACAAAGTATTCTTCCTCTCCAAAGACAGTAACAACTTTTCCATTCACCGGATATCTCAACTTTTGATGTAATGTGGAGGTCACAGCACCTGCCCCATGGATCCAGGGACGACCAAGCAGACATGAGTACGAAGGACGAATATCCATCACATAGAATGTAGCAGTAAACACCTGAGAGCCAACCTTGATTGGAAGATCAATTTCCCCATGCACTACTCTTCTAGAACCATCAAAAGCCTTTACCACGATATTACTGGGCTTCAATACCGTATTTTCAGGACTCAGCTTGTTCAGGACTTCCTTAGGCAACACATTCAGAGAGGAACCATTGTCTATCAGTACATGAGACAGGGTAGTGCCCCTGCATTCAATTGAAATATGCAAGGCCCTGTTATGATCCCTCTTGGCAGGGGTCAAGTCAGCATCAGAAAATCCTAACCCGTTGTCATAGGTCAGGTGGGCAACACAATTCTCAAACTGGTCCACAGAAATTGCACTGGGTACATGAGCCATCTTTAGAAACTTGATCAATGACTTGGCATGAGCCTCAGAACATAATAACAGGGAGAGCATAGAAATCTTTGAGGGAGTATGCCCCAGCTGATCAACAATATCATAATCACTCTTGCGAATGATTTTCAATACTTCTTCCATCTGCTTAGAGAGGTCATCAGCAGCTGGCACATCAGTAGATACAGGCTCAATAACAGGACCCTTGCCCCGAGCATCAGTGGTGGAAGTAACAGCAGGAGTAACTGCACTCTTAGAAGCAACTGGAGGAGAGAAGATTCTTCCACTACGAGTGATCTTGCTAGATCCAGCAATATTATCAATGTCAACAGGCATATCAGGTAAAGGCTCCTGCTTGACACCATGGATGTAAACATCAGACCCATAGTGCCAAGGCACAGCTTTGTCAGATGTATAAGAAATAGGACCAGGAGTGGTAATGATCAGAGGAGCTATTCTGGCTTCAGCGACAACTTTCACAGGACCTTCAGCAGTAATCTTGATTGGGCCCTGATGAGTGATTTTAATGGGACCCTTTGAAGTGTTTCTTAGTGGTACTTTGTCAACCATGTCAACCTCTTCAATCTTCTTACCCTGAGTCAGATGATCCACCATACGTTCTACAGATGCTGGTCTTCTTTCAAACACTATAGTATATTTATCCATGAGACGTTGAATCCCATCTCTCAAAATGAAGCAACTATCCGGCTTATAGGTACAATATAGACAATCTTCATGACAACCTGGAAAGATCCCAGCTTGTACTAACCTCTTTTTGATAACAGACAATGGTGTGCTCAACTCCATAACTGAATAGACATGCAGATCTTCATCAATATCTTCATCAATGGCGTTGACAGTCTTCTCGTGATTTGGCATTGGAGCTGTAATCACATTTGGAGTACCTGGTGGATCAAACTCAATTTCTCCAACATCAATCATATCCTGAATTTTGTTCTTCAAGACCCAGCAGTTATTAGTATCATGTCCTGGACAGTTTGAATGATATGCACATCGTGCATTGGGATTGTACTTGGGAGAGGTAACATTGGGGTTCTGAGGAGCCTCCCTCAGGGTAATAAGTTCAGCCTTCAACAAGTGTTGCAATGCCTGAGCCATTGACATGTTGATCTTCGTGAACTGTCTTCTAGCCCTCTGTTGGTTGCCTTGAGGCTGCTCTGTTGTTGCAGGAGTTGGATTTGAAATATGAACTGCACTAACAGACTGATGCCTTCTGTTACGATCAGGCTGACCATACACAGCATTAGATTCTTTCTTCCCAATGGGAGGCTTCTTTGCAGCACCTGATGAAGAAGTGCCCACTTGGATCTTACCACTCTTGATACCATTCTCTACTCGCTCTCCTGTCATGATCAACTCATTGAAGCCAGATGATGAGCTTCCAATGAGATGACTGTAAAACGGACCATTCAGCGTACACATGAACATATCAACCAACTCCCTATCAGTCAAAGGGGGTTGAACTCTTCCAGCTAAGTCTCTCCACTTCTGAGCATACTCCTTAAAGCTTTCTTTGGCACCCATAGACATGCTTTGAAGCTGCATGCGAGTGGGGGCTAAGTCAGCATTGTATTGATACTGCTTGTAGAAAGCTTCAGCAAGGTCATTCCAATCTCTGATGTTGACACTCTCCAACTGATAATACCACTCTAGCTGAGCTCCAGATAAACTCTCTTGAAAGAAATGGATCCACAACTTTTTATCAGCAGTGTGGGGTTGCATTCTTCTGACATAAGACCTCAGATGCAATTTGGGACAAGAGACCCCATCATAGACAACAAATGTAGGAACTTTGAACCCAATGGGTATGACCACCCCAGATATCAAGCTCAAATCCTCAAAATCCAGCCCAGATGATTTCTGTAATTCCATAGCATCCATTCTATCCACCAGCATCTTGAATTTGTCTTCGTTAGGCTCATGGTAGTAGTTAGCCTCAGAATCAGAGTCCCCCATAGTGTTGTGGAGACTGCCTCTCTCTTTCTCAGATTCCTCAGATTCATAGTCTTCAACCCCTTCCTTGGTCTTGACAGGACCTTTGAACCTTCTTCCCATGTTGAGCAACCCAGCAGACCTTCTAGCCTTCTTAGTCTTCTTGGCCAGCAGTGTCTTCAATTCATCCTGCCCCTTGGATAGGTTCAGGATCAGCTCTTGGAACTGTGCATTCTGTGCCTGGAGATCCTTAACTGATTGTTCAAGAGCCATTGCTGAAATAAACAGCGAGAAGATGAGAAACCTGTGCACAATTATAAACCTGTGATGCAATGATATGGGAATGCATATGCAATGTTTTCAAGGACCGCAGGATTTAAATTTGCTTAAACAAACAAGAAAGTAACTTTTTATTAGTAATAACTTGTTTTGCCTTTTAGGCTTACAAAAAATGAAAACGAAATAAGTACAAAAGATGGGGTTTTAAGTCTCCCATGGACGTTTCCTCTTTGTGTTGAGGTATGAGTTGAGGTTTCGTTCCTCATGAAGTAGCTTTGTTAGCTCTAGGATCCTTGCTTGGCTTGCTTTGTAATGAGCCTCGAAAGTATCCCTTTGCTCTTTCAGTTGGATCCATGATCTCTGCAAGTCTTCCATATCAGTAGGCATGTCTGGATGAAGGATGGTATAAGCTGTGTCTCCTTCAGCAACAGGTTCCATGGTAACTGGTAGGATGGCAGGATATGGCATCATGAGTGTCTGAGCACGAAATCGTACCCATCTGAGATAAGCCTCCATAGGAATGGTGTACTTAGGCTCCAGTGTCTTGCTGTCAATCCTGTTTACCTTTCCCCAAGCTCGTATGAATCTCTGACGGTAACCCTGAAGATCGTTGTCGTAATCAAACACAATGCCCTGAATCAACATGTCATGTGGACCATCGCTCCGGGCGTAACCAAACTGTCGTAAAGCTAGAGATGGGTTGTAGGTGATGCCTCCTCTTATGCCTAGAAGTGGTACATTAGGAAACTCCCCACAACGGTCAATGATGGTGACATTCTCCATAGATCTGGAGCACCAATGGATGTCTGAGTGAGAAAGTGACATGATCCTCTTGGACCATCTGAACCCTTGCTCATTCTTCATTACTGAGCGAGGAAGGTGAGAAATAAACCACCTAGAAAGTAAAGGTATGCAGCACATCAAAGTTCCTCTTGCCCTTGTAGTACGGGTGTGAAGAGAATGTAGGATGTCTCCAAGTAAGGTAGGCACTGGATTGTGACTCATGAATATGTTGATGGCATGAACGTCTATGAACTGATCAGGATTGGGGAACAACACTAAGCCATAAATCAATAAGGCTAAGATCTCCTCAAAAGCATCGTAGCTCATAGCCTTCAAGAACATTTGAGCTTTATCCACTAATACCTTGGCAAGAATACCTTTAACTCCACTTCTCATCTCTAGAACAATGTCAGACTTCTTCAGATGTAGAGCTGCAGCAATAACTTCTGGTTTAAGCTCCTTCTCTAAGCCTGTGAATGGCTTCTGATCAAGAACAGGTATACCCAGAAGTTTAGAGAACTCCTCCATGGTTGGAACCAACTGATAATCAGGAAATGTAAAGCAATGGTGCTTAGGGTCAAAGAACTGAAACAGCACACTCATCATGTCTTCACTGAACCCTGAAGTAACTAGACCCAATAAGTGACCATGTCTCTTGTTGAACTGGGAATGATCAGGCACTAGGGAAACCAACTCCTTGAGCTTAGCAGGTATCCCTACAAAGTTGATCCTGATGGTGTTTCTACGAGCAGAAGCCATGACCTGCAACAAAGAACAAAGATAAATCCTTTGGTCCTTGAAATGGTTAGGGAAAATGATATGCTTATGATGCATGATGATGTCATGATGTCATGCTCAATCACAAACATGTGGCACACACAAACAAGTCACACCATAGCCCTAGGTTTAAAGGCTTGCATGAGGTTCAAAGGCAAGTACCCTCCCCTGAAGTTAGATGGTTCATCCTGTCCTACAAAAGTAACCAGGTTCTAAGGGATCTCAATATCATTGATCCTTCACAAGGGTGGTTGTTCAGAAGGCAACTTACTTGCCAACCAAAACCCTCCAAGTTTAAGATCTCAATGAGCGTAGTATCGAGTGTCAACCAACTTCAGTCTGCACCAAAGTCGGTTACCTCACTACTTTCTAAAGGCCAAGATGAGTTAACTAGGGTTCTAAAAGTCAGTTAGTGCATTGACAACATATGGCAGCCTCAATATTATCCTCAACTTGACTTAAGGAATATAAGCACCAACCACGAAGTCGCACTAACTATGGCCACCAGATCAACCGTATCGATATACGTCGTACAGTTTTCTTGGTCTATTGCCATTTACCTAAGGTACACTAGGTCCGGGTTAGGACCTTTCACACATAAGAGCACCCCAACAATATAATAATAAAGCAAACAAGGCAAACAATTTAAAGTGATCTTAATTCCTAAGGGTACCCCTCTTAAATATATCCCCAGCAGAGTCGCCAGTTCTGTAACACGGTGGGAGAACTGACTTTAAACAATGTTGCGGATAGCAAGAGTCGCCACCGACTTTTATTTTATCCATAAGGAAAGGTTATAAAAGAACAGGAAAGACCTTAGAGAATATTTTGGGTCCGGGGGGTAGGTTATGAAAAGGGAAGGTGTTAGCATCCTTTTCATCCATGGTTATCCATGGGCTCTTAGGTACTTAAGTTCACTTTTGAATTGTTTTGAAATTGTAGTGTGTGAATAGAAAATTTTCAGAATAGTTAATAAATAATCCATGTAAGGATGTGTTAAGAACTTGTTTGAAAACTTGTTGAAAATTTGTTTAAGTGCGAAACAGTTTTGAAGTGAGCAAGCACCTAGGAGTAGCCTACCCTAATGTTTTAAGGTCTTTCTTATTCTTTATCCTTTCCTTAGTAAGACTATCCCTACTAAAATGGAGTAGGTAGTCCTTACTTTGGATGTTAAGGGACATGTGAGGGACGATTGGATTTTCGAAGGCCATTGTGGGGTGTAATAAGCAAACTGGAGGGACTATCATCATTTTTCGAAAGGGACTCGATTCGTAAAGGCAACCATAAGGGACTTTGATGATTTTCTTTTTGAGGGACTTGCTTTATACACCCCACTTAACCAATATTCGTAGGCAACTTGAGGGATATCCTTAGGAAGTGAGACGGCGATTAAAATCGACTTACGTGTGTGAAATGTTTAATTTAATTATCTTATATTAAAATGATCTAATTTTTTTTTTTTTTAAATATCATACATATTAGCACTCCCTAATTACTAACCATAATGATAATAATAATTAAATAATTACAATTTACATCCAAGAGAACAATTACAGAATAATAAGCAAAATAATTAAATAGCAAAGATAAATAAAATATAAATAAGCAATAATAAATAATAAAGGGGGTTAATTCTAAGTTTACTCGGCAAGACATCGCATCTTGTGCCTACGTATCCTTACGGGAGCGGAATCAGAGTAACCGTAGTTCCCCTCAATAGGGAGGTTAGAAACTTCTTGACTGTGGTCAAGGTCTCAAGGGGAATAAACGCATCTTAAGGACACGCTTACGTGGAGTGTAGAAACTCCAAATCTCTACGTTGAAATGTTAAGTTGTAATTAGGGTTAAATTAGGGATTCCACGGCGGGAAACCCTAAAATGAGCGCGGCGGCTCTTTGACCT
This sequence comes from Lathyrus sativus, assembly GCA_963859935.3. NCBI lineage: Eukaryota > Viridiplantae > Streptophyta > Magnoliopsida > Fabales > Fabaceae > Lathyrus > Lathyrus sativus. The sequence goes on along the minus strand of OZ012740.1, from coordinate 544,867,419 downwards.
AATGCTAAGGGTAAAATTGTAATTTTGCCTGCGGCGAGGCATTTGTGAAAATTAGGGTTTGTAGTTTGTAGTTTTGAGGATTTGAAATTGAATGTGTGAAGTTTTACGGACTGTTGGCGCGGCGGCCAAACAGTTAGACCTAACCTTCGGATGTGTGCAATGTGACAGAAATAATAGTAAACGCGTGAGATAATTGAATCATGCAAACAGAGAGATAATGTCATAATTTAAACCATGCAAGCAGAAATTTAAAGGCAGAATTTAAAGAGCGATTGTTAAGTTCGCGAGGTTACATGAGAGGAGCAGATACAATATGATAATGAAATTTGAATTGAACAATAATAAAATAAAATAAATAACGGTTCTAGTTATTATTAAAAAAAAGATTTTAGTTATTATTTTAAATTTATCTAAAAAAAATGTTTTTCTTAAAAATAATAGGTTTTCATATTAATTTGGAAAAGATGTTAATGTTATTTATTTTAAAAAACAGATTTTTATATTATAACAAATTTTAATAAATTAATGATAACAATAATAATAATAATGGTAATAATAATGATAATAATGATAATAATAATAAATAATGATAATAATAATAATAATAATAATAATAATAATAATAATAATAATAATAATAATAATAATAATAATAATAAAGCAATAATGAATTTTAAATGTGCCAAATAACCCAACAATGTTGCTAACGCAGAAATGCGCTCATCGCAACCAGATCTAAATCGGACGAAACAAAATTTATCGCAAAGAAAAAGAAATTAAGCAAAAAATAGTATTATTGCTCACACAAAAATGCGATCATCGCAACCAGATCGAACTAACACAAATGTCACGCGTCATGCACACAAATGTGCAAACATCGTATCGACATAATTCGATCAAAAATCTTATATATATAAACTCTAACAATTTTAAAAATTATATATATATAAACGTAACAGTAATAGATAAAGAAAAAGAAATAACGGTAAAAGATGAAGAAAAAGAAACAACAGTAATAGATGAAGGAAAAGAAATAACGGTAAACGATGAAGAAAAAGAAACAATAGTAATGGATGAAGAAGAAAACTAAATAACGGCAAACGGCACTCACTCCTCTTAGGTTTTTTTCATTCTCTCCCTTTTTTCCAACAAGGCAACACATGTATATATAGGGAACAAATTAGGGTTAACACCAAATTGTCAATAATGTCCCTAAAGCCCATTTTAAAGCCCAAACTAAATAATTAGTTAAGAAAAAATAAGATTTAAATAATTTAAAATAATTAAAATAAACTTAAAATAAAAACTAATAATCCTATTGATTCCTAAAATAAAAAATATTATAAAAAGAACAAAAAATTTTTTCAATATTTTTTATTTTATGATTTTTTGGATATTTTTATGAATAATTTAGAAAAAAGTGAAAAAAAATAATATTTTAAAAAATGATTTAATTAAAATACGAAAATAATAATTAAATAATAATAAAAAACTATTTTTGTTATTTTTTTAATGAAAGATAGAAAAATTTAGAGTAAGAATAATAAAAAACAAAAAAAAGTGACAAAGGTGAGATTCGAACTCTCAACCTCTCACACTCATAACTCCTTACACATGTCCTCCTGCCAATTGTGCCATTTTTACTTTTTAGAAAAAAATGCATGCCATATGATATTTACCTGCAAAAAGTCAAACGACTACACAAATTTGTTAGTAATTGATTAAATGCAATGAAATGCGACGACAAATCTTAGGGCAAAATTTGGGGTATTACAGTTATTATGATAATATTTCTCACCCAACCTCTCTTTGATGTTGGCAAAAAAAAAATCATGAAGTTTGACTTTGGTTTGACCACAGTTGACCTCAGTTTGACCTTTTAACTGCATTGACTGCTTTTGACTTATCTGATCATCTGACTGAGCAAACTTTTGAGAAAAGTCTTGAAACTTGACATGGGGGTTCTTATACACATATAAGATGTTATGAAGCTCACTTGAAGTCTTGGAAGTCCATTTAGCCTGATTAAAGTCAAAACCCTAGTTTTGGATGCACTGCTTAGGAGGTGCATTGTCTGAGGGAATTGTCAACTCTTCTGACCAATTATGAATTTTGTGAACCTTGTGAACCTTCTTGGAACACAAAGTCTTGTATTGTGAGGGCAAATTTTGGGGTGCAACACCTGTGTGGAGGGTTGATGGCCAAGTGCCCATCGTTGATATGTGCTCCTGTGTGGAGGGTTGATGGCCAGTTGCCCATCGTGATTGTGAGTCGGTACCGTGTGTTAAGAGTTGAGTGAGTACATTTGTTGCGTGATTGTATATTGTGGTTGATGGTGGGACCGTGAGTCCGGATGATATGTATATGGAATAGTATTATTAAGATTTCTGCCTTTTATTTCATGTACTACTATACCATTATTATTTAATCGTGATTCTCACCCCTTTGTTGTTGTTGTGGTCTGTGCTTCTTCAGAAGTACAGACAATCCAGGTGTTTAGCTAGCTTGGATTGTTGCGTCGTTGTAGGACATGCTCTGATACGTAACACCGGGGCTTTTGGGAGTTTGTTGTCATTTGTTGTTTATGTGTGCCCCTGTGGCGTATCTGTTCTTTTGTGGAATGTGTGATGATGCTTGATGGATATATATATATATATATATATATATATATATATATATATATATATATATATATATATATATATATATATATATATATATATATATATATATATATATATATATATATATATATATATATATATATATATATATATATATATATATATATATATATATATATATATATATATATATATATATATATATATATATATATATATATATTGGGCAGATAGCCGATTTTTGTATATATGAGGATGTATATATACATGTTATGTGGTTTATGGCAGACTAATTTTATTTTTCCGCTGCAATATTACTGAAAATGATTTTGAGAAATGTTATGTGGAATCTTGTGGAAAAATTGTGACATCCCATAAGTGGGAGAAACTCTGATATGTGTTTTATTTAATTGTTTTGAGTATCAGAGCAGGTCGGTTCGTCCGGCCAGTGTAGTGTTTTGAGTATGTCTGTAGGATAGAGTTGGTTGTTCTCTGTTAACCTGGATTGTTGTTGTTGAGCAGTATGGCTGGGAGAAATGATGTGGCGTTGGCTGCGGCGATGCAGGCTATGGCACAAGTGGTGGCCAACCAGAATCTGGCTGTGGGAGCTCAGTTTAGAGACCTGATGCAGTTCCAGAGCAACAAGCCACCAAAGCTTGAAGGTGGAATTCTGGACCCGGTAGCTGCACAGAAATGGCTGAAGGCAATAGAGAAGATCTTCAGAACCATGGGGTGCAGCGACGACCAGAAGGTGAGGTTCGGTACTCACATGCTCGAGGTAGAGGCCGAGGCTTGGTGGGATAATTGCCGTTAGAGGATGGAAGCTTCGGGGACTCCGATTACTTAGGAGGTAGTGCGGTCTGGATTTCTGGAGAAGTATTTTCCAGAAGATGTCAGAAGTGCTAAAGAGGTGGAATTCTTGGAATTGAAATAGGGCAGTATGTCGGTAGCCGAGTATGCGGCTAAGTTTGAGGAGCTGGCTCAGTATTGTCCTCATTACAATACTGAGGAAGCTATGACTTCGAAGTGTCTGAAATTTGAGAATGGGTTGAGGCCAGAGATCAAGATGGGGATTGCATGTCAGAAAATCAGGAGCTACCCTGAGTTGGTGAGTAGGAGCCGTATCTATGATAACGATAACCGTGCGAGGATCACACACTACAAGGCGGCAAGTGATCGTAAGGGTAAACAAAGGTTCGGTGGTACTACTTACAGTGTTCCGACTGGTAAGGGGAAGTTCAAGGGTGCTATTGAGAGAAAGCCCAGAGAGGGTAGGCGTTGGCTAGTACGAAGTGTTTCTGGTGCGGTGGCATGGGTCATCGTGCCAATGATTGTCCTCCTGATGCGAAAAAGTGCTTCAAGTGCGGGAAGTCGGGCCATGTGATGGCGGATTGTAAGACTAATATGCCTACTTGTTATAACTGTGGTGAGAAGGGCCACATTAGTACTCATTGTGAGAAGTCGAGGAGGGCTCAGGCGCCTCAGGTGGCGGGTAAAGTATTTGTAGTTGTGGGAACTCAAGCGGAAGATGGAGAACATTCGATCAAAGGTACTTGTTTTATCAATAACATTCCTTTGACTGCTATGATTGATACGGGTGTGACCCACTCGTTTATCTCTGTTGATTGTGTGAAGAGGTTAGGTTTGGTGCCGACTACTCTTGAGCGGCGGATGACTATTGAAACTCCCTCGATTGGTTCAGTGACTACTTCGTTAGTGTGTTTGAAGTGTCCATTGACTATCTTTGGCTCAGACTTCGGTGTGGATTTGATCTGTTTGCCACTTGGTGGTTTGGATGTTATACTGGGTATGAACTGGTTGGAGTTCAACCGAGTGTACATCGATTGTTTTCGGAAAGTGTTATTGTTTTTTACTCCTGAAGAGGAAGCGTTGGCAGATTCCTTGTCTGGTAAGGAATTGAGAACCTTGTTGGAAGATGAAGCGCAAGTGTTTGCTTTATTTGCATCACTGTCTATTGACAACAAGGCATTGTTGGATGAGTTAGCGGTAGTGAATGAGTTTCCGGAAGTATTCCCGGATGATATTACAGAGTTGCCTCCGAAGAGAGAGGTTGAGTTTAGCATTAATCTTGTTCCTGGTACGAGGCCTATTTCTATGGCGCCGTACAGGATGTCGGTAGTGGAGCTAGCCGAGTTGAAGACTCAGATTGGAGAGTTGTTGGATAGAAAGTTTATTAGACCAAGTGTGTCGTCGTGGGGAGCTCCAGTATTGTTAGTGAAGAAGAAGGACGGTAGCATGTGTTTATGCATTGATTACTAACAATTGAACAAAATGACCATCAAGAACAAATATCCTCTTCCAAGGATCGATGATTTGATGGATCAGTTGGTGGGAGCTCGTGTGTTTAGTAAGATTGACTTGAGGTCGGGTTATCATCAGATAAGAGTGAGAGAAGGTGATATTCAGAAGACGGCGTTTAGGACTTGATATGGACATTACGAGTATGCAGTAATGCCTTTCGGAGTGTCTAATGCGTCGGGTGTGTTTATGGAATATATGAACCGTATCTTCCATTCTTATTTGGATCAGTTTATTTTCGTATTCATTGACGACATTCTGATTTATTCTAAGTCTGAGGAAGAGCATGCGGAACATTTGAGGATCGCTTTACAGGTGTTGAAGGATAACAAGTTGTTTGCCAAGTTATCGAAGTGTGAATTTTGGTTGAAGACGGTGAGTTTTCTGGGGCATGTTATTTCGAGTGATGGTGTTTCTGTGGATCCATCTAAGGTGAGCGCGGTGTTACAGTGGGAACCGCCGAAGACGGTAACAGAAGTTAGGAGATTTTTGGGCCTAGCAGGGTATTACCGAAGATTCATTGAGGGCTTTTCTAGATTGGCTTTGACGTTGACTCAGTTGACAAGGAAAGATCAAATGTTTGTGTGGGATGCGGCTTGTGAAGAGAGTTTTGAGGAACTGAAAAAGAGATTGACTTCGGCGTCGGTGTTGGTGTTACCGAATCCGTGTGAGCCTTTTGTGGTATATTGTGATGCGTCCAAAATGGGATTGTGCAGAGTTCTTATGCAGAATGGAAAAGTAGTAGCCTATGCTTCACGACAATTGAGGGAGCATGAGCGTAACTATCCTACTCATGACCTTGAATTGGCTGCGGTAGTTTTTGTGCTGAAGATTTGGTGACATTATTTATATGGATTGAGGTTTAAGGTATTTAGTGATCACAAGAGTTTGAAATATCTGTTTGATCAGAAAGAGCTGAATATGCGGCAGAGGAGATGGTTGGAATTCTTGAAAGATTATGATTTCAGTTTGAGTTATCACCCAGGGAAAGCGAATGTAGTGGCAGATGCATTGAGCAGGAAGGTAATTCATATGTCAGCTTTGATGGTGAAAGAGATGGAGCTCATTGAGAAGTTTAGAGATTTGAGCATGGTTTGTGAATTCACGACAGATGGTGTGATGTTGGGTAAATTGCAAGTGAAGAATGATTTCTTGGATATGATAAGAGAACATCAGAAGTTGGATGTGAAACTTGTGGATTTGATGCGTGAGGCCGGAAGCGACTCCGGTAGTGATTTCAGGTTGGATAGTGTTGGTGTGTTGAGGTTTCGAGGCAGAATTTGTGTGCCGGATAATGATGAGCTGAGGAAGTTGATTTTGGACGAAGGACATCGTAGTAGCCTGAGTGTTCATCCAGGAGCTACGAAGATGTATCAGGACATGAAAAAGTTATTTTGGTGGTCGGGCATGAAGAAGGACATTGCTCGTTATGTGTATGCTTGTTTGGTATGTCAGAAATCGAAGGTGGAGCATCAGAGACCTTCTGGGATGATGCAACCGTTAGAGATTCCGGTTTGGAAGTGGGACTGTATCGCCATGGATTTTGTTACCGGTTTGCCGAATACGGCGAGAGGATTTGATGCGATTTGGGTGATTGTGGATCGGCTTACTAAGTCTGCACACTTTGTGCCGATTAGTATCAGTTTTCCGTTGGAGAAGCTAGCAGAGATCTACATTCGGGTAATTGTGAAGCTGCATGGTGTGTCGTTGAGTATTGTGTCGGATAGAGATCTGAGGTTCACTTATGTGTTTTGGAAGAGTTTGCAAGAGGCTATGGGCACTGAGTTGAAGCTGAGTTCAGCTTATCATCCGCAGACGGATGGGCAGTCGGAGAGGACTATTCAGACTTTAGAGGACTTGTTGCGGGCTTGTGTGTTAGAGAAAGGTGGTACGTGGGATACTCATTTACCATTGGTATAGTTCACGTACAATAACAACTACCATTCCAGTATCGGGATGGCACCGTTTGAAGCTCTTTATGGTAGGAGGTGCAGAACTCCTTTATGTTGGTATGAGTCAGGGGAGAGTGTGGTGTTGGGACCAGAGTTGGTGTAGCAGACTACTGAGACAGTACAGATGATCCGTGAGAAGATGAAGGCATCTCAGGATCAGTAGAAGAGTTATTATGATAACCGCAGGAAAGAGTTAGAATTCAGTGAGGGTGATCATGTGTTTTTGAGGGTTAATCCAGTGACGAGTGTTGGACGTGCATTGAAGTCTAAGAAGTTGGATCCGACGTTTATCAGGCCGTATCAGATTTTGCAGAGGATTGGTGTTGTGGCTTATAAGGTGGCGTTGCCGCCGGAGATTTCGAACTTGCATGACGTGTTCCATGTGTCACAACTTCAGAAGTATGTACCCGATCCGTCTCATGTGATTCAGAGGGATGAAGTCCAAGTTAGAGAGAATCTAACTGTGGAGACGTTGCCGTTGAGGATCGAGGATCGCAAGATGAAGCGACTCAGAGGAAAAGAGATACCTTTGGTAAGAGTGGCTTAGGGAGGTGCTGCAGGAGGCAGTGTGACATGGGAACTGGAGAGCAGGATGCGGGAAGCGTATCCAGAGTTGTTTCCATCAGGTATTTTTGAGGACGAAAATAATTAAAGTGGAGGAGAGTTGTAACGCCCATTTTTTTAATTACTCAAGTTTTCTGATGAATTTTACTTTCGGCATGTTGCGTGGAATTTATTTGAAGAATTAAGGTCCATAATATTAGAATAATTATGATTAATAATAATAATAATATGATGATTAATAGTGTTGATACTATTATTATTAATATTATTGTTATTATTATTATATTTAAAAATATTAGTGGAAATTAATTGTGGAAATAAAAGAAAATAAGAAAATGAGGATTAATTGGAACTAAGGGCATTTGTGGCATTTAGGGAAAAAGGAAAAGAGGAAAACACGATTGTGAAGGAGAAGAAGAGAAAACACGGTTGAAGAGGAAGAACAAGGTTTGAAGCAAGAGCAAGAGTTCGTTGGGCTGTCAATTCGTGTGGAATTCTTGAAGCTTCATCATCATCAAGCTGCATTTCGAGGTAAGGGGGGGATTGATCAGTTGAATTGGTTTATGCATGAAATTGGTAGAAAAGGGGAAATCCCTAATCCCCATAGATTGATGTTCATATGATGTTGATTTAGTGTTTATAATTCTGTGATGGTTGTGTTTATGGTGTTTGATTTCGTTGCATGTGGCTTTGGGAATTGGTTTGAGAGCATTTGGGGTTTCCGGGTAAATTCGGAGTTATACCGGAAGTTGGTAATTGAGTAGATGTAAGCGTTACCGGGTAGAACTGAGTTGGATGTTATAGTCGGGTGGTGGAACGATTGTCTGGTATGATGGAGTTTGGCTTGGGAATAGAATCGGCTGAGCTCGGAGTGTGTTGCCGACTCTGAGCTGAGAGTTGTTTTCTGCAGAATTCGCGTGCATTCGCTGGGCGAATGGGGGCGAACCTTCGCCAGGCGAACTGGGCAGCGAATGCTGCCTTTTGCTTCTGTTTGGCTTCGCTAGGGGTTTCGCCGGGCGAGTCCCAGCGAGTGTTTGCTGCGGGGCTCTCGCTTTTGAAATATGTGATCAATAAATAAAAGTTTTTTTGCATTCAAATCATGCTCTCATTTCTTTCTTTATGTTATTTTTTCACAAATAACAAATGGAAAAAGTTTCTTTTATTTTTCACATTTCAAATATCTCATTCTAAACAAATTCATAAACATGGAGAACAAATAAATGCATTGATAACAACATGGAAACCATCCATTATAATTCTGAGATTCCAATTAACCAAGCCGAAGAAGATGGTGAGGAAGATTGTGAATTACCGGCTGAACTAGCAAGGCTTCTTGATCACAAGCAGAAAGAAATTCAGCCACACAAAGAGCTAATGGAAGTTGTCAATCTTGGTACTGATGATGTTAGAAAAGAAGTCAAGGTTGGGGCATCCCTCACTAAGCATGTACACTCCGAGTTGGTCAAGTTCTTGAAAGAGTATGCTGATATTTCGCTTGGTCTTATCAAGATATGTCTGGGTTGAATACCAACATCGTTGAACATCACTTGCCGCTCAAGCCCGAATGTCCTCCTGTCAAGCAGAAACTTAGAAGGACCAGACCCGATATGGCACTTAAAATTAGAGAAAAGGTAAAAAACAGTTTGATACTGGGTTCCTAGCCACTTTGGAATATTCTGAATGGATTGCTAACATCGTCCCAGTTCTGAAGAAAGATGGGAAGGTCAAAATGTTTGTGGATTATTGAGATCTCAATAAGGCAAGCCCAAATGATGATTTTCCTCTGCCGCATATTGATTTCTTGGTAGACAACACTGCACAGTTCTCTGTATTTTCATTCATGAACGGTTTCTCAGGGTATAATTAGATCAAGATGTCCCCACCTGATATGGAGAAGACTACCTTCATCACACCATGGGGTACATATTTCTACAAAGTCATGCCATTTGGTTTGAAAAACACATTGGCAACATACCAACGTGTTATGATAACCCTCTTTCATGATATGATCCATAAAGAGGTTGAGGTTTACGTGGACGATATGATTGCCAAATCCTGAACTGAAGATGATCATTTGGGCCATCTGAGGAAACTATTTGACAAACTTCGAAAGTTCAGACTGCATTTGAATTCTACAAAGTGCACTTTTGAAGTTCGATCTGGTAAACTGTTGGGCTTTATTATGAGTCAGAAGGGCATTAAAGTTGATCCTGACAAGATTCAAGTGATTCAGAACATGTCGTCTCCCAAAACATAAAAAGAAGTCTGTCGCTTTCTGGGCCGACTTAATTACATTTTCACATTCATTTCTCATTTGACGGCTACCTGTGAACCAATATTCAAATTTCTAAGAAAAAATTAGTCGTTTGAATGGAACAATGATTGTCAAGAAGCTTTTGAGAAAATAAAAAAATATTTGCAAGAACTACTTTTCTTAATACCTCTGGTTCCTGGTAGGCCTTTAGTCATGTATCTCACTATTCTCGATGAATCTATGGGATGTGTATTGGGCCAGCATGATGGCACTGGCAGAAAAGAACATGCAATTTACTATCTGAGCAAGAAGTTCACTGATTGGGAGACCAGATACTCACTATTGGAAAAAACTTGTTGTGCTCTGGTTTGGGCTGCCTGACGCCTAAGACAATATATGATTTGCCATACTACTTTATTGATATCCAAAATGGTTCTGATAAAGTACATATTCAAGAAGTCTGTTGTCTCTAGAAGAATTGCTTAGTGGCAAATGCTATTAATTCAGTATGATATCCAACATGTTACCCAGAAAGCAATAAAAGGGAGCCTCCTGTCTAACTACCTTGCTCATTAACATGTGGAGGGTTATCAACAAATGAAGCTTGAATTTCCCGATGAGGATGTTCTGTTCATTAGAGATTATGAAACCCCAAACCCTGACATAGGAACTGAACCAGGGGCGCGATCGACACTCGTGTTCAATGGTGCCTCCAATGTTAAAGGTCTTGGAATTGGTGCTATCCTCATCTCTCTGAAAGGTTTTCATCTTCCCTTCACTGTCAGGTTATGCTTTGAATGCACCAACAATATGGCTGAATACGAATCATTCATCTACGAAATTGAAGCGACCATTGACATGAAAATCAAGATTCTTGAAGTCTATGAAGATTCTGCCCTGGTGATTGGCCAAGTCAGAGGAAACTTTGTGACTCGGGACTCCAAGCTGGTTCCATACCAAAAGAACATCGCGATATCGGTTCCCTATTTTGATGAGATCTTTTTTCATCATATTCCTAGGGAAGAAAATCAACTAGATGATGCTCTTGCCACCCTGGTATCCATGTTCAAAGTCAAGTGGAAGAATGAAGCTTCTTCTATCCGCATTGATAATTTAAATAAACTAGCACACTGTTTATCAATCAAGGACGAGTATGATGATAAGCCTTGGTTATACGAAATCAAAAGATATATGGAAAAGAAGGAATATCCCGAGGGTATCACTATCACTGACAAGAAATCTATCAAGCGACTCCGTCCATTTTCTTGAGTAATGGTATATTGTATAAAAGGAATTATGATTCTGTGTTGCTCAGATGCATGGATAGACACGAAGCAGACACAATCATAAGGTTCATACATGAAGGATGCAAGGGTGTACATGCCAAAGGGCCTGCCATGGCTAAGAAGATCCTTCGAGCTGGTTATTACTGGATGACAATGGAGGTAGATTGTTATAACTTTGCCAAAAGATGTCACAAATGCCAAATCTATGATGACAAGATCCATGTGCCACCAACTTCATTGAACATTTTGACTTCTCCTTGGTCCTTATCTATGTGGGGTATTGATATGATTGGAATGATCGAGTCGAAGGCTTCCAACGATCATCGCTTCATTCTAGTTGCTATCGACTACTTCACTAAGTGGGTTAAAGTTGCTTCTTACGCAAATGTTACACGACAAATAGTTTCCAGATTTATCAAGAAAGAGATAATTTGTCGCTATGGTATTCCTAGCAGTATTATCACTGACAACGCCAGTAACCTGAACAACAAGATGATGAAGGAGTTGTGTTAAGAATTTAAGATCGAGCACCATAATTCTTTACCATATCGGCTCAAGAGGAATGGTGTCATCGAAGCAACAAATAAAAACATGAAGAGGATTGTCCAGAAAATGGTCAAGACTTTAGTTCTTACTTTCATTGGGGCAACTTCGTATTCGTTTGTATATGGTATGGAGGTTGTTCTGCTCATTGAAATCGAAATTACTTCACTTAGAGTCATCATGGAAGTAGATCTTAATGAAGCTGAATGAGTCCAATCTAGATACAACCAGATGAATCTTATCAAAGAAAAACGCCTGACAACCATTTTCCACGGTCAATTGTATCATATATGCCTCAAGTGAGCTTTTGACAGGAAAGTTCTCCCTCGAGCGTTCCACACAGGCGAACTCGTGCTCAAGAGGTATTCTCCTGTTCACTCAGATCCACGCGGCAAGTGGACTCCCAATTACGAAGGACTCTTTGTTGTTAAGAAGGCCTTCTCAGGACAAGCCTTGATCTTTACCATCATAGATGGGGAGGAGTTGCCACTAACCGTGAACTCCTACGCAGTTAAAAAATATTATGCCTGAAAAAAATGATGAATAAAGAGCCCGCTAGATTGACATCCGCAAGGACAATCTAGGAAGAAAAAAAAAGGCATCCCGATGGAATAAAAAAAGAAATGTCCATGCAAAAGTTAGGGACAAAACAAAAAAAAGTAATAGCCTGCTAAGTTGAAAACCTGAAAAGGAGACTTGGGCAAAAATGGGTATCCCGGTGGACGAAAAAAAATATAATAAGAAATGTCCAGGCAAAAATTAGGGATAAAGACATTTGATCGTGAACACTTGAGTCTATCTTCATCATAGCTGGACCTCAGTCGGTAAATGATCAATCAAATCATCATCAATGGAATGGATGATGGTCAATGTTGTAATCAATGCAAAATCTAACTTCCCATTGCCATTTACTTTGTTTTTCAATTTATTGTAAATTTTGTCATCAAGGATTTTTGCATCCTTGTACACACCTTATGTATAAATATTTTCATATTCAATAAAATTCATCCTTTGATTTCTCATTTGTCTCTTTTCAGTATTTTGTTTTCAAAATGAACAATTATTTGTGATCACATAATGCTATAAAGCATTGAGAATAATAAAAATCTAAGTCAACCAAGAAAGCATTATGCATTGCATGCTTTACTGGAAATTTCTAAGGGATGATCGATAGTTTCCATTGCGAGTTTGATCCCTGGAAATCACCATTATGGTTCTTAAAGAGGGTTGTGTACCTTTCATTTCCCTATCAGAGCCATAATTTCCCCAAACAGAGACTTGTTTGCTCTTCCCCAGCAAGAGCGGGATTCTCACAGCACCCCCAACAGATCGAAGCTATCATTCCCCAACAACAGTGGTGTTTCGATTTTCCTTTTCCCCCAGGCAGTCAGGAACATCCTAATCTCGTGCTTCTCCAAATAGAGTCGGTTGTTTGAAGATCATCCATTGTTTCTTCATCTTCAGCAACAGTATTGGTAGTAGCTTGGAAATTTGAGATTCTATACGTGTTTCCCAACAAAGTGGTCATCGCTTATGGTTTTCTTTCCCTAGCTGAGGATGTCGAGTTTGTTTTGCTATGATCCCTGCCCACATGTCACACAACATCTCGTTGACTAATTCATCTCCACAGCAGATTTTAGTCAATTTCTCACCTAATCAAAATCTCTACACTTTCACCTTACCATCTTTTGTCGTCGTCGGCCAAATTTTCGAGCTACTCTTTTATTTAATCCTTTTCCACCTCGAATAATAAAAAAGTTAGCGCAATTCAAACTTTCAGGTACAAGAGGTTAAATAGGGTCAACTATGGTAACCCGAAATTTGACTTCCCTTTTGCCTTTTGAATAAGCATGTGCGTTCGTATCGCTGGCATACACATTAGCTTTTTCTCTGTGGTTTTTGTTGCAGGAATATTCAGGTTTTCAAGGCTTGATTAATCACATCTTCTCAAAGGCATCACATTATTAATACAAGCAAAACATAAGGGTTTATAGGCCAATTCATCAAAGCAGAAGGTTGAAAATCAGAACCATGGCCATAGAACCTTGTTTCAAAGAAAAATGGGCAAGTTTTGGTTGTGTTAATCGATTAACCATTTTCTAGTGCAAAATGGTCAATCGATTAACCCTTGTATTTTGGCAGATTTTTGCTGAATTTTCACGACGACAACTTTTTCTCTATGTTTTGAGGTTTACTTGGCTCTAGTGTTATGTGGAATGTTCTAGACACTTCAATACACTTCAAGAGCTCATTTGGATTTACTACAATACGTTATTTCCAATCAAGACAACCATGTAACTTCATTTGCAAGTATGTGAACCATTGGATTTTGACCTACATTGGGATTGCTCCACCGAGTTAACAAATAACTAACTGAGTCAACTTCCGACTCAGTGAGTTAGATGTAACTAACTCTAAAGCTAGTTCCAAAGCAAACTCCAAACCTAGCAACTCCAAACCTTCACTTTATATAAAGGAACCTTGGCATTTTTTCTTAGAGAGCTTCAACTATTTTCACAATTTTGTCTCAATTTTGACTCTTCTCTCTCACATTCTCTCTAAAGTTTCTATAACTTTTTCTCACATTCATCTTCATCTTCTTCTCCAAACCACACACAAAAACTTTATTTCCACCATTAGAGTGTAACAATCTTCACATTGAAATTGTTATTCTCTTGAGCTAAACCTTCATTTCATTGCATTTATACTTGGATTTTTGGTTTATAGTAGTTTTTACTTCAAATCAAGTAATCATCTCAAGCTTCTTTGGTGCAAATTCGTGTTTGGAGTTTTTATCGCGTTTTGATCAATTTCGCTATGATTTGATCTCAAGCTTGGAATTCTCTGGTTTTCTTTGCTTATTATCATCACATTTCACTTGCAACAATCACCAAGGCAATCCTCTGCCTTATAGGTTGGAATTTCTTACTCGATTTACTGTTTTCAATCATTTATGCATGTTCGCCATGCACATCCGATAATTTTTTGTGTGAATTGATCATTTAATTGTTTGATTCTTGATCATTGATGAGTTAGCTAATTCAATTAATGTTTAATTGTTGATTTTTGGACTTGATTTCATGCACAAATGTTTGCCCTAACATGTGAATTATTGGATAATTGATAAGTTGCTGGAAGTGCTTTTAAAAAATCATATTTCTGTCACTGCTACAGGGTTAATCGATTAACCATTTTCTAGGAAAAATGTGTTAATCGATTAACACCTCTGAGAAGATCAAGATCATCCAAGAGAAGATGAAAGCTTCACAAAGTCTCCAGAAGAGTTAACATGATAGGAGGAAAACACTTGAATTCTAAGGGGGAACCATGTGTTTTCACTAGTTATGTTGGTAACTGGTGTTGGTCAAGCTTTAAAGTCTCGAAAGCTCACGCCATATTTTGTCAGTCCATATCAGATCTTGTATAGGATAGGAGAAATGGCCTATCATATTGCATTTACATCACCGCTTGCTAATCTTCATGATGTGTTCATGTGTCTTACTTAAGGAGATACATTCCAGATCCGTCTCATGTGATCCAATTGGACGATGTGCAGGTGAGAGAGAACTTAACTGTTGAGAGACTAACCACACGAATAGAGGATCGGGAAGTGAAAAACTTGTGCGGTAAGGAGATTTCCTTGGTGAAGGTAGTAGGGGAGGATCAGCTAGTGGAAGCATAACTTGGAAGCTGGATAGCCATATGAGAGAGTTGTAAATGACTCTGTTTTCTTTAGGTAATTTTTTAGGGCGGAAATTCTATAAGTGGGGGAGATTTATAACACCCCAAATTCTAGTAATTAATTTAATTGAATTATTTAGAGTTTTAGGAGAAAAGTAGTGTACGTGAAAACATAATTTATGGTGAAAGAGGCAACCTCCATTGAAAAAGCTTTAAGGAGTTTTACTGGAAAATCTAAGGTAAGGGTGGATTACTCCTAATATTGGTGTAGATTTCATGATTGTATAGAGGGAAATTCTTAATTCCATTAGGTTTTTAAAAGAAATTTCCCTTTTTAATGATTGAATTATGAACATGAATTAAATTTTGTAAATGTATGATTATGTGTTGTGTTATGTGATTTTTATGCACCGTTTTTCCATGAGAATAATGTGTTCTTATTTATGGAATTAATATGAGAGAGTGTTCATATTCTTTTGTGAAATTGGTGAAAACACCCTGTCAAATCCATGATTAATTGATGAAATTGCATGTTAATTGATAAATAATTGATGCATTGATGTTAGATATTATATTCCATGTTGTTGTTCAATTTAGGCTCTGAGGAATAAAAAACAGAGTTCTTATTTGAAATCCAATGAAGAAAATGCAGGTTCTGTTCTGGTTCAGGGTGACGGACCTCACCCTAATGACGCCCTGGTCATCATCTCTTTGGAGGCTCTGACGTGTAGACCGTCATGGTCCCCAATCATAGTTGGTTGGGACGATTGCCATGTGGATGATATGGACTATGATAGGCATCACCTTGGTTACGGGTAGCCCGTCATGCTGCCAGAATGAGCGTCATTCGCTCAGTGGTGTGGAATGGACTCGTCGTTTTGATTTTTGAAGTGTGGATGTGATTAGGCCATTATTTGGCCACTGTTTTAGAGGTATTTGATGTTGTTGATTATGTTGTCGTGGAATTAATTCACTTGTATGGTATGGATAATGATGTTGTTGTTTATTATTGAGATATATGGTGGTTATATGATGATCATTTAGTGATATTGCATGTTATGGTGAATCATGCATCATGGTGTAGGACATTGGTCCAATTTTGGTGTGCTCTGCTCCGATGGTGTGGATTCAGAAGAAAGGATGCTCATAACACATGACACATGACAGTAGAAAAGTGTATCTTCCAAAGCCTCAAGATGAAGGAAGCAAACAGTGTGGGATTTGGAGGAAACTAGAAGAACTGGATCATAGAATCAACACAATAGTTGATGGATCTCTTTCCTTTCTCTATAATGTGATTTTAGTTGAAGGACCAACGCATAATCTACTAAGACAATTAAGTGGTTGTGGTTATGATGTTATCTTCAATAAAAAGGCATGTCAAGATATTAATAAAAAAATATGAATTTGTCCTATTTAGTGGAATAAGGAGAAACATTTACAAAATCAAGTTGTCCGATCTTGAAAAATAAGAGGTGGAATGTCTCGTGTCAATGAAAAAGATTAATGGTTCTGACACAACAATTAAGGAGAAAAGTTTAAGATTAATCTTTAAACTTAACAAAATTAAGATTGCAATAAGTTTTTATAATTTTTAGTACGAGTTGAACGCTCTTTGTAAGACATGTAAAAAAAAAGTTGTAACAACTTTTTTTTTTAAAATATATTGTTTTTTCTTATAGACCACCAGAGCTCTTACACGTTAATATGTATCAATCAATCAATAAAAGTATAATAATTATATTATATGTATATGTATAAAATTTCTATGATGTGGATGAGTGTGTCTTTAGTATTATGCAAATAAATGTAATTTTAGAAAGACTTAAAAATTACAACTACAAAAAAACAATCAAGAGGTACAATTTGAAAACAACCCTTTTAAAAACATATGAAAAAAATTGGTTTTTTCATAATTTCTCCTGTCTTAAAACTCCATAGAAAAATTAAAGTTGTTGATCTCTTTAAGAGATGAACAAAATTTATATACACATAAATCCTTTTTTTATAATATTTATTCTTAAATTATAAACACGTGAATTTTTGCTCTCTAAACTGTAAAGAGTCTATTTCTTTCAAGAACTTTTTTTCCATTCGAATTTCTTCATGTATAACTATGGTTAAAATTGTTAGAACAAGATTTGGTTCTGTAAGATATCTCTAATTTTTTATAATAACAAAGTAGTATTTGTATGAGAATAATTTTGGTATTCTAATGTTTGTCTTTCTGAAGAATTAACAAACAGGTTCTGACTCTGATAGAGATCATATACAATGATTACTCTGATCTGACCAAAGTCGCTTGTGCGTTATAAGAAGCAAGTCTGCTTCTGATCTACTCTCACTCAGAAAGATTCTAAGATGACAATATGTTGTTGCTGTAATGCTCTCTTGGTTTCTGCTTCTGGTCATGACTTTGATACTCTACTTCTGAAGGCTTTCTAGCTTCTGAAGTCATTATCTTCTGAAGACTAAGTACTGAAGACTCTGAAGATAAGGTTATGTTGAACGAAGTTCTGAAGACTCTGAGGACTTGAGTTTTTGAAGAATAAGTGTTGAAGACTCTGAAGATAAAGTTCTATTGAACGACGTTCTGAAGACTTAAGTTACTAGTGACCAAAGGTTCAGAAGACTGAGTGCTTATAGTTCTGAAGATAAGGTTCTGGTGAACAAGTTCTGAAGACTCAAGACTCTGAAGACCTAGTGATCAACTCTTCTACTCATACTTCAATCATCTCTATTCAGAAGCCTCTGATGTAAAGACGAGAAGCTCAAACATTTACGAGGGAAAATAATACATAGTATGTTTCAACATTTCATTCCACTACCCTGATTTGGTGGTACAAAGGATAACTTTTGTGTACTTTCATCCCTGTGTAACGACATTATTTCAAGTCGCTAGCTACCTAAATGATATTCCTAATCTACCCTCCAACAGATCTTTTTCTGGATCTATATAACGACTTGATTACTTGAAGAAATAAAGAAGCTTTACAATGATTAATACAAAGGTTACACTTTGATTGAAAGCAATCCATGAAGAACTGAAGCTACAATATTGAAGTACCACAATACAAAGAAAGAATATTGTTCATACTGTATTAGTGTCTTTAAGACATTTGAGTTATTAATAGTGTTTATATCTGCTTATGTATAAGCAATTTCATTGTAAACATCTTTGTTCATACTGTTGTTTGTAACTCCTTAAGGGACCAGTTAGGTCATAATCTTTAAGAATAGACGGCTAGTCTTTGTTGTTAGTCACCACTAGTTGCTTGTTTAGGTTGTATTTCCTTAAGGGACCAGTTGGGTTAGAATCCTTAAGGAGAGACGGTTGTCTATATTGTAAGTCACCAGCAGTTGATAGTGCAGTGTAATCAGTTGATTATAGTGGATTAAGTCCTTGTGTATAAGGCGAAATCACCTTGGCGGGTGGACTGGATTAGCTTGACAGTTTTCAAGTGAACCAGGATATATCGTGTGTCTTTCTTTCTTGATTAGTCTATTTGTGATCTTTGTTTGAGTTTCACAAAAAGCTTTCATTTTTGAAAACCCAATTAAACCCCTCTTTCTTGTGTTTTCTCACACCTTCAATTGGCATCAGAGCTCCGGTTCTGATTGTGATAAAAAGTTTTATCAACATTTCACCGTGTTCAGTACTGATCCAGTATTTGTATGAGATATCATGGTTGTAGCTAATGCTAATCCTATTCAAGATTAGAAAGATCATTACAGTGTCAAACCATCTGTCTTTGATGGTGAAAATTTTGATTATTGGAAAGGTAGAACTGAAAGTTTCTTTCTTGGTTATGACGTAGATCTTTGGGATCTCGTAGTTGATGGCTATACTCACCCAGTTGATGATGAAGGAGAAAAATTACAAGAAGTGCTATGACCAACCAACAAAACAAAGATTACAAAAATTATCACAAGGCAAGAACTATACTACTAAATGTTATCTCTTATACTGAGTATGAGAAGATAACAAATAGAGATACTGCCAAGTCCATTTTTGATTTTCTAAGAATGACTTATGAAGGAAATTCTCAAGTTAATGAGACAAAGGCGTTTGCCTTAATCCATAAATATGAGGCATTCAGAATAGAGGATGATGAAACAGTTGAGAATATGTTTTCAAGGTTTCAAATGCTAGTCGCAGGACTTAAAGTTCTGGACAAAGGATACTCAACTGCTGATCATGTCAAAAAGATCATTAGAAGCCTTCCCAAAAAATGGTGATCTATGGTAACTGCTCTCAAACTATCCAAGAATTTGAATAATATAAGTCTTGAAGAACTTATCAGTTCTTTAAGAAGTAATGAGATAGAGTTAGAGCAAGATGAACCTCGTAAGAAGAATAAATCTATTGCTCTTAAGTCTAAACCTCAAAAGGAAAAGGCTTATCAAGCTGAGGAAGAATCATAAGACTCTGATGAAGACTCAGAAGATAAGCTATCAATTATCTCCACAAGGATCAACAAACTCTGGAAACATAGGCAAGGGAAGTTCAGAGGATCAAGAAGAAACAAAAGTCGTGTTGAATCATCATCTGGACAAAAGAAGCAGAGCTCGGGAAAAGAAGTCATCTGTTATGAGTGTAATGAGCCAGGTCATTACAAGAATGATTGTCCAAAGCTTAAAGACAAGAAGCCAAAGAAGAACTTCACCAAAGTCAAGAAGGGACTCATGGAAACTTGGGACGACTCGGATTCTGAAGAAGAAGAATCTGATAAAGAATAGGCAAATGTTGCACTAGTTGCAACAACAATTAACACTGAAGTCTCTGGAGAACCAGAAGACAAAATGCTATCAGAATTAGAATCAGAATCAGACTCAGACTCAGACTCAGAGGTATTATCTAAACTCTCTCGTTGTGAATTAGAGTCTTGTCTTTTAGAATGTTGAAAAAATATCAAGCTCTTCAAAGTAAATACAAGGATCTTAAAAAAATCTCATGTAATTACTTATGAAGCCAGAGATAAGCTTGGATAGAGTAATTCTTCTTTGAATGAAAATGTTTTTTCTTTAAAAAATAGTAATTGTGCCTTGAAAAGCGAAGTTTATAAACTAGAAGAAGAAATAGTCTCAAATGTCTCTGATACTTGTTATGTCAATAAGTATGATAGAAAATTCCAACACTTTATGGCTAAAAGCATAGATAGAAGTAAGATTGCTTCCATGGTCTATGGAGTTAGCAGAAATGGTAAGAAAGATTTAGGGTGTACAGAACCATTTGAATACGACAAAAGTTAACCTGTAAAACTAAAACATCTCTATGATCATTTTGTGCCTTCTGGCACTGAGCTTGATTGCTCTGAGCTAGTGAAAGCACCTTCACCGACATAGAAAACTATTTCTAAACATAAGTAGCATGCACAAACTTCACTTGATTATCCTGTTGCACATAAGCCCAAGGTTATTAAATACTATGGGAAAACTAACAAAAAAGGACCCAGAAAGTGGGTACCTAAGGATAAGATTATCTATGTTGCAGATATCCTTAGCAGCTCAGTTGAAACACCAATCATAATACCTGCACAATGGTTGCTCACGACACATGATGGGAAGAAGGCATATGTTCCAAATTCTGGAACTTAACCTGGAGGCTTCGTCGGTTTTGGAGGAAACCGGAAGGGTAAAATCATTGGCTCTGGAACTGTTGGTAATGGTAAACTTCCTTCTATTACTAATGTTCTTTTAGTCGATGGTTTGATGTATAACTTATTTTCTATTAGCCAACTTAGTGACAATGGTTATGATATCATTTTTAATCAAAAATCCTATAAGACTGTTAGTCAGAAGGATGACTCAATCCTTTTTAATGGAAAGAGGAAAGACAACATTTACAAGATTAGAATTTCTGATCTTAAGGAACAGAATGTCAAATGCTTAATGTATATTAATAAGGAGCAGTGGATGTGGCATAGACGTTTGAGCCATGTTAGCATGAGAAAGATTTCTCAGCTAAGTAAGCTTGAATTCGTCAGGGGTGTCGCTACTGCGAAAATCGGCGCCGGCTGACAGAAGAGTCGCCACCGTGCGTTATTTATCCCAACGGAGGGAAAGGAAACGCTCGAAGTAAACCTCGCAAAAAACGGGAAAGGTATGGTCATCGCAACCAAAACCTGGGTTCGGGAGTCGGTTACGCAAGAGGAAGGTATTAGCACCCCTCACGCCCGTCGTACTCGACGGGATCCACGCTTGCTTGGGTTGTCGAAAGGATGCAAAAAAAATCTATTCTACGGCTGCTAAATCTAAACGGAAGGGAATTGACTCGATAGAGCGTCGCACTCTATGCCTACGTATTCTCAAGAGAGAAAGTCAGAGTCAACGTAGTTCGGGACTACGGGGAAATTGGCTCGCCAAGACCTCGCGTCTTGTGCCTACGTACTTCCACACTGCATGGAAGATCAGAGCTTACGTAGTTCAGGCTAACTACGGCTAAACTGGGTATTCTCACACAGCAGTGAGAAATCAAACTGGTTTCACAGGTACGGGAACCTATGGGAAAAACTACGGTCTGGTCTCAAATGCACTCGGGCAAGAGAAAAAGGGTAACAATCAGTCGTCAGCGCGAAAGTCTCGATCGCACAACAGCGAGAGAACAAAAAGTTAGTTGTTAGTGTGCTCGCTAGGATATCGCATCCTATGCCTACATATTCTCGTCTGGCACGAGAAATCAGAGCAGTTGTAGTTCGGCTACTTCGGGACCACAGCTCAAATCTCGTTTTATTAACATTATGAAAAATGATTACAATGATTGAGAAACTGAAAAATAAACCCCTAGGAAATACTATCTTATCCTATGAAGAATCAAATGGAAAATAGTCCCCTAACAAGTGGACTTCTAAAACTATCTCTAAAAGGTGTAAAAAGGTCCTATGAAGAAAATATCCTCTAAAAAATATTAAATCTACAAACTAATATTTTTTACTATTTTTCTCTATTCTTTTTCAACTATTTTCTTCTTTTTCATTTCTTTTCAATATTCTTTCTCATTTTCTTTTTCAATATTTCTTTTTCTTTTTCTTTTTTTTCTCAACATTCTTTTTTTATTGTATTTCTTTTTTCATATATTCCCTAAACAAATGAATCTAAAAGAAAAAAGAAAAATACAAAGAGGAGGGGGGTGCAGATGGATACAGGGGGTAATTAATCAGCAAAAAAAACAATTGGAAATCGGGCCCAGCCCAGCAAAAACGCAAGGAAGAAAAGAAAAAAAAAATGGGAGGGGTAAGTTAGTGAACGGAGGGTGGAATCAGTAATTGTGAGAACTCGTTGGGCCCAGCCCAAAGTCCTCAAAAAAACAGAGGTATGGGTGCAAGAAAAAAACTCTGGGCCTAGTGGCTCCCCAAACCCAAACCCGGCCCAACTTCTCCATTCTCTCCTTTCACTCTCATTCTGAAACCCTAATGGATCTTCCTCCCTCTCTCACGGCGCCGTCATCTTCCTCCTCCCTCTCTCGTCCTTTTTCCCTCGTCTCAAATCGAAACTCAAATCCAGTCCACCAACTCGTTTTCTTCTCACATCCACCGTCCAGCAACAACCAACTTCATGCTCACTTCTCTCAACCTCCAGACGCTTCGATTCTCTGCTCACTGGAAAATCTGGATAGCCAAAATGGATGAAGGTTTGTGGATCCTTTGACAGAGTATTTTGCATGTTGATTTGTCCGGAGATTTGGCTCGCAACTTGAAGCTTAAATCCAGATCTTGTAACGTTGATACCAACTTCGTCTGAAACACAGGGATGAACACTGGATAGAGGCATTGGAAGAATTTGGAAGAACGTTATAATGTTGGTTGAGGAACATGTGAGGAACGCGGTGGAGTTTCAAAGAAATCCAGGGAAACGCTTGTGAGGTTCCATGAGGGTTAATGGAAAGGACGAAGGTTCACCGATCTAGATGGAATTCTTGGAGAATCTGGAAACTTGCATGAACTTGAAGGTTCTTGAAGATTCTGGTGTTCTTTCTGGAAAAATGCGTTGCGCTTGGATGAGGATCTGGAAAAGGTTTGAAGATGTGATGAACGGATGATAATCTCCGGGGAAGATCTTGGATATTTTCTGGAGATTGAAGGACGATGTTGAGTGGTTGTCGATCGAAGATGGAAGGAAGTCGATGAACGGTGGTTGAGTGTTGATCGGAGGAGATGATGATGATCGGAGATGATGATCGGTTGAAGGTGATGATGAGAGGAGAAAGATGAATTCTGGAGTTTTTTGGGTTTCCGGTGACTGGTATGGCGGCCGGAAGAGGTTAGGGCATCGCCGGCGAGTTGGTTGCGGTGGTTGCATGGCCGTCGGCCATGCAACCGGTGAGGCTTCAGAGGGAGACACTTGGCATGGGTAGTGGAGGGGTTGTGTGCATGTGTGCCACGTGTGTGTGGCGTGGCAGAGAGAGAGAGAAGGAGAATGTGAGGTGTCTGCGTGGAAATGAAGAATGTGGCCCCTCCCCTTGGCAACACGTGTATGCTGAAGACTTTATAATACTGGCACTTTAGACCTGCAGAACTGGGCTTTGCACTGATTGGGCCCACGAAATGACAATAAACCTCCCAAAAAAATCTGAATTGAAATAAAAAAAATGATTAAAACTGATGGGTTACTAAACTGAATAGACTAAAAGCTAATGACAATTAAGGACTAACTAATACAGAATTAAAGGCTAACGAATTAAAAGCTAATTAATATCTGATTCAACTAAAATTGACTACTTAAAATCTAACAAATCATTAAACTATACTAATCTGAACCTAGTATCTATACTATTTTCTATCAACTTCTATTAATACCTATTATATTCTGAAAAACATATTAAAAGCTACTAATATCTAATATACTCTAAAAAATAATAAAACCTATTAAAAATTCTGTATTAAAATCTATAACACTACTTATTAAAATCTAATATTAATACTATCTATTTAAAACTATTTAACAAGAGGAAATCTATTTATTCTAAAATCTATTCTATTTATTAGGAAACTAATAAACTATTAAATCTACATCTAAAAACCTATTCAATTAATATTCTAAAAGATTTAAAATCTATTAAAAGAAAATATATAAATCTATAAAGAAAATGATAAAAAATCTATTTAATATCTAATAATGGCCAATAAAATCCAGAAAAATCACAATAATTCCCAAAGGAACAAAAATAGCACAGAACGACAAATAACACTGCGAAGGCGCAGCAAAATAGCCGGTAAAAATCAATAGACCCCGAAATATCCCTAACAACAACAGCGCAAGCTGAAAACACCGGGAAGAGCACGACTTCCCAAAAATACGATTCTACCCATCTAAACTGATTAAAAACACCTGAGACGCGAGACGAGGGCTGTGATCCCGATAAAATCAATATAACTAGAAAAATGCACTGTATGCGATATGCGAATGCGGATGCAAGAATGCGTCGAAACATCGAGCCAGATACGGGACCTGGTTGGTCAAATTTTAGGGTGCAACAGCTGCCCCTATTCAAGCGGCTTGGACCTGAATGGTTGAAGAGGGCTCAGCCTTCAAACATTCAAAGGTAGATGACGGTTGAATACAAATGAAACCCTGAAATTTGCCAACCGTGGGAATATACTGCAAAACTGCTTGAGAAATAGCGTCTAATAAACTGAAGCCTGGTTGTCACGGCAACAACTGGTCAATTATCTGATAAAAATTTTCTTCTCCTTGTCACCATCAATCACCTGTGCGACGCCACAAGTATTGGAATACTGCTTCGAAAAGCAAACGACTTGATTCTCATCTCTCTTATGGGATCAAATCCTGTCATCTCACAGTTCACTACGAACTTGAGGACAATTCTCCTGGGGAAATTCTGAATCGACTGCTCGGCATCCATTCTGACAACAGGAGGCGGCTTCAGAAATCTGATATATGTCAATCTTTTTCAGTGCCGACGTAACAACCAAATGAAGAATCACTCTGCTGGGGAAGAAGAGAAGCTTAACCACACAACTCTGCAGGGGAACAAATTCGAAAGCCATGAGGTAACCAACCTGGTCCATCTTTCGACATGCGTATGTCTGAAATGATGCAATGCCCTATATGACATGGAAATGATATGCGTTCTATTTGAAAATGCGAGGCCCCATATGGCCTGGATATGCTATGTGTTTGTAAATGCAATGACGATATATGCAAATGTAAATGCAGGCTCGAGCTGCCAGAGAACACCAGGTCTGCAACCACTTGGCAAAATAAATGCCGAAGGCAACGTCAACTCCCCTGAAGGTAACCTGATATCACAGAATCATCTCAGCAAAACAAATACTGGAAAAGGGAAACCAAATCCGTTAGGGATAACCGTCTTGCTGAAGAAATGGAAACGCAACCCTGCTTGGGGAGAAAGAAAAAACAACTCTGCTTGAGGATGCTTTCTTCAAACCATTGGCAACTGATCGTGCTCTGCGGGGATTGACCCAAACTGGGGTTGATTGCGCGCAACACACTGCTGGAAAATGCCCCTACTATCACGGATATCAATTTTAATCTGCTGGGGATACTCCTGATCCTACTCTGATACGGGGTAAAATACAATCTCGACTCTTCTGGGGATAATAAGCAACTTTCATCTGCTGAAGAGTAACAATTCTGATTTAACAACATTCACAAGGAATTCAAACATTACTCTGAGCACTGGTATCCGTCGAGCTTCGTATCGGGAAACATGACAACATGCGAGTCATTGGGAATTACTGTCAGATACCTTTAGGTTTTTGTTTTTCTGGTTTAGTATAAACATGGATTATGTACACAACGGAAGATATGGAAAATACTAGACGAGAACTAGCATTCAAAGGTAGACTACCAGACGAGAACTGATAGGAAAATAGGTTATCGGACGAGAATTGATTTAGCAACGACATGTACCAAACGAGAACAGATACAACACTTGAAGAAACGATGACCAGACGAGAACTGGTTACAATATACTACACCAGACGGGAACTGATGCTTACAATAAACTACACCAGACGGGAACTGATGCTTATAGAAGGGTGGGCCAGACGAGAACTGGTTACCGGTTTGCCAGGCGAGAACTGGACTTTGAAAACGACTGGTTACTGACACGTAATAAGTTTAAACTGCAGGACAATGATCCAACGACGGCAAGGCCTTTTTCGAAATGCTAATGGTTTTTTGATAAGAGTATTGACATGATTCCCCGATACTCAACTCCGGCTGGGGATAAACAGACTGGCTTGAACAACTTGCCCCAATGCACTCAACTTGCCCCAATCCAACTCTTGGGAGTACTTGCTCTGAACAGTTTGCTACGAGACGACCTCGAGATTACTTTCCCCGGTATCTATACGACAACAGAATTCACCCTCAATCAACAATTGTCAACCCAGTTGGTCTTCACTATCTCTGAAGTGACCTTGCCCCTGAATGAGCGTTCTAGCGACTTAACCCGATCTGATTATCCCCTTGAAGTATCTGCTTTCAAATCTCCATGTTCTGTATAATTGCCCCTGATCGGCTCTCGAGAAGACTCACTTCTGATCAACTGCTTCTCAAATAAACTGCCCCTGATCAACTGAAGCTTCGGGACTTGTCCTCAGACTAACTGATTCCGAACTCACTGGAAGTCAATGCCCCGGATTCACAAGGCTTCACAACATACACCATTCTGGTTCAGACTGCTGAATTACCCAGTCCTGCTTGACAATTCCCTGTTGGAATTTCTTTAATGTCAACTACTAACCTGCAATTAAAAATCGTTTGTTCACGAATGGTAATCTTAATGCAATGTTTATGCAGATTTTGAAAAAAATTTGAGTTGTCACTCATTTACATGTCATGATTGTGAGTGACGAATGAACTAAAGTTCAAACGTAGTGCTTACATGATCAGTGAAAAAAAATACAACAAGGATGTGACTAGCAAGTCAAGAAGGAGTCAGGTTACTCAACCTTATCGTAATGCGCTTCAGACTAACCCTACCTCAATTAGGTCTTTTAAGGGTTGTATCATGGTCGGGTTCACGGTTCGTGAAACAAAGGATATTTGGCTCAAATTTTGATTTGTACCCACCCCTTCTACGTGATGATCTCCAATCCTAAGGGTCAGTTAACCTGGCACAAACGCTCTCCTCTTCGAGAGGTATGTTGAATGGTAAGAACCACCATTAAGGATTTCACAATGCTTTTCGGAGTGATAGTTACTCCTTCTTCGTTTTCGGTGTCTGTGTACACGACTTTGTGACTCGCTGGGGAAAATTTCTATCCCTCTTTTTCATTCTTTTGATTCCCTAATTTTTGCCTGGACTGACTCCCTTTGAGTTCTTTTCGATTTTTTCGTTTTCTTTTAAAGTCCAGCGGGATGCCCTGATTTTTGCCTAAGTATTAGCTTTCCAGCTTTTTCTTTCTTTTTACTTAGCGGGCTTTCTTATTTCTTTCTTTTTAGAACAAAGTCGTGTGACACTGGTTGTCTTGATTGCTCCGAAAGGGTTGTAACTGTCTCACTCCTGATTGGTGAGGTTTAACCACTGTGGTTGACGAGATACCACCTCTTGAGAGGCATAAACTGATTGGTCCTCGAAAGACAACACTCCTCTGTAAGACTTGAATGCTCGGTCAAGCTAACTGACAACTACCCTGCCCCGGGTTAAGATGTGAGGGTTTAAAAGTCCGAAAAAACTTCTACTTCTTGGCTCGAAGTGGTTGACAAGGGACTAACTCCTTATATCTCCAGTGTTTAGGGAATTGAAACAATGCCTTGTACGTCATCGGTAAGGTCTTATCTGAAAGCAATACGATCATCAGTTATGAGTTTATTTCGTCATCCTCCCTCCAGTCTTTGCTAGTCACAGTGATAAAGTGGAGTGAATAAAATGCAAGTGTCAGTGCAATGCAGTAAATGAGCGACAGCGACATGATTAATTCAGAAAAATGCATAGTCACTTTATTAATATCACCATTCGAAACGTACAATGTTTACATCAAGTAGTAACTAACAGAAAAGAAACTACAAATGCAAATGATATAAAAGCTGAGGACTGCCAATGCTGAGGCGCCCGCCTGTCTGGATCATTGGCTTTTGCTGGGGAATACTTTCCGAGTCTACGAGCTTAGACAGCTGAGCGGTTGGTATGAACAAACAGAAGTCCTTCTCGAAAGGAAATGCGATCTCGGTCGATCAACTGCTGTACTTTCGCCTGAAACGCTTTACAATCTTCAGTTGCGTGCCCCGGTGATCCGCCATGATAACCACACTGAGCGTGGGGATTATACCCAGGAGGGTAAGGTTCTGGAACGGGCTTGAGAGCTTTAGGTTCCACCAAAGCGTTCTGAACCAACTGTGGCAAAAGCTGACTGTACGGCACAGGAACTGGGTGAGAAGGAGCTTTCCTTCGTTCCAAATTGTTACGAGGCCGATTCTAATTCTGACGCTGATTCTGATAACCTCGGCCACGAGTTCGCTGGTTTGCAATGGAAGCGACAAAAGATTCCTGATATGGTGCCCTAGGCACAATTGTCTGTCCAGCGTAACAAGACATAGAAGATACTGATCCAACAGATTTCACCGATTCATCTCGAGAATACCCAACATCTGGCATGATTGCATTGATCACAACTCCCTCTTCATTCTGATAGTCGCACAGAGATTCAGTTTCACTAGCCTGACCGCTTGAGTCAATCTGGATTTTCCCAATCTTTATAGCATTCTCAATACGTTCTCCAACTCCCACTAATTCGGAGAAGTTCAGCGAAACTCCAAGCAATCTCTCAAAGTACGGGCTTTGTAATGAGTCTACGAACATGCCTGCTAATTCCCGGTCAGGGATCGGTGGTTCCACTCTGGAAGCAAAATCTCTCCATCTCCGAGCATACTTTCTGAAAGGTTCATTGATCCCCATAGACAACGATTGCAACTCCATGCGAAAGGGAGCTATATCCATATTATACTCATACCGCTTCAGGAAAGCTCTGGCTAAATCCAACCATGATCGAATTTGGTCTTTCTCTAACTGCATATACCAACGTAGAGATGCCCCAATCAAACTGTCCTGAAAACAGAAAATTATCAGCTTGTCGTTTTGCACAAACAAAGTCATCTTTCTGCAGAACATCACCAAATGCAGCCTCGGGCAACTATCTCCTTTATATTTCTAAAACTTCGGCGCTCTGAATTTAGGAGGTAACACTAGGTCAGAAACCAAGCACATATCTGAAGCATTGAGACCAACATCGTTCTTAACTTCCAGGGCTTTGACTTGTTCCTCCAATGCATGCAACCTCTGAGCTTGCACAAGAGCTAATGGATTATTAGTCCTCACTATCGGAACTTCTCTTCGGGAGATCAAACCAGCAGGAATAACATTCTGATAATTCACGGCATCAGAAGAGGAACGTTCACTTGGGATGACAAACTGGTGGCGCAGATCTTGGCCTCTAACAGAAGTCGGCACAAGTTGAGCTGCAGTAAGGTTATTCACTTGCGGAAAGCCTTCATCAGACGTGGAATCATACAAAGGATTGGACGTCACAGTGAAGCCTGACAAAGCATCAGCAATCTGGAAGTCGTTTCCTGACATGACTATTAGCAACCTTTAACTGACGGCACTGCTTGATTCTGCTTGATCTGCTTCGACCCCTTGGTCTTCTTCTAACAATCAACAGCTGCTCAATCCAAACTCCGGGTACTCACCTTTAGGAAACAAAGGCTGGATCAGAACTCTGGCTAGCTGGAAAAGTGTTATGCAATATGATGCAAAGATGCTCATGCAAATGCAATGCAGCAAACATGGGATCACAGCCCCCCCACACAAATCTGAATACTGCTGCACCGCTGACGGAGTACGTTCTCTCTGAAGAGAAGACCAAAATAACGGGTAGGTTGGAAGTCAAGTTTCCTGCAAAAAAAAAAACCCCCCTCACAGGTATGGACCTATATCTGTCAAGGTACGACATCCTATGTGGTCGTCAGCGTCACAGACTTTCAAGACTGACGATACGATTCCCAGAAGGAGTGGCATCATCAAGTCTTGAAGAGGCCTCACTTAGCTAACTTCCAAATGATCGGTTCCCAGAGTCGACAATCCAACTAACCAGCAACCCGAGCCACCCAAAGGGTGGGACAAGAGGCCAACCAGAAGAACCTCGTCTGAGTGTAGATTTCGCGGGACACTAGGACATGCAAAGCATGTACGCGCCCACTAATCTCTACTCTAAGTCTAAGGTGCACTCAAGCCCAGGTCCGACTTATCTCTCAATCATAGAACACCCGTCATACCCCAATAGCACAACAG
Organism: Lathyrus sativus; assembly: GCA_963859935.3. Classification (NCBI taxonomy): domain Eukaryota; kingdom Viridiplantae; phylum Streptophyta; class Magnoliopsida; order Fabales; family Fabaceae; genus Lathyrus; species Lathyrus sativus. The sequence goes on along the minus strand of OZ012740.1, from coordinate 544,836,919 downwards.
CAACAGATAATAAACACTAATAGACAAGCAAACAAGCGCTAGGATTGACTCTCTTAGGGGACGTTGGATCCCACATGCATAAGGACTATCGCAGTCCTTAGTAGCCAGGGGACGTTGGATCCCCAGCAGACTCGTATAGGGAACTATATTATCCCCAGCAGAGTCGCCAGTTGTCGCTACTGCGAAAATCGGCGCCGGCTGACAGAAGAGTCGCCACCGTGCGTTATTTATCCCAACGGAGGGAAAGGAAACACTCGAAGTAAACCTCGCAAAAAACGGGAAAGGTATGGTCACCGCAACCAAAACCTGGGTTCGGGAGTCGGTTACGCAAGGGGAAGGTATTAGCACCCCTCACGTCCGTCGTACTCGACGGGATCCACGCTTGCTTGGGTTGTCTAAAGGATGCAAAAACAATCTATTCTACGGATGCTAAATCTAAACGAAAGGGAATTGACTCGATAGAGCGTCGCACTCTATGCCTACGTATTCTCAAGAGAGAAAGTCAGAGTCAACGTAGTTCGGGACTACGGGGAAATTGGCTCGCCAAGACCTCGCGTCTTGTGCCTACGTACTTCCACACTGCATGGAAGATCAGAGCTTACGTAGTTCAGGCTAACTACGGCTAAACTGGGTATTCTCACACAACAGTGAGAAATCGAACTGGTTTCATAGGTACGGGAACCTATGGGAAAAACTACGGTCTGGTCTCAAATGCACTCGGGCAAGAGAAAAAGGGTAACAATCAGTCGTCAGCGCGAAAGTCTCGATCGCACAGCAGCGAGAGAACAAAAAGTTAGTTGTTAGTGTGCTCGCTAGGATATCGCATCCTATGCCTACATATTCTCGTCTGGTACGAGAAATCAGAGCAGCTGTAGTTCGGCTACTTCGAGACCACAACTCAAATCTCGTTTTATTAACATTCTGAAAAATGATTACAATGATTGAGAAACTGAAAAATAAACCCCTAGGAAATACTATCTTATCCTATGAAGAATCAAATGGAAAATAGTCCCCTAACAAGTGGACTTCTAAAACTATCTCTAAAAGGTGTAAAAAGGTCCTATGAAGAAAATATCCTCTAAAAAATATTAAATCTACAAACTAATATTTTTTACTATTTTTCTCTATTCTTTTTCAACTATTTTCTTCTTTTTCATTTCTTTTCAATATTCTTTCTCATTTTCTTTTTCAATATTTCTTTTTCTTTTTCTTTTTTTTCTCAACATTCTTTTTTTATTGTATTTCTTTTTTCATATATTCCCTAAACAAATGAATCTAAAAGAAAAAAGAAAAATACAAAGAGGAGGGGGGGTCCAGATGGATACAGGGGGTAATTAATCAGCAAAAAAAAACAATTGGAAACCGGGCCCAGCCCAGCAAAAACGCAAGGAAGAAAAGAAAAAAAAATGGGAGGGGGAAGTTAGTGAACGGAGGGTGGAATCAGTAATTGTGAGAACTCGTTGGGCCCAGCCCAAAGTCCTCAAAAAAACAGAGGTATGGGTGCAAGAAAAAAACTCTGGGCCTAGTGGCTCCCCAAACCCAAACCCGGCCCAACTTCTCCATTCTCTCCTTTCACTCTCATTCTGAAACCCTAATGGATCTTCCTCCCTCTCTCACGGCGCCGTCATATTCCTCCTCCCTCTCTCGTCCTTTTTCCCTCGTCTCAAATCGAAACTCAAATCCAGTCCACCAACTCGTTTTCTTCTCACATCCACCGTCCAGAAACAACCAACTTCATGCTCACTTCTCTCAACCTCCAGACGCTTCGATTCTCTGCTCACTGGAAAATCTGGATAGCCAAAATGGATGAAGGTTTGTGGATCCTTTGACAGAGTATTTTGCATGTTGATTTGTCCGGAGATTTGGCTCGCAACTTGAAGCTTAAATCCAGATCTTGTAACGTTGATACCAACTTCTTCTGAAACACAGGGATGAACACTGGATAGAGGCATTGGAAGAATTTGGAAGAACGTTATAATGTTGGCTGAGGAACATGTGAGGAACGCGGTGGAGTTTCAAAGAAATCCAGGGAAACGCTTGTGAGGTTCCATGAGGGTTGATGGAAAGGACGAAGGTTCACCGATCTAGATGGAATTCTTGGAGAATCTGGAAACTTGCATGAACTTGAAGGTTCTTGAAGATTCTGGTGTTCTTTCTGGAAAAATGCGTTGCGCTTGGATGAGGATCTGGAAAAGGTTTGAAGATGTGATGAACGGATGATAATCTCCGGGGAAGATCTTGGATATTTTCTGGAGATTGAAGGACGATGTTGAGCGGTTGTCGATCGGAGATGGAAGGAAGTCGATGAACGGTGGTTGAGTGTTGATCGGAGGAGATGATGATCGGAGATGATGATCGGTTGAAGGTGATGATGAGAGGAGAAAGATGAATTCTGGAGTTTTTTGGGTTTCCGGTGACTGGTATGGCGGCCGGAAGAGGTTAGGGCATCGCCGGCGAGTTGGTTGCGGTGGTTGCATGGCCGCCGGCCATGCAACCGGTGAGGCTTCAGAGGGAGACACTTGGCATGGGTAGTGGAGGTGTTGTGTGCATGTGTGCCACGTGTGTGTGGCGTGGCAAAGAGAGAGAGAAGGAGAATGTGAGGTGTCTGCGTGGAAATGAAGAATGTGGCCCCTCCCCTTGGCAACACGTGTATGCTGAAGACTTTATAATGCTGGCACTTTGGACCTGCAGAACTGGGCTTTGCACTGATTGGGCCCACGAAATGACAATAAACCTCCCAAAAAAATCTGAATTGAAATAAAAAAATGATTAAAACTGATGGGTTACTAAACTAAATAGACTAAAAGCTAATGACAATTAAGGACTAACTAATACAGAATTAAAGGCTAACGAATTAAAAGCTAATTAATATCTGATTCAACTAAAATTGACTACTTAAAATCTAACAAATCATTAAACTATACTAATCTGAACCTAGTATCTATACTATTTTCTATCAACTTCTATTAACACCTATTATATTCTGATAAACATATTAAAAGCTACTAATATCTAATATACTCTAAAAAATAATAAAACCTATTAAAAATTCTGTATTAAAATCTATAACACTACTTATTAAAATCTAATATTAATACTATCTATTTAAAACTATTTAACAAGAGGAAATCTATTTATTCTAAAATCTATTCTATTTATTAGGAAACTAATAAACTATTAAATCTACATCTAAAAACCTATTCAATTAATATTCTAAAAGATTTAAAATCTATTAAAAGAAAATCTATAAATCTATAAAGAAAATGATAAAAAATCTATTTAATATCTAATAATGGCCAATAAAATCCAGAAAAATCACAATAATTCCCAAAGGAACAAAAATAGCACAGAACGACAAATAACACTGCGAGAGCGCAGCAAAATAGCCGGTAAAAATCAATAGACCCCGAAATATCCCTAACAACAACAGCGTGAGCTGAAAACACCGGGAAGAGCACGACTTCCCAAAAATACGATTCTACCCATCTAAACTGATTAAAAACACCTGAGACGCGAGACGAGGGCTGTGATCCCGATAAAATCAATATAACTGGAAAAATGCACTGTATGCGATATGCAAATGCGGATGCCAGAATGCGTCGAAACATCGAGCCAGATACGGGACCCAGTTGGTCAAATTTTAGGGTGCAACAAGGGGCTTACCAAATCTGATGTTTTCTTCAGATGCTCTTTGTGAAGCATGTCAGAAACGAAAGTTCTCCAAAACTTCCTCCAAAGCAAAAAATGTTGTTTCTACTTCTAGACCGTTAGAACTTCTACATATTGATTTGTTTGGACCAGTAAAAACTGTCTCAATCAGTGGAAAGAAGTATGGATTAGTTATTGTTGATGACTATAGTCATTGAACATGGGTAAAACTCTTGAAACACAAGGATGGGCCACATTCTATGTTTTCTACCTTTTGCTCACAAGTGCAAACTGAAAAGAATTGAAAAAATTTCAAAGTCAGAAGTGATCATGATGGAGAATTTGAGAACAGATACTTTGAGAATCTTTTTGATTCCCATGGCATTTCCCATTATTTCTCCTGTCCCAGAACTCCACAACAGAATGGAGTAGTGTAAAGGAAGAATAGGACTTTGCAAGAAATGACTCGTACCATGATCCAAAAAACTGACATGGCTAAGTGTCGCTACTCGAAAAATGCATCGCGCAACGACGGGGAGGCGAAAAAGATAGACAGAAGAGTCGCCACCGAACTTTATTTATCCCATGAGGGGAAAGGAAAATATCGAGAAAACCTTAAGAAAATAATGGATAAGATGGTCTCGCAACCAAGAACGGGTTCGGAAGCCGGTTATGCGAGGGGAAGGTATCAGCACCCCTCGCATCCATCGTACTCGATGGGAACCTTTTGTTTGTCGATGTGTGAATTTATTTGCTTAAACATTATGCTATAAGAAGTGTTCCACGGGGTAAAAGCAGGGTTAGAAACAAGAAAGTTAGGAGGAAAGAGAGAACGGGGAAGAAAAGAGAAAGAACAGACTCGGTAGGACTTCGCAGTCCTATGCCTACGTATTCTTAATAGATGTGAGAAAGTCAGAGTCGACGTAGTTCGGGGAACTAGAGATATGGGGGGAATATGCTCGGCAAGGATTGGGGCCCTTGTGCCTACGTATCTTTACTTAAAAGAAGTAAAGAATCAGAGCAGCCGTAGTTCGGCCTACGGTGTGCGGGGAAGTCTTGGTAGACGCTGCTATCGTACGCATTCTAGCAGTTAGGTGTATTGCTGCTCGCTCGTTGGAGACTTAAGCGTTACCTGTTTGCGGTAGAATGAACGTAGCCTGCCTTTCTGGGAATGATTAAGTTTTCGTCACGCGAGGCAAGATGTCACATTTGATTGATTGGATTGTTTTTTAGGGGCGAGACATGTCCTCGGATAGTAACCCCTACGGGTAGTACCCAATTCGTTATCTCAAAGTTTTTGTTATGAAAATGGTGTGGCGAACGTAGCGTCCTTATATTGAAAGACGAGTATCGAGACCACCCTCACTACAGTGGGCATCTCAACACTCGGAGAGGAAGAAGACTACACTTAATCCTCTCTCTTTAATTCAATGCGAAGAGAACTTCGTTCTCTTACTGAAGATGTTTTTGGTTTTGAATGGTAAGTGTTTTGCGATAGAGAACCATACGGTAAACGTCAACACTCGGGATAGGAGAAGGCCTATGCCTAACCACTCCACGACCGTTCAAGCATTTGTTATGAAAAGAAATTTGAAAATGCACTCGGTGCGAGACCGAGATTTTTAGGTGGCAAGGGTTGCGGGAGGAAGTTGTGAAAGAAGATAGTGGATAAAGTCACGTCTTCGTATTGAAAGACGAGTATCGAGACCACCCTCACTTTAGTGGGCATCCCAACACTTGGAGAAGAAGAGGTCTACACCCAATCCTCTCTCTTTAAATCAATACAAAGAGAAATCAATTTATTATTGAAAGTGTACTCAGTACGGGACCGAGGTTTTAGGAGAAAAAGTTAGAAGCGTCTTCGTATTGAAAGACGAGTGTCGAAACCACCCACACTACAGTGGGCATCCCAACACTCGAAGAAGAAGAGGTCTGCACCCAATCCTCTTTCTTTAATTCAATACAAAGAATATTTGTTTTAAAGATGGTTTGAAAATGGACTTGGTACAAAACCGAGGTCTTAGGAGAGATGGGTATGGAAATGTCTTCGTGTTGAAAGACGAGCGTCGAAAACACCCTCACTACAGTGGGCATCCCAACGCTCGAAGAAGAAGAGGTCTACACCCAATCCCCTATTTTTAATTCAATACAAAGAATTGAATTACAAGATGATTTGAGAAAAGAAGTAAGATGCAGAGTAACGACCCTAACAGAGGACCAACTTTCAAGTAAGCAAAGGGTATTGTGAATTACAAATAATTTGAAATTTATCTCATTAAATGAAAATAGCCATTATTGTGAACGATTTACAAAAAGAATGAATCAAAAATATTAAAGTATACAAAAGTTATGAATTTTGGAATTTGTATAATTAAAACAAAATAATAAAGAATTAAACTAACAAAAGAAATAAAAAGCAAAGGGTGGGAATTGAACCCACCCCCTTTGGTTTATAGCTAACAAACTTATCCACTAGGGCACACACGCGCACGCTGACATGGGAATGGAAGAGAAAGAGAAAAAATAAGATGTGAAGAAAAATAAAGCAAAGCGAAAAAAATGGCCCCAGCTGGGCTTGAACTCACGACATGGCGTTGCAAAGTGACTTAAGGCATGGCTAATAACCAATGGGTGGCGATACATCCGTGTATTTATGCCACCCCATCAAATTAAATACTTAACCAATGCGAATTTCTGGGCAACACAAAATGTGGCAAACCGTTCAAATACGTTTCGACCCGTAACTTACTCATACCTCAACCAAACGGGACAAACCTTACGTCAAACCCAGCCAGAATTTTACAAGGAAGAAGATAGCACCAACGGTTTTTTAAAATACAATACACACACACAAGAATTCGAAGGCTTATGCAATAAGGTGTCTTGAGATATGTTTTGAAATTCAAGAGCCAACTAAATGCAGACAGTCCCAACAACCAATCTTACAAGATCAAAACCAAATTCCAGCAAGGTTATTTGGTTCAGACAACCAACAAAGCAATGCATTTAATTCAAAACAACAAAAAAGAAACAGTCCCGCAAAACCGTCACGGTACTATCACACATCTGTCCTAGCCTACACAGGCAGCCCAACAGAACTGCTCTAGACAGCAATAACAGACCAAATTCAGGAAACTCCACCAGCCACACTCTAAAAAGGTAATAAACCAGCTCACTGCATACTCCAAACGAGATCTGCTACCTCAAAGTGAGAAAGCACGAGTCAATTTCCACACCAAACTAGTTCAAACAAAAAACATACTAATATCTAACATCATCCAAGTGGTTCACATCTAATCTTGGCATGGACTCAAACTGACACAGCCTGCTCTCATTAGTGTAATATCCCCTTTGATAAAACCTGAGCAATTCCAAAACCTAGGCATTTTATCCATTGAGGAAATCAACTTACAGCCCCAAAAACTCACAGTTGTAATACCCCAAATTTTACCCTTTCTTTTTTATTTTTATTTTAAATTCTTATTAACTTAATAAATTAACCTTCTTTTTTTAAATCTTGTTTTTTTAACTAATAATAATTTAATTAAATTTTTTTTTATAACTTTACTAATGTTTTTTATTAACTTTTTTTTTCTATTTAGTTTATTTATTTAAATCATTTTAAGCTCTTCTTGCTAACTTTTAGGATTTAGATTAAAATTTAACTTTTTTTTCTTTTCTTTAAAGAGTAAATTTTTTATAACCTTTTTTAAATTAATTTCTAACACTTTTTTTTAATCAAATTCTAATACTTTTTTTTAAATAAAAATCTAATACTTTTTTTTTAAAATTAAATCTTTTTTCTAACCTTTTAAAACTAAATCTTTTTTTTCTAACTTTTTTAAAAGTTAAATATTTTTTTTCTAACTTTTTTTAAAAACTAAATCTTTTTTTTCTAACTTTTTTAAAGTTAAATATTTTTTTTCTAACTTCTTTTTAAAATTAAATCTTTTTTTCTAATTCCTTTTTAAAGTTAAATCTTTTTCTCACTTTTTTAAAATTAAATCTTTTTTTTCTAAATATTTTTAAAAAATCAAATCCTTTTTCTAACTACCTTTTTAAAGTTAAATTTTTTTTCTAACTTTTTTAAAATTAAATCTTTTTGTCTAACTCTTTTTAAATATTAAATCTTTTTTCTCTAACTTCTTTTTAAAATTAAATCTTTTTTTTCCTCTAAATTCTTTTTAAAATTAAATCTTTTTTTTCTAACTATTTTAAAAATGAAATCTCACCTTTGTCACTTTTTTTGTTCTTTATTATTTTTACTCTAAATTTTTCTATCTTTCATTAAAAAATAACAAAAATAGTTTTTTATTATTATTTAATTATTATTTTCGTATTTTAATTAAATCATTTTTTAAAATATTATTTTTTTCACTTTTTTCTAAATTATTCATAAAAATATCCAAAAAATTATAAAATAAAAAATATTGAAAAATTTTGTTCCTTTTATAATATTTTTTATTTTAGGAATCAATAGGATTATTAGTTTTTATTTTAAGTTTATTTTAATTATTTTTAAATTATTTAAATTTTATTTTTTCTTAACTAATTATTTAGTTTGAGCTTTAAAATGGGCTTTAGGGACATTATTGACAATTTGGTGTTAACCCTAATTTGTTCCCTATATATACATGTGTTGCCTTGTTGGAAAAGAGGAGAATGAAAAAACCTAAGAGGGGTCAGAAGGTTTTCTTCAGAAAAGAGGAGAGAGAGGGAGAAACAAAGGAGATCTCCAGAGAAGAAAGGCGGTCGTTCCCACAACTCGTTAGAAGGATTGGAGCTCTCCAGTGTTCCCTTATTCAAACTTTTTTCACATTTACCGAAGCAAACCTCCGCTTCGTAGGTTAAATTACTAAACCTTTTGCCTTTTCATGTTTATGTGCATATTTTGCCATGTTAATGTGTTTAGGTCCGTTAAATTACTAAGTCCTTTGCATTTTTCATATTTATTTGCATCCTTGCCATGTTAACCTTCATTGTTGTTTAGATCCGTAGATTTTGATATGTATGAACCATGATTGTGTCGTATAGGATTGTTTGCATGTCCATTATTTGTCTGTTTGCATTTGCAATTCTATTGTTATTTTTTTTTTATCAAAACATTTTTTTCCCAAAAAAAACCTTTTTTGTTCCCGTAAACATTTTTTTCCCAAAAAAAACCTTTTTTTGTTCCCGTAAACATTTTTTTCCAAAAAAAAGCTTTTTTTTGTTCCCGTAAACATTTTTTTCCAAAAAAACCTTTTTGTTCCCAAAAACATTTTTTTTTATATATAATTTAAACTTAACATTTTTTTATAATTTAAACTTAAATTTTTTTTTAACTAAGTAATTCCATTTTAAAATTAAAACCTTTTTATATATATAATTAAAATATTAAAAAAATTAAAACATTTTTTTACATAATTAAAATATTAAAAAATTAAAACCTTTTCGTAAGGAACTCCTTATGTTTGCCGTGTCATTTTGTGTACCTTTTATTTTCTTTATTCCTGCATTTCATTTGCATGCTTGAGGTTGAGATGTGCTTGTGGTGGCCACAGCCCCACACTATTTTCCTCCCTCACTTCATTCTAAGTGTCATTACATATTTTCATATTCTTCATGTTTTCAGAAATGTTTCTTTGTTTCTTTATACCCTCTGCCTTTATTACTTTTCTTATTTTTGTACCTTAATTATTCCTCCATATAATGATTTGTCATATTTTCACATTTTTTTTACAGTTTTATCCTTCCGAAGGATTAGGTCCAGCCTTTTGGCCGCCGAGTCAATAGCCTTACCCCTTTAATGGATCAAACCCTGTTTAGCCTAGGTGTCCCGCCGTGGGCAAAATTGCTTTTATCCTAGTGTTATGCCAAAAGGGTCGCCGCACTCATTTTAGGGTTTCCCGCCGCGGAATCCCTAACCAAACCCTAATTTTCACAAATGCCTCGCCGCAGGCAAGATTACAATTTTACCCCTAGCATTAGGTCAAAGAGCCGCCGCGCTCATTTTAGGGTTTCCCGCCGCGGAATCCCTAACCTAATTTAACCCTAACTACAACTTAACAATTCAACGTAGAGATTTGGAGTTTCTACACTCCACGTAAGCGTGTCCTTAAGACATGTTTATTCCCTTTGAGACCTTGACCACAGTCAAGAAGTCTCTAACCTCCCTTTTGAGGGGAACTACGATTACTCTGATTCCACTCCCGTAAGGATACGTAGGCACAAGATGCGATGTCTTGCCGAGTAAACTTAGAATTAACCCCTTAGGTCTCCTTTCTCACTTTTAATCCTTTGTACATATATCTTAAGCAAATAAATAAAGCAAATAGTAAACATTTGAACAAAAGTTTCCTGTAGAGTACTACAGAAGTTTAGGGTGTTAATACCTTCCCTAAATTTAACCAACCCCCGAACCCTAGATCTTTCCCCGCATTGTGTTTACGATGCAAAATAGGTTTTCCCTCTTTTGACCTTTTCCTTCGGATAAATCAAAGAGCGGTTGTGAATTGAATTGCGATTCAAACTCATTAATAGTTTGTGATCCTATTTCCACCGCAACAGAAAATGGCGACTTCACTGGGGAGACCTAAACTTTTGAGGGTTATCCCTAACTTGTTCATATTTATTACTATCTGTGTTATTATTCATTTGCATGTATATATTTGCGCTTTGATTGTGGGACTGTTCCTTGTGCTGTGAGATAGGTCCTAACCCGGATCTAGTGTACCTTAGGTAAATGGCAATAGACCAAGGAAACTGTACGACGTATATCGATACGGTTGATCTGGTGGCCATGGTTAGTGCGACTTCTTGGTTGGTGCTTATATTCCTTAAGTCAAGTTGAGGATAATATTGAGGCTGCCATATGTTGTCAACGCACTAACTGACTTTTAGAACCCTAGTTAACTCATCTTGGCCTTTAGAAAGTAGTGAGGTAACCGGCTTTGGTGCAGACTAAAGTTGGTTGACACTCGATACTACGCTCATTGAGATCTTAAACTTGGAGGGTTTTGGTTGGCAAGTAAGTTGCCTTCTGAACAACCACCCTTGTGAAGGATCAATGATATTGAGATCCCTTAGAACCCGGTTACTTTTGTAGGACAGGATGAACCATCTAACTTCAGGGGAGGGTATTTGCCTTTGAACCTCATGCAAGCCTTTAACCTAGGACTTTGTGTGTTTTCATGCATTGCATCCATAAAGCATCTCATCGCATTGTATTTCATGGAGGTCAAACATCATTTATGGATATCGCGGGATACCATAAATAAATAAAAAAAATATAAAATGAAAAAACAAGGAAAAGATTTCCTTGGTACCCCACGACATTCGTAAATGTTTTGAATTCCATGAAATCTTCATTTACATTCACATTTTAGCATCATACTCTTGCATTGCATGTGTCTCCCGATTTCTCACACTCGGTTCTCTCACCTTCCAGTTTTGTCACCCTGAGTTCTCGGCACCAATACAACACCAGAGCTCAAACTCGGAAAAGAATGGAGGATCAGGCAAAAGAGATTGATCGCCTTAGCAATGAACTTGAAGACCTTCGAGGGGGTATGGGGCGAATGATGGAATTGTTACATATCATGAATGCTAAGATGGATACCCAGCCCACTGTTGTTTCTGAGATTACCGGCGTTACTGTGGACCCTTCACCAAGTGTGACCGTAGCAAGGGACCCACCTTATGGTCTTGCTCCCGGTTTTGTGCCTCCTCAAGCCACTGTTCCGATTAATCAACCTGTTCAGCAAGCCGTGCCTTTGTTTTCTGAAGTTTCTAGGGGGGCTCCTATCTTTGCACCACCTGTTGTACACACTCGTGCGCAACCGTACTCCAATGAGACAGTTTTTGATAATCTTGATGAGAATGTTGAGGGTTATGAGAAACATGATAAGCTTCGTGAGGAAGTAAACACTATCGTCCAGAGATTGAAAAAGGTAGAGGGTGATCAAATTTTTGGGACTGCTGCAAGGGATGTTTGTTTGGTTTCAGGTTTGGTTATTCCCCCAAAGTTCAAAACTCCGAACTTCGATCGTTATGAAGGTGCCACCTGTCCTAAGAGTCATCTGATCATGTATTATCGCAAAATGGCTGCCCATGTTGAGAATGATAAACTGATGATTCATTGCTTCCAAGATAGTTTGAAGGGTGCTTCCTCCAAGTGGTATTTAACTTTAGACCAGTCTCGCATTAAGAGTTTCCAGGATTTATCTGACGCTTTCATCAAACACTACAAGTACAATATGGATCTGGCTCCTGACAGAAGGCAGTTGTTGAGTATGTCACAAAAGAATTCTGAATCATCCAAAGAGTATGCTCAAAGGTGGAGAGAGACTGCTTCGCAGGTAGAACCTCCTTTGACCGAGAAAGAGTTAGCTGATTGGTTTGTCGACACAGTCCGTCCAGAATTTTACGAGAGAATGGTGGGTAATGTGACTTCAAATTTCTCCGACATCGTTGCTGTGGGTGTCAAGATTGAATTGGGTATGAAGAGTGGTAAAATGACAAATAATCATGGCGCTTCTAAGGATCAGCCGAAGAAACCTCCTTATAGCTCCCAGAAAAAGAAGGAGAGTGAGACTAATGCTATATCCTCTGGTAAACCAAGGGAACGCTTTTATCGGCATCTGCAAGGTTATGCTCAACCTCAAGGGTACCCGGTCCAATATGCTCAACAACCCTATGTGGCAGCTATTACACCTTCTTTCAATCAACAGGTTCCCATGTATCAACCTATGCAACAACCTCCTGTTTAGCCGCCTCCTGTCAACTACCTACAGGCACCCAATACTCCTGCTCCTCAACAGCCAAAGAGTCCGGCTCCTCGCCAGAATATGCCAAACAGAAGAACGTATAAACCTTGTCCGCCGATCCCGATGACTTTTACCGAGTTGTGTCCCTCTTTGGCCAAGCAAGGTCTCATCACTACTCGGGCTTTGGGTCCGCCTCCTAATCCTCCACCTAATCCATTACCTGCAAGTTACAACGCTACCGCTCATTGTTTATTTCATGAGGGTGCGCCCGGCCATGATCTAGAGAATTGCTATGCTCTTAAGAAAGTTGTCAGAAATTTGCTAGAAACGAAGAAGTTGTCTTTTGGCGATGCTCAGCTGAAGATCAAGACTCCTCTCGGGGTCCCTCACTTGTCAAGTGCGAATTCTGCAAAGCATGCTACGCCTGTGGCAAATCAGCCGAATCCAGTAATTATTCGAAGGCCTAGCTCGCTTCATTTCAGTAACCCTCAAGGTGATATGACCGGGATCAACAAAGGATCTGGGAAATTTATTTTGAAGCAACGACTGAAAACTGTTGAAGATGTGACCAGCATAACTGGGGTAAGCCATGACGACTCACAGTGATCATGAACCAGACGTCCTTTCCATTGAGGCTCCGCCAAAGGAAACTGTTACTCTTGAATGCAAGATTTCATAAACATTTAGAAGGATTTTTCCGACAGTTCATTTGTTTATATGTATTTCTCTTTGATTAAGCATATTTAGCATGTACGAATTTGTTTATCTTTGATTAATTAATGCAACGCATATGTTTGTCTTAAATAAATCCATTCGTTTCACTCATTCAAAAAACGTTTTCATAAATTACAATGCCAACTTTACCCGATCTCTTGTTCTGATGGAGAATTAGGGGGAGGATGACGAACCCAAAACGTCAGATTTCTTGTCGTATGCTTTCGATTGAAACTCGCTGATGATGTAAGGCATTGTTTCAAATCCCAAACACTGGAGATATAAGGATGTTAATCCCTAGTCAACCCTTTGAGCCTTGAAGTAGGAGTTTTTCTTTCTTTTTAAGAACCTTCATCCTAACCTGGGGAAGGGTAGGTTTCAGTTAAACCGATCGAGCGCTTAGACTCTTAAAAAGGAAGAGCCAACCTTCGAGAATTTATCCTTAGCATCTTAAGAAGTCCAATACAATGGCTATCCCTCGGTTACCTAAGGAGTGGGGCAGTCACAAGCCTTTCGAAAGATTTACACGACTTGTGCATAAAAGAATATTCAAAAAAATAAGAGCCCGCTAAGTCAAAACCTATGAAGGAGACTTAGGCAAAACTGGGGCATCCCGCTGGACTCCAAAGTCAGATCAAAAGACGTTGTCCAGGCAAAAGTTAGGGAATAAAAGCAAAACAAGAGGGTACAATAAATAGTCCCTAGTAAAGAACAAGATCGTGTAATAGGTGAGCGACTGCCATGTCCAAAGCCTTGATAAGTTCTCGACCATAGCAAATCCGCTTGAGATATGAGCGTTCGTATCCGGTTAACTGAATTAGGATTGGAGAACATCACGAAGAATGGGTGGGTACAAATATAACTTTGAGCCTTTATCCTTTTGTTTCTTAAACCGTGAACTGAGCCACGATACAACCTTTAAAAGACCTAATTGAAGTGGGACTTCGGTTGAAAGCATACTTGACAAGATCACGTTTCCTGACTCCTACGAGCTATGCTCAGAAAAAATTCATGTTGGCATTATAATTAAAACTTATATCCGGACTAGTGATTTCGGTCACAAGTTGTTGCGATATCTTTTTTTCAAAACAAAACTTCAAGACAAATATATGTGTACATTGACAAGCTCAGGATAGGCATTTCAGGCATGACAACTTTGCTTGATATCTTAGAGATTTACATATGAACATAACCCGTGGAACTTGAAAATCCTACTGAACAGGGGCAGGCAGTTTCCCAATTCGCTTACCAACGCGAGTCTGACGTTCTTAAGAGCTATTTACCAAAGATTTCGTCGTAACACGATTAATTTGTGCCAGTTACGTCGAGACCTGACGAATCTCTCAAAGAGTTTGAGAACAATGGGGCAACCGGACTCGGTGTTCTCTATAAAATCCTCTTGAGATGACCCTACCTCGCAACGCAAGTATCCTGGGGCACCATGTTTTTAAAGGAAACAAATGGCGACTACTATAAGGTCCTTCAAGATTAAAACCATGTGGTTCCACAACTTTCTTCATGCACCCGATGGATTTTACTCACGGCGGCCTTCGTTCCCCAGTAAATCTCAGTGTTGCAACAGGCTCCCAAGCTATTGCCTCATCACAGTCCCCAGCGAGACTATAAGCTGACAACTTTTTCTTGGGTAACTCAAAAGTGTCCCCCAGGTTTTCTCCTCCCCATGTGAAGACGTGATACTGTACACCCAAGCAGATTACCTTCTCCTCAGAGAATTCAGAACTTTAAAACCAGACTTGGTTCTACTATTGATCTTTCGCACCCATGATTGACGTATTGGTTGCAGAGAACGCAGGGTATCTCCGTCGAGATGTTTATTTCATCTCTCATCCCATCTCTAGTCTGCTTCGTCAGCATACACAGGGGCATAAGCATCACATGCCTATTTCATTACACATTCATTACATATTCATTACATATTACATATTCATTACATATTCATTACATACTCATTACATACTCATTTCATAACATCTTGCATACATAAACATTAACATACATAGACATTAACATACATTCACATTAACATATGCATCAACATATGCGTTAGCATTCACAGGTTCATCGTGTCTCCATCATTGGTCGTTACCGCCGAGTAACTGGGGTTTGCCCATTCTCTCCAAATAGATTGTCAGCCATAAGCATAAAATACTTACTTGTTTCCAGTTTCCCTACAGAGCTCGATCCTCGTGGATGGCGGTTATTTCAGCTATCTTTCCTCGCCAGGATAAGATATTTACCCTTCGAGATCATTCCCTCGATGAAGTCTTGATTACCAGTCTTCTTTCTAGCTCGATCCTAGATTGAATCTCAGTCTTGTCGGTCGTCGAGCCCAACCGGACGTGCATTTATTTTGCACCATCTAAAGATTTTCACCATACCATGGCAAATACGCGACTGTTCTCGCCCAAGAGGGTTATCACTGTACCCGGACGTGCATTTATTTTGCACTATCTTTCAAGAAAATCAACTACGATCCTTTACAGATGCACACCAGTTCACGCCTGGAAAATCCATCAGTACAACACTTTACAATCCTACATGTTACAACATCGGTACAACACTTTACATTTTACAGCATCAACATACGACATTTCTCACCTAAGAAGTCGATCATATCCTCGTTATGACTCGCAGCAAATGGCCATCTCCATGGAGCAGTTGGGCTTCCATTTACCTGCCGTCTTGAGGTTTGAACCAAATCGTATTCAGGAGAGCACGATCTTGAGTTACGGGGAGGTTTGAGCAGTTTCATATTCAGGAGAGCACGATTCTGAGTTATGAAGAAGTTCATTTATCCTTTAGTAAAAGAAGGAACGGAATCATATTCAGGAGAGCACGATTCTGAGTTATGAGGAAGTTCAGTTGGCCGTTTTTCAGGAGAGCACGATTCTGAAGAATGAAGAAATTTCAGGAACCGAATCATATTCAGGAGAGCACGATTCTGAGTTATGAGGAAGTTCGATTATCCAGTTTCATATTCAGGAGAGCACGATTCTGAAATATGAGTATATTCAGTCATCCAGTTTCATATTCAGGAGAGCACGATTCTGAAATATGAGTATATTCAGTCATCCAGTTTCATATTCAGGAGAGCACGATTCTGAAATATGAGTAAATTCAGTCATCTAGTTTCATATTCAGGAGAGCACGATTCTGAAATATGAGTATATTCAGTCATCCAGTTTCATATTCAGGAGAGCACGATTCTGAAGTATGAGTAAATCCAGTCAGCCAGTTTCATATTCAGGAGAGCACGATTCTGAAGTATGAAGATTTTCATTTACCCTTTATCCGAATCATATTCAGGAGAGCACGATTCTGAAGTATGAGGAAGTTCAGTTTACCCTTTTCATGTTCAGGAGAACATAATCTTGAAGCATGAAGAAGTTTATTTATCCTTCAGTAAGAGAAGAATCAGAATCGTATTCCAGGCGCCGACCTTAAATGCGAGAAGATTTATTTATCAGATAAGCAGCAGCCTCTTTATTTGAGTGCTTATCCATTTTTTGCACATAAGTCCCTTCCAACGATAAGTGACAGTTCTCCCTCGAGAAGCTTATCAGGGCAATTCCCATCAAAGTCCATTTATTTTGGCATACAGTCGGTCTTTACCCTGTATATTTGCTACGGAGTTCCGAAAAGTCCGTTTGATCCTGTCACGAGGGGTAGTTTACAGAAGCTTGGATGTTATTCCTTGCTCAATGCTCCAGCATTCTGTAATCGATCTTACAATCGTACGTGATCCAGTTTTATTTTTAGATTCCCCAGTGGAGGCCGTCTCATAGGTACCATCTCCATTCGAGGATCTCGTTCCTTTTCTAAAAGTGACAATTGGTCATTCGCACCAGTTGACTATCATTTTTAGAATTCCCCAGTGATGTACTGTGTCTCAGCGCGTCATTTTCCCCAGTGTGTTTCTTCTCGTGGCGTCTGTCTCGGTGTCGTCATGTTTCGTCAGCATTTTCGCATTCATTATTCCAGCATACGCATCATATCATAGTCATGGCATCATCTGCATTAAGTCGTTCCAGTTTTGTCCATAGCATTGCATATCGTCGCATATAAGGGCAAAATTTTCGGTTATCTATATTTAAATCTCTCCACCACGATTCCACGAGTCTCTGTCACTCAAATCGTCCGGTGTAGCCATTTAAATAGGGGCAACTGTAATACCCCAAATTTTACCCTTTCTTTTTTATTTTTATTTTAAATTCTTATTAACTTAATAAATTAACCTTCTTTTTTTAAATCTTGTTTTTTTAACTAATAATAATTTAATTAAATTTTTTTTTTATAACTTTACTAATGTTTTTTATTAACTTTTTTTTTTCTATTTAGTTTATTTATTTAAATCATTTTAAGCTCTTCTTGCTAACTTTTAGGATTTAGATTAAAATTTAACTTTTTTTTCTTTTCTTTAAAGAGTAAATTTTTTATAACCTTTTTTAAATTAATTTCTAACACTTTTTTTTAATCAAATTCTAATACTTTTTTTTAAATAAAAATCTAATACTTTTTTTTTAAAATTAAATCTTTTTTCTAACCTTTTAAAACTAAATCTTTTTTTTCTAACTTTTTTAAAAGTTAAATATTTTTTTTCTAACTTTTTTTAAAAACTAAATCTTTTTTTTCTAACTTTTTTAAAGTTAAATATTTTTTTTCTAACTTCTTTTTAAAATTAAATCTTTTTTTCTAATTCCTTTTTAAAGTTAAATCTTTTTCTCACTTTTTTAAAATTAAATCTTTTTTTTCTAAATATTTTTAAAAAATCAAATCCTTTTTCTAACTACCTTTTTAAAGTTAAATTTTTTTTCTAACTTTTTTAAAATTAAATCTTTTTGTCTAACTCTTTTTAAATATTAAATCTTTTTTCTCTAACTTCTTTTTAAAATTAAATCTTTTTTTTCCTCTAAATTCTTTTTAAAATTAAATCTTTTTTTTCTAACTATTTTAAAAATTAAATCTCACCTTTGTCACTTTTTTTGTTCTTTATTATTTTTACTCTAAATTTTTCTATCTTTCATTAAAAAATAACAAAAATAGTTTTTTATTATTATTTAATTATTATTTTCGTATTTTAATTAAATCATTTTTTAAAATATTATTTTTTTCACTTTTTTCTAAATTATTCATAAAAATATCCAAAAAATCATAAAATAAAAAATATTGAAAAATTTTGTTCCTTTTATAATATTTTTTATTTTAGGAATCAATAGGATTATTAGTTTTTATTTTAAGTTTATTTTAATTATTTTTAAATTATTTAAATTTTATTTTTTCTTAACTAATTATTTAGTTTGGGCTTTAAAATGGACTTTAGGGACATTATTGACAATTTGGTGTTAACCCTAATTTGTTCCCTATATATACATGTGTTGCCTTGTTGGAAAAGAGGAGAATGAAAAAACCTAAGAGGGGTCAGAAGGTTTTTTTCAGAAAAGAGGAGAGAGAGGGAGAAACAAAGGAGATCCCCAGAGAAGAAAGGCGGTCGTTCCCACAACTCGTTAGAAGGATTGGAGCTCTCCAGTGTTCCCTTATTCAAACCTTTTTCACATTTACCGAAGCAAACCTCCGCTTCGTAGGTTAAATTACTAAACCTTTTGCCTTTTCATGTTTATGTGCATATTTTGCCATGTTAATGTGTTTAGGTCCGTTAAATTACTAAGTCCTTTGTATTTTTCATATTTATTTGCATCCTTGCCATGTTAACCTTCATTGTTGTTTAGATCCGTAGATTTTGATATGTATGAACCATGATTGTGTCGTATAGGATTGTTTGCATGTCCATTATTTGTCTGTTTGCATTTGCAATTCTATTGTTATTTTTTTTTTATCAAAACATTTTTTTCCCAAAAAAAACCTTTTTTGTTCCCGTAAACATTTTTTTCCCAAAAAAAACCTTTTTTTGTTCCCGTAAACATTTTTTTCCAAAAAAAATCTTTTTTTTGTTCCCGTAAACATTTTTTTCCAAAAAAACCTTTTTGTTCCCAAAAACATTTTTTTTATATATAATTTAAACTTAACATTTTTTTATAATTTAAACTTAAATTTTTTTTTAACTAAGTAATTCCATTTTAAAATTAAAACCTTTTTATATATATAATTAAAATATTAAAAAAATTAAAACATTTTTTTACATAATTAAAATATTAAAAAATTAAAACCTTTTCGTAAGGAACTCCTTATGTTTGCCGTGTCATTTTGTGTACCTTTTATTTTCTTTATTCCTGCATTTCATTTGCATGCTTGAGGTTGAGATGTGCTTGTGGTGGCCACAGCCCCACACTATTTTCCTCCCTCACTTCATTCTAAGTGTCATTACATATTTTCATATTCTTCATGTTTTCAGAAATGTTTCTTTGTTTCTTTATACCCTCTGCCTTTATTACTTTTCTTATTTTTGTACCTTAATTATTCCTCCATATAATGATTTGTCATATTTTCACATTTTTTTTACAGTTTTATCCTTCCGAAGGATTAGGTCCAGCCTTTTGGCCGCCGAGTCAATAGCCTTACCCCTTTAATGGATCAAACCCTGTTTAGCCTAGGTGTCCCGCCGTGGGCAAAATTGCTTTTATCCTAGTGTTATGCCAAAAGGGTCGCCGCACTCATTTTAGGGTTTCCCGCCGCGGAATCCCTAACCAAACCCTAATTTTCACAAATGCCTCGCCGCAGGCAAGATTACAATTTTACCCCTAGCATTAGGTCAAAGAGCCGCCGCGCTCATTTTAGGGTTTCCCGCCGCGGAATCCCTAACCTAATTTAACCCTAACTACAACTTAACAATTCAACGTAGAGATTTGGAGTTTCTACACTCCACGTAAGCGTATCCTTAAGACATGTTTATTCCCTTTGAGACCTTGACCACAGTCAAGAAGTCTCTAACCTCCCTTTTGAGGGGAACTACGATTACTCTGATTCCACTCCCGTAAGGATACGTAGGCACAAGATGCGATGTCTTGCCGAGTAAACTTAGAATTAACCCCTTAGGTCTCCTTTCTCACTTTTAATCCTTTGTACATATATCTTAAGCAAATAAATAAAGCAAATAGTAAACATTTGAACAAAAGGTTCCTGTAGAGTACTACAGAAGTTTAGGGTGTTAATACCTTCCCTAAATTTAACCAACCCCCGAACCCTAGATCTTTCCCCGCATTGTGTTTACGATGCAAAATAGGTTTTCCCTCTTTTGACCTTTTCCTTCGGATAAATCAAAGAGCGGTTGTGAATTGAATTGCGATTCAAACTCATTAATAGTTTGTGATCCTATTTCCACCGCAACAACAGTCAACAACACTCAAACACAACCCCTTAATAGTAGTGCTAACAAAAACAGTTTCCAATAAAACCCCCCTCTCCTGCATAGAAAACAACAATGAAACCTGTTCTTGGCACAGCTAAATCAAAACCAACAGCTATTGAACATGAACATTGACCTCACAATGTCTAAGCTGGACCTTACCAATCGTCACACAACAATCCACCTTCAAAGCACCAAGACCCCATGACAGATCCTCATGACAGCCACCAACACAAATCAACTCTAAATCACGGCAGCAATTGGAAAGAAAAGTGATCTAAGAACAACCATAGGGGAAAATCAAGACACCCTTCCTTCACAAAAGATGAATCCCTGACTAAATCAAAACCTAACCAACCTAATAGCAACAAGACAAGATACCTAACACAAACACTGAAACTTAAGGCCAATGATGCTGACAAGCAAACCATGGCAGCTCTAGCAAGATGACAATGGCATACACTAAGGGATCTTCAACAATACTCTCACCAAAAGCAAAGCACATAGAATGAATCACACCAACTCAAATTAAATTGGTCTATCTAGACAGTCTATACAAATTACCAATCCTAAACTAAAAGATCAAACACAAGGTAGACTTAACATGGTTGAAAAGCTTGCAATGGAACCTTGATCACTAAATCAACACAGCAGCAGGTTCATCATAAGAGAATACCAATTTCACAAATGATGATGACAGCTTTTGGTCATAACAAAAACCACAATGATTTAGCAACTCACCAATCAACCAAATGCCAAATTAAAACCAATGCAGCAACAAAATTGGCATCATAATCCAAACCAGTCTAAAACAACCAACATCTTTATCACGGTGAAAAGCAATTTCAACAAAATCTAGATCAGCACAAATCTGTTTTAAAACAGGAATAACAGCGAATTCGGTCGCAACAATGTCAAGCCTAAATGGAAAACGAACACACAACCGAAACTAAATCTAAGAGGACTCGACATACCCAACCTTCACCAACTGGGAAAATCCTATACACATAACTCTGTGACAGCAGCCAGGGTATTGTATGCAGGGCAAATTGAGTGATTTTGAAAAAAAACTAAAAACTAAGCCAGGCATAAATGAGTTTACACGAACTGACATACTCAGAATGGCCTCCCCAGGGCCAAAGAAACTTCTAAAGCCAACAGTAATCGATGCCTATACAGATGGTATTATAAACCAACAAAAACTACAGCAGGCTTAATCCAAAACAGATCCAACAATGCAAATTATGAATTCAAATGTGGCAAAGTTTAAGGCATCCTA
Organism: Lathyrus sativus; assembly: GCA_963859935.3. Classification (NCBI taxonomy): domain Eukaryota; kingdom Viridiplantae; phylum Streptophyta; class Magnoliopsida; order Fabales; family Fabaceae; genus Lathyrus; species Lathyrus sativus. The sequence continues at coordinate 544,815,210 of OZ012740.1, read as the reverse complement.
CTGCATGTGATAATTGTTAATTTGTAAACAAATCCAGGCATGGCAGACAGATTTTAGCAGTTATGCATTCAAACATTTTTCAACAAACAGGATTAACATTTTTACCAAAACAATACTTACACATGTTATCAATGCAGCAAGCAAAGGACAAGAATAAAACCACAGTTTACAATGGCCTGGAGATATATTTGTCATGGCATTGTCAAGCATTCCACTTAATATGCATTTAGAAATTGATCAACCAAACTGTTGAGCTTCAGATTCAGCAGCAGTCTATACCACATTAAAAAGTGCTCCTCATGGCCATGCTTAAAGGGATAAGCTCAACTTGGCCATAAATCACCAGGTGAATATTAAATGCCAATGAAGGAAAAAAGTGTGTGTTCTTTTTATTAAAGAAATGCATATTCTCACGACGTTAAAATAATGAGTTGACAGATCAACTTATCGAAGCCAAATGCAACAGGTTAGTGAATTTATCACACGTAAGTTGCAGCAATCAGGAAGCTTGATAACACTTTAATGCAGGAACTTAACATTTCACACACAAGCATCCAGCAGTTATGGCAAGAACCAAACTAAACTCAAAAACAAATGCAACTAAGTTGGGAGATTTAGTTCTCAAGCACAGATAGAGGCAACAAGACTAGCCTGAACAGATTGAAACCCAACTAAAACCAAACAAACCAAAATTTAAAGTCACAGCCAGAACTTAACACAAAGAGTTACCAACTCTGAGCATCTAATATGAACTACCTAAATCCTGGTATGCATCAGAACGAATCAAGCAATGACAAAACAAATCAGGTGACAGTATCATAATGACAAGTCTTAAAGGTTTCACAAAACAAAAACATGGTTGAGCAGACTTTGGTTGGAACAGAATAACATTCTTAAACTCAAACTGTAGCACGCCAAGGATCTCCATTACATACAAAACACGATACGAGACATGTACGCTCAAAATAGTTGTCCAACAACAATGTAGACCGGTTTAATGTGCTGACAGTGTAGTATTCTTAACAAAACAACAATAGCCACAAAACTGTGCCAATGACAGTCACTTAGCCAAACCAACATGATATTCAAGTTTTAACAGCCAGCAAAACAACCAGTTAGACATACATGGACAGATGGTATTATAGACAAACCAAAACTAAAACAAACTCGATACAGTTAGCACATACGAAATACACACATGCTCAGAACAGTTTTAAATCCAGACAAAATATCTGATGCATACATTATTTTGTCTCATGTATTTTGGAGTTAAGTCACAGCTTCTAGCATCAATAATGTCAAAACATGATTTATATACACATGATGAAATGACTCAGGATTAAATACCTCTTGCAGACCCTCAACAGGAGCAAACAGCTTGCAACCTTGAGCAAGGTAAAACTTTCTTTGAACAAAGCTTGACACCCCTTCCTTCTCGAAGCAACACTCAGCTTTGGAGAAAAACCCTCAAGAAAAAACCAGACTCTCTTTCTGATTTTGCATAACATGGCGGCCCCTTCTCTAGGGTTTCCATCCTTTAGCTTTTATACTTCAGTTTCAAAAACCCTCTAACTACTGAATTTGTCTTGCTTGCTTTTTGGTTGGAGTGGAGAGTGGTTTTGTCTAGGGCTGCAGTAGGTCAGAGTAGTGGCTGCCTCCATTGCCTTGTCTGGTAAAGGATTTCAAAAACCTAACAAGTAAGTACCCCACATGTTGGTCCTGATAAGGCAAGGTTTGGTACAAGTTTTGTGAAAACCAAATTTTCTCCAACTTGCAATTTCACTTGCATCTCAAAACTCACACCTAAATCATGAAAACTAAACATACCACATTAATCCTTGCAAAAAAACAAATAGGATTGGCTTTTGTTTCACTGAAAATGGTTGATTTTTGCTCAACTTCTCTTCCTTCACGTATGGCCATTTTTGAGTTCAAAATTTGCCCAGCCATGAAATAAAGTAAGGTACTTATGAATTTTGGGGTGGGATAATCAACGGATGTATCACCACCCCAGTGGTTAAAGCAAGCACGCAGCAAGTGTAGTGTCCCTGGTTCGATTCCTGGTGGAGACAAAAACCCACCCTTTTATTTTCCAGCGCTTTTTCCCGTTTTTAAACATATATTTCTCCTTCTTTTGTTATTCACATAAGCATGAGTGGATGAGCTGGTAAGGCAATATGCTTGCAAACCAATGGTGGTGGGTTCAAACCTCACCTTGTGCATTTTATTCCTCTATTACTTTTTCAGTTGGATTTTTTTTATATATGTCCTTGGGAACCACATATGTTTGTCTGCCCATCTCCAAAGACCCTGACTTGTATCTGATGACTTGAACACAAACTCTTGATGAGGTCTAAAAATCTTTGACAACAATTTTTAGACACACATTTCTCGAACCCCAGTAAAAATGCAGAAAATGCTATGCAATGTAATGTTTTATGCAATATGCTGATGCAATGAAATGAAACATAAGCTAAAGAGGTTGGTCAAATTTTGGGGTACAACACTAAGTATTTATGGGTAGAGGCAGTAAATACAACATGTTATATTTAGAACATGATTTCTATCAGACCTATTCTAGGTAAGACTCCATATGAACTGTGGAAGAAAAGAAAACCCAACATTTCATATTTTCATCCTTTTGGTTGTATATGTTTTATGTTGAACACTAAAGATAATCTTGGCAAGTTTTACTCCAAATCTCAAAAGTGTTTATTGTTAGGATACTCTGAGTGCTCTAAAGGTTATAGAATCTATAACACAGAAACATGAATTGTTGAGGAATTAATTCATGTCAGATTCGATGATAAGCTTGACCCTGAAAAGTCAAATCTAGTTGAAAAGTTTCAAGATTTGAATATTACCTTATCAGAATCCAAGGAGGAAGATTCTAATGAAGGAGACAAAGATGCATAAACTACATAATTAGATACAATGTCACCAGAAACAACAAATAGTCCAACTCATCAGAAGAAAAAAAAACTAAGGACTTCTCATTTTGAAAAATTGATTCTGGGAGACAAAGCTGATCCAGTCAGAACTCGTTCATCATTCAAACCTTCTGAAGAAACTCTTATGGGTTTAGTGTCACTAATAGAGCCAACAACAATTGATGAAGCTCTTCAAGAGAATGAGTGGATTCTGGCCATGCAAGAAGAACTGGACCAATTCACCAGAAATGATGTTTGGGATATTGTTTAGAAACCTAAAGGTGTCCATGTTATTGGAACAAAATGGGTATTCATAAACAAGCTTGATGAGAAAGGTAAGATCGTGAGAATCAAAGCACGATTAGTAGCACAAGATTATAGTCAGCAAGAAGGGATAAACTATACTGAAACCTTTGTACCAGTTGCCAGATTAGAATTTATTCGCTTATTAGTTTCTTTTGTTGTTAATCATAACATCATTCTTTATCAGATGGATGTAAATAGTGCATTTTTAAATGGGTATATTTCAGAAAAAGTGTATATGCACCAACCTCCTGGTTTTGAAAGTTCTGAAAACCCATGTTTTGTTTTCAAACTTAAAAAATCGTATTATGATCTGAAACAGGCTCACAGAGCTTGGTATGAAAGGCTAAGTAACTTTCTTTTGGAATATTAATTTACCAGTGGAAAAGTGGATACAACACACTTTTGAAAAACCTTTAAAAATGACATTCTGGTTGTGTAAATTTACGTTGATGATATTATATTTTGTTCTGCTAATACTTCCTTGTGCAAGGAATTTTCTAAGTTAATGCAGACTGAATTTGAAATGAGTCTAATGGGAGAACTCATATTGTTTCTGAGAATTCAGATTGATCAACGTCCAGAAGGAACGTACATTCATCAGAGCAAGTATGAAAGAGAACTTCTGAAGAAGTTTAATATGTCAGATAGTAAACCTACAAAGACACCTATGCATCCTAGATGCATTCTGGAGAAAGAAGAAGTAAGTAAAAAGGTTTGTTAGAAGCTCTATCATGGTATGATAGGCTATCTTCTGTATCTAACTGCTTCTCGTCTAGATATTATGTTCAGTGTTTATCTCTGTGCTCATTTCCAATCAGATCCAAGGGAAACTCACTTAATAGTTGTTAAGAGAATCCTAAGGTATTTAGAAGGAACAACTAACCTTGGCTTGATGCATAAGAAAACATCAGAGTACAAGCTTTCTGGTTATTATGATGCAGATTATGCTGGAGACAGAATAGAAAGGAAAAGTACTTCTGGAAACTGTCAGTTTCTGGGTAACAACCTTGTCTCCTGGGCTAGTAAAAGACAATCAACCATTACACTATCTATTGCAGAATAAGAATATATCTCAACATCATTGTGCAACACTTAGATTCTTTGGATGAAGAATCAACTAGAAGATTTTAAGATATATGAGAGTAACATTCCTATCTTCTGTGATAATACTTCTGCTATATGCTTATCCAAAAATCCTATATTGCATTCTAGGGCTAAACATATTAAAATAAAACATCACTTTTTACCTGACTATGTTCAGAAGGATGTTTTTCGATTAAAATTTGTGGATACAGATCACTAGTGGTCTAATATTTTCACAAAAGCCTTGTTGAGGATAGATTCGTATTCATTCTGGAAAATCTATTTATAAAACCTTGTCTAGAATGAGTAGATGAATTTTTTGATGTGTCAAGTCACCAGAACTTCTGAGATAAAATTCTGAAGATTAAGCAGATTATTTCTCTTTTATTTAATGATCTTCTAATTGACGATACTTCTAAAAGTTAGAAGAAATCTTAGTCAGAAACTTGTCTAGTCAGATACCTCTTGGTATTCTTGACTTTGGGGACATCAAAAATGTTTTTTTGAACAGACGACTATGATTTTCTTGTGACACTTGTCCAAAATCAGATCATATCTTACCCTTGAAGAGACACCTTGAGCGTTGTGATTTCTTGAGACTAGGTTTCAAGTAATTATTTCTTATCTCTCTATTACTGTCATAAAAATGGTTCAATGCATTGGGTATGGTAAAATTATTTAGAATAGACTAAATCTTTACGCCTTCCCTTATTGTTGTGCATTCTTTAAGATGTTTTTAAGACAGAGTGTTCCTATATAAGCATTTCCATCTCAACCATTATTCTCTGTCAGATTTCTTCCTTCCACTTTTAAATATACACTTAATTTGTCTTTATAGATTGATGTCAAGAGTCGAATAACGTATACCTAATTAGTGATCTCTTGGAAACTACTACACTCCTTTCCCTTTCCTTGATAAATTTTTCTCTCTCTGCTTTTGCTCCATGTTATTTGTTTTGGAAATGATGAATTTTCATTTCAAATTCATCTAAACCAAACTGCTTTTATTGCTGATACATTTCCTCTCCATATACATACATACATACATATATATATATATATATATATATATATATATATATATATATATATATATATATATATATATATATATATATATATATATATATATATATATATATATATATATATATATATATATATATATACACATATACATATATATATATATATATATATATATATATATATATATATATATATATATATACATACATACATATATATATATATATATATATATATATATATATATATATATATCATAATCCTTTTTATTTCTTTTCATCTGTCCTTCAACTTGCTTATCTTTCTCTATTTTTTTGCCACAAAATGTCTATCCAAACTTTCTTTGGCAATGAGGAAGTCATGGAAGTGACTTCTGAGAAAAGACCAAATCTTCCTAGACTAAGAAACTCAAGAGTGCTCCTATCTACTAGCATGCAGATTCAAGGATGGTCTGGCTACTATACAATCCTGCATGGACATATCTATCATGTCCTTGCAAAGGAATTCTGGACATAAGCTAGAATACGTGATGATAACAACTATATCTGGTCTTCTGTCTTTGGTGTTTCGTTCTTCATAAAACCAACCTCCATCGCTAAGGACATTAATTGTGCTCAATCTGGAGTTACAGTTGAAGATTTTCCTATGAACTACTCCTTTGTTGAATATCTCATCAGTATTCATGATGGCTTTCTCAACAGATTCGAACCCTACAATCCTGGAGGGCTTCTTTCAACCGACAAAATTTGGTTTCAACTTCTGCTAACCAACTTTTGACCCCGAGGAGTGGCCAAAAATGCTTTGTCTCATGGTGATAGACTCTTTATCTACTTCATGATGTACAATTGAAAATTCTGGCAAGCACACGATGGATGTTATTCCCAAAGTTATAACATCCACTGTGACATCTGCTACTTAACGGCTAATATTCAGTAATAATAAAAGCAGTAAATAACACAGCAATTGTTTACCCAGTTCAGTATCAACAACACTTACATCTGGGGGCTACCAAGCCAGGGAGGAAATTCACTATCGGTAGAATCAATTCAGAGTTAAACCTCCAGTTTACACTCCTCACTTAATTCCTACCTAATGACACTTCTACCTAGAGACACTCTAGACCTGAGTATACCCACTCACTCCCCCTCAATCACACAACAGTGATATCAACCACTTATCGATTAAATATGACGAGACACTTCATACACACCTTGATCTTGCTTCACAACTTTGATCAAGGAACTCACACACTCTTGCTTCACAGCTTTGAGTGAGACACAACCTAGAATCTACCTATTCAATACAAATCATCCACCAGACAATTGCTTGGAATACAAGTATTCCTAGACAGAATTCACACGTGAAGACTAGCCTTCTTCACTTACAAGGACTCTCTAATTTGCACTTTATCTTCTTCTATCAAGAGCTGCTGTTCATGATTGCTTCTTCTGATCTTTATAGCAGTTGTCAGTCCTTTTGGGCCTTGGTGCATTAATTAGGTTTTATCCATAACAAACCTATTGTCCATGATCTGCACGCTTGCCACTTATTTCAGGGATCTTTTAGATCGTCTAGGGCTTCTAGAAAATCTCCTGATATCCAGCTTGAGCTCCTATTTTATTTCCTGGTTTATAGATACCATAAAAACCACCTTGCCCACTGGATGTCATACGTTCAATGTTATGACATTTTGTATGACATTCAGCTTAACTAAGTTAACTTATAGTTAACTTACTCTGCACACACATCATTAAGTATATCCTACCATTCAGTATGACATACATGCACACTCTAAAGTTTTGCCACAAAATGAAGTCAATCAAGAGCACTTACAAACTCCCCCTTTGGCAAATTTTTGGCTAAAACACCCTGTTACCATACCAGAGTTTACACACAGCAGAAGACTTATGATGTGTCCTGACATACAGGATAGTTGCTAGCTCAAGCCTCTCTGAGTCCTCACAGTTAGCTCTTACTGTTAGCTCACTTTGTTAACTATCTGTAGAATACCCCTACAGATGTCACTCTTTGCACACAGAGTTACTCCCCCTTAACTGATCAGATCTTATCAGTTGAACACTTCACCTGCACACCCCGCAGTCACATATACAAGCATCTATCCTGTGGATGTCCAGACATTCAGAATGACCTTCTGAGGTCACACACACCTATGCTACTCCCCCTGAAGAGTTTCACAAGACTCTCTGCTATTATCATGCAGACACACATATTCATCTAGTCTGCTCTGGATGTTATGACCTTCAGGATAACATCCTGAAGTGCACACACAAGGTTAGCTCCTAGTTCTAACATACATGCATTCCCATCCAAGCTAGAAATATATATAGCATCACTTCACTAACAGCTCTAGCTGTTACCACACATATCATCAGCAGCACCTGTAGTTACACCTGCAAATATGCAAGTCTAATATCATATGCACAATGACACATATGCTCATGCACATTTACAGCTCATAGTAGTGTTCCACCTGTTGTCCTCTATCAGTCTTCCACCTGTTGTCCTCTATTTCCTACTGTTCTCTATTATTCTCTCCCCCTTTTTAGCCATAAATTAAGATCCAAATAACATAGATCATACATTGTAACATTACAACTGTTTGGGGTTACATTACAGCAAAACTGCTCTCTGACGGGCATCACAAATTAGGAAAAACATAAACACATTAAACCAACAGCACACCTCAGCATATTGAGTCACATACTCAATTCTCAATCTTCTTCATCAGAGGATGAACTGGAGTCACTGTCATTGACATTGGTTGGGACATTCTCACAGCTGTCATCAGCCTCTCCTTATGGCACAACTCCACTATTATCTGCATCTCTTTCAAGCCTTTGGACAAGAGCTTCTAGCTTGGTTTTTCTGGTAGTAGCTAAACTGATGGTTTCTCCTAACTCCTTGCAGGTGTCCTTTAATTCTGCAATCATCATTCTTTTGGAGATCATAACTTTCTCAGCAGATGTAAACATCATGTCTGGAACATGTCTTCCTTCAAACAGTTTGAAGTGAATTGACAGTTCAGGCTCCCTCTTGCTGACAGCATCACTTGATTTCAGGATCCCAGGATGTTGATTTAGGATGATCTCACAAATGAGGGAGGGAAGTGCAATAGGTAACCTGACAACACTGGTTGTGGAGTTCTTAACAGTCTGATCAAAGATGTATAGACCAAAATCAAAATTGACTTTGGTACCTATGGCATGAATGATCTTGCCTAGTCCAACAGCAATGAAGGATGTATGGTTGGTAGGAACCCAATTTATAGCTCCAATTCTATGAAGAATGGCATATTTTACACTGAGCAGTGTTGCAGACAACTTCCCTTTGGATGGCCATGTTGTGACTTGATTTGCAGTGATGATCTTGCAGGCCTGGTTGTCTGAAGTCTCCAATTCTGTTGTTCCATCATTCGCTCGCCCTAGATACATGTTGATCACAGCAAGAGAGAATTGCACACACTTTCCTCTAACAAATACCTTCATGAATTCCTTGCTATTTCTGCTTGATATTGAGTCAGGTATGTTTACAATGAACTCCTTTACCAGTCCCTCGTAGCATATGGAAAATCCAGTGACTGTCTTAATCAGTCCAGCCTTGTTGATGAGTTCCATTCCCTCCTTGATCTCCAGGGAATCCTTCCCTAATTCTCTCTCAAGGGCTATTCTCCTTTGATAGACAAATCTCCATTTGGTTACACTGTGAACGGAGTGGAAGGAGATGTTGTCCAGAGGTGCAGCTGGCATGGGTTTAAGTGGCCTCTTACTTGATGCTTGTTTGACATTGAAGATGTTAGAAGCATCTCTTATGACATAACCTTCAGACTCAGGGCTTCTCTCAGTGACTTTCCTTTTCTTGGAGGTAGTTTTTCTCCTAGGTTTGGAGGACCCAACATGAGCTCCTTTTCTCTGACTTTTGCGAGAGTTGTCTTTCCGACTAGTTTTGCCTTTCTTAATCATTAGCTTATGATTTATGCCAGGAGCAACAATCTTGAGGAATTCATCATCTGAAGATAAATCAACATCATTGGTAGGAGCTTCATTCAGATCATCATCATGTCCTTCCTCCTGTACTGCACAGTTAGCTAAATTTGCTAGTTTTGCTGTGGTAGGGTTAGTCTCATCAGATGAGAACTTAGAATTGTCCTTATGATTCGTATTCGATATTGGAGAAGGATCAACCCTAGGAAGTGGAATGGTGATTCCATGTCCATTATGACCTTCTTGGTCTGCATGTGAAGTAGCTGACGATTGGCCTTCACTTCTTCTTCCAACAATCATACCAGGAGGACTGACATTCATCACAGAGATGCTCTTGTGCTGAGCAGGGTCGGGCTTGGTAGGGACGTAGGTATGGTGTTGAGACATTGTAGATGACTTAGGTTGTACCGAAATGGGCTTTCTAAATGGATTATGTGAGACACATAAGAAGGTGGATTGGCAGAAGAGAAGGGGTTTAGAAGGGTTTGCTTGTAAAAGAGGTGGGAATTCAATATTTTGACCAATTAAAATATGATTATTTTTCAAAATATAATTCCCTATTAATTGTTAAAATTCATCATTAATAAAGGACCTCAACTTTCTTAGAGAACTTTTAAATTGAGCATCCTTGAGGCCTCTTGTAACCACTTCAGCATCATTTAGGTCAAACTCACCAAATTTTACACCAGCCTTTTGATGTTGACACTAGTTATCCCTGAGCATGGCTCTCTTGCACGTCACAGAGTTCATACTCTTAATGTCACAAAACAGGGTCATGACTGAGTGACATTGCTTCCTTTATGCAGGCCATCTCTCATGGACTCCATCAAATTCCAATACAGCAGGTCCAAATTTCTGTGATGTACCTTATTTGGATATGCTATCTTGACTTGCCTATAGTCCTTACATTCATCATATCCTGTTCTCCCATTAAGAGAGCACTTTGGAGTCCCTCTTCCTGACTCCTTGACTGTGGTCTTCTTTTGCGAATGTCTGCCTTTATCCAAGCATATTTGATTCTTCTTTTCTTTATTGACCAATTTAGGTAGGTTACTTCTAGGCTTCCATAAGTAACAATTATTCTTGGATCTAGATCCCCTCATCACTTCCTTACCTTCTTCATTTATGACCACACACTTATCTTTGGAAAATTGGACCTTTAGACCTTGATCACATAGATGACGTATGCTTATTAGATTAACCGTCAGTCCTTTAACCAGCAAGACATCCTTCAACTTTGGAGCTTTAAGACTGTCAAGTTGTCCAACCCTGTGATTTTTTCTCTAGCTCCATCACCAAAGGTTACATGACTAGATGTATGAGGGTTGAGCTTTGTCAAGAGATCCTTAATTCCAGTCATATGTCTGGAACAACCACTGTCAAAGTACCAGTCCTCCTGGGTTGGCTTCCTTAGAGCAGTGTGAGCTGCTAATGCCATATTCTTGGTAACCCAATGTCTTTGCCTGTTAGGAGCACCTTTCTTAGTTCTTGCTTGATGATGCCTTTTGACATGAGCTATATGTTCTTGATGAGGATGACTAGGAAATCCATGCAGCCAGAAACACACAGATTTGATATGACCAAGTTTTCCACAGTGGTAACACCTATACCCTTGGAATCTACTCTTGACTTGATTCTAGTTTCTGTTGGTTGGATATTGTGACATTGTTCGTGACATCCTCTTTGGTTTCTGGACCTCAGGTTGTAATATCTTGAGTTTTAGCACAGGATTTTGTTTATCAACATATCCTAGTCCAGATCTATCTCCTGAGGTTTGTCCACTCTGAAGGATTTCCTCTAGGGTGTCAGTCCCAGAATTGAGCATTCTTATGGATTTTGTCATTTGATCCTTCTTACTTTTCAACTCCTTTACTTTACTTCTGAGTGTGTCAATTGTGACTAGATGCTCTCTCTTTTCAGCTTCTAACTCCTTGATGATTTTCTTCTGTTGCTCTTCTTCCTGAACCAGTTATGTGCTTTTGATGTGAAGCTTTTTGTATGATGATGCAAGCTCCTCAAAAGACAACTCTTTATCACTTGAATCATCATCAGAGATGCACATACTGTTAAGAGCAGTGACATGTTTAGCTGATTCCTCTTCTGATCCACTGTCTGAATCTTCATCAGACCAAGTGATTGTCAAGCCCTTTCCTTTCTTTTTGAGGTATGTGGGACATTCCCTCCTAACATGTCCATACCCCTTACATTCATGACATTGGACTCCTCTGCCTTGGCTGATTTTATCTTCATATTTCTCTTTATCAGAAGGCATGCTTTTGGTATAAGGTTTAGACCTAGCATCTATCTTTTTGACCAGTTTGTTGAACTGTCTTCCAAGCAAGACAATTGCTTCAGACAGATTCTCCTCCTTATCACCATCTGAGTCAACTGTGTTTGAGGCAAGAGCTATGCTTTTGTTCTTTTTCTCCATAGCCTGATCATTCATTCCCATTTCAAAGGTTTGAAGGGAACCAATGAGTTCATCCACTTTCATGTGGCATATGTCTTGGGCTTCTTCAATGGCAGTTACTTTCATAGCAAACCTTTTAGGTAGTGACCTTAGAATCTTTCTTACAAGCTTCTCTTCAGTCATTTTTTCTCCTAGAGCTCCTGAGGTGTTTGCAAGTTCAAGAAAATTCATGTAAAACTCATGAATGATCTCATCTTCCTTCATTCTTAGACCTTCAAATTTGGTGGTCAGCATTTGAAGTCTTGACATTTTGACCTTGGAAGTTCCTTCATGAGTAGTTCTGAGAGTGTCCCAAACATCCTTTGCTATTTCACAGTGGTGTATGTTGCACCCCAAAATTTGACCAACATTTATTTAACTATCAAGAGTTGTATGAGGCTATGAAGCTAGCCAAGAAGTTTGTTCAAAGGTTCAAAGGTTGACACCTTTGTCAGAGAACTCAAGAGATCCTCAGAGGAATTGGTTGAAACCAAAGTTGTGTATCTCATAACTTGAGAGTTGTGGGTGCTCCTCAGATGATTCTGAGACTATGAGGGTGAACTTGAATCTTTGAGAAAGCTTATGAGATGTCTTGAACGCCATCATAAGGCCTAGAGAGGTCATTGTACAAGAATTCAGAAGATTCAGCCATGAGTGGTGGAATTAGGGTTTTGACTGGGTCAACCCTAGGTCAACTGATGATTTGGAGAGGGTTGAGACCTAATCCAAGGGCCATGTGATCATGGAATGATGTATTGAGATACTATAAGGATGATTCCTAGACCAACTAATCATGATTGAGGAGTTTGAGAAGTTTTAAGCTAGGGTTTCTGAGGATTAACAATGTAAAATCCCCTAGTTTGATCCCTATCTTCAAGGCAGTTTAGCTCAAGATGTGATTGTCATCTCATCTTACCCACAACATGAATGTTGTAGAGCTTGTTCTTAGCTTTAATTTGAGTAGTATAAGTCCTTGATAGGATTTGCAGAGCTCAAGTTATGGTTTTGACAAATTACAGGTCATCTGAGGTATGTGAATCTGGGTCCTTGAAAGTCACCCAACTTGAAGACAATTTTTTCCCTAGTAGGATGATTCCTATGGATTCTTGGTCAACATTAATGTTTAAGAGCATCTTCTTAGCTTTATAGAGAGTACTATAAGTCCTTGATAGGATTTGTAGAACTCAACTTATGGCTTTGACAAGCCAAGGGCATTTTGGTCATTTGGAAGTTATATGTCATTTCAAGCATAAGGCCATATCTCCTACTTCCAAGCTTCAAATGAAAAAATCTTCAACATCAAACTTGCTTAGAATGATGTTTTAAGGCTATTAGGGGGGTCATGAGATGTTGAAAAGGCTCATATCAAAAAGTGATAAAAATGGCCTAAAAATGAGGCATAAGTTAATTCAAGTGAATTTGAAAAATGGAAATCCCAAGTTATAAGTCCAAACTATGTCATGTAATAGGTCATTTTGACTCCAAATGACATTCTAAGAACAATGGTTCAGCCACAATTTTGATTTGAGGCTTGCATCATAGGGCTGCTTTGGAATTTGATTACTTGCATATTAAGGTACCAAACCAAAACTCCACAAAACTCAATAAACAAGGAAGATATGCATTGTAACTAATCCAAAATATCATGTGGGGATAAATTCAAGTTGGTTACAAATATTACAAGGGTTTTGGCATGAGATACCATGTAAGGAGAATGAGAATTCAAATTACCATGACATGAAAAGATGAATTTCTCATTGGATTGTTCTAGGGAGTTCTAGATTGTTCTAAACCATTCTATATAACCATTGCAACTTGCTCAGATGCAAGGTTGGTGTTAATTGGTGTAGAGAAGAGAGAGTGAAATTCAAAAGCTTCCATTGCAAGTCACATTCAATCTCTTCATTCTTTTTCATTTCCCTCCATTTTTTCTTCACAAACCTTCTCCATAGATCTTTCTGAGTATATGCATACTAGTTTGAAGCTCCATCCATGAAGATTTGAAGGTTACCATTGGAAATTGCAAGAAAGCAAATCACATTCGAATTCAAGGATACAAGCTCTCTCCCTCCAATCTTTTGCAAACAGAAGAGTTTTCGTCATCCAAGGAGTATTCTTGAAGAGTTTCAAGCCTTGAAAGCAAGGGTTTCATCATCTACCAATCCAAGAAGTCAGGTTTGCAAAATCTATTTCACCTAATTATCTAGGAATGGTTAGGTTAAGTTATTAGTTTAGATTGGTTAGAGACAATTAGGTGATCAATTCTGAAGAGTTTAAGGTCATTTGATGAAGTTTCAACTATGGATGTCATTTCTTGATGGAGTAAGAACTAATGATATAGTGAGTTTCAATGCAAGATTATTAGCTGGTTGTGATTAGGATAATGCAAGGATCATTTTGATATAAAGGAATCTAAGTTTGGTTGAGGTCGAAGATTGATGATATTTTGAAATTCATGGAGTTTCACTATCGGGTTGCATGATTTAGACTGTTTCAATGCATTTCAAGACCATAGGCGTGATCGGGGTGAAATTCTAAGCAAGATTGTGTTTTACATGTTGAGAATTGATGATGATATGAGAGAGAACGAAAGGATGGAAGATCTGTGCATGAGTTCTGTATTTCCATGGAGGATTTTCAAAACCCTAACCCAAGGTTGAAGACGATCTCCAAGCCGTTGGATCACACGCTGACCCCTTGACCAAAGACTAATCCCACGGTCCAGATTTAATTGAATTGTTGGAGGGAAGTCAGAAACAGGCTGAAACGCCGCGTTTCATTAAACCTGGCATTCTGGGCTTAAGTTGAAATTGATACCCACATCCCCATGTGAGGCCCAATTGGATTTTGAACTGAGATTTGTTTCTTTTCACACCGCTGATTTCTCAATTTCCTTCATATTTTTAATTTGTTTTTCTGAATTAAAATGGGCCCAAGCGCGCTTGATATTCAGACCCCCCAGTCTGGGCCCATATGTGCATTGCATTGTATTTTGTTACTATCTGCACCCATGTTCATATTTTTCATTTTATTTCTTTCCATTTTATGTCATACTTTAGAAAATCATATTAAATTGAAAAATCAATATTTTTTAATGGGAATTTTTTCTCCCTTTTCATATTTTTGTCTAGAAAAATATAAAATAAAAACATTTGTCATATCATGCATTTTAGTATTTTTTGCATATTTTCTTCTTTAATTGCTTTTTAATGCTTTTATGTTGATACCTTAATTTGTAGAATTTAGTTTAGGTAGCTCCCTTAATATTTTTAGGTCAATCTCTTTACGATAGTTAGATATATGTTTTAGGTTCCCCCTGGATTAATTCCATATTTTTGTGATGATTTTTAGGATAGTTTTGATTAGATGATTCTAGGTTGTGTAGAATTAGGTAAAACTTCAACATAGGTCCATAATAACTTTAGATTTTGGGTTTTTTAGGACAATTTAGACTATGGGGCATATATGGGTCTTAAGGGTAGGTATGTAGGATCCCTTAGAAATTATATTAGGATTTAATATAATAGTATGCTATTTTTAGTTGATTTTTGTATTGGTTGATTGTTTGTGTTGTCTTTAGGGCATGTTTGTTTGTTTGCTTTGCTTTGTGAGCTTGGAAAGCTTGGTATCTCATTGTAGAGCATTGAGGAGCATAGTAGAAGACTTGAAGATGCATTGAGGAGCTTGAGAGCTTGATCTTTTTTTCTTTTTGTTGTTTTAGGGTTAGGGATTAGGAAGAGTTTAGACTTAGATAACTTCTTTCTCAAACATGGATGGTATCATTCACCTCCATTCCTCCCTATGATTCAAAGTCCTTCCATGGTATACACCTCTCTCCTTTGGAGGGATAAGTGATGTACCTAGGAAGTAGAACTTTTGAGGGAACCATTCCTTTGATGTTGAACCCTTATAGGTCACCTTTGGTGGTCAAATAAGCAGTTCAATATCCCCCAGCTTATCCAGTAAATGATTTCATCTGGTTTGATTATCTTGGGAGATGCAGAGCCTGAGTTTGAAGATGAAGACTTCATTGAAGAGTGTAGAAGAGGATGAATCCTTGAGTATTGCCATTCCAGCTGAAGCTTGAAGAGCAGCAAGAGCAAGTTGACACTTGAAGATCCCTGAAGATTAGGTGAAGCCTGAAGGTGGAGCTGATCAAGAAGCTGAAGCTTAAAGGGAGAAGATAAGTTGAAACTTATGTTGTAGGGTTGAAACCTGGAAGAGCAATTGATAGTTGTCAAGAGTGATTGAAGTCTGAAGACTGAGTTGCTGTTGGAAAAGCTGAAGCTTGAAGTTGAGAGAGGAGTTGATCTGTTTTCTTCTTTTTCTTTTCTGTATTGCTGTGTTTTGTTTGACTTGTTTGATGCATTAGAATAAGTCCATATCTAGAATAATTAGAATCTAGGAGCATGATTGCACTAGAGGTTGGGTTGCTCCCTCTGCTTGTATTGTTACTGCGTGGCTTTGCTTGCGGGTATTCGGTAGAGCCCAGCTCCCTTGCCCATGTGGTTTGTTTGCCTGATGGCATTTCATTTTATCTGTATGATTGCAGTTTACTGTTTATTGCTAGATAGCATGTTGTTTATATTTCAGTATGATTACTGTTATCCATTCTGGCTTGAGGTTGAGATGAGCTTGTGGAGGCTGAAGCCCCACACACATTTCCTCCCTCACTTGCATTGCATGCATTTTACTGTTAAGCTGATGCTTTGTCTGTTTTGGTGTATCATTGACATGATCCCTTAGGACTCTCATTTCCTTTGATAAGGATTTGATGATAGAATTTTAGGTTGAAACCTATGCATGACAACTTCTAGGAGTTCCTTGTTCAAACCTCAACCATAGGATGAATCCATGGCATGATAACAGTAGGACTTGATAGTCTCCCTCCTAGTTGGGCATGTTCTCTTCTCATCTCAAAAATAGTTTAAGATACAGTAATCATGAATGATTTCTTTCGTACGTTACGAGCCTTAAGCTATCTGAGAAAAGATTGTGGGAGAGTTTCTTTTCCACAGCCTGGATGTTTAGTATGGTACCCTTTGGGTGACATGCGACGCATTCACTCTCAGGTCATAGTCTCTAGTGCGGTTGAAATCGCAAACACAATAAAAAACACTTCTTTCGTAAAAGACAGGAAATAAACCGTAGTTTCCCGAACTACGTGAGCTCTGATCTCTCATGCCTGTTGAGAGTACGTAGGCACAAGATGGCGATGTCTTGACGAGCTACCTTCCCCCATAACCCTTCGTAGGCCGAACTACGTTGACTCTGATTTCTCATCCTCTGATGAGAATACGTAGGCATAAAGTGCGACGCTTTGCCGAGTCATTTTCTTTCTTTTTCAGCCAGCCTTGATGGGTAGATAGAATAAAACCAACCCGTCCAAGTAAACACAACAAGCGAGGATCCCGTCGAGTACGACGGACGTGAGGGGTGCTAATACCTTCCCCTTGCGTAACCGACTCCCGAATCCAGACAACGGTTGCGATGACCTTGTCTTACCCTTATTCGTCAGGTTTTTCCGATCGTTTCCTTTCCCGCTCTGAGGGATAAATAACGAAAGGTGGCGACTCTTCTGTTGTGCCGACACCTTATTTTCGCGCAAGCGACAGCTGGCGACTCTGCTGGGGAGAATCATCGGTTCCCTGAGAGTCAATCCTAACGCTTGTATGTTTACTTGTTGGGTTGCGTTTATTTATCGCATTTTACTTCTCGCACTTTATTTCCCGCATTTTATTTTCAGTATAATATGATTATTTGTGCTTTTGTGGGAGGGGAGTTCTGATGAGTGAGAAGCCAGACCCAGGCTTGAGTGCACTATAGACTTAGAGTGAAAATTAGTGGGCGCGTGCTTGCTTTGCAGGCACTAGTGTCTTATGAAATCCATGCTCAGACGAGGTTCATCCGGTTGGCTTCACTTTCAACCCTTTGGGTTGAGACGGTTGCTGGTTTGGTGGATTGTCGACTCTGGGGACCGATCATTTGTGATTCAGCTAAGTGAGGCCGCTTCATGAGCTGGTGATGCCACACCTTCTGGGTGTCGTATCACCCCTCTTGAAAGTCTGTGACGCTGATGAACGCATAGGATGCCGTACCTTGAGTCAGTTTAGGTCCATACCTGTGAGTGAGACTGGGTTTATTGCAGGAAACTTTGACCTTCAGACTACCTGGTTTTCTTGACAGTGGATCAGTTTTGTTGGTACCAGGGTTTCTCAGTTGCAGATTTGTCTGTTCTTGATAGAGCAGGCTTTGATCAGAGGATCTTATCATCAGGTGTATGTCTGTTCTTGATAGAGCAGGTTTGATCAGAGTATTGTCATCAGTGGTTTGTTCTTGATAGAGCAGATTTTTGGGGTCTGAAGATCTCATCAGCAGATATTGTTTGTTCTTGATAGAGCAGATTTTGGGGTCTGAAGATCTCATCAGCAAATGTTGTTTGTTCTTGATAGAGCAAATTTTTGGGGTCTGAAGATCTCATCAGCAGATGTTGTTTGTTCTTGATAGAGCAGATTTTGAGTGGGGTCTGAAGATCTCATCAGCAGCTGTATGTTTGTTCTTGATAGAGCAGATTTTTGATTTGGGGTCTGAGGATCTCATCAACAGATACTTCTTGATCATACATCTGAGGTCCTTATTATCAGACATTTGTTCTTGACAGAGCAGAATTATGATCCTGTGTATATGGTCCTATCAGATGGTTGTTCTTGGCAGATCAGATTTGTGGTCCTACACCGGGGTTTTCTTCTCATCAATGGTCGTGGTTTTGTTGATACAGAATCTCCACACCAGTTACCCGGATATATTATTGCATGATTGCATTTTGCATTAGTTTGCATGTTCATTTGCATTTCATTAACATGTGTCTGTGTTGCAGGTACCGTTTTCCCCGATCCAGGATTTCTTGCCTCCTATTGTATTGTTATGGGCTCTTTGAGGAAGACCGTGGCTTACAAGTTCCCTGCCCCTGATGTGGCTAAGTTGACTGGTTTGATAGCTCTAGCAGGTGATTCTATGAAGGATGAGTTCAGAAAATCTTATGGCAGGTTGCTCAGTTTGGTTTGCAAGCCTTCTGTGTTCGAGTTGAATGGGTTGCACGCTCTGCTGCAGTTCTACGACCCTCCGCTGAGATGTTTCACTTTTCAGGACTTTGTTCTCGCACCTACGCTAGAAGAGTATGCTGATTTGCTAGGTGTGCCTATCAAGAGGCAGATGCCTTTTGTCCACATGGATGCGGAGCCTGATCTGGCTGGTTTAGCTCCTTCACTTTATTTGGACGCCTCTGAGTTAGTATTGACTAGTTGGAACAAGGTTCCTGGATTCTCCTTGCAGTTTCTGGTGGTTAAAGCTCAGCAGTGTGCCAAGGACGGATGTTGGGACGCGTTCAATGCCATCCTCGCTCTATGCATATATGGCATCATCCTGTTCCCCAACATGCCCGATTTCGTAGACTTTGATGCGTTTCACATCTTTGCTTCAGGGAATCCAGTCCCTACTTTGATCGGAGATGTCTATCACTCAATCCACTACAAGAATGAGAACCGGAGAGGGAAGAATGTCTCATGTTGCGTACCGTTGCTGTACAAATGGCTTGATAGTCATCTGCCCAAGAGGGGTCCTTTTGTCTTGTCTGCAGCCACAACTGAGTGGCCTGAGCGTCTGATGAGTTTATCTGCAGAAGATATTGATTGGTTCGACAGAGACAGGTTGGGTACTGAGGTGATCTTTAGTTGCAGCGGGTTTCCTAATGTACCTTTGATAGGTAGGAAGGGTTGCATAAACTACAATCCATCGTTGCTGGTTCGACAATTCGCGTATGCTTTGAGAACTCCGCCGAAGGAGGAAGAGGTACAGGAATCTTTGTACCTCACGGGTACTCTAGAGGGGGATCTGTTGTCCAAGCTTCAGCGTGCGTGGAATAGTATCAGTAAGCGAGGAAAGCCTTTGTTGGGAAAAAGCAACAATCAAGCCTACCCTCCGTATTTGACTTGGATCAGAGCCAGAGCCAATGCTATAGAGATACCGTTTCCTCATGCCAAGCCAAAAAGTCCTCCAACGATCGAAGAGCCTACTACTGTGCCCATTATTGCACCCCAAAATTTGACCAACATTTATTTACCCATCAAGCGTTTGAAGGGTGATACCTTTATCAGAAAGTTCAAGAGATCCTCAGAGGAATTGGTTGAAACCAAGGTTGTGTGGCTCATAGCTTGAGAGTTGTGGGTGCTCCTCAGATGATTCTGGGACTTTGAGAATGAACTTGAAGCTTTGAGAAAGCCTATGATATGTCTTGAAAGCCATCATGAAGCCCAGAGAGGTCATTGAGCAAGAATTCAGAAGATTCAACCATGAGTGGTGGAATTAGGGTTTGACTGGGTCAACCCTAGGTCAACTGATGATTTGGAGAAGGTTGAGACCTAATCCAAGGGCCATGTGATCATGGAGTGATGTATTGAGATACTATAAGGATGATTCCTAGACCAACTCACCATGATTGAGGAGTTTGAGAAGTTTCAAGCTAGGGTTTCTAAGGATGGACAGTGTAAAATCCCCTAGTTTGATCCCTATCTTCCAGACAGTCTTAGCTCAAGATGTGATTGTCATATCATCTTCCCCATAACATGAATGTTGTAGAGATTGTTCTTAGATTTAATTTGAGTGGTAGAAGTCCTTGATAGGATTTGCAGAGCTCAAGTTATGGTTTTGACAAATTACAGGTCATCTGAGGTATGTGAATCTGGGTCCTTGAAAGTCACCCAACTTGCAGACAACTTTTTCCCTAGTAGGATGATTCCTATGGTCTCTTGGTAAACATGAATGTTGAAGAGCATCTTCTTAGCTTTCTAGAGAGTACTAGCAGTCCTTGATAGGATTTGTAGAACTCAAGTTATGGCTTTGACAAGCCAAGGGCATTTTGGTCATTTGGAAGTTATAGGTCATTTCAAGCATATGGCCATATCTCCTACTTCCAAGCTTCAAATGGAAAAACCTTCAACATCAAAGTTGCTTAGAATGATGTTTTAAGGCTAGTAGGGTGGTCATGAGATGTTGAAAAGGCTCATAGCAAAAAGTGATAAAAATGGCCTAAAAATGAGGCATAAGTTAATTCAAGTGAAATGGAAAATCATAAAATCCAAGCTATAAACCCTAACCATGTCATATGATAGGTAATTTTGACTCCAAAGGACATTTTAAGAACAATGGTTCAGCCACAATTTTGATTTGAGGCTTAAATTTTGGGGTTGCTTTGTAATTTACTTGATGGCATAATGGCATACCAAACCAAAACAAGGAAAAAGTCCATAAACAAGGTGTTTGTGCATTGTATCTTATCACATATCTCATGTAAGGAGATATTCAAGGCATAATGGTAAGGTTGCAAGGGTTTGTCATGATATATCATGAGGTGAGAAGTGAAATGCAAGTTACCATGTCATGAAACTTCAAGTTCTTTCTAGATTGATCTAGATGATTCTAGACCTTTCTAAACATCTCTATATATTGAATATGAATTGCATTGATTCAAGGTTGGTGATAGTTGATGATAATTGGTGAGGGTTAGTGCAAAAAAGAGAGAATTGATCAAATTTCTTCCATTTTGCAATTCAAGATCAAACTTCACATTCCTCTCCATTTTCTTTTCTTTCTTCTACACAAACTTACTCCATAGATAATCATGAGCACTTGCATGCTGATCTGAAGGTTGATCCATGGACGATTGAAGCTTGGCATTGGAAATTGCAAGAGAGGAAAATACACTCGAATTCAGTGGTACAAGCTGGCTACACACGATCTTTTGCAAACAGAACTCCTACAAGCATGCAAAGAGTAATCTTGAAAGAGCACGAGCATTGAAGAGGAGAGAAACTACCTCTTCCATAGCCACTAATAAGGTTTGCAAAACCTTCTCTACACCCTTATTTATGTACTTTTAGATTAGGTGGTTAGTGTAGATTCATTAGTGACCATTAGGTGATTAATCATGGGAAATTAGAGGGCATTATGTGAAGATTGAAAGTTGGACATGGTTTCTTTAATGGTCAAGAACTCACTGGATAGTGAGTATTATTTCGTGTGTTATAGCTTAGGATGATGAGCATAACATGGAGGTCATTTCTGTATAAAGAAAGATGAGAAATATTGAAGTCAAAATTTGATGATATGTTGAGGTTGGGTTGGCTATCCATTCGGTTTGGAGGATAGAGTGTGTTTCAGTGGAATCTAAGATCACCATCATGTTCAGCGTGGAAAATGGGTTAAATCTGGGCTTTGAACGAGTGAAATTGGTTGAGAAATGAGATAGAACGAGGAGCTGGAAAGTTGGCGCATGGAGTTTGTTCATGGTGTTTCATACAAACCCTAACTGGAGGTTAGTGACGATACAGCAACCGTTGGATGTGCGTATGACCGTTTGACTGGGCAGATCATCCAACGGGTGAGATTTTATACGCGAAATTGGAGGGGGAATGAGCAGCAATACGCTGCGTTTAACTTAAAGCCTTGTTGGGCTTTGTGCGTGCATTACTTTCCCCACCCCCCATTTCCAAGCCCAATTTGTTTTTAACTGAAATTCCTGCTATTCACACCGTTCTGTTTCCTTTTTCTTTTATTTTTTCAATTCGTTTTTCTGATTTAAACTGGGCTGGGGAGCGCCTTGCTCTTGGCACCCCCAGTATGGGCCCAGTTCATAATAATGCCTGCATATTACTGCTTTCCACACCCCTCATCAATTTTCATATTATAATTTTCTCCAAATTTTATTAAACTTCAAAAATTCATAATAAAATGAAAAATGCATATTTTTTAATGAAACTTTTTTTCCCATTTTCCATTTTCTGTCTAGAAAAATATAAAACCATAAAATAGCCATTTTATTTCATTTTTATATTTTTTTCACATTTATACTTTTAATTGCTTTTTTTAATTCTTTTAGTTGGTATACTAATTTGTAGAATTTAATTAGGGTAGTTCCCTTAGGATTTTTAATTCAATCTTTTTAGGATGATTAGATGAATGGTTTAGGTTCCCCCTGAATTAATTTCATAATTTTGTAAGAATATTTAGGGTAGTTTTAATTAGGTAGTTCTAGGTAGTATAGAATTTGATTAAAACTTTAGTATAGGTCAATAACAATTGTAGATTTAGGGTTTTTAGAGCAATTTAGTCTATGGGGAATATATGGGACTTAAGGGTAGTTATGTAGGGTCCCCTAGCATTTATATTAGGATTTAATAGAATAATATACTATTTTTAGTTGATTTTTGAATTGAATGGTTGTTTGTGTGGCCTTTAGGGCAAGTTTTGTTTAGTTTGCTTTGCTTTGGAGTTTCCCTTTGGTTTGAGGAGCTTGGCATCTCATTGCGGAGCATGGTGGAGCATACTAGAAGATTGGAAGAGGCTTGGAGAAACTTGAGGAGCTTGTTCTTCTTTCCTTTTTGTTGTTTTAGGGTTAGGATTAGGGAGAGCTTAGATGTAGATAATCTCTTTCTCAAACATGGATAGTATTCTTCACATCCATTCCTCCCTATGATTCAAAGTCCTTCCAGGGTATACACCTCTCTCCTTTGGAGGGATTAGTGTTATACCCAAGAGGTAGAACTTTTGAGGGAACCCTTCATTTGATATTGAACCCTTATAGGTCACCTTTGGTGATCAAATAAGCAGTTCAATATCCCCCAGCTTATCCAGTAAGTGATTTCCCTGGTTTTGATTATTCTTGAGAGATGTCAGAGCCTGAGCATGAAGATGAAGACTTCATTGAATGTTATTGAAGAGGATGAATCCTTGAAGACTGCCATTCCAGCTGAAGCTTAAAGAGCATGAAGATCAAGTTGATACTTGAAGATCCCTGAAGATAGTGAAGCCTGAAGGTGGAGCTGATCAAGAAGCTGAAGCTTAAGGGAGAAGATGAGTTGATACTCATGTTGTAGGGTTGAAACCTGGAAGAGCAAATTGTTATCTGTCAAGAGATTGAAGTCTGAAGACTGAGTTGCTGCTGGAGGAGTTGAGGCTTTCTTCTGTTTTTCTTTTATGTATTGTGTGTTTTGCTTGATTTGTCTGTTGCATTAGATTAAGTCCATATAGAATAAGTAGAATCTAGGAGCATGATTGCATTAGAGGTTGAGTTTCTCCCTCTGCTTGTATTGTTACTGTGTGGCTTTGCTTGCGGGTATTCGGTAGAGCCCAGCTCCCTTGCCCATGTGATTTGTTTGCCTGATGGTATTTCCTTTCATTTTATCTGTATGATTGCAGTTTACTGTTTATTGCTTGATAGCATGTTGTTTATATTTTAGTATGATTACTGTTATTTCATGACTGACTTGAGGTTGCGATGAGCTTGTGGAGGATGAAGCCCCACACACATTTCCTCCCTCACTTGCATTGCATGCATTTTATTGTTAAGCTGATGCTTTGTCTGTTTTGGTGTATCATTGACATGATCCCTTAGGACTCTCATTTCCTTTGATAAGGATTTGATGATAGACCTTTAGGTTGAAACCTATGCATGATAACTTCTAGGAGTTCCCTGTTCAAACCTCAACCATAGGATGAATCCATGGCATGACAACAGTAGGACTTGATATTCTCCCTCCTAGTTGGGGCCTGTTCTCTTCTCATCTCAAAACAGTTTAAGATACAGTAATCATGAATGATTTCTTTCGTACATTACGAGCCTTAAGCTATCTGAGAAAGGGTTGTGGGAGAGCCTCTTTTCCACAGTCTGGATGTTTAGTATGGTACCCTTTGGGTGACATGCGACGCATTCACTCTCAGGTCATAGTCTCTAGTGCGGTTGGAATCGCAAACATAATAAAAAACACTTCTTTCGTAAAAAATAGGAAATAAATCGTAGTTTCCCAAACTACGTGAGCTCTGATCTCTCATACCTGTTGAGAGTACGTAGGCACAAGATGGCGAAGTCTTGGCGAGCTACCTTCCCCCATAACCCTTCGTAGGCCGAACTACGTTGACTCTGATTTCTCATTCTCTGATGAGAATACGTAGGCATAAAGTGCGACGCTTTGCCGAGTCATTTTTCTTTTCTTTTTCAGCCAGCCTCGATAGGTAGATAGAATAAAACCAACCCGTCCAAGTAAACAAACAAGCGAGGATCCCGTCGAGTACGACGGACATGAGGGGTGTTAATACCTTCCCATTGCGTAACCGACTCCCGAATCCAGACAATGGTTGCGATGACCTTGTCTTAACCTTTTTCGTCAGGTTTTTCCGATTGTTTCCTTTCCCGCTCTGAGGGATAAATAACGAAAGGTGGCGACTCTTCTGTCATGCCGGCACCTTATTTTTGTGCAAGCGACACCCATTCATCAGCATAACCAGGTATTAGCTGAGCGGGATGAATTGAAGCGGGCGAACGCAGAACTGGAGAAGGAACTAGCTCAGCTCCGAAGCGAGAGGAACGAGGTCGTTCATTCTTTCAAAAGGCAGACAGAGTTGGTGAACCAGCTGGGTACAGACCTGACGAAGCAGATAGCCGAGCGTGAACGCATGGGTCAAGACTTCAGGGCTGTCAACGACGTACTGGCTACGAAGAAGCAGCATTTGGACGAGGCATATCGGAGGATATCTAAGTTCGACCAACACTGGAAGGCTTCCCTGGCCACCAGAAAAGAGCGGGAGGATAAGCTGATGCTGCAGATCTCCAAGCTGGAAGCCGAAGTGAAGGACAGTGAACAAAGGTTTGATGAAGAAACCGCCCGCAGATACGCCGCCGAAGGCCAACTCAACAAAGCTCTTGCTAACCTGAAGGAGCACAAGCTGACGTTTGAGTCTAAAAAGCGGAAATTAGAAGATTGCTTCGGCGAAGGAGCATGGGAAAGTTCAGTTCAGGGATTTCAGTATACCATTGTGCAGAGGGAACTACTCGTCGAGGGGTTGCTCACTTTGCCAGATCATCCAGAGACGAAGGAGTTATTAGCAGAGTATCGCGCCTGTGGCCGTACTTGACTAGTTGTATTCCTTTTGTTTTGATCTTTGTTGTATGCTGACCATCACCAGGATTGTTGGCTGAGGTCACGCTGTTGATTTGTCTTGTACTTGCTGATGCTATGTATTGCCTTGATAGGCTTTCCTTTATATATGAGATTGATGTTTCCCTGATTGGACTCCGGCTTCTTCTTCTTATTATTATCAGCACTGGCACTCAGGCACTAGGATCGGGGGAAATCTCCCAAACACACAGACACACGCATGCATCTGCATGAAGCATTTGCATGGCGTACATTTTGTTGTTTTTCCTAACCTTTAGTGTTTGCAGGGTTTTTCAGGTTCACAGGTCCCAGACTGTTTCTGGTGACTCCAGGATTGATCATAGACTAATTCACCGTTATTCGACTCGAGCTAATCAGACCAGGATCATGGACCAAGTGCAGACAGATGTCCAGGAGCTCCGCGAGAGGATGGATCGCTTTATGGACCTTATGCAGGTGGTCGCCAATGGTCAGGACCAGCTCCGAACTTTGGTTCAGCCTTTGATCTCTAGGGTTGATAGTAACGGCATACTTCACGGCGGGGCTGTGCCTACTCCTCCACCAGTGGATACTCCGCAGAATGGTGTCCCCGTGGCCGGGGGCAACGGCGGTGCTAATGGCAATGTGATGGCCAATATCGAACTCAATGCGACGGGCGTCGGTAATGGGAGTCTGGGAGCTAATGTCAACATCGGGCCGGTTAACGGCAATGCTGGCGTCGGGAATCTGTTGGTGCCTCAACCATGGCTTGAGGATCATCAGGATGATGTGTTTTCTCAAAGGAGTGCGGAAGCGGAGCTGAACGCTGAAGCGCGGCTCAGGTTCAAAGCACTTGAAGATAAAATGGGAGATATTGAGAATCAGAATACTTTGGGCGTTGATATGTCCAAGCTGGGGTTAATTGCTGATTTCAAAGTACCTCCTAAGTTCAGGGTGCCTGACTTTAAGAAATATAAGGGCACCACTTGCCCTCGTGTCCACCTGCGATCGTACTATAGAAAGATGTCGACCTATTCCGAAGATGAGAAGTTGCTAATGCACTTCTTCCAAGATAGTCTTTCTGGGCCATCCCTCGAGTGGTATATGGGCCTGGAGCCCACTAGCGTGCGCACCTGGAAGGATCTCGCTGAAGCGTTTGTCCTCCACTATCAGTACAATAGCGACTTGGCCCCGAACCGAGTTCAGCTCCAGAACCTTTCGCAGCGGAATAATGAAGGATTTAAGGAGTACGCCCAGCGGTGGCGTGAGTTGGCAGCCCGGGTTCAACCGCCGATGGTTGAACGCGAGCTCGTGCAGATGTTTGTGGCTACCCTCCCAGGGGTTTATTATGAAAAGTTAGTCAGCGGTATGTCTGGGACGTTCTCAGCTCTCATTACCATGGGCGAGCACGTCGAGAATGCTATCAAGATCGGGAAAATTCAAGGTGAATCATCCTCAGTTGGAGGAGGTGGAAAGAAACCTTATGCTGGTAAACGACGAGAAGGAGATGCGAGCGCTGTGACCAACGCTCGAAGAAAGGGCAAGGGCCCTCAGCAGCAGATAGCCAGTATAAATATCCCAGCAGCTCCGCAGCAGCAGCAGCAACCGAATCAACAGGGATATAGAAAGTACCAGAATCGGGCACCTATGACAAACCGTCACTTCGAGGCACCGCCCATGTCGTACGCGCAACTCTTGCAGACTTTGCTTCAGCTTCAGTTGGTTCAGAAGAGGACGATGGCTCCCTTGACAGGGGCACCTCCACCAGGGTACGACGCAAATGCCACTTGCGATTTCCACACAGGGGCACCAGGCCGCACAATCGAGAACTGCAAAGCCTTTAAGCACAAGGTGCAGGACCTGGTAGATGCCAAGATTATCAACTTCTCCGATAATGTGCCCAATGTCACGAAGAATCCTATGCCGAATCATAGGGGAGGCGGCGTGAACGCCATTATCGAAGAAGAGAGTGCATATCTGTTGACCGATGTCAAAGACTTAAAGACGCCGCTTAGTTTCGTCAAAGCTAAGTTGTTGAAGAAAGGGTTCTTTCCGGGATGCGGAGAGTTATGCATGGATTGTGCTACACATTCTGATGGGTGTGAGCAGCTGGTAGAAGGAATCCAAAGTCTGATGGCTGAGGGAATTTTGCAGTTCATCCGGAGAGCTGAAAGTGTATCAGGGGAGGTAGTGTTGAAGCAGGCCGATGAAGTCGCCACCATCACCATCCCTCGCCAACCAATAACTATCTCTGCGCCCAGACCACCTACAATCACTATTACCAAAGCTGGGCCGATACCATTCGAGAGCACTAACGCCGTTCCGTGGCATTATGGGGCTGAAGTCTATTGCAACGGTCAGAAGTTAGAGCTGGAGCCGTATGGGTCGACTGTAGAGAATCTCGCAGGAATCAGTGGTATTACCCGTAGCGGAAGAGTGTTTGCACCGCCGGAGGTCGTGGCAGATAAAGTGGTCAGAGCTGATGCTGCTGATAAGGGTAAAGGCAAAGTCGTCGAAGAGGTCCCGTTCGGGGTAGAGAAAGATTTGCTGGTCAAAGATGCCGAGGAGTTTATGCTGTTGATCAAAAAGAGCGACTACAAGATTGTAGACCATCTCCATCAGACGCCTTCGAAGATTTCTATTCTCAACCTGTTGCTGTGTTCTGAAGCACACCGCAACGCGCTACTGAAGGTATTGAATGCTGCCTACGTACCGCAAGAGATATCGGTGAATCAGCTAGAAGAGGTGGTAGCCCATGTTAACGCTGGTAATGGGCTAGGTTTCACAGATTTAGAGCTGACGCCTAAAGGGAGAGATCACAACAGCGCCTTGCACGTCTTGATAGAGTGCAGAGGCACAATCATGTCGCACGTCCTGGTGGACACGGGTTCGTCACTGAATGTTCTTCCGAAGAAGGCATTAATGAAGTTGGACACTCGTGGATTGCTTTGCACACCCAGTGATCTGGTGGTGAAAGCGTTTGACGGAACTAAGCGCCACGTTTTCGGAGAGTTGACCCTGCCGATCCAAGTCGGTCCGGAAACGTTCGATACGGTCTTTTATATCATGGACATCATGCCTGCCTACAGTTGCCTCTTGGGCCGGCCATAGATCCATGCTGCTGGTCTCGTGACCTCCACGCTGCATCAAAAGCTCAAATATGCTGTCGGAGGAAGCATAGTAACCGTGTGCGGTGAGGAGGACATAATGGTGAGCCATTTGTCATCCTTTAAGTATGTTGAAATGGATGGCGAAATCCATGAAACTCTCTGCCAAGCATTTGAAGCCGTCAAGGTGAAAGAGGTAGCTCCTGTCGTCACAGAGAAGCCAGAGATGAATCTCTCCTCGTTCAAAGAAGCTCGGGCCGTCGTCGAAGCCGGATCCACCCCAGGCTGGGGGCATATTTTGGAGATACCAAACAAGCAGGATAAGTTTGGATTGGGGTATTCTCCTGAAGCTGAAGCTTCTTCTTCTTCGTCTAGCAGCGCGTCACGGGGTAAGGGGCCGATCCTATTTACCAGTGGCGGAGTGATCTTCGAAAGCATCAACGCGGCGTCTGAAGACAGCGGGGATAGCGATTGTGATCTCGACGCTTGGATTCAGCCAAGCAAGTCGGGCGAGAAACTCAACAATTGGACCATCAAGGATATCATCCAGCTGACAAGTGAAGAGTAATGATTTACTTTCTTCAATCATTGTACAACCCTATGTCCTACCCGGGGCATAGCGGTTTTATTGTCAGGGCCTTGTTGGATTATGTACATGCATTTTGTTAACAAATCAAAGGCGTTTTTTCGTATTCAAATATTGTAATCTCTGTTATTCCTGTTTTATATTTTTTTTTGAAAAACAGTAAAATGGCAACGAGGTTTGTGCTAACCTGCATATTCTTGTTTTAAACTTAACCTTTGTTATTGCAGGATCCACATAACAGACGACATCGACTCTGGACCTTCTACGGCCCACTTCGACTTCGATTGCCCAATCTATCAAGCCGAGGAAGAGATTGATGAAGACGAAGACCTTCCGGAAGAGTTGGCCCGCTTGTTGAAACAAGAGGAAAAGGTTATTCTGCCTCATGAGGAGGAAATTGAGATCGTAAACCTGGGTTCTGAAGAGCTCGTCAGAAATGTCAGAGTAGGGGCTGCGTTGCAGAGTAATGTCAAGCAGAGATTAGTCGAGATGCTTCGAGAGTATAATGACGTCTTTGCTTGGTCATACGAAGATATGCCCGGACTTGACACGGACATCGTGGTCCACCACTTGCCGCTACGAGAAGATTGCCCTCCCGTCAAGCAGAAGCTTAGGAGGACGAGACCAGATATGGCCGTTAAGATCAAAGAAGAAGTGCAGAAACAGCTCGATGCTGGCTTCTTAGCGGTCACCACTTACCCTCCGTGGGTTGCCAACATAGTGCTTGTACCGAAGAAGGACGGTAAGGTACGCATGTGCGTCGACTATCGGGATTTGAATAGGGCGAGCCCTAAAGATGATTTCCCGTTGCCTCATATCGATGTGTTGGTCGACAACACAACCCAGTTCTCCGTGTTTTTGTTCATGGATGGCTTCTCCGGTTACAACCAGATTAAGATGGTGCCGGAGGACATGGAGAAAACGACGTTTATTACCCCCTGGGGAACATTTTGCTATAAGGTAATGCCATTCGGTCTGAAGAACGCAGGGGCCACTTACCAGCGAGCAATGGTAACTTTGTTTCATGATATGATTCATCATGAGATCGAGGTCTATGTTGATGACATGATTGCGAAGTCCCAAACGGAGGAAGAGCATCTGGTCAACTTATTGAAGCTTTTTGAGAGGCTTAGGAAGTTCAGGTTGAGGCTGAACCCTAACAAATGCACTTTCGGAGTGCGGTCCGGAAAGTTACTGGGTTTATCGTTAGTGAACGAGGTATCGAGGTTGATCCTGCGAAAATAAAAGCCATTCAAGAAATGCCAGCGCCGAAAACAGAAAAAGAAGTTCGTGGTTTCTTGGGCCGAATAAACTACATTGCAAGGTTTATCTCTCAGCTCACGGCCACTTGTGAACCGATGTTCAAGCTTTTAAAGAAAGATCAGACGATTACTTGGAATGAGGATTGCCAGAAGGCATTAGACAAGATAAAGCAGTATCTTCAAGAACCTCCAATCTTGATACCCTCAGTGGCTGGACGACCTTTAATCATGTACCTGACGGTTCTTGAGAATAGTATGGGGTGTGTTCTCGGTCAGCACGACGAGATGGGCAGAAAAGAGCATGCCATTTACTATTTGAGTAAAAAGTTCACTGAGTGTGAATCTCGATACTCGATGCTGGAGAAGACGTGTTGTGCACTAGCTTGGGCTGCCAAACGTCTACGACAGTACATGCTCAATCACACCACTATGCTAATTTCGAAGATGGATCCGATCAAGTACGTCTTCGAGAAGCAGGCTCTTTCAGGCAGGATTGCCAGATGGCAAATGGTGTTAACGGAATATGATATTCAGTACGTCTCCCAGAAGGCCATCAAGGGAAGCGTATTGTCTGATTACCTTGCCTAGCAGCCGATCGAGGACTACCAGCCGATGAAATTTGAATTCCCTGACGAGGATATTATGTTTCTCAAAGCGAAGGATTACGATAAGCCGTTGCCCGACGAGGGGCCAGATAGGAAATCTCAGTGGAAGTTGATATTCGATGGAGCGGTTAATTCCTATGAGTGGCATCGGGGCTATCATCACGACTCCCCACGGATCCCACATCCCGTTTACTGCGAGACTGACGTTTCCAGTTACCAACAATGAGGCGGAGTACGAAGCATGCATCATGGGTCTGGAAGAGGCAATTGATTTGAGAATCAAGAATCTAGACGTATATGGTGACTCAGCGCTTGTGATCAACCAAATTAAAGGGGAGTGGGAGACTCGTCAAGCGAATTTGGTGCCGTACATGAATTATGCCAGGAGGCTGCTTCCGTTCTTCGATCGAGTGGAACTTCACCATGTGCCCAGGGCTGAAAATCAGATGGCTGATGCCTTAGCCACGTTGGCTTCAATGTATAAAGTCAATTTTTGGAATGAGGCTCCAAGAATTGTCCTTTCGCGTCTTGATAGACCGGCATTTGTATTTGCAATCGAGGATGCCGCCGACGGCAAGCCATGGTTCCATGACATCCAGACTTTCCCTATAACTAAGGAATATCCTGCGGGTGCGTCAACCCAGGATAAGAAGACTCTGAGGAGGCTGTCTGGAAACTTTTATCTCAATCCTGATGGAGTGTTGTATAAGAGAAACCACGATCTCGTGCTACTCAGATGTGTAGATGAGAAAGAGGCGAGTATGCTCATGGAAGAAGTCCATGAAGGCACATTTGGTACGCATGCCGGCGGGCATGCTATGACGAGGAAGATCCTGAGAGCAGGATACTACTGGCTGACGATAGAGTCGGATTGCTTCAGATTCGCGAAGAGATGTCATAAATGCCAGATTTATGCTGATAAAGTTCATGTGCCGCCGTGCCCGTTAAATGTCATGTCCTCCCCGTGGCCGTTCTCCATGTGGGGCATCGACATGATAGGCAAGATCGAGCCCACTGCATCTAACGGTCATCGTTTCATTCTGGTAGCTATCGACTACTTCACCAAGTGGGTGGAGGCAGCCTCATACGCTAATGTGACCAAGCAGGTGGTAGCTAAATTCATAAAGAGGGACATCATCTGTCGTTACGGAATTCCCAAGCGGATCATTATTGATAATGGTTCGAATTTGAATAACAAGATGATGAAGGAGCTGTGCCAGAGCTTCAAGATCGAACACCACAACTCATCTCCTTACCGGCCGAAGATGAATGGCGTCGTCGAAGCCGCCAACAAGAACATAAAGAAGATTGTTCAGAAGATGGTTGTGACATACAAAGATTGGCACGAGATGCTGCCGTTTGCATTGCACGGTTATCGTACGACGGTACGTACGTCGACCGGGGCAACTCCTTTCTCCTTGGTGTACGGTATGGAAGCTGTCCTACCGTTAGAAGTGGAGATCCCCTATTTGCGAGTTTTGGTTGATGTGAAACTCGACGAGGCAGAATGGATTACGAATCGACTGAACCAACTCAGCCTGATGGACGAGAAGAGGTTAGCATCGATTGCATTTGGTCGTCTGTACCAAAGCCGAATGAAGAAAGCTTATGATAAGAAGGTGCATCCTAGGAGCTTTCAGACGGGTGATCTCGTCCTGAAGAAGATTCTTCCTCCACACTCCGATCACCGGGGCAAGTGGACTCCGAATTACGAAGGTCCGTACGTCGTCAGCAAGGTCTTCTCGGGAGGAGCTTTGTTGTTATCCACGATGGATGGTGAAGATTTTACATCCCCGGTGAACGCGGACGCAGTTAAAAAATACTTTGCTTGAAAGCGACCCGCTGGACAAAAAAAGAGAGTCCAGGCAAAAAGGGGCATCCTGACGAACCAAAAACAGAATAAAAATTTCGGGCAAAAATTAGGGATATATTGAAAAAATGTACACCCGCGAAGTCGAAAACCTACACTGGGCGGCTTCGGCAAAAAAGGGTATCCCGGTGAACTGAAAACCCGTAAAGGGCGGTTCACGCAAAAGTTAGGGATTTGAATAAGCAAATGACTGCGTTCCGCGTGTGGACTTTCTTTGTTTAGTGGTTTGGAGGACCTGAGGGCCGTTTATCTGAATCAATCTCTTCCGAAGCTGAAGCGTCGGAGAAGTGTCGAAGTCGAGTGGGTCATAGAGGGATCAACTCATGGTGTTCGTTTATGCCTCGTTGCCGACATCTGTATATACTAATGTATATTTATGTTTTATGTTTGCGCGGCTTCCTCATTCCAGGAGCTTGCCTCTGTTGTAAAACATTTTACCCATTCAGGGGTTCGTAACAATAAAATGCATACTATTCAGCAATTCTGTTTGTCTGTTGTAATACCCCAAATTTTACCCTTATATTTAGTCAGTCACTTCGCATAGCATCGCATATGTGCATCTGCTAACCACTAACCAGTCCTAGAGTTGATTTGTTTTGCAGGAATCCAGTTCAAGGGCGTTTTGGTCATTTTACATTATTTTGGCTAATTCTGAAGAAAATCGGTCTTTAAGCCCCGAGGCGTTCAGAGCATGATACGTGGGACATTTGTCTACCATAGAAGTTGATTTCCTCCAAGGCATCAAGCTGGCTCGTTTTATTATTGGAAAATACCGGGAGTGTATCTAATGATTGGGTCGATCATTTGTTCAGGGAGGAGTTTCGTTTCAGTTAATAACACGTTCTTTCGATATACATAACAGAGAGGATTTAGTTGAATTCACTTAGTTTTGATCAGGACTATGAAGAGAATAAGCATAGGAGCCAGAACTTAAGTACCTTTGAATGTCATTCGTGAGTATTTATAATTTATAATTAGAAATAAATTTAAATGTTTGTGGATTTTTATTCACGAATGTTTATAATTTGTAACTAAGAAATAAATATAAATAAATTCAGGTTTGTATGTTCATAGATATTTAAGAAGTAAATGAGTACTTTTTGAATTTTTATTTCATAAAGTATTTAATTTACAATAGAGTGACTCAAATAAACTTTGAATTCTAATTCATGAATCATTGTTTGAGTTTACAAGGAATTACATTCACAAAGGAGTATCTCTACTCTAAAGAGTCCTAAATCCTAAAGATTTCTAAGTGTTCTTCGTGATGTCCCTCGATCTTCACCGCAAATCTCCGATTAACCTGCACAAAGGGAAACAAAACAAAACAGAAGCAGGAAAGGGTTAGAAGTTTGTTTGACACTCTCAGAACATCGTCATCATCGAGTGCCGGGAGTGGCACAACCGAAGCTGCGTCCTACCCCTGTTACCAATCCATGCCATTAGCGTCAGATCGGGTAACATTGTTCTTATCATACGGGACAGCCGAGAGATAAAAGAGATAAAAGAAGTGGGACTGATTCGATTTTTCCGTAATTGGATTCGCTTCAAAATCAAGCTGAGCACTAATTCCATCAAATAAATTAGAACACCATTCATCAAGTAAATAAGTTTTGGGACGCTATCAGGTAGATTCATGCTCAAGATGCCACCATCAGAAGGAGGTTCGAATTTAGGGGACTGAAACTCGAAAGGAAGCATACCATCTGCATAAATTCACAAGACAACATCATTACCCCAATTTCCTAACAGAGTGTAAGGCCAAAGCTAACTGAGACGTATCAAAAAAAATCAACAATCAAAATATCAGAAAGATTGTGTTAAAGCCAAACAGGGCATCAAGATAGAGTCATCAAATTACATCTGCAAAGTGAGGTTGTAAGGTCATACCAGAAGAAAACAGGGTGAATGCGGGTCATACCAGTCACAACAACATCCAACCAAATTTGAGGTTCACATGAAAAATCGAACATGGCAATAAGGGCTCAGTTCATACATCATAGCCCTAAACAAACAGTCCTATCAGTCGAAACCAGAAGCAACCGTCGCAACATAATCGAAGGCGGCAAGCAGCAGTATCAATTCCCTGGTCGGTTCAGACAACTCGTCATCATCGCCGCGTAACCTTTCTCGGCGGCATTGATCTGACGGTATCCAAAATATCAGTTCGCTGAAAGAAGAAGAAGAAAAGTGAGTGTATGTTCCGAACTGATGTTCATAACCAAAGGAATTGAAATCCGAAACCGTATCAGCCACAAAGGGTTAAACCGAAGAAAGTAAGTTATCCAAATTCAAATGAGCGAAAATCCACATCTACAAAGATCCAGAAAATACAAGTCAAATATGGTTTTCAAATCAAATACAGCCTTATCAAATAAAATCCATTCGGAATGAACCCCAAAAATGGAAAGCTTCGAATCAGATCAGAAAAAAAAATCATATCAGAAGCTGGTGCTAAAAACCCCAACAAAATCAAATCGAATCCATCAAAATCAATGAGAAAATAACACAAATCAGATATGGTCCAAGCCCATTCAACAAAGAAATGAAGAGTATATAATAAGAACAAGTTCACCTCGTAAACCCTAACGAAGACGACCGCGAACACAGACGAAAGCATAATCATCATCATCGTTCAGAGAATCACCCAACATAAACCGTGAGTCATCAAAATAGACTGATACACACCGAACGGAGAAGATCGTCGTCGCCGTTCATTACGAACGCCGGGCAGCCAACACTCCCAGCCTCAGAGAACTCATCATCGACCAATACCACCATTGATCATCCATAAACCATCAAAACGCCAAAGCCTGTTAGACTCAGACACGAGGAAATTCTCGGTGTCATCATCGTCGTCATCACCGTTCATAATCCCACCGTGAAACCGGAAACGTAAGCCATCACTTGTTTAATATGTTGTTTTGTTATGTTTTCAGGAAAAAGCGGAAACAGAAGCCATAAACGGAGAAGAAGAATGAGCGAAATTGTGATGAGATTGCGAGAAAGAGAGAGAGAGAGAGAGAGAGAGAGAGAGAGAGAGAGAGAGAGAGAGAGAGAGAGAGAGAGAGAGAGAGAGAGAGAGAGAGAGAGAGAGAGAGAGAGAGAGAGAGAGAGAGAGAGAGAGAGAGAGAGAGAGAGAGAGAGAGAGAGAGAGAGAGAGAGAGAGAGAGAGAGAGAGAGAGAGAGAGATTGAGCGGCACCGTGGAGACCAAAGGGGGATTAGGGTTACCCTGATCTTTTCCCTCTCCCCTTTTCTTTGTATCCGCAGACCGGGTTGGGTCCGGAAGTGATGACCGGCCCAACCCATCATTTTTTAAAGTTGTTTTTTATTTATTTTTTTTGTTTTTAAATAATAGATTTTCTTGTAACACTAACTTCTGTTTTTTTTTATAAAAATTAAATAAACTAAACATTTTAAAAAGATAAAACTTAAATTTTTTTTAAATATTAACTAAAACCCTTTTTTTTAAGTAATAAACAAAAACCATTTTTAAAAATAAACAAACTAACATGTTTTTAGTAATAAAATTAAAACTCCTTCTTTAAAATAAAACTTAAAACTTTTCTTTTTAGATTAAAATTAAAACTGTTTTCAAAATTTAAATTAAATTTTTTTTTACTAATGTTAAATCACTTTTTAAAAAAACTTAAATCAAGACTTTTTCTTTAAATCAAAAACAAAAATCTCAAAATTTGCATCTTTTTCTTCATTGTCTCACAATTCATTTGATTGCCGCCTAACTCTACCCACTAACGTTGTTTTTTCATTTTGCAGCTTATTACGTTTACCGTTATTTATTTCATCTTATTTTTTCCACTCAAAACTCATTATCATATTGTATCTGTTTCTCGGTTGTAACCTCGCGAACAAATTATCGCGTTATGTTTTCCGCACTTGTACTTTCCGCTGTTTGTATGGTTTAAATTCTCGCATCCCTCACCATTAATCTGTCACCTTGCACTCCTCCGAAGGAATTAGGTCTAGCCGTTTGACCGCCGTGTCAATAGTCCTCAACTTCAAACCCTTACAACCTCACAAACCCTAATTTTCACAAATGCCTCGCCGCAGGCAAGATTACAATTTTACCCCTAGCATTAGGTCAAAGAGCCGCCGTGCTCATTTTAGGGTTTCCCGCCGCGGAATCCCTGACCTAATTTAACCCTAATTCACTTAACAATTCAACGTAGAGATTGGAGTTTCTACACTCCACGTAAGCGTGTCCTTAAGACATGTTTATTCCCCTTGAGACCTTGACCACAGTCAAGAAGTCTCTAACCTCCCTTTTGAGGGGAACTACGATTACTCTGATTCCATTCCCGTAAGGATACGTAGGCACAAGATGCGATGTCTTGCCGAGTAAACTTAGAATTAACCCCTTAGGTCTCCTTTCTCACTTTTAATCCTTTGTACATATACCTTAAGCAAATAAATAAAGCAAGTAGTAAACATCTGAACAAAAGGTTCCTGTAGAGTACTACAGAAGTTTAGGGTGCTAATACCTTCCCTAAATTTAACCAACCCCCGAACCCTAGATCTTTCCCCGCATTGTGTTTACGATGCAAAATAGGTTTTCCCTCTTTTGACCTTTTCCTTCGGATAAATCAAAGAGCGGCTGTGAATTGAATTGCGATTCAAACTCATTAATAGTTTGACATCCTATTTCCACCGCAACAGAAAATGGCGACTTCACTGGGGACTCCCTTAACTTTTGAGGGTTACCCCTAATTTGTTCATATTTATTACTATTTATTTTACTATTCATTTGCATGTATATATTGTGCTCTGATTTGGGATTGTTCCTTGTGTTGTGAGATAAGTCCTACGCCCGGACTAGTGACATTATTATAGGATGGGGATATATTCGATGAGGCTTATAGGGAGTGAATCCTGACCAAGATGATTCGAGAATCACCGCTCAGTTGAGACCTTTTCGAAAATGGTTCGGTTGAACGAGTAGTCGTGAAAACTTTTTCCATGGTCGATTAGAGTCCGTGATATTGGGAACCGTAGTACCTTTACACCACCTTGGCCTTATTTAGGACGTAGTGCGGGAACTATGTGGGAGTAGTCCT
Source organism: Lathyrus sativus (assembly GCA_963859935.3). Lineage (NCBI taxonomy): Eukaryota > Viridiplantae > Streptophyta > Magnoliopsida > Fabales > Fabaceae > Lathyrus > Lathyrus sativus. The sequence continues at coordinate 544,776,939 of OZ012740.1, read as the reverse complement.
ACAATGGTTGCTACGCGATGCTACACTCAAAAGAGGTTCTCTTGAGAATATTATTAACCCCCGAGTCAATCGGAAGGTTGATAATATCCGAAAGATGGGCTGATGACTTTGGGCACCTTTTAGAACCTTGTTCGGCAGGTACAACTAACCTATAGTACACTCCTTTTGGGGATGGGTAGACCTTAACTCCACTCACGTTCCTTTAACCCAGGACTTTGTGTGTTTTCATGCATTGCATTCATAAAACATCATATCGCATTAAGATTTCATGGAATTCAAACTCTATTTATGAACATTGCAGGATACCATGGATCACCATAGAAGGCATACTTTGAAATTTACTTTTAAGGGTTTTAATTTGGAAGTCCTAGAAAAGCTAAGAGATTTGGTTCAAGACCAAGAAAAGTTCCAAGATAGATATGGAAGGTTATTGTCCTTGTTGAAGGTTCAAGTAAATGAAGGACTTCTTGCGACCTTGCTGCAATTTTATGATCCAGATTATCACTGCTTCACCTTTCCAGATTATCAGCTTTTACCTACCTTAGAAGAGTACTCTCAGTTGGTGGGATTGCCTATCTTAGATAAGTCTTCATTCCCTTTCTTGGAGGAAGACCCTAAAGAACGAGATATTGCTAAAGCCATCTGTCTAAGGATATCTGATGTCAAAAACAATATGATCACCAAAGGGGGGACCTCCGGTTTTCTCAGGGACTTCCTAATTAAGAAGGCCCAATTTTATGCCGATCATAAAGACATGTTTGCCTTTGAGACAATATTTGCCTTGCTTATTTATGGGTTGCTGCTTTTTCCTAGTTTTGAGGGATTTGTGGACCTTAATGCAATCAAGACCTTCATGAGAAGAAATCCAGTTCCAACGCTATTGGGTAATACTTATCATTCAGTACATCTCTGAAACTTTCATGGTGGAGGAATGATTACATGTTGTGTGCCATTACTATACAAGTGGTTTATTTCTCACTTACCCAAGTCCGGTCCGTTCTGGAGATCTAATCAAGAACGTTGGTCGCAAAAAGTTATGGCTTTAACTCACTCTGATATTGATTGGTATAATCGCATGTACGATGGGATATCGATCATTGATAGTTGTGGAAACTTCAACAATGTGCCTTTGCTCAGTTTCAATGGAGGAATTAGCTACAATTCGGCCTTAGCTCGCCGACAGTTGGGATACCCCTTGAAGGAACCGCCTAAAGGTATTCATGTGGAGAAAATCTTTTTCAAAGACGACAAAAAGTTGCAAGATCAGATTCTATCTTCTTGGAATCATCTGCATAGGAAAGACAAAGAAAGTTTGGGCAGACCTAATTGTGTATCCATGGAACCATACCTTCAATGGGTTCGAGGAAGAGCTATTGAGTTGAAGATGCCCTACTCTCGCCAAGATCCTTTACCTCAAAGAGAAGAACCTGTCCAGTATTTCATGACCGAGGCTGAGACCTTGAAGATCGCTTTGAAGAGATCACAACACGAAACAGAAGCATGGAAGAACAAATACCATGTGATGGTCAGCAAGTACGAAGAACTTCAAAAGCAGATTCAGTTGAAGAATGATGAGATACAATCCTACAAGAAGAGAAGGCTCTACGAATATTTATTTTCTTCCGGATCTCCGTCTGCTCACTGAAGTTGTGGAAGATGCTTCTCTAGGATTTTCTAGGCATTTATTTAGCTATTTCGGTTGCAAGAATATTATTTGTAATCTGTCTTCAATGAATTAAAAGTTTCCTTGGTATTCCGCAATACTCGTAAATATTTGAATTCCATGAAATCTTCATTCGCATTCACATTTTAGCATCATACTTTTGCATTGCATGTGTCTCCCGATTTCTCATACGCGGTTTTCTCACCTTCCAGTTTTGTCACCCTAAGTTCTCTGCATCAATACGACCCTTCATAAGGATGGAAGATCAAAACCAAGAGATCAACCGTGTCAGCCATGAACTCGAAGATCTTCGAGGAAGTGTAAGGCAGATTTTGAAGATGTTACGAGCTCTTAGTGTGAAGGTGGATGCTCAGTCTACTGTTGTTTCTGAGACTACCAATACCGTTATGGAATCTCAACCAGTTGTTACTGTCGAGAATGTACCTCATCATGGTCTTCAATTCGGTCTGGTGCCTCCTAGCGCTCAACCAGTTCGACGAGCTACCTCTCCAAAGTGCAAAACTCCTAACTCCGATCATGGTAAAGGACCTGCACGTTCAAGGAACCGCAAGATGGCTACTCCTCAACCTTGGCAACATCAGCAGAGTTATGTTCAAGGTTATCCGTTTCCATATGTCCAACAACCCTATGTGGCTACTGTTGCACCTCCTTTCGATCAGCAGTTTCCTACATACCAGCCTGTGCAGTCAGCTCCGGTATATCAAACACCGATTCATCAACAACCTTCCGGTTATCCGCCTATGCAAGTTCCTGTCAACAGTCAACGAGTGCCCAACGCTCCTGTTCACCAGCAATCACAGGATCAGGTTCCTTATCCCCGTAAGAGTCAGTATAAGCCTTGTCCTCCAATTCCGATGACTTTCACTGAGTTATACTCCCATTTGGTGCAACAAGGTCTGATTACCACCCGTGCTTTGGGTCCTCCTCCTAATCCATTACCTGCAGGTTACAACGCTACCGCTCATTGTTTATTTCATGAGGGTGCGCCCGGCCATGATCTAGAGAATTGCTATGCTCTTAAGAAAGTTGTCAGAAATTTGCTAGAAACGAAGAAGTTGTCTTTTAGCGATGCTCAGATGAAGATCGAGACTCCTCTCGGGGTCCCTCACTTGTCGAGTTCGAATTCTGCAAAGCGTGTTATTCCTGTGGCAAATCAGCCGAATCCAGTAATTATTCAAAGGCCTAGCTCGCTTCATTTCAGTAACCCTCAAGATGATATGACCGGGATCAACAAAGAATCTGGGAAAGTTATCTTGAAGCAACGACTGAAAACGGTTGAAGATGTGACCAGTGTAACTGGGGCAAGCCATGACTACTCACAGCGATCATAAGCCAGACGTCCTTTCCGTTGAGGCTCCGCCAAAGGAAATTGTTGCTTTTGAATTTCATAAACCATTTAGAAGGATTTTTCCGACAGTTCATTTGTTTATTTATATGTATTTCTCTTTGATTAAGCATATTTAGCATGTACGAATTTGTTTATCTTTGATTGATTAATGCAACGCATATGTTTGTCTTGAATAAGTCCATTCGTTTCACTCATTCAAAATATATATTTTTCATAAATTATAATGCCAACTTTACCCGACCTCTTGTTCTGATGGAGAATTGGAGGGAGGATGACGAACCCAAAACGGCAGATTTCTTGTCGTATGCTTTCGATTGAAACCAGCTGATGATGTGAGGCATTGTTTCAAATCCCAAACACTGGAGATATAAGGATGTTAATCCCTCGTTAACCTCTTTGAGCCTTAAAGTAGGAGTTTTTCTTTCTTTTAAGAACCTTCATCCTAACCTGGGGCAGGGTAGGTTTCAGTTAAACCGATCGAGCGCTTAGATCCTCAAAAAGGCAGAACAAACCTTCGAGAATTTATCCTTAGCATCTTAAGAAGTCCAATACAATGACTATCCCTCGGTTACCTAAGGAGTGGGGCAGTCACGAGCCTTTCAAAAGAGTCACACGACTTGTGCATAAAAGAATATTCAAAAAAAATAAGAGCTCGTTAAGTCAAAACCTATGAAGGAGACTTAGGCAAAACTGGGGCATCCCGCTGGACTCCAAAGTCAAAACAATAGACGTTGTCCAGTCAAAAGTTAGGGAATAAGAGCAATAAACCATTAGTTTTTTGAATCCCTATAAAGAACAAGGTCGTGTGATCGAATTGCCATTAGAAATAGGTGAGTGACTGCCATGTCCAAAGCCTTGATAAGTTCTCGACCATAGCAAATCCGCTTGAGACATGAGCGTTCGTATCCGATTAACTGAATTAGGATTGGAGAACATCACGAAGAATGGGAGGGTACAAATACAACTTCGAGCCTATATCCTTTGTTTCTTAAAACGTGAACCGAGCCACGATACAACCTTTAAAAGACCTAATTGAAGTAAGACTTCGGTTGAAAGCATACTCGACAAGATCACGTTTCCTGACTCCTACGAGCTATGCTCAGAAAAAATTCATGTTGGCATTATAATTAAAACTTATATCCTGACTAGTGATTTCGGTCACGAGTTATTGCGATATCTTTTTCAAAACAAAAATTTAAGACAAATATATGTGTACATTGACAAGCTCAGGATAGGCATTTCAGGCATGACGACTTTGCTTGATATCTTAGAGATTTACATATGGACATAACCCGTGGAACTTGAAGATCCTGCTAAACAGGGGCAGGTAGTTTCCCAGTTCGCTTACCAACACGTGTCTGACGCTCTTAAGGAGCTATTTCTCAAAGATTTCGTCGTAACACGATTAATTTGTGCCAGTTACGTCGAGACCTGACGCATCTCTCAAAGAGTTTGAAAACAGTGGGGCAACCAGACTCCGTGTTCTCTATAAAATCCTCTTGAGATGACCATACCTCACAACGCAAGTATCCTGGGGTACCGTGTTTTTTTTAAAAAAAGGAAACAAATGGCGACCACTACAAGATCCTTCAGGATCAAAACCATGTGGTTTCACAACTTTTCTTCATGCACCCGATGGATTTTACTCACGGCGGCCTTCATTCCCTAGTAAATCTCAGTGTTGCAACAGGCCCTTAAACTATTGCCTCATCACAGTCCCCAGCGAGACTATAAGCCGACAACTATTTCTGGGGGTAACTCGAAAGTGTCCCTTAGGTTTTCTTCTCCCCATGTGAAGACATGATACTGTGCACCCCAAGCAGATCACCTTCTCCCCAGAGAAGTCAGAATTTTGAAACCAGATTTGGTTCTACCATTGATCTTTCTCATCCATGATTGACGTATTGGTTGCAGAGAACGCAGGGTATCTCCGTCGAGATGTTTATTTCATCTCTCGTCCTGTCTCTAGCATACGCAGGGGCATAAGCATCACATGCCCATTTCATGTATTCATTCCACATACTCATTGCATACTCATTTCATAACATCTTGCATACATAGACATTAACATACATAAACATTAACATACATTCATATTAACGTACGCAGTAACATATGCATTAGCGTTCACAGGTTCATTGTGTCTCTCCATCATTGGTTGTTACCGCCGAGCAACTGGGTTGGTCCATTCTCTCCAGATAGATTGTCAGCCATAAGCGTAAAATACTTACTTGTTTCCGGTTTCCCCATAGAGCTCGATCCTCATGGATGACGGTTACTTCAGCTATCTTTCCTCACCAGGATAAGATATTCACCCTTCGAGATCATTCCCTCGATGGAGTCTTGATTACCAGTCTTCTTTCTAGCTCGATCCTAGATTGAATCTCATTATTGTCGGTCGTCGAGCCCAACCGGACGTGCATTTATTTTGCACCATCTAAATATTTTCACCATACCATGGCAGATACGCGACCGTTCTCGCCCGAGAAGTTTATCACTGTACCCGGATGTGCATTTATTTTGCACTATTTTTCAAGAAAACCAACTGCAATCCTTTACGGATACACGCCAGTTCACGCCTGGGAAATCTATCAGTACATCCTACAGCATCGGTATGCGACTGTTCTCGCCTGAGAAGCCTATCGATATAACAACCTTACACAACCAGATACGCACCTGTTCTCACCTAAGAAGCTTATCATCGATCAGCACCAGTTCTCGCCAGAGAAGCTTATCGTCATCTGTTATCACCTCTACAAGCAGTTCTTACATGAGAGACTTATTATTGCTACTCTTGCAAAATAAGCGACATCTCTCGCCCGAGAAGCCAATCCTATCTTCGTTATGACTCGCAGCAAATGGCCATCTCCATTGAGAAGTTGGGCTTCCATTTTCCTTGTCGTCTGGAAGTACGGGGAGGTTTGAACCAAATCGTATTCAGGAGAGCACGATCTTGAAGTACGGGGAGGTTTGAGCGGAATCATATTCAGGAGAGCACGATCTTGAAGTATGAGGAAGTTCATTTACCCTTTAGTAAAAGAAGGAGCATAATCATATTCAGGAGAGCACGATCTTGAAGTATGAGGAAGTTCATTTACCCTTTAGTAAAAGAAGGAGCAGAATCATATTCAGGAGAGCACGATCTTGAAGTATGAGGAAGTTCATTTACCCTTTAGTAAAAGAAGGAGCAGAATCATATTCAGGAGAGCACGATCTTGAAGTATGAGGAAGTTCATTTACCCTTTAGTAAAAGAAGGAGCAGAATCATATTCAGGAGAGCACGATCTTGAAGTATGAGGAAGTTCATTTACCCTTTAGTAAAAGAAGGAGCAGAATCATATTCAGGAGAGCAAGATCTTGAAGTATGAGGAAGTTCATTTACCCTTTAGTAAAAGAAGGAGCAGAATCATATTCAGGAGAGCACGATCTTGAAGTATGAGGAAGTTCATTTACCCTTTAGTAAAAGAAGGAGCCGAATCATATTCAGGAGAGCACGATCTTGAAGTATGAAGAAGTTCATTTATCCTTCAGTAAAAGAAGAATCAGAATCGTATTCCAGGCGCCGACCTTAAATATGAGAAGATTTATATATCAGATAAGCAGCAGCCTCTTTATTTGAGTGCTTATTCATTTTGGCACATAAGTCCCTTCCAACGATAAGTGACAGTTCTCCCTCGAGAAGCTTATCAGGGCATTTCCCATTAAAGTCCATTTATTTTGGCATACAGCCGGTCTTTACCCTGTATATTTGATACGGATTTCCGAAATGTCCGTTCGATCCCATCACGAGGGATAGGTTATAGAAGCTTGGATGTTATTCTTTGCTCAATGCTCCAGCATTCTGTGATCGATCTTGCAATCGTGTAGGTCCAATTTTATTATTAGACATTCCCAAGTGGAGGTCATCTCATAGGTGCCATCTCCATTTAAGGATCTTATTCCTAAAGTCCATTTATTTTGGCATACAGCCGGTTTTTACCCTGTATATTTGCTACGGATTCCCGAAAAGTCCGTTCGATCCTGTCACGAAGGATAGGTTACAGAAGCCTGGATGTTATTCTTTGCTCAATGCTCCATGCATTCTGTGGTCGATCTTGCAGTCGTACATGATCCAGATTTACTTTTAGATTCCCTAGTGGAGGCCGTCTCACAGGTGCCATCTCCATTTGAGAATCTCGTTCCCAAAATGACAATTGGTCGTGTTTGCACCAGTTGACCATCATTTTAGAATTCCCCAGGGTTGTACTGTGTCCCAGCGCGTCATTTTCACCAGTGTGTTTCTTCTCGTAGCGTCTGTCCCTGTGTCGTCGCATTCGTCAGCATTTTCGCATTCATCATTCCAGCATACGCATCATATCATATTCACGGCATCATCTGCATTAATCTGTTCTCGCTTTGTCCATAGCATTGCATATCGCCGCATATAAGGGCAAAATTTTCGGTTATCTATATTTAAATCTCTCCACCACGATTCCTCGAGTCTCTGTCACTCAAATCATCTGGTGTAGCTATTTAAATAGGGGAAACTGTAATACCCCAAATTTTACCCTTATATTTAGTCAGTCACTTCGCATAGCATCGCATCTGTGCATCTGCTAACCACTAACCAGTCCTAGAGTTGATTTGTTTTGCAGGAATCCAGTTCAAGGGCGTTTTGGTCATTTTACATTATTTTGGCTATTTCTGAAGAAAATCGGTCTTTAAGCCCCGAGGCGTTCAGAGCATGATACGTGGGACATTTGTCTACCATAGAAGTTGATTTCCTCCAAGGCATCAAGCTGGCTCGTTTTATTATTGGAAAATACCGGGAGTGTATCTAATGATTGGGTCGATCATTTGTTCAGGGAGGAGTTTTGTTTCAGTTAATAACACGTTCTTTCGATATACATAACAGAGAGGATTTAGTTGAATTCACTTAGTTTTGATCAGGACTATGAAGAGAATAAGCATAGGAGCCAGAACTTAAGTACCTTTGAATGTCATTCGTGAGTATTTATAATTTATAATTAGAAATAAATTTAAATGTTTGTGGATTTTTATTCACGAATGTTTATAATTTGTAACTAAGAAATAAATATAAATAAATTCAGGTTTGTATGTTCATAGATATTTAAGAAGTAAATGAGTACTTTTTGAATTTTTATTTCATAAAATATTTAATTTACAAAAGAGTGACTCAAATAAACTTTGAATTCTAATTCATGAATCATTGTTTGAGTTTACAAGGAATTACATTCACAAAGGAGTATCTCTACTCTAAAGAGTCCTAAATCCTAAAGATTTCTAAGTGTTCTTCGTGATGTCCCTCGATCTTCACCGCAAATCTCCGATTAACCTGCACAAAGGGAAACAAAACAAAACAGAAGCAGGAAAGGGTTAGAAGTTTGTTTGACACTCTCAGAACATCGTCATCATCGAGTGTCGGGAGTGGCACAACCGAAGCTGCGTCCTACCCCCGTTACCAATCCATGCCATTAGCGTCAGATCGGGTAACGTTGTTCTTATCATACGGGACAGCCGAGAGATAAAAGAGATAAAAGAAGTGGGACTGATTCGATTTTTCCGTAATTGGATTCGCTTCAAAATCAAGCTGAGCACTAATTCCACCAAATAAATTAGAACACCATTCATCAAGTAAATAAGTTTTGGGACGCTATCAGGTAGATTCATGCTCAAGATGCCACCATCAGAAGGAGGTTCGAATTTAGGGGACTGAAACTCGAAAGGAAGCATACCATCTGCATAAATTCACAAGACAACATCATTACCCCAATTTCCTAACAGAGTGTAAGGCCAAAGCTAACTGAGACGTATCAAAAAAAATCAACAATCAAAATATCAGAAAGATTGTGTTAAAGCCAAACAGGGCATCAAGATAGAGTCATCAAATTACATCTGCGAAGTGAGGTTGTAAGGTCATACCAGAAGAAAACAGGGTGAATGCGGGTCATACCAGTCACAACAACATCCAACCAAATTTGAGGTTCACATGAAAAATCGAACATGGCAATAAGGGCTCAGTTCATACATCATAGCCCTAAACAAACAGTCCTATCAGTCGAAACCAGAAGCAACCGTCGCAACATAATCGAAGGCGGCAAGCAGTAGTATCAATTCCCTGGTCGGTTCAGACAACTCGTCATCATCACCGCGTAACCTTTCTCGGCGGCATTGATCTGACGGTATCCAAAATATCAGTTCGCTGAAAGAAGAAGAAGAAAAGTGAGTGTATGTTCCGAACTGATGTTCATAACCAAAGGAATTGAAATCCGAAACCGTATCAGCCACAAAGGGTTAAACCGAAGAAAGTAAGTTATCCAAATTCAAATGAGCGAAAATCCACATCTGCAAAGATCCAGAAAATCCAAGTCAAATATGGTTTTCAAATCAAATCCAGCCTTATCAAATAAAATCCATTCGGAATGAACCCCAAAAATGAAAGCTTCGAATCAGATCAGAAAAAAAATCATATCAGAAGCTGGTGCTAAAAACCCCAACAAAATCAAATCGAATCCATCAAAATCAATGAGAAAATAACACAAATCAGATATGGTCCAAGCCCATTCAACAAAGAAATGAAGAGTATATAATAAGAACAAGTTCACCTGGTAAACCCTAACGAAGACGACCGCGAACACAGACGAAAGCATAATCATCATCATCGTTCAGAGAATCACCCAACATAAACCGTGAGTCATCAAAATAGACTGATACACACCGAACGGAGAAGATCGCCGTTGCCGTTCATTACGAACGTCGGGCAACCAACACTCCCAGCCTCAGAGAACTCATCATCGACCAATACCACCATTGATCATCCATAAACCATCAAAACGCCAAAGCCTGTTAGACTCAGACACGAGGAAATTCTCGGTGTCATCATCGTCGTCATCACCGTTCATAATCCCACCGTGAAACCGGAAACGTAAGCCATCACTTGTTTAATATGTTGTTTTGTTATGTTTTCAGGAAAAAGCGGAAACAGAAGCCATAAACGGAGAAGAAGAATGAGCGAAATCGTGATGAGATTGCGAGAGAGAGAGAGAGAGAGAGAGAGAGAGAGAGAGAGAGAGATTGAGCGGCGCCGTGGAGACCAAAGGGGGATTAGGGTTACCCTGATCTTTTCCCTCTCCCCTTTTCTTTATATCCGCAGACCGGGTTGGGTCCGGAAGTGATGACCGGCCCAACCCATCATTTTTTAAAGTTGTTTTTTATTTATTTTTTTTGTTTTTAAATAATAGATTTTCTTGTAACACTAACTTCTGTTTTTTTTATAAAAATTAAATAAACTAAACATTTTAAAAAGATAAAACTTAATTTTTTTTTAAATATTAACTAAAACCCTTTTTTTTAAGTAATAAACAAAAACCATTTTTAAAAATAAACAAACTAACATGTTTTTAGTAATAAAATTAAAACTCCTTCTTTAAAATAAAACTTAAAACTTTTCTTTTTAGATTAAAATTAAAACTGTTTTCAAAATTTAAATTAAATTTTTTTTTACTAATGTTAAATCACTTTTAAAAAAAACTTAAATCAAGACTTTTTCTTTAAATCAAAAACAAAAATCTCAAAATTTGCATCTTTTTCTTCATTGTCTCACAATTCATTTGATTGCCGCCTAACTCTGCCCACTAACGTTGTTTGTTCATTTTGCAGCTTATTACGTTTACCGTTATTTATTTCATCTTATTTTTCCACTCAAAGCTCATTATCATATTGTATCTGTTTCTCGGTTGTAATCTCGCGAACAAATTATCGCGTTATCTTTTCCGCACTTGTACTTTCCGCTGTTTGTATGGTTTAAATTCTCGCATCCCTCACCATTAATCTGTCACCTTGCACTCCTCCGAAGGAATTAGGTCTAGCCGTTTGACCGCCGTGTCAATAGTCCTCAACTTCAAACCCTTACAACCTCACAAACCCTAATTTTTACAAATGCCTCGCCGCAGGCAAGATTACAATTTTACCCCTAGCATTAGGTCAAAGAGCCGCCGCGCTCATTTTAGGGTTTCCCGCCGCGGAATCCCTGACCTAATTTAACCCTAATTCACTTAACAATTCAACGTAGAGATTGGAGTTTCTACACTCCACGTAAGCGTGTCCTTAAGACATGTTTATTCCCCTTGAGACCTTGACCACAGTCAAGAAGTCTCTAACCTCCCTTTTGAGGGGAACTACGATTACTCTGATTCCATTCCCGTAAGGATACGTAGGCACAAGATGCGATGTATTGCCGAGTAAACTTAGAATTAACCCCTTAGGTCTCCTTTCTCACTTTTAATCCTTTGTACATATACCTTAAGCAAATAAATAAAGCAAGTAGTAAACATCTGAACAAAAGGTTCCTGTAGAGTACTACAGAAGTTTAGGGTGCTAATACCTTCCCTAAATTTAACCAACCCCCGAACCCTAGATCTTTCCCCGCATTGTGTTTACGATGCAAAATAGGTTTTCCCTCTTTTGACCTTTTCCTTCGGATAAATCAAAGAGCGGTTGTGAATTGAATTGCGATTCAAACTCATTAATAGTTTGACATCCTATTTCCACCGCAACATCTGTTTAGCATTTATCTGTTTTGTTTGCGAAAAAGAACGTCGATGTTTTTGATAAAATGCGCATACATAAACTTACTGGCCTAGGCCACTGATTGTTGAAACAATTAATTACTTGAATATTGTCACGAGATAATAACCTTGATAGGTCCCTTTGAGAAGGGTATCTTGTCTGTTTGTTTGTGTTGTTACAGGTGTAGCACATTCCAGACAATGCGCCGTGCACATACCTGAAGATGGATGATTCCTCTTTCTCCAGCAGAGTTCAGTAGCCTCTCCCCGCAGAGTATGAACGCAAGATAGTGAGCATTGATATGTCTCCCCAGGCAGAGATGATTCTCTCCCCAAGCAGACACATCCCGAAGGAACGTCACCTCCTCAGCTGAGTCACGCGCCGAAGCATGAATGTATTTCCCCCAACACCGGGTCACAAGTGCAGGTTTCATAGAAATGTTCACGCGCCGAAGCATGAATTCAATCCCCCAGCACCGGGTCACAAGTGCAGGTTTCATAGAAATGTTCGGGCGCCGAAGCTCGTGTTCTTCCCCCGTACCGGGTCACAAGTGCAGGTTTCGTAGGAAGCTATTCGTACGCCGAAGTATGCAGCAACTGATGGTGCTAGACTGAAGTCTCCAGCGGAAGTGAAATTCCCCACCAGAGTTGTACTCTCCCCCGAAGTCGGATGATTCCCTCTTCCCTAGCAGCATGTTGGAACAACTGATGCTGTTTCCCCGCAGAGTTGTACTCTCCCCCGGAGTCGGATGATTCCTTCTTCCCTAGCGGAATTGAAATTCCTCATCAGAGTTGTACTCTCCAGCGAAGCAGTTGGAACCATGATTGGTTTTCCCTAGCAGAGCGTTGAACAGTTGATGTTGTATTTCCCCCAGAGTTGTACTCTCTCCAGTGAAGTAGAATGATTTCTCCTTCCTCAGTCGAGTTTGCAGATCCCCAAGAGAGTCGAATCCTTGGAAGTTGATCAGACCATGATTGGTTTTTCCCCAGTGGAGTGTTGAGCAGCTGAAGTTGTTTCCCCATAGAGTCTTATCCCCAGAAGAGCAGCCGAGACAGCCACGCAGTTTACTCCCGCGATTGATATCGCTTTCCCTCAGCAGGTCCAGGTTCTCGTAGAGCTTCGTCCCCCTGCAGTAATCAACTGAAGTTGTTTCACCCGCAGCAGTCAACTGAAGTTGCGTCCCCTGCGGAGTCCAATTGGGATTGGCGTAACCATGCTCTCCTCAGCAGGATGATTCCTCTATCTGAGTAGTTCTTTCTCCTTGACAGGAGGATTTCCCCCTTCGGCATTTATTTTGCTGACGGGATCGCATCACCATGCATGATTGCATAGCGTTTGTCATAATCGCATAGCATTTCCACCGTGTGGAGCATGGCGCCGAAGCATATGCATAATAAACATGATCTAGGTTGCTACCGTTCTTGTTTTGCAGGTGTTCCGCCACAGAATTTATTGCTCAGGATGATTCTTGACATTCTTCCCGACGAAGTCGCTTGCTCAAGATGATTTTTGAGATCCCCAGCGTAGTCTTCGGTTCAAGATGACTCTTGAATTCCTCAGCAGGGCCGTTTGCTTAAGATGATTCTTAAAACCCCAGTAGAGCCCCCAGTGAAGGTTGCCCAGGATGGTTCCTGAATCCCCAAGAGAGCTGAATCCTTGGAAGCTGCTCAAGCCATGATTGGTTTGTCCCCGACAAGAGTTGCCCAGGATGATTCCTGGAATCCCCAACAGAGTGTTCGTTTAGGATGATTCCTGAAATCTCCAGCATGGTTATCAGTTCAAGATGATTCTTGAGGTCCCCGACGGAGTTATTTGTTCAAGATGATTCTTGAAGTCCTCAGCAGAGTTGATTCCTCCAGAATGATTTCTGGACCCCCGGAGCGGAGTTGCTTGATAGTTCTCCAGATTCCCCAGCGGCGAAGCGTCCTCCCCAGCAGGTTTTCCAACGGCGAAGTTGAAATCTCCTTTGAAGACTCCATGATTGAAGTCTGGCCGTGTTAATGAAGCAGTTCCCTCAGCTGATGCGGAGTGCCTGATGGCAGAGATTTAGATATTCCCAGTTGGCTCATGATTGACCAAGAATTCTATTCCCAAATTGCTGATGATGTCCAGCTGATGCCCGACAGTTCTTTGAATGCCTGATGGCATGATCGACCTGATGGTTGAAGTCCGGCTGATGCCCGACAGTTTCTTTGAATGCCTGATGGCATGATCAACCTGATGGTTGAAGTCCGGCTGATGCCCGACAGTTTCTTCGGATGCCTGATGGCGTGATTGACTATGTATTACCGGTTACCGTGTGACCAATTCCCCAATGGATTTTCTTCACCCTGACGGCGAGGTCAGACTATTTTGAGTTCTCCAGCGGCGATGTTGGATGACGGCGAGGTCAGATTATTTTGAGTTTTCCAGCGGCGATGTTGGATGTTTCTCTATGACGGCGATGTCGGACTCTCTAATTCTCCAGCGGCGATGTTGGATGCTTGTTTTTGACGGCGAAGTCAGATTACGTCGAGTACTTGACGGTGATGTCGAGTGTTTCCCAGAGTTATGTTTGGTTGGCGGCGATGTCAAGTGATTCTTCTTTCTCCAGCGGCGATGTTGGATATTTGTTTGTTTCTGGCGGCGATGTCAGGTGGTCCTCCAGTGGCGATGTTGGATATTTGTTTGTTCCCGAAGGCGATGTCGAGTGTTCCTCAGAGTTATAGTGTTTCTGGCGGCGAGGTCAGGTGTTTGTTTCCAGCGGCGATGTTGGATGTTTGGGTCTGACGGCGATGTCAGGTGATTTAGTTTTCCAGCGGCGATGTTGGGTGTTTTGTTTCCGACGGCGATGTCAGATCCTTTAGTTCTCCAGCGGCGATGTTGGGTATTTCGGTCGTTTGATGGCGATGTCAGATTCTCTAGTTTTCCAGCGGCGATGTTGGGTGTTTTGATTGTCTGATGGCGATGTCAGAGGAATTTAATGTGGATAACTGACGGCGATGTCAGATCAGTATTTCTCCAGCTGGTTGCTGTGCAGCTACTATTCCAGTTTTTGGGAGATGTGTCCCCCTCAGAGTACCGTGTGCTCGTGCAGTTGGCAAATTTCCGGGTTTGCCGGTATTCAACCGTCTCGCACCTTGATTGGCTGAGAGTCGTTCGCTCCTCACCCAGTCAGGTTCAAGCCGTTTGAATAGGGGCAGCTGTTGCACCCCAAAATTTGACCAACATCTATTTACCTATCAAGAGTTGTATGAGGCTATGAAGCTAGCCAAGAAGTTTGTTCAAAGGTTGACACCTTTGTCAGAGAACTCAAGAGATCCTCAGAGGAATTGGTTGAAACCAAAGTTGTGTATCTCATAACTTGAGAGTTGTGGGTGCTCCTCAGATGATTCTGAGACTATGAGGGTGAACTTGAAGCTTTGAGAAATCTTATGAGATGTCTTGAAAGCCATCATAAGGCCTAGAGAGGTCATTGTACAAGAATTCAGAAGATTCAACCATGAGTGGTGGAATTAGGGTTTTGACTGGGTCAACCCTAGGTCAACTGATGATTTGGAGAGGGTTGAGACCTAATTCAAGGCCATGTGATCATGGAATGATGTATTGAGATACTGTAAGGATGATTCCTAGACCAACTAATCATGATTGAGGAGTTTGAGAAGTTTTAAGCTAGGGTTTCTGAGGATTAACAGTGTAAAATCTCCTAGTTTGATCCCTATCTTCAAGGCAGTTTAGCTCAATATGTGATTGTCATCTCATCTTCCCCACAACATGAATGTTGTATAGCTTGTTCTTAGCTTTAATTTGAGTAGTAGAAGTCCTTGATAGGATTTGCAGAGCTCAAGTTATGGTTTTGACAAATTACAGGTCATCTGAAGTATGTGAATCTGGGTCCTTGAAAGTCACCCAACTTGCAGACAACTTTTTCCCTAGTAGGATGATTCCTATGGATTCTTGGTCAACATGAATGTTGAAGATCATCTTATTATATTTCTATAGAGTACTAGAAGTCCTTGATAGGATTTGTAGAACTCAACTTATGGCTTTGACAAGCCAAGGGCATTTTGGTCATTTGGAAGTTATAGGTCATTTCAAGCATAAGGCCATATCTCCTACTTCCAAGCTTCAAATGGAAAAATATTCAACATAAAACTTGCTTAGAATGATGTTTTAAGGCTAGTAGGGAGGTCATGAGATGTTGAAAAGGCTCATATCAAAAAGTGATAAAAATGGCCTAAAAATGAGGCATAAGTAAATTCAAGTGAATTTGAAAAATGGAAATCCCAAGTTATAAGTCCAAACTATGTCATGTAATAGGTCATTTTGACTCCAAATGACATTCTAAGAACAATGGTTCAGCCACAATTTTGATTTGAGGCTTGCATCATAGGGCTGCTTTGGAATTTGATTACTTGCATATTAAGGTACCAAACCAAAACTCCACAAAACTCAATAAACAAGGAAGATATGCATTGTAACTAATCCAAAATATCATGTGGAGATAAATTCAAGTTGGTTACAAATATTAAAAGGGTTTTGGCATGAGATACCATGTAAGGAGAATGAGAATTCAAATTACCATGACATGAAAAGATGAATTTCTCATTGGATTGTTCTAGGGAGTTCTAGACTGTTCTAAACCATTCTATATAACCATTGCAACTTGCTCAGATGCAAGGTTGGTGTTAATTGGTGTAGAGAAGAGAGAGTGAAATCCAAAAGCTTCCATTGCAAGTCACATTCAATCTCTTCATTCTTCTTCATTTCCCTCCATTTTTTCTTCACAAACCTTCTCCATAGATCTTTCTGAGTATATGCATACTAGTTTGAAGCTCCATCCATGAAGATTTGAAGGTTACCATTGGAAATTGCAAGAAATCAAATCACATTCGAATTCAAGGATACAAGCTCTCTCCCTCCAATCTTTTGCAAACAGAAGAGTTTTCGTCATCCAAGGAGTATTCTTGAAGAGTTTCAAGCCTTAAAAGCAAGGGTTTCATCATCTACCAATCCAAGAAGCCAGGTTTGCAAAATCTCTTTCACCTCATTATCTAGGCATGGTTAGGTTAAGTTATTAGTTTAGATTGGTTAGAGACAATTAGGTGATCAATTCTGAAGAGTTTAAGGTCATTTGATGAAGTTTCAACTATGGATGTCATTTCTTGATGGAGTAAGAACTAGTGATATAGTGAGTTTCAATGCAAGATTATTAGCTGGTTGTGATTAGGATAATGCAAGGATCATTTTGATATAAAGGAATCTAAGTTTGGTTGAGGTCGAAGATTGATGATATTTTGAAATTCATGGAGTTTCACTATCGGGTTGCATGATTTAGACCGTTTCAATGCATTTCAAGACCATAGGCGTGATCAGGGTGAAATTCTAAGCAAGATTGTGTTTTACATGTTGAGAATTGATGATGATATGAGAGAGAACGAAAGGATGGAAGATCTGTGCATGAGTTCTGTATTTCCATGGAGGATTTTCAAAACCCTAACCCAAGGTTGAAGACGATCTCCAAGCCGTTGGATCACACGCTGACCCCTTGACCAAAGACTAATCCCACGGTCCAGATTTAATTGAATTGTTGGAGGGAAGTCAGAAACAGGCTGAAACGCCGCGTTTCATTAAACCTGGCATTCTGGGCTTAAGTTGAAATTGATACCCACACCCCCATGTGAGGCCCAATTGGATTTTGAACTGAGATTTGTTTCTTTTCACACCGCTGATTTCTCAATTTCCTTCATATTTTTAATTTGTTTTTCTGAATTAAAATGGGCCCAAGCGCGCTTGATATTCAGACCCCCCAGTCTGGGCCCATATGTGCATTGCATTGTATTTTGTTACTATCTGCACCCATGTTCATATTTTTCATTTTATTTCTTTCCATTTTATGTCATACTTTAGAAAATCATATTAAATTGAAAAATCAATATTTTTTAATGGGAATTTTTTCTCCCTTTTCATATTTTTGTCTAGAAAAATATAAAATAAAAACATTTGTCATATCATGCATTTTAGTATTTTTTGCATATTTTCTTCTTTAATTGCTTTTTAATGCTTTTATGTTGATACCTTAATTTGTAGAATTTAGTTTAGGTAGCTCCCTTAATATTTTTAGGTCAATCTCTTTAGGATAGTTAGATATATGTTTTAGGTTCCCCCTGGATTAATTCCATATTTTTGTGATGATTTTTAGGATATTTTTGATTAGATGCTTCTAGGTTGTGTAGAATTAGGTAAAACTTCAACATAGGTCCATAATAACTTTAGATTTTGGGTTTTTTAGGACAATTTAGACTATGGGGCATATATGGGTCTTAAGGGTAGGTATGTAGGATCCCTTAGAAATTATATTAGGATTTAATATAATAGTATGCTATTTTTAGTTGATTTTTGTATTGGTTGATTGTTTGTGTTGCCTTTAGGGCATGTTTGTTTGTTTGCTTTGCTTTGTGAGCTTGGAAAGCTTGGTATCTCATTGTGGAGCATTGAGGAGCATAGTAGAAGACTTGAAGATGCATTGAGAAGCTTGAGAGCTTGATCTTTTTTCTTTTTGTTGTTTTAGGGTTAGGGATTAGGAAGAGTTTAGACTTAGATAACTTCTTTCTCAAACATGGATGGTATCATTCATCTCCATTCCTCCCTATGATTCAAAGTCCTTCCATGGTATACACCTCTCTCCTTTGGAGGGATAAGTGATGTACCTAGGAAGTAGAACTTTTGAGGGAACCATTCCTTTGATGTTGAACCCTTATAGGTCACCTTTGGTGGTCAAATAAGCAGTTCAATATCCCCCAGCTTATCCAGTAAATGATTTCATCTGGTTTGATTATATTGAGAGATACATAGCCTGAGTTTGAAGATGAAGACTTCATTGAAGAGTGTAGAAGAGGATGAATTCTTGAGTATTGCCATTCCAGCTGAAGCTTGAAGAGCAGCAAGAGCAAGTTGACACTTGAAGATCCCTGAAGATTAGGTGAAGCCTGAAGGTGGAGCTGATCAAGAAGCTGAAGCTTAAAGGGAGAAGATAAGTTGAAACTTATGTTGTAGGGTTGAAACCTGGAAGAGCAATTGATAGTTGTCAAGAGTGATTGAAGTCTGAAGACTGAGTTGCTGTTGGAAAAGCTGAAGCTTGAAGTTGAGAGAGGAGTTGATCTGTTTTCTTCTTTTTCTTTTCTGTATTTCTGTGTTTTGTTTGACTTGTTTGATGCATTAGAATAAGTACATATCTAGAATAAGTAGAATCTAGGAGCATGATTGCACTAGAGGTTGGGTTGCTCCCTCTGCTTGTATTGTTACTGCGTGGCTTTGCTTGCGGGTATTCGGTAGAGCCCAGCTCCCTTGCCCATGTGGTTTGTTTGCCTGATGGCATTTCATTTTATCTGTATGATTGCAGTTTACTGTTTATTGCTTGATAGCATGTTGTTTATATTTCAGTATGATTACTGTTATCCATTCTGGCTTGAGGTTGAGATGAGCTTGTGGAGGCTGAAGCCCCACACACATTTCCTCCCTCACTTGCATTGCATGCATTTTACTATTAAGCTGATGCTTTGTCTGTTTTGGTGTATCATTGACATGATCCCTTAGGACTCTCATTTCCTTTGATAAGGATTTGATGATAGAATTTTAGGTTGAAACCTATGCATGACAACTTCTAGGAGTTCCCTGTTCAAACCTCAACCATAGGATGAATCCATGGCATGATAACAGTAGGACTTGATAGTCTCCCTCCTAGTTGGGCCTGTTCTCTTCTCATCTCAAAAACAGTTTAAGATACAGTAATCATGAATAATTTCTTTCGTACGTTACGAGCCTTAAGCTATCTGAGAAAGGATTGTGGGAGAGTTTCTTTTCCACAGTCTGGATGTTTAGTATGGTACCCTTTGGGTGACATGTGACGCATTCACTCTCAGGTTATAATCTCTAGTGCGGTTGAAATCGCAAACACAATAAAAAACACTTCTTTCGTAAAAGACAGGAAATAAACCGTAGTTTCCCGAACTACGTGAGCTCTGATCTCTCATGCTTGTTGAGAGTACGTAGGCACAAGATGGCGATGTCTTGGCGAGCTACCTTCCCCCATAACCCTTCATAGGCCGAACTACGTTGAGTCTGATTTCTCATCCTCTGATGAGAATACGTAGGCATAAAGTGCGACGCTTTGCCGAGTCATTTTCTTTTCTTTTTCAGCCAGCCTTGATAGGTAAATATAATAAAACCAACCCGTCCAAGTAAACACAACAAGCGAGGATCCCGTCGAGTACGACGGACATGAGGGGTGCTAATACCTTCCCCTTGCGTAACCGACTCCCGAATCCAGACAACGGTTGCGATGACCTTGTCTTACCCTTATTCGTCAGGTTTTTCCGATCGTTTCCTTTCCCGCTCTGAGGGATAAATAACGAAAGGTGGCGACTCTTCTGTTGTGCCGGCACCTTATTTTCGCGCAAGCGACAGTGTACCAGCCTGAAGATGTTTTTATCTATGCCATTGAACAAAGCATTCAATGATTTAGAGTTTCCAAGAGCTAAGGCCTCTTGCTCTTTGTTCCATTCCTCTTCAGGAATCAACACATCTACTTCATCCTTGTCAGTCTTCACAAGATGTTTCCATCCTGAATTCACAGCTCTCCAAACCTTGTAGTCTATAGATTTCAAGAATGCAATCATCCTTGGTTTCCAATAATCATAATTAGATCCATCCAGAATTGGAGGTCTACTAGTGAAACCTATATCTTTATCCATAGTACCAGAATTTGTTTTCCCATGATCTCACCTAGATTTAAACAGGCAGGGTGCCTGCTCTGATGCCAATTGAAAATTCTGGCAAGCACACGATGATGTTATTCCCAAAGTTATAACCTCCACTGTGACATCTGCTACTTAATGACTAATATTCAGTAATAATAAAAGCATTAAATAACACAACAATTGTTTACCCAGTTCAGTGTCAACAACACTTACATCTGGGGGCTACCAAGCCAGGGAGGAAATTCACTATCAGTAGAATCAATTCAGAATTAAACCTCCAGTTTACACTTCTCACTTAATTCCTACCCAATGACACTTCAACCTAGAGACACTCTAGACCTGAGTATACCCACTCACTCACTCTCAATCACACAACAGTGATATCAACCACTTACCGATTAAATATGAAGAGACACTTCATACACACCTTGATCTTGCTTCACAGCTTTGATCAAGGAACTCACACACTCTTGCTTCACAGCTTTGAGTGAGACACAACCTAGAATCTACCTATCCAATGCAAATCATCCACCAGACAATTGCTTGGAGTACAAGTATTCCTAGAGAGAATTCACACGTGAAGACTAGCCTTCTTCACTTACAAGGACTCTCTAATTTGCACTCTATCTTCTTCTATCAAGAGCTGCTGTTCAGAATTGCTTCTTTTGATCTTTATAGCAGCTGTCAGTCCTTTTCGGCCTTGGTGCATTAATTAGGTTTTATCCATAACAAACCTTTTGTCCATGATTTGCATGCTTGCCACTTATTTCAGGGATCTTTTAGATCGCCTAAGGCTTCTAGAAAATCTCCTGATATCCAGCTTAAGCTCCTATTCTGTTTCCTAATTTATAGATACCAGAAAAACCACCTTGCCCGTTGGATGTCATACGTTTAATGTTATGACATTCTGTATGACATTCAGCTTAACTAAGTTAACTTATAGTTAACTTACCCTGCAGACACAACATTAAGTATGTCCTACCATTCAGTATGACATACATGCACACTCTAAAGTTTTACCACAAAATGCAGCCAATCAAGAGCACTTACAATAATGTCAGGGTTAACCTACCTTAAACTATCTTCAAATCATCTGAAATACTGTGTTAAAATTTCTATATATAAGCATACGTCCTTCATTCCATATGGTAGAATTCTGTGTGTTCCTGTTGATCTCTCTGTTTTTGATTTGTCTCTTTTTGTCTTTTGTTTGTTTTGTTTGTCTATCAGTGCTTTATGTTGTTTTTTTTGTGCTCTTGTACCTACGCCTCTGACGTTTTATTAATCAATGAGAAATTTTTATCTTTTATTGCTTCTATTCCATCTTATTGCTTTTTTTTTTCTTGCTAACAAAAAAAGGAAGAAGTATTGATTTTAGTTTTTCTCTTGAATCAACTCCATTATTCAAATTGTTTGAACTATCTTTTACCTTTTTGATTATGATAAAAAAAAAGGGAAGTACGTTAATGGAAAATGATTTTGATAAGAATATCTTGTCTCTGAATCCTAAAGTTATAACATCCACTGTGACATCTGCTACTTAACGGCTAATATTCAGTAATAATAAAAGCAGTAAATAACACATCAATTGTTTACCCAGTTCAGTGTCAACAACACTTACATCTGGGGGCTACCAAGCCAGGGAGGAAATTCACTATCAGTAGAATCAATTCAGAGTTAAACCTCTAGTTTACACTCTTCACTTAATTCATACCCAATGACACTTCAACCTAGAGACACTCTAGACCTGAGTATACCCACTCACTCCCCCTCAATCACACAACAGTGATATCAACCACTTACCGATTAAATATGAAGAGACACTTCATACACACCTTGATCTTGCTTCACAGCTTTGATCAAGGAACTCACGCACTCTTGCTTCACAGCTTTGAGTGAGACACAACCTAGAATCTACCTATCCAATGCAAATCATCCACCAGACAATTGCTTGGAGTACAAGTATTCCTAGACATAATTCACACGTGAAGACTAGCCTTCTTCACTTACAAAGACTCTCTAATTTTCACTCTATCTTCTTCTATCAAGAGCTGCTGTTCATAATTGCTTCTTCTGATCTTTATAGCAGTAGTCAGTCCTTTTGGGCCTTGGTGCATTAATTAGGTTTTATCCATAACAAACCTATTGTCCATGATCTGCACGCTTGCCACTTATTTCAGGGATCTTTTAGATCACCTAGGGCTTCTAGAAAATCTCCTGATATCCAGCTTGAGCTCCTATTCTGTTTCCTGGTTTATAGATACCATAAAAACCACCTTGCCCGCTGGATGTCATACGTTTAATGTTATGACATTTTGTATGACATTCAGCTTAACTAAGTTAACTTATAGTTAACTTACCCTGTAGACACATCATTAAGTATGTCCTACCATTCAGTATGACATACATGCACACTCTAAAGTTTTGCCACAAAATGCAGCCAATCAAGAGCACTTACAATAATGTCAGGGTTAACCTACCTTAAACTATCTTCAAATCATCTGAAGTACTGTGTTAAAATTTCTATATATCAGCATACGTCCTTCATTCCCTATGGTAGAATTCTGTGTGTTCCTGTTGATCTCTCTATTTTTGATTTATCTCTTTTTGTCTTTTGTTTGTTTTGTTTGTCTATCAGTGCTTTATGTTGTTTTGTTTTGTGCTATTGTACCTACGCCTCTGGCGTTTTATTAATCAATGAGAAATTTTTATCTTTTATTGCTTCTATTCCATCTTATAGCATTTTTTTTGCTTGCTAACAAAAAAAAAGGAAGAAGTATTGATTTTAATTTTTCTCTTGAATCAACTCCATTATTCAAATTGTTTGAACTATCTTTTACCTTTTTGATTATGACAAAAAAGGGAAGTACGTTAATGGAAAATTATTTTGATAAGAATATCTTGTCTCTGAATTATAGCTCAGACATTCTAACTCTTTAATTGCATTCAATTCTTTTTCTTAAAATGTTTTCAGGAACAAATTGATATATTGATAATCAGACTCTGATTTAACCAATCATTATCTCTATCTGATGCATTTGATAAGAATCAGACTTGAACCATCTCAGATCTTATAAGTCCAATCAGGCTCTGATATATAATCAAGCGTTGTTATTATGTATCTGATAAGATCTTTATAATCAGGCTCCAGTATCCCAAATCTGATAAGATTTTTAGATCTTAGATTCAGGGGGAGCTTTGATAAAGGGAAGTTATTTCTAAACTTATCTCTATCATTTTCTATTGATTATCATCGTACAAAATTGTGTCATCAAAATATATGATTTTATCATTATCAAAAAGGGGGAGATTGTTAGAACAAGATTTGGTTCTGCAAAATATCTCTAAGTTTTGATAATAACAAAATAGTATTCGTGTGAGAACAATTTTGGTATTCTAGTGTTTGTTTTTCTGAAGAATTAACAAATAGGTTTTGACTCTGATAGAGAAAGCTCTGACTTTGATAGAGATCATATTCAACGATTACTCTGATCTGATCAAAGTCACTTATGCACTATAAGAAGCAAGCATGCTTCTGATCTACTCTCACTCAAAAAGATTCTAAGAAGATAATATATTGATGTTGCAGTGCTCTCTTGGTTTCTGCTTCTAATCATGACTCTGATACTTTACTTCTGAAGGCTTTCTAGCTTCTAAAGTCATTATCTTCTGAAGACTAAGTGTTGAAGACTCTGAAAACAAGGTTCTATTGAACGAAGTTCTGAAGACTTGAGTTTCTAAAGAATAATTGTTAAAGACAAAGTTCTGTTGAACGACGTTCTAAAGACTCTGAAGACTTAAGTTACTAGTGACCAAAGATTCTGAAGACTGAGTGCTTATAGTTCTGAAGACAAGGTTCTGGTGAACAAGTTCTAAAGACTCTGAAGACTTAAGACTCTGAAGACCTAATGATCAACTCTTCTACTCATGCTTCAATCATCTCTATTCAGAAGACGCTGATGTAAAGAAGAGAAGCTCAAACGTTTATGAGGGAAAATAGTACATAGTACGTTTCAACGTTTCATTCCACTACCCTGGTTTGGTGGTATTGTCATACCCCAAATTTGTCCTACCTCGACAATTAATGAATGCTTTACTACTTCATGACTTCTGGCCACGACTCTCCAAGACTTCTCTTTAAATAAGTTGCTTGTATGCACTTATTTCAAACTGTTCAAAGATACTTCACATGGTGCTTCTAGACAACGGTCGGTTTAGCCTCCAGCTTTGTTCGAATTGATTGCAAGTGACAAGATGTGTTTGGATTCTAAATCAGTTTGTGACAAACTTAGATTTAGCTTTGCAAATTTCAAGTCACAATTGAATTAGAATTTTGATGCAATTAGTCCCGAAGATATTCCAATTCATTTTAAAGGCTTACGGTATAATGCATCAGTTCACAACCATACAAGATATGTTTGAGGAATGGACCCCCCATATTATCCAAATCCATTAGTTTCAAGGTCAATCTCATCGATATGGATATGATAAAAAGGATGTTCACAACAAAGAGTTTTTTTTTTATTTTCAAAGTAATGTTTTAAGTCATGTCGGAGAAGTAGACAAAGTTATACTTTGAGATTTTTGTAATTTCTAATTAAATTCTCAAGTTGGTCGCCAAATAATGATTAAAGTGGTACAGTTGTTCCAAACCTGAGGCACGTCTTAAGCTAGAGAACAAGATAAATTTAATTCGTAGGGTCGTTCATGCCAAAGGAAGATTCATCAAATTCTTTGGATTTTCATAAGCCTTAAACATATGAAAAATTGCTTTGTAGGCCATACGTGGGTTATGGTTTTGATTTGCAATTGGGATTGAGTTTTTTCTTGATTTTAAGTCAAGGGCATCATGGCCAAATTTGAGTAATGCACAATTGGGCGTGCTTCAGGTCATGTTCAGAATTTTGAAAGCCAAGCAAGCTATCAGGCTAAGGTTGCAACGGCAGTAATACCGAAACTCGTGGATAATTCACACCCACTTCACAAGGTATAGTTTAGAATCCCTAAGTTCTAGTCAAAGCAAAGTAATAATAATTTGGTCCAAAGTCATCGAAATAATGGAGATTCAAGTAAGATTTCATACATGACAATGCTCACCATTCATGAGTCATGAATTCAAGGGACAATTTCATTCACAATTTAGATTACAAGTTCTGTCCAGAAGCAGCGTATTAAACCCAAAACAAAACAAAAGATGTAGAGAATTCAAAGAAAAGCCAAAACTACAAACTACAGCCCGTCGCAATTCTTTACGCAAGCTTCGTCCTCCGACTGACAGCAGTCGTATGTACCTCGCGTTCAACAAAACCAGCTGCAATTAGTCCACAATGCGAATACGACGAGATAACCACATAGAAAGCAACAAGAAAAACGAGGCAAGAAATATTTCACGCATGGTTTTCAAAGATAAACACATACCTCAAAGCCAAGTAGGAATCAAAAAAAGATGCGATCAGTTCATAAAATAACGATATTACTAACACTATTAATATGTTTACCATCATACCATGCATCGAGACGATGCGAGAACAAGAGAAGTTCAAGGAAGCCTCGCAAATCAGGATCCACAATAAATGGCGTTTTGGTTCTTATGGTTATGCTACTGAAGTATCATGAATGTACTTCTTCTATGCTTTCATCACTGCAGCGTTACACCAGGTCTCGCGCTAGTTCATGATCAGTCCAGGCCGTCATTGTTGAGCTCTTCCTTAACACGAGCTTCACGTCTAAACTTTGCACCGCTACTTCAAATCTAACATCCCGCATTATACCTGAAACATATTCACACACTGATAAGAAGGAAAGTTTTGAGAGAGGTTTCAGCACAGAAAATGATATGGACATGTTGCACCATGGTTTATTACAGCTAGCCTGTACATCTGCAGACATCGACAAGGTCCTTGACTTTCACTTTGGGCCATGTCCTGAATCCTTGTTTGGCTCCTCCTTGAGTAACTCGGTTACGAAAGACATAAAAAAAATCAGAGTATTGACTCTCTTGACATCCAAATCATATTCAAATGCCTTGGCCATATTATAATTCCATCGAAACCTTTATGCATCATTTGTCCATAGTGATACCTAACAGTTGTTGGTAAGAGTAAAAGCCTCACAAAATTGGACACAATCCTTAAAGTAAATCAATACACGTTCCAAAATCAGAAAGGTCTATGCCAGATATTATGTTTGTTTATACCAATCAACTATTGACGCCTCACCAAACTTCAAAATCATCCGTTGTGTTTACCTCTTGTGAATCAAAGAAGAAACCTGAATGATGGAGAAAAAAACTAACATCAGGGACAACATCATTATAATGACTTCAGGAAGTAGAATGGAAATCAAGCTAACCTCGGTTCTAAATTCTTTACGCCTAAGTCGTGACCTTCAACTCTTGTTCTTTGTACTCCATTAGTAGACACAAACTCAGTGCATATGAGTGTCGACACGGGTTTAAGACAAGAAGTCATTGAGCAATGAGGCAGGAAGCGAAACCAATATACTTTCGCAACAAAGGTCATACCATAAAGAGGACCTTGACTCAGTGTGATTACCACCAAGTCGTGTTATACTGCCAGTCACCACTATCATCATACAAGCTTCTCAAAGTCTTATGAACAAGAGACAGAACCTGTTACAAAAATTAAGAATTTAAAGATTAGGATGTTTTCAAGGCTGCATCAGTAATTCTATAGCAGTAAAAACCATATTTTGTGCAGTAAAAATCATGTAGTGGTGAATTCACACGGTAAAAAAGCAAGGTAAAAAAAAAAAAAAAAAAAAAAACATTTCCAAAAACAAGTAACAAACAGAAATCACAAAAAGGAGTCCGAAAGGAACCCTAATTTCCACCCAAAACTCGCATCTTGCTGGAAGAAAAAACCCTAATCGCATAGCATTAATCCCCTATATATTGGATACTGTTCGTTTAAGAAAAGGGGGCAGCAGCCAAGGAAAAAACCCTAGCACATCTCTGCGAAGTTCAATTCATCATACCTAAAAGTCATTTCAAAGTTCTTTCTAAAGGTTGATAGAGCTTCACATTGAAGCTCTAATCAACTAGAACACAACCACACGCATACACGGCGCAATCAACATACCAAGACCAGAAATAGATAAGGGAGAAAGGATAGAACTCAACAAACGGGAAAGACCAGAAGCTGATTACCTTGCCAGAATCGACGGACCATTTCTGTCAGGTAAAACCATGGCTCTTCTTCATTGATTTCTCGTTATTGATTTGTACGCCATGAATAACCGAATAAATCTCCTTTGTGTTGTTTGAACTGGTTAATAGAGGGTTTAGGGTTTTGTGTTTGCGATTTGGGGTTTTACGTTAAAGAAAGGGATCGGGTTTTGTGAGTTCGTTGGTAGAAGAAGAGGAATTGGGGTTGCATTTTAGAAGAAGATTAGAGCTAGAATGTAGGTCATTCACATGTATTTTTAACTTGAATACTGGTGAGAGAAGAATGGCAGATCCATGATGAAGGAAAGTCTCGATTAATGAAAAGGATTAATTACCGTCATTATGGCCAATCGTGTATCTTCCCCAGGGTCACGCGTGTAACTTTAGTATTCCTTTCCCAATTTGTTCATTCCATGAATAACCGTTACACTTCCATGTTTCTTTGGATTTAGTGGGCTGCGAAATGATTTGGGTTCCCATGACCCGAGTTGATCATGTGGGGGACAAATACTATTTGGGCTTGGTTTTGGTTGCTGATCTATTAATTTAGATTATGTTAGGATTTATTTGAGGCATGAAGTTTTTTTTTGGTAATATTATAATGGCATGTAGTTTAATTAAGACTTAATGAAATTTGAAAAGGTTTTATTTTAGAAAACTAGTTGTTAATAATATGATTAGTAATGTTGGTAATATTATTAATAATATTATTATATTTTTTTTATATTTGATATTTGTTTTACAATTTGATTTATTTAAAATCTATTTAATTTATCAAACTTGTTTCTTATCTTCCTTTTATTAAATTCCAAAATCTTTTATTTGTTTAGAATAAATAAAAAATCTTCCTTTTTAATTTATATGGAAGCAGTGGGTCTTTGGAGTCTAGCATTCCTTGGATCCTTAAGCGACCGCTCTCGAGACGTACGCCTTGAGTTGTGGTCGTTTCATCTTTCATCGCTAAAATTACCCAACTCTGTTAAAGCGTTCAAAATTCGCAAACCCTAACTCGAATGATATGCCTACCCTAGTTTAACCCACCTACATTATTATTTTCAAATCATTTTTCTTAATTAAATTACGAAAGTATCGAGTTTTTGGAGTCACGCATTCCTTGAATTCGAGAGTGACAACTATCGAGGTGTACGCCTCGGTTAGCGTGTCATTCGAACTTTCGTTCCTAAAACACTTCTCCTATTTATTTGGACAAGTACTTTCACTGTCCAACAAATATATTTCGTAATTAAAGGGAACGAAAAAGGTATCGTTGGGATCTAGCATTCCAACGATATCCCGACTAATTGATTACGAAGCCGACGTCTCGTTTATCGAGTAGTCGTCGTTCCTCCTAATTTTTCAAACCATCTAACCCCGTTCCTCACCTTTGTGCAATCGAGTCTAAACCCTAATATGTTTCTAAACCATACGCCAAATTCAAATTATTTTCTTAATTAAATTACGAAAGAACTGAGTTCTTGGAGTCTCGCACTCCTCGAATTCTTGAGTGACCACTCTTGGGGCGTACGCTTTAGGTTGTGGATTACTCGACCTTTCGTTTATAAAATACATGCCCTAACTACTTTGACAAATGCCACCATTGTCCATTCAAATACACTTTCATAATTAATTGAAAAAGGTATCATTGGGATCTAGCATTCCAATGATATCCCGATTAATCGATTGCGAGACTGACGTCTCGTTTATCGAGTAGTCGTCATTCTCCCTTAAAATACTCTATCCAACTCTTTTTTTCTCGCTCCCGTGCGATTGAAATTTTCTCAAACACATATTTCGTTATTATTCGAATGAAAAATGTGTCGTTGGAATCTAGCATTCCAATGATACCCCGATTAATTGATTGTGAGACTGACGTCTCGTTTATCGAATAGTCGTCATTCTCCATCAAATTGCCTAACTAAACCCCTCTTTCTTGCCCCCGTGCGATCGAAACATTAAACCTATTCAAATCCATTCTCTTTCCCAAACCAAAACATACAATACGATAAACACAGATTCCTCGCCCTCGTGCGATTGCCAACCAAAACACCTTTTGTCAAGAACATTGTTTAGTCCTTTCTTCCGCGCATATGAACTCGTGCTTCAACCTCCCCTAGCGAGCAGACAAGCCAATGTTTAGCAGTTAGAATGTGACCTAAACACTCGTTCGTTTACCAAACCTTTTACTGTAGTTAGCCGAACTACGGCTGCTCTGATTCTTCATTCCTTTTCGAATGTAAGATACATAGGCACAAGATTGCGATGATCTTGGCGAGCACAATCCCCTCTTTTTCCCGTAGTCCCACGAACTACGAATGCTCTAATTTTCCACTTCTTATAAGTGAAGATACGTAGGCACAAGGGCCCTAATCCTTGGCGAGCACCCTATCTTAAAACCACCATTCCCCCTTCAGGAGAAACCTTAGAAGAAAACTAACAAGCTAGCTAACTTTACTCTCGAATCGAATCAAGAGGTTCCCGTTGAGTACAACGGACGTAGAGGGTGCTAATACCTTCCCTCTGTGTAACCGACTCCCGAACCTAGAATATTGGTTGCGATGACCATGTTATTATCTCCCTTAAAGGTTTTATCGATATTTTCCTATTCCATCCTTGGAATGAATAAAGTTCGGTGGCGACTCTGTTTCGAACAGTATTTTCCGCGTCCATCGCGAGGATCGTATTTTCGAGGTACGACAGATGGCGACTCTGTTGGGGATAACCGCATTGCCCTATGCAAGAGAGAGTCAAGCCTAACTTGACTCGATTTGAGAGTGTTGACTTTTTCTTAACCGATTTTTGTGTGCTTATGTTTTTTCTTCATGCCTATGTTCTCCTATTGTTTACATTTGCCTGTTGGATTCCGGGAAAATATCACAAATAAAGCTCTACACCCGAGCTTTGGAAAAAGAAGAGAGAAAACATAGTTTAGAATCGGTAGTCGAGTAATGTTAGTCCCCAAGGATTCTCTCCTTGTGTGCCTAGCATGAAAGCTCCTCCAGAATAGACCTTTTCGTAGATCTTATCATAACGCAGCTAGCCTGTTGCACGATTTGATTTATGAAGGGTCCATGACTCTGGGAACCCCTCTTAGAACCAGTTTCTATATTGGTAGTCGTGTAGTGTTGGTCCCTGAGGACTCGCTTCTCGTGGGCCTGACATGAAGACTCCTCTCGAGAGAGATCCTTTGGTATTACCGTTGTAATGCAGCTCGCCTGTTGCGTGACGGTGGTATCATTGGTATCTATGACCTTGAGAACCCCGTCCGTCAACGTAGAAACTATCCCATGAGTGGGTCATTTTGGGTAAAGAATCTAAAACTATCTTTATACCTATTAGGAGGGTGGTAGATACTTGTGATAGCCTGGATCCCGCACTGTTGCATTCATAAACATTTACATATGCATCATAACTTACACTAATTTTTATTTTCAGGGAAGCATTTATATTGACAGGTTGAAATACATTCACAAAATGGCCGCAAGTTCAGAAAAGAGAAAGACTATTCAGCTTAAGGCACTCAAACCTGATGTTAGTGTGGTCATGAACTGTTTGAAAGAAATGCCTACCATCTTCAAGAAGACTCTGATAGGAAGGTTTGGCCAGGTGATCGATCTGCTAATGATAAAAGTACAGGTCCCTGCTATTACGGCTTTGGCACAATTTTATGATCCGCAAATGAGAAGCTTCTTATTTCAAGATTTCTACTTAACACCTGCTATTGAAGAGTTTGAGGGGTTCCTAGGTTTCCCGGTCAAGGGTAGGGCACCTTATACTATGATAGGGCAGACTCCAGAAGTGGAAGAATTGGCCGATGCTCTCAAAATATCGATTTCAATAGCCAAAGCCGGTTGGAAGAAAAGAGAATATTTCTTTGGCTTTAGAAGCATTGTACTAGAGAAAGAAGCAAGTAAGATGTTAAAGAACAAACAATGGGATGCTTTGGTGAATGTACTGGCTCTCCTCATCTATGGGCTAGTATTGTTTCCCACTTTCGAAGATTTCGTTGATTCTGCAGCTGTTAGCGTATTCTAGGTCGTTTGAAAGAAGGAGCAAAGCCCGGTACACCCTCTCCTGGCTGATGTTTTTTACACTTTACACCTTCGCCATGAAAGAAAAGGTTCAGTGTTGACATTTTGTCTCCCTATTCTCTACAAATGGCTCACTTCTCACATACTCAAACGTCACGCCACCGTCCCTACTTTGAACAGTGGGGAATGGGCCCAATTTCTAGTATTTATCTCTGAAACGAACATCACCTGGTACCCGAACAAGTTGGAAGTAAGTGAAATCATCATGAGTTGTGGTAGTTTTTGTAACGTACCATTGATCGGATCAAAAGGTTGTATAAGCTATAACCCCATACTAGCTATACGACAATTTGAGTACCCAATGTTAGGGAAACCTGAAGACAAAGAACTAGAAGAAATGATCCTCCATGAGAGAGGTGCCAAAGATCCCTCACTTCTCTGTCAGATTGTACGATCTTGGAAGAAAGTTCATCCTAAACGATCAGATTTGAGGAGAAGGGATGGTGTGACCAGGATGCCTTTTCGGCAGTGGGTTCTAGAGAGGGTCAAAATAGTTAAGCTCCCCTTTTCTATTGAGGCACCTCCTAAACCCACCACTCCGCAACCGGTACCCGTATCAGTCGAAGAAGTGGAAGAGATGAGAGTCAAGATAGCCCAGCTAGGGAAAGAAAACGAAGATTTACAAGTCAAGCTTCAGAATATGACTAATGAAAGGAATCACATGAGGTATGAGATCGAGAGAAAGGATAAGCGAATTGAAGAGATGGGAAGCAAGATTAATGAATAAAAGGGTAAAAGGAAAAGGACCAAAGTATGTATCAACCAGGCTGACAGTTGTTTAAAATCCCTCAAAGAACAACTGGATCACGCTCATGAAAAATGGCGAGAGAATGAACAGTGGTACCTTCTAGCCATTAAACAGAATAAGGAGATCAGGGAGACATTAGGAGCTGAAATCAAGACACTTGGTGCTGCACTACGTCAATCAAGAGCTGACGAGGATAGAGAACATCAACTCAAGGAAGAAGCCCTAAAATCATCTTGGGTTAAACCAGAAGACTGGCGTAAGATATGTGGTGACATGGATGGGCTCAAGAAGCTTATTAAGTATCTGGAGAATCAGATAGGAGCTATCAAAAAAGACCAAGCAATTTGGTCTGCTGCAAGAGACCAGTTAGCTCGTGATGTTGCGACATATGAGCAATCCATTCACATCATAAAGGATAACCGAGACGCATACCGCAAAAAGCTAAATGGGTTGGTGGAATTTTGTAACTGGTTGGCCAAAGATTTGATATGGAAACATAGAGATGCTATGGAAGCCATAGATGACTCTACCGCTCCGGCTATTTATGAGTTCATATATGTATGCAAGGAAATGTTGGCAAGATTCAAGGAAGAGCTCAAGGAGCGTGAAGCAAGAAGAAATAAAGCTTGAAGTTTTCTTTGTTTTTCTGTTGTTTTTCGCAAATTTATATTCCCGGATGGATTGTACTCTGTTTATGTGGGAACAATTTGAATGAATGAGGAGTAATCTTTTTAATTTATTCGTTCTTGTGCTATTTGAATGATTGATAAATAACCGTTGGTATAAATGCTTCCCTAAAAAATATATGAAAAAACGCAATCATAATCATAAGCATAAACATAAGCATTTTGCACCTTCACCCGACAGTACAACTCATCGGACTTTTCCTTTCTACCTCCAGAATTTGAAAGCTGACTATTCGACATCGCTACGAGACCAGGCACAACTTTCAAATGACGCTTGAACAAATGGAAGAGACTCAGAACACCATGAGAGGTGACATCGACGCTCTCAAGATGAAGATGGACCAGCTATTGGAGACGATGTTGACGTTAGCCCAAAAAGAAAACAATGTTGAGACTTTTACTGATGCCAAGAAGGCGGCCAACAACATAGGAACTTCTGGGATTGTTAAAACTCCCCACGTAGACCTTGTTGACTGTTCCATATCCGCGCGTCAGGGTTCTGAAGCAGACATGGACGAACAATATGATGCTTTTTACCAACCTCCGCCACCTCCTCCTCAACACAATATGGGGATTACTAATGACCTTGCTGCAGATAGACTACGAACTGTTGAAGAGAAAATCAAGTCATTGGAAATCAAAAAGACTCCAGGGTTGGATGTTGTTGACATGTGCCTAGCACCGGGATTGGTGATACCAAAGAAATTCAAGGTCCCAGACTTTGAGAAATACAAGGGGGTCAGCTGCCCCAAAACCCATCTGAGAGCGTACTGTCGCAAGATGGCGGCTCACATTGATAATGATTTGATCTTAATACATTACTTCCAAGATAGTCTCAGTGGGGCATCATTGGAATGGTATATGCAGTTAGAGAAAGGACAAATCAGTACGTGGAGAGATCTAGCAGATGCATTTTCACAACATTATCAGTATAATACTGATTTGGCACCAAATTGCACGCAACTGCAAGATATGACTCAACGTAACAATGAGTCATTTAAAGAGTATTGTAACACCCATTTTAATTATTTAGTCATTTTATTATTATTTTAAATATTATATGTTGATGTGCCCTTTGGTAGGGTGTATTTGATGATGTTTGGTGGGTGTCCCTGAGATGGGAGATCATTGGTGGTAATTTGGTGAGTTTATAATAATATAAGAAATAATAGTAATATTGGTGGTGGTATTAATATTATTATTATTATTATTATTATTATTATTATTATTATTATTATTATTATTATTATTATTATTATTATTATTATTATTATTATTATTATTATTATTATATTTATGATTATTATTAATATTTATAGTAATATTATTAATATGGAGAATATAATATTATTATTAATATAGTTATTATATTATTATGATTTTTGGTGTGAATATGATAATATAATGAATAATAGTAATATTGGTGGGGGTATTATTATTATTATATATTATTATATTTATCAGTATTATTAATATTATTATTATTTTGGTGAGATAATAATAATAATAATATTATTATTATTATTAATAGTATTATTATGATTAGTATTATTAATATTAGTAATATTATATTAGTATTATTAATATTAAGATTATTATTATTCATATTATTTTATTATTAGTATTAATATAATTGTTATTATTATCATTAGTATTATTATTATTATAATTATAATTATTGTTGGGTGTATTACTATTATTATTATTATGTTGAATATTACTATAATATTATAATAGTATTATATTATATTATTATTATTATTATAATGATTATTATAATCATTATATTAGAATTATTATTGGGAATATTAGTGGTTGAAATAAGTAAAATAAGAGGTGGAAGGGTTATTGGGAAGTTAGAATGGAAATATGAAAAGTCATGATAGAAACCGTGAGGAAGGAAATATGAAGGGGTACCAAGGAGATATTAGAAAAGTTGGAATAGAGAGAAAAGGGATTACCATATATCGTGGGAAATTGGTGTGATAATAATAATAATAATAATAATAATAATAATAATATTATTATTATTATTATTATTATTATTATTATTATTATTATTATTATTATTATTATTATTATGTTATTTTTATTAGTTATTATTATTATTATATTATTTTTATTAGTTATTATTATTATTGGGATAGGAAATAAAAAGGAAAATAGAATATGAAGGGATGGGGGAAGTATTAGAGAAAATAACACGATAGAAAGATGGAAGAGAGAAAGAGCGATAGAAAGAGAGAAGAGGAAAGAACGAGAGAAGTGAGAAGAACGAAGGAAAAAGGGAACGAAGAATGGAAAGAAAAGAGGAGGCCAAGAGACCAAATCCAGGAAGAATTTCATCGATCAACCGATTAACAAGGTAAGGGGGGAGAAACTTGATTGGGAATGGTATATACATGTATAGGGTAGTGGGGATTCCTTAACCCCGTAGGAATGTATCGTTGATGAAGTTTTATATTGACATGCTATTGATTGTTGAGTTATGTTGATGTTGATGGATTGAAATATGTTGAGTGTTGGTGAATTGTTGTTTTTGGTTAATTTGGCGTATAGGTTGGGTTTACGGTTTTAGGGAAGTTCTGTGTGACCTTTTTGATGTGTCGATAGATTGTTTAAGTGATGACTTTGGAATAATATGTATATGATGATGTACGGATGTTTGATGTTGCCATTGTTGATTGACTGTTGGTGTTAGTTTGGTTTGAGTAAGGTTCAGAGTAACTCTAAAGTGTCGGTAGTGTGTCGTAATGTTGATCTGGAGTAGAATTATAGGAAGATTGATAAGCCTAATATGCATTGGTCGTAATACGGATAGTATAGGAAGTGGATGTTATAGAATAGGCTTGAATCAGAGAAGAGTGAGAATTCTGAACTGTGAGAACTTGAGAAGTCGCAGGCAACTCGCTAGCACTTCACTTAGCGAGAAGGCAGCGAGCGTTCGCTAGGTGCTCGCCTAGCGAGTGAGGTAGCGAGTGAGTCTAGTAGGTTCTGTTTGCCTTCGCGAGGAGGTTCGCTAAGCGAACAGGTAGCGAGCATTCGCTGGGAGCTCGCCTAGCGAAGGTGTAGCGAGCGTAGCAGAATGGGGTTTTTCTATGTTGTTATACTGTGTGCGCTAAGAGTGTAGTGCCCTTGGACTTTGTTGATTATAGGGGAGATGATTGAGTGTTATAGAGTGAGTACTCGGTGATAGTATGTGATTTCCGTTACTAATTATTTAAATGGATAATTAGTTGGTGTATGAATCATGCGGAGCATGGTGTAGTGATCAGTAGGATCGTGTATTCCCGAGTGGTGGGACGTGTTTATATCTTGGTGATAAAGTATGAACTTGTTTACTTGGTGATGGTACTCGTTTTCCTTGATATTGTTGGTGAACAATTGGTTAACGTATATGTATGTAGTGATCAGTAGGATCATGTGTTCCCGGGTGTTGGGATGTGGTTATATATGGTGTTATAGTATGAATTTATTTACTATCTGATTGATTTATATGGTGTTGGTGTAATATATCTACACATATATGCATTGATGTATGATGATATGATCAGGAGGATCGTGTGCACTTAGTGTGCCTAAATATGATAGTTATGCATTGGTGTGTGCATATCATGGTGTTTTGGTGGGATGAATCATGTCTCAGGAGGAGCGTAAGTGATTCATCCGTACTCCTTGGTGGAGAATGGTGGGGGATAGATCATGTCTCAGGAGGAGCGTAAGTGATCTATCCAGGTTCGATTGAATGAACCAATGAGTCGGTACCGCATGCATGGTGTTGAGTTGCATATTTGCATTATAATATGTTATATTGTAATTTGAACAGTAGGTTCGTTATATGGAGTTGTTGGGGTGAATATTGGTGTGTTGGTGTGTTTTACTACCTTGTTTACATGTATTACATTACCAATATATTTTTGATCATGTTTTCTCACCCCTTGGTTGTTGTTGTGTCTGTGCTTCTCCGGAAGTACAGATAATCCAGGTACTTAGATAGCTTGGATGGTGGTGTGCCAGTCGAGTCTAGGATGCTCTGATACGTAACACGGGATATGGGTGTTTTAATTGTTTTATGTCAAACTGGTTGTAATCCTGTGACGTATCACTTTTTTTTTGTGAATTATAATAATAAAGATTTTACAAAATTTGGCGGATGGCCGAGAATGTTGGAATAATGTTTTCCGCTGTATTATTTTTGAGAATAATTAATAAAGTATTTTTATAAAAATTTGGTGATGTGATATCCCACTATTTTGGGGAAAACTCTGATGTTTATTTATAATGTTTATATTTTATTTAATTTGGGAAGTGGGGTGTTACAATTGGTATCAGAGCAGGTCGGTCCGTCCGGCCAATGTTGTCTAGTGTTATTGTTTCCTGGTATGCGACATGTGTGTAAAAACACTGTCGGTACATGTTATTGGTTAACTTCATTGGTAGAAGTGGAATGATTCCAGTGGGGGAGAAGTTGTATTTCTCCGAAAAGCTACAGTGTGGTGGCTTAGTGTGTTGAGGAGTGATATTATAGTTTGGTAAAGATGGTTTGTACCCCATCATGATTTCGGCTGTCTATTAACAAATTGAGGAACTGATCACCCTTAATCTCTTGTTAATAGTGGACGGGATTGTGTTGGATGGGATAGACGTATCTTGCAAGCTTGGGTGGCGTGAGCAGTGTATAGTCTTGAGTTAAGCTAAGTACTTAAGGGATTATTTTGAGGAATTTGGCGTAAGACGGTGTTGAAGTGTCTATTTTGACTGAAACTTGGAATGAGAAGGAAAGTGAGAAAAATTGGGATTTGTCAATTAATTGCGATTGCCGGAGGTTTCCGGATGAGGTAGGTGATTTACTATCGGAGTGTGAAGTAAAGCTCACACGTTGACTTTGTTGTTGGAACGAGTCCGATATTAGTGACTCCATATGGTGTGGTTTCGTTGGGATTGGAGAAGTTGAAGAGTCAACTTGAAGACCTTCTAGGAGAGAGGTTCTTTTGTTTGAGTGTGCTATCGTAATGTGCACCAATTTTGTTGGTTAGACAGATAGAAGGTTTTGTGAAGCTTTGGGTGAACTATAGATAAGTGAACAGGGTGACTATCAAGGATAGGTGTTCGCTTCCAAGAGTTAATGATTTGATGGAAAAATTGATCGAGGGATGTGAGTCCCTTGGTCATGTGATCTCGAGTAGAGTTCTTGTGGTGGATGGGACGAAGGTCAAAAGTTCTATCGTATTAGGAGGCTCAAAGATCTGCTGTTGAGATTGGAAGTAATTGAGTTTTAAATTATTCATAGATTTAAAATGTGTTGGATGGCTTCCTAAGTATAAAATTGTTGTTGTACGTTATATTTCGAGATCGCAGCTTTTTACGGAATCAAAATCGGACACTCGGAAGTCGGGTAACGGTCGAAAAGAGGATTTTGGGACTGTCATGTTCGCCTGGCGAGCATACTGGCGAACGTCCATATTCGCTGCGGTGTTCGCCTGGCGAAGGGGTCCTGGGCAGAAAATGTTATTCTGGTGTTTTTGCCGTAACGGGAGAACCGTAACTCGGAATGACGCGCGGTTCGAAGCGTTGGAAAGCTATTCAAATTATCTATGAGATGGTGAAGTATTGACATAGATTTAAGCTATTTATTGATGAAGTGTGTTTGAATTTTGTGGTAAGGACGGGCGGTACGGTATGTGTTCCCGCTATAACTCACAACTTGTTTGTCCACTTGGCATGGGATCTTCTTTAATTATTTATATAAGGCAATGGTTGTGTTAATAAATGATATTTTAAGGTATTCGAAGCGTATAGAGGATTATGTTGAGCATAAGGAACTGGAGTTATCAGTGTTGGAAAAAGAGCGGTGATATACTTCCGTAAGGAAAGTTCTGCCGAATCCGATAGAACTAATTGT
This sequence comes from Lathyrus sativus, assembly GCA_963859935.3. Classification (NCBI taxonomy): domain Eukaryota; kingdom Viridiplantae; phylum Streptophyta; class Magnoliopsida; order Fabales; family Fabaceae; genus Lathyrus; species Lathyrus sativus. Next base: position 544,737,991 of record OZ012740.1, on the reverse strand, counting down.
GGTGTTTGTGATGCTTGTTGATATAATTAGGGGATTTGCTAAAGACAACTTCAGCGAGTTTCAATTATGCAAAAGGCAACTTGAAGTGTATAAGAGAAATCATCCGACCAGTGATTTAGAGTTGGTTACTATTGTGATTGTACTGGAGTCGGAGTCTTCAAAAGTTCAGACTGAGATCGGAGATGTTTGGTGATCTTAAGAGTTTAAGGTGTTTGTTTAATTTGAATAAGACAAATATGAGGCATAGGAAATAATTGGGACTTCGAAAAGAGTACGACTTCGAGTTGAATTACCATTCGGGTAAAGCGGACATGGTAGATGATGCAGTGAGTTAGAAATATTTGCATATACCGAAGATGATGGTGAAAAGAGTTAGAACTGATTGAGAAATTTCATAATATGCGTTTTGTGAGTAAGGATACTTCTTATGGAGTTAAGCTTTTATTATTAAGATCTGACTAGTGATATCCTTGAGAAGAATCGAGAAAGTCAGAAATCTGGGTTGAATAGTGAATTAGTTGAAATTGATAAATTAGAGTCGAAGAGTGGATTGTCGGGTTTGTGGAAATAATACCACGAGGTGTTATGATAGAGTATGTATATCAGATGTTGTTGAAGGGAGTAGGAGTACTCGTGAAGAAATACATTGAGGTAGATGGAGTATCCATCTCGGTGTTATGAAGAAGTAACCGAACTTGAGTAGATTGTTTTTGAGACCATGGATAAGGAGAGGTGGAATATGCTAGTTAGAATTGTCGGAATTCGAAGAGTGAACATCAGAGACTGTTGAGTCTGATGTAGTCGTTAAATATTCTAGAGTGGAAATCAGGTAGTATTTTCACGAAATTGGTGTTGAGATTTCCAAAGAATTTGTAAAGACATAATTTTAATTTGAATTGTTAGGAGTGGATTAACTATTCCGTGTTAAGGATATACGAGATGCATATTGAGAAAGTGGTGAAGTTGGATGAGATACTGACGAATATTGTGTCAGATGGAAATTTGAGGTTTATATTGAGATTTTGGAGGGGCTTATAGGAAGCTTCGGGTACTAAGTTGAAGCTGAGTTCGACCTATCATCCGCAAACTGATGGTCAGTCAGAGAGGACTATTGAGTCTGTAGAGAATTGGTGAGAGCTTGGGTGTCGGATCAAGGTGGAGCGTGGGATGATTAATTATCGTTGATTGAGTTACCTATAATAACGGTTACCATCCTAGTGTCGGAATGACACTATATGTGGCTTGGTGAGATAGGGAGTGTAGGACTCTCCTGTGTTGAAATAAATCGAGTGAGAGTGTTGTACTCAGACTTGAAGATTATGCTTGAGATGGCTGAGAAGATCGAGAGGATCCGAGGCAATATGTATTTTGAGGGTCACGCCGGTGACTAGTGTTGGTCGAGCTTCGAAATCTCAGAAGTTCGCACGTGTTCTGTAGTTGTATCAGAGTGGCGCAGCGGAGGAATGGGAGGAGTAACATGTTAGACTGTTTTTCTGTTGTCGCTGTGAATTGACATGATATGTTTCATGTGTCTTAGTCGAGAAAGTACATTGAACCAGGTGGATGATGTACAAGTGAAAAATATTCCGATTGTTGAGGCATTGCTAGTTCGTTTTGGCGAGCGAGGAACAACTCCGAAGGGAGGAGATATCTTTGGTGAAAGTAGTATGGGGAGGTGCTGCAGAAGGCAATGTGACCTGAGAATTGGAATAAAAGATGCGGGGAGCGTATCCGGAATTATTTCCATCAGATAATTTTCGAGGACGAAAATAATTAAAGTGGGGGAGAGTTGTAACACCCATTTTAATTATTTAGTCATTTTATTATTATTTTAAATATTATATGTTGATGTGCCCTTTGGTAGGGTGTATTTGATGATGTTTGGTGGGTGTCCCTGAGATGGGAGATCATTGGTGGTAATTTGGTGAGTTTATAATAATATAAGAAATAATAGTAATATTGGTGGTGGTATTAATATTATTATTATTATTATTATTATTATTATTATTATTATTATTATTATTATATTTATGATTATTATTAATATTTGTAGTAATATTATTAATATGGAGAATATAATATTATTATTAATATAGTTATTATATTATTATGATTTTTGGTGTGAATATGATAATATAATGAATAATAGTAATATTGGTGGGGGTATTATTATTATTATATATTATTATATTTATCAGTATTATTAATATTATTATTATTTTGGTGAGATAATAATAATAATAATATTATTATTATTATTAATAGTATTATTATGATTAGTATTATTAATATTAGTAATATTATATTAGTATTATTAATATTAAGATTATTATTATTCATATTATTTTATTATTAGTATTAATATAATTGTTATTATTATCATTAGTATTATTATTATTATAATTATAATTATTGTTGGGTGTATTACTATTATTATTATTATGTTGAATATTACTATAATATTATAATAGTATTATATTATATTATTATTATTATTATTATAATGATTATTATAATCATTATATTAGAATTATTATTGGGAATATTAGTGGTTGAAATAAGTAAAATAAGAGGTGGAAGGGTTATTGGGAAGTTAGAATGGAAATATGAAAAGTCATGATAGAAACCGTGAGGAAGGAAATATGAAGGGGTACCAAGGAGATATTAGAAAAGTTGGAATAGAGAGAAAAGGGATTACCATATATCGTGGGAAATTGGTGTGATAATAATAATAATAATAATAATAATAATATTATTATTATTATTATTATTATTATTATTATTATTATTATTATGTTATTTTTATTAGTTATTATTATTATTATATTATTTTTATTAGTTATTATTATTATTGGGATAGGAAATAAAAAGGAAAATAGAATATGAAGGGATGGGGGAAGTATTAGAGAAAATAACACGATAGAAAGATGGAAGAGAGAAAGAGAGAAGAGGAAAGAACGAGAGAAGTGAGAAGAACGAAGGAAAAAGGGAACGAAGAACGGAAAGAAAAGAGGAGGCCAAGAGACCAAATCCAGGAAGAATTTCATCGATCAACCGATTAACAAGGTAAGGGGGGAGAAACTTGATTGGGAATGTTATATACATGTATAGGGTAATGGGGATTCCTTAACCCCGTAGGAATGTATCGTTGATGAAGTTTTATATTGACATGCTATTGATTGTTGAGTTATGTTGATGTTGATGGATTGAAATATGTTGAGTGTTGGTGAATTGTTGTTTTTGGTTAATTTGGTGTATAGGTTGAGTTTACGGTTTTAGGGAAGTTCTGTGTGACCTTTTTGATGTGTCGATAGATTGTTTAAGTGATGACTTTGGAATAATATGTATATGATGATGTACGGATGTTTGATGTTGCCATTGTTGATTGACTATTGGTGTTAGTTTGGTTTGAGTAAGGTTCAGAGTAACTCTAAAGTGTCGGTAGTGTGTCGTAATGTTGATCTGGAGTAGAATTATAGGAAGATTGATAAGCCTAATATGCATTGGTCGTAATACGGATAGTATAGGAAGTGGATGTTATAGAATAGGCTTGAATCAGAGAAGAGTGAGAATTCTGAACTGTGAGAACTTGAGAAGTCGCAGGCAACTCGCTAGCACTTCACTTAGCGAGAAGGCAGCGAGCGTTCGCTAGGTGCTCGCCTAGCGAGTGAGGTAGCGAGTGAGTCTAGTAGGTTCTGTTTGCCTTCGCGAGGAGGTTCGCTAAGCGAACAGGTAGCGAGCATTCGCTGGGAGCTCGCCTAGCGAAGGTGTAGCGAGCGTAGCAGAATGGGGTTTTTCTATGTTGTTATACTGTGTGCGCTAAGAGTGTAGTGCCCTTGGACTTTGTTGATTATAGGGGAGATGATTGAGTGTTATAGAGTGAGTACTCGGTGATAGTATGTGATTTCCGTTACTAATTATTTAAATGGATAATTAGTTGGTGTATGAATCATGCGGAGCATGGTGTAGTGATCAGTAGGATCGTGTATTCCCGAGTGGTGGGACGTGTTTATATCTTGGTGATAAAGTATGAACTTGTTTACTTGGTGATGGTACTCGTTTTCCTTGATATTGTTGGTGAACAATTGGTTAACGTATATGTATGTAGTGATCAGTAGGATCGTGTGTTCCCGGGTGTTGGGATGTGGTTATATATGGTGTTATAGTATGAATTTATTTACTATCTGATTGATTTATATGGTGTTGGTGTAATATATCTACACATATATGCATTGATGTATGATGATATGATCAGGAGGATCGTGTGCACTTAGTGTGCCTAAATATGATAGTTATGCATTGGTGTGTGCATATCATGGTGTTTTGGTGGGATGAATCATGTCTCAGGAGGAGCGTAAGTGATTCATCCGTACTCCTTGGTGGAGAATGGTGGGGGATAGATCATGTCTCAGGAGGAGCGTAAGTGATCTATCCAGGTTCGATTGAATGAACCAATGAGTCGGTACCGCATGCATGGTGTTGAGTTGCATATTTGCATTATAATATGTTATATTGTAATTTGAACAGTAGGTTCGTTATATGGAGTTGTTGGGGTGAATATTGGTGTGTTGGTGTGTTTTACTACCTTGTTTACATGTATTACATTACCAATATATTTTTGATCATGTTTTCTCACCCCTTGGTTGTTGTTGTGTCTGTGCTTCTCCGGAAGTACAGATAATCCAGGTACTTAGATAGCTTGGATGGTGGTGTGCCAGTCGAGTCTAGGATGCTCTGATACGTAACACGGGATATGGGTGTTTTAATTGTTTTATGTCAAACTGGTTGTAATCCTGTGACGTATCACTTTTTTTTTGTGAATTATAATAATAAAGATTTTACGAAATTTGGCGGATGGCCGAGAATGTTGGAATAATGTTTTCCGCTGTATTATTTTTTAGAATAATTAATAAAGTATTTTTATAAAAATTTGGTGATGTGATATCCCACTATTTTGGGGAAAACTCTGATGTTTATTTATAATGTTTATATTTTATTTAATTTGGGAAGTGGGGTGTTACAAGTATGCCCAGAGGTGGAGGGAGTTGGTTGCCCGTGTTCAACCACCATTGCTGACTAAGGAGTTAACTGACATGTTTATGGGAACTCTACAACCTTAGTACTTGGATCGCATGCTCGGGTCCAGTTTCCCTAACTTTGCTGAAGTGGTGTCAGTAGGTGAAAGAATCGAGAGCACTTTGAAAAAGAACAAGGTTGCGGTCCCAATGAATGGAGGAAGGAAGCCTTTTGTGAAGAAAAGGGAAGATGAAACTAATGTCGTGATGAGAGGACGAGGAGATAGAGCTCCAGTGGACATCCAATATCCACAAGTAGCTGCAGTAGCCCATGCTCCTTATCAACAACCAGCTCAACAGCAGAATCAGCAGCAAAATTATCAGAGAGTTCCTCCACCGTAATATCAGAATGCTCCGGCTCAAAGACAACAAAGGCCGAGACAGCCAAGAAGACAACTTGACTCGTTGCCTATGTCATATGGACAGATTTTTGCTCAGCTAAATCAGAGTGGACACTTAACATTGCGAGATTTACGTCCAGCAACCTTTCCATACCCCCCTGGGTACGATGTGAATGCCCATTGCGAGTTTCATAAGGGAGCCCCTGGACACTCCATAGACAACTGCTATGCGTTTCAAAACAGGGTGCAAGACTTGATAGAGTCCAAAGATCTCACTTTTACACCTCGAGGTGCCAATATTACGAAGGATCCGTTACCTAAACATGGAGGTCCTTCTGTCAATATTGTGGAAGAAAATAGTGGTTTGAGACTAATTACAAATGTTGAAGATGTCCGTACTCCGATGGCCGTTATTGGAGAACAATTGAAGAGAAGTGGGATGATCCCCCAAGAAGAAGCGGAGAATTTGACTGATGAATTGGTGGAAAAAAACATTTGTAGAGGTTCTTAGAGCATGGGATAATACAGATAGAACGTAGAGACTCGAATGTGTCTGCCATTGACATTCAGTATGACGAAACAGATGCTAGGCGATTTCGACCGGCGCCAGTAGTCTTACAATATGATCCTTCGGAAGCCTTTCAATAGAGGGCCGCCCGACCAGCACCCATGATTCTGCAATATGAGGAAGATGATGTCAACAGACAAAAAGCAGCACGACCAGCTCCGGTGGTAATAGAGTATTCTGTCAATGGGTCTGGGCCCAAAGTTTTTAAACAGAGGCCAGAAAGACTAGTGATTGAGTATGACACTGCTAAATGCGATGCAGTTGTTGGGCCTAGTGGGATGACCCATAGCGGTCGTTTATTTGCCGCCAAACCAGTGGAAGTGCCAGCCAGAAATAAAGAAAAAGCTACAATTGAACTGCCAAGTTTTGAGCCACCTGTTGAGGTGTCATCACTAAAGGCAGCGGTTACGCCAAAGGAAGCTGAGAAGTTTTTGAAGATCATCAAAAAAGTGACTATAAAGTGATTGATCAACTAAACCAGACCCCTTCCAGAATTTCCATGCTCTCGTTGTTACTTAGTTCAGAGGCCCACAGGTTATCTTTAATGAAGGTGTTGAGCGCTGCGCATATTGCTAAAGACATCACCGTAGCCCAGTTCGATGATGTAATAGCTAGCGTAACAACCGGAAACTTTCTTGGGTTTAATGATGATGCCTTGACTGCAGAGAAGAGAAACCACAATAAAGCTCTCTATATTTCTATCAAGTGCCAAGACACATTGATATCCCGAGTCTTAGTGGATACAGGTTCTTCTTTGAATGTGCTTCCCAAGATTACCCTGGAGAGAATGCCAGTAAAAGGAGTTAGCATGAAGCCGAGTGCTCTGGTAGTCAAAGCTTTTGATGGTTCTAGGCGTGCTGTGATTGGCGATGTGGACTTGCCAATAAAAATCGGACCAACTGTCTTCACCATTACTTTCCAGGTAATGGATGTTTATCCAGGGTACAGTTGTCTATTAGGGAGACCTTGGATCCACTATGCAGGAGCTGTTACCTCCACCCTTCACCAAAAGCTAAAATTTGTCAGTAATGACAAGGTAGTTCTGATTGGAGGAGAGGAGGATATCTTGGTAAGCCACTTGACGTCCTTCAGGTACATCGAAGTTGAAGGGGAAATGGTGGAAACGCCTTTTAGGTCTTTTGAAATGGTGAGTACATTAGTGGTGCAGCGAATTTCAGATGGTCAGAGTTCAAGATCAGCAATGGCCTCTTATGAAGAGGCTAAGATGGTGGTAGATGAAGGGAACGCCCAAGGCTGGGGCAAAATGGTGGAAGTGGCTGAAAAGTTCGACAAATTTGGGCTAGGATACCATCCTTCATCCAACACTGTGACAATTGCATATGGCAAGAAGCAGATTCCTCCTGTAGCAGAAGTTTTCAATAGCGCTGGGCATATCTTAGATCATACCTCCGCCATGGTGATTGAAGATGGGGTTGATGACAAAGAAGCCTCCGCAAGTTGGATCCGACAGGCTGAACCTGGTGAAGAATTGAAGAACTGGAAGACCATCGAAATACCCCAATTCTTCCCTCTTCAAAAGTAAAGTTTTAATTGATTTTCAAAACCCTACGCTCTGCCCAAGGTGTAGTGGAGCTTTGTATCAGGCCCCCTGATGTTTCGAAACATGTTTAACATGAATAAATTTTGATTTGCATTCAATTTTTGCTCATTTTCTTTCCTACTTTTTCATAATTAATGGCATTTCTTTTGCGCACTCACTTTCCTAAATAAGCTGCATAAATCATAAACATGCAGAGACACTATCGAGGTCCTTGATATCGACACTACTATAGGCCTTTACGATTTTGATTGTCCAATATACCGAGCGGATGAGGAAGACGAGGATGAGCTCCCCAACGAATTGGCTAGGTTGCTGCAGCAAGAAGAGAAGGTCATTATGCCGCATAAAGAGGATATCGAGATTATCAACCTAGGTTCAGAAGAAAATAAAAGGGAGATAAGAGTTGGAGCGTCTCTTCAGGATACTGTCAAGGTAAAGTTGGTAGGGCTCCTTCGAGAATATGCTGATGTGTTCGCATGGTCGTATCAGGACATGCCTGGTCTAGATACGAACATCGTTGTACACAAGTTACCACTCAAAGAAGAGTGTCATGCCGTCAAGCAGAAGTTGAGAAGAACCCGTCCTGATATGGCTCTGAAAATCCGTGATGAAGTCCGAAAATAATTCGATGCAGGGTTTTTAGTAGTGGCAAAATATCCGCAATGGGTTGCAAATATCATTCTCGTGCCGAAGAAGGATGGAAAGGTCCGTATGTGTGTGGATTACCGTGACTTAAACAGAGCAAGTCCTAAAGATGATTTTCCATTACCTCATATTGATGTGTTGGTAGATAATACGGCTCAGTTCTCCGTTTTTTCCTTCATGGATGGATTCTCTGGTTATAATCAAATTAAGATGGATCCAGAGGACATGGAAAAAACCACGTTCATTACACCCTGGGGAACATTCTGTTACACGGTAATGCCATTTGGGTTGAAGAATGCTGGGGCAACATACCAACGTGCAATGGTAACACTCTTTCATGATATGATTCATAAAGAGATCGAAGTGTACGTTGATGACATGATTGCTAAGTCCCAGACTGAAGAAGAGCATTTGGGTAATCTGGAAAAGTTGTTCGCCAGACTGAGGAAGTTCAAGTTGAGACTTAATCCCAACAAATGTACATTCAGGGTGCGGTCTGGAAAGTTGTTGGGCTTTATCGTAAGCCAGAAAGGGATTGAGGTGGATCCTGATAAAGTAAGGGCGATTCAGGACATGCCTGCACCAAAGACCGAAAAGGAGGTCCGTGGATTTCTAGGGAGGTTGAATTATATCGCAAGATTTATTTCACATCTCACAGCCACTTGCAAGCCAATTTTTAAATTACTCAGGAAAGATCAGCCGGTTGTGTGGAATAATGAATGCCAAGGGGCATTTGATGCAATCAAAGAATATTTGCAAGAACCACCGATCTTGATACCACCAGTTCCTGGAAGGCCGCTCATTATGTACTTAACTGTGCTAGAAGAATCCATGGGTTGCGTATTAGGACAACAAGATGATTCATGCAAGAAAGAGCATGCTATATACTATCTCAGCAAAAAATTTAACGACTGTGAGACTAGATACTCTTTGCTTGAGAAAACTTGTTGTGCACTTGCATGGGCTGCTAGACGACTCATACAATATATGCTGACGCACACCACATACTTGATCTCCAAGATGGATCCAATCAAATACATCTTCGAGAAACCTGCTCTTACCAGAAGGATAGCCCGGTGGCAAATGCTTCTATCTGAATACGACATCCAATACGTCACTCAGAAAGCTATAAAGGGCAGTGTGTTAGCAGATCATTTGGCCCATCAACCTGTGGAAGAGTACCAGCCTTTGAGATTTGACTTTCCAGATGAGGATATCATGATGGCAAAAGATTACGAGGAGCCAGGGCCAGATGAAGGGCCAGAACCAGGAGAACGATGGACTCTTATGTTCGATGGTGCTTCTAACTCTTATGGACACGGAATTGGGGCAGTGATTACATCTCCCAAAAATTTTCACTTGTCGTTTACGGCCAAACTTTGTTTTCCATGCACTAACAATATGGCTGAGTACGAGGCGTGTATACTAGGGCTAGAGGAAGCCATTAACTTGAGAATCAAAACTCTCGATGTGTTTGGAGATTCTGCTCTGGTAATTTACCAGATAAGAGGCGATTGGGATACTAAGCATGATAATTTAATTCCATACCGGGATTATGTGGCCAAATTGCTTCCCCGATTCGATGATATCACTTTTGCTCACATACCTCGAGAAGAGAATCAAATGGCTGACGCTTTGGCAACTCTGGCATCCATGTACAAGTTGATATGGCCAAATCATAGACCATCTATTGATTTGCGACGCTTTGAAGAGCCCGCGCATTGTCTGAATGCTGATAAAGACGCAGATGAAAAGCTGTGGTTTTATGATATAAAGCGATATCTTGAAAAGCACTAATATCCTGAAGGAGCCTTGGGTATCGACAAAAGAACTTTGCGAAGATTGGCATCCAATTTCTTCCTCAACGGAAATGTATTGTACAAACGCAACCATGACACTGTTTTGCTTAGATGTGTGGAGAAACGTGAAGCTGAGCAGATTCTAAAGGACATTCATGAGGGCTGCTTTGGAACTCATGCGAATGGACATACCATGGCAAAGAAAATATGGAGAGCAGGCTATTACTGGCTTACCATGGAAGCAGATTGTTACCATCATGCCCGAACTTGTCACAAGTGCCAAATATACTCTGATAAGATTCATGTACCCACCACTCCATTAAACGTCTTAACCTCACCATGGCCCTTCTCCATGTGGGGAATAGATATGATTGGGATGATTGAACCAAAAGCTTCAAATGGACATCCCTTCATACTTGTGGCCATAGACTATTTCACCAAGTGGGTAGAAGTTGCTTCATATACCAACATTATTAAGCAAGTAGTCGCTCGCTTCTTGAAACACAACATTATATGCAGATATGGAGTGCCTAACCGCATCATCACCGACAATGGGTCGAATCTCAACAACAAAATGATGGACGAGTTGTGCGCCAGTTTTAAAATAGAACACCATAACTCGACACCATATAGACCCAAAATGAATGGATCCGTAGAATCAGCCAATAAAAATATCAAGAAAATCATCCAGAAGATGGTGGTCACGTACAAAGATTGGCACGAGATGTTACCATTTGCACTACACGGCTACCGCACTTCAGTACGAACTTCAACAGGGGCAACTTCCTACTCGTTGGTTTATGGCATGGAGGCAGTTCTCCCAATAGAGGTCGAAATTCCTTCGCTGATGGTTTTAATGGAAGCTCAACTTGATGAAGCCGAATGGGTAAAGACGAGGTTTGAAGAACTTAATCTCATTGAGGAAAAGCGCTTGACAGCCATATGCCACGGCCAGCTTTATCAGAGGAGAATGAAGAGATCCTTCGACAAAAAAGTGCATCCCAGGACATTCACACAAGGAGACTTAGTACTCAAGAGGATCATGGCTATGTATAATGAATCTAGGGGCAAATGGACGCCAAACTACGAAGGCCCATATGTGGTAACAGAAGCATTCTCGGGTGGTGCCCTAAAGCTCACAACCATGGATGGGGAGGAGTTACCTTATCCAGTGAATGCAGATTTGGTCAAACGATACTTTGCCTAAAAAAGTGGAATAATAAAGCCGCTAAGTCAAAAACCTGAAAGAGCGACTTAGGAAAAATTGGCTATCCCGGTGAACCGAAAACCCGAAAGGGCGATTCAGGCAAAAATTAGGGATAAAATAAGAATGGGCCTGCTGAGTTGAAAACCCGAAAGGGCGGCTCAGGCAAAAAAGGGCGTCCCGTTGGATTGAAAACCCGAAAGGGCAATCCAGGCAAAAGTTAGGGGCAAAATTCCAAGGCAAAGTATCCATTATGCATGATCACTTGACCCTAGAGACATGATTGATCCGGCCATCTTTCTACGAAGCAAGGTGTTGAAGACTTCCAAAGCCATAGGGATTATAGCAGTGTCGAAACTCAAAGGAACTCTGATTTTTGCCATTATGTTTTTCTTGCACTGTAATCACCTCATTAAGGGATTACATCTTTGTATACGCATCCATTCAAGGGACGAATCAATATAAAGAAAGATTTATCAATTAAATTGTGCTCACTCTTTTACTTTATCCGATTGTTTGCAAATTGATTTTTATTTTGATAATTTGTGTTCGGAACTTCAACTAAAAAATATGATAATAAAAATAAAATATAACTTTTGACAAGGTATAGAGCTTGTTTTGATGTTCGAAGATATTGGGGAAAACAGATGGTCTCCAAGAAAAATGTCAGGTAGAAGCATTGAATTAGTCGTCAGCTGCCCAGGCTTGTCATCATGAAAAGCTTTTCCTTTCTAAAAGGTTTATATGAGGTGGTTCCCCCCAGCATCGAGTTCAAGAACTAAACTGGGGCAATCAGTTCCCCCGGTCGTCATGGAGTATCTAAATCCGGGATGTCGAGTAGTCTAATCCTCTCACTACCCCACAGAAAGCCCAAGTCTTTGTTGGCAACTACAAAAAAGCCATTTCAGCTGGCGCCTTCAATTCACCCTAAAAGTCCAGTCTTCATTGGCAACCACTAAAAGTCCACCCTGTTAGCATCCTCAATAACCAAAGTCCAAACCATTAGACAACTACCAGATCCCGTCCCTGGTGATATCCCCGGCAGGATTTTATCCTAGCATACCTTTGCGTTATCATAAGCACGACATGCAACATCATATCATAATCATAATCAAGCATTAGCATATCGTTTGCATTCGCATCTTGCACTCCTTAGTAGTTGCACTGTTAGCTGCATGGTTGGGCGTCATAAAGCATTGCATTGCATAGCCACATAGCAGGATCCAGGATCGGTTTGCAAACATCTTGGTCAGTCCTCCAATCAAAGTCGGCATATTTCTTTAAACAAAGTTGATACACCGCACGTGCTTATGGAATTTTTATTCCCCAGCAAGTCATTCTTCAACCATGCAGTTGATGCTGATAATCCCCAACAATTATTGCTCTTATGGCTCCCCAAGCAGAGGTTATCTTAGAAACTATCTGGAAGGATTTCCCCCTGCAGAGTTGGTCCAACGCCATTCTTCCAATAGGGATTTTGGCTCAATTATTTCCCCAGCAAATATGTTCAGAGACACTGCTTTGGTATCATCGAAGAGCCTTAATGGATAAGGTACTGCTTCGACCACCCGAAGAATCTCAAGTTTTCGAGATACTGCTTTGGTATCATCGAAGAGCCTTAATGGATAAGGTACTGCTTCGACCACCCGAAGAATCTCAAGTTTTCGAGATACTGCTTTGGTATCATCAAAGAGCCTTAATGGATAAGGTACTGCTTCGACCACCCGAAGAATCTCAAGTTTTCGAGATACTGCTTTGGTATCATCGAAGAGCCTTAATGGATAAGGTACTGCTTCGACCACCCGAAGAATCTCAAGTTTTCGAGATACTGCTTTGGTATCATCAAAGAGCCTTAATGGATAAGGTACTGCTTCGACCACCCGAAGAATCTCAAGTTTTCGAGATACTGCTTTGGTATCATCGAAGAGCCTTAATGGATAAGGTACTGCTTCGACCACCCGAAGAATCTCAAGTTTTCGAGATACTGCTTTGGTATCATCGAAGAGCCTTAATGGATAAGGTACTGCTTCGACCACCCGAAGAATCTCAAGTTTTCGAGATACTGCTTTGGTATCATCGGAGAGCCTTAATGGATAAGGTACTGCTTCGACCACCCGAAAAATCTCAAGTTTTTGAGATACTGCTTTGGTATCATCGAAGAGCCTTAATGGATAAGGTACTGCTTCGACCACCCGAAGAATCTCAAGTCTTCAAGATACTGCTTTGGTATCATCGAAGAGCCTTAATGTATAAGGTACTGCTTCGACCACCCGAAGAATCTCAAGTTTTCGAGATACTGCTTTGGTATCATCGAAGAGCCTTAATGGATAAGGTACTGCTTCGACCACCCGAAGAATCTCAAGTTTTCGAGATACTGCTTTGGTATCATCGAAGAGCCTTAATGGATAAGGTACTGCTTCGACCACCCGAAGAATCTCCAGTTTTCGAGATACTGCTTTGGTATCATCGAAGAACCTTATCGAATGAGGGACTGCTTCGACCACCCAAAGGGGATCGTTTATACTACTCTGGTATCATCGAAGAACCTTATCGAATGAGGGACTGCTTCGACCACCCAAAGGGGATCGTTTATACTACTCTGGTATCGCGAAGGACCTTATTAGATAAGGGACTGCTTCGACCACCCAGAGAATATCATGTTATCTTGTCCATCTTTCTCATCCTGCTACCCCGTTCTAGTATCTCACTGCATTTTACTTGCTTGTCGGACAAAATTTGGGGTCTTCTTATATCTAATTGGCTTCCACCCTAAAAATTAACGCCATGCGGCTGTTCATTTATCTTAGTTTCAAGACAATTAGATAGGGGCATCTGTCATACCCCAAATTTGTCCTACCTCGACAATTAATGAATGCTTTACTACTTCATGACTTCTGGCCACGACTCTCCAAGACTTCTCTTTAAATAAGTTGCTTGTATGCACTTATTTCAAACTGTTCAAAGATACTTCACATGGTGCTTCCAGACAACGGTCGGTTTAGCCTCCAACTTTGTTCGAATTGATTGCAAGTGACAAGATGTGTTTGGATTCTAAATCAGTTTGTGACAAACTTAGATTTAGCTTTGCAAATTTCAAGTCACAATTGAATTAGAATTTTGATGCAATTAGTCCCGAAGATATTCCAATTCATTTTAAAGGCTTATGGTATAATGCATCAGTTCACAACCATACAAGATATGTTTGAGGAATGGACCCCCCATATTATACAAATCCATTAGTTTCAAGGTCAATCTCATCGATATGGATATGATAAAAAGGATGTTCACAACAAAGAGTTTTTTTTTTATTTTCAAAGTAATGTTTTAAGTCATGTCGGAGAAGTAGACAAAGTTATACTTTGAGATTTTTGTAATTTCTAATTAAATTCTCAAGTTGGTCGCCAAATAATGATTAAAGTGGTACAGTTGTTCCAAACCTGAGGCACGTCTTAAGCTAGAGAACAAGATAAATTTAATTCGTAGGGTCGTTCATGCCAAAGGAAGATTCATTAAATTCTTTGGATTTTCATAAGCCTTAAACATATGAAAAATTGCTTTATAGGCCATACGTGGGTTATGGTTTTGATTTGCAATTGGGATTGAGTTTTTTCTTGTTTCTAAGTCAAGGGCATCATGGCCAAATTTGAGTAATGCACAATTGGGCGTGCTTCAGGTCATGTTCAGAATTTTGAAAGCCAAGCAAGCTATCAGGCTAAGGTTGCAACGGCAGTAATACCGGAACTCGTGGATAATTCACACCCAGTTCACAAGGTATAGTTTAGAATCCCTAAGTTCTAGTCAAAGCAAAGTAATAATAATTTGGTCCAAAGTCATCGAAATAATGGAGATTCAAGTAAGATTTCATACATGACAATGCTCACCATTCATGAGTCATGAATTCAAGGGACAATTTCATTCACAATTTAGATTACAAGTTCTGTCCAGAAACAACGTATTAAACCCAAAACAAAACAAAAGATGTAGAGAATTCAAAGAAAAGCCAAAACTACAAACTACAGCCCGTCACAATTCTTTACGCAAGCTTCGTCCTCCGACTGACAGCAGTCGTATGTACCTCGCGTTCAACAAAACCAGCTGCAATTAGTCCACAATGCGAATACGACGAGATAACCACATAGAAAGCAACAAGAAAAACGAGGCAAGAAATATTTCACGCATGGTTTTCAAAGATAAACACATACCTCAAAGCCAAGTAGGAATCAAAACAAGATGCGATCAGTTCATAAAATAACGATATTACTAACACTATTAATATGTTTACCATCATACCATGCATCGAGACGATGCGAGAACAAGAGAAGTTCAAGGAAGCCTCGCAAATCAGGATCCGCAATAAATGGCGTTTTGGTTCTTATGGTTATGCTACTGAAGTATCATGAATGTACTTCTTCTATGCTTTCATCACTGCAGCGTTACACCAGGTCTCGCGCTAGTTCATGATCAGTCCAGGCCGCCATTGTTGAGCTCTTCCTTAACACGAGCTTCACGTCTAAACTTTGCACCGCTACTTCAAATCTAACATCCCGCATTATACCTGAAACATATTCACACAGTGATAAGAAGGAAAGTTTTGAGAGAGGTTTCAGCACAGAAAATGATATGGACATGTTGCACCATGGTTTATTACAGCTAGCCTGTACATCTGCAGACATCGACAAGGTCCTTGACTTTCACTTTGGGACATGTCCTGAATCCTTGTTTGGCTCCTCCTCGAGTAACTCGGTTACGAAAGACATAAAAAAAAATTAGAGTATTGACTCTCTTGACATCCAAATCATATTCAAATGCCTTGGCCATCTTATAATTCCATCGAAACCTTTATGCATCATTTGTCCATAGTGATACCTAACAGTTGTTGGTAAGAGTAAAAGCCTCACAAAATTGGACACAATCCTTAAAGTAAATCAATACACGTTCCAAAATCATAAAGGTCTATGCCAGATATTATGTTTGTTTATACCAATCAACCGTTGACACCTCACCAAACTTCAAAATCATCAGTTGTGTTTACCTCTTGTGAATCAAAGAAGAAACCTGAATGATGGAGAAAAAAACTAACATCAGGGACATCACCATTATAATGACTTCAGGAAGTAGAATGGAAATCAAGCTAACCTCGGTTCTAAATTCTTTACGCCTAAGTCGTGACCTTCAACTCTTGTTTTTTGTACTCCATTAGTAGACACAAACTCAGTGCATATGAGTGTCGACACGGGTTTAAGACAAGAAGTCATTGAGCAATGAGGCAGGAAGCGAAACCAATATACTTTCGCAACAAAGGTCATACCATAAAGAGGACCTTGACTCAGTGTGATTACCACCAAGTCGTGCTATACTGCCAGTCACCGCTATCATCAGACAAGCTTCTCAAAGTCTTATGAACAAGAGACAGAACCTGTTACAAAAAATAAGAATTTAAATATTAGGATGTTTTCAAGGCTGCATCAGTAATTCTATAGCAGTAAAAACCATATTTTGTGCAGTAAAAATCATGTAGTGGTGAATTCACACGGTAAAAAAGCAAGGTAAAACAAAAAAAAAAAAAAAAACATTTCCAAAAACAAGTAACAAACAGAAATCACAAAAAGGAGTCCGAAAGGAACCCCAATTTCCACCCAAAACTCGCATCTTGCTGGATGAAAAAACCCTAATCGCATAGCATTATTCCCCTATATATTGGATACTGTTCGTTTAAGAAAAGGGGGCAGCAGCCAAGGAAAAAACCCTAGCACATCTCTGCGAAGTTCAATTCATCATACCTAAAAATCATTTCAAAGTTCTTTCTAAAGGTTGATAGAGCTTCACATCGAAGCTCTAATCAACTAGAACACAGCCACACGCATACACGGCGCAATCAACATACAAAGACCAGAAACAGATAAGGGAGAAAGGATAGAACTCAACAAACGGGAAAGACCAGAAGCTGATTACCTTGCCAGAATCGACAGACCATTTCTGTCAGGTAAAACCATGGCTCTTCATTGATTTCTCGTTATTGATTTGTACGCCATGAATAACCGAATAAATCTCCTTTGTGTTGTTTGAACTGGTTGATAGAGGGTTTAGGGTTTTGTGTTTGCGATTTGGGGTTTTACGTTAAAGAAAGGGATCGGGTTTTGTGAGTTCGTTGGTAGAAGAAGAGGAATTGGGGTTGCATTTTAGAAGAAGATTAGAGTTAGAATGTAGGTCATTCACATGTATTTTTAACTTGAATATTGGTGAGAGAAGAATGGCAAATCCATGATGAAGGAAAGTCTCGATTAATGAAAAGGATTAATTACCGGCATTATGGCCAATCGTGTATCTTCCCCAGGGTCACGCGTGTAACTTTAGCATTCCTTTCCAAATTTGTTCATTCCATGAATAACCGTTACACTTCCCTGTTTCTTTGGATTTAGTGGGCTGCGAAATGATTTGGGTTCCCATGACCCGAGTTGATCATGTGGGGGACAAATACTATTTGGGCTTGGTATTGGTTGCTGATCTATTAATTTAGATTATATTAGGATTTATTTGAGGCATGAAGTTTTTTTTTGGTAATATTATAATGGCATGTAGTTTAATTAAGACTTAATGAAATTTGAAAAGGTTTTATTTTAGAAAACTAGTTGTTAATAATATGATTAGTAATGTTGGTAATATTATTAATAATATTATTAGATTTTTTTATATTTGATATTTGTTTTACAATTTGATTTATTTAAAATCTATTTAATTTATCAAACTTGTTTCTTATCTTCCTTTTATTAAATTCCAAAATCTTTTATTTGTTTAGAATAAATAAAAAATCTTCCTTTTTAATTTATATGGAAGCAGTGGGTCTTTGGAGTCTAGCATTCCTTGGATCCTTAAGCGACCGCTCTCGAGGCGTACGCCTTGAGTTGTGGTCGTTTCATCTTTCATCGCTAAAATTACCCAACTCTGTTAAAGCGTTCAAAATTCGCAAACCCTAACTTGAATGATATGCCTACCCTAGTTTAACCCACCTACATTATTATTTTCAAATCATTTTTCTTAATTAAATTACGAAAGTATCGAGTTTTTGGAGTCACGCATTCCTTGAATTCGAGAGTGACAACTATCGAGGTGTACGCCTCGGTTAGCGTGTCATTCGAACTTTCGTTCCTAAAACACTTCTCTTATTTATTTGGACAAGTACTTTCACTGTCCAACAAATATATTTCGTAATTAAAGGGAACGAAAAAGGTATCGTTGGGATCTAGCATTCCAACGATATCCCGACTAATTGATTACGAAGCCGACGTCTCGTTTATCGAGTAGTCTTCGTTCCTCCTAATTTTTCAAACCATCTAACCTCGTTCCTCACCTTTGTGCAATCGAGTCTAAACCCTAATATGTTTCTAAACCATACGCCAAATTCAAACTATTTTCTTAATTAAATTACGAAAGAACTGAGTTCTTGGAGTCTCGCACTCCTCGAATTCTTGAGTGACCACTCTTGGGGCGTACGCTTTAGGTTGTGGATTACTCGACCTTTCGTTTATAAAATACATGCCCTAACTACTTTGACAAATGCCACCATTGTCCATTCAAATACACTTTCATAATTAATTGAAAAAGGTATCATTGGGATCTAGCATTCCAATGATATCCCGATTAATCGATTGCGAGACTGACGTCTCGTTTATCGAGTAGCCGTCATTCTCCCTTAAAATACTCTATCCAACTCTCTTTTTCTCGCTCCCGTGCGATTGAAATTTTCTCAAACACATATTTCGTTATTATTCGAATGAAAAAGGTGTCGTTGGAATCTAGCATTCCAATGATACCCCGATTAATTGATTGCGAGGATGACGTCTCGTTTATCGAATAGTCGTCATTCTCCATCAAATTGCCTAACTAAACCCCTCTTTCTTGCCCCCGTGCGATGGAAACATTAAACCTATTCAAATCCATTCTCTTTCCCAAACCAAAACATACAATACGATAAACACAGATTCCTCGCCCTCGTGCGATTTCCAACCAAAACACCTTTTGTCAAGAACATTGTTTAGTCCTTTCTTCCGCGCATATTAACTCGTGCTTCAGCCTCCCCTAGCGAACAGACAAGCCAACGTTTAGCAGTTAGAATGCGACCTAAACACTCGTTCGTTTACCAAACTTTTTACCGTAGTTAGCCGAACTACGGCTGCTCTGATTCTTCATTCATTTTCGAATGTAAGATACGTAGGCACAAGATTGCGATGATCTTGACGAGCACAATCCCCTATTTTTCCCGTAGTCCCACAAACTACGAATGCTCTGATTTTCCACTTCTCATAAGTGAAGATACGTAGGCACAAGAGCCCCAATCCTTGGCGAGCACCCTATCTTAAAACCACCATTCCCCCTTCAGGAGAAACCTTAGAAGAAAACTAACAAGCTAGCTAACTTTACTCTCGAATCGAATCAAGAGGTTCTCGTTGAGTACAACGGACGTAAAGGGTGCTAATACCTTCCCTCTGTGTAACCGACTCCCGAACCTAGAATATTGGTTGCAATGACCATGTTCTTATCTCCCTTAAAGGTTTTATCGATATTTTCCTATTCCATCCTTGGGATGAATAAAGTTCGGTGGCGACTCTGTTTCGAACAGTATTTTCCACGTCCATCGCGTCCAAGGCGAAATCACTTTGGCGGATGGACTCAATTAGTTTGATAGTTTTTAAGTGAATCAAAATATATTGTATATTTTTCTTTCTTGATTTATCTATTTGTGATCTTTATTTGAGTTTCACAAAAAGTTTTTATTTTTGAAAACTCAATTCAAACTCCCCTTGTGTTTTTCCACACCTTCAAAAATATCATACAAAATTTTGTTTTAAAGAGAATATTATTTTGATAAAAAAAAAAAGTAAGAGTAAAACATTGTGTACCAAAATAAACATCGTTCAGAAAAGAAAAAAAAAACATTTTGAAGCTATGTTCGAAATGAAGCAATAAAGGATTAAATTGACAATGGAAGAAAACTAAAATATAGTTTATTGCTTTAATTTTATAAACTCATGAACTTTTCTTTATACTTAATACTTACACAAACTAAACATGGAGAAACATAAACAATTTGAATCAAGACTCTTCTTTTACCTGTGATAATAATTGAATTCTTCTACATTTGAAATTGAATTGTATTAATAAAGATGAAAAAATATATATTACTATTTTAAAAGAATAAAAAAATAATAATGAATGGGGAAAGAGTTGCCATTTCTTACAATTTAATTGGAAACTGTCACCAGTATACTTTTTCTAACAAAAATCAAAGCTTCCATTATAAAAAATTATCACAAAATAATAATAATAATAATAATAATAATAATAATTTATTCCAAATAGCAGTTAATAAAGAGTAAAATTAAAGTAGCATATTCACATTGAATAAAATTAAATACAATAAAAAAAAACAAGGAAAAAAAAGGGTTAGGACAATGGAACTTAAAGGGAGAGGAATAACCAAATGGCATGTACAGTGTACACGATAATAAAATACATGAATCTGAAAAGTGAAAACAAATAAAAAAAACAATATAAAAAGAAAAAAAAATTAAGTAACACCTGGCGCAATATAGCCTAGGCTATAAACAACGCGCGCGGGTCAACTCATCACATGACCGGCGAGTCCAGCCGATGTTCGACCGGCGAGAAGCTCAGCGAGAGCAGTCATAGCACGCACTTGCATCTCCAAGGCAGAAATATAATCAGTAGCTTCTTCTAGAAGGTTCGGTAAGGGTACTTTCCGGCAACCGGGAACCAACCGGCCGAGAACGCGCGTTTTCTTCTGCACAGCCGGTAACCGTCTCGTCATCCTCTGTTTTACGATCCCGGTTCTGTTCAATCCGTTTGCAGCTTTCTTCACTTTTTTGTGATGTCTTCGGAGTTTCTTCCATTTTCCGAGAATCGCGCGGCTCCAGCGTGTTCTTCCTTTGGCAGATGTGGCGAGGACTCGATCGGCGGTTTCGCGGACTTGACCGGCGGCTCTAGGCTTGGTGGTTGCGGGGGAATTGATCCGGCTGAGAGCTTCGATTAGTTTTTTGGAGTAGTTGTTCTGGTCGGATTCAGATCTCCACCGCATGAGAGTGAGGGAGTTTTGATCGGCGGGGATATCTCCGATTTTGCGGCGTTTCTTGTGATTGGATTCTTGTAACGTGTGTGATGGTTCGAATGAATCCATTGGTGAATTGGAATCGGATTGTTGAGTTGTTTGAAGATTGAGTTGAGGAATTGATTGAAGAGATGGAATCGAGAATCGGCGAAGGAGAAGAAGAAGATGAGGATGGTTTGTGTGTATGGTGGGAATTGTGAGGAGAAGGGAAGAGAATAGAGAAAAGAGTATATAACAGCAGTTTAGAGTCACGGGGAACCACGCGTCCTTACCTTACTCACATTTATTTTCCTTGCCCTTTCCATTTTTATTTTTTAATTATTATAGTAATTAGTATTTTTTTTTTACTTAACACAAAATTTTCTACGTTTTATATTTGTATCTTTAAGAATAACTAACTTTTTGTAAAAACAAAAATGAGTAGAGGGAGAGAATAAGTGGTACTCAATCCTTAATAGCAAGAGAATTTAAAATGATAATACAAGAAAACTTTCGACAAGAGGTAGGAAAAGAATTACACAATACAATTTAAATATCGTCCAGATCAATCCTTCATTATGTTTGAGAAGAAAAGGGAGTCACACTTTATTTAACTTGGAGCCAATATTAGCTCTTTCTAACAAATCTTATTTTTTCAACAAACCACTTTCAATGAGTATGTTGTTCCTGCATTTCCAAATAATCCAGCAAATGGCAACCCAAAAAATCATATAGTTTGACTTGAAACATCAAACTAAAAGAAAGAGTAAAAGAAGTAAAATGATAAGTGATTAAATATTTCTTTGTAACAGAGTTGATGCATAGCCAAGAAGTAACCTTGTAATAAAGAAGGATAGTGATTCGGCAACCTATAAACAAATGAATTATGTCCTTTTCTCTAATGAAACATAAGAGGCACACAATGTTGTGGTTTCCTTCGATAATCTCGAATTTAGCCAAATGAGTTTTGATAGAGAGACGAGTTTTGATTAATTTCCAACAAAAACTTGCACAAAGCTCGGTATTTTAGCTTTCCAAATGTGAGTCAAAACACCTAGAGTAACTTCGTCTAACTTAGGATCATCATTAGTTAAAACAACAATGGCATCATGGCCACTCTTCACACTAAAAAGTTACGCTGCCACCAGGTAAACTGGTCTTTAGCCCTAGGATCGACTTGAATGTGCTGGATAATTTCAAAAAGTTCATGAAGTTGACTGTCGAATTCTAGATCAGAGTCAGTGAGGGGTGGTTCTAAATTCCAGCTCCAAATTTTCTCATGCCACATTCCCATATCAACTACTTTATCTTTGGAGGAAAATTGAAAACTACAAGAAAAACTTTATAGAGATGGGTTTGACCCAGCCACTTTGAATTCCAAAAATCAATGTCTTGTCCATCACCTAATCTGCAGCCAATTGAAATTACAAACCAATTATGTTCCTTCTTTGGTATGTGACCAATATAAAGTAAATCCTTCCGCCATAAATACTCCTATTTTACTAAAAGAAGTACTAACATGATTGAAAATCTTGTTTTTGATGCCACCATGCCTAAACCATAGCAAATCAAACCAAATATGTTAGTGATCATCTAACACCCTCCAAAGCCACTTGCTCACTAAATCCATATTGAAATTCCCATAATGTTTCATGCTCAAGCCTCTTTATTTTTTGCTTATACAATTTTTTGCCCAACTTAGCCAATAAATTTTCTCCTGCCCAATCATCCCTCCCCAAAAAATTTCTCTTTACAACTTGATTATTTCTTTTAAAACAACTTTAGGGATCTTATAAAAGGAAAAAGAATACATGGATATACTTGTCAAAACAGAGCTCATCATCACAATCCTTCCTCCCAGGGATAAATAACATTCTTTCCAAGGTGCAAGTCTTCTATTAAGTTTATCCATAATTGAACACCAAGCTTTCTTTCTTCTTGGATTCATGTTAGCACTAACACCTATGAACCTGAAAGGGAGAGTTCCTCTATCATAACTTAAGAAAGAGGCAGTAGTAGACAAAAGTACTCTTTAAGGTTAACACCATAGGCCTTTGTTTTGGACAAATTCACACATAAGCCTGAAACAACTTCAAAATCTCTCAAGATACCCTTAATGTTCCAAAACATTTATCATGAACCATTACAAAGCAAAATGGTGTCATCTGCAAATTGGATGATATCAAAATGAATATCCTTATTGACTATAAATCCTTGAAAATATCCTAAGCTTGAAGCTTTTCTAACCATCTATGCGATCCTTCCAACAACAAAAATAAACACAAAACAAGAAAGAGGATCCCCTTGCCTCAATCCCCTTTTTACATGGGAATCAGGAGCGAGATACCCATTAACCAAGATGGACACGGTACTAGTGCAGATCATAACTTTCATCCATTACATTCACTTAGGCTAAAATTCATCTCTTTCATGACAAATCTAAGATAGTCCTAAGAAATGCAATCACAAGTTTTTCTAAAGTCCACCTTGATCACCAAAAAATATTTTTTGAATCTTTTGGCATTGTCTATAACTACATTCACAACAAGAACCCCGTCTTGGATATGTCCTTGAGAAATGAATGTTTATTGACTTGAAAAGACCAAGATATTCACCACCTTCTTGATTCTAGAAGCTAAGAGTTTTGAAAGAATCTCGTATATGCTTCCAATCAAACAAATTGGTATATACTCCTTAATAATTTAGGGGTTATCAAACTTAGGGACCAAAGCTAGAAAGGAGGTTGTAATGCCTTTAGGAAGTTTTTAGCATTGGAATGAAACTCATTGACAAAGCATATAATATCTAATCTAAGAATTTCCCAACACTCTTTGAAGAAAGTGAGAGAAAATCCATCTGGACTAGGACTCTTATTCTTAGCACTAATCCAAATTTCCTCCTTGACTTCTTATTCCTTAAAAGGCACTTCAAGAGATAGTATAACTTTACTAGGCAATCTTTGAAAATCTACTCAATCAAATAAAGGTCTCTTGAAATTTGTTTCTAAGAAAAAGTCTTCAAAGTAACATTTAACCTCATTCTTGACCTCCTCCACTTTGTCAAATCTCCCTGCTTGAGATATGAAACAGACAATTTTATTCCTTCTAAATCTATGCTTCATAGCTCTATGAAAGAACCTCGAATTGGAACCCCTCCTCTTTAATTCAAGGGTTTGAATAGTTGGTCTGTTCCATGTGGCTCGACTAATCGTAAAAAATTTGATAATATCTTCAAATTTTGACTAAGTTTACATTTTGTTGGCTTTAGATTTTTCTTAAATAATTTTTTTGTATTAAATATTTGTGGTTAAAAAAATTTACAAAGAAAATTTTCATAAAAATTTGATTTGAATAGTTATTCTTAAAATCTTATTTTATGTATTTTATCATTTTCAAAAAATCACATAATTTTAATGTTGTTTTAAATAGTTTTTCATAAAAAAAATATTATTGAAATACAATTATTTTTGAAAAAATCGTAATTTTGACTAGGTTTTAATTTATGGTGTATGTTTATGATATATGATGTCAAAATTAGTCTTTTAATTTATAAAAAATTTAATATTTTGATAAACTTTTTTATAATTTTTTTAAATATAAAAAAAAAATTAAGTAAAAAAAAGACCCTTAATATACTTCACAAAATTGAATTGAAAAATGAGGATTGTCTTTTTTTTATAATTATATTCTCACACTGATCTTATCTTATTTAATAGTTTGTGATTCAAGTAATTTGCTAACAATATTCTGATAGCAGATGATCTAAGACGATCTAACATATAGACATTAGTATGATTTTAAATTTAAGTTGGATCTAAATTAATCTTACAAAACTGTTAGTATAACATGAAAGACATTTTGTGTAAAAAAAAAAGATGAAAGACATTTTAAATTTATAATTTAATTTAAAATACAAAAGTTAATATAATAATAATAACAATACATATATTCATATATTTATATTTACCTAAAAAATGTCTTAAAATTTTTTTTATTAAAAAAAAAATATTGACACGGCCTAACTCTGGTCACAATATTGACTATATTTTTAATAAATAAAACTACAAGAAAGTGAATGAGTAAAATTTCTGGTAAGATACTTAAATTTTAATATTTATTAAACTAAAACACCAATTTAAAGATTTAAACAGTTTTAAACTAAATATTTACAAAACATTTTTTTCAATTTTTTTTTATAATAATGGATGATTTAATCTAGGTGAAACATTATATCTTAAAGTCAAAAAAAAAAAAACATTAACTTCATTTTGTACCTATTCTCTTTTTCTAATATATTTTTTCGGCTTTGCCCTCTTTCTGTTTTTTTTTTTTAAACATCTAAATCTAAAATACTGTGGTTAATTTGTCTTTTATTATTTTAAAAAAGAATGGAAAAGTAAGACGTGACGAGGTGAGTTGGATTGGAAGGAAGTTGGCTTTGAGATTAGGCATAATTAGTGGTTTAAGGTATGAGTTTGACAATTTAAATGAACTGAAATGAAAGATTAACAAACGATAATGCTCTTTTAACATGATATAATTAATTAATTAATTAAAGAAAGATAGAGACCTAATGTGGCCATTCTCATGAGGAAAGTTTAGGCTTATTTGTTTAAACAAGATATATGGACTAGTGGACAACTTGTCCAATTAATTTATTATAATCTCGTGCAGTCCTAACTAATTATTTTATTTTATATCTCATCCTTTGATTAGTCCCATCTTGTTATTCTGAATTTTGTCAAAAAAAAAACTTAGTTTTATTTTGTTAATTTTTTTTACATGTGATAATATAATTAAGAAAGTTAATTATTATGAGAATATTGTTTCACCTACGTTGAAGTTAAACAAAACTCTTAATTAGGTTAATTAGTCACGGGATTCAGAAAGTATTTATAATATTTAGAATAATAGAGTCTACTTTATGAAAACATGGCTATCCAATTAAACTCTATTTAGTACTAATACGGATAAGATCACCCATGCTCCTTCAATCATCTTAACTTACTTGCAAAGACAAAGAACCAAAGATAAGGAGAGAGAAATTCATGAGCAAAAAAATTAAGGAAAAATTAAGGAAATAAGAAAAGGTCAAAGTCTGTCCACCTTCCATTAATTTTCTCCAACATAATAATAATTAGTACTATTACTATTCTTCTTGAATATATATACAATATTTAGATAAATTTTACAAAAAAATTTAAAATGTTGATTATAATATCAAGTTTGTTGATGATTTATATGATTTTAAAAATTTAGTTTTTATCAAAAAGAATTAGTTGGTGTTTTTATTAAAATGTTATTATATAAATTATAAAAATGTAATAAAATTAAATACAAAGGTAGTTTTACTCCCTCAGCTTTAAATAAAAACAAATTTTTATTTTATTTTTATGAGAATGTCTTTAAAATTTTATGTCATTTATTTTATTTATGCATTCTAATAAAATTTTAAAGAAAAATGTTTAGGGACAACAAGTACTATCTACTATTGATTTACCTATGGGTTGGTCTCATTTTTTCAACACCTCACCTACAAGTCGTACTTGCAAAGCAAAAACAACATTTTCAATGTGTCATAAATCCATTAAAATGTAAAATTTAAACCTTCTGACAAGAAAAAAAAATGAAGAATGAATATTAAAAATTTGCAATTAATCTGTCTAAAATCAACGGTGAGGATTGAAAAGAGTGATGAACAGCAGGTCACGCTTCTGAGTAACAAAGTTTCTTTCTTTTTGGCAGGGCATGAATGACAGCCCAAATGAATACATCACAAATGGGTTGCATGTGATAAAAGCCATACAATCCGTCACTATTCATAATAATAATCTTCAATTTCACTCTTTTTCTTAGGACATTGATTCTGTGAAATAGGTAAATAAACTGATTTATTTAGGTGAAAAACTGTTAGAAAATCTTTGAAAGCCTAAAATAAAGACTTTATACTTTAATTGAAAAAAGGGATGGATGAATGAAAATAAGCCATTGGACAGACAAAAGTTGTTGGCTTCTGTTGATTGGTTCCTGAAATGGGACCAAACTCGTTTGTTTTTATTCCTAGCAATCATTAGAGGGTGATGCACCCAAATGAAACCCAAAATAGACAAAAGAAAAAGAAAACAACATGCATGTGGTTGTTTTCATTTTCATCACTTTTCTATCACCTCATTTATTTTTATATTTTTTTAATCAGATATAAACTCTTTTTTTGTTTCAATTTGGTGTGGCTATGTTTCATCCACATTGCCTACTTTAATTCTCTATTTGAATTATTGGTATTCAAATGTACTCTTGTTCATATAGGTTTTGAGAAAAGCATGTGCATGTGCATGTGCATATGCATATGCTAGTAACAAAATTACACAATTGAATTTAAAATTTGTGGCAAGAATTGAAAATTGGGAACAAAAATCTGTGAAAAAATCTTGTAAGCATTGTATGTTGATGCAAGCCAAAAAACATTGCCTCCTTGAAAGAGACATGCTTTGGTGTCTACACTGTTCATTCTCCAAGAGCCAACTTGTTAAACAAAAATGAAATTGGTCCAATGCAAAATTAGTACTTATTAATTAGTGTAAAGTAATGTATGAATAGTTGATTACCATGTGAGACTTATGACTTAGTCACCCTCTTTTTGATTATTTAATCAACTGTTTTATTATGTCCAACAAAACAACACATGGTTTTGTTTATATTTTAATGTTTTTTTTTTCTATATTCCTAGATTGTTGTAACATTTTTAAACTTATCCTGGTCAGAATTGATATTTACTCAGTCAAAACACAATGAGGGTTGAAGTTTAATGTGGTTGATAATTCATGAGAGAAGGGTATATATGTCTTTTAGTTGTTGATGATGCATACTTTTATGTAGCTCATCTTCCTATGGTTAGTGGTCAATCAATTTGACTTCTCTAATACACCAATAATTTGGTCCATAGAAGCCAATTTGCATTCCACCTCCTCCTTTCTCATCATATTATTTTATTGATTGGAAGTTGAGATAAAAATCTTTAAACAAAATTAATAAGTATGAAATAATAAATAGATTTAGAATATAAAGTGATGAGTTTTATATACTTTAAAAATAAATTTGAGATTCATGACTATATATTTCATAAATTTTGTAGTATATTTTTTTATAAATTAATAATTAGAGTAGTTAAAATGAAGCGTTCAATCATAATAGAACATGATAAATAATAAGGTTTAGTGATCTTTAAAATTATAGTTTATATATTTTTTAGTCGGCTTTAAAAATTTCGCTATCATTAAAGTTAGTTTGAATGGATCATAAGTATACATTAAAAAAATCACCTTAATATTTGTATTATTTCATTCCAAAATAATATTTTTATTTTTATTTTATTTAATATTTTATTTCAAATATTATACATTAATATAATCAAATTAATATTAAATATTTTGTATTTTATCTTACAATTTATTTATATTTTAAGAATTTTTTATATTCCATATTTGAGTATTATTTTATACAATTTAATTATTTAAAAACATGTTATAGTAAAATATAGTATTTAAATATATATTATATTTAAAATAATATTATTTTTTATTGTATTATAATAAATATTATGGAATTCTTTTTTAAGTTTTTTATATAAAAAATAGTATGTTTATGGTCGGATAGTTCGAAGATTGTATAAGGCCGAGATTCGAGTAGTAATTTTTTAACCTATATTATAATAAAGTTTCTTTACCTAATTCTATTTGAGATTCGTAAAATTGATCCGCTTTGACAATTTTATTAATAATTATTAAAAATCCTTTAACATGTCTATTAATAATTATTAGAAACTCATACATTGTACCGAGATAGAATTCGAACTCTGTTATTTGAGGTTGGATTTGAAAATGAATGTAATTTTTCTCTATACAATTATAAGACCTTGTGAGTGGAGGTTACTATAAAATGTTATAACCGAATAAGACAAACAACATCATAAGTGATGCTGCTATGTGGTTTTCTTACAATATATAAAGCATGAACGTGTCATCAAATTTACTACTACATCTCTTAACCATTTAATACTAATTTTATCAATGGAATAGTTGACCTGATGAATTAGCAGCAAATCAACCCTTAAGTCATCACAAGTTTGATGTCAAAAACTCAAATAATGTGAACCAATTCACACGATCACAGTACCAATTATTGGTCTCATAACACAGAAAAAAGAGGCATGAATTTAATTTTAAGATTTGGTGCAACTAACGTGTTTTTATCTTTAGAGAGGGTGATGTGTTTCTCTATACATCAAATCAACGAATGAAACATACGAATCTCTAATTATTGAATCCACCTAACATGAATATGTTAATCAAACACAACGCCGCAACACTCTTTAACTTGCTAACCAATCCATCCCTTGCTTATCCACAAATCAACCATCATACTCTTCTGCATAATACTATATAATACAACAATTTAACCACTCTCAAATAAATACAAATTTTATATAATCATAATTTAATATAACAAATATTTTATGACACCTTATTTTACATGTCCTCAAAAACATAGCAGCAATGATAATGCCAAAAGACTGACAAATGCAATACTCCATCAATTGAAAATTTTGGCGTTTGTTTTGTTTTGTTTTTTTACTAGTTCATTACATGCATGAGTCATGAGAGGTAATAAGTACGAGGTACGATCCAACATTTATTATGCGGCATTCTTCCGGTCATCATTCAAGTTGTGGATTAAACCAAACCAGATTAAGAAAATAAATTATTTGTAAAACACAAAATTGTAATCAGACATAGTTAAAATGTTTGTGGCTGTATGTGGCAGCTGCTCACAAGATCGTCTTGAGATGAGATTTTGAGACTCAGAAACTATATTAAGAATTCTGGTTGAGTTTAAATTTGGTTGAGATTTATTATCCGAAGTAAAAATTGTCTCAATTTATTTATAAACACATGAATCAAGTTTTATTCAATCAATTTAGGTAGGTTACAAGAATTAATTTTTTTCATAATGTTCTATTTAAGACTATAATTTTATCTAATTCTTAAAATTGAGATAATTTCTCTAATAATAGTTTTCTTACCTTTTCCTCCATCTCTAATTATTCTACTCCTCTTTATTTAATCTTGGGCCCATATATTTTAACTTTAAAAAATAGATTTATTTTATATTGTTAAAAATAATCTTTATAAATATATCATTTAAAATATTAAAAAAAATTAATTTTTTTTATAAATTAAAAGACTAATTTTGACATCATATAACATAAATATATATTATTAAAAATTAAAATAGTCAAAATCACAATTAAAAAAAAACTATCTCAAAAATAATTTTTATAGCAAACTATTTGAATTAGTTTCAAATTTAAATTATTTTTTAAAATTTTGATATACAAAAAAAATTAAGTAAAATAATAAAATACTTTAAATAAAATTTTAAAAATTTAAATGACTTTTCATTTGAATTTTTTATTTAAAATTCTTTTTAAAACAAAAATATGTAAAAAATTATTTAAAAATAAAAAACTGAAACAAACATACCCCTATTCTCATTACCATGAAATTTACAAGTCTTCTCTCTACATGTCCAAATCATCGAAGTCTATTCTCCATCATCTTTTTTACTATAAGTGTTACTCTAACACTCACTCTAATAATATTATTTCTAATCTTATTGTGAGATGTTGGGTCGAACTCTAGTATGGTCGAATGTTAGCTTCTGGTTCGACATGAATTAAGCATGAGGTCGAAGTATGTTCGCATGTTGTTGTCGAAGATAATGCGTGTTGTAGTCGAAATTTGTTCTAACATGCATTAGTCAATATTATCAGGTTGTTAGCATATTGGATTGAGCCTTACTTGTAAGCTCAAGTGTTTAAGTTAGTTTGTACCCTAAGTTAGCTTATAATGGGTAGTTGTTAAAAAGCCTATTAGGTTAGTGTGCTATTTTTCTTATAAATAGAATGTTAGTTTCTTAATCTTGGAATAAGAAAAAATAGGAAGATAAAATCCTAATTTTAACTGAGAGAGGTTATTTTGTTATTCTTGTAACCTTGTTCTAAGAGAAAGGAAAGAATAACGGTTTATAACCAATCCTTGTTGTTCCTTGTTGTTTTACCTTGTTTTCTTTGTTAACCCTAACCCTTGTGTGTTTATTGATCATAAAGAAACTGTTTATACTTTGTTTCAAGATATCCGATTCACAACAAATTGGTGCGGTGAGCGTGGAGAAGATGCCTTCAACAAAGTATAAGATTGAAAAGTTCACCAGAGTGAACGACTTCGGTCTGTGTCGCTTGAAGATGAAAGCCCTATTGGCTCAGCAGGATTGTTTGGAAGCGCTGAAGGAAGAGGCAATCATGGACGCTGCATTAACGGAAAAAGAAAAGACGAGCATGATTGAGAAAGCCCACAACACAATATTGTTGAACCTTTGTGATAAGGTTCTTCGACAAGTATCAAAGGAGACTACAACATCGGGATTATGGGTGAAACTTGAAAGTTTGTACATGACCAAATCTCTGGTGAATCGACTCTACCTGAAGCAAGCTTTGTATTTATTCAAGATGAGTGAAGACAAAGTGTTGGCTGAGCAGTTGGATATGTTCAACAAGCTAATTCTTGATCTTGAAAATATTGACGTGAAGATCAACGATGAAGATCAAGCACAGTAGATGTTGTGTACTTTGCCCATAACACATGCTCACTTCAAAGAAACTCTCTTGTATGGAAGGGAGTTCCTGGCCTTTGAAGAAGTTCAATCAGCCTTGTATTCTAAGGACTTGAATGAACGAAAGGAGCATAAACATGCGACAGCTAGCGAAGGTTTGACCATTAAAGGAAAATTCTTACGAAAGGATGGTAAGTTCGACAAGAAGAAAGGTAAAAGTCAACAGAAATATTATAGTGGCGAAACATCTGGTATTCGATGTTATCACTGTAAGAAGGAGGGTCACACAAGAAAGGTGTGCCCTGAACGCCTGAAAGATCATGGAGGTAATGACAACGCAACCATTGTTCAAGATGACTTCGACTCATTTGATGTTCTTGTGGTCTCAAGTGGCGACTCGAGAAAAAAGTGGATTATAGATTCAGGTTGCACTTGGCACATGACTCCAAACAGAGAATTGTTTGAGGGGCTATGTGATAAAGATAGTGGATCTGTGCTGCTGGGAAACAACAAATCTTGCAAAATAGCAGGTATTGGATCTATGAGATTCAAGCTCCATGATGAGTCAATAAGGTTATTGACTGAAGTCAGGTATGTACCTGACTTGAAGAGAAATTTGGTTTCTCTTTGTGAATTCGACAGAAAGGGTTACATTTTTCAAGGAGAGAAAAGTATCCTAAGAGTCATGAAGGGATCGAAGGAAGTCTTGAGAGGCGTGAAGAAACAAGGCTTGTATACCCTTGAGGTTGAGGGTGTAAGTGGTTTGACAAATGTTGCATCCACGAAACCTGTGTCGAAGATAAAATTATGGCACATGTGATTGGGCCATGTCAACGAAAGAGGTCTGGTCGAATTGGGGAAGCAGAACCTGCTAGGAGGTGACAAAGTTGAAAAGTTGGAGTTTTGTGAATCTTATGTATTTGGTAAATCCTGTAGAGCGAAGTTTAACAAAGGCAAGCAAAGAACACATGGATCCCTATATTACATTCATGCTGATCTTTGAGGGCCTGCAAGGAATCCTTCACACTCAGGTGTAAGGTATTTTCTATCCATCGTTGATGAATATTCCAGAAAGCTATGGATATTCATTCAGAAGACGAAGGATGAAACTTTTGAGAATTTCAAAAGTTGGAAGATTCTGGTCGAAACTCAGACTAGCATAAAGGTTAAGAGGTTGAGAACCGACAATAGCCTTGAATTCTGCAATGAAGCGTTCGACAATTACTGTGTTGAGTCTGGAATTGCAAGGCATAAGATTGTAGCAGGTACTCCTTAACAAAATGGCTTAGCTGAGAGATTCAATCGAACAATCTTTGAAAGGGTTAAATGCATGTTGGTTAGTGCTGGATTGAAGAAGGTGTTTTGGAAGGAAGTTGTTTCGACAACAGCTTACTTGATAAATAGATGTCCCTCGATTGCCTTGGGAATGAAGACACCTGAAGAAGTTTGGTCGGGACATCCACCTAGTCTCGACAGAGTGAGAGTATTTGGTTGTGTGGCCTATGCTCACATTAGGCAAGACAAGGTCGAACTTAGAGCTCTGAAATGCATGTTCATGGGATACCCTGAAGGAGTCAAAGCTTATAGGCTATGGTGCCTAGAGCCAGGTCACAGGAGGTGTATCACCAGTTGAGATGTAGTTTCCAATGAAGCAGAGATGACTTTCAAGAAAACTGATGATGCTGACAAAGAGCTGGAACAGGAAGAGATTCCTGTTGAGGTGAAGCATGTTGATGCTGAATTGCGTACCCTAGATGAAGTCGAAAAAGACGTATAAGATGTTGTTGAAGACGAGGAGACAGATAATGACTACCTACTAGCAAGAGACAGGTCGAGGAGAGTCATCAAGCCACCTCAGAGACTTAGGTATGCAAATCTTATAGCTTATGCCTTAATCTCTACAAGTGAGGTTCTAAACAAAGAACCTGGAGACTATAAGGAAGTTATGAGGAGTCGAAAGAAGACTGAATGGCTGAAAGCCATGGATGATGAGATGAAATCTCTTTATGATAACAACACCTGGGAACTGATCAAGAAACCCGTTGGAGCCAGGTTAGTCAACTATAAATGGATTTTCAAAGTTAAGGAAGGAATCAAAGGAGTGGCGTCGGAGAGATACAAGGCAAGATTGGTTGCTAGGGGTTCACTCAGAAAGAAGGTATCGACTTTAATGATGTGTTCTCTCCTATTGTGAAGCATAGACCCATTCGAATGTTGCTTGCCACAGTGGCACAGTTTGACCTTGAATTAGAACAAATGGATGTGAAGACTGCATTCTTGTATGGTAACTTAGATGAAACAATCCTGATGAAGCTACCTGAAGGGTGTGTCAAAAAAGAGAAGTAAGATTGTGTGTACAAGCTGAAAAGATCCTTATATGGACTGAAACAATCTCCTCGACAGTGGAATAGGAGATTCGACAA
Source organism: Lathyrus sativus (assembly GCA_963859935.3). Taxonomy (NCBI): domain Eukaryota; kingdom Viridiplantae; phylum Streptophyta; class Magnoliopsida; order Fabales; family Fabaceae; genus Lathyrus; species Lathyrus sativus. Next base: position 544,703,606 of record OZ012740.1, on the reverse strand, counting down.
GTTCATGGCACGCATAAGTTTCATCAGAAGTCAGTTTGACCACTGTGTTTACTTCAGATTTCGATCGGGTAATTCATTTGTTATTTTGTTGCTCTATATGGATGATATTCTAATAGAAAGCAACAATGTCGAAGAGGTGATGAGGGTGAAGGTTGAACTCAATAAGGAGTTCGACATGAAGGATCTGGGAGCTGCGTCCAGGATTATTGGGATTGACATCCGAAGAGATAGAAAGCAGTCGAGATTATGCTTATCTCAAGAGGCATACCTACAGAAGGTTCTCAAAAAGTTTGGTATGTCGAATTCAAAGCCTGTTGTGACTCTGACAAACCCTCAATTCAAGTTGAGTATAGATCAGTGTCTCAACACTGATGTTGAAAGAACTTATATGAATAGCATTCCATATGCTAATATAGTGGGTTCTTTGATGTATGTTATGGTCTATACTAGGCCTGACATAGCATATGCAGTAAGTCTTGTAAGTAGGTACATGGCGAATCCTGGAAAGCATTCAAGTGGATTCTAAGGTACATAAATGGGTCTCTGAATAGAGTCTTAATTTATGTTGGAGCCTTGGGTGAATATAGTAAAGTAGCAATTAAAGGATATGTCGACTCTGATTATGCAGGTTGTATGGATTCTAGAGAATCTATTTCTGGATATGTGTTCACTATATTTGGGACAACAATCAGTTGGAAAGAAACACTTCAGAAGGTCGTTTCCTTATCAACAACTAAATTGGAATATATTTCCCTAACTGAAGGTGCGAAGGAAGCATTGTGGCTTGAAGGTTTTGCAAAGGAGCTAAAACTTTAAGGTCGAGTTATCACTGTTAAATGTGATAGTCAAAGTGCAATACACTTGTCGAAGAATTCAGCCTATCATGAGCGAACCAAACACATTGATGTGAGGTTGCATTTCGTCAGAGGGGTAATCGAGCATGGAGAAGTCCAAGTGTTGAAGATTTCGACAGATCATAATGCTGCTGATATGATTACCAAGATGTTGCCCAGTTGCAAGTTTTTCCACTGTATGTGTAACACCCCACTTCCCAAATTAAATAAAATACAAACATTATAAGTAAATATCAGAGTTTTCACCAAAACAGTGGCATATCACATCACCAAAATTCTTTATTGATTATTTTCAAAATAAAATAGCGGAAATTATTTTTTTGACATTCTTGGCCATCCGCCAGATTACATAAAATCTTTATTATTATAATTCACCAAAATGTGATACGTCACAGGATTTCAACAAGTTTGACATAAAACAATTAAAACACCCATATCTCGTGTTACGTATCAGAGCATCCTAAGACTCGACTCACACACCTCTATCCAAGCTAGCTATGTACCTGGATTATCTGTACTTCCGAGGAAGCACATACCACAACAATAACAAAGGGGTGAGAAAATATGATCAAAATATATTAGTAATTACATACATGAAATAAGAGTAGTAAATACACCAATCACATAGTTTATCACCCATCCTTCACCAAATACGACATATAGTCCACCAACAACGCAATACACCATAATGCAATTATGCAACGCAACACCATGCATGCGGTACCTACTCATTGGTTCATTCAATATGAACCCAGATAGATCACATACACCCGCCCTTGGCCATGATCTATCCTCACCATTCCCCACTCAAAGGAATACGAATGAATCACATACACTCCCCTGAGCAATGACTCATCCCACCACTACACCATGATATGCATAACACCAAATGCATACAAATTAACACAAGCATACATTGTGCATACAATTCTCAAATCACACCACCATACATCACATACACATAGATATTTTATACACCAATCAATCATATTAATTTATTTAAATACAAGGAAGTTCACATTCCCTCACCCAATATACTCCTACCCCAACGTCCTGGGTACACACGGTCCTATTGATCACCTCACCATGCCCCATATAAACCACACACCAATCTACTTATTAATTAAATCGAATAATAAGGAAAATTCATATTTAAACACCGAGTACACTCGATCCTCCCGATCACCTCACTATGCATTCTATATATGCATATATACATATACCTTACCCACCAATTAATTATATTTACTAAATCCAATATTTCATAATTTCACCTTTCAACACCAAGTATACACTCTTCACTACTAAACACCATTCCTCTACTTATCACAACTCAAGGGATCCTACAAACAATCACACACCACTCAATTATATAAATTAATTAGATATTAAGAAATTCCACCTTCTAACACCAAGTATCTTCATACTCCAACACACCGGATACATACGATCCTACTGATCACTTCACCCTACTTCACATACTTCATACACCATTTAATTAATTTACTTAAATTAAATATTATGGTATCCAATTCCTATCACCAAGTATGCACCCTACATCATTCAATCACCATCCCTACACTCATCATGATCAAAGAGATTCTACAAGGCTAATGCACAAGGAAAAACAGTACCAAAAACCACATTCTGTTGTCATGTTCACTGGTTCTTTCGCCAGGCAAAGCCCTAGCGAATGCTCGCTACCAGCTCTCCAAGTGAACCTGCTCGCGAAGTCCTTCTCAGCTATCGTGCATTCGCCAGGCGAAGGAATCATTCGCCAGGCGAACCTTCGCTGGCCACACTCGCCAGGCAAACTTCACGCCCTTTGGGTCTGGGAGTTTATTTGGAATTACTCGCCAACAATTGTCAGGCGAACCCTCGCCAACACTCGCCAGGCGAACCCTCGCGAATGCTGCGATGCCCAAAATCCTCACTGTTTTACGGTGTTATCTGGACCAATTCAAGCCTATCATTCGCTATTCAACTTCTGTACTATAATCCACACGCATTATACTCAACAATCGACCTATAGTCCTTACTCTAACACTAACATTATGGTACATTACCGACACTCCAGAGTCACTCAGAACCTCACCAAGGTCCTAACCATAATCATTAACAACACCCCAGGGAACAACACATAATTTTCACAAAGCTATAATCATGGTCATTACCAACACCACAGGGAACAACACATAATCTCACCAAAGTTATATTCATAGTTACTATCAATACTACAGTAACAACATAGAATCTCCCCAACACCACCATAATATATATATACACCAAAATGTATCATCAGCATTTATCAATTCAACATCATCAACAATAATTATAAGCATGCCAATATAAAACTCATACGCATCAAATCCCTACGGGGTTAAGGAATCCCCTCTACCCAATTTTGTGTAATTTACCATCCCAATCAGTTTCTCCCCCCTTACCTCGATTACCGCTCCGATTGATGAAGAATTATTCAGGAATCGGTAGCCCTAGCCTCTTCCCTTTCTCCTTGTTCTTCGTTCTCACGGTCTCTCCCATTTCTCTTCTATGACAGTATCTATCGTGACTTTTCACATTTCTCTCTAACTTCCCAAATCCCCTCAACTTCTTATTTTATATTTTAATTCCAATAATAATAATAATAATAATAATAATAATAATATAAATAATAATATTAATAATATCATTTTACCAAAATAATAATATTCATAATAATAGTAATAATATTCCACCAATAATAATAATAATAATAATAATAATAATAATAATAATAATAATAATAATAATAATAATAATAATACCACCAATATTACTATTAACTATTATATTATTATCTCAACACCACATCTCCACAAATAATCCTTATATATCAAGGATACTCACCAATCATATACAAACACACCCCACCTAAGAGCACACCAACATAAAATAATTAAATTAACACCAAAATGACTAAATAAATAAAATAGGTGTTACAACTCTCCCCCACTTTAATTATTTTCGTCCCTGAAAATTACCTGATGGAAACAAATCCGGATATGCTTCCCACATCCTTCATTTTAATTCCCAGGTCACACTGCCTTCTGCAGCACTTCCCCAAGCCACTTTCACCAAAGATATCTCCTTCCCTCGGAGTTGTTTCTTGTTCGTCAAAACGAACTAGAAATGCCTCAACAATCAAATTATTTTTCACTTGTACATCATCCACCTGATTCAATGTACTTCCTCAACGAAGACACATGAAACACATCATGCCAATTCACAGCAATAGCAGCAAAACGGTCTAACATGTTACTTCTCCCATGCCTCCGCTACGCCACTCTGATACAAACCACAGAACACGGTGCAAACTTCTGAGATTTCGAAGCTCGTCCAACACCAGTCACCGGCGCGACTCTCAAAACACCTCTTTCTTGGATCCTCTTGATCTTCTCAGCCATCTCAAGCATAATTCTCAGGTCTAAGCATAACATTCTCTCTCGACTCATTCCAACACAGGAGTGTCCTACACTCCATATCTCACCAAGCCACACATAGTGTCATTCCGATACTAGGATGGGAACAGTTATTATAGGTAACTCAATCAATGGTAATTAACCATCCCACGATCCACCTTGATCCAACATACCAGTGCTCCACAAAATTTCTAAAGACTGAATATTCCTCTCTGCCTTACCATCACTTTGCGGATGATAAGTCAAACTCAACTTCAACTTAGTACCCAAAGCTTCCTGTAAGCTCCTCCAAAATCTCAATATAAACCTCAAATTTCCACCCGACACCATATTCGATAGTGTCTCATACCACTTTACCACTTCGTCAATATGTATCTCATATATCCTCAACATAGAATAGTTAATCCACTCACAATAACCCAAATTTATACCTTTCCAATTCTTTGGAAATCTCAACACCAAATTCGTGAAAATACTACCTGATTCCCACTCTAGAATATTCAACGACTGCATTAGACTCAACAGTCTTTGATGTTCAATCTCCGACTTTCGGTAATTCTAGCCAGCATATTCAACCTCAACCATTCCTCTCCTCATCCATGGTCACCCAAAACAATTTACTAAAATTCGGTCACTTCTTCATAGCACCGGGATGGATACTCCATCAACCTTAATGTATGTCTTCACAAGTACTCCTACTCCACTCAAAACCATCTGTTACACATACCCTATCACAACATATCATGGTACTCTTTCCACAAATCCGACAATCCACTCTTCGACTCTGATTTATCAAATTCAACTAATTCATCAACTCAACCCAGATTTCTGACCTTCTCGATTCTTCTCAAGAATACCACTAGCCCGATTTAACAATAAAAGCTTAACTCTATAAGAAGTCTCTTCATCCACCAAACTCATATTACAAAATTGCTCAATCAGTTCTAACTCTTTTCACCATCATCTTCGGTATATGCAAATATTTCCAACTCACTGCATCATCTACCACGTCCACTTTACCCGAAAGGTAATTCAACTCAAAGTCGTAATCCTTCAGAAGTCCCAATTGTTACCTCTACCTCATATCCCACTCTTCAAATCAAACAAACACCTTAACTCTTAGGATCACCAAACATCTCCGATCGCAGTCTGAACTTTCGAAGCCTCCAACTCCAGTACAACCACAATAGCAACCAACTCTAAATCATTGGTCGGATGATTCTTATTATGTACTTCAAGTTGCCTTTAGCAAATCCCCCAATTATATCAACAAGCATCACAAACACAACAAATAGTTATGTCGGATTCGGCAGAACTTTCCTCACAGAAGTATATCGCTACTCTTTTTCCAACACTGATAACTCAAGTTCCTTATGCTCAACATAATCCTCTATACTCTTCGAATACCCTAAAATATCACAGATTAACATAACCATTGCCTTGCTCAAATAATTAAAGAAGATCCCATGCCAAACGGACAAACAAGTTGTGAGTTATGGCGGAAACACGAACCGTACCTTCCGTCCTTACCACAACATCTAAACATACTCCCTCAATAAATAACTTAATTCCATGTCATTACTTCACCATCACATAGAGCATTATAATAGCTTTCCAACGATTTGAACCGCGCGTCGTTCCGTGTTACGGTTCTCCCGTTACGGCAAAAATACGAAAACCACTTTTTCCTGCCCAGGACGTCTTCGCTGGGCGAACACCATGGCGAGCGAGGGGCTGTTCGCTAGCATACTCGCTAGGCGAGGACCTGGTGAACATGAGAGTCTTAAATCTTATTTTCGACCGTTACCTGACTTCCAAGTGTCCGATTTCAATTCCGTAAAAAGCTGCGATCTCGGAATTCAACGTACAACAACAATTTCATATCTAGGAGGCCATCCAACACACTTTCAATCTTTAAATATTTTAAAACCCAATTACTGTCAATCTCAAAAGCAGATATTGGAGCCTCCCATTATGATACAACTTCAACCTTCAACACATCCACCACAATAACTCTACTCGAGATCACATGACCAAGGAAACTCACATCCTTCAATCAATTGATCCATCAAATCATCAACTCTTGGAAGCGAACACTTATACTTGAAAGTCACCTTGTTCATTTATATATAGTTCACCCAAAGCTTCAAAAAACCTTCCATCTGCCTAACCAACAAAATTGGTGCACCTTACGGTAACACACTCAAACAAAAGAAACTCTCTTCCAGCAGGTCTTCAAGTTGAATCTTCAACTTTTTCAATCCCACCGCAAACACACAATATGGAGTCACCCATATCGGACTATTTCCAAGAACGAAGTCAATGTGTAAGCTTCACTTCACATTCCAGTAGTAAATCATTTACCTCCTCGCGAAAACTTCCGGACAATCACAATTAAGTGACAAACCCCAATTTCTCACTTTCCTTAACATTCAAAGTTTCCGTCAAAATAAACACTTCAACACCGTCTTACGCCGACTCCTCAAAATAATTCCTTAAGCACTTAACTTAACTCAAGACAATTCATTGCTCACGCCACCTAAGCTTGCAAGACACGTCTATCCCATGCAACACAATCTCGTATACTATTAACAAGAGATTAAGGATGATCAGTTCCTCAATTTGTCAATAGACAGCCGAAAATCATGATGGGGTACAAACCATCTTTACCAAACTATAAGAGCGTTCCTCAACACACTGAGTAAAAACATTGCAGCATTCCAGAGAAATACAAACTTCTCCCCCATTGGAATCATTCCACTTCTACCAACAAAGTTAAACAACAACATGTACCGACAGCGTTTTTACACACATGTCGCATACCAGGGAACAACAACACTAGACAACATTGGTCGGACGGACCAACCTGCTCTGATACCAATTGTAACACCACACTTTCCAAATTAAATAAAATACAAACATTATAAGTAAATATCATAGTTTTCACCAAAACAGTGGGATATCACATCACCAAAATTCACCAAAATTCTTTATTGATTATTTTCAAAATAAAACAGCGGAAATTATTTTTTTGACATTCTTGGCCATCCGCCAGATTACATAAAATCTTTATTATTATAATTCACCAAAAGGTGATACGTCACAGGATTTCAACAAGTTTGACATAGAACAATTAAAACACCCATATCCCGTGTTACGTATCAGAGCATCCTAAGACTCGACTCGCACACCGCTATCCAAGCTAGCTATGTACCTGGATTATCTGTACTTCCGAGGAAGCACATACCACAACAACAAAGGGGTGAGAAAACATGATCAAAATATATCGGTAATTACATACATGAAATAAGAATAGTAAATACACCAATCACATAGTTTATCACCCATCCTTCACCAAAAAAGACATATAGTCCACCAACAACACAATACACCATAATGCAATTATGCAACGCAACACCATGCATGTGGTACCGACTCATTGGTTCATTCAATGTGAACCCGGATAGATCACATACACCCGCCCTTGGCCATGATCCGTCCTCACCATTCCCCACTCAAAGGAATACGAATGAATCACATACACTCCCCTAAGCAATGACTCATCCCACCACTACACCATGATATGACTAACACCAAATGCATACAAATTAACACAAGCATACATTGTGCATACGATTCTCAGATCACACCACCATACATCACATACACATAGATATGTCATACACCAATCAATCATATTAATTTATTTAAATACAAGGAAGTTCACATTCCCTCACCCAATATACTCCTACCCCAACGTCCTGGGTACACACGATCCTATTGATCACCTCACCATGCCCCATATAATCCACACACCAATCTACTTATTAATTAAATTGAATAATAGGGGAATTCATATTTAAACACCGAGTACACCCGATCCTCCCGATCACCTCAGTATGCATTCTATATATGCATATATACATATACCTTACCCACCAATTAATTATATCTACTAAATCCAACATTTCATAATTTCACCTTTCAACACCAACTATAAACTCTTCACTACTAAACACCATTCCTCTACTTATCACAACTCAAGGGATCCTACAAACGATCACACACCACTCAATTATATAAATTAATTAGATATTAAAAAAGTCCACCTTCTAACACCAAGTATCTTCATACTCCAACACACCGGATACATACGATCCTACTGATCGCTTCACCTTACTTCACATACTTCATACACCCCTTAATTAATTTACTTAAATTAAATATTATGGTATCCACTTCCTATCACCAAGTATGCACCCTACATTATTCAATCACCATCCCTACACTCATCATGATCAAAGAGATTCTACAAGGCTAATGCACAAGGAAAAACAGTACCAAAAACCACATTCTGCAGTCATGTTCGCTGGTTCATTCATCAGGCGAAGCCCTAGCGAATGCTCGCTACCAGCTCGCCAGGCGAACCTGCTCGCGAAGTCCTTCTCAGCTATCGTACATTCTCCAGGCGAAGGAATCATTCGCCAGGAGAACCTTCGCTGGCCACACTCGCCAGGCAAACTTCATGCCCTTTGGGTCTGGGAGTTTATTTGGAATTACTCGCTATTACTCCCCAACACTCGCCAGGAGAACCTTCGCGAATGCTGCGATGCCCAAAATCCTCACTGTCTTACGGTGTTATCTGGACCAATTCAAGCCTATCATTCGCTATTCAACTTCTGTACTATAATCCACATGCATTATACTCAACAATCGACCTATAGTCCTTACTCTAACACTAACATTACGGTACATTCCTGACACTCCAGAGTTACTCAGAACCTCACCAAGGTCCTAACCATAGTCATTAACAACACCCCAGGGAACAACACATAATTTTCCCAAAGCTATAATCATGATCATTACCAACACCACAGGGAACAACACATAATCTCACCAAAGTTATATTCATAGTTACTATCAACACTACAGTAACAACATAGAATCTCACCAACATCACCATAATATATATACACCAAAATGCATCATCAGCATTCATCAATTCAACAACATCAACAATAATTATAAGCATGCCAATATAAAACTCATATGCATCAAATCCCTACGGGGTTAAGGAATCCCCTCTACCCAATTTCGTGTAATTTACCATCCCAATCAGTTTCTCCCCCCTTACCTCGATTACCGCTCCGATTGATGAAGAATTCTTCAAGAATCGATAGCCCTAGCCTCTTCCCTTTCTCCATGTTCTTCGTTCTCACGGTCTCTCCCATTTCTCTTCTCTGATAGTTTCTATCGTGACTTTTCACTTTTCTCTCTAACTTCCCAAATCCCCTCAACTTCTTATTTTATATTTTAATTCCAATGATAATAATAATAATATAAATAATAATATTAATAATATCATTTTACCAAAATAATAATATTCATAATAATAGTAATAATATTCCACCAATAATAATAATAATAATAATAATAATAATAATAATAATAATAATAATAATACCACCAATATTACTATTAACTATTATATTATTATCTCAACACCACATCTCCACAAATAATCCTTATATATCAAGGATACTCACCAATCATATACAAACACACCCTACCTAAGGGCACACCAACATAACATAATTAAATTAACACCAAAATAACTAAATAAATAAAATGGGTGTTACAACTCTCCCCCACTTTAATTATTTTCGTCCCCGAAAATTACCTGATGGAAACAATTCCGGATACGCTTCCCGCATCCTTCATTCTAATTCCCAGGTCACACTGCCTTCTGCAGCACTTCCCCAAGCCACTTTCACCAAAGATATATCCTTCCCTCGGAGTTGTTTCTCGTTCGTCAAAACAAACTAGCAATGCCTCAACAATCAAATTATTTTTCACTTGTACATCATCCACCTAATTCAATGTACTTCCTCAACGAAGACACATGAAACACATCATGCCAATTCACAGCAACAGCGGAAAAACGGTCTAACATGTTACTTCTCCCATGCCTCTGCTACGCCACTCTGATACAAACCACAGAACATGGTCCGAACTACTGAGATTTCGAAGCTCGTCCAACACTAGTCACCGGCGCGACTCTCAAAACACCTCTTTCTTGGATCCTCTTGATCTTCTCAGCCATCTCAAGCATAATTCTCAGGTCTGAGCATAACATTCTCTCTCGACTCATTCCAGCACAGGAGAGTCCTACACTCCATATCTCACCAAGCCACACATAGTGTCATTCCGATACTAGGATGGGAACTGTTATTATAGGTAACTCAATCAATGGTAATTAACCATCCCACGATCCACCTTGATCCAACATACCAATGCTGCACAAAATTTCTAAAGACTGAGTAGTCCTCTCTGCCTGATCATCAGTTTGCGGATGATAAGCCGAACTCAACTTCAACTTAGTACCCAAAGCTTCTTGTAAGCTCCTCCAAAATCTCAATATAAACCTCAAATTTTCATCCGACACCATATTCGATAGTGTCTCATACCACTTTACCACTTCGTCAATATGCATCTCATATATCCTCAACATAGAATAGTTAATCCACTCACAATAACCCAAATTTATACCTTTCCAATTCTTTGGAAATCTCAACACCAAATTCGTGAAAATACTACCTGATTTCCACTCTAGAATATTCAACGACTGCATCAGACTCAACAGTCTCTGATGTTCAATCTCCGACTTTCGACAATTCTAGCCAACATATTCAACCTCAACCATTCCTCTCCTCATCCATTGTCTCCCAAAACAATTTACTAAAATTCGGTCACTTCTTCATAGCACCGAGATGGATACTCCATCAACCTTAATGTATGTCTTCACGAGTACTCCTACTCCACTCAACAACATCTGGTACACATACCCTATCACAACATATCATGGTACTCTTTCCACAAATCCGACAATCCACTCTTCGACTCTGATTTATCAAATTCAACTAATTCATCAACTCAACCCAGATTTCTGACCTTCTCGATTCTTCTCAAGAATACCACTAGCCCGGTTTAAAAATAAAAGCTTAACTCTATAAGAAGTCTCTTCATCCACCAAACTCATATTACAAAATTGCTCAATCAGTTCTAACTCTTTTCACCATCATCTTCTTTATATGCAAATATTTCCAACTCACTGCATCATCTACCACGTCCACTTTACCGGAAGGGTAATTCAACTCAAAGCCGTAATCCTTCAGAAGTCCCAATTGTTACCTCTACCTCATATCCCACTCTTCAAATCAAATAAACACCTTAACTCTTAGGATCACCAAACATCTCCGATCGCAGTCTGAACTTTCGAAGCCTCCAACTCCGGCACAACCACAATAGTAACCAACTCTAAATCATTGGTCGGATGATTCTTCTTATGTACTTCAAGTTGCCTTTAGCAAATCCCCCAATTATATCAACAAGTATCACAAACACAACAAATAGTTCTGTCGGATTCGGCAGAACTTTCCTCACAGAAGTATATCGCTACTCTTTTTCCAACACTGATAACTCAAGTTCCTTATGCTCAACATAATCCTCTATACTCTTCGAATAACCTAAAATATCACAGATTAACATAACCATTGCCTTGCTCAAATAATTAAAGAAGATCCCATGCCAAACGGACAAACAAGTTGTGAGTTATGGCGGAAACACGAACCGTACCTTCCGTCCTTACCACAACATCTAAACATACTTCCTCAATAAATAACTTAATTCCATGTCATTACTTCAACATCACATAAAGCATTATAATAGCTTTCCAACGTTTTGAACCGCGCGTCCTTCCGAGTTACGGTTCTCCCGTTACGGCAAAAATACGGAAACCACTTTTTCCTGCCCAGGACGTCTTCGCTGGGCGAACACCGTGGCGAGCGAGGGGCTGTTCGCTAGCATACTCGCTAGGCGAGGACCTGGCGAACATGACAGTATGAAATCTTATTTTCTACCGTTACCTGACTTCCAAGTGTCCGATTTCAATTCCGTAAAAAGCTGCGATCTCGGAATTCAACGTACAACAACAATTTCATATCTAGGAGGCCATCCAACATACTTTCAATCTTTAAATATTTTAAAACCCAATTACAGTCAATCTCAAAAGCAGATATTGGAGCCTCCCATTACGATACAACTTCTACCTTCAACACATCCACCACAATAATTCTACTCGAGATCACATGACCAAGGAAACTCACATCCTTCAATCAATTGATCCATCAAATCATCAACTCTTGGAAGCGAACACTTATCCTTGACAGTCACCTTGTTCATTTATATATAGTTCACCCAAAGCTTCACAAAACCTTCCGTCTGCCTAACCAACAACATTGGTGCACCTTATGGTAACACAGTCAAACAAAAGAACCTCTCTTCCAGCAGGTCTTCAAGTTGACTCTTCAACTTTTTCAATCCCACCGCAAACACACAATATGGAGTCACCCATATCGGACTAGTTCCAAGAACGTAGTAAATGTGTAAGCTTCACTTCACATTCTAGTAGTAAATCATTTACCTCCTCGCGAAAACTTCCGGACAATCACAATTAAGTGACAAACCCCAATTTCTCACTTTCCTTAACATTCAAAGTTTCCGTCAAAATAAACACCTCAACACCGTCTTACGCCGACTCCTCAAAATAATTCCTTAAGCCTTTAGCTTAACTCAAGACAATTCACTCTCACGCCACCTAAGCTTGTAAGACACGTCTATCCCATGCAACACAATCTCGTCTACTATTAACAAGAGATTAAGGGTGATCAGTTCCTCAATTTTTCAATAGACAGCCGAAAATCATGATGGGGTACAAACCATCTTTACAAAACTATAAGAGTGTTCCTCAACACACTGAGCCAAAACACTGCAGCATTCCAGAGAAATACAAACTTCTCCCCCACTAGAATCATTCCACTTCTACCAACAAAGTTAAACAACAACGTGTACCGACAGCGTTTTTACACACATGTCGCATACCAGGGAACAACAACACTAGACAACATTGGCCGGACGGACCAACCTGCTCTGATACCAATTGTAACACCACACTTCCCAAATTAAATAAAATACAAACATTATAAGTAAATATCAGAGTTTTCACCAAAACAGTGGGATATCACATCACCAAAAATCACCAAAATTCTTTATTGATTATTTTCAAAATAAAACAGCGGAAATTATTTTTTTGACATTTTTGGCCATCCGCCAGATTACATAAAATCTTTATTATTATAATTCACCAAAACGTGATACGTCACAGGATTTCAACAAGTTTGACATAAAACAATTAAAATACCCATATCCCGTGTTACGTATCAGAGCATCCTAAGACTCGACTCGCACACCGCTATCCAAGCTAGCTATGTACCTGGATTGTCTGTACTTCCGAGGAAGCACAGACCACAACAACAACAAAGGGGTGAGAAAACATGATCAAAATATATCGGTAATTACATACATGAAATAAGAGTAGTAAATACACCAATCGCATAGTTTATCACCCATCCTTCACCACATACGACATATAGTCCACCAACAACACAATACACCATAATGCAATTATGCAACGCAACACCATGCATGCGGTACCGACTCATTGGTTCATTCAATGTGAACCCAGATAGATCACATACACCCGCCCTTGGCCATGATCCTTCCTCACCATTCCCCAGTCAAAGGAATACGAATGAATCACATACACTCCCCTGAGTAATGACTCATCCCACCACTACACCATGATATGCATAACACCAAATGCATACAAATTAACACAAGCATACATTGTGCATACGATTCTCAGATCACACCACCATACATCACATACACATAGATATGTCATACACCAATCAATCATATTAATTTATTTAAATAAAGGGAAGTTCACATTCCCTCACCCAATATACTCCTACCCAACCGTCCTGGGTACACACGATCCTATTGATCACTTCACCATGCCCCATATAATCCACACACCAATCTACTTATTAATTAAATCGAATAATAGGGGAGTTCATATTTAAACACCGAGTACACTCGATCCTCCCGATCACCTCACTATGCATTCTATATATGCATATATACATATACCTTACCCACCAATTAAATATATCTACTAAATCCAACATTTCATAATTTTACCTTTCAACACCAAGTATAAACATTTCACTACTAAACACCATTCCTCTACTTATCACAACTCAAGGGATCCTACAAACGATCACACACCACTCAATTATATAAATTAATTAGATATTAAGAAAGTCCACCTTCTAACACCAAGTATCTTCATACTCCAACACACCGGATACATACGATCCTACTGATCACTTCACCTTACTTCACATACTTCATACACCACTTAATTTATTTACTTAAATTAAATATTATGGTATCCATTTCCTATCACCAAGTATGCACCCTACATCATTCAATCACCATCCCTACACTCATCATGATCAAAGAGATTCTACAAGGCTAATGCACAAGGAAAAACAGTACCAAAAACCACATTCTGCTGTCACGTTCGCTGGTTCATTCACCAGGCGAAGCCCTAGAAAATGCTCGCTACCAGCTCGCCAGACGAACCTGCTCGCGAAGTCCTTCTCAGCTATCGTACATTCGCCAGGCGAAGGAATCATTCGCCAGGCGAACCTTCGCTGGCCACACTCGCCAGGCAAACTTCATGCCCTTTGGGTCTGGGAGTTTATTTGGAATTACTCGCTACTACTCGCCAACACTCGCCAGGCGAACCCTCGCGAATGCTGCGATGCCCAAAATCCTCACTGTCTTACGGTGTTATCTGGACCAACTCAAGCCTATCATTCGCTATTCAACTTCTGTACTATAATCCACATGCATTATACTCAACAATCGACCTATAGTCCTTACTCTAACACTAACATTACGGTACATTACCGACACTCCAGAGTTACTCAGAACCTCACCAAGGTTCTAACCATAGTCATTAACAACACCCCAGGGAACAACACATAATTTTCTCAAAGCTATAATCATGGTCATTACCAACACCACAAGGAACAACACATAATCTCACCAAAGTTATGTTCATAGTTACTATCAACACTACAGTAACAACATAGAATCTCACCAACATCACCATAATATATATATACACCAAAATGCATCATCAGCATTCATCAATTCAACAACATCAACAATAATTATAAGCATGCCAATATAAAACTCGTACACATCAAATCCCTACGGGTTTAAGGAATCCCCTCTACCCAATTTCGTGTAATTTACCATCCCAATCAGTTTCTCCCCCCTTACCTTGATTATCGCTCCGATTGATGAAGAATTCTTCAGGAATCGATAGCCATAGCCTCTTCCCTTTCTCCTTGTTCTTCGTTCTCACGGTCTCTCCCATTTCTCTTCTCTGACAGTTTCTATCGTGACTTTTCACATTTCTCTCTAACTTCCCAAATCCCCTCAACTTCTTATTTTATATTTTAATTCCAATAATAATAATAATAATAATAATAATAATAATAATAATAATAATGATAATAATATAAATAATAATATTAATAATATCATTTTACCAAAATAATAATATTCATAATAATAATAATAATATTCCACCAATAATAATATTAATACTAATAATAATAATAATAATAATAATAATAATAATAATAATAATAATAATAATAATAATAATAATACCACCAATATTACTATTAACTATTATATTATTATCTCAACACCACATTGTCGCTTGCGCGAAAATAAGGTGCCGACACAACAGAAGAGTCGCCACCTTTCGTTATTTATCCCTCGGAGCGAGAAAGGAAACGATCGGAAAAACCTAACGAGAAAGGGTAAGACAAGGTCATCGCAATCATTGTCTGGGTTCGGGAGTCGGTTACGCAAGGGGAAGGTATTAGCACCCCTCACGTCCGTCGTACTCGACGGGATCCACGCTTGGTGTGTTTACTTGGACGGGTTGGTTTTATTCTATCTACCTATCAAGGCTGGCTGAGAAAGAAAAGAAAAATGACTCGGCAAAGCGTCGCACTTTATGCCTACGTATTCTCATCAGAGAATGAGAAATCAGAGTCAACGTAGTTCGGCCTACGAAGGGGTATGGGGGAAGGTAGCTCTCCAAGACTTCGCCATCTTGTGCCTACGTACTCTCAACAGGCATGAGAGATCAGAGCTCACGTAGTTCGGGAAACTACGGTTTATTTCCTGTTTTGAAAGAAGTGTTTTTTATTGTGTTTGCGATTTCAACTACACTAGAGACTATGACCTGAGAGTGAATGCGTAGCATGTCACCCAAAGGGTACCATACTAAACATCCAGACTGTGGAAAAGGAACTCTTCCACAATCCTTTCTCAGATAGCTTAAGGCTCGTAACGTACGAAAGAAATCATTCATGATTACTGTATCTTAAACTGTTTTGAGATGAGAAGAGAACAGGCCCAACTAGGAGGGAGACTATCAAGTCCTACTGTTATCATGCCATGGATTCATCCTATGGTTGAGGTTTGAACAGGGAACTCCTAGAAGTTGTCATGCATAGGTTTCAACCTAAAAGTCTATCATCAAATCCTTATCAAAGGAAATGAGAGTCCTAAGGGATCATGTCAATGATACACCAAAACAGACAAAGCATCAGCTTAACAGTAAAATGCATGCAATGCAAGTGAGGGAGGAAATGTGTGTGGGGCTTCAGCCTCCACAAGCTCGTCTCGACCTCAAGCCAGTCATGAAATAACAGTAATCATACTGAAAAATAAACAACATGCTATCAAGCAATAAACAGCAAACTGCAGTCATACAGATAAAAGAAATGAAATACCATCCATGTTTGAGAAAGAAACTATCTACATCTAAGCTCTCCCTAATCCTAACCCTAAAAACAAAACCCTAATCTACCTCTAAGAAAAGCCCTAAAGCAAAACCCTAATCAAAAGAAATCAATCCCAGTCTTCAAGCTTCAAAATAAGCTTACCAAAGAAAGGGAGCTAAGTAGGCAGACTCATAGTGCCTTCCTCAGGAAAGCACTAGGAGGCTTATACTTAGGACTCATATCCCATGTGGCTCAACAACTGTGATCGGTTTACGTTCCTCCTCAGGAGAAACTAAACTCACATGAAGGCTCCAACATCATTGGATACTTGAGAAATCCTACATGAACTAAGGGAACTAAGTGAACAGACCCATCGTGCTTTCCTCAGGAAAGTACTAGGGGGCTTCCACTTAGGAATCATATCCCATGTGGCTCAAAAACTGTGATAGGTTTACATTCCTCCTCAGGAGAAACTAAACTCACATTAAGGCTCCAACATCATTGGATACTTGGGAAATCCTACATGAACTAAGGGAACTAAGTGAACAGACCCATAGTGCCTTCCTCAGGAAAGTACTAGGGGGCTTCCACTTAGGAATCATATCCCATGTGGCTCAACAACTGTGATCGGGTTACATTCCTCCTCAGGAGAAACTAAACTCACATGAAGGCTCCAACATCATTGGATACTTGGGAAAGAGGTGAGAAGAAAGAATGAAAGACATCCATAGTGCCTTCCTCAGGAAAGTACCATGAACTTCCCTCAGACTCCAGGGTCTCAAACCTCACAGAAAGAGAGCAAGCTCCTAAACCAGGCCTCAATCCATGCATCCTTGCAAGCTCCTAGTATGCTCCACTAAGCTCCACAATGAGATGCCAAGCTCCTCCAATCAAAGGAATACCCCAAAGCAAAGCAAACTGACAAAACTTGCCCTAAAGGCCACACAAACAATCATTCAATTCAAAAATCAACTAAAAATAGCAAATTATTCTATTAAATCCTAATATAAATGCTATGGGACCCTAAATAACTACCCTTAAGTCCCATATATTCCCCATAGACTAAATTACCCTATAAAGCCTAAAACAAAATTGTTCAAATTCAACTATGCTTCATAAAACCCTAATTTGGTTATGCTAATGCTAGCCTAAACAAACTAATCAAATTTTAACCTAAAAATCATGAAATAAATCCAGAGGGAACTAAAGCTCAATATCTAATCATACTAAAAAGAATGAATCAAAAAGATTGGGGGAAAGTCCTAAAATAAATTCTACAAAATTGAGCATACACCTAAACCTCCTAAAAAGGCTAATTAAAAGAATAATGTTCTAAAAATACTAAACTAAAAATAAAATGGAATTTTATTTTTCACTAACTTTCTAGACATGAATATGAACCTAATGCAAAAACAGGAAATTAAAAATATTAATTTTTCTATTTTCTATGAATTATTTAAAGTGCAAGAAAAATAAAAGAAATTAAAATCAAGAAATTAAATGGAAATGGGGAGGGGTGTGAAAATGAACTACGCCTAGTTCAATTCTGATGGGCCAGGAAATTGGGGTGCAATTATTAAGCGTGTCTGGGCCCATGTGCTTCAGAAATTAAATCAAAAAATGAAAGAAAAAAAGATAAGAGCTCGGTGCAAACAACATTAGTTTTAAGTGTAATTTCAATTGGGCTTCAATACGGGGGTGGGGATATCACTTTGATCCAGGCCCAGGATTTGAATTAATGGAACGCTGCGTTCCGGTGTTATTATTTCCCTCTGTTTTGTAACTTCAAATGATGGCCCTTGGATCTGGTCTCAGAGTCAACCAATTCATTTTAATCCAATGATCCCTGGTCATCTTCTCCAAATGACCTAGGGTTTTCAGGTTTTCCCTCTCCCATGCAAGAACTTCTAGCTCATCTTGCTCTCTCAAATGGCCATGAAATCAAGAACTATAAGAAGAGAACCTGCTCCATTTTCCCCCAAGAATCCATCCCTATCATTGGTTTCAACTAAAACTCCCTAGAACTCCCAAACAGAAGGCACGAAGACCTTGGTCCAACCATTTTGCACTGCCATAGAACCTCAAGAACCTCAATTCTAATGGTGCTAATGCGTTCATTATGTTACACTGGTTTCAACAAGCCATTACACGTGCATTAAAACCTACTACATAACCTATTCTTGATCTCGAAAGAATCTATGACCTGTCATCAACCTTCATGTAAAGCTCTCAAACTCTCTGAAAATGGTCATCTAACCTAACCTAACAATCTTACACTAACAATCTAATCTAACAACACATAATTAAGGAGATGGCAGTGAAATCACCAACCTGCTTGTTGGCTATGGTAGGTGTGTGAACGGCTC
Source organism: Lathyrus sativus (assembly GCA_963859935.3). NCBI lineage: Eukaryota > Viridiplantae > Streptophyta > Magnoliopsida > Fabales > Fabaceae > Lathyrus > Lathyrus sativus. The sequence continues at coordinate 544,684,146 of OZ012740.1, read as the reverse complement.
GATTCAAGACTTGATTCTTCTTCACAATGCTCCTCTAATGGAGTGATTCTTTCTGTTTGCAATAGCCTTGATGATGAGTGCTTGTAATGGTGAATTCGGGCCTTGCTTGCACTTGAAGTCTCTCTTGAATATCACTCTCTTCCCTCACTCTCTCCACTGAATTCTCCAACTGAATTCTCTAACCCTGGCCTCATCATGATCCATCGAATATATAGACTTCAATGGAAGATCCTAGATTCATCTAGAAAGTGCTAGAAAGTCATGGAAGTTATCATGTGATGACATTTGGGAACCATCTCTTCTCATGCATACAGCCCTTGGTTTTTGATTTAAAATCTCCACACATGAGATATTGAGGTGGTATGAATGAAGAACAAACCAATTCCTTGCCTTTGGTGAAGTTTTACAATGTTGCCTTATTATACAAGTAAGAACATTACAAAGCAACTCCCATTTTTAGGCCTCAACTCAAACATGTGTTTAAACCATTGTTTCCAAAATGTTGTTTAGATTCAAAATGACATATTACATGACCTATTTTGGATTTGTAGATCTCTCAAACCATTTTCCAATTTGAACTTATTTAACTTATATGCCATTTTTAGGTCATTTTCACCCATTCTTGTCAATCCTTGCTACAAGCTTTTCCAACAACTCATGACCACTTTTCTAGGCTTAAAATGTCATTTTGAACAACTTTGATGTTTTGAAGTTTTTCATTTGAGGCTTGGAAATAGGAGATATGGCAATATGCTTGAAATGACCTATAAGTTCAAAATGACCAAAATACCCTTGGCTTGTCAAAGCCATAACTTGAGTTCTACAAATCCTATCAAGGACTTCTAGTACTATCTAGAAAGATAAGAAGATGCTCTTCAACATTCATGTTTACCAAGAGATCATAGGAATCATCCTACTAGGGAAAAAGTTGTCTGCAAGTTGGGTGACTTTCAAGGACCCAGATTCACACACCTCAGATGACCTGTAATTTGTCAAAACCATAACTTGAGCTCTGCAAATCCTATAAAGGACTTCTACCACTCAAATTAAATCTAAGAACAAGATCTACAACATCCATGTTGTGGGGAAGATGAGATGACAATCACATCTTGAGCTAAAACTGCCTGGAAGATAGGGATCAAACTAGGGGATTTTACACTGTCCATCCTTAGAAACCCTATCTTAAAACTTCTCAAACTCCTCAATCATGATGAGTTGGTCTAGGAATCATCCTTATGATACTTCAATACATCATTCCATGATCACATGGCCCTTGGATTAGGTCTCAACCTTCTCCAAATCTTCAGTTGACCTAGGGTTGACCCAGTCAAAACCCTAATTCTATCATTCATGGTTGAATCTTCTGAATTCTTGCATAATGACCTCTCTGGGCTTCGTGATGGCTTTCAAGACATCTCATAAGCTTTCTTAAAGCTTCAAGTTCATTCTCAAAGTCTCAGAATCATCTGTGGAGCTCCCACAACTCTCAAGCTATGAAGCACACAACCCTGGTTTCAACCAATTTCTCTGAGGATCTCTTGAACTTTCTGATGAAGGTATCAACCTTCAAACACTTGATGGATAAATAAATGTTGGTCAAATTTTGGGGTGCAACAGCTGCCCCTATTCAAACGGCTTGAACCTAACTGGGTGAGAAGCGAACGGCTCTCAGCCAATCAAGGTGCGAGACGGTTGAATACCGGTAAACCCGAAAATTTGCCAACTGCACGAGCACACGATACTCTGCGGGGAACAAATCTTCGAACACTGCAATACTAGCTGCACGGCAACTAGCTGGAGAGATACTGATCTGACATCGCTGTCAGTTATCCACGTTAACTTCTTCTGACATCGTCTTTAGGCAACCAAAACACCCAACATCACCGCTGGAAGACTAAACCACCTGACATCGCCGTCGGACAATCAAAATACCCCACATCGCCGCTGGAGAACTAAATCTGACATCGCCGTCGGACAATCAAAATACCCCGCATCGCCGCTGGAGAACTAAATCTGACATCGCCGTCGGACAATCAAAATACCCCGCATCGCCGCTGGAGAACTAAATCTGACATCGCCGTCGGACAATCAAAGTACCCAACATCACCGCTGGAGAACTAAATCATCTGGCATACCCAACATCGCCGCTGGAAAACTGAATCTGACATCGCCGTCGGAAACAAACATCACTCTGAGAGACACTCGACATCGCCGTCGTACAAATATCATCTCTGCTGGGGATTTAAAGAGTCTGACATCGCCGTCGAACATAATCTTCTGACATCGCCGCCAAAACAGACATAATCTGACCTCGCCGGCCAAACAAACATCCAACATTGCCGCCGGAAACCAACATAATCTGACCTCGCCGTCAAAGCAAACATCCAACCTCACCGCTGGAAACAAACATAATCTGACCTTGCCATCAAAGCAAACATCCAACCTCACCGCTGGAAACAAATATAATCTGACCTCGCCGTCAAAGCAAACATCCAACCTCACCGCTGGAAACAAACATAATCTGACCTCGCCGTCGAAGCAAACATCCAACCTCACCGCTGGAAATAAACATAATCTGACCTCGCCATCAAAGCAAACATCCAACCTCACCTCTGGAAACAAATAATCTGACCTCGCCGTCAAAGTGGAGAAACTTCATTGGGGAATTGGTCACACGGTAACCAGTAATACGTAACCGATCATACCGCTTCATTAACACGGTCAGACCTCAATCATGGAGTCTTCAGGAAAGATTCTAACTTCTCCGTTAGAAAACCTGCTGGGGATGACGCTTCGCCGCTGGGGAATCTAGAGGACTATCAAGCAACTCCGCTCCGGGGGTCCAGAACTCATTCTGGATAAATCAACTCTGCTGAGGACTGCAATAATCATCTTGAACTGATAACCGTTCTGAGCAAACACTTTGTTGGGGATTCCAGGTACTATCCTGGGCAACTCTTGCTGGGGACAAACCAATCACGGTCTGAGCAGCTTCCATGGATTCGGCTCTCTTGGAGTTTCAGGAATCGTCCTGGGCGATCTTCGCCGGGGACTCTAGGTATCAATTTGAGCAACCAACTCGGGAGACTGCACTGAGGTCTTAAGAATCATCTTAAGCAAACGGCCCTGCTGGGGAATTCAAGAATCGTTTTGAACTGAAGACTTCGCTGGGGGAGAATATCAGGAATCATCCTGAATCACTGATCCTTCGGCGGAACACCTGCAAAACAAGAACGGTAGCAACCTAGATCCTGTTTATTATGCATATGCTTCGGCGCCATGCTCCGCATGGTGGAAATGCTATGCGTTTATGATAAATGCTATGCCATCATGCACAATGATGCAATCCCGTCAGCAAAATAAATGCCGAGGGGGAAATCCTCCTGTCAAGGAGAAAGAACTACTCAGATAGAGGAATCATCCTGCTGAGGAGAACGTGGACATGCCAATATCAATTGGACTCCGTCTGGGGAAATGATCTTCGGTTGACTGCTGCAGGGAAAACAACTTCAGTTGACTGCTGCAGGGGAACGAAGCTCTACGAGAACCTGGACCTGCTGAGAGAAAGTGATATCAATCGCGAGAATAAACTGCGTGGCCGTCTCGGTTACTCTTCTGGGGATGATAACTCTGTGGGGGACCAACTTCAGCTGCTCAACACTCCACTGGGGAAAAACCAATCATGATCTGATCACCTTCCAAGGATTCGGCTCTCTTGGATATCTGCAAACTCGGCTGAGGAAGGAGAAGCCATTCTGCTTCGCTGGAGAGAGTGCGACTCTGGGGAAATACCGCATCGGCTGTTCAATATTCTGCTAGGGAGAATCCACTCATGGTCTGGTCAACTTCCAAGGATTCGGCTCTCTTGGATATCGGCAAACTCGGCTGAGGAAGGAGAAACCATTCTGCTTCGCTGGAGAGAGTGCGACTCTGGGGAAATACCGCATCGGCTGTTCAATACTCTGCTAGGGAAAATCCACTCATGGTCCCAACTGCTTCCAAGGATTCGGCTCTCTTGGGGGTTTGCGGACTCATCCGGGGAGAGAGAAATCATTCTACTTCGCTGGAGAGTACGACTCTGATGAGGAATTTCAATTTCGCTGGGGAAGAAGGAGTCATCCGACTTCGGGTGAGAGCACAACTCTGCAGAGGAATACAACCTCAGCTGTTCCAACACTCTACTAAGGAAGAGGGAATCATCCGGCTTTAGGAGAGAGTATGACTCTGGTGGGGAATCTCAATTCCGCTGGAGACTTCAGTCTGGCACCATCAGTTGCTGCATACTTCGGCGTACGAATAGCTTCCTACGAAACCTGCACTTGTGACCCGGTGCGGGGGAACACCTACTGCGGCGACTTTACTGGGGAAAACACGAGCTTCGGCACCCGAACATTTCTACGAAATCTGCACTTGTGACCCGGTGCTGGGGAAGAATACGAGCTTCGGCGCGCGACTCAGCTGAGAAGATGACGTTCCTTCAGGATGCGTCTGCTTGGGGAAGAGAATCCTCTCTGCCTGGGGAAGTGCTATCCTCTCGCTGGGGAAAAGAGCTACACTCTGTTGTCGATATCAATCTTAACACGCTGAGGATAACTCTTGCATACGCCTTACGGAGACTGGCCCTTCTGGGTACCACCTGCCGGGTAAATAAGCCTGATGAGGAATATCTGTGTATCAACACTGCTGGGGATATCAATCCTTAGCTACTCGCGGTACACCTCTGTTGGAGATGTACTGATCCTATCAAGGAAACACCTTTGACATCTGCGGAAGATAATCGATCACTAAAATTGAATCTCAATTCGCTGAGGAATACAACCCTGAACGGTCCTTCTTGACCACCCTAAGTCCTTATAGGGTACGAAGCAATCTGCTGAGAAATAAATCTTCTCTGGCTGACATCAAAATCTACCCGTCTAGAGATTACTCAATGAGGGGATCACCGCCGACCTCTGCTTGAGGAATGAGTCAATGACCTAGACTCGGAGGGAAAGGGAGTCACACTAGGACTCTGTAGGGATACAACATTGCATCAGTCCCACTGTTGGGGAAATAAACCCAAATCTGCCGGTCAGGGAAAGCTTCAGTCTCAACCCACTTAGGAAAGAGTAGCACATCAGGCTAATCAACGTTCAATGCTTGGGCCGGCCATACTCTGCCGGGGATATCAATCCCGCCCTACTGAGGCTGATCTTGACCCTACTCTGATAAGGGATAAATTCCATCTCAATTTGCTGCAGTCTCGAACTGCTCAGGGGAGACAATCTCAAACTATACATCTCTGCTGAGAAACTACTCCTGATTCAACAACATCAACATAGGGAATACAGACTACCAATCATGGAGCCGAGTAACAGGTTAGGCTGTAGGATAACAATCTAATGACAACAAGGCTTCTTCAGAAGACTCAGGTTTTGGCAGGGTAATGGCGCGATTCCCCGACACTCAACTCTTGCCAGGGTGAACAAACTCATTTGAACAACCTGCCCCAGTACAATTCCACTTGCCCCAATCTGACTCTTGGGAAAATTTATTCTGGACAGAAAGCAGCTGGCAACATGACAATCTTCAGATGGCTTGCCCTAACATCTGTACGACGGAAGAATTCATCCTTCATTAGTCAACTCTCAGCATGGTTGGCTTCAATATCTCTGAAGTAGTTTGCCCCTGAACGAGCGATGAGCGACTCAACATGCTCTGATTGAACACTGGAGGGATCTGCCCTCAAACCGCAAGAATTCTGGATAACTGCCCCTGATTGGGTCTCGAGAAGGTTCACTTCCGATCAACCGCTTCTTGCATAAACTGCCCCATACTCAACTGATACTCCGGGACTTGTCCTCAGACAAACTGATTCCAAACTCACAGGAAGTCAATGCCCCAGATTTACAGGGCTTCGCAGCATACCATTCTGATCCAGACCTCTGACGATTCAGTCCTGATTGACTATTCCCTGTTGAAGTTCCTCCGTATCAGCTACTGACCTGCAATTAAAATTGTTTATTCACGAATGGTAATTCTAATGCAGTGTTCATGCAAATTTCGAAAAAATGTACTGTCACTCATTTACGTGTCATGCCAGTGAGTGACGAATGAACCAAAGGGTTCAAACGTAGTGCTGATGTGATCAGTGAAAAATACAACAAGGATATGATTAGCAAATCATGTAGGAGTCAGGTTACTCAACCTTATCGCAATGCGCTTTCAGAATAACCCTGCCTCAATTAGGTCTTTTAAGGGTTGTATCGTGGTCGGGTTCACGGTTCGTGAAACAAAGGATATTCGGCTCAAATTATAATTTGTACCCACCCCTTCTACGTGATGATCTCCGATCCTAAAGTTCAGTTAACTTAGCTCGAGCGCTCGCCTCTTCGAGAGGTATGTTGGATATTGGGGACAACTGGTTAAAGAATTCACAAGGTCTTCGGAGTGACAGTTACTCCTTTTTCGTTTTCGGTGTCTGTGTCTACACGACTTCGTCCTTGTTCGAGGATTTTTTTTTTATAATCCTTTCTTTTCCATTCTTTTGATTCCCTAATTTTTGCCTGGACTGACTCTTCAGAGTTCTTTTCGATTTTCTTTTGAAGTCCAGCGGGATGCCCTAATTTTTGCCTAAGCATTTGCTTTTCAGCTATTCTTTCCTTTTACTTAGCGGGCTTTCTTATTCCCTTTTTTTCCTTCTTTTGGAACGAGTCGTGCGACACTGGTTGTCTTGATTGCTCCGAAAGGATTATAACTGTTTCACTCCTGGTTGGTGAGGTTTAACCATTGTGGTTGATGAGGTACGACCTCTGGAGAGGAATATGATGTGATTGGTCCTCGAAAGGACAACACTCCTCTATAAGACTTGAACGCTCGATCAAGTTAACTGACAACTACCCTACCCCGGGTTAAGATGTGAGGGTTCAAAAGTCCGAAAGAAACTCCTACTTCTCGGCTCGAAGTGGTTAACAAGGGATTCTCTTCCTTATCTCTCCGGTGTTTAGGGGATTTGAAACAATGCCTTGTACGTCATCGGCAAGGTTTTATCTGAAAGCAATACGATCATCAGCTATGAGTATTCAGTTTCGTCATCCTCCCTCCAATCTTTGCTAATCATAGTGATAAAGTGGAGTGAATAAAATGCAAGTGTCAGTGCAATGCAGTAAATGAGTGACAACGACATAATTAATTCAGAAAAATGCATAGTCACTTTATTAACATTACCATTCGAAACATACAATGTTTAATAGCAAGTAGTAACTAACAGAAAAGAAACTACAAATGCAAATGGTAAAAAATCTGAGGACTGCCAATGCTGAGGACGTCTGCCTGTCTGGACCACTGGCTTCTGGAAATAACCCTCTGAATCTGCGAGCTCAGACAGCTGAGGGGTTTTCGCGCACAACCAAAACTCCATCTGGAAAGGAAATACACCCTTTATCGATCAACTGTTGCACTTTCACCTAAAAAGCTTTGCAATCTTCAGTTGAATGCCCCGGAGATCCACCATGGTAACCACACTGAGCATGGGGATTGTACCCTGGAGGGTAAGGCTCTGGCACGGGCTTGAGAGCTTTCGGTTCCACCAAAGACTTCTGAATCAATTGTGGAAGAATCTGGCTATACGACACAGGCACTGGATGGAAAGGAGCATTCCTTCGTTCCAAGTGGTTGCGAGGCCTCTTTCGATTCTGGTGCTGGTATTCTTTCCGCCAAGGAGCGAGAGGTCGTTGTTTCTGCGTGGCAACGGTCCCTTGTTTAGGCGCTTGCGTCCTTGAACTTGATCCAGGTAGAAACTGCGAGCGAGGCGATTCAGTCACCAAAGGTCGCGGGACATATTCAAGATCTTTCTCAGCTTCGGGCAAAGGAGTGGAATCATTCACCTCTTCTGCAGGGTACGGGATAAACTTTCCCGATGCTCTCATGTCACCCGGCACAAACCTATTTGTCCTTGAGTCAATAAGGTCTTGAATCTTATTCTTGAGAGCCTTACATGTTTCAACATGGTGCCCCGGTGCTCCTGAGTGGAAATCACAATGTGTGCTGAGATCAACGTCTGGTGACACGTCATCTGGTGGATCCAAAGTCCGAAGCTTGAGAACACGGTTCTGAACCAACAGTGGCAATAGCTGGGCATAACTCACAGGTATTGGGTCCATAGCTCTATCAAGTAGCCTCTTCTTTTGATTACGACCTTCAGGGTTATTCTCAGATGCCTAGCGCGGCTGCTGACGAGTCAGGTCTTGAGCTTCATGCTATGTAGAGGATCTATGAAGTCCACTTGGCTTCAGCACAGGTGGCACTGACGGCAATGGAGGAAGCACTTTGGTCTCCACCTTGGGTGCTCGATCACTCTCCTTTTTTAGCATACTTCTCACCACTCCCATAAGAAAGCTCAACTGATTCTGCAGCTGCTGATTCTCTTCTCTGAGTACTTGCTGGTCCAGGCGCACTGCCTGTATGTCATTCATGACCTGCCCCAACTGGCTTTGGATTTTCCCCAACTCAGCTTGTACCTGCTCCATTAGTCTGAGTTGCTCGATTCTGAGTCAAACCTGCAAACACAAGGGTTAGAAGACACGCCCCGGCTTCCGTCATGCAAGATGAATTATGCTAATGCCATGGGTGTCTGTACGTTTAGGAGATCACCCCTAATTCTGGTGTCAACGTGCCAACATAGTGTCAATGCAGTGATAATACTAGATCCATTCATGGAAGAAAATATCTCATATTGCTCGGGACACCAGAATCAGGGTACGAAATACGCCCGCAGCACAGACACATGCTAATGGAATGCAAACATGAATATGCGAACTAATGCAAAATGCAGTCATGCAATAATATATCCCGGTAACTGCTGTTGTGGAGATTTTGTATCAACAAAACCATGACGCTGATACGAAGAAAACCCTGGTGAAGGACCACAGATCTAATCTGCTAAGAACGACCTTCTGATAGGACCATATACATAGGATCAAAATTCTGCTCTGTCGAGAACAAATGTCTGATAATAAGGACCCCTGATGTATGATCAAGAAATATCTGCTGACGAAGTCTTCAGACCCCAAATCAAAAATCTGCCCTATCAAGAACAAACATACAGCTGCTGATGAGATTTTCAGACCCCACTCAAAATCTGCTCTATCAAGAACAAACAACATCTGCTGAGGAGATCTTCAGACCCCAAAACTCTGCTCTATTAAGAACAAACCACTGATGACAATACTCTGATCAGAACCTGCTCTATCAAGAACAGACATACACCTGATGATAAGATCCTCTGATCAAAACCTGCTCTGTCAAGAACAGACAAATCTGCAACTGAGAAACCCTGGTACCAACATAACTGATTCACTGTCAAGAAAACCAGGTAGTCTGAAGGTCTAAGTTTCCTGCAATAAACCCAATCCCACTAACAGGTATGGACCTAAACTGACTCAAGGTACGACATCCTATGCGGTCATCAGCGTCACAGACTTTCATGAGTGACGATACGATTCCCAGAAGGAGTGGCATCATCAAGTCATGAAGAGGCCTCACTTAGTTGACTTCCAAATGATCGGTCCCCAGAGTCGACAATCCTCACGTCTGGACTCCCCTCAGATCCTCAGGACCGGAAAGGAGCACCTCTGCGAGAACCTCGTCTAAGCGCAGATTTCGTAGGGAACTGTGCCTGCTCAGCAGACAGGTCCGTCTACTACTCTCCGCAACTATGTCTAGGTGCATACTCAAGCCCAGGTCCGGCTTCTCACTCATAGTAACCTCCCTCTCCCACAGCAGCACAGATAATCATATCAAACTGGAAATAAAATGCGGGAAATAAAGTGCGAGAAGTAAAAATGCGATAAATAAACGCAACCCAACAAGCAAACATACAAGCGCTAGGATTGACTCTCATAGGGAACCGGAGAACCAGAGATTCTGGGTTCGATCCCCAGCAGAGTCGCCAGCTGTCGCTTACGCGAAAATAAGGTGCCGGCACAACAGAAGAGTCGCCACCTTTCGTTATTTATCCCTCGGAGCGGGAAAGGAAACGATCGGAAAAACCTAACGAGAAAGGGTAAGACAAGGTCATCGCAACCATTGTCTGGGTTCGGGAGTCGGTTACGCAAGGGGAAGGTATTAGCACCCCCCACGTCCGTCGTACTCGACGGGATCCATGCTTGGTGTGTTTACTTGGACGGGTTGGTTTTATTCTATCTACCTATCAAGGCTGGCTGAGAAAGAAAAGAAAAATGACTCGGCAAAGCGTCGCACTTTATGCCTACGTATTCTCATCAGAGAATGAGAAATCAGAGTCAACGTAGTTCGGCCTACGAAGGGGTATGGGGGAAGGTAGCTCGCCAAGACTTCGCCATCTTGTGCCTACGTACTCTCAACAGGCATGAGAGATCAGAGCTCACGTAGTTCGGGAAACTACGGTTTATTTCCTATTTTGAAAGAAGTGTTTTTTATTGTGTTTGCGATTTCAACCGCACTAGAGACTATGACCTGAGAGTGAATGCGTCGCATGTCACCCAAAGGGTACCATACTAAACATCCAGACTGTGGAAAAGGAACTCTCCCACAATCCTTTCTCAGATAGCTTAAGGCTCGTAACGTACGAAAGAAATCATTCATGATTACTGTATCTTAAACTGTTTTGAGATGAGAAGAGAACAGGCCCAACTAGGAGGGAGACTATCAAGTCCTACTGTTATCATGCCATGGATTCATCCTATGGTTGAGGTTTGAACAGGGAACTCCTAAAAGTTGTCATGCATAGGTTTCAACCTAAAAGTCTATCATCAAATCCTTATCAAAGGAAATGAAAGTCCTAAGGGATCATGTCAATGATACACCAAAACAGACAAAGCATCAGCTTAACAGTAAAATGCATGCAATGCAAGTGAGGGAGGAAATGTGTGTGGGGCTTCAGCCTCCACAAGCTCGTCTCGACCTCAAGCCAGTCATGAAATAACAGTAATCATACTGAAAAATAAACAACATGCTATCAAGCAATAAACAGCAAACTGCAGTCATACAGATAAAAGAAATGAAATACCATCCATGTTTGAGAAAGAAACTATCTACATCTAAGCTCTCCCTAATCCTAACCCTAAAAACAAAACCCTAATCTACCTCTAAGCAAAGCCCTAAAGCAAAACCCTAATCAAAAGAAATCAATCCCAGTCTTCAAGCTTCAAAATAAGCTTACCAAAGAAAGGGAGCTAAGTAGGCAGACTCATAGTGCCTTCCTCAGGAAAGCACTAGGAGGCTTATACTTAGGACTCATATCCCATGTGGCTCAACAACTATGATCGGTTTACGTTCCTCCTCAGGAGAAACTAAACTCACATGAAGGCTCCAACATCATTAGATACTTGAGAAATCCTACATGAACTAAGGGAACTAAGTGAACAGACCCATAGTGCCTTCCTCAGGAAAGTACTAGGGGGCTTCCACTTAGGAATCATATCCCATGTGGCTCAAAAACTGTGATAGGTTTACATTCCTCCTCAGGAGAAACTAAACTCACATGAAGGCTCCAACATCATTGGATACTTGGGAAATCCTACATGAACTAAGGGAACTAAGTGAACAGACCCATAGTGCCTTCCTCAGGAAAGTACTAGGGGGCTTCCACTTAGGAATCATATCCCATGTGGCTCAACAACTGTGATCGGTTTACATTCCTCCTCAGGAGAAACTAAACTCACATGAAGGCTCCAACATCATTGGATACTTGGGAAAGAGGTGAGAAGAAAGAATGAAAGACATCCATAGTGCCTTCCTCAGGAAAGTACCATGAACTTCCCTCAGACTCCAGGGTCTCAAACCTCACAGAAAGAGAGCAAGCTCCTAAACCAGGCCTCAATCCATGCATCCTTGCAAGCTCCTAGTATGCTCCACTAAGCTCCACAATGAGATGCCAAGCTCCTCCAATCAAAGGAATACCCCAAAGCAAAGCAAACTGGCAAAACTTGCCCTAAAGGCCACACAAACAATCATTCAATTCAAAAATCAACTAAAAATAGCAAATTATTCTATTAAATCCTAATATAAATGATATGGGACCCTAAATAACTACCCTTAAGTCCCATATATTCCCCATAGACTAAATTACCCTATAAAGCCTAAAACAAAATTGTTCAAATTCAACTATGCTTCATAAAACCCTAATTTGGTTATGCTAATGCTAGCCTAAACAAACTAATCAAATTTTAACCTAAAAATCATGAAATAAATCCATAGGGAACTAAAGCTCAATATCTAATCATACTAAAAAGAATGAATCAAAAAGATTGGGGGAAAGTCCTAAAATAAATTCTACAAAATTGAGCATACACCTAAACCTCCTAAAAAGGCTAATTAAAAGAATAATGTTCTAAAAATACTAAACTAAAAATAAAATGGAATTTTATTTTTCACTAACTTTCTAGACATGAATATGAACCTAATGCAAAAACAGGAAATTAAAAATATTAATTTTTCTATTTTCTATGAATTATTTAAAGTGCAAGAAAAATAAAAGAAATTAAAATCAAGAAATTAAATGGAAATGGGGAGGGGTGTGAAAATGAACTACGCCTAGTTCAATTCTGATGGGCCAGGAAATTGGGGTGCAATTATTAAGCGTGTCTGGGCCCATGTGCTTCAGAAATTAAATCAAAAAATGAAAGAAAAAAAGATAAGAGCTCGGTGCAAACAACATTAGTTTTAAGTGTAATTTCAATTGGGCTTCAATACGGGGGTGGGGATATCACTTTGATCCAGGCCCAGGATTTGAATTAATGGAACGCTGCGTTCCGGTGTTATTATTTCCCTCTGTTTTGTAACTTCAAATGATGGCCCTTGGATCTGGTCTCAGAGTCAACCAATTCATTTTAATCCAACGATCCCTGGTCATCTTCTCCAAATGACCTAGGGTTTTCAGGTTTTCCCTCTCCCATGCAAGAACTTCTAGCTCATCCTGCTCTCTCAAATGGCCATGAAATCAAGAACTATAAGAAGAGAACCTGCTCCATTTTCCCCCAAGAATCCATCCCTATCATTGGTTTCAACTAAAACTCCCTAGAACTCCCAAACAGAAGGCACGAAGACCTTGGTCCAACCATTTTGCACTGCCATAGAACCTCAAGAACCTCAATTCTAATGGTGCTAATGCGTTCATTATGTTACACTGGTTTCAACAAGCCATTACACGTGCATTAAAACCTACTACATAACCTATTCTTGATCTCGAAAGGATCTATGACCTGTCATCAACCTTCATGTAAAGCTCTCAAACTCTCTGAAAATGGTCATCTAACCTAACCTAACAATCTTACACTAACAATCTAATCTAACAACACATAATTAAGGAGATGGCAGTGAAATCACCAACCTGCTTGTTGGCTATGGCAGGTGTGTGAACGGCTCGATTCAAGACTTGATTCTTCTTCACAATGCTCCTCTAATGGAGTGATTCTTTCTGTTTGCAATAGCCTTGATGATGAGTGCTTGTAATGGTGAATTCGGGCCTTGCTTGCACTTGAAGTCTCTCTTGAATATCACTCTCTTCCCTCACTCTCTCCACTGAATTCTCCAACTGAATTCTCTAACCCTGGCCTCATCATGATCCATCCAATATATAGACTTCAATGGAAGATCCTAGATTCATCTAGAAAGTGCTAGAAAGTCATGGAAGTTATCATGTGATGACATTTGGGAACCATCTCTTCTCATGCATACAGCCCTTGGTTTTTGCTTTAAAATCTCCTCACATGAGATATTTAGGTGGTATGAATGAAGAACAAACCAATTCCTTGCCTTTGGTGAAGTTTTACAATGTTGCCTTATTATGCAAGTAAGAACATTACAAAGCAACTCCCATTTTTAGGCCTCAACTCAAAAATGTGTTTAAACCATTGTTTCCAAAATGTTGTTTAGATTCAAAATGACATATTACATGACCTATTTTGAATTTGTAGATCTCTCAAACCATTTTCCAATTTGAACTTATTTAACTTATATGCCATTTTTAGGTCATTTTCACCCATTCTTGTCAATCCTTGCTACAAGCTTTTACAACAACTCATGACCACTTTTCTAGGCTTAAAATGTCATTTTGAACAACTTTTATGTTTTGAAGTTTTTCATTTGAGGCTTGGAAATAGGAGATATGGCCATATGCTTGAAATGACCTATAAGTTCAAAATGACCAAAATACCCTTGGCTTGTCAAAGCCATAACTTGAGTTCTACAAATCCTATCAAGGACTTCTAGTACTCTCTAGAAATCTAATAAGATTATCTTCAACATTCATGTTGACCAAGATATCATAGGAATCATCCTACTAGGGCAAAAGTTGTCTGCAAGTTGGGTGACTTTCAAGGACCCAGATTCACACACCTCAGATGACCTGTAATTTGTCAAAACCATAACTTGAGCTCTGCAAATCCTATAAAGGACTTCTACCACTCAAATTAAATCTAAGAACAAGATCTACAACATCCATGTTGTGGGTAAGATGATATGACAATCACATCTTGAGCTAAAACTGCCTGGAAGATAGGGATCAAACTAGGGGATTTTACACTGTCCATCCTTAGAAACCCTATCTTAAAACTTCTCAAACTCCTCAATCATGATGAGTTGGTCTAGGAATCATCCTTATGATACTTCAATACATCATTCCATGATCACATGGCCCTTGGATTAGGTCTCAACCTTCTCCAAATCTTCAGTTGACCTAGGGTTGACCCAGTCAAAACCCTAATTCTATCATTCATGGTTGAATCTTCTGAATTCTTGCATAATGACCTCTCTGGGCTTCGTGATGGCTTTCAAGAAATCTCTTAAGCTTTCTCAAAGCTTCAAGTTCATTCTCAAAGTCTCAGAATCATCTGAGGAGCTCCCACAACTCTCAAGCTATGAAGCACACAACCCTGGTTTCAACCAATTTCTCTGAGGATCTCTTGAACTTTCTGATGAAGGTATCAACCTTCAAACACTTGATGGATAAATAAACGTTGGTCAAATTTTGGGGTGCAACACACATCTCCACAAATAATCCTTATATATCAAAAATACTCACCAATCATATACAAACACACCCCACCTAAGGGCACACCAACAAAATAATTAAATTAACACCAAAATAACTAAATAAATAAAATGGGTGTTACAATATGCAGTTGATAAAGCTGCATGAAGAAAGCTAGTTTTTGATGTTATATAGTCAGATCTAAGGTGGAGATTTGTGAGATGTTAGATCGAACTCTAGTATGGTTGAAGGGTAGCTTCTGGTTCGACAGGAATTAAGCACGAGGTCGAAGTATGTTCACATGCTGCTGTCGAAGATAATGCGTGTTATAGTCGAAGTTTGTTCTAACATACATTAGTCAATATTGCTAGGCTCTTAGCATATTGGATTTGTCCTTGCTTGTAATCCCAAGTGTTTAAGTTAGTTTGTAACCTAAGTTAGCTTGTAATGGGTAATTGTTAAAAAGCCCATTAGGTTAGTGTGCTATTTTTCTTATAAATAGGATGTTGGTTTCTCAATCTTGCAATAAGGAAAAATAGGAAGATAAAATCATAATTTCAAGTGAGAGAGGTTATTTTGTTATTCTTGTATACTTGTAATCTTGTTCTAAGATAAAGGAAATAATAACAGTTTATAACCAATCCTTGTTGTTCCTTGTTGTTTTACCTTATTTTCTTTGTTAACCCTAACCCTTGTGTGTTTCTTGATCATAAAGAAATTGTTTATACTTTGTTTCAAGACATCCGATTTACAACACTTATCTTCTCTAACCTTACCACACATCCAATACAACATTCTCATCTATGCTACACTTACTTTATTCTTATGTTAATTCTTAATCGTCCAACATTCTGTCTCATACAATATCATATGTATTATCACAGTCCAATATAATTTTCTCTTCAACTCGAGTGATATCTTCCGATCATGTAAAATCCTTAAAGCTCTCTTTTATGTCAACCACCCAACTTGAATTCAATAGTTTACATTCCCTTCTATTTCTCCATTGTTTTGTATTACAGACCTAAGATATTTAAACCGCATGACTTGTTGGATGATATGGTCTTCAAATTTTACGTCTAGGTTATAAACACTCCTCCTTTTGCTAAAATGACATTCCATATATGATATCTTACTTCTATTTAGGCGATAGCCATGCGTTTCTAAAACTCATCTCCAAATCTTCAACCTCTCATTTAAATCCTCCTCTGACTCTCCGAAAAATATACTAGAAATTCATTTAAATCCTCCTCTGACTCTCCAAAAAATATACTAGAAATTCAAAAGAAAATGTTCCCATTTGTTCATAGTAAATGTTGGATATACACCATAAATTTTTGGTTATTTGTAAAATCGGATATTGGTCTTTTATCAATTTTTTGAAAAAATATGGTATGCCTCGCACATATACTAGATTTATAGGAAATCTACTACCTAGTTTTTTCACACCCCTTCATAAATTTAGTAGTTTTAATTTTGTGGTTTTTTTAGTTGTCATAAATGGATGGAGATGGAATGGATGAAGATCCTTTAAGATTTTATAAAAAAATTCACCACTACAGGGGTATGTTTTATTAACACTTTACATTAGTCATTTGAATTTTATAAACTCATATCAACTTATCATTAATTTATTTTATGTTATATTTTGTTGGTATTTTTGACCCGACCAAAAGTATTATCATGGGCACAAAGTGTTGGATGACAACACAATATTATTATAGATAATATCATTCAATACACCCAATGAGAGAAGATGCGTGAGTGATAAGTTAGTGCTAGGTTGCGAGAGAGGAAAAAATTATAAGAACAACTGAAATTGAGATCTCCCGTGTAGTAAAAAAGATAAATGTTCATTAAGTTGAGATATATGCCTAGTGGTAGTGGTTGGTGTGTTCAAGTTAAATGTTTTATTCACAACCACGACCTAGTAAAGACATTGGACGTTCATGATATTCTTGATAATTTAAATTCATAAGAAAGACAATTTGTCAATGATATGATGAAGCATCACTTGGCATGGAGGTTAATAATAGGAAGATTGAAATATTGAAATCCAAATAACTTGACGAGTGTCACACAAGTATACAAAGCCCGAGGTACATATCATATTACTATTAAAGGTTCAACTCATGATGAGTTTGATTCATAATGAGAAGAATATGTATTGGACAAAAAACATAGAGGAATGTGATATTGTGGGTGATATATTTTGGACACATTTAGATTGAGTAAGGATTTTGAACATGTTTCATCTTATGTTGGTCTTTGAAAATATGTATAAAAAAAACCAAACTGTATTATTTCCCACTGGTGTAGATTGTTGGCGTTACATCGACATACTTGACCTTCTCTATGGGGTTTTCTTACTTTGAACATGAACGAATAAGAAAATTTCTCATGGGCACTAGAAAAGCTGAATGAGTTGATAACGTTCAAGAAGTTAATTTCCAATACTATAGCGATTGATAAAAAACTTGCTCTGATGAATGCAATTTGTTCTATACTAGAACCAAAAATAGTTGAAGTAGGTGGTGCCGAATGATGAATCGATGGTACTGATCTCTAATACGGTAGCGCTGGGTAGACCTGCAAGATTAATACTTCAACGTCCAAGCCAATTCAATATTCAAGATGATTGTAGTAAAAAGTGGATATTAGAAAATGTACCTTGCTTTCAGTGCACGGTAGCTTTTATACATTGGATCAAGTGGAGTGGTTTTGAGTTTATTTGAGCCTTAGCCATTTTAACCTTTGGTCGGTCCAAAAAAAGTTATCCCTAAGGCTTGTCGAATGCTTAAGGAGCTGGGGAAACCTTTAGAGGTTGAGGTCGGCCTCCCAGGATGTTTTTTGATTCGAAATAGAAGTGAAACGCTTGGAGTCAGTTGAAAAAGTAGCGGGGAACAAGCTCATTAAATACATTTCTATCATTGAAACTTTTTGTCGTTTCTTCCTGACATGTGGTCTTAAATGATCAGTGTTGCGGTGAAAATTGGATATCAAGCTATTAAATTAACTTGAATCTTATTTCTTTTACAACCGGACTTTATTTTATCCAAAGGAAAGGTCTAAAGAAAGAAAAACCTTTTTCGTGATATAATGACAACGCTTTAAGAGATTCGGGGATCGGAGGTTGGTTATACCTAGGGAAGGTGTTAACACCTTAAGCATCTGTAGTACCCTACGTGAACCTTTTGTTTGATTGCTTGCTAAGTGTGAAATATGTACTACGGATTGGGAAAAGATATGAGTTAAAACCTAAAGTTATATACACTAAGTTTGCTCGCAAAGACGTCGCATCTTCTGCCTACGTATCCTAACTAGGATAGAATCAGAGCAATCGTAGTTCACCTCATAAGGGGAGAAGAACACTTGATTATGATCAAGGTTCAAGGGGGAAACAAACATGACAATATTTGTGTGGAGTTTGACAAAACTCCCTAATCTAAGTTGTAATATTCAAAAGGGGAAGTAAGAAATCATGACGATGATTCTTACACAGAGTTAACAAACTCTTTCCTAGGGTTCTAGTTGAAGAACACTCCTAGTACATGTGGGTTTTTTTAGACTTAAAGCAAAGTCTAAGGGTTTCAAAATTAAAGTTTAAGTGACTTAACAAAGTCAAGAGAGGGATGAGGGAGGTATCCATGACATAAGGGTCAAATGGATAGACTTTTCCTTTGGAAGTAGACAGGAGAGGCAACTGGATGAAAGCTAACAAGCTTCATCACTTGGGGAAAGAAATTAAAAGGAAAGTAACAACAAGATAAAGGTACATTCATGGTGACAACCATTAAATAAACATGTGGAATGATAAAGATGAAGGTGCATTGATGACAATCAAAGCAGATGAATTAACAGGAATTGTGACGACAGATCAATTTCAATTACATTCAACAGAGGGAACAAAATAAACATGGTGACAACCAAAAATAAAATCCTAACATGTCAACTAACATTTAAGGATATAAATACAAGCAAGTATCACAAACAAATTCAAGTATAACCAAAGAAAAACTCATCTGTACATTTGTAAACGAACGTAAAAAAGAACTTAACTTGCACGAAGTCAAAAGAGATGAAAAATTATGTAAACATGAAAATAAAAATTATGACATGAAATTACACATCAAGATGAACACAATGAAAAAAGAACGGGTAAAAAACGATTAAAATTGAAGGAGATATGAATTTTTGAAAATGGATAAAAAATGACAAAATTTAATAAAAGAGTTGCCCTCCTCAAGGGTCGAACTCAGGTACAACGCATGCAAGGCGTGTTTGGCATAATGGTCTTACCACTGGGGTGGTTATACATCCGTAGATTGATGCCACCCCATTAAATTATAAGGGTGAAATGGGATGCAAGCTGGGCAAAAATAACACTCAAAATATGATTACGTTTTCACTCGTAACTTGCTCGATTCTTAACCAAACGCGATGAAATTTATATGTATCTTGACCAGAAAATCATGAGGAACACGATGATGATGTTGGTTTTCTCAGAATATACTCATATTTAAAAACTCGAAGACACATGCATTTTGAACAATTGGTATGCATTTTGATCCTCATGACATGAACCAGCTGTTGTAATAATCAAATGAGGGTTTGAACATTTTAAGAATGATGTACTTGATGTATTCCAACAGTTGATTTGGATCAAAACACAACAGAATAAATACTGGTATGATCATGCAAGTGTAATGTTTTAAAAATGCATTTTGATGTTCACAACTTGTTTCAACCATTTTTTATTCAAACCAAAGATACGCACAGCTCAGATATATGATAATGAATGATATTAGCACTTAAACCAAGCTCAAGGCAAACAGTTTATGAAAATGACATGTCAAGTTGCAATTTTACTTTGAGATGCATTTTGCAATGAACAACTCATGACAGTTGGTTTAAATGATAAAGAATCATGCAAGCAACTCATAAATAATTAATGCAAAGTTTTTCAACATGAATTTGATGCAGAACAGGCTTATATAGAAAATTGGCATGTGAGTTGCTAGTGTTGTTTTGAAAATGCACATTTGAATCCAATGATCAAAACAAATGACTTTGACAGTGAGTGATTGTTTGTGCAAGTTTGAAATGTGGTTTAGATGAGATTTCAACAAAAGATATCATTCAAAAACCAAGTGAACAAAATAGTGTATGTGAGTGGCAATGAAAAGTATAAATTGGCTATGACCAAAAACTTAAATTTGACAAAGATCAAGTATGCTAAATTGATAAAATCAGGCTCTAAGTATAGTTTTTGATATAAACAAATGGACCCTATCTTGACAATGCCTATCACTAACCAAAAGTCAAATGAGTCCTAACTGCAACTCA
This sequence comes from Lathyrus sativus, assembly GCA_963859935.3. Classification (NCBI taxonomy): domain Eukaryota; kingdom Viridiplantae; phylum Streptophyta; class Magnoliopsida; order Fabales; family Fabaceae; genus Lathyrus; species Lathyrus sativus. The sequence goes on along the minus strand of OZ012740.1, from coordinate 544,663,811 downwards.
CAATTTAAAACAGTAGCCCTTATGTGGAAGTTTCAAGACAGTTGGCAAACTGCACTTAATAGGTCCTTGCAGTCCTGCAGACCAAGGTTTCAATAGGAACTTGCAGCAATAGCCCATGAGTTAAGTCCAAATGCAATGGGCTGAGGTCCTCTTCACATCCTAAATAGCAGCCCTCTCTTAAAACAGAAATCAGCAGTAGGACTAACTATCCTACATATGTTTAACAATTGTTGCTCCTTTACAACAAGCCTACCTAAAACTGGGGTGATGTCTATGAATTGGCAATCATGAATTATCAAACAGTTCTAGTGTACTTTGGTCCTACACATACATCATTCACTACTCAACAAGAGATTTGCATCTCAAATTTGGGGTATACACCAGCTAGGGGCAAAACTGAAGTGACAGTTGCAAAATATGGGAATTGAGGTGCAGTTAGGGTCGTGTATCTTAAATCCAGCCAGCTATACCTTGTGTCAATTACATACCATAAGGTGCTTTTGAACGATGTCTACACTACAGCCATGGATCAACAACAGTCTATAGTGAAAAGTGATGAGCAGATTACAAGAACTGTGAGCATATTGCATTTTTGAAGCTATTGACCAATTCAAGCATGTTACAATCAGACACATGGTCCATACACAATTCAGACATCATGTATATGACAATCATACATCAAAAAGTTTGTTTATGCAGCAAGGCATCAACTAATGCATGGATTTAATAGTGAGAATCATGAAAGTTTGAAACATACCTTTTGAAAAGGGCAAGCAAACAGACCATACATACATGTTACAAATGTATAACAGATGTCAATGAACTCAAATTTTGAACACTTTCTGTCCTAAAACTACAAGTGACACATTCATGGCAATGATGTATAACACATAACATTCATGAGTGAAAACACAAACCAGATAACACTAACTCAAACCAATCACACTTACCTACCATGATTATGATCTCAAATATAATTCAAATCACCAAGGAGCTGTTCTTGAGTCATGACAGAATTTTGGTATGAAACCCACACATGGTATATCTTTCACATAATGGACTCAAAATAACAAATCATGGAATTATGGTGCAAAGCAAGAATAGAGTATTTACATACCTCTAATAGACTTTGTTGAACAAGCTAGAATAATTAAGAAACCCAGAGAACTTCAATCTACCTTTATGGCTTGAATCCTTTCTTCTCTTTGAAGCAATATGCAAGTATGATGACAAATGGAGAAGTGCAATCCACCAATGATTTCTAACACTTTGGACAGTTGAAAAACAATATATAAGAGATGTTTGAGTGATTAAAACACTAAGGAAATGCTTAGAACATGATTTGGTAGAATTTGTGGCTTTTGGTCAAAGTAACTTGATGTAGAAGTTGACTTTTTGCAAAATGAGGTTTTTTGAGAGGTTTAATGGTTTAGACACCTTCTATACCATATTTAGAGATTGTATGGATGATTTTTGGGGTGTTTTAGTGTAGATAAATGGTTTTGGCAGCCCTAGTAGCAAGGCAGATTTTTTTGGTGTTTTTGGTGGAAATGGTGATTTTGTGGTTTTGAGGTTTTGAGGTAAAGTGCACAAGGGCAGAGGTTTCTTATGGTTTTTAGAATGTATGTTGTTGAGAATGAGGTGGGGGAGAGTCCTATTTATAGGCAAATGAAGTGGCTTGGGCAGATTTGAAGTTTCTTCACTTTGAAGAAAGGTTTTGAACTTTTAAAATCAAACCTCCACAAGGGGGTTTCCTTGGCTGCAAGGCAGGCCTCATTAGTCAAGAAAAATGATGAGTTTAGTGTGGCTAAGTGCAGTCTAGAGTGTATTATCATGGCTGTTTCAGACTTGGCTTTACACCTCATGCTTACTTTTCACTTTTGAAGGCAAGTTGCAAGGCAACTTGCAAAACTTGTCTTTTTCCATATTTCTGCATTTCCTTGGTTCTCTTGGGTTACAAACCTTATACATATCAGATACAATAGGATTCACAAGTTAGAATTGGCCAACTTTGATGAAAGAATGAATTCTTGAATTTTGACAATGTGGGACTAAAGTGAAAAACCACCAACTTGCCATGACCATAACTTTCAGCTCACAAATCCTTTTGAGACGTGCTAGTACTTTTTAGAAAGCCCTCAAATAGATATAAAGCATTCATGTTTTCATGAGTTTCAATTTCCCAAAGGAACTTGTCCAAAAAGCCTTCCAAAGTTGCTAAAAAATGAACTTAAAAGTGAAATTTCTCTAAGTCTTTTTCCCTCCTAGAAATGAATTTGATTATAACTCCAAATCTATGCATTTTATAATCATGGACCACTTAAGGACTTTTGTAGGACTTGTCAAGAGCTTCCAAATGAGCTTTGAACCAGCTCAATTGGATGTGTGGTTAAGGAGTTATGGTTTAGCCCCTTTCAAAACCCTAATTTCCCGATTTTTCGATTACTCTTTCTTCCTTGATCCAATGGTCATGAAAATTGATATGCAAGTCCAATATGACATAAGGAACAATTTTGTTTCACAACTTGAAGTCCAATTCCTAAAATTTGGAGAGTTGACTTTTCGGTCAACCGTACGACCGATCGGTGACTACCGAGTCGCCTGTTGACATTTTGGGCCTCCTGAGACTTTGAAACTTCTTAGATGAACTTTATGAAGCTATATGAACTTCATGAATCATAATCCCACCATTTAAACATCTTCCAACATCAAAGTCGAACTACAGTTGACTTTTATTGGTCAAAAACCCTAATCGGGTGCCCTGAAATACACTGCTCTGGATTCTGGGGTAACAACCTCAAATTGGATTCTCAATTTTCATTATATTATACCCTTGACCTTGTTTCCTAATTTAATGAGCCCAAAACATTGACTAATCACAAACCCTGAAGCTTCGATTTTGACTGCACGAAACTCTGATTTATCTGTAATTTGACAAAGACAAACTTGCACTGGGTTAAGGTTAGAAAATTCATGAGTATGCTCCTAAAAATGATAATGGGAATCTAAGGGGTCAAAATTTGGGGTGCAACAGTTGCCCCTATTTAAATATCTTCACTAGATGGAACTGAGAGATGACAATCCTCGTAGCATCGCAGTGAAAGGTATTTAAATATAGAAAACCGAAAATTTTATCCCTTAGATCTGATGATATGCAAAAAGGACAGGCCATGATATGCCATGAATTATAAATGATGCTTCATGATGCTTTGATGCAAGACATATGCAGATGAAAGAAAAACAAAACAACGAGTAACTACTCATGGGACCTGGTTATTGTGGACTCGTCACTGGGGAGAACCGAGGTATAACAATCAATAGTTCAAACATGACTAGTGATAACTGAGAGGAAGATTTCACATGAGGATGCGAAAAGTCTAATGAAGATGACAATCCTACTGGGGAAAAGAAAACACTTCACCGGGGAAAAGAAGTAGATTTCCACCGGGGACAAGAGCGGCTTTTTACTGGGGAAGTTAAAACACGAACCTCACTGGGGATGATCAGATGAGGAGCTTCCTATAGTGAAGAGTTCAAACGGGATCTTCAGGAATGGACTAGAAATAAAGACAAAACATATTGGGGATACCAGTGATGACTAGATCTCCGAGACTTGCCTGGGAAAAAGGTCTCGTTGAGGATAATGATGTCACCCAGTTTTAACAAGCAGTTCAAACAGTGCTAGTAACCACTAGACTTCCTGGAGGTAATGGTAACGACCAACCTGAGATAAATGAAATTTCAAATCCAATTGTAATACAGGACTTTGATTGGGGAAATTGGTTACGACCAAATTTCAAGTAATGCCAGTAGCTACTGGACTTAAAGGAGATTTATAACGACCAAGTCAGGGTACCAATGACGATTGGATTTCTCGCAATGCCAGTTACGACTGGACTTCGGAAGAAATGCATGGTGACGACCAAATCAGGGTATACCAACACATGTGGTTACGGGAGTGTTAGCAAGCTACGAGGTTTTAGCTGGGGAGGTTGGTAACGACCAAACCAAAAGATACCAATGACGATTGGATTCCAAGTGACGCCAGTTATGACTGGACTTCCATGGGGAAGGTTGGTGACAACCAACAAGATACCAATGACAATTGGATTTTTAACATCTGCCAGTTACGACTGGACTTAAACGGAAAATCAACTAGTAACGACCAGACTTCACAGGGGATTCACTAGTGACGACTAGACTTCAGAGGGAAAAGGTTGGTAACAACCGAACCAAAAGGTAATAACGAGGGGAGTTAAGACAACGTCAATTACGACTGGGCTTCGAAGGAAAATATGGTGACGACCAAATGAATACCAATGACGATTGGATTTCGACCATTACCAGTTACGACTGGACTTCAATGGAGAAAGTGGTGACGACCGAATCAGGGATACCGACGAGTGGAACTAAGGCAGCGCCAGTTACGACTGGTTCTAATAAGAAATATGGTGACGACCAAAGAACTACCAATAACGATTGGCTTCTAAAACAATGTCGGTTACTACTGGACTTTTAGGCGGAAGTTCATTAGTAGTGATCGGTCATTCACGGGGGATCGACAGATAGCACACCGAACTCGAGAGACAGAATGAATCACACCGAACCCTAGCTAAAAAGGTGTATGCAGTCTTGACAAATAGATCCACTCTCCATAGGGGAACGAAATTTTAAACCAGCTATTCAGAGATGACAAAGTAAATTCAAGTGCCCAGACATATTCTACTGGGATGAGTCTTCACATTATCATAAGAAGTTCCCTAAGAAAACAGTCTTCAAGGTTTGATACCCACACCTGATCAAAGGGAAATCAGCAATTCGACTTGCTTACACTTCATTGGGGAATACAATTGGATTGCATATCAAAGCTTCCGCTACCCTGAGGTTTCGGGGAAGTATGATTTTCCTCGACCTTTTCCATGAGTTGAAGCTCTTATGTTTGTTAATCTTTTCAAGTTTTATTCAAATATTTTGACCCTAATGCTTTCAAAATTATCGTTGATCAACGAACAATATTTTGCATAACAAAGAAGATAAAGGAACTGATAAATTTGCAAAGGAAAGAATGGCTCAAAACTGATTTTATTCAAGAATGAAATCTTGCAAATGACAAAATTCCATAGAAATTTTACAAGTGAAAAATGGCAAAGTGGACAAGGTTACATTGAATCCCATGACCAAACTATCCCTAAAGACTAAAATTCCCCAAAATCCTTGCTTCTGACGAGAGCGGTTGGAGTGAATTCTTGTAGGACCTTCTTCGTTAGTGTCAACCTATCTTATGCAGTGAAACGCTTTTGTCCCTAACTTTTGCCTGGACCGCCCTTTCGGGTTTTCAATCCACCGGGACACTCATTTTTGCCTAAGCCGCCCTTTCGGGTTTTCAACTTAGCGAGTTCTTATTTTTTTTCTCCTTTTTTCTCTTTTCTTTTCTTTTTCTTCAACCCTAACTTTTGCATAAGCCGTTCATTTGAGTTTTCGACTTATCGGGTTCTTTTTAGGCGTAATATTTTCGTACTGCATCAGAATTTACTAGATGAGTAAGCTGCTTCCCATCCATGGTGGTGAGAATCAATGAGCCTCCTGAGAAGACTGTTTTCACAACAAACGGGCCGTCGTAGTTAGGCATCCACTTTCCCCGTGCGTCTTTATGAACTGGTAAAATCTTTTTGAGTACAAGTTCCCCTTCGCGGAATTCTCGGACACGAACTTTCTTGTCAAAAGCTCTCTTGATCCTCTTCTAATATAACTGACCATGACACATTGCAGACATGCGCTTTTCGTCGATAAGATTCAACTGATCAAACCTTTCCTTCACCCATTCTGCTTCTTCAAGCTTGGTTTCCATTATGACTCTCAAAGAAGGTATCTCGACCTCGATAGGAAGTACCACATCCATTCCATATACCAAGGAAAAAGGGGCCGCCCCTGTTGAAGTGCAGACGGATGTTCTGTACCCATGCAAGGCAAATGGTAGCGTCTCATGCCAATTTTGTAAGTTTTCACCATCTTTTGCAAAACCTTTTTGATGTTTTTATTTGCAGCTTCTACAGCTCCATTCATCTTGGGACGATAAGGAGAGGAATTGTGATGTTCAATTTTGAAGTCATCGCACAACTCTTTCATGATTTTGTTGTTCAAGTTGGTACCATTGTCCGTTATGATTCGGCTTGAAATTTCGTAACGACAGATAATTTCCTTTTTTATGAAACGGGCCACCACCTGCCGAGTAACATTAATGTAGGATGCAGCTTCAACCCACTTTGTGAAATAGTCAATAGCAACCAGAATAAATCGGTGTCCATTAGAAGCTTTTAGTTCAATTGCCCCAATCATGTCGATGCCCCACATAGAGAAAGGTCATGGTGATGACAACACATTTAGCAACGTCGGAGGTACATGCATCTTGTCCGCATAAATCTGACACTTGTGGCACTTCCTGGCATATTGAATACAATCAGTTTCTAGGGTCAACCAGTAATAACCAGCCCTCAAAATCTTTTTAGACATAGCATATCCATTTGTATTAGTACCAAACATTCCTTCGTGAACATCTTGCATTAACAGCTCTGCTTCTCGTCGGTCAACACATCTAAGCAGGACCATATCATGATTCCTTTTGTAAAGCACATCATTGCTGAAAAAGAACTTGGATGTCAATCGTCTCAGAGTTTTCTTGTCGAGTGACGTAGCATCTGTTGGATACTCTTGTTTCAACAGGTAATTCTTTATGTCATAGAACCATGGCTTATCATCAGTCTCTTCTTCAACCATCTGACAGTAGGCGGGCTCGGTCTTGCGTTCGATTCGAATGAGAGTGACATTATTGACATCCCTGACTTTCCACATTGAGGCTAACATGGCTAGGGCATCGGCGATGTGATTCTCAGATCTTAGAACATGCTTGAAAGTGATTTCATCAAAATACTCCATCATTTTGACAATATAGGCTCTATAAGGGATCAAATTCTCATGTCTAGTTTCCCATTCTCCAGTAACCTGATAGATAACCAAAGCTGAATCCCCACTGACTTCAAGAAGTTTGATTTTGAGGTCGATAGCTGCCTCGAGGCCGAGAATGCATGCTTCATATTCGGCGATATTGTTTGTACAGTCAAAATCCAACCTGGCTGTGAATGGAGTGTAACCACCTTCCGGATTCATTAACATGGCACCTACACCATGTCCACTGTAGTTGGAGGAACCATCGAACATCATTTTCCACCAAAGACCTTTCTGCGGAATTTCATCGGAACCTGGCTCTCTGCAATCTCTTACCAACATAATGTCCTCATCTGGGAAATCAAATTTGAGAGACTCATAATCTTCCACTGGTTGATCCGCAAGATATTCTGACAAAACACTACCCTTGATAGACTTCTGGGCTACGTACTGGATGTCGTATTCTGATAATAACATATGCCAACGGGCGAGTCTTCCAGTCTGAGCAGGCTTCTCAAAAATATACTTTATTGGATCCATTTTTGAAATCAACAAAGTGGTATGACAAATCATGTACTGCCTCAAACGTTTGGCCGCCCATGCCAAAGCACAACAAGTTTTCTCCAGAAGCGAGTATCGACTTTCACAATCAGTAAACTTCTTACTCAAATAATAGATAGCATGTTCTTTTCGTCCAGACTCGTCCTGCTGCCCTAACACACAACCCATTGAATTCTTAAGCACAGTCAAATACATGAAGAGAGGTCTTCCCGGAACCGGAGGTATCAAGATCGGAGGCTCTTGTAGGTAACCCTTGATCTTATCAAATGCTTGCTGACAATCTGAATTCCAAACAACCGTCTGGTCCTTGCGTAATAATTTGAAGATGGGCTTACAAGTGGGAGTCATATTGGAAATAAATCTGGATATGTAGTTCAGTCTCCCAAGAAAACCTCTGACTTGCTTTTCGATTTGTGGAGCTGGCATGTCTTGAATGGCTCAAACTTTATCTGGATCCACCTCAATCCCTCGGTGACTGACAATGAAACCGAGTAATTTCCCAGATCTTACCCCAAAGGTACACTTGGCTGGATTCAGTCTCAACTGATATTTTCTGAGTCTCTTAAACAATTTCAAAAGATGTTCGAAATGGTCCTCCTTGTTTTGAGATTTGGCTATCATGTCATCAACATATACCTCTATCTCCTTGTGCATCATATCATGAAATAAAGTTACCATGGCCCTTTGATAAGTAGCACCTGCGTTCTTCAGACCGAAAGGCATAACTTTGTAACAGTAAGTCCCCCACGGTGTAATGAAAGTAGTTTTTTCCATGTCATCGGGATCCATCTTAATCTGATTGTAACCGGAGAACCCATCCATAAATGAGAAAACTGCAAAACGAGCCGTATTATCCACCAACGTGTCGATATGCAGCAAAGGGAAATCATCCTTCGGACTGGCCCTGTTTAGGTCCCTGTAATCCACACACATTCTGACTTTCCCATCCTTTTTCGGCACAGGTACAATATTGGCTACCCATTCGGGGTATTTGGACAGTGCTAAGAAACCCGCATTAATCTGTTTTTTCACCTCATCTCGAATCTTGAGAGCCATGTCAGGTCTTGTTCTTCGGAGCTTTTGCTTAACCGGTGGGAATTCTGGTCGAAGCGGTAACTTGTGAACCACTACGTCAGTGTCTAGACCCGGCATATCCTGATATGACCAAGCAAATACATCCACATATTCTTTCAAAAGTTCTTCTAGTTGCTGCTTGACTTCTGCCCCTAGAGCTGCCCCAATCTTGACTTCTTTCTTGTCTTCTTCAGTGCCAAGATTAATGACTTCTACCCGTTCTTTGTAGGGTTGGAGCTCTGCATACTCATGGTGTGCCAACTTTACCAGTTCATCAGGGATTTCAAAATCTTCATCCTCATCTTCAGCTTGGTATATTGGTGAATCAAAGTCCGGAGGGAATGCAAAGTCATAGGATTCAATGGGTTTTAGGACATCACTGCACGTTGGAAGGGCTTACTTTATTAAAACACAGAAAGACAAATCCAGCATTCAACAGAGAAAAATTGTTTTGGTTTTTTAAGATTGCCATTTTTCGTTTAAAAATGAAAGCAAAAGCAGTAAAGGAAATAACATAAGGAAATTAACAAAATAGTTCATTTCTCATTGATTTTATTGAAAGCTCGGGGCCCTTACAAAACATTCCTATAGCCTTGGGCATGGCTATGGAGATTTAAAACAACAACAAGAAAAGAAAAACAAACAAATTACTTTGACTCAGGAAAAACCAAAGGAATCTCAATAGCCTCCCAGTTGCTCAAGGCAGTGTTGCAATGATACACTAACTGCTCCAGGTCTTCATTTTTAAAATCTTCTTCCACAGTACTTACTTGGAAACCTCCACTGATGAATACTTCTTGTATAGTCTTCGGGCGTCCTTTGTCATGTGTCAGTGCTTCATCATGAGTTGGTTTGTAACCCAACCCTTGGCGTTCCATCTTTAGTTTTACTTCGATAATCTCTCCCCAACCTGCAGGAGTGCCTTCTTCTAGTGTAGACTTGATGCTCCAAGTGGATGCAAAAGACGGACCATTCTTAACCACTGTTTCTTCCAACATCACTGCATTAGCTATCTCGAGTGCCTGAAAGGAAGTTTCTAACGCGCCCTCATCTGCTTCGATATACTTGAATGATGACAAATTGCTTACCATTAGGTCCTCTTCACCGTGTACAATTACTAACTTATCATTCACAACAAATTTCATTCTCTGATGTAAGATGGAAGTTACTGCCCCAGCGGCGTGAATCCACGGTCGTCCCAACAAACAACTATAAGTTGGGTTAATGTCCATGACTTGGAATGTAATATCGAACACATGAGGTCCGATCATGATTGGCAATTCTACCTCTCCAACAACCGTTCTTCTTGAACCATCAAAAGCTTTTACAATCAAAGATGTTGGTTTCATTTCTGCCCCTGCATATGCTAACCTTGCGAGCAACCTTGCGGGCAATACATTCAATGAGGATCCAGTATCGACCAAGACCCGTGCCATGGTGTCTTCTTGGCACTTGACATATATGTGTAACGCACGGTTGTGATTACATCTTTCGTTTGGTAATTCTGCATCACTAAAGCTCAGGGTGTTACAGGCTGTAATGTTGGCTATTACTGAATCAAATTGTCTGAGGGTTATGTCTTTTGTCACATGTGCCTGCTTCAATACCTTTTGCAGAGCCTCTCTGTGAGCTGGAGAATTCATTAAAAGAGACAAGATCGATATCTTTGATAGGGTTTGGTGGAGCTGATCAATGATCTTGTAATCACTTTTCCGAATAATCCTTAAGAATTCTTCATTGTTTCCTTCAGTACCTGGTACCTCTTGTTCTTTTGTTGCAGCAGGGGTAACCTCTTTTGGAGTGACTACTGTCATCTTTGGTTGATAGATTCGACCACTACGGGTCATTTTGCTGGTACCTGCAATGTTTGTCACATCTACTTGGTCGTCTTTTACTGTCTCTTTCTGACTAATCTTTCCCGACCCTTGATCTATCACCGTCATGTCATACTTCCATGGAACGGCCTTTGTGCTTTCTAAAGGAAACGGTCTTGGTTTCTGAATAATAACCGGCCGAGGTTGATCGATAGCCGACTTGTTGAAAACGGGCTTCACACCTTTGTTGGTTGTTTTGTACACCGGAACCTTCTCACTTTTCTTCGGTAAATTAAAGACAGGCTCAATTACTGAAACTTATTCTTTCCTCACCTTACTATATACTTGTAATATTCCTTCGTCAATCAACCTTTGTATACCTCTTCGTACCTCATCACACCCTCTAGAATCACTAGAACATTTTTCACAATCATTATGGGTATCCTTTATCAATCCTGCTTTCAGTAGTTTCTCGTGAAGTAATCTCAACGGGGTTCTAATCTCGGACACATCTCGGACCATCCTTTCATCTGATACTTCTTCTACCGTATTGACCCCTCCGTGGTTCGGCAATGGATTACTTTTGACATTTGGGGGTACATCATCAAAAGACAAGATCTTCTTTTCCATCAACTCCCTCACAAGATGTTTTAAAGTAAGACAACCTTCTAAATCATGACCGGCAGCACCCTCGTGAAAGGCACAGTGAGCATTTGGATTATAGTGAGGAGATGTAGTGTCTGGATTTAATGGTCGTGTTGTTACCAATCCCTGCTGCACTAAGGAGGGGTACAACTCGGTGTAAGTCATCGGTATTTGAAGAAGTGGAGGTTTTGTTGTCGGTCTCTGATTCTGGTAGTTTTGTCTAGGTGCCTGAGCTCTAGGTTGATGATGTTGTTGATAGGGTGGAGCGTTGGGCGCCCGTTGATATCCTTGTTGAATTGGCTGATATACAGGTGCTGGCTGCACTGTCTGATAACTGGGAACAGGATGACTGAAAGTCGGAGTTACAACTGCCACATAAGGTTGTTGGGCGTACTGCAATAGATACATTGGCTGTTGTTGTTGAGATTGCTGTACATAACTTGCTTGAGGCTGCTGAACAAAGCCTTGCTGAGGTTGTTGAACATAACTCTGCTGATACTGTTGGTAAGGGGGTCTCCAGGTGCAACTCTTTCTTCCCACAGTTACTGCATTCGTCTCTCCTTCCCTCTTTCTGTGAAAATTACTGCTGAGTTTTTTGACATTTTTGTTACTGGAACTGCTGGAACTGCTAGCCACCTTCCCATTCTTCATTCCTAACTTCACTTTCACCCCCACTGCTACTATATCAGAAAAACTTGCGGTTACACTACTGATCATCTTCTCATAAAACTCTGGTCTCGTTGTATCGACGAACCAATCTGTTAACTCTCTTTCACTCAAAGGAGGTTCTACCTGAGAAGCAGTTTCCCTCCATCTCCGTGCATACTCTTTGAAGGATTCCGAACTCTTCTGTGACATACTCAGTAACTGTCTTCGATCAGGGGTTAAATCCATGTTGTACTTGTAATGTTTCACAAAATCATCGGCCAAGTCTTGGAAACTATGAATACGAGACTGATCCAATCCCAAATACCATTTAGCAGGAGCTCCTTTCAGACTATCTTGGAAACAGTGAATCATTAACTTATCGTCTTCCACATGAGCGGCCATTCTTCGGTAATACATAATCAGATGCGTTCGAGGACAAGTAGCCCCAGAATACTGATCAAAATTAGGAACTTTGAACTTTGGCAGAATTACCAACCCAGATACCAAGCACATATCTCTGGCATCAGTACCAAAGATGTCATTTCCTTCCATTGCTCTGACTTTCCTGCCTATAGTCTCTACACTTTCTTTCAACTTATCATTTCGTCCGCTTTCTTCTTCATACCCATCAAGACCTTCGTACACTTGTGGAGGATTATGAAAAACAGGGCGCGCTTGAATCTGAACAGAAGGCTGAGTGTAAGTAGGGATAGCTTGAGGAACTTCTGGTCCTAAAGGAACTGCTTGTTGATTGACTACTGGTGGAGGTACAAAATCAGGTGGCAACCCATATGGGGGAACATTTGCAACAGTGACTGCTGTTGGGATCGGCTCTACAGCTATGCCAGTGATTTCAGAAACAACAGTGGCTTGAGTGTCCAACTTTGCACGAATGACTTATAGGGCTTCTATGATCTGCCCCATGCCTCCTCGTAGCTCTCCAAGTTCATTATCAATTCTGTCCACATCCAAATTATGTCCTTCCATTCTTAGGTGAGCTTGGGCTCGGGTGTTATATCGGTGTTGAGGATTCAGTGTGATTCTTTCTGGAGACAAGACAGCGAGATGAGACACAACACAAGAATATGCACATGCGATGCTTATGAATGCAAAATGCAACAAATGCAAAATTAATCATTCAAGGAATCCAAAGAAATATTTGCATAGATTATAACAATGGGGAAATAATCAAATTTAAAAGTCCTCATAGATTGATAACTGAGAGTTTTACAATAATGATTCTGAAACTGAAATACAAGTCTTCAATACAAAATACATGATGAAAGGAAAAGGATTTTAGATCTTCTGGTTGGATGGCCTTTCGTCTTCTGGCTGACTCTTCTTTCCACTTTGACGGATCAACTCTTGAAGTTCTTCCTTTTCTTGCATAGCCTTGAAATACTTATCTCTCCAAGTCTTTCCTTCTTTTTGAGCTTTTGCCAAAGCAGATTTCAATTCTTCTACGAGAGTAGGTTTGGGTGAGTCAGGCTCAAAGCGAGTATAGAACATCTTCAACGCTGCTTCTTTTACCCATGATAAGTAAGATTCTGAAACAGTAGTGTCGTGGTAACCTAGGGCAGTTACTCCCCTCGTGTGGACATAACGCCAAGCATACACAATTCGAGCCCTGTAAGCGGGATTCTTCCCCTCTTCAAGGTAAAAGCTTCTCAAAAAGTTTGGGTCTGGTTCATCTTCCATGGGGTTCCCCAACTGTCGACGAGCCAGAATAGGATTATAGATGATGCAACCATTAACGTTGATAAGTGGTATATTCGGGAAATCTCCACAGCTTTGGATCATGGCAACCCCTCTATACATAGGGTCATAACACTTAATATCTGAGTGTTTGAGCAATAGCAGCTTTTCTGTCCATGAGAGCCCATTTTGCTTATCCCAGAGGGCTGAAATTTTTGGCAAGTGCGAAATAAACCACTTGTGCAGGAGAACGGTGCAACACTCAATCCGTCCAACTCCATAACGGTTCCTACGGTGGATGGTAAAGTGCGTATCAGCCAGCAAGGTGGGTACAGGATTTTTGATTAAGAAAAGGTTGATTGCATTTGCGTCCACGAAATCATTGGCAGTCGGGAACAGGAACAATCCGTAAATTAGTAAAACTAGGATGGCCTCAAATGCTTCAATATTCTTCGACAAGGCATAGCTTTGAGCTTTTTCATACAGGAACATAGCTGGAAATCCATACAACCCTCCCTTAGCAATCATATGAGATCGTACCTCGTCCACCTCCAAATACGCGGCCTCTGCAACTGCTCTTTCATTAGGAGTCCCTTCTCTTCCAGAAAATGGTCTAGGAGTGATGCCTACTCCTATCAGGGCGGAATATTCTTCGAAGGTTGGCAGCAACTGATAATCTGGAAAGGTGAAACAGTGATAGGTTGAATCGTAGAACTGCACGAGTGCGGATAACATCTCTTCATATATTTGAACTTCTAGCAAACACAGCATATTCCCATAATTCTCCCTGAATGCCTCGGGGTCTTCTACTAAACTTCCCAGCTTCTTCAAGTTCTCCAATTTTGGTCTTTGGAACACAACCTCTGCTTTCTTTCCAGAATCCATCCTATAATATCTGCAAAACAATCTTTAGTTCCTTGAATGATTAATTAGTGTAAATGCAAATGCAAAGGTTTCATAGAACTCAGATCAAAACATCATTTCATTTCATTAATTTTCAAGATTGCATTACAAAATATCTAGTACATTTTACAAAAGTCCTAAATATAAGGCTGACAATATTCTAAATAAAAGTCTTCTTTTGCTTTGAGTTTCTTGATTTCTTCTTCCATCTGAGTCTTCTCAAGAATGAGTTTGTCCACGACCAGCTTCCATGGAGTTGGCTGAGAGCTGGAAGAAGGTAAACCTTCCTGTGTCTTCCTCTTCTTATAAGCGATCATTTCTTCATCCTTTGTTTGGAGTTGTCTACGGAGTTCATCACTCTCTTCCATGGCCACTTGGTACTTGTATTTCCAGGCTACTTCAGTTTGTTGTGATTTCCTCAAAGAAATCTTTAACTTCTCTTCTTCAGACATAAAGATCATTGTGTGTTCTTCCTCTAAAACCATGGGTTTCTGCTGAGAATAAGGCATCTTCAGCTGAATAGCTCTCTTTTGGACCCATTGGAGATAAGGCTCGAGAGAGACGCAATTAGGTTTCCCTAAGTCTTCCTTTCCTTTCTTGTGTACATGACCCCAAGCTTTTAGAATTTCCTCTTTCAATTCTGAACTTCCCTTAAAGAAAATATTCTCCACATGAGCACTATTCGGTTTGTCCTTCAAAGGATATCCAAGCTGTCGGCGAGCGAGAACAGGGCTATAACTGATTCCTCCACTTGTACCCAGGAGAGGTACGTTACCAAAGCTTCCACAGCTGTCAATGATTTTTATTCCATCGTAACTACGGCTGTACTAATCGATATCAGAGTGAGTAAGAGCCATAACCTTCTGAGACCACCAACCTTCCTTCCAAAAAGCATGAGCCTTAGGCAAGTGAGAAATAAATCACTTATATAACAAAGGGACACAACAGGTAATCATTCCTCCTTTATGCAAATTCCTCAGATGAATAGAATGATATGCGTCAGCTAGTAAAGTAGGCACAGGGTTTTTCTTCAAGAAAATCTTGATGGCGTTGAGATCCACAAAATTATCAAAGCTTGGAAACAAGAAGATCCCATAAATGAGCAAGGAAAAAATAGCTTCGAATGCATCCATACTCAAGTGATCAGCATAGTATTGTGCCTTTCCAACCAAGAACTCTGCAGTCAAACCAAAGACTCCTCCCTTATTAACCATATTTTTCTGAATATCCACCAATCCTAAATGTGTAGCTTTAGCAATTTCTTCTTTCTTAGGGTCCTTCTCCATGATTGGAAAAGGAGAGTCTTCAAGAATAGGTAAACCAATCAAGCAAGAATATTCCTCAAGTGTAGGTACCAGCTGATAATCAGGAAAAATGAAACAATGATAGAGTGGATCATAAAACTGGAGGAGTGTGGAGAGAAGTCCCAGATCCATCTTCCTTTTTACCCTCAACAATGACAATAAGTTCCCATACCTGCTCTTGAATCCTTCTAGATCTGTTATCAAAGTGCTTAACCTTTCTATGTCATCCAAGTTAGGACTTTTGTAAGTGTACTTCATGGTTTTCTTTTTTTCACTGTCCATGATGATCCTAATGTTTACAAACAAGAGATATGAGTTCCATAAAACTTTTATGATATGATGTTCATGAATGCATGAATGCACAAACACAAGTAAGCACAGATTCACATATACACATGGGTAAACAGATAAAGGTTTTGGTTTGGAGAACATGAGTAAGGAGTCAAGGTCTACCCACCCTAAAGGTATGTACTAAGGTTTTCAAAACTGCAGAACAAGGTTCTAAAAGAGTTCCCAGAGTCCTCGACCCATCTTTCGGATATTATCAATTTCCCAAATACTTGGTGGTCGATAATATTCTCAAGAGAGTCTCGTCCGAGTGTAGTATCGCGTATCAACTACTTTGGAATTACTTCCTTATAGTCATCGCACTACATCCTAATAAAGCCATAGTGGGGAAAAGGTAATTTAAAGGTCCTCAGTATCACGGGCTCCCATGTAGAAAGTAGCATTGTTTTCACGAATACTCAATCAACAATACTAACTCTCAAAAGGGCCTCTATTGAGCGGAGGTTTTCTCAAGTCAACTTGGTCGGGAATCAACTCCCTATAAGTCTCCTTGAATATACCACCATCCTATCATAAGTACGCTCAAACACGGGTATAGTGTTGTCTCACCATTCTAAGTTCCCAAGAACCAACAGAGCACATATGCACATATTTACAAGTAGTCACAAATAAGCAAGTATTCAAACAAGATAGGCTAAACCCTCAAAGCAATAACATTTCCCCGGTGAAGTCGCCATTTCTATTGCGGTGAAAATTGGATATCAAGCTATTAAATTAACTTGAATCTTATTCCTTTTACAACCGGACTTTATTTTATCCAAAGGAAAGGTCTAAAGAAAGAAAAACCTTTTTCGCAATGTAATGACAACGCTTTAAGAGATTCGGGGATCGGGGGTTGGTTATACCTAGGGAAGGTGTTAGCACCCTAAGCATCTGTAGTACCCTACAGGAACCTTTTGTTTGATTGCTTGCTAAGTGTGAAATATGTACTACGGATTAGGAAAAGATATGAGTTGAAACCTAAAGTTATATACACTAAGTTTGTTCGCAAAGACGTCGCATCTTCTGCCTACGTATCCTAACTAGGATAGAATCAGAGCAATCGTAGTTCACCTCACAAGGGGAGAAGAACACTTGATTATGATCAAGGTTCAAGGGGGAAACAAACATGACAATGTTTGTGCGGAGTTTGACAAAACTCCCTAATCTAAGTTGTAATATTCAAAAGGGGAAGTAAGAAATCATGACGATGATTCTTACACAGAGTTGACAAACTCTTTCCTAGGGTTCTAGTTGAAGAACACTCCTAGTACAGGTGGGTTTTTTTAGACTTAAAGCAAAGTCTAAGGGTTTCAAAATTAAAGTTGAAGTGACTTAACAAAGTCAAGAGAGGGATGAGGGAGGTATCCATGACATAAGGGTCAAATGGATAGACTTTTCCTTTGGAAGTAGACAGGAGAGGCAACTGGATGAAAGCTAACAAGCTTCATCACTTGGGGAAAGAAATTAAAAGGAAAGTAAGAACAAGATAAAGGTACATTCATGGTGACAGCCATTAAATAAACATGTGGAATGATAAAGATGAAGGTGCATTGATGACAATTAAAGCAGATGAATTAACAGGAATTGTGACGACAGATTGATTTCAATTACATTTAACAGAGGGAACAAAATAAACATGGTTACAACCAAAAATAAAATCCTAACATGTCAACTAACATTTAAGGATATAAATACAAGCAAGTATCACAAACAAATTCAAGTGTAACCAAAGAAAAACTCATCTGTACATGCGTAAACGAACGTAAAAATGCACTTAACTTGCATGAAGTCAAAAGAGATGAAAAATTATGCAAACATGAAAATAAAAAATATGACATGAAATTACACATCAAGATGAACACAATGAAAAAAGAACAGGAAAAAAATGAATAAAATTGAAGGAGATATGAATTTTTGAAAATGGATAAAAAATGAAAAAATTTAATAAAAGAGTTGCCCTCCTCAGGGGTTGAACTCAAGTACAAGGCGTGCAAGGCGTGTTTGGCATAATGGTCTTACCACTGAGGTGGATATACATCCATTGATTGATGCCACCCCATTAAATTATAAGGGTGAAATGGGATGCAAGCTGGGCAAAAATAACACTCAAAATATGATTTACGTTTTCACTCGTAACTTGCTCGATTCTTAACCAAACGCGATGAAATTTATATGTATCTTGACCAGAAAATCATGAGGAACACGATGGTGATATTGGTTTTCTCAGAATATGCTCATATTTAAAAACTTGAAGACACATGCATTTTGAACAATTGGTATGCATTTTGATCCTCATGACATGAACCAGCTGTTGTAATAATCAAATGAGGGTTTTAACATTTTAAGAATGATGTACTTGATGTATTCCAACAGTTGATTTGGATCAAAACACAACGGAATGAATACTGGTATGATCATGCAAGTGTAATGTTTTAAAAATGCATTTTGATGTTCACAACTTGTTTCAACCATTTTTTATTCAAACCAAAGATACACACAGCTCAGATATATGATAATGAATGATATTAGCACTTAAACCAAGCTCAAGGCAAACAGTTTATGAAAATGACATGTCAAGTTGCAATTTTACTTTGAGATGCATTTTGCAATGAACAACCCATGAAAGTTGGTTTAAATGATAAAGAATCATGCAAGCAACTCATAAATAATTAATGCAAAGTTTTTCAACATGAATTTGATGCAGAACAGGCTTATATGGAAAATTGGCATGTGAGGTGCTAGTGATGTTTTGAAAATGCACATTTGAATCCAATGATCAAAACAAATGACTTTGACAGTGAGTGATTGTTTGTGCAAGTTTGAAATGTGGTTTAGATGAGATTTCAACAAAAGATATCATTCAAAAACCAAGTGAGCAAAATAGTGTATGTGAGTGGCAATGAAAAGTATGAATTGGCTATGACCAAAAACTTAAATTTGACAAAGATCAAGTATGCTAAACTGATAAAATCAGGCTCCAAGTATAGTTACTGATATAAACAAATGGACCCTATCTTGACAATGCCTATCACTAACCAAAAGTCAAATGAGTCCTAACTGCAACTCACAATTTAAAACAGCAGCCCTTATGTGGAAGTTTCAAGACAGTTGGCAAACTGCACTTAACAGGTCCTTGCAGTCCTGCAGACCAAGGTTTCGATAGGAACTTGCAGCAACAGCCCATGAGTTAAGTCCAAATGCAATGGGCTAAGGTCCTCTTTACATCCTAAATAGCAGCC
Source organism: Lathyrus sativus (assembly GCA_963859935.3). Lineage (NCBI taxonomy): Eukaryota > Viridiplantae > Streptophyta > Magnoliopsida > Fabales > Fabaceae > Lathyrus > Lathyrus sativus. The sequence continues at coordinate 544,644,656 of OZ012740.1, read as the reverse complement.
CTCTCTTAAAACAGAAATCAGCAGTAGGACCAACTATCCTACATATGTTTAACAATTGTTGCTCCTTTACAACAAGCCTACCTAAAACTGGGGTGATGTCTATGAATTGGTAATCATGAATTATCAAACAGTTCTAGTGTACTTTGGTCCTACACATACATCATTCACTACTCAACAAGAGATTTGCATCTCAAATTTGGGGTATACACCAGCTAGGGGAAAAACTGAAGTGACAGTTGCAAAATGTGGGAATTGAGGTGCAGTTGGGGTCGTGTATCTTAAATCCAGCCAGATATACCTTGTGTCAATTACATACCATAAGGTGCTTTTGAATGATGTCTACACTACAGCTATGGATCAACAACAGTCTATAGTGAAAAGTGATGAGCAGATTACAAGGACTGTGAGCATATTGCATTTTTGAAGCTATTGACCAATTCAAGCATGTTACGATCAGACACATGGTCCATACACAATTCAGACATCATGTATATGACAATCATACATCAAAAAGTTTATTTATGCAGCAAGGTATCAACTAATGCATGGATTTAACAGTGAGAATCATGAAAGTTTGAAACATACCTTTTGAAAAGGGCAAGCAAACAGACCATACATACATGTTACAAATGTATAACAGATGTCAATGAACTCAAATTTTGAACACTTTCTGTCCTAAAACTACAAGTGACACATTCATGGCAATGATGTATAACACATAGCATTCATGAGTGAAAACACAAACCAGATACCACTAACTCAAACCAATCACACTTACCTACCATGATTATGATCTCAAATATAATTCAAATCACCAAGGAGTTGTTCTTGAGTCATGACAGAATTTTGGTATGAAACCCACACATGGTATATCTTTCACATAATGGACTCAAAATAACAAATCATGGAATTATGGTGCAAAGCAAGAATAGAGTGTTTACATACCTCTAGTAGACTTTGTTGAACAAGCTAGAATAATCAAGAAACCCAGAGAACTTCAATTTACCTTTATGCCTTGAATCCTTTCTTCTCTTTGAAGCAATATGCAAGTATGATGACAAATGGAGAAGTGAAATCCACCAATGATTTCTAACACTTTGGACAGTTGGAAAACAATATATAAGAGATGTTTGAGTGATTAAAACACTAAGGAAATGCTTAGAACATGATTTGGTAGAATTTGTGGCTTTTGGTCAAAGTAACTTGATGCAGAAGTTGACTTTTTGCAAAATGAGGTTTTTTGAGAGGTTTAATGGTTTAGACACCTTCTATACCATATTTAGAGATTGTATGGATGATTGTTGGGGTGTTTTAGTGTAGAGAAATGGTTTTGGCAGCCCTAGTAGCAAGGCATTTTTTTTGGTGTTTTTGGTGGAAATGGTGATTTTGTGGTTTTGAAGTTTTGAGGTAGAGTGCACAAGGGAAGAGGTTTCTTCTGGTTTTTAGAATGTATGTTGTTGAGAATGAGGTGGGGGAGAGTCCTATTTATAGTCAAATGAAGTGGCTTGGGCAGATTTGAAGTTTCTTCACTTTGAAGAAAAGTTTTGAACTTTTAAAATCAAACCTCCACAAGGGGGTTTCCTTGGCTGCAAGGCAGGCCTCATTAGTCAAGAAAAATGATGAGTTTAGTGTGGCTAAGTGCAGGCTAGAGTGTATTATCATGGCTGCTTCAGACTTGGCTTTACACCTCATGCTTACTTTTCACTTTTGAAGGCAAGTTGCAAGGCAACTTGCAAAACTTGTCTTTTTCCATATTTCTGCATTTCCTTGGTTCTCTTGGGTTACAAACCTTCTACATATCAGATACAACAGGATTCACAAGTTATAATTGGCCAACTTTGATGAAAGAATGAATTCTTGAATTTTGACAATGTGGGACTAAAGTGAAAAACCACCAACTTGCCATGACCATAACTTTCAGCTCACAAATCCTTTTGAGACGTGCTCGTACTTTTTAGAAAGCCCTCAAATAGATCTAAAGCATTCATGTTTTCACGAGTTTCAATTTCCCAAAGGAACTTGGCCAAAAAGCCTTCCAAAGTTGCTAAAAAATGAACTTAAAAGGGAACTTTTCACAATCCTTGACATTCAAGTTCATTTCTAACCACAATTACTAGCAAACATTTGCTTTTCTTCTTTCCTACAAGCGTTTATCAGTGATTGTATCTCTTTAATCAAAGATTTTTCCTTTCTCTCTTACTTCACTTCATCAACCTCACATAATTAGGTAGTTTCTTAACTTAAGATTTTACCTTCAATATTTTCTATTTACTGGTCAAAATGAGTCATAACCCTATTCTCCTAGATAGTGATTTTGAAAGTAGTGTTTCTTCTGATGCAAGAATGGGGGTAGCTCTTGATTCACGTTCCCCTTACCTTACCCATGATTACATGAACCACAAAGTTATGTCCTTGGTCGATGACTCTGATTTAGTAAGAGTATCTAAGAACTCCCTTGATGAGAGATCTTTTTCAATGGTTTCATTCGAGGCTCTTCTGTTAGATCACGGTGGTCAAGAGAATAACATTGAGGTTCCCATGTCCCTACCATTCTGACCGAAGCAGAAATACAAGTTGCTAAGTCTATGAGAGAATGTGTTGATGATTTCTTCCAGGTATACTAAAGTGCCACTAATTGTGAACACAGTGACGCTGAAATTAAGGCATATTTGGAGTGTCGGGGTAAGTCAGATGTAGTCTCTTGGATCAAGCACAACGAGCATTTTAAAGTAGATGAATTATCTCGGAGGGGAGTGTCGTCGGTGGAGCTGGCCGACGCTCTTAAGTACAGCTAGGTGGTTTTATAAGTGGTAGGGACCCCTTCTATTCTGAGTATCAAATAAACTATTAATGTTGTTGATATCACAGTCGACGACCCTTTGAATTGGTCGGTTCACCCTATGGATTTGAAAGAAAGGATATGGAGTTCCTTTGACGACTACTCGGTCCTGCTTTATGAATGTTTGTTTACTAGAATATGATTATGGTTGCCTTTCTCTAATTTCAAGGTGGCCCTCTTGAAGCACTTGAAGGTTTCCCACTCCCGGCTTCATATAGGGACTTGTGCTTATATGAAGGCTTTCTAGATTTGTGTTGAGCATAAGTTTATGAAGTCTTCCCTCTGGATGCTCTTCGACTTGTTCTATATGGTGTGGACCTCTCATGATGGAACCTGTGACCAAAGGCTTATTACTATCCATCTGGTTAACCCTTAGTTCACCCTTTTCACCAAGGACTAAGGCGATTTTATTAGGCGCTTCATGCTGGTGAAACCCCTCACTCAACAGGCCCATCTCACCTTCTACTACCCTGCAACATAGACTTCTCATTTTTAAAAAGAAAATTCCGGAAGGATTGTTCTTGGCCTTACTTCAATCATACTGTCAATTCCTACCATTTTAAGTTAGGTCCTCTTTCCCCCGAGGCATTAATAATGAAGGAGAAATGGTTTGTTTCAGAAAATTTAAGTTTGAAAACTTTTTGGATCATTATCAGAGTTTCAAAAAAGTTTAGAAATATTTTTAGAAATAATCAGCAAAAAATAAAATTCATAAAGTAAAGTGCGGATTTTGAAAAGTAAGGGAAGAGAGAAAAACACGAGAAGTTATAGAGGTTTGGTCAAAATGAAAAAGACCTAATCCTCTCCCCAAGATTTAATCTTGAGAGTTTTCAATAATCTTAAGAACTTTTAGTTGGTTGAACTCTCGAACCCCTTTTATACAAGAAAAATGAACTTTGTGGCTAACTTCTAACCAAACAGCAAACACACAGAGAACCGTTGAGTCTTCCTTCCAAATGATGGATCAAAGTAGTTAGTTTTTTTTACCAAAAACTTGGAGCGGTTAGTCTTCAAGCTTCATACCAAGATTTTACAATGGGTGATCTTAAACTTGGGAGAGCTTTTAACACTAAGGTGATCTCATGAACCTAATCTTGGTTTTATACAGGGCTGGCCAAGAACCTATGGGATTTTACCGCCATGTTGATCTCGAATTGAACCAAGCTTTTAATACCAGTTTGAGCTTGAACAAAACCTTTGTTTTATACTGGGCTAACCAGGAACCTATGATATTTTACCACTAGGTTAATCTTGAACCAAACAAGCTTTTAATTTTGGGTTGAGCTTGAACCTAAACAGAGACTTTATCACACAATACCCGAACCAAAGCTTTTCACAGGTTTAGTTTTGAACCTAAACAAATAATACCTAAATGGATAAATTTTCTAACAAAGGTAAATACAAATTTCCTGGGTGAACTTACAAATCCACTCTTCTAAAATTACAACTTCCTTACTTGAAAAATTACTTCATCGAAAGTGTTATAGCTAAACTTTAGTGAGAGAAAGTAAACAAAACTTATTTTAGAGAGAGAATTAGGAGTGAAGAATGAAATCGCACGTTTCTGGATGTGAAAATAAGTGGGAAGGGACATCTATTTATAGCCTAAAGGTTTGCATAAAATGGAAAAAATTTGTTGCCTGAACTAATGAGCCTATCAATTGGCATCATACACCAATCCATTGGTGGCTTGAAAATAATCGTTTGGCTTATTTAAAAAGGCAAGAAAATATGTATAGTTGTTTCCACTCATTAAGATGATGTCCTAATCTTTTAGGGTGCATTTTTTAGTTGTCACAATCGATTGGAAGAAGTTCCAACCGATTGGCAAGAACAAAAAAAAATCCCATAACTTTTCTTACAATTACCAAATCATCTAGGACGACTTTAAGACATTTTTAGAAACATTTTCTTGGGAAAAACATGTTTAAATTTTTTTTTTCAAGTGCGCGTGTGGTTAGTTGTATAACTTTATGGTAAATCTCTTATGCTTTTACAATGTTATTCACTCAGACGTGTCACATCGAGCTTTCACACACTTCAGGTCTTATTAGATACTTCGTTCTTATAAACACTTATCCGAGTTTTACTTTGAGAAGACGCTTGAGATATATTCCATTTAGGTGTTATGACATCATCATATAATAAAGTTCATCAAACCCTAATGACTTGTTTGCATCTTTAACTACCCATTTTCCACTAGCTTTGAATCCTTTTATCTTACCGTTTCACATTTATTATTGAAAATAAAACAAACAAGCTTAGATAATGTCCATCACAAATCAAACTAAGAGGTTCCCGTTGAGTACAACGGACGTGAGGGGTGTTAATACCTTCCCTTTGCGTAACCGACTCCCGAACCCAGAACGTGGTTGCGACGACCGTGTTCTTATCTCTTTAAAGGTTTTCTTGATATTTTCCTTTCCCTCTTTGGGATAAATAAAGTTCGGTGGTGACTCTGTCGAACCGCATTCTGCGCCTTTTGCATGAGGGTCATTTGCTCGAATTGTATGTTTTGAGATGCGACAGACGCCACTATATTGGTCAAAAAGTACATGTGTGTCTGGTATCCCTACGGGGGTATGTGATACTCAGAGGCCTTAGTAAGTTTATAAGAGTTTATGGTGGTAAGGACTTGCTCGCGAAAGCGATAAGCCTTGTATGGTGATGTTACAATGTTTACAATCATCTAAGAGGCTAGCTCACGTGAGGTGAGAGGCTATGTATACAATTTTGTTGCTTTAGGTATTGTGTGTTAGTTATGAGATGTCCTCTTTCTCCCATTGAGGAGAGGTATTTATAGACGTCTTTTATCCTAGGGTTTCCTCGGTAAGGATCATTGCCCATCCAGTCAATGGTGGACTGTTGAATCCTTACTTCTTAGGAAAGACATGGGTCAATTACTGACCATGTCTTCTCTCTGATTGAGAAACATCTTTTTCCATGTTTCCCATAATTGCAGGAGTAGGGTACTTGGGGCAAGGCGATACCTCCTATATGGTGACATATGGTCGTCACCTCTCTTAGGGGATACAAATCTCTCACCCTTATTTAGGCATTTACAAATATAACACTGCATAGGTCTTTTGGCACGTTACTATTTTGATATTCATAGTGGTTTTTGGCTTGAATTAAATCAATATCAGAATTTGAAGATGGTGTGCAATCAAGATACTGAAGGTGAGAAAATACTTAGAAGGGGGGTTGAATAAGTATGAAGATAAAAACTTAGAAATAAAAACTCAAGTATTTTTATCCTGGTTCGTTGAACTCAACTACTCCAGTCCCACCCTTCCTAGAGTGATTTGCCTTTCTCAATCAAGGACTTAATCCACTATTTAATCAACTGATTATAATAGTAAGCACTAAGAACAACTGTTCAAATTCTTCTCAAGAACTACTGATCCTAACTGGATCTTCTTAAGGTTTTCTTACAATTAAATGTAATGACAAATACAAGTGTTAAAATGCTTCTAATAAAGCTTTATCACAACTGTGATTTTTTCACTTAATATTAAGAACAAAGAAATTAATTCTAGAAAGAATATGAATTGTATGAGAGCTTTGAATAATGAATTCTTTTCTTGTTCAATGTCAATTGAAGAAGATGGTTGGAGACTTGCTTTTATAGGCACAGTTATCCAAGAGTATTTTCACGTTGAGAAGAGTGTACCAAAAGGTCTGAGCCTTTTTGTCTTCACATCAAGTGACCTTTCCTAGAAGAAAAAAGCACAGAGAAATCCTTTTTGTCTGTGTTCTTGTGTCTAGCATAAATAAGGAAAGAGTCGTTTGAATATTTCAACGGACATAATCTTTGAATTCTTCTTCATCAATTTTTCAGCAATAATCATCAGAGTCTAAATTGATCAGAGCCTTCTGATGTTGATCAGAGTTTTGCTGAATCAGAGTCTTTGCAGCAAATGTGCTTTTAGCGTGTAAAACTTCAGAGCATATTTTTGAATCAGATCCTTAGTACTGGCAGCTTTAGTACTCTCAGAATCTTTTGTAGTAACTATGCTTGAAAACTCTTCATACAGAATCCTTCTTTGGTTCAGATGCTTCTGACTTGCTTCAGATTCTTCTGGAGCTTCTGCTTCAGATCCTTCTGGAGGTTACGCTCAGGATCTTCTGATGGCAGCGTTCAGAATCTTCTAATGAGTGCAGTTGACGCTTCAGAGCTTTGCATATTTCTTATGTTCAGATTTGATTTGCTTCTGGAGTGATATTTAATTTAATATCTGCAGCAAACATTCTTAAGCAGATTTTAGAGAATATAATTCTTAATTACAAAATTTCATAATAGTTATCATCAAAACATAGAGATATTATTAAGAACCAATATGTGTTCTAACAATCTCCCCCTTTTTGATGATGACAAAAACATCAGAAATTTTGTTTAATTGAAAATATAAAAATTATAACTCCCCCTGAGATGATGAATCTCCCACTGAATTAAATATAAATAAGGAATAGAAACTTCCCTTTTGTCTTGAGTATTTTTCAGAGTTAGAGCTTGAATGTTCTTTAACATTTGAGAGTCAGAGTGTCTTGCATATTTCAGAGTCAGAGTCTGATAATTGTCAAATGATCTGAGAGTCTCAGAGTTTCTTTTACAGAGTATACTTATCAAATGTTCTGAAATACTCAAATTTTATGTTAGATAAAATTGATATGTCTGAAGTTTCATTCTGGTGAAGTTTAATTAAATAGTTCAGATCTAGTTTCTCCCTTTTTTTTGTCATAAGCAAAAAGTAATAACTTTAAAAAGACAAAGAAAAGGAAACAATAAATGAGATAAATCATGTGGAGAAAACTTTGAAATAGTCGTTCATTCATTCAGACAAAAGTACACACATCAAAAGATATTCAAATACATATGCAAAACATTAGATGCAAACATCAGAAGAAAAAATAAATAAACTAAGATTGTTTTGACAAAAGCATCTTCAACAGATCCGTGATCTTAGAAGAAGATTGTTCTTGTTTAGACATCCACTTAGTCGTGGTTTCATTCTTCTGATCCTGTTTGGACATCCACTGAGCCATGTCTTCAGACTTCTTGTCTTGCTTAGCCATCCATGACTTGATTTCTGATTGACCAGCTTCCAGAACTGCAATCTTATCTTCAAGATCTGGATACTCTTTCTTGATCTCAGATGAAGAAGGTGGAACAGTTTCTGAAGCTTGAACAGAGTCAATTTCCATAGGGGTTTTGGAGTTAGGAGCAGTAGAGCCAGAAGGATGTTCTATCAGAGTCATAGCCAGAGGGTTATCTTCAGATGCAGATTCAGGATTCTTTTTTGATGACGAAGGAGCATCTGTAAGAAGCAGTGGTCCAGATCTCTTAACAGTCCAGAACAGACTTCTAGCTGTTTCAACAAATCTGAGCTTCGCATCATCAGAACATATGTTCTTCAGATTTGATGCTACAGTGTTGAATCTGTTTATGAAGCCATTCCAAATGGCATCAGATTCTTTTGCATCCATTGTTGATGAAAATTTCCTCTGTACAGAACCTAAATACATCTATATTTCTTGCAAAAAACTTGTAAATAAATGATTAACATTCAGTCTAGGTCTTGGGTGTAACAGAGTTTCCAATGTGATTGGCCTGGGTTGGGGAGAAGGTGGAAAGATGGATTTGTGAATGGTGATCAGAGGAGGAGGGTAGTATGGTATGAATGGAATTTCAGATGATTTGTCAGGTTTTGGTCTGTTTAAAGCATTTAACAGATTTGGTTTTGCATTTGTTGGATAGGAAACCACATCAAATGGTTTATCAGAGTAAGGTTTGAAAGCAGATTTAGCAGGTTTATCAGATTTAGCAGATATATCAGATGTAGCAGGTTTAGCATATGTAGCAGATTTTGCAGATTTTGCAGATTTAGCAGAGTATTGTTTTGCATCTGATGAACTTACTGCTGACATTGTTTTAATATATGTTTGAAGCACAGATGGTAGAATGATGGTAAGTTTGGGTTTGAAAGGAGTGATAGTGTCAGATGGTTCAAATCTGTCATAGAAATCTTTTATTTTTAAACCATAGGGAAGTTTGTGAAGGTGAGATGAGAACAGTTTATACGAGACAGAGGTTACACACTCAGATGTTCTTGGTTTAGATGTTGGGATAGGATTGGGAATGAGGATTTCAGAAGTTGGGTTAGATGTAGTGGTAGGATTGGGAATAAGAGTTCCAGAAGAAACAAGTGGTTCTGGTTGGTTTACTTCAGAATTTCTGTGAGAGGGAGATACCAGAAAGTCTGGGTGTATATCAGATTCTGATGAATTTGATGATGTGGTTGGAGTGTAAGAGGTAGATGACACTTCAAAAACAGTTTTGAGAGGTGTAACATTTAAAACCTCTGTGTCAGGGATATTGGTTCTAGATGGGTTGGTTGATTCTGATGGATTCTCAGAAGGTTTGGATGGGGGTTCAGATGAAGGTGGTTCTGATGTAGGTGGATTAGATGTAATAGGATCAGATGTAACTTTGATAGGTTCAGAAGTAACTTGTGCAGATCCAATAGGTTCAGATGTGTTTGATGGTGGTTTTTGTGGTTGTGATTGTTTCTCTGGTTGTTGTTGTTGTGCAGATTGGTTTGTTGGTTTTTCTGGTTGTGGGTGTTTTTCAGATTGTTTCTGTGGTTGTGGTTGTTGTTCTTGTTCAGATTGTTTTTGTTGTTTTTTGTCAGATTGTTTTTCTGGTAGATGTTGTTGTTGTTCAGATTGTTATGTAGGTTTTTCTGTTTGAGATTGTTGTTCTGATTGATGTTGTTGTGGTACATATTGTTTTGTTGGTTTTGTTAAAGGTGGTGGAGTCTGATTTGGTGGTTTTGTTGTTGGTGATGTTGGTGCAGATGATTGAGTAGTAGAAGGTTTGACAGGTGAGATGGAAACATGATTAGATGATTTTTGTGGGGATGGAACAGAGATAAGAGATGGAGCAGGAACAGATTATTTCTGAGTAAGAGGTGGTTCTGGAATAGACTGAGATGTTGAATCATTTAAAACAATATTATTGAAAGAAGATACAAAAGATTTGGTACCTTTAATCTTGATACGCTTTGTGGGAACAGAAGGAGCGTCTCCAGATGCTTTCCTCTTGATCAGCTTCTGAGGCTTGTCAGCAATTTTGGGTTTCTTCTGAACAGTCACATCTTCTGCTTCTAATTGACGTCTTTTTCTTGTGATCTCTTCTCCTCCATCAGGCATTGGTTCCCTTGCTCTTTTCATAATATCTTCAAGGATTGGGATTCCATCTGCCTTGCAAGAATCCATATACCTTACAATTATTTCCCTTGGTTCTTCAGCACAGAACAGAGGGTAGTCTTCTACTGGGATTCTCTTCTGACTGAGTTCAGAGATATTCAGCTTCTTGGGTGCTGATGTGAGTTCTTCTACAATTTTAAGTCTCTGAAGACTTTTGGCATTCAGAGGCTTCCCAACAATAGACTCAAGTTCCTCCTTGACTCCAGCAGCATACAGAGCAGTTACCAATCCATTTTCTGTCAGAATATCTGAGATTAACCTTCCAAAGGGAATCCATGTTCTGATCTTCTGACCCTTGTCTTTCACAGATTCTCTGGAGGCATTTATATGATTCCATAAGTGCATGAACAGAATGTAGGGAAGATCTACCTTAGTACTCTGACTTAAGCAATACATAAAGTAGAGTTGTTCATTGTTCACGTAATCTGGAGAGTTTGTAGATTTTCTATGATGAATGCATCCCATGAAAATCTTTGCCCAGATCTTGTAGTCAGGCTTCAGATCTTTAAACTTATTAGAGGCATGTCCAGCGGTCATGACTTCCTCATATACTTCTTCCATATCTACACGCCCAACTGGAAGATGAGATACTCCATCAGTTTCCTCATATCCAATTAGTTTCCTGATCAGATCTTCTATAATGATTATCTCTTTACTCAGAACAGAAGACAAGATAAACATAGGGTATACAACAGCATGTATCCAGAACTCTTTCTCCAGATGGGGGTAAAATGGTCCAAAAAGTCTGTCAAAGTATTTTACCCAGCCTTGAGCATCAATTATTGAACGAAACTCAAATCCATTTTCAGCCAATGAATCAAATTCCACCATTGATTCACAGAGAACTTCCAGTTTGTCAACAGGCGTTAACAAGGTTCTTTTTGGTGTCGTATATGGAGTCACACCCATATTTGCAGAAGTAACTGCAGCCATGGTTGATTGAAATTGTGCAGCAGTGGAGGATGAAGTTGCCATTGAAGATGAGTTTGTCAAAGGTTTAGGGTTTTTGTGAAGAGAGAAAAGAAGACAGAAATGCATAAAAGTTCTTGAGATGTAAAAAGTGTGAAAGTGATGAGAGATGTGGTATTTATAGTAAACAACCAGGCATACAAACAGACACACAATGCACATTCACACATAGCAATTAATGAAAGAGAATAAAAATCATTTCAAGCATTAATTGATTCTGACAAATTGGGGGGAAATCAAGATTTTCACTATTCAAACTTCACCTCAAACGTCTCTTCAGTAGTGTTCACTCCACCTTTGCAGATTTAGAGTGACATGTGTTTGCTTGCATGTGCTTCTGAATTCTCTTGAGAAGTGAAACGTTAAACAACGTTCAGAACCTCTGAGTATTGTTAGTTCAGATTTTCACAAATAAAGTAATTTAATGAAATGAATAGATAATCAGAAGAAATACTTCAGAGCATTAAACATTTTTGCAACTGTAAAATTTGCTTCTGACAAATATTATTCTGGACACAAATCCATACCAATATTTTTCAGAATAAATTTGAACCTATCTTCAACAAGGGGTTTTGTGAAAATATCTGCCCATTGATGATCTGTATCAACAAAGGCCAAATTTATAATTCCCTTCTGAACATAGTCTCTGATGAAATGATACTTAATTTCTATATGTTTTGCCTTAGAGTGTAAAATGATATTTTTAGACAAACATATAGCAGAAGTATTATCACAGAATATAGAAATGTTACTTTCAAATATCTGATAGTCTTCTAGCTGACTTTTCATCCAGAGCATCTGCGTGCTACATCCAGCAGCAGCTATATATTCTGCCTCTGTAGTTGATAGTGCAATTGTGGGTTGCTTCTTGTTGTACCAAGAGATTAGATTTCTTCCTAGAAATTGACAACTTCCAGAAGTACTTTTTCTTTCCACTCTGTCTCCAGCGTAGTCAGCATCATAGAATCCAACTAATTTGACATCATCATATTTTCTGTAACACAAACCCACATTAGAAGTACCTTTCAGATACCTTAGAATCCTCTTGACAGCTGTCAAGTGTGATTCTCTAGGATCTGATTGGAATCTAGCACACAAGCATACACTGAATAATATGTCAGGTCTAGAAGCAGTTAAGTAAAGAAGAGATCCTATCATACCTCTGTAGAGTTTCTGATCTACTTTCTTACTTACCTCTTCCTTGCCTAGTGAACTAGTTGGATGCATGGGAGTGTTTGCCAGCTTAGTATCAGTCATGTTAAATTTCTTCAGAAGTTCTTTAACATATTTGGTCTGATGTATGTAAGTGCACTCTGGAGTTTGGTTGACTTGAATTCCCAGAAAGAATCTCAATTCTCCCATCACGCTCATTTTAAATTCTGCCTGCATACATTTAGCAAACTCCTTTCCCAGCATAGTATTGGTAGATCCAAATATGATATCATCCACATATATTTGACAAATTAGAATATCTTTCTTAAATGATTTACAAAAGAGTGTTGTGTCCTTTTGCGTCTGATGAAATTTTTCTCCAGAAGAAAATTGCTTAATCTCTCATACCAAGCTCTGGGAGCTTGTTTTAAACCATACAGAGATTTCTTTAGTTTGAAAACATGATCTGGAAATTTTTCACTCTCAAAACCAGGAGGCTGGTGGACATAAACTTCTTCTTCTATAATACCATTTAGAAAGGCACTTTTAAATTTTTCACTCTCAAAACCAGAGCTTCATCTATAGAAGTTGGTTCAATTACTGACACTAGTCCAAATAATGATGCTCCAGATGATCTGAGAAAGGATCTTGTTCTGATAGGGTCATCCTTCTTTCCAATGATAATATTCTCTGGATGAGAAGCTTTGATTCTGGAAGATGATCCTCTAACAGTTGATTCTTCAGAAATGTTTAAATTGTTTATCTGAGAAGTTAAAGGAATTGCATCTGGCGTTGCTTCTGGTTCCTTCACTTGAGCTTTGTCTGCCTCTGAGCCTTCAGAGTCTGTGAAGACTACTTCTCTATCTGCAGAGTTTTCAGACTGCTTTGGCTTTTTAATGTTAAGTTTATCATCAAATCTAACATGAATAGATTCTTCCACAATCTGTTTCTCAGTGTTGTATACTCTGTAGCCTTTAGAGCGTTTAGAATATCCAAGCATGAAACACTTCTGTGCTTTGGAATCAAACTTGTTCAAATTTTCTTTAGTATTTAACATATAGCAAATACATCCAAAAGGATGAAAATATGAAATGTTGGGCTTTCTGTTCTTCCACAGTTCATAGGGAGTTTTCTCTAGAAGAGGTCTTACAGACACTCTGTTCTGAATGTAACAGGCTGTGTTAATTGCTTCTGCCCAAAAGTGCTTTGCCAGATTAGTCTCATTGATCATGGTTCTGGCCATTTCTTGCAGAGTTCTATTTTTCCTTTCTACAACTCCATTTTGTTGTGGAGTTCTAGGACAGGAAAAATCATGAGCAATGCCATTTTCATTAAAATATTTTTCAAAATATTTATTTTCAAATTCACCACCATGATCACTTCTGACTTTTATAATTTTGAAATCTTTTTCATTCTACACTTGTTTACAGAAGTCAAAGAACACAGAGTGTGACTCATCCTTGTGTTTTAAGAACTTTACCCATGTCCATCTACTATAGTCATCAACAATGACTAATCCATACTTCTTACCTCTGATGGATGCAGTTTTCACTGGTCCAAGCAGATCAATATGAAGTAATTCTAGTGGTCTGGAAGTAGAAACAACATTTTTTTATTTAAAAGATGATTTTGAAAACTTCCCTTTTTGACATGCTTCACAAAGAGCATCTGAGGTGAACTTCAGATTAGAAAGTCCTCTGACAAGATTAAGTTTATTAATCTGAGATATACGTCTCATATTAATATGCCCCAATCTTCTGTGCCAGACCCATTGCTCCTCATTAACAGACAAGAGACATTTAACATTCTGAACCTTAAGTTCTGAAAGATTTATTTTATAAATGTTGTTTTTCCTCTTTCCACTAAATAGGATTGAACCATCCTTTTGACTAATAGCTTTATAACATTTTTGATTAAAGGTTATATCATAACCATTGTCACTTAATTGACTTATGGACAATAGGTTATGCTTTAATCCTTCTACAAGTAAAACATTAGTAATAGAGGGAAGTTTACCATTTCCAATAGTTCCAGATCCAATGATCTTGCCCTTCTGATTCCCTTCAAATTTCACATCACCTCCAGATCTAAACTCCAGACTTTGGAACATAGACCTTTATCCTGTCATGTGTCGCGAGCATCCAGAGTCCAGGTACCATGATTGGCGTCCTGACCTTGCTGCTAAGAGCATCTGCAACAGGGATTATTTTACTTTTAGGTACCCAGATCTTCTTGGGTCCTTTTGGGTTAGTTGTTCTGAAGGTTTGTCTAAACTTCTGTTTTTCAACATAAGATTTATTCTGACTAGCCTTAGATTTAAACAAATGAATGTTCTTTTCAGAACGTGTGTGTTATCATTCAAGTGACCAAATTTAAAGTGGGAATATAAAGGAGTTTTCTTGATGATAATTTTATCAATAGGTTTTGGATTTAAATCCTTTCCAGAGGAAGATTTATATCCAATTCCTTTTCTGTTATTTCTGCTAACTCCATAGATCATAGAAGCCATTTTGCTTCTGTCTATGCTTTTAGCAAGAAATTTCTGAAAGCTGTAATCATATTTTTCCAAAATATTTTTGCATTCAAATTCAGTTTCAGAATCAGAGTTTTGTTGAGCTAATTCAGAGTCATTTTTCAATCTTAAGTTCTTTTCATTTAGCTCAGCTACTTCTGATTTGAGAATATTATTCTCAGATACAAGATTGCTTTGACGCTTCTTGTATTTGAGCTTAATATTGTTATAGCTCTTCAGAACTTCTGATAACACTTTGATAAGTTCTTCTTTAGTGAGTTTAGCCATTACCTCTTTAGCGTCAGAGTCAGATTCAGAGTCAGATTCAGATCCTAAAGTTCCTTCCTCCTGATCTTCTATGTCTGCCATCAATGCTACATTGATACATTCCTCTTCTGACTCAGATTCAGATTCAGATGTATCTGAATCATCCCAGGTGGCCATTAGAACCTTCTTCTTCTTATCAGATTTTCTTTTAGGCTTTTCTTTCAACACCTTTGGACATTCATTTTTGTAATGTCCAGGTTCTTTACATTCATAACAGACAACCTCCTTTTTGCCAGATCTTCTGTGTCCAGAAGATTCTTTTCTTTGGTCAGGCTTCCTGAAGTTTCTGAACTTCTTTCCTTTATGCTTCCAGAGTTTGTTTATTCTTCTGGACAACATGGATAGTTCATCTTCATCTTCAGATGAGGATTCTTCAGAGCTTTCCTCTATCACCTGCAATGCTTTAGCAGATTTATTAGATTTTAAAGCAATTGATTTACCTTTCTTTTGAGGTTCATCTTCCTCAAGTTCAATTTCATGACTCCTTAGTGAACTGATTAGTTCCTCCAATGAAATCTTGTTCAGATCTTTAGCCATTTTCAGCGTAGTCACCATAGGTCTCCATCTGGTAGGTAAGCTTCTGATGATCTTTTTCACATGATCAACAGTAGAGTATCCTTTATCCAGAACCTTTAGTCCAGCTGTAAGTATTTGAAATCTGGAGAATATAGCTTCAACAGATTCAGAGTCTTCCATCTTGAAGGCTTCATACTTCTGGATTAGAGCCAGAGCCTTTGTTTCCTTGACTTGAGAGTTTCCCTCATGAGTCATCTTTAAGGACTCAAACATGTCAAATGCAGTTTCTCTATTTGTGATCTTTTCATACTCAGTGTGAGATATTGCATTTAACAATATTGTTCTGGCCTTGTGGTGATTTCTAAATTCCTTCTTTTGGGCTTCTGTCATAGATTTTCTATCTACTTTCTTGCCATTCCCATCAATGGGATGAACATATCCATCTATGACCAAACCCCATAAATCAGCATCATATCCAAGGAAAAAACTTTCAATCCTGTCTTTCCAATAATCAAATTTCTCCCCATCAAACATAGGGGGTTTAGTGCTGATTTTGTCTCTTTCTTCATATTTGTTATTAATGTTAGACATTGAATTATCAGCCATAGTAACAACCAAATCTATATCAAAGTTTTTCTCACTGGATCTTTACTGTCACTGTGAAGTGGTAACACACACAAAACCGGAGCTCTGATACCAACTGAAGGTGAGAAAATACTTAGAAGGGGGGTTGAATAAGTATGAAGATAAAAACTTAGAAATAAAAACTCAAGTATTTTTATCCTGGTTCGTTGAACTCAACTACTCCAGTCCACCCTTCCTAGAGTGATTTGCCTTTCTCAATCAAGGACTTAATCCACTATTTAATCAACTGATTACAATAGTAAGCACTAAGAACAACTGTTCAAAGTCTTCTCAAGAACTACTGATCCTAACTGGATCTTCTTAAGGTTTTCTTACAATTAAATGTAATGACAAATACAAGTGTTAAAATGCTTCTAATAAAGCTTTATCACAACTGTGATTTTTTCACTTAATATTAAGAACAAAGAAATTAATTCTAGAAAGAATATGAATTGTATGAGAGCTTTGAATAATGAATTCTTTTCTTGTTCAACGTTAATTGAAGAAGATGGTTGGAGACTTGCTTTTATAGGCACAGTGATCCAAGAGTATTTTCACGTTGAGAAGAGTGTACCAAAAGGTCTGAGCCTTTTTGTCTTCACATCAAGTGACATTTCCTAGAAGAAAAAAGTACAGAGAAATCCTTTTTGTCTGTGCTCTTGTGTCTAGAATAAATAAGGAAAGAGTCGTTTGAATATTTCAACGGACATAATCTTTGAATTCTTCTTCATCAATTTTTCAGCAATAATCATCAGAGTCTAAATTGATCAGAGCCTTCTGATGTTGATCAGAGTTTTGCTGAATCAGAGTCTTTGCAGCAAATGTGCTTTTAGCGTGTAAAACTTCAGAGCATATTTTTGAATCAGATCCTTAGTACTGGCAGCTTTAGTACTCTCAGAATCTTTTGTAGTAACTATGCTTGAAAACTCTTCATACAGAATCCATCTTTGGTTCAGATGCTTCTGACTTGCTTCAGATTCTTCTGGAGCTTCTGCTTCAGATCCTTCTGGAGGTTACGCTCAGGATCTTCTGATGGCAGCATTCAGAATCTTCTAATGAGTGCAGCTGACGCTTCAGAGCTTTGCATATTTCTTATGTTCAGATCTGATTTGCTTCTGGAGTGATATTTAATTTAATATCTGCAGCAAACATTCTTAAGCAAATTTTAGAGAATATAATTCTTAATTACAAAATTTCATAATAGTTATCATCAAAACATAGAGATATTATTAAGAACCAATCTGTGTTCTAACAGATACCACTATAATTATTATTGTCATTGAGAAGGATTAGATCTTTGCTTTCTTGATTAGATTGAATGAAGAATTTAAATCTATTTTGGTGTGAATTTTAGGAAAGGAAAAATCCCTCACTCTTGATGATGTTTTTTACACTATCCACATCGAGGAGACTCATTGTCATGCTATTCTTAACGAGCATCCTCCTGATGCGTCAACACTTATAGCCGAAAAAATGGGAAAAACAAGGAAGACCGTCATCATCATTCAATAATGGTTATGTCAAATACCATTATGAACACTACAAATAGATACATATAAAGGAAAAATGTTTTAAACTATGTGGGAAGGACATGATGAGGCTCTCAGTATATGCATTAGGAAAAATGTTTTAAAATGTCAAATACCACACATGACCTTGATAGTGAAAACTTTGCTAAGACGGATATTGATTTTTTCTCTTTCATTCCGACTGACATGGAATGATTGAAGTCTCTTCTTGAATCCATTAGTAAGCCTACTAGTAAGAACTCCCAATCTATTACTATTTGTGATGTTATATCAAAGAATATTTAGTTTTTTAACTATGAAGCTACTAATCGTATGACTTTTTTGGTTTTATACCAAAGAATGCTTGGATTTTTGAAGTTTCCAGATATCTCCAATTTCAAATTTATGTTTTGAACTCTTATTGGGGAGAGGCAGTTTTTTATGTTGCCTATGTGATTAATCGGGTCTCATCTTGAGTCTTAGGTAACGTTATTCATGTTCAATTTGTTCTCACGTGTTTTATAGTTGTTCCCATATTTCAGAACATTGAGTATCGTGTGTTAATTTGTGTTGCATTTGTTCAGGTTCATAAACATTATCAAGTCGGATCCTTGTGTGGTAAAATGTATCTTTTTGGGTTATGCACCTAACAAAAGAGGGTACAAATGTTATCATCCTCTTAGTCATAGTTCTTTGTCTCCAAATATTTCACCTTTCATGAAAATAGATGATATAAATGATCTAAAGTATGAGTCTGAGTTACTTTCCCTTGGTCTTACCCTCCCTATAGCACATATCCATGAACCTAGGTCTATAAGTGTTCATAGTTCTCCAATTATTGAACTTGGGTCTATAACTGTTTATAGTTCTCCAATTGTTGAACCTGAACCTAAGTTTATAATTTTTCATCCTCCAATATCTTCTGCTTTGCATGAACCAATGACTTTAGCACCAACTCTAGTGTATAAGAGAATAAGTAAACATGACCTGCTCTAGAAATAAATTCAATAGTCTAAACCAGAGGTAACTATCAAAAAAGATTATTCAATTGGATTCTCATATTTTTTATAATTGTGATAGCGGCTCAGATGATTTACATATTTCTTTGAAAAGAGATCAAATATCATGTCCTTCTATATATATATATATATATATATATATATATATATATATATATATATATATATATATATATATATATATATATATATATATATATATATATATATATATATATATATATATATATATATATATATATATATATATATATATATATATATATATATATATATATATATATCTTTTTTTTTCTAAATTTGTCTCTTCTATGCAACTTTTTCCACAATCTCACAATTTTATTGCAGTTGTTGACTCTGTGAGAACTCCATCATCTATTCAAGGGGAATTAAAAAATAAAAAATAGGTTCAAGTTATGGATGAGGAAATGAAAGTACGTGAAAAAAATAGGACTTGGAAAATTGTTGAAAGACAAAGAGGTAAGAAGCCAGCTGGTTATATGTAGATATATATATATATATATATATATATATATATATATATATATATATATATATATATATATATATATATATATATATATATATATATATATATATATATATATATATATATATATATATATATATATATATATATATATATATATATATATATATATATATATATATATATATATATATATATATATATATATATATATATATATATATATATATATATATATATATATATATATATATATATATATATATATATATATATATATATATATATATATATATATATATATTGTGAAATACAAAGTAGATGGCTCTCTTTATAGTTACAAGGTCTGACTAGTGGAAAAAGGACATACTCAAACATATGAAATTTATTATGAAGAGAGTTTTCTCCAGTTACAAAGATTAATATTGTTTAGATATTATTATCTCATACTTCTCACTTTGGTTAGGAACTACGTCAATTTGTTATAAAAAAATGTTTTTTTAAATGGATGTTGATAAGGAGGTGTATATGGATATTACACCTGGATATGGTTTTACAGCTGGAACCAGCATATGTCGATTGAAGAAGGCTTTATATGGATTAAAAAAACCACCTTGAACACAGTTTGGAAGATTCACAAAGGCCATGGTGAGCTTGGACTATAAGAAAATTAAAGGAAACCACTATTTGTTCTTCAAACATTCACAATGAGAAAAACTAAATGTACTTATTGTTTATGTTGATGATATTATTGTGCATGCAATGGTTTTGATTAAGAGACAACAACTCAAAGAAATGTAATCAACATAATTTGAGATGAAAGACTTTGGGCAACTCGATTATTTCTTGGAAATTGAAGTAGTCTACTCAAAATAAGGCATCTTTATCTCTTAGAGAAAATAAATTTTTGATCTTCTGCAAGAAACGTGAAAACTTTGATGCAAACCAAAAAGTAAACCCCTTGAACAAAATTATAAGATGTACCTTGAAGAGGAAAGTGCCAAAGTTGGCAAGGGCCAATATCAAATATTAGTGAGAAAGTTGATTTACTTGGCCCATACCCAGCCATATTTGGAATATGTAGTTATTATGGTCAGTCAATTTATGCATGATCTAAGGGAGAGACACTTGCAAGTCGTAGAACCAATTCTGCAGTATCTCAGGAATACTCCAAGGAGAGGGTTCTTGCTTAAAAGAGGTGGAAGTTTAACTATGGAGCTTACATTGATGTTGATTATGTTAGTATAGTGAGTGATAAAATATTTACTTCAGACTATTGTTCCTTCTTGTGTAGGAACATATTTGTGTGGAGAAGTAAGAAACAAATTTTATTTGCTCGATCAAGTACAAAAGTAAAATTTAAAGCTATAACACAAGAAATTTTTGAATTAATACGGATGAAACAAGTTTTAGAAGATTTTAAAATACAATGTGAAGACTCTATGAAGTTGTTTTTGCAATAATAAATCAACCATTAGTATTGTAGATAATCATTTTCAGCATGACCAGATAAAACACATTGAGATTGACTAGTGTTTCATTAAAGAAACAATGGATAATGGATTGGTAACTACAAACTATATTCCTTATGAGAATCAACTAGCAGATGTGTTAATAAAGAGTTTAGCAATAGAATGATTCAACCAACTTACTTGTAAGCTTGAAATGATTGATATTCATTCATCAGCTTAAGGGGGTGTTGTAAATATTATACTATAAATAGAAAACTGTAATATTAGTTTTAAGCCAATAAAAAAGTCCTATTAAATTTATTTTTCTCTTTATTTAAGTAAGATTATTTCATTATTGTAATTACAATTTTCATATATGAAATACCTAATTGTCAACTGTTAGTAATTGGACTCCCGTGCAAAGTGTTTAGGACTATATAAGGCCATCACCTTAATAAATTAAAACATGATTCTTTTACATCAACAAGTGGTATGATTTTCCATATACGAGATGAAAAAAGCGATAGTCTCAAATGAGTCTTTAATATATGATTTTCATAGAATGGGTGATAAAAAAAAGATAGTCTTAAATGAGTGGTAGGGAAAAGTGGTGTTTATATTGTTTATTGTGTGGTTTTTATTTGTGTTTTCCATGATGATTTCCTTGTTTGTTTCTATTTTATGCGCTTTGGTGTCTTTTTCAGTGTTTTCAGCTAATAAGGATGTTTTAGACCAAACTGGTATAGGAAAGATTAAAAATCGTGCGAAAAGGAAATATCTTAATACTAGTTTCCCGAGCACAACACAGTTGGGCCGTGTCGCTTGACACTTGCTGTGTTGGCCTAAAAAGCAGCCCCCTATGAGAGGCGTGAGCATAATGCGAGCAGGTCGTATTGCCTGACAGGACCCCCCATATTAGGTAACACACATGTGTTGAACCCAGTTCCAACTGCAAATTTTTAGCATTTCGTAACAGTTTTATGACTTTTTATGTTCCAAAGTGATCCATTGATGTCCTTAAAGCTGCCTACATTTACTAGCACAAATTTAGGGCTCTTGATTGTATTTTTTTTTAGCTATGAGTAGGCTTGAAAATCATTAGATTAGGGGAGTTTAATCCATTAGATTTTTATTTTAGAATTTAGCATTTGGTATTTTTCTTAGGAGAAGTTTTATTTCCAGCAACTTTATCTTTCTGCAAGTTGTATTCAAGCACTTTGTACAATTCTTCCTCTTGTTTTATCAGCACATCTTTTATCCAAGGTCAATTATACTTTTTACGCATTTTTATACTTTATCGATTATGCATGTTGTTTTCTTCATAATTTATTTTACAAAGTATATGGTTATGTCAGAGTAGTCCATTAGGGACAAGGGGTCGTGAGACTTGTCTCGTGATGCATCCCTTAATTAATTCGTGTATGAATTATGAGAAATTAGAGCAATTTCTATTTTAGAGTTCGGGTCCTTAAATATATTTACATCATTTGTGAAAGTTGAGTTAACTCGGATACCAATCATATACTAAAAGGGTATGCATTGGTATCCGAGAGAGGATTTCTAAACAACCGAGTTTAAGGCGACGGTGAAAGGGTGTCTCGCTCTCAGTTGAGAAAGACCCATCCTTATAGCTGTGCTAAATAATGAATTCAAATGAATGATTCGGGCTAGCAAAAGCAGACAAATTATTCATCTAAGAGAGTACAACACGCTGACAAAAGTAGGTGTTATACATTTTTATATTTTTTTCTAAATCACTATATATTTCTCATAATCAAATCGGATAGTCAATCAGGTACGTCAAGATAATGATTCATGTATCCCATGTTCTGACTTTTATTTTGTTAAATTTATTCAGAAAATTGAAAACCCCAATACTCAATCGCTTTAGCTTTACATCGTTAGCTTAAAAGTCAGTATTCAAAATTGGTCTATGTGGTTTGTTAACTTTTTATACTATTTCGCAAAGTTGTACGCTTGCGACAATGTCATATCCAAAACATATCACCAAGCACTTTAGACTAGTATTTTCCTAAGATTAGTTTCAAATGTTTGTTTGATACCTTCACTTTTTCATGTGGTAAGGGGTCACAACTTTATGCTTGGCATTATGCTTTGGTGTTTAAAAATTTTTGATATGTTCGATAAGCTTCATTGGAAGACTAAAACTATTTTTAAAGAAATTACTTTTGGTACTCTTAGTGGCGCTCACTCATCCTAGTGAAGAACCAATAATGCCTATAAAATCTGGAACTTAATCCTAAACGCACCAAAAATCCAACCAAAGTCAATTATAAGACTTAGGCCATAGATAACACCATAAACAATTTCAGAAATGGAAAAACAATATAAATTAACATAAATTTTTGTTAAGACATACATAAAATATGTAACATTATATAAATTTTTATTAACGCAAATCTAACATTATATTTTTATCATTAAGAGACTGTTGAAGATATTTCAACATCTTTATAATATCGTGGTCGATCTCGTAACCATCGCATCCACCTTGATCGGACCCTTTGTTTCATGACGGTGAAATATACTACACATAATCATTAAATTTTCATCTGTCTTTTGCTCAAACTTGTTGAATTGTATCTTTCCTTTATTGTCAATTGAGGGTGAACGATAATGGAGTTTCACAACTCTTCGATTATCTAGGTATCATAAGAGACTCTCTAGTGTGAATTCAGATGGATAAGACGAGTGATCTCTGGGAACCTAAATTTAATATGGGTCTCTCGTCGTTGAAGTAATATCAATAATTCCCATAAGTGAGCTTTTACCTGTTGTTCTTATACGCTTAGTTAATTATGAGCATAGTGGAAAATATGTTGAACAAATTGATGGAATCAAGATGAGTCTAATATATATCTTAAACAGTTTCTCCATCCTCACGCACTTTATACCTAGATACACAATGATCATCATCTAAAAATTTCAATAATTGTTTTATTTCAGCTCTTGGACCTCTTATCGTCTTGTTGTTTCGGGCACGAACATTGTATACTTACTTAATATTTGAGACAGTATGAGGTCTTTTCTGTTTCAAAGTTGCAAGTATGTTTTTGGCTGCACCATATTCAATGTCATGTCAGAAATAAGATTTCTCTCTTCAAAATTAAAGTGACATACAATGGAATGACTGACTAACTTGTAACACAAATCATGATTATGTTCACCACAAACCACATTAAACATCCATGTATTATTCGCCTATCCGCGCAACTTAAAATGACATTCACATTTTCTCAAACTTGTGCCATCATGTTTCAACTTCTTGATAAGTTTTGTGTACTTGCCATTTCTTTTACATCTCATTGTCACAAGTTTCAGTCTTTTATTAAAACCATAATCTGACCTCCCGATTACAATGTTGACCCCCAAGTTCGTAGCCTCTGCGTGGATCCATTTGAGCATATGTTCACGAACAACAAACTCCTATTTATTTGTAAATTTTTTACCAACATCTACCTTGATATCAACCAATTAACATTTATATACACAATAGTTTTGAGTATAACGTTAGTTTCGACATCAATTGGTTTAACATCCATAGACACTATAGTTTTGGGTACAATGCCAGGGTGCACCATTGTTGCAACCAGTAATAACGTAATCACTTTTCCATCAATACGGAGGTTAACTTCCGTATGATTTTTTTAGCAAAATGGGGGTGAATCACTTTGGAAGTGTTTTGGTGTGATTTAGAGGAGTCTAAAAGTTAGTTTTCATAGTATTTTAAGAGTATTTTTGGGTTTTCTAATGGTGTCTCTGCACCCCTAAGAATGAGAAGAGCAATTCCCAAATTTGTTTATTAAAAAGATAAATAAGAAGATAGTTGGTTGGCACTTCGGGCTAAAGACCCTTAAAAATGGAGATTTGTTAATGCACCCTATATATTACTTAGGCACCACGTAAAAATATTAAAATGCTTTCAGACAGGGTCGGCCCAACACATATTGTGGCCTAAGGCGAATTAAAAAAAATTTAAATTAATAGTTATATTTTAATAAAATTTTTATTTTATAAATATTTAAAATGAAAAATATTTATTTAATTATTCTAATTAATTCAGTTTAATATATTATTTTAATCAATAATAAAACCAATTCATTTAGTTTTTATTGTGACATTTTTTTTATATTAAAATAAAATTTAACCAACTTCAACTTAAAAAAAAAAAATTTTGACATACCCAAATAGTTATAAAAATAATTATTATATAAGTAATATAGATTAAAAAATCATATTTCTTTATTTAATTAAATATAATAATTAGTATATTATTTTCTTCTTGTTTTTTTTTATAAATTAATAATAATACATTCTAAAGGATGAATAAATTATATTAAAAAAAGCTTTATAAAGTAGGGCAAAACAAGAGTTAATTAAATGGCGAAAATTTATTAGAGAATTAAAGTTAGAATAAAATAATAATTTAATAAAATATTTACTAAAAGTCACATTCATAATATGTACTATATGCATTTGTTGCTATTCATTTGAAAAGGAAAGATAGAGATAATAGGTGATCATTTACACTATACTAATGATTGGTAAAATAAAATTTGAAACTCTAGACAAAAATATTAAAATTGCATTATTATTTATAGGTAAAAAAACAGTTTGAGGCCCTAGGCAATTGCCTAGTTGGCCTATCCCTTGGGTCGGAGCTGCTCTCAGATTTCAGATATTCATCTCCAGACGCACCCTAAATATATGTGTAGTGAGTCACACCCTTATTTTATAAAAGAAATAGTTTGGGAATACATTTTTGAAATTTGATCCATGTAAAGGTAATTATTGGTCACAATGAAAAAGAAAATAGAGGTAAAGGTAATTGAACACCATGACATTTTACGGAGATACATCACTGAATTGCGGAGATGTATCTTCGGACATTTTTTTTAGGCAAAATAGAGGTGTTTCACCTAAAACGTCTTTGTTTGTGTGGTTTTAGGTCTGTCTGGAGATACGTCTCTGAAATTTATGAAATATTTTCGAATTTTCAAATGGTATTTTTTCATCCCCATAAAATCCGGTTAGAAATCCCTTAAAAATTAAGCCCAAATATATTTACTATTTTAGGTCGACAAAAAAGCTAGCTGGTCCAATACTTATTCCGGGCCGTGTTACCTAACTAGCCAGCAGTGCTATAAAAGAGCCCTTAGCTAGAATTTAAGAATTTTAGTTACTAGTTAAGAGACATGCATTTTGTCCCTATCATTGTGAACTACTCAGAGACAATTTTCGGTTGCTATTGATTATATCTTCATCGAGTATCTCATATATAACTATATAAGTTTTCAAAAATTTATATGATTGCTCCTCTTTGCAGGAAATGAAACATTTCTTGTTGAAACTGTTTTCTATGAGTGTTTTGATTGCTCTCTATTTATAGCTGCTCATAGTAACAAATTTGGAATTTGCATGTGTTTTGATATGGGGGATTGCTCTATTTATAGCTGCTCTGAGTAACAAATTTGGAATTTGCCAACTTCATTTTATCTGTCAACATGTGATTCTAAATTAGTGTTTGATACATACTTCAAAAATATTTAAGAATTAATTATGTATTGAGAACAATGCTGTAGAAAATAGCAGCAAATTTTTCTAAGGAAAAAAAACTATGATCAGTTCAAATGCACCATTCTTAAAGTAGACATACCTATCACTTGCCAAATACAAGTTTTATCCTTCTAACTTCTATCCAAAAGTAGATTTATATTAATTTAATTTGCATCTGTTTTTCAGAATAACATCAACAGGTTCACACAGAAAGGTAGATTAGATTTCTACAAAGAAAATTGGCAAACATGCCAACAAAATTTTGCATTACAGCACAAGTCTTTTTAAGTTATAGATATGGTTTATATATATACTTCTCAAGTGCAAACATTGATGTCTATTCATCAAACTCGGTTGCTGTCTTTTCAAAACTATAAATACACAGCAGCTTAGCTTGGTTTGAGTCACAAAAAGGGAAAACCACTTGATCGAACGCCACAGGCAATAGCATTACCTCAAAAAACAAAAAAGACTTGCCCAATAACTAGTACAGTTATTTGGATTCTCCGGTTGCTATCCCAGTTAGCAAATCTACGGAACGATAAGCATCCAAATCAAATGGGAAGAAGGGATCCTTGGATGTTTTTTCTGTCATTTTAAAAGCCAAATCCACTGCTGCATTGTTAGCGAGAGGGTAATTTGCTTGAGGATGCAAAGTTTCAGAGTTGTAATCACAACAATACACATTAGGCTTCTTTTCATCCTTCTTAAGGTCTTGAGTGCTCTTCTGTTTATTATTTTCAGTCATCATTGCTTCCTTCTTTTGTTCCTTTATCTTCTTGCTTTCTTCCAAATACGGCTACATGAAAAAGTATTTAGAACTTTGAACTGGAAAATTTCTAGCAAAAATAATTTCATCTTATATCAATTTCATTCATTGTACCTGTTTATCAATGTCTGACAAGTTATTCCATCCATCGACAGCCACGCGCATGAGTGTTTTTCCATCTATATCCTGACGATAAGCTTTTAACCGGGCACATTCATGCTTGAGGAAAATTTGATATCCACTTCGTCCTATTGGAGCACCTCGCTTCTTCTTCCTTTCTTTGTCCTTTGATGGTGTTTGTAGAAGCACTTCAGGTATTGCTGCATAAGTAACAAACATATGTTGAAACCTTAGTAAATTCAGTTACCAAATACAAACACTTGAACGTGACCATTTTCATCCAATCAATGAATTAAGTTTTGCTCTCATAAACATTCTAGATCCTTATAAGTTATAACCTGTCATTTCGAAAGGATAGTCCTTAGATATCTCTGCCGCTGTCGGATAATCTCCATCATCCATTAATTGGGACAAACTTGTGGTTGAGCTCTGCTTCCTTTTGCCTGAACCTTACAAAAGTATTATTCAAGGTTAAACATCACATATTCAACTTAGTACCAAAATGCAACAAAACATAATACAATGAAACAAAGCACAAATTGGTCTGTTAGATTAATAAACCTTTGGTGGTGGCAGGAAACCTGTAGAAGTAAAATTTCTCAAATTTGTAAAGAAGATTTGCATAGAGCTTTTCAACTTGTAAACATAACTTTACATTGTTTCCTTCCAGTTTTAGAGCAGACACAATTTCACCCCATTTCTTTTCTTTACCAACCTGGAAACATTCAACAGAATCACCACCTGAGACAAATTTTGATATGATATACGAAAATTTACTTGAGCATCTCTTAACAAATATAGATAGGCCCAACACAACCTACAATATATGAACAGATAAATAAAACCAAACAAAAAGTACCTGGTGATAACCTCCTCTTTTGGTGACCTCCAAGTAAAACTGGTACAAGTCTATGCGTGTTTCTCGGACATTCAAACTACCAAGTAGAATCCAAACATTTCATAAAAATAAAATAAAATAATTATATATAATAAGATTTAATGTTTCATATTTCATTCACATCACTTTTTTCTCATTCTTTATACCAAACTCATAAAGAGAGGAACAAATAACAACACATTTCCGTTTTTAGAAAACAAACCGACTAAACAGAATGATAAAAAAATACCGAAAATAACCCTAGCTAAACACACGTAAATGCAGATTTTTAAAGTAAATTAGGGTAAAACAGAAAAAGAGAAGCAGAATGAAAAAATGAGTTACATGAGAGTGAATCCAGAGGAGTCCAACAAGTCAGTGAGTTTGACGTAGAAGGTCTCTAAGTCATCAGGAGAAGAGTAGTGTTTCACATCAACATTGCTGAGTTGGATATCTGGTTGTTGTGATGGAACCATCGTCTTCACCACCTCTTCCTTGCCTTCCATGTTTGAGCTATAGAAAGTAGAAACCAACTAAACTCAATCAACTTTCTTTCCTTTTCTTTGATGTTTGAGTGGACTTGTTGAAAATTGATAGACTTGATTACTCTGAGATAGTAGCTTTGCACACTTCCCCAGCAAACGTGCCACTCCTTTACATTTTCTCACTCTTTTTATTTTATTTTATTATATAAAAATAATATTAAACAATCCAGAATTTTTTACACCCATAACCAACTTTTTCTATATTATTTTTTAAATTACCCATTTCTCCGACTTATTTTTTAAATCGTATAAGGGAGACGTCATTAGGTTTAGGGTCATCCTTATAAGTAAAGAAGGAACGTCATTCAATTTGGAGTCACCTTTATAAAATAGGAGGGAACGTCATTTGGTTTAAATCACCATTATAAAATAGGAGGGAGCGCCATTTGGTTTGGAGTCACCCTTAAATGATGAGGAGACGCCATTGAACAAGTTCTAGATTCCTCGTATGTTCGGGAAGACGAAATATTCCACACAATCTTTTTATTTTCTTAGTTGTATCCGTTTCAGTTCTAATTCGCGTGCTTTTGGGGCGACGCTTTTTGTTTCTTCTCGTATTTTCGTTGTGGTAAATTGTGTCCCCGTGATAGGTTGGCCAATAGTCCTCACTAGCTACCACTGGAAAACTGTTATTGTAGATAATGAATAAGTTCACGACCTTGTAAACTTCTTATAGTTGCAAGAATGGATCCTGACGAGCACTGGAACATGCGACAATGACATGTGAACAAGGCATGCAGAAGGTTTGAAACTTTCTGCAGTCGCACCAATTTTTATGACTTTCCACCTTGTAGTATCCCATTGGTCGGCCCTCATTGTGATCCTTTGTCTCGTCAACAATGAAGTTGTAATCGTGACGATCAAATGCTCTAACTCAATGTGAGGTCGCCTTAACAGTTTCATCATTCATATATTTCATACATGTTTCGCTGGATAGCTGCCCTGATTCCAAATAGCGCTCCATTTTTTGCCCCTTGCCGCAAAAAGTGACCCCAATTTATAATAGGTTGCTCTTACCAACACAATGACGAGGAGGTTTTTAGTTCCCTTAAATACGTCATTTAGGGATTCCACAAGGTTTGTGGTCATGTGACCCCATCGGCATCCTCCATCAAAAGCCCTTGTCCATTTCTCGACTAGAATGTTATCCACCCAGCTTAATGCTTTCGGATTTGACAATCTTACTTCTTCGCGGTAATACATGAACGACGGTTGGTTTAAGGCATACTCAGCGTTCACAACTTTTTTACGGAGATTTTTGTCTTTGATTTCCCGCATAAAATTCTGAGCAATGTGTCTTATGCAGTACACATGGACATAAGGAGGATTGTGCCAACCATTAGTAGGATTGTTGTAAGCGCTCACAATAGAGACATGTCTGTCAGAAACCAGACATATTGTTGTAACATGGAGTATCAAACACCCAATCAACCATTACCCACCCAAACATTTACACCGATGTCACATTACGACCAGGTAGGCTATCGTCCTGACATTGCCTCATCGAGACAACCACCCCAACAAAATTATGAAGGCATGGGCAACCCCATTAATTTAGATGACTTTGCGGAGATCGACTCGTCTTCATGGCCCAAATGATCCAATTTCTTGAAAACAACCCATTGGACCCGACGCCACCACAAAGACCACCAAGAAATATACGTACTAGAGGATGCGGTACAGGCGGACATTTACCTCGACCTAGTCGTAGAAATTAATGTACCATATTTCCCCTATGTACTCATTTGTTATTAAACGAAATTGTTAATTATTATTTAATATATTATTTATTAAATATTATTTAATTGTTAATTATTATTTAATTGTTAAATATTATTTAATAATTATTATTTAATATATTATTTATTAAATATTATTTAAAAATAATCATTTAAGGGTGACTCCAAACTAAATGGCGCCCCTTCCAATTTTATAAGGTAACTCCAAATGGGATGGCGCCCCCTATTTACTTATAAGGGTGACTTCAAACCCAACGGCGCCTCCCTTATACGATTTTTTTTTAAACATGGGTAGTTTGAAAAATAGGTTGAAAAGATGGGTAATTTGAAAAATAATATAGGAAAAGTTGGTTATGTGAGTAAAAAATTCAACAATCCAAAAAAATATTGTTTTTCTAAGGAAATAGTAGTTTTTTTTAAATAACCACTTTTTAAAATTAAATATCAAAATAATATTTGTTTTAAATTATTTACTAAAGTGATGATGTTTAAGATGGATGTAAAGATAATCGATAATTTTATTGACGCATGTTATTGTTGATCACACATATGCGTCGTTAGAGCCGTCTCAAATTTTTAGAAATCTGTATGAGTTAGTAACAGTTTAATAAGGGAGAAATAAATAGAGGCCCATATTTAATTACAATTTAATTTGATAAATATTTTTATGAGGTTCTATTTAGCTATAGTTTAACTATAAAAAAATTGAGACCTTGTGCAATAGTCCGCTTCAGACTCCCTCAAAGACGGTCCTGAGTGTCGTTGTGGTTGGCGCATGCATGTATGTGTCGCCATTGCAAGTGGCGCATGAATGCATTCACTAGGAGCATGCGTCACATGCAGTGACTACTCCTTTCTTTATTTATTTTAATAATTTTAATTAAAAAATTGAAATAAAAAAGAAAATTAAAACTAATTTATACTATTATTTCATAAAATTCAATTACACAACAATTGAATAGAAAATCGATGATCCACCTGATCAAAACGTCCACCGGTTCCACATCCCGGGGCATTAGTCTACCTTCGAGGTCTCCCATAATTTTTCTAAGGTGTTTGGGGTCTTTAAGTATTGGCCCGAGGAAAAGGTGGTTGGTGCGAGTCCTGTCGTATTTGACATATTTGCAATCATTTCTCCCTTATAGCTGAAGGTTGCCGCCAATGACGCTGCTGTAATTGAGTTCGGTACCATGTTGTCGTAGTTGGGTCGTTGTGGTTGGGTTATGTGTGGATGATATGGTTGGTTGAATTGGCACATTGAATCGTTTTGGAAACGAAACAATGTTTCTTGTGGTGTAAGAAAGTCATACAGTGATTGGGTGCTTAGGCGGTGGGAGGTTTGGGGGTTCATTGGTGGGGGTTGTGGTGGGATGGGGTGGAATCGTATGAGTTATCGGGGGCTATAGATTGATGTGGTGGTTGCGTATGGATGTTGGTGGTATGTGTCAGCCTCTTGGTTTTGTATTTGGGTGTGTGGCATGTATTGGTTGCGAGGTTTGGTGTATATGGTGTGGTAACGTTGTGAGGTTGGTCGTTGGGTTTGGGTAGGTTGACATTGTTGTTGGGTTTGGTAATGGTGTGAGGTTGATTGTTGGGCGGGTGTTTGTTGTTGGGCATATGATGACGAATTTTGTTAGCATGGATCGATCAAAAATACCTCGGCTCAGACACAAACTATGTCGTTGTAACCGACCTAAACTAATTCATATAATGTTAAGTTGGTCTAGCACCTTGTATGATAGGTTCGTTTAAGATATGTCAACGTTGATTCCTCCATTGACGACATATATCTTTAGCGAAGTCTTTCCAATCAAAATAACCACATTGGATATCGACTCTTTGTTGATTATTGTCTCTCAAACACGTTGTAGGGTCTGGAATTTGTTATTATATGCCGAACTACAGTTTCACATGGTCACTCTGATGCATCTCCATGGTAGTGAACCTGATGATTGGTGTTTTGGATGTTCAAAATGAAGCATCTTCGGGGTTAGCCTCATGGTCGAGATCCAGATACTGTCTCCAAATAAACTGTATAATAAAAATACATGATTAAAAGATTTGTAATTTGGTAATTTTTAAACCAAATTTAGAGTTGCTTAGTTGTAATATGGTGGTCTAAAAGATTGTGATAGACTACTATAACATGTTTGGGACATCTGTTGTAGTTCATCCCCAAAAGTGACCACCTAAAACAAAAATATTGAAAATATATTAGTTACAGTTGGTTGTAGTATAAAGCCTAACAAATTTGAAGATTTAAGATAAACTTACTTTGTTGCGAAAGGGAATGTGAATGTCTACAAGAACATGGCTTAAAATCTAGGTGAGAGATCAAAATCATTATCTATTTCAGTTTCTAATAGATTTATGTTTCTCATTTTTTATACTTTTGATTATATGTAAATAAGTTATGTAAATTATGAGAGTTCTCTACATTGGAAACAAACATGTTTGTTAGAGCATGGTTTGAAATAGGTGAGAGACATTTCTTACTGCGGTTTCTCCTAGACATTTCTCATTTTTTCTCCTTTTTTATTATTTGTGATGTGTTATGTTTATTGATGAACAATTTGTGTTTCCAGCAGCAGGGTCTTAAGAAGCTGAGAATCAGTGTTTAGTATATTTCAAATCAATAAAATGTCCAAAAATAATGTCCTTATGTAGTAGAATATTTTCCATAGTTGGATTTAGGTAAATTCAACTCTTCACTCCTTTATTTATTTTTTGACTTATTTTAAAAACTTATATTTCTTAACTTGTTTTCAGAGTTCATTAATGATAAAACTAAGCAAAATCAATATTGTTGATTTTATATTAAACCAATAAAAATGTTTTTGTATTGATAAAAACCATTTACTTGTATATTTATGCGTAGGGTGGGAATAGAGCAGACCAACTAACAAGGGCCTACGATCTAGCCTACATAGGCCCAGACCAGATTACGCTTTTTCTTAAATAGAAAAGGCCTAAGCTTTTTTATAAGCCTATTTAGCTAAAGAGGATATGCCACATGCCGAAAAACCTTTTAAGCTTATCAGGCCAGCCTATTTATAAAAAAGTCAATAAATTTATTATTATTATATTGTATTTTGTACTTTAAATTAAAATATGAAAATAAAGCTTAGTTATTATAAACAACTTATAAAAATAAGTTGAAAAAATATTATAAACAATGTCATAAGTTGTTGTCATAAGTTTTTTTTCGTAAGTTCTCCCCAACAAATAGTATCACCAAACTTATGCTAATAGGTAAACTTGAATTAGACAATGAAAACAAACATTTAATCTTAATGATCTTTTAATTTGTTAGACTATTTAACATTAGTTGAATTTCTTTTTTACAAACGTTTAAATGAAGTATGCTTTTAAATAGGCTAGTAGGTCAATCAGGCCTTCGAAAATGTCAGACTTATGCCTAAAAATAAATCTATGATAGGCTACAAGCTAGGCTTAGGCTTTGAATTTTTTAGCAGGTTAGACTCAGGCTTGACAAAGCCTAACTCGATCCAATCTATTTCTACCCCTATTATGTGTGTTTTATTATGAATGTTTTTTTTATAGAATTTATTAGTTTTAATGTTAGAGAGTTAAATTAAATATTGATTATAGGAAATTATTTATAAATTTAGTATATAATGCTTTTTAACTTATGAGTTTTGATTTTAAGATGTTAATTAAACTTCAATAGCATTAAATTGGTTTTGTTTCTATTTAAAGTTTTATTATTTATTAATTTATCATTAATATAATAATTATTGTTGTTATTATGGATCAATTTTATGTAAATTGTTGTTTTTTTATGGTTGCGGTATGTACTATATTTTTAATATTTTTTGAGTGAAATTACATGTCTTTTATTTGTTTTTATCATTATATTTTTATTTGATTCATGATGCAATTTTATAGAAAACTTTTCATGCTAATGTTCAATTTGCAATCTCTTATTAATCTTTTGATGTTATAGGATATGAAATCATTCAAAGACGGGAGAAATTGGTGGATTTAAACTTTGGAAAATAATTTATTATTTGTATTGGTTGTGATGTTATAATGTTATTTTATATTTTATTAAATTTGTGATTTATGTTATTTGGAAATTTTAAATAACTTAATTTTTATAAAAATTACATTTTTCTAAGTAACTTAATTTTTAAGTTAATTGTGTTATGGGTAAGAAATAATTATGACCCAATAACACACAAAAAAACAATTTTTTAGACTTTAATGTCAAATAGACTCAAACAAAAAAATATCTGACCAAATTTAAAATTGGACTTAATTTTTCAATTGGCCCATCTACCTAAAAAACCGAGTTTACTAACCAAATTCAAAAAAAAAAAAATCGAAAATAAACAGGTCAAAATTTGGGCCTGAGTTTTACCCCGGAGGTTAAGAACGGTTTGTTGTTTTGGGCCCGAACCGATGCTCAACCCTAGTTAATAGTAGTATTTGATACTTGGGTGGGTGGTGCATAGTTATAATTATTTAGTTAAATAATAGAATTAATAATATTAGAATAATGAGAATTTTAATAATTAGACTATAGCTATTTTATTTAAATTGTTGGAATAAAATAGAAGAGTAGAAAATAGGGACAATATTAGTAGTAATTTTATTAAAGTTAAATTAGAGATGAGAAAGACATGTTAGTAAATAAGAGAATAAGTGATGGTAGTGTTGGAAGTCTCTAATTGACGGAGATTAGGTTACTAATAAAATGGTTAGTAAAGGGGTTTTGAGAGTTTTTTTTTCTACGTAAAACATAATTTGTTGTGAGAAGAGACAGGGGTTAGGGATAAAGGAAACCTCATTGTAAGAGCTTGAAGTTTGCTTTTTGCTGAAAAATCTAAAGTAAGAGGAGATGACTCTTAATATGGTGTATTTTGTGTGTTTGGGTAGAGGGAAATCCTTAATCCTAATAGATTTTCTTTACTTCTATTCCTTTTGGTGAATGTTGGATGAATATGTGAAATAGATTATGTAATGGTATGATTATGTGTGTTATGTAATTTTTTTGCACCGTTTTGCCATGATAATGGTGTATTTTTGTTGATGGATTTGGTACTAAAGTGTGTTCATATGTGTGTTGGAGTATTAATGAAAAACCATAATTTAAACCATGATTAACTAATAAAATTGCATGTTAACTGGTGGATGATTGTTGTTTTGATGCTAGATATCATATTTCATGTTGTTGTTGTTGTGCGATTTGGGGTCTAGGGATAAAAATCAGAGTTCTGATTTGAACTCCATTGCAGAAAATGTAGTTTCTATTTTGGTTCAGGATGACGGACGTCGTCCTGATGACGCCTTGGTCATCATCGTTATGAAGACACTGATGCACGCCAGCTGCTTGATGGGTAGATCGTCATGATCCCCAGGCGGGTTGGTTGGGACAGTCGTTACAGGTTTGATGCGTGTGATGATATGGAAGGTGACAGGAGTCACCTTGGTTATGAGAAAACCCGTCACGCTTTCAGAATGGGTGTCATTCGGTCATTGGCTTAGAACTGACTCCTCATTTTGACTTTTGATGTGTTGCAGTGTTTTGGCTACTGTTTGGCCGCTATTCGGAAATGCATGATGTTGTTTATGGTGTTATAGTTGAATTAATTCACTTGTGTTGTATGGAATATGTAGTGTGTATATTGGTGATCATTTTTGGTGATATTGCATGTTATGATGAATCATGAGTCATGGTGTATGGGCCTCGATTAAGTTTTAGTATGCTCTGGTCTAGTGGTATGGATTCAGAAGCGGGTAGCTATTTTCAATGAGGAATTATTGAAATGTTGCTTATGGTGCTAGCAATGATTGTTTGTATGCTTCGGTGTGATGGTGAGGATTCATAAGCGAGTAGTCGGTTTCATATGGGAATTGGTGAAATGTTACCTATGATGATGCTAACGATTTGGTGTGCTCTGGTCCTATGGTGGGAATTCAGGAGCGAGATGAACATGTGTTGTTCAAAGTGGTACCACATGCATTATTGGGTCTTGGTGTTGAATACATTTGTATTAATTATTTACATATGTATTGGATGGTTATGTTAATGTTGATAAATGAGAATACTTTGGTGAATGTATGCGAATAAATTGAATTGAATAATTATTGATGTTTGTCTCTCAGAACAAGTTGAACATAACAAGTTCAAAATTTTGCCTCTTTCAAAATACAACAAAACCAGGTAGAATGAAGGTCAAGGTTTCCTGCAAAAATCTCATCCCCTCTCGCAGGTGGATTCTAGTCTTGAACAGAGGTACCTAAAGGTCTCCAGAGTCGTGAGTTCTCTATGAAAACACCTTCTCTAGTGCATATGCATGCAAGATAGATAGATCCCCAAGAAAATCTCGTCTGGATGTGGGTCTCGTGCCAACTCTATGTAACAGGTGCTACACAAGTCAACACGACTATCCACTATAATCACATGTGTATCCTCAAGCCTGGATAGTAGGCTTATCACTCAGTAACAACCCAACCCAACAACACAACAATATCCATAATAATATGAATAGCAAAAATAAAATATAATGAATGGGAAAGTAAAGAATAAAGATAAACACCCAATGAACAGAAACAAACAAGAGCTAGGACTGACTTGCTTAAGTCTCCCCAATAGAGTCACCAGTTATCGCTAAGCAAAAAAAAAACTACAGGGCCGCCATCGAACTTTATTTATCCCAATGGGAAAAGGAAAAAAACATTGAGAAAACCACAGAAGGGAATGAACATGGTATCCCAACAAAATTCAGGTCCAGGAGTCGATTACGCAAGGGGAAGGTATCAATACCCTTCACGTCTGTTCTACTCAATGGGATCCACTATGATTGTTCTAATCAAATGGTGTGCATATCTAAAAACTTACTTGCTAAGGGAATGCATTAATGAATTAACTGAGAAAAAAATAAAAGGTTTTTTTATTATTGAGTTCGTCCGAGTTTTGAAACCCAGTGCGTACGTATCCCAAAGGGAATAAGAACTCTGTAGTTCTTATTGAAAAAGTTCATTTATTGGGTTTTTTTATGGACGATTCTAAGTCGCATTCTTGCAGTTAGACAATGTCTGTTTGCAGTAGAACGGAAATAACATTCTCTTTCTAAAAAGGTTTTAAAGTGAAAAGAAACCCGAATGTAAAAAGGTTTCAATTTGTTGAAATGTTTTGTTATGAGATACATCAAATGGTCCCTCAAGGCTGGGGGTATTTGAGTACATTCTCCTTTAATTTTGAAAGTATTCGAGATACACATCATACTAAAGTCTATGATAATGAGAGTGAATACTTTGTACAAATGAGTCAAGCGTCTCAAGTACAAAATACTCTAAGAAGAGGCAAGAAAGACTCTCGCTCATCTTTTCCCATGTACTTAAGGCTCATGGTGTATTTATATGTATCCTATTTATTAAGTGTTTTTGTATTTGATAAAGAAATAAGTTTTTGTAGTTTAAAAGAAAAGAATGCAATGCAAAGCAAAAAGCAAAATCGAAAGGGAAATTTGATCCTAATTGTTGTCATGTAAAGTGGACTTAAGGTTGAGATTGAAGGAAATCTAACCTAATGTTATCATGCATCAATAGCCCTAAGGTAGATATTGTGAGGGCATGGTTCCTTCATTACTTTGTTTTAATGATGTCAAAACTAGGAAATTTCGTACTTGTGTACTTTGGACGGTATCTCCTTGTATAAACATTGCATTCATCGTTTTCAAACGTGAAAAAAGATCCACATACATGAATCTAGGCATATAGGACCATACTTTATGTGTAAAATGGATTTTCAAGTCATCTTGATGCATTAGATCGACACATGCAGGGCATATGTCTACTCACAATTAATAAAAATGATGTTTGAGACATTATGGCATACTTGCGTTGACACATAGCTACTGTGTAGGTCAATGCATACTGATTGAAACAAACTTGAAGCATTATGGTCTTCATACGTCAATGCATGGTTTGGCTGCAGGTCGACACACAGTCTTATTTTGTGCGCATATTTGCTTTATGACCAGTTCAGGTCGACTCACAGTGTGTGTAGGTTGACCTCTCGCATGTTGTAACTCATTTTTCTGCATCTTTGTAATTCCAAAGTCAATTTTTTCTATTATTCTTTCATGCTCATGTATATGCTCATATGCATCATTTACAAACCAACAAGAAAATTGAAAGATACATTGATTTGCTCTTCATCTTCACTCTCACACTTGCATTCTTCAACAATCACACATAATCATCTTTGTTGAGCTGTGCTTTATCAAGGTGATAATGTTCAAAATTAGGAATTGTAAATCTAGTTTGGGTTGAGATTTAGTAGGATTTTCTTAAATAAAACCATTGGGGTTTTGTCCTCTAAGATCTTGAGGGATTTGGGGGTTTTTGCACAAATCTTTGCATAACACATTCAGCCGAGTGAAAGGCTTGAAGAACGGTGGGTTCGGTCAAGCAAGTAACGGTAACCAGAGGATTGTGTTGAAAAATTTGGGGTCAAACAGCTTGTGATCGAAATTAGCCGAGTGAAAGACTTGAAGAACATAAATTTTTTTCAAGTGAGCAGTGGTAACCAGAGGTTTGTTCGAAGCGTTTGATGCACTTGATTCGGCTGGAATCAAGGGGAGAGAAGTGGATAGAATCAACATCAACAATTATGTTTGATTGTGTGGTAGCTAGAACTTCTCTTGTAATTGAATTTTGCAACAGATATTATACATATCTCAATTCTAGTTTTAAAATTGGGGGCAGACGTACCCGAAGCGAGGACGAAAGGGGAACTGCCTAAACAAGTCGGGTGTCGTTCTCTGTCTCTCTATCTCTTTACTTTACATTGTTGAAGTTTGTGTGTGATCAACTGTTAAAAATATTTCGATTGATTTGTAGTGTTAAAAACTATTGTGAAAAACCATTGCAATCACTTTGATTGCAAGTTGTGAAAAATTATGCATTACATATCCAAGGAAAATTGTGTTTGAGTGTTTTGCACGCCAAGTGTTTGATAAATTGATAACACACCAACTGTTCGACATATTGTTAATTCAATTTTATTCACTATTAATCATCAGAAATTGGTTCACCTTGAGTGGTTTTCATTTGAATAATTGATTATGAAAATTATTGATCCGTTTATCTCATCAATTTTATTCCATCTGGTTTCGCATATCCAATCTTACCAATAACGGTTCGTTTAGACGATTTTGATCCAAGGCCGCTTTCACACAATTTTTTAAAACAAATTTCTAATGTGCAAACTTTTAAAAGTTAGTGATCTATTCAACCCCCTTCTAGATCAGTGTCATCGCCTAACTGATATCAAAGAGGGAAACCCTAATTAAGTTATCATGCTTGGATTAGAAAATCCTAAGGTCTATCTTAATTCAATTTATCAAAGATAAAGTTAAATCAAGAATCCTAAGGGAGCATGGATCAACAAAGCATATAAGCAAATACATGACAAAAGAAAAGATCAAAAACATCAACACTTGATTCAATAAAAGGTCACAAGCATGTCAATATAAATCATCAATCTCATGCATCAAGAACATCATCACAACTGATCAAAAGAATCACTAAAGTCATTAGAAAATTTCATCAAAGACATGGCATTAGGTTTTGAATTAAAAGCAATACACAAAATAAAAGAAAATAAAGTCATAAAAATAAAAAATAAGATGCCAAAATAATTCCTCAAATTATTCATTATATTCTAACATTTTATCATTTCAAAAATATTAAAATCACAAAAGAAATAAAAAACAATTAAAAGAAAAAGGAAATAAAAATAAAATAGTGAAGCAGGGAGATGCACTGGCAGATCTGGATGTATGAATGAGCAAAAACCAAGGCCCGAGCAACCAAAGCCCACCAACGCTTTTCTTGTTCAGGCAAAACAAGAGCAACCAAAAAATTGGTGTGTTAGGCTCAGGAGGGGGTACATGTAGCAATTTGTGGATGAGACCCAAACAAAACTCAACACAACACCATTTTAATTTTAATTTTTTATATTAAAAACTGAATTATTATTATTATTAAAATAAATATAAAAAACAAAAGATGTGAACCAATGCCACGCTGACACCACATATGTTAAAATTCAAAAATAAGGTGCCAATGCCACATCATTATCTTCTTCGTTTTTCTCCACCATCGCGTCGGTCGCCACGTGGCGGCGACGACAATGGTTTTATCTCCAAAAATTGTTAAAACCTACATCATCCCACTCGGTTTTCAATGTTGATTCCAAAAATCACACTAGTTTTCACATATTTATTCTCAAACTATCACAATCAAGCAAAACTTAGAAGTCCTAGAAATTTCAATTTAAAATTAAATCACATAAACAATCAACCAATGCCTATGATGACAGGGCTTCAGATCAACACAACACAAGCTTCAATTACGTACAAAGAATGATGCAAAATGATGTTGTAATGGTGAGGTTCGAGAGCTTGAAGTGTTACATATCGGACTGTGTCTGATGCCTCTTCTCAATGAAGTAAAAGATCAGAAAACGATGCTCTTAGCTTCAGTGAAGTACCCGGAACGTATAGCTCTGCTCAATTTCACTTGAAATGCTTTGTAGATCTTGAACCAAATCCAACTGATTTGCATGGAAAATCACTTGAATCTTATGGAATTAAGTGCTTCAGATAATTGTTGTTGCTTACAGTAGCTTCAATGATGCTTGCAGATGAAGAGTGGATCAAAGAAGTTTAGAGAAAACCAGAGGGAAAGTTAATTCGAAATTGAGATTTGAGAGAGAAATTTTGAGAGTCATTTTGTGATATGTTGAAACAGTGATTAATGAATGAGAAAATGGAGGGAAAACTTATATAATGTCGAGGTTTGAAGTAGATTTAGACTTGGAATTAGGTCTGGAGCAATGAGATGGCTCAAAGTTTATTAAAGCTTACTATGGAGTTTGTTATAGTGAAAATTGAACTAACATGCCAGGTTTGGTGCTATGCTTGCTTCAGGCGTGGATAAGAGTTGCTAGGCTTGTGTTTAGGGTGGGTTAAGTTTGTTTTGGTGAGAGGAATGAACTGGCATGAATGAGTTGTGCTGAGCAAGTTTGTTTCTCAAATTCCAATTTCTGTTTTTGGCAATTTGCAAGCTTTTGGTCATATTGTAGCAGACCCGTGGTTTGGTTTGTTTTGGTAATATTTGGATTGACTTTGTGTACAAATTCCAGGCTTGAAAAATGTAGTGTAAAGGCATGAAATGTGGATTGATTTTGGATAAGTGTTGAGTTGTTTTTAGCATGAGTTTGGACATTATTTTGTAGCTATTTGAGACATGATTTTGGACAGTTTTGTAAGAAGCATTTGGAGGAATTTTTGAATCAAGATGTGGATAGGTTTTGGACAAGTTTGAATGTGTTACTTGATGGCCGTGACATTGTTTTTATTGGACAAATTTGCATTAATACAAGGATAGGTTTGGTATATTAAGACATGTTTTTTTTACAAATTGAACAAAGGGATATTAGTTGTAGAATGAACACGAATAATGATGATGAATGGTACTTGAAACTTGAAATTTGGATTTGGAAACTTTGAACTTGAATGATATTTGGTGAATGATATTGAATGGTAATCGAACTTGAATTTTGAACTTTGATGAATCATGATGTATTATTTTTCCTTTTTTTACTTGAATCCCAAGCAACTAACCATAAATGATCCTTCCAATCTTTTATGCCTAAAAATGAACCTTAATCTCACTTGAGTCTATAAATCCAAATTAACTTGCAATTGAAGCAACAAATAGAATGCCTTGATCACAACCTCATTTTTTTACCATGATTCATAACCATTATCAATTCACTCCTCAAATCCCTTGTGTAATACTTCTCTACTTAATGATCTTAACACAAGAACCATGCCTTGAGGAATACTTGGAAATAAGGATACAACTGAAGTGTAACTTATCATGAAATCCTAACCAGTCTTTAATTGATGAACATGCTCAAATACCAATGAAAGTGAAACCCTGATTTTCCTTTAGATGTACACTGAATGAGAAAATGACTTAAGTTGTTGATGAACCAAAACCCTAGTCCATAGCCTTCTCAATTGAGAACAATGATGAAAACTTAATCACTTAAGGCTTTTGAGAAATTTTGAAGAAGATGACCTTGATACTCGATGAACCTTGATAAGAAGATGCTCATGATGATGAGAGTTCAAACCTTGCCTCAGTAGGAACTAAATGAATCATCATTGAATAAGGAAAATCCAAATCACAAGAAAACTCTTGATCCCATGTCTTTATGAACTTAATGAAATGAATGATTGCGAATTCATGACCTAGTGGATAATGCATATGAATGTGAAACAAAAACCAATTAGGGTTAGAAACATAAGGGTAAAATCTGGGGTACAACATAGGGTAACATCCATCTTCTCCGATTCTTTCAACGCTTCTAACAAACCCTGTTGAACAAGAAGGGCTTGCATCTTCAAGCGTCCAAACCGAAATTACTCACACCAATGAATTTCTCAATCTCATATTTTATCGACGACATATTTTCCTTCACGCTCACCACACCAGTTTGTTGTGAATTAATATCGTCAAGAACAAACAAAAATATGAGAAAACGATTGAGTTTCTTGAACAAACACAAGAAACTTTATTAGGTTTTACAAAAGATAGAGAAGAAGGAATAAGAAGAATAAGAATTGGTTAAAACTGTGTTTCTATTCACTTACTCAATAAGAGTTCAAAGATTACAAGTAAATATCAATAATTAACATCTCTCAAAAACTCGAGAGAATTAATTATTTATAGGCTACTGAGCTAACTTAAGCTACAAACCAACTTGATAATTAGGCTTACAAGCAAGACTCAATTTGACATGCTAACTTAAACACAAAGCTAACATATTTTACCAACATGCTTGAATAGACTTCGATTCCAGCATTGCATAACTTCTGTCAAACCATGAAACTATTCTTGTCGACACTAAAGTTCGATACAAAATACTACAATAATCTATCAAAAAAAGTTAATGATAAAAATTAATACAATAACAATCAAACTTTATTTCACTAAAGTGAAATCGACTACATACATCAAAATTCTTTATAATGTTGTGTCTTGGACTAGGTTTTTATCTAAATTAATAACTTATTTTACATAATAAATATAAATAAAAGAAGAGAAAACAGACGAGTGGCACGTATGTTGGGGAAGTGAGCATAGCTGTCATACAGGAAAGTAATCAAGTGTCGATTTTCCATTGTTACAAAGTCCATATACATAACATAATGCTCTCCTTTTCAACAAGTCCACTAAAACAACACAAAAAAAGCAAGTGAGTTTAGTTGGTTTCTATAGCTCAAACATGGAAGGCGAGGAAGAGGTGGTGAAGACGATGGTTTCATCACAACCAGAACCAGATACCCAACTCAGCAATGTTGATGTGAAACAGTACTCTTCACCTGATGACTTAGAGAGCTTCTACGTCAAACTCACTGACTTGTTGGATTCTTCTGGATACACTCTCATGTAACTCGTTTCTTATTCTGCTTCTCATTTTCCCTTTTGCATGTGTGTTTCTGGAGGGCTATTTTTGGTAGTTTTTATTGTTCGGCTTGGTTGCTCAAAAATTGCATGCATTCATAGTCTCGTATTTTGTTTCAAATCTACTTGTTAGTTTGAATGTCCGAGAAACATGCATAGACTTGTACCAGTTTTACTTGGAGGTCA
This sequence comes from Lathyrus sativus, assembly GCA_963859935.3. NCBI lineage: Eukaryota > Viridiplantae > Streptophyta > Magnoliopsida > Fabales > Fabaceae > Lathyrus > Lathyrus sativus. The sequence goes on along the minus strand of OZ012740.1, from coordinate 544,600,652 downwards.
CCAAAAGAGGAGGTTATCACCAGGTACTTTTCCAGTTATATTCCTTATATGCTGTTTCTAACTATATTTGGTATAATGTGTTGTTATGGATTGGTTGTCTTGAATGTTTCCAGGTTGGTAAGCAAAAGAAATGGGGTGAAATTGTTTCAGCACTAAAACTGGAAGGAAACAATGCAAGGTTATGTGCTCAAGTTCAAAAGCTCTATGCAAAGCTTCTATACAAATTTGAGAAACTTTACTTCTACAGGTTTCCTGCTTCTCAGACTGCAACTGGCAGCACCAAAGGTTAATTAATCTAACAGACCAACTTGTGCTTGTTTCATTGTATTATGTTTTGTTGCATTTTGGTACTAAGTTGAATACGTGATGTTTAACCTTGAATAATACTTTTGTAAGGTTCAGGCAAAAGGAAGCATAGCTCAACCACAAGTTTATTCCAATTAATGGATGATGGAGATTATCCGAAAACGGCCGAGATATCCAAGGACTGCCCTATCAAAGTGACAGGTTATAAGGATCTAGAATATTTATGAGAGCAAAACTTAACTCATTATTGATTGAATGAAAATGATCATACTCAAGTGTTTGTATTTGATAACTGAATTTACTAAGGTTCCAACACATGTTTGTTATTTATGCAGCAATACCTGAAGTGCTCCTGCAAACACCATCAAAGGACAAAGAAAAGAAGAAGAAGCGAGGTGCTCCAACGGGACGAAGTGGATATCAAATTTTCCTCAAGCAAGAATGTGCCCGGTTAAAAGTTTTTCGTCCGGACATAGATGGCAAAGCTATCCTGCACATGGCTGTTGATGAATGGAATAAGTTGTCAGACATTGATAAACAGGTACAATAGATGAAATTTTTTGCTAGGAATTTTCCAGTTCAAAGTTCTAAATACTTTTTCATGTAGCCGTATTTGGAAGAAAGCAAGAAGATAAAGGAACAAAAGAAGGAAGCAATGAAGACTGAAAATAATAAACAGAAGAGTACTCGAGATCTTAAGAAGGATGAAAAGAAGCCTAATGTGTGTTGTGGTGACTACTACTGTGTAACTTTGCAACCTCAAGCAAATGAACCTCTTGTGAACAATGCAGCAGTGGACTTGGCTTCTAAAATGACAGAAAAAACATCTAAGGATCCCTTCTTCCCATTTGATTTGGATGCTTATCGTTCCGTAGATTTGTTAACTGGATTAGCAATCGGAGAACCCAAATAACTGTACTAGTTATTAGGTTTGGGTTTTTGGGGCAATGATATTGCCTCTGCATCAAGTGTTTTTCCCTTTTTGTGACTCTCAAGCCATGCTAAGCTGTTGTGTATTTATAGTTTTGAAACAGCAGCAACCAAGTTTTCGATGAATAGACATCAGTGTTTTGCACTAGTGAAGTGAAGGATGAATATAAAACCCAGTGTGAGATGAACATGTTGATGTTATTCTAGAAAACAAATGGTTAGGTATATCTGGTTTAAGAATGGTAACATTTAAATCAACTAAAGTTTTTTTTTTCCATAGAAAAATTTGCTGGCATTTTCTACAGATATTGTTTTCAGAACATAATCAATTATTGAGAATATTTTATAAATATGTATTTAGAATCAGATATATTGACAGATAAGTTAAGGAAAATGATATTTTTACACTAATTTTTAACACTACACCGTATTATGTACATCCTACAATCTACTGATTCAATTTTTTAATAATTTATTTAACTTTGATTTACGTGCATTGCATTTTCTTTTGTTGGTTTATACGGTGTAAAATACAGGTGTAGAAAAAGTGATGTTAAAATAGCATACCTCATAAGTTAAAGTTGGCAAGTTCCAAACTTGAGCAGCTATAAATAGAGCAATCTCCCACATCAAAACACTCACAGAAAACAGTCATAGACATATTCAAATGTTTCACTTCAACATCTATAGAAATGTTTCATTCAACAACTAAAATAGTCATAGACATATTCTCAACAAGAAATGTTTCATTCAACAACATCTATATCAGTTCATGTAACGGATATGCAACCCCTAAAATTGATAGATCGATGAAGATGAAGATATGATCAGTGGTAATCGATATGCAACCCCTAAAATTGATAGATCGACGAAGATGAAGATATGATCAGTTGTAATTGTCTCTACACGATGCTAATGAAATTTCTTAAATTCTACCAAATCTGAAATTTGAGACATTTTTAATACACCCTATGTATTTTCCATGGATATCATAAAAACAATTTTCCCTTGTTTGAAATGAAGCCTTTTTAATACACCCTATGTATTTTCCATGGATATCATAAAAACAATTTTCCCTTGTTTGAAATGAAGCCTTGGAAGGCACGTTGTCCGAAAGGAAGTAGAAAGAGAGACGGAGCTTTTAGAGGCACTTTGTCCGAAAGGAAGTAAAAAGAGAAAGTCATCTTGAAAGTTCGATTGTCCGAAAGAGAGTCGTCTTGAAGGTTCGGTTGTCCGAAAGGAAGTATAAAGAGAGAGTCGTAGTCGTCTTGAAGGTTGGAGCTTTTGGAGGCACTTTGTCCGAAAGGAAGTAAAAAGAGAAAGTCGTCTTGAAGGTTCGATTGTCCGAAAGAGAGTCGTCTTGAAGGTTCGGTTGTCCGAAAGGAAGTATAAAGAGAGAGTCGTAATCGTCTTGAAGGTTCGATTGTTCGAAAGAGAGTCGTCTTGAAGGTTCGGTTGTCCGAAAGAAAGTATAAAGAAAGAGTTGTCTTGAATGTTATGTGTAGATCTACGTTGCATAGGTACGAATAAGTATTTAGGGTCTGATACGAATACTAATAAAGAATATGATACGAGTACTAATACGGAGAATGGTATTTTTAGACAAATTACAGTACTTGTACATTAGTATAATTTTTTAAAAATAACAAAGAAGTTATATTATTTAAATAACAACAAAACATTAAAATTAAAAAACAATTTACTTAAATAAGTTAATATTTGCACAATAACATAAATAAATCACACTTAAAAAATATCATTAAATCATGAAATTATCGTTGAATATCAATATTTTCCTATTCAATATCATTAAAAAGAACGACTTCTAGTTCAGCTTCATAGAGAGAAAGACTAACGACTTCAAGAATACCAACTACATCAAATAGATCCTATTCATCTCCACTAATATCCCACATTTTTGTTATTTCTTCATTATAAACCTTAATATTTCTGGAAAGAAGACAAACATTTGTATGAACAAAATTAAATCTTCAGCCTTCTTTGGATTGAGTCTATTCATTTTCAATGAGTGAATAAATTCACATGTGCTCCAATTTTTATCAGCAGAAGATGAAGAACTTGGTTGTTGTTGCGGTGAGAATCGTGATACCGAGCTATTGATTAACTTGCATCTTTAATTCTTAAATTCACAACCGGACTTTAATTTATCCAAGAAGGAAAGGTTTAAAGAAAGAAAAACCTATAAAAATGTAAAGCAAAAAGTAAGGATTAAAGCTAAGCAAAGAGAGATCTAAAGGTTCGGGGGTTGGTTATGCCTAGGGTAGGTATTTCACATCCTAAACATCTGTAGTACTCTACAGGAACCTCTTGTTAATATTTGTGTTTGCTAAAGTTTGCTTGCTAAATGGAAAGTGCTAAGGGTAGATATGTAAAGTATATACAAAGTTTGTACAAAGTTTGCTCGCCAAGAAATCGCATCTTGTGCCTACGTATCCTGACGGGAATGGAATCAGAGCAACCGTAGTTCCCCTGGTGGGGTGAGGAACTCTTGACTGTGGTCAAGGTTCCAAAGGGAATGTAAGCATTCATAGGGAAGTACTTACATGGAATGCGGCGACTCATAAATCTACGTTGAGATGGTTGTAGTAGAGAATGTCCACGGCGGGACGCTAAACATGAGTACGGTGACTCAAATCCTAAGGTTAGGATAAAGGTTAAAGGTGTATGTATGTCCACGGCAGGACGCTAAAGGTGAGTGCGGCGACTCAAATCCTAAGGTTAGGATAAAGGAGTAAAGGATGTCCACGGCGGGACTCTAAACATGAGTATGACGACTCAAATCCTAAGGTTAGGATAAAAGGGTAAGATTGTCATACATAAACCAACAATGTCACAACAATGTAAACAAAAGGTTCAAACATTATGTGAAAATATACATTAACATGAAAATTTAGCAAAAAGAATCACTTAAAAAGGATCAAAAATGAAGAAGTTATGGTAAATAGAAAATTAAATGAAATTTAAATAAAATAAATAAACCAAGTGCTAAAAAATAAAGAAATGCTCACGCCAAGGATTGAACCCACGTCTGGTGGGTTCTAGGTCAAAATTCTTACCACATCAACCAAAGCACACACATGACATTTAATGGAAAAGATAGGTTAAATATTAAAAGTGCTAAAAAAACAATAAAATGCTAAAAAAGTGTCCTCACTAAGAATCGAACCAAGGACAATGCGCATGATAGGATACTTAAGGGCAAGGTAACAACCACTAGGGTGGCAATACATCCAATGTATTAAGCCATCCCATTTGAATATAAACCAAAAGGGCGTGTATTTCTGGGCAGGCTTCATGGCAAAACCAAATGAAACTCAAAAACGGTTTCGATCCAACTTTCTCAAAACTCAACCAATTTCAACAAAATAAAAGTCAATCCTGCTTGTTTTTTTGAGAGGAACATTATAGTGCAATCCATTTTTTGAAATGATGCCCACAATTTAAAACACGATGTAACATGCCAAGTTGATGTTGAGATGCATTTTGAAACACAATGAGTTGAAACAGGTGTATCTAGAGCAAGAAATTGGTATGGACAAGCTCCAAAAATAATGTTGAATGAGTTTTAATAGAAGATTCAATCAAAATACATCAGATCAAGAATATTGTATGTAAGTTGCAAGTTGATGAAACTATGTCTAAAAGACCTTGCATCCAAACCAAGTTAGAACAAATGACTTAGGACAGCCACTGCTATCAATTCAAAATGCAGTAGATTAAGAACTTCAAATACACAAATTGTCAAAAAAGGAAGCTTGGAGACAAAAGAGTTTAACAAACCCTAAAGCAAATACTGATAGCAAACCAAAACAAAATTATTAACCTAATTTTTACTAAGTAAAAAAATCCCAAGTTATACCATGCAAAAAAAATTAAAAAAAAAGTTGGGTACGTAGTACCAAATGTGTACCGATTGGTGTACCAACTCTTAAAAAACAAAAAAAATAATTGGTACGACTTCGGTTCCTACCGTACGTGTACCGTATGCGTACTGGTACTCGATTTGTACCCAATAACGATACTTTTCCTAAAATGGAGTACTTGTGCTTCACATGTGTAGATTAATAATTGTTCAATTGTAATAAAATAATTATAGGTTCTATTTAACCATATTTAACAATGTCAAAGATTTTATGAGACCCTATTTAAGTAAGATATAATCGTGATAAATTTTGGGCCTTATGCGATAGCCCTCCTTGCCCGCCTTTAAAGATGACCAGAGAGAGAGAGATCCTCTTGATGCGGAAGAGTAGGAAGATGAAGTGATACCCCTTGAGGCAATAAGGATCGGTGTCAAATTAGGACTCATCATAAATCCTTAAAATCATAACACATTTTCCTAAATCTCTACAATACCAGCTCACCAAATGCGTGTTGTAGAAGTATGCATTAAAACTTTTAAATGATGAAAAGAAAGTGAAATTCTAGCATGCAGATACCAGATGTCGAGACAGATGTCACAACACTGTGATTAAAACAGCTTGAACACATAAGAAAAGATGCAAAAATTTAAATGACAGAAAAGTAAAATAAACACCAAAATTGTTAACTCAGTTCGGTGCAACTCACCTACATTTGGGGGCTACCAAGCCAAGAAGGAAATTCACTATGATAGTATCAGTTCAAAGTTAAACTCGCCGATTTAGAACTTCTCGCCTAATCCCTACCTTGTGCAACTTCTACCTAGAAACCCTCTAGATATGAGATCCCCCTCTCACTTCCTAATCAGTCACAGTTCTAGTGACAATTCAACAATTACACAAATATAGAAGTAGTACACTTCCAAGACAATACTTCATCTTACTTAAAAGCTCCAATCAAGAATAATAAATTATTGCTTAAAGCTTTAGAGTGGAAAATGAACAATGAACAATCAGTCAACCTCAATGCATCAGAAGATATATGAGTGACATACAATTAACAAACACTAAACCCTAAAGACCAACCAAAATAACGACTAATCCTTATTTCCAAAAAAATTCACGTTGTGCTCTCTACATCAATAAGGTTTGGTCTTCTCTTTAAATAGCCTTCATACCTAATGAGTTTGGGCTTCTTGAGGCGCACAAATAGCAATAATCGTTTTTAATTCACTGCAAATCAACCTGCACAATAGTATGAGTAAAATACAAACTTTCCTAAAAAGGCTCAAGGAACCTTTTATGAAAACTAACAGAATATGTCATAACATAAATTCCCACAATATACTTTCATGAAAGTTACCCACGTGTGCATCAGAACACACTAAAAAATCACACTAAAAATACCAAAATAGTCATGCCCTAACATTTTGGTATAACATGTCCTGGAACATGTCACAATATCATGCAGAACATAATGTCTGATTATCATAGCAAAACATATGGTTTAACATCTTACTACCAGGATGTTGTTTTACCAAAATTTAGCCAATCCAAAAAATGCAGAACTTACAATCTCCCCCTTTGGAAAATTTTGGCAAAAATAGCCTTAGCACACACCAGAGGCACACACAGCAAAAACAAAAACAGAAACAAAGAAACCCAAGCATAATATTGTCAAACCAATAAAGAACATTTGACAACACAATGTCAAGATATCAGGTCTGACATCACAAACCAACACAAGCTACATGAGAACATGTAAGCTCTGTACAAACTGCAACCTTGCAACTACAGATCAGACATGTACACAACTCCTCTTGTCATACAAAACCATTACTCACCATGAAGGGAAAAAACCCAAATCACAAAAAAAAACACATCAACTCTCATGCAAGTTCTTACAATGGAACCATACTTCAAAAATACAAGCACACCCCGTGAACACAACAACCAACTGCAAAGAACAAGCACACTCCCCCTGAACACCACAACCAACTGCAGAGAATAATGTATTCTTCCAGACACAATAAGTGAAATGATGTCAGAACAAATAGAATTACATTCCAACACCACCAGCACAAACCTTCATGCGACACATAAGAAACCATAAGGCTGACATGATTATGTCTGTGATTCATACTCTGAGACTTTCTCCTTCTCAAAGTATCAAAAATATCATCACTACTACTCCCCCTTTTTAGCCACAAATTTGACAATACTTCTTTTTTATCCCTTGTATCATGCATGATCAAGGCTAATTGCTATAATTATTCAAGAATGCAAATTCATAGTTCTCCTCTTAATTTCTCAAATGGTTTGCATTCAAAGCTTTAGTGAAAATGTCAGCCAGTTGCTTCTCAGCGGCTAAATGCTCAAGACTAATCACTTTTTCTTCAACGAGATCTTTGATAAAGTGATGGCGGATGTCAATATGCTATGTCATACTATGTTGAACATGATTATTGGATATGTTGATAGCACAAAATTTGTCACAATACAATGTCATGACATCTTGCTTGATATTGTACTCCTTCAAGATCTACTTCATCCAAAGTAGTTGAGAACTGCTGCTTCTTGCTGCAATATACTTAGCCTCACTAGTGGATAGAGACACACAATTTGTTTCTTACTGGACTAAGAAATAAGGATTTTTCCCAAGAAGAAACATCCACCAGAGGTGCTTTTCCTATCATCAGCACTACCTGCCCTATCAAAATCACAATATCCAACCAACATGTCATCAAAACCATGTGAGTATAGCATCCCATAGTCAAAAGTACTGTTCACATACTTTAAAATCCTCTTTAATTGATTGATGTGACTAACTTTTGAATCAGCTTGATATCTAGCACAAACTCCAACAGCAAATGTGATATCAGGTCTACTAGCAGTCAAATACAGTAAACTTCCAATCATGCTTCTGTAAAGACTTTGATCCATACTAATCTCATTTTCATCTTTATAAAGCTTTAAATGAGTAGGTGCAGGAGTCCATTTATGACTAACCTTTTCCATGCCAAACTTCTTTACCATGTTCTAGGCATAATTGCTTTGAGATATAAAAATAGAATGCTTCATTTGTCTAACCTGAAGCCCAAGAAAATAGGTCAATTCCTCTACTAGACTCAACTCAGATTCATACTAAATTTGTTTGATAAAATGTTAGACCATTTGGTCTGACATTCCACCGTAAACATATATTTGAACAATCATGAGCTTGCCATCCTTTTCTTTAAAAAACAATGTCTTGTCTGTTCCTCCTTTTCTGTACCCATTTCTAACCAGAAATTCTGTCAGTCTTTCATACCAAGCCCTAGGAGTTTGCTTAAGTCTATAAAGAGCCTTCTTTAGTTTGTAAACATGATTTAGAAAAATGGAATCCACAAATCCTTTTGGCTGTTCAACATAAACTTCCTCTAGTAAGATCCCATTCAGAAAGGCAATTTTTACATCCATCTGATACAACTTAAATCTCAGCAAACATGCTACCTCTAGTAAGAGTTTTATAGATTCAAGACGAACAACCGGTGCCAATAATGGCATAATCCGAAAATTTGTAACCGAATAACATTACGAAAATTTGGGAAGGGATACATACTTAAGAAAGGATCGTAGTATGAGTCATCATCATTGTCATTTTCGAAATCCATGTTAACAGTAGGCTTAAAAACTGGGGAGGTGGCTTATTATGATGATGTTTGTGTACTTGATCCTATGTGTAATGTCGGGAAAATACCGCAACCATAGTTGAATTGTATAATTAATCCAAAAACTAAGTATGATATTTAACAACTACAACATATGTGAATTAAAAAGGGAAAGAAATATATATACTTACACAGAATGTATTATATGTCGGGTCTGCATTGAAGGTTGATCTGTATTTAATGAATTATTGCATAACAGGTCTTGCGTAAGTTCCTTTTTTGGACGACCTCTACCCCGTTTGACTTGTTTAGTCCGTCTTACAATGTTATAAAAAGAAGCATTGCTGGAAAAAACAATGTCTACTCTTGATCTAGTGTCTACCGTCAAGGAAATATGATTGGCAGTCATTATTCTCACAACAATTTAAAAAGTTAGTATGCTTCATAATGATTACAGCATTTATGCCTAAAAGTAGATAGAAATATATATGCTTACACATGAGGAATTGTCGCCATGTTATTAATGTTAAATATTTTTGGTGGAGTTTGAATGACATGTTTGGATAGAGTAGGTTGAGTATGTGCATAGTTGGAATTAGGGGTGAGAATAGGCTGGGTCGAGTTAGGCTTTGCCAAGCCTAAGCCTGACCTGTTAAAAAATTCAAAGCCTAAGTCTGGCCTATGACCTATCATAGGCTTATTTTTAGGCCTGAACCTAGTCTTTTCGAAAGCCTGATTGACCTACTAGCCTATTTAAAAGCCTAATTCATTTGAACATTTGTAAATAAGAAATTCAACTTATGTTAAATAGACTAACAAATTAAAATATCAATGAGACTAAATGTTTGTTTTTATTGTCTCATTCAAGTTTACCTATTAACATAAGTTAGGTGATACTATTTGTTGGAGAGAATTTATGAAAAGACTTATGACAACAACTTATGACATTATTTATAATGTTTTTCCAACTTATTTTTATAAGTTCTTCGAGATAACAAAACTTTATTTTCGTATTTTAATTCAAAGTGCAAAATACAATATAATAATAATAAATTTATTGAGTTTTTTTTTCAATAGGCCGGTCTGATAGGCTTAAAAGACTTTTCTTAGTGTCTCTACCCTAGCCTCTTTATCTAAATAGGCTTATAAAAAATCCTAGGTCTTATCTATTTACGAAAACGCCTGCCCTGGCCTAAGCCTATGTAGGCTAGGTTGTAGGCCCCTGTTAGTTGGCATGACCTATTCCCACCTCTAGTTGGAATTGATTGTTTGATTTAAAATCCCTAGTGAAATATCAGATAGTGGAATCCTATTGGTCGAAGGGGCAGTGGTGGAAGTTGGGTTGTCGTTTTTAAAACTCTTGAATTTCTTCTGTTTAAGTATATGAAATCTACGGGATCTAGCTCGTTTAGTTGAATATTGCTTCCACAATGTAACATCGTTAATGATAGAATTGTGATTGCTTTCCCTACAATAGTAGAAAACAAAATATGCATTATGGCAACAAACATATTTGCCGAAACCATTATGATAAGAGTATAAGTACGTCATGAAAATAAGAGTAACAAATTATGGCAACAAATCATGAATCAACATAAAATACAAGCATGGTTCTAATAACAATGTAACATATTATGTTTACGCAATTGAAAGGTATGCATGCAGAAACAAAATGAGAATTGTGACATATTGGGAAAATAATAACAGCTATAAAACCTTTTTTTCGCAGTTGATTCATGTTTTCGTCGCTTGTATGTTGCAATGGTGTATCATCTGTAACAACAAATGAATAACCATTAAGGTATAATGAAGGCACTTTAGTAAAGGGAAGAAAATTATTCAAAAAGTGTTGCACTTAGGATTGTTGCATGAAATATTGCAGTTAGTAAGGATTGTAAAGGAAGATATGTCAACAAAGAATAAGTTGCATTAGTTATGATTAATATATGTTGCAGGAAGTATGAATTTCAAACAATGATATGTCAACATAGAAAAAATTGAAAAAAATCATAGGATATATGTTGTTGATTAATAGAGATTCAAACTTACAGGTTGTGAGTTCAATTTGAATTTGAAGGAAGTAGTATGGTTGCTTCTTGTTACCACTAATACTCCAATGACTTCAAAATTTGCAAAATGTAAAAAGTTAAAGGTAATGCATCAAATATGATGTTAAATATAGTATTTCTTTATTTTATGTTAAAAAATAGTATTTCCAATAACTCCAATGATATAGTAAAAATAATATTATTAAAAGTATATGTTAAGTTAATATATAACTCAGGAATATAAAATATATAAAACAACTAATTTATATTCAATCCAAATCCAACTAAGAGCTTAACACATCAAAGGGAACTAAATTGGTAACAAGTTGTAGTTGTGTTGGAATGTACTTTACAAAAGGAAAAATTTGAAAATGTGTTATTTTGTATCTGACAGGTTTTAAGGGCAACATACTCGAAATATGCTAACATGGTACCTGCGCACAATAACGAGGTAGCAGTCAGTTTCATAAGCAAGCTGAACTTGAGTGCACAGGGAAATATAATATTCATAGTATAGTACAATTGATGATGAAGTTGCACGTGTAATTAGGAAGAAGAAGCAAAAAAAAGTAACACGAGTCAAATCCAGATGTCTTTGCTTTTTATTACATTTATAATAAAGCAAGATTTAAATGGATATTAATTTAAAACTCTACCTAGATTGTATGTTGCATTTAATGTAATGCTGCTTTTCATTGAAAGCACAATGGTTGCTTAAACATGCAAGGATAACAATGATAACAACATTAAATATAAAGCAAACATATTTTATTCACGTTTGTTTTTTTATTTGAGTTGAGATTGTTCAGGCAGCATCAATTCGTCTACTTTTTTTTCCTTTTTGCCACGTATTACATATGCTTTTGTGAACATATTTTTTTATTCTTTTAATTTCATTTACTTAATGTGATATTTTGTTTTTTGGTTGTGTTATAAAATAGTATACAAAAGTAAAAAGCACGATAGTTAAGCTGATTGAATATACAGAATGTGTAAGAGCCACACAAGATGTGTAAAAGCAAATGACACACGTGAAAGTATAACCAACACTATACAGGATGTGTAAAAAACAATGAAACACATGTGTATGAGCAATAAATATAAAATTCCTTTGAATACATAAGTCAATTGAATATATAAGTCAATTGAATATACATAATATGTATGTAATAGTAACTTTTTCATTTAAATTCAAGAAAGAAAATGGATTAACATATGATGATAAAACATATTCATTAGTGATATAACATTAATATTTTGAAAGCAAATTTCCCAAAATTTCCCATAAATTGGAAAAATCATTACAAAACATAATAACACATTGTTTGAATAATGCTTTCAACACTCTACTGCTAGAGTGTTCAAAAGAGAGGTCCAAACTTTAATTAGATAGAACATACAAAAAGTAGAAGTTCAAATGACAAATCATAATATTAGTTAATATCTAAAACTCCAGGCATCTAGCTTTCATTTAGTCTTGTTGTGTCATGCACTTTTGGCTCTTGCACCCTTTGTGGAAGATCATTTTGGGGCTAACATATCTGAGAGATCTGGCTCTTGAGTTAGAACATCTGGCAAAAACCTTTTAGAAGGCGTATTGTTATAGCTTGGTGTCGCACCTCGAAAATTCACGGAGACATTTTGGTGAAACGACCCTCGCGCAAAAGGCGCGGAAATGCAGTTCAACAGAGTCGCCACCGAACTTTATTTATCCCGAATGAACGGGAGAGGAAAATATCGAGAAAACCTCTTAAAAACGGAAGGAACACATCCGTCACAACCTGATGTTCCTGGGTTCAGGAGTCGGTTACGCGAGGGGAAGGTATTAGCACCCCTCACGTCCGTTGTACTCAACGGGAACCTCTTAATTCAGATTTTGATGAATGTTAGCTAAGCTTAATTCTTCTCTTCTCAATATTAAATACTAAACAATAATAAAAGGATAAATATTCTAGGGGAAAGGGGATGGTTTAGAGGATAGAGTGCTCGTCAAGGATTGGGGTCCTTGTGCCTACGTATGCTTATTCGGACGAGAATGAGGAATCAGAGCGTCGTAGTTCGACTACGGGAAATGATGAAGGGAAATTGAAGATGGAGGGGATTGTGCTCGCCAAGATCACCGCAATCTTGTGCCTACGTATCTTACATATAAGAGTGAATGAAGAATCATAGCATCAGTAGTTCGTGGTAACAACCACGAAAAGAAACGGGATTGAATTGAGTTTGAAGGTGGGTACAGATGACGATTACTCGAAGCTTAAGAAAGACTTCTCGGACCCAAGCAATCGGGAGAGTGAACCAAAGACTTGGAACTCTCTCTTTTTCATCTTGAAGATAAGGTTGTATTTGAAAGGGTGAAATTGATCGGATGACGACTACTTAAAGCTTAAGAAAGACTTCTCGGACCCAAGTAATCGGGAGAGCAAACAAAAATTTTGGAACTCTCTCTTTTTCATCATAGAAGGAAATGTGTTTGAAAGGTGAGGTTGATCGGATGACGACTACTTGAAGCTTAAGAAAGACTTATCGGACCCAAGTAATCGGGAGAGCGAACCAAAGACTTGGAACTCTCTCTTTTTCATCACAAAAAGAAAGTTGTTTGCATGGTATCTGAAAGGATGAGTAGTTGGACGATGTCGAGTTGTTAATGTTATTTAGAGGTGTCAATTGCTCACACACGAATAAGATAACTCGCATCCAAAAAACTGAAAGCAAGATCAAAGACTTGAACCCACTATTTACACCTTGAAAAGAATTAAATAGTTGTTAATTGATTGATAGTTTATTGTAAAAATTCGCTTGACGTTGGATCAAGGGTTTGACCTATTATCGCGTGCCAAACGTGTAGTGGAATGGAAATGGTTTGAGAAATGGCTCGACGACGAGTCGAGGGTTTGGACTGAAAACGAAACCGACTTGACTTACGCATAAAGGGTCAAGGTGTGAGAAACGATACTAGTCCCTGAGGGTGCCCCCAATATCGAAACCACGGTGAAGTGTATGCAATAGGTTGATAGCGAATGCGTATGAGCACTCGGCTTACGAGGGGTGTTTGAAAATGGCTCGATGATGGATCGAGAATTAGTTTGAAAATAGTTTGATCTACGCTAGTCCCTATGGGTGCTCCTAGAAGATAAACTATAATCAAAGAAATATGAAACATACATCGGAATGGGAGAGGGTACATGTAAACACGGGATTGCACGAAATAAAAAGGGTCTCGTTGTCAGGTAGCCCAAGAGAAAGTCGTGTGTGTGCAATGTATCCTAAACTAAGTTGTGAGCAAAGTCGGGCACAAACTCGATGTTAGTGTTCCTGCAAATGACCAATGCTCCAACAGTCCACCAATTTGGCTTTTAGCGTTTCGATAATTATTATGTGTTTTCGATATGGGTGAATTAGAATGATGAATATGATATGAGCAAAATGAATAATATACAAGATAATATAACAAGATAATATTCACAATAATATTTGACTGAAAAATAAAACAGTTGATATTTGACGGAAATTAAAGTTAGTGGTTAGTTTGGTTAGGAATTAAATCGGGGAAATGTAACGCTAAACCATCATAGCTCAACTTATAATGAAAGTCGGTCTATAGGAGGTCGCGTGAGTTGATATCCGTGCTATGAACAAGATAGAGAAATGATATTGAGAACCATTCTCCAATTTAATTGTGTCGCACGGACAAAAGAAGGTGGATCTCGTCTTAATCGCAAATATTATGTTGATTAATTGAAGGTAGCCTATCACGATTCCAAAGTAAAGAAAATGATCCAAATGGTCATTTTCCATAGATTTGAAATCGAGAAGGTTATCGACTTCGATAAAACGACGTTCTACGAATCGAAAGACATCATAGATCGAAAAAAATGAAATAGAAAATGAAATGGTCTCGAATAAATTATTATCTATCAATAGTTTGACCGATAGTAATTCTTAAAAATTCGTCATTAACCAAAAAATGATAAAAAGAAATAAAATGAATAAAAATGGATAAAAATCGAAAATGAACATGTAAAAGAAGTTGGTCTCGGGTTTATCGTTTTTCATCAATAATTTGACAGAAAAACAATTTCGAGGTCTCATCATCGACCAAAAGGAGCGAAAGTGGAATAAAATGCTCAATGATAAATGAGAAATAAAATCAAATCTCTAAAATATATAAAATTCTAAAACTTAAAGAAAATATTTATAACATTTCTAAAAAAAGGTTATATTAGGAAAGATATATATACAAATTTAGAAACTAAAATAAATAAACAAATACTCTAATATATTAACAAACTATAAAAAATGTTGGAAGAATATTTACAAAAAACCATATAAAAATCTTTTAAAATAACTAAAATATTTACATATATTTTAAAAGAAAAAGGGGACATATGAAAAAAGGGAGTGCACAGAGACAGAAACCAAATGGGCTGACAAAATCCAATGCCCAACAAAAGAAATCCAACAAAAATAAAAAAGGTTTTAAAAAAAGAAAAAAAGAAAATACAATCAGTCCCAAATGTTGAACCGTGTCAAAACTCAACTCTACTCTCTATCTCCATTTTCGTTTCAGTTCATCACCATTGCTTCAACTTTCAATTTGTTTCTGTTTCATTTTCTTTTGATTTCTGATTGTGGGTTGATGAAGAGTTTGGTTCGGAAATTGATGAAGTGTTGAATGGCTATTTTTTGGGTTTAGATGTTTGATGTGGGTGGTTGAATCTGGGTTTAAGAAATGGGTTACAATTTGCGGATCGTTGTTGGAGGTTATGTTGTTGGTTAAGATTTGAAGAATAGGAGCGGAAGATGGAAGGGTGTCTTGCGGTTTTCAAATCGGAGGAAGTCGAGGGATTTGGTGAGTATTTCTAAAGATTGAAGGTGAAGAGATTCGAAAGAAGGTGATGGTGACGGGGTTTTCTGCGAATGAGTTTGAAGGTGCAGATGAAGATTGAGGTTGAGGTTTGTGAATCCGAGTTTGTTTTGATGAAGATGTGTGAAGGGTTTTCTGGAAATCTTGTGAAGAAGAAGGAAATGGGTTTTGATTGTTAATGGGTATGAAATTTGAAGAAGAAGATGGAGGTAAAAGAAGATGTTTTGAAGGGTTTCGTTTGGTTGGAGATGGATTTGGTTTAATGAAAATGGTGAAGAGTTTGGAGCGACGATGGTTCTATTGGTTGCGTTTTTTGACTGAGAATGATGAACAGTGGATTCCGGCTGGTGTGCGGCTAGGGCTGCTAGGTTTTTTTCCGAACGGATAAAGATGATGAATGGTGTAAGGACAGGGAGGCCCAACAGTCTAGGATTTTGGGATCTGGGGAAAGAGACAATGAATATTAAACTATATACTACCAATGTGACACGTGTACATGGCTTATGATTTTGCTAATGCTGATTAATAATGCTGAATTAAAAGTCTAATGAATATTACTCCTAATTAACTAACTAATAAATCAAGACTAAGAAAGACTAATCCTAATACATAATGCTAATCTAAGTCTAATTACTTAATCTAAACTAATAATATTCTAATTCAATTCTATTAAAAAAAAACTATTTCTATTCTAATTAAAAATCTATTTCTAATAAAATTCTAAATAAATCCTATAAAAATTCTATTCTAAATTTCTAAATTAATCTTCTAAATTAAAATCTAATTTCTATTAGCAATTAGTATCCTGAAAAAGAAAAAAAGTTAGGAAAACATGACAGAATTAAAAGTCACAAAAACAACTTTAGACCACGTGTTACGCTCTCATTGGCCAGAAATGATAAAAATGGAAAACGCCCAATCGTGAGTGGACACGTGTCTAAATGACATGAAATTAAGCAGGCAATGCAAAATTGAAAATAGAATCGAAAAATGCGAAAATATTTGAAAAGAGGTAGGACAAATTTAGGGTATGACACTTGGTTCCGAGCTCCAGTTCTGGGCAGCATACGCATTACTCTGAAACCGTAAAATAGTAAACTACTTAACACGATAAAGTGTTTTTATGTTGGTAAATAGAATGAATGAAAACTTACTATGGAATTGGAAGTTTAAGTAAGTGTGTTATTATGCTCGAGTCTTCATCTGTGACAGTGACTTTCCCATTGCGGTCATCATCCTTGAGGTGGGGCTTTGCAGTATTCTAAAAACAAAAAGAAGCAATTTATTAGGCAATCTATGTGTTTTGGTATTAGATCATTAGTGTGTTTAACATTTATAATATGTGATATGTCCAGCTATGACAAAACATGTCTCGGTAGGAATCATGGCATCTTCAATCTGTTGTATGACGTCTTTATCCTGAGTAAGTTTGATGACTGAGGTCTGTTTGTAGAATGGATGAAATTTGACACGAAAAGCAAACGACTTTTTCAGGAGATTGCCAAGGTGTGCAGGGTAAATCAAGGGATGGTCCTCGTTGGTCTATGAGAATCAATATTAAGTTGTTAGGAAAATATTAAGAAATTGATGCTTGTATAGTGAATTCATGTTAACTAAATATAAGATTATTATTATTATTTAGGGAATCATAATATTGTATAGCTTGGAATAAATATCAATTTCATAAGTATTTTTTTGTAATAATTAAAGAATAGTTTCATAGTTCTGAATAGACATGATACTTATGAATGAGTTATGTATAACTTTTTTTAGTAATGAAGAGTCATCCACACTGTTTGAAACCTAGTAATCAACTGGAAAAAGATGCATGAGACATATTTGATCATTTCCCCTGAGTAAGAAGAGTAAACTTTAGATGGAGATTGAAAACATAATTGAAGTTATTTATTGAATGGAAATTGACAGAATTACAAAGAGTTTCATATTATATACAAACCTGCTTCATTAATTGTCTTAAAGCATTAACAGACATATCGAAAATTGGTATACATTCATTGTCCCAGAATACAAAATTAGCCGTCACGTTGTCATGTTCAACCATAATTTCAATCTTATACCTTAAAAAGTGAAACGTAGAATGTGTTAGAGAAAGGGTTTTGATATGAATACAAAGAACATAATATATGTAATAAAACATGGTTACTTAGTGGTTGAAGTTGAGTTGTTGTAAGTGCACATGCATTGGTTTGTCTTGTTACATTTTGGACAAAGTTCATAGTACCAACCAAAAGGATTAGGCTTGAACCTATTGGTTATGCCAATCGTATTGTAGAAGGATTCCTACGTAAAACAAAAACGGCCATTAAAAAATGCTTACATAATGAGAACCAAAGCAGGGATGATGCCATTAAACAGTTAGATTGAGAAATACTAATTTGCACATAATATATATGTAAGAAAAAAAGTTACATCGTGAAGACTAAGCATCTCTCTAATGCTCTTGACATCTTTTGTAAAGGAAAAAAACTCGTCATCAAATGTCCCTTGTGAGCATGAATTATGTGATCTAGTCTGAGAAGATTCATGAGATGGGTTTCCGTCAAGATATCTGAAGGTTAATACAAAGTATAACTGTTAGGTAAACTGAAAAGTTTATATGAGGATAGAAAGTGAACAAATTGAAACTGCAGTGAGGTATATACTTTGTCTTGAATTCAACAACTTGAGGATGATCAAAATTCACAAGTAGTTTTGAGTCATTCCAAGCATTTGACAAGTTTAGCTTACCTGAGGCTGCATTTAATAGAAAAAATAAAATCTCATAGCAAATAAAAAACTAACAATTATGAAGCAACGCTAGCAAAAACAATAATGGTAAATACATGAACTTTGCCGACACCAAGCATGAGTGAGTATTATGACCAGTCCATTGTCATCACTGTACGACATAAATTGTGTCGCATATGACTACTATATAGTAAAATCAATTTCAGCTCCACTATTAAGACAAAATAAACAATGATTAACATGTTAATAATTGTAAACGCAAAAGATTGACGCGAAATAAAAACTAAATGTAGTGTATTAAACCATTCATCCGACACAGTTAGGTTTACGCAAGCCTTTTTTCCAGATCCCGGAAGTTGAGTCCTAACAACTAGATGAACAGCACCAATCACATCTGCTTAATGATGAATAGAAAGTCAATATGGTGATTGACAAAAACACAGACATTATGGACAAAAACATAAGTCACCGTATAAGCGATCAACTACAAAATCTCCATTTAATAAATCTTGAAAGGACTTAAATTTGAATGTGTGTTATGGAACCTCTGGGATATCTGTGGGTGTGATAGTGGTGGCACGATTCCAAAAAAGCTTGTAGTTGTTGTCATAAACTTTTAAGGATATGTCATTGATCAAAGGTTCTTCATTATAAACCCAGTAGGTATCGTCTTCCTGTATGACCTTGTTCCACATTTCAAATTCGCAGGACCGAGTTAGAACATGTACCTGGTCACCCTATTTTATTAAAAACATGGTAAAACAATGAATACAAAAAATATCAAGTTGAAAAATGCGTTTTTCAACAAAGTCAAGGCAAAAAAATAACCTTTGAATCTTGTATAATAGCTTTAAGATGTTGTTGTCCGTTATGCTCCTTAACGTACCATAGATCGACCACACGAACTGCCAGTTTTCAAATGTTATTTTCAGGCTTCAAGTCACTGATTAAAATGGGTGGTCTCGACATGATTCTTCACAAGACTGAAATGAAAACATCAGAACTAAAAATCTTACAATAAACTAAATAAAGTAACATAAAGTAACATTTATCACAAGTATTCCAAAAAATCACATGTTCTTTTAGTTTTGATGTTCATTGTAATGAACTTAAAGATGAAACACGAAAACCACAAGTATTCCAAGAAATTTTTATCATTTTCATTTTGTTTTCCAACGATCAACACAAGTTCGAAAAAACATGCATAATCAAAACATGAACTTTATTATTAAAATCTGAGATTTTCCAAACCTATCTGAAGGAAATGAACACCAAATATTCACAAAACAGTTCTAAAGTTCAACATGACATAAATACATGAACTTTAATATGAAAAACTAAGATTTTACAAAATAAACTACAGAAAACGAACACCAAAAAGTAACTAAATATAATAAATATGAACTTGAAGATGAAACACGAAAACCAAAAGTCATCCATGCTATCAAATGTATAAAAGGAGACATTTCATTAGTAAATTACCATTATGAATAATGCTAAGTTCAAACTTTGAAACAAAGAAAGGGTATATCAGGGAGATGCATGTCCTATTACGAAGTAGATTAAAACACAAAGACTAGAACAGCACGTCCACGTGGCTCCACATCAAAAGTTTAGAAGATTAAACTTTCACGAAACAAAGCAGAGAAGAAATGGCCACACAAACACAAACACAACAATTGCACTCTCCGCCGTATCCACACCTTCCCAATATCCAATTATCCATCCATAGATAACATTCTCAGAGACATTTCATCAAACACTTACCACTCCTCTCTCTGTGTAATGAACTTGAAGCATAAACGAAGGTTAACAGAGGAAAAACCTTTTCTCTTATTCTCACTGTTCGTGAAGACTGCATGAATTGTACAAAGGCTATCTGGTTGAAGTTTCACAAGAAACGACGACAACTATGTCTGTCGCTTCGCCCACCGTTAATATCCATTTTACCAAATTCCTTATTCTTCGTCGTTCTCTCTCGCATCAACCTTCATGTCGATTACGATATCGCCTCGCTCCTAGTAGAGGATTGAACCTTAGTTACTACCAGAGTTGTGTCTCTCACAGGTAAGATTTTAGCTAAACTCGTTTAGGTTTTGGTTTTGGTTTCAGTATTTGCAAATTGAAATTTCATATATTGAAATTTGAAACTGAATGTTTTGTTTGTGACATGTTGATATGATTACAGATTTGTGTTTTTGAATTCTAAGTGTTCCATTACAAATACTGATGTACAATTGGAATTGGATCATGCTAACATCATTGATGAAGATAAAAATGAAGGAGAGTGTTCAATTCTCCAACCTGAATGTCCTGTGCCAATTAAATTCAATACAGACATTCTGCTCTCTGAGGGGACATTTTTAGATTCTCTGTTGACATCGTTACCGGTTGGTTATTTTTCAATTAGGATTGGTTTTTGTTAAGCATTTCAATACTGTTTCTCATCTTTATGTGGTTTGTTCGGCAGGTTTTGTCTAAGGAGGAACAACATGCTCTTGCATCCACTCCAGCACACCCTGCCGCGCTATATGGTGGGATGTTTTTCAACCTTAACAACTCCATCCATAACTTATATATTGTCTCAGTTAGTTATGTTATTGATTCTTATATTGACTTCATTTGCCACCATCCCTAGATGAAGCATGAAGCACTAGCTTGAACAAAAATCCCCGTATTTACTTGACGAATGTAAACCATTAAAAACCATATATATGGAATCAATTGATATCGGCATGACTAGTTTTGTGATTTCATACCTATTTTGATGCTGAAAATCTTAAGTTGGATTGGCTTGATGGATTGTTTTATCTTTTTATTTAAAATTCAAAAGCGCTTTCATTTGCCTGATGTGACAATACTATAAATGCAGTTTATAACATTAGACGTGCTCAACTTAGTGATCTTCTTGTCTTTTTTTTGTTACAAAAATGGTTTGATGGAAGTTATCTTGTCTTATGATCTTATATGTGCATTATGCCTTGTACGTTAATTGATGATTGCGAAATTGAATTGTCTATACGACTCTAACCTTGAAGGTTATATGTTTTCAGCTTTCTATTCTAGTTGCATTGTTGCAAATTTTGTGGAGCAGCTTTGGACTTTTGCGTGGCCTTCTGCCATTGCCTTGATTCATTCAAGCCTCTTGCCAGTTGCTGTGATGGGTTTCTTCACCAAAGTGGCTATAATTGTTGGTGGTCCCTTGGTTGGAAAATTAATGGACCATTTGCCTAGAGTACCTGCATATAACTACTTAACTATCATTCAGGCAAGTTATCTAATGAGCTATATAAAATAAAGCAGGGTGTAGCTATTTTTTTCTTTCTAAACTCAACCTTTTTTCTATTTTCAGGCAGCCACTCAGTTGCTATCTGCAGCTATGATTATCCATGCCCATTCTGTTCCTCCTACTTCAGTGTCTACTTTGTTTCTGCGTCCATGGTTTGTCATATTGGTTTCAGCCGGAGCTATTGAGAAGCTATGCGGTGTAGCTTTGGGGGTTGCAAATGAGCGTGACTGGGTTGTGCTGGTATTGTCACTCATTGATTCTCCAAATCCCTTGATAAGTAATTTTCTATTTATAATATTTACTTATGATCCTTAATGGTTTATTTCCACAGCTCACAGGAGTAAATAGGCCAGTCGCACTTGCCCAGGCAAATGCTTTTCTAAATCGAATTGATCTCTTATCTGAGGTATTTTTGTATATAGTTGCCCTAATTTAATTAGCTTACTTATATATTTCTCTATAAAACAAAAAATATTATCCATCATCCAGTTGAATGAAATATTCATAAACTTTCTTCTGACTTGGGAAACTCTCAAAAAACTTACTTTCAGATAGCTGGAGCATTGCTGTTTGGAATCCTTCTTTCCAAATTTCATCCAGTAACCTGTTTAAAATTTGCTTCTGTCTTAATGATTGGATTACTTCCTGTTACAGTAAGTTATCGACTTTCTATGGCTCCCTTTAATCAGGAGATGAATTCATTCTAATATTGACTAATCATTCTTAATTTGCAGATCGTTCTAACATGTTTAGCCAACAAGCTTTCTACTGGTGTTCTTGATCGGCCCAAGCCATCCCAAACTTGTGGTAGATCATTCAATGAAGATTCTGAACCAGATGCTGAAAGTATAGGTACTATTTTAACCGATCTCTCTTTAGAGATTATGTCATTTTCTTGGATATTTTAAATATGCTTACATCTATCTGTTGGAAAACCAGTGGTTAAAGGTCTGGAAGCCATCAAGCTGGGCTGGAAGGAGTATTTGGGTCAGCCAGTCCTCCCTGCTAGTATTGCGTGGGTTCTCCTCTACTTCAATATTGTTCTCACACCAGGCAGTTTGATGACAGCATTTTTAACACAACATGGTATGAAAATTTCCTCAATGGTCCATTTTTTTGGGAACTTCTTTAATTTCCAACAGGTCATTTATTGCATAAAGGTATAGTGACAATTTGGGGGGGTGGGGGGGGGGGGGGGGGGGGTGTCATATTTTTGATTTATTTTTAATTATCAAATCTTTCACATAAATTACCTAATGCATGGTCAATGCTCCCTCTTTTGCTGCTTACTCATTTCAATGTTAATATCCATTGTCAAGTACAAATTGTGTTTTCAAGTATTGTTAGCTGTGGTCCTCCTTGGAGTTAGGTTATGATTTTTAATATGTTATTGCTAAACTGAATGCTATAACAATCAGTCAAAAAGAAAGAGGAAAAATGAGTAGATTTGATTTGATATAAGGTTTAATGTTGTAATATGCACTTCTGATTGGCCTCATCAATGATTTGATCCCATATTTAAACTAATAATCAATGTCATTTCTCAATTTCTTTAATCTTTCCTTTTCCTTGTTTTATTTGGGGTTGAGGATCAGTTGTTTAGGTTATTTCTCCCTCAATTATTTTACAGGCTTACATCCATCTATCATTGGAGGATTTAGCGGAATGTGTGCTTTTATGGGTGTGGCAGCAACATTCGTGTCTTCAACTCTGGTCAAGCAATTTGGCATTTTAAAGGTATATTTAGCTTTTGACATTTATTTTTAAATATTGCACATGAGAAAGTATGACAACTTATTGAAACAATTCTCATTGTTCCAGGCTGGGGCAGTTGGGTTGGTGTTTCAAGCTTTACTTCTCAGCATGGCTGTTGCTGTATATATGAGTGGATCAATATCACATCAGAGCCCTCTTTTTGTTTTCTTGTTTCTGATCGTAAGTCATTAAATAATGTTTTGCCTTCGATTATTGCTATCTAAACATATAATTATAGCAGCCTTAGTCGTGGCTAGTATATTGAAATGATAGGGATAATTGCTTAAATATCAGCGCGGTAGCTGTATCTGATACTAACACTCGTACAATACTCCTAGATCATATCTAGGGAATATCCTCCATTTTTCTCTCAAGGAAATTGATGACAAATACATTTTAGATACAGCTTTGACATATTTGGGGTACAACATATTGTGAGAGGAGTTAGAATAGATACTCCTATAGTCGTTGTTGGTAAGAGATTCATTAGGGCAGGGAATTTGGTTTTATGTATTGCAACCTCTGAATTTTGTCCATGAAATATAGAGAAAGTACAAAGTTATGGGACAAGGAATGACGGGGTTGAAGCAGTGTTATCCAATTGCCCCGCCATGACCGCTATGGCGGATTTTGGACTTACCGCAATGGTAAATATCAGCCGCTATTGCGGGTTTTTCCGCCATAATCTGCAATAACGGCGCCGCTAAGCGGCCGGTATGGCGGGATTTTGGCTCTCAGCCATGGGCCGCCATCTGCCATTGACAACATTGGGTTGAAGGACCTCAGTAGAGATACGTTATATACTCTGGTGATGTTGGACTTCTTGAATTGGTTAGGTATTCCATTGATGACCAAAATGAAAAGCTATGCTTTTTATACTATGGGGAATAACGAATAATGTAGATGAAAATGATATGATTAGTGTCAGATAGTAAAAAGCAGGCGATTCAGTAGAGCCAAGACTTCTCAAATATGACTAGTGGTGCCTTGTTTGACATTCAAACATGAGTTGGCGGAACTTTCGTAACTTTGCAAAATGTTTATAGTGGAAAGAATATATTTTGATATGGACAAAGGAAATATGTGTGTATATATATGCCTTTTTGTATATTGTGATCATCTCCTGATATGGTTATGTATTACTGAACAATAATCAAAGTCTCTTAACAAATATTAGGTGTTTATACAAAACATACCTTTTTTTTATAAGATCATGTGAATGCATCTAAACCATGTTGCATGGTACGTGTTGTGTATGTGTATCCGACTTCATTAATAAGAATCTATTTCAGCTTGAACCAACTTAATTAATGACCTAAATGGTGATATGGTTGTTCAAGATAGTCAGTTCCATAGATGCTTTTTAAATGCTGGTTAGGTCCTTTTAAATTCTATATTTTTAAATGCTATATGTATTTGTTAGCAAACTAGATTTAGCTTGTATTGGGTTGAAATCGTGGACCTTCCTTGTTTTTGTAACTGGATATCCATGTTGAAATAAAGTTGCAAAAGATCATTGCAATTGAGTATTTGTTAAACAAAAAAACTTTGTATGAGAGGAAAAAAGGCTTGGATGTCCCAAATTGCATTATGTGTTCATTTTTGGAAATGTTCAATCTTGGATTTTGATGCCAAATTAGATCTTCCCAAATTTATTTGAATTAATTTTGTGTGCGTAAATCACTGTTTTTGTCTGTAGATTTTGTCACGGCTAGGACACATGTCATATGATGTTGTAGGGGCACAAATTATCCAAACTGGAATCCCATCATCCAAAGCAAATCTCATTGGGACTACAGAAGTCGCGGTTGCAAGTTTGGCAGAGTCTATGATGCTCGGTGTTGCAATAATTGCAAATGATCCTTCTCATTTTGGATGTTTGGCAATCTTGTCTCTTCTATCAGTGGTTAGTGCAGCATGGATGTTCTGTAGATGGTTGTCGAATCCAACAGACGAACAAAAAAGCCTTTTTTCTTAAAATCCTCCGTTTTGATGTATATGTAAGTGTCCCTTGTATTTATTGCTCCTTGTTTACTGGCAGATTTTTCTATTTGACCTGTCTCATACTATAAAAATGTAACAAAAATATCCTTTTCTTGTTACCCTCAACTTTATGTTTAAGCAAGTAATACTTCATTGTGTTCTAGCATATTTTTCATGTGTATTAGTTTATAAAAAAATGTTCATATTGTGTTTTTTTTTTTCTAACACCAACCCATGCCATGGGTTTCCAACTGTGATTTTATTCTCTTGACTGTCGTCTAACAATATTTAATCTAACCTGTAACTTTTGTTTTTGCAGTTGTTGTATTCCATTAGCTGCCTTATTTGCAAAGACTGGACAAGAACCAAAATGTATTCACATTTAGCATGGTGGATGATTTATCCACACCTGATACAGGAGCCTGAGGTTTTATCTTCTCGCCTGAGGCATTTCCTACGAAAAAATGTACAACATGTCTTGATATAATAGTGCACATAATAAATTAAGTTAGTTAGGTTTCTAGGATTACCATGCACAGCACAAACGTTTGGTAAAGTATTTAATGATTTTTGAATTCTTTTCTGGGGTTTAGAAATGTAAACAGGCTTGCTGCGGAAGCCACTCTGGTATAGGGTTTAGTAATTTCACAGGAAATCACAAGTGCTCACAATTGTTTGGATTTGGGTGAAGTGTTCATTTTGAGCAAATTATGTATGAAATTGATTTTTTAAGAGAGAAATTTGTTGGTTAGTAACTTAAAATTATAATCATATCATGTGTATGTAAGTAGTGATCTTGTGTATTGATTAAACTTATGAAATTGCCATAATTTTATATTCTTTTTTGGTACAACTATAATTTTATATTCTAATATTATTTTAAAATTTCTTATCAGCATTTAATACATTTAAATCATGCATTTTTAATTAATACTGTTAAATTTGAAGTGCAATGCATATAATAGGGAAGTAAAACTTATTTTAATTATTTTAAAGAACTTTATCACCTACTTGGTTTGGACATTAGAGCATCCAAATCCATGAAACTCATTTAACTCTCCAAAGTTAAGAAACGTATTAAAATGTGAAACATCAATATAATTCTAACAAGGTGGTATTGGTTTTAGTGTTGACACAGTTGTAGATATTTATGTTCTTAGTAACACATTTAGTGTTTGATTTTCAATATCAGGATTACAGTTTATCATTAAGTATTCAAAACTCGAGTATTTTAGAAGGATTGGTAAAATCTGAATTTGAATTTTGAATGAATTTTTTTCTCAACAAACTCTATTTATTCAAAAGGTTAATACCAAACAAAATTATGATCATGACATTGCATCATGGATGTGTTTTGAATTTAAGGCTTAAAATGCGTTACTAATGTCCAGGCATCATTCATGGATGTGTCTTGAATTGAAGTATTTTAATATGATTTATTGTTATTACAACTTATAGGAAAAAAAATTAAATGAAAAATAAACTAAAAATAAAAGTACATGCACAGTGAAAGTTGAATGTCCAACATTGTACACTTTGATCCATTTTTCTCCATCACCTACAGTGTCTTATTGCAATCACTCAACAACAGTGTCTTCCTAAGGGCCTAGATTCTCCATGAAAGACATCTATGCATAAAGTGCAAGGGCCTATTTAGAAACTCCATTTGGTTATAATTTCACTTTGTTGTTAGTTGTCTCAATCAGATTTTTTTTCTCCGAATTTCTGTTTCTTTCTTTAGCTTTTATTGGAAAAGTTGATAGTCATGCTTACAATTATTGTGGATGGAAAAGGTGCATTTCCAGGCTTCACTGTTCACTTTTATTCTCCAAATTTTTTTTCCAGATTTTACTGAAAATTATTGGCATATACATCTGGAAGATCTAGAAGACGTATTGAATGAAAAAAATACAAATCCATAAATATAAAAAAGTTATTGAAAATAACTTGATACAAAGATTGAATGGGCTTTTTTGGTAATGAGAAAAAGCCCAGATTTGTTTAGACTTTTGAGCTTTTCATTTTGTCTTGTGATGAAAACAAAATAAAAAACTAATAGGTTTTTGCCTTGTTAACGCCGTTGCGCGGTTTTGACTATTTGTTTGCTGTGGCAAACAAGAAAGGAATGGCAATCATAAACGGCACGTATCCGTCACGCTGGGCCATTTCTTCCAAAACAAAGGAATCATATATCAAATCAATGCTACGTATGTTTAACTTAAGGGGGTTACTTTTCCCATGTTAAGGATCGTTCAAAACTATCATGAAATACATAAATATATTTTTAAACTCATTCCACTCACATGCAATTCATTCTTTTGTAAGTCCAACCTTAATTTTATGTTAAAATTTAATATGAAAAATGCTTCCTATAATTTTAAGAAAGGCACTTTCTTACGAGTTTTAATAAAAAAAATGCGAGACTGCATCTTCCTTATTTCCGGATATTCTTTCAAACTTTCTCAAATTCTAAACTCTTGTACTCTTTCAACTCACTTTTATGTTTTTATTCTCAACATTCAATCAATTAAAGTGCTCAACATTAGACTCACATTTGATAAATTTTTTATTACTCTATACATGCATTTGTAGAAATTGAGTATTAGGTTGTGTAATAAGTGATTTAGATCAGCAATCTGTTTTGAGAATGTTGGATATCCATGTATTTTCGTCATTTTCGTGTTTTCTGAGTCGCACGTAAATAAGAAAATGCACTTCCGTATTTGTTCAAAATTTGATTTTCCAAAAATACGGAAGTGCATTTCCGTAATTTCTGTCTGCATTCTTTGGCTTGATTTTCACTGTGTTTCATTTGAGTTTGATTTTTCTAATATGTAATGCTTGTGTGGTTTAATTATAGGCAACATGATTGAATGAGACTCAGCAGAGTGTCACAACATGCATCAATTCACAAGGAAAGAGTCTGACCATCGCAACCACCGATTGGTTCTAGTCCGTTTGATGCAGAGGCGTCAACTTCTAAGGTTCATGAATCTCCGACTTCGTCTTCTCGAAGGAGGCAGGTGTCACCTCCTAATGTCCCGAAAGTCCCACTGGTCCAGGTTAATGCACCAACTTTCGATGCACCTCCTGATGAGTAGTGGTTTTGCGATGTGATGCAACTATCTAAGCCGGTAGATTTATGCATGATTGATTATTATACTATTAACTATGGTATGTTGTCAGCGTTCGTTGATAGATGACACTCTGAGACGTCATCTTATAATCTTCCACATAGTGAGTTGTCCATCACACTAGACGATGTGTCATGCCTGCTGCATCTTCCGATCAAGGGAAGCTTATTAGACCACTCCAAGATTACTAGAGATGATGCATTGAAGCTGAAGGTAGGTTTTGGGAGCTAACCCAGGTGATTCCCCGAAGGAGATAGAAGACACTTGAGGGTCTCATACTAGATTTAGATTCTTGGAGGGGTTGTATGCAAACCAGCTAGCTGTGACAACAATTGGTACCTAGATACATAATCATTCAGAAGTTTGATCCCCTCTTATCATGGATGTACCTAGATACATTGTCATTCAGAAGTTTCAACAATTAGTGCATTTTAGTTCTATCCCCTCTTATCGCCTTATTGTTTCGGGTAAGAATATTGTATACTTGCTTGATATTTGAGATATTTTAAGGTATTTTCTGTTTCAAAGTTGCAAATATATTTCCGGCTGCACCATGTTTAATGTAATGTTAGAATCGATTTCCATCTCTTCGGTCATAAGTCGGCATACAATGGGATGACCGACTAACTTACGACACATGTCATGATTATGTGTATCATAAATTACATTAAACCTCCATTTATCATATGTCAAAAGGTATCCACGCAACTTATAAGAACACTCACATTTCCTCGAACCTGTGTCATCTTATTTCAACTTTCAGATAGGAATTATGTACTTGCCACTTTTTTCGCACCTCAATGTCACAAATGTAAGTCTTCTATCTGAATCGTTATTCGAGCTTCCAATTATAATGTTGAACCTCGATTTGGTAGCCTTCGTGCGAATCCATAGGAGCATGATCACGAACATAAAACTACTGTTCATTTGTAAATTGGTTGCCAACATAACCTTGACATCCACCAGTTTGACATCCATAGACATAATAGGTTTGGGAAAAACATCAGGGTGCGTCATATCTAAGGTCTGTTAGAACAAGATTTGTTCTTGACATATTCTCTTTTAGCTTTGATGATAACAAAATTACTAAAAGAATAATGGTTTATTTGATGTGTGTTTTATTTATGCAGGTTCTTGTACATAAATAATCAGAACCTGTTTTACTTAGACACACTTGGAGTTGCTTCATTGCTAGCTTTTGGTCACAGAGTCTGAAGAACAATTGCTAGTGTGGTTTGACGAAGACTCTGAACTGAAGGTCTCAACATTCAAACGAGTTTTTACACTTAGTAATTGTATATCAGTATCTGGTACCATTCAGAGTTGGTGATAAAGCTGTGGATTATCCGTACTACTGAAATCAAGTTGTATTGTCTTATCAGCCTGTCAGCTCGAGTCTACAAGATTGCAAGGCTCAAGAAAAACTGGTACGATCTATGGATGTCTGCTCCTAACGACTCTATTAGTACAGAATCTCTTGAAGACTCAAAGGTTAAACGTGTTACACACCGGATTCAGAATATGTTCATCTATCTTCAACGTCTCTTGTACTATGGAGCAAAAGCAAAGACACTTGATCAAGTCACCTTCTCAACGGCTAGTTTCTGGAAAGGCTATATATATGGCTGAAGATTCAAGCTTGAATTTTAACAAGGATTCTTCTGTTGAAGGAGTAGCAAGATCAAGCAATTATCAACTCTATGTAATATGCATATTTTCTGTTTTAGGTTTTAATTGTAAAAACCTTAAGATTTCTTACCCCTGTATATATTAGAAATCTTAAGTGTTTTAGGTCTTTGTTATGGTGATCTCCCGTACCTCTGATGCTTGCATCATGTACACCTTGTTCTCTATTCTCCTGAGCCTTCAGTAATTTAGATTAAGTCTCCTGCTATGTGCTTGAGCAAAAAGTCTTGTCTCATTGGGATTCAAGCAACAAGTCTTGAGCCAAGATGCTTAAGCCACATAAGTCTCATTGGTTAAGTGTTTGAGCTGTGAAAGTCTTATTTAACTAGTCTGATTAAGCAAGTGGGAAAGTCTCCGTCTAAGGGGTGAGAGCAAGAAGTTTCGAGTGCAGCTTGAGAAAAGAAAGTCTTAGACATATGCTCTAAGTAAAGGGAAGTCTCAACCAAAAGATAGATGAGTAGACGACTCAGTTAGATGGTGTGAGCAAGGGTTAAGTCTTAGACATGTGCTTTAAGCAAAGGAAGTCTCAGACAGTTGGCCTGAGCAGTTGTAAAAGTCTTATGCAGAAGCATAAGCAATTGTAATAATGAAATAGTTATAATGAAAAGCTATCGTAAGGCAAGGGAACTAAACTACTCTCAGTTAGGGGAGGAACCAATATAAATCTTTTGTGTCTTCTGATGTTATTTTATTTACTTCTGATGTATTCTCCGCCAAATGAATTAACTCAGAATCTGAACATCAGTTCTGATTCTGAAACTCTGATCAGAAGCTAAATAATAAGAAAATGCGAACACAATTCAACCTCCCTTCTTGTGTACTTTTCACACCTTTAAGGCCAATCATAACAGAAAATATTAAAAAATTGTCTAAATTCAACTCTGAACAAATTTGAAAATGCACTTTCGAATGACATTCAACCAGAATCCGAAAGTGCATATCCACACGCAACGTTCATTTTTTCATAGCAAAAAGCAAATTAATGTAGGAATGAGGAAGGAAATACATGTACATTGCCGTAAGTTTCAGTTTCTTTTTCTTCTTTTGATGCGAAAAAATAGACAAATGATATTTTGAAATAGAAAAGTTGATTGAGTACAAAAGGAGATTTTGATAGGGTTCGAATAAAACTGGTGTTTTTGATCATTACTGAAGCATACATGCTAGGTGGTGTTTTATTAAATTTTTCGACAAATCCGAGAATACATTTTCGGAATTGTCACTGATATGCAACAGTGGCATTTTTTTCAAATTCCTGTTTGAGAAATCCAGAAGTACACCTCCGTATTTGTCACTTAGTTAATAAATGAAAAAAAATCAATAAAGAGGTGTGTCATAAAATACATATTTGGGCTAGTTTTTTTTAATGGAAAAAATAGGAGTATGTTTCACTAAAGACGTATTTTGGTATGATTTGGGTGCGTCCAAAAATACACTTTAAAATTTGTAGAAATTTTTTCGAATTTCTATAGAGTGTTTCTTCACCACTTAAGATGGAAAAAGTAACACCCTTAACTTAATCATTTCAATATATTCATTTCAATATATTCTCTAATTGTTCAAATTTGTCAAAACATATTATGAAACTTTTAGATAAATAGATTAATAAAAGTTTACATGATATTTATATATTTATACTGTTATTAGTAAATTTTGTATGAAAAATTTAAACTGTTAAAGTTTTTTAATTTGTATTCTCTTAATTAGTTCTTACATCTACTTTTACTTGTTTGTCCTTCTGCGATCTAAAACAGTAAGATTTTCTTTATTTGTAATTTTCAAAATATTTTAATAATTAACAAAGGCATTTTGGTTAATGATAAATTAATACTAAATCATGTAAATTTTTCTAATCTAACAGTCATTTGTTAATGTTCATAATGGTCCACTAATAAGGGACATCCTAGAAGTTACAATATTTTCAATTTATCACTTTTATTTCTTTTTCTTTATTAAATATTATTGGCTATTCGTTCGTATTAGAGATACAAAATATAAAGAGTAATAACTCTATTCTTATGTAAAGCTTGGGTATATATAGGGTACCCCATTGTGTATATTTGTCAATAACAATAATATAATTCATTCATTCTTTTTCTTCTCTTTTTCTCTCAATCTCTTCTTCTTCTTCCTCACAAACTGTAACAGAATTCTGTTACAAGATGAACCTCCATGTTCATCTTCACCAATCCTAACATGGTATCAATCGCCGTATACGATCTAGCACGCTTCCGCCACTCATCACTTTTCTGTTAGCTCTGTCATATCAGCATTGAAGTTGTTCTGCTTCGCATCTATCCACCTGTTTAACTTCATTCAAGGTCTGTTTAGCAACAACAATGGAGTCTGGAGACAATCAAGAATCAGGCGTCAAAGACTCTGTTCCGTCGCAAGAAGGAATTCCTGGTTTTGGATCCATGAAATCAAGCAAAAGGTTTGGTCCGAAACTCTCCATTCAGCTGCAAGAAAACAACTATCTCCTATGGAATCAACAAGTCGAAGGAGTTATCTTGACACAGAAGATGCATCGCATCGTTGTCAATCCGCAGATTCCGCCAAAATTTGCTACTACTCAAGATCGTATCTCAGGTACAATTTCTGCCGAATATGAAACGTGGTTAGTCCAAGATCAGGCTGTGTTTATCTGGTTACCTTCGACTATCTCAAAGTCGATTCTTCCTCGTGTTCTTGCGTGTAAACACACATATGAAGTTTGGGACAAAATTCACCAATACTTCACCGCTCAAATGAAGGCTAGGGTTAGAAAACTAAGAGTTGAACTCAAGTCTACCAAGAAAGGAACTAGCACGATAACAAAGTTTGTGCTCAGAATCAAAGCCATAGCCAACCCTCTCTTAGCAGTAGGCGATACCATAACTGAACAAGATCAGGTTGATGCGATTCTTGATGGCCTCCCTGAGGAGTATAATCTGTTTGTGATGCAGATGTATGGTACACTAATCCCACATTCTCTATGTGATGTAGAAGCCTTGTTATATGTTCAAGAAGCTCAGCTGGAGAAGTTTCGACAAGACCTAGCAGCCTCCAGCATTGCTGCAAATATTGCTCACACAGGTCATGGCAATTCGCGCCCCTAGAATGATTACACGCCCAACAATGGGAGGAATACCAAATTTTCCAGAGGAAGAGGCAGGGGCAGAGCAAGGGCTGCAAGTAACAACAGACCTACATGCCAACTCTATGGCAAATATGGCCACACTGTATCCTCATGTTGGCATCGATTTGATGAAAATTTTATGCCTCACAATCCTAATGAATCTCAGGACAAGACAGAGAGCAACACACCATCAAGTCATGAGCAGTCAAAGGACAAGCCTCAAAATCCACAAGATGTAGCAATGATGGCTGCTGCAAGCAAATCAATTGGCACAACTCAGCAGTACAACCTACCTGCAGAACTAGATTCCCAAGCATGGTTTGTGGACTCAGGTGCTTCTCATCATCTTACTCCCTATGCATTTAACTTACAGAATTCTAAGGCATACACAGGTAGTGATAAAGTTTATGTAGGCAATGGCCACACACTCACTATTCACTCTATAGGCTTCACACAATTCTGCTATTCATTAGTGCCCAAGTGCAAGCTGATGTTGAATGATATACTTTACGTACCAGCTATCACCATAAATCTTCTTTTTGTTTCCAAATTTTCACATGATAATCAGGTTATCTTTGAATTCCTGTCTAACAAATGTTACATTAAATCTCAGGCTTCTAGACAAGTTCTGGTTGAAGGAATCCTAGATGCCAGTGGTCTCTACTGTTTTCCTCATCTGCATTTGGAGTCTTCAAGGTCACACAGTTTGCATACCACATTGAATAAGTCAAGGCATGTTCAAAGTTACACTACTGTTCAGTCCTTCTGTCAGCTAGATAGTTCCAAATCTAATACCTGTAATAATATTGTGTTGTGGCATCATAGATTAAGGCATGCTAACTCTTCATCTGTTGCTCATATACTAAAACTGTGTAATATTCCTTATTCAAATAAACAAAGTAGCTTTTGCAAATCCTGTAATCTTGGTAAAGCTCACAGGCTTCATGCTCCTTTGACTCATCATGTATATAATAAGGATTTTGATGTGATATATACTAATCTTTGGGGGCCTTCCTCTTCTACTTCTAGTACTGGGTTTAGCTATTACATTGCATTTGTTGATGCTCACACCAGGTATACCTGGCTGTATTTTCTTAAATAAAAGTCTGAAGCTCTAGGTCTATTCAAATTGTTCCACAAGTTTGTTCAAGCTCAGTTTGGTCTAACTATTAAGTCAGTTCAATCTGACTTTGGTGGGGAATTCAGACCTTTCACTAAATTTCTGCAGGATCTTGGGATTACACATAGAGTAACTTGTCCTCATACCTCCCATCAAAATGGCCTAGTTGAGAGGAAACACAAAACAATTGTTGAGATGGGATTGACACTTCTTGCTCATGCATCCATGCCTCTAACATATTGGGATCACAATTTTGCTACTGCTGTCTACCTCATGAACAGGCTGCCAACATCTCCATTGACTACACATCATTCACCCTTTCATGCTCTGTATGGTAAGCATCCTGACTACACAACTATTAGAGTGTTTGGTTGTGCCTGTTATCCTCTACTTAGACCATATAATCAACACAAGTTGCAACTTAGGAGTCAGGAATGTGTATACCTTGGAGTCTCTCCTCAACATATAGGTTTAAAATGCTTGAGTAGTTCTGGAAGAATTTACATTTCGAAGGATGTAACCTTCAATGAGCAACATTTTCCTTTTCCTCAACTGTTTAAGTCAAGTACTACAACAGGTCATACTTTTATAAACAAGTCCCTTGCCTGTCCAGTAGTTCTACCATCCAGCACAGTTACCACATCATCACAGATCACAGTTGGCATCCCTTTACACTATAATCCACCAGTTCAAAGCATGGATCCTACAACTATCCAACCCATCACTAGACACCTAAACCTTGTTACAGTCTCAATGCCTGAGCAGTCTAATCAGTCAATTATGGCTCCAGGCCCTCAGACAACATCTACTCCCTCACAGGCTACTCAAGGTGATTTTGCAAGTACTCCCAGTCCTACTACCTATCTAAAAGACATTTCACCTAACACCTCTGCAGCAGGCCCTTCCACATCTTGTGATAATGCTGCTCAAATATCCTTAGACTTAAATAAAAACTTTTCCAACTCAGAGACAGAATCTCCTCCAAGTCCTGAAGGTAATACACTACATTTTTCCACTACTGAGAATGGTTACCAATCTACTCCCTCAAGTTTTTATTCACATTCCATATTTTCTAGTTCCACATCTGAGTCTTCTTGCTCTCCATCCATTCCCAGCCTCAGACCTCAACCTCCACTCTTGGTTAATGATCACCCTATGATGACTCGAGCCAAGACTGGGAAATTCAAACCTAAGGCCTTATTGGCACATATTGAAGCTGAACTAACCACTGTCAAACAAGCCCTATCTCACCCTTCTTGGCACACTGCTATGCAGTCTAAATTTGATGCTTTGCAGGCAAACCACACATGGACTCTCACAATATTACCTCCTGACAAAAAAGTTGTGGGCTGTAGATGGGTGTTCAAAATCAAGGAGAATGCTGATGGATCTATCAACAAATACAAATCTAGGCTTGTAGCCAAGGGATTTCATCAAGAACATGGTTTTGACTACACTGAAACCTTCTCTCCTGTTGTTAAACCAACCACTATCAGAGTTATCCTCACCATGGCACTCACTCACAACTGGGATATCCAACAAATTGATGTCAACAATGCCTTTCTCAATGGCACCTTGACTGATGAAGTTTATATGACTCAACCTCCAGGTTTTGTCACAGATGACAAGAATCTTGTATATAATCTACACAAGGCAATATATGGCCTCAAACAGGCTCTACGGGCCTGGTATGAAAAACTGGCACAAGCCCTGATTCAGTTTGGGTTCACTACATCCAAGTGTGATAACTCCTTGTTTCTCTATTGCTCTAAAGGTACTGTCTTATATGCTCTAGTGTATGTAGATGACATACTCATCACATGGTCTGATCACAAACTCATCCATACTTTAACTCACCAACTGCACACTACATTTGCGTTGAAAAAGCTTGGCAGGCCAAAATATTTTCATGGTGTTGAAGTGAATTTTCAAACAGATGGCTCAATGCTTTTGACACAATCAAAGTATATCAGAGATTTACTGTCTCGAGCAAACATGGTCAATGCCAATGGAGTTCCAACTCCCATGATGACCAGCTGCAAACTCAGCAGACATGGCACCTCAAAGCTGGCAGATCCTTCCTTCTACAAGTCTATTGTGGGAGCATTGCAATATGTGACCTTAACCAGGCCTGACATTGCCTATAGTGTCAATAAGGCTTGCCAGTTCATGTCTGACCCTCTTGATACGCATTGGTCTGCGGTCAGACACATTCTCCAGTACCTCAGTGGTACTGTCTCCTATGGTTTACATTTGTCTCCGTTGGCTACAGCTTCAAAAATGTCTCTTCATGCCTACAGTGACTCTGATTGGGCCAGTGACCCGGATGATAGGCGGTCCACATCTGGCTCGTGTATATTTTTTGGTCCTAATCTTATCTCATGGAGTTCAAAGAATATCGCGCCCTAACTCACACAACCTCGGAACTGCTATGGCTAGAGTCCCTCTTGTTTGAGCTTAAAATCACTTATCACACTCCTACTCTCATATGTGATAACTTAAGTGCGGTTCTGCTTTCTCATAATCCGGTTCTTCATGCTCGCACCAAGCATATTGAGCTTAACATACACTTTATGCGTGAATGGGTTGTGGCTGGCCAACTTCGTGTGCATCATGTTCAGACATCGGTTCAACTAGCTGACAAACTTACAAAACCCCTTGGGATTGGAGCATTTCAGAATCTCAGACACAAACTCAAGGTGACTAGCTTGGAAGGTCTCACCATGAGTTTGATGGGGGATATTAGAGATACAAAATGTAAAGAGTAATAACTCTACCCTTATGTAAAGCTTGGGTATATATAGGGTACCCCATTGTGTATATTTGTCAATAACAATAATATAATTCATTCATTCTTTTCCTTCTCTTTTCCTCTCAATCTCTTCTTCTTCTTCCTCACAAACTGTAATAGAATTCTGTTACAAGATGAACCTCCATGTTCATCTTCACCAATCCTAACAGTTCGTCTTTATATTTATTTCTCAATGAAGCACCACATATTTAATAGATCTTACATGATATTAATAGTTGAAAATAGAAATCAATCTAATCTATGTGTCTTCTTAGCTAACAAATTTTTTTTCTCGTCCTGTTTAGGGTTTCTCATTTTTATTTCTTCTTGAAATGAACTTGGACAATTTTTACCCTTACATGTGTTGTGTTGTCAAAAGTATTTTTGTACCTTTTTGTACCTATGATATGTGCTTCAAGAAATATTGCTTCTCCAATATTTGCAGCAAAAATATTGTCAACAATACGCATTCCAACGATTCAAAGGACCAAAATGAGTAATGTAAATATTTTTTTCCTTATAAAAATATTTACGCATTAAATATAATTGAAATCATTTATGATTCATTATAAAATTAAGGGTAACAATTTAAAGTTTTTCTTCCAAGAACAAGAACAAAATAGAGTAATTTATTTATGACTGAAAAAAACCATTCATAAATTGTTTAAATTGCATTTCATATCTTCAGCTCGCGGAACAAATTTGTTTCCTTCTCTTTAGGGAAAAAGAGCGCAACACTTTATAAAATGAGCAACAATGTCATTATAGTTATGGAATTGAAATTGTTAAGTGAAGATTGCATGACTTACATTCAAATTACATTATATTAGAATTTGTGATTATGACCTAGTACATTCCCCATAAAATCACGTCGAATTCAAAATCAATACCGAGAGGATCAAGCTTCTGAGATAAACCTGTTCAAAAAAGTGATTATTAATCATAATCAGTTAATTAAGCAGAGTATAAACGATTTTTCGATTAACATATGAATGCATTAGGAAAGAGATTAACATATGAATTCATAGATAGAGAAGAAGAGAGAAATTGTTGAGAACCTTGAAAAGAAACAAAAAGAAGTTTTGAAATTAGGGTGTGGAAATGATAGAGGAAGAAAGAGTTATGCCCATAAAATGGGGTTACAATGTGAGGAGTAGCAGGAGCTTTTCATCTGGAGAGGACAAATAAAGATTTAAGAAAAAAAATGAAATGTCAATATATTTTATTTGTAAATTAAATTATCAAGAGGTGAAGTGGTCTAGTGGTAAATTAGTTTCATATTAAACAATGGGTCCTTGGTTTGAAACTTAGCTCAAGGAAAAGGTCGGATGCCACTAGTGCAAAAATAGATGAACTTAGTGAAAGTTAGACGGAAAGGACTTAAATGACGCTGTTTGAACAATTAAAGGACAATATTTGGGATAACCGATCATATTTATTGCTCTACTGAATTTTATTTTCTATAAACTGTCTGTTAGAGCGAGATAAGGGTGGTATCTAAAAACACTTCCACACCTAAATCAATGAATATCGGATGTGAGAGGTATTTAGGTTAGAAATTTGTGTGTACCTTATTTTGATGTCTGTGACTCTCTTATTTAAGAGATTTTCTAATATTTCGAGAGGTCTAGAAACTTAATATCAATGAACTTTGTTCAAATGAATGGGTGTCTTCCTAAGGCATCTTTACGCTTATTTTCGAGGTCATATAACATTCCTTTGATATAGATTTATGGGGCTAATATTATGTCTTCCGACTTCATTGATATGGCATCATTAGTGTATCCTATTTTGAGCGCCTCTTGCATTATTGAGATTCACATCTTTGGTATCCCAATTTTCTTAGGCCATGATATCGGTCACAAATCAGGTAGAAACAATTTTCCCCGAAGTATGGTCTGGCTTAGGTAGGGCGAGGCTTTCGATCCTATATTGTCTTCACCTACACCATTGCAACATTTATGCCATTTGATTTCTATTTTGTTTTAAGCTCTTATGGTTTATCATTTCATGGGGAGTAGACTATACATAATACAATTTTTCTTGTCTTACTTTGGTCTTATATTCATGGGCACATCGTTGTGTTCATATGTTTGTTATTTTTTTGCCAAGCTTTCGATAGTGAAAACTGTGGCGAGTAGAGTTTCCATAAGATATACACTATAGTTTATGTTGCCTTTGTCATTTAGAGTGACAAAATGTACCATGATCGTATCCTTTGGACTTGTAGGTAAGGAGGCCCCTATTTCCTAGGTAGTGAGCATAAGCATTACAACATAGTAAAATACAACTACTTAAGCTCACTTGCATCAGGTGTTCATACATAACTGTTGCCTTACTCATGGGGATATTCTATTAACACCCTATTTGTTTATTTTAAACCTTTCGTTTTCTTAACTTTCTTGAAATTGAACATTCTCTTTTGTTCTTGTTTCTTCGTCTACACATTCACTGTAGGAAATTTTTCCGATGAGTTTCTTATTTTTCAGGAATTTCTTTGGTTTCTTGCAATTTTTTCATGTTTTCCTAATGTATACATGATTTTGTGATATCTTTGTAGGTGCTGAAGTTTTATGGATTTTGAGTAGTGTTTATTTGAGAACTAGAATATTTAATATTTTAAACGTATGGCTCTTAATTTTAGGAAACTCTAAATTTATTGGATCTAAGTATATGGTTAGCTAGAAGCTCTGAATACAAAATCTTTAATCACATAGCTTGTTAGAAGCTTTGAGCATGAAAACTTCAACCATGTAGCTTTTGTGAGAAATGTCATATATATATATATATATATATATATATATATATATATATATATATATATATATATATATATATATATATATATATATATATATATATATATATATATATATATATATATATATATATATATATATATATATATATATATATATATATATATATATATATATATATATATATATATATATATATATATATATATATATATATATATATATATATATATATATATATATATATATATATATATATATATATATATATATATATATATATATATATATATATATATATATATATATATATATATATATACACATTTATGTGACAATATAAATAAAATGTATCTAAGTTGTCGATCCCTTTATTTGGGTCTAAATGGGCTAAAATGTTTTGATACCTAAATCTCTTTTGGGAAACCCGAGGATTGGGCCATGGTACTTCCCGTCCCTAACAATCAAAATTATGGGAGGTTTCTTTTAAGTCGATTCGCTATGTATAGTTTTAATTTTAAGGATTATGGTTTTTGTTTTCTTTTTACCTCATTTGAGTGCCATTTGCTATAAATATTTATGTTTGGCCTCTTTATGATCTCCTCTCCCTCTTGGAACTATATTCAGGCCTCGAACATTTACTTCGCTCATCTTCAGATAAGATCTCAAATTATGGTATTTTTTGACATATTTAAAATCACTTGGGAACTCTCTGGTAGTAAACATGGTTTGATTACCGTTACGTCATCATTCTTTATCTTCAAACCTTTATCTCTACCTATTAAGTAACTTCTTTGTCATTTTTTATTCTCTACCCTTTTTCTATCTTTCATGTGATTCAATGTGTCTTTTGCTAGTTCTTTTCGGTCACACTTATTCGTTGTTGGTCAAATGATCATTTCACGGTACATCCAAAGAAGTTGCGTTTTGGCCCCGAGAAATTAAAGGAAGATACCTGGCTTAATTTCAAAAAATAATTGGTTATTGTGATTCTATAACAAAGAAAAATCTGTTTTCTTTAAATTGGTTCTT
The DNA here is from genome assembly GCA_963859935.3 of Lathyrus sativus. Taxonomy (NCBI): domain Eukaryota; kingdom Viridiplantae; phylum Streptophyta; class Magnoliopsida; order Fabales; family Fabaceae; genus Lathyrus; species Lathyrus sativus. The sequence goes on along the minus strand of OZ012740.1, from coordinate 544,559,555 downwards.
TATATTTACTTTAATCTAAGAGGAATGGAGCCATAGTTGATCTCAGTGTTTTTTTTATTCGTTTTGATTCGTGGTGGTATTATTATTTTTATTTCTTGTTACTCACTTTATCCTTTTTGGATCAGGGATAGCAAGTGGGAAAATTATTTTTGGTCAAATGAAGCATAAAGTTGTTCCTTTGGATTTTAGTCTTGTTACAACACCTTTTGATTTGCTCTTAGCTGGTAAGTAGAATCTTGACGTTGCTCATTTTGATGTTGGGGAGATTCTCCATTTTTTTGCTTCATTTGACCCGCTTTTCCTTCTGACCAGACTCTGATACAAGCTTTGGTTCCCTAGGTAGACTTAACATACATTGATGATTTGGGACCTTTTATGCACCAATTTATATTGTCTAAGTTTATTCATTACATTTCCACATTGATGGTCTTAACTTGACATTTTCTTTCTCCTGATAGTACCTAAACATTGACGGAGGCACGACTCATCACTGAATCGGAACAAGCTAAACTTTAAGATCAGAAAGATACACATATCCTCCTTTGAGTCTAGTCTAAACTTGATGAAGCAAATAAAAAATGTGAGGAGGATATTTGTTTCTCTCAGGAAGATTTGAAAAAGGTTGTTAAGAATCATCGATAAATCAAAATCTATCTTTGAGATCAAATTTATTTTGTGGATGAAGATAAGAATAAATATGAGATTTTGGTGGACATAAGTACTAAATAGAAGACAATAATGAAAGTGCATCTCTTTGCTTATGAAATGAGGGTCTCTTCCCTTTACAGTGAAAATGAGACTCTAAAGATATATTTTGGCCAACAGAGATTCGAAAGGCCAAAAAAGTAAATTGCTTCGCTGACCTTTAATAATTTAAGGAAAATCCATCGGGAGGCCACTTTGGATAGACAGGAGAGTTTATGATCATAACACTAATGTTCATCGACTTGGTAGGGTATGTTTCGAATTCGAGGTGGAAACTCCCAATGGGAGGATATGAGGTTTTGAATTCGAGAGAACAAGACGTCCGACCTTGATCGTAACAAAGTGGTGAAAGGGGGAAGGATTAAATGAGGATATTTTGACTTTCACCTTCTTAGGCAGTACTTGCAGAACAAGTTTTCATTATTTTTTAACTAATGAAAATATTTATTACTTGTAAGTGTTCTTTCATCCATTATTTTTATTTTATTTTAGCGTATTGCATCTTCAGGATGTTTTTGGCTAGAAGCGATACCTCTTACAAAGTATCAATCTGCAACAGGGATGTTCTCGACCAAGGGGTACCCTTTACTTAACCCTTTCCCAAGTTCCAGCCTTGAAAGAATGATAGGTTTTTTTATGTGATATTTCTTCTTGTTGGTGGTAAGTCAGGGAGTGAGGTTCCTTTGTCATCAATTATGGCTTCAATATCCTCTTCTTTCTCTTAGTGGTAGCATTTAATGAATTCCTTTCCTCAAAGTGGTGGTTTTTTTTCTAGTCTTTCCCTTTAAATGGAAGTTGGATATTTATAGACAAAATTTTATAGTAAAATAAATATAATGTGTGTTTATTTCAAAAAGTTGATAATTGTAAACACATGATAAGTGTTCTACAAAGCTAAGACCATTTCATTTTAGTCATAAATTATAATTAAAAGTAAATAAAGTTGATGTAAACAACACTTTCTTATGATCTTGGACTATTATGGAATTATTGGTTAACTTACTCAAGATGGGTTTGTCTTATCCTTAAACAAGCTTTTAGATCCCCCAATAGTGGTTTTGACTCTTGTCTAAACTTCGTCTAGCTTGATAATGGCCTGTTGGTGCTCTTTTTCCTTTCCTTTGTCTATGTTGTTGGACTCGTTAGGAACATTTATAGAATTCTTGTGCCAAATGATATCATCAATTATCCATTCTCCTACAATTCTCGAGCAACCTTTAATCATAAAATCTAATAAGATTTTTAAACCTCCTTTATACCTTAATGATTATCAATGTGAACTCCTAAAATGTAAATGTAATTTCTTAGCAGTTGATTTAGGTACTCTCTGTTCCATTTATATATTTTTTTGGTTATGGTGAACTTTCTTAGAGTCACAATTTTTTTTTTGTTTAAGGCTTCACACATAATCAACCTACTTCATATGATGAAAAAAATTAAGGATGTTGGTTGAAAACTAACTATTGAAGAATAAGGTGATAACTTTAAAAAAAGTGTTGTTACTAATTTACCTTTTCATTAAAATAAATTGGATGTAAATAGATTTTAAATTGAAAAATAAGGCAGGTGATTTAATAGATGGGTTCTATGCTTATTCATCCGCAAAGAAATTAATTTTTTTCCATCCTTCTATATTTATTTTGAAACACTTATTTGATTAAATAACTAAGAAAGTTTTGTTTTAATATAGAACTTAAAGGTGTGGATATAATTTATACACGAACCATATTTTTTGTTTGTTAAAACTTATCTAGTGTACGAGATAGAAAGTCTCTAAACACCACTTCCGTGAAAACCTTAACGTTTCTTCTCAATTGAACATAAAACTATGTAATCCCCCATCTATCTGCAGCTGTTGAGATATTAGATATAATTCAAGTTGTATTATGTGGCCTAAGCCTAAAGCTAATTAGAGTTTAGAGTTTTCTATTTAGTTTGTTATTTTAGTGTATATAAATAGACACTTTGTAATTCAGTTTTAATTTAATTCAATAATATCAATCCTTATTCCTTTATTTTCTCTCTTTCTCTCCTCACTAGCTCCGGATAGATTCTTGATTGTGTTTTCAAAAATCACACGCTAGAGATCGTGTTTCCGGAATAGTGGATTGTTGTTTATCAATCGCTGCAAAAATGAATGGTAACGAAAATTTACCAAACTCCCTTCCAACTCTTGACAATAAGAACTGGTTCCGATGGAGAAAACATATGCAATCTCTATTTGACTTTCATGAAATCCTAGAAGTGGTTACGAATAGCGTTCATGCGCTTGATGTAGATGCAATAGACACATAGAGAACCGCTCACAAGGAGGCCAAAAAGAAGGATTTCAAGGCGGCTTTCTACATCCAATCGGCGGTTGATACGACTAATTTCGACAAAATAGCTCATGCTGAATCGGTGAAGGAGGCGCGGGACATTCTTGTCAAGTAATATGAAGGAGGCGAGAAATTTAAGGTTGTCAAGTTGCAAACTTTACGACGACAATATGATTTATTCTCAATGGGAGAAGATGAAAAGATTGTAGGCTATGTGTCGAAGGTGCAGAAACTCAACCATCTCATGAAGGGTTGCGGTGAAACTCGAACTGATAAGATGATTGTTGAGAAGGTAATGTATATGTTGACCTCTCACTTTGATCACATTATTGTAGCTATTCAAGAATCTAACAATATTGAAACCCTAAAACTAGAAGATTTGTTTGGCTCGTTGGAAGCGCATGAGATTAGGATTGTCGAAATGAAAAGAGTTCAATACTCTATACAAGCACTACAAGCTCAATCGTGGAAGAAGAATGGTGGTTCCAACAAGTTCAAAGAAAAAATCGTTAAGACTCAGGGCAAGAAGTCTTGGTTGAATCCTCACAAGAATAAGACAGATGATAGAACTTCTGAATCCTTGAAGAGAGGAGAAGAAAATTCTTATCAGAAAGAGAAAGTAGAGAAAAAAGGTGTGCAGTGCTATAACTATGAAAAGTGGGGTCACTTGGACAAGCATTGTTAGTATAGGAAAGACAAGGGTTCGACAAAAGACAAGGACAAAGAAGAAAACCTTGCACGTCAAGATTCAGATGATATAGTGGTTATGGATGTAGTTGCAGATGACCATGTCGAATCTAAAATCTGGTTCCTCGACTCGCGCTACTCGAATCACATGATTGGTTGAAAAGTATGGTTAGTAGATTTTGACGAGTCGAATAAGAGCAAGGTCAAACTTGCTGATAATAGTTTGTTGCAAGCAGAAGATACTAGTAACATAGTTATTCAAAGGAGTAATGGAGCAAAATCCTTGATCAAAGATGTACTATATGTCCCTGGAATATAGTGCAATCTGCTAAGTGTTAGACAACTAGTAGAAAATGGATTCTCAGTGGTTATGAAAGATAGAGCCTTAGAACTTTTTGACATCCAAAATAACTTGATTTTGAAAACTCCTTTGTCGAAGAATAGAATATTTAAAACCATGATTAGTTTGACTGAGGTACAATGTCTGAATAAGTTGTCGACCACAAGAATAGTTGGTTGTGGCATTTGAGGTTTGGCCATCTGAACTTTAGGTCACTAAATTAACTGATCACTCAAGATACGGTAACTAGTATACCAAGTCTTGAGATGCCCGACAAACTCTGTGAAGGTTGTCTAGTCGAAAAGAAGTCCAGGAAGTCTTTCATTTCGACTATGCCAATGAGATCATCTTGCATACTCGAAGTTGTACATTCAGATGTATGCGGTCCTTTTGAAGAGCATACTATTGGTGGAAACAAGTATTTTGTCTCATTTGCCGATGAGTACAGTCAAAAGCTCAATATCTATGTGATCAAACGAAAGGACGACATATTTGAAATATTTAAGAGATTTAAGATGCTTGTCGAAAACTAGGGTGAAAAGAAAATTAAAGTTCCGCGAACAAATAGAGGTGGTGAATACACATCCAAGATATTTGAAGAATTCTATGCAGAACATGGTATTTGTTCTGGACTGGGCCGAGGCTTAGCCCACAATCGAGAAGGCCCAAAATCCCACTGAGGTTAGGCCCAATTGGACCACACTGATGAGCAGGGACCCATGGGCAGAACCTCCTCCCGTAGGGCAGGTGCCCATCCCGTGGGCAGAACCTGTGCCCATCCTGTCGGGCAGAACCTGTGTCCATCCCGTGGGCAGAACCTGTGCCCATCCTGTCGGGCAGAACCTGTGCCCATCCCGTCAGGGCAGAACCTCCTCCCGTCAGGCAGGTGCCCATCCCCGTGGGCAGAACCTGTGCCCATCCTGTCGGGCAGAACCTGTGCCCATCCTGTCGGGCAGAACCTGTACCCATCCCGTCAGGGCAGAACCTCCTCCCGTCAGGCAGGTGCCCATCCCGTGGGCAGAACCTGTGCCCATCCCGTCAGGGCAGAACCTCCTCCCGTCGGGCAGGTGCCCATCCCGTGGGCAGAACCTGTGCCCATCCTGTCGGGCAGAACCTGTGCCCATCCCGTCAGGGTAGAACCTCCTCCCGTCGGGCAGGTGCCCATCCCGTGGGCAGAACCTGTGCCCATCCCGTCAGGGCAGAACCTCCTTCCGTTAGGCAGGTGCCCATCCCGTGGGCAGAACCTGTGCCCATCCCGTCAGGGCAGAACCTCCTCCCGTCGGGCAGGTGCCCATCCTGTTGGGCAGAACCTGTGCCCATCCCGTCAGGGCAGAACCTCCTCCCTTCGGGCAGGTGCCCATCCCGTGGGCAGAACCTGTACCCATCCTGTCGGGCAGAACCTGTGCCCATCCCGTCAGGGCAGAACCTCCTCCCGTCGGGCAGGTGCCCATCCCATGGGCAGAACCTGTGCCCATCCCGCCGGGCAGCACAACGTGCCTTCCACACGTTCTCCGCGTGCTCCCCTCCGCGGGGACACGTCATCAACCAACTTCCCACCTCCGAAAGAGCAGGTCAAACCCACTTTCCGGAGATCTAGGAGCAGTTGGACTAGGGCGAAGACCACGTCCTGGTCTTCACTACGCCACGTAAGCCCTAGCAGTCATTAGGGTTGGTCCTGGTCATCCAGCCCATCTCAAATGACCGTTGGCCCAGTGCTGGGGTCTCTCTATAAATACCCTCTTCCCCAAGAGGGCCAGGTAATTCAATTCTCTACCAACTTTCTGTATTTGCTGTCACTCTGCCCATTTTCTCACTTTGGCATCAGAGTGCCTTGCAGGTACACCCCCTCCTCATCCTCCCCACCGGTGAACAGGAAGCAGCCTAACGGAGCGTGGCCATCCAGTGATCCCCTCCTGATCAGGTCAGATCAGTGGCGCCGTCTGTGGGAAACTAAGCTCCCCCGTTCCTCCGAGCAGAGAACCAAAGCTTCATCTCTCAAAACTTCAAGATCACGAGTGCCCTCCGCCATGGCGACGCTGTTCACAATTGTCCTCCCTTCGTCGAGCAGAAGACTCCGATGGGCAGGACCTGGCTGCCCACCAGCCAATCTTTGTCCTCCCTTCGTCGAGCAGAAGACTCCGATGGGCAGGACCCTGGCTGCCCACCAGCCAATCTTTGTCCTCCCTTCGTCGAGCAGAAGACCTTTGTCCTCCTTTCGTCGAGCAGAAGACTCCGATGGGCAAGACCCTGGCTGCCCACCAGCCAGTCTTTGTCCTCCCTGCGTCGAGCAGAAGACTCCGATGGGCAGGACCCTGGCTGCCCACCAGCCAATCTTTGTCCTCCTTTCGTCGAGCAGAAGACTCCGATGGGCAGGACCCTGGCTGCCCACCGGCCAGTCTTTGTCCTCCTTTAGCCGAGCAGAAGACTCCGATGGGCAGGACCCTGGCTGCCCACCAGCCAGTCTTTGTCCTCTCTTTCATCGGGCAGAAGACTCTGCCGGGCAGGACCCTGGCTTCCATCCAGCCTTGTCCTCCCTTCGAAAACCTACTACCTCGAAAACTTACACGGGACCATATAGCTCGACCATGGAACGCTGAAAAGCTAAAAAAATACTACAGTTAAACAACACTGCCCGCGAGGGACAACCCGCGCGAACAAGAGGGTGGACTGATACGACCACACCTCACCGACCTTACCTTAGCGGGCACTATACCTCCCCGAACAAAAAGAGAATAGCCCGCTCGATGGCACCCCCTCGATCGAGAGTCGCCGCCGCAGTATCATAATCGGCCGAACGCCCAGCTCGCGATGGGATGTTCAAGCCTACAGGATAGATCACAACCGTGACCTAACTCTTGTCCGCCCAGGAAGCTACCCCGGGCATCCGGATAGTTCCCCACACTACCGGGCAACACGCACCGAGCAAAGGTCCCCCACAAAACAATAAACATTCACATCATAATGGAGCTCGGCAAAACGAGCCAACACTTAGCGAAAAAGCATAACAATCATGCACGCACACAAAACTTAGAAAGGAAAACAAGAATTCCATAAAAGGGGCATAAGCCCAGAAGTCAAAACGTTATAATAAACGGGCACGACCCCGGATGTCGAACAGAAACGATCGAAGGCGTCGAGCAGAATTTTTTGGATGTCGAGCGACTGCAATTTCGCCCTTCCCAGGTGATCGATACGATCGACGCCATTCTCGCATCCTGCCTGACATATCAGCGCGCGCAACGCTACTCTCTACTCAAGTCATAGCTCTCCTGACAGCGAACTACGACTTGGGGGGCTCCTGTTCTGGACTGGGCCGAGGCTTAGCCCACAATCGAGAAGGCCCAAAATCCCACTGAGGTTAGGCCCAATTGGACCACACTGATGAGCAGGGACCCATGGGCAGAACCTCCTCCCGTAGGGCAGGTGCCCATCCCGTGGGCAGAACCTGTGCCCATCCTGTCGGGCAGAACCTGTGTCCATCCCGTGGGCAGAACCTGTGCCCATCCTGTCGGGCAGAACCTGTGCCCATCCTGTCGGGCAGAACCTCCTCCCGTCAGGCAGGTGCCCATCCCGTGGGCAGAACCTGTGCCCATCCCGTCAGGGCAGAACCTCCTCCCGTCGGGCAGGTGCCCATCCCGTGGGCAGAACCTGTGCCCATCCTGTCGGGCATAACCTGTGCCCATCCCGTCAGGGCAGAACCTCCTCCCGTCGGGCAGGTGCCCATCCCGTGGGCAGAACCTGTGCCCATCCTGTCGGGCAGAACCTGTGCCCATCCCGTCAGGGCAGAACCTCCTCCCGTCAGGCAGGTGCCCATCCCGTGGGCAGAACCTGTGCCCATCCCGTCAGGGCAGAACCTCCTCCCATCGGGCAGGTGCCCATCCCGTGGGCAGAACCTGTGCCCATCCTGTCGGGCAGAACCTGTGCCCATCCCTTCAGGGCAGAACCTCCTCCCGTCGGGCAGGTGCCCATCCCGTGGGCAGAACCTGTGCCCATCCTGTCGGGCAGAACCTGTGCCCATCCCGTCAGGGCAGAACCTCCTCCCGTCGGGCAGGTGCCCATCCTGTGGGCAGAACCTGTGCCCATCCCGCCGGGCAGCACAACGTGGCTTCCACACGTTCTCCGCGTGCTCCCCTCCGCGGGGACACGTCATCAACCAACTGCCCACCTCCGAAAGAGCAGGTCAAACCCACTTTCCGGAGATCTAGGAGCAGTTGGACTAGGGCGAAGACCACGTCCTGGTCTTCACTACGCCACGTAAGCCCTAGCAGTCATTAGGGTTAGGCCTGGTCATCCAGCCCATCTCAAATGACCGTTGGCCCAGCGCTGGGGTCTCTCTATAAATACCCTCTTCCCCAAGAGGGCCAGGTAATTCAATTCTCTACCAACTTTCTGTATTTGCTGTCACTCTGCCCATTTTCTCACTTTGGCATCGGAGTGCCTTGCAGGTACACCCCCTCCTCATCCTCCCCACTGGTGAACAGGAAGCAGCCTAACGGAGCGTGGCCATCCAGTGATCCCCTCCTGATCAGGTCAGATCCGTATTGATCATGAGATAAATGCTCTTTATACTCCTCAACATAATGCAATAGCAGAAAGAAGAAACATGACCATATTGGACATGGCGAGATGCATGATGAAGCAAAAGAATTTTCCAAAATCCTTATAGGGTGAAGCTGTTTCAACTTCTGTTTAAATTCTGAATAGGTGCCCTACCAAGAAGCTGAAGAACAAGGTTCCTGAAGAAGTGTGGAGTGGAAAACAACCATCAATGAGTCATCTGAAGGTGTTTGGCTTTATTTTCTATAAGCATAGTCCTGATGCTAAAAGAAGGAAGCTTGATGATAAGAGTGAACCTATGATTCTGGTAGGATATCATAAGACTGGAGCATACATGTTGTTCAATCCAATTAATCAGAAGATTGTGACGAGTTGAGACATTGTGATTGATGAAATTTTTTCCTGGGATTGGAGTTCTAGTAATGTAATTGACAAGCCACTGATGAGCTATGATTTAGACGAAGCAAGTAATGATGTCAAAGTTGAAGACATTGTTGATACTCCAGTCGAAGAAGAAGTCGAAGTAGTTGTTGACACTCTCGATACAATCGAAGTCGAAGAGGATATGGCTGGCACAAGTCAGAGACCTCAATGAACTAGAGCTTGCCCAACAAGACTTCAAGACTATGAAGTGGTTGGTGATGATGAAGTCACAATAGATGGGGAATTAGTTCATTTTTCTTTACTTGCAGGTGCTGAACCAATCAACTATAGTGAAGCCTTCAAAGATAAACAATGTAAGTCTGCTATGGTCGAAGGGTTACAACCAGTTGAAAGAAATAACACATGGGAGTTGGTCAAATTTCCAGCTCATACAAAAGTTATCGAAGTAAAATGGGTGTTCAAGTTGAAGTACAATGATGATGGGTCGAGAGCAAGACATAAAGCGAGATTGGTAGCTCGAGAATTTCTCTAGAGAGTAGGACTCGACTACTCTGAAGTATTTGCACCTGTCGCAAGATTGGAAATTATTCGACTAGTAGTGGCCTTGGCATGCAAGCAAGGTTGGCCAACATTGAAGGTGAGAAAATTACTTAGAAGGGGGGGTTGAATAAGTAAGACTAAAAAACAAAGATTAGAACACAGATATTTTTATCCTGGTTCGTTGAGAACAACTACTCCAGTCCACCCTCTCAAGAGTGATTTGCCTTTCTCTATCAAGGACTTAATCCACTATTTTAATCAACAGATTACAAATAGCAACACCTAAGAACAACCGTTCTTAGTCTTCTCAAGAGCAACTGATCCCAACTGGATCCTCTTAAGGAAAACCTTTTACAAACAAAGTAAGACTTTTACAAGAGTAAGAATGCTTCTAATAAGCTGTTATCACAACAGTGATATTTCTCTTAAGTTAAGAATAAAGATAAAGAAAAGTAATATGATTAAGAGCTTTGTGAGATTTGCTTTGAGTAGTGATTTTGCTAGAGATTCGATACTGAAGAAGATGGAGTGGACTTCTTTATATAGGCACTAAGATCCAAGAAGTCTTGTTACGTTGAAGGCTGTGCAGAAAAGCCTAGAGCCTTTTGTCTTCACATTGGAGGCTGTGCTGAAACAGGCCTGATGCTTTTTGTCTTCACTTGCAGAATACTTTCCTCAGAATGGAATGCACAGATAAAACCTTTTTGTCTGTATCCTTGTGTCTAGCACAAAATAGGAAAGAGCTGTTGAGAAAAACCAACGTACATATTTAAATCTTCTTCAAAGTAAGTTCAACTTTCAACATTAGAATCTGAATCTTCAGAGTCTTCAGACCAAGGAACATCTGGATCTTCAGAGTCTTCAGTGTTCTTCAGATTGAGCTGAATCAGAGTATGTGCAGCTTGTGTGCTTGAGCGTGTAAAACTCTCAGAGCAGAGTCTTCTAAGCTTTAGAGGCTCCTTCTTCAGAATCTTCAAGAGACAGTAGTCAGATTCTTCTGGGAGCAGTGTTCAGATCTTTACTTAAGATGCTCTTGAACTTGTGAAGTCTTTCATACGAACAATGTTCAGATGCAATTTTGCTTTCTTAAGATAATTTTCTTTAGTGCCTGTAGCAAACAATTTAGAACACGTTTAGAGTATATAATTCTTGAATACAAAATTTATAAGTGTTATCATCAAAACATAGAGATATAACTAAGACACAATCTGTGCTCTTACAAACATTTCACTTAGATGTGAAATCAACATTTTTGAATAGACCTTTAGATGAAGAGGTGTATGTCACACAACCTCCTGGGTTTGTGATTAAGGAGGAAGCAACTAAAGTATACAAGTTGCCCAAAACGCTTTATGGTCTCAAGTATGTACCTAGGGCATGGAACAAGAAGATCGACTCATACTTGGTTGAATTGGGATTTGTAAAATGTAAATCTGAGTATGATGTCTATGTTCAGGTTGTGGCACAAGATATAACAATAATCTGCTTATATGTCGATGGCTTACTAGTAACTGGAAATAGTTTGAAGAACTTATCGAAATTCAAAGAGTTGATGAAGAAGAAATTTGAAATGTCGGATATGGGAAAGTTGTCATACTTCCTAGGCATGAAATTTCAAATGTCTAAGCAAGGAATGATGCTACATCAAAGAAATTATGTCAAAGACATACTCAAGATATTCAAAATGGATGATTCGACTTCTGCATCTTCGCCCATCGAACCAAATTTAAGGTTGGAGAAGTATGGAGAGGAAGACAAAGTCGATGCAACTTTGTTCAAATAGATTGTCAGATCTCTGAGATATGTGTGCAACAGTCGACCTGATATATGTTTCTCAGTCGAATTAGTGAGCAAATACATGAGTGAACCAAGGGTGTCACACATGAAGGCTGCAAGAAGAATCCTGAGATACTTAAAAGGATCGACAAACTATGGAATTTTATTTCGATGAGACTCTGAAAGCAAAGAAACTATGGTTACTTGTTATTTAAATGCTGACTAGTGTAGAGATAAGAAAGATCGAAGAAACACTGCTGGATATTTCTTTCAAGTATTTGGTGCCCCAATTTTATGGTGCTCGAGAAAGCAATATGTTGTGGTATTGTCATCGTGTGAGACTGAATATATATACTGCATGGCAAGCAATTTGGATCAGATATGTGCTTGAAGAAATGGAGGTTGAAGTGAAGAAACCTCTGGTACTGCTGTTGCACCCCAAAATTTGACCAACCGGGTCTCGTATCTGGCTCGATGTTTCGACGCATAATCGCATTCGCATCTGCATATTGCATACAGTGCATTTTTCATTTGTATTGATTTTATCAGGGATCACAGCTCTCGTCTCGTGTTTCAGGTGTTTTTTTTATCAGTTTAAATCAGTAGAATCGATTTTTGGGATATTTCGGTGCCCGTTTATTTTTACCGATTATTTTTGGGTCGTTCGGTGCTTATTTTTGTTCCTCTGGGAATTATGGTGATTTTTCTGGATTTTATAGGATTTTTTTAGGGTTCAAATAGATTTTTAAATCATTTTTAGGTTTAATAGAATTTTTTAATAGTTTTAATTCTTTTTTTAAATAGATTTTAACCATTTTAGGATTTAATAGATTTTTAGGATAATATAGGATTTTCTAGAATATTAATATAATTTTTAATAGTTTTTTAAATAGCTTTAATAGTTTTTAGGATTTAGTATAATAAATAATAGGGATTAAATGCTTTAGAATATAATATATAGATTTTTCATTTTATAGAAATAAATAGATTTTCCATTTTATTTTCTTTTATAGATTTTAAATCATTTGTAAATAGTATAGTTTTATTAGAGATTTATTAGAGTTTTAATTAGGAGTTAATTAGAATTTTTAGGATTAATTTGAGTTAGTTAATTAGGTTTTAACCTAGGTTTTAATTCAGTTTTTTTTGCAGTTTTTAATTCATTTTCGTGTGGGCTTTATCCCCATTTTCGCAGGCCCAGTTAGTGTATTTTAGTCCAGAAAAAGTCCAAATCAATCCAGCAATTGCCAGAATTCTCCAGCGTCTTCCAGATTCTTCTGGAACGTCCCAGAATTTCTCAGCCATTAAATAGTCAGAAGCCACGTGTTGCTTCGAGGGAGGCCCTACCTTGCTTCATCACACACTGCCACGCCATCCCTCTGCCTTCTCTCACCAGGCCACGCGTGGGACACGCGTCTCACATGCGTGAGCCCTATCCACTATCTCCCCCACGTGGCGACCACACAGCCTCTCACCGTCAAACTTCGCCGGCCGGCATGCATGGCCGGCGGCCACCGCACCTTCACCGGAGAACACCCAAACCCAGAATCCGGCCACATTCATCCCCTTCATCGTTTTCCTCTCATTACCACCATGAACACCACCGCGCCATCGCCGGAAAACCCCCAAACCCAGAAAAACCCAGAACCATTCATCTTCCTCCCTAATCAACATCTTCCTCCCTTCTTCATCGCTCATCATACCCTTCCGATCACCATCAACAATGTTCTCCGGCGAGGATCTCAAAGCCCAGAAAACTCCCTGAACCAACAATCCTCTTCAACCTCCGATCAACATCCTGATTCAATTGATCATCCACCTCCAAGCATCATCGAACCATACGGAACAACTTCAAGAAAATTCCAGAAAATAATCAACACATCAAGAAATCCAGAAACCGATCAAGCTCCATCACGCATCAACGAACTCCAGAAAAACTCAGAACATCATCCTCACCAAGAAGAATCTTCAACAAAGCTCGTCCAACCACATCTCTGATCAATTCCTTCGATCATGCAAGACCTTCAACCGATTCAAAAACCACCACCCTCATCTCCTTCCTCCGATCATCATTATTCACCTTCCTCATCCAACTTCCTCACCATGAATCTCCCCAGAAACGCCCTAAAGTCAAGATTCAACCGTTCAAACTTCCAGATTCGAAGCCTTCTTCGTAGATCAAGATTTTCCAGAATCTTCAAGATTGTTCATCGTGATTATCGTCACCAGATTTCCAGCAACAATAACAGAAACTTCTACGAAGCTTCATCGGTGATTTTCCAGAACGTCGCTAATGTCTTCATCCACGAACAACTCCCATCCAGCTCATCATATCATCCAGAACACAGAATCTTTAAGAACTTCTTCTGAAGTCTTCACGAATCCCTTCAAATCGTGCTGAGATTGAGACCGAAAGATAGGGGTAGAGTAGAGTGAAGTTGAATCGGAGGGAGATGGAAGGGATTGGGAAATAATTTTGAGGTGGTTGAAGAGATTGAACGAAGGTTGAGTTTGAGGCTGAGAGAAGAGAAAACGGAGGAGAAGGAATTGGACGGCGGCGGCGCCGTGAGAGAGGGAGAAAGAAGGTTTCTAGGGTTTCTTTGGAGAGTGAGGAGGAAGATGGGTTAGGGAACTGGGCCTAAGGCCCAAATCTTTTGACCGTACACCCCTCCGTTTTTGGACAAGTCCTGGGCCTGAGCCCAATATTTTTCTTGCCAGCATTCCCATTCCACTACACGTACCCCCCTCCCACGTTTTTGGCTAAAGCCAGTCATTGGGCTGGGCCTTTAGCTTGTTGCCTTTTTTATTTTTGCTGCTTACTAACCCCTGTAACAGCAGATTGCACCCCTCTCTCTATTTCTTGTTTTTTATTATTTTTCTTTTGTCTTGAGAAATGAAAAAAGAGAAAAAGTATGTAAAAGAAAATACATTCAAGAAAAAGAATTTGAAGAGAAAGAAAAAGAAAATAGAAAAAGAATTGAAAAGAAATATAGTGAAAAGAATATTAAAAGAAAAAGAAAGAAAAGAAAGAAAAATATTCATAGAAAAAATATTTTGAGAAAAAGGGAAAAATATGTTGAAAAGAAAAGAAGAAAAAGGAAAAAATATTAAAGTGTCGATTTAATATTTTTAGAGTTCATTTTCTTTAGGTATATTTTCATAGGAATTATTTTCCGATTTCAGAGATAGTTTAGAGGCCCATTTGTTAGGGGGCTATTTTCATTCGATTTTTCAGGATAGAATAGGATAGCGTTTCCTAGGAGATTTATTTGCAGTATGCAACCATTATAATCATTTTTCAAAGATGAATAAAACGAGATTTGAGCTGTGGTCCCGAAGTAGCCGAACTACAGTTGCTCTGATTCTTCGTACCAGACGAAGATATGTAGGCATAGGATGCGATATCCTAGCGAGCACACTAACGACTAACCTGTTGTTCTCTCGCTGCTGTGCGATCGAGACTTTCCCGCAGACGACTAATTGATACCCTTTTTTTCTCTCTTGCTCGAGAGCATTTGAGACCAAACCATAGTTTTGCCCATAGGTTCCCGACCCTGTGAAGCCAGTTGTTTTTCTCACTGCTGTGTGAGAATGTTTGTTTAGCCGTAGTTAGTCTGAACTACGTAAAGCTCTGATCTTCCATCCAGTGGAAGTACGTAGGCACAAGACGCGAGGTCTTGGCGAGCCAATTTTCCCCGTAGTCCCGAACTACGTTGACTCTGACTTTCTCTCTTGAGAATACGTAGGCATAGAGTGCGACGCTCTATCGAGTCAATTCCCTTCCGTTTAGATTTAGCAGCCGTAGATAGATTGTTTTGCATCCAGTAGACAACCCAAGCAAGCGTGGATCCCGTCGAGTACGACGGACGTGAGGGGTGCTAATACCTTCCCCTTGCGTAACCGACTCCCGAACCCAGGCTATGGTTGCGACGACCATACCTTTCCCCGTTTTTGCGAGGTTTACTTCGAGCGTTTCCTTTCCCGCTCTGAGGGATAAATAACGCACGGTGGCGACTCTTCTGTCAGCCGGCGCCGATTTTCGCAGTAGCGACAGCTGGCGACTCTTCTGGGGACCTGAAAGTTTCCTAGGGATCCAACGTCCCGAAAGCGAGTCAATTTTGTGGGATCCAACGTCCCCTAAGAGAGAGTCAATCCTAGCGCTCGTTTGCTTGTCTATTGGGGCTTATTTATCAATATTATCTGTTGTTGTTGGGGTGTTACGGGTGTTCTATGATATTGAGATAAGCCGGACCTGGGCTTGGAGTGCACCTTAGAATTAGAGTGGAAATTAGTGGGCGCGTGCTTGCTTTGTAGGCACTAGTGTCTCATGAAATCCACGCTCAGACGAGATTCATCCGGTTGGCTTCACTTTCAACCCTTTGGGTTGAGACGGTTGCTGGTTTGGTGAATTGTCGACTCTGGGGACCGATCATTTGTGATTCAGCTAAGTGAGGCCTCTTCAGGACTTGATGATGCCACTCCTTCTGGGAATCGTATCATCGGTTTCGAAAGTCTGTGACGCTGATGAACGCATAGGATGCCGTACCTTGTCAAATATAGGTCCACACCTGTGAGTGGGGGTTTTTTTTTTTTGTGCAGGAAACTTGACTTCCAACCTACCCATTTTTCTGGTCTTCTCTTCAGAGACCGTGCTCCGTCAGCAGTGCAGCAGTATTTAAATTGTGTGGGGGCTGTGATCCCGTGTTTGTTGCATTGCATTGCATTTGCATAGGCATCTTCGCATCATGTTGCATACCATTCGCCAGCTAGTCAGAGCTCTTATCCAGCCGTTATTTTGATTCTGAAGGTGAAAATTGAAGACGACCAAGGGGTTGAAGCAGAGTTAAAGTAGATTTGAGCAGAATCGAGCAGTGAGGTCAGCTGAAGACCATTGGATAGCTATGTCAAAGAGCAGCTTCCAGTTTGTTGATACCTTGTCTGGTTTCACCGTGGCGTCTAATCCTCTGTATGGATCTCCGCGCGACGAAGACTTTCCGCAAGTGAACAACCTTACTGCAGCTCAGCTGGTGCAGCCATCTGTTGAAGACCAAGGTCTGCGTGAGCAGTTTGTTGTCCGAGGTGGACGTTCTCCTTCTGTTGATGTCTCAGACTACCAGGGTTTTGCCTTCCCTGTGCCAAAGCCCCGAAGAGAGGTCCCGACAACAAAGAATGAAGACCCATTAGCTCCCGTGTATGCTGAAAGGTTTCGCGCATTAGAGGAGAGGTTCAGAGCCTTGAAAGGTACAGACGCTGTTACTCCTAGTGCTGCAGATATGTGTTTGGTTCCTGGCCTAGTGTTACCTCCGAAGTTCAGAATGCCGAGGTTTGAAAGGTACAAAGGAGATAGTTGCCCGAAGCAACATTTGGTGATGTTCTGCCGAAGAATGACTTCATTTGTGCACAATGACAAGCTGATGATTCATTGCTTTCAAGATAGTCTGACTGGGGCACCTCTGAGTTGGTATATGCAGTTAGAGCGTGATCAGATCCGATCATGGATGGATTTAGCCAGAGCTTTTCTGAAGCAGTACGACTATAATCTTGACGAAGCTCCTATTCGCATGCAGCTGCAAGAATTGTCTCAAGAGATCAATGAACCTATCAGGAAGTATGCTCAGAGATGGAGAGAATTTGCTGGTAGAGTGCAACCACCGCTCCTAGACCAAGAGCTGAAAGGCATGTTCGTGAACTCCTTGCAGAGCCCGTACTTCGAAAGAATGCTTGGAACCGCACCAAATTTCACTGAGTTGGTAAGGACGGGAGAGCACATCGAGTATGGTGTAAGGACCGGAAGAATCCCGTATGTTTCAAGAGGTCAGGCCAGTGAAACTGAATCTCTCTATAGCTCTCAATATGAGGATGAAGCTATGATCAATGCAGTTCTGACAGATGTTGGATATCCTCAAGTCGAATCGGTGAAATCTGTTGGTTCTCCGTCTTCTCAGCGGTCAGTATCTTCTGTGTCTCGTTATTCTGAACAGACAGTCATGCCTGGGGCACCCCGTCAGGAATCTTATGTCGCTTCCATTACAAATCAGCGAACTCGTGGCCGAAGTTATCAGAATCAGCATCAAAACCAGAATCGACCTCGCAACAACTTGGAACGAAGGAATGGTCCTTCTCATCCAGTGCCGATGCCGTATAGCCAATTGCTACCATCTTTGATTCAGAAGTCTTTGGTGGAGCCGAAAGCTCTTAAGCCAGTTCCAGAACCTTACCCTCCTGGGTATAATCCCCACGTTCAGTGTGGTTATCATGGTGGCTCACCGGGGCATTCAACGGAAGATTGTAAAGCATTTCAGGCGAAGGTACAGCAGTTGATTGATCAGGATCGCATTTCCTTTCGAGAAGGATTTCTGTTTGTTCATCCAAACCCCTCAGCTGTCTAAGCTCGTAGATTCGGAAGGCATTCCCTAGCAAAAGCCAGTGGTTCAGACAGGTAGGCGCCTCAGCATTGGCAGTCCTCGGACTTTTTACCATTTTGCATTTGTAGTTTCTTTTCTGTCAGTTACTACCTGCTTTAAACATTGTATGTTTTGAATGGTGATAATAATAAAGTGATTATGCATTTTTCTGAATTAGTCATGTCGCTGTCGCTCATTTATTGCATTGCACTGACACTTGCATTTTTCACTCCACTTTATCCCTGTGACTAGCAAAGTTAGGAGGGAGGATGACGAAACTGAAACTCATAACCAATGATCGTATGCTTTCAGATAAGACCGTACCGATGACGTACAAGGCATTGTTTCAAATCCCCCAAACACTGGAGATATAAGGAGTTAGTCCCGTGTTAACCACTTCGAGCCAGGAAGTAGAAGTTTTTTCGGACTTTTTAACCCTCACATCTTAACCCGGGGCAGGGTAGTTGTCAGTTAGCTTGACCGAGCGTTCAAGTCTTACAGAGGAGTGTTGTCTCTCAAGGACCAACCAGTTTATACCTTTCAAGAGGTCAAACCTCACCAATCAGGAGTGAGACAGTTACAATCCTTTCGGAGCAATCAAGACAACCAGTGTCACACGACTTTGTTCCAAAAGAAGAAAGAAAGCCCGCTAAGTAAAAAGGAAGAAAAAGCTGAGAAAGCTAATACTTAGGCAAAAATCAGGGCATCCCGCTGGACTTCAAAAGAAATCAAAAATCGAAAAGAACTCAAAATGAGTCAGTCCAGGCAAAAATCAGGGAATCAAAAGAGTGAAAAAGAGGGATCAAAAGAAAATTTTCCCCAGCAAATCACAAAGTCGTGTACACAGACACCGAAAGCGAAGAAGGAGTAATTATCACTCTAGAAGAAAAGCTTGTGAATTCCTTAACTGTAGGTCTTACCATTCAACATACCTCTCGAAGAGGCGAGCGCTTGTGCCAGGTTAACCGAACCTTAGGATCGGAGATCATCACGTAGAAGGGGTGGGTACAAATCAAAATTTGAGCCAAATATCCTTTGTTTCACGAACCGTGAACCCGACCATGATACAACCCTTAAAAGACCTAATTGAGGTAGGGTAAATTTGAAGCGCATTACGATAAGGTTGAGTAACCTGACTCCTTCTTGACTTGCTGGTCACATCCTTGTTGTATTTTCACTGACCACGTAAGCACTACGTTTGAACTTCGGTTCACTCGTCACTCTCAAGCATATGCATGTAAATGAGTGACAGCTCAAATTTTTTCAAAATCTGCATAACCATTGCATTAAGATTACCATTCGTAGACAGACGATTCTAATTGCAGGTTAGTGGTTGGCATGAAAGAAATTCCACCAGGGAATAACCAAGCAAGACTGAGTAATTCAGCAGTCTGAACCAGAATGGTGAATGTTGTGAAGCCTTGCGAATCAGGGGCATTGACTTCCAGTAAGTTCAGTATTAGCTAGTCTGAGGACAAGTCCCGAAGCTCTAGTTGATCAGGGGCAGGTTTGTTTGAGAAACAGTTGATCAGAAGTGAGCCTTCTCGAAAGCCAATCAGGGGCAGTTATACAGAATGCGGATATTTGAAAGCAGATGCTTCCAGTGGATAATCAGATCGGGTTGAGTCGCTCATCGCTCATTCAGGGGCAAGTCAGTTCAGAAATGATGAAACCATTCAGGGTAATAGGCGTCTAATGGAGATTGAATTCTATTGTCGTACAGATACCGGGGCAAATATTCTCGAAGTCTTCTCGTAGCAAGCTGTTCAGAGCAAGTATTTCCAAGAGTTAGATTGGGGCAAGTTGAATTGTACTGGGGCAAGTTATTCAAGCCAGTCTTTTTATCCCCAGCTGAGTGCACTGGGGCAAGTTGTTCAAGCTAGTCTGTCTATCCCCAGCCAGAGTTGAGTATCGGGGAATCATGTCAGTACCCTTATCAAAACCTGAACCTTTCAGATAGAAGGCCTTGTTGTCATTGGATCATTATCCTGCAGTTTAAACCTGTTGCGTGCCAGTAACCAGTCGTTTCCAAAGTCCAGTTCTCGCCTGGCAAATCGGTAACCAGTTCTCGTCTGGCCCACCTTCCGTAAGCAGCAGTTCCCGTCCTGGTGCAGTTTATTGTAAGCAGCAGTTCCCGTCCTGGTGCAGTTTATTGTAAGCAGCAGTTCCCGTCCTGGTGCAGTTTATTGTAAGCAGCAGTTCCCGTCCTGGTGCAGTTTATTGTAAGCAGCAGTTCCCGTCCTGGTGCAGTTTATTGGTAACCAGTTCTCGTCTGGTCACCGTTGCTTCAAGTGTTGTATCAGTTCTCGCCTGGTACATGTCGTCGCATAATCTGGTCATCGTGTGTTTTAACCCAAGTGTTATACCAGTTCTCGCCTGGTGTACGTTAGCTTTCAGCCAGTTCTCGCCTAGTTATCTATGCCTCAGTCTGTCATCCAGTCAGCCCGTCTGATGTTCAAAATATAAAAACCAAATCAATTCTTGTCCTTAACCTATCAGTTCTCGCCTGGTAGTCTACCTTTGAATGCTAGTTCTCGTCTAGTATTTTCCATATCCCACTGTGTACATAATCCATGTTTATCCTGAATTAGAAAAACAAAAAACCTAAAGGTATCTGACACAGTATTTCCCAATGACCCGCCTGTTGTCATGTTCCCCGATACGAAGCTCGACAGATACCAGTGCTCCGAGTAATGTTTGAATTCCTTGTGGATGTTGTTAAATCAGAATTGCCACTCTTCAGCAGATGAAAGTTGCTTATTATCCCCGGAAGAGTCGAGATCGTATTTTACCCCGCATCAGAGTCGGATCAGGAGTATCCTCAGCAGATTAAGATTGACATCCTTGATAGTAGGGGCATTTCCAGCAGTGTGCTGCGCGTAATCAACCTCAGTTTAGGTCAGTCCCCGCAGAGTAATCAGTTGTCAATGGTTTGAAGAAAGCATCCCCAAGCAGAGTTGTTTTCTTTCCCCAGTGAAGTCGCCAAGCAGGGTTGCCTTGCCATTTCTCCAGCAGGACAGTTATCCTCAGCGGATTTGGTTTCCCGTTTCCAGCATTTATTTTGCTGAGATGGTTCTGTGACTTCAGGTCATCCCCAGTAGAGTTGGCGTTACCTTCGGCATTTATTTTGCCAAGTGGTTTTCAGACCTGGTGTTCTCTGGCAGCTCGAGCCTGCATTAGCATTTGCATATATAGTCATAGCATTTATACAAGCGTATAGTATATCCATGCTGCCTGGGCCTCGCATTTTCAAACAGAATGTATAACATTTACATTGCATCATTATCAAGCATACGCATGTCGAAACATAGACCAGGGTGGTTACCTATTGGATTTCGAATTTGTTCACCTGCAGAGTTGTTTGGTTAAGCTTCTCGTCTTCCCCAGCGAAGTGATTCTTCATTTGGTTGTTCAGCATCGGAAAAAACAACAACAACAACGGAGATTGACATATATCAGATTTCTGAAGCTGCCGCCTTCGTCAGAATAGGTGCCCAGCAGTTCCATTCAGAATTCCCCCAGGAGAATTGTCCTCAAGTTCGCAGTGAACTGTGACTTGACCAAATTTGATCCCACGAGAGAGATGGGAATCAAGTCGTTTGCTTTTCCGAAGCATTATTTCAATACTTGTGGCGTTACACAGGTGTTGAAAAGGAGAAGAAAATTGTATCAGAAAATTGACCAGTTGTTGCCGTGACAACCAAACTTCAGTTTATTGGAAGCTATTCCTCAATCAGCTCTGCAGTATATTCCCGCGGTTGGCAAATTTCAGGGTTTCATTTGTATTCAACCGTCATCTACCTTGAATGTTTGAAGGCTGAGCGCTCTTCACCCATTCAGGTCGAAGCCGCTTGAATAGGGGCAGCTGTTGCACCCCAAAATTTGACCAACCGGGTCTCGTATCTGGCTCGATGTTTCGACGCATAATCGCATTCGCATCTGCATATTGCATACAGTGCATTTTTCATTTGTATTGATTTTATCAGGGATCACAGCTCTCGTCTCGTGTTTCAGGTGTTTTTTTTTTATCAGTTTAAATCAGTAGAATCGATTTTTGGGATATTTCGGTGCCCGTTTATTTTTACCGATTATTTTTGGGTCGTTCGGTGCTTATTTTTGTTCCTCTGGGAATTATGGTGATTTTTCTGGATTTTATAGGATTTTTTAGGGTTCAAATAGATTTTTAAATCATTTTTAGGTTTAATAGAATTTTTTAATAGTTTTAATTCTTTTTTTAAATAGATTTTAACCATTTTAGGATTTAATAGATTTTTAGGATAATATAGGATTTTCTAGAATATTAATATAATTTTTAATAGTTTTTTAAATAGCTTTAATAGTTTTTAGGATTTAGTATAATAAATAATAGGGATTAAATGCTTTAGAATATAATATATAGATTTTTCATTTTATAGAAATAAATAGATTTTCCATTTTATTTTCTTTTATAGATTTTAAATCATTTGTAAATAGTATAGTTTTATTAGAGATTTATTAGAGTTTTAATTAGGAGTTAATTAGAATTTTTAGGATTAATTTGAGTTAGTTAATTAGGTTTTAACCTAGGTTTTAATTCAGTTTTTTTTGCAGTTTTTAATTCATTTTCGTGTGGGCTTTATCCCCATTTTCGCAGGCCCAGTTAGTGTATTTTAGTCCAGAAAAAGTCCAAATCAATCCAGCAATTGCCAGAATTCTCCAGCGTCTTCCAGATTCTTCTGGAACGTCCCAGAATTTCTCAGCCATTAAATAGTCAGAAGCCACGTGTTGCTTCGAGGGAGGCCCCACCTTGCTTCATCACACACTGCCACGCCATCCCTCTGCCTTCTCTCACCAGGCCACGCGTGGGACACGCGTCTCACATGCGTGAGCCCTATCCACTATCTCCCCCACGTGGCGACCACACAGCCTCTCACCGTCAAACTTCGCCGGCCGGCATGCATGGCCGGCGGCCACCGCACCTTCACCGGAGAACACCCAAACCCAGAATTCGGCCACATTCATCCCCTTCATCGTTTTCCTCTCATTACCACCATGAACACCACCGCGCCATCGCCGGAAAACCCCCAAACCCAGAAAAACCCAGAACCATTCATCTTCCTCCCTAATCAACATCTTCCTCCCTTCTTCATCGCCCATCATCCCCTTCCGATCACCATCAACAATGTTCTCCGGCGAGGATCTCAAAGCCCAGAAAACTCCCTGAACCAACAATCCTCTTCAACCTCCGATCAACATCCTGATTCAATTGATCATCCACCTCCAAGCATCATCGAACCATACGGAACAACTTCAAGAAAATTCCAGAAAATAATCAACACATCAAGAAATCCAGAAACCGATCAAGCTCCATCACGCATCAACGAACTCCAGAAAAACTCAGAACATCATCCTCACCAAGAAGAATCTTCAACAAAGCTCGTCCAACCACATCTCTGATCAATTCCTTCGATCATGCAAGACCTTCAACCGATTCAGAAACCACCACCCTCATCTCCTTCCTCCGATCATCATTATTCACCTTCCTCATCCAACTTCCTCACCATGAATCTCCCCAGAAACGCCCTAAAGTCAAGATTCAACCGTTCAAACTTCCAGATTCGAAGCCTTCTTCGTAGATCAAGATTTTCCAGAATCTTCAAGATTGTTCATCGTGATTATCGTCACCAGATTTCCAGCAACAATAACAGAAACTTCTACGAAGCTTCATCGGTGATTTTCCAGAACGTCGCTAATGTCTTCATCCACGAACAACTCCCATCCAGCTCATCATATCATCCAGAACACAGAATCTTTAAGAACTTCTTCTGAAGTCTTCACGAATCCCTTCAAATCGTGCTGAGATTGAGACCGAAAGATAGGGGTAGAGTAGAGTGAAGTTGAATCGGAGGGAGATGGAAGGGATTGGGAAATAATTTTGAGGTGGTTGAAGAGATTGAACGAAGGTTGAGTTTGAGGCTGAGAGAAGAGAAAACGGAGGAGAAGGAATTGGACGGCGGCGGCGCCGTGAGAGAGGGAGAAAGAAGGTTTCTAGGGTTTCTTTGGAGAGTGAGGAGGAAGATGGGTTAGGGAACTGGGCCTAAGGCCCAAATCTTTTGACCGTACACCCCTCCGTTTTTGGACAAGTCCTGGGCCTGAGCCCAATATTTTTCTTGCCAGCATTCCCATTCCACTACACGTACCCCCCTCCCACGTTTTTGGCTAAAGCCAGTCATTGGGCTGGGCCTTTAGCTTGTTGCCTTTTTTATTTTTGCTGCTTACTAACCCCTGTAACAGCAGATTGCACCCCTCTCTCTATTTCTTGTTTTTTATTATTTTTCTTTTGTCTTGAGAAATGAAAAAAGAGAAAAAGTATGTAAAAGAAAATACATTCAAGAAAAAGAATTTGAAGAGAAAGAAAAAGAAAATAGAAAAAGAATTGAAAAGAAATATAGTGAAAAGAATATTAAAAGAAAAAGAAAGAAAAGAAAGAAAAATATTCATAGAAAAAATATTTTGAGAAAAAGGGAAAAATATGTTGAAAAGAAAAGAAGAAAAAGGAAAAAATATTAAAGTGTCGATTTAATATTTTTAGAGTTCATTTTCTTTAGGTATATTTTCATAGGAATTATTTTCCGATTTCAGAGATAGTTTAGAGGCCCATTTGTTAGGGGGCTATTTTCATTCGATTTTTCAGGATAGAATAGGATAGCGTTTCCTAGGAGATTTATTTGCAGTATGCAACCATTATAATCATTTTTCAAAGATGAATAAAACGAGATTTGAGCTGTGGTCCCGAAGTAGCCGAACTACAGTTGCTCTGATTCTTCGTACCAGACGAAGATATGTAGGCATAGGATGCGATATCCTAGCGAGCACACTAACGACTAACCTGTTGTTCTCTCGCTGCTGTGCGATCGAGACTTTCCCGCAGACGACTAATTGATACCCTTTTTTTCTCTCTTGCTCGAGAGCATTTGAGACCAAACCATAGTTTTGCCCATAGGTTCCCGACCCTGTGAAGCCAGTTGTTTTTCTCACTGCTGTGTGAGAATGTTTGTTTAGCCGTAGTTAGTCTGAACTACGTAAAGCTCTGATCTTCCATCCAGTGGAAGTACGTAGGCACAAGACGCGAGGTCTTGGCGAGCCAATTTTCCCCGTAGTCCCGAACTACGTTGACTCTGACTTTCTCTCTTGAGAATACGTAGGCATAGAGTGCGACGCTCTATCGAGTCAATTCCCTTCCGTTTAGATTTAGCAGCCGTAGATAGATTGTTTTGCATCCAGTAGACAACCCAAGCAAGCGTGGATCCCGTCGAGTACGACGGACGTGAGGGGTGCTAATACCTTCCCCTTGCGTAACCGACTCCCGAACCCAGGCTATGGTTGCGACGACCATACCTTTCCCCGTTTTTGCGAGGTTTACTTCGAGCGTTTCCTTTCCCGCTCTGAGGGATAAATAACGCACGGTGGCGACTCTTCTGTCAGCCGGCGCCGATTTTCGCAGTAGCGACAGCTGGCGACTCTTCTGGGGACCTGAAAGTTTCCTAGGGATCCAACGTCCCGAAAGCGAGTCAATTTTGTGGGATCCAACGTCCCCTAAGAGAGAGTCAATCCTAGCGCTCGTTTGCTTGTCTATTGGGGCTTATTTATCAATATTATCTGTTGTTGTTGGGGTGTTACGGGTGTTCTATGATATTGAGATAAGCCGGACCTGGGCTTGGAGTGCACCTTAGAATTAGAGTGGAAATTAGTGGGCGCGTGCTTGCTTTGTAGGCACTAGTGTCTCATGAAATCCACGCTCAGACGAGATTCATCCGGTTGGCTTCACTTTCAACCCTTTGGGTTGAGACGGTTGCTGGTTTGGTGAATTGTCGACTCTGGGGACCGATCATTTGTGATTCAGCTAAGTGAGGCCTCTTCAGGACTTGATGATGCCACTCCTTCTGGGAATCGTATCATCGGTTTCGAAAGTCTGTGACGCTGATGAACGCATAGGATGCCGTACCTTGTCAAATATAGGTCCACACCTGTGAGTGGGGTTTTTTTTTTTTTGTGCAGGAAACTTGACTTCCAACCTACCCATTTTTCTGGTCTTCTCTTCAGAGACCGTGCTCCGTCAGCAGTGCAGCAGTATTTAAATTGTGTGGGGGCTGTGATCCCGTGTTTGTTGCATTGCATTGCATTTGCATAGGCATCTTCGCATCATGTTGCATACCATTCGCCAGCTAGTCAGAGCTCTTATCCAGCCGTTATTTTGATTCTGAAGGTGAAAATTGAAGACGACCAAGGGGTTGAAGCAGAGTTAAAGTAGATTTGAGCAGAATCGAGCAGTGAGGTCAGCTGAAGACCATTGGATAGCTATGTCAAAGAGCAGCTTCCAGTTTGTTGATACCTTGTCTGGTTTCACCGTGGCGTCTAATCCTCTGTATGGATCTCCGCGCGACGAAGACTTTCCGCAAGTGAACAACCTTACTGCAGCTCAGCTGGTGCAGCCATCTGTTGAAGACCAAGGTCTGCGTGAGCAGTTTGTTGTCCGAGGTGGACGTTCTCCTTCTGTTGATGTCTCAGACTACCAGGGTTTTGCCTTCCCTGTGCCAAAGCCCCGAAGAGAGGTCCCGACAACAAAGAATGAAGACCCATTAGCTCCCGTGTATGCTGAAAGGTTTCGCGCATTAGAGGAGAGGTTCAGAGCCTTGAAAGGTACAGACGCTGTTACTCCTAGTGCTGCAGATATGTGTTTGGTTCCTGGCCTAGTGTTACCTCCGAAGTTCAGAATGCCGAGGTTTGAAAGGTACAAAGGAGATAGTTGCCCGAAGCAACATTTGGTGATGTTCTGCCGAAGAATGACTTCATTTGTGCACAATGACAAGCTGATGATTCATTGCTTTCAAGATAGTCTGACTGGGGCACCTCTGAGTTGGTATATGCAGTTAGAGCGTGATCAGATCCGATCATGGATGGATTTAGCCAGAGCTTTTCTGAAGCAGTACGACTATAATCTTGACGAAGCTCCTATTCGCATGCAGCTGCAAGAATTGTCTCAAGAGATCAATGAACCTATCAGGAAGTATGCTCAGAGATGGAGAGAATTTGCTGGTAGAGTGCAACCACCGCTCCTAGACCAAGAGCTGAAAGGCATGTTCGTGAACTCCTTGCAGAGCCCGTACTTCGAAAGAATGCTTGGAACCGCACCAAATTTCACTGAGTTGGTAAGGACGGGAGAGCACATCGAGTATGGTGTAAGGACCGGAAGAATCCCGTATGTTTCAAGAGGTCAGGCCAGTGAAACTGAATCTCTCTATAGCTCTCAATATGAGGATGAAGCTATGATCAATGCAGTTCTGACAGATGTTGGATATCCTCAAGTCGAATCGGTGAAATCTGTT
This sequence comes from Lathyrus sativus, assembly GCA_963859935.3. Taxonomy (NCBI): domain Eukaryota; kingdom Viridiplantae; phylum Streptophyta; class Magnoliopsida; order Fabales; family Fabaceae; genus Lathyrus; species Lathyrus sativus. Next base: position 544,532,479 of record OZ012740.1, on the reverse strand, counting down.
GGTTCTCCGTCTTCTCAGCGGTCAGTATCTTCTGTGTCTCGTTATTCTGAACAGACAGTCATGCCTGGGGCACCCCGTCAGGAATCTTATGTCGCTTCCATTACAAATCAGCGAACTCGTGGCCGAAGTTATCAGAATCAGCATCAAAACCAGAATCGACCTCGCAACAACTTGGAACGAAGGAATGGTCCTTCTCATCCAGTGCCGATGCCGTATAGCCAATTGCTACCATCTTTGATTCAGAAGTCTTTGGTGGAGCCGAAAGCTCTTAAGCCAGTTCCAGAACCTTACCCTCCTGGGTATAATCCCCACGTTCAGTGTGGTTATCATGGTGGCTCACCGGGGCATTCAACGGAAGATTGTAAAGCATTTCAGGCGAAGGTACAGCAGTTGATTAATCAGGATCGCATTTCCTTTCGAGAAGGATTTCTGTTTGTTCATCCAAACCCCTCAGCTGTCTAAGCTCGTAGATTCGGAAGGCATTCCCTAGCAAAAGCCAGTGGTTCAGACAGGTAGGCGCCTCAGCATTGGCAGTCCTCGGACTTTTTACCATTTTGCATTTGTAGTTTCTTTTCTGTCAGTTACTACCTGCTTTAAACATTGTATGTTTTGAATGGTGATAATAATAAAGTGATTATGCATTTTTCTGAATTAGTCATGTCGCTGTCGCTCATTTATTGCATTGCACTGACACTTGCATTTTTCACTCCACTTTATCCCTGTGACTAGCAAAGTTAGGAGGGAGGATGACGAAACTGAAACTCATAACCAATGATCGTATGCTTTCAGATAAGACCGTACCGATGACGTACAAGGCATTGTTTCAAATCCCCCAAACACTGGAGATATAAGGAGTTAGTCCCGTGTTAACCACTTCGAGCCAGGAAGTAGAAGTTTTTTCGGACTTTTTAACCCTCACATCTTAACCCGGGGCAGGGTAGTTGTCAGTTAGCTTGACCGAGCGTTCAAGTCTTACAGAGGAGTGTTGTCTCTCAAGGACCAACCAGTTTATACCTTTCAAGAGGTCAAACCTCACCAATCAGGAGTGAGACAGTTACAATCCTTTCGGAGCAATCAAGACAACCAGTGTCACACGACTTTGTTCCAAAAGAAGAAAGAAAGCCCGCTAAGTAAAAAGGAAGAAAAAGCTGAGAAAGCTAATACTTAGGCAAAAATCAGGGCATCCCGCTGGACTTCAAAAGAAATCAAAAATCGAAAAGAACTCAAAATGAGTCAGTCCAGGCAAAAATCAGGGAATCAAAAGAGTGAAAAAGAGGGATCAAAAGAAAATTTTCCCCAGCAAATCACAAAGTCGTGTACACAGACACCGAAAGCGAAGAAGGAGTAATTATCACTCTAGAAGAAAAGCTTGTGAATTCCTTAACTGTAGGTCTTACCATTCAACATACCTCTCGAAGAGGCGAGCGCTTGTGCCAGGTTAACCGAACCTTAGGATCGGAGATCATCACGTAGAAGGGGTGGGTACAAATCAAAATTTGAGCCAAATATCCTTTGTTTCACGAACCGTGAACCCGACCATGATACAACCCTTAAAAGACCTAATTGAGGTAGGGTAAATTTGAAGCGCATTACGATAAGGTTGAGTAACCTGACTCCTTCTTGACTTGCTGGTCACATCCTTGTTGTATTTTCACTGACCACGTAAGCACTACGTTTGAACTTCGGTTCACTCGTCACTCTCAAGCATATGCATGTAAATGAGTGACAGCTCAAATTTTTTCAAAATCTGCATAACCATTGCATTAAGATTACCATTCGTAGACAGACGATTCTAATTGCAGGTTAGTGGTTGGCATGAAAGAAATTCCACCAGGGAATAACCAAGCAAGACTGAGTAATTCAGCAGTCTGAACCAGAATGGTGAATGTTGTGAAGCCTTGCGAATCAGGGGCATTGACTTCCAGTAAGTTCAGTATTAGCTAGTCTGAGGACAAGTCCCGAAGCTCTAGTTGATCAGGGGCAGGTTTGTTTGAGAAACAGTTGATCAGAAGTGAGCCTTCTCGAAAGCCAATCAGGGGCAGTTATACAGAATGCGGATATTTGAAAGCAGATGCTTCCAGTGGATAATCAGATCGGGTTGAGTCGCTCATCGCTCATTCAGGGGCAAGTCAGTTCAGAAATGATGAAACCATTCAGGGTAATAGGCGTCTAATGGAGATTGAATTCTATTGTCGTACAGATACCGGGGCAAATATTCTCGAAGTCTTCTCGTAGCAAGCTGTTCAGAGCAAGTATTTCCAAGAGTTAGATTGGGGCAAGTTGAATTGTACTGGGGCAAGTTATTCAAGCCAGTCTTTTTATCCCCAGCTGAGTGCACTGGGGCAAGTTGTTCAAGCTAGTCTGTCTATCCCCAGCCAGAGTTGAGTATCGGGGAATCATGTCAGTACCCTTATCAAAACCTGAACCTTTCAGATAGAAGGCCTTGTTGTCATTGGATCATTATCCTGCAGTTTAAACCTGTTGCGTGCCAGTAACCAGTCGTTTCCAAAGTCCAGTTCTCGCCTGGCAAATCGGTAACCAGTTCTCGTCTGGCCCACCTTCCGTAAGCAGCAGTTCCCGTCCTGGTGCAGTTTATTGTAAGCAGCAGTTCCCGTCCTGGTGCAGTTTATTGTAAGCAGCAGTTCCCGTCCTGGTGCAGTTTATTGTAAGCAGCAGTTCCCGTCCTGGTGCAGTTTATTGTAAGCAGCAGTTCCCGTCCTGGTGCAGTTTATTGGTAACCAGTTCTCGTCTGGTCACCGTTGCTTCAAGTGTTGTATCAGTTCTCGCCTGGTACATGTCGTCGCATAATCTGGTCATCGTGTGTTTTAACCCAAGTGTTATACCAGTTCTCGCCTGGTGTACGTTAGCTTTCAGCCAGTTCTCGCCTAGTTATCTATGCCTCAGTCTGTCATCCAGTCAGCCCGTCTGATGTTCAAAATATAAAAACCAAATCAATTCTTGTCCTTAACCTATCAGTTCTCGCCTGGTAGTCTACCTTTGAATGCTAGTTCTCGTCTAGTATTTTCCATATCCCACTGTGTACATAATCCATGTTTATCCTGAATTAGAAAAACAAAAAACCTAAAGGTATCTGACACAGTATTTCCCAATGACCCGCCTGTTGTCATGTTCCCCGATACGAAGCTCGACAGATACCAGTGCTCCGAGTAATGTTTGAATTCCTTGTGGATGTTGTTAAATCAGAATTGCCACTCTTCAGCAGATGAAAGTTGCTTATTATCCCCGGAAGAGTCGAGATCGTATTTTACCCCGCATCAGAGTCGGATCAGGAGTATCCTCAGCAGATTAAGATTGACATCCTTGATAGTAGGGGCATTTCCAGCAGTGTGCTGCGCGTAATCAACCTCAGTTTAGGTCAGTCCCCGCAGAGTAATCAGTTGTCAATGGTTTGAAGAAAGCATCCCCAAGCAGAGTTGTTTTCTTTCCCCAGTGAAGTCGCCAAGCAGGGTTGCCTTGCCATTTCTCCAGCAGGACAGTTATCCTCAGCGGATTTGGTTTCCCGTTTCCAGCATTTATTTTGCTGAGATGGTTCTGTGACTTCAGGTCATCCCCAGTAGAGTTGGCGTTACCTTCGGCATTTATTTTGCCAAGTGGTTTTCAGACCTGGTGTTCTCTGGCAGCTCGAGCCTGCATTAGCATTTGCATATATAGTCATAGCATTTATACAAGCGTATAGTATATCCATGCTGCCTGGGCCTCGCATTTTCAAACAGAATGTATAACATTTACATTGCATCATTATCAAGCATACGCATGTCGAAACATAGACCAGGGTGGTTACCTATTGGATTTCGAATTTGTTCACCTGCAGAGTTGTTTGGTTAAGCTTCTCGTCTTCCCCAGCGAAGTGATTCTTCATTTGGTTGTTCAGCATCGGAAAAAACAACAACAACAACGGAGATTGACATATATCAGATTTCTGAAGCTGCCGCCTTCGTCAGAATAGGTGCCCAGCAGTTCCATTCAGAATTCCCCCAGGAGAATTGTCCTCAAGTTCGCAGTGAACTGTGACTTGACCAGATTTGATCCCACGAGAGAGATGGGAATCAAGTCGTTTGCTTTTCCGAAGCATTATTTCAATACTTGTGGCGTTACACAGGTGTTGAAAAGGAGAAGAAAATTGTATCAGAAAATTGACCAGTTGTTGCCGTGACAACCAAACTTCAGTTTATTGGAAGCTATTCCTCAATCAGCTCTGCAGTATATTCCCGCGGTTGGCAAATTTCAGGGTTTCATTTGTATTCAACCGTCATCTACCTTGAATGTTTGAAGGCTGAGCGCTCTTCACCCATTCAGGTCGAAGCCGCTTGAATAGGGGCAGCTGTTGCACCCCAAAATTTGACCAACCGGGTCTCGTATCTGGCTCGATGTTTCGACGCATAATCGCATTCGCATCTGCATATTGCATACAGTGCATTTTTCATTTGTATTGATTTTATCAGGGATCACAGCTCTCGTCTCGTGTTTCAGGTGTTTTTTTTTTATCAGTTTAAATCAGTAGAATCGATTTTTGGGATATTTCGGTGCCCGTTTATTTTTACCGATTATTTTTGGGTCGTTCGGTGCTTATTTTTGTTCCTCTGGGAATTATGGTGATTTTTCTGGATTTTATAGGATTTTTTAGGGTTCAAATAGATTTTTAAATCATTTTTAGGTTTAATAGAATTTTTTAATAGTTTTAATTCTTTTTTTAAATAGATTTTAACCATTTTAGGATTTAATAGATTTTTAGGATAATATAGGATTTTCTAGAATATTAATATAATTTTTAATAGTTTTTTAAATAGCTTTAATAGTTTTTAGGATTTAGTATAATAAATAATAGGGATTAAATGCTTTAGAATATAATATATAGATTTTTCATTTTATAGAAATAAATAGATTTTCCATTTTATTTTCTTTTATAGATTTTAAATCATTTGTAAATAGTATAGTTTTATTAGAGATTTATTAGAGTTTTAATTAGGAGTTAATTAGAATTTTTAGGATTAATTTGAGTTAGTTAATTAGGTTTTAACCTAGGTTTTAATTCAGTTTTTTTTGCAGTTTTTAATTCATTTTCGTGTGGGCTTTATCCCCATTTTCGCAGGCCCAGTTAGTGTATTTTAGTCCAGAAAAAGTCCAAATCAATCCAGCAATTGCCAGAATTCTCCAGCGTCTTCCAGATTCTTCTGGAACGTCCCAGAATTTCTCAGCCATTAAATAGTCAGAAGCCACGTGTTGCTTCGAGGGAGGCCCCACCTTGCTTCATCACACACTGCCACGCCATCCCTCTGCCTTCTCTCACCAGGCCACGCGTGGGACACGCGTCTCACATGCGTGAGCCCTATCCACTATCTCCCCCACGTGGCGACCACACAGCCTCTCACCGTCAAACTTCGCCGGCCGGCATGCATGGCCGGCGGCCACCGCACCTTCACCGGAGAACACCCAAACCCAGAATTCGGCCACATTCATCCCCTTCATCGTTTTCCTCTCATTACCACCATGAACACCACCGCGCCATCGCCGGAAAACCCCCAAACCCAGAAAAACCCAGAACCATTCATCTTCCTCCCTAATCAACATCTTCCTCCCTTCTTCATCGCCCATCATCCCCTTCCGATCACCATCAACAATGTTCTCCGGCGAGGATCTCAAAGCCCAGAAAACTCCCTGAACCAACAATCCTCTTCAACCTCCGATCAACATCCTGATTCAATTGATCATCCACCTCCAAGCATCATCGAACCATACGGAACAACTTCAAGAAAATTCCAGAAAATAATCAACACATCAAGAAATCCAGAAACCGATCAAGCTCCATCACGCATCAACGAACTCCAGAAAAACTCAGAACATCATCCTCACCAAGAAGAATCTTCAACAAAGCTCGTCCAACCACATCTCTGATCAATTCCTTCGATCATGCAAGACCTTCAACCGATTCAGAAACCACCACCCTCATCTCCTTCCTCCGATCATCATTATTCACCTTCCTCATCCAACTTCCTCACCATGAATCTCCCCAGAAACGCCCTAAAGTCAAGATTCAACCGTTCAAACTTCCAGATTCGAAGCCTTCTTCGTAGATCAAGATTTTCCAGAATCTTCAAGATTGTTCATCGTGATTATCGTCACCAGATTTCCAGCAACAATAACAGAAACTTCTACGAAGCTTCATCGGTGATTTTCCAGAACGTCGCTAATGTCTTCATCCACGAACAACTCCCATCCAGCTCATCATATCATCCAGAACACAGAATCTTTAAGAACTTCTTCTGAAGTCTTCACGAATCCCTTCAAATCGTGCTGAGATTGAGACCGAAAGATAGGGGTAGAGTAGAGTGAAGTTGAATTGGAGGGAGATGGAAGGGATTGGGAAATAATTTTGAGGTGGTTGAAGAGATTGAACGAAGGTTGAGTTTGAGGCTGAGAGAAGAGAAAACGGAGGAGAAGGAATTGGACGGCGGCGGCGCCATGAGAGAGGGAGAAAGAAGGTTTCTAGGGTTTCTTTGGAGAGTGAGGAGGAAGATGGGTTAGGGAACTGGGCCTAAGGCCCAAATCTTTTGACCGTACACCCCTCCGTTTTTGGACAAGTCCTGGGCCTGAGCCCAATATTTTTCTTGCCAGCATTCCCATTCCACTACACGTACCCCCCTCCCACGTTTTTGGCTAAAGCCAGTCATTGGGCTGGGCCTTTAGCTTGTTGCCTTTTTTATTTTTGCTGCTTACTAACCCCTGTAACAGCAGATTGCACCCCTCTCTCTATTTCTTGTTTTTTATTATTTTTCTTTTGTCTTGAGAAATGAAAAAAGAGAAAAAGTATGTAAAAGAAAATACATTCAAGAAAAAGAATTTGAAGAGAAAGAAAAAGAAAATAGAAAAAGAATTGAAAAGAAATATAGTGAAAAGAATATTAAAAGAAAAAGAAATAAAAGAAAGAAAAATATTCATAGAAAAAATATTTTGAGAAAAAGGGAAAAATATGTTGAAAAGAAAAGAAGAAAAAGGAAAAAATATTAAAGTGTCGATTTAATATTTTTAGAGTTCATTTTCTTTAGGTATATTTTCATAGGAATTATTTTCCGATTTCAGAGATAGTTTAGAGGCCCATTTGTTAGGGGGCTATTTTCATTCGATTTTTCAGGATAGAATAGGATAGCGTTTCCTAGGAGATTTATTTGCAGTATGCAACCATTGTAATCATTTTTCAGAGATGAATAAAACGAGATTTGAGTTGTGGTCCCGAAGTAGCCGAACTACAGCTGCTCTGATTCTTCGTACCAGACGAAGATATGTAGGCATAGGATGCGATATCCTAGCGAGCACACTAACGACTAACCTGTTGTTCTCTCGCTGCTGTGCGATCGAGACTTTCCCGCAGACGACTAATTGATACCCTTTTTTTCTCTCTTGCTCGAGAGCATTTGAGACCAAACCATAGTTTTGCCCATAGGTTCCCGACCCTGTGAAGCCAGTTGTTTTTCTCACTGCTGTGTGAGAATGTTTGTTTAGCCGTAGTTAGTCTGAACTACGTAAAGCTCTGATCTTCCATCCAGTGGAAGTACGTAGGCACAAGACGCGAGGTCTTGGCGAGCCAATTTTCCCCGTAGTCCCGAACTACGTTGACTCTGACTTTCTCTCTTGAGAATACGTAGGCATAGAGTGCGACGCTCTATCGAGTCAATTCCCTTCCGTTTAGATTTAGCAGCCGTAGATAGATTGTTTTGCATCCAGTAGACAACCCAAGCAAGCGTGGATCCCGTCGAGTACGACGGACGTGAGGGGTGCTAATACCTTCCCCTTGCGTAACCGACTCCCGAACCCAGGCTATGGTTGCGACGACCATACCTTTCCCCGTTTTTGCGAGGTTTACTTCGAGCGTTTCCTTTCCCGCTCTGAGGGATAAATAACGCACGGTGGCGACTCTTCTGTCAGCCGGCGCCGATTTTCGCAGTAGCGACAACTGCAGATCGACAACAAGTCAGCCATAAATCTGGCGAAGAATCCAGTTTTGCATGGAAGAAGTTAGTACATCGAAGCTAGATTTCACTTTTTAAGGGAGAAGGTGAATAAAGGTGAAATTGAAGTAAGACATTGCTCAAGTGAAACACAATTGACCGACATTTTCACCAAAGGATTAAAGATCGATAGGTTCCTAACTTTGAGAAAGAAGTTAGGAATAGTTCAGGTCGACAATGATTAATGTGTTTCGACAACTTGGATTTTAGTGGGGTATATTGAGATATTAGATATAATTCAGATTGTATTATGTGGCCTAAACACAAAGCTAATTAGGGTTTAGAGCTTGTTATTTTAGTGTATATAAATATACACATTATAATTCAGTTTTAATTCAATTCAATAATATCAATCTTTATTCATTTATTTTCTCTCTTTCTCTCCCTCATTAAAAGTGTCTCACGTACTAACACCAACAAATAATAATTATAATTTTAACTTACCACTCCCACCTTTGATATTTTCAAACAATCTTTTATAATCATGATTTCAAATTATTAATAGATGTTTTTATTTTATTTTATACATTTTCAATCAATTTCATTAATTTCCCACTATATTCAAAAGTATGACAATGAATCCTTAAACTCAATCATGCATTAAATGTGGTATTGAAGGCTTACATTCATTCATCCAAATCTTTTTTGTGTACCAAAGACATTGATATGTACATATTGCATTAGAAGAATGCATTCATTCACCTCTCTTTTGATATTTTCAATCAAACTTTACTCCAAAAAATATGATATTGAGTCCTTGCACTGAATCATATATTGACAATAGTATTGAATTTGAAACAATACCTTTACTCATTCAGCTATTGATATGAAGTCATTTATTATGTTATGAAGTCATTTGTTTTTTATTTTAATTTTTGGGGCATTTAAATCCTTACAATTTTAATTGTTGTCAAACTCCTAAATTTTGTAGTTAAACCATGACTTAGTAGTTTAACTAAAGTATTGCATGATTTCTTAACTATATTCAAATTTATAATTTGCACATGTTTAAGATACAGATATAAAGTATTATTGATGTATTAGTTTTGTCTGGGTCTTTTGAGTGTGCACACTATTTTTGTTGGGTAACTACATTATTTTATTTGTTTAAAAACTATTTATTTTATTTGTAACAAATTTTAATTTTTGTATGTTCTTAGTTTTGTAAATGTTAGTCTTTTATCATATATTTTGAATTAGTTGATTTTTTCAATGATGACGGACTAATGCATTTTGTGTTGTTTGTTACCATAAATTTAATTACTTAATTTTTAGGGTTGATAAAAAAAATCTTTAAGTCTAATGATAAGGTTCGCTAATGACGGACTAATGGATTAATATATATATAATTTAATGCATTTTGTAAAATAATAAAATCAAACAGTAAAAATACATAACATCAAGGGTTAAATCTATAATTATAATTAAAATAATAAGTTTTAACGGATTATATAAAATAAATCATGCTGGGATTAGAGAAACATTTAAAAAATTTAAGTTCAAAAAATACTTACATGTATTATATACCAAGAAAATAGTTACATCATATTAGGATGCTAGTGGAATTAAATTTGAAATCTTATCATTTTATAATTTTATATTTATAAAATGGCTTAAATATTAATTTTATAAAATATAATAAATTTAACAAATTAATCATCGGATTTCAGCTATTAACTTATTTATTGGATGAATGAAATAACTTAACTGAAATTTGTTAATTTGACTAAATAAATGTGATTGGTTGGTTCAGTATTCAACCTCTTTCAGAATTGTTTTAATAATAATCTAAACAAACTTTAAAAAAACTACCAACTTATTCATTAATTATCTACTACTATGATATACATTAATTTATCAAATCTCTGATATTTTTATGGAACCAAGGCAAAGTTATAAATCACCCTACTTAGTTTTGCAATAAAAAATATAGAAAAAAAAAAGTTTGATATGTATGTATATTTGTGCCATGTCCGTGTTACATTAAATATATGTTTGGGTCGATAGTAGTATTAAAAAAGAAGAGTGCAGTTGGCCTGGCCTTTTTAAGGTAAACAAAGACAATTTCATTTTCCCAAAGAAACTAAAAAGAATTTCGACGGAACAAAGCACCACACTGCCCCGAGGAACCTTGGAATGTGACATTTCTAGATCTACATCCCACTCGAGACTTTAGTGTGTAGACCAAATACTCACAATATTAAACCCTTTACCCTCCCTCCATCAATCCCCATCACACTATCATTCACTCTTTTATAATTACCTTTCTTTACTCTTACAATTACTTTTTAGAATATTTTGAACAATAATTAGTTGCAAAAAGAAAATAGAAATGCAAATAGAAAACAATGAATTGTTCGACTTCTAATCAGATCTATATCTACCTATTTAACACTGAAATATGTAACAAGTTTAAGCAATGTTTGAATTTATAATTCGTGACTGATTTGTTTAATATATTGATAATATTTTTAAATAATATCTATCTAGATGCAAATAACTTTTTAAATGTGGTGAACCATTCGAAGTGTGTTGTTACAGACTAAAAAAATCTATGCTTTTGTGCGATTGGTAGATAAGACATAAAGTATATTTTTTGTAAATTCAAGAGACATTAGTTTTGACCATATTCGTTGAACTTAATGAGTCTCTTAGTCTATGATTTTTTTTCAAGCTGCACTGAAATCCATTAAATCTAGTTTAGAAGAATCTCAAGAACAAATTCAGTAAATTAGGATCATTCACTCTTCAAACCATGTCAGAATTTCGAAAAGGTTTGCAGTCATTTTGTATGTTCGACGTGACTAGGGGTGTCAGATAAATACACAGACTAAGTACAAGCAGATAAATCACGCTTTCAACCTCAGAAATCACAAGGTTCGGCATAAAGCATTTTTGACATAAGTGTGTGTGTGTGTGTGTTATTGTTTGTTCTTCATATATGTAATATTTTCAATGTATGAGTGTTTGTGCATTTGAGGAGTGGTAAAACTCTTATTGAGATGCCTCGTCCAATGTTAAAAAATCCTTCACTTTCCCAGAACAATGCTCCAAATATAGAAGAAAAACAATCGAATAAGCGGTTGGAGGTGTAGGAACTTCAACATCCGTTGGAGTAACTGTCCATGTATTAAGTAAAATGTCAATTTCAACGACATTACCAGAAGTGACAGTTCCACCACCACAACCAACCAGTTTTTCAACTACTCAATGGGTTACATAGACTATTATAGGAGATATTAGGCCTTTTTTTATCAAGTTTTATGCTACCCCCTGTTAGTAGGGAATATCCATATGACATGCCAATTGCAATGATGACATACCTACAAACTAGTGCATCTACCTATGCAAACAATGCAATGACTATTGCGTAACCTCTTAATCAATATTTAGCATCATGATCTACAATAAGTAATCCTAATTGAATGACACAACCCCAAGGAGGGTTATGATATGTCCTTCAGGTTATACCACCATTAACTACCAATTCCCTTATGGCTATGAGGCAACAAAATGATGGTAGAAAGCATGACATGGTCAATATGCTTATCCAACAAATTGATATTGTGTTTAATCCCCTAATCTAAAACACAATTACCAACAATTGGCACATCAAATGGTTCAAATTGCTGATTTCTTTGGGGCTCCCCAAGTCTAACACCCCGAATATTTATTCGTGTTTTTTTTTTTTTGTTATTTTAATAATTGAAGTTTTGTGTGTGTTTGAGTAATTTTCTTAACTTTAGTGTTATTATTATTACTGTGTTATTATTTGGAAAAATAACATGAATGCTAAATTTAGTAGTAAATAAAATATTAATAATAATAGTTGGAATATTAAGAGTTAGTCGAAGATTAATAAGAATAATTATATGTTAGTGGGAAGCCAAAAGATGAAATAACTGAAAAATTAAGGAAGCTAAATGGAATAAAAATAAAATAAATTAGAATTAGTTATTATAAAAGGAGGAGAGTAAGAGAGGGAGAAAAGGGAAAATAGAATCACGTACCAATGAGAGAGAAAAGGAAAATAGACAACCCTAGGATCAAAGAGTACAAAGAGGGGGGGGGGGGGGGGGGGTTTCCTACATAATCAAGGTAATGGGGGGGGGATTGTTCTTTAATTGGTATTTTGGCAACATGATAATGAGGTTTCCCTTAAATCCTGTTAGGTTATATGAATTCATGTGATAATTTTATGTGATATTGTGATTCTATCTTTGTAGTATGATTGATGATGTGAATTCTTGAGAATGACTAACATAATGATGTTATGCTGAGATTTTGTGGATGATTTTAGTCAATATTAAGGTGAGTCCAATGAGATGATGTTCTAGATAATCGATGTATTCATGGTGTTGATTATCGATGAGGATGGTATTTTAAGTAGTGAATGTTGAATTCATCATATAAGATGATTAACTATGATAATAAGTGGTTAAAACTGAATTAAAATGGACCTAGATTGAAGAAATTGAGTTTAGGAGTGAAAATCCTATGAAAAGTTGAAAAATCACGTTTTGGAGTCACACGGGACACGGCCAGGCCGTGTCATTGTCGGGTTTCAGTATTGGTCGTCTTGTTTTGCGCATAACTTGAGCTTTATAAGTCCATTTGATGTGTGGTCAGTTGTGTTGGAATACTAACATAATAAAATTTATGTTGGAATAAGGAAATGGGGTTTGGGAGCACTACATTACCAGTAATTCTATGATCCTTATACCAGGAGTGTAGTCATGTCTTAAATAGCATTGGCTGTCTTATTTAGCATATAACTTAGATTTTGTAAGTCTGCTTAAGGTGCAGTCAGTTACATTGGAAAGCTAACGCAATGATTTTCTTGTGATGAAGGTCATCAATACTTTGGTATAATTATGGGTTTTTAAATTCATTCTTAAGGTATACTATGAACAATAAGATGAAAAATAATTAATTGTGTAAGTTTAGTATTCAATGATTAAAGTGTGTGACCTAAATTGTGAATTTTGTAAAAGATGAGTTACTACCTAGATAAAGAGTTATGTGGATTGATTTGTCAATATTAAGACTTAGTCTGACATCTTGATAAATGTATAGGAGTTAAGTTGCAAAAGATAAGGCATAAGCCCGGTGTTGATGCAATACAGTGGTGTATTGTGAGTGACCATGATAACACCCTGAGGCTCGGTGAGAACTGGAGTTGAATTTTGTTTAGGTTCGCAACAACCAATGTTAGCCTTAATTTGGTGTTGTTAATATTGAACTTTTTTTTAGGTTTGCAAGATACTGAGGAGTGACTGCTGCTAGTTGCTAATGGAAGATGGATTAGACGTCCACTTCCATTGTTTTCTTTCATGTTTCACCGAACCTTAAGTCGATTATTAGTTCAATTTAAAAGGAATATATTTGATATTATAACATCGGGGTTGTGGTTGTTTACTAAGTTCTCTACTTTGTCTTAAACTGAATAATTAACTGTTGTTGTTATGTTATGAATTTAAAGTATATTTAACCATTGTTGTTATATTCTGAATCTAAAGTATATTTCAAAATAAAGGTTGAGTAATTATTGGTGTGACACCATTGTTTAATATTCTCTAAATTCCACAATGTTTTATAAGAAAAAGAAATTTTTATTTTCATGGGTTTAGGGTGTTACATAATTGGTACCAGATCAGGTCCCATCTGGCCTTAGGTGTTAATAATTTATCATACCCTTGTGTACGACACATGTGTTAACATTGTCTATACTATTTTCCCTTAAGTGCTATTTGCTTTAGTGTTACAACCAGTTTTTATGTTTGGTTATGCAGGAAGAATTGGTTGCTGGAACTAGATGATCTTGCATTGTTAATCCCCTCAAGGAAATATCTCATGCTTTGTCTCAAGCTAATCAAGTCTTGCAAGCTAATTAGATTGGAGGAGTTAATGAGTTTCGTGAATTGGAAAAATTCTAACGAAATAACACATATTATTGGGAAACACACTCTTCAAATATTAGAGGTTGCTAGTGCTGCTATTACTTGGGATAATTTTAAGAAGGAGCTTTTATACAAGTATTTTCTATCAGATGTTCATAACCGTAAAGAGATTGAATCATTAAAGTTGATGCAAGGTAACATGCTTGTGGCTGACCATGCTGTCAAGGTTGAAGGGTTGTCTAGGTTCTTTCCTTACTATAACGGTGTGGATGATGAAGGTTCCAAACATGTACAAATTAAAAATGGCACGCACCCTAGAATTAAGCAATTATTGGGTATCAGGAGATTTGTCATTTCTTGGCGTTGGTCAACAAGTGCAAGATTTTTGACAAAGTCGATAAAGCAAGACCTACTAAATGTAAGAGTGTGAGTTCTGAGAGAGATAAGATATTTGTTAGTGAGAACCATGGTAAGCCTATATGAATCTAAGTGGACAACATAATAGTTATAGTAATCAGAGGTCCACAATTGGAAGTGGAAGAAGCAATAATGCTGAGAATAGGAACAACAATAGCGGGAGCGATGGGAATATGAGGGAGGTCCTTTGACTCCTCTGTTATATGGAAAATATGGTAATGATTTGCAACAGATTTAAATTGTTTACCTTAGGTCAACTAGATGTTATTTTGGGAACGAATTGGTTATCAACCAACCATGTTCTCATTAATTGTATGGATAATACTGTTTTGTGTATGGAGCCAGTGGATGTTAAGGATTTGAGATTTATTACCGCCAACCAAGTGGAAGTATCCTTGAAAGATGTTGGTTAAGTGTACATGTTAGTTTCCTTGAAAGTAGAAAGTAAAGCTTCAATTGAGGATCAACCGGTAATGTGCGATTTTTCCGAAAGTATTTTTAAAGGACGTCTATAGGTTTCCACTTGAGCATGAAGTTGTGTTCTCTACAGAATTATCACTTAGTAGTCAATATATATTAACGACACCGTATGGAATATTTGTAGTGGAGCTGAGTAAGCTTGAGGAAGCAATTTGTAAGGCATAATATATTGTTCTGGAGTGCGGTGAGAATCGGATATCAAGATATTGAATTAAATTGAATCACAAATCTTTTAAGTTCACCACCAAACTTTAATTTATCCAAAGGAAAGGGAAAAGATCGAAAAAAAACCCTAAGTGCACTATGTAACAAAAAAGCTAAGAGATCTAAGGTTCGGGGGTTGGTTATACCTAGGAAAGGTGTTAGCATCCTAAGTATCTATAATACTCTATAGGAACCTCTTGAATGTATGTGTTATTGTTCGCTATTTGCTTTGAAATGTCTTATGTTTATGTTTTATTGGTGATGATAGGTACTTAAGGGTTTATTACTAAGTATGCTCGCCAAGACATCGCATCTCGTGCCTATGTATCCTAACAAGGATGGAATCAGAGCATTCATAGTTCACCTCACTAAGGATGAATGAAAACTTGATAATGATCAAGGTTCAAAGGGGGAGGTAAGAATTATAGCCTTAACACTTATATGACTTTAACAAAGTCAAAAGATTTATAAATTCTACCCTAATTCTAATTTGTAAGGCTTGATGACTCTAACAAGGTCAAAGGGGGAAAGTTGGGTATTGATAAACTACCTATGACATTAAGTCAATGAAGTACTCTTTCCCTTGGATTTGGAAATAAGGGGCAACAAAAGAGTATGAAAGCTAACAAGCTAACATCACTTGGGGAATAACTTGACAAAGTTAAAAGTAGGCATGAACAAAAGGATGAGATGAACAAGGATGATATTCAAACATGATATCAATTATAAGTAATCAAAGGTAACATTCAAACATGATGCTAATCAAGGAAGCATATGAGGTATGACAAAGTTCAAATGCACATGGTAACAACCAAAGCACCAAGGTAGATGTGACAACATCTAAATCAAAGACTTGACAAAGTAACAAAAGATCAAGGTAATAACCATGAACACGTTCAAAACATAATGAAGTTACAAATAAACATGGCAATAACCAAGGTAAACACATATAAGCAAAGATGTTACAACACCTAAGCATACATGAAACATAGTTCTAATAAGACTAAGCATCACGGATGACAAGAATTCAAATCAATCATGGATATAGCAATATCAACATAGTATCATGGATGACAAGTTCAAGTACACAACTAGGGTGAGCATGGATTAGGGTTTACTAACACCACTTAATCATGCATACAAGACAAACATGGATAAGTTGTAATAACACTTAATCATGAATACAATTTAAATATTCAAACATGTATAATTCATAACAATACTTAAACATGGATACAAGTTACAAGTTTAAATAATCATGGATATGAGTATCAAACATGGATAGGACCAATCAAAATGAATGGATTAAAATATGATTCAAACATGACACATACAATCTAAGGGATTATATTGCGACATGGTTTGACATAAACATCATTTAATCATGAAAACAAGTTAAGATGTTCAAGGCCAACAAAGGTAACAACCAAGGCATACTTGAGAAAACATACATGTTCATAATAATAGCATGTAGGTAGATGATGCAAGCACATAAAGGATGACATGTGAGCATACATATAGATGACAAAATATGTTTTGAACATCACTTGATCATGAATATAAGTTAAGAAATTACTTGAACATTTAATCTTGGAAATAAGTTAGACATGTTTAGGATAAATAGGTAACAATCAAGCATATATGTTATGGGTTCAATCATGGTCTCAAACAGGATGAAAACATCACAAATTTTTTGATATACAAGCATGTATACAAGGACATATTAATTAAAAAATTAAGTTTTTATGAACACATGCATATCAAGTTCAAATAAAACATGGAAGGAAAGTCATATAACAAGGACAAAATGATCAAGTAGGAACTCATAGTATTAGTCAAAAATTCAACACACATTTAACATGTAAGCATACACTAAAAATGTGTCAAACACAAATAAAAACAAAGATGCATAAGTTTACAACATCACACAAGGTCTACATAAAGTATATGAGGTTCATACAAGTCATTATAGACAAAGAAAAACAAATGATCAACTAAAATAATCAAGATAAAAGCTTAAAAAATCATAAAAAGTCACCTACTTTGAGAAAGTATAAGTACAATAAAAATAAATATTTTTAAGGATTTATTTTTACAAATAGAAAATAGACATTTTCATGAACAAGTAGCAAAAAGAATGGGTCCAAAAGCCTTTGGGATCACAAAGTTATGGAGTTTTTAAATTGTGAAGAAAAACAAAGAAATAAGTGTTAAAAAAAATAGAAAATCGTCTTGGGAAGGTTTGAACCTAGGTCTGGTTGGTTGGCAACTCAAAATTAAGTCACCTGAGCTATGGCACACATGTGAATATTGATGGATGCATCATATAATATATGAAGCTCTCTTTAAAAAATGCTAAAAAAATAAAAACCAAAAGGTCTGGGGCGAGGGGGATTCAAACCCTAGACCCTTGGGACAAACACAAACACACACGATACACTCTACCACTAGGGTGGCCAATACATCTGTGTATTAAGCCACCCAGAATAATGTATATTTTAATTTTCAAACAGAATGGCCACATCAGCTTCATCTTCTTCCGTTCGCCATCTCTTTTTTCTCTCTCCCCATGCCCTAACTTCTCCTTCTTCTTCAGGATTTTATCTCAACACATATCCCTCATCTCTCAATCATTTTTAATTTTGGAAAAACCAAAGTTTGATTATTTTTCACAAGGATTCCAAAGGTACCATTATCTTGCCCTAAAGCTGAATGTGTAACACACACAAAGCTCAATAACAATGCAATTCCACAAAGTTATCACATGTCAAAACATTACATATGCAACTCATACAATGCAAATAGTGGTTCAAACATCTAGCACATGATATTGTCTACATATTTACTTCACAAATAAACCATTAATGATGCATGAATCATGAGGTTGGTGAAACAAAGAACCTTACCTCTTAGAGACAATCCAAGGCCTCTTCAAATGCTATTACAGAAGTGAAAAGATAACCTCCTTAGCCTTGTTGATCCTTGGAGATAAGATTTGAGTGCTTAGATGGATTGGAAGTGGCCTCAAAGTTCAAACCAGATCCTTATTGAAAAATGGGAGTGAGAAATGGTGAATGGTGTATAGAGTGATATAGAACTTGTTCAAGTGTTGGAACAAGTTCTATTAAATGTCTAGGAATCGTTTGTGAGGTTACTTTGAGAAATGCACGAGGGAAAAGTGTTTGGCTTGAGAATTTGCAAAAATGAGGTTCTTTACAACTTCTGTTGGATGGGGAAGTTTTCATAGGTTTCAAGTATGGATGTTGTGTCATTTTGAGGCTTAAGGGAGTCCTCTATTTATAGAAGAACTCGTGGGACTTGGAGCTGGTCAGGTTACAAAGTTCTTAATCTTTTGCTTGGTTGAGTTGCAACTTGTAGATACATGAGGTTTGTGTCATTCCCAAGAAAAGTACCATGCCTCTAGGGTGGTTGAAAGTGATTTTAGGTTTTTCTTTTCAGTATAAAACTTTTGGAGTGCAGAAGGAACAACTATAATGCTCAAGAAGTTGACTTTGGTGATTAAAGTGCCTTTATCAAATTGGAAGTGTGACCTTTCTTTGTAAAATGGCAAAATCTCTTGAACAAAAGCTTAAACAACTGGATAATACTTCATTATTTCGTGCAATATTCTTATTATGGAAGGATTTGGAGATAATGTGGCCTGAAAAGTGGGATAACAAAGCATGGTTTGTAGATTTGATCAAGAAAAAGTTGTTGAAATGGCTTGAAATCCAACTTTGAGACACCAACTTCATCCCTTCGAATCTCTCAGCTCAAGAATGGTATCAATGAGCTCTTGTACTTCTTGAAAAACCACAAACATGCTATGAAACTTTCATGTCTTAAAAATTTCTTGATTCTCAATGGATCTTGTCAAAAACTAGCTCCCAAGTTTGGTTCTTTTTGGAAATTAAAACTGCCTTGAAATTTTTCTAAGTGAGGAACTTTTTCACTCACTTGATGGCTTCATAACTCAAAATTCCTTCACTTTTTGGAGATTAACCCTCATTGATAAAGTTTTATTATTTTGCAAGGGCTTAAAATTTATCTTTGGAACACAAAAAATGGTGGTCTAGATTGAAAGTTATGACCTTCCAAAGTTGGCATCAAATTTAGGGTTTTTTCAACACTTAGAAAACAAATCACTTTCTTCCACTTTACCCCATTTTACAAGAAACCTTCAAATTCTTGATTTTTCATGATCAAACTCAAATATAAATCATGTTTCCATGGAATTTAGCTTGAGGGCTTCAATTCTGACCAAAAATCTCAAAAGTCAAAGGCTTGTGTATCAGATGAAATTGACTCTGTGATCTTCAATGATCCTGAAATCTTGAGTCTTTTAAACATCATGAATGGAATCCAAGGATTTATTTGAGTATATTGAATCATATCCCAAAGCTTGATATTATGTCTTGATCAAAAGTCAAAGGCGCGGTTGACTTTGTTTAATGAAACCCTAATTTATGGTCAAATGAAGTTGAGTCTTGATGAACTTATAATGAGATCAATTTTCACTTGATTTTTGATGGAGAGAGGTCTCTTGAGTGTATGAACACTTGGTAGTTTGATGATCAAGCCAAGACATTGACTGATCAAATAAAGATCATCTTGATTCTCTTAGGGCAAACCCTAATTCACAGATGAACAAAAAGCAAACACATCTTGATAATTGGTTAGCTATGCATGAATGATTTACCGAACATGATGGTGAAATCTAGGGTCGAAATTTTGTTTATGAAAAATGATCTTATTTATCAATTAGTAGAATCTTATATGTTTAGTAAGATTTATTTGAGGTCAGGTTACCATAAGATTCAGGTGAAGTTTGAAGATATTTCTAAGACAGGGTTCATGACTCGTTATGGTCATTACGATTAGTCAATTATGCCATTTTGACAAATGCACCAGAAGTGTTCATAGAATTTACGAACACGTTTTTTTTAACTCGTAATTGAATTTGTTTGTCATGGTGTTCATAGATCAAATCCTAATATATTCCAAGTTAGAATGAAGAGAATCCAGAGCATTTGAGAGTCTTGTTTCAGATCTTAAAGGACATGTAGTTGTATGCTAAGTTGTCCAAGTGTGAATTCTAGTTGAGGGAGGCAAGTTCCTTGGTAATGTAAATATCTAGTGGTGGAATAATAGTGGATCCATCTAAATTAGATGTAGTGTGACACTGAGAGACGCCTTAATTGGTGACCGAGATCAAGAGTTTTCAGGGATTGGTTGTTTATTATAGGAGGTTCATAAAAGGTTTCTTAAATTTGGATTTCCTTTGACTCATTTGACCCAG
The DNA here is from genome assembly GCA_963859935.3 of Lathyrus sativus. Lineage (NCBI taxonomy): Eukaryota > Viridiplantae > Streptophyta > Magnoliopsida > Fabales > Fabaceae > Lathyrus > Lathyrus sativus. Next base: position 544,512,155 of record OZ012740.1, on the reverse strand, counting down.
AAGGGTCAGACTTATGTGTGGGATGTTCGATGTGAAGAAAGTTTCTAAGAGCTCAAAAAGAGATTGGCATCAGCGCCGGTCTTGATTCTACCAAATCCAAATGAATATTTTGTGGTATATTATGATACATATAAATTAGGATATGGTGGTGTGTTTATATAGAAGGGTTAAGTTATGTATCAGAACTCATGAAGGGAACTATCCTACCCATTAGTGGGAACTAGTGACAGTAACTTTTGGTGCTTAAGCTTTGGAAGCATCATCTTTATGGGTCGAGATTTGAGGTTTTCTGTGATCATAAGAGTCTGAAGTATTTGTTTAATCAGAAGGAATTAAATATAAGACAAAAATGATGGTTGGAATTTTTGAAGGATTATGACTTCGAATTGAATAATCACTCGGGTAAAGCTAATGGTAGTAGAGAACGCGTTAAGTAGAAAGTTATTGCATAGGTCGACATTAATGGTCAAGTAGAAGGATTTAATTAGACAGTTTGGGGATATATGTTTGGTATGTGAGCTAACGCCAAAAAGGTGTGCAGTTTTGCAAGTATTGAGTGAAATCTAAGAGGGGGGATGAATTAGATTTTTTGGTATTCTAGACTCGTTAAACGATGGTTCTTATGTTCTTATTTTTCCAGAAATAAATGTATGATCTTTGAATGAAAGTGCATAATTCAAATATAGAAAAATAAAGAACATAATGATATATACTAATTTCCCTTACTAACTAAGGGTATATCTAGTCGCCTCATACAACATGAGAGATTTTCACTATTGTTAGATCTTTGTATAAGCCTTACACCAATACTTCTCCTAAAATATGTTAACAATAACAAAGAAGTAAACCACTTCCCTGATTTCAACCAAAACACCAACAACCTGGTGGACTTTGAGTCTCCCTTACCCAAAGGACTTTTACACAACAAATAGATATAAAACAGTTCTTCTTTGCTAATACTGTAGAAAGTACACACACTTTTCTTATAGTAAAAATCCCATACACTGGGTGGATAAATAAAAGTTACAGATAAATTTATGAATAAAGATAATCTATATAATTCAATATATGAAAGTTTGGCTCTTCTCTTTTCCAAATAACATTTCAATAATGAATAAACTCTAAGCTCTCATTATATGTATGAAACTTTTGTCTGATGAAATTACATTTATGGAGTAAAAATTTTATGTCAAAAATGTTACAAACACGATAATACTTTGGAAAGAGGAGGTTTGAAAAATCTGCAAAAATTGATCTTTTATAGCAACATGGTACCTGTATAAAAAGATATAATTTTATGAAATAATTCCATGAATAAATGCAATTATTTTCATCAAATAATGCCACGAAAAGGTATCAAGTTTTTTTGAAACGTTTAAAAAAGCTTCAAAAATATTTGTATTTGCTGCGACGTTTAAAAATATTTGATATAATGTAAATACTCAATTAATTGTGGAGAATTAAAAGTAGTGAAAATTTGAAAATCTAATCAATTGTGGGGATAACATAATCAATTGAGCTAAACTTTCTGTAAAAAGATTCGCTTAAAAAAACTGTATATCCAATCAATTGTAGGGGTTCATTCAATCAATTGGATTACTTAATAGCATGGCTTATCCAATTGATTGTATCCCATATAATCAATTGCATGGCTTGTCCCATCAATGGTATCAGAGCCAAAACCATTTTTCTTGCATGATAATCTTTTGATATCTCTTCTTCCATGATAATTTTTCTTTGATATCTATTCCATGATAATCTTTTATTTTCATCAAAACCAATGCTTCTCAAGAGATTAACATCTTCTTCACAATGTCCTCTTTTTTGATGATGAAAAAACACATTGATGAGAAGTTTTTGCTTGAAACTTAATTTCACCCCTATCTTATATATATCCATCTATCTTGCATATAATCCCCTTTTCTTTTGCAATTTATTCTAGGGAAATGCTAACGAGTGCCCTCAGGGCATTGGTTAAGAGATTAAAATGGTAAGTTGAGTATTATTTAAGAGATTGAAAATACATTTTTTTTTCTAAATATATGTGTATTCAATGCCCTGAAAAGAGAAATAATCAGACTTTTTAAAGAATATTGTGTGTATTGAGTGAACTAAATATAACATATTTTCCTTATTTGGAATTCTTAACTAGTGCCCTGAGGGCACTGGTTAGCATGACCCTTTATTCTATGATGTCTTTGATATCTTGAAAAACAACAAAAACAATAATCTATCTTCTCCCCTTTTTTGACGTTATCAAAAAGAAAAGGAGTAAAATTTAAATGAGTATAATAATATTAAGTATATGACATAAATATGTAAAAATGTTTACCTTCTTAAAAATTCTATGAAGTCAAAGTTGATACCAGTGCTGAAGCTTCTTTAAAACAACTTTCATTCAATGAAGCTTTTAGAATTACTCTTCCGGACTGGACCAATGGCTAGGCATGGCCCAATCCACTTCTGCTCTTAGAATGGCTCAGTAGCCTTAGCCCTTCCATCTAAGGGAAAAGTGAAGCTTTCTCTCATCTGCCCCTCTGTCGAGGAAAGCTGGCCATCTGACCCCCAGGATCAGCTGCCTCTCATTACGTTTCTGCCCGTCACACACGATTTCACCATTCAGAAATAGTCACGACGTCCGTGCCTGCGACTGCTCCCTTGCCTGTGGCAACGACAAGTTTTGAGCACCTCTTCCCATCTCAACGGCTAGTTTCTGGCAGTTACCTATTCTTTGGGGAACGGTTATCTCACCTCAGAAATAAGGACCAATGGCCAAGCGCTGGGGGCATTGTAAAAACCCTTTCACTTGAGAGGGTCAGGTATTTTAAATCATTCTAAATTACACTAAGACATACATTTTCTGTACTTGCCTACTCTTTGCTCGACTCTTACTTTAGCATCGGAGTTCCATGCAGGTACACCCCCTCCTCATCCTTGCAACTCAGCATCACCGACAAAGTCTCTGACCCACTTCAAGTTCTAATCAGCCGTCAAGATCAGTGGCGCCGTCTATGGGAAACTTTGTTCTCTTCGTCTTTCTTTTCCCGTAAACTCAAGACCAAAATAGTTCTTTTAAGATTCTGATCATGGTCAGCCATGACAATGTCCATGATACTCGCAATACCATCCTCCCCGTCAACAAGATAGACACTGACGGAGAAACCCCCTTTCTTGGGAGCAAAGTCCATCAACAGAGAGATGGAGCCACCGCGTCTCCTTCCTCGATCACAATGACAACATCGGGGGCCAGCCCTCCGAAGATCATCAGACAGTTCTGGTTCCGCCCAACGCCGACCCAGCCATAACATCTCTACTCGAGGTCCTTAATAAAATAAATCTTATAATTCTCCAACAGAACGCAAGAATTGGAGCTCTAGAAGAATCCTGCCGACCAAGATCACCTCCACTGAGGAAAGGACGCTGAAGATCTTAGAGTCTTTCTCCCAGACGAGGAAGATATCGTTGAGCACAAGTTGAGCCAAACTCTCCGGCAGTAGGAAAGTGCGACCATGCCTCTCCTCGGAGCCAGCACTCCCCCAAGGCTAAGTGAACCAGAAGGGATCTCCGGACAGAGCGTCATCGTTTGCCTCCATCCAGATCGAAGGGCCGAGCTCAAAGTCCATCTCCCCACTAAGATCGCAGTCCTCTCCCTGGAAGAAGTACCCACTCCCACTCGAGGTCTAGCAGCAGCAGCCACGATGAGCCTCACGACCCGCTGTCCCAAGAGATTATGGCCATGCGCCTACCCAGAGGGTTGGAGAAACCCCCACCCTTGGGCATGTAAGATGGCACCACAGGTCCTGATGAGCACATCGAGAATATTGATGCCTTGCTTGATTACCATGGTGTTAGAGGCGCCATCAAATATAGATTGTTCCCAACCACAACGAAGAAGGGAGAAATGACTGGGTACAAGAAGCTCCCCGATGAATCCATCACATCTTGGAGGTAGTTGGGGAGGATGTTCTCTAGGAATTTCACGGCCTCTCATTGTCACTCAAAGAGAGAAGCCTCCCTTGAGGCCACCATTCAAGGGAAAGAAGAACCTCTTTAAGCCTATATCGAAAGGTTCAATAAAGAAGCCGTCTAGGTCTCCACGACCGATGATATGAAGAAGTTCTTGCTCGAGCGAGGACTACGTCCCCGCACCGAATTTGCCAAGGCGGTTGGCATTGAGACTCCAGCGACGCTGGACGCCTTCCTCCTCAAGGCACAAGCGTACATCCAATATGAAGAGAAGGAAGCGGCGAGCTCTGCCCTAAAATCGAGGCACCAAGAGAGTGCCAAGTCCTCCAAGAAAGACGACCCCTCGACATCTTGTTGGGGAGAGAGAAGACGAGATGACCGCCCACGGAAGTCCCGAGACAACAAAGGGCCTTCTAGCTGTTTTCACGAATATACTCCACTGACCGTCTCTTGAGAGAAGATTCTCTCTAGGTGTGCCAAATTGGAGTTCCAGAAAGCAGGGGTCCACTTCCCTAAATAGATACTGGCTAAGTCGAACACAGATAAGACGAAGTACTATTAGTTTCATAAGAGCCACGACCATATGACTGACGATTACATCCATCTGAAGAACGCAATCGAGATCTTAATCAAGGAAGGACACCTCAAACAGTTTTCCAAGAAGAAGTATGCTTCTAGGCAGGACACCTAGGAGTCAAAGAAAGTTGAGGATGAGGTTCCTTCCTTGGGAGAAACCAGTCTTTAGGTCGCCATGAGCATCTCGCGGCCCGAAGACTTCTACATCCATGAGGAGCTCAACATTCCCTTTTATTTCACTGAACACAGTCCATATGAAACCTTCCCCTCCGCCATGGTAACCTCAGGAGGGGGTTTCGACAAGGTGACCGTGGGATCCGTCAAGAGGAACTTCGAGAACCTCATCAGCACAAGCTCGAGCCAGAGTTCCACACTTGATAAGGTCCAGGGAGGTTTGATCCCCATCACCTTCTACTGTGAGGAACTCTTTGACAGGGCTCTCAACTCCATCATACCTCTGCTCGTGAGAGCCCAGATGGCCAATTTTGACGTTCGACAAATCCTGGTCGATCAAGGAAGTTCGGTCAACATCATATATTCCCAGGTATTCTCCACCCTTGAGCTGGATGAGACACACTTGACGCCTTACGTAGGCTCTAACCTACAAGGCTTCAATGGGTCAGTCAGAAAGCCTTGGGGGCACGTGGAGCTGATCGCCACTTTTGGGGTGGCAGAAATGGCCAGGTCCATCAAAGTCCAGTTCCTGGTCATTGACTGCCCCTCCCTTTACTAATGCATCTTTGGACGACCAACTCTAGCAAAGTTGGTAGTCGTGCCATCAACCGTGCATCTAAAAATGAAGTAATACACTTATAAGGGTCTCGCACCCACCCTACATAGAGACATTGAAGCAGCAATGAGATGTTTTGAGGCAGCCTCAAAAGGGATGAACACAATCACCGTCCAGCCAAAGACTACAAGCAAGCCTACTCTGCCCTGTAGCTCTGATAAGGCGAAGTCGCTGCCCCACGTCGACTCCATCGACCTCGACAGCCGTTTCTCTGAGGAAGATTTGAGGGACCAAAAGCGAAAGGGGAAGGAGATCCAGCCATGTTCGAGCAGCCCTTCCATTTCATCTAGCAGTGGCCAAACCTCCCATCCGATGTGGCCAATCCCAAATGGCGAGTTCGAATTGGTCCTGCTCGGCGACAACCCCAAAAAAGGGAATGAAGATTGGGATTGGCCTCCCCGACCTGGAAAGGAAGCAACTCAAAGTCTGTCTCTGGGAGAATGCAGATTTGTTCGCGTGGAGTGCCTTAGAGATGCTTGGACTAGATCCTGAGGTGGCCTGGCCACTTGACCATCGACCCTGCAGTTAGGGAAGTAGCTCAGCATAGGCGAAAGCAGTCTCCTGAGAAAATGGAGGCGACCGAACAAGTTGCAAAAGATCTTCTAGAGGCAAACTTTATCTTGGAGGCCAAGTACACTACTTTGCTGTCCAATGTTGTACTTGTAAAGAAAGTTAATGGAAAATGGCGAATGTGCATTGACTATACCGATCTTAATAGGGTTTTCCCTAAAGACGCATATTCCCTCTCCAACATAGATACATTAGTTGATAATTCTGCTGGTTTTAAATTGTTATCTTTCATGGACGCTTATTCAGGCTACAACTAAATACCCATGGGCAAAAGCGATAAAAGGTACACAGTTTTCATGACTGAATCGGGCAACTATTACTACAACGTAATGCCCTTCGGCTTGAAAAATGCTGGTTCTACTTACCAAAGAATGATGAACAAAGTCTTCCGAGGAGAAATCGGGGATATGCTCGAAGTCTATATGGACGACATGATCGTGAAATTCCATGAGAAATTTGATCACGCACTCTATCTGAAGAAAGTCTTCGAGCAGGCTAGGAAGTATAAGATGCGCTTCAACCTTGAAAAGTGCATGTTCGGGGTACGGGCAGGAAAGTTCCTCGTTTTCTACCTGACGGAACGAGGAATTGAAGTCAACCCTAATAAATGCAGGGTCTTCTCCAAATTCGAAAAAATCAATCGAATCCCTGAATGGGATGCTCACGTCGCTGTCCCATTTTGTGGCCAAATCTACTCAACACGCTCTCCCCTTTTCCAAACTCCTCTGCAAAGAGGAAGCTTTTGAGTGGATGGAGGAATGCGAAAAAGCCTTCCTCCACCTAAAACAAGTGCTATCGGAACCATCGGTCCTCTCCCTTCCAGATAGCGGGGAGACCCTCTATCTCTATCTCGCCGCCGCAAACTAGGTTGTCAGCGCCACTCTTATTCGTGAAACCCCCAAGGGGAAGAAGCCCATATACTTCACGAGCAAAGCGCTTTAAGGACTAGATCTTAGATAATAGTGGATCGAAAATGTATCCCTAGCCCTCATCAATGATGCGAGGAGACTGAGACACTGCTTTCTAGCCTACACAATCATGGTGTGAATGGATCAACCTGTTAGGCAACTGTTAGGCCGCCCTGACATGCCAACAGAATGCTTAAATGGTCGCTGGAGCTGTCCGAGTGCGACATCTAGTACAAAATCTAGAAAGCCCTTAAAGCTCAAGAACTGACTGACTTTATGGCGGAGATAACCTTGCCCGACTCCCCGTATTGCAGAGCTTGTAGGTGGACAATCTTTATTGACAGAGCGTCCAGTTCAACAGGGAGCGGAGTAGGCATCATCCTGGAAAACAAGGAGGGGATCCTCGTCAAAGTCTCACTTACCCTATATTTTCCAACCTCCAACAATCAGGCAGAGTACGAGGCCTTCCTCGCAGGCCTACGTCTCGCCGATGACTTGGGGGTTGAGGAAGTTGTAATCTGCACAGATTCTTAACTCATGTCCCTCCAGGTACAGGGAGAGTATCAGGCCAAGAACGATAACCTATCTGAGTACTTGACCTTAGTCAAGGAAAAAATGACGAAATTCACATCGGTGGAGGTGAGACACGTCCCTTGCAAACACAATGTCTAGGAAGATGTCTTGTAAAATTTGGCGAGCACAAAGAAGAAAGGGGGAAATAAATCTGTCATCCATGAAGTACTTTCCTTGACCTAGCATCGAGAAAGCCCCCACGGTCCTCGACATGCACATCATCAGCGACATCAACTGCTGGATGACCCCATTTTACAACTACCTCGCCAAAGACGAACTACCGTCAGACCCAAAGGAAGCCAGCATGGTCAGACGAAGAGCTTGTTCCTACATCCTGGTTGAAAATAAGCTCTATAGGCGAGGGTTCTCCATTCCCCTCCTCAAGTGCATTAAGGAAGAGATGGTTGCACACGTCCTACACGAGATCCATGAGGGGATCAAGTCTCAGTACCTCGGTGGAAGATCCCTCGCCAGGATGGCCCTACGAGCAGGATATTACTGGCTGACCATGCAAAATGACGCAAAGGATCACGTAAAGACATGTGACAAATGCCAACGCCACAGGGACATGCACTTGGCACTGCCTAATAATCTCAAAGCAATGTCCTCCCCGTGGCCCTTCGCATGGTAAGGTTTGGACATCCCAAGACCATTCATCGTAGGGTCAAATCAAAATAAATACCTAATAGTAGGCGTAGACTACTTCACAAAGTGGATAGAAGCAGAGACTCTGGCCAAAATAACGGCCCACAATATTGTTCACTTCTACAAGCAGAACATCCTTGCTCGCTTTGGCATTCCCCAGGCAATCATCATAGACAATGAGACACAGTTCATGGATAAAAAATTCCAAGAGTTCATCAACCATATGGGCACCAAACAACACTTCACGTCCATCGAGCACCTACAGACGAACGGGCAAGCCGAGACTGTCAACAGGGTAATCCTACGAGGTCTCAAATGGAGGCTAGACGAGACCAAGAAACAATGGGTCAAGGAGATGCACAATATGCTCTGGGCATACCATACAACTCCCTACTCTTCGATCAGGGAGACCCATTTCCATCTAGCATACGGGACTAAGGAAGTAATCCCTATCGAAATACACGTACCCTTCAGGCAGACTGAAGCTTCCTGGATGGGGAGGACAACAACGAGACACTAAGGGAGGAGTTCGATCTCTTCGAAGAGGTCCGATCAGGAGCTGCCCTAAAACAAAAAATTGCTATTAGGCATAACACCAAAGTCATACGGCGAGACTTCCAAGTGGCAAGTCTCGTCCTAAGGAGAAATCACAATGATTCTTGTGAAGGCAAACTCGCCACAAACTAGGAAGGGCCCTATCGTTTTCGAGCAAAAATAGAAAATGGGGCCTACTACCTAGAACATCTTAATGGGGGATGAACTCTCTCGACCATGGAACGCCAAAAAGATAAAACAATATTATAGTTGAGGCCATAACCGTCGGCGCGTAACGTCGAGCATAATGTACCGACCAGAAGTACACGCCCAAGTACAAGCGTTGCATACTAAAATGTCTCAAGGCGAGATTTTGATTTGGAACAGATAAACCCCTTGCCCAATAGCGGTCCCTCGACCGAGCCCGCCGTCGCCTACGTCCCACGAAAGGCAAAACACCTAGCTCACGATCAAAAGTTTGTGCCGCGAACTCAGGCCACAAACGCAACCTGAGCTCCACTCTCATTCCCGGAAACAACCCTGGCCTTTCGACCAATTCCCCCCATTGTCAAACATCACTTTGTCGAGCAAACCCCAAGACTTGAAAAAATTGTTCACTTGAATGGCCCATACAACGGCCACAAGTAACGAGTAGCGTGCGATACTTAGCAAATTTAAAGCAAAGTTAAAACATGTACATATCATACGCAACCAAAGATAAATATTAACCTAAGATGGCCATGAGGGATGCAATTGTACTTGTTACAATAAAAAGGGGACCACACCCCATACAAAAAGATAAATTACAAGATTACGGCACGCAGGCCGGAAGTGCAATGAAAAGGAGACTAGATGTCCACAGGCTGAGCCTCGTCACCGGAAGGCTTCCCTCGCTCCTCGAAAAATTTAAGGAAGTTCGAGATTACGATATGGCCGCCTACCATGCTGTAGAGAAACCCAGTCCCCTCGGTAGACAACTCGACCCAAGGGTTCACTATCTTCAGCTGCCCCACAACATTGTTGAAAGCTTCCTCAGTGATCCCCACCCAGTCCTCCTCATCCTGGTTGATGTGGGCGACAAGCTCGACTTGAGTCTTCAGAATCTTCACCTCATTGCTTTCGTCCTCAGCAAAAGCGGTGGCAACCCTCTGCGATGAAACGATCTCCTCCGCAGCTTTCTTCTGTGCGGCCAGGATGTCCTTCTCCTCGGTGACTTTAACCAACTCATCCTTGTATTTCTTCACAGCCTCCTCGATGGGATTCTTCATCGCCTCCTCTGTGGCCTTCAGCTTTATTTCCATAACCGCGTTCGCAACCTGGGCCTTTTTTAGCTCCGCTTCTTGGAGATCCCCCTCCTCGATGTAGACCACCGCCATGCTCAAGACCCTCATCAGGGTAGCGTCATCTTGGGCCAACATTGCCCTCTTGCTCGGACGGTCTACCTTCTCGAGGTGCAAAGATTCCTCCTGAAAAACTGAGAGGGAGGAGCCTTCGAAGAAAATCTTACTGAGAAAGCATGAAGGCAAGTCAAACTTGCTCTTCTCCCCCTCATGAGTCAGGTCAAGGATCTCTCTCATCCGAAGGACCTTAGCCCGAGAAGTTACCAGCAACGGGGAAGTCTGGGAAGCTGCGACTCCAGAGGTTGAGGTCCCCGACCCCGTCGGGGGTGGAACCACTTGCTCACTCAGGTTGCTCTTTCCGACCTTCTTGCCCACTTTCATCTTCGTCTGGACATTCTTCACCATGCGCTCCTAGAACAAAGACATCTTACCTGCAAAATAATGGGCACATGTTAGTAAACAAAGAAAATAACAACGAGCAAGCTAAGAAGAAATAAATAGCTACTCATAAGTTCTAGAGTCTTATCATGAGTGCTACACTCGAGGAGCTCCTTCGTGTTAATATACCAGGCTTCCACATTGGGCCTCCCATCTTCTTCATAAATAATCTTCCCGCCCATGGTCAGACACTGAGCAGGGAGAAAACCATTAACAAAGGCCACAAGCTTGGCATAGCTGACCCGATCATCGTCCCCAACATGTGAGAAGTGGCGAGATAATCGTCGGTTCCCTGGGTAAAGTGGTCCCTGCTCCAGCAGAAGAGGAACTTCAATAATCTCTACCTCTTAACCTTGCCCTCCTCATCAATAAGGGATTCTTCGTTCTCGTCTATTGAAACATCCCAGACGAACAAGGAGGTTGTGGCCCTCTCCGACAAAGGTTCGATGATGTAGAACCTTTCCTTGAACGTCCTAATGGAATCAGATAAGGGTTTGAATAACTTCCTCCCATGCTTTAGGGAGACCCATCCGAACTGTCGACCAACAACCTGGTCCTGAAGATGGAAGACGGTAAAGAAAAGGGGAAGAATGACTCCTATCTTCAAAAAATCGTATGTCAGCTCGAATGCCTGTATGAAAGAAATCGAGTTTGGATGTAGTTACGAGGGTGCCAAATATAAATATGCAAATACCGCCACTTGAAAGTCAGTAAAAGGTAGCCTTAGCCTTATTTATTTGAAGACGTACTCGTACATGGGGAACCTCTCCTCGTATGCCGAGCAGATTCGGTCATTATCCCGGGGAAAGTGGACCCTTCAATCTCCCTCAGCCCCCACTGTCGTGAAGGCATCTCGGGTATAAGAAGCAAAAAGGGAGGCATGCTCCCGAGGCTCAGCTACGACACACTCGTTCGCAGTACTACTTGGGGCAGAAGTTTTATCGTTATTCTAGGGAGTGAAGGTCTCGCCATCATTCTGTGGAGCGAGAGTGTCATCCGTGCTGCTATCTTGCGAGGAGCTCTCCTCGGACAATTCCCTCATAACTTCGTCCTCAGCTTCGTGAGACATCTCCTTTACTTGAAAAGCAGGGGACAAAAGTGAATTTGATGACAAAGTCAAATCCACCCTTACACCACTAGTCATGTGAAAGGGCGTACGAAGGCCCGATGACAACGTCCCTGACCTAAGCCCTTACTCAAACAACATAACAATGACGGGAGGAAATGCCCCTGGAAACCCTTTAAAACACACGCGGGGAGGTCCTCCTAGGGGAGTTATCTAGAACTCTGAGGAAGGTCCGCCAGACAACTCATAAGTACACCGAAAAACGCACGAATCCCACCAGCAATAAATCCACCAGCCATCACAACAGTGCCAGAATAAATTGAAATCTTAAGTTCCTGAGGTCCCGACGATGGCGCCGACGGCAGAAAATGACCTAACCATCGCCAGCCACCAACGGTCGCTGAAAACCACCCCCACTCTACCCAATTTCATCCTAACCGCATGCAAACTAAGAAAAACAGAAGCTAAAACTCTTAAAATAGAGAAGAGTTAGGAAAACTTACGTGGTCGAGGAAGAAAAATAAGGGGTCGACGAGCCTTGGACGTTGCGGGTGCGACAAAAGTACGACGCTGAATGGTGGAGACGAGAATAGGTAGCGAGAGAAGAAGTAGAAGATAAAAGTGAAAATGAGCGCTTCTTTCCCCTATTTATAGGTAGAGTAAGGACACATGCACGAGCATGCATGACGTAGAGCATCATCATGACCCTAGCATAGTCATCATTACGCATTAAATGTAGCGCATGGATCGATGCACATGTGGCACTCCATCCTTTCAAGTCCCATCAACCGTTGGGCTCCCCATTTGTTGGGCACTCAGGATAATGTTCCAGGTTCCCTAGACACGAACACCTTCAAGCACTACGAGACTACCCTATCTCAGTAACAGGCGTTGACCACGTCCACTCTTTCTCAGACCGTGGGCTACCCTTAAGTCATCACTCCTATGCTCAAGAGTAATGACTTGGAGGACTTTTGTTCCGGACAGGCCCAATGGCTAGGCATGACTCAATCCACTTCTGCTCCTAGAATAACCCAATAGCCTTAGCCCTGCCAACTAAGGGAAAAGTGAAGCTTTCTCTCCTCTGCCCCTATGCCGAAGAAAGCTGGCCAACTGACCCCCAGGATCAGCTGCCCCTCGTCACATTCCTACCCGTCACGCACGGTTTCACCATCCAAAAATAGTCACGATGCCTGTGTTCGTGACTGCGCCCTTGCCCGTGGCAACGACTAGTTTTGAGCACCTATGCTCGTCCTAACGACTAGGTTCTGGAAATTACCCTATTCTTTAGGGAACGGTTATCTCGCCCCGAAAATAAGGACCAATGGCCAAGCGCTGGGGGCATTATAAAAACCCTATCACTTGAGAGGGTCACGTATTCTAAATCATTCCAAATTACCCTAAGAAATACACTTTCTGTACTTGCCTTCTCTTCTCTCGATTCTTACTTTAGCATCATAGTGCCTCATAAGTACACCCCCTCCTCATCCTTGCAACTCAGCATCATCGACAATGTCTCTAGCCCACTTCAGGTTCTTATCATCCGTCAAGATCAATTACCATATCATATGGTCTTGTAACTTGAAAGATCAATCTTGATTTAAAAATTATAGCATATTATCTTTAAGTACCTAAGACATAATTAATAGTACTTAGGTACCCAATATTCTTTTGATCCTATTGGGTTAGATCCCTTTCTCACCCATACATGCTCACCATAAGGAATACCATAATTTCTTATGTAGCGATCATTAGAAGTATGACATATTTCATTATAATAAAAATATGTAGGTCTAAAAACATGATTCCTTTTATTGACATAAAAGTTATTTCTATCATAAGGCCTTTTATGATGATTTACATCATGTTCTTTCGTCAATTCATTATCATTAAATTTGCTAGTATGCTTTACAAAGATAGTTTGACTTGTATTAGGTTTATCAAAGATAGAAAAGCCAATTACACATTTATTATTTGAAAATCTTTGACTACTCAATACAATATCCAAGCCAATTTTCCCCTTTCTATATTTGGCAATAATTTGGTTTAATTCAACAATTTTTGACTCAAAAGAAGAACAATTATTGCATGCAGAATTTTTGATTAAGTCCAACTCCACTTTTGTGACATTAGCCTCACTTTCTGAATTTATAACAATTTTCTAGAAAGTTTAAAAATTCATCATGTAATTCATTAAAAGCATTTTGTAATTCAACATATGAAGGTTTATAATCAATTTCATAATCACTAACATCATGTTCTTCATCACTTGAATAATGTGACGCCATCAATGTTTTGTTTGCATGATTTTCATGTGTGACTTATAAGGTATCCTAGATCTCTTTTTCTATTTTAGAGTGAGAAACACGAAAGAACTCATCCATTCCAAGTTCTGATTGAAGCATGTTCTTCGCTTTCTTGTCATATAGAACTTTTTTTAACATCTTCATCCCAAGCACTTTTGATCTTGCATGTATCAACACCATTGACAAAACTTATGGGAACAAAAAACCATTTTCTACAGCATCCTAGATATCACCACCTTGTGCCTCAAGATATGCTTTCATTCGAATTTTCCAAAAATATTAGTATTCTCCAATGAAGCATGAGGATTGTTCCAACATCTCTAAAATCCAGATTCGCATAAGCCATTTATGGATCTTTAGGAACGAATTATCTATAACCTGCCCCGGTGCAAATTGTAAGTATTGAGTTTAATCTAAGAGAGAGGGGGTGAGTTAGATTTTCTGGTATTTTAGACCTTTTAAGTGGTGATTATTATGTTCTTATTTTTCCAGAAATAAGTGTATAACTTTGGAATGGAAGTGCATAATTCAAATGCATATAAACAAAGAACACAATGATGTATACTAGTCCCCCTTACCAACCAATGGTACATCTAGTCTTCTCACGCGTCATTAGAGATTTTCACTATTTTTAGATCTTTGTACAAGTCTTACACCAAAATTTCTCCTACAATTTTTCAACAATAACAAAGAAGGTACACCACTTCCTTGATTTCACGAAAACACCAACAACCTGGTGGACTTTGAACTCCCTGACTCAAAGGACTTTTACACAACAAATAGAAATACAACACTTCCTATTTTCTAATACTGTAGAAAGTACATACACTTTTCTTACAATAAATATCCAACACACTGGGTGAGTGAATAAAAGTTACAGATAAATTTATGAATACATATAATCTGTATAAATTCAATATATGAAAGTTTCGTTCTTCTCTTTTCCAAATAACAATTCAATAATGAATAAAATCTAAGTGCTTATCATATGTATGAAAATTTTGTCTGATGAAATTTCATTCATGTAGTAAAAAATTTCTGTAAAAAATGTTATGAACACAATAATATTTTGGAAAGAGGTGGTTTAAAAAATCTGCTAAAATTGATCTTTTATAGCAACATGATACATGTATAAAAAGATACAACTTTATGAAACAATTCAATGAAGAAATTATATGATTTCCATGAAATAATGTTATGACAAGGTATGAAGTTTTTTCTGAAATTTTTGAAACATTTAAAAATATTTGCATTTGCTACAACATTTAAAAATATTTGAAATAATGCAAATACTCAATTGACTGTGAGCAATGACAACTAATGAAAAATTGAAGATCCAATCAATTATGGGGATAACACAATCAATTGAGCTAAACTTGCTCTAAAAAGATTTTCTTGAAAAACTGCATGTCCAATCAATTGTAGGGGCTCATCCAATCAATTGGATTGCTTAAATAAAACCCATACAATCAATTGCATGCCTTATCCAATCAATTTTATCCAAGCCAAAACCATTTTTCTTGCAATTTTAAAGGTTTTTCATGAAAGTAAACACACTTAAATGCTTTATAATCTTAGAGAATGATTAGATGAAGTGATTAATGAGTACCTAGTCAACATTCAAAACTCAATTGTTATTGGTACCTCAATGATGATCACTTCTTTTACACTATTGGAAAACTTGAAAACTCATTCTTATCTTTTTTTTCTTTGATATCTCTTCCATTATAATCTTTTGTCTTCATCAAAACTAATGCTTCCAAAGAGATTAACATCTTCTTCACAATCTTTCTATCTTTGATGATGACAAAGCACATTGATGGGAAGTTTTTGCTTGAAACTTTATTTCTCCCCCTATCTTGTATATATTTATCTATCTTGCATATCTCTCACTTTCTCTTCAAATTTTTTCTATGATGTCTTTCATATTCTGAAAAACAATAAGAATAACCATCTGCCTTCTCTCCCTTTTTGACATTATAAAAAAGAAAAGAATTAAAATCCAAAGGAGTATAATAATATAAGGGAAATGATATAAAGATATAAAAATGCTTATCTTCTTCATAATTCTATGAAGTCAAAGTTGATATCAATGTTTATGCTTCTTCAAAACATCTTTCATTCAATGAAATTTTTAGAATTATGATTTCATATGATCTTGTAGCATATGATCTTCAATTACATACAAAATAATTAATAGTATTTAGGTACCCAATATTCTTTTGGTCCTATTAGGTTAGATCCCTTTCTCACCCATACATATTGGCCATAAGGAATATCATAATTTTTTATATAAAAATCATTAGAAGTATGACATTTGGTATTACAATAAAAACAAGTAGGCCTGAAAACATGATTTCTTTTACTGACATAAAAGTTATTTCTATCATAAGGCTTTTTATGATGATTTACAACATGTTCTTTGATTGATTCATTATTATTGAATTTGCTAGTAGACTTAAGAAAGATAGTTTCACTTGTACTAAGTTTATCAAAGATAGAAAAGCCAAGTCCACATTCATTATTTGTAAATATTTGACTACTCAACATATTATCTAAGTCAATTTTTCCCTTTACATATTTGGAAAAGACTTGGTTTAATTCAACAATTTTTGACTCAAAAGAAGAATAATTGTTGCATGCAGAATTTTTGATTAATCCAACTCCAATTTTGTGATGTTATCCTCACTTTCTGGATTTAAAATAGTTTTCTTTTGTTTTAAAAATTTTCTAGAAAGTTTTGAAAATTCATCATGTAATTCATTAAAAGAATTTTGTAATTCGTTAAAAGAATTTTGTAATTCATCATATGAAGGTCTATCATCAATTTAATAATCACTAACCTCATGTTCTTCATCCCTTGAATAATATGATTCCCTCAATGCTTTATTTACATAATTTTCGTGTGTGACTTCTAAAGTATCCCATATCTCTTTTGTTGTTTTACAATGTGAAACACGAAACAACTCATCCATTCAAATTTCTGATTGAAGCATGTTTTTCGCCTTCTTGTCATAGAGAACTTTTTTCTTATCATCTTCAACCCAAGCACTTTTGATCTCGGGTGTACCAACACGATTGAAAACAATTGTGGGAACAAACAAACCATTTTCTACAACATCCCAAATATCACCACCTTATGCCTCAAGATACGCTTTCATTCAATTTTTCCATAAATAATAGTATTCTCCAACAAAGCATGGAGGCTTGTTCCAACGCCTCTAAAATTCAGATTTGCAGAAGCCATTTATGGATCTTTAGGAACAAATCACCTATAACCTACTCTGATGCCAATTGTAAGTATTGTGTGCAATATAAGAAAGGGGGTGAGTTAGACTTTTTGGTATTTTAGACTTTTTAAGCGATGATTTTTATGTTCTTGTTTTTTCGGAAATAAGTGTATGACCTTTGAATGAAAGTGCATAATTTAAATGCAGAAAATAAAAAACACAATGGTGTATACTAGTTCCCCTTGCCAATCAAGGGTACATCTAGTTCCCTCACACCCCATTAGAGATTTTCATTATTGTAAGATCTTTGTACAAGTCTCACATCAAGACTTTTCCTACAATCTTCTAACGATAACAAAGTAGCTACACCACTTCCTTAATTTTAACCAAAACACCAACAACCTGGTGGACTTTGAATCTCCTTTACTCAAAGAACTTTTACACAACAAATACAAATACAACACTTCCTATTTGCTAATACAGTAGAAAGTACATACACTTATCTTACATTAAAAATTCCAAACACTGGGTGGATAAATAAAAGTTACAGATAAATTTATGAATACATATAATCTGTATATATTCAATATACGAAAGTTTGGCTCTTCTGTTTTCCAAATTACAATTGAATAATGAATAAACTCTAAGTGTTAGTTATATGTATGAAAATGTTGTATGATGAAATTATATTTATGCAATAAAAAGTTTATGTCAAAAATGTTTTGAACATAATAATATTTTTGAAAGAGGTGGTTTGAAAAATCTGCCAAAATTGATCTTTTATAGCAACATGATACCTGTATAAAAAGATACAATTTTCTGAAATAGTTCAATGAAGAAATTCAATGATTTCTATGAGAGAATGCCATGAAAAGGTATCAAGTTTTTTGAAAATTTTGAAAATTTTTGTATGTGCTGCAAATTTAAAAATATTTGAAATAATGCAAATACCCAATTGACTTCGGAGAATCAAAATTGGTGAAAAATTGAAGATCCAATTAATTATGGGGATAATACAATCAATTGAGCTAAACTTGCTATAAAAATATTCGCTTGAAAAACTGTTTGTCCAATTTATTGTAAGGGTTCATCCAATTAATTGGATTGCTTAAAAAAATCATACAATCAATTACATGGCTTATCCAATTGATTGTATGCAAGTCAAAACCATTTTTATTTCATTTTTAAAGGTGTTTCATGAAAGTAAACATGCTTAAATGCTTTGTAATCTTAGAGAGTGATTATATGAAGTATTTAATGAGTACCTAGTGAAGATTCAAAAATCAATTACTATTGATACCTCAATGATGATCACTTCTCTTGAACTTCATGAATTAGAAAACTTGAAACATAATTCTTATCTTTTTCTTCTTTGATATCTCTTATATGATAATATTTTGTCTTCATAAAAAACAATGCTTCCAAAGAGATTAACATCTTCTTCACAAGAAATGTTGAAACTAGCTAGTAGTGTACTTGAGGGAATCAAGGAGGCTCAAAAGTAGGATTTGTGCTTGATAGACTAATTGGTTCTTATCAATTAAGGAGGAGGAATGGACTTTAAAGTAGATCATAATGCGAGTACGGAGTTTCGGGATAAGGTTTATGTGCCAAAGGTACTAAAGTTTAAAAAGAGGATTTGGAAGCAGTTATATGGGTGGTATGATTACACATCCATGAACCACAAAGATGTAACAGGCCTTTAAGAAAATATTTTGTTGGCCAAGTATGAAGAAGGATGTTTCATAAAGTGTGTATTCTAGATTAATTTTTCATGAGTCGAAGACTGGACATCAGAGCAGCATAATGATAGGGTGACTTGAGAGCTAGCAAGTCATTTGAAGGAGTCTTGTCTAGGCTTGTTTGTTTCAGGTAAATTTTTGGGGACGAACATTCAATAAGTGAGGGAGAATCGCAACATCCAAATTTTTTATTCACATTTTTTTGTTATTTTAATAACTGCTTTTTCTTGTTGTGTTTGAGTGATTTTCTTAACTTTATTATTATTATTATTATTATTATTATTATTATTATTATTATTATTATTATTATTATTATTATTATTATTATTGTGTTATTATTTGGAAAAATAGTATGAATGTTGAATTTATTAGTAAAGAAAATATTAATAATAATAGTTGGAATATTAAGAGTTAGTGGAAGATTAAAAAGAATAATGGGGGGATTGGAGAATTATATGTTTGTTGGAAGCCAAAAGATAAAATAACTAAAAAAATTAGGGGAGCTAAATGGGATAAAAATAAAATAAATTAGAATTAGTTGTTATAAAAATGGGAGAATGAGAAAGGGAGAAAGGGAAAAATAGATTCACGTATCAGTGAGAGAGAAAAGGAAAAGAGGCAACCCTATGAGCAAATAGTTCAAGGATGGGGATCTCCCACCACAAAAACACTCAAGAAGTTTCGGCATAATATAGGTAAGGGAGATTGTTCTTTAATTTGTATTCAGCAACAGGATTGGACAGTTACCTCTAATGAATGGATTGGACAGTAGTCAGACTAAACTCTGATCAACAAAAATGGAAGGTAGTCAAAGTTGGCATATGTTTTTCCTATTAATACAATTCTCAAGTGTCAAAGAACTACTCCTATGGTTCTAGAAATTATCTGGGTAAAATACTCATGGCTAAAACTTAATGGAGACGGTACCAAAGAAAAAAGAAGGCGACTGTGGAGGCTGCAAAGTATAGTAATAATGGAAAATCCCCAGCACTAACTGAGGATCCAATGGAAAAGAAGTCTATGAGGGAAAGAACTTTTCCTCCTTTTCCAGCATAGGCAAACCAAATGGAAAGGATCCCTTGCCAAATGAAGATAACGAGATGCTGACAAACAATTTCGACTCTAGATCAGAGAATGATTTTGACATTATCTGTAATGTTATTTTAGTTTTGCTCATTGAAATTTATAGGATCACTAAGGTAAAAAAAGAAGATGATTATGAACTTCCTGAAGAACCAGCAAACCATAAGACTTTGTGTTAATATGTCATGAATAACATTTGCATAGATGAAGATAAGGCCATTTTCAAAAGGCTTGATTTAGGAATGCAAAGGCACTTAAAGCCCCCTGTTAATCTGGGCTAAGGTCAAGAATGTAAGGGTTAATAAAGTCCTAGTTGATGGAAGAGAAACAATTAACCTAATTCCACATTCTTTACTAAAGGAGATTGGAAAATATGACACTAGTTTAAGACCTCATAACATGGTCATGTATAACTTTGAAGGAAAATGAGTAAAGCTTTATGTGTCATACAAGTAAACATTGTTGTAGGGACTGTTACAAGACCTGCATTATTTGTCGTCATTTCGACCAAGGAAAATTATAACCTATTGCCTGGTCGGGAATGGATCCGTGGTGTGTGAGCAGTCCCTTCGACACTGCACTAGAGGATCTCAATTTGGAGACCGAATGAGATTCTAGAGAAAATTGAGGCATATCAGATTTACTTCTTAATTGAAGGTAACCATATAGATAAAAAACTTTAATAGACAATTGGCAAAAACATTTATATGTATGCCTGTTGGAGCAGGATTATTCTCCCTACAAGAAAATGTGTTCCATTCAATGAAGTTACACCCCACACATGGATTCATGTGGGAGTATGAGACCATCATAGGTACTAAATAGTCAAGAATAGATGGAAATGATGTCTGAGTCGAGCATACTTGCTTGAATTTCAACCAGTACCTGAATAATAGAATAAAAGCGGCCTTAGAGGCCAATTTCCAACAAAGAATGTACGCCGAAGCCATTACAGTTGAAAACAGTAAAACATATGAGATTTGGGAAAGTCCAATTTCTGAAGGCCATAGGCATGATTATATTTATGATGACGAGCCTTTAGGATTTGAGAAAGATCTATTAGCTTCAAATAAGAGGATACAAGCTTAAGATCCACTATAAGAGGTTGACTTAGGAGATGGAAAAATCAGAAAGGCAACCTACATAAGAGCAAAAAATAATCCAAGCCTGAAGATTTAGATGGTTGAGTTGCTCAAGGAATTCAAATATTTCTTTGCTTGGGATAATGATGAATTGCCAAGACTGAGTCAAGATTTGGTGGAGTTAAAGTTGTTGATTTAACCAAGCAAGAGTGTACTGAAGCAGACGCCAAGAAGTTTTGCACCATAAGTGATGTCGAAGATCAAAGAGAAAATTGAAAGGCTTCCAAGGAACAAATTCATACTAACTACAAGTTGTGCTGAATGATAAGAAAATATAGTTTTTTTTTTCATTAAAAAGAATGAGACTTTTATAGTATGAATTTATTTTAGAGATTTAAATGATGCTACTCCAAAAGATGAATACTCAATACTTGTAGTAGACATGATAGTCGATTTAGCAGCAAGATTTGAGTACTTAAGTATTTTAGATTATTATTCTGGGCATAAAAAATTTACATTGTAGAAGATGTACCGAATGAATGCATGGTAATTCCTTTTG
Source organism: Lathyrus sativus (assembly GCA_963859935.3). Classification (NCBI taxonomy): domain Eukaryota; kingdom Viridiplantae; phylum Streptophyta; class Magnoliopsida; order Fabales; family Fabaceae; genus Lathyrus; species Lathyrus sativus. Next base: position 544,490,747 of record OZ012740.1, on the reverse strand, counting down.
GCCTGAATAATGTTGGTGCAACTTATCAAAGGACAATGAATCATATGCTTTATAATTTCATTGAAACCTCCATGCAGGTATATATTGATGATATATTTGTTAAATTATCATTGCAAAATGGTCATTTGGACCACCTTCGATAGTACTTCGAAAGGATAAGGAAATATGGGCTGAAAATGAATCCATTAAAATGTGATTTTGGTGTCCATGCAGATGACTTTCTGGGCTTTGTGGTTCACAAAAAAGGCATAGAAATAAACCAAAACAAGATAAAGGTTATACTTAGTACGAAGCCTCCATCAAACAAAAACCAAATTCAATATTTGTTGGGTAATATCAACTTCTTGAGAAGGTTCATCTTGAATCTAAGTGGAAATACAAAAACTTACTCACCACTATTGCGTTTGAATAGGGAAGAAGAATTCAAGCGGCATCCAGAACATTAGAAATCCTTTGACCAAATCAAGAGTTATTTGATGAATCCTCTTATTCTCTTACCTCCTAGAGAAATAGACCTATGAAGTTGTATACTTCTACATCTGAAATGACAATAGAAAGTATGTTAGCCCAAAAGGAAGATGATGGTATCAAAATAGCCATTTATTGCCAGAGCCAAGTTCTGAGCAATGTGGAAACTAGGTATAACCCAATCGAAAAGTTATGTATTTATTTATATTTCTATTCTACCAAATTAAAATGTTATATAAAGCCTAATGGTGTTTTTTTCTATTCTCATTATGATGTTATTAAGCACATGTTGTCGAACCCTATTTTACATAGTAGAATTGGGAAATGGCCTTTGGTTTTAACTAAATATTATTTGAATTATGTGCCTATAAGATCTATGAAAGGCCAAATTGTTGCTGCCTTTATTGTTAATCACACAATAGTCGAAGTAACATAGAATTATCTTGGTCTAAAAACTTGGAGATTGTATTTTGATGGTTTGAGACATAAAAATGGAATTGGGATTGGAATTCTGATTATTTCTCCTAAAGGAATTCCAAATAAGTTCAAATTTAAAATCAAAGATTGTCTCCAATAATGAGGCTGAGTATGAAGCCTTAGTTGTGGGATTTAAGATTCTTTTAGACTTGGGAGTAAAAGGAGTTAAGATTAGAGACGACTCGGGGTTGGTTGTGAAACAATTGACAAAAGAGTACAAATGCATCAAGGAGAATATACTGATGTACTTTGTAAAGGTCAATTTATTATTAAGAAGATTTGATGAAGTCAATATTAAACATGTCTCTCAATTCAAAAACCAAGAGGCCAATGATTTGGCATAAATTACTTCAAGATACAGAGTATCCAAAGGAAAATTAGCATAGTTAATTGAAGTAAAGGAAAAGTGGATTTCGACCAATCCTTCCCCCTTAGATTTGTCAAAGTTAAAATTGATAGGTAGAGAGGTTGGAAGGATTAAAAAGCTTTGAGGAAATGTCTTGAGATTTTTGCCATTGACAATCTGTCTAATAATGATTGGCGGAAATCAATTGTGATTTTTTTTTTGAAAATACGACAAGAACGACATATCAAAATGTTAAATACAATGAATTGTGTTTTGTAATTATTGGGAACGATTTGTTTAAAAGTACTGTGAAGGAATCTTGTTGAAATGCCTTAGTCAGAGCGAATTGTATTTGTAAATTTTGTATGCCCATAATGGATCATGTGTCACTCATCAAGCATGACACAAGATAAAGTGGCTTTTATTTCAACAAAGGTTGTATTGGACAACTATGTTGAAAGATTCTATTGAATCACCAAAGGTTTCCAGGAATGTAAAAAACATGCAGGAATTCAACATGTACCTGCAAGTGAGTTGTACTCGATTGTCAAGCTTTGGCCATTTAGAGGTTGGGCATTAGATTAATTGGTGAAATTCAACCTACGTCATCCAAGGGTCATAAGTACATTTTGGTTGGTATAGATTATTTTATCAAGTGAGTCGAGGTTGTTCCTCTTATCAAGGTTGATCATAAGGCAGTAATCAACTTCATTAAAAACCACATCATTTACATGTTTGAAATTCCTAAAACTTTGACCACTGACCAAGGTACATTTTTTACTAGTCGAAATGTGGTGGAGTTTGTTTCAGACTCAGGAAATAAATTATTAACATCTACCCATTATTATGCTCAGAAAAATGGCCAAGTCAAAGCAACCAACAAAATTATAATAGGCCTAAAATAAGAAAGTTAAGTCGTAAAATTGTGTAGTTGGTGATTACATTTAGAAATTTATTTTAACCATGGATTGAAAAGATATAACTTTAGGTAAATGGTCACCAAAATGGAAAGACCCTTTCAAATCATTCAGTTGTTTTCAAATAATGCTTACGAGATTGAAGAGTTGATCCCTGAGGGTGAAATTCTAAGAATATATGCTAAGTACTTGAAAAAGTACAAGCCTATGCTGTAGAAAATTCGAATAATGGTAGATTAATAATTTGGCAATAAAAAATTTAAAATGGAATTATAATCGGAAAGTGCCAAAATGACAAATTGTCATTAATACAAGTCATTCAGAAACAGAACAAGAATTCAAAAACTTAAAGTGGAAATGCATCCTTAATTCTTTCAAGACGTTGCTTTGCTAGTTTGAGTTTGGTGTCGTTCATGGCATCTCCAATCTTTAGTTTTTGCACTTCCTCACCCACCATACAAGCAACATCAGCATGTTGAAGACCAACATTGGCTTCCTAGAATAAATTTTCATCAATAGAGGCCAATATTGAGGTTTCTATTTTAGTTTTCTTTGGCCTCTCTTCTGAAATCTTTAGTTGCAGCTCTTCCACCTGTTTTTTCCAGCTTGATATGTTTGCATTGCAAAGTGCCACAAAATATTTATCCTTTTTTAGCCTGTGTCTCCAGCTCATTAATTTAACTCTAAGATTGATTCTATTAGCAGACTCTTTCTTTAATTTGATGTTTTGAGCAGTTTGCTCAAGAAACGACTCAAACTCAAGGATAAATCCGACATTAGGATCGTGTTAGTCTGGACGGTTAAGTTGTTTCAATAAAGTCTTAATATCATAAGCACTGACAGGGTTGTCTTCAATGGACTGAAATAGGTCCACGTCAAAAACGTTTTCTTTCACCTATTGAACTGCCATAGTAGAAGAGTCACTAGAAGGCTCATGGCCTAAAGTAGTTGAAGACCTTAGAGATTTGTCGACTGAAATACATAGATTGTACATGAACTTCTTTAAAGCCTTTACATGGTTGTTCTCTTTGATAAACATCAATTCCTCTCGACTGTGAGAAGTGTCATAAATGATAAAGGAATAATCCCGAATTGGAGGATGAACAATAGTCGATGTAGTCGAGAAAGGATGAACGTTGCTTGTTGGTGAGATTGTTGAAGTATGGGCCAATTATGGATCTTCTTCTTCGACAAAAGTAGATTAAGGTTCACTTTGATCTCAATCCTCTTGTGTTCGAGCAACATTTTGGTCCTCTTGTAGTTGGTCAATGTGTTTTGGGCTTTCTGGTGTTGGAATGGTGTGTCCTGGACCATCTGATCGAGGGTTAGAGTTATGAGCCTTTAAACCAGTTGATTGTTGTTTAGGGTCTGGAGTTCTTGGAGGTGTTTGGTGTTTAAAATATTAGTTCTCTAGGTTGGAATGTTGTGAAATATTTTGATCTTCTAACACCTTTTTTAGTTGTTCAACAATTGTTTCCTCAACTGAATTGCCAGTAGTTGGCTGAGTGATGGGAACATACCAAAAATAGGTTGGTCCTATAAATAAGAGAAAATTTTAATGATATAAATGAATTGTTAGATGTATATTGAAAGGCTTAAAGTACCAGGGATTCCCTGAAGCTAGGACTTGAGTTTGCACTCTTTGAACTTCCTTCAAGGATGGGTTGCCTTTGGAGTTTTTTCTATTTGCGGGTTAACTAAGGTTCTCTTTCTTCCTCCCACTCTTCTATGTCATCATCATTATTGACAACAAAATACCTTGTTGGTTGCTTTGGTGAACTAGCCTCAGAAGCTTGGGGTTTTGTTTTCTGTTTATTGTTTTGTCGAAGTGCTGAAGTTTTAACAACAACTTGTTAGAACACAAATTGGTTCTTAATAATATCTCTATGTTTTGATGATAACTATTATGAAATTTTGTAGTTAAGAATTATATACTCTAAAATTTGCTTGAGAGTGTTTGCTGCAGATATTAAAATAATTATCACTCCAGAAGCAAATCAGAACTGTACATAAGAAATATGCTAGACTCTGAAGCGTCAGATGCACTCATTAGAAGATTCTGAACGCTGCCATCAGAAGATCCTGAGCGTAGTCTCCAGAAGGATCTGAAGCAGAAGCTCCAGAGGAATCTGAAGCAAGTCAGAAGCATCTGAACCAAAGAAGAATTCTGTATGAAGAGTTTTCAAGCATAGTAACTACAGAAGATTCTGAGAGTACTAAAGCTGTCAGTACTGAGGATCTGACTCAAATATGCTCTGAACTTATACACGCTAAAAGCACACCTGCTGCAAAGACTCTGATTCAGCAAAACTCTGATCAACATCAGAAGGCTCTGATCAATTTAGACTCTGATGAATCTTGCTGAAATTTGATGAAGAAGAATTCAAAGATTATGTCCGTTGGAATATCCAAACAACTCTTTCCTTATTTATGCTAGACACAAGAACACAGACAAAAAGGATTTCTCTTCTTCTAGGAAAGGTCACTTGATGTGAAGACAAAAAGGCTCAGACCTTTTGGTACACACTTCTCAACATGAACAACTCTTGGACTACTGTGCCTATATAAGCAAGTCTCTACCCATCTTCTTCAGTTGACGTTTTACTTGAAAAGAATTCAATATCCAAAGCTCTCATACAATTCACATTCTTGCTAGAATTAATTTCTTTGTTCTTAATATTAAGTGTAAAATCACAGTTGTGATAAAGCTTTATTAGAAGCAATTTAAACACTTGTATTTGTTATTACATTTGATTGTAAGAAAACCTTAAGAAGATCCAGTTAGGATCAGTAATTCTTGAGAAGACTTTGAACAGTTGTTCTTAGTGCTTACTATTGTAATCAGTTGATTAAATAGCGGATTAAGTCCTTGATTGAGAAAGATAAATCACTCTAGGAAGGGTGGACTGGAGTAGTTGAGTTCAACGAACCAGGATAAAAATACTTGAGTTTTTATTTCTAAGTTTTTATCTTCATACTTATTCAACCCCCCTTCTAAGTATTTTCTCACCTTCAGTTGGCATCAGAGCTCCGGTTCTGTGTGTGCTACCACTTCATAGTGACAGTAAAGATCCAGTGAGAAAAACTTTGATATATATTTGGTTGTTACTATGGTTGATAATTCAATGTCTAACACTAACAACAAATATGAAGAAAGGGACAGAATCAGCACAAAACCCCCTATGTTTGATGTGGAGAAATTTGATTATTGGAAAGACAGGATTGAAAGTTTTTTCCTTGGTTATGATGCTGATTTATGGGATTTGGTCATGGATGGATATGTTCATCCCATTGATGGGAATGACAAGAAAGTAGATAGAAAATCTATGACAGAAGCCCAGAAGAAGGAATTTAGAAATCACCACAAGGCCAGAACAATATTGTTGAATGCAATATCTCACACTGAGTATGAAAAGATTACAAATAGAGAAACTGCATTTGACATGTTTGAGTCCTTAAAGATGACTCATGAGGGAAACTCTCAAGTTAAGGAAACAAAGGCTCTGGCTCTAATCCAGAAGTATGAAGCCTTCAAGATGGAAGACTCTAAATCTATTGAAGCTATGTTCTCCAGATTTCAAATACTTACAGCTGGATTAAAGGTTCTGGATAAAGGATACTCTACTACTGATCATGTGAAAAAGATCATCAGAAGCTTACCTACCAGATGGAGACCTATGGTGACTGCGCTGAAAATGGCTAAAGATCTGAACAAGATCTCCTTGGAGGAACTAATCAGTTCTCTAAGAAGTCATGAAATTGAACTTGAGGAAGATGAACCTCAAAAGAAAGGTAAATCAATTGCTTTAAAATCTAATAAATCTGCTAAAGCATTGCAGGTAATATAGGAAAGCTCTGAAGAATCCTCATCTGAAGATGAAGATGAACTATCCATGCTGTCCAGAAGAATAAACAAACTCTGGAAGCATAAAGGAAAAAAGTTCAGAAACTTCAGGAAGCCTGACCAAAGAAAAGAGTCTTCTGGACACAGAAGATCTGGGAAAAAGGAGGTTGTCTGTTATGAATGTAAAGAACCTGGACATTACAAAAATGAATGTCCAAAGGTGCTGAAAGAAAAGCCTAAAAGAAAATCTGACAAGAAGAAAAAGGTTCTAATGGCCACCTGGGATGATTCAGATACATCTGAATCTGAATCTGAGTCAGAAGAGGAATGTGCCAATGTAGCTTTGATGGCAGACATAGAAGATCAGGAAGAAGGAACTTCAGGATCTGAATCTGACTCTGAATCTGACTCTGACGCTGAAGAGGTAATGGCTAAACTCACTAAAGAAGAACTTATCAAAGTGTTATCAGAAGTTCTGAAGAGCTATAACAATATTAAGCTCAAATACAAGAAGCGTTAAAGCAATCTTGTATCTGAGAATAATATTCTCAAATCAGAAGTAGCTGAGCTAAATGAAAAGAACTTAAAATTGAAAAATGATTCTGAATTAGCTCAACAAAACTCTGATTCTGAAACTGAATCTGAATGCAAAAATATTTTGGAAAAATATGATTACAGCTTTCAGAAGTTTCTTACTAAAAGCATAGATAGAAGCAAAATGGCTTCTATGATCTATGGAGTTAGCAGAAATAACATAAAAGGAATTGAATATAAATCTTCCTCTGGAAAGGATTTAAATCCAAAACCTGTTGATAAAATTATCATCAAGAAAACTCCTTTATATTCCCACTTTAAATTTGGTCACTTGAATGATATTGAACAAACACGTTCTGAAAAGAATATTCATGTGTTTAAATCTAAGGCTAGTCAGAATAAACCTTATGTTGAAAAACAGAAGTTTAGACAAACCTTCAGAACAACTAACCCTAAAGGAACCAAGAAGATCTAGGTACCTAAAAGTAAAATAATTCCTGTTGCAGATGTTCTTAGCAGCAAGGTCAGGACGCCAATCATGATACCTGGACTCTGGATGCTCGCGACACATGACAGGAGAAAAGTCTATGTTCCAAAGTCTGGAGCTTAGATCTGGAGGTGATGTGAAATTTGGAGGGAATCAGAAGGGCAAGATCATTGGATTTGGCACTATTGGAAATGGTAAACTTCCCTCTATTACTAATGTTTTACTTGTAGAAGGATTAAAGCATAACTTATTGTCCATAAGTCAATTAAGTGACAATGGTTATGATATAACCTTTAATCAAAAATGTTGTAAAGCTATTAGTCAAAAGGATGGCTCTATCCTATTTAGTGGAAAGAGGAAAAACAACATTTATAAAATAAATCTTTCAGAACTTAAGGTTCAGAATGTTAAATGCCTCTTGTCTATCAATGAGGAGCAATGGGTCTGGCACAGAAGATTGAGGCATATTAATATGAGACGTATATCTCAGATTAATAAACTTAATCTTGTCAGAGGACTTCCTAATCTGAAGTTCACCTCAGATGCTCTTTGTGAAGCATGTCAAAAAGGGAAATTTTCAAAATCATCTTTTAAATAAAAAATGTTGTTTCTACTTCCAAACCACTAGAATTACTTCATATTGATCTGTTTGGACCAGTGAAAACTGCATCCATCAGAGGCAAGAAGTATGGATTAGTCATTGTTGATGACTATAGTAGATGGACATGGGTAAAGTTCTTAAAACACAAGGATGAGTCACATTCTGTGTTCTTTGACTTCTGTAAACAAGTCCAGAATGAAAAAGATTTCAAAATTATAAAAGTCAGAAGTGATCATGGTGGTGAATTTGAAAATAAATATTTTGAAAAATATTTCAATGAAAATGGCATTGCTCATGATTTTTCCTGTCCTAGAACTCCACAACAAAATGGAGCTGTAGAGAGGAAAAATAGAACTCTGCAAGAAATGGCCAGAACCATGATCAATGAGACTAATCTGGCAAAACACTTTTGGACAGAAGCAATCAACACAGCCTGTTACATTCAGAACAGAGTGTCTGTAAGACCTCTTCTGGAGAAGACTCCATATGAACTGTGGAAGAACAAAAATCCCAACATTTCATATTTTCATCCTTTTGGATGTATTTGCTATATGTTAAATACTAAAGAAAATCTGAACAAGTTTGATTCCAAAGCACATAAGTGTTTCATGCTTGGATATTCTGAACGCTCTAAAGGCTACAAAGTATACAACACTGAGACACAAATTGTGGAAGAATCCATTCATATTAGATTTGATGATAAGCTTGGCAGTAAAAAGCCAAAGCAGTCTGAAAACTCTGCAGATAGAGAAGTAGTCTTCACAGACTCTGAAGGATCAGAGGCAGACAAAGCTCAAGTGAAGGAACCAGAAGCAACACCAGATGCAATTCCTTTAACTTCTTAGATGAACAATTTAAACATTTCTGAAGAATCAACGGTTAGAGGATCATCTTCTAGAATCAAAGCTTCTCATCCAGAGAATGTTATCATTGGAAAGAAGGATGATCCTATCAGAACAAGATCCTTTCTAAGATCATCTGAAGCATCATTATTTGGACTAGTGTTAGAAATTGAACCAACTTCTGTAGATGAAGCTCTGCAAGACAATGATTGGATTATTGCCATGCAAGAAGAGCTAAATCAATTCACCAGAAATGATGTGTGGGATTTAGTTCAAAGACCAAAAGGATTCAATATAATTGAAACTAAATGGGTCTTCAGAAATAAACTTAATGAAAAAGGAGAAGTTGAAAGAAATAAGGCAAGGCTTGTTGCTCAAGGGTACAGTCAACAAGAAGGTATTGATTATACTGAAACTTATGCTCCAGTGGCAAGGTTAGAATCTATACGCCTTCTTATTTCATTTGTTGCACAAAATAACATCACTCTGTATCAGATGGATGTCAAAAGTGCCTTTCTTAATGGTATTATAGAAGAAGAAGTTTATGTCCACCAACCTCCTGGTTTTGAGAGTGAAAAATTTCCAGATCATGTTTTCAAACTAAAGAAATCTCTGTATGGTTTAAAACAAGCTCCCAGAGCTTGGTATGAGAGATTGAGCAATTTTCTTCTGGAGAAAAATTTCATCAGAGGCAAAGTGGACACAACACTCTTTTGTAAATCATTTAAGAAAGATCTTCTAATTTGTCAAATATATGTGGATGATATCATATTTGGATCTACCAATACTATGCTGGGAAAGGAGTTTGCTCAATGTATGCAGGCAGAATTTGAAATGAGCATGATGGGAGAATTGAGATTCTTTCTAGGAATTCAAGTCAACCAAACTCCAGAGTGCACTTACATACATCAGACCAAATATGTTAAAGAACTTCTGAAGAAATTTAACATGACTGATAGTAAGCTGGCAAAGACTCCCATGCGTCCAACTAGTTTACTAGGCAAGGAAGAGGTAAGTAAGAAAGTAGATCAGAAATTCTACAGAGGTATGATAGGATCTCTTCTTTACTTAACTGCTTCTAGACCTGACATTTTGTTTAGTGTATGCTTGTGTGCTAGATTCCAATCAGATCCTAGAGAATCACACTTGACAGCTGTCAAGAGGATTCTAAGGTATCTAAAAGGTACTTCTAATGTGGGTTTGTGTTACAGAAAATATGATGATTTCAAATTAGTTGGATTCTGTGATGCTGACAACGCTGGAGACAGAGTGGAAAGAAAAAGTACTTCTGGAAGTTGTCAATTTCTAGGAAGAAATCTAATCTCTTGGTACAGCAAGAAGCAACCCACAATTGCACTATCAACCACAGAGGCATAATATATTGATGCTGCTGGATGTAGCACGCAGATGCTCTGGATGAAAAGTCAGCTAGAAGATTATCAGATATTTGAAAGTAACATTTCTATATTCTGTGATAATACTTATGCTATATGTTTGTCTAAAAACCCCATTTTACACTCTAAGGCAAAACATATAGAAATTAAGCATCATTTCATCAGAGACTATGTTCAGAAGGGAATTATAAATTTAGCCTTTGTTGATACAGATCATCAATGGGCAGACATTTTCACAAAACCCCTTGTTGAAGATAGATTCAAATTTATTCTGAAAAATATTGGTATGGATTTGTGTCCAGAATAATATTTGTCAGAAGCAAATTTTACAGATGCAAAAATGTTTAATGCTCTGAAGTATTTCATCTGATCTTTTATTCATTTCCTTAAATTACTTTATTTGTGAAACTCTGAACTAACAATGCTCAGAGGATCTGAACGTTGGTTAACGTTTCATTTCTCAAGAGAATTCAGAAGCACATGCAAGCAAACACGTGTCACTCTGAATCTGCAAAGGTGGCGTGTACACTACTGAAGAGACGTTTGAGGTGAAGTTTGAATAGTGAAAATCTTGATTTTCCCCCCAATTTGTCAGAATCAATAAATGCTTGAAATGATTTTTATTCTTTTTCATTAAATGCTATGTGTGAACGTGCCATTATCTGACTGTTTGTATGCCTAAGTGTTTACTATAAATATCACACTTCTCACCACTTTCACACTTTTCACATCTCAATCGTTTATGCATTTCTGTCTTCTTTTCTCTCTTCACAAAAACCCTAAACGTTTGACAAACTCATCTTCAATGGCAACCTCATCATCCACTGCTGCACAATTTCAATCAACCATGGTTGCAGTTACTTCTGCAAATATGGGTGTGACTCCATATACGACACCAAAAAGAACTTTGTTAACACCTGTTGACAAACTGGAAGTTCTCTGTGAATCCATGGTGGAATTTGATTCACTGGCTGAAAATGGATTTGAGTTTCGTTCCATAATTGATGCTCAAGGATGGGTAAAATACTTTGACAAACTTTTTGGACCAGTTTACCCCCTTCTAGTGAAAGAATTCTGGATCCATGCTGCTGTATACCCTAAGTTTATCTTGTCTTCTATTCTGGGTAAAGAGATAATCATCACAGAAGATCTGATCAGGAAACTCATTGGATATGAGGAGACTGATGGAGTATCTCATCTGCCAGCTGGGCGTGTAGATATGGAAGAAGTATATGAGGAAGTGATGACTGTTGGACAGGCCTCTAATAAGTTCAAAGATCTGAAGCCTGACTACAAGATCTGGGCAAAGATTTTCATGGGATGCATTCATCACAGAAAGTCTACAAACTCTCCAGATTACGTAAACAATGAACATCTCTACTTCATGTACTACTTAAGTCAGAGCACTAAGGTGGATCTTCCCTACATTCTGTTCATGCATTTATGGAATCATATAAATGCCTCCAGAGAATCTGTGAAAGAAAAAGGTCAGAAGATCAGAACATGGATTCCTTTTGGAAGGTTAATTTCAGATTTTCTGACAGAAAATGGACTGGTGACTGCTCTATATGCTGCTGGATTCACAGATGAACTTGAATTCATTCTTGGAAAGCCTCTGAATGCCAAAAGTCTTCAGAGACTAAAAATTGTAGAAGAACTCACATCAGCACCCAAGAAGCTGAATATCACTGAACTCAGTCAGAAGAGAATCCTAGTAGATGACTACCCTCTGTTCTTTGCTGAAGAACCAAGGGAAATAATAGTGAGTTATATTGATGCTTGCAAGGAAGATGGAACGCCCATTCCTGCAGATATTCTGAAAAGAGTAAGGGAACCATTGCCTGTTGGAGGAGATGAGATCACTATAAAAAGAAGTCTATCAGAAGCAGAAGCTGTGCCTGTTCAGAAGAAGCCCAAAGTTGCTGACAAGCCTCAGAAGCTAATCAAGAGGAAAGCATCTGGAGACACTCCTTCTGTTCCTGCAAAATGTATCAAGATTAAAGGTACCAAATCTTTTGTATCTTCTGTAAATAATACTGTTGTAAATGATTCAACATTTAAGTCTATCCCTAAACCACCTTCTACTCAGAAACAATCTGTTACTGCTCCACCTCATATATTTGTTCCATCCCCACAAAAATCATCTAATCCTGCTTCCATCTCACCTATAAAACCTTCTACTACACAATCATCTGTACCAAAACCAACAACAACAAAACCACAAAATCAGGCTCCATAACCAGAAATACCAACAAAACAATCTGCACCACAACAACAACAATCAGAACAACAACCACAACAACCAGAAAAACAATCTGAACAACAAAAATAAAAACCATCTGAACAACAACAACCACAAGAAAAACAATCTGTATCACAACAAACACAACAACCAGAAAAACAATCTGAACCACAAATACAACAACAAGAAAAACAACCACAACCAGAAAAACCACCATCAAACACATCTGAGACCATTGCATCTGTACCAGTTACTTCTGAACCTATAAAAGTTACATCTGATCCACCTACATCAAAACCTTCTGAAAATCCTTCAGAATCAACCAACCCATCTGAAACCCATATTCCTGAGACAGAGGTTCTAAACATTACACCTCTCAAAACTGTTTTTGAAGTGTCCTCTACCTCTTACACTCCAACCTCATCATCCAATTCATCAGAATCTGATATCCACCCAGATTTTCTGGTATCCCCCTCTCATAGAAATTCTGAAGTAAACCAACCAGAACCCCCTATATCTTCTGAAGTTATTATTCCAGATCCTATTCCAACACCTAAACCATCTTCTGAAATTACCATTCCCAATCCTACCCCTGCACCCAAGCCAAGAACATCTGAGAATGTACCTTCTGCTTCGTGCAAACTATCTACTTCTAACAAACTTCCTTCTGGTTTCACCTTGAAAAACTTCTACACCAGAATTGAACCATCTGAAACTATCACTCCTCTCAAACCAAACTTACCATCATTCTACCATATGTGCTTCAATCCTACATTAAAACAATGTCAGCAGTACCTTCATCAGATCCAAAACCATACTCTGCTATATCTGCTAAATCTGATATACCTGCTTCATAAACAGATTCAACACTGTAGCATCAAATCTGAAGAACGTATGTTCTGATGATGCGAAGCTCAGATTTGCTGAAGCTGCTAGAAGTCTATTCTGGACTGTTAAGAGATCTGGACCATTACTTCTTACAGATGCTCCTTCATCATCAGAAGAGAATACTGAATCTGCATCTGAAGACAACCACCTGGCAATGACTCTGATAGAATATCCTTCTTGCTCTACTGCTCCTAGCTCCAAAGTCCCTATGGAAATTGACTATGTTCAAGCTTCAGAAACTATTCCACCTTCTTTATCTGAGATCAAGAAAGAATATCCAGATCTTGAAGATAAGATTGCAGTTCTGGAAGCTGGTCAATTAGAAATCAAGTCATGGATGGCTAAACAAGATAAGAAGTCTGAAGACATGGTTGAGTGGATGTCCAAACAGGATCATAAGAATGAAACCATGGCTAAGTGGATGTCAAAACAAGAACAATCTTCTTCTAAGATCACAGATCTGTTGAAGATGCTTTTGTCAAAACACTCTTAGTTTATTGATTTTTTTTCTTTTTCTGTTGTTTGCATCTAATGTTTGCACATGTATTTGAATATCTTCTGATGTGTGCACTTTTGCTTTGAATGAATGAATGAATGTTTCAAAGTTTTCTCCACATGATTTATCTCATTTACTATTTCCTTTTATTTGTCTTTTCAAAGTTATTACTTTTTGCTTATGACAAAAGAGGGGGAGAAAATAGATATGAACTGTTTAATTAAACTTCACCAGAATGAAACTTCAGACATATCAATTTTATCTAACATAAAATATGAGTATTTCAGAACATTTGATAAGTACACTCTGTAAAAGAAACTCTGAGACTCTCAGATCATTTGACAATTATCAGACTCTGACTTTGAAATATGCAAGACACTCTGACTCTCAAATGTTAAAGAAAAATCAAGCTCTAAATCTGAAAATACTCAAGACAAAAGGGAAGTTTCTATTCCTTATTTATATTTAATTCAGGGGGAGATTCATCATCTCAGGGGGAGTTATAATTATTCTATTTTCAATTAAACAAAATTTCTGATGTTTTTGTCATCATCAAAAAGGGGGAGATTGTTAGAACACAGATTGGTTCTTAATAATATCTCTATATTTTGGTGATAACTATTATGAAATTTTGTAATTAAGAATTATATACTCTAAAATTTGCTTGAGAGTGTTTGCTGCAGATATTAAAATAATTATCACTCCAGAAGCAAATTAGAACTGTACATAAGAAATATGCTAGACTCTGAAGCGTCAGATGCACTCATTAGAAGATTCTGAACGCTGCCATCAGAAGATCCTGAGCGTAGTCTCCAGAAGGATCTGAAGCAGAAGCTCCAGAGGAATCTGAAGCAAGTCAGAAGCATCTGAACCAAAGAAGAATTCTGTATGAAGAGTTTTCAAGCATAGTAACTACAGAAGATTCTGAGAGTACTAAAGCTGCCAGTACTGAGGATCTGACTCAAATATGCTCTGAACTTATACACGCTAAAAGCACACCTGCTGCAAGGACTCTGATTCAGCAAAACTCTGATCAACATCAGAAGGCTCTGATCAATTTAGACTCTGATGAATCTTGCTGAAATTTGATGAAGAAGAATTCAAAGATTATGTTCGTTGGAATATCCAAACAACTCTATCCTTATTTATGCTAGACATAAGAACACAGACAAAAAGGATTTCTCTGTGCTTTCTTCTTCTAGGAAAGGTCACTTGATGTGAAGACAAAAAGGCTCAGACCTTTTGGTACACACTTCTCAACATGAACAACTCTTGGACTACTGTGCCTATATAAGCAAGTCTCCACCCATCTTCTTCAGTTGACGTTTTACTTGAAAAGAATTCAATATCCAAAGCTCTCATACAATTCACGTTCTTGCTAGAATTAATTTCTTTGTTCTTAATATTAAGTGTAAAATCACAGTTGTGATAAATCTTTATTAGAAGCAATTTAAACACTTGTATTTGTTATTACATTTGATTGTAAGAAAACCTTAAGAAGATCCAGTTAGGATCAGTAGTTCTTGAGAAGACTTTGAACAGTTGTTCTTAGTGCTTACTATTGTAATCAGTTGATTAAATAGTGGATTACGTCCTTGATTGAGAAAGGCAAATCACTCTAGGAAGGGTGGACTGGAGTAGTTGAGTTCAATGAACCAGGATAAAAATACTTGAGTTCTTATTTCTAAGTTTTTATCTTCATACTTATTCAACCCCTCTTCTAAGTATTTTCTCACCTTCACAACTTCTATCTTTTTTGTTGAGGCTTCAACATCCTCTTGCAATTTACTCTGATACTTTGGAGGTATAGGTCTAAGAGAAGCCTCACTTTCATCAGGGGGATCGACTTCTTTATTTACTTCTTGAATCCTTTGTTCAGATTAAAACATGCATAATTGTTAGCATAATAAACAATGAATGTGAAGAAATAAAAGGGAGTCAGAGAGTAAGTTGGATTTGTGTTCCTTCACTATCAGGAGCTGCTGCCCCTTTGTATATCATTGCCTTCTTATGAATATATGTGGTAGTAGTAGAGCCACTTTATCTTTTCCAACGCTAAAAATATATTAAGAATAAGAAAGAGAGAAATTAAGATCTATTCACAAAAGAAAAAAGCAAAGGTTCATGGAATATACATGTTTTACTTCTTTGGGTTGGCCAGGTTCATCATTGGTGTCGACTGCTTCAACTTTCTTTTTTTCTTCAACCCTTTTGGGATAAGAGGTAGAGTTGCAAGATTTCGACACAGGTAAATAAGTTGAAAACATAAAGTGGAGTTAGTTAGTTTTACAAGTCCTTTTATTTCACCTTCTTGGATGGTGTCTATAACTTGAATGTGATCAAGATCAATTCTTAAATGCCATCGGGAATTGTGTATATTGCACTTAGTCGAAACTACTCTTTGGGAAGGCTTTTTCAATTCATTATTTAAAGCTGACAAAGACCCATAAGGCAACCAATATGGGATTGGCGATTGACAAGCTAAGCCAAATTCACAGATTGGTAATGGTGAAAACTTGGGAAGGTCAAATTACAAAGAAAAACTATGCCTATCTTTTATGTAAGGAGAAAATTTAAGTGTGGTAATTTTGTCATTAATTTTTTCTTTCAAAGTGGAAGTTGCATCATAGATAGTTCGACTAAGTTGACAAGGATTATACACAGTTTTGAAATAACTTTGAAAATCTTGAATTTCATTATTGTATGTACCTCTTATTTTATTACATTTATTATGCAAAAAGGAAAAAGCGTATGCTAAACATTGTAGAAGAGTTGAGTGATCCACAAAAACATCAAGAATATAAGCTACTCGTCATTCTTCAAATTTTTGTGTGCATAAATAAAAAGCTTGAAATTCAAAAGAGATTAGAGTAATGAATTCTTTGGCATGAAAGTCTAAACATGCTCGATAAGTTTCCTCTAATAATGCAGTCGTGGCCAAATAGATTTCGTCCTTATGAAAAAAAAAGGGACTTCGGTAGAAATTGGCTAATGCCCTATTGCCCGACCACCAATTTTGGTTGATAATTGATAAGTCCCAGGCCAGCTTTCCCTGTTGAATTGTTTTTCAATCACACAGTAGGTTTGAGGAAAGTTGTCTAAATGTTGAGGGCTTTAGAATAGTATTCAGAGGAAAGAGTTGGAAATTATCTCTTAAACCAAGTTGGCCCATGACTTCGATTAAAAATGGGGGCCATGGAAGAAATGAATGTAGCACAGTCAATGTTAATAAAGAAATGGTTTTTGAAGGCCTCTTCAGTTGAAATGCCGACATCTTCTGGAGTAAGTAGAACAAGCATAGTTCCTTCAACCCTTCTATTTTTGACATGTCTTGTTAATTCAAATGCAATGGTGACCTTCAGAGAGGGTTCTAATGTGGTATTAAGCCAAAGTTGCAAGAGCCATGTATGACCAAATATCAAAAGATTGTCATCATGATGGTTTAAAGATTTTAGTTCAGAGACAGTAAGACCTATAGATTCATAAGGGAACCTAGGATCAGCTTACTGAGACATATATTTCACCATTAATGGATCTGATTTGCCAAAGATATAAACTTCTTGGCTATCTGTAGAGAAATAAATAGAAAAAAATGAAATGGGATAGACAGAGGGTGAGGAAAAAAATATGCTTATTGTCTTAACCCAAAATTTGACCTCCATTTTTCCTTTTGCATAAGCATCTGCACTTGTATTCCTCGTATACGCATTAGCATTTTTATCTATGGATTCATTGCAGATATGCATCCTCGTCTCTATAGAATCTCGAGGTTATGATCATATTACTCAAAGAGTCATCACAACATCAATACAGACAAAAACAAAAGGATTTCTACGCCTATTTATCAACGCAAGGGGTTGAAGCATCGAACCATGACCAAAGCACTTCATTGCAAGCCAAAAAAACATGAATTTTTCCTGTGTTAATCGATTAACAGGATTAGGTTAATTGATTACACCTGCAAGTTTTGTTGATTTTAAAAGGTTTCTCAGCACTATAGCAACTACGACTCTTTTCCTTTGGTCTACATGATTCTAGCATCTTGTGGAAGGTTCTAGACATGTGATTACACCATAAAATATCAGCTACATTTGCTACACTACCTCACCATCAATAATGCTCACCATGCACCCTCATTTCCAATCATTTGGACCACTTGATCATTGAAATGCATTGGGATTTTCCAACTGAGTTAACCAATAAATAACTGAGTTAGACCCAAACTCAGTGAGTTGGATCTAACTAAATCCAAACCAAATGTCAAACCACATTTAACTACCTTCATACCTAGTTCCAAGCATACACTCACTCCAAGCCTATGCTCTATATAAGAAAACCCTCACATTGATGCAAGGGAAATTCTTTTTGATCCTTGGTCATTCTCTCATTTTACTCTGAATTTTCACTTTCCATTCTCTGAATTTTCTGTAGCATACTCTCTCTCAATCATCATCTTCTTCCCCAAATCTCACTAAAGCTCTTTCACGATTAAAGTTTAGCAAGCTTTGCATTGAAGCTTGTTATTCTTTGAGCTAAGCCTCCATTTCATCTCTGAATTCTGCAGTAACATCAACATTTACTTCAAGTCAAGCTTTTGAAGTTGATTAATGAAGGAGTTTTGGTGCAAATTCGGATCCGAAGAAATTATTGCATTATCTTCGGTTTTCTTGCTACAGATTGCTAGAGATCTCTGGATTTTCTGGTTTTCTAAGCTTCTCTCCATCCCATTTTGATCACAACAATTACCAAGGCAAATCTCAGCCTTGTAGGTTGGTGAATCTTGCTTAATTTATCGCTTTTGATCGATTTAACGTTGTCGCAATGTAGTGCTTAATTGTTGCTTTGCTACTTGAATAATTGATTTGCATGCTTGATTCGTTTAGTGCTTAATTGATCTAAATTAACATAAATTTTGCATCTACTTCCATGCTATGTTCAACAATGATTACATGCGATAAGTGATTCCGAAATGCGCTTTTCAAAAATCTATTTCTGTTGTTTTTGCAGGTGCAATCGATTACACCCTTGCATGCGCCCTTGAGAGTCATTTTGAGCATGTTGTAATCGATTAACAACATCCTGTTAATCGATCACACCTGCCATTTTTGCTAAAAAAAACTTGCTATTTAGGACTATTTTTGCATGCTTTTCTTGCATACTTTCCCATGCTTTCCTATATTCATGCATATGCTACTGTTTTAGGTCAGTACCTACTTGCCATGACTCTTGTTTGATTAATTTTATGATTTTCCTTGATTATTTCGTAATTCTATCACATGTTTGAAGCACTTTTTTGCACATTTTGGCTTATGTGCTAACATGATTAATGCTTAGTAATGCATGTTAGTTCTTGTTAATGCTTTGGAATTCAATTTGATGCATTAGATTTGTTCTTCCTTGAGCAAATTTAATCTTGTCCAACATTATTTCTCACACTTGCTTTGATGATCTTTCGACTCACTTGAAAGATTATTGACATTTTATTCCCCTTGATTGATTGATTGATCAAAACCTTATTTCTATTGGTTAATTGCCCCTCGCTCTTCTCTTTAAGATCTCCTTAGAGCCTTTCTTTCTTGATCCTGTTCCGAGCCGGATGTCTGCACAACAAGCTAGAGCATTGTAAAAATTGTGTTGTTACTCTGTTAGTTTCAATTTTTGTACTATGCTGTAAGTGCTAGAGAAGGAGTGAGAATGGATAATTCCTACCCTCATTCTGACTCTTTTTGGTAGGGGAAGAATGACCTAGTACCTGGAATAGCCATCTCTATTCCCATACCGTAGTGTCTCTTGAGTTGATCCTTGATCACTCATTCCTGCCCTGAATATTCCTCTTTCTATTTGGGTTAGCAACTTTCTCTTGGTTCAACACCTGTTCCTTTGGTTGATCACACCCCGTCTGTTAAAACCAATCCCTTTCTTTCTTGTTGGGTTAATCACCATTTGTTTATGCTACTCTTCTCTTTGGTTAATCACTGTTTGTCAGTTAGAACACCAATCTTCTTCTTTCTCAGTGAAGTCACAATTTCCCCTTTGTTTCTTTTCCTTCTTTCGGTTAACCACTGTTTATCAATTAACATACCAAATCCCCACCGGAGTACGCAACTTTCTCTTGGTTTCAACCTCATTTTTATTGGTTAACCACTGTCTGTCAGTTAAAATACCAACTGCCCCTTTTCAATTAACCACAGTCTGTCTGTTAAGATACTGAGCCTTTGTTGGGTTACTCACCTTTTGGTTAAAATACCATATTTCCGTTGGTCAATCACTGCCTGTCAGTTAAAAGACCAACCGCCTCTTCTTTTCCCTCGGTTAATCATAGTCCGTTTGTTAAAATACCGAGTCTCTTTTTTGGGTCAACACATTTCCTTGGTTCAACACCCTTTTTGTTAGTTAACCATCGCCCGTTAGTTAAAAGACCAACTTTTCTCCTTTCTTCGGTTAACCACTGCCTGTTAGTTAACATACCGAACCTCTTGTGGGTCAAACACCTCTTTATAGTCAAATACCCATTCATTTGGTCCATCACCGTCCGTCGGTCAGCAGACCAATTATTTTTTTTCTTCTCCTTAGTAGAGTCTTTGCCCTTTATCACTGGTTAACCACTGCCTATCAGCTAAAGAACTAGTTTTTCTATTCCCATGTAAGACCATTTTCTTCTCTTTTCCCTAGCCAGGGTCAACTTCTTTTTCCCATAACAGAGTCCAAACTTTCTTTTTGGGTTAAACACCGAGTCCCGGTTAAAACACCTTTGCCCCTTTACTCCTTGCCCCTCCTTTTACACCATTTCTCTTCTTTATGTCTTAGTTCTCCGAACTACGTAGGCTATGAATTTATCGTTGCATTATGAGGATACGTAGGCATGAGATTGTGAAATATTGGCGAGCCATCTTCTTCCCTCTCTTCTATGGTTCCATAAACTACGGAGCTCTGAATTCCTGATTGCACTATGAGGGTACATAGGCACGAGGGCCCCAATCCTCTGTGAGCATTTTCCTCGTCCTTTTTCCTTTCCCCTTTAGTGATAATCCTTTAGATAGATCACTTGTCCGAGCCTAGAAGCATTCACAATGGTTCCCGTCGAGTACGACAGATGCATGGGGTGCTAATACCTTTCTCTCGCATAATCGACTCCCTTACTCGTTTCTCTTCCCCTTGGGTTTTATCGAAATTTTCGCTGTCCTTTAGGACTAAATAAAGTTCGGTGGCGACTCTATTGTATCTTTGAGTGTGCGATGCACTCGGTATAATCTCGCTAGCTTTAGCTGGAAACTTTGCAGGGGAGTCCTTGCTCTCACAAGTTGGGGTCTCGCATAGTTTTGTTTGCTTTCTTGTTTGTTTGGGTGTTTATCTTTGCACTTTACTTAATTTATCTTTATGTTATTTATCGCATTATTTACTACTTTAAATATTCATATTCTATATACTTTAGATATCTACTATATTTTTTGTTGTTGTTGGGATAAGTTGATGTTACTTGAGAGATAAGCTCTATACCCGGGCTTGAGCATACATACATGATAGAATCATGGATAGTCGTATCACCTATGTTTCACGCATTAGGTTGTCATGCGAGCCACACCCAGACTAGTTTCACTTAAGAATTCTTTTGTCCTGCGAATTCACTACGACATGGTACTTTCACTTGAATCCATGACTTTGGGAGACCTTATAGGGACCATCTTTGGAAGACTACCTATGAGGGGATATTGAGGTTTTTTTTGCCGGAAACCAAGACTTTTCATACATTTGTTCTCTCGTACACTTCAGACCTTTTCACCTACACAGAGTTATATATGTAGATTATCCAGATTATTCAGATTATGCTGGGTTTTTTATTCTCGTGTTTCATATCATTTCATCATATCAATTAATTTTTGCATGTGCATTTCTAGGGTATTCGAGAGCTTGATCTTTGTTGACTTAATCAAAAGAAGACGAGTATTGGTTGCAAAGGTATCTATAGCTACAAGTTTGTGGAGCCTAAGTTAAAGACTTTGAGAGGTTTAACATCCCGTCTGATTGAACATAAAAAAGTTATTTTCAAGGATGATTATGGTAATCTTCTGGCCGTCCTCAACATTGAAGTCAACGTCACGGCCATCCATACAGTTGTTCAATTTTATGATCCGCCGCTAAGGTGATTCACATTTCAAGATTATCAGTTAGGATCAGCACTTGAGGAGTACTCTCATATCTTAGGGGTTGAGATCAAGAATTAAGTTCCCTTCATCTACTCCATCAGATTTCCAAAATCTCATCTTATTGCCAAAGCTCTTTGAATTGATAAGAAGGATGTGGACGCCAATCTCAAGACTAAAGGTGGTACTAGAGGGTTTACTTTGAAGTTTCTAGGGGATAAAGCCATTTTGTTCACTGAGGCTGGAAGTTAGAGTGGCTTCAATGATGTGCTTGCTTTGCTTGTGTATAGGATTGTGTTGTTTCCATATATGGAAGACTTTGTGGGTCAAGCTACCATTTGTATCTTCTTGACCAAGAAACATGTTCCCACACTCCTGACCGACACCTATTAATCTATTCATTCGAGGAATGAAAAGAAGAAAGGGACTATCATCTGTTGTGCTCTTATGCTATACAATTGGTTCATGTCTCACCTACCGCAGAAGGGTCTCTTCATTGAGAACAAGTGAAATCTCCAATGGTGTCAAAGGATCATGTCTCCGACTGCCGATGATATCTCTTGGTATTCTTGAGTCTACAACAAAACCAGAATCATTCTTCATTGTTGTTAATTCCCCAATATGCCACTCTTCGGTACAAAGGAAGGGATTAACTACAATCCAAGACTTGCATTCCGCCAATTGGGGTATCCTATGCTTGATAAGCCATATCCCGAGGAAGTGGAAGGGTTCATCTTTCATGAAGGGGTTGATGACCTGGGGCTATTGAAGAAGTTTAGTGCTGCCTGGACACAGATTCACCATGAAGGAAGAGCTGAATTAGGTAAGAAGAACTTCATAGCAAAATAATTCTACACACAATGCCTTAAGGAAAGAGCCAAAGAGATCTTGTTGCCGTTTCCTTATGAACCTTCCATGAATGTTAAGCTTCCTGAACTTGCGATTGTTCCTCCATCTGAAGTTGACCAACTTAAGTAGACTATTGAAATGTTGAAGAAGGAGAATATCGATCTTAGATTCAACCTTGATAAGGTCACATCCGGGAACCAAAACTTACAGATTGGTCTCCATCAGAAGAGGGAGTGCATGCTCAAAGAGGTGGAAATCAAATAAAACAAGCAAAGGAAAGTAGGTGACGCTCTTAAGTGTACTTATGATGGACTCGCCTCGAAGAAAAGGAAACTCGTCGACACTCAATGTCAAGCCTACGAAGATGAATTGAGCTACAAGAAGCAACTTGGAGAACTCCAAGGAAAGCTGTTAGAGTACAAGATAAAGCTACATAGTGAACAAGACCGTGCAACCCAATTGGTGAAAGACCTTTCTTAATGTCAAGCCGAGCTCGACAAAGCTTTTAGTGAGGTCCAGAAGCTACAACATCAAGTGCATCAGAACCAAGAGGAAATCAATCAACTCCACTTGGAGAGTACTCAGTGGGAAAGACAAAGTCGTCATCTGCAAGTCCTCTTGGATCAGAAAGAGGCCTTCCTACAAGATCTTCTTCAAGGGTGTAATCACTCTTTTCTGCTTAACTTGATGAAGGATGCAAAGTATTGGAGAGAGAGAGAGAGAGAGACACTCCCGCTTAGCTAGATTTGTCGAGCAAGCACTTAAAGACTTGCTAGGATTATTGAAGGATGCATATACTGATGTGCTTCCGCACAAGACTCCTTGGGCTGTTTTTCATTTCTTATATGTTTGTAGGGTGGTTTTTTATAAGATCCAGGATGATCTTGTTATAACACAAAAAATAGATCTCTGATTTGTATTGACTTGTACTTTCCTTTATTGAATCTTTATGCCTTTACTTGTATCCTTTATGATTATTGTTAACAAAGATAAAAGCTCAAGAATTCCTGAAATTAAAACTTTATTTTTGCATGCATTGCATTCATTCATGCACACATATACACGTCAATCATCCAGAAAAATAAAATGCTCACACCGTCCATCTCTGCCTTGTATCAAGACAACGACTCAATATTGTCATTTCACTCGATCAAGCAAGTCAAAGATCATGGATGACTATGAACTTGAGAATGTTTCTTACAAGGAAACCTTGGCTCAATTTCAAGGAAGGATGGATCAATTTTAAACCAACATGGATACTATCATGGAGCTCCTTCATGCTCAGAAGGACGTCGCTGCTGCTGCTGCTACCGTTGTTGCAACCACTACTGATGCAACTGTTGTCACTCTTACTGTTAATTCAATTCATGTTGTTATTAAAGCGCCAGTTGATACTGTTATTCAACCTGCTGTCAACCCACCATGCTCTCATCCTAGTCCAATTAGGCTTTTTGAGTCCATTGAATTTAAAGAGGAATATGATCTTTGAAAGTGCAAACCAAGGCAAAAATCAAAAGGAAATGGAAGAAGAAGAGGAAAGAACCAAAACAGTCCCAAAAACAAGAAAAATACACATTCTAGACACTGGTTAATTGATTAACCATTTGCATGTGGAAATGTGTTAATCGATTAACACTGCTAAGACAACAAACAAATTTTAAAAAAATAAATAAGCATTCATGACCCAACCATTTCTTCAAACACCTCATGATCATGAATGAGAATTAGCACGGAAATGTAAGTAAAACAACATCAAATAACACCAATAAAACACAATTTGCAAGATCCAAAAATCAAGCAACAAGAATCAATAATAGATCACATTGTGGAAGATGGATCAAGAACAACAATGGTGGAATGAGGGTTTACCACTTCAAATCTGAAATTGCTTCAAATAAACTCCAAGAACCACACTCCCAAAGTCGTGATCTACTGAAATTGATGGTGAAAAAGTGATTGGATGAAGGTTTTAGCTCAAAGGTTAGTAAGTTCCAATGAAAAACTTACTAACTTTCAAAAGAAGAAAGAGCTTTGGTGAATTTGGAAGTTGAAGGGAATTGAGAGAAATTTTAGCAAGGTGAATTTGGATATCAAAGCTTGAAGAATGAATGAAATGAGGCCTCTATTTATAGAATTTAGGCTTGGAAATTTTGGTGGTTTGGAATTTGGTTTTGAACCAAAATTAGGCTTGAAATTTGAATTTGGAGGCAAAATCAAGATCAAATGGTGGTTAGTGAAGGTGTATGGCGGGAATTAATTTTGATGAGGTAGGAGAATTAAAATGAGGTAATATAGAATATTCTCATGATGAAATATTTGAAAATTGGTGTCAAAATACTGCAGAATTTGAATTTGGCTCATTTTCACAAAAAACGCACTGGTTAATTGATTACCCATTTGCATGTACAAATGTGTTAATCGATTAACACAGTGAAAAAGTGGCCTTTTGATGTGATGTCTTGGCTTTGGCTCGATATTTCTCACTTGTCAAAGAAGGCATGGAAATAAACACATGAACCTTGGAGTCTCTTGAATAAAATTGAACCGAATATTGGGAAACTCTTGACCAGCTGATTTTGAGTTGTTTGCAAATCAACTTTGACTTTTTCTGTTGAATTTCATTTGAGCTGAGGGACTGTTGATTGGTATTCTTGACCCAAACCTCTTTCTGAAAAAAAGTTAGTAAAGAAAAAGAAAACAAACATAATTTTTTTTGGATTTTAATTAAGGGTTAGTAAACATAAACAGAAACAAACCCCAAGCATACAAGAAAACAAGGTTGCCCAATGATATCCCTCATAGACAAACCTGCAGAGCAAGACAAGAGAACAAAAGCTTATGATCTTGTTTGTGGTATGAAATGCAAATGATTTGTGGGATCTTAGGGATAAAAATTAGGGTATTACAACTGCCCATATTTAAGTTTCTTTTATCCGGAGATATGAAGATCGACATCTTTGTCTCGGCTAGATAGAAGAGACTTAAATATAACAATAAACCTAATTTTTGGCCCCAAGAGACCACAAAATGATATGATTATGCTAATGGTATGCAAACACAGGACCTCTGTAGGGAAAATATGCCACAGGAGACAGACAACTGCTAGAGAGTAAAAGAAAAGAGACTCTGTTGGGGAAAACAAAAAAATAAGATTCCATTCTGATAAGGGAAAGGAATCAACTTAAATGGGGAAAAGGTATCAACTACCGGTTACTGGGCGAAGACACACAAACCCCAGAAGAAAAGAGATAAAAAAACCTTCTACCGGTTACTGGGTAGAAAATAAGGGCAATAAACACAAGAATTATAACCTACCGGTTACCGGGTAGGAAAATAAAGAAGTGTTTACTTATTACCAGTTACTGGATAAAAAGTAATCAACTTGATGAAAGATAATCAACTACCTGTTACTGGGTAGGAAAAGGAAATATTGCCAACTACTGGTTACTGAGTAGCATAGCAAGAGTAATAATCCTGAAGGAAAAGGTTACCAACTATCAGTTATTGGATAGGATAAACAAAATATTAACTACCTGTTACTGGGTAGGAAAATGAATATTACTAAAAGGAAAGATTACCGACTGCCGGTTACTGGATAGAAAATAACGGTAACTAACCAAAATAGAGACAAATGTTACCTGCTACCAGTTACTGTGTAGAAAAAAATAAAGGCAACAAGATCGGGAGGAAGGATTATCTTTTACCAGTTACTGGGTAAAAATAATGATAACCAACCAAAAAGGAATGAGAAAAAATCATCTGCTACCAGTTACTGGGTAGGAAAAAGAGGTGATAGACTCAAAAGGTGAAAAAACATTACCGGCTATCAGTTACTGGGTAGAAAAATGAAGGCAATGGACTCACACTGAGAGATTACCAACTACCTGACACTGAGTAGGGTAAACAAAACTCAACTACTTGTCATTGGGTAGGAGAAGGAAATAAAAGTCGACTACCTGTCACTGAGTAGTGTCGCAACTGCAAAAAAACAACCGGCAGAGAAAACAGAAGAGTCGCCACCGAATATTATTTATCCTAATGAAGGGAAGGAAATTCAAAGAAAACCTGAAGAAAGGAGAAGACAAGGTCACCGCAACCAAATCTTGGGTTCGAGAATCAGTTACGCAAGAGGAAGGTATTATTACCCCTCACGTCTGTTGTACTCAACAGAATCCACGCTTGTTGTCTAATCAAAGGTCGTGTTATCTAAAGCCTACTGCTAAAAAGAAACGGGAAAGGAAAAAGAAAAAAGGAGACTCGATAGGACTTCGCCGCCATATGCCTACGTATTCCCTCGTGCAATGGGAAACTCAGAGTCAACGTAGTTTGGAAAACTACTGGTGAAAAAAAGGGAAAAAGGTGCTCGCCAAGACTTCACTGTCTTGTGCTTACGTATTCTCATCTGGTATGTGAAATCAGAGCAAACGTAGTTTGGGACACTACGTAAGAAAAAAGGGAAAAGAGTACTCGCCAAGACTTCGTTGTCTTGTGCTTACATATTCTCATATGGTATAAGAAGTCAGAGCAAATGTAGTTCGAGAAACTCAACCATAAGTTGGTTATGTATTTTTTATGAGTAACGTTAAGCTCTCATTCCAACAGTTAGGGTCGATGCCTATTTGCGGTAGAAAAAAAAAGTAACGCACTCTTTTATGAAAACGAGTTTAAAAGACACTCCCGAAGGATAAAAAGGTTTGAAGTTTATTTATGAGTTTTAGAGAAAAGAATTAACTGGATTTGAGATTGACGTTGCACTAAAGACTATGATATAGGAACGAATGCGTCGCATATATGCCCTAGACGGGACGTACACTAAACACTCTAGACAAGTAAGGAGAAACCCCTCACTTATCATTTCTCATATGCTTAAGGCTCATGGCGCACAATGTTCACCGTGTTTATTAAATGTGTTAGAATTATTTTGATATGAGAAGAGAAAGGACAAAAAGTTTGAAAAGAAAACAACTAAGGGAAACTGAACCCTAATGTTCTCATGCATAATGGTCCTAAGATTGGGATAAAAGGGAAGTCTACATAATGTTATCATACAAATTATAGACCTAAAGTTATGGTCAAAGAGGGACTATCCTAATTGTTATTATGCAAAGGATTGAAAGCCTAATGTCTCTCCTACCCCCAACTTAATCAGAAATTAAGTGGAACTAGGAATCCTAAGGGATCATGTGAACAAGCACAAGTAAACACCATACTAATTGATCACAAATGAAAACAAGATCAAGACTTAAACAAGTCTCAAGAAAATAAAAAGAAGAAAGAAAAATGAGAGATGAAGGAGAAGATGCAACACTATGAACAAATATGGAAGTTCAACTTAAAAGGCAAGGCATCAAACAAATAATGATATCAATCACACAAGGTAAACACCAACATCATGTCAAAGTAACAAGAAAGTGCTCACATGGAAAACCATACTCAAAGATTGGAAGTCAAAACAAATTGGCAAAACAAGATGCCAACACACACACACAAATGACTTAAAGTCCAACAAGAAGTATTATCAATCATCTAGCAAAGAAAAATAAATTCAAATAAGATGAGAAACAAATTAGAGCAGTAGAAACATCATATCATGTTCAGCTCAATTCAAAGATTAGAAAATGAACACAAGAGTGTCAAGCATGCATCTCATCAATATCCAAAAAAATAGCAACAACCAGCTCATGCAAAACACACTTCAAATGATCAAACATGTGATATTAGGGTATGGAACCAAGTGAGGGCAGTAACATAATCATGAATATCAAATTAAACATCCACTCATGAATACACAAGAGAAACAAAAAGGATTGAATCCAAAACATGCATCAAGACTAAGCAAACATATATCAAGTCATCTTTAAAGAAAAGGAAATATTCAAGCAAGGCACAAGGCACAAATGATCAAGAAAGGCCTACAATATCATCAATATCAGAATCAAACACAAATGTATCACATCATATTCATATCCAAGACATCAACCAAAGGATCATTTTCAAATTGTGCTCAAGAAACCACTCACATCACCCATTCAAAGAGAACCAAAGATCAAGTGAAGAAAGAGATGAGAAAAGATCATAAAATGGATATCATATCATGAAAATCAATACTCAAACATGTCATTAAAAGAATATAAGAGTTCACAAGCATCCATTAGACCA
Source organism: Lathyrus sativus (assembly GCA_963859935.3). Classification (NCBI taxonomy): domain Eukaryota; kingdom Viridiplantae; phylum Streptophyta; class Magnoliopsida; order Fabales; family Fabaceae; genus Lathyrus; species Lathyrus sativus. The sequence continues at coordinate 544,462,062 of OZ012740.1, read as the reverse complement.
TACAAGAAAGCATCCCAAAGAATTAGGTCAAGAACACCAAAGGAGCAAGGCTAAAACATCATCAACTTGGAAATTCAATCATAAATTGAAAAACAATCAAAGTTAAAGTGAATCCAAAGCTTAAGCCAAGTTAATACAACATGTTATCACATCAATAAATCATCTCAAGCTTCACTTAAACACAAGTAGGCAAAATGGTTTCAAACTAGGTCAAACCACATGCATATACAATCCAAAACCAAGTCACAATTAGGCATCATAAAAAAAATAAAAATGACCTAATAAACTCCATCAAGAGGCTCTAACTCATTTTATATCCATTAAGAATAAGTGTATAAAATATCTCAACAAGAATTGCATAAATGCATCATCAAATCAACTAATCAAGGCAAGCATAGCATAGGAATCGAGCATGCATCGAGGCTCCACAAAAAGAAATGAGAAATTATCAAAAGCAACACATCAAAACATAAAAACAAACCTCAAACAATCAAAATTCAAGTGTCAAGGCATGGTAAAAATATTGGGTCAAGAAGTGTCTCACAAGTCATCAAACAAACAAACCCTAATCCAAGGGTAAACATGTCAAACACCTTGCCAAATAAAATCAATTAAAAATATCAAAAATAAAATAAAAATATGGAAAATAATCTCAAGACACTAGCTAATCAAAAAAATATTTTTGGTGATTTTTAAAATGGTTTTATCAATAAAAATAAAAATGAAATAGAAAAAGGAAATAAAATAAAATAAAAATAAGAAACAATGCAATGGGGTTGCAAAAGTAAAAGACAGAATGAACATGAACCTAGAACAAACGCGCTTTGGGGTGAAAGACTGTGGGTGTGTAGAGAAAATGAAACCCAACCCAATCCACCACTAAAACCAACTCAGCATGCCACGTCAGCCTCATTAATTGAGGTGGCGCTGACACATCAAAACGAAAGGACCACATCATGCCAACTCAATTCATTTGAATTTTAAAAAAGGGTGCCAAGGCCACGTCACGCCTTCTCTAACCTTTAGACACCAGATCCCTAGCTCCGGTCGTCTTCTCCGGTGAACACCTCACCAGAGCCACCACAAAAATCCCAGAAATGAAAAACAAGACCGCCCCTCCACTCAGAATTTCATATTGATTCCAAATATGACAACGTTTTTTACAGACAAGCACATTATCATGGTGAATCGAAGGAAAAAAAAGTTTTGAACACATAAATTGAAAATCATCAAAATAGAACAACAAGTTATGCAAACATTGCCTACCATGAGTAGGACTTCATATGTACACAATATGAACCTAACATGTGTCTAGAATGAGAGGAATCAAGTTATGAAGGTTACCTAGTGGAGAGTGTCCACTGCACCTTCAAAACTTGCAGAAGCTTGAAGAAAACTTCACCAAATTCCTTAGCAAACCTTGAGGATGATGAATCTAGCTTGGGAAAGAAGAAATGAACCTTGAAATATGAGATTCGAGGAAGAACATTTTTGAGAGTGAGAGAGAGTTTTTGTTTCCTTTGGCTGCAGAATGAGGCGCGTCTCTCTTTCTAGGGTTTATTTAGTTTATATATGAGGCTTAGAGAGTTTAAGGGCTTTAACTGTGGTTAAAAGCTTGTGGTGAAAAGTTTGAAACAAAATGGAGAGTGGTGAGAGTGGCACAAATTCAGCATCAATTGAGGTGGTTGTTGTTGCTTTTTGGAGAGTGGAAAGAGGTTAGAATAATCTTGAAATTGGTGGAGATGTTTAGCATGAGTGGTGAACAAGTTTTGTTGCTTTTGTCACTTTCCTTCTTTTGGAAAAAAATGCCTCTAAAGGGTACAAGAATGGTACATGTTATGTGGGCATTTTTAGGCAATATTTTGGACAAAACCTTGGCACATGATGCATGTGAAATTGATGGAAATTGAGTTACTACAGCTTTGTTTCATATTTATGCAGAAAATGATGAGACATCATGCATGAGAATCATGTCCACATGGCCACCTTTGAACCATGATAACTCCAAGAATATTGCTTCAATCCATGAGATTTTTGGCTTAAAAGAAAGCTAAGAGTATGATGAACAATTTTGATGTTGTAAAGAAGATGAAAAAAGCCTTGGAAGATTGAGAAAATAGAGTGGAAGTTGAGTATAAAATTCTTCCCAAAGTAACTTAGAAAAATTCTAAGTTATGAACTTTTGGCAACTTTGACACCCTATCTTTGAAGTCGCATATCTTGAGGAGTTTTGATCCAATGAGATATTTCTTGTAATGGATAGAAACCTCGAAGAATTATATTTAACTTTCATGTTCAAAGGAAGTTAATTTGGAGCCAAGAACTTGATGAAAAATTCCTTGGAAGATTGACCCAAAAATCTGCCTAAAAACTTGTCGAACTTGACATCTTTGAAACCCTAACTTGGAGACATCATAACTATAGTTGTACACATCCAATGGAGGAGTTCTAGTACTCAAAATAAATATTGGAGAATGCTCTAAAACTTTCATGTTGGAGGAAATTTCATTTGAAGCCTGGACCATCATGAAAGATGGGCTTGAAAACATGTACTTTAAGCTGAATTTCTATACTTAGAAAAAATTCTAAGTGTTGAAATCACAAAACCTTGATTTTCTCAACTTTAGCTCTCCATATCTCATGATGTCCTCTTTAATTTGATAACAAGTTTTCCCTATTTGGGTCAAGGATGAGAAAGTTCTAGATAATGCAAAATGGCTAGAATTAGGGTTTCCCACACTTAGAAAATATTTCAACAAAACCCTAATTCAACCAATCTCCTGATTTTATATTTCTCTTTGATTCTTCTTGTTCCAAACACATGAAAATACTTGAGAAGACATAACATGCCCTTGATTGACCTTGAAAACCAAGACTTTGACCTTATGGAGCCACAATTGACTTTTCTTAATAAGATGAAACCCTAACACTCTTTCCATTGACTGAAGCTCATGTCATGACTTATGATGATACATAATACATGTAGAGAACCCTCAAGATGTGTATTGAGCCATAGAGAAATGTCTTTCCTAAGAAACTAGCCTCATGTGCCTTTTGACAAAAACCATAATCTAGTCATCCCAAAGATAGGAGGACATGATCAATGCTTGTAATCTTGATTCAAATGATTGTAAGACATGCCTTAATGATGAGAGGACCTTGGGGCTTGAGAATACCACAAGGTTGAGAATAGACCCTTACTTGAGATTTGAGAATCATACTCTTCCTCTTGAGAGTCAAACCAGGATACCTTGATCCCCTGCCAAGAACCAATGTTATGCACAAATGATGATGCAAATGATATGAAACATAAGCCAAGAAATTAAGAAATAGACGAGGAAAATTTTGGGGTGTTACAGGTAGGACAAACACACTCTACTACCTATCACTAGGTAGGAGAAATAAGTAAAGGTCAACTACCTGTCACTGGGTAGGACGAAACAAATTCGACTACCTGTCACTAGGTATGAGAAGAGATATATTATCAACTACCTGTCACTGGGCAACTCAAATCACACAATAAAATTCTCAAATAAAGAGAAAGCCATCTGTTGGGGATGAAATATTCATTGGATCGCATCAGGATTCTCATATGAGGAGATAAACATCTGTTCAAATAACTAACCAAGTCGAATGATAACAATCTTCCACTATAAAGATAGGGTTCAACTTCTTCTTTAACAATATTCATTGTATCCGCTTAAGGGACTGCCATTTGCTAGGAATTACAGATCAATAACTCTTTCGGGGATCTTCAAAAGAGATACAGGCAGGTTAGATCATACAACAGACTTCTCAAATAAAGAGACAACCATCTGTTTCATTTTCACAACAAACTTCTCATCGAGACTTTTTTGGAGAGATGCCATTTATTGTGAAGATATAAATTAGTTCCCGGAGATTACACAAGCTACTTAAATAAAGAGGCTGCCACTTGTTACCAGGTGTGGTTTACCTTGCTGGGGAGATATAAGTTGCTCAAATAAAGAGGCTGCCACTTGAAGTTGCTCAAAAAGTTGATATATCAAACAATCTTCTCAAAGAGGCTGGAACTTGTCAATATGCTGATGACTCTCAACTTCTCAAATAAAGAAAACACCACTTGCTATCAGGCAAAAATTTCTAGAAGAGTGTTATCATACCACTGTTGGGGAAATCCAAATCTTCATCCTCTGATGGGGATCAACAAACAGATTTTTGTCGAGGAAAATAAATCCTCAAAGGGAAAAATAAGTGCCTTCTCATCATCCAGGTTCCATAGCCCAGAGAAATTCAAAATAATCGCTGCAAGAGATCAAAGTTCAATCCAGGAACAAACTGGAGAGAAACGGTCAAATAAGACTCGACTCAATGAGGAAATATCTCATCGGGGATCAATTCATCCAGATAATAAACTGGGGAGAAAGCTAAAACAAACATCTTCTACGAGGCATACACTCAGTGGGGAATTAGAAAGGATAAGCATTTTCTGCTTACGGGTTGACACTCTATTAGAGAGAGGACATACACACTCTTTGCGGGGCAACAACACCAGAGAGCAAGGAAGCACCAACAAAATGCAAGATGCACAATGCAACAACAACATGCTATGCTCAACAAATGAATATGCATGCAATGCATATGAGTATGAAAATGCTGAAAAAATAGACATAAAGGTAAATAAAGGGTGAATAAACATCACAACACCATTGAATATTCGGCTAATATCAACAAGATGGAGACGTCACTGGAGATCTTGCTAAGGACTTAACTGGAGAAATCCCGCAAGAGATAAGCAAAAGCCACCAAAGGAAAATAAGTCCTACTACAAGACTCAAATCTTGCTAAGGATAGAAAGATACTACTTGGGGAGAAACCCAAAGATCGATCTTTAATAATCAGTAATACACAAAGGGGATAACAACATCAACTCTGCTTCGAGGACGAAAGATAAACTGTTGGGGGAATGACAACAACCCAAATCTTCTTGACTCTTCCCGGGGATAAGGGAAATCCATTTGAAATCCGCTTTAAAGGGATGAAGAGATCTGCTGCGGAAAATAATGGACCCGATGGGGATTGTAATCATGTAAACAGTTACACAAAATGTACTAGGGAATAACACAAATCTTCTGAGGATATAAGAAAATAACTCTAAGGACTAGACGACTATGAGGAAAACATCCTGGACTTTCTTGGGAAAATAAGAAGTTAACATCATAGCAAAAAAGTTAAGTTGTGGGAGATTTTAAATTAATACTCAACATAGGTGAGAGAAAACCCAACAAGTGACTGATATATCAACACTTCTTAGAAGGCAACCACATTTCTCTCTGTTTGGAAAACATCCAAAGTAATAATGCATAATTTCCAATGGGGATCATCAATGACAAATCTCTGCATGGGTATTAACATCAAGGAGAGGTGGAACTCAAAAAACTACTTAGCTGCCTGACCATAACCTGGCTGGATGAAGGAAACATACTCAGCTGGAGAAGATTTAAATCAAGATTTAGCTGGGGAAAAACCAAACTATACTCTTCTAGAGAAAACCCGAACTGGCATTCATTTGGTTACATCCACAGGAACAAACTCTAATGAGGAAACATCAACAAACTCTATCTGGGAGAATATCAACAAGAACAAACTTCACTGAGGACCAACACTAAGTTTTGCACTTCAAAATTTTACCATTCTTGGGATCACTATTGACATTCCTTTTTGTATTCATAAATCAAAGGAAAATGTTTTTATAGTTTTCAAATTTTCAATCAATTATTCACATTTGTTTCAAAAATCATTCATCAAAAATAAAATGAAACTCTATAAACAGAAAGAAAACAAGAATTGCAAATATAGGGACAAGGCCTAAATTTTATTGATAGAATGGTAGTCCGCAAGTGACGTAACTCCACGGATCATTACAAAGTTTGAAAAATGATAAATACAATGGAAGGGGCTACATTGAAATACAATGACCATTATTCTCCCTAACAACTTTAAATTCCACTGTGCTTGAGACTTCAGCTGGGGATGATTGAAGTAAAGTCCTTGATAGGAAATGTTGCTTCGAGCGAACAAGACTGGACAGACATAGTTACTTGCCATAATCCCTAACTTTTTCCTAGATTTCCCTCTCAGGTTTTCAATCTACCAGGATAATTATTTCTGTTTTTGTCTCTAATTTGTGCCTGGACCGCCCTTCCGGGTTTTCAATCCACTGAGACGCTCATTTTTTCCTAAGCCTCCCTTTCGGGTTTTCAACTTAGCGAGTTGTTCTTTTATTTTTTTATGCGAAGTATTTCTTAACTGCATCGGCATTCACTAGACGAGTGAACTCTTCACCATCCATAGTTGTAATAATTAATGCACCGCCAGAGAAGGCTATCTTAACAACATATGTGCCTTCATAATTAGGAGTCCACTTTCCCCTAGAATCAGTGGTAAAAGTCGAGATCTTTTTGGGCAGGAGGTCGCCATCTCTGATCACACAAGGTCGAACCTTCTTATCAAAAGCTTTCTTCATTCTCTGCTGATACAACTAGCCATGACACAAGGTCATCATTCTTTTCTCCTTAATTAGATTCAACTGGTCGTATCTACTCTGACACCATTCAGCCTCAAATAATTCAACTTCCATTGAAACTCTCATATAAGGGATTTTAACCTCTATCGGGAGCACTACTTCCATACCAAAAACAAGAGAGAAATGGGCTTCCCCTGTTGAAGTGCAGACGGATGTACGATACCCATGTAGAGCAAAAGGGATCATCGCATGCCAATCCTTGTATGTAACAACCATCTTTTGAATGATCTTCTTAATGTTCTTATTAGCGACTTCAATAGCCACATTCACCTTAGGTCTGTAAGGAGAAGAATCATGATGCTCAATCTTAAACCCATCACATAATTCCTCCATCATCTTGTTATTTAGATTTGACCCATTATCAGTGATAATCTTGCTCGAAACACCATACCGACAGATGATTTGGTTGTTGATAAACCATACAACTACTTGCTTGGTTACATTGGCATATGATGTCGCTTCAACCCATTTGCTAAAATTGTCAATAGCCACCAATATGAAATGGTGTCTGTTCGACGCTTTAGGCTCAACCATTCCAATCATATTAATGCCCCACATGGAGAAAGGCCATGGCGAAGAGATATTATTAAGAGGAGTTAGAGGCACATGAATTTTGTCAGCATAAATCTGGAATTTCTGGCACTTCTTCACATATTACAACAGTCAGATTCCATTTTCAGACAATAGTAACCTACCCTTAACATTTTCTTAGCCATTGCATGTCCATTGGCATGGGTACCAAAGGATCCTTCATGAACTTCTTTCATCAACATGTCTGCTTCATGCTTATCCATGCATCTAAGCAAGATTGTGTCATAATTTCTTTTATACAGCACATCATCATTCAAGAAGAAACTACCAATCAATCTTCTCAAAGTTTTCTTATCCTTTTTAGATGCCCCAAGTGGTTATTCTTGATTATGAATATAACATTTAATATCATAATACCAAGGTTTATCTTCAACAACCTCTTCAACTGCAAACACATGAGCTGATCTATCAAGACAAATAACATCAATTTTTGGCACATCATTCCAATGATTTACCATAATCATAGAGGATTAATTCGTTAAAGCATCTTCCATTCGATTCTCTGCTCTGGGTATATAATGAAACTCAACCTTATTGAAGAAAGTTGACAACCTTCTTGTATAATCATGATGAGGAATCAAATCTGGTTGACGTGTCTCCCACTCTCCTTTAATTTAATTAATCACCAAGGCTAAATCTTCATATACATTAAGGATCTTAATTCTCAAATAAATAGCTTCTTCCATGACCATAATACATGATTCATACTCTGCCGCATTATTTGTGCAAGTGAACACCAACCTTGTAGTGAAAGGAATATGAGAACCATGATGAGTAACACTAATTGCCCCAATACCATTGCCATACTCATCAACAACTCCATCAAAAATCAAACCCCATCGGGATCTAGGCTCAAGCCCTTCTTCAAGTAATGGTTCCTCATAATCTTTAACCTTTAGATACACCAGATCATCATCAGGAAAATCAAACCTGATAGGTTGATAATCATCAAATGGCTGGTGTGCCAAATGATCATCCAAAATACTTCCTTTTGTCGCTTTTTGAGTTTGGTATTCAATATCATACTCTGGAAACAACATTTGCCAACGAGAAATCCTCCCAATTAAAGCATGTTTTTCAAAGATATACTTGATTAGATCCATTTTAGATATCAACCAAGTTGTACGATTCAACATATACTGGCGGAGACGCTTGATAGCCCAAGCTAAAGCACAACATGTCTTTTCAAGCATTGAGTACCGAGACTCACAATTGGTGAACTTCTTGCTCAAATAATAAATGGAAAATTATTTTCGACCAGATTCATCTTGTTGACCCAGAACATAGCCCATAGACTCTTCCAGCACAGTCAAATATATGATCAAAGGTCTTCCTTCCACGGGAGGAGACAAAATAGGAGCTTCAAGCATATACTCTTTAATTCTTTCAAAAGCTTTATGACAATCCTTTGTCCATACACAACTCTAATTTTTGCGGAGATGCTTGAAGATTGGCAAACATGCCGCTGTCATATTAGATATAAATTAGGAGATATAGTTCAAACGTCCCAAGAATCCTTAAACTTTCTCAAACGTTGAAACAACTTCAATAAGTATTCAATATGATATTCTTCAGTCTTCAAATTAAAAATCATATCGTCCACATAGATCTCAATTTCTTTATGCATCATAGCATGAAATAGAGTGGTCATAACTCTCTGGTACATTGCACCAGCATTTTTCAGACCGAAGGGCATCACTTTGTAATAGAATGTTCCCCAGGGTGTAATGAATGTTTTATTTTCCATATTCTTAGGTGCCATCTTTATTTGATTATAACGGAAAATCCATCCATGAAGGAAAATATATTGAACTTAGCAGTATTATCTACCAACAAATCAATGTGCGGTAGTGGAAAATCATCTTTCGGACTTGCTTTATCAAATCTCTATAGTCAACACACATTTGGACTTTTCTGTCTTTCTTTGGAACAGGCACAATATTGGCCACCCATTGAGAATACTCAACAATTACATGAAACCCATCATCAATCTGCTTTTGAACCTCTTCTTTAATCTTCACAGCCATGTCAGGATGAGTTCTTCTCAATTTCTGCTTCACACATGGACATTCAGGCTTCAATGGAAAATGGTGCTCCACAATATCAGTATCAAGACCAGGCATGTCTTGATATGACCAAGCAAATACGTCAACATATTGTCTAAGAAGCTCTACTATCCTCTTATTAACATCTGACTGAAGCAGTGCCCCAATCTTGACTTCTTTTATATTTTCCTCTGAACCCAAATTAACCAATTCCACCGGCTCTTCATGAGGCTGAATAGTCTTTTCCTCGTGCTCAAGCAATTGGGAAGGTTCATCAGGGATCTCTTCAATATCCTCTTCTTTAGCTTCAAACACAGGGAACTCAATGTTGGGAAAAGGGCATAGGGTCATTGTTTTCAATGGGTTTATCAAACAATCCGCATAATGATTTATGTTTAATTTTAGAATATGAACAAGAAGTGAAAATATTATGCAGATAAAAGTGATTATCACATTATTATTTTTGGTTTTTTATGTTACCATTTTTCAGAAATAAAGCAAAAAGGGAAAACAATATGGATAAGCAAAATAACATTTTATTGATGATGATAAAAAAATTGAAACAAAACCCCCACAAATTCACTTTCACCTTGGGCAGAGTGAAATGATTTTTGAAAGAAACAAAAACAAATTACTTTGATAAGTGAATAATAGTAGGAACATCAACAGCGATCCAATTTTGGCATATCAATCCATGCGTCACAAAGTTAGGCGTTTCTTCCTCTTGATCATCCTCAATGATGGCACTGACTTCATACTTAGGTTCCTTAAGCCTCAGTTGAAGGGAGTAAAAGGGTACATATGCATCTTCTGTCTTGGAAAAGTATTTAGGATCTTCTAAATAAGGCTTCCAGTCTTGAGCAAGAAAGAAATCATCTTCAAAACCATCTGAGATGTAATTTTCAGAGTCATCTTCAAGAATTTTAATTGTAGAATGATATTTGGCATGGATGACCCCAACACTTTGAAAAACCTCATGAATACTCTTCAGCTCTTTGCGGGTTGAACTAGGTGAAAAACCCAAACCAGGTTTATCTTTTTTATCAACAACTTAAATGACTCATACCTAACCATAAAGGTTGAGAAAATGAGTTAAGAAAGGGATTGGAAGAGGTTTGAATGGTTTATGTAAGAAAATGCAAGTGCTAAACTTGGTTTTGTGACATGCAAAATGCCCAACTTGCCTTTTTCGATTCTCCCTAACCATAAAGGTTGAGAAAATGCTCTTGTACTTTTTAAAAATACCCAAACATGATCTATAACATTCATGTTTTACGCAAGTTAAAATTCCAAAGGGAACTGTGTCAAAAATCCTCCTAAAGTTTGTTGCAAAAGTTAACTTACAAGCAAGAAACATGAAAATTTTCTACGTGTTGAAATTCTTCACAACTTGATGAGCTCACAACTCAAAATCTATGAATTTTTGGATCTCAACCCCGTAGGACACTTTTGTAAGGCTCCTCAAGAGCTTTCCAACAAGCTTTGAACCACTCCATTTAGATGTGTGGTTAGGAAGTTATGATCATTTCAAGTTGGCTTAAAAATAGGGTTTTTCATGAACCTTAGTTTCCTAATTTGCAAGTTATCCGTCAATCCTTGATTAAATCTCCACAAAACTAACTAGTTAGGCACAAAATGGTGTTGGAAGACTTTCTTGCTTCAACTTTGTCTCAAAACCCTAAAAGTCAAAGAGTTGACTTTCCAGACAGACGAACCAAACGACTGAAATCATCAGGATCGATCCTTAGTGTTCTGGGTTCTTTGAGCCTTTCAAACTTCTCGGGGAGACTTTAATAAGTCATAGGAGTGCTATGGATCATGATTGAAGCTTTGGAAACCCCTTTATACCAAAATTCAAACTTCAGTTGACTTTTTTCCACTAGAAACCCTAATCAGGGTCTTGTACTACACTGCTCCTATTCTTTGGTAGCAATTTCAAATAAGAATTTGTCCTTGGCAATATGTGAGCCTATTGGTGATATGAAGACTTGATTTGTATAAGATCAATCCAAAACCTTGACTGATCAGTCCAAAGGATCCTTGACTTTTATAGTGTAAAATCCTAATGCATCTGCATCTTGACAAAGATCAAATTGAAAAAAATTAAGGTTAGGTAAGACATTCTTGATGCTCCTAGAATGATGATGGAATCTAGGGGTCAAATTTTAGGGTATAACAGGTGACTACATCAATATCTTAGGGCTTAAAAACTTCCTCCAAACTAGTATAAGGAACCTTATCAGAAACTGGTATACCCAACAGATAAGCATACTCCTCCAAGGTTGGCATGAGCTGATAATTAGGAAAAGTAAAGCATCGATAGACGGGATCATAGAATTGCACAAGGTTGTTCAAAATTCCTTCTTCAATGTTGGTAGAAAGAACAAATAGAATTATCCCATGACGAGATCTGAAGTCTGCACGATCAACTATCAAGGACACTAAGTTTCTCAGGTCTGTAAGATCGGGAGCTCGAAAACCGTACTTCTGAGTGTTTCTCCTTCCAATGTCCATAATCACAATATTTGTGATGTTTGCAAAGGAAATCTCTGAGATCCTTAAAAGCTGACTGAAACAAAATGTCCATGAATGTATGAGTGCATGATGCAACACCCACAAACAAGATCACACAAAGCACACAGGTTCAACGGTTTGGCGCGACCATGGGGCCAAAGGTAAAAAACAACCCACAATTATATGTAATAAGGTTATATCATCACCTGCAGAACAAGGTTCTAAAAAGTTCCCAGAGTCATAATTCCATCTTTTGGATATTATCGGCTTAAACGACTACTCGTCGGTCAACAATATTCTCAAGAGAAATTTGTCTGACTGTGGTATTGTGTAACAACTAATTCAAGTCTACACCTGAATAGACATCTCACCACGTCCTAATAAGGCCAAGATGGGTTAAAGGGTTCTAAGGTCCTCAGCTTCTCAGGCTCTCGGGTCGGAAAAAGTAATGTTAAATACGACTACTCGTATGACATCAGTAATCCTAAAGGGGCCTCCACTGAGTGGGGGATCTCAAGTTAGCTTAGTAAGGACTACTCCATGTAAGTCGAACAAGACTATACCGCCCTTCTATCATTAGTGCACTCAAGTTCGGGTATAGGATTTATCTCACCACACAGATCACCAAGCACCCAAACAGAACAAGCAATAACAAACAAACCTAAAAAATAAGCGCAAATAAATCAAAGTAGGCTAAACCCACTGAGAACTAGAGCTTAATCTTATCCCCAGCAGAGTCGCCACTTTTCTGTAGCGGGGAAATTTGTGAGTGTAAACTATTAATTAACTTAAATAAAAAATGCAAGAGTCGTCACCGCACTTTTATTTTATCTAAAAGGAAAGGAAAAAGATCAAACAAAACCTAAACAAGTTCTAAAACAAGAACAAACAGAGAATGGGTAAGGGGGTTGATTACTCAAAGTGAACGTGTTAGCACCCAAACATCTATAGTACTCTATAGGAACCCTTTGAAATATCTATGCTTTTTGGTTTGAAAAGGCTTGCTTGAAAGGAGATTGGGGGGATGAGAAGAGAATTATTTTTTAAAGATTTTTATGTTTAGAGAGACTTATCGCATCATGCCTGCGTACCATAAAGTGAAGTATAGGATCAAAACCTCGTAGTTCGTAGTACAAATAACAAAAAAAATTTGTTATGATTGATTTTAAATGTAAAGACAAGCCGTCATTTCTAAGCAAATGATTTCGCTTAAAGAGATGGCTCATGTCTAAACTTATGAAAAAGATTTAAAAGAAAAAGTGCACAAAGGCATAAAAAGAATTGGTGAGTTTTTTATATTTTTTTATGTCTTTTTGAAATTGTTCAAAATATGATTAACATTGATTGAGATTCATTAAAGAAAACAAAGTTTGAAAAAAAATAACCTGACCAAAGTCAAGGTTTTATTGTGAAAGCGATTTAAGTTTGAAAACAAGAAGGTTTTGGAAAAAGGAGAAGATTTTGAAAATTAAAGAAGGGGTGGAGAAGAAGGGACTATCCTATTGTGTAAATATAAAAGCTAAGGATAATAACAATCTAACCACACAAGAAAGCTTCATAACATAAGCATCCATTCCTTTAGATTAGGCCTTGATAAAGATAGGTCTTCAAAGACGAACTTCAAGTACCCAAACATCCAAACTTTACCATCACAAACTTCTAAACATAAGTTAAGATCCTAGTTATAGGTCAAAAATTCCATGTCCAATGCAAATGATAATAACCATAGTCCACCATTAAGAGAACAAGTTTTTTAGGGGTTTAAGCCTTTATTAATGTTTTTGGTCCAAATAGATAAAAGAAAAAGTGCATAAACATCAGCAAATGGTCCAAGTGGACAAAGGAAAAATTGAGGAAGCAGAAACAATAATATGTTATAGTATGATAACATAAAGCATAAAAATGAAAGAGAGATAAGGAGCGAGAAAGAAACATAAATAAAATTAGTACAATAATATTGTTAGTGAGTTAGTGATTAATTATTAGAACAAATGATCAACGATGGTCAAATAATGAACTTAGGCCAAAGTTAATGAAGATTGATTGGAGGATTGATAAAATCAAAGCCTCCTAATAACAAGTTTCATAAGTGATGGACCCAAGACAAATAATCAACCATACTTGGACTTTCAAACATAAGTTTGAGCCACAAATGGTCATTTTCCGATACGGGACAATTTAGCGCTATGTTAAACAATCGTAATCAGACTTATGTAGAAGCCACAACTATCTGAGGCCGATCAATAAAAATGTTAGTGCTAATGCATGCTAGATAAGTGATATGTAGATCACTCTCCAAAAGCAATATCGCACGAAAAGAAAAGAGGTAACTATCTCATCTTCATCAAGAACTTGAAACAAGTTCCAATGATATCGAAGATTTTCATCGATAAAAAAAAAAGAGGAAAAAGAGAGGGGAAAGCCAAATTGAATCGCAATTCTAAAATCCTTCCAGCTTTAAGTTCAATCACTCATCTTGGGGGATTAAAGCACTAAACATATCATTAACTCAAAGCACCTAAAATGAATTGAACAATTCACTTTAAAGATAGATTCGAGTTAGTGAATGCTTATCCAACTTCATATACACCCCAAGTCTATTGAACTTAAAGAGGAATAAGATCTTTGAAAGTGCAAACCAAGGCAAAAATCAAAAGGAAATGGAAGAAGAAGAGGAAAGAACCAAATTAGTCCAAAAAACAAGCAAAAAACAAATTCTGGACACTAGTTAATCGATTAACACTACTAAGACAACAAAAAGTTTTGAAAAAAATCAGAATTCATGATCCAACCATTTCTTCAAATACCTCATGATCATGAATCAAAATTAGCACTAAAATTCAAGTAAAGCAACAACAAATAACACCAATAAAACATAATTTGGAAGATCCAAAGATCAAGCAACAAAAATCAATAATAGATCACATTATGGAAGATGGATCAAGAACAATAATGGTGGAATGAGGGTTTACAATTTCAAATACGAAATTGCTTCAAATAAACTCCAAGAACCACACTCTAAAGTCTTGATCTACTGAAATTGGTGGTGAAAAAGTGATTGGATGAAGGTTTTAGCTCAAAGATTAGTAAGTTCCAATGAAGAACTTACTAACTTTCAAAACAATGAAAGAGCTTTGGTGAATTTAGTAGTTGAAAGGAATTGAGAGATATTTTAGCAAGGTGAATTTGGCTATCAAAGCTTGAAGAATTAATGAAATGATGTCTCTATTTATAGAATTTAGGCTTGGATATTTTGGTGATTTGGAATTTGGTTTGGAACCAAAATTAGGCTTGGGATTTGAAATTTGGAGGCAAAGTCAAGATCAAATGGTGATTAGTGAAGGTGTATGGTGGGAATGAATTGTGATGAGGTAGAGGAATTAAAATGAGGTGATATAGAATATTCTCATGATGAAATATTTGAATATTGGTGCCAAAATGCTGCAGAATTTGAATTTGGCTCATTTTCACAAAAAACACACTGGTTAATCGATTAACCATTTGCATGTACAAATGTGTTAATCGATTAACACAACGAAAAAGTGTGAAAAATCGATTAACCATTTGCATCTACCTCAATTTTTCTGACTTGCCAAAGAAGGCATGGAAATTAAAACATGAACCTTGGAGTCTCTTGAATAAAAGTCAATTAAATCTTGGGAAACTCTTGATCAGATGATTTTGAATTGTTTGCAGATCAACTTTGACTTCTTCAGTTGAATTTCATTCGATCTGAAGGACCGCAAATTGGTATTCTTAACCCAAACCTCTTCCTGAAAAAGAGTTAGTAAAAAAAAAGAAAACAAACATATTTTTTTGGATTTCAATTAAGGGTTAGTAAATATAAACATAAACAAACACGAAGTATACTAGAAAACAAGGGTGCCCAATGATATTCCTCATAGATAAACCTGCAGAGGAAGACAAGAGAACCAAAGTTTGTGATCTTGTTTGTCGTATGAAATACAAATGATATGCGGGATCTTAGGGGTAAAAATTAGGGTATTACAACTGACTTCAGAGTTTCCCATTGTAGAACTCCATCTATCTTAGAAGGATCCACTGCAATACCATTGCCTAAAATAACATGACCAAGGAAGCTAACTTCCTTCAACCAGAACTTACACTTTGATAGCTTAGCATAAAACTTCTTCTCCTTCAAAACCTGCAAGACAATCCATAATTGCTTCCCATGGTCTTCTTCTGACTTAGAATATATCAGAATGTCATCAATGAACACTACAACAAACTAATCTAAGTAGTTATGAAAAATATGATTCATATACTCCATAAATACACCGGGTGCATTAGAAACACCAAAAGGCATCACCAAGTATTCATAATGTCCGTAATGATTCCTAGAAGCTGTCTTCTGAACATCTTCATCTTTTACTTTTATTTGATGATAACCCGACCTCAAGTCTATCTTGCTGAACACCTGAGCATCCACCAGTTGATCCATTAAATCATCTATTCTGAAAAGTGGATACTTGTTCTTAATCGTCAATTTGTTCAACTGTCGGTAATCTATACACAATCTCATACTACCATCCTTCTTCTTTACCAACAATACCGGAGCTCCCGAAGGCGACACACTTGGTATTACAAACTTCTTTTCCAACAAGTCATCCATTTGTTTCTTCAAATCCAATAATTCTGAAGCCGAAATCCTATATGGTGCCATAGAAATAGGTTTGGTACCAGAGACAAGATCAATAGTAAACTCCACTTCTCTTTCTGACAAGATCAATAGTATCCTCCAAAAATATTTCTAGAAACTGTCGTACGACCTACACTTCATCGATCACATCTTGGTTGTCAACAAATAGCGATGCAAACATCACAAACACCTGAGTGTCATCTTCTAAAATATCCTTCAACTCTTCCATAGATAAGAATCCAGCCCTCTCCTCATCACCAGGAGTAGGAAACCACACTGATTGACTAAAATAATTAATCTGAATATGGTTAAACATTAACCAGTTCATTCCCAAGATAATATCGAGATTCATCAGCGGAAACCAATGATATCCACACCAAAATCCATATTAAAGATTCTCAAAGTAAAATTCAAGCAAACAAGAGAAGTAGCCACTAATTCCTTAGTAGGAGTTTTGATAATCATTTCTCCTTTTATCACAGATACACTAAGGCCTATCCTTTAAATGGGATCATACTCCTCTTCCAATCAAACTCCTCTTCAATATTATCATAAGCAGCCTGATTCCCAGAGAAGGCAATTCTGATCATATTTAATGGGATCACAAACACTTTCGGTGGTTTTTGATCAATAACCAACCTTTGAATCTCCCTAATTACATATTTCATCATCTATGCGTGTCAATTAAGGATTCTCAAAAGCACAATAAAAAGTGTTCCTTATGCTAGATTACTTTATGAGCTTTTTTATCAGTGTAGACTGATTGTTGTTTTGGAACACTTAATGCAGACTGATTGATGTTATGGAAAACATGCATCTCATTAAAAAGAAGAAAGTTGTGATGATTCCTGACCCTATCAGAATTTGAAGAGATAAAAGTAGAGAATACATTGACAACTATCTTGTGCTTGCTAAAGAACAATCTTGAAGTTATCAAACAATACTTTATGATGTTCAAGAAAGATATGAGGGTAACTCTGACCCTGAAGGATCTTCCAGATAGAGCTCTTAATGTTTACAACATAAAAAGGAAAAGGAAGCAATATGATTCAGAAGAGGAACATGCCACTCAAAAGGTAGTTTACTCAAATGAGTTTATGCCTATCAAAACTAGAAGTGGAGGTACATGTCAAACTCCTATGAAGCAAAAAGCTCTTGAACCTGCTCTTAAAACGAAGAAGCTAAGGTAAGTACTTTTTCTAGTTGAAGTAGAGGAAGAAGAAATGCATTTGAAGAGGAAAACTAGACAACTGGTGGTCACTCTTATGTCATTTGCTGTCATAGCTAATGTTAGACTTCTTGCAACTGCCTCTAGGCAAAATACTGAAGAAGTCACACAACAGACAAATATTGTTTTAAGGGGCCAGTTGGGCTCAAATCTTGCTTTAGTGACTAATGCACCTGAAATTTTTTCAACTTGCTCAAGTACTTACTTCTGAAGTTTTTGAGAAGGCGAGACATGGTTTTTGAGGATCAAGCTGCTGAAGAAGGACTCTCTGATAAAGAGTCTCTAAATGATAAAGCTACAACATGTGACTCTCTTGACCCTCTGTTTAATTCAAATCTGAACTCTTCTCCATTACATAGGAAATCCCCAACCTCTTAATCGTCTTAATCCTATAAACACACACCTTCCCCTTTTACATAAAATAACCTAGCTATCATAACACACTAACCTTCAATTTCCCCACCCAACCTTCAACCATCCTAGAATCAATTGATATAACACACGTTTAGAGAAATCATAAGCCAATCACTATGGTAGAAGCTCTGTCATAGCATCTATCTAATGAATTACCCTTTGGCTAATCTGTTAGAACACAGATTGGTGTTTAATAATATCTCTATGTTTTGATGATAAATCTTATGAAATTTTGAATTAAGAAAATATATACTCTAATTTTGTTCAAGTATTTTGTGTTTCATATATTAAATTAAATATCATTATGGAAGCAAAATGCATCTAAACAGTAGTTACGCAAAGCTCTGAAGCATCAGATGCAAGCCATCAGAAGACTCTGAGCACTGCCAGAAGACTCTGAAGCAGAAGCTGCAAAAGCATTTGAAGCGTAGCTGAAGATGTTGTATGAAGAGGTTAAAGCATTGTTTCAGAAGTCTCTGAATGTACTTCACGCTGCAAGTACAGAGGCTCTGATAAACAGTTATGCTCTAATCAGATCACTCACGCTAAAGCACTATTGCTGCAACTCTGATAGCATTGAATCTGATCTGAAGAACAAGAAGCACATCAGAGGATCTGATGTTGTTTTCATTTGAAAAGATGTCAGCACGTGAATAGACTTGGTACTATTCTCAACGTCCTCTCTAAATGAACTATTCTTTATTTGTGATAGACACAAGGATTCAGGCAAAAGGCATTTCTCTGAACATTCTACTTGTGAGAAAGGATAAGTCATGTGAAGACAAAAGGCTACAACTACACTACTTGCAAAGTCTTCAAGCATTGGACTTTTAGCAATATAAAAGGACGTTTTCAACATCTCTTCAAGGTTAACGAATTGCTAACGAACTGATAACATATCTTGAGAAAATTATTCAATAACTCTCATACACTCATTCTTATTCAAAGATAAACAGTTTTATTTGTTCTTAATACTTGTGTAAAAAAATCACGGTTGTGATTAAATCTTGTTAGAAGCAAACTCAAACACACTTGTTAGTTTACATTTATTTGTAAAGGTTCCTTAAGAAGACCAAGTTGTGGTCAGTAGTTCTTGAGAAGACTAAGACAATTGTTCTTAGTGTTTGAAACTGTAATCTGTTTGAATATAGTGGATTAAGTCCTTGAGGAGAAAGGCAAATCACTCTTGATAGGATGGACTGGATTAGTTGAGTTCAACGAACCAGGATAAATATCATTGTGTTTTTATTTCCATATTTATTTCTAAACCCTTATTCAACCCCCCCCCCCCCTTCTAAGTGTTTTCTCACCTTCATAATCCAATCAAACACCTTTCCTAGTTTCACCCCTGAAATTTTAGATTGTTGTTCCTTATCCCTCTGAATCCCAACCCTATAGTCCTTTAGAACAACTGACTCTGAATCAACTTGCGATTGAGTATGAATATGTTGTATCTGATGAACCTTAACCTGAGATTGAATCTAAACCTCAACATGAACCTCAAACTAAGACTATACCTGAACATTAGCTTGAATCCTAGCCTAAAACTCACTCATTATCTCTAGTCAGAGAGACTACAACTATGGCAGAAGCTGGCACGAAACAGTTCTCTAGGACTAGAGATACCCTCTTTCATTCAGAAGTAATCCCCACCCCTCTCTATCACTCGCCTTCATCTGTTTAAAACCTCAACCAAAACACTCCAATCTAATTCCTTTCCCAAATAGAAGACTTTAAATATGGATTTTACTTTAAGGTCAAAGAGCTTGTCCTTAATAGGCATGTCATCACGGATATTGTAGCCTATGCTGCAAGATGGGATGCTTCGAGATCTTCTGTTGACTCTACCATACATAATCTGAGAAGTTTCTCATCAGAAGTTGTTGCTTCATCTAGTCAGAGGCAGTTTTAACTTGAGGCAAGATTAACTTCTATTGCTACTTCTCAAGTTCAAATGGACAATCAGATATAAGATATGAGCTCTCATATTTCCAACCTTGCAAGTCATCAAGAAATAGTGGATGCTCAGCTGAGTTAGGTGATTGCTAAGCAAGAGGAAATATGTTCTGATTTGAAGTTTATCCTAGATCTTTTAAAGAAACCCTAGGCTTAGGATTTAAAACTTGTTTTTTTATAAATCTTTTGCATCCCCTAAACTGATTTTATTTTAATGATGAATTTTTTTTTTAATTTGAACTTATATCTGTTAAGCTTTCAAATTTTTGTTTGTGTTTTAAATTCTGAGCTATATTTAATTGGGAGTTATTATATTTTCTGGTAAAATTAAAAATAATTACTCTTTCCCTAATTTTCTTCACTTTGGGCTTAAATGGTTAAAAAAAATTCTGAGACTTCTTCATTAGAGGATCATTCAAAGGAATCAAGAGCAATCAAAAAAGTACTATTACAAAAAGAGAAAGTGACTCAAATTTCATTAAGATTGGAATGAGATTATGGAATGTTGTTCTACGATATTTTATCTAAATCATATGTCTAACCTCAAGCCACAAAGGAGGTTTCCTAGTCAACATCTAGCTCATCATCTTTATCAGAGTCAAAATAGACAATTTTCCTTGGAACCTTCTTCTTCTTATTCTTCCTGAGCTTTCTCTTCGACTTTGAAGTCTTTTTTTTTTCTTGAATGCCTCAGAGAAGGCGTTTAACCCAGAGGGTTGAGTTTCTTCACTTCTCTGAAGTTGTTTCTCAGTGGTGGTATTGGTTTCATTAACCTTAGTGGTTTCTAATGAGACGCTAATTCTGATACCTTTAAAAGGAGTGCTCATTTTAAAGAAGAGAAAGAGTTGGATGAAGATATAGGATCTTAGCCTATGGACTCATGCTATTATAGAGGATCTTAAATGTATCATACGTTGCTTGATGAAGTTTAATCACCTAGGATATTTAATGCATGATACTCTAGGTCTTCTAGCTCTTAATTACAATTATCACTTCTAATGTTTCCAATTCCTGGAAGATGAAAGAAATGGGCCTGACCGTCTTGAGAAGCAAATAAATTTTTTCAACCAATCTAGCCAATTATCTATCTCTTGAAAATCATGACTTAAGTTTTTGGTGACTGCAAAAGCTGGTTTTATTCTTTTTATCATAATTTTATTTTTCCACACATTTTTCTTCAGTATTTTTTCTCTCTTTGCTTACCTATTTTAATTATTTTTGTTGATAACAAAAGGGAGAGAAAATTATGGGAGTATTTAAAGAGGATAAAAGCATTTTAAATGCTATTAAATACACCTGAACCCATATCATAACTCTTTTTGTGTTTAAACTTAAAGATTATTTCCTTCTACTATCAAGATAAGTTTAAATAACTTGGATATGACTTAGGGGGAGTTTAAAAAACTCAACCTTTGAACTATTAGACTCAGGGAGAGCTTACAAACCTCAGACCCTGATGTTATCAAGTTAGTTAAATTGACTAACCATTATTCTTAAATACTTTTGTTTGCCATCATCAAAAAGGGGGAAATTATTGGAACAAAATTGTTCATATCCCTTGGATTTTGATGATAACAAAGTACTTAAAGAAAAAATGGGTATACTAACAAATGTTCTAAGTGTGCAGGATCATAAGCTTAAAAATCAACTTAGGACTGACCCTGATTTGAGCATATGAAGAAAAGCTAATGGACTCAAATTTTGAAGGATCAGAGTCTGATGACTTAGAACTTGGTATCTTAGCTTCTGGTGACAACTCAGGTTCTGAAGACCTAAGCTAAAGGTGTTTTACTTCTGATCCGTACTCTGTCTCCAAAGTGAATCGATCTTGTCAAAACCACATTATTACAAATTCAACTAGAGTTTCTTAGTGCAAGGCTCAAGGAAAGTTGACATGACCTCTTAAATCAGCCCCAACATCTTAGTAGATACCTAGTATGAGAAAGACGTTGTGGATAAAGTTGTTGAGACAAATTTGGTTCATACCATGTATCCTCTAAGGTTTTGATGATAGCAACGTATTTGAAAAACAATTAGGATTTCTAACTAGCTGGTTCCTGTGTGTAGAATTATATTTAATTGACGAAACTGGTTTTGACACTGAAGTAGCTTTGGTTCGGTTATGATTATACACTCGTGAGAAGTTATGATTAAAAATTTACTGCTAGTACATTTTAGAATCAGAAGTGTGTTATGGCTGCCTGTAAAACTGAGTAGTGTCACTCAAGCTCTGCTAACACGAGACTCGAGATATGTTAACATTATCTTCAAAATATTGTGTTGTACTTGTTTCATAGAAGTGTTCTTTGGACGAAGGCCTTGTTCTGCGGATAATTCCTTGAGTACAAGTTCCAACACATGTTTTATTGGAAAATATGTACTAGAAGATTTGATCTGATTATAGTCGTTGAGGATACTTCAACGACTATATTTCTTCATCTATAAAAGGAGTAAAAGATTTGAAGATCAACTCAAGAAATAATGCTGCAACTACAACTGAGATATACACGCACTACATTCATATAAGCTCAAGAGAAGCTAATTTATTAAATAGTTCTTGTTCTTGTATAACTTAGAATCCTTTGTGTAAAAGTGTGTTGTATTATATTTTAACATCTCTGATAGTTAATCAAGTTTTGTTGTAAGTTATTCCTTCTCTAAAAAGTCAGCTTAGATAAAATTATCTTGCCTTGGGCTTGAGCAGTGAAGTCTTGGATTGTGAATCTGAGCAAAGAAGTCTTAGACAGTGTGTCTGTAGAGAAGTCTTAGGCCGAGTGTCTAAGTAGTGAAGTATCGAACCAGGAGGGTTTAAGCAAGGAAAGTTGTAGGATATGTGGATCTAAGCAGAGAAGTCTTGATCAGGTGCTGATTAAGCAAGGAAGTCTTAGGCTATAGGTATGAGCAGGGAAAGTTTTATAATGGTGAGAATAAGCAGTTGTAATCAGTTTTCTTATAGTGGAAATCTCTTGCATTGTAAGGGGACTGGAGTACTCTCAGTTGGAAAGGAACCAAGATAATTGTTGTGTATTCTTTGTTGTTTTTATTTGCTTCTGTTACATTTTTCACTGCACTCATTATCCGATTTCGAACTTTGGTTTAGAATCTGAACTCTAGTTCAGAAGTAAAAAGAATTTTGCAAACACAATTAACCCCCTTCTTGTGTGTTTTTCTGGCCTTCAGTTAGCATCGGAGCAAGGTCTGTACGTAACACTTAACAGTGGTACAATCAAAGATCCAACGATAAAAATGTGACTATTGAGGATTCTAATGCTAGTACCTCAAGAAAGGGATTTCCCTATGATTACAGTAGCTCTAAGAGAAACCATTACTCTACTAAACCTCTTGTATTCAGTGGTGATTACACCGAGTTTGAATGGTGGAAAAGCAAGATCTACACGTACATCATTGGACTCGATGATGAGCTTTGGGACATACTTGAAGATGGCATTGAGATCATTGTTGATAATATTGGTATGGTATTTGACAGGAAAACTCTAACTTTAGCTCAAAAGAAAATCTATAGAAAACATCATAGAGTCAGAGGTATTTTGGTTGATGCTCTACCACATGCTGAGTATTTGAAAATCATTGATAAGTATTCTACAAATACTATATTTGAATCTTTGTGCTCTACATATGAAGGGAATCAACAAGTTAGAGAAGCAAAAGCTAACTTGTTGATACAGAAATATGAGCTATTCAAAATGAAGGATGATGAGGATATTGAAACCATGTTCTCCAGGTTTTAGGTTTTTGTATCAGGCCTTCAGGTTCTAAACAAGAGTTACTCTTCTTCAGATCATGCTAAGAAGATTCTGATAAGTCTCCCTCTAAAGTTTAGACCTAAAGTAATAGCTATTCAAGAAGCTAAGGACATGAATACGTTGTCTCTTGAAAGTCTAATCAGCAATCTTCAAAGAAACTTAAGTCTCATGCCTTGAGATCTGCTTCTGAAAAATATGGTGAAAAGTCCAAAAGATCTTCAAAGCACAGTAAACTTGATGAAACTTCTGAAGAAGACTCTGATGTTAGATCTGATGATGATGATATAACTTGCTTCATCATAGGATTTCAACAAATGGCCAGAAGGAACAAGAGATTTCCTAGAAGCAATAGGATATCCAACTTCAAAGAGAAAGATAAAGACAAGATCTTTTACAACTGCAACAAACCTGGTCACTTCAGATATGATTGTCCTGATCTTCGTAAAGATAATCAAAATAAAGGAAGTCACCAGAAGGATAACTTCAAAAAAAGATTCAAGAATAACTTTATGGCAACATGGGAAGAGTTGGATGATGAAGATTCAGAAAAGGAAGATGATGTCAATCTTGCGTTCATGGCACACTCATCTGATGAAGGACTCTTATATGAATCTGAAGACGAAGATGAGTTATACTCTTACTCTAACTTTATTTCATGCACTAATATTAAAAGAAACTAACACTTCTCATTACTAACCCCATTTTGAAGGATCAAGCCAATCACACCAAAATTTTAAAAAGAGATAATTTCATTTTGAAAGAAGAATTAAAAGAAAATAGCACTTCTCAAAATGAATGTTCATCTCTAGGTAAGCATGATAAAGTTTTTCATAAATTCATTATATTTGGCATTGATAGAACTAAACTTGTATCTATGATTTATGGAGTTGGAAAAAATAATAGAGAAGGTTTGGGTTATGATGAAGGCTCCTCTAGTTATGATGTTTCATTAAAAGTACTCCAAAATTCTGGCTCATCCAACATTGCTCAAACAGTGTCAAGTAACTATTTTATTCATGCTGCTAACAATGTGAAAGTTATGACTCTGACTGAACCTATTGATAAGAAGTTGAAGGGTATTTAATATCAGAACCTAATAGTTAAGAAGCTCTGGTAACTTCATTATCCATAACATCTGAATCATAGACTAGACTAATTTTGTAACTAAGGTTAACTTCAGTCAAAGTTTTTGGAAACAAAAAAATTGGAGTGAAGCTAAACCTTTTCATATGGAAAAAGGATATGATAAGAGAGAACCCGTTTAGTATAATCTGAAAGGACCCATACATGTATGGGTACCTAAATCTCAAATTATCTTTGTTGCAGATATGCCCAAAGGAAAGGATGGAAAGCCAATTGTGGCACCTGCACAGTGGCTACTCACGACATATGACCGAAGAAAAGCATATGTTCCAAACCCTGAATCTGAGAGAGAAAGGAAATATGGGTTTTGGAGGAGGCTAAAAGGGAAGAATCATTGGTATAGGTACCATTGGTAAATCTCAAACTCTAATAAATAAAGTCTGGCCAGTATGTGGCTTGAAGCATAATCTACTAAGCATAAGCCAATTGTGTGATGCTGGTTGTGAAGTATTGTTCAATAAGAGTTTCTACTCTGTTGTTAATGCTGACAAAACTATTGTATTCAAACGGAAAAAGGGAAATGTTTATAAAATAAATATTTCTAAATTGGTTGATCAGAAGGTTGTTTACCTAATGTAAATGAGTGATGAGAAATGGATTTGGCACAAAAGGTTAGTGTAGCACCCCAAATTTGCCTAATCGTTTCTTGATTTACTGGCTTATGTTTCTCTGCATTTTGCATTTCTGCATATCATGGCATTGGTTCTTGTGACATGGGATCAAGGTGTTTCTATGGCTCAAGGTCCCCTTTCATTACAAGAGTTTAAACAGTGAGCGTCAGAGGCGTTGGCATTTATTTTGCTCAGCAATCGAGTGGCTGATTTTATTTTTATTCAGCAGGTTATTTTCAGCACAGGAGACAGGTCACGAGTTATCTCAAGATTTCGCACAGTTATAATGTCCAAGGGCAAGTTTGAGAGGTTTAACAGGGCTCAGAACAGATGAAAATTGGCGAATGTGCAAGTTTCCCTCCAAATGGCGCTATTTTTGAAATTTTGTGAGTGGTTAACCGATTTGCACTAGCAAATGGTTAATCGATTAGCCAAAGGAAAATTTGCCCATTAGTGTGCATTTTCAATGCTGCCACTTTTGGGGTCTATTTTGATCACTTGTGAATTTGATTTTACACCAGAAGAAGGATCTAGAATCACTCTAAATTTGGTTTAACTTTCAAAATCAATTCAAACAACCTCCAATTTTCCATTCCTAATCTCATTCCAATTTTCATAACCTCACCCCAAACCATAATTCTACTCCTAACCAAGAGCCTATTTAAGTGAATTTGCTCCAGACCTCACCATAATTTTCAATTTCAGATTTCACACTCATTCTTGAGAATTTGCTCTCAAAATTTTCTCAACTTTTCTACACTCCAAAAACCTCCATTAAAGCTCTTTTTCACTTGAGTTCATTGATTTTTCATTGGAATCATTGAATTCTAGAGCTAAACCCCCATCATTCATCTCCATCATCTTCAATTCATCACTTGATTTTAGTTTGGATTTGGATCTGATCTTGGAAGCAAGTTTATAAGTGATTCTTGGATCAATTTTGGCTTATTTTGGCTTGTTCTTCAATTCTCTTGCAAGAAAGCGATCTTGAGGATTTCTTGGATTTCTATCTTTGATCTATCAATTTGCAGTAGACCAACACTTACCAAAGCAAATATCAACTTTGAAGGTTGGTTAATTCTAGATCCATTCTTGTTTTAAGCTTATTTGAATAATCACAATGTAGATCTTCAAGTTTTGATTGATTTTGTTAATTTTGATCTTTGTGATTTGTGATCTCAATGCTTGATTAAGTTTGATTGATGTTTGATCACTGATTTTTGGTGTTGAATTCGTACATATTTGATTATATGATCATTTGGATGATTGTACATTGAATTAATTGCTGAAAGTGCTTTTGAATTGTTGTTTTCTGCTTCTGGTGCAGTGTTAATCGATTAACCAGTTGCAATACAAAACTGGTTAATCGATTAACCAGTGCAATTTTTGAAATTTTTTAGTGGTTAATCGATTGGACCAGAATGTGATGTTTGGTTTTTTTCCAAGTATGTTTTGATTTCTTTCCACCTTTAGTCTTCATGGATTAATATGATGCATTTGTGTGGACTATTTTTAACTTGTTTCATCATGTTTGATTGTTTGATCTCGATTTTTCGACACGTGACTTTTGGTTTCCGTTTGAATGCTTAACATGTTCATGTTTCTTGCTTAATATGATGATATTATGCTTTGATTGTTCGTATCATGTTCATGATTGCTTGTTGATGATCATCTTGCTGGATTATGTGATGCATGTTTGCGTTCGCTTCTGTTTCCGTTTGTCGCATGTTCGTTTGATTTCATAATCGATTTTTAAAGCATGTTGATCTTATTTATTCTTGATGATGCACTTTTGATGAGCATTTGTGTTTGATTGTTAATGCATGTACATTCTTGCATGATATTTGTTCATGATTGGTGTTTTCTCATACTTGATTGTATTGAAAATGCTTGCTGCCATGCTTTTTACAGTTGTTGTATTCTGAATTTGCATGTTGTCTATGTTATGCTTACTGTCTGCCTGCCTCTTTTACACGTACTTTTATGCTGAATTGGTAGTTGTTAAATGCTGTTGTGTTGTCTTGTTGGATTTTGTGGCTATTTTATGCAGGAGGCGCTGTTGTAGCTGCTGTTTTTACCTTGTTTTTTTTATTGCTTTTTGCCTTGCCTTTGCATGCTCCCTTAGGATTCCTATTCCAATTTAATTTCCGATAAATTTTGGGATTAGGATAGACATTAGGAGTGCAATCCAAGCATGATAACAAGTAGGAGACTCCCTTGTAACTTCAACCTTTGGTCCATTTTTGGCTTGTTAACGTTAGGATAAAATTTCCTTTCGCATCCCGGTCTTAGAACCACTTTGCATGACAACGTTAGGACCGAGTTTCCCTTAGACCTTTCATGCATCTTTCTCTTTTCTCATCTTAAAACAATGCTAATACACTTAATAAAGACGATGAACATTGTATGCCATGAGCCTTAAGAATATGGGAAACGATGAGTGGGGGGTTTCTCCTCACTTACCTAGAGTGTTTAGTGTACGTCTTGTGGGCGATATGCGATGCATTCGCTCCTATATCATAGTCTTTAGTGCAACGTGAATCACAAAGCAAACTAATTCATTTCACTAAAACTCACAAATAAAATTCAAACCTTTTTATCCTTTGGATTTGTGTTTCAACTCATTTTAAGAAAGAGTACGTTATTTTTCCGTTCTACCGTAAACAGACATCGAACCTAACTGCTGGAATGGGAACTTATCGTCGCTCATAAAAAACACTTAACTAACCTGTGGTTTCGTAGTTACCCGAACTACATTTGCTCTGATTTCTCATACCAGATGAGGATACATAGGCACAAGACGACGATGTCTTGGCGAACAACCTTCCTTTATCACCTGTAGTTTTCCGAACTACATTGACTCTAACATTCCCATTGCACGAGGGAATACGTAGGCATAGGGTAGAGATGTCCTATCGAGTCTCTTTCTTTTTCTTTGTTCTCGTTTCCGTTTAGTAGTAACTTTTAGATAACACACCCTTTGATTAGATAACAAGCATGGATACCATTGAGTACAACAGATATGGGGGGAGGGGTGCTCATACCTTCCCCTTACGTAACCGACTCCCGAACCCAAGATTTGGTTGCGATGACCTTGCCTTTTCCCGTTCTTCAGGTTTTCTTTGATCATTTCCTTTCCTTGTATTGGGATAAATAACGTTTGGTGGCGACTCTTCTATTTTTCATCGGGTGTTTTTCGCAGTTGTGACAGTTGACGACTCTACTAGCGACTCTGGTTCCCTATGCGAGTAAATCCTAGCGTTTGTCTGTTTTACGTCTTTGAGTGTTTACTTTTGTTCAATTATTTGGTTTTATGTATATCATCTGTTGTATATTGCTGCATTTTCATTTTAATGTTGCATATTATATTATGATGTTTTTGTTATGTTGTTGAGTGGGTTGTTCCATGAGAGATAAGCCCAATACCCATGCTTGAGTATACACATAGGATTAGTGTGGAGAGTAGTATGGACTTGTGTGGCATTTAGCCATGCAAGAGTTTGCACAAAATTCACATCCAGACGAGTTTTTCTTTGGAGACATTCTATCCTGCGCATTTAGAGCAGTTGAGGGGGTGTTGAATTAGAAAACTAACGACTTTAAAGACCGTTCATTGGGAAGTCAGTTAAGACCTCCTTGATGGAACATGATGCCAAACCAGAAATGGTGAACGTATCATCATTTCTCGACCTGAGAGTCCGTGATACTGATGACCTAAAAAAGATACCATCGTCCAAGACTAGAACCCACATGTGAGAGAGATGGGTTTTGCAGGAAACTTTGACCTTCAACCAACCCGATTTTCTAGTTTTCTTGTCAGAGTGGAATTTTGACCTTTTGCATTCCGATTTTCTATCACCTTAGTGTTCTGGTTTTCTGCGTTTCCTATCAGAGTGGAGTTCTGGTTATATTTAGTCAACAACACAACAGTAATCTTGAGCATTGGATACCTTGATCCCATGTTTGCATCTGCATAATCATCCTGCATTTAACATTGCATGTTTATGTGTTTTACAGGTTCTTCTCTCTCATTTTTTTTTGGTCCCGGTTTTTTATAGAGATGGAGGCTGAGAAAAGGAAGATCATTTTGTACAAGTTTCCGTCAGGAGACTTGGGACCTTTATTTGGTCTGATTGCCATGGTTGATTCTAGTGTGCTTGAGGTATTCAGAAGGGATTATGGGAGGATTCTGAGTCTTTTCCGTAAGGTTACAAGCTATGAGCAGGGAGCCATTCTAACTCTATTACAATTTTATGACCCTTCGATGCGCTGTTTCACCTTCCCAGATTATGTGTTGGTTCCGACTTTGGAGGAGTTTGCTTTTATTTTGGGAGTTCCGGTCCAGGATGAGGTGTCATTCTTTCATTCAGGGGAAGAACCTGATCTCGAGAAGTTGGCTTCCGCTCTTTATTTGAGTGCATCTGAGTTGGTTAATCATGTTGTCAGCAGAAATGGAGTTTCTGGCTTTACCTTATATTTCTCGGTGGATAAAGCCCGGAAGTATGCTGCAAAGGGTTGTTGGGTGGTTTTTAGTGCTATCCTCGCTTTGTGTATCTATGGCATCATGTTATTTCCCAATATACCAGACTTTGTCGATATGAACGCTTTTCGTATCTTCACTTCCAGGAATCCTGTACCCACTCTCCTAGGAGACTTATACCATTCAGTACACTATAAGAATGAGATAAGGAGGGGAAAGACTGTTTCTTGTTGCACACCACTTTTCCACAAGTGGTTTACGAATCATCTTCCTCGTTCAATAACTTTCGTGGATTCGAGGAATTCATCTGAATGTTCTAAGAGGCTCATGGGTTTGACAACCAAGGATATCGTCTGGTTTAACTGAGATTTTATTGGTAAAAAGATTATCTTCAGTTGTGGTAGCTTCCCCAATGTGTCGTTGATGGGGAGAAAATAGGCAATTAACTACAACCCTTCTCTCGCTGTCAGACAACTTGGGTATGCTTTGAATGGACCTCCGAAGGACGATGAAGTGCAGGAATCTATGTACTTTAATGGCACAGCTGACCCTGGTATTCTGGCAAGATTCATTGATGCATGGGGTAAAATCCACAAGAGAGGGAACCTTTCTTTAGGGAAGACTGAATGTCGAGCCTATGATCCATATGTGGAGTGGATCCATAAGAGAGTGGAAGAGATATTATTGTCTTTCTCTATTGAGGAACCCTTATACCCTTTGTTGATTGAGCAGCATGTAATTATTGATATCCTGAGATACAACAAGCTTTGGGCAGAGAAGGAAGAGTTATGCAAATATAATGAAGAGTTGGAAAAGGAGACCAGTCAGTTGAAGCATGATAGAGGTGAAGCTATTTACTTGGCTAAGATGAAGTCAAAATCTTTAACCAAGCTCGAGAAAGAGCTATCTAAGGAGATCAGAGTACGAGAGCAGATTGGTCAGGTTCTGAAGAGTACTGATAGCATTTTGAAGCATAAAAAGAAGGATTTAGATAGAGTGTATCTGGAGATATCCAAGTTCAATTAGCAATGGAATGCTACATTATCTGCTAACAAGAACAGAGAAGACTAACTTCGCAGTCAAATCGATAAGCTGAAGGTGCAGCTCAAAGTCAGAAAAAGAGAAGTGATGGTGGAATCATCCCGTAGATGCACAAGTTAGCAGAAGCTCCATAAGGCTCTATCAGCGCTTGAAGAGCTCAAGATCCGGGCAGACTTGAAGAGACCCGGGTTGGAAGATGCTTTTGGTGAAGATGTCTGGGAAGAGTCTTATCATTGTCTCAGAGAGGTTATATACAAAAGGGACATCCTCATCAGAGAATTGGTTGCCAAACCAGATCATCCATACACAAAGATGATGCTTAAGGAGGCTCATACCTGGAGTGAGGAGCATGGTTGTTGGGGAGGATCATCATCTGATATGTCGTAGTAGTTTCTCTTCTTTTGTATCTTGATCATCACCAGATCTGTTGGATGGGATCAGTACCTTTTTGTATTTAGATCTTTCTCATTTGTTAACATGTATTGACTCAGCTTTACTTGATATATGAAAAGATTATTGATATTCCTATCTATCTCTATTGTTCATGTTTATTGAAACCAGAATCAATGGGGAGTTCTCCTTGTAAATACAAAGACATGTTTGCATTTTGCATTTGGCATTTTCATTTGCATCGCAGGTGTCTGTAGTAGCCTTTTGTTCTTGTCTCTACTTGGTTTTCTTTAGTAACAGGATTGAGGAGTTCAGTTTCCATAGATACTCAACTCACGGGAATCAGTAGTGGATTATGGATCTGGTTCAGGCAGAGTTACAGGAAGTCAGGGCTCGCATGTCCCAGTTTATAGAGCTTATGCAGAATGTTGCCAACAGGCAGGAACAATTGAGGACACTAGTCCAACCTCTGATAGCACGGGTTGATGAAGAGGGTGTTTTGCATGGAGAATCTGGTGTCATTCCTCCACCTATTGGTGGTTCTGTTCCACAAGGCGCTAATATTCCTACTGTTGTCATACCTCCGGGCGGAGGTGTTGTTCATGAAGCTGATAATGTTACTGGTGGAAGTGTGTGCACTATACATATGGTTGCTGGTCCTCACTGGGAATATCACCAGGATGACATCTTTTCTATGAGAGATATGGAGGGTAGTTTTCCTTCTGAAGCTGATAAGAGGTTTAAATTGATTGAGGAGAAGATTAGGTCTTTTGAGAACCAAAATTCTTTGGGGCTTGATATGTCAGATCTTGGTTTAGTTCCTGGGGTCAGGATTCCCCCAAAGTTCAAGATACTAGATTTTGACAAGTACAAAGAGACGACATGTCCTAGAGTACATATACGGGCATACTTCCGAAAAATGTCTACATACTCTGACGATGAGAAGTTGTTAATGTATTTTTTCCAAGACAGTCTGGCAGGAGCATCTTTGGAATGGTATATAGGGCTTGAGAGAATCCGTATCTAAAGCTAGAAAGAATTGGCCTAGGCCTTTGTTCACCACTATCAGTATAATAGTGATATGGCGTCGAACATGGTGCAATTGCAGAGTTTGTCGTAGAAGAACAACGAGAGCTTTAAAGAGTACGCCTAGAGGTGGCGGGAATTAGCAGCAAGAGTTCAACCTCCCATGATGGAGAAAGAATTGACGGACATGTTTATGGATACATTGCCTGGGGTGTATTATGAGAAGCTGATAGTTGTATGTCTGTAGGTTTTTCTGACCTGGTGATGGTAGGTGAGAGAGTGGAAAGTGGAATTAAGTCTGGGAAAATTCCAAATGGTAGTGGATCCTCTTCGGGAGGAATGAAGAAATCGTATACAACAAACCCTAAGAAGAGGGAAAGGGATGCTAATTCTATTTCTCGCAAGGGTAAAGGTAGAGCGCAATCTCAGTATCATCAATAAGTTGCTATTGTAGCTATCCTGGTTGTACCTTAGCAACAGACTAATGCTCAACGACCTTACACTGGCAGACAGAGAATGACGAATAGATAGTTTGAGACTCCGTCGATTCCGTACCCACAATTGTTACAACATCTGCTTCAGTTGCAACTTATTAGAAGAGAACTTTGACACCTTTAACTGGAGCTCCTCCTCCTAGTTATGATGGAAATGTGAGATGTGAATTCTATTCAGGTGCCCCAGGCCATAATATTGACAATTGTAAAGCCTTCAAGCACAAGGTTCAAAACTTGCTTGACTCAAAAGCTATTAACTTCACCAAGGAGGGGCCTAATGTGAATCAAAATCCAATTCCGAACCATGGTGTGGCAAGGGCGAATGCGATTATCAACAGAGAAAGATTGAATCTGATAACGGATGCTGAGGATTTGAAGACTACATTGAGTTTTGTGAAAAACCAGTTGTTGAAGGAGGGAGTATTCCCGGGGTGTTCTACTGACTGTTCAGAGTGTGAAGCGCAACCTGAGGGTTGTGATCAATTGGAGAACAATATTCAGAGATTGATTGATAAAGGTTATCTACAATTTGACAGAGCTGTTGGGGAAGATATTGATGATGGGGTTAGTAATGACGAAAGAGGTATTGCCACAATTTCAATTCTTTATCGGACCATTAACATTTCATATCCTACTAGGCCAACTCCGGTGATCATTACTGTTCCAGGACCCCGTACCGTACGAGAGCACTAAGGCCATTATGCAGAACTATGGGGCATAAGTGTTCTGTAATGGGCAGAAGAAGGAATTGACTGGTTCATTATATGGTGGTTCTACTGTTGAGAATATAGCGGGTGTAGGTGGGATCACTCGAAGCGGAAGATTCTTTTCCACACCAGAGGTTAATATTGATAGGCTTGATAAAGGAAAAGGGAAGGCAGTGGTTGAGGAGAGTGCACAGCAACAGGCTGGTGGTGACAATTCATTTTCTAAAGATGCCGAGGAGTTTATGAGGCTCATTCGCAAAAGTGATTACAAGATTGTGGATCACTTAAATCAGACTCCGTCAAAGATTTCTATTTTGTCACTTTTGTTATGTTCTGAGGCACACCAAAATGCTTTGTTGAAAATCTTGAATTCAGCTTGTACCGCAGGAAATTTCAGTTAACCAATTGGAAGGGGTTATGTCGCATGTCAAAACTGGCAACGGTTTAGGTTTTACCGACCTGGATTTAACTCCTTCTAGGAGAAATCATAACCATGCTTTGCGTATTTCTTTGGAGAGCAGGGTATCATTGTTGTCTCATATCCTGGTTGTTGCACCCCAAAATTTTCTCAACACTTTTATCTGGTTTATGTTTCATTGCATTATCATTTGCATAGTTCTATCATTTGCATATCATGGCATATCATCCATCCAATAGGAGATCAAGTGTGATTATTATCAAGAGAAGCCTAGCAAGAAGTCTTATCCAAGCTTGAGAAGTCATCCAAGTCATCAGGAGGTGGTGGGAAATCTTGATCAGTTGAAGACCATCAATGGGATGTGAAGCATGAGGGGTGAGTATGAGATGTGTATAGAGTTCATAGAGTTCCTAGAGGGCCATGTTGGAGCTGAATCAAGTCATCAAGTCAAGTGCAAGAGCCACAGTTGAAGTGCAGACAATTAGGGTTTCATCTGGATCAACCCTAGTTCAATTATGCAATTGAAAAGCATTCAAGCCTACTTTGAGGTCATGAGTTCATGGAATGAGGTAATAATAAATTTTTGGTGTTGTGCCAAGATCAAATCAAGAAGAATCAAGAATGTGGGAAGTTGCTAAATTAGGGTTTCAGTGCAAATTACCATGTTTAATGCCTAACTTCAAGACCACATAAATAAAGATACAAGTTTCAAATGGATCTTTGGCCAACATGAAACTTGTAGAGAATCTCAATACCTTTAATTTGAGTACTAGAAGTCCTCCATTGGATTTGTAGAACTCAAGTTATGGTCCAGACAATTTACAGGTCACCAGATGAATGTGAAATTTATCTGTGAAAGTCACTTGACTTCCAAGCAACTTTTGACCTAGAAAGAGTTTTCACATGAACTTTTGGCCAACATGAAAGTTGTTCCTCATGATCTTAGATTTCTATATTGTACTATAAGTCATCCATCGGATTTGTAGAACTCAAGTTATGAGGTTTACAAGTCAGGGGTATTTTGGGAAAGTTAGATTATAGGTCATTTTCAAGCATGGGCCAAAATCTCCAACTTGCAAGCTTCAAATGGAAAATTGCTCAACATGAAAGTTGCTTGGAATGATGTTTTGAGTGCAACCAAGTGGTCATGAGAGTTTGTTTTGGTTCATATCAAAAAGACATTTGAAGTGGCTTGAAAATGAAGAATTTTCAAATATGAAAGGAGGGAAGAATGGGATTTTGTGTTACAAAACCAAAACCAAGAAAGTAAGTGCATTTTTTTATTGGAAATTGAATTCTAGATCATTGGCAATACCAGAATTTGGAGTTTAGTTCAAGTTTTGAGAGATAGCATATGGTTACTTCACTTGTAAGTTACATATGCAAAATCAATGTACAAGGCAATTCAGGCCAATTTCTCCATCCAAACTCATTCTAAATGACATGTGCAAGGTGTGAGAACATTCTAGAACCACTGCAAAGCTTGCAAAGCACGACTGGTGTATGAACTTGCAAGAAAAAATCAGAAAATTGGATACACGGATTTGGGCTTCAACTTGGATCCAAAGGCCCATGAAACTCTTCTATATATTCATTAGAGTGAGTTCAGATCAATTTTGAGCATCATTTCGCGCCAGAGCAAGAAAATTTTTCTCAACTGCAAGTGGAAATCAAATTCTCAGATTCAGACCAATTCAAGCCAAATTGAGGTGTGCAATCTCTTACTTGTGGATCATTGAAGCTATCTGGAGCATTTGGAAGCAAGCCACGAGCTCTAGATATTTCTGTTGCAAGATCTATACCAGGTTTGCATTTCTTAAAATTGAGCATGATTTAGCATGATCCAGTTAGATTTGAACTTGTGGTTAGGATCTAGACATGACATAGATCGTTTTAGGCTTGATTTGAACTCAATTGGTGATGATTGAAGATGACATAGTTGATCTGTTTGGACTTGAATCTCTTGATTCATGAGGTTTCAATGTTAGTTGATTAGATCAGGTTGATGTATGCAATGAGATGAAGAGATCTATATCATTAATTTTGAGTTTAATGAAAGTTGTTGAGGATGCTATTTCTGAACTTTGCTTCGTGTTTGATTGTGTGTTGAGAATTAGATGATTTTGATGATGGATTTGGAATGTACGTGAAAAACTGAGTGGATTAGGTATTTTGTTTGTCATTTTTGGTTGCCTGAACCTGGACCTTCGCCGGAGAAGACGACCGGAGTCTTCTCCGGCCACCACCAACCACCATCCCTGATCTCCACTCTGATGACCTGAAATTTGGAGAAGATGACTCCATCATCGTTGGATCATTGCTTGACCTTTGACTACAGCCAAGATCCAACGCACACGACTTAAAGTTGGATTTGAGTTTCTGAAGCCAAAACGCAGCGCATCACTTAATGCGCTGGCAAGCTGTGGCGCGTCCAGATCCTTGACTTGTTGACTGATCCAATGGCTCGTGTTTTATTTCAGCTTTATTTCATTTTTATTTTATTTTGCTTTATTTTAATTGCCTTGTTATTCCAAAAATCATATAAATTCCAATTTTGATCAGAAAATTATTTTAAAAATATCCTCATGATCCTTATGGAATTTGTGATTTTCTGAGATTAACAAAATACCATTTCATGCATTTTTCAATTTAATGTGATTTTTCTTATTTTTGTTATTTCTTTTAATTTGGCATAATTAACCATCTGTTTTGTTGAATTTAGCTCTCCCAATTGATTTTGAGTTTGGCTTTGATTTTTTAGTATGTGTTAGGGTAGACATGTATGTTCCCTTAGAATTTTTCTTGGATTTTTAGAAAAATATTAGGATCTGTTTTAGGTATTGAGATTAGGACCCTCCCAAACTTGTGGATTTCCTTGACCTATCTCAATGTAGGAATTGTTTAGATAACTTAGAAGTTGATTTAGGCTTCAATCTTTTTACATTAGGTTGTTAAAACATTCATGTTCCCCTAGGAATTTTATTAGATTTTTGCAACTTTATTTTCTATTTTAGTTGTATTTTGCAAGTGGCTTGTGTTTATGAATCCCTCTCTTGAGTGCTTTGGTTTGTTTGGCTTGGTTGGCTGCCTTGGAGTTGGTTTGAGCTTGAGTTCTTTTTGTTGGAGCTTCTGGATTCATTAAATATGCTTGGGATGAAGGATTGGAGCTTGGAGTTGAATGCTTTTCCTCTTGTGGAGCTTTTGTTTAGGAGTTCAGAGAATTAGGGTTTTAGGAAGTGCCTTAGACCTAGTTTTGATTCTTTCTTCAAACATGGAGTGCATTGTTTGCCTCCATTCTATCCAATGACACAAAGTCCTTCTTGGGAAGCTCCATCTCTCCTTAGGAGGGATGAGTGGTATGCCCAAGTGAGTAGAACTTTGAGGATACCTTTCATTTGCAATGTTGAGTTCTTAGTGATTTCCTTTGGTTGTCATTAAATTTCTTAACATTATAACTTGATCTTGATGATTAATCCTATTCTTGGAGTGTGCTTGTGGGAGCTTGAAGCTTGATGAAGATTGAATATAGAAGCTTGTTTGAAGATGAGGCCTTACTGTCAACTTTGCTGTCCATTCAACTTTGCTGTCTAGAGTTGTTGTTGCTGTTTGCTGTAGGAGTTTGGTATTGCTGCCTGAGCTGCCTCCCCTGAGTCTTTTGTCTTTCTCTGTTTTGTCTTTTGCTTGTGCTGATGACCTCTAGGTTTGAGGTGGAGCTTGTCTCCTCTTGCCTATTGTTTTCCCTCTTGCCTATTGTCTTCCCTCTTGCCTATTATTTTTTCTCTTACCTCATTGGTATTGCTGCATTGCATGCATGTTTAAGTGTTACTGTAATTGCTTGCTGTCTTTTGCTGTTTATCCCCTAGGATCTCTGATTTCCTCTGTTCAAGAGGAAATTATGACAGACATTAGGTTTGTAAACCATGCATGACAACATTAGGTTAGTTCCCCTTCAACCATAGTTTTAGGGTCTTTCTCTTCTCATCTCAAAACACTTCAAAAACACAATAATAAGGATAACGCGTGTTGTACGCTATGAGCCTTAAGCTATTTGAGAAAAGGTTGTTGGAGGGTCACTCTTCAGTAATCTGGTTACTTAGTATGGTACCATTAGGGTGACATGCGACGTAGTCATTCTCAAATCATAAGTCTTTAGTGCAGTGCAAGTTACAAACAGATCAAAAACATTTCTTTCGTAAAAGATTCAAACAAACATTCAAACTCTGTTTTTGTCCTCTTGGACCCTTAATCTGGAAAACCCTTTCATAAGGAGATAAAAAAAACTGTCAGACAAACTTGTGTCTTCCGTAGCCCGAACTACGTTTGCTCTGATCTTTCATGTTGTATGAAAGTATGTAGGCATAGGATGCGATATCCTAGCGAGCAACCTTCCCCCTCCTTTCCCGTAGGTAGGCAAACTACGTTGACTCTGATTTCTCATTCCAGACGGGAATACGTAGGCATAAAGTGTGATACTTTGCCGAGTCATTTTCTTTTATTTTTAACCCATACCTTTAGAGTAGATAGAATAATACACCCTTAGATAGAAAACAAGCGTGGATCCCGTCGAGTACGACGGACGTGAGTGGTGCTAATACCTTCCCCTTGCGTAACTGACTCCCGAATCCAGGATTTGGTTGCGATGACCATTCCTTTCCCTCTTTGCGTTAGGTTTACTCTGAGCGTTTCCTTTCCCTCTTATGGGATAAATAACGCACGGTGGCGACTCTTCTGTCATAGCCGACGCCGATTTTCGCATTAGCGACAGCGGTTGATACAGGATGGTCATTCAACGTGCTACCCAAAAAGGCATTAATGAAATTGGATACCCAGGGGTTGATCTGTACGCCAAGTGATTTGGTAGTAAGAGCATTTGATGGCTCAAGGAGGTCTGTATTCGGAGATATTACTATGCCAATTCAGGTTGTAAGAACAGAGTATGCCTAAGAGGGGGGGGGGGGGGGGGTGAATTAGGCCTTTTGAAATTTTTCCGGTTTTTATATGGTTCTTGGAAATATACTGGATGGTGTTCTTGGTTATGGAAAGCAGTAAATCAACAGAAGAAAGAAAGACACAGGATTTATAGTGGTTCCCCTCACAATCCGAGAGTACTCCACTCCCCTTTCAACATGAAAGAGAATTTTCACTATTGTTTAAAACAGTACAACCTATCACACCATCAACCGGTGAGGCCTACTATCAAACAATAAAATTCACAAGTGTTCAAGAACAATCCTCTTGTAAACACTTACCCTTGTGTCCAACAATCCTGGATCACAAGTCAAAAAATAAAGTAATTGTAATGAATTTGGATTGAGTATAACTGTCAAAGTAATCTTCTCCAATGAATCAAAATTCACTCTTTGTAATTTTTCAATACAAGTGTTCAATGAATATGAAATTTTCAATGCAAGTATGAACACTTTTTAAAATGAATTTGATTCCAAGACAATTTTTTAAAAATGAGTTATTGGAGGTTGAAAGGTTTTGAGTTATGTTCTATTGGTTGTTTTTCAAAAAGGAAAAACTCAGGATTTATATGAGTAAAATAACCTTTCACAAAAGGTATGATTTTAAAAGATTCAAACCATGAAAAGGTATGTTTTTAAAATAATTTTTTGAACTCAAAACAAAGCAATTTTTCACTGCACGTTCAGTGTTAATCGGTTAACCCATATGGTTAATCGGTTAACACTGGTACGTTAGCCCAGAAAATTCAAAATTCAAATTGGTTAACCGGTTAACCCATATGGTTAATCGGTTAACACTGCTAATTTTTAGAAAAATGCTTTTTAAAAATTATGTTATACCATTTTTAAGGTTTCAAAAACATGCTTATGTATTATGCACAAATGATTGATGTTTTTGAACACTTGTATATCAAATTATAAAGGTGGATTTGATATACCAGTAATGCAGGCAAGTCTGGAAGAATCAGTTCCATATGTAGCTTGACTTGAAAGATAGCTAGATGACTTTATCTTGATGACTTTGAACGGCTTGTCTTTTTGCAATCAAGAGATGACTTTGAGTAGTATTGACATCATCAAAACTTGAGACTGAAGCATGCTTCTACATTCTCCCCCTTTTTGATGATGGCAATCAAAAAATGTTGTGCGATATCTCTTGGTTCTTGATCTGGTTCTCCCCCTATGTCTAGCAACTCCCCCTATCTTAACAGAGGAAAAAAAATCTGCACACAGAGAGACATTAACAGAACCAAGCTCTTCTCCCCCTTTGACATCAGCAAAAAGGAAGAGCTTTCAAAGAAATCACAAGATAGCAGTATATAGTAATAAGCACATGCAAAGCCAAGTAAACACAAAGCACAAACATAGTACATATAAAATACAGCAAATAGAAATTGTACTTGTTACAATAAAACATAGTTCAAATGAAAGTATGAAAACTTATAACTAGAAAGCAAAGCAATAAAAACAACAGCAGCAACATATTCTCTAAAAATCCTCATCCGCCATATCCTCCTCCTCTTCTTCCTCTTCATTTTCTTCATCAGATACAACAGGGTTGTCAGGGTTGGTATGGTGAGAAGAAAGGACAAGGTTCCGGAGGGAAGCAATGGCCCGGGAGGTTTCTCTATGCTGAGTCATGATAGTTTGGTAAAGGAACTCGTTGGTGATGCCTCCTGCAGGTACGGGAAAGGCCTGGTTAGCATTGGCTCCTTCTTCTGAGTACTTGTAAGTACCGTCATTATCCTTAAAAATTCCAGTATTCTTGACAATTGTAATCTCGTTGATCTCATTGGTGGTTGATTTCATCTTGATGGTTGGTTCACGGTTAAGATCCAAAGTAGTCAATTCCAAAATTCTTGATATCAGCCGTGCATAAGGAAGACGGGTCGACAGAGATAGTTGTTGTTGAAGGTGATACATGATGGTCAGAATCCAATTGACACGAATCTTGTTCTTGATGGCGAAAAGAAGTTGCATTTCCAGATCATTAATTTGTGCATGATTCGAATCCTTGGGAATCAACACATAGCAGATTATGTAGTGAAGCATCCGATCAGAGACGGTAAGATTCTTTGCATAGCACAGCAGACGAGCAGTATGTTGGTTGGCGATAATCATCTCCTTTGGAAATCTGCAGATCTGATAATAGAACTCCATCTTGTCGTAGTTGGACCACGGCCCTTCCACGTGGTTAACTCCCTTTCTCAGAAAATACCCAGATGATGGTATGTTCAGCATTGCAACAACATCAGACAGATTTTCTTCAACAACACAGTCTCTAACAATTGTTTTCATAATATGCTCATCATTTGCATTTAGAAACACAGACAGTTTATGCAAAAAGGATTTGACAAGATCCGGGTAGCAGTTTCCAGAATCAGACACAAATTTATCGATCCTCTGATATTTGAGCAAAGCAGGAAAATCAAAAGATGATGCAGGAAAAGCCTTAAGATTCACATACTTTACCGGAAGGATAGACCGAACTCGGACTTTGAAATCCATTCTGCGCTTCTTGGTTGTTTCCATAGGAATATCTTCATCAGATGCAGAGTGATGTTCTGGAAGTTTTCCCTTGCCGCGGTTTGATGCTGAAGCCATGGATGGAGGTTTGAGAGAACAGGGGTTTGTGGGTTCTGAGGAAGTTAGGGTTTGAGAGGTTGTGGGGAGTTTTTCCAACTTTTAAGAGTGGGAGAGAGAAGTTAGGATTTAAGAGGGAATGTGGATTTTGGATATGGATGTGGATATTTAAAAGAATATGAACCACACAAAATATATAAAGAAAAATATAAAAATATAAAATTTTCAAAAAATTTAATTAATTTTCGTTTCTGATTTTTTGAAAAATTAACAGTGTTAATCGGTTAACCATATAGGTTAATCGGTTAACACATTAAAAAATTTAATCAGAATTGAAAATTCAACAGTGTTAATCGGTTAACCCATATGGTTAATCGATTAACATGCTCGAATTTTTGAAAAAAACATAAAAACAGAATGCATACACATGAAAACATATCACAATTAATGCATACATATAATAGAGACAAGGATCAGATGTCACCTTCATCAAGAATCCCAAGTTCTCTCCGAATTTTGTAGAATGGTTCTTTTGCCAAAGGCTTGGTGAAGATGTCGGCGAGTTGGTTGTGTGTGTCGACGAAAGTAACATCAACATCTCTGTTTAATACGTGATCTCGAAGGAAATGATGCCGGATATCGATGTGCTTTGTTCTGGAATGCATAATCGGATTCTTTGTGATATTTATGGCACTAGTATTGTCACATCGTAGAGGAATGCAACCGAGGTCAACACCATAATCCAGAAGTTGTTGTTTCAGCCATAAAATCTGTGCACAGCAACTTCCTGCGGCGATGTATTCTGCTTCGGCGGTGCTGAGTGCTACACAAGCTTGCTTCTTGCAGGCCCATGATACTAGAGCATTTCCAAGAATATGACATGTACCACTTGTACTTTTTCTATCGGTTTTGCATCCTGCATAGTCAGCGTCAGAATAACCAACTAAAGAACAAATACTACCTTTAGGATACCATAATCCGACGTTGGTCGTTCCTTTGAGATACTTGATAATTCTCTTCACAGCCGTGAGATGCGATTCCTTCGGATTTGCTTGGAAGCGCGCACACACAAAAAAACTTGCTACCGGAGCGAATGTTTCATCAAAATCAATTCCTTCCTCCTGGTTGTAGCCTTGTGCGACCAATCTTGCCTTGTTACGAACTATAATCCCGTTCTCGTCAAGTTTGTTCTTGAACACCCATCTGGTTCCTATAATATGTTTATTGTCCGGTCTTGGTACAAGGGTCCAAACTTGATTTCTTTCGAACTGATTAAGTTCTTCTTGCATTGCTATAATCCATTGGTCGTCGCCTAAAGCTTCATCGATCTTTGATGGTTCAATTTGAGATACAAATGCCATGTTGAGACAAGCATCCTTTAAATTAAGTCGAGTTGCCACACCTTGACTAATATCACCAATAACTTTATCAATTGGGTGATCTCTGTGTGTTCTCCATTCTTTCGGAAGATCTTGATTTTCTTGAGTAACATCTTCTTGTAATATTGTTTGATCTTTTGAAGCAATTTCTTCATTTGGTGAAGCATCTACAAAATCATCATCATCATCCAAAACAATATTATCCTCTTCCGAGGGGTTAGTCTCATCAAATGAAACATGAATGGACTCTTCAATGGTAAGAGTTCTTTTATTAAAAATTCTAAAAGCTTTACTAGAAGACGAGTAACCAAGTAAGATTCCTTCGTCGGACTTCTCATCAAACTTACCGAGATTGTCCTTATTGTTGTTGAGAACGAAGCATTTGCAGCCAAATATGTGGAAAAATGATATATTCGGTTTCCTTCCCTTGAACAACTCATACGAAGTCTTTTTGAGTAGCGGTCGAATATTCACGCGGTTGCTTACAAAGCATGTCGTGCTTACTGCTTCTGCCCAGAAATATTTTGGAAGATTTGTGTCACTGAGCATTGTTCTAGCAAGTTCAACTAGTGAACGATTCTTCCGT
Source organism: Lathyrus sativus (assembly GCA_963859935.3). Taxonomy (NCBI): domain Eukaryota; kingdom Viridiplantae; phylum Streptophyta; class Magnoliopsida; order Fabales; family Fabaceae; genus Lathyrus; species Lathyrus sativus. The sequence goes on along the minus strand of OZ012740.1, from coordinate 544,418,500 downwards.
TCTACGACACCGTTTTGCTGAGGAGTTCTTGGTGCTGAAAAATTATGAGAAATTCCATGTTCTTCGCAAAATTCTTCAAAGTCTGAATTTTGAAATTCTCCACCGTGGTCGCTTCTTATGGAGGCTATAGTGAGTGACTTCTCGTTTTGAATTTGTTTTGCATACTTTTTGAATGCTTTAAACGCATCATTTTTCTGCACTAAAAACATTGTCCAGGTATATCGAGAAAAACCATCAACAATAACTAAAGCATAAATACTACCTCCAAAGCTCTTCGTTCTTGATGGACCAAAAAGATCCATGTGCAACAATTGAAGTGGTCTTGATGTAGAAACCACTTGCTTGGATTTGAAAGTTGTCTTAGTCTGTTTTCCCTTTTGACATGCATCGCATAATTTATCCTTGATGAATTTTATCTTTGGAAGCCCAACAACCAGATCATGCTTGATTAATTTGTTTAAATGCTCCATGTGAATGTGAGCAAATCTCTTATGCCAAAGCCATGCCTCGTTGTTGTTTGCCATAAGACACTTTACCTTCAAGGAAGAGTCATCAAGAGAGATCATAAAAATATTATTATATTTTTTACCTTTTAGCAGAATCTCATGAGTGACTTCGTGTTCGATCAAGCATTCCTCTTTTGTGAAGTTGATTTTGAACCCTTTGTCACACAATTGACTGATGCTAAGTGTCGCTTGCGCGAAAATAAGGGGCCGGCATGACAGAAGAGTCGCCACCTTTCGTTATTTATCCCTCAGAGCGGGAAAAGGAAACGATCGGAAAAACCTGACGAAAAAAGGGTAAGACAAGGTCATCGCAACCATTGTCTGGGTTCGGGAGTCGGTTACGCAAGGGGAAGGTATTAGCACCCCTCACGTCCGTCGTACTCGACGGGATCCTCGCTTGTTTGTTTACTTGGACGGGTTGGTTATAATCTATCTACCTATCAAGGCTGGCTGAAAAAGAAAAGAAAAATGACTCGGCAAAGCATCGCGCTTTGTGCCTACGTATTCTCATCAGAGAATGAGAAATCAGAGTCAACGTAGTTCGGCTAACTACGGGTTACGGGGGAAAGGTTGCTCGCTAGGATATCGCATCCTATGCCTACGTACTTTCATCTGGTATGAAAGATCAGAGCAAACGTAGTTCGGGAAACTACTGGTTAAAATGGCTCAACTAGGAGGGAGACTATCAAGTCCTACTGTTATCATGCCACGGATTCATCCTATGGTTGAGGTTTGAAACAGGGAACTCCTAGATGTTGTCATGCATAGGTTTCAACCTAAAAGTCTATCATCAAATCCTTATCAAAGGAAATGAGAGTCCTAAGGGATCATGTCAAGGATACACCAAAACAGACAAAAACGTCAGCTTTAACACTAAAATGCATGCAATGCAAGTGAGGGAGGAAATGTGTGTGGGGCTTCAGCCTCCACAAGCTCGTCTCGACCTCAAGCCAGTCATGAAATAACAGTAATCATACTGAAATAAACAACATGCTATCAAGCAATAACAGATAAAAGAAGGGAAGTACCATCAGGTAAACAAAACACACATGCTTGAGAAAGAAAGAATCTACTCTCTAATCCTAACCCTAATCACAGAATCTGAATCAAACCTAAGCAAAGCCCTAAAGCAAACCCTAAACAAGAGGAAACAATCCCAGTCTTCAAGCTTCAGAACAAGCTTACCAAAGACAGGGAGCTAAGTAAGCAGACTCATAGTGTCTTCCTCAGGAAAGCACTAGGAGGTGTATACTCAGGAGTTATATCCTATGTGGCTCAACCACTGTGATCAGTTTACATTCCTCCTCAGGAGAAATTAAACTCACAAGCAGGCTCCAACATCACTGGATATTTAGGAAATCCTATCTGAACTAGTGGAACTAAATGAATAGACTCATAGGACCTTCCTCAGGAAAGTACTAGGAGGCTTCCACTTAGGAGTTGTATCCTATGTGGCTCAACAACTGTGATCAGTTTACATTCCTCCTCAGGAGAAATTAAACTCACAAGTTGGCTCCAACATCATTGGATACTTGAGAAATCCTAGATAAACTAAGGGAACTAAGTGAATAGACCCATAGGACCTTCCTCAGGAAAGTACTAGGAGGCTTCCACTTAGGAGTTGTATCCCATGTGGCTCAACAACATGTGATCAGTTTACATTCCTCCTCAGGAGAAATTAAACTCACAAGTTGGCTCCAACATCATTGGATACTTAAGAAAGAGGTGAGAAGAAAGAATGAAAGTTATTCATAGTGCCTTCCTCAGGAAAGTACCATGAACTTCCTTCATACTTCAGGATCTCAAACCTCACAGACAGGGGACAAGCCAAGCTCTGGGTCTCTGAATCTTGATCTACAATCTTCTCTTCATGATGCTCTCTATCAAGGTCTTCAAGGCAACACAAGCCCCTCAACAAATTCCCCACAATGAACCCCAAAGATGAACAGATAACCACAGGGGAGACAAAATCAATAGGCAACTTCAGAAAATACCTAAAAATACTAAAACAATGGGGAAAAATCTAACAATTATTCACAAGGGTCTACAACACCTACTCATAACATCTACATAGGCCTCTACCTAAAAATCAAGACAAAACTCAATCAAAGAAAGGGATTCTTCACCTAAGCACAATTTAAACCCTAATTAGGATACCCTAAATCTACCCTAATTAAACTAATCAAAATTTAATTCTAAAAATCTAGAAAAAATCCTATGGGGAACTATGATTCATCATCTAATTGCACAAAAAAGAATGGATTAAAAACCCTAAGGGAAGGTCCTAAAACAATTCCTACAAAATCAAATACCAAATTAAGACTATCTAAAAGCTATTTAAAAGAAAAATCTATTAAAAATATTAGACTTAAAAATAAAATCCCATTTTTATTTTTATAATTTTCTACACATTATCATCTAATCATAGAAAAAAGAAGAATTAAAAAATCATTTTTTATCAATTTTTAATGAATTAATCAAAACAGAAAAAATAAAAGAAGAAAATAAAAGAATTTAAATCCATTAAAGGGGGGGGGGGGTATGAAAAGCAACTCTCGCTAGTTCAAATAATTGGGCCAGATAAGAAGGGGGGTGTGAATAGCGCTACAGGCCCAGAACGCTGGCTTAATGAAACGCCGCGTTTCAATATTTGAATCTTTCCCTCCAACTCTCAGATTAACTCACGGCCGCTGGATCTAATTAATTGGTCAAACTTTGAAGCGAATCCAAGGGCTCTCCTTCATCGTCCCAAATGAAACCTAGGGTTTTCAGAACCCTCTCCTCCATGCCCTAATCTTCGAGCTCCTCTATCTCTCTACTCAGGCCACGAAACAACATGATTCCAAAACGAAAGTTGCTCTACTAAATGAGAGGAATAAAATGGTACGATTAGTTTTTCTTAATCCCTCTTGAATAATCCAAACAGAAGACTTCAATGTCTTGGTACAACCACGTTCAGCTGATATCAATCTTCATTAACCCTAACTCTAATGATCTACAGATGTTCTATATGCTATGCTCATCAATCTGACCTAACTCATATTAACTAAAACGCCCTAAACAACTAATTCTTGAAGATTCAAGAATCACTCACCTGCCATGGAACCTCATGGATCGTGCCCTAATTCATGGGAAAGAGTCATCTACCCTAGTGCATCATTTCTATGCCTAAGAAACTAACTAAAACTGCATAATTTAGGAGATAGAGAGTGAAGAAGAAACCTGTCAAGAAGATGAGATGAGGTGATGTTGAGCACGATCCAGAGTTTGTAACCTCTCAACAATGCCCTTCTAATGGTGGAAGATCTTCTGTATGCACTTGTATGGGAGGAGGATGCTTGTAGTGGATGAAATTCAAAGTTGCTTGAAATTGAAGAAAGCTCTTTAATGGCAATGTATCTCTCTCTTTCTCCTCTGACTTCTCTAGCTATCACCAACCTTCACCAACCTCCAATCTCTCTGCATGGCACTCTTTAAATAGCAATTGATGGAAGCTTGTGGAATCATCTAGAAGGATCTAGAAAAGTCATGAACTTCTCCTTAAATGAGAAGTTGAAAATATCATTTCCCTTGCCTTATCCCTTGTAATCTCATGCCAAATTGTCTTAATATGAGATATTGAATGTTAATGAATGAAAGCAGCCCTTACATTTCACTTATGTAGGGTTTTGCAAAGTTGCCTTCTTATGCAAGTAATAAATTTCCAAAGGAAGTCCATTTTTGGAGCCTCAAATGAAAAATCTATTTAAACCAAAGTTCTCAAAATGGTTTTTCCAATCAAAATGATATATTGGATGACCCATTTTGGATTTGTGGATCTTCCAAATCACTTTCCAAATTCAACTTTTCAAGTTTATAAGCCATTTTTAGTTCATTTTTGACCAATCATGTAATCTCATGCTATGAGCTTTTCCAACAATTTGTGACCTTCTTTCTAGACTTAAAATCACATTTTGAGCAACTTTCATGTTTTGAGTTTTTCCATTTGAGGCTTGGAAATAGGAGTTTTAGGCATTGGCTAAAATGACCTATAACTGACAAATGACCAAAATACCCCTGTCTTGTTCAAACCATAAGTTGAGTTCCCCAAATCCAATCAAGGACTTCTACCACTCAAATTAAAGCTAAGAAGATGCTCTTCAACATTCATGTTGACCAAGAAATCATAGGAATCATCCTACTAGGGCAAAAGTTGTCTGCAAGTTGGGTGACTTTCAAGGACCCAGATTCACACACCTCTGCTGACCTGTAATTTGTCAAAACCATAACTTGAGCTCTGTAACTCCTATCAAGGACTTCCACCACTCAAATTAAAGCTAAGAACAAGCTCTACAACATTCATGTTGTGGGGAAGGTGAGATATCAATCACATCTTGAGCTAAAACTGCCTGGAAAATAGGGATCAAATTAGGGTTTTCTCACTAACAATCCTCAGAAACCCTAACTCAAAACTTCTCAAACTCCTCAACCATGATGAGTTGGTCTAGGAATCACCTTTACAACATCTCTATGCATCATTCCATGATCTCATGGCCCTTGGATTAGGTCTCAACCTTCTCCAAATTATCAGCTGATCTAGGGTTGACCCAGTCAAAACCCTAATTCTACCATTCATGGCTGAATCTTCTGAACTCTTGCATAATGACCTCTCTGGGCTTCATGATGGCTATCAAGACATCTCATAGGCTTTCTCAAAACATCAAGTTCATTCTCAAAGTCTCAGAATCATCTGAGGGGCACCCACAACTCTCAAACTGTGAAGCACACAACCCTGGTTTCAAACCACTTCTCTGGGGATCTCTTGAACTTTCTGATGAAGGTATCCACTTTCAAACACTCAGTGAATAAATAATTGTTGGTCAAATTTTGGGGTGCAACACTAAGCAGGTTATGCTTAAGGTCTTCAACAAAAAGAACGTCTTCGATGATTGTACATGGAGGTGCACCAATGGTTCCAACTCCAAGAATTTTTCCTTTATTATCATCACCGTAAGTGACGTATCCTTTGGCCTTTAATGATAGACTTGAAAATTTGTTTATATCTCCCGTCATATGCTTCGAGCAGCCACTATCAAGATACCATTGATTTGTGGTTGTCTTTAAGCATACCTACAAAACAAAATTAGGTAGTGTTAGGTACCCAAGTTGCTTTGGGTCCTTGATAGTTAGTACCTTTTTCCACCCACACATAATGCCCCTTTGCAACACCAATATTACGTACATAGCAGGCATTAGGTGTGTGCCCTTTAATACCACAATAAAAGCATGTAGGTTGAAAATGACTTCTATATCTAGGAATATAATTCTTTTTCTTATTAATTCTTTTCTTGTTATGATTTTGATGCTGAGTCTTAGAAGTGCTTGTCTCTTTCTTCACAATTTGTTCACTTGCTCTTACAAAAATGGTCTTATTGGTGCTTGGTTTTGAAAATTTAGAATATCCCAATCCACTTTTATCATTAGGATACCTTTGATGTTTAAGAATCTCTTCCAAGCCAATTTGACCTTTTTCGTATCTTTCTAAAACTCTTTTAAGTTGAACAATTTGAAAAGACAAAGACTCACAATTCTTACATACAAGACTTTGTTCTTCATCCATCACTTTTTGTTTTTCATCTTCAATATTTTTCAAGAAATCAGAATTTTGTTTTTCTAAAAGTAAAATTCTTTTCTTTTGTGATGAGATGTCTTTATACAAAGTCTTGCACTCTTTTAGAAGTTCATCTATAACTTCTTGTGCATCATTATCATAGACAGAAAAATTACTACTAACCTCATTTTCGTCATCGGAATGGTGAGAGGCCATTAAGGCAATATTTGCACATTCATCGCTATCTGATTCCGATGAAGAACTCACTTCGTTGTCGTCCCATGCGACATAAGCCTTCTTTGTTTTGAAATCCTTCTTGCCCTTGAATTTTCCTTTATTTGCTAGTTTTGGGCAGTCTGGCTTTATGTGACCTTGTTTTCCACATTCATAACATGTAATTTCTTGGTTTGATGTGGATGCCTCCTTTTTCCTGAAACGTCTATTCTTTTTAGAAAAAGAAGAAGTTTTATTATTATTGAAAAACTTACCAAGCTTCTTCACTAGAAGCATGAAATTTTCGTCTTCGGAAGATTCGTCAATTTTGTCATCCTTTGTGTCAGTCTTCAAGGCAATTCCTTTGGACTTCTTGTCTTGACTCTCATGTTTGACAAGCCTTCCAAGTTCCAGTTCATGCTCTTGAAGTTTCCCGAATAATGAAGCGGATGTCATCGTTGAAAGACTTTTCTTTTCCGAAATGGCGGTCACCTTTGGTTGCCATTCTCTTGTCAAGGATCTTAGGACTTTTAAGTTGAGATCATCATTGGTGAAGGTCTTCCCAAGAGCAATCAGGTGATTTGTTAGATGAACGAACCTCTTTTGCAAGGCAACAATAGATTCACCGGGCTGCATACGGAACATCTCATATTCTTGACTTAACGTGTTAAGTCTTGATCTTTTTACTTCTGCTGTTCCTTCATGCGTTTCTACCAAGGTATCCCAAATCTGTTTTGCCGATTTACACTGTGATATGCGAAAGAATTCATCCATACTGAGGGCGCTTTGAAGTATGTTGATTGCTTTCTTCTCATTCAAGATTCTCTTCTTGTCATCTTCATCATATGAGGATTTGATCTTTGGGGTTCCAACACCATTTACCACACTTGTAGGAACATGTGGACCAGTTTCAACGGTTTCCCATATACCATCTCCTTGAGCCTCAAGATGTGCCTTCATACGGATTTTCCAAAAATCAAAGTATTCTCCAGAAAAGAGTGGTGGTTTGTTACTACTTCCACCATCTTTGAAAACCGGGTTGGTACTTGCGGAAGCCATACTGAATCGTTAGGAACAGGTTACCTTAACCTGCTCTGATGCCAATTGTAAGAACAGAGTATGCCTAAGAGGGGGGGGGGGTTGAATTAGGCCTTTTGAAATTTTTCCAGTTTTTATATGGTTCTTGGAAATATACTGGATGGTGTTCTTGGTTATGGAAAGCAGTAAATCAACAGAAGAAAGAAAGACACAGGATTTATAGTGGTTCCCCTCACAATCCGAGAGTACTCCACTCCCCTTTCAACATGAAAGAGAATTTTCACTATTGTTTAAAACAGTACAACCTATCACACCATCAACCGGTGAGGCCTACTATCAAACAATAAAATTCACAAGTGTTCAAGAACAATCCTCTTGTAAACACTTACCCTTGTGTCCAACAATCCTGGATCACAAGTCAAAAAATAAAGTAATTGTAATGAATTTGGATTGAGTATAACTGTCAAAGTAATCTTCTCCAATGAATCAAAATTCACTCTTTGTAATTTTTCAATACAAGTGTTCAATGAATATGAAATTTTCAATGCAAGTATGAACACTTTTTAAAATGAATTTGATTCCAAGACAATTTTTTAAAAATGAGTTATTGGAGGTTGAAAGGTTTTGAGTTATGTTCTATTGGTTGTTTTTCAAAAAGGAAAAACTCAGGATTTATATGAGTAAAATAACCTTTCACAAAAGGTATGATTTTAAAAGATTCAAACCATGAAAAGGTATGTTTTTAAAATAATTTTTTGAACTCAAAACAAAGCAATTTTTCACTGCACGTTCAGTGTTAATCGGTTAACCCATATGGTTAATCGGTTAACACTGGTACGTTAGCCCAGAAAATTCAAAATTCAAATTGGTTAACCGGTTAACCCATATGGTTAATCGGTTAACACTGCTAATTTTCAGAAAAATGCTTTTTAAAAATTATGTTATACCATTTTTAAGGTTTCAAAAACATGCTTATGTATTATGCACAAATGATTGATGTTTTGAACACTTGTATATCAAATTATAAAGGTGGATTTGATATACCAGTAATGCAGGCAAGTCTGGAAGAATCAGTTCCATATGTAGCTTGACTTAAAATATAGCTAGATAACTTTATCTTGATGACTTTGAACGGCTTGTCTTTTTGCAATCAAGAGATGACTTTGAGTAGTATTGACATCATCAAAACTTGAGACTGAAGCATGCTTCTACACAGGTTGGACCCGAGACCTTTGATGCAACTTTCTACATAATGGATATCCAAATGACATATAGCCGCTTTCTTGGGCGGCCATGGATACATGATGCGGGAGCAGTTACATCAACCTTGCATCAGAAGTTGAAGTACATGATGGAGGGAAAGGTTGTTACAGTGTGCAGCCAAAAAGATATCATGGTGAGCCACCTGTCATCTTTCAAGTACTTTGAGGTGGATGGGAAAATCCATGAAACATTCTGCCAAGCCTTTGAAGCATTGCAAATTCAAGAGAAGTCTCATGTCGAAGTCAAAGGCCTAGAGGTTTTAATGTCATCCTTCAAAGAAGCCCGTGCTATCGTTGAATATGGATCTTCACAGAGGTGGGGCCAAGTGCTTGATGTTCCCGCCAAACAGGACAAATTCGGTTTAGGGTACAAGCCCTCCAATCCTTCTCAAGACCCTTCAAGATACAGGGGTTGTTCAATTCACCAATGGTGGAGTCATATTTGACAGGATTCATGCCATAGGGGATGATGAGGGTGACAATGACTACGATATGGATGCTTGGATTTGTCAATGTGCTCCCGGACAAAAGTTGTGCAACTGAACTATCGAGGAAGTCATTCATGTTACTACTGTAGAGTAATTTTCACTGTTTTGATTATGTTTAGTCCTACTTTCTACCCAAGACGTAGTGACTCAATCTGTGGGGCCTTTTGTTATTTGCACATTATCATAAATAAAGGACGTTTTTCCCATTCAAATATTGTGAACCCTGTTTTTCCTTTTTCTTGTTTTTGCATTTTATTAACAGAAAAATGGAAATGTGTTCTCTTTGTTTGCATTTCATAATAAACATAAACATCAATCATGCATGTATTTTCCATCAGATACCATTGATTCAGATTCAGCTGTGGCTTCGTATGACTTCTGAAGTAAGAGGAGACTAATGAAGAATGTGAACTGCCCAAAGATTTAGCCAGACTTTTGAAGCAAGAGTAAAGGATTATTGTGCCTCATCAGGAGGATATTGAAGTCATCAATTTGGGTACCGGAGACGGAAAGAAAGAGGGCAGAATTGGGACTGCTTTGAAAGACAGTGTCAAGAGAAGATTGGTTGAAATGCTCCGTAAGTATAAAGATATCTTTGCTTGGTCTTACCAAGACATGTCTGGGCTGGATACATATATAGTGGTACACCAGTTTCCTCTCTGAGAAGAATGTTTGCCAATAAAATAGAAGCTGAGAAGGAAGATGCCTGACATGGCATTCAAGATTAAAGAAGAAGTTCAGATGCAGTTGAACGTTGTTTTTCTTGCTGTCACCAATTACCCTCCGTGGGTCGCTAACATTTTTCCTGTGCCCAAGAAAGACGAAAAGGTCAGGATGTGCATTGACTACAGAGATCTGAATAGAGCGAGCTCGAAATATTATTTATGCTCTACCATATTAACGTGTTGTTTGATAACACCACTTAATATTATGTGTTTTCCTTCATGGATGGCTTCTCTGGGTATAACCAAATTAATATGGCCCAAGAAGACATGGAGAAAACTACTTTCATTACACCATGGGGGACGTTTTGCTATAAGGTGATGCCATTTGGATTGAAAAATGCCGGGGAAACCTATTAGCGGGCGATGGTGACTCTCTTTCATGATATGATTCATTAAGAGATCGAGGTTTATGTTGATGGCATGATTGCAAAGTCACAAATGGAGGAAGGACATCTGATCATTCTTCTGAAGTTGTTTTAAAGGTTGCGGAAATTTAAGCTAAGGCTTAATCCTAACAAGTGCACCTTCAGGGTGAGATCTGGAAAGCTACCGAGGTTCATTATTAGTGAAAGGGGTATTGAGGTAGATCCTGCTAAAATAAAAGCTATTGAAGAAATGCCTGAGCCAAGGACGGAAAAAGAGGTTTGTGGTTTCCTGGGGAGGTTGAACTACATTGCAAGGTTCATATCTCACCTTACAACCACTTGTGAGCCAATATTCAAACTGTTAAGAAAAGATCAAGCGGTCAGGTGGAACAAATATTTCCAGAAGGCATTTGAAAAAATAAAAGAGTATTTGCAGGGAGACCTCTGATAATGTATCTCACAGTTCTTGAGAATTCAATGGGATGTGTGCTCAGTCAACAGGACGAAACAGGTAGAATAGAGCACACAATCTACTACCTGAGTAAGAAATTCACTGATTGTGAGTCAAGGTACTCGATGCTGGAAAAATGTGTTGTGCACTAGCTTGGGCTGCTAAGCATTTGAGATAGTACATGTTAAACCACACAACCCTATTGATTTCAAAGATGGATTCGGTCAAGTACGTGTTTGAAAAGCAAGCACTCTCCGGAAGGATTTCACGATGGCAAATGGTTTTAACAGTATGATATTCAGTATGTTTCCCAAAAGGCCATTAAAGGAAGTGTTCTGTCAGAATATCTCGCTGAACATCCAAATAAAGATTATCAGCCGATGAAGTTTGAATTTCCAGATGAAGACGTCATGTTTCTGAAGATGAAGGACTACAATGAGCCTTTTCCTGATGAGGGTCCCGAGATTAGATCTCAATGGAAGTTGGTATTCGACGGAGCTGTTAACTCATATGGAAACAGAATCGGGGAAATTATTACAACTTCTTGTGGTTCCCACATACCATTCACTGCCCGATTGACGTTTTCCTACAGCAATAATGAAGCCGAGTATGAAGTGTGCATTATGGGTTTAGAAGAGGCCATTGATCTGAGGATCAAGAATCTTGATGTATATGGCGATTCAATGCTGGTTGTTAGTCAAATCGAAGGAGAATGGGAAACTCGTCAGGCCAACTTGGTGCCATACAAGAACTATGCTAGAAGACTGTTGTCGTTCTTTAATAGAGTTGAGTTTCATCATATGCCCAGGGATGAAGATCAGATGGCGGACGCCTTGGCAACGCTTGCATCATGTATAATGTGAATTACTAGAATGAAGCTCCAGCAATCACTGTCATGCGTATTGATAGACCTTCCTTTATGTTTGCGGTTGAAAAGACATCAGATGGAAAGCCTTGGTATTTTGATATCAAACATTTTCTAGAGACTCGGGAGTACTCATTTGGAGCATCCGAAAAAGATAAGAAGACTCTGAAGAGGCTAGCCGATAACTTCTACTTGAACAAGGTTGATGTGCTATACAGGAGAAACTTCGACATGATCTTGTTGCAGTGTGTTGACAAACACGAAGCAGGCCTGTTGATGGAAGAAGTCCACGAGGGTTCTTTTGGCACTCACGCGGGTGGACATGCAATGGATAGAAAATTGTTGAGATATGGGTATTATTGGATGACTATGGAGTCCAATTGTTTCAAATATGTCAGAAAATGCCATAAATGCCAGATTTATGCTGATAAGGTGCATGTACCACCGACACCTCTCAACATGTTGACATCTCCTTGACCCTTTGCTATGTGAGGCATCGATATGATTGGAAATATTGAGCCGACTGCTTCCAATGAGCATCGCTTCATTCTGTTTTCCATTGATTACTTTATGAAATGGGTGGAAGCAACCTCATTTGCAAATGTCATGGAACAGGTGGTCACCTGGTTCATAAAGAAGGACATCATCTTCCGTTGTGGAATCCTAGAGCGAATCATTACTGATAATGGTTCAAATTTGAACAACAAGATGATGAAGGAACTGTGCCAAAGTTTCAAGATTGAACATCACAACTCTTCTCCATATCATCCAAAGATGAATGACACTATTGAGGCAGCAAATAAGAATATCAATAAGATTGTGTAGAAGATGGTTGTAACCTACAAAGATTGGCACGAGATGTTTCCCTTTTCTTTACACGGTTATCGTGCTTTGGTGCGTACATCAACCGTGGCAACTCCTTTCTCACTAGTGTATGGTACAGAAGTAGTCCTACCATTGAAAGTTGAGATTCCTTCTTTGAGAGTTTTGACTGATATAAAGCTTGATGAAGTTGAATGGGTGCAAGATAGGTTGAATCAGTTGAGTCTCATCAAAGATAAAAAAAATTGGAAGCCATTTCTCATGGCCGGTTGTACTAAAGCAGGATGAAGAAATCCTTTGAGCAGAAAGTGCGTCCTCGGTGCTTCCAGACATGTGATTTAGTTTTGAAACGGATCCTTCCTCCTTAGACAGATCACAGGGGCAAATGGACTCCAAACTACAAAGGTCCATATGTGGTAAGAAAGGTTTTATCTGGTAGAGCCTTATTACTATCTACTATGGATGACGAAGATTTTACATCCCCTGTGAACATATACGTAGTTAAAAAATACTTCACTTAAAATAGACCCGCTGGATAGAAAAAAATAGAAAAGTCTAGGATAAAATGGGGCATCCCGGTGAACCACAAAAAGAAAGGGTTCGGGTAAAAATTAAGGATAAAAGAAAAAGAATGAACCCGCAAAGTTGAAAACCTGAAAAGGCGACTTTGGCAAAAATGAGTATCCCGGTGGATTAAAAACTCGAGAGGGCGATCCAGGAAAAAGTAAGGGATTTGAAAGCAAATGAGTGTGGTCTATGTTCGATATGTGATCCATCCTAATAAATTGGTTAAGCCTAAGGAAAGGAATCAGTTCAATCATTATTTTCAGAAGGCGAAGCATTGGTGAACATTGAAGACATACATGTCATAGCTGAATAGACACAGGGTGGATATCTGTTCCCACAATGTCGACATTTGTATATTATTTTTGCTTCTTGCGTAATTACCTCTCTTTAGGAATTGCATCCAAATTATAACTTTCCTATTTACAGGCCTTTCATCAATAAAGTATTCATTTCAGTCAAAGAACTTTTCATTTCTATTTTTACTTTTACTGTTTTGTTTGCAAAAACGTCCGATATTTTTTATAAACATTACAGGTGAAAACATTGAGAGTTTACAGAACACAATGAAAACAATGAACTTAATTGAACAATAGGTATCATGAATGGTGACTAAGGTGGCCATTTCACATGTAGAGTATCATATTATTTCTTTGTTGTTTTCAGGACGACATGGTTGTCCCCCCAGTAGAACTTTTCTCTCCATTAATGAAGTTCTAACAACAGCGTATGATGGAGCCATTCCTCCCCTAGCAGGAGTTCAGAGTTTTGTATTCCCCAACCGAGTTTGATTTATACTCCCCAGCGAATGTACAAGGGTTGTCTACTTCAGGTAGAGTGGTGTTGACATGCATCCGGACACTTGTTCAGCAGGGACTTGACCTTGGTCTTCCCACAACAGAGATTTTGTATCTTCCCACAGCAGAGATTTTGTATCTCCCCACAGAATCATATCATCATATCAGAAGTTTTTTCACTGGTAGAAGCGTGCACTAATCCCCAGCATGGTGGATTTTTCATCAGGTGTTACTCTTGTATTCCAAGCAGAGTGGAATTTTCATCAGATTTCGTTTGTCCCCAGTAGGGTGGCATTCACAGCTGATGTTCCTCTTTATCCCCAGTAGGGTGGATTTCTCATTAGGTGTTATTCATTATTTCCCCAATGAGCAGAGAGTTGGGTGTTTTTCCCCAGTAGGGTGGAATTTTCCCTAGAAGAGTTTTATTCAGGAAGGCCATCCAGGGCGTATTCCTCAGCAGTGTTGGTTTGCTGGTCTTCTCAGCACTTCTCTAGGTGGTGTTCTTTTGCATTTGTATTTTGTGTAGCATCCTCCCAAATTCATAGCATTTCCATTTCGTATGAAGTATTACGCCATTTTCAAACATATGCATCTAAAGCATAAGCCAGGTTTGATATATTTGTTGCCAGTCGTCTCTCCGGAAGATAATGGCATGATTCAAGACATTTTGTTTTATCCTCAGCAGAAATTATTGATAGACGTGTTCTGTTTTTCTTGTTTCCCCCCGGCAGAGTCGTTTGTTTAAACCTCTCTTTCCCCGTCGGAATATTCTTTTTAGGTTGTGAGTCGGTTGATTCTACTTCCTGCCTATCCTAGGTATTGTATTCCAACTTTTGGTTGGTAGTTCACGACTTGGTCTTATGTGGATGTTATCCCAACTTTTGGTTGGTAGTCCTCTATTGTTTCCCCTGCGAAGTCGTGATCTCAACTTTTGGTTAGTAGTCTTCGTTATGGTGAGTTCACCTTTGGTCGGTGTTCCGGTGATTTCAACTTTTGGTTGGTAGCCTTTGCTTGATTCCAACTTTTGGTTGGTAGCCTTTACTCGATTCCAACTTTTGGTTGGTATAGCTTTGTTGATGATCCCAACTTTTGGTTGGTAGTCTTCCCTTCTAGTGATGATCCCAGCTTTTGGTTGGTAGTCTTCACTGTGGTAAGTTTGCCTTCGTTCGGTGTTCTGGTGAATCCAACTTTTGGTTGGTAGCCTTTGCTTAATTCCAACTTTTGGTTGGTATAGTTGTGTGGATGATTCCAGCTTTTGGTTGGTAGTCCTCGTTTTTGTATGGATGATTCTAACTTTTGGTTAGTAGTTCTTGTTTCTGTATGGATGATTCTAACTTTTGGTTGGTAGTCTTTGTTTCTGTGTTGACGATTCCAACTTTTGGTTGGTAGTCTTTATTCCGGTGTTGATGATCCCAACTTTTGGTTGGCAGTCTTCCTTTATGGTTTCAATTGTTGAAGTTGGTAGCCTTGTTTCCCAACTTTTGTCTGGATATTATCCCCTTGCAAAGTTGTTATCCCAACTTTTGGCTGGTAGTCTTCGTTTATGGGTCCAGTGTTGTTTGGTGGTCAAGTGATTCCAACTTTTGGTTGGTAGCTTGTGTTTGTACTTTTGTTATATTCCAACATTTGGTTGGTAGCTTGTGGGTCATTCCAACTTTTGGTTGGTAGCCTTTGCCTTTCATTCCAGCTTTTGGTTGGTACACTCCCCGTTGAAGGAAACTTTTAGTTGTTATTCTTCCTGTCAGATCACCTCCGGTCAGTGTTCGGGTGATTCCAACTTTTGGTTGAAAGCCTTTGTTGGGTATTCTCGTTTACTTGTTCCCCAAGGAGTAGCCTTTATCCCAAATTTTGGTTGGTACCTTGATTGTTATTCCAACTTTTGGTTGGTAGTTTATCCCCTTGGGATCGTCTTTGGTCGGTGCTCCGGTGATTCCAAATTTTGGTTGGTAGTTGTTGTTCATCCCGCCTTAGTTTGTTATCTTAGGTTGATGTTTACCCCCTGCAGAGTTGTCTGGTTAGACTTTTCTTCTCCCCCAACAGAGTCATCTTTTTATCCCCAGGTTGTAAGTCGATTGATTGTACTTCTTGTGTATCTTGATTTGATTTTGTCCTCAGAGGGTCGCCTTTGGTCGACATGCCCATAATCCCAAATTTTGGTTGGTATTCGGTGGTTTTTATTCCAACTTTTGGTTAGTGTTCTTTGTTCATATTGGAGTGTATCCGCAGCAAGTCGCATCCCAACTTTTGGTTGGTATCCGCTACTTTCACCCCCTCAGGTTGTAAATTTCCCAGTTCTCTTGGTATTCAATCTTTATGCACCTTAAATGTTTGAAAGTCGTTTCTATCATCCTTTCAGGTTCAACTTGATTGAATAGGGACAACTGTAGCACCCCAAAATTTGCCTAATCGTTTCTTGATTTATGATAGACCTAAAATGTACTGTTTATTTGACTCGATTCGCACGTGTTATTTAGGATTTTATTTCTGTTTTCTTGTATAATGCCTCTGTTTTGTCTCTTTTTTGGGATTTTATATTTTCATAGCTACTCAAGAAGAAATGAAGAAAAACAAGCAAAAAAGACCAGCTTTTTAGGAAATTGTACACATGGTGTTGTACCCCAAAATTTGCCCAACCTTTTCTCTCTACTTGGTTTATGTTTCATTTCATTTTTTAGCATTTGCATTTGCATAGAATTTTATTTTTCAGGGGATCAAGAGAGGTGTTCCATTCAAGAGAAAGTTATCAAGGGTTTCAAGCTCAATGAAGAGTTCTTACTCAATTCATCAGAGGCTTACAACCATCAAGAAGTGGTCAAAGTTCTTTGAGAGAGAAGAGTGATAAGTGTTGGTTACCTTCTATCTTGGAGGGCAATTGAGGATCATCAGGGGTTCACAAGGCCATGGTTATGTATAAGAGATGTTTGGGAAGCTCTTTGAGTGCTTTTAAAGTCATTTTGGAGCTTATCTATGCATTCATTTCACTTGCAAGAGGTTGCAGTCAAGAGTTGTGCACCTAGGGTTTCATCTGCTTAGCTCAAACTCAACTTTGGGCTTGAAGGAGTTGGAGACTTGGTTCCAAGTCATTAGAGTCATGGAAAGTCATGTTGAGACATCTAGTATGTCACATCAAGTTCAAATCAAGGAGAATCAAGAGTCTAAGGAGTTACTAAATTAGGGTTTCAAAGGATTTCAGTGTAAAATCCCCTTCTTTAGTGCCTAAATTCAAGGACCATTTACCTCAAGATACAAGTTCAATCTCATTTTCTTACAAACATGAGACTTGTAGGGAATGCTCTAAGCTTTCTTTTGAGTACTAGAACTCATCCATTGGATTTGTGGAACTCAAGTTATGATGCCATCAAGTTATAGGGCTCAGATGAACATATTTTTCAGTCAACAAAAGTCAACTCACTTCTAAGGCACTTTTGACCTAGAATAATGTTTCCCCTCAACTTTTGATGAACATGAAAGTTATTCCTCATGATCTTAGCTTTCCAAAAAGTCCTAGAATTAATTCAACTTTTGATGAAGATGGAAGTTATTCCTCATTATCTTATCATTTGTGGAACTCAAGTTATAGTTCTTACGAGGCAGGGGTATTTTGGGAAACCTTGATTATAGGCCATTTTCATTATGGGTCATTCTCATGCACTTAAGTACTTAAAATGGAACTTCAACCAACATGAAAGTTGCTCCAAATGACTCTAATTACATCATGGAACTCAAGATTGGTGTGAATTATGATTGATCATGGATAATTGGAAGAAAATTCATGTGAAAATGCAACTTTAAAGGGGATTTTAATTGAATTGGTTAGAGGTCTTTTACATGCTTCCTTTTGATTTAATTTTGTTCACAATACTCTAACAAGTAAAATGCTCCAAATTATTTTGGGTCATGAGGTGCAAAACATGTGAATTTCCAAGTTACTTCACTAAGAAGTTTCACATCCAAACTTCATAATTGGACCATATAAAAGGCCCATTCCAATCCTAATGTAAAGTTCAAGTTCCCAGCTGCAAGACCAAATAAATTACATGTGTGTAGCAAGCCATATTCATGTGTGCATGGGAAGCATTTCCATATTGGTCATTTTCAAAATTCCTCACAACCAGGCTTCATGGGCCTCCAATTCATTTTCATATCCAACATATAAAAGCTTCAAATGAAGATTGAGAGCTCAGAATTGCATTTTGGTGGAAGAGAGCTCAAGTTCAATTTTGAAAATTGAGAGAGAAATTCAAAATAGTGAATCACAATTCAGAGCATTTCAACTCAAATTGAAGCAAGCTTCCTCTTCCTCAAGCTAATTGGAGTAGATCTGCACATTTTGGAGCAAGCTAACACTCAATTGAAGCACCAACGGAATGTCTCCGTTAGGTAAACTTCCAATCCATTTTTCTCTCATGTTAAGCATTGTTTTAAGATCATCTTGGCTGCATCTGAAGCCCTACCTCGTGTAGGCAATGTTTGAGTGTTTGATTTCCATGTTTGGTGAAGTTTGCAGATGTGCACTCCAAATTTAATCCATTCGAATCTCTTTATCTAAGCATGTTTAAAACCAATGGAACACGAATTTGGAATGTAGATGAGTTTAGCTTCATTTTGGTATAAGATTTGGCATGTTTTGGCGAGGTTTGCAGATCTGGTCTCTGACCACCTCGCCGGAGAAGAAGACCGGATCTAGGGCTCCGGCGTTTGGTTCGAACTCAGGTGGTCTGATGTGTCATTGTTTGACCTGTTGACTTGGTGAGATGAACGTTCCAGATCCATTTGACTTGCATGCGTGGATGGTTGAATACCACCTCATTTATTTAAACGGTGTGTTTTGGTTTATGAACTGAGTTGAGTGGACCTGGGCCAAAGTTGCTATGTGCACCCCTGTTTGTTTGAGCCCAATGGTTTTCAACGTGAATCCTTGCTATTCACACCATTTCCATTTTAATTGTTTTTATTTTCCTATTTTCATTTCTGTTTTAGTTTTAATTAATTAAAAATACTTCCAATCATGATAAAATTCAACCAAAAATATTTTCTAATACTTTAGTGTGTTATTTAATTTTTCATAATTTTTAATTTCATTTTCCATTTACTTTTCAATTAAATTTGAATTTAATGAATGGAAGGGTTTTTAAGATATTTTTCTTTTGTTCTTCTTTGTTCTTGTTTGATTTTGTTGACCAATTGAAACCACCAATTAATGAGACTTCTTCCTCATTTTGATAATGAGTTGAGGTGTCTTAGAGGATGGTTTTGGTCAATGTTTAGATTCTTTGTGGTTGACTTTCATTTCCATTTGTTTGACCCTCGACAACCCTCCTTCAAAGTGGAGCACCCTAGTGGATCAATTCCTTTGGTGATGCTTTGGTTGGACTTTGGTTGTGTTGTTTCGGCCTCTAGTTACCAACATCTTTGTGAGCTTTGGGAATTTTATTTGACTTTTATTGAGTCATTTTCCTATTTTTGGTGTACCTTGCAAGTCAAGTCATCCTAGGAATGGTTCACACATACTAGTTGACCTAGTTCTTGTGGGAGATGACCCTTGTGGATCCCATATGCTCTCAACTCCTCTTGATTCACATTTCTAACATGTTAAAGTTGGTTTTTTGAAAATATATAGGTCCTAAAGTTGGTTGGTTCATGTTGTAAGTTGCATTTGTTTAAGGCTTTCCATTTGATGTTGAATGTTGAAAGTGTTTAGAACCTAGGTTCTTTACCATGCCTCATCTTGCAACTTTCCTTGCTTTGCTTCCTTCTTTCATTTTCCAATTCTCTTCTCTTGTTCTCACTTCTGTCCTAGGACCTTGGGGACTCATTCAAGTTTATTTGGTTCTTTGGATTTGCACTTTGAGTTTGACTTGGATGAGAGGCCACTTTGAGAATTTCTTTTGTTTTCTTTCTTGCATGATCATTGTGATGTTTATGGTTGAGATTTCATTTGATGTTGCTTGCTGCCCAAGCCTATTCTCCCATTCTCATCTTGATCATTTCTTCTTTTCTTTCTTATTTTCTTGCCTCTTGGTTTAGTGATTGATGTGCAAATGGTTGTAGGAATTCTATGTCTCCTATTTCATCTCACTTTTGGCTTGAACTTGTTTAAGTTCTTTTGTTTGCATTTATTATTTTGTTTTGCATACCTTTTTTTTCTTGAAGAGGTTGAGATGTGCTTGTGGTGGTTGTTACCCCACACTTTTTCCTCCCTCTTCATCTTTGTGTTGCATTGCATGTTTGCATCTTTATCTTCTTTCTCATTTGTGTTTGATCTCTCTTTCTTCTTTCTTCTTTGTCATGATCCCTTAGGACTCTCATCCTAATTCATTTGGGGTGAGATAGACCTTAAGTTTAATCCAAGCATGACAAAATTAGGGTAATCTTCCCTTTTCATCTCAATCATAGGTGTACATTGCATGATAACATTAGGTTGAGCTTAGTATCCCTTTTAGAGTGTGTCTTCTCTTCTCATCTTAAAACTTCTTCAAAACATCTAATAAAGGATAATGAGTGTTGTACGCTATGAGCCTTAAGCATTTGGGAAATGATGATTGAGGGGCCTCCTCTTAATTGTCTAGAGTGTTTAGCGTATGTTCTTTGGACGATATGCGACGCATTCGCTCCTAAGTCATAGTCTTTAGTGCAAAATGAATTGCAAACAAAATTCAATTCACTTCTTCTTCTTAAAAGACTCAAAAACAAACATCAAACTTTTTTTATCCTTCGAGATTAATGGAAAACTTTTTCATAAAGAGAGTTTTGTTAACTCTTGGTTCTACTGCAAACAGGTAACGCCTAAGTCACCAATGGTCGAGCAGCATACACCTAACTGCTAGAAATAAGTTTTAACCCTACTCGGGTAAAACATTTGAACCAACCTGTGGTCGTGTTAGCCCGAATACGTTTGCACTGATTTTTCGTACCAGGCGAGGATACGTAGGCACAAGAAGGTGATGTCTTGGCGAGCAACCTTCCCCACCTTCACCCGTAGTTTTTCGAACTACGTTGACTCTGACTTTCCCATTGTACGAGGGAGTACGTAGGCATAGAGCTGCGATGCTCTATCGAGTCTCTTTTCTTTTCTTTTGTCCCTGTAGCCTGTAGCTTAGATAGATTAACACCCTTTTAGATAGACAACAAGCGTGGATCCCGTCGAGTACGACGGACGTAAGGGGTACTCATACCTTCCCCTTGCGTAACCGTCTCCTGAACCCAAGATTTGGTTGCGATGACCTGTCTTCTCCCTTTTCCGTAGGTTTTCTATGATAGTTTCCTTTACCTCTCTTTGGGATAAATAATGAATGGTGGCGACTCTTATGTCCTTGCCGACCCCTCTTCGCTGCGATGCGACACATGGCACTCACCATGGCGGGCGCCATAGGAGAAGCCATGAGTGGGATAAGAGACCAACTTCTGACAACTGCCACGTCTCTCACTTCTTTCCACTCTAGTACACATGGTGGGCGCCATGAGGGCATGGCGGGCGCCACCCTTGTATTCTGTTTTCCCTCCCAAAAGAAGTTAGGGGTCAGTCTAGCCTTTCCCTGTACTTTCCTAGCATTATAAATAGAAGAGTTCTGCCTCATTTCTAAGCATCCAAGCTTAGTTACAGAACTCAAGCCAAAAATTTCCATCTGTTGTAAAGTGATAAAGTTCTCATATCAAGTGGTTATCAAGATTTAAAACCTCCCGTTTGGAGCACTCTTGTAGAAGTTAATCCTGCCGCCATTTTATTTCAGTCTTTTACTTCAAGTTGTACCAAGATTTAAAACCTCCCGTTTGGAGCAGGTTCCTATTTATTTTCCGCTTTCATTTATCCGCATTAATTTCCTGCACTTTATTTATCCACATTTTATTTCCTGCACTTTATTTATCCGCACTTTATTTATCCGCACTTTATTTACCGCCCTTATTTATCGCACTTTATTTACCATGTCTATTTACGTTTCCATGTCCGGTTAAATCCTAGAGGTTAGGATGTGAGGATCATAGTTAAAAGTGGTATTCCATACAGCTGTCGATAGATTCACTTAGGAGTTGTTCTGACTTTTAATACATTTTTTCCGCACTTAAAATCTCTTGGATAAGATCGAAAGTCGTCCAACCTTTAGATAAATTTGGTTAGTCTTAACTGTTCAAAGGAAGCCAAAGCACTTAGTCCAGTTAAGCAGGAATCATTAATGCTTTAGAAAAAAAATTTTAAAACTATTTTCGGACGCGTTTATGGGTTTAAAGTCCGGTTCGTAAGAACCTCTTTTTGTTAGAAATTCCATGTCAAAATACTTTTCAACTAAGTCAAGAAACTATATTTCTTAAAAATAGGTTTAATCACTCTAACGCAATGCGCGCCTTTTTATAAGTGACAATAAGAGGGATCGATTAGGGGATAAACTCGGTTCTGAATACGCGAAAGCGACAGTTCCTATTAAATTAGTTATTTTCATGAGTAGAAAACATTACCCCTTAAGAAGTCTATTTGTACGCATTTGGAATACTGCCTAGCTATGTGAATTACATCCAAACCTGCTGTTTTATTATTGAATTTATTTTCACACTTTACTTTTACTTCGCACAACCTAATTCCAAATTGACTTACCTTAGATAAACACCGTAACAACAATAATCTATAGATTGACGTTTGATCTTTGTGGGATCGATAATCTTTTATATTACTCTGACGTTATTCGTACACTTGCGAATCACAACATCAAGTTTTTGGCGTCATTGCCGGTGATCAATTATGTCAAAATTTCGTACCATGTCGTTACACCGTCTAGACTAAGGTTTTCCCTACTGGTCAATGCGAAGAACTCGCATCATCGGTAATCTTATAGATCCTTTAGAGGAAACTGAACGTTACACTCGTGCACGTCTCTTATTTCGTAGAATTAAGAAAGCTATGGACGAAGACCGTAACCAAAGACCCCTTAAGGATTTCGCCCAACCATCTAATGACGAACCTAGTTCTAGTATTGTGAACCCCAATATCCCTGCTCACAATTTCGAACTAAAACCCTCCTTATTACAATTAGTACAACAAAACCAATTCGCGGGTCTTCCTACTGAGAACCCAAACCAACATTTAAAAACCTTTATTCAATTAGCTAACACTTTTAAAACTAATGGTGCTACCCCTGAGGCGATTCATCAGAGACAAAGTCCTTACTTGGTTAGATTCTCTTCCAGCTAATTCTATAACAACCTGGGAACACCTTAGGAGAGTTTTCCTCGCTAGATATTTCCCCCCGAGTGTCATACCCTAAATTTGTCCTACCCATTTTCAATTATTTTCACTTTTGACTTTATTTTCTATTTTATGTTGTCTGATTGTTTCTTGTTATTTAGACACATGTCCGCTCACAATTGGTCGATTTTTAGGAATTTTTCTTTATGACCCATTAAGGCGTGACACGTGGCATAACAACCTTCTTGTGAATATTTGTTTCTTAATTACTTAAACTTTTTCTTTTTAAAAATGTTACTAATAATTTTGTTAATAACCTTTTTATTTTATTTATAAATTTTAGTTTATTTATTTAACTAATGATATTTTGATATTAATTAGTTATTAATAATAATTTAAATTTAATTATCACTTTTTGTTAATATTCATTATTTATGTTTGTTAACTTTTTTTTTTTTAAGTAATTGTTAATAAGTTAAATGAAGAGGAAGTTTTTTTTAAAAAAATACTAGGAGGATCAGAATTTGTGGGAGTGAGCCCACGGTTGGAGGCCCATTGGGAAAGGGCTGAAGATCCCCACGCGGTATAAGAGAAGAAGGATGTTCAGATGGAAACGTCATTGTTCATCACTCTTAACAAAACCCTAAGCGGCGCCCCCTCAACCCTAATCTTCACGGAAAAACGCCAGCCATCAAACCCTAATCACCGCCTCCAACCTTCCATCCCTCTTACCTCAAACCTTGACCTCTTCTTTTCCAAAACGACTGCCATCCCCAACGAATCTCCTCACGTTTTCAAACTCACCCCTCATACTTTTGAATCTCCATAAAACTTTCACAACAACCCCCAAATGAATCTCTGATTCGCAGACCTCAAGGTGTTAGACAAACACGACGGTTTCTGTTGTTGTTCACCACTCATTGTTTAATTTCCGAAAGGGGGAAATGGTATGACTTGAGAATAGATAATGAAAAATACGTTGCCGATGTCGATTTGAGTCGATAGCTTTTGAAGTTTTCACGGTTGAGCTTGCCGCGTTTCCGCCGCTACATCAAACATCCAGACTGAGTCGTATTCAACAGGAAAGAACACCATCTCAGCTAGCACATATCAAACTTGGGCACGGCAACCGAAAGTTTGACGTAAGGGTGGGTTGCTGTTCTTTCTTTTATCTCGATTCTGATATTTGGTAGTCATGGTTGTGGTTGTTTGTTATCCATGGCATGTTGTTTCATGTTTTTTTTAATCGATTATTTAAAACCAGATTGTCATGTTGATTATTTAATCTTCGTTTTTGTTTGCTCTAATGGTTATCAAATGCTGATTGTTTGATTCACTTGGAGGGTGAATACGCATGTCAGGAGGATGAAGAACCGCTTGTTACTTTAACGGTTGTTCATTCCCTAAACTCGGCTGTGATATTTATTTTTACGAAAAGTTAACCGAACGGGTGTTTTGAGATTGTTGCAGCATCTGTAGTTGCAGTTTAATGAATCAAGCTTATCACAATGGATGGAGGTTTTTTTCGAGAAGCAAATGTGTTGCTTTAGATGTTTGCTGTATCAACGGTGTTTCTGAGCATCCGATTTTATATGTTTTTAACACTGATACTGACAGAAGCACAAGGTTATCAACCTCCGTTTTGGCGATTCCAAATTTGTAAAATTGGTGTTCTGTGTTTGCTTGGTTTGTTGTCTGTTATGTGCAGGTTTCTAAAGTTTAAACTCAGGGTTTGGAACCAATACAGTCGCTGCAAACGAGTCTTCAACCTCGCTCTTCAAACGTGCGTCAGCAGTTTGAATCCAAGACGTTGGTTTTAAGTCGACGGTTGATGTCCAACCCAACTCGATAGCATCAAATTTCACGGGCTTGACGATCTCGCACCGACAATATTCAACAACAACAACAGAGCTTGCATATGATTCTGTTTTGCCTGTTTCAATTTGTTTCAGGTGCAACAAGAGTTCACAATGGTAGCAATTCCATTTATCAGCTTTTGCAAAGCTTTGACTTAGCAGTTGGAACCAGCCACATTCAAACTTCTGCAATGGAAAGTCAAGTAGCAGCAGCAAGACGGTGTTATCACTCGTGCACATCACGGCTCATGGATGATATCACCGGGCTTGTCATTTTGCCCAGACCTTAGCAACCTCGCAGCAAGCTCCGAGCAACGGCGATGTAGCGGCAATGTCGAAGCAACTTCAATAGTATAATCAGCATCATCTTTGCAACAGTTCAATAAGCAGTTTGACACGGCTATGTCATAGCCCTTATTTTCAGAATTGACAATGAATTTCGACGCTGCGGTAACATTACAGATACTTTTATTTTTATTTTTTTTGTCGAATCTAATTTGTTTTGCAAAGTTTCCATTGTATGGCTGAGATTATTCTGAGATTTTTGATTTTCCTTTTCCTGTTAGTCTACTGCTAGTGAAATGTTCACAGGGGTTGATGGTGACTATGTTCCTGTCATAGAAATTACTGGTGTAATTCTAGTTTAAGTTTGATTTATTGATCCATGTTGGAAGTGTTTGTATATAATATATATATATATATATATATATATATATATATATATATATATATATATATATATATATATATATATATATATATATATATATATATATATATATATATATATATATATATATATATATATATATATATGTGTAGGTTGCAGCAATTGGTACATATATGAAAGAAAAATTTAAATCAGTATGCTTTGTTTACAATTGTTGGTTTGGGGTCCCCAACATTACCCATTAACTTGTAAAAGTGAAATAGTTTATGCAGCCTTATGAATTCGAATACTGTTTTTTTATGCTGGATCTAGTTTGTTTTGTGAAGGGTGCATTGTATGGCCGAGGTCACTTTGAGGTTGTTTGAATTTTCTTGTCCTGTTAGTTTGCTGCTTTTGAAATGTGTTCGCAGGGGTGTTGGCATGATTGTGTTCCTGTCATGGGAAGCACACTGGTTACAACACTTGGAAGAAATAATACTTGGATCCCGCGGTAGAAAATCGAGTAGCCGCGACATGGCCTCACAGAGCAATACCATTGACAACAAGAGGAAGGTGCAATGAGGGTGACAAGTGCAAGTTCTCTCATGATACTGTTCCTGAAACAAAGTCCAAGCCACGCGTTCACATTGCTCGTCGTCCTTGTACCAATCAATCAATGTATACCTACGCCTACAAATGCCGGCAAACCAGAGTCACATTTTCCTCTTCCGTCAGGAATACAAATTTCAGTACGCCACTGAGTAATCATGGCACTAGTTCTGTCCAGCAAAACCACTTCACCAATTCTAAGGGAACATAAACTTCACAGACAAAACCTATCTCAGCACCCAAAGGAATTAGATTCATAAATGTTGCTAACTTATCATCTAGTACGCCAAAACAAGACACGATAACACCAAGCAAGGGAAGTCTTGTCCGCAGTGGGAAGTGTGTAGATAAAGGTCAAAATACTGCAGAAATTCCTAAGAAATTTTCAGCCGGAACGTCCAAGGGAATCAACTTTCTTTCTTTTGGCAAAGGTTCCGTTTGCAGCTTCAGAAGTTCTATTCAATCCACTGCACAAAATTTACCTCAAAATGCGCTATTCTCACGTCAATTAATATTGTTGTCTCATGTTTTATTACGAGTCAATTTTTTATGTATTTTAGATTTCAATTTTTTTATGTCCAATTAAAACTACCTTTTATTTAATTAATTACTAATTAATTAGTTTGTAAGATAATTCAGAATGTTTTTTTTAGGAAAAATCTTGGACTATTTTCAAGTATATTTTCTAAAAATAAACATGATTAGTTAAAGTATTTTCTTAATTAAAATCATAAAAGAAATGAATTCCTGAGGTTTGGCACCTCGAACTCGGGAGTGATCACTATGGGGGCGTACGCCTCGGGTAGTGACATTCGTTTTTTTTTCTTCTTTTCATTTTAAAATACACTCTTTTTTTTGGACAAAAAAGTGTCATAGGAGTCTAGCACTCCGTGTGATATTTTTATTGTTCATTCAAACAAATTTCTATAAATCGAATGAAAAAGGTGTCGTCGAGATCTAGCATTTCGATGATACCCCAATTAATTGGTTGTGAGGCTTATGTCTCATTTATCAAATAATTGTCATTTCTCTTTTTTCAAATCCAATCTCGTATTCTCGCCTCTCGTACCGCAAACTCTTTTCACACCCTCGATTCAATTCGAATCTTTCGAATTTCTTTTCAAAACATCTACTCGATCAAGCTCCAAAGAGGGAGACTCTTGGAATCTAGCATTCCTTGGATCTTCGAGTGAATAATTCTCGAGGCACGCTCTTGAGTTATTATTCATTCAATCTTTTGATTTGCTCAAACACATTCTCAACGTCTTTTTGATCAAAACCCCGAAAGAAAGAGGCACTTGGAATCTAGCATTCCTTGTGTCTTCGAATGAATAATTCTCGAAGCACGCCTTTGAGTTGTTATCCACTCAACCTTTCGACTTTTTCAAACTCAATCATTTTCCAATCGTTCTCCTAAGTCGAATACTCGTCCGCATTCGCAACCCATTTCATTCACAATTCCCCGTGGTCTCGATATTAGGAGCACCCTCAGGGACTAATATCGTTTCTCACAATCCTAACCCTTGACACGTCGTCAAGTCGGTTCCATCTTCGATCAAATCCTCGACACGTCGTCGAGCTATTCCAAACCAACTTCCTTTGGCCACGCACGCCATTCTTCGATTCGATCCTTTCACAAACATTTTTTTTAAAACTTACGAAAGAGGGATATTCTCATAATCAAGCATTCTTTGAATATTCGAATGAATAACTCTCGAGGCGCGCCCTTAAGTTGTTATTAATTCATTCTTTCGATTTCAAAATATCCAACTCTTTATCTTCAATTTATTCAGTCAATTCCCGAAAGAAATGAATTCTTAGAGTCTCGCATTCCTTGAATTCTTGAGTGACAAGCTTTTGAGATGTGCTCTTGGGTTACTTGTCAGTCACCCTTTCGTCTCAAACTCAAACTTCAACCCTTTTCAAACTTCATCTTTTCGTGGTTGTTACCACGAACTACGGACGCTCTGATTCTTTATTCATTCTTGAATACAAGATACGTAGGCACAAGATTGCGATGATATTGGCGAGCACACTTCTATCCATCTTACGTTTTCCCCCATTCTTTCCCGTAGTCGAACTACGACGCTCTGATTTCTCATTCTCGTCCGAATGAGCATACGTAGGCACAAGGGCCCCAATCCTTGGCGAGCACCCTATCTTATAACCACCCGTCTCTCCTTAGCGTCTTTAACCTTTTAACCTACCAATTCTACCTTTAAAAACGAGAAGAAAACAAGTAAACTTAAACAACACTCCCCACATTTACCTTAAGAGGTTCCCGTCGAGTACGACGGACGCGAGGGGTGCTAATACCTTCCCCTCACGTAACCGACTCCCGAACCCGGAACTTGGTTGCGACAGCCCTGTTCCTATCCTTTCGTTTTAAGAGGTTTTCTCGATATTTTCCTCTCCCGTTTATTCGGGAAAAATAAAGTTCGGTGGCGACTCTGTCGAACCGCATTTCCGCGCCTTTCGCGCGAGGGTCGTATGTTCGAATGAATTTTCAAGGTGCGACATGCGGCGACTTCACTGGGGACGTTTTGCTCCATGCAAAGAGAGAGTCGAGCCTATCTTTTGGTTTGTGAGGAGTGTTTGTTTTTTATTTGTTTTCTTTTGTATTTGTTCTCTTGTAGATTTTATTTGTGCTCTGTCGCCTGTTGGTTCTTGGGATGACATCATGAGTAAGGCTCTACGCCCGAGCTTTGGTAAAAGCAGAGAGAACACATAGTTTAGAATTGGTATTCGAGTAGTGTTAGTCTCCGAGGACTTGCTCCTTGTGGGCCTAGCATGAAAGCTCCTCCAGAGGAGACCTATTCGTAGATCTCGTTGTAACGCAGCTAGCCTGTTGCACGACTTGATTAATGAAGGGTCCATGATTCTGGGAACCTTTTGTTAGCACCAGTTTCGATATTGGTGGTCGTGTAATGTTAGTCTCCAAGGACTCGCTCCTTGTGCGCCTAGCATGAGGACCCCGCTCAGGAAAGACCTTATCGTCATTATCGTCGTAATACAGCCAGCCTGTTGCATGACGCTAATACGACTAGTGTCCATGATCCTGGGAACCAAACGTAGAAACCATCCCGTAAGTGGGTTTATGGATAGAATGTCTAGATCTTCCCGTATAGGTCGTACCTGTCAATGTTCTTTGAGCAGGAGTTATGGTTATTTATCTATTACAGTCACCAGCTTCAAGAGTTGTTTGATTGTGATCTTGGGATCCTGGATCTTGTATCTTGCATTGCATCTTGCATATCATTCGCATTGCATTTCATATGTTGCGCATTTTGCATTTCCAGTCCTCCAACAGAATCTTATGTCTCTGTTCCTTCTTCTCCAGTAAATCAAGCTGATTCCTCGACACCAGTACGCAACTAGAGCCAATACAAGACGAATGATGGAGCAGATTCAATAGGAGCAAGTCGCCTTCAGGGAAGAATTGGATTCTATGAAAGGAAAGATCGACCAGATTCTCGAAGCCATCCTCGCAGCCAGGAGAGAGGAAGAACAACGTGAAGCCGCCGCTGTCGTCAACAACAATGGATAAGGGTCTACTGCCATCCCTTTGGTTCCAATTCCAAATTCTCATGGGATGCCGTTGAGCTTCAACAACGCAGTCGAAGGAAACGCTTCTCAGCCAATCCCAGCGCCTGGAGTTACCATTGGAGCCATCCCGCAGGCCCAGCCTACTGCTGCGCAGATCCCAGCTCCCCATATCGAAGATACTCTGATGGATCAGTATGACGACGTTCAGAACTATCATGCTGCTATTCCCATCGCCAGTCCTGTTGCCGCTCAGGATTCTGAAGCCATGAAGATGTGCCGAGATCTAGCCGAGAAACTCCGCGCCATGGAAGGGCACAATTCAAACTCCTTCAGTGCTTTGGAATTATGCTTGGTGCCTGATGTTGTCATTCCTCCCAAGTTCAAGGTGCCCGAATTTTCGAAGTACAAAGGTCTCAGTTGCCCAAACATTCATCTGAAGATGTACTGTCACAAGATGGCTGCCTATGCCAGAGATGAAAAACTCATGATCCATTGCTTCCAAGACAGCTTGTCTGGAGCATCACTCGAATGGTATATGCAGCTGGAACGTAACAGTGTACGCACTTGGGCCGAGCTAGCTTATGCATTTGTCAAGCAGTACAAGTACAACACCGATCTTGCTCCGAATCGTACTCAGCTTCAGAGTATGACTCAGAAGGATAACGAATCCTTCAAGGAGTACGCGCAGCGATGGAGAGAGTTAGCCGCAAGGGTTCATCCACCTCTTGTTGACCGTGAATTGATCGACATCTTCATGGGTACCTTGCAAGGCCAGTACTACGAAAAGCTGATCGGTAGTGTCTCCGCTGGATTCTCTGACTTGGTGATCGTCGGTGAGAGAATTGAAGAAGGGCTGAAGAGTGGAAAGATACCAGGAGGTTCCAACAACCAGGCCAATGCCAAGAAGCCTTTCAATGGATACAAGAAGAAGGAGAGCGAAACAAATGCCATCTTTTTACAGAAAGGGCAAGCTTCTCAACAAGCTCCCGCTCCTATGCCTTATCAAGTTCCCTACTATCAGTATCCATATGTTGCTGCTGCGCAATATGCTCGAATGCCTTATCAGCCAGCTGTTCAAGCAGCGCAAGCTCAGATGCCACGGCAACAGGCTCCTCAGCAACAAGCCTACAACCAGCAAGGATATCAGTATCCTCCTCAGCAACAGCAGATGCAAGCTACTCAGCAACGACAAGGTGCTCGCCCACAGCGTCCGCAGAGAACATGGAGACCAGATAGAGTCTTTGATCGCCTGCCAATGAAATATGCTAGTATCTTCGCTCAGTTGATGGAGAAGAAGGCTGTTGTTCCGAGAGATTTGGCTCCTCCAACCGTCATTCCTGTCGATTACGATGCAAATGCTCATTGTGAGTTTCATAAGGGCGCTCCAGGTCACACCATTGAGGACTGCAGGGCTTTCAAGCACATAATTCAAGACATGATCGACAGAGATTCTATCAACTTCAATGGAAAGTCTCCGAATATCATCAACGATCCTTTGCCATTGGCCAACTAGTGCCAACATCAGATCGATTCCAGTCAAGTTCATTCCCCGAAGAAGGCAGTCATGTTGCCATTTCATTATTCGCAGTTCTTATGTTTTGTCTTTGTTTGTTTAAGTATTGTATGCTTTGAACAATTGCCATTCGTATTTGGTTTTCATTAATGTATTGTTTATGCATGTTTTGAATTAGTTATGTCGTATTCACTCATTTTTACTTATCACCGACACATTTATTCACTCCACTCTATTCACTGTTGTTTAGCATGATCTGAGGGAGGATGATGAAAACGAGATACCCATAATTGCAAACTGTATGCTTTCAGACCGAATCTCGTCAATGATGTACAGGCATTGCTTCAATTCCCCAAACACCGGAGATATAAGGAGTTAATCCCTAGTAAACCACTTCGAGCCTAGGAGTAGTAGGTTCCTTCGGATATTCAAACCTCTTATGCTCAACCTGGGGCAGGGTAGTGTTCAGTTAATTCAACCCTCCACTCGAATCAACAAGTAAAATTCAAAAGACGGTTGTTTATTAATGACCCATAACATGGCAGTCACAACCTTCCAACAAAATCCAAAAAAAAACGTCAAAAGCCTACTAAGTCAGACACCTTAGAGGGGACTTAGGCAAAATCAAGGCAATCCCGATGGATCTGACAAGCAAAGTCAATCCATGCAAAATTTAGGGATCAAAAACAAAAGCAAAAGAGGACCCCGAAACCCTCAACAAACAAAAAAAGGATTCAGTGGCCACCCAAATCCAAAAGGGTCACTGACGTCTATTAGAATAAGGTGACTGCCATTTCGAGCATACCTTGAACCGTTAAGACAAGTGTAGGATTAACTGAGCGTAGGACTGGAGATCATTAAGAAGAAGGGTTGGGTACAAATCATACTTTGAGCCTAATATCCTTTGTTTCATAACCGTGAACCAGACCACGTTACAACCCTCGAAAGACCTAATTGAGGCGAGGTTTATTCTGAAAACATATTATCGCAAGGTTGCGTAACCTGACTCCTCACATGATTGCAAATCATCAACGTTGGTGTCATTATTCTTGCAACACCTTTTATACTAATCAAAATTAGCACTACGTCTGGGCTAATGGTCCATTCGTTTCACTACCACGACACTCTCAATAAATAACACTTTTTCAAAACTTACATTGAACTTTGCATTAATATTACCATTTATGAATGTACAATTGCAAATCAGTGCTAGGTATTCAAAGACACTCCAGCAAGGGGCAATCGAGGAGAAACTTGACCTTCAGTGGCTGACACGAAGCAAGACTACCTCAGAACCCACAGGCTGAGGCAAATCACTCAACAGCTCGAGCAGGGGCAAGTCATCCGAGTTCGACTTCCATTATGTCAGAACTGGTTAATCTGGGGCAGACCATTACCATGTTCAGACTAGGGCAAGACCAGGTCGTCCTGACCATCAAGCAGAGTTGCAACATTCTCTAAAAGAAATTCACAACAAGTCGCCAGGTACCCAGACTTGGGACATCCAGAGTATCTTCGCCTGTGTCAATCATGGCGTCTTCAGCAAACTGCGTGTCGAGGAAGTCTACCCCTCCCACCACCCGAAGTCCAATCCGCATTGGCAACTACCCAAAGTCCACCATGCTGGCATCTCCACCTTGCATTTCCAATCACCTGTCTACAATCATGTGCATCATACGCATGGCATTCACCATCATAAGTATCCTGTATCATATACTCCAATCATACCTTACTTCCCCATCTCTTGCATCTCCGCACGTCAGCATTTGCATCTGCACTTCCACTCATATAGAATATCATTTATCATCCAGCATTCATATATGCAAGTCAGGGTCCAGGATCAATCCCGAAGATTTCCAAGACCATTGGGAGCCCAGTCAGGGGCATCCTCCGCAAGATGGTGGGTTTGTCCCACAATTTTCAAGAGTTTCAAAGCAATCACCAGCCCAGGCAGGGGCAATCTTCCGCCATTGTGTGTTACTCCCAAAATTTCAAAGTTATTCAAAGCAAGATTCAGCCCAGTCAGGGGCATTCTTTTCAAGACCATGGGTGTCTCCCATGACGTATTTCAACCTCGCGGCTGATCAGATCTTCAAATCGACATTCAGCCCAGTCAGGGGCATACCATTCAAGACCGTGGGCGTTCTCCACGAAGTTGTTCAACCTTTTTGTTGGGCAAATCCAAGAAGTTTAATGCAAGATCTAGCCCGAGCAGGGGCATCTTTGGAAAAACCGTGAGCGTTCCTCACGAAGTGGTTCAACCTTTTGTTAACCAAAACAAGACATCAAGACAAACTCAGCCCAGTCAGGGGCATCCTCTTCAGAATTCATGGGCGTAACCATGAAATCATTTCAGCAAAACTATAATCTCCAAACAAGACGGTGGGCGTACCACGTTGACTCATTTCAATTCAATCTCCTTCTCGGAGGTTCCCCAATGAGTTGTACCCAGCAAGCGTGACCGTTTTCAATTGCCTTCCTATCATCCTTTTGGTGATAGTTGAACTTCGTCAGTTCAACCCAGCCTGCATCCTTTTGATGTTGGTAAACCTCAAATCTGTGTGGTCCTATCATCCTTTT
Organism: Lathyrus sativus; assembly: GCA_963859935.3. Classification (NCBI taxonomy): domain Eukaryota; kingdom Viridiplantae; phylum Streptophyta; class Magnoliopsida; order Fabales; family Fabaceae; genus Lathyrus; species Lathyrus sativus. The sequence continues at coordinate 544,384,886 of OZ012740.1, read as the reverse complement.
GGTGATAGCGTTTTGTTTTGTTTATGTTTTCGCTCCATCATCCTTTTGGTAGTGGGTCTGGCATTTCGTCGGTGTCAGATTGTGCGATATGTTGTTTTGTGTTTCGCTCCATCATCCTTTTGGTGTTGGGTCTGGCATTTCGTCGATGTCAGATTGCGCGATGTTTTATTTATGTTTTCGCTCCATCATCCTTTTGGTGGTGGGTCTGACATTTCGTCTATGTCAGATTGTGCGATATTGTTTGTGTTTGTCCTATCATCCTTTTGGTGGTAGTGACTGGTGTGTGTTTTCGCTCCATCATCCTTTTGGTGGTGGGTCTGGCATTTCGTCGGTGTCAGATTGTGCGATATGTTGTTTTGTGTTTCGCTCCATCATCCTTTTGGTGTTGGGTCTGGCATTTCGTCGATGTCAGATTGCGCGATGTTTTGTTTATGTTTTCGCTCCATCATCCTTTTGGTGGTGGGTCTGACATTTTGTCGATGTCAGATTGTGCGATATTGTTTGTGTTTGTCCTATCATCCTTTTGGTGGTAGTGACTGGTGTGTGTTTCGCTCCGTCATCCTTTTGGTGGGGGGTCTATCATGGTCATTAATGATAGATTGTGCGAATTTTGTTTGTCTCGCTCCGTCATCCTTTTGGTGGGGGGTCTATCATGGTCATTAATGATGGATTGTGCGATAGTTTATTTGCGTTTCGCTCCGTCATCCTTTTGGTGGGGGGTCTATCATGGTCATTAATGATAGATTGTGCGATGTATTTATTTTGTTTGTCTCGCTCCGTCATCCTTTTGGTGAGGGGTCTATCATGGTCATTAGTGATAGATTAAGTGAATTTTGTTTGTCTCGCTCCGTCATCCTTTTGGTGGGGGGTCTATCATGGTCATTAATGATAGATTGTGCCATGTATTTATTTTGTTTGTCTTGCTCCGTCATCCTTTTGGTGGGGGGTCTATCATGGTCATTAATGATAGATTGTACGATGTGTGTTGTGTTTCGCTTCGCCATCCTTTTGGTGGGGAGTCTGTCATAGCCATTAATGTCAGATTGTGCGATGGTATTGCTCTACCGTCCTTTTGGTGGTAGTAGCCGTGTTCTTTTCTTTCCATCATCCTTTTGGTGATGACGACCTTTTGACTATCATTTACTGTTTACTTCGAGGTTCACATTTGTCAAGTATTTGCAATTCTCAAACATCTCTTTTTCTTTCGGACAAATTCAGGGTCTTCTTATCTAATTGACTTCTACCTCAGGAATATGAACGCTACTGCAGTTCATTTTCCTATGTTTAAGCCGATTAGATAGGGGCATCTGTCATACCCTAAATTTGTCCTACCCATTTTCAATTATTTTCACTTTTGACTTTAGTTTCTATTTTATGTTGTCTGATTGTTTCTTGTTATTTAGACACATGTCCGCTCGCAATTGGTCGATTTTTAGAAATTTTTCTTTATGACCCATTAAGGCGTGACACGTGGCATAACAACCTTCTTGTGAATATTTGTTTCTTAATTACTTAAACTTTTTCTTTTTAAAAATGTTACTAATAATTTTGTTAATAACCTTTTTATTTTATTTATAAATTTTAGTTTATTTATTTAACTAATGATATTTTGATATTAATTAGTTATTAATAATAATTTAGATTTAATTATCACTTTTTGTTAATATTCATTATTTATGTTTGTTAACTTTTTTTTTAAGTAATTGTTAATAAGTTAAATGAAGAGGAAGTTTTTTTTAAAAAAATACTAGGAGGATCAGAATTTGTGGGAGTGAGCCCACGGTTGGAGGCCCATTGGGAAAGGGCTGAAGATCCCCACGCGGTATAAGAGAAGAAGGATGTTCAGATGGAAACGTCACTGTTCATCACTCTTAACAAAACCCTAAGCGGCGCCCCCTCAACCCTAATCTTCACGGAAAAACGCCAGCCATCGAACCCTAATCACCGCCTCCAACCTTCCATCCCTCTTACCTCAAACCTTGACCTCTTCTTTTCCAAAACGACTGCCATCCCCAACGAATCTCCTCACGTTTTCAAACTCACCCCTCATACTTTTGAATCTCCATAAAACTTTCACAACAACCCCCAAATGAATCTCTGATTCGCAGACCTCAAGGTGTTAGACAAACACGACGGTTTTTGTTGTTGTTCACCACTCATTGTTTAATTTCCGAAAGGGGGAAATGGTATGGCTTGAGAATAGATAATGAAAAATACGTTGCCGATGTCGATTTGAGTCGATAGCTTTTGAAGTTTTCACGGTTGAGCTTGCCGCGTTTCCGCCGCTACATCAAACATCCAGACTAAGTCGTATTCAACAGGAAAGAACACCATCTCAGCTAGCACATATCAAACTTGGGCACGGCAACCAAAAGTTTGACGTAAGGGTGGGTTGCTGTTCTTTCTTTTATCTCGATTCTGATATTTGGTAGTCATGGTTGTGGTTGTTTGTTATCCATGGCATGTTGTTTCATATATTTTTTTTTAATCGATTATTTAAAACCAGATTGTCATGTTGATTATTTAATCTTCGTTTTTGTTTGCTCTAATGGTTATCAAATGCTGATTGTTTGATTCACTTGGAGGGTGAATGCGCATGTCAGGAGGATGAAGAACCGCTTGTTACTTTAACGGTTGTTCATTCCCTAAACTCGGTTGTGATATTTATTTTTACGAAAAGTTAACCGAACGGGTGTTTTGAGATTGTTGCAGCATCTGTAGTTGCAGTTTAATGAATCAAGCTTATCACAATGGATGGAGGTTTTTTTCGAGAAGCAAATGTGTTGCTTTAGATGTTTGTTGTATCAACGGTGTTTCTGAGCATCCGATTTTATATGTTTTTAACACTGATACTAACAGAAGCACAAGGTTATCAACCTCCGTTTTGGCGATTCCGAATTTGTAAAATTGGTGTTCTGTGTTTGCTTGGTTTGTTGTCTGTTATGTGCAGGTTTCTAAAGTTTAAACTCAGGGTTTGGAACCAATACAGTCGCTGCAAACGAGTCTTCAACCTCGCTCTTCAAACGTGCGTCAGCAGTTTGAATCCAAGACGTTGGTTTTAAGTCGACGGTTGATGTCCAACCCAACTCGATAGCATCAAATTTCACGGGCTTGACGATCTCGCACCGACAATATTCAACAACAACAACAGAGCTTGCATATGATTCTGTTTTGCCTGTTTCAATTTGTTTCAGGTGCAACAAGAGTTCACAATGGTAGCAATTCCATTTATCAGCTTTTGCAAAGCTTTGACTTAGCAGTTGGAACCAGCCACATTCAAACTTCTGCAATGGAAAGTCAAGTAGCAGCAGCAAGACGGTGTTATCACTCGTGCACATCACGGCTCATGGATGATATCACCGGGCTTGTCATTTTGCCCAGACCTTAGCAACCTCGCAGCAAGCTCCGAGCAACGGCGATGTAGCGGCAATGTCGAAGAATCTTCAATAGTATAATCAACATCATCTTTGCAACAATTCAATAAGCAGTTTGACACGGCTATGTCATAGCCCTTATTTTCATAATTGACAATGAATTTCGACGCTGCGGTAACATTACAGATACTTTTATTTTTATTTTTTTTTGTCGAATCTAATTTGTTTTGCAAAGTTTCCATTGTATGGCTGAGATTATTCTGAGATTTTTGATTTTCCTTTTCCTGTTAGTCTACTGTTAGTGAAATGTTCACAGGGGTTGATGGTGACTATGTTCCTGTCATAAAAATTACTGGTGTAATTCTAGTTTAAGTTTGATTTATTGATCCATGTTGGAAGTGTTTGTATATAATATATATATGTGTAGGTTGCAGCAATTGGTACATATATGAAAGAAAAATTTAAATCAGTATGCTTTGTTTACAATTGTTGGTTTGGGGTCCCCAACATTACCCATTAACTTGTAAAAGTGAAATAGTTTATGCAGCCTTATGAATTCGAATACTATTTTTTTATGCTGGATCTAGTTTGTTTTGTGAAGGGTGCATTGTATGGCCGAGGTCACTTTGAGGTTGTTTGAATTTTCTTGTCCTGTTAGTTTGCTGCTTTTGAAATGTGTTCGCAGGGGTGTTGGCATGATTGTGTTCCTGTCATGGGAAGCAAACTGGTTACAGCACTTGGAAGAAATAATACTTGGATCCCGCGGTAGAAAATCGAGTAGCCGCGACATGGCCTCGCAGAGCAATACCATTGACAACAAGAGGAAGGTGCAATGAGGGTGACAAGTGCAAGTTCTCTCATGATACTGTTCCTGAAACAAAGTCCAAGCCATGCGTTCACATTGCTCGTCGTCCTTGTACCAATCAATCAATGTATACCTACGCCTACAAATGTAGGCAAACCAAAGTCACATTTTCCTCTTCCGTCAGGAATACAAATTTCAGTACGCCACTGAGTAATCATGGCACTAGTTCTGTCCAGTAAAACCACTTCACCAATTCTAAGGGAACAGAAACTTCACAGACAAAACCTATCTCAGCACCCAAAGGAATTAGATTCATAAATGTTTCTAACTTATCATCTAGTACGCCAAAACAAGACACGATAACACCAAGCAAGGGAAGTCTTGTCCGCAGTGGGAAGTGTGTAGATAAAGGTCAAAATACTGCAGAAATTCCTAAGAAATTTTCAGTCGGGACGTCCAAGGGAATCAACTTTCTTTCTTTTGGCAAAGGTTTCGTTTGCAGCTTCAGAAGTTCTATTCAATCCACTACACAAAATTTACCTCAAACTGCGTTATTCTCACGTCAATTAATATTGTTGTCTCATGTTTTATTACGAGTCAATTTTTTATGTATTTTAGATTTCAATTTTTTTATGTCCAATTAAAACTACCTTTTATTTAATTAATTACTAATTAATTAGTTTGTAAGATAATTCATAATGTTTTTTTTAGGAAAAATCTTGGATTATTTTCAAGTATATTTTCTAAAAATAAACATGATTAGTTAAAGTATTTTCTTAATTAAAATCATAAAAGAAATGAATTCCTGAGGTTTGGCACCTCGAACTCGTGAGTGATCACTATGGGGGCGTACGCCTCGGGTAGTGACATTCGTTTTTTTCTTCTTCTTTTCATTTTAAAATACACTCTTTTTTTTGGACAAAAAAGTGTCATAGGAGTCTAGCACTCCGTGTGATATTTTTATTGTTCATTCAAACAAATTTCTATAAATCGAATGAAAAAGGTGTCGTCGAGATCTAGCATTTCGATGATACCCCAATTAATTGGTTGTGAGGCTTACATCTCATTTATCAAATAATTGTCATTTCTCTTTTTTCAAATCCAATCTCGTATTCTCGCCTCTTGTACCGCAAACTCTTTTCACACCCTCGATTCAATTCGAATCTTTCGACTTTCTTTTCAAAACATCTACTCGATCAAGCTCCAAAGAGGGAGACTCTTGGAATCTAGCATTCCTTGGATCTTCGAGTGAATAATTCTCGAGGCACGCTCTTGAGTTATTATTCATTCAATCTTTTGATTTGCTCAAACACATTCTCAATGTCTTTTTTATCAAAACCCTGAAAGAAAGAGGCACTTGGAATCTAGCATTCCTTGTGTCTTCGAGTGAATAATTCTCGAAGCACGCCTTTGAGTTGTTATCCACTCAACCTTTCGACTTTTTCAAACTCAATCATTTTCCAATCGTTCTCCTAAGTCGAATGCTCGTCCGCATTCGCAACCCATTTCATTCACAATTCCTCGTGGTCTCGATATTAGGAGCACCCTCAGGGACTAATATCGTTTCTCACAATCCTAACCCTTGACACGTCGTCAAGTCGGTTCCATCTTCGATCAAATCCTCGACACGTTGATCACACTAAAATTCACCGTATTTCTGACTCCGATTTCGCATGCATTCTTAGATTTTATTGTTGTTTTGCTTTGTTATTGCTTTGTTTTCTCATGTTTTCAGGTTTTTATAATAATCGGAGCTTGAATCGGGAAAAGGAGCGAAAAAGGAGTGAAAACGGACGAAAACCTAGAAATTCAGCATTTTGCACTTACGGCACCCACTGTGGCGGGCGCCATGGGGTTAGCCATGACGTGGCCACGTCTCAAGACCACTCCTCAACCTCCAAGACCCACGATCCCCACTTCATCATCCCCTGTAGGGACCGTGGCGGGCGCCATAGGCCTGTGGCGGGCGCCACAAGGCAAAAATCTATAACCTCCACTTTTTAGTGGAGGGGCGTCCCGGTCATTTCGCGCTTTCAGTTTCTCCTATAAATAGGACCTTAGATTTTCGTTTTTCTTCATCCAGAATTAGAATTCTCTAGGCATATATCAGTTATAAAGCAGTTGCCATTCCACATCGGGGTGCCTCTGCAATCGAGTGATCGAGTCTGTAATCTGTCTGTGGTTCGAGTTTTGGAGCACTCTGGAGGAAGTTAATCCTGCCGCCATTTTAATTCCAGTTCGTATTTTATTTTTCCGCATTGCTTTACTTTTATTTATTTTCTCGCACATTTACGTTGTTTATTTCCCGCACTCGCACATTTACGTTGTTTACTTCCCGCACTCGCACATTTACTTTGTTTACTTCCCGCACTCGCTTTAAATTACTTATATGAAAAACTATAAAAAGAATATTTACTTTATCATGTCTAACTAATCCCCTAAAGGTTAGAATGTAAGGATCGTAATTAAACCAGTAATCAGTATAATTGTTCGTGGAAACACCTAAGGGCTATTTTATCTTTCAATTCAAGTAATTGTTTTTAACTATTTCAAAAACAGCCAAAAGCGCTTTGTATAGTTCATTAGGAGTTTTTAGATTAAAAAGAAAAGAGATTTTAAAACGATTTTCGGACGCGTTATGAGATTTAGAGTCTGGTTCATAAGAACCTCTTTTTGCTAAGAAGTCCAGGTTAAAATACTTTTCAACTTTGTTAAGAAACTATATTTCTTAAAAATAGGTTTACTACTCTAACGCAGTACGCACCTTCTTATCCGTGACAATAGGAGGGGTTGATTAGAGAGTACAACTCGGTTCTGAATACGCGAAAGCGACAGTTCCTGTTAAATTAGTTCTTTTCAAAGGAGAAAACATTGCCCATAAGTAGTTCCATTAACAAGTACTGGATTATCATTGATTACGTGAATTACATTCGAGCCTGTCTTTTATTTATTATTTAAAATTATAATTTTATTTACCATTGCACCCTTACTAAAACCCTTAAAAATAGTTGCCTTAGATAAACACCATAACAACAGGTACGATAGATTGACACTTGGTCTCTGTGGATTCGATAATCTTTTATATTACTTTGACGTGATTCGTACACTTGCGAAAAACACGCATCACACGTCGTCGAGCTATTCCAAACCAACTTCCTTTGGCCACGCACGCCATTCTTCGATTCGATCCTTTCACAAACATTTTTTTTAAAACTTACGAAAGAGGGATATTCTCAGAATCAAGCATTCTTTGAATATTCGAATGAATAACTCTCGAGGCGCGCCCTTAAGTTGTTATTAATTCATTCTTTCGATTTCAAAATATCCAAATCTTTATCTTCAATTTATTCAGTCAATTCCCGAAAGAAATGAATTCTTAGAGTCTCGCATTCCTTGAATTCTTGAGTGACAAGCTTTTGAGATGTGCTCTTGGGTTGCTTGTTAGACACCCTTTCGTCTCAAACTCAAACTTCAACCCTTTTCAAACTTCATCTTTTCGTGGTTGTTACCACGAACTACGGACGCTCTGATTCTTTATTCATTCTTGAATACAAGATACGTAGGCACAAGATTGCGATGATGTTGGCGAGCACACTTCTATCCATCTTCCATTTTTCCCCATTCTTTCCCGTAGTCGAACTACGACGCTCTGATTTCTCATTCTCGTCCGAATGAGCATACGTAGGCACAAGGGCCTCAATCCTTGGCGAGCACCCTATCTTATAACCACCCGTCTCTCCTTAGCGTCTTTAACCTTTTAACCTACCAATTCTACCTTTAACAACGAGAAGAAAACAAGTAAACTTAAACAACACTCCCCACATTTACCTTAAGAGGTTCCCGTCGAGTACGACGGACGCGAGGGGTGCTAATACCTTCCCCTCACGTAACTGACTCCCGAACCCGGAACTTGGTTGCGACAGCCCTGTTCCTATCCTTTCGTTTTAAGAGGTTTTCTCGATATTTTCCTCTCCCGTTTATTCGGGAAAAATAAAGTCCGGTGGCGACTCTGTCGAACCGCATTTCCGCGCCTTTCGCGCGAGGGTCGTATGTTCGAATGAATTTTCGAGGTGCGACACCGAGCAAAACAACTATTCTTAGAAACCAAATAACTAGATTCACTCAAAACCAAGGTGAATCACTCTTTGAGGCTTGGGAGAGATATAAAGACATGTTGAGAATATGTCCACACCATGGCCTGGAATCATGGCTAATCATTCACACCTTCTATAATGGACTTCACTATAACACTAAGATGACCATCGACACAGCCGCAGGTGGCGCTCTGATGAATAAACTTTACCCTGAAGCTAGCGCTCTCATCGAAGATATGGCTCAAAACCATTGTCAATGAGGGATAGAGCGGGCAACGGTAGAGAAGAAAGAGGCCCAAGGAGGAATACATGCGACAAGTTCTATAGACATGATGCAAGCCAAAATGGACGCTTTGGCTCTTAAGGTTGAACATATGTATGCAAACCCAGTTACTAGAGCAACAGTCTCAATGGAATGTGAATTATGTGGAGCCAAAGGCCACCAATCAGCAGAGTGCAATCTGTTGAACGAAACTCATTCAGGAGAGGTCAACTATACTCAAGGGAACCCATTTTCAAACACCTACAACCCTGGATGGAAGAATCATCCAAACTTTTCTTATAAAAATAATAACCCCATCCAAAACCCTACACCTCCAAGACCATCCGGTTTTCAAGATCAAAGACAAAACCCGCATATGCAAGCTGTCCAACCTAAGCCGAACCTTGAGACAATCATGGAAAATTTCATTACGGCTCAAACCCAGCAAAATAAAGAATTCATGAACCAGAACATTCATTTTAATGAACTAATTACCCAGTTAGGAACTAAGATAGACCAAATAGTCACCCACAATAAGATGCTTGAAACCCAGATCTCTCAGATAGCTTTAAAACAAGCCCCCGAAACCACACCCGGAGGGCAATTCCCTAGACAACCTCAACAAAACCCCCAATGGCAAGCTAATGCAATTACTTGACAAAGTGGGACCGCTTACGATGAACCAGTTAACCCAACATTGAGAGAACCCAAGACTTATGAAGAAAGCATAGTACCCACAGACGAAGTAGAGGAACCAGTAGGATCCAAAAAACAGAAAAACCAAGACAAAGAAAAAACTTTAGAAAAAACTAACGAACCACCTCCGCCATACAAACCTCTTATACCCTATCCGCAAAGATTAAAACAAACCAAGATTAATAACCAATATCAGAAATTCATTAAAGTCATAGAGAAACTTCATGTGGAGATCCCTTTCACAGAAGCCATCACCTAGATACCATCATATGCAAAATTCCTCAAAGACATCCTTACCAATAAGCGTAGACTTGACGATCCAAAACCCTTGGAATGCAATTCTATTTCCAAAAATAAACTTGCCAAAAAGGAGAAAGATCTTGGAAATTTCTCCATACCTTGTATTTTGGGGAGTTATGTCATCAATAAAGCTTTTCTAGACTTAGGAGCTAGTGTAAGCCTGATGCCTCTGGAAGTCTTTCAATGTTTAAAACTAGGAGAATTATAGCCTACGAAGATGTCTCTTCAGTTAGCCGACAGATCCGTCAAATATCCGGTTGGCATATTAGAAGACGTCCCAGTCATGATCGATCAATTATTCATAGTAACCGATTTTATTGTCATGGACAGTAAAGAAGATGATGACATTCCAATCCTCCTAGGTAGGCCATTCTTATCAACCACAGGAGCGATAATAGATGTCAAGAGAGGGAAGTTGGCTTTTAAGGTAGGTGATGAAAAGATAGAATTCGTTCTTTCGAAACTTTCTTATGGCACCCGTATGAGGAGACGCATGTTATGCCATAGATATCATTGATGAATGCGTTCGAGAGCTAGAATTAGAAGAAACCATCTTACTGCCTTCAACCTTCATAAAGGAAGATGATGGATTTATGGAACCCTACATTGATGATAGCCTACACGAATGTTTATCCCTTACACTTGATCCAATGTCGTGCTCTAAGAAACCTACTTTAGAACTTAAGGAACTACCCGAGAATCTAAGATATGACTTTCTGGACGAAGAAATGAATCGTCCGGTTATAGTCAGTGCTGCCTTAAACCAGGTAGAAACGGACCAACTCTTATATGTTTTACACAAATATCCCTCAGCCTTAGGATATAACATCTCTGATCTAAAAGGTATAAGTCCATTTGTATGCATGCACCGAATCTCACTCGAGGAAGACTCAAAATCCTCTAGAGAACATCAGAGAAGGATAAACCCTATAATGAGTGATGTTGTAAAAAAGGAAGTTCTCAAGTTATTAGAAGCAGATATAATTTATCAAATCTCAAATAGTAAGTGGGTGAGCCCTGTGTATATAGTACCAAAAAAGGGAGGCATCATAGTTGTGCAGAACGAGAAAGGAGAACATATAGTAAAACGGATAGAAGGAGGATGGTGTATGTGCATAGATTATAGGAAACTAAACAAAGCTACTAGAAAAGACCATTTTCCCCTACCATTTATAGATCAGATGCTGGAACGTTTAGCCAGACACTCCTATTTTTGCTATCTCGATGGATATTCAGGATTTTTCCAAATTCCTATCCACCCAGAAGATCAAGAAAAAACTACATTTACAGGCCCTTATGGAACCTTTGCCTACAAACGAATGTCTTTCGGCCTCTGTAACGCACCAGCAACCTTCCAGTGTTGCATGATGGCAATCTTCGCTGATTACTAAGATGGAATTATGGAAGTGTTCATGGATGATTTCTCGGTATGCAAATTTGATTTCAAAAACTGTTTCGCTAACCTTGAGAAAATTATGAAAAGGTGTGTTGATGTTAACCTGGTGTTGAACTGGGAGAAATGTCACTTTATCATGACCGAAGGTATAGTTTTAGGACATGTAGTCTCTGAAAGAGGTATCGAAGTAGATAAAGCTAAAATAGAAGTGATAGAAAACCTAAAACCCCTAACACCGTCAGAGAAGTCCTAAGTTTTCTTGGACATGCTGGTTTCTACCGGAGTTTTATCAAAGACTTCTCTAAGATAACCAAACCTTTAACCAGCCTCCTAATAAAGGATATCAAGTTTAACTTTGAAGAAAAATGCCTCGAAGCATTCAACTTTTTAAAACAAGCGTTGATTTCGGCACCCATTATCCAACCTCCAGATTGGGCCGAACCTTTCGAAATCATGTGTGACGCTAGAGATTACATTGTAGAAGCTGTGCTAGGGCAAAGAAAGGATAAAAAATTGTATGTTATTTACTATGCTAGTAGGACACTAGATGCTACTCGGCTTAACTATGCCACCACTGAGAAAGAACTTCTTACCGTAGTTTTTGCTATGGATAAATTTCGATCCTATCTGGTAGGAGCCAAAATTATAGTGTATACAGATCACACTGTCATTCGTTTTTTATTAAACAAGAAGGATGTTAAACCTAGGTTACTTAGATGGATCCTTTTATTACAGGAGTTTGATCTAGATACTCAAGACAAGAAAGGCACGGAAAATGTAGTTGTCGATCACCTTTCTAGGCTTGAATACCTGAAACCTGATCCACTTCCTATAAACGACGATTTTACCTATGACAGGTTAATAGCTAGGATAGAAGCCATAGAAGAGAATAACCTAAATTCTCATAAGACCCCCGAGAGATCTCTGGCAGTAAATAGCGTACCTTGGTACGTAGACTTTGTAAATTATCTAGCTGCCGACATCATACCCCCTGGATTTAACTACCAACAGAGAAAGAAGTTCTTTAGCAATGTAAGACACTTCTATTGGGACGAACCACTCCTTTTTAAAAGAGGAACTGATAGTTTTTTTCGCCGTTGCATCCCAGAAGAAGAGGTAAGAAAGATCATAGAACACTGCCACTCTGCACCCTACGGAGGACATACTAGCACCTCCAAAACACACGCCAAGATTCTTAGAGCAGGTATGTTTTGGCCCACAATGTGGCGTGATATGCACGCCTATATAGTTAAATGTGACCGGTGCCAGCGCATTGGGAACATCTCCCGACGTGACGAAATTCCCGTAAGAAATATTCAAGAGGTAGAACTCTTCGATGTTTGAGGCATTGATTTCATGGGACCATTTCCGTCTTCCTTAGGAAACAAATATATCTTAATAGCAGTTGACTACGTGTCTAAATGGATTGAAGCCATAGCCTCACCCACCAACGACACACGTGTAGTAATAAAGTTGTTTAAGAATTACATATTCCCTAGATTCGGAACACCCCATCTTGTCATCAACGATGGTGGATCGCATTTCATATCAAGAATTTTCAACAAGCTTTTAAGCAAATATGGAGTTAAGCATAGGATAACGACACCTTACCATCCACAGACTAATGGTTAAGTAGCGGTATCCAATAGAGAGATCAAAATGATTTTAGAGAAAACGGTTTCTATATCGAGAAAAGATTGGTCTCAGAAGCTGCAAGATGTATTATGGGCTTATAGAACCGCCTTCAAAACCCCTATTGGAACAACTCCTTACCAATTGGTCTATGGAAAATCGTGTCATCTACCCTTTAAGTTAGAACACAAAGCTTATTGGGCCATAAAGACCTTAAACTTTGACTATTTGACTGTTGGAGAAAACCGCGTCCTTGATATTCATAAACTAGAAGAACTCCGCCAACCCGCCTATGAAAACTCTATCATATATAAGGAAAGAACCAAGGCCTGGCACGACAAAAAGATCGTAAAGAAAGATTTCCATATAGGAGACCCTGTTCTCCTATTCAATTCCTGGCAAGCTTTGTTCAAGGTGGACAGGTCCTTTTATAGTTACTAAAGTCTTAAAATCAGGAGCAGTCGAGATCCAGAGCCAGTCATGTGGCACATTCATTGTAAACGGGCAGAGATTCAAATACTACTAATAACACGAAAATATATATTATAAATGCCAGGTTTTTCAGCTGTTAATGTTTGGTTTCACCCTGATTTCGGATTATTCCGAGTTATTTGTCAAGCGTTTTTGCAGGTATATGAAGTTCACACTCTAAACGAGCAAGCCAGAGGAAACCAACAATCAAAGGCGCGAAACAGAATGAAAAAGGCCAGAAATAGCAGAAAGGACAGTTTTTGTGAGTGTCACGACCGTCACAGGTCCCTCACGACCGTGACAGCCCTCACGACCGTCACAGGTCCCTCACGCTCGTCATGCACCTCACGTTCGTCTCATTTCTCTCACGCTTGTCATGCAGCCAAAAACAGAATAACGTCCAGAATATCAACGTGCCCACGCAAGCTCAGAAAATATAGAAACGTTCTCCTATATTTTTTGACCCTCAACTCCAATTCCTCGAGACTTTTATGGGAGAACCTCAGCTATAAAAGGAGGAGTGCTATACCAGAAAACGGGAGCCGCATTCAAGAGAACGAAGTGCTGCCAAAATTATCTTTGAAGCCAAATTTACTTTTAGCATTGTTTCCAGTTTCCTTTCCTTTGATTTGCATTGTTCTTGTATTCCCTTCCCGCATATTTACTTCTCGTCAAGGTAGAATCCTGCCGCCATTTGTGGAGGACTACTAAAGATCCGAGAACAGTATTATTTCAAGTTTTTATTAATTTAGTTGTTATTTTGTTTGAGTTAAAAATGCATGTTTCTTTATTTCGCCGCCATTGTTTAATTATGCAAGCTTTAATTACCATGTCTAGCTAAACCACTTAATCGGTATGTAATAAACAAGTCAGGCGGGATTCGATAATAACCAGTGCTTTTCCTTTTTACAAACTCTTTTCTGGCTGTAGTTTTTAATTAAAACCTTCTAAATAAACCTTCGTCGTGAAAGCGAGAAATTATTTACAATAGTTTTGCCATGACAGTGGGAAATTCATTAAGGCACGAACCGGTGCGTGAAAGCGTGGGGTTCGAACTAGATAGTAAAAACTAGGCATTTATTTTAAGCACAGCGAAAGCGCTTTAAAAAATTCAGAACTTAGTCGTTTTCAAAAAGTGATTTTAACCCCGAATGGGATAGCGAAAGCATACATTTTGCCTTAGAGTTACGACTAGCGTCAACAACCAACGTGAGACAATAGTCTTTAAACGATTATTTTTCTCCTGAAAAACCATTTGCAAAAATTAAACTGTATCGGCGATCTGTTGAATCCCCGAAAACTAAAGTATTACATGCCGAGGTCCCTTATTAATCTTCTTAAACCTTATAAGTCTTCTTTAAATTTAGCCTTTACTTCTACATTGAATTCCTTAGAACCTTATTCCAACCTGGCTAAACATAGTAACACCCGATAACACTAGATTGATTACGAGTCCCTGTGGGATCGATATTTTTATTATTATGCGATAGACTGTGCACTTGCAGTTAGTTCAGTTAGACTTAGAAAGTCACGATCAACTTCGAAGGAGGTGACATTCCTGATGATTACTCCAGCCACACCTTGATTGATCCACCACTGCCTACTTTCAACCACATAGGTTCTACTCGTCAAGCTAACAACATTAAACAAGCGTTGCTTGGGAGGCAACCCACAATTTTAGTTACTTTTCTTTACTTATCTTTTATTTTATTTTATTTTCCTTTAGGTAATTATTATTTTGTTATATGTCAATTAACTATTTATGATGCTTGTACTTTTAGGTCTCGTTTTCTAAATTTTACTTGCAGGATGCAGCCTCTTGACGACATGCACGTCGCCATTAGGGACGACAACCAGAGACAGAGATACTTAATTCTTCAGCAACATCCTATGGCACCTACCCGGTAACCAGATCAGGCATGCATGGAAGCCTTAGGCATTGAGCCCAACATAAGATTTCTCGGTCATCAGCTCTAGTGGGATGTATATGCTGATGAGTTACACCAGACCTACAACACCTTACTCTGGAGTTCCTTAGCTCCTTCCTCCATGAGCCATACATTGGTCAGGACGGAATGACCACATTCAGACTCTTCGGGACAGAGTATGCCTTCACCATGAAGGAGTTCGGCGATCTGCTCGGATTCTAGACCACCCCTGATGCTATACCTGATCTGCTGTGGGGTTATTTTACGAGTCGAGACATTGACCAATTCTGGAGTGACATCACAGGCGGAGGAAGCCTCGATCCATCCACTCAGTTATCTCCAGTCATCCACAACCCATCTTTGAGATACTTTCAGATGGTCCTGGCCCACACTTTCCTCGGAAAGGCTGACTCTAATATTCATGTTAGTGAGGAAGAGATCTTTTTCCTCTTTTGTGCAAACCAGTCACGCCCCGTGGCATGTGGGAACTTCTTGTTGAATCATCTCGAGGGTACAGTTAGATCCTCTAAAGGGATTATTCACGTAGGAGGCACCGTCACTCAGATAGCCACAACATTAGGACTTACCAGCCAGCTGCTGCACCTGACTCTATATTGCGGATACACCTTACTAGACATTGATTTCTGTCTGGACAGAGGGTTGATGAGGAGAGCATCCTTTCAACCTGATTATTTCAAACTCCTGATCGACTACCAGACTATCCACTATTTTACATTGCATGATCCTGCCATGACCAGTGTCCATGATCCTTCCAACTGGAGTTACACATTGGAAGGTTATGGAGAGACAGTTGATGAGTCGCGCTCACCACCTTCAGCAGAATACCATCCTTCACTGCCCTCTCTGAGGACGACAGTATTATCTAATAATCATTCACTATGAAGGACTGACTTATACACTCAGATAGCAGAGTTACACATGGAGATAGCTAAGCTCCAGCAGACAGTTGCTGACCTTACTTTGCAGGTACAGGTATCTGACATGACTCATGCAACAGAAGCTGACACTTTATATCAGGAGATCTCAGACTTGCACCGAGAGTTACACACACTCCGACATCCAGACCAGACAGAAGAGCACCCTACTCAGTGATGACATCGTCTTTCGTTATTTTTATAGTTTACATTATTTCCATTTTTCTTTACAGACTTCTCTATATTTTCGTATGTTCACGTTTCTTTCTTCCATAACATTGGCTATGCACTTTATATTTATATTGGCGATGATTATTGTGTTCTTATTTTATGTTAATTTTAATTTATGTTATTTTAACCATTTTTTGTTTTCTAAATTTTTATGTAAAAAATAAGAAGAAAAATACATATATATATATATATATATATATATATATATATATATATATATATATATATATATATATATATATATATATATATATATATATATATATATATATATATATATATATATATATATATATATATATATATATATATATATATATATATATATATATATATATATATATATATATATATATATATATATATATATATATATATATATATATATATATATATATATATATATATATATATATATATATATATATATATATATATATATATATATATATATATATATATATATATATATATATGAGAAATGTTAGTAGGACAGATGATGCCTGCTATCTACACACCCTAGAAAGGGAGGAGCACAAAAGCCCAAAAGAGAAAAGAAGAATCCGGCCCACACACCTTTAGTGAGGATGGCGCCCGCCATGGGGTCTGGGCTATATGCAGGGCAGAACCTCCATAACCACCATTTTTACATCTTTAAAACCTTCAAACCTCCATTTCTACCCATTTGAAAATCTCCCTCAAGCACCAAAAAGTTCCAAACTTTATCGTCCACTCACCAACCCATTAACCATTCCAAGTCCCATTTTCACTTCCCTCCACCAAAATCCATCAAAACTCCATTTTTACCAAATTCCCAAAAACTACCCATTTTCACTCATCTTCCATCCCAAATGAACATCTATGGAACACGACGGTTACGTTCTTCGTCAAGGAAATCCCGGAGAAAGACAACGGAAGATTCTCGACAAATTGCAAAACCGGGAAATCAGTTCGACACTGTACGTAGACGAAAACTGTCTGTATGCTCTAGGCATTTACCATAGTGTTTTTCATCTATTAGACGTTTTAGGTCTGCACGAAATTTTTGCTAGACAAGATCCTACCTTCGAAAGGCTGACCCGGGAATTCTCGAGTTCCCTGATTTATATTGTCAGGCCTAACACTGCTAGTACCATCGGCACGGTACAATTTAGAATGTTTAATGTTGAGTATGAATTTTGTACCGACGAATTATCAGAGAGGCTGGGACTGCCTTTTGGTGAGGATGCTATTTGTGAAGCACCCCTGGATTCTAACTGGTCAGTGGAGGCATTTTCCTTTTGGCACAAGTTGTCAAATTTACGATTACATCTTTTGAAGGAATACTTGCCTCCCGGATCCATAACCCGGCCATCTGTGTTTTTCGTTACATGTTGGCATGTACTATTTTTGGCCTGGAGAATCCAAACAAGGTGAATGCAAAAGAACTCCTATTTTTGCAAGGGTGCCTCACAAACAAGAAATTCAATGTGGTTCCTTTTATGATTTCCCATATGATTGCTGCAATCAAGAGCACAGGACCCATTTCCTTCGGAGGGCTTATTACGTCTATTGCAAAGGCTCGGAATTTGGATGTCGAGACAACCACTTTAGCGCCTCTCCCTCCTCGCACAATTAATTTAAAATTCTTAAAAGACATGAAATTGTGCAAGGTAAGGAAGGAAGGGGGCTTTGAGCTTATGATCCATTGGAAGGCTATCCCATCTATCATTTTGCCTTGCACTAGACGTACGAATGTGCGTATCGCGAGGAATTGGACCTAAAATTTGGATGCTTTACCTGTTACGGGTCCATTACCTTCAAATATTTCTGTTGGTGATGGCGATGACACCGACGACGAGTATGACCGGAGAGAGCAGTCTCCCGATCACCCTATGCCGCCTCACCATGTTTCACCCGCACACACTGCACCGTCTTCCTCTTACCATTCTGCAGGTATCGCTCTCGGCTTTTATATTTCTGAGCAGATGTGGCGAGACCAGTTAGCAAGAGAGGAAAGACGCGATAACTTGCTCAGTACCATACAATAGTAGTTAATCGAAAACATGAAATTTATGCAAGAGTCTCAGCAACAGATGAGCCAATCCATGCATATCATAATGCAATCACAGGATCCTTTGACCACTAGATTCGACGAGTTAGACGCTTCTCGGAGCGATCGTCATCGTAGTAGATCTCTCTGTCCTAGGTACTCACCGCACACTGGCGACAGTACCAACAACATGCCTTAGGACCTTCAGGCACCTCGTCCCTATCTTATTTCAAAACGTTGGGGACAATGTTCGATTTAAATGTGGGAGGAGACTTTATTTATTTTCTCGCGTTTTCTCGCATTTTCATTTTCTTTCTTTTTTATCGCTTTCGAGTTTCATTTTGCATTTTCTTTTTTTTTTCTTTTTTAGAATACACATGTGCTTAACGAGTGATTTGCAGTATACCCTTATCCCCTCATTTCTTAAGCCCCACCAAAACTTTTATTGACAAAAAGTGTACTATCCTAAAAAAATTTAGGCTTTGAGGCAAGTTCGAGTTAGGATGCGGATGATTTGGAAAAACCCTCTTTGAAACATCGATATCATTGTAACACCTTAGGCTTCGCGAATGTAGAAATTGACCCCGATACCCTATGTACCATGGCCTTAATAATAATGTTCATAGTAAGTCCTTAGTAGTTTATCCTAGCAGTCAGCTCCGGCCAAAGCGTGATCTAAGTGAAGGACCGATGAATATAAGTGAATGATCTGCATGTTCAAAAAATAATAATAATTGTAACTCGGGTATAGGTAACCCTCACAAGGTCATTTAACCCAAAAAGTTTTAAAAATTTCGAAAAAAAAATAAAATAAAAGCAAAACAAAATAAAATATCTTCCCATTGATAGTTGGTTCAGAGGTGTCTGGTGTTGAACTCGGTAGGGCGGATTACGATCCGATCCCCCACAACTACAATAGGGTCAATAAAAGGGGTTACACCAATTTTTGTATCTGAGCCCCATGCTTAAGATCAAAATCACTAACCTGTCACTTCACTATGAGCACATATGGATAACGGGCTTAATGTGATAGCGCCTGAATGAAAAAGACCCAAAAGGAGATTTAAAAGTAGGCCTAGGTACAGTAGGGTAGTACAGATTGATTTTTGTAAGAACGAAGCCTATGTCTGTATTTACGAAGTGTCATTTCGATACCCGTGGTTCACTGAGTTAATACCTATCACTTCATCCCAGCTTGAACTTAGAAGTCCTTTTTGCCAAGATCATTTATAAATATCACCTTTCTTTTGCCATGATGTTTTGCTTGAGGACAAGCAAAGGCTTTAGTGTGGGAGAATTTGATAGACCTAAAATATATTGTTTATTTGACTCGATTCGCACGTTTTATTTAGGATTTTATTTTTGTTTTCTTGTATTATGCCTCTGTTATATCTCTTTTTCAAGAATTTTATATTTTCATAGCTACTCAAGAAGAAATGAAGAAAAACAAGCAAAAAAGACCAGCTTTTCAGGAAATTATACACATGGCACTCACCATGGCGGGCACCATAGGAGAAGCCATGAGTGGGATAAGAGACCAACTTCTGACAATTGCCATGTCTCCCAATTCTCTCCACTCTAGTACACATGGCGGGCGCCATGAGGGCATGGCAGACGCCAACCTTGTATGTATTCTGTTTTCCCTCTCAAAAGAAGTTTGGGGGCAGTCTAGTCTTTCCCTATACTTTCCTAGCATTATGAATAGAAGAGTTCTGCCTCATTTCTAAGAATCCAAGCTTAGTTACAAAACTCAAGCCATAAATTTTCATCTATTGTAAAGTGATAAACTTCTCACATCGAGTGGTTATCACATTGTCTAATCGAGTCTGTAATCGGGTTTGAGCACTCTGGTAGAAGTTAATCCTGCCGCCATTTTATTTCAGACTTTTACTTCAAGTTGTACCAAGATTTAAAACCTCCCGTTTGGAGCAGGTTTCTATTTATTTTCCACTTTTATTTATCCGCATTTATTTCCAGCACTTTATTTACCGCACTTTATTTATCCGCATTTTATTTCCTGCACTTTATTTACCATGTCTATTTACGTTTCCATGTCCGGCTAAATCCTAGAGGTTAGGATGTGAGGATCATAGTTAAAAGTGGTATTCCATACGGCTGTCAATAGATTCACTTAGGAGTTGTTATGACTTTTAATACATTTTTTCCGCACTTAAAATCTCTTGGGTAAGATCGAAAGTCGTCCAACCTTTAGATAAATTTGGTTAGTCTTAATTGTTCAAAGGAAGCCAAAGCGCTTAGTCTAGTTAAGCAGGAATCGTTAATGCTTTAGAAAAACGATTTTAAAATATTTTCGGACGCGTTTATGGGTTTAAAGTCCGGTTTGCAAGAACCTCTTTTTGTTAGAAATTTCAGGTAAAAATACTTTTCAACTAATTCAAGAAACTATATTTCTTAAAAATAGGTTTAATCACTCTAACGCAATGCGCACCTTTTTATAAGTGATAATAAGAGGGATCGATTAGTGGATAAACTCGGTTCTGAATACGCAAAAGTGACAGTTCCCATTAAATTAGTTCTTTTCATGAGTAGAAAACATTACCCCTTAAGAAGTTTATTTGTACGCATTTGGAATACTGCCTAGCTATGTGAATTACATCAAGCCTGCTGTTTTATTATTGAATTTATTCTCGCACATTACTTTTATTTCGTACAACCCAATTCGTAATTGACTTACCTTAGATAAACACAATAACAACAATAATCGATAGATTGACGTTTGATCTCTGTGGGATCGATAATCTTTTATATTACTCTGACGCTATTTGTGCATTTCTGTATATCATGGCATTGGTTCTTGTGACAT
Source organism: Lathyrus sativus (assembly GCA_963859935.3). Lineage (NCBI taxonomy): Eukaryota > Viridiplantae > Streptophyta > Magnoliopsida > Fabales > Fabaceae > Lathyrus > Lathyrus sativus. Next base: position 544,363,906 of record OZ012740.1, on the reverse strand, counting down.
GGGATCAAGGTGTTTCTATGGCTCAAGGTTCCCTTTAATTACAAGAGTTTAAACTGTGAGCGTCTTAGGCGTTGGCATTTATTTTGCCCAACAATCGAGTGGTCGATTTTATTTTTATTCAGCAGGTTATTTTTAGCACATGAGACAGGTCACGGGTTATCTCAGGCATTCTCATAGTTATAATGTCCAAGGGCAAGTTTCAGAGGCTTAACAGGGCTCATAACGGGTGAAAACGGGCGAATGTCCAAGTCTCCCTCCAAATGGTGCTATTTTTAAAAATCTGTGAGTGGTTAACCGATTAACCATTTTGCACTAGCAAATAGTTAATCGATTAATCAAAGGAAGATTTACCCAGTAACATGCATTTTCAATGCTGCCACTTTTGGGGTCTATCTTGATCACTTGTAAATTTGATTTTACAGCAGAAGAAAGATCTAGAATCACTCTAAATTTGGTTTAACTTTCAAAATCAATTCAAATTCCCTATAATTTTCCATTCCTAATCCCATTCCAATTTTCATAACTCACTCCAAACCATAATTCTACTCCTAACCAAGAGCATATTTAAGTGAATTTGCTCCAAACCTCACCATAATTTCCAATTTCAGATTTCACACTCTCATTCTTAAGAATTTGCTCTCAAAATTCTCTCAACTTTTATACACTCCAAAAACCTCCATTAAATCTCTTTTCACTTGAATTCATTGATTCTTCATTGAAATCATTGAATTCTAGAGCTAAACCTCCATCATTCATCTCCATCGTCTTCAATTCATCACTTAATTTTCATTTGGATTTGGATCTGATCTTGGAAGCAAGTTTATAAGTGATTCTTGGATCAATTTTGGCTTATTTTGGCTTAGTCTTTATTTCTCTTGCCAGAAAGCTCTTGGATCTTGAGGATTTCTTGAGTTTCTATCTTGGATATATCAATTTGTAGTAGACCAACACTTACCAAAGCAAATCTCAACTTTGAAGGTTGGTTAATTCTAGATTCATTCTTTTTTTGAACTTATTTGAATAATCACAATGTAGATCTTTAAGTTTTGATTGATTTTGATCTTTGTGATTTGTGATCTCAATGCTTGATTATGTTTGATTGATGTTTGATCACTGATTTTTGGTGTTGAATTCGTGCATATTTGATGATATGATCATTTGGATCATTATTTTTCTGCTTCTGGTGCAGTGTTAATCAATTAACAAGTTGCAGTACAAAAATGGTTAATCGATTAACTAATGCAGTTTTTGAAATTTTTTAGTGGTTAATCGATTAACCGGTTTGCACAGGAAAATGGTTAACCGATTAACACTGGACTAGAATGTGATTTTTGGTTTTTTTTTCAAGCATGTTTTGATTTCTTTCCACCTCTAGTGTTCATGGATTGATATGATGCATTTGTGTGGACTGTTTTTGACTTGTTACATCATGTTTGATTGTTTGATCTCAATATTTTGACGCACGACTTTTGGTTTCTGTTTGAATGCTTAACATGTTCATGTTGCTTGCTTAATGTGATGATCTTATGCTTTGACTGCTTATATCATGTTCATGATTGATTATTGATGATCATCTTGTTGGATTATGTGATGCATGTTTGTGTTCGCTTCCGTTTTCGTTTGTCGCATGTTTGTTTGATTGCGTAATTGATGTTTAAAGCATGTTGATCTTGTTGATTCTTGATGATGCACTTTTGTTGAAAATTTGTGTTTGATTGTTGATGCATGTCCATTCTTGCATGATATTTGTTCATGATTGGTGTTTGCTCATACTTGATTGCATTGAACATGCTTGCTGCCATGTTTTTTACAGCTGTTGTATTCTGAATTTACATGCTGTCTATGCTATGCTTGCTTGCTGCCTGCCCCTTTTACACCTACTTTTGTGCTGAATTGGTAGCTTTTAAATGTTTTTGTGCTGCCTTGCTAGATTTTGTGGCTATTTTATGCAGGAGGCACTGTTGTAGTTGCTGTTTTTACCTTGTTTTTTTTGCTTTTTGCCTCGCCTTTGTATGCTCCCTTAGGATTCCTATTCCAATTTAATTTATGATAAATTTTGGAATTAGGATAGACATTAGGAGTGCAATCCAAGTATGATAACAAGTAGGCTAGTCCCTTATAACTTCAACCTTAGGTCCATCTTTAACATGTTAACATTAGGATAGAATTTCCTTTCGCATCCCGATCTTAGGACCACATTGTATGATAATGTCAGGACCGAGTTTCCCTTAGACCTTTCGTGTGTCTTTCTCTCTTCTCATCTCAAAACAATGCTAATACACTTAATAAATACGATGAACATTACGCGACATGAACCTTAAGCATATGGGAAATGATGAGTGAGGTGTCTCTCCTTATGTATCTAGAGTGTTTAGGGTATGTCCCGTCAGGGGGCGATATACGACGCATTCGTTCCTATATCATAGTCTTTAGTGCAGCATGAATCTTAAATCAATCAATTAATTTCTCTAAAACTCATAAACAAATTCAAACATTTTTGTCCTTCAGGATTGTCTTTCAACTCATTTTCAGTAAAGGGTACGTTACTTTTCCATTCTACCGCAAACAGGCATCAACTCTAATTGCTGGAATGAGAATTATGTTTGCTCTGATTTCTCATACCATATGAGGATACGTAGGCACATGATGGAAATGTCTTAGCAAGCAACCTTCCTCTATCACCCGTAGTTTTCTGAACTACGTTGGCTATGACTATCTCATTGCACGAGGGAATATGTAGGCATAGGGCGACAATATCCTATCGAGTCTCTTTTTCTTCGTTATCGTTTCCGTTTAGCAGTAGCTTTTAGATAACACGCCATTTTATTAGACAACAAGCATGGATCCTGTTGATTACAACGGACGTGAGGGATGCTCATACCTTCCCCTTGGGTAACCGACTCTCGAACCCAAGATTTGGTTGCTATGACCTTTTCTTTTCCCGTTCTCCAGGTTTTCTTTGATGGTTTCCTTTCCTTGTATTGGGATCAATAACATTCAGTGGCGACTCTTCCGTTTTCCGCCGGGTGTTTTTCGCAGTTACGACAACTAGGTCATGCTAACTAGAGATTAATTTCTAAACTTAGCAAGCAAAAACTTGTTAAAGGGATTCCAGATCTTGACTATCACTCAGATGCTCTCTGTGGAGCATGTCAAGTTTGAAAGATTGTGAAAACCTCTTTTCAAACTGTTGTGGTGAGAATCAGATGTCAAGCTATTGTATTAACTTGAATCACAAAACTTTAAATATTCACCATCGAACTTTAATTTATCCAAAGGAAAGGGAAAAAATCTAATAAAACCCTAATTATGCAATGTAAAAACAATGCAAAGAGATCTAAAGGTTCGGGGGTTGGTTATACTAAGGGAAGGTATTGGCACCCTAAGTATTTATAGTACTCTGTAGGAACCTCTTGTTGTATTTGTGTTATGTTAGTGTTTGTTTGCTATTGATTGAAAGGTATTGACACCCTAAATATTTTACTAATTATGCTTGCCAAGACTTCCGGTCTTATGCCTATGTATCCTTACAAGGATGGAATCAGAGCAATCGTAGTTCACCTACATAAGGGTGAAAAAAACTTGGTAAAGACCAATGTTCCAAATGGGAAGGTAAGTGTTTATAACAATAACACTCACATAGGGTTTACAAACTCTAACCTAAGTCTATTTTGAAAGGTTAATGAATCTAACAAGATCAAAAGGGATGGTAAGGTAAGGCTTAGCTACTGTAGCACCCCATAATTTGCCCAACCTTTTCTTCTATCTTGGCTTATGTTTCACAGCATCTTGCATTGGCATTTATGCATAAAATTAGTTCTAAATAGGGGATTAAGATGGTTTATTTACTACTCAAGAAATAAGCCTCATGTTCAAAGCTCAGGCAAGGTTGCAATTTCAAGTCACCAAGTCTTCATTTTCATCAGAATTTGTCTCATAGCTTTTTGAAGTGAGAAAGCAAGTGTTTGCTCGTCTCTTGAAGGAGATTGGAGGCACATGTGGTTATCTCCTTGGATAATACATGGTCCAAGAGCTCAATGTACACCTTGAGGGTCCTCTATGGGGGTCATATGACTACACAAATCATTTGCAAGAACCTTAATCAATGGATAAGGTGTTAGGGTTTCATCTGATCAACAAAAAGTAAATTGTGAATTTAAAGGAGCTCAAGGCTTGATTCTTGATCATTTAAGCCATGAGAGGTCATATTAAGTCATCCCAAATGTTATGTTAAGTCTAGATAAAGGAGATTCAAGAGATCAAGAAGTTGCTAAATTAGGGTTTTAGAGGATTCTAAGTGTAAAATCCCCTATTTTTGTATCTAACTTCAATGACATGTTTCACCATGGTGCAAGTCCTATCTCATTTTCCATCAAGCATGAGACTTGTTCCTTATCATTCAAGCTTTCTTTTGAGTACAAGAAATCTTCCATTCGGTTCATACATCTCAAGTTATGATGTTCACAAGTAGGTGTTACAAAATGAAGAGGATTTAGAGGCACTCAAGGGTAACTCACTTCTAAGGCATTTTTCACATGGAATCAAGTTTTTCCTCACTTCTCATCAAACATAAGAGTTGTTACTTATTGTCTAAGCTTTCCAAAAAGTTCTAGAACTCATCATTCCCATGTGTAGAGCTCTAGTTATGATCACCCCAAGTCAAGGTCATTTTGGATGACCTAGTTTTAGGTCATTCACTTCAAGATCAAAATTCATGAACTTCAAGACATCAAGCCAAGATTCTTGCAACATGAAAATGGTGTCTTATGACCTTAACTTCATCATGACCTCAAATTCCATGATCTTTTATGATTTTCAAGGTAATTGAAAGTATGCTGAACATGAAAACATGGATTTTAGACCTAGTTTGGTTTTCTCACATTACAAGCCACCAAATTGATTTGTTTTTGTTATTTTTAGTACCATTTCAACATCATCACATGACCACACTAAGTTTTACCTAACATGAGCAAACATGAGTTCATATTTTCAAGCCATTTTTCAAATTTCATGTTTTATGAAGTAATCATTCAAAATACATCACAAGTCCATTTCCTTTCATTCCAACCACCAAATTCATTTCCTCACCCTCCTTTATGCTAAGTGATGACTTGAAATAGTGGAATAACCACCTCAAACTCGTGTTCACCTCATTTTGAAGTTTTAGGCAAGTTTGGGAAATCAAGAGAATCACCCATCACGGGCCTGCAAAAACTCTTCCAAACCTTCATATATAAGGTGTAAGCAAACCCTAACGTGAGCATAGAGGCTGGCTGCTGCAGAGAGAACCAGAATCACTCAAAATTTCTCAAACATTCTCTCTCTTTGAATTGCTCATTTCTCTGGTGTTCTCTTCCATTTCTTGCTTGGTTCTCACTCACTGAAGCATAAGGAGCTCACTGGTAGCTTTGGATTCAAGCTTAAGAATCGTTTGAAGGACCAATGGAGTTGCTTCATTAGTTAACTTTTCATCCTCTAAAACATTCATTCTAGGCATGAAAATAAGTTTATACTGGTTGCATCTGAAGCCCTACCATGTGTAGGCAATGTTTGTGTGCTTGTTGTGTCTGTTTGATTAAATTTCAGTTTATGTGTTCAACTTTCATGCCTTGTTTTCACTATGATAGACGTACCTTTTCGAAAAATCCAATGGTATATTTGTGTTCTACGTGAAAAATCCTTCAAAAACATGTCATGAGTTTCCACTTTTATTGAAGTTTTCAGCCATCACCGGTGAGGTTCACCAGAGAAGACGACTGGAACTAGGGCTCCGGTGTCTGAGGTGTTTTTCTGAGGTGGAGGGTGATGAGGCTTTGACTGGCTTGTGTGGCGCGTTGAAACATGTTGTGACATGCCATATCCATTAATGAAACGTTGCGTTTCATTAATTTGACGGTTTTTCTTGATGTTGGATTGGGCTTAGGCCACTTTGATATCCACACACCCCTTTTTCAGCCCATTTACGTGTTGAACATGAAGCCAATTCATATGGGTTTTGTTGATGCACCCCCTTGCTCTCTTTTCCTATTTTATTTTATTTTTTATTCTATTTTCATTTTAATTTTATTTTAAATAGTTAAAACCATTTTAAAGATCCACAAAAATTTTTTCCTGTTTAACTGATGTGTTGAGATATTTTTCATAATTTTTATTTTATTTTTCATTTAATTTTATTTTTTTTAATTAATTAATTTTGCAAAGAGGTTTCCATGTTTGCCCTTGTGGATTTTTTCTTTTGTTTGACACCATTTGATCACCCTCTTGAGTCAGTTTTCCTCTCACACTTGAGTGTTTGATTGAGGATTATTTAGGCATGGTTTGGTTGTCTTGTTGACTTTTCTTTGATTGTTTTCCATTTGACTTTGTTTGACCCTCGATGTATGCTCGATAAATTGAGTGTCTTGCCTTGTTTGATGCAATTGGTGATGTTTTCATGCAATCCATGTTGTGATCTTTTGCACACTAATTCTTGATGGACTTAACTTGGGTTTGGGGTTTTATTTGGATTTTATTTGGTGATGTTTCTATTTTTGGTTGATGCATCAAGATCTTGTTGTTTTAATCATGTGTGTATGCCTATCTTGACCTAGTCTTTTAAGATTGTCTCTTGTATGGTTTCATGAATGCTTGGTGGGTCTTGTGTGCTCTTGATGACATGTTTGAGGTTCTGGTTTGCATGGTTAGGGGTTCATTAAATGTTAGTTTCATCTCATATGCTTTATATGATCATGTACTCCTTTTGTGGTTGACTTGTGAGATGTTTGGATGGCCTTTGGTGCTTCAAATTAGGTTTGACCCTTCTTAAGTTTGATTGATAATTTGAATTTGAACTTAATGCATATCATTTGAATTTACTTCTGATCTTGATGAGTTGATACTTGATCTTGGTGCCTTTTGTTGTATGTGCCCTACTTTGAGAATGATTTGAATGCATGAACTTGTTTGAGGTGGGTTTGGATGTTTTCCTTTGAATGTTCATGGATGAATGCTTGATTTTGATAATCATGATGTTGCTGCTGCCCCACTCTATCTCTCCCCTCATTTATTTGTTTGTGGTTTAATGTTTGACATCATTCTTCCTAAGATGTTTAGGGCATGTGGTCTTGTGTAGTTACCTTGTTTGCTTTGGTGTTTTAACTTTCATTTTGTTGATTTGGGTGTGACATATGTGTTCTCTATTGATGTGTCATTGATGTATGTCTCATGTTTGTATGTTCTAATTCAATGTGTGTTTGTATGTTTGTTTCTCTCATCCCTTTTCATCTTCCATGACTTGTTTAAGTCTTGCTTTTGTTTTCATTTGTGATTGATTAGTGATGTGTTTACTTGTGTTTGCTCACATGATCCCTTAGATTCCTAGTCCCTCTGTTTAAGATGGGAGTAGGAGATACATTAGGCTTCTAATCCTATGTATGATAACATTAGGTAGACTTCCCTCTCATCCTAACTTTAGGACCATTTTGTATGATAACATTAGGGTTCTCAGCTCCCTTTAGTGTCCTTGTGTCTTCTTTTCTCATCTCAAACTTCTCTAAGACACCTAATAAATAATGACAAATGTTGTACGCTACGAGCCTTAAGTACATGAGAAATGATAAGTGGGGGGGGGGGATCTCTCCTCACTTGTCTAGAGTGTTTAGCGTATGCCCTTTGGGCGATATGTGATGCATTCGCTCTTGTGTCATAGTCTTTAGTGCAACACGAGTCTCAAATCAATTCAATTCACTTCTTCTAAAATTCGCAAACAAAACTCAAACCTTTTCATCCTTCGGGATCGTTCCAAACCTCATTTTCAGAAAAGAGTGTGTTACCTTTCCGTTCTACCGCAAACAAGCATCATCCCTAACTGCTGGAATGGAGATTTAACATCGCTCATAAAAAATACTTAACCTACTAGTGGTCTAGTTAACCCGAACTACGTTTGCTCTGATTTCTCATACCAGATGAGAATACGTAGGCACAATACGGCGATGTCTTGGCGAGCAACCTTCCCCTCATCACCCGTAGTTTCCTGAACTACGTTGACTCTGACTTTCCCATTGCACGAGGAATACATAGGCATAGGGTGGAGATGTCCTATCAAGTCTGTTATTTACTTCCACCCCGTTTAGCAATAGCTTTTAGATAGTTTCCACCCATATATTAGAAAACAAGCGTGGATCCCGTTGAGTACAACAGACGTGAGGGGTGATCATACCTTCCCCTTGCGTAACCGACTCCCGAACCCAAGATTTGGTTGCGATGACCTTGTCTTTCTCGTTTCTTCAGGTTGTCTTTGATCGTTTCCTTTCCCTCTCTTTGGGATAAATAACGTTTGGTGGCGACTCTTCTGTTTATTTCCTCCGGCCTTTTTCGTAGTTGCGACAGCTGGCGACTCTGCTGGGGATTTTGTTTCCCTATGCGAGTCAATCCTAGCGCTTGTTATCTTTATGTTTGTGGGTGTGTATATTTGTGGGTATGTATGTTGTATTTTATATATTGTTGCATTTGCATTTTATTTTCCGCATTTTATCATTATTGTCATACTGCTACTGTGTTGTTGGGTGGGGTGTTCCATCGAGAGGTAAGCCCAATACCCAGGCTCGAGTACACATCTAGCATTAGTATGGAGAGTAGTGCGGGATTGCATGTTTGGCATGCAAGAGCCCTCATGAAATCTGCGTTCAGACGAGGTTTTCTTTGAAGACATCCTATCCTGTATGTCTCAGACAGTTGAAGGGGTGTTGGATCTGAAAATTAACGACTCTGGAGACTGTTCATTGGGAAGTCAGTTGAGGCCTCCTTGTTTGACCATGATGCCAAACCAAAAATGGTGAACGTATAATCATTTCTCGACTTGAGAGTCCATGATATTGACGACCTGCATAGGATGTCGTACGTCGTCAGAGATTAGGTTCTATCTGTGAGTGGGAAGGGTTATGCAGGAAACTTGACCTTCAACCCACCCGGTTTTCTGGTTTTCTCCTTAGTGCAGACTTTTGATCTTGGATATTGTAGGCTTTCTATCATTCCAGTACTTTGGTATTCTAGCATTCTGGTATTTTCTTGCTGAAGCAAAATTTTGATTCAACTCAGGCAACAACACAACACTTTTGATCCCTTGTTTGCTTTTGCATTTTCATCTGCATATTAAAATTTGCATGTATATGTGATTTTAGGTTCCCATTTTCCCTTTGATTCTGGTAATCTGATCTGATATCAACATGGAGCTTGAATGGAAGAGGACTATCACCTACAAGTTCCCGATGCCAGAGTTAAGACCTTTATTTGGTCTCATTTCTATGGCTGATCATGGTGTCATTGAAGACTTCAAAAAAGACTATGGGAAGATTTTGAGTTTCGTCCTTAAAACCTCAAGGTATGAACTAGGAGCCATCCACACTTTGCTATAATTCTATGACCCTCAGTTGCGATGTTTCACTTTCCCCAGTTATGTCTTAGTTCCTAACTTGGAGGAGTTCGCTTTTCTGATGAGGGTTCTAGTTTTAGAGAAGATGTCTTTCTTTCATTCTGAAGAGAAACCTGACCTGACAAAGTTGGCCAACGCTCTTTATTTAAGCAAATCTGAATTGGATGGTAACATGATCTGGAGAAATGGGGTCTCTGGTTTTCCATTGTCTTTCTTGGTGGACAAGGCTCATCATTTTGCTAAGGAGGGTTGTTGGGTGGTCTTCAGTGCTATTCTAGCATTGTGCATATATGGCATAGTTTTGTTTCCCAACATGCCAGACTTTGTTGATATGGATGCTTTTCATATTTTCGCTTCCAGGAATCTTGTACTTACTCTTCTGGGAGACTTGTACCATTCAGTACATTACAAAAATGAGAAGAGAAGAGGGAAGAATGTTTCTTGTTGTGCACCACTCCTCCACAAATGGTTTATGGAGCATCTTCCTTGAAATGGAGCTTTTGTTGATACGTCAAATACATCTGATTGGTCAGAAAGACTTATGGGTTTGACATCTGAGAATATTGTCTGGTTTAATCGAGATCTGCTCGGCATGGAGATCATCTTTAGCTGCGGAAACTTCCCTAATGTTCCTCCTCTGATAGGAAGAAAAGGTGGTATCAACTACAACCCTTCTCCTGCTATCAGACAGTTTGGTTACGCTTTGAAAGGACCCCCGAAGGAGGAGGAAACACAGGAATCTCTGTATTTCACAGGAGCAGCTGACTTTGACACTTTAGCCAAGTTAAAGAAGGCTTGGGGAAGAGTTCATCGGAGAGGAAAACTTTCTTTGGGTAAGGGTAACTGCAGAGCTTATGGACCTTATGTGGATTGGATCCAGGAGAGGGTGGAGAAAATGTTGTTACCATTCCCTGCCAGAGAACCTTTGTATCCTTTGGTTATTGAAGAACCTATGACAGTTGATATTCAGAGATATAATAAGTTGTGGGTCGAAAAAGAAGAATTACGCAAGGAGAATGAAGAGTTGAAAAAAGAGGTTAGTCAGTTAAAGAGTGACAAGAATGAAGCAGTCTACTTTGCAAAGATGAATACAGAAGCTTTGGACAATATGGGAAAAGAGTTAACAGAAGAGATTCACGTACGAGAATGAGTTGGTCGAGATTTGAAGAATACTGGTAACGTCCTTAGACATAAGAAGAAAGAGATGGATAAGGAATGCTTGGAGATATCCAAGTTTAATGATTAGTGGAATGTTGTGCTAACCGCCAACAAAGGAAGAGAAGATGAGCTCCATAAAAAAATTGATAGACTGAAGACACAACTTAGGATCGAGGATGAAAAAGCTTCATTGGAATCGTCTCGTTGGTATGAAATTGATCGCAAGTTACGAGAAACCCTGTCATCATTAGTGGAGTTCAAGATAAGGGAAGAATTGAAGAAACCGAGACTTGAAGATGCCTTCGGAGAAGATGCTTGGGAAGATTACGCTCAAGGTTTGAAGGATGTTATCTGCAGAAGAGATTTTCTCATACAAGCGTTGGTTGCAAGGCCTGAACATCCAAACACAAAGAAGATATTAGAGGAATTCCAGACTCGTTACCGTGGCTGAAAAGAGTTATCTAATACATTTTTCTTTTTAGTTTTCTTCTCTTTTGTTATTATTTTGTATTGAGACCATCACCAGACTTGTTGGATGGGGTCGTGGGATCATTTACTGTTGTATCTCTTGACGTTATTTTGTGTACGTTGACTTTCGTCCTCATTTTATTTATGAGAAAAGATTTGCGATTCTATCTGTTGTTCTCCTGTCTACTATTTGTTCGTGGAACTAGAATCAAGGGGAAAATCTCCCTGAATCATATATACATGCTTTCATTTTGCATTATCATTACCATTTTTCATAGCAGGTGTTTTTGGAACCGTCAATCTTATCTCTACATGGTTTTCATCCAACAGTTTACAGGATAGCAGACCCGACATTTCACAGATACTCTACAAGGGGGAATCAACAAAGAATCATGGACCAGGTGTAGCAAGAGCTACAAGAATTCAGGGACAGGATGACACAGTTTATGGACATGATGTAGGGGGTAGCCAATGGGCAGGAACAACGAACTCTAGTCCAACCACTGATAGCCCGGGTGGATGGCAGTGGTGTCTTACATGGAGGAACTATTGCTATTCCTCCCCCAGCTGATGGTAACATTCCTCAGGACAATGTAATCCCTACTGTTGTTAACCCTCCAGGTGGAGGTTACCAAGCAGGAGTTCATAGAACCGGTGCAGGAGGTGGTGTGGGTGCTGCACATGGAGCTGCAGGTCCTCACTGGGAAGAGGACGATCAAGATGGCGTGTTTTCAATGAAAGACTTGGACATGGGTCTCCCTACAGAGGCTGACAAAAGGTTCAAGATGATCGAAGAGAAAATGAAGAGCCTCGAGAACCAAAATTCTTTGGGACTCGACATGTCAAATCTGGGACTAATACTAGGGGTCAAAATTCCCCCCAAATTCAAAGTGCCAGATTTCGACAAGTACAAAGGGAAGACCTGTCCTAGAGTACATCTCAGGGCTTACTTTCAGAAGATGTCTGCTTATTCAGATGACGAGAAATTGTTAATGCACTTCTTTCAGGACAGCTTTCCAGGTCCTTCTCTAGAGTGGTATATGGGTTTGGAAGGGATGCATATAAGGAGTTGGAGGGATTTAGGGGAAGCTTTTGTTCGTCGCTACTAATATAACAGTGATCTGGCACTAAACAGAATACAATTACAAAACTTATCACAGAGAAAAAATTAGGGATTCAAGGAATATGCTCAGAGGTGGCGAGAATTAGCAGCTAGAGTTCAACCTCCGATGGTGGAACGTGAACTAATTGACATGTTCGTGGCAACCCTTCAAGGAACATACTATAAGAAGTTAATTGGGAGCATGTCTAGAAGTTTTTCTAACTTGATCATAACAGGGGAAAGAGTGGAGAATGGAATAAAGATAGGGAAGATACAAAGTGGAGAGGGATCTACATCAGGAGGAATGAGGAAGACATATGGGAATCCGAAGAAAAGGGAGGGAGACACGAATGTCGTATCAGCTTACAGAAACAGAGACCGAGCACAACATCAACGACAGTACCAGCCTCAATATCAGCAACAAATTGCTAGTATAGCTATTCCGGCTGTACCTCAGCAACCAACCATTGTACCTCACCGATAACAAGACAAAGGAAGGATGGCCAACAGGCAGTTTGACACGCCTCTCATGCCTTACTCTCAATTATTGCAACATCTACTGCAGCTGCAACTTGTTTAGAAAAGGACTTTAGCGCCGCTTACTGGCATACCTCCATCAGGCTATGACACAAATGCTAGGTGTGATTTTCATTTCGGTGCTCCAGGTCATAGCATTGATAATTGTAAAGCTTTTAAGCATAAAGTACAAGATTTGCTTGACTCCAAAGCAATCAATTTCACAAATGAGACCCCGAATGTGAATCAAAATCCTATACCGAATCATGGGGTGGCCAGAACTAATGTTGTTATCGAAGGGGAAAGGTTGAATCTGATAACTAATGTTGAGGAATTGAAAACACCGTTGAGCTATGTAAAGGAAAAATTGTTTAAGGGTGGTGTTTTTCCTGGTTGTTTAGAAGGCTGTGAGGGATGTGGTGCGCACCCAGAAGGATGTGTTGAGTTGAGGAATCATATTCAGAGTTTGATTAATGAGGGCATTTTGCAATTTGACAGAATAGTAGGAGACGAAGATGTAAAGGAAGTTGATGATGAGCGGGATGAAATCGCAACGATTTCGATACCATACCGAACAATCAATATTTCAGCGCCACCGAGGCCAGCTCCTGTTATCATTACTACACCATGACCGATGCCTTATGAGAGTACCAAGTCCATTCCTTGGAACTATGGGGCAGAATTATTCTGCAATGGATATAAACAAGAGTTGGCAGAGACGTTATCTAGAGGATCGTCTGTTGATAATGTTATTGGAGCAGGAGGCTTGACTAGGAGTGGCAGAGTGTTCTCTCCGTCGGATGCTAATATGGAAAGAAGTGACAAAGGTAAGGGTAAAGTTGTAGTAGAAGAGGGTCAGGAACAGGGGGAGAAAGACTCCTTGGCTAAGGATGCTGAAGAATTTATGCGACTCATTCGCAAAAGTGATTACAAAATCGTAGATCACTTACAGGAGACGCCTTCTAATATCTTGATCTTGTCATTGTTGTTGTTCTCCGAGGCACATAGAAATTCTTTGCTAAGAATCTTGAATACGTCTTATGTACTACAAGAAATATCTGTTAATCAACTTGAAGGAGTGGTGGCTCATGTTAACGCTGGTAATGGTTTGGGCTTCACTGACTTGGATCTAACTCCCGCTCGGAGAAATTACAACCATGCCCTACACATATCCCTAGAGTGTAGATGGGTTGTTCTGTCTCATGTGCTAGTTGATACGGGATCATCACTCAATGTGTTTCCCAAGAAAGCATTGATGAAGCTGGATACCCAGGGTTTGATATGTACTCCCAGTGATTTGGTAGTGAGGGATTTTGATGGGACCAGAAGATCAGTATTTGGTGAAGTCACATTATCGATTCAAGTGGGCCCATAGATCTTCGACATGGTCTTTTATATCATGGATATCCAGCCTGCTTATAGTTGTTTACTCGGTCGGCCATGGATACACTCTGCTGGGGCAGCCACCTCGACTTTGCACCAGAAAATGAAGTATATGGTGGAAGGGAAGATTGTCACGATCTGTGGGGAGGAAGATATCATGATCAACCACCTGTCGTCTTTCAAGTATGTAGAAGTGGACGACGAGATTCATGAAACACGGTGTCAGGCTTTTGAAGTAGTACAGATTCAGGAGAGGCCTCCTGTTGAAGACAAAGTTCCAGAAATCTCAATGTCCTCGCCTAAAAAAGCCTGTGCTATTGTAGAATCCGGTTCTTTGCAGAAGTGGGGCCAAGTTCTCAATGTTCCTAACAAGCAAGACAAGTTTGGCCTGGGGTACAACCCGTCTTCTTCTCAAAGTGCTCCGAGGTATAAAGGACCCGTTCATTTCACCAGTGGTGGGGTTGTTTTTTTATAGGATTAATGATGTGGAGGATGATGAAGGAGATAGCGACTGCGACATGGATGCGTGGATCCATTCGTGCATTCCCGGACAGAAACTGTGCAATTGGACTATGGAGGAAATCGTCCAAGTCACTTCAGAAGAGTGTTGCACCCCAAAATTTGCCCAACCTTTTCCTTCTTGTTTTTGCATTAGCATAACATCATCATAGCATTATCATAACATTGCATTAGCATTTACGCAGTGGATCAAGTGTGATATACATCAAGAGAGGCCTATCTAGAGGTTTTATTGCCTCGCATCTCTTTATAATCACTTGTGGCCAAGATTGTATGTTTAGAACAGGCCACCTTCCATTCATTATGGGCTTGAGGTTGAGATGACTTCATCCCTCACTTGCATTCCATGTTTACCTTTATGAATCCGCATTTCCTGTATGCTGTTACTTCATCTGTTTTCCGTTGCTTCCTTTGCCTTTCCCTTAGGATCTCCATTCTTTCTTGTTGAAGATAGAATGTGATAGACATTAGGCTTTGCAACCATGTATGACAACATTAGGGTAGTCTTCCCCTTTGCAAACTTCAACCATAGGACGAACATTGCATGCTAACATTTAGGGCTGTGTAGGTTCCTTTAGAGAGTCTCTTTCTCTTCCTTTCTTCAAACATTCGAAAATACTTAATAAAGGATAATGCGTGTTATGCGTTACAAGCCTTAAGCTACTTGAGAAAGAATTATGGGAGGGTTTCCCTCACATAACTTGAATGCTTAGTGTGGCACCCTTTGGGTGACGTGCGACGCATTCACTCTTAAGTCCAAGTCTTTAGTGCGACACGAGTTACAAACAAAACTCAAAACACTTCTTCTTAAAAGACATAAAAACAAACATTCAACTTATTTTTGTCCTCTTGGACTTTAATCTTTAGAGGTCATTTTCTTAAAGAGAGTTTCGTTAACTCTCGGTTCTCCCGCAAACGGTAACGCCTAAATCTCCAATGGTCGAGCTGCATACACCAAACTGCTAGAACCGATTGCTAACCCTACTCGGGTTAAAAACAACTTAAACCAAACTCGTGGTCTAGTTAGCCCGAACTACGTTTGCTCTGATCTTTCATACCAGATGAAAGTACGTAGGCACGAGATGCGATATCTCGGCGAGCAACCTTCCCCCATTTTACCCATAGTTAGACGAACTACGTTGACTCTGATTTCTCGTTTCAGACGGGAATACGTAGGCATAGAACTGCCGTGTTCTGCCGAGTCACTTTTCTTTTCTTTTGTCCTTAAGCCTTTAGCTAGATAGTATTAATCAACCCTTCGAGATAAACAATTAAGCATGGATCCCATCGAGTACGATGGACGTGAGGGGTGCTAATACCTTCCCCTTGCGTAACCGACTCCCGAATCTAGGACTTGGTTGCGATGACCATTCCTTTCCTCTTTCGTTAGGTTTTCTCTGAGCGTTTCCTTTCCCTCCTTTGGGATAAATAACGCACGGTGGCGACTCTTCTGTCATTACCGGCGCCGATTTTCGCAGTAGCGACAAAGAGTAATTTCTATTGTTTTTTTATTATGGTTGGTCCTACATTCTGCCCAGGATGTAGTGGGTTTTCTTTGTAGGGCCCCTTTAGTTTATGTTCAAACTTTTTATCATGAATGAAAGGCGTTCTTTTTGCATTCAAATGTTTTGATCCTTGTTTTTCTTCTTATATTTTCAAAAACAAAATGGCAATGTGTTTGTGTTTGTTTGCATATCATATTAAGCATAAAAACATCAATCAGGCAGGTTTCACATCTCAGATACCATAGATTCAGATTTGGCTATGACTCGATATGACTTAGACAATCCTATTTTTCAAGCCGAAGAAGAGACTGATGAAGATTGTGACCTACCTGAAGAGCTGGACAGACTTTTGAGGCAAGAGGAAAAAGTCATTCTACCTCACCAAGAGGATGTTGAAGTTGTCAATCTGGGCACTCAAGATGACAAGAAAGAAGTCAGGGTCGGGGCTGCATTGGAAGACGACGTCAAGAGAAGATTGGTCGAAATGCTCCGTGAGTATATAGATGTCTTCGCTTGGTCGTACGAAGATATGTCGGGGTCGGATACCGACATAGTGATACACTGTCTACCTCTTCAAGAAGAATGTCTGCCTATGAAGCAAAAGTTGAGAAGAACCAGGCCTAACATGGCAGTCAAGATTAAGGAAGAAGTCCAGAAGTAGTTGGATGCTGGTTTTCTTACCGTCACAAATTATCCTCCATGGGTTTCTAATAGTGTTCTTGTACCTAAGAAAGATGGGACGGTCAGGATGTGTGTCGACTATCAATATCTGAATAGAGTGAGCCCAAAAGATGATTTCCCGCTCCCTCACATTGATGTTTTAGTTGATAACAATCCTCAATATTTTGTGTTTTCCTTCATGGATGGTTTCTTTGGGTATAACTAAATCAAAATGGCCCCAGAGGACATGGAGAAAACTACTTTTATCACACCGTGGGGGACCTTTTGCTACAAAGTTATGCCTTTTGGATTGAAAAATGTAGGGGCAACCTATCAGCGGGCAATGGCGACTCTCTTTCATGATATGTCATCATGAGATTGAAGTGTATGTTGAGGACATGATTGCAAAGTCACAGACGGAGGAGGGACATCTGGTTAATCTATTGAAGTTGTTTGAAAGGTTAAGGAAATTCAGATTGAGGTTGAATCCAAATAAGTTCACTTTCGGAGTGAGATCAGGAAAGCTATTGGGGTTTATTGTCAGTGAAAAAGGAATCGAGCTAGATCCTGCCAAAATAAAAGCCATACAAGAAATGCCTGAGCCAAAAACAAAAAAAGAGGTTCGTGGTTTTCTGGGGAGATTGAACTACATTACGAGATTCATATCTCACCTTATAGCCACTTGTGAACCAATATTAAAATTGTTAAAGAAAGATCAAGCAGTCGTTTGGAACGAAAATTGCCAAAGGGCATTTGAAAAAATAAAAGAATATTTGCAGGAACCTCCGATATTGATGCCTCCAGTCGCTGGAAGACCTTTGATTATGTATTTGACGGTTCTTGAGAATTCAATGGGTTGTGTGCTCGGTCAACATGACGAAACGGGCAGAAAAGAGCACGCCATTTACTACATGAGCAAAAAGTTCATAGAGTGTGAGTCAAGATACTCGATGCTAGAGAAGACATGTTGTGTACTCGCTTGGGCAGCCAAACGCCTAAGGCAATACATGTTAAATCATACAACCATGTTGATTTCAAAGATGGATCCGATCAAGTACATATTTAAAAAGCATGCGCTTTTCGAGAGAATTGCTAGATGGCAGATGGTTCTGACAAAGTACGATATTCAATATGTTTCCCAAAAGGCCATTAAGGGGAGTGTCTTGTCAGAATATCTTGCAGAACAACCAATTGAAGATTATCAACCAATGAGGTTTGAGTTTCCTGACGAAGACATAATGTTTTTGAAGATGAAGAACTGTGACGAGCCTATACCAGATGAAGGTCCCAAAATTGGCTCTCAGTGGAAGTTGGTTTTCGATGGTGCTGTTAATTTATATGGCAACATAATTGGGGCAATAATTACAACTCCTCACGGTTCTCACATACCGTTCACCGCCCGATTAACATTCCCCTGCACCAATAATGAAGTTGAATATGAAGTGCGCATCATGGGTATAGAAGAAGCTATTGAATTGAGAATCAAGAATCTTCATGTATAAGGTGATTCAGCTTTAGTCGTCAATCAGATCAAAGGAGAGTGGGAAACCCATCAAGCCAACCCGATGCCTTATATGAACTACGCAAGAAGATTGTTGCCTTTCTTCGACAGGGTTGAATTTTATCATGTACCGAGGGTTGAGAATCAGATGGCGAACGCTTTGGCAATGTTATCATCGATGTATAAAGTGAATTATTGGAATGAAGCTCCAATGATCACTATCATGCTCCTCGATAGGCCAACTTTCATATTTGCAGTAGAAGAAGCATCGGATGGGAAGCCTTGGTATTTTGATATCAGAAATTTCCTCAAGACTCAAGAGTATCCGCCTGAGGCATCAAGTAGATATAAGAAGACTTTGAGGAGTCTATCGGGAAAATTTTACTTGAATGAGGATGATGTGTTATACAAAAGAAATTTCGACCTGGTGTTGTTGCGTTGTGTGGACAAAAATGAAGCAAGTTTGCTAATGGAAGAGGTCCGCGAAGGTTCTTTTGGTACCCATGTTGCCAGATACGCGATGTCCAGAAAATTGTTGAGAGCGGGTTATTACTGGATGACTATGGAATCCGACTACTTTAAGTATGCCAGGAAATGCCATAAGTGTCAAATTTATGCTGACAAAGTACACGTACCACCGAATCCTCTAAATGTTTTGACGTCTCCTTGTCCTTTTGCAATGTGGGGCATCGACATGATTGGCAAGATTGAACCGACCGCCTCCAATGGACATCGATTTATCTTGGTGGCAATCGATTATTTCACCAAGTGGGTAGAAGCAGCTTCATTTGCTAATGTGACCAGACAGGTAGTTGCCTGCTTTATAAAGAAGGACATCATCTGCCGATACGGGATACCAGAGCGAATCATTACTGAGAATGGTTCGAATTTGAACAATAAGATGATGAAAGAATTGTGCCAGAGTTTTAAGATTGAACACCACAACTCTTCTCCGTACCGTCCGAAGATGAATGGTGTTGTCAAGGCAGCCAATAAGAATATCAAGAAGATTATACAGAAAATGGTGGTGACCTACAAAGATTGGCACAAGATGTTTCCCTTTGCTTTACATAGTTATCGTACTTCAGTGCGTATGTCAACTGGGGAAACCCCTTTCTCGTTGATGTATGGTATGGAAGTTGTCATACCATTGGAGGTCGAGATTCCTTTTCTGAGGGTATTGGTTAATGTGAAGCTTGATGAAGAAGAATGGGTAAAGGCTAGGTTGAATCAACTTAGTCTGATTGATGAAAAGAGATTGGCAGCTATCACCCATGGCCGACTATATCAGAGTAGAATGAAGAAGGCATTTGATCAGAAGGTGCACCCTCAACATTTTTAGGTAGGTGACTTAGTGCTGAAGAGGATCCTCCCTCCACAAATAGATCACAGGGGAAAATGGACTCCCAATTATGAAGGTCCATACGTGGTAAGGAAAGTTTTCTCTGGAGGAGCCTTATTACTATCAACTATGGATGGTGAAGCTTTTACGTCCCCTGTGAACGTAGACGTAGTCAAAAAATAATTTGCTTAAAAAGAGACCCGCTGGACATAAAAAGAAAAGTCTAGGCAAAAATGGGGCATCCCGGCGAACCATAAAAAAAATAGGTTCGGGCAAAAATTAGGGATAAAAAAACCCGAATAAACCCGCAGAGTTGAAAACCTGAAAAGGCAACTTTGGCAAAAAGGGGTATCCCGGTGGATCGAAAACCCGCAAGGGCGATTCAGGTAAAAGTTAGGGATTGAAAAGCAAACGACTACGGTCGATGTCTGATCCGTGAACACAGTTGGATTCGTGGAGAACCCGAGGGTTAATAAATCAGTTTCTTTAGAAAGCGAAACATTGGTGAAGCATCAAAGACATGCGAGTCATAGTCGAATCGACACATGGTGGTTGTCTGTCTCCACATTGCCGACATTTATATACCTTTTGCATTTGTACTTTCTGCGCAATTTCCTCTTTTCAGGAGTTGCATCCGTTGTAATTTGCCTATTTAGTGGCCTTTTAATCAATGAAGTACTTTCCACAAAGATCTTTTTCTTCTTGTTTTTGCTTTTTATTGTTTTGTTTGCGAAAAGACGTCTGATATTTTTGATAAACTTTGCATACAAAAACTTTTGGGGCCTTGCTAATCATAATTAAAGCGATGACTTATTTGAATGATGTCATGGATGGTGGCCGAGATAGCCATTGTTGCATACAGGACACGCTACTTGTTTGTCCTTTACATGACTCACTCCACCAAGAACTGTTTCCAAATCAGAAGTGTCTCACCAACAGTGATGTGCATCTACCCCCAGCAGGTGAGATTGGGATTATCCCCCAGCAGCGGGGCAAGTTCATCGTTGTTCCCCGACAGGATCTATGTTATTGACTCCTTTCCCCAAGCAGAGATTAATGTTGATTCCCTCGACGAGTATTTCGGAAATGGTAAGCGTCTGCAGCAGAGTCCAATGGTCATCGGTATTCGTCAAAGTGGGATCTTTGGGGCAACTTCCCGGTGGATGTTATTCTCAATTCCCAGCAGACTGAAATTGTCCCAAGGAGAGTTCTATTCCAGAAGGCCATTCAGGGCGTATTCCTCAACAAGTTTGCTCGCCGTTTCTCTCGGCACCTTTTCATGGTGGTGCTTCTTTGCATTTGTATTTTGCATAGCATCCTCCCAAACTCTTAGCATTTCCATTTCGTATGGAGCATTACGCCATATTCGAACATATGCATGCGAAGCATAAGCCAGGTTGATACCTTTTGTTGCCAGACATCTTTCCAGCAGATAACAGCATAATTCATAAGCCTTTGTGGTACCTAACCCCAACAAGAATCATCGGTGGATGTTTTCATCTTGTGTTTCTCCCTAACTGAGTTTGCTTGTTTAAGTTTCTCTTTCCCCAGCAGAGTTTTTTTTTCAGGTTGTGAATCAGTTGATTTTACTTCCTGCTTATTGTGGATGCTATCCCGACTTTTGGTTGGTAGTCCATCATTTTGTGGGTGTTATAACGACTTTTGGTTGGTAGTCTTCTTTTGTTCCCCTGCGGAGTTGTCATCCCGACTTTTGGTTGGTAGTCTCTTTTTGTGGCGATCCTAACTCTTGGTTAGTAGCTTTTGTTCTGACTTTTGGTCGATGATCTCTTTTCGTAGCGATCACAACTCTTGTTTAGTAGCTTTTGTTCTGACTTTTGGTCGATGATTTCTTTCGGTAGCGATCATAACTCTTGGTTTGTAGCTTTTGTTCCAACTTTTGGTCGATGATATCTTTTGTGGCGATCCTAACTCTTGGTTAGTAGCTTTTGTTCCAACTTTTGGTCAATGATCTTTTATTGTGATCCTAACTCTTGGTTAGCAGTGTATTTCTCACAACTTTCAGATATAATTCCCTGGCGATCCTGACTTTTGGTTATTAGCCCTTGTTATCATTTTGATCAGTTACCGTTTCGGTCATCCCAACTCTTGGTTGATACCCGTTGTTTTTAAGTCCACTTTCAGTTGGCGAGCTCAATAGTGTACCATCCCGCGGGTTGCAAATTTCTGGGTTCTTTTGTATTCAATCACCTTTTATCTTGAATTTTTGAAAGCGGTTACT
Organism: Lathyrus sativus; assembly: GCA_963859935.3. NCBI lineage: Eukaryota > Viridiplantae > Streptophyta > Magnoliopsida > Fabales > Fabaceae > Lathyrus > Lathyrus sativus. The sequence goes on along the minus strand of OZ012740.1, from coordinate 544,342,104 downwards.
TTCATACCTTCAGGTCCAAGCCGTTTGAATAGGGGAAGTTGTAGCACCCCAAAATTTGCCCAACCTTTTCTTCTATCTTGCCTTATGTTTCACAGTGTCTTGCATTGGCATTCGTGCATAAAATTAGTTCTAGACATGAGATCAAGATGTTTTATTTACTAATCAAGAAAGAAGCCTCATGTTCAAAGCTCAGGCAAGGGTGCAATTTCAAGTCACCAAGTCTCCATTATCAACATAATTTGTCTCATAGCTTTTTGAAGTGAGAAAACAAGTGTTTGGTTATCTCTTTAGGGAGATTGAAAGCACATGTGGTTATCTCCTTGAATAAGACATGGTCCAAGAGATCAATTTACACCTTGAGGGTCATCTATGGGGGTCACATGACTACACAAATCATTTGCAAGAACCTCAATCAGTGGATAAGGTGTTAGGGTTTCATCTGGTCAACAAAAAGTCAGTTGTGAATTTAAAGGAGCTCAAGGCTTGATTCTTGATCATTTAAGCCATGAGAGGTCATCCTAAGTCATCTCAAATGTTATGTTGAAGCTAGGTCAAGGAGATTCAAGAGATCAAGAAGTTGCTAAATTAGGGTTTTAGAGGATTCTAAGTGTAAAATCCCCTCTTTTGGTATCTAACTTCAATGACAAGTTTCACCATGGTGCAAGTCCTATCTCATTTTCCATCAAGCATGAGACTTATTCCTTACCATTCAAGCTTTCTTTTTAGTACAAGAAATCTTCCATTGGGTTCATACATCTCAAGTTATGATGTTCACAAGTAGGTGTTACAAAATGAAGAGGATTTAGAGGCACTCAAGGGTAACTCACTTCTAAGGCTTTTTTCACATGGAATCAAGTTTTTTCTCACTTTTCATCAAACATAAGAGTTGTTCCTTATTGTCTAAGCTTTCCAAAAAGTGCTAGAACTCATCATTCCCATGTGTAGAGCTCTAGTTATGATCACCCCAAGTCAAAGTCATTTTGGATGACCTAGTTTTAGGTCATTCACTTCAAGATCAAAATTCATGAACTTCAAGACCTCAAGCCAAGATTCTTGCAACATGAAAACGGTGTCTTATGACCTTAACTTCATCATGACCTCAAATTCCATGATCTTTAATGATTTTCAAGGTAATTGAAAGCATGCTGAACATGAAAACATGGATTTTAGACCTAGTTTGATTTTCTCACATTACAAGCCACCAAATTGATTTGTTTTTGTTCTTTTTAGTACCATTTCAACGTCATCACATGACCACACAAAGTTTTACCTAAAATGAGCAAACATGAGTTCATATTTTCAAGCCATTTTTCAAATTTCATGCTTTATGAAGTAATCATTCAAAATACATCACAAGTCCATTTCCTTTCATTCCAACCACCAAAATTCATTTCCTCGCCCTCCTTTGTGCTGAGTGATGACTTGAAATAGTGGAATAACCACCTCAAACCTGTGTGCACCTCATTTTGAAGTTTTTGGCAAGTTTGTGAAATCAAGAGAACCACCCATCACGGGCCTGCAAAAACTCTTCCAAACCTTCATATATAAAGTGTAAGCAAACCCTAACGTGAGCATAGAGGTTGGCTGCTGTAGAGAGAACCAAAATCGCTCAAAATTTCTCAAACATTCTCTCTCTTCGAATTGCTCATTTCTCTGGTTTTCTCTTCCATTTCTTGCTTGGTTCTCACTCACTGAAGCATAAGGAGCTCACTGGTAGCTTTGGATTGAAGCTTAAGCATCATTTGAAGGACCAACGAAGTTGCTCCATTAGGTAAATTTTCATCCTCTGAAACTCTCATTCTAGGCATGAAAAATAAGTTCATACTGGTTGCATCTGAAGCCCTACCATGTGTAGACAATGTTTGTCTGCTTGTTGTGTCTGTTTGATCAAATTTCAGTTTGTGTGTTCAACTTTCATCCGTTGTTTTCACTATGATAGAGGTACCATTTTGAAAAACTAATGGTATATTTGTGTTCTACGTGAAAAATCCTTCAAAAACATGTTCTGGTGTCACAACATGCAAAAAAAGAAGCCGGTTGACTGACAGAAGAGTTGCCATCATTCGCTATTTATCCCAAAGAGAGGGAAAGGAAACGATCGAAGAAAACCTGACGAAAAGGGAAAAGACAAGGTCATCGCAACCAAATCTAGGGTTTGGGAGTCGGTTATGCAATGGGAAGGTATGAGCACCCCTCACGTCCGTTGTACTCAACGGGATCCTCGCTTGTTGTCTAATCTATGGGTGAAAACTATCTAATGCTATTGCTAAACGGTGGTGAACAAAAAGAACAGATTCGATAGGACATCTCCGACCTATGCCTACGTATTCCCTCGTGCAATGGGAAAGTCAGAGTCAACGTAGTTCGGGAAAACTACGGGTGATGGGAGGAAGGTCTCGATCGCACGGGGGCGAGAGAAAAGGTTTAGATAACAAGTTGGTCTCGATTGCACTGGAGCAAGAGAAATAGGAAGTTAGTTGTTAGTGTGCTCGTCAAGGATAGGTATCCTCGTGCCTTCGTATCTTCATTAGGGAATGAAGAATCAGAGCAGCCGTAATTCGACTAACTACGGTAAAAAGGGGTCTCGATCACATGGATGCGAGAGAAAAGGAGTCTCGATCGCACGGAGGCGAGAGAAAAGGATCGTAGGCCTGGAACGCCTAAACGGAAGGGAACCGGATCGGTTTGGGACGCGCACTATGCAAAATCCTAAGATGTAGGAGCGAATGCGTCGCATATTGCCTAAAGGGTATACGCTAAACACTCTAGACAATGTGAGGAGAGGCCCCCACTCATCATTTCCTATGTATCTAACGCTTAGAACTTACAACACTCATCGCGGTTACGGGTCTGAAATTAAATTCTGAGAGGTGTAAGTGAATTGAATCGGGACCAATGTGACGCTAAACTGTCGTAGCTCGACTTATGAGAGAAGTCAAACTATAGGAGGTTGCGTGATTGATATATGTGCTAAGGACAAGATAGAGAATTGATATTGAGGATCATTCTCCAATTGAATCGTGTCGCACGGACCAAAAAGGTGGGATCTCGTCTTAATCGCAAACATGATGTTGATTAATCGAAGGTAGCCTATCGTGATCCCAAAGTAGAGAAAATGACCCAAATGGTCATTTTCCATAGATTTGAAATCGAGAAGGTTATCAACTCCGACAAATCCGACACTTACGGATACAAGACTTCATCGATTGAGGAAAAGTCAAAATAAAACCGAAAAGAAGAAATGAGGAGAGAAAAGAGGTGGTCTCGGATCCAACATTATTCATCAATAATTTGACTGGTAATGGTTTACGGAAGTCTCGTCATCGACCAAAAAGCGGTGAAAATAAACAAAGATGAAAATAAGATCGAAAATGAAAAGTGAAGAGAAAAGTCGGTCTCGGATCTATCGTCTTTCATCAATAATTTGACAGAAAAACAAAGAGGTGGTCTCGGATCTATCCAAAAAGAGGAAATAAATCCTCAAAGGTAAATAAAAAATAAGATCTAACTTTTATAGAAAAATATATTGAAATTCTAAAGAAACTAAAATATAAAATATTAACAATTTCTAAAGAAAACTAATTAAATATATTAAAATTTCTAACAAAAGAAAATAACATATTAAACTAAAAACTAAGTAGAAAATATATTAATAAATCTAAAAGTTAAATATAAAATAACCAAAACAGTTTAGAAAAGTATTCACAAACTAAATAAACTAATTTTAGAAAATAAACATAATAAAACAGGGGGAGGTTCTGTTGAAAACAAGGGATGCGCAAAGGCCAACCGGGGATTTAAGCCCAACACGGAAATCAAACAAAACCAATTTTTAAAACAAACAAAAAAACTAAAACAAAAGGGCATCTCATCCTCTTCGTTGAAAATTCTCTGAAACAAACTCTCTTCAAAGCAACAACTTCTCTCACTAAATCAAACTCCTCCGAACGTTTCTTCTTCAACTCTTTCCTCCATCTTCGTTTGATTTCAAATCTTCCTTTCGTTTCAGGATTTCTGGGTTGAAATGAAGTTGAGTGGGGATTATGGTGCCTCGTTTGGGTTTGTCTGTGTTGGTTGTGATGTTGGCCATTGAAGGTTTGAAGAAAATGAAGTGGGTTTCGGTGTGGTTGAGAGGTCGTGTTAATGGTGGTTTTGGAAGAAGAATGGAGTGGGTTTGTTTGAAGAAGGTTTGAGAAGATGAAATGGGTTTCCGGTTGTGGTTTAACGGAGAAGATGTTTACTGGGTTTGAAGTTTTGAAGGAGGACGGTGGTTGTTGGAGTTTGAGTGATGGTTGGGTTTCAAAATGGGTTTACAATTGAAGGGGATGAAGTGAGGTGTTCGAGGTGATAATGTTGGAGAAGACGGAAATAGAGAAGAAGGTCGATGGTGGTACGATGAAGAAAAAGAGTTTTGTGGTGGATTTGTGGTGATTGATGGTGGACAGAAAAAAGGATATGGGTTTCGAAGGTGATGCGAATGAGAAGGAGAAATGTTGGTGTTAACAGAAATCATGAAGGTCGAGGTTCACATAGTGTTCTCGTGCTGGAAGTTTTGAGTTTAGGGAGAAGATGGCCCGAAAATGATGATGAATAGTATTGCACCGCTAGGGTTTCTGCCGTCCGGACCTAGAAGATGATGAGCAGTAGTATATATAGTACAAATCCGACACGTGGCATTGCATGTTTTTTTGGTTTTCTTTCAATTAAATTCTGGTGATTAAACTGATTAATTCTGATAATAATAAAACAAAATCCTAATCCTAGTTAATTAAATAAACTAAGTTCTAATAACAAACTAACCTAATATAATCCTAATTAATTAATCTAAACTAACTAATACTAATGACTAATCTAAATTAATTAAAGCTAATATATAACTAATGAAAATCTTAATTAAGTTCTAATAAAATATAATTTTATTCTAACTCTAATAAAATTCTATATTCTAAAATCAAATTCTATTTTCTAAAATTCAATTAAAAAATCTAAATTCTAATATTCTAAATAATAATATAACCAAAGTAATAAAATTCTAATTTCTAACAAAACTAATCTAATTCTATTAAAAAGTCTATTTTCTAATAAATCTATTTTAAAAAACTATTTTCTAAAATTAAAAATCTATTTCTATATTCTAAAAAAACTATATTAAAATCTAATTCTATAGAATTTAAATTCTAAATTCTAATAAAACCATCCTATTAAAATTAATTAAATCTAAAACTATAAAAAAAGGAATTAAAGCAAAAATAGAAATAAAATCACAAAAATGCAGTGAAATAAAAACGGAAAAAGAGCGAACACCGAAATGCACCAAAATAATTACCACGGGCTGAACCACCAGGAAGAGAGCAACTTTCGCTCGATTTCGACATAGAACTCAACATTAGAACTGGTTTAAATTGTTTAAAACGCGAACGAAGCAGCTGTAATCCCGATAAATTCAATCCGGCTGATAACATGGACAGTATGCTAGAAATGATCAACCTAAATGATATGCAGATGAAAGCGAAGTAAAAGACCGGTCAAAGTTAGAAAAGGATGGGCAAATTTTAGGGTGCAACTGCTGGGTTTCCATTTTAATTGAAGTTTTCAGCCATCACCGGTGAGGTTCACCGGAGAAGATGACCGGAGTTAGGGCTATGATGTTTGAGGTGTTTTGCTGAGGTGGAGGGTGATGAGGCTTTGACTGGCTTGTGTGGCGCGTTGAAACATGATGTGGCATGCCACATCCGTTAATGAGACGTTGTGTTTCATTAATCTGAGGGTTTTGCTTGATGTTGGATTGGGCTTAGGCCATTTGGATATCCACACACCCCTTTTTCAGCCCATTTACGTGTTGAACATGAAGCCAGTTCATCTGGGTTTTGTTGATGCACCCCCTTGCTCTCTTTTTCTATTTTATTTTATTTTTTATTCTATTTTTATTTTTATTTTATTTTAAATAGTTAAAACCATTTTAAAGATCCACAAAAATTTATTCCTGTTTAATTGATGTGTTGATATATTTTTCATAATTTTTATTTTATTTTTCATTTAATTTTATTATTTTTAATTAATTAATTTTGCAAAGAGGTTTCCATGTTTGCCCTTGTGGATTTGTTCTTTTGTTTGACACCATTTGATCACCCTCTTGAGTCAATTTTCCTCTCACACTTGGGTGTTTGATTGAGGATTTGTTCTTCATGCAATCCATGTTGTGATCTTTTGCACACTAATTCTTGATGGACTTAACTTGGGTTTGGAGTTTTATTTGGATTTTATTTGGTGATGTTTCTATTTTTGGTTGATGCATCAAGATCTTGTTGTTTTAATCATGTGTGTGTGCCTATCTTGACCTAGTCTTTTAAGATTGTCTCTTGTATGGTTTCATGAATGCTTGGTGAGTCTTGTGTGCTCTTGATGACATGTTTGAGGTTCTGATTTGCATGGTTAGGGGTTCATTAAATGTTAGTTTCATCTCATATGCTTTATATGATCATGTACTCCTTTTGTGGTTGACTTGTGAGATGTTTGGATGGCCTTTGGTGCTTCAATTTGAGTTTGACCCATCTTAAGTTTGATTGATAATTTGAATTTGAACTTGATGCATATCATTTGAATTTACTTCTGATCTTGATGAGTTGATACTTGATCTTGGTTCCTTTTGTGGTATGTTCCCTACTTTAAGAATGATTTGAATGCATGAACTTGTTTGAGGTGGGTTTGGATGTTTTCCTTTGAATATTCATGGACAAATTCTTGATTTTGATAATCATGATGTTGTTTCTGCCCCATTCTATCTCTCCCCTCATTTCGTTTTTTGTGGTTTAATGTTTGACATCATTCTTCCTAAGATGTTTAAGGCATGTGGTATTGTGTGGTTACCTTGTTTGCTTTGGTGTTTTGACTTTCGTTTTGTTGATTTGGGTGTGACATAAGTGTTCTCTATTGATGTGTCATTGATGTATGTCTCATGTTTGTATGTTATAATTCAATGTATGTTTGTGTGTTTGTTTCTCTCATCCCTTTTCATCTTCCATGACTTTTTTGAGTCTTGCTTTTGTTTTCATTTGTGATTGATTAGTGATGTGTTTACTTGTGTTTGCTCACATGATCCCTTAGGATTCTTAGTCCCTCTGTTTAAGATGGGATTAGGAGAGACATTAGGATTTCAATCCTATGTATGATAACGTTTGGTAGACTTCCCTCTCATCCTAACTTTAGGACCATTTTGTATGACAACATTAGGGTTCTCAGCTCCCTTTAGTGTCCTTGTGTCTTCTTTTCTCATCTCAAACTTCTCTAAGACACCTAATAAAGAATGACAAATGTTGTATGCTACGAGCCTTAAGTACATGAGAAATGATAAGTGGGGGGGGGGGGGGGGGGGGGTCTCTCCTCACTTGTCTAGAGTGTTTAGCGTATGCCCTTTGGGCGATATGCGACGCATTCGCTCTTGTGTCATAGTCTTTAGTGCAACACGAGTCTCAAATCAATTCAATTCACTTATAAAATTCACAAACAAAACTCAAACCTTTTCATCCTTCGGGATCATTTCAAACCTCATTTTCAGAAAAGAGTGTGTTACCTTTCTGTTCTACCGCAAACAGGCATTGTCCCTAATTGCTGGAATGGAGATTTACCGTCGCTCATAAAAATACTTAACCAACCAGTGGTCTAGTTAACCTGAACTATGTTTGTTCTGATTTCCCATACCATATGAAAATATGTAGGCACAAGACGACGATGTCTTGGCGAGCAACCTTCCCCCCATCACCCGTAGTTTCCCGAACTACGTTGACTCTGACTTTCCCATTGCACGAGGGAATACGTAGGCATAGGGCGACGATGTTCTATCAAGTCTGTTCTTTCTTTCCACCCCCGTTTAGAAGTAGCTTTTAGATAGCTTTCACCCATAGATTAGACAACAAGCGTGGATCCCGTTGAGTACAACGGACGTGAGGGGTGCTCATACCTTCCCCTTGTGTAACCGACTCCCGAACCCAAGAATTGGTTTTGATGACCTTGTCTTTCCCGTTTCTTTAGGTTTTCTTTGATCATTTGCTTTCCCTCTCTTTGGGATAAATAACATTCGGTGGAGACTCTTTTGTTTGTTTCCGCTGGTCTTTTTCGCAGTTGCGACAGCTACCTATGACATAAAGTCAACAAAAGACATTTCCTTTGGAAAAAGAGAAAAAAGAGGAGGAAAAAGGAATGAATTGACAAAGTCAAAATAAATACGAGCAAATATGGATGAGATGAACAAGCATGATATTCAAACATGATATCAATTATAAGTGACAAAGATAACATTCAAACATGATGTTAATCAAAGAAATCATATAAGATAGGACAAAGTTAAAATGAACATGGTAACAACCAAATACATGACAATAGATGTAAAAACACCTAAGACTTAACAAAGTCATAAATAAAACATGGTAACAACCAAGGTAAAGATAGATGTGACAACATCTAGGCAAGACTTAACAAAGTCATGGACAAAAAATGGTAACCACCAAAGCATGAAGGTAGATGTGACAACATCTAAGACTTAACAAAGTCATAAACATAACATGGTAACAACCAAAGATGACATACAAACATGGATCAAAGCATACATGTCGCATGTTTCTAACAAGAACAAAATGGCAAGATAAGTGTGGCATATCAAAACATGTTTATGACAATAACATGTGAGCATACAATTCAAGCACATAAGTAATAACTTGTGAGCATGTGAAAGAGAACGTGACAACATTTTTCAACAACATCATGAAGGATATAACAATATCAAGGTCATGGAAATAATAGAAATAAGTGAATCATGGATGAAGAGTTCAAGTATACAACTAGAGTAAGTGTGAACTTAAGTCAAGGTTAGAACATGGATTAGGGTATACTAACACCACTTAATCATAAATACGAAACAAGCATGGACAAGTTGTAACAAAACTTAATCATGAATATAATTTACAAGTTCAAATAATCATGGATAAGTTTTAATAATACTTAATCATGAATATAATTGAAAACATGGTTCAACACATCAAAGGTAAAAACCAAAGGTACTTGTTAAGGTACATGGTGATCAAAGGTTTAAAACATCACAAGGGTTTGAACATGGTAAGCATTCAAGTTAGGAATCATACAAAGGCATGTTGTCAAATTTTAAGGTATTTATGAACATGTGATCAAAGGTAAACAAACACAAGGGTATACATGCACACAAGGATTCAACAAGGTATGAAAGAATTACAAGTATCATGGCAAAGGTCAAGAGAAAAGTTTCACAACTATTCATGGAAAAGAAGTCATTTACACATGAAAAAGTATGAATTAAAGTACTTTAAAGTTATGCAAAAATCAAAGAATTATGTTATAAATATCACACAAGGTTATCACATGGTGTATCATATTCACACAAGTCAATATGCACAAGCAAAGTCAAAGGAACAAGGGAAAAGATTCACTTAAGAACCTAAAAACACCTTAAAAAGTGCCCCACTTTGACTAAGCAAAAATGTATGAAAAATAAATATTTTTGTGGAATTTTTCATGGATTCATAAAATAGACATAGTAAAGAGAAAATGTACAAAAAATCAAGTCAAAATAATGTGTGGTTTGAGAGTTGTGATTAAATAAAAATAAGAAAAATGGGAAAAGTTACAAGTGATAAAAAATAATGGAAAATGACCCTCCAAGGATTGAACACGCGCACTGAAGGTTATGGGTTAAAACGTTAACCACTGGGCCAGCTGTTTGGCCTAGTCAGACTACACACGCGTTGAATAAAATAACAAAACAAGTTGAAAAACCACAAAATAAAAAAAAGGGAACAAAAGGACAGGGGCGAGGGGGATTCGAACCCCATTCCTTTGCTTTGCTTCACACGCTGAATTCACGCCTTAACCATTGGGGTGGTGATACATCCATTGTATCACACCCATACAAAAAATAATATACTAAAAAAGCTTCTGGAAATAAAAAGGGCGCCACCCTCCCCATCATCTTCAACCTCGTGTTATTTCCCCATATTTGAAAATTCTAAAAGTCCTATCTCTCTGAATACTTGATGAAATCAAAGGATATAAAAATGAAAAATATTTTTTTTTCAACAAGGAATTCAATCGTATGAACCAAATTAGTTTGTTTTACCTCTAGCACAAGCAATTGAATTGAAACCGTATGAACCCTAAAAAAGGAATCTCAAACTAAAATCATATACATCAATGGTTTATATCAATTGACATAGGAGAATCATCCAGCACATCAAACCAAATATATTTAAAGTTCAAATATAATCAAGATAATGCATGTATCATTGAGTTTCAGAAGGGAAAAACTTACCTCGTGGAGAAAATTCCAAGGCCTCTCAAAAGGGGTTATAGAAATTATTTCTTGATTGAGAAAGCTTCAATGAACTCCTTTGGTACTCTTTGAATGTCTAGAACTACTTGGATCAGCTTCAAACTCTCTCCACAAACTCTCTTGCAAGAATGAAAATTGTGAAACTTGAAATGTAAGAAAAAGGTGTTGCAGTCACAAATCAACACTTGGAAGAGTTCAAGGGTGATTTATGGAAGGTGTTGAAAGGCTTAGGTGTTTTTGGAAATGGTCAGAATAAGGTTTTAGGTTAGATAATGTCGAAATTCAACTGATTTGGGATTGAGGATTGACTTTTTACTTCTGAGGTCTTTGGGTGAAGATGATGGTTTGGATAGCTTGTTTAGGTGTATTATGGTATGTGTGAATGGTTGGATTGATGAATTTGTGGCTGGAATAGATTTTGGATGTGTTTGTGCAAGTGGAGTATTTTTGACACAAATGAAGGTCTTGATGCAAGTTCTGCTATGATGCTTGCTCAAGTGTGTTTTCAGAGTGTTTATTGTGTGTTTTTGAATAAGGGAGTAACCTATATTTATAGGGAAAGATCTAAATAAATAAGGTTGTGCAGAATTGTAAATTGAGGTTCCCTTGGTTTGGTTAGATTTCAACTTGATGGTTTCATGATTCTCATAGTCCCAATGCAAAGTACAAAAGCTATCTAGAATGGTTGGAAGCCTTTTGATATTTCTTCTGTAGAAGAAACAAGTTGGAGTCTCAAGGAAAGTTGGCTTTATGATTAAAGTCATTTTTCAAGAATGGCATTGTGATCTTTATGGCCAAAACCTCCATAAATGGAATGAAACTTTGGATAATAGCTCAAATCTTTGTGTAATGCCTCAAAAACTTATACAAACTTCTGATTAAGGGTAAATTTAGAAGCAACAAGGTCTGAAAAGCAAGATCATGCATATTTAAATTGCTTTTTTATGGATTTGCTTCAAGAACATGTCATGAAAATTACCTAAAATCAGGTTTGAAGTGCCAATTTCCCTCCTTCGAAACTCCTAGCTCAAACATGGAAAAAATGAGTTCTTGGACTCTTTGGAAAGCTTGAAAAATGCTTTACAACTTTCGTGTTTTGATTTTTCCTTGAATAAAAATGGATCATAGTGAAAAATAGCTCTATAGTGAGTTACGTTTTCAAGGCAGGTTTGTATCAGAAGTTTTCTAATTGTCTAAACTCAAAAAGTGGTAAACCTCCAACTTCATGGTTTCATAACTTGAAATCTATGCATTTTTTGGGAATTCATCCTCAAGGACAAAATTATAGTATGGAACAAGCTCTTCAAATTGGTCTTTGGAGAAAATAAAATGGATGCATGGATTGGAAGTTATGGTCTTGGAAAGTTAGCACCAAATTAGGGTTTTCTCATAACTTAGAAAGAATTTCAACTTCTTCATTGTTGCCCTTTTTGCAAGAAACCTCAATTCTCTTGATTTTTTCTTGATAAAATTAATCAATAAAATATATTTTCATGAAATTTGTCTTGACAAGTTCATATTTGATCAAACCTAAAAGTCAAAGGTTTGACTTTGCAATAATTGGCTTATGTATCAAATGAATTTTCACTGCTTGATCTTCAATGATTTCCATCTCTTGAGCTATTTTAAAATGATGTATGGATTCTAAGGATGTATTTGAGTTTCTTGAATCATGCCTCAAGGCTTGAGATCATGCCCTGATCAAAAGTCAAAGATGCAGTTGACTTTGGTTAAAAACCCCTAATTTATGGCCAGCTGAATTTGAATCTTGAAGAACTTGTAATGAAGCCATATTGCTCTTGATTATTGATGGAGGGAAGCTATTAAGTGTATGAGAACTTGATCAATTGATGATCAATCTAAAAATTTGACTGATCAATCCCTTAAGTTTCTTGGTGCAAAACCCTAATCCACAGACCAAAGCAACGCAAAGCAATATCTTGATAATTGGTTAGCTATGCATGAATGATTGACCTAGAATGTTATGCAAATGATGGTGGAATCTAGGGGTAAATTTTGGGGTATAACACAAACCGAAAACATTGTCTCTACCTTTAGACCCTTGGAATTACTTCACATTGATTTGTTTGGTCCTATTGGGACTGCTTAAATCAGTGGGAAGAAATATGGTTTGGTCGTTGTTGATGATTTCAGCAGATGAACTTGGGTAAAATTTCTTCAATCTACAGATGAAACATACGAAGTATTTAGCATCTTTTGCATTCAAATACAATCTAAGATGGAAGTAAAGATTCCAAAAGTCAGAAGTGGCCATGGGGGAGAATTTAAAAATGAACCATTTGAGTCGTTATGTGAAAGATATGGAATTATCCATGAGTTCTCCTCTCCTAGAGCTCCACAACAAAATGGGGTTATAGTGGAAAGGAACATATGTTTGCAATAAATGGCAAGAATAATGATTCATGAAAATAAACTCCTTAAGTACTTGTGGGCAGAAGCTGTTAATACTGCTTGTTATATTCAGAACAGAATATATATTAGACCAATTCTGAATAAAACATCGTATGAATTATTTAAAGGTAGAAGACCAAGTATTTCTTATTTTCTTCAACTTGGATGTACTTGTTATATTTTGAATAATAAGATCTACCTAAATAAATTTAATTCTAAAACTCAAAAGGGTATTGTTGTACCCGAAAATTTGCCCAACCTTTTTCTTTACTTGGCTTGTGTTCCATTTCAGTCTTTAGCATTGGCATCTGCATAGCATTGTCTTTTGCAGGGGATCAAGAGAGATTTTCCTACTCAAGAGGAGGTTATCGAGGGTTTCAAGCTCAAGAAGGAGTGGTTACTCAAAGTATCTAGTACTTACACTCATCAAGAAGAGGTCAAAGTTCTCTGAGGGAGAAGATTGACAAGTGTTGCTTACCTCCTATCTTGGGGGGTCAACCGAAGATCATCAGGGGTTCTCAAGGCCATGGTTATGGATAGGAGATGTTGGAGAATCTCATTGAGTGCTTTTGAGGGCATTGGGGAGCTTATCTAAGTGTTCATTTCACTTGCAAGAAGTTGCATTCAAAGTTGATGCATCTGCCTAGTGCAAAGTCAACTGAGGACTTAAAGGAGTTTGAGACTTGTTTCTAAGTTATTAGAGTCATGGGAAGTCATGTTGAGACATACAGGATGTTATATCAAGTTCGAATCAAGAAGAATCAAGAGTGTGAAAAGTCGCTAAATTAGGGTTTCAGAAGGTTGTCAGTGTAAAATCCCCTGTTTAGTGCCTAACTTCAAAACCACATATCTCAAGATACAAGTGTAATCTTGTGAGGGCAAGCAGTAACACAACATAGGTTCTCAAGTTTCGATGATGACAAAGTACAACCTCGGATTAATAGGAGCTGTCAATTTCACCCAAAAGACAATTGCAATATTTAACATATCATATCCTTCCTATATCTCTTTAATTCATCATATTATCATTGGCAAAACACGTGATAAATATCTAGTCGTGACAAAACGCACGAAACAACAAATGATGTTTTTTTTGCAGGTTTTGAAGCTCTGAGTCGACCATACCAGTCAGCGCACACCCAGTCAATTTTTTCCAGTGTCAGCGCATGGACACCATGAGTCGACCATCAGTCGGCGCATGAAGTCTTCACAATTCTCACGGGTCAGCGTATGTCAACCTATGGTCGACGCATACTGTTGAATTTTTAACATTGCTGAAATCTGCAGGTCATGCGTCGACGCATGGACCTGTTATGGTCGACTGTTCGCGCGTTGTTAAGTATTTTCTTCACTGTTTGAAATCATGTGTGTTAGTTATTTGTCTTACTACTATAAATAGAAGGTTGTTCATTTTTAACAAACTAACAATTACATTTTGAGTATATTGTGAAAATAAGAAAAGTGAAATAGGTGCTACATTTCTCTTCATCTTCATCCTCAAACAACACACGACACTGCAACTACACACAACCATTTTTGGAGTGCTTTGTGTATCGTTCAAGGTGATAAGGCTCGAATCCGTTGAGGGAAAGTCCAGTTTGGGTGGAGATTTGTGGCAGGTTTTTCTTGAATAAAACCTTGAAGGTTTTTCCCTCCAAGATTCTACGAATTTGGGGGTTTTTGGTACGGATATTCTCCATCAACATTCAGCGGTGCGAAGGTGATTGAGAAACGTTTTTCATCATTTTAGTAGCTAGGACTGTGAAGTGTTAAAGGAAGTTCCGGGTTCGATTCGTTGGTGTCTAAAGATCAGTCGGGCCGAGGGTTTGAAGAACTGAAAGGTATTCAACAAAGGGGCTGGAATCGAAGGTCAATTCACAACGATCGGAGGTCTTGATTCAACTCGAATCAAGGAGCAAGAAGTGATAGCAACATCAACATCTATAAGGATTGTTTGTATTATTGCTTATCAACTCTTGTATAAACCACTACAACTTTTCAGGTGATATCTATTATAAATCATCTCAATTCTATTTTTAGAATTGAGGGCAGACGTACCCCGAAGCGAGGAAGGAGGGGGAACTGCCTCAACAAATCTTTGTCTTCTTTTATTTTCAGCATTTGCACTTTCAGCTTAAAAATTAAGTGATTTTAGTTTAAGCAATTTTATTGATTCGAACATTGAATTTAGTAAGTAACTGGAATTGTTTCAACTTATGTACAATAAAAAATTGTACAAGGATTCTAAAGTTGCTTACTTAAGTCAAAATCCACTTGGAGTGTGGTGCACACAAAGTGTTCGATAAATTGCCTGAACCAAAACTTACTTAGTATACTTGCTATATTTTGGTGGGTTGTGTTGAACATTGGAACTAGCACTACTAATAAGTGGTGAAACAAATTGATTAGTGTGCCTAGTGTATTGAATCTACTATTCTCTTATTATCATATCTGTTAGCTTACGCATATCCGATCTTTCAATAACGGTTCGTTTTAGACGTGTTTTTCCAAGGCCACTTCCGCACTTAAAAACATTTTTAAAACCAATTTTAAATTGGTAAGCGCCGACTCAAATTTTAATTGGGATCTATTCAACCCCCCTTCTAGATCCGAACCATCGTCTAACAAGTGGTATCAGAAGCACCTGTTCACTCCGTGCTTCAAGTATAACTTTGATAGAAAATGGAAAATGAAGCTAAAGGGGCTTATAATAGAGCTCCTGTTTTTAACGGTGAAAATTACGGTTATTGGAAGGATTGTATGCGGGTGCACATAAACTCCATAGATAGAAAAATATGGAACGTTATCCTCAATGGTCCAATAGAAATTACTATGACCAATGCAGATAATGTGGTTGTGCCTAAGCCCGAAGCACAATGGACCGATGATGATGAAAAGAAATACAATTATGATTGGAAAGCTAAAAACATCTTAATATCCTCGTTAGGAGTTGATGAGTATTACCGTGTCTCTCATTGCCCTACAGCGAAAGACATGTGGGATGCACTCCAAATCGCTCATGAGGGGACAAACGATGTGAAGTTAGCCAGAGTTAATACACTAACACAAGACTTTGACCTTTTCTACATGGAGCAAGGGGAAACCATTGCGAACATGCAGAAAAGGTTTACTCATCTCATCAATAGGTTACATTCACTTGGTAAGCCGGTGGCCAATGATGTTGCTACTAATAAAATTTTAAGATGTTTAAACAGGGAATGGCAGCCCAAGGTGACCGCCATAAAAGAAGCAAATGATCTTACTATTTTGGACCTAACAACGTTATTTGGAAAGCTACAAGAGCATAAACAAGTGCTCCTAAGCCTTGACCAGCATGAAAAGAAAGAAAAGAAGGATAAAACAAAGAATGTTGAGAAGAAATCAATCACTCTCAAGACTTCCTCCTCGAAGTCTCAATCCAAGGAGCACAGTGATTATTCATCTAGTGACGATGAAGAAGAGGACGAGGTTGAGGATATGGGGCTGTTTGTAAAATGATATAATCGGTATGTGAGAAAGAACGACATTCAACACTCAGAAAAGAACCTTGTCAACTTCAAAAAAACAATCAAGGAACTCTTGAAATAGCGACACCAAAGGAAGTAAAACCAGAGGATCGTGCTATAAATGCGGAAAGCCCGGTCACTACAAGCCAGATTGTCCTTTAAACAAAAAGGGCAAAGAAAAGGAATCTATTAAATCACACAAGAAGTCGTCAAAGCCAAGAAGAGCGTATATAGCTTGGGAAAGCGATAGCGACTCCTCCTCCTCTGATGAAAGCTCTAGTGATGAAGAAGAGTCCGTGAACCTATGCCTTTCCGCACATAAAAAAATAAGAAAAAGAAGGTACGTCACTCTAAATATGAGAATTCCTCAAATATGTCGCATTTAGAATTACAAGCCGCATTTAATATTTTACACAATGAAGCAACTGAAGCCTTTAAGAGACTTGCCTCTAATAAAAGAATTTTTACTTACTTAGAGCACAAAGTTAAAGAGTCCGAAAGGAAACTTGAGGAACTTAAGGCTTCCATTGTGGAAAGTAATAAATCGGATTGTGAGGACCATATAAATCTTTTCGACTTTGAATGTGCTACTTGTTATATTTGGCAAGGTGAAGTTAGAAACCTTAAGGCCAAGTTAAACAAGGCTCTTGAGCCTAAAATTACATTTGCGATTGATATAGCGGATTTTAGAAAAATTATGGTGAACTCATATCAAAAATATACATATGTAATTAGGGATCAAGAGAGTAAAAGCAATTTTAAAGTCGATTTTGCATGCTTATATTGTTGCAAGAAAGGCCATTCCATTGTTAAATGTCGATTTAGGAGATTTTTGGTTCCTAAAGGCATCTATCAATGGTTGCCCAAATGCAACCACCTTGTCACTAACATATTAGGACCCAATATGCCATTGGGCACCTCCTCTTGCTAATTATGTTTTAATAGGTACAATGTGTCGAGACCACTGAGAGAAGATGGGTTCTCGACAGTGGATGTTCAAGACACATGTTCGGAGACATATCCCTATTCATAGACTTCGTGGCTAAGAAGAAAGGGTATGTAACATATGGTGATAACAATCATGGAGCAATACTTGGTAAAGGTAGTGTAGGTAATCCCTCTTCCACTACGATTTCCGATGTGTTGCTTGTCGAGGGTCTTAAACATAATCTGCTTAGCATTAGCCAATTATGCGACAAAGGATACAGTGTATCATTTTCAAAAGAGTGTTGCAAAATTGTGCATAATAATGACAAGAAGAATATGTTTAATGGCTTTAGAGTAAATAATGTCTATATGCTTGACTTAAATGAAGTATCGTTAACAAGTGACAAATGCCTCATAACAATGAGTGAAGATTCATGGTTATGGCATAGGCGCTTAGCACATGTTAATTTTGAATTGCTGAGTAAATTAGTCTCAAAAGATCTAGTCCTAGGTCTTCCCAAAATAAAATTCACCAAGGATCACCTTTGTGATGCTTGCCAAATGGGAAAGCAAACGAGAATATCTTTCAAATCTAAAAATATTGGTTCTACCACAAGACCTCTCGAGCTTCTCCATATGGATCTATTTGGGCCTTCTAGAATCAAGAACCTAGGCGGAAACTATTACGGTTTCGTAATAGTGGACGATTATTCTAGATTTTGTCAGACTATCTTTTTGGCTAACAAGAGCGATACATTCTCCACCTTTGAAAAATTTGCCAAACTTTCCCAAAATAAATTAAGTACAAACATTGTGTCAATTAGAAGCGACCATGAAGGAGAATTTGGAAACCATTCATTTGAAGAATATTGCGGTAACTACGGTATTGATCATAACTTCTCCGCTCTACGAACTCCTCAACAAAATGGGGTGGTGGAGCGCAAAAATCGTATTTTAGAAGAGTTGGGAAGGACAATGATCAATGAAAGTGGACTACCAAAGTATTTTTGGGCCGACACCATAAGTACGGCTTGTTATGTTTTGAATAGGGTGCTCATCCGCCCCATTCTAAACAAAACACCTTACAAGCTTTTAAAAGGGCGCAAGCCAAACTTGTCTCACCTACATGTTTTCGGTTGCAAATGTTTTGTCTTAAATAATGGAAAGGAAAATTTGGGTAAATTTGACTCTAAGGCTGACGAAGGTATCTTCCTTGGATACTCTCAGTCGAGTAAAGCATATAGGATTTACAATAAAAGATTACTTATTGTCGAAGAATCGGTACATGTAACATTTGATGAATCTTATCCGAGAAATATCGGAAAAGGTAGTGTGTTTCATGGTGCAGGTACATCTACTGAAGACATACTCAAGGATGCAGAGCCGGAAATTGATCAGTCCGACAAAGCAAAAGTTGAGGAGGAAAAAGATGTCCAACATGAAGAAACGGAGGTAGATCATCCATCTACAAGTGATGCTCTCCGTCAAGCTTGGAAGTCTTCTAAAGATCATCCAATATACAACATTCTCAGAGACATATCAAAGGGTGTTACTACCCGATCTAAGACAAGTAATTTTTGTTATCACTTCGCTTTCGTTTCACAAATGGAACCTAAAAACCCTAAAGAGGCCTTACTCGATGAAAACTGGTTTTTGTCAATGCAGGATGAACTTAATTAGTTCACGAGAAATGAGGTATGGGACATTGTCCCTCCTCCTCGAGGACATCGAGTAATTGGCACCCGATGGGTGTTTAGAAATAAGTTGGACGAAAACGGAGTAATAACTCGTAACAAGGCGCGGTTAGTCGCGCAAGGGTATAACCAAGAGGAAGGCATCGACTATGAGGAAACTTATGCGCCGATTTCCCGACTCGAGGCTATACGCCTTTTTCTTGCTTTCTCCTGTGCGAAGGATTTAAGTTATTTCAAATGGACGTTAAGAGTGCGTTCCTTAACGGATACATAAATGAAGAAGTCTATGTTGCGCAACCTCCTGGTTTTGAGTCTCATGAGTATCCTGATCATGTCTACAAACTAAAAAGGGCTTTGTATGGTCTCAAATAAGCTCCTAGAGCTTGGTATGAGCGACTAAGTAAATTTTTACTTGATCAAGGTTACTCAAGAGGAAAGGTTGACACTATTCTCTTCATTAAACTTCAAGGAAAGCACTTGATTCTTGTACAAATTTACGTTGACGATATCATATTTGGATCTACTAACATGAATCTCGTGAGAGAGTTTTCTGACCTTATGCAGGGTGAATTCGAGATGAGTATGATGGGTGAACTCACATACTTTCTCGGATTGCAAATCAAGCAACTGAAAGAAGGAACATTCGTGAGCCAGACAAAATACTGTTTGGAGCTTCTCAAGAGATTTGACATGGCAAATTCGAATGCCATTGACACTCCTATGCCAACATGTGTAAACCTGAGTAAAGATGAAAGCGGTAAGGACGTAGAGGTAAAAAGGTATAGAGGTATGATTGGCTCTCTTCTCTATCTCACTGCTTCTCGTCCCGACATTATGTTTAGCGTGTGTATGTGCGTAAGATACCAATCATGTCCTAAGGAATCTCATTTAAAATCTGTCAAATGTATACTTCGATACCTATTTGGTACTCTGAAGTATGGACTATGGTATTCCAAAGGTAATGATTGCACATTGGTAGGTTTCTCCGATTCCGATTTTTCCGGTTGCAAATCGGATAGGAAAAGTACCAGCGGTACTTGTCACTTATTTTCAAACTCCTTGGTCAGTTGGCACAGCAAGAAATAAGTTTCTGTTGCTTTGTCAACCGCCGAAGCAGAATATGTAGCCGCCGGTAGTTGTTGCGCTCAAGTTCTATGGCTTAAGCAGCAAATATTGGATTTCAATCTAAAACTAGAACGTGTTCCCATTTTCTGTGACAATACAAGTGCTATTAACCTCACCAAAAATCCTGTGCTACATTCTCGCACCAAACATATCGAAATTCGACACCATTTTCTGAGGGATCATGTAGAGAAAGGTGACATTGTTTTTGAACACGTTGACACTAAAAATCAACTAGAGGACATTTTCACAAAGCTGTTAGCCACTGAACCTTTCTTTCATATCCATCGAGAACTTGGTATTCTCGACATTTCGGATCGGGTATAAAAATTGCTTGTGTCGTCTTACTTCATTTACAACTACATTCCTGTACTTCTAACAAGTTAAGTTTTGTTGCAAGCACAAGTATATCGCTATCAAGTGTTTCTGGTATAGAGGTGATGTTGTTCCATATTCTTTCTCTCTCTCTAAATATTCATGATTAAATTAGTATATCGTTTGACTAACATGGTATATATATATATATATATATATATATATATATATATATATATATATATATATATATATATATATATATATATATATATATATATATATATATATATATATATATATATATATATATATATATATATATATATATATATATATATATATATATATATATATATATATATATATATATATACTTGACACTTGCTACGAGTATTATGTGTTTTGGATGCAAATTATGTTGTGGCATTGTAAGTAGGCATCAAATGTGGCATTATATATGACATAAAGTGAAAATCTGCATTTTTGCTCATTATGAGTCGACCAAAACAGGGCAGCGGTCGACGCATGCTGTACACTTTTAAATTTGTCAAAAATCACACAGTATGCGTCGACGCATGCAGTAGTACGATCAACGGCTCGCGTAAAAACTCAGATTTCTCATTTGAAAACCGTTTCATCTTCCTACACTCTATATTAAATGTGCAGTCAATATTAATTGTGCTTTGAAATTGCATTTTTAGTAACTTGTATCTAGTCATTCCTAGTGTCCCCTTGTCTTCTTCTCCTTCTCAAAACCCTAAATCTCCTTCTATAAAAAGGGTCCATCCTCATCTCCTCCAAAATCATCTTCAACTATCCTTTCAAAAGTCATTGCATTCTACCTCTACCAAATCTCCAAAATCATCATCCATGGCTTCACTATTCCGCAAAAATACCGGCAAAAGATCAAGGGCTTCAACATCCGCTTCCCTATCCATTACTGTTGTATCTCTGGTTCCACTACCTGTTGTTGACAACTTCAACAAAGATATTGGCAAGAGAGCAGTTGTTCCGCAGCATGCATTTTACAAAGCAACAACGGAGCACATGCATCTCACTCAAATCATGGCTCTGCTGGAGTTTCAAGGGTTTGTAAACTTTCTGGAGTGCAACACAAAATATAGTGAAGATTTAGTCCGTGTGTTCTACACTTGCCTGCATGACAAGTTTCAAGGTCAAAATTTCTACACCACTGTCGAAAATACACAGATAAACTTGAATTCTGAAGTTTGGAATAAATATTTTGATTTGACTGTGGCTGCTGATGAAGAACCTCCTCATGAGGTAACCGACTCTCGCACTGTGCCTGGATATGAGTTTAAGAGTGTTTTAAATGATATGCTTAAAAGGCCTTATCCGGATAATATTGTCAACGGTGATGCCTTTCCCAGAACTGTTACGGCTGGTAAACTCCAAACAGGGGAGCGCATCCTTCAATGGGTTGTGGCTCGCATCCTGCGGCCGAAGAAAGGTGGCATGTCCCGAGTTGAACAGGATGAGGTGCATCTTATTTACATTTTGAAAAATAGGATCAAAATCAACTGGCCTTATTATATCGCAAGCAGAATTTTTGCTTTGAGAGATTCAGGCAGAGGAACTGCTCTTGCTTATGGGTCTTTTATTTCGGAGGTTCTCACTGCGGCTAACGTCGTGTACCCATCATTTCCATGTGTTTCGATATCTTCCGACAAAGAATTCAGCACTAAAACCTTTTCCATGATGGGCTACTTTTGGTGTGATGAACGACGATCCTACAGGTTTGTTCGCAGAGCAAATATTCCTCGGGTTGCTGACTACTCTGATGAAAGTTCTGAATGGGAAGATGAAGAACAAGACGAACAGGTAGATGAAGACGAAAATGAAGCGGAACAGATACAAGAACCAGCATATGAGACGCATGACAATTACCAACCACCAGACCAACATGAGGTTCCAAATACTGATTGGCTCCATCACACAGCTCCACCTGACGAACAAGAAGAAGGATACACAAATCAAGGATGGGGTGAGTGGCAGTACATAGGTTGGACCACTCTGGGTAGATACTATGATCCGTACCACGGCTATCCTCAAGATCATCAACCTCCGCAATATTCATCATCCCATCCACCGTCAGACAACTCTGAAATCCTCAACATGCTGCAGATCATGCAGTTGGACCAACAGACCTTTATGAGAAGTCAAGATACGCGGATGGAACAGATCCGAGCTGAGCTTCGTACCCAAAATGAACGGTTAATTTCCTTCTCCACTAGGATGGATGCCCGCTTTGAAGCTCTCGTTGCATTCAGTGAGAGGCAAGACATGGAAATCACTGACAGCCTCAATCACCTCAATATGTCTGTGGAAACATTTGTGGACTTCTTTGATCCCTACCGCAATCCGGATGTTGCGTACAGGGGGAGGGTCCGGGGCCGGGGATATTAGTTGCATAATTGCATATTCTCATTGTCTATAATATGTTGTTTTTGTTATGGTTATTGGACTATTAAGCCTATTTGGATATTTTTCATTTCTTTATCTATTAATTCCATTACTCTTTCCATATCAATCTTATGTGTGAATTTCGGTAAATGACTAGTTATCACCTGCTGAATGTTTTGTTAATTGTTACTCTATCAATCTTTATATTCTCTATCTCTTTTTGATGTTGCCAAAGGGGGAGAAAAGCCAAGTAGATCACAACAGCTTCTCCACATAAAGTGCAGGATTACAAAAGAAAGGGGGAGTTTATGCTACTATGTTAATAATATTGCAATGTTGTTCTCACTAGCTTCGCGCAGGTTGTCATAATCAAAAAGGGGGAGTATGTGAGGGCAAGCAGTCACGCAACATACGTTCTCAAGTTTCAATGATGACAAAGTACAACCTCGGATTAATAGGAGCTGTCAATTTCACCCAAAAGACAATTGCAATATTTAACATATCATATCCTTCCTATATCTCTTCAATTCATCATATTATCATTGGAAAAACGCGTGATAAATATCCAGTCTTGACAAAACGCATGAAACAACAAATGATATTTTTTTGCAGGTTTTGAAGCTCTGAGTCGACCATACCAGTCAGCGCACACCCAGTCAATTTTTTCCACGGGTCAGCGCATGGACACCATGAGCCGACCATCAGTCGGCGCATGAAGTCTTCACAATTCTCACGGGTCAGCGCGTGCCGACCTATGGTCGACGCATACTGTTGAATTTTTAACATTGGTGAAATCTGCAGGTCATGTGTCGACGCATGGACCTATTATGGTCGACCGTTCGCGCGTTGTTAAGTATTTTCTTCACTGTTTGAAATCATGTTATGTTAGTTATTTGTCTTACTGCTATAAATAGAAGGTTGTTCATTTTTAACAAACTAACAATTACATTTTGAGTATATTGTGAAAACAAGAAAAGTGAAATAGGTGCTACATTTCTCTTCATCTTCATCCTCAAACAACTCACAACACTACAACTACACACAACCATTTTTGGAGTGCTTTGTGTATCGTTCAAGGTGATAAGGTTCGAATCCGTTGAGGGAAAGTTCGATTCGGGTGGAGATTTGTGGTAGGTTTTTCTTGAATAAAACCTTGAAGGTTTTGCCCTCCAAGATTCTACGAATTTGGGGGTTTTTGGTACGGATATTCTCCATCAACATTCAGCGATGCGAAGGTGATTAAGAAACGTTTTTCATCAATCTAGTAGCTGGGGCTGTGAAGTGTTGAAGGAAGTTTCGGGTTCGATTCGTTGGTGTCTAAAGATCAGCTGGGCCAAGGGTTTGAAGAACTGAAAGGTATTCAACAAAGGGGGTAGAATCGGAGGTCAATTCACAACGACCGGAGATCTTGATTCAACTCGAATCAAGGAGCAAGAAGTGATAGTAACATCAACATCTATAGGGATTGTTTGTATTATTGCTTATCAACTCTTGTATAAACCACTACAACTTTATAGGTGATATCTATTATAAATCATCTCAATTCTATTTTTAGAATTGAGGGAAGACGTGCCCCGAAGCGAGGACGGCGGGGGAACTGCCTCAACAAATCTTTGTCTTCTTTTATTTTCAGCATTTTCACTTTCAGCTTAAAAATTAAGTGATTTTAGTTTAAGCAATTTTATTGATTCAAACATTGAATTTAGTAAGTAACTGGAACTGTTTCAACTTGTGTACAATAAACAATTGTACAAGGATTCTAAAGTTGCTTACTTAAGTCAAAATCTACTTGGAGTACTGTGCACACCAAGTGTTCGATAAATTGTCTAAACCAAAACTTACTTAGTATACTTGCTATATTTTGGTGGGCTGTGTTGAACATTGGAACTAGCACTACTAATAAGTGGTGAAACAAATTGATTAGTGTGCCTAGTGTATTGAATATACTATTCTCTTATTATCATATCCGTTAGCTTACGCATATCCGATCTTCCAATAACGGTTTGTTTTAGACATTTTTTTCCAAGGCCGCTTCCGCACTTAAAAACATTTTTAAAACGAATTTTAAATTGGTAAGCGCCGACTCAAATTTTAATTGGGATCTATTCAACCCCCCTTCTAGATCCGAGCCATCGTCTAACAAATCTCACTTCCTTTTAAACATGAGACTTATAGGGTATGTTCTAAGATTTTTTCTGAGTACTAGAACTCATCCATTGGGTTTGTGGAACTCAAGTTATGATGCCATCAAGTTAGAGGTCTCAGAGGAACATATTTTTAGTCAACAAAAGTCAACTCACTTCTAAGGAACTTTTGACCTAGAATCATATTTCTCCTAAACTTTTGATAAACATGAAAGTTATTCCTCATGTTCTTAGCTTTCCAAAAAGTCCTAGAAGTCCTTCATATCATTTGTGGAACTCAAGTTATGAAGCTTGTAAGGCAGGGGTATTTTGGGAAACTTTGATTACAGGTCATTTTGGTTATGGGTCATTTACATACACTTGTGCACTTCAAATGAAACTTTCATCAACATGAAAGTTGTCCCAAATGACTTCAATTCCATCATGGAACTCAATATTGGCATGAATTATGCATGGATATGGACATTGATGAAGAATTTTCAAGTAAAAATGAGCTTTAAATCATGAATTCAATTGAACAAGTCTTAGGACTTTTTCATGCCATTTTTCAATCCAATTTGGTTCACAATATGTTCACAAGTGAAATGCACAAAAGAACTTTGGTCATGAGTAGCAAAATCATGTGTATTTTAAGCTTGCTTCATGAAGAAGATTCACTTCCAAACTTGATAATTGGATCAATTCAAAGCCCAAAACTAATACACATGTGAAATCCAAGTTCCCAGCTGAAGAATGAAACAAAATTCAAGTGTGTGTGAGCTGAATATCACATGTGCATGGGAATAATTTTCAAATTGGGCATTTTCAAAGTTCCACAAGTTGGAGCTTCATTGGGCCTCCAATTCATCAGATATCCATAATATAAAAGCTCTAAATGAAAATTGAGAGCTCAGAAGGTAAAATTCGTGGAGGGAAGAGCAGAGCCATTTTTGGAATTCAAGAGAGAAAATAAAATTGGAAACTCAGATCTAGCACAATTCAAACCAAATTGAAGTGATATTCCTCTTCCTCATGTTCAGTGGAGTGGATCTGCACGTTTTGGATCAAGCTCAACCTCAACTGAAGCACCAACGGAGTGTCTCCGTTAGGTAACCTTCTCTTCTAAATTTCTCACATGTTAGGCATTGAATCTAGGTTATTCTTGCTGCATCTGAAGTCTTACAACTTGTAGGCAAAGTTTGAATGTTTGATTGCATTGTTAGATGAGCTTTACAGTTGAGCATCCAAATCTTTCTTCGTTTGAATCTCACAATTCATGCGTGATAAATAGATTTAAGCACTGGATTTGGATACTACATGATGATACCTTCAATTTGGTATAAAATTTGTGGCGTTTTGGTAAGATTTTCAGACCTGGTCTCCGGCCACCTCGCTGGAGAAGACGACCGGAGCTAGGGCTCCGACGTCTCATCTTTGTTCAGGCCAAGCTGATGTCTCTTGGTTTGACACTTTGACTTGATTAAATGGATGGTTTTGATGTGTTTGACTTGCACGCGTGTATTATTTGACTGCCACCTCATTAAGTAAAACGATGTGTTTGGTTAAATGAACTGAATGGGATGGATCTGGGCCAAAGCTGCTTTTCACACCCCACTTTTGATGAGCCCAATGAATTACAACGCAGTTCATTGTTATTTGCACCGTTTGGCTCATTTTATTTTATTTTATTTTATTCTAATTTCTGTTTTGATTTTAATCAATTAAAAATAGCTCCAATTATTTTAAAATTCCCCCAAAAATATTTTCTGACACCTTAGGTTGTTAATTAATTTTTGATATTTTTTATTTTCATTTTCCTTTTATTTTTCAATTAAAATGGAATTTTATAATTGGAGGTGTTTTTGAATTGTTTTTCAATTGTTCCTTTGTGTTTCATGCTTGATTCTTGGCCATTTTTTACCTCCAATGATTGAGAACTTTTCCTCATTTGAATGATGAGTTGAGAGGTCTTAGAGGATGGTTTTGGACCTGATTTGATTTATTTTTGGTTGACTTTCAAGTCCATTTGTTTGACCCTCGATAACCCTCCTTCAAAATGGTGCACCCTTGTGGATCAATTCCTATGGTGATGTTTTGAATGGACCTTGGTTGAGTTGTTTTGGCCCCTAGTTTCATACACCCTTATGTGCTTTTGGTATTTTATTTGGATTTATTTGAACTATTTTCCTATTTTTGGAGTAGCTTGCAAGTCAAGCTACCCCTAAGGATGGTTCACACACACACTTGGCCTAGTTTTGATGGGAAATGACCCTTGTGGATCCCAAATTCTTCCAACTCTTTTTGATCCACATTCATAACATGTTGAAGTTATTGGATGCCAATTTATAGGTCATAAGTTTTTTTGGTTCTTGTGCTAAGTTGCATTCTTTTTAGGCTTTCCATTTGGTTTCTCATGTTGAAAGTGTTTAGGACCTAGGTCCTTTACCATGCCTATTCTTGCAACTTTCTTTGGTGTGTTTTCTTCTTTGATTTGTGCATTCCTTTCTCTTGATCTCACCTCTATCCTAGGACCTTTAAATCCCATTTAAGATGATTTGGTCCCTCCTTTGGAGGTACTTTGAGTTTGTCTTAAATGGTGATTCATTTTGAGAACTTTTGGTGTGTTTCTTTTGCATGATTTTTGTGATGCTTTGGTTGGGTTTGCTTTTGATGTTGCTTTCTGCCCAAGCCTTATATCCCATCTTCACAATGATCATGTCTTCTTCTACTTCTTTTGGCTTGCCTTTGGGGTAGTGGTTGATGTTTGAGTGGTTGTAGGAATTGTAATTTCTCCCACTTCATCCCACTTTTGTGTGAACTTGTTTATGCTCTTTTGTATGATTTCATTATTTGGTCTTGCATCTCTCATTTGCATGATTGAGGTTGATATGTGCTTGTGGAGGCTACTGCCCCACACTTTGTTCCTCCCTCTTATCTTCATGTTTGTTGTGCATTGCATGTTTGCATCCTTTCTTCTTTTATCTTATGCTTTCTTCTTCCTCTTTCTTTGCCATGTTCCATTAGGACCTCTAATATTTCTTATCCAAGATTGATTATGATAGAACTTAGGTTTGAATCCATGAATGATAACATTAGGGTAGCTTTCCCTTTTCTTCCCAATCATAGGTGCACTTTGCATGAGAACATTAGGTTGAGTTTAGTCTCCCTTTTAGAGTTGTGTCTCTCTCTTCTCATCTTCAAACTTCTTCAAGACACTTAATAATGGATAATGAATTTTGTACGCTACGAGCCTTAAGCATTTTGGAAATTATGATTGAGGGGCCTCCTCTCAATTGTCTAGAGTGTTTAGCGTATGTCCTTTGGAATATATGTGATGCATTCGCTACTAAGTCATAGTCTTTAGTGCAACATGAATTACAAACCAAATTCAATTCACTTCTTTCTTAAAAGAATTCAAAAACAAACATCAAATATTTTTATCCTTCGAGATTAATTTGGAAAACTTTATCATAAAGAGAGTTTTGTTAACTCTTGGTTCTACCACAAACAGGTAACGCCTAAGTCTCCAATGGTCGAGCAGCATACACCTAACTGCTAGAACTAAGTTTTAACCCTACTCAGGTAAAACACTTGAACCAATCTGTGGTCGTGTCGGCCTGAACTATGTTTGCTCTGATTTCTTATACCAGACGAGCATACGTAGGCACAAGACGGCGATGTCTTGGCGAGCAACCTTCCCCACCCTTCACCCATAGTTTTCCGAACTACATTGACTCTGACTTTCCCATTGCACGAGGGAGTACGTAGGCATAGAGCGGCGATGCTCTATCGAGTCTCTTTTATTTTCTTTTGTCCCTGTGGCCTGTAGAGTAGATAGATAAATACCCTTTTAGATAGACAAGAAGCGTGGATCCCGTCGAGTACGACGGACGTGAGGGGTGCTAATACCTTCCCCTTGTGTAACCGACTCCCAAACCCAAGATTTGGTTGTGACGACCTGTATTTTCCCTTTTCGTTAGGTTTTCTTTGATCGTTTCTTTTCCCTCTTCTGGGATAAATAACGAACGGTGGCGACTCTTCTATCCTTGTCGGCCCCTCTTCGCAGCGATGTGACAGGTATCTTCTTAGGATACTATGAACGCTCAAAAGCATACATAATGTATAACTCAAAAACCAGAATGGTTGAAGACTTTATGCACGTTAAATTTGATGACAAAATACCTGACTATGACAAGTCAAATTCTTTGGCCCATAATGATAACACTACAGGTATTCAGAATTCTGAAGAACAACTTATGGTATATGTTCCCAAGGACAAGAGTATAAATGGTGATACTTCACAATCTATTACTATTATTGAAGGATTACCAGAGGCTGCAGAAACTGAAGTTACTCCAACTGGTCCTACTGCTATCGATTCAGTGATTGCTCAAAATGGTACTGAAGCCTCTGTTCAACCTAAGAGACTGTTTAAATATAAAGCATTTCATCCAAAAGGGAAAATCATTGGAAATAAAGATGAGCGATTAAGAACCAGATCTCCTTTCAGAAATGATTAATCAATGCTTGGACTTATTTCATTGATAGAGCCTACTTCTATTGATGATGCCTTATCAGATAATGGATGGATAATGACTATTCAAGATAAACTAAATCAGTTTCAGAGAAATGATGTGTGGGATCTTGTTCTAAGACCACAAAAGAAAAACATCATTGAGATCAAATGGGTCTTCAGAAACAAGCTTAATGAACACGGATAAGTCATTAGAAACAAAGCTAGACTTATAGCTCAAGGCTACAATCAGCAAGAGGGAATTGACTTTTTTTAAACCTTTGCTCCTATGGTAAGGTTAAAATCTATAATAATTCTTCTCTATTATGCCATCAACCATGACATTGTACTATATCAGATGGACGTGAAAAGTGATTTTTTGAACGAAGTTATTACTAAAGAAGTGTATGTCAAGAAACCTCCAAGATTTGAAGATCCAAACCATCCAGACTTTGTCTACAAGCTCAACAAATTCCTCAATGGTCTCAAACAAGCTCCAAGAGCATGGTATGAGAGACTGAGTAATTTCCTGCTTGAGAATGGTTTTGCTAAAGGCAAGGTTGACATTACACTATTTAGCAAAACTCTAGAAGAAGAAATCTTGATTGTTCAAATTTATGTTGGTGACATAATTTTTGGTTCTACTAATGCATCTCTTTGTCAAGAATTTTCAAAAATAATGCAAGCTGAATTTTAGATGAGCATGATGGGTGAATTGAAATACTTTCTTGGAATTCAAATTAATCAGAAGGATGAAGGTATGTACATTCATCAGTCTAAGTACACAAGAGAGCTCTTGAAAAAGTTCAATCTTGATGAATGCAAAGTCATGTCAACTCCTATTTATCCAACCTACAACCTGAATGATGAAGAATGCAGTGCTAAAATAGATCCAACTAAATATCGAGGTATGATAGGTTCCTTACTCCATCTCGTTGATTCCAACCAGATATTCTATTTAGTGTATGCTTGTGTGCAAGATTCCAATCAGATCCTAGAAAGACTAATTTAATAAATGTTAAGAGGATCTTTAGGTATCTGAAAGGAACAACCAATCTTGGACTTCTTTATAAGAAATCCCCATATTATAAACTAGTTGGATATTGTGATGTTAACTTTGTCATAGATAGAATTAAAAGGAAATCCACTAGTGGAACCTGTCAATTCTTAGGTGAAAACTGAATCTCTTAGGGGTAGTAAAAGACAAGCAATTATTGCTCTGTCTACAGCAGAAGCAAAATACATTTCAGCTGCTAACTATTGCACTCAACTACTATGGATGAAATATCAACTTGAAGATCATCAAATATTTGGAAATAATAATCATATCCTTTGTGATAGCACTGTTACTATCTGTCTAACAAAGAATCTGATTCAACATTCTAGAACTAAGCATATTGAAATCAAAAACCATTTTATAAGAGATTATGTTCAGAAGGGCGTAATAGGTATTCAGTTTATTGATTCTGAACATCAATGGGCTGATATACAAAACCCTTAGCTATTGCAAAATTTGATTTTATTAAGAAAAATCTGAACATGGTCTTTGTCGATGAATAATGCTTACTTTTGAATGGAGTATTAGAGGAATTGTTGGACTCTGATAGCACTCAGTTGAAACTTTAAAATCTGAAGTTTATCTAAGTATAGTCCATAAGCCTTGATCAGGGTGTATAGGATCTCTCTCATCCTTGATTGTTTTGTTAAAGCAGAAAGTAATTAGTTTAATTCCTTGCTATGTGCTTTGAATTAACAATTGGACTAATCTTAAGCTCTGATAAAATAAGGAACTTTGTCTTACATTCTAATACTTCAAATATTTTTAAAATATTGGTTGGATAGGTAACTGTCTCTAAAACTCTCGAGACTGAAGGGACATGTCTATCACTTTTATTTCAAAAGTTGCTCTGAAATTTAGTTCTTAACAGAAGTGTATTTGCAAAGATTCTAATTCATTTTTATTCAAACTCATCAATGTCCAAATATTTAATATACACTTGCTTAAAAATTGGCATTCTATGTGTTATGTTGCTGCCTGTGTGTTTTCGTGATTTCATGAGTTATCTTATATATAAGATAATATTGTGAAATCACTGTTCTTTAAACTAGCATTTCTTCTTAAAATATATTGAAACACCATTAAAGGAAAGATCTATGATCTAGATATTCTAAAGGAATATACAGTTAATTTCAACAGATTGACGGTGAGTAATCTTTCCTGGATAGTTGTATATATTCATTTTCAGAAATGGGATGCATATTTTCCAATGCTTAATGGACTAATTTATCTAGATCCTATGAAATATTTTTGGGCAAATGCTCATGTTCATCAGAATGAGCTGGATAATTGTCAGATTCTATCTGTTGTCTATGGTTTTCCTGTCGTGATCAACTCTAAAAACATCTCTCAAGCAATAAATTGTAAGGAAGATGGAGTTACCTTTGAAAACTACAAACATAACAACAGATTTATGAACCTTATGCACAATATCTATGGTAGTGGAGGCCCTGATGAAAGTCCTTATACTCTTACTCCTATGGAAAAAGTCTGGTGCCAAATTATGAGGACCAATCTAAGGCCTAGAGAAAAGGGGACATGATGACTTTCTTCTCATGATAAATACTTCATTCTATTTCTTGTCTCCAAAACTAAAATCAATCTGCCTCTATCCATGTTCAATTATCCGAAAGAAGAGATACTTGCATCTCGTGAGGAACTATCTTTTCTCATTCCTTTTGGTAAGATTCTTTCTATGATTCTTATTCAACAGGGTGTTATTGCTCATTTGCAACAAGCTGGGTTTATTGAAAAACTTGTTCCTGACTGGTGTTCAGCTATGAATTGTTCAGAAACCATTATTAATTGCTAAAGTTTCCTTTTTCCTCTGTCTTTGTGTTAATGACAAATAAGGCAAATGGATTAAGTATTCTTCTAGATTAATCTTGGATTCGGATGAGGTTAATGATCCTATTTAGGGGGAGCTTACAAACCTCGCCCTTGGAGTGGATTCAATTATTCTATATAGGGGGAGCTTACAAACCTCACCTCTTAGACTTCACAAATAGGACTTAGGGGGAGTTTACAAATCTCATCTCTAAGACTGTTTGACATAAGAGGAGCCTACAAATCTCAGACCCTGAAAGTTGTTTAGTAATTAATCTACTACTGATTTTTTTAAGTACTTAAGGTTGTCATCATCAAAAAATGGAAGATTGTTGAGACAAATTTGGTTCATATCACGTATCCTCTAAGGTTTTAATGATAACAAAGTATTTGAAAAACAATTAAGATTTCTAACTAGCTGGTTCTTGTGTGCAGAGTTATATTTATTTGATGAAACTAGTTCTGACACAGAAGTAGCTTTGGTTCAGTTCTGAGTATACACTCGTGAGAGAGTCTAATCAGAAAGTTACTACTAGTATATTTCAGAATCAAAAGCGTGTTGTGACTACCTCTGAAACTGAGTAATGTCAATTCAAGCTCTGCTAACATAAGACTCGAGATATATTGACATTCAAAAAATTGTGTTATACTTGTTTCATAGAAGTGTTCTCCGAAAAAAGGCCTTGTTCTGTGGATAATTCCTTGACTACGAGTTCCAACACCTATTTTATTGAAAAAGAAGATGTACTAGAAGATTTGATTTGATTATAACCGTTGAGGATACTTCAACGACTATATTTCTTTATCTATAAAAGGAGCATAAGATTTGAATACCAACTCAAGAAATAATCCTGCAACTACAACTGAGATATACACGCATTGCATTCATATCAGCTCAAGATAAGCTAATATGTTAGAGAGTTATTATTATTGTATAGCTTAAGAATCCTTTGTGTAAAAGTGTGTTGTATTATATTTGAACACCTCTGATTGTTAATCGAGTGTTGTTGTAAGTTATTCCTTCTCTAAATAGTCAGTTTAGATAAAAGTCTCTTCCCTTGGGCTTAAGTAGTGAAATATTGAATTGTGAATATGAGCAAAAAAGTCTTAAACGGTGCGTCTGAGTAGAGAAGTCTTATGTAGAGTGTCTAAGTAGTGAAATCTTGAACCGGGAGGGTTTAAGCAAGAAAAGTATTAGGATCTGAGAATCTAAGTAGAAAAGTCTTGATCAGGTGCTGATTAAGCAAAAAAGTCTTAGGTTGTAGGTCTGGGCAGGGAAACTCTTATACTGGTGAGTATAAGCAGTTGTAATCAGTTTGATTACAGTGGAAATCTCTTGCATGGCAAGGGGACTGGAGTACTCTCAGTTGGAGAAAAATCAGGATAACAATTGTGTGTTCTTTGTTATTTTTATTTACTTTTGTTACGTTCTTTCGATGCACTCATTATCTGATTCTGAAATCTAGTTCAAAAATAAAAAGAATTTTGCAAACACAATTCAATCACCCTTCTTGTGTATTTTTCTCACCTTCAAAAGTTATTACACAAAGGATGAAGATCTTAAAAGGATTAACTTCCAACGTCTCTCTTGGAACTGTTTCTCAACAAAGACCACTTATGCAAGTTACCTTTCAACGTCTCTTTTTCTACATTTATAAAAGGAGTTAAAGTTTTGAAGGAAGACAAATAACTATCTAACAAGAATAACACTGAGCACAATTTTGAGCTAAATTTTTATAACTGTTTACTACACAAGTTGTTAAGATTTCTTATCTTTGTTTATCTTAGTAATCCTAAGCGTTTAAAAATATTTGTATGTCCTATATCACTTATATACTTCTTATTTTACATCATGTATAATTGTTATATATTCTCTTAATTTTTTTTAGAGTATATGAAGTCTATTGCTAGTTTGTTTAAATAGTAGAAGTATATTGCATGTGTGTTTGAGCAAAAGCCTCCAACCTATGTGCTTGAGTAGAAGTCTCTTTCTAATATGATTGAGCGGTTAGAATCTCTTACTAGTTTCGTTAAACAAACTATATTGGACAATAAACTACTCTTAATTTGTAAAAAGAACTAGAATAACTTTGTGTGTTGCTTTATTTCTTACTTCTAAATATTATTCATTCCGCTTCTAACAACTCTAAAATCGATTCTAAACTTATTTATATTCTAAAGTTAATTTTTCATAAGTGAAAAATAATTCACATACACAAATATGATTCCATACAATTTATATTATTTCTAAATATAAGCTAAGAAAACTCCCACTCTCAAGAATGTTCTAAATATGCTATCACAAATTTATATTATAGACTATCTATCTCAAATAATAACACAGTTAAACAAAATATAAATCCTAAAGTAGATAATATTTTGGATCACAAAATATTAATAGAGGTGGTGTTAGTATTTTATGTTATGTTAAAACTTAAAAGGGAAGTAATTTACAGAAAACAAATGTATGACTATTTTTCGGGAACAGAATGAAGAGCACTTTTCTTGTCTAAACCTAGCTACATACACACATTATCATGCGTCAATGGACCTCAAACCCAAAACATCTTCCTCATCATTTCCAACAACCTACTACCCCACACACACCACCTTCTTCATTCAATACATTAAACTACTACTACTATCAAAACCTACACATAACTCTCTCTCTCTCTCTTTCCCTTCATGATTTTACATCACTACTTAATGTTCTTCTAACTTATCCAACCAAACATCTCACAAATCTTAACTTACTAGAAATTACATTATTTATTTATTTCTTACAAATAGTAAGTATTATTATTATTATTATTTCGATGACTACAATAATAATAATAATGTTGTTTTGACAACAACCATCAGTTGCTGTTGGTTGGCAGTGATTTAGACTTGAAAGCACCCATCTTTTCATGTCTATTGACATTGATAGTTGATAGTATACATACATCACTACACTTGCCTTGTTAATCTTCATTTCTTCTTTTTCTTTTCTTTTGACTCTCTCTCTCTCTTCCTTCTTATTATTTCA
This sequence comes from Lathyrus sativus, assembly GCA_963859935.3. Classification (NCBI taxonomy): domain Eukaryota; kingdom Viridiplantae; phylum Streptophyta; class Magnoliopsida; order Fabales; family Fabaceae; genus Lathyrus; species Lathyrus sativus. Next base: position 544,306,799 of record OZ012740.1, on the reverse strand, counting down.
TCGTTGTCAAGCACTCTTGAAACTAGGATTCAACATTCAACTCATCTCTCTTACTACCTCAAACACACCACACTCCAAGACAGAGAACAACAACAACAAAATAACTCATCAATATGGATTCATCACTCGTTCCTGAAACTCCAAACATGAAACCAATGTGGTTATATCCTAAGCTTTTAGGTTTTAATCCTTCTCAAAGATGGGGTCATTCTGCTTGTTTCTCTGGAAGGCTCATGTATGTTTTTGGGGTATGTATATATAATATACCGTAACTATTATTATTATTATCATTATTTTTTCATTATACACTGTGTTTGTTTTATGGTGTTTTCTGAACCTCTCGTGAGTTTTACTTCTGTCATTCTGAGATTTTTCATTCTCTTTGTGTTTAATTATTTCATAAACTCTTAGTACAGTACTAGTTTTTTTTCTCTGCTATGTTTGGTTAATAACCAAAACACTTTCTTATCTGAATTTTAGTTTTTTCCTAATTTCTCTCAGCACACATATTACTTCTAGACAAATCAACTTCTTTCTCTAATTAGTGCGACAATACGTTTTTTTTTCCAATCATATTTTTTCTTTCTTATTATAGAAAAATATACTCACATTTTTTTTAATGATTAAATAATTTTATTTGATTTATTTTCAGGGATGTTGTGGTGGATTACACTTTAGTGATGTTCTATGTTTGGACCTAGACAAAATGGAATGGAACAAAGTTGTTACAACAGGTGAAAAACCAGGTCCTAGAGATAGTCATAGTGCAGTTCTTGTAGGACACAAAATGATAGTTTTTGGTGGTACAAATGGGTTTAAGAAAGTGAATGAAACTCATATACTTGATCTTTATACCAAAGAATGGATTCGGCCTAAATGCGAAGGGACGCCACCTTCGCCGAGGGAAAGTCACACGGCGACTCTTGTTGGTGGTGAGAGGCTAGTGATTTTTGGTGGTAGTGGAGAAGGTGATGCAAATTATTTAAATGATTTGCATATTCTTGACCTTAGAACTATGAGGTGGAGTGAGTTTGCTGAGGTGAATGGTGATTTACCTGTTCCTAGAGATAGTCATTGCACTGTTGCGGTTGGGAATAAGCTTATTGTTTATGGTGGAGATAGTGGTGATATGTATCATGGTGATGTTAGTTTGCTTGATATGGAAACAATGACTTGGATTAGGGTATGATGGTTTTCTCTATGAATCTGATAAGTTTTTCGAATGGAACTTTGTGACCAAAAGTCATTACTTTCAATGTAATGATAATGATGCCTGATTTTTTTTATGTCAGATGAAAAATCAAGGTTCTTCGCCGGGAGTCAGGGCAGGTCATGCAGCAGTGAATATCGGAACTAAGGCAAGTTTTGATCATTTATAAGTGTGATGTTTGTTGCATAGTTCATCCAACCAGAGGTCAGTTATTTGGATTAATTTCTCAGTTGAGCTCTGGTTGGACGGACTGCAAGGCTATGAGTGGATGACACCCGTTTTCTATGATATGTTTCTAAGCTTGTGATGATTATTTCAGGTATACATCATTGGAGGGGTTGGAGATAAACGCTATTGCAACGACATTTGGGTGTTTGACATACACACTTGTTTATGGACTCAACTTGATATAAATGGTCAACAGCCTCAAGGGAGATTTTCTCATACAGCTGTTGTTGCAGACAACGATATTGCCATATATGGCGGGTAGGTTCCCGTCCAACTGGCCTTATGTTGTTCCTTAATCATCGTAACAATGTGTATTCTTTTTTTATATTTCTCTCGTCAAATTAGCCTTTAGTAAGTGTAGTAATTAGTAGTTATGTTAGTTTCCACTTTCCAGTGTTTCATTCTGATATCCCGTGTTTATCTTGTAGCAGGTGTGGAGAAGATGAGCGTCCTTTGAATGAATTTTTAGTGTTGCAGCTTGAAGCAGAACATCCAAACGGACATAATCGAGTATCTAGGTGCAAAGTTTTCGGAAATTATTGGAATCAAGAAAAGAAGACCATCCTTGCGGGTGAAGCAGAAACCAACTCGGTAAAAAAAGTACTACTATACACGACACATAGTACTCATTGTTTACATTATAGTTGTTTTTTTTGAAAGAACTAACAATGTGTTTTGAAACAGAAAATTCCATGCATTGGGAATAATATAGAAGTCTTGGGAAAATGGGGTTATGGTGTTGCATCAGAAAAAGCGCAACCTTATCAGTTTGATTCGGGTGAGTTGAAGTCTTGAAGACTTTTTTGCGTGTAAAAGATGATTTGAGGATTCAAGTTAAAATAAAATTGTAATGTTATGCAGGAACTTCGCAGCAGAAGAGGAGAAGAATTGCTGCTACAAAAGTGTGGGATGTTGATTCAGAACAAGAAGAGCATTCTCTTTCATTGTCTCAACATTCATCTCCGTCTCAATCTGATCAAGAACAGACACCAGGTCAAAAACCAAATGCTTCCGTCATGGATTCTCAGCGTTATCATCGAGTCAAACTTGTCAATAAAATTTCAACCGCTTGCGAGCCTATCAATCTCTCGAGTAACAGGAGATTTCTGAAGAATTGCACACAAATAAGTCAACAAGATCTTCGTGTAATGGATCATCAACCAAAGCAAGAGCAATATCTTCATGTTGACGAGAACAAAAAAGGAACTCGACAATACCAAGCTGTTGAGCCGAGGCCAGCTGGACGAGGACTCACTCAGCACCTGGTGAACCCTTTTATTTCAAATCCTAAAATTTTACTCAGCTGAGATTTTCTTTTTTTGCGTTCTAATTCTCAGTTTCTTATCGTTCCACTCTTGATTTTGAATCCTAGATTGGTGCTGAAGTTCGCGGAAAAGTTGATGGAGCTTTCGACTCGGGTTTTCTAATGACCGCAGTTGTAAACGGAAGACTTTTCAGAGGAGTTTTATTCGCACCGGTAAGCTTTTGAACTTTGCTACCAAATAAAATGTCACATTTTTACTTCATACAAATTTCTTAACCAATGAATACTAATCCACCAGGGAGCAGGAGTAACGGAACCAAATTATTCTATACCGTGTTTATTTCCGTCCTCCACTCAACCGAACTCGAATCATATTGATAATTCAAGGGATACTCGAAAAGTAACTAATTGTTCACGTTTGGAGCCATGCTCCAGCTTAAGGCAACCACTCTATGCTCGAGTGTCTCCAATCTCGAATGGCGCTGCTACTGTATCCTTACCTGAAGAACATAAAATCAGGAGTGACTTACAAGGATTGGCTTTAACACTAGGAGGACCTGGTAGTGGAAACCATGTTTGATACTAAAGTGAAATATTATTGAGGAGGTTAATAAAGTTTATGTACTTGCTATGTATTTCAATGGTTATGTGTTTCTAGGATCAACCATAAATTATGTAGTACTATTTGGTTTTTCTCTCTTTGGGAATAAGTCTTATCTATCTAACAAACAATGGCAACATAAATAGTTATTTATGCATGAATGTATGTATCATTAAGACCATTTATTGCTAATTGTCAAAGAGCTTAGAGAATTTCACAACAAGACAGGTTCTCAAAGGAAGAACCTTAATTTCTGTTACTATAAATTAGAAACTGATGGATTGTAATCATGTGTGTCATTCTAGACACTTATTTACTCGTCTAATATAAATTAGAACTATACATATCATGCTCCTAATGGAGCCACTATTAGTATTGAATTTTTGGACACATTTACATTCACCAATGACTTTTATTTGAATGATTCTCTACGTACCTTAATTCAGTACAACTACAAACCTTATTTCAATTTCTAAGATCATTACTCTCCTTAACTATAACATTCTTCTTAACTCTAATAAATGTAGCTTAAAGAGGAACCATACCCTGAAGAGAATTGATGCAATTGTGTTTAAACATGGCTCATATTTTCTTACTTTTTTCCGTATCCTCAATGATAATACATCTAGGTTCACTATACTAAAAAAAAACATCTATCACTTCGATTAGAAAAAAGGGTTTCAGTATGGCAGAACAAGACGTTCGTGGTAACGAAGGGTGTCATAAAGAATGTGCCATTTTTATCCTAAGAGCAAAGGACTGAGGTGAAAAATTGAATAGCGCACTACATTTCACTACAATTGAAAATTTCAACCGTAATAAAATGTTAAAGAGACTATTTTTTTTTTCACGATTAGAAGTTTCAACTGTGGTGAAAAGTCAGTCATCCCAACCTTTTCTCACGGTTGAGATTTCTAACCGTGAGAAAAAATGGACCGACAAACATTTCACCATTATTGAAAGTTCCAAATGTGGTGAAAAGTCAATCAACCCAATTTTTTATTTTTGCCACATACTTTGACCGACAACATTGAAAACTTCAATCATAACATAGAATATTAAATATTTCTAACACAATAACAACAACAATAATAGAATTGTTAATCATTGAATCACAACAATGATAACAAGAAGAAAAAAAAATCAATAGAATTGTCAAACATAAAATTTCAACAACAATAACAACAACAACGACAACAACAATAACAACAACAACAACAAAATTAATATAATCGTTAAACATTAAGTCTCAACAACAACAACAACAACAACAACAACAAAATAAAAAATCAAAATCAATAGAATTGTTAAAAATTATATTTCAACAACAAGAACAACAATAAAAAAAACTAAATCAATAGAATCGTTAAACATTAAATATTAACAACAACAAAAACAACGACAACAACAAAAAACAACAATAGCAAAAATAATAAATTAAACATTTTACCTGACACAACAACAACTAACATTTCTAAGTTGAATTCATGCTTACTTGTCTCGTTTGAGTTGGAGAAGGGATGATGGAGTTTTATAACTCGTTAACGGAAGAAATTATGTTTTTGAGTTTCGTTTATAGAATAAATGGTATTTTATAGTTTGGTTTAGTGGATAAATAGAGTTTCGTAAATGAAAAATGCATTTTAGAGGCAGAAGATGTAGTACGTATAAGTTTTTTCAGGATAAAAATGAATGAACATAGAGCGTTATATATCTTAGAAAAACAAAACAGGGTGGTTTTTCACCTTGAAAACACTAATACTCCCTCCGACCTTATTTATAAACAAAAGTTCTGACCTTAAATATAAGCAAATGTCAACAAATCTAAACTCATTTAATGCTTTTATTATAAAACTATCCTTGCATTAATTACTTAACATTGATAATGGATGATAATTTAATTAAGGGTATATTAGTAATTGTGTTACCTTTTTTTAACATGAAACCATTAAAATTAAATGCATTTAATTATCACTTTTAATAAGCATGAAAGTTGTCTTTTTTACTTATAAATCAGGTCAGAGTAGTATTTTCCAACCAAACATTCCTTCAAACTGCCCTTATGTAAACACAACTCTAACATTACATTTGATAATCTAACGTTAATAGGATTAGTTTCATTATAAGAATGAAACCAATGAACAAAATCACATTTTTGGTCACTAGCCCCTAAATTAATGATCCATGAGCAAATCCTACAATTATGTAATAGAAAATGAGTATTGTAAATGAGTATTGTTATGCTTACTAATTGATAGATGACCAATAGGGGTGGGAATGAGACAAAATGATTGGAAGATGTATTTCCTGAAACTTGGGCAAGGCTAGATTTATGAAGGAGATTTAATAGAAATTCATATTGGTATGATTCATAGGCAAATAACCAACTTTCACTTCAACTAGGGTTTTAAAAAATGATTTGCAACCGCGAAAACAGCAACAACAAAACAGTTTTTGAAGATGCTGATACTGTTATCACCGTTTTCTATATTAAATAATAAATTTTGATTAATTCACACCGCGACCATCACAATCAATGGCGCGACACTTGTATCGACCAAAATTGCAAAAGCCTTTACGTGACCGCGACCGTGACGCGATTGTTTTATAAAACCCTAACTTCAACAATAGTAGCATAAGATTCATTATCAACCCCATCAGATGCGACATTGTTTGTCAAAGAGGAATATTTTTTTTAGATGAATAGGAACATCATGCTTCTTAAAACAATTATCAACAATGTGGTTAGTTTTTCGACAAAAGGTGCAAAGATGAAAATGAGTCATGCTTAGCAGGAGAGAAATTGAACTTAAAACCAAATGTTTATGAATCAACAACATTAAGTAATGTATAAGACTCATTAGTAGAAGAAGGGAAATTACCCCAACGCTCGTATTGGATGCCATGGAAAAGATCTTGTTAATTGGTGATAAGGGATCCATGAGAAAAACCTAAGACTTAATCACCGATAAAGTATCATTCAAACCCATCAAAAAAACGAATTACATGAAACAATTTGTGATTTGAACAAGCACTACACATAGCTTTGCACGAGCATTTGATACAGCAACTACACATAAGCATAGGAAACTACAAATCTAATTCCTCCCAAGGGATTTTGAGATAAGGGAAAACTCTAATTACCAATTTGGTGTCGTGCTTGAGTTTGTAACTTTACAAGTATTTTCCCATTGGATTGAGCGATATAATTGAAGACTGATTTCATGATCTATGAGTGATATGTTAGAGGAGTTTTACATTAGGGAACATTGAACATTGGGTGAAGAGCAACACAAGTGAGAGAGACACCACATATTCATCCAAAATCTTAAGGTGATAGGTGTATGAGTTCTCCCACTTATAAATGTTCAAGTCACCACATTCCTATCCAATGTGGGACTATTATCCATATTACTCATACTTGTTATATTATTCCAACACTCTCTCTCAAGTGTGAGTCCACAATGCTCCCCCTCATGTGGAAACTCTTTTGTCCACATATATTTGTACCGTCGTTGACACATATAACTGGGCACCTCTTATTAGGTATTTCGAATACACCTCTTCCTTGGATATTTCGATTTCAACGATACACCATTTCCTAGGCATTTCGATACATGTTAATCGGTCCTTTTGCGAACCAAAGGCTCATGGTACCATGTTAGATGAGTTTTATACTAGGAAGCATTGAACATTGGGCTAAGAGCAACATAAGTGAGAGAGACACCACATATTCATAAAAAACCTAAAGATTTTTGGGTGAATATGTGGTGTCTCTTTCACTTGTATTGCTCTTGGCCCAACCTTAAAGTGATAGGTGTATGAGTTCTCCCAGTTATAAATGCTCAAGTCACCACATTCCTATCCAATGTGAGACTATTATCCATACTATTCACACTTGTTATATTATTCCAATATGATCAAGCATGATGCAGCGATTCCAAGCATGATAAGACGGATCAAAATATTGGCAAGAACGGAAAGACTACCGTCAATAAATTTCAACTTCATTTTTGTTGAGAAAAATAAATTTGACTTAAAAATATTAAGAAGTAAGTGTGAGAAAGCCCCACATTAACTAGAAAAATAAAAATTAAACATTTTATAAATGAAAGAACTCACACACTATCATTTTAGAGTTTTTGGTAAGTATGCCATGTATCTTTAAAAATGTGTATTTATAAATAAATAAAAAACCATAATATATGTAAATGCTCTCTCATGATTATTCAAAAAAATCAACGATCCAATAATTTTGCTACCAATAACACGTTGCATCGATGTTGCCGATGGATGGCAGTTAGAATTGATTTACTTTGGTGTAGCCAGCCAAATATAAACGATGTAAGTATTTTTTAAGCTCAAAAATCTCAAGAAAATCACGTTAATGTGAGAATAAGACATGTCAAACTTTACAATTTAGTTATAAAATTAGTGCTGTACTTTTTAGCTTAACAAACTCTTGTATTTTTTTCATAATCCAAAACGATGACGCATGCATGGACGATACAATGAATCTCTTAAGCGGCGAGGCACCTTTTAATAGCGTCGTGTTAATTCAAAATAGAAACTCATTGATATTCATTGATCACTTGAGTTCTAAATCTGATATGATTTTGCTTATCCAAGTACAACATGGAGTGAAGACTCAACAGTTGAAAATAGAAACAGTCACATGGTGATGCTTGTTCGCAACAGAGTAACTAAACAGTAAAATAAAAATAAAAGTTTGTCAAGTGTCAAGTGCCTAGTGTCTAGTGTCAACATGAACAGTAACCACCACACACAAACACAGTGAAAGAAAAAAGAGTAAATAAATAGAAAAAGATACATGCACACCACATATTACCCATCTCCATGTGCACCTCTCTATTGATTGATTTCTCTTGTCAAAATGAAAAGGGGTTGGTTACTGGTGATGATAGCAATACACAGAGAGCAGAGAAACAGTAGTGCAGTACCATATAGTATAATAAAGTGGTAGTATTAGTATTTAGTATTGGTGGTGGTAGTTGTTGAAATTCTCGTTGTGTGTGGATAATGCAGATTCTTGGGTCAGTGGGCCTCCAAAGTTAAGGATTTAAACAACAGAAAATTTTCCCCCCGTGTATCCCGCGCGATGCTGTACTCTTCTATATATCTAATCCTACTCTAATCTATAGATTTACTAATATAAAATACTACTGTACTTTTTTTATCAAATAAGATTTTATTTTATATAAAAAAAGACGAAATAATGTGTACTATTATATCTTGAATTTTACCTTTAGAAAGTAACAAAATAACTAATTTGTCCTTTGTATGTATATGAAAGTATCACATTTTTTGTCGATGGATGAAGTAGACTAGAAAAAATTGTAAGGATTGCTGTCTTAATTTTTATAATTAAGGATTGTTAAAATTTTAAAATTTTGAATATTTTTTAAAAATATTGAAATATTATAAAAGAATTTGTATAAAAATATAAAACTCTTAAAACTGAATTAATAGAATATTATACTATAAAATTGTAATTTTTATAGTTAAGGATTGTTAAAATTTTAAATTTGTGAATATTTATAAAAAAATTATAATATTATAAAAAAAATTCTATAAAATATAAAACTTTTAAAATTTAATTAATTAAATATAATACTAATATAGTACAAGAAAATCACAATTTTCACCAATATTTTTTTGAAGGGCACACAAATGAAAATGTGTTTGCATAGGGCACCGTCCTCAGCAAAACACAACAAGAGACTTTTCAAATATTTGGTGTTTAAATGATGGAAAATTGTTGGTGCAAAGGTAGAATAAATGATGAAATAGGGAAATATTCTAATAAGAATGACGGCAGAAGAAACAGTATTAAGAGTTACAATGATTGTCACCCTATTTATAAGCTAAAACTAGGGTTACTAGAATAAGATAAATACTAAAATACCCTCTAACAAACTTATGGGCTTAAGAAAATAATATAATAAAATATGAATTATTACTAATACCATCCCTTAATTCATATTCCATCAAAACTTGTAACACCAATTCCATCCCTTAATCTGAGAAATTGATCAGTCTTGATAGCTTTCGTCAGAACATCTGCCAACTGCTTCTGAGTGCTGCAGTGTACAACTTCTAACACTCCACTCTGAACTTGATGTCTCAGAAAATGATACTTGGTCTCAATATGCTTGCTTCTCCCATGCAGCACTGGGTTTCTGGCAAGGTTGATTGCAGACTTGTTGTCAATCATCAACTTCAGAGGTTTGTCTACCTTAATCTTCAGATCCTGCAACAAATTCAGAATCCACACAGCTTGGCATGCAGTAACAGCACCTGCAATGTATTCAGCTTCACAGGTTGACAACGCCACAACAGGTTGCTTCTTGGAACACCAAGAAATGGGACCTCCCAGAAATTTGAACAAGTACCCAGATGTACTTCTTCTGTCAACTCTGTCTCCACACCAATCAGAGTCTGAATAACTCAGAAGTTCTGACTCATTATTTCCTCCAGAGGGAAATAACACTCCATACTTCAGAGTTCCTTTGATATACCTCAGAATCCTGACAACAGCTTGGTAATGGGACCACTTAGGTTTACTCATGAACCTACTAACCATCCCAACTGAGTAGCAAATATCAGGTCTGGTATTGCACAAATACCTCAGAGAACCAACCAACTGTTTGAAGGTTGTAGCATCCACATCCTTTCCTTCAGAGTCTGAATCCAGTTTCTGATTTGTATCCGAAGGTGTGACAGCCATCTTACAATTCTTCAGATCAAATCTCTTCAGAAGTTCTAATTCATACTTGAGCTGATGCAAAATGATACCTTTCTCAGAATATCTGAACTCCATCCCTAGAAAGTATGTCATTTTGCCTAGATCAGTCATTTCAAATTCATTCATTAGAACCTTCTTGAACTTGGCTATCTCCTGTTCAGAACTTCCAGTCAGCAGTATATCATCAACATATAAACATACCAGAGTCATATTGCCTTCAGGAGTATGCTGAACATAGACACCGTACTCCATCTCACATTTCTGAAAGCCTTGCTTCTTGAAAAATGAATCAATCTTCTGATTCCAAGCTCTGGGCGCTTGTTTCAATCCATATAGAGCTTTGTATAATCTGTACACCATCCCTTCCTGATTCTTTTTCACAAATCCAGGAGGTTGTGACACGTAAACTTCTTCTTCTAATGGACCATTCAGAAATGCAGATTTTACATCTAAATGCATCAGAGGCCAATTCCTGTTAGCAGCTATTGCAATCACCATTCTGATTGTTTCATGTCTTGCTACAGGTGCAAACACTTCAGAATAATCCAACCCAGGTTTCTGTAGAAATCCTCTGGCTACCAACCTTGCTTTATGTTTTCCAATTGAGCCATCTGGCTTTAACTTCTGCTTGAAAACCCATCTGACGCTGATGACTTTCTTGTCTTTTGGAAGTTCTGTCAGCTTCCAAGTCTTGTTTCTCTCTATAGCATCAAGTTCTTCTTTCATGGCCTTCAGCCAGAGCTTCTGCTTAAGAGCCTCCTCTGTACTTATAGGTTCAGAGTCTACTAACATGGAACACTGAATAACTTCTCCTTCAGAGTCTACTTCAGTGTCTTGCAGCATGTCAAATTCTGCAAATCTTCTGGGAACGCTTCTGATTCTTTGTGGTCTCTGAACTTGTTCAGAGTCTTGAGCTTCAGAGTTTCTAGCTTCAGATGATTGACCTCCAGAGCTTTGACCATCTTCAGAGTCTGGCATATTTCCAGAGTCTGAATTGCCACCAAGATCTGGATTGCCATCAGAGTCTGAATTATCAGAGTCTGGGTCATCAGAGTCACCTTCATCTTCTGAGTCATCTTCAGAGTTTGAATCAGTATCAGAGTCAGAGTCAATATCAGGGTTTACTTCAACTTCAGAAATTCTTAACTCTGACCTTTCTTCAGAGGTTCTAACATCAGAATCAGATTGAGACTTATCCCAATTCCAAACTTCTGATTCCTTCACAATCACATCTCTGCTGAATTCAATTTTATTGGTTTCTGGACAATAGAGCTTGTATGCACCTGTACTGTGGTACCCTATCAGAATCATCACTTTGCTTCTATCATCCAGCTTCTGTCTTCTGGCTTCTGGAACATGTTTATAGCAAACAGAACCAAATACCTTCAGATGACTAACACTTTGCTTGTCTCCAGTCCACTTCTGCATAGGAACTATTTCCTTCAACTTCTTCGTAGGACATCTGTTGAGTACATACGTTGTAGTGGCAACAGCTTCTCCCCAGAGCTTCTGAGGAAGCTTCTTCTCCTTTAGCATGCTTCTCACCATATCAAGCAAAGTACGGTTTCTTCTTTCAGCAAGACCATTGTGTTGAGGGGTATAAGGAGCAGTAACCTCATGCTCAATTCCATTCTCCTCACAGAACTTCTGGAACTCTTTGGAATTATACTCACCTCCACCATCAGTTCTAAGAATCTTCAACTTCTGACCACTCTGATTCTCAGCCTTCATTCTGAACTTCTTGAATTCATCAAACACCTCGTGTTTAAACTTAATAAGGGATACCCATGTCATTCTTGTGAATTCATCAACAAATAACACAAAGTATTTATTCCCTCAAATTGATGCTACTGGAAATGGACCACACACATCAGAATGTACAACTCCCAAGGCATGTTTTGCTCTTGGAGCAACTTCTGATGCAAATGGCAATCTTGGTTGTTTTCCTTCCATGCAAACTTTGCATGACTTTTCAGGCTTCTTAATTGCAGGAATTCCATGTACCAATTTCTTTGAATTCAGATGTTGTAAGCTTCTGAAATTCAAATGACCAAATCTTCTGTGCCACAGCTCACCCTCCTTCTCAGTACTTGTTGCACTAAGACACTCTGAGTCTGCAGTTCTGACATTCACCTTGAATGTTCTATTCCTTCCCTGTTCTGACTCCATAATCAACTTCTGATTACAGTCATACAGCTTCAGAAGATTGTCCTTCATGGTAACTGAGAAACCTTTCTCAATTAATTGTCCCACACTCATCAGATTGCTTCTGATGCCAGGTACATACCACACATTCTGAATCAATGCTATTTTCCCATTGTTCAGAGTCACTCTGACATTTCCCATACCTTCTGCATTAAGATATTTGTCATCAGCACATCTGATCTTTGTTCTCTTTTCAGAGTCAAAGTCAACCAGCCATTTCTTGTTTCCAGTAAGATGATTTGAACAGCCAGTGTCCATATACCACCAGTCTGTCAGATCATCAGATTCAGAGGCCATCAATAGCACAGATTCGTCATCAGAACTTCTGGCTATATTTGCTTCTTCTGATTTCTTCTCCTTGTTTGACCAACAATCTCTAGCAAAGTGACCAAACTTCTTACAACAGTAACATTGGATCTTCTTCTTGTCATACTTCTCTTTTCCCTTCTGAGCATTCTTTTGTCTATGAGAGGTTGAGCTTTCTGACTTCTGACCACCATCAGATCTTCTCTTGGCTTCTGACTGCTTCTGATACCTCCTATCAGAAGTTGCTTTCAGAGCCTGCTGCTCTACTTCCCTTTCAGAAGTTCTCTCAGTCAAACGCAACTCTTGCGCTTCTAGACTGCTCTGCAGCTCTTCAATTCTCATGGTGCTCAGATCTTTGGAATGTTCTATTGCTACCACAATGTAATCAAATTGAGGAGTAAGGGATCTCAATACCTTCTCCATGATTGTTTCTTCAGAAAGAGTTTCTCCACACGCCTTCATCTCATTAGTGATCAGAATCACTCTGGAGATGTATTCAGAAACTTTCTCATTATTCTTCATGTTGAGATTCTCATATTGCTTTCTCAAGGACTGAAGCTTCACCTTCTTCACTGATGCGTCACCACCATAACATCTTACCAGAGTGTCCCATGCAGCCTTTGCTGTTGTAGAGTCTGCAATCTTCTCAAACACGTTTACATCCACACATTGATGAATGAAGAACAATGCTTTCTGATCCTTCTTCCTTACTTCCTTCTGCGCGTTTTTCTGTTCATCGGTTGCATCTGCTGCTACTGGAACATAACCATCAGTGACAAGATCTAGAACATCTTGAGCACCAAATAGTACACGCATTTGGATCATCCAACGATTCCAGTTTTTACCATCAAATACTGGAAGTTTGGTGTTCATGTTGCCGTTTCCGTTCATCTTCTACTTTGCACAATACACTCAGATTTCTCACACAGTGTTTCCCAACCCACAGAATAAAATTCTGATCAGATTTTGTTCAAGATTCAACACGAATCTAAGAATCAAAATCAGACACACAAGACCTCACGTTCACTCGTGTTTCCCGTGTTTCCCAATGAATCTGAACCGGAGCTCTAGATACCAATTGTTGGTGCAAAGGTAGAATAAATGATGAAATAGGGAAATATTCTAATAAGAATGACGGCAGAAGAAACAGTATTAAGAGTTACAATGATTGTCACCCTATTTATAAGCTAAAACTAGGGTTACTAGAATAAGATAAATACTAAAATACCCTCTAACAAACTTATGGGCTTAAGAAAATAATATAATAAAATATGAATTATTACTAATAAAAATTACAATGAAAATGCGTAAATATAATGAATAAAATTCAAAATTTTCTTTTGAATGAGATTTACAAATGATGATGAGTTGGAGATTGATTATGTTTTGTGTCTGTGTCGTATAACAGTTATTCTGTTAGGAGTGTTTATTTAATTAGAAAGTATTGAACATTGTGAGACTTTTTTTTAGAGCAACACCTTTGTGAGAGGCACACTAAATATTCATCTAAAATTTTAAGGTGATAGGTGTGTGAGTTCTCTCACTTATAAATTCTCAAGTCTCCACATTTCTATCCAATTGAGACTATTATCCACACTACTCACACTTGTTATACTTAACACTCCCCTCAAGTGTGAGTCTATCCACAATGATTCCATAATGCTCCCCTTGAAGCAGAAACTTCATCCACATACATTTGTACCGCCGTTGACACCTATTACTAGGCACCTTTTACTAGGCATTTCGATGCACCTCTTTCCTGGATATTTCAATTTCAATGGGGCACCACTTCCTGGATATTTTGATACATGTAAGCCGATCCTTCACTCAAACCAAAGGCTCATAATACCATTTGTTGGAGGGAGTGTTTACTATGGAGCATTGAACATTGGGTCAAGAGCAACACAAGTGAGAGAGGCACCACATATTCACCCAAGTTTTTGGGTGAATATGTGGTGTCTCTCTCACTTGTGTTGCTCTTGACTCAATGTTCATTCCTCCTTAGTAAAAAACTCCCCCAACATACTCGTTAAAATTGGATTAATCTCGAGCACCGTACAAACGAGATTGTCTCTATTTTGTCCACACTAACAAAATTTAGAGCGATAAAACCGTTTGCTTACTGTGCTAGTTTTGATTTAACAATTTTTTTAGAGAGAACACAAATTTCAGAATCCTAAAACAAACACGTTGTTGAGAATGTGTGGATAAGTAACTATCACCTCAACATAAATGTTCTATTTAAAGAAACACATGTGTACATTATAGCTTACAGTAAATCATGTGCACAATTACCTTTCTATGATAATGATCATGTGTACATTTATCATTTTGCTCTTGTATCTATAATAATCACAAGATATAGTATATGCCATCCACATATAATCTAGTATTATATTTTTAGATATTCCGGTATACTCAATCATAAAAAATAAGTAATCAACATTCCATATTGACTTATTAAAATGTGATTGTTCATTTTACAATCATACTCGATCAAATGTTATACATATATTACTCTCACATATGTACGATGAGAAAATTTTATCTATGTATAGCACTCTCCCTCGGAAAAATTCGTGGAATACCATTTAATCGAATTTACAATTGTCTTGTCATAGACAATGTATGGTGGTAAGTAATTAACTCTTCATATAGATAGTTATTTCACATCAAATAATGACATGCACTATTATCATTCTGCAATAACATATGAGATCTATATAACATATAATGTAGTATTTTTAATGACAAATCAATCAAATATTAATATCACTCTTAATATTCATATCTATGTGAAAAACTAATATCTCATATGATCTGCGGTCGCTCGCGGATCAAAAACGAGTGATTTTAGGAAAATGCAGTACAGCGACAGTGACTCGGAATATCGTCTCACAAGGATTCTTGTAGGAATAACCAAATACAATAACGAAATATGGGAGGTTTTGATTAAGATAAAATAAACGAAAAATAAGTGATTAGAAAAAGTGATTGTAGTAATGAGTTGAAACGGCTAATCTACTGTTTTCGTTTCCCAACTTATCATCGATCCTAATAATTCCCAATTCCTAAGCGGATTCTATCCCCTTTCCGATTATAATAACAATCAACAAGCGCAATTGATATTATACGATACACGTTCCTAATTTCTGAATTAAGCAAACAGATAAAATAGTAACCGTGAATTAAGCAAACACGAGAAACATACGCGGATTAAGCAACCGCGATTAAAGTATAAGAACATGCAATCATCGAAATAAATCAATCATCCCTAAGATAAATCGAATTAAGCAAACAAAATATCATAGAGAAGAATTGAAAGGAAATAAATTTTATTGGAAATTAAAAGAACCTCAAAGTGTTGGCGGGAACCGATTACAGCAGATTAATTCGAAGGAATTAGTTCTCCATAATTCATACAAAGCTCCAACAAACATTTTCTTGAATAGTGAATAGGGTATTTAAGGCTGTACGGCCAGACCTAAACTAAAAAGAAAAACAATGGATCCAGTTCATAACCCAACTGGGTCGAAAATATAACCCAGACTCAAAACATGACCCAAAACTAAAACAATTTCCTAATGCTGCAACTTCTACGAATATTCTGGGAAAATATATTCTGAATCTGACTTTGACTCCAACACGAAAGTCGTAGCTCTCTCTCTTAGCTTTCCGGCAATTTTTAGAACGCCTCAAACGGATTCCCGGAACTCCAGTTATGATTGTTTCCGTGCAGCCTGCTAAAGCTGAAAAATAAGTGCGAAAATTAAATTAAACCAAAAATAAAATAAAATATGAAAACATAATAAAATATAATAATAAACAAAATAAAATAAAAAAATGCCTAAGTAAAAATGTAGGAGAATGTGCATAAATATGCATTGATCATCATATTAATGACATGTGAGATACAATCATCAATTTATTCACATAACAATCTTTATGCATTTCTACAGTTTCATTTCAAGGTTTTCCTACAAATACTTTGAGAATAACATCCTTATATTTAATGGAGGCTCAAGATTAAGATATATTTAATATTTCATTAAAATTAATTTATTATTCTAAGAATTTTATTATTGACCAAGTAACTACAAACACGAGAGCGAGTGTCTTGCGTTATTTGGTATTTGAAAGCCTTTTTGCAAAAGGCTGATTTTAAGGTTGATTAATTTTAAGAAATAAGATGAAGTAGAGAATTACGAGTGGATGATAAATTACACTAATATAAAAGATAAATTACACTAATATAAAAGATAAATTATAGAGAGATCACACTGAGACTTTTACTAGTTCGACCATAAACCACATGGCTTAATTCAGTCCCTAAGAGTTTTTCCTTGATATTTCCACTAACAACTTTGAACTTTTGCACAATATTTAACCCACAATCTTCTTACACCAAGTGTTTATATTGGTTCAGCTTACAACCTTTATATCACTTACAATGTTATGTGAGAGCTAAACTTTTGAATTACAATGACAACAAATATGATATGAACAACAGAATTACACAGCTCTACTTTAAGCCTTTCGTTGCCTCAATGCTAAGATAATGACAAGTGTATAAATTTTTTTATGAAGATAGTGAGTGAGAAAGAAGAGTAGTAAATCATATTTTCGTGTTTTGGAAGAGTGCACAAGATTGTTATATATAGGAGAAAAAAATTGACTCAAAATGAAAATATTCCATGAGCTCTGGTCGCTCACTAATTGTTTAGCCTGCGACGCCAATCGACCAGTCATAGAAAATATGGAAACTATTTAGTCTAATTCACTTCCTAATCAATTAAAATGACTCCTAATTAATTATTTGGGGATTTTTCTAATTAATAGATTAGATACAACTTTTAATATAATAAAGAACAATATTTCACTTTTCTAATTGGTTAGTGTAGCACCCCAAAATTTGCCTCATCGTTTCTTCGTTTACTGGTTTTTGTTTCTCTGCATTTTGCATTTCCGCATATCATAGCATTGGTTCTCGAGACATGGGATCAAGGTATTTATGTGGCTCAGGGTTCCCTTTTATTGCAATAGTCTAAACAACGAGCGTCAGAGGCTCCGACATTTATTTTGTCCAGCGATCGAGACTTTATTTTATTCAGCAGGTTATTTTCAGCCCCGACGACAGTGTACAGACTAGCTCAGGCGTTCTCACAGTTTGATATTCAAGAGCAGGTTTTAGAGGCATAACAGGATTCAGAACAAGTGGCAACGGACAATTGTACAGGGTTCCTTCCATTTGGCGCCAAAAGTGGCAAATTTTAAAATAACCGGTTACTGCATATAGGGTAATCGGTTACTTCAAACGAAATCGGCCAAAATATTTGAATTTTCAGCATGTGCAATTTTCCAACCATTCTCAACCATTGATTTCACTTGATCATATTTGGAAGGATCTAGAATTGTTTCAACTTTCACCATTTCCCTCCAAATTTCAAACACTCCATTCCTAATTCCACTCCCAATTTCCATTCCAAATGTTAATCCATATTCCAAACCATATTTTGATTCCAAACCTAGAGCTTATTTAAGTGAATTTGCTCTAAACCTCACACAATTACCTTCATTCACACAATACCCTTCATTTTCAGATTTCACACTCACTCTTGAGAATTTGCTCTCAATTTTCTCTCCATTTTTTCACTCCCAAAACCTCCATTAAAGCTCTTTCACTTGAGTTCTTTGATTCTTAATTGGAATCATAGAATTCTATAGCAAACCTCTATCATTTATCTCCGCTATCTTTAATTCACCATTCAATTTTCGTTTGGTTTTGGATTTGAATTTGGAAGCTAGATTGGAAGTGCTTTTTGGATCATTTTTGCTTGATCTTGCTAGTTCTTAATTTCTACCATAAGGAAGCTCTTGGATCTTGAAGAATCTCTGGGTTTCTAGCTTAGATCTGTTAATTTCAAGTGGATCAACACTCACCAAAGAAAATCTCAGCTTTGAAGGTTGGTGAGTTCTAGATCTAATCCAATTTTGAGCTTATTTGAATAATCACAATGTAGATCCATGGCTTTTGTTGCTTTTTGATCCATTTTGATGATTTGGATCTTGGTGATTTGTGATTTCATTGCTTGATTGTGTTTACATGATGCTTGATCACTGATTCTTGATGTTAATTTCGTGCTTGATTGATATCATGTTCATATGGATGATTAGAGAGGTTGTTGGATGCTGAAAACTGATTTTAAAAGCTATTTTTCTGTTTCTGGTTCAGTGGTAACCGATTACCTTATATAGGGTAACCGATTACTCAGTATAAATTCATGTCCATGCTGTTTTTTCAATAGGGTAACCAGTTACCTGATATTGAGTAACCAGTTACCACTGAGACAGAATGCTTTGCTCTTGCATTTTCTTGCTTGTTTGGGTTCCTTTTCACATGTAAACTTCATGGATTGATATGATGCATTTATGTGGATTCTTTTGGACATATTTCATCGTTCTTGATTGCTTGACATTAATTCTTCGATGCATAACTTTTGGTTTCCGTTTTGAATGTTTAACGTGCTCATGTGATTTTTTTGATGAATGATCATTTCACTTGTTTGTTTGAAACAAGGTTAGGGTTAGAAAACAATGTTTGATGCTCCTAGAATGGAAATGGAATTTAGGGGGCAAAATTTGGGGTATGACAGCTGCCCCTATTTAAATAGCTTTACCAGATGGTATGGGAGATGACAATTTACATAAAATCATGGTGAAAGGTATCTAAATATAGAAAACTGAAATTTCTCCCTTAGATGCAATGATATGCTAAGGATGATAAAACTACGCAAGTGCTGACATGCTATGAACTCTACAATGATGTTTTATGATGAGAAATGCACAAATACAGACGACCAAAGCAATCAAGAAAAAAAGCTGACACAATGAGTAACCACTCACTAGGGAAAGGCAGCAACACAGGGGGAGTTGAAACAACACAGGGGAAATCTAAAGTGATCAGGCACGAGGTCCAAACATGACCAGTGTGACACTCTTGAGGAAAGAACTTTTCCCATAGGGGCATAGAACAACTCTATTAGGGACATCCAGGAGGGCACAAGCTCTACTGGGGACCAGGCTGAAATTGAAAGATGACCTCTAGCAAGAGGAAACGTCAGGCCAAAACAAGACTCCACGTGGAACCAAACCAAAGTGGAGAATTTCCTTACAGCGAAGAGTTCGAACAGGATCTTCAAGAATTGACCAGAACAACAAATAAACCAACTGGGGATATTGGTAATAACCAAATATCTCAAAAAGCACTGGGGATGTTGGTAACAACCAACCATCCTAAGATTCACTAGGGATATAGGTAACAACCAACTATCCTAAGAGCGGTGAACATTGGCAGTAACCACCAGGCTTTAAATGATGCTAGTAATGACTAAACTTTAGAAAAAAGAGTGGATTGCTAACAACCAAATATTCCACTACCAACAATCTTTGAGCTCAAGTAATGCTAGTAATTATCAGGCTTTTTGGGGATTGGTGACAACCAAAACAGTGATGCCAATAACAATTGGACTTTAAACAATGTGAGTCAAAATATTACTAGACTTTCAAGCAGATATGGTGACAACCAAATTGGCAATACCAATAACAATTGGATTTTAAATAATGTCAGTCAAAACATTAATGGACTTTCAAAGCGGATATGGTAAAAACCAAATCCATAATACCAATAACAATTGGATTTTAAACAATTCCAGTCAAAATATTACTGGACTTTCAAACAGATATGGTGACAACCAAATCGACAATACCAATAACAATTGGATTTTAAACAATGCCAGCCAAATCAGTACTAGACTTTCAAATAGATATAGTAACGACCAAATTGGCAATACCAAACAATGCCAGTCAAAACATTGCTGAACTTTTAAAGTGGATATGGTAACAATCAAATCGGCGATACCAATAAAAATTGGATTTTAAACAATGTCAGTCAAAATATTACTGGACTTTCAAACTTATATGGTAACGACCAAATCCGCAATACCAATAACAATTAGATTTAAAGAAATGCCAGTCAAAACATTACTGGACTTTCGAAGCGGATATGGTAACAACCAAATCGGTGATGCCAATAACAATTAGATTTTAAACAATACCAGTCAAAATATTACTGGACTTTTGAAGCGGATATGGAACAACCAAATCGGCGATACCAATAACAATTGGATTTTAAACAATGCTAGTTAAAACATTACTGGACTTTCAAAGCGGATATGGTAATAACCAAATTGGCGATACCAATAATAATTGAATTTAAAGTAATGCTAGTCAAAACATTACTGGACTTTCAAGAGAGCTAGCAACGGCTAAACTTCATGGGGAAAAACTGGTGACCACCAAATAGCAAAAATGATTTAGGGAACTAGTAACAACTAGCCTCACAAGGTAATACTGGTAACTACCAAACAAAAAGGTATCAATGATAGTTAGATTCTCCGCTAGGTATTGCTAGTTACAACTAGACTTCACAAGGGGATCTGGTGACGGTTAGACAAGTAAAATCAAAGGGGAGCTAGTAGCAACTAGACTTCAAGGGAAATTGGTAACAACCAAAGGGTAAAAGATGGCAGTAACAACTGATCTATAAAGGTTTAGTGACAACCAAATATCTCAAAAAGAGAGCCAGGCAACTCCAAGGGAGGCAAGGGCGGACAACACTCACAACAGACACGAAAGGTTGCCGGTTATAACTGAACTTAGAAACAAAAGCAACAACCAAGCAAACACAACCCAAAAAAATATGCTAAATGCAGGTGTTGTGTTATGATGCAAATGCTCAAATATGCGCAAGAACCGACTCTAACAAGAGACACGGAAACAACAGACTCCAAAGGGAAGACATATCACAATCTACTTCACTGTGGAAAACAAGTATCACATTGAATCAAGGAAACCAAGGTGTCCTCGAAAACACATAGAGGTCAAACCCATTCACTTCATTAGGGAAAATATGGGGCTTAGGCAAGCCAGATAACAGTACAAACCTCTTCGGAGAGTCAAAGTAGTCATTCTGAGAATGGGTCTTCAAAACTTCCATCAGATGAGGGGTACCAGAGAAATTATTCTTTAGCGGGACCAATATTGTTGAGATGTCAATACCAAGATCCTGGCCGCTTTTAGACTTCCTGGGAAACAAACTAATTTCGCTTGATATCTTCCATACCAAAGTAACAGCTTGTTCTGTTTTAGTTTTCTTTTAAAATTGTTTTTTTATTTAAAACTTGCTTTCGAAAATCATTATTAACAAATAAGTGATGTTTTACATAACAAAGAAAAGTAAAGAACACAGTAGACCATAGATTTTTGAATGGTTCAAATTGATTTTATTTATAAATGGTAGCTTGCGAATGACAAAGCTCCATGGAATAATTACAATTTAAAAATGGCAAAAAGGGAAAAAGGTACATCAAATCCAATGACTATCCTGCCCTTCCATCTAAGAGTTCCCCAAATCTTCGCCTCTGATAAGAGTGGTGTAAGTGGATCTCTTTGGTAATCTTCAGTAGTGGTAATAACCTCTGATGCAGTAAAATGCTTTTGTCCCTAACTTTTTCCTGAACCGCCCTTTCGGGGTTTTCGATTCACTGGTATGCTCATTTTTGTCTAAGGCTCATTTTTGTCTAAGCCGCCCTTTCAGGTTTTCGACTTAACGAGCTATTTTTTTGTTTCATCCCTAATTTTTGCCTGGATCTCCTTCATATGTTATGATCCATTAGGATACCCATTTTTCCCTAACTTTTATCGTCTTATTGTTCAGATTAGTTCCATTATCTGTGATGATAAGGCTAGGAGTTCTGTATCAGCAGATGATTTCCTTCTTGATGAATCAGGCAACCACTTATTTAGTCACGTTGGCGTAGGATGCAGCTTCAACCCACTTTATGAAATAGTCGATAGCAACGAGGATGAAGCGGTGTCCATTAGAAGCCTTGGGATCAATTTCCCCAATCATGTCAATGCCCCATGAAACGCCCGTTCATTTTAATTAAATTATTTATGAATTGTTGGTGTGCCTTTATGTGGGAGTGTGCCTGAGAGCGTTGGTGTGTGTCTTTAAAGTATAGGAAACCATTTAATAAATCATTGAGTTTGATAATAATATAATATAATTAATAATGATGATAATTTAATAACTAGTAGTAATATTGTTATTATTATTATTATTATTATTATTATTATTATTATTATTATTATTACTATTATTATTATTATTATTATTATTATTATTATTATTATTATTATTATTATTAGTGGATGGAATAAAGGGAATTAGGGAGTTATTAGAGAAGTTGTGGGAGAAAGAGCAAAAGAACAATAAACTGCTCAGAAAACCAAATTGGAGGAAAAAGGCTGAGAAAGGAAGAACGGAAGAATTAACCGCCGGAGAGAATTGAAGGTTGTTGCAGAAGAGTCACCGGGAGAGAAAACCGGAACCGGAAGTTTAGAGTTGTCCTCAATCCAAAGGTAAGGGTGGGGTTCAATTCTATAATTGTGGGTATGATGGATTTCATGAAGGGTATGGAATCATAGGATTAATGTTCCCGTAGGAATATTCTCGTAGTAATGTTCCCGTAGTGATATTCTCGTGGTAATGTTCCCGTAGTAATGTTCCCGTAGGTTGAGAAATATTAAGGGTAAATGTTCCTGTAGGTTGAGAAATATTAAGAGAATATTAAGGGTAAATGTTCCCGTAGATTGAGAAATATTAAGGGTTAATGTTTGTCTACGCCTGCATTAGTGTTTATGTAATTAGTTTATGTAGTAATGTTGGGAATCGGCGCCGACACGCGCTAATTTCCCCTTTGTTGAGAAAAGGTTGTTATTAGGCTCTTACTTGATCGACTTCAGGTAGGTAATCGAATCATAGATATAGTTCCCGTGACTCGATAAATGTTAGGGACGAGGTTTTTCTGTGTAGGAATGAATGTGTTATATCGTCAGTGTTGTACGATGTTGTATGGTTGCCCTTAATGAGGCAAGATTAGTTGCCCCGTAGTTAACGAACCTTTTTAGGAGCTATAATTAATTTAGTGAGTAAAAGTTATAATGTTGTTCTTACGATAATGTGTTGAATTCTTAATTGTCGAAAGTATGTTGTTATGGTTCCCCTACATGAACAAATTGAGATGATGAATACTTGATGTATATGAAGTTGTTATGTCATTGTTGAGAAAATGTTATTATAATATTCTCCTTGGATTATGTTGATAAGTTGTAGTTATATTACCCGTATGAAAGTATATGAAAATGTGTTGAGTTATTATTTGTAGTAATGATGTTGTCAGTTTTTCTCTAACATGAAAATGCTGTTGAGTTCTCAATTGTAGAGACGAGGTTGTTTTTAATTGTTCTCTGCGAAAATGTGTTAGAGTCTTATTTGTAGGAACGATACTGTTGGTAGTTCTCTGATATGAACAGATTGAAGTGGTGAGTACATGATGTATGTGAAATGTGATGTTTCTGTTATGGATAATTGGTTGTAGGCGTGATGCCTTGTTGCACGATTATTGCACAATTGTTGTTGTTGTGTTATAGTCCATAATAGTTGCATCTCATAGCATATCATTTGGCCTGGATTGACGAAGGTTGTGTCTTTAATGACAAAATAAAATTATTATGGAGTGTTGTCTCCCGAATTATTATGGAGAGTTGTCTCCCGAATTATTGTGGAGAGTTGTCTCCCGAATTATTGTGGAGTGTTGTCTCCCGAATTATTGTGGAGAGTTGTCTCCCGAATTATTGTGGAGTGTTGTCTCCCGAATTATTGTGGAGTGTTGTCTCCCGAATTATTGTGGAGAGTTGTCTCCCGAATTATTGTGGAGTGTTGTCTCCCAAAATGGTACCACATGCATATGCACTGTTGAGTTGCGTTGTTGAGTTGTTTTGATGAGTTGTTGAGATATGATGATAATTGTTGTGGTTATGAATAAAGAGTTGTTGTAGTTATTATTACTAATATTTATGTGAACTGCTGGAATTATAATGCTATGATAATATTCTAACATGACTTTTATCATGCCTTATGTTATATTGTTGATATCTCACCCTTTACGTTGTATGTTACCTCCGTTGGTGGTAACTTGCAGGTAATCCGGAATAAAATGTAGCTTTTCGTTTAAGGTTGTTGGTCGCTCTGATACGTAGCACTCTTGGGGGGGATGAACGATTGATGTTATTGCTTTTATTTAATTTCCTTGTTGCTGGATTTTATCAAGTAGTTTTCATTAAATTGGTGGCTGCTGTTAAGTGCCAAATGTTGGTTGGATGCACTATACCGATGAATTAGTAGTACTGATTTTTATGGTTGAAACTCGTTGTTTATGTTGAATTGATGCAAGATAATTACTTGTTGAATTTTAATGGAGTTTTGTTGCAAGTTTCATGGTCTTGCTTTAATCATGCTAAATGTTGGAAATGTTTTATATTCCGCTGCAAATTAATAAGATGCCTTGTAATCAAAATGTTAATCAAGTTATTGTTGTTTGTTCATCCAAGTTTTTGTGCTATGTATCATTACTAAATGCATGCTGTCTAATTGAGTTGTGAAATGTATGTTTCTGTGAGTTGAAATTGTAACGCCTAGAATTTGCTGATGTGACGACCGTCACACCTTCATTACGATCGTCATGCGTGCAATTTTTATGCTGTTGCGCTCTGTTTGTTATATGAGTTGTTGTTTTCCTGTTATCCGCAAGTATTAGAGTTGGGGTGTTACACCCCACATAGAGAAAGGCCATGATGATGATAGAACATTTAACAGCGTTGGAGGTACGTGCACCTTGTCCGCATAGATTTGGCATTTATGACATTTCCTGGCATATTGGATGCAATCAGTTTCCATAGTTAACCAGTAGTGTCCAACTCTTAGAATCTTCTTTGACATGGCATAGCCGTTGGCATGGGGTCCAAACGTTCCTTCATAGATGTCTTGCATCACCAAGTCTGCTTCTCGTCTATCGACGCACCTAAGTAGAACCATGTCGTTATTTCTTTTGTAGAGAACATCATTGCTGAGAAAGAACTTGGATCCCAACCTTCTCAAAGTTTTCTTGTCTAGTGAATTTGCATCAACTGGATACTCTTGATTGTATAAGTACTATTTAATATCATGAAACCACGATTTCCCATCAGACTCCTCTTCCACCATTCGGCAGTAAGCAGGCTCAGTTTTCCTCTCAATTTGGATGAGTGTTGCTTTGGACCTGCCACATAGTAGCCATTATAGCTAAAGCACCGGCGATGTGATTTTCGGACCTTAGCATGTGCTTGAAGGTTATCTCATCAAAATACTCAATCATTTCCACAATATAAGCTCTATATGGGATTATTTTCTCATCTTTGGTTTCCCATTCACCTTTGACCTGATAGAAAACTGGAGCTGAAGTCACCACTCACTTCTAGAATTTTGATGCAGAGATCAATGGTTACTTCTAGCCCCAAAATACAAGCTTCACATTCCGCTTCATATTCCGCAATGTTGTTAGTACATTCAAAACATAGTCTTGTTATGAAAGGAGTATACCCAACATCCAGGTTCATCAAAATGACACCTATAACATACCCCTTTTGGTTGGAAGCACCGTCAAACATCATCTTCCATCAGGAATCGGGTTCAGGACTTTCATTTGAGCCTGGCTCTTTACAGTCTTTCTTGATTAGCATAATGTCTTCATTTGGGAAGTCAAACTTGAGAGGCTCATAGTCTTCTGCTGGTTGATCAGCGAGGTAATCTGACAAGATGCTACCTTTGATATACTTTTGGGCGACGTACTGGATATAGTACTCTGACAAGAGCATATGCCAACGGGTGAGCCTTCCTGTCTGAGCAGGCTTCTCAAAAATATACTTTATCAGATACATCTTGGAAATCAACAAAGTGGTATGACATATCATGTATTGCTTCAGACGTCTAGAAGCCCAAGCTAAAGCACAACAAGTCTTCTCTAAAAGCGAGTAATGACTTTAACAATCGATGAACTTCTTGTTGGGGTAATATATGACGTGTTCCTTTCGCCCGGACTCGTTGTGTTGACCCAATACACAGCCCATGGATCCCTCGAGCACTGTCATATACCTGAAAAGAGGTTTTCCAAGTATAGAAGGAATCAAGATCAGTGGTTCTTGTAGATAACCTTTGATCTTGTCGAAGGCTTGTTGACAGTCTTCATTCCAAACAACTATTTGATCCTTTCGTAACAACTTGAAGATCGACTCACAAGTTGGAGTCATGTTGGAGATGAATCTGGAGATGTAGTTTAGTCTCCCAAGGAAACCTCTAACTTGTTTTTCTGTCTTTGGAGCAAGGATCTCTTGAATAGCTCACACCTTGTCAAGGTCCACCTCAATTCCATGCTGACTAACGATGAAGCCAAGTAACTTTGCAGATCTTACTCCAAAAGTACATTTTGCAGGATTCAATCTTAACTGGTATTCATGAGTCTTACGAATAACTTCAACAGGTGATCTAAATGATCCCCTTCACTTTGAGACTTGGCTATCATGTTATCGACATATACCTCAATTTATTTGTGCATCATGTCATGAAATAATATGACCATAGCTCTCTGGTAAGTGGCTCCTGCATTCCTTAAACCAAAAGGCATGAATTTATAACAATAAGTTCCCTAGGGTGTGATGAACGTGGTTTTCTCCATGTCTTCAGGATCCATCCTGATCTAATTGTATCCCGAGAAACCATCCATAAAACAGAAGATAGCAAATCTAGCAGTGTTATCCACTAAGGTATTGATATGTGGCAGAGGGAAGTTGTCTTTTGGACTAGCTTTGTTCAGACCCTTGTAGTCTATGCACATTCTAAATTTCTCATCCTTCTTTGGCCCGGGCACAATGTTGGCTACCCATTCTGGATATTTTGACACAACCAAGAAACCTGCATCTATCTGCTTTTTGACCTCATCTCTGATCTTGAGACCTATGTCGGGTCAGGTCCTTCTGAGCTTTTGTTTGACAGGCAGACACTCAGATCGAAGAGGTAACTTGTGAACAATAATGGCGGTATCCAAACCATGTATATCTTGGTATGACCAAGCGAACACATCAATATACTCTTCTAAAAGCTTCACTAGTCTCTGCTTGATCTCTGCCCCAAGTGTTTCCCCAATCTTGACTTCTCTTCTATTTTCATCAGTGCCAAGATTAACGACATCTACCTGCTCTTGGTGAGGTTGAAGGTTGGATTGGTTTATGTAGAAAGTCAACAAAATGAATGGTGAAGCTTGAATTTTTTAGTATGAGGATTTTGGATGAAAGTGGTTGTTTGAACAACTTTGTTAGATGTTTTGTGGTGTGTTTGAATGGTTGGTTTGAGGTTTTTGTGGCTATTAAATGTTTTGGACAATCTTGTGGAAATGGTGAGAATTGTGTGATTTTGATGCAGAGGTATTTGGAATGCTTTGAGGTGTTTTTTCTATCTGTTTTGGACTGAGGAAGTGTCCTCAATTTATAAGAAAATGTTGAGTGTCATACCCTAAATTTGTCCTACCGATTTTCAAAATTTTTTTTATTTTTTATTCTTTCTTCAGGTTTTACATCGCCCGCTTATTTTCTTGTTATTTAGACACGTGTCCACTTACAATTGGTTGATTTTTCAGAACTTTATCTTTTTGATCAATTAAAGTGTGACGCGTGGCTTAATACTTTTTGTTAATTCTTTTCTTAATTTCCTAAACTTTTTCTTTTTTAGATATTATTAATAATAATATTTTGTGCACATATATTGCTCTTTTATTTGTTAATATTAAATTTTGTAAATTTTTAGTTTGTTTTATATATATATTTGTTAATATCTTTTAATTTTATATTTATTAATATTTATGTATTTAAATAGTTGTTAATATTTTATTTTAGTTGGTAGTTATTATATTTTGTTAATATTTAGTAAAATTGTTAATAAAATAAAAAAAAAAGAAGAGAATTTGAGTGCAGAGGCCCATTTCAGCGGCCCGTTAGGGTTTGGTTTCGGCTTGTTATTAAAAGAGGGGAAGAACCGATTGAAAGGGGGAGAAAAAACACTGTTCACAGAAAAATCCTAAAGCTATCTGCTCCCTCTTCTCTCCCAAGAGCAGCCGCCACCCAAAACCTAATCGTTTCCTTCTTCAAAACGGCGCCGCACCTTTACCATCCCTCAATCGAAACCTTCTTCTCTCCCAAATCTCTACCGTCGCCGACTTTTCCTCTCAATCATCATCATCGATGCGAAACCCCTCAAGCCATCATCTTCAAACAACCATTTCGACCGCTGTGCTCCACTTCGTCCAACGCACACAAACCCATGGTTTTGCTCACTTCTCCACCATGAAACAACCTAGTCACGGCTCCAAAACGTTCCCAAAACACTTAGGAACATGTTTGTCTTGTACGAGAAGTAGCCGCGAATACAACTCACAACTCAACCCCGTCACTTATGAGATCTTCATCAACAACGGAAGCAGCTTGCAGAATAGTGAAGTTTATCCTTTGGTGCATTCAAGTTTTTTTCCCGTTCAGTAGCTGGTTTGAGCTCAACGGATCCGTTACCGTACATCGGCAACGGTGTTTTTTTTCATAAGGTTTTGTGATGATGTTGTCGTCATGAGGTTTTTCATACTGACATCCCGATGATGTGAAGTTTTATTGTGTTATATTTTATTTTGTTTTGTGTCTTTTTCATAAAGGTTTTTTTTATACTGATAACCTGTTACTGAATGTGCATGGAACAGCTTCGTTTATGAATTGCGGCTTGTACCAGCTAGTGGTCTCGATTTACTTCGAGGTTGTGAGGTGGGAATGATGGGGACAGAGATAAGCTGGAGAACTTGCATTCCATTTTGTCGATTTCAAGTTTGCAAAGAAATTGTTATTGTCTGTGACTGGTTTGTACGCAGGTTCATTTCATAGGCAACACCAACACGGTTGCGACTTCGCCGTAATAGCTCAAGGTAGTAATTCATCATAGCCTCAACGATGCAGTTCAAATCGAACAGACAACTACTCAAACGGAATTTCCGATTCAATTATGTTTTATAGTTTTTGCATTTACTATGTTTGTTTTGGTCTGTTGTTTCGGTTAGTTTTTGTGAAGATCATGGATCCAGTTCACGGTTTACGTCTAAACACACCGCACGCGATAGCAGCAGTCTTACCAAGCTGCCAGATTTCTAAACCTTACACATTGAGGTTCATCATGAACAACAGGCTTTGGAGCAAACATCGACTCTACATTTTCGGCTTTTGCTTGACTCCCCTTAGCAGCACAACAACAGTTCAAGGCACCAATTCACCAAAGCCTGTCACGATAACTTGACACGGTTCTTAATGTTTTTCGGTTTGATTTCGGTTGAGAATTACGGTATAATGTATCCTTCATAAATTCTATGTGTTCTGCTTTGCCTATTCATTACAGGTCTGTGGCTGTCATGTACAAGTTAATGTATTATTCTTGAGTTTTGGGTGCATTCTGCATGATTGTTGTGGTTGTGCTTAGTTCATGTTATGTCTAACTTCTGGATTACATATTAATGTATTAAATACAATGCTTAGATATGTCAAACTTCTAGATTATTAAGATAAATAAATGTGCTGCAATCATATGTTTTCCTGTAATAAATCCTGTTGTCATTAGTTTGTTAAGGTTTAAAGTATTTTGAGTTGATGCATTGGTATAGTCGTGTGCCTAAGTCATGCATATTAGCTTTCTATAACCTTCTGTCGTGAATGGCTGGTTTTTGAATAACATGATGTGCACTTTGTGTCAAGGAATTTCTTTCAAGTGATGGCATTAACCGTACGGTCTAGCTTTGGTACCATGTGGATAAAGTTAAATTATGTTGATCCTGGGTTGTAGTTTGCTGGTGAAATAATGAAGTGTTATTTTTGCTAGTTAGATATTTTTTGGCTATCATTTAATGATTATCATTTAACATGAGCATTCTCGTTTTTTTTATGACTATAACTTGTTACAATTGTAACTCATGGTTTCTACAAAACTCGTGGCCAAAGATCAACGTATCAATCGGTATTTCGCCACGTGTGAATCATTATGTAGATATTATGCTCATATTGTCGTCACACATGCACCGCCCTCGTACATACTCCGATTTTGGTTTACAATTCGATTTCTACATCTATTTCTTAACTCAATAACTATCTTCAAGTAAGACCACTTTTTAAATTTTAATGAATTAGTTTTTAAAAAAATTCAATTTATTTTCTAAGCAAAGTCATGGATTATTTTAAAATGTATTTTCAAAATTTGATTAAGCTTTTTTTTTCCCTAGTCCTAATTCAATTTATTTTTGACATTAAAATTATTTTTTCTTAAATAAATCACGAAAAAAAAAGAACTTTTAAGGTCCAACATCTTTTGAGTTCTTGAATAATCACTATTGGGACGTACGCCTTGGGTAGTGACATTCGACCTTTCGTTTCAAAATACGCCCTTTAGTCATTTAGACAAAGAAATGTCATTGGAGTCTAGCATTCCACATGATACTTTCACTGTTTATTCAAAAAATATTTCATAAATTAAATCAAATGGTGAAAATTAAACTCTCGAAGTCTAGCATTTCTCGAGTTTTCGAATGGATATTATTAAGGTGTACACCTTAAATAATATATTGTTCAACTTTTTGTTCTCTTATTTGGACAAAGAAATATCATAAGAATCTAGCAATTCTGTGTGATATTTTCGTTGTTCATCCAAACATTTTCCGAATTGAAAAAGGTGTTGTTAGGATCTAGCATCCAAATGATACCCCGATTAATTGGTTGTGGGACCGACGTCTCATTTACTAAATAATTGTCATTTCTCCTATACTTTTCAAAATCCTATCTCGTATTCTCACTTTTCATACCTCATTTCAATTCTAATTATTTTCAAAACAGCTCCTCGATTCAAACTTCGAAAGGAGGAGGTTCTTGGAATCTAGCATTCCTTGAATCTCTGAGTAAATAATTCTCGAGGCACCCCCTTGATTTATTATTTATTCAATCTTTCTACTTTTTCAAACTCAATCATTTTCCGACGTTCTCCTAAGTCGAATGCTCGTACGTATTCGCAACCCACATTTCGTTCACGCATTCACAACTCCTCGTGGTTTTGATATTGGAAGCACCCTTAGGGACCAATATCATTTCTCACAATCTTAACCCTTGACACGTCGTCAAGTCGGTTTCATTTTCAATCAAATCCTCGACACGTCGTCGAGCCATTTTCAAATTAACTTCCTTTGGCCTCGCATGCCATTTTTTTCGATTCAATCTTTCTACGAATGTTCATTTAAACTTGCGAACGAGGGATATTCTTAGAATCTAGAATTCTTTGAATATTCGAATGAGTAACTCTTGGGCACGCCTCCGAGTTGTTATTAGTTCATTCTTTCAATTTCAAAATATCCAACTCCTTATCTTTAACCTATTCAGTCAATTCCCGAAAGAACTGAGTTCTTGGAATCTCGCATTCCTTGAATTCTTAAGTGACAAGCTCTTGAGACGCGCTCTTGGGTTGCTTGTCAGCCACTCTTTCGCCTCTTTCTCAAACCTAACTTTAACCCATTCAACTTCATCTTTTCGTGGTTGTTACCACGAACTACGGACGCTCTGATTCTTTATTCATTCTTGAATATAAGATACGTAGGCACAAGATTGCGATGATCTTGGCGAGCACACTTCTATCTTCCTCCATTATTCCATCCACACATTTCCCATCCTTTCCCGTAGTCGAACTACGACGCTCTGATTTCTCATTCTCGTCCGAATGAGTATACGTAGGCACAAGGGCCCCAATCCTTGGCGAGCACCCTATCCTCTAACCACCCATCTCTCCTTTGCATCTTTAACCTTTTAACCTACCAATTCTACCTTTAAACAACGAGAAGAAAACAAGTAAACCTAGACAACACTCCCCACAATTAACTTAAGAGGTTCCCGTCGAGTACGACGGACGTGAGGGGTGCTAATACCTTCCCCTCACGTAACCGACTCTCGAACCCGAAACACGGTTGCGACAACCCTTTTCCTATCCCTTTCGTTTTTAAGAGGTTTTCTCGTTATTTTCCTCTCCCGTTTATTCGGGAAAAATAAAGTTCAGTGGCGACTCTGTCGAACCGCATTTCCGCGCCTTTCGCGCGAGGGTCGTTTCTCCGAAATGTCTTCGTGATATTTCGAGGTTCGACATTGAGGAATTGAGGGTTCTGTAGAATTCAAGTTTGAAGCAAAATGGTTTAGTTGGATTCCAAGTGATAGTTCCATGAGTTCTTGTGGTTTCAAGGCATAGTACCATGCCTTTCTAGAGTGGTTAGAACCTGCAGAGGTATTTCTTCTATGCCACAAAAAGTTTGAGTGTAGAAGGAACAAGTTAGAGGCTCAAGAAAAGTTGACCTGTGATTAAAGTCTCTTTATCAAAATGGAAGTGTGATCTTTATGCCCTAAATGGAATAATTATTTGAACAATCCCTCAACCACGTGGATAATGAATCATTAATATTTCTAAAGCTCATATTTGTTTGAGATTTAGAAGCAAGAACGTCTGCAAAACAAGATTGAGTAGGTTTGGCTCAATATTTGATCAAGAACATGTCATAAAAATGACCTATAATTTAAGTTTGAAGTGCCAACTTCATCTCTTCGAAACTCCTAGCTCAAGTATGATAATTTTATATTCTTGAACTTTTTGGAAAGCTTGAGGGATAAGGAGTTAGTCCCTAGTCAACCACTTCGAGCCTAGAAGTAGGAGTTTCCTTCGGATTGCTAAACCCTTACGCTTAACCTGGGGCAGGGTAATTTTCAGTTAACCTGATTACGCACTCGAATCACGAGGCAAAATCCAAAAGTCATGACGTTTGTTCATCAAAAGACCCATGATATGGCAGTCACAATCTTTCAACAAAATAAAAAAAAAAATCAAAAGCCTGCTAAGTCAAATACCTCAAGAGGAGACTTAGGCAAAAATCAAGGCAATCCCGATGGACTCGAAAAGCAAGATCAGTCCATGCAAAAGTTAGGGATCAAAAGAAAAAACAAAAGAGGTACTCAAACCCCCTACAAAAAACAAAATAAGATTCAGTGGCCACCCAAATCAAGGGGTTACTGAGATCCATCAAAATAAGGTGGCTGCCATTTCAGGCAAACTTTGAACCAGCAAGTTTACACCGTCAAGCAGGTGCAAAATTAACTGAACGTAGGTATGGAGGTCATTAAGAAGAAGGGGTGGGTACAAATCAAACTGTGAGCCTTATATCCTTTGTTTATATAACTGTGAACCAGACTACGATACGACCCTCAAAAGACCTAATTGAGGCGGAGTTTATTTTGAAAGCATACTACAACAAGGTTGTGTAACCTGACTCCTCACATGATTGCTAATCACATGCATTGGTGTCATTATTCTTGCTATATCTTTCACACCATATAAATTAGCACTACGTTTAGGCTAATAGTCCACTCGTCACACACTTTCACATCATTCCAATAAATTCTTTTTTCAAAACTTACATAACTGTCGCATTAAAATTACCATTTTTTGAATAAACACTTTTAACTGCAAGTCAGTACTTGGCATTATGGAAATTCCAACAAAAGAACAGTCAAAGAGGAACTCGATCACTCATTGGTGTTGACCTGAATCAAGAATTTATCATAACCCTGCAGACTGGGGCAAGTTCTTCCGAGTTTCAAACAGGGGCATATTGTTGCAAAATCCAGACACTGGGGCAATCATCGCAGACCATGTCATGGTATAAATCTTTAAGAAAAAATCTTCAAATACCTGGCGGACTGAGGCAGGCTAGTTAAACAGGGGCAGTTTCACTCCTTACTTTCAAAGTTGTTTAAGCAGACCATGCCAGACATCAGTAACTGTTGAGTTCACAACAAGCGTCAAAAGCCTTGGGGCAGAGCAAAAGCACGATCAACATGCATTGGTTAAGTCGCTACGCTCGCATATTCAACATGCTTTGGTTATGTCGCTGCACTCAACATTTGCAAGCCATCAAGGCATATCAACTAGAAGCTAGGTTCTTACAAGAACGAGTGCACAACTTCTGCAAAGGATCTAACTTGGGGAATCCATAAGCATCCATATCTGTCTTCTGACCATAGCATCATCAGATACCGATTGTCGGGAAGTCAAATACTTTCACCAAATAAAGTCCACTTCTGTTGGCATCCCATAAAACTCAAAAAGTCCATTTTTATTGGCAACCAAATAAAAGTCCACCTTGCTGGCATCATAACCATTAAAAGTCCAACCCCGCTAGGCATCTCCTAAAGTCCAATTTGTATTGGCAACCCTTAAAAGTCCAACCCTGCTTGGCATCCCCTAAAGTCCAATTCGTATTGGCAACCACTAAAAGTCCAACCCTGCTTGGCACCACCCAAAAGTCCAACCTCGCTTGGCATCTCTTAAAGTCCAATCCTTTATTGGCAACTACCAAAGTTCACCCCTGTTGGCACCTTCATAAAACCAATCTCCTGCTTGCATTCACATATGCATCATATAATTGACATGTATCATACGCATACATAGCACGGTCATTTCCTCTTTCAACCCCCGAGTTGATATGTCATTATTTTCTCGACCCCCGAGTCGATATTTTCCTTTTCCTCCTTCAACCCCCGCGTTGATATTTTTGTTTATCCGACCCCCGAGTCGATGTTGTTCTTTATGTACTCAACCCCCGCGTTGATATTTACCTTTCTTCAACCCCCGCGTTGATATTTATCTTTTTTCGACCCCCTAGTCGATATCTTTGTTATCTTTTTCTCTCGACCCCCGAGTTGATATTTACCTTTATTTTCCTCGACCCCCGAGTCGATATTGCCTTTATTTTTTCTCTCGACCCCCGAGTCAATATTTGCTATTCTTCTTCAATCCTCAAGCTGACTTGTTGTTCTGATTTATCCTCGACCCCCGAGTCGATAGTATATTTGTTCTTTTCAACCCCCGAGTTGATATACCAATATACCCCGTGAATCTTTTCACCTTGTTTCATAATACCCAAAAATAATCCCTCATGGGAAACCAGAAATAAAGCCTTACCAAATCTCGTTACCCGGTTGCATTTTCATAAGCATTAGCATATCATTTGCATACGCATCTTATTTCCCTAGCAGTTGCATCATTTGCATGTTTGCGCATCATACAGAGCATGGCATTTCTGTCCCCAGCGACATGGCATAGCATGATTCAGGATCAGTTCACAAGTATCCTGACCGGTCCTCTATCAAAGTCGGCGGTATTTCTCTGAAAAGAGTTAATGTCGCATGTGTTCAAGGAGTTCTATCCTCAGCAAGTCATACTTCAACCACACAGTTGATAATGATGGTTCCTAGCAGTCGTTGCTCTGGTGGCTCCCCAAGCAGAGGTTACCTTAAAAAGTTTCTTGAAGGCTTTCCCCGTGCAGAGTTTGCACAATGTTGCTCCTCTAATAAGAATTTTAGCTCAACTATTCCTCAGCAAAATCATCACTCGAGATACTGCTTTGGTATCATCGAAGAGCCTTAATGGATAAGGTACTGCTTCGACCACCCGAAGAATCTCAAGTTTTGTTCGAGATACTGCTTTGATATCATCGAAGAGCCTTAATGGATAAGGTACTGCTTCGACCACCCGAAGAATCTCAAGTTTTATTTGAGATACTGCTTTGCTATCATCGAAGAGCCTTATTGGATAAGGGACTGCTTCAACCACCCAGAGAATATCAGGTTATCTCGTTCATCTATTTTGCATCCTGTCATCCCTAACCTCTGCACTTTGTTTGCCAGACAAGTTTTGGGGTCTTTTTGTATCTAATTGACTTCCACCCTAAAAATGAACGGCATGTAGCTGTTCATTCTCTCAGGTTCAAGGCAATTAGATAGGGGCATCTGTCATACCCCAAATTTGTCCTACCTTTTTCAAGAATTCTCATTTGCCCGACGTTGTTTTTAATTTACCTCGCTTATACAGCGTAGCGTATTTTTTTAGCAAAAAAATAACTTTTTCACTTTTTGTTACCCAGTAAAAGTGTGACACGTGGCTTAGAGTTGTCCTTGAGTTTTTTTATTTTTTATTATTCTATTTGTGTTTTCGCATTTTCTTCTTTTTTCAAAATTTTTTTTATATAATTAGAAATATTTTAGTTATGTGTTAAAATATATAGGTACATAATATTAATTTTGTTTAATTTAAAGTTTTGTTTTGTTATCTTGTTAAATATTATCAATATTTAAAATTTGAGAGAATTATTGATTAATTGTTAATAATAAATGATTACTATTGTTTTTATTTTAATTTGTTTTTTTGTAAATGTTTATTTTTAAATGTAGATATTAATTTCTATAATTATATTAAATCAATAGCTTTAATGTTAATGAAAATAAAAAAAAAGGGGGATTAGGCCCATATTCCACGGCCCGGTTATGGACTCACTAGCATTTAAGGAAAATTCAGAATGAGAAAAGAGAGGAGGATGCTACTGTTCACTGAACCCTAAATCAGCCGTCCCAATTGAAGTAAGCCTTTTCTCTTCCTTCACCCGCCGCCGAAAACCCTAATTACTTCTTCTTCCTCAATCCATAAACCCAGCCGCCATTACAAACCCAATCTTCATCCATCATCATCTTCAAATGAACCCCCAACCGATCCGTTCTTCCCCTGTGAACACACCTCAACGCATTTATTTTAAACCTTCACCATAACATTAACCTCTCCCGTTGTAAACTTTTGGTTCAGCATTCAAATTCCATTCTCGTAGCAACATCACCAGATTCTGCCTTGATGAACAATCTCCACAAATCGCTTCTGCCTTGGTGACAACGATGAGGACTCGACATTCCGTGGTGGCAACAACGCAGGTTTCGCACAGACTCGACGATAACTCGCGGTAGCTCACTAGGATTTCCGCAACGATTATCAACATTCGGTTGATGAGCAACTAACAGCAATAATAACGCAACAGACTCCATCATTAGTGATCCTGCTTTGATCAACAACTCAGCGTTAGCATTCATGACGTCGTTTCGGTAACCCTTCGACTCTGAGCAATTTGGGTGAGGTGTTGTTAGAATATTAGTTTGACTGTGGCATTTAGGTTCAACTTAGGTTTCATGGTTGTGTATGTACAAAGTACTGCTTGAGTTGTTTGCCATTTTGTTTACAGGTTTTCTAACATTGGTATTAATTTGTGCAAAACTTTGGTTCACTAATGTGTTTCTTTTCGAGTTTTGTTTGTTGTGATTTAACACTGTGATAGTTCAATATTTATTATTGCTACTTCCTTTCTTTCCTCTGTATATTCCATCTTCTTTTTTAGGTTTCACATGAAGCTATCATCAACCTCTTTTCCATACTTCATTGTCACGTTCTGCTTCGTACCACCCTTCACACAACCAATACCGGCGACGTGTTTCGACTCCGTACTCAATAATGAGGGCGATGACTTTTGGAGTGATGTTCGACTCACATGTCTTTCCTTTGTATGTAGTGGTCATGCTGAATGCCATTGTTGCTTGGTTGACTTGATGCTGCATCATGGAAACATCGGTGTTGCTCGTCATTCTCGAGCCTGCAAGATGACGACTCTGTTTGTTAGAAGCATCTAGCATGTTGGTGTTTGTTTGAGTGGTCTTATGGTTGTTAATATAGTTTTGAGGATTAATAAGTCAATTGATGATAATGCATACTGAGGTGATTAGACAAAACCGCAGCCGCATCAACAATAACCTTAACTCGATTCAATGGAAAGAGGAGAACCTGGATTACATATATGCTTAGACTGCCCTCTTTAAATTCAATTTTTGTTTTGGCTCCCTGTACTGCTTTTTTTTCTGTGTGATTATTTATGTGCAGGTTGAAAGGCGATTAGCGATATTGGTTCGTTTCAATTTCAACAAGCAACTCTGATATAATAACAACTTCGACACTACAACCATATCAGTGTTGATACATGTACAACATCAGTTCATCAACAACAGAGTAGTTTGTAGCAGCGAAAGCCCATGTCTCAATCGAGATCAACCTCTCTTTATTGCCAACGTTGCCGAGTTGCGACAACTCCGGCAATGACTCCGTAAGCCATCAAGGTTTTAACAATAGCTCGTGGTTTCGAACAACAACAGCCTCAACATAGGAACGACTTACGTTTTTGCAACGACAACCAACTCTTTTCCTCAAGACATAACAAAAGCGGAAACAACGGACATGAGGGGTGCTAATACCTTCCCCTCATGTAATCGACTCCCGAACCTAGAATATTGGTTGCGATGACCATGTTCTTATCTCTTTAAAGGTTTTATCGATATTTTCCTATTCCTTCCTTGGAATGAATAAAGTTCGGTGGCGACTCTGTTCGAACGTATTTTCCGCGTCCATCGCGAGGATCGTATTTTTCGAGGTACGACAGAGGAACTTAAGATCTTATTCAATCATGGAGAGTTCAAAGTGTAATAGAAAAATGAGACAAGCATTGTGAACATACCAGCCATATGCAGGTGACATTGGGTTTTAAAAACTTACAGTTCTGATCCTTATTCTTTAAACTATCATTCTTCCTAATCCCCACTCTCTACCATTAAAGCTGTAACCATTCGTGCGTTACCGTCTTTGAAAGCTTTGTGCCAAATTCCGAGGCTCGCACAACCTGGTATCGAGAGAGTAAGATTCAGTAAAAGAATAAGCCCGTGGTTATTAGAAACAATTATCAGGTTTTGTTACTAGTAAACACAACATTTAAAAAGCACATAATAAGATCGATGACAACAACAAAGATTTGATAGAAAAGGTCTTGATTCACCATGATATCATAAATCAAATTGCAACAAAATCTTCGCACCGTAGTAAGCTTGATCCGCAGTGCATCTGCATAAACAACCTTGTGCAGAATTAATCATGACACAGCCACATCGATTATTATTAAACATGACCCTCACAACTTCCGCACCAACCTCCCCATACATTACTACATCAGACCGAGCCATCATAACCTGTAAACAGCAAAAAAGCAATGCATAAATTTGTTATAATCCGCAACAGAGGGTCATCCACAACAAGACAACACAAGCAAGATCTCATAGCCACACTCACAAAAATTACCACACTGTAAAATAAAGTACAGCTGCTACACTCTGCACAACAAAACAAACTCTGCACAACCATACAGCTAGCACCTCAAACCACACCAGACAATACCTGCACATGAAAGCAACTTGACATCAATAGCAGGAAAGAGAAGAAGGAAATCAGAAAGGGGGGAAGAGGAGATACTGTATTGGGGAGATACAGGATTCCTCTTTTCCTTCTTAAGCACAAAAGGGGGGAAGAACTGGAGGAGAAAAAAAACAGAAAAACAATCATCTCGTTCATTCAAATCTCACTAGAAATCTCCACCTTCTTCATCCTTGAACCCCAAGCTCTCAGTCCCTTCACCATCATCCTAACCTCAACCTACAAACTTCAAAACTCACGTTAATAACTCCAAAACAACCTCCAAATCCCTAAATCAAAGAAAATATCCCAGAGGCATCCTTCTTCCATCAACAAAATCTCCAACCTCTGAATCTTTTTCTGCTTGAATATTCCCAAATCCATTTCGAAACCAAAACCCAGAAAGCTCCTTCAAAAAACCATCCGAAAACCCTCAACAACCACAAACAGCTGCCTTCAAACCTCCATACCAGACTTCAAAACCTCTCGCAAAATATCCCAAACTCAAAACTCTCTTCGTTGAACCAACACAAAATCGAATCGACCAAATATCCAATGTTTTTAACAACCCACAAATCAACGCCTTTCCCCTTAACCATTGAACATAAAAATTCTTGATTTCCTTCAATCTTCGACAGGTTTCCGCACCCGCATCTCACCTTTCTACCAATCAAACTACAACTTCGTTCAAATCAAAACAGAAACAGAAATGAGAAGAGGAAAGGGTTTCGAAAATCTCAGATGGAAAGAGGAAGATTGAGACGAAATCGAACCTGAGTTTCGAAGAGAGACCGTCAGCCAAGAAGGTTGGGGTAAAGCTCTCGATCTTCCTTCTTCATGGTTTGTTTTTCTTCGGTTTAACATGTCACTTCCGGACCACCCCTGTTGACCCCATTGGGTTTCACTCACAACAGTTTCCTTTTACTAAACTCCCTCTGTTTTTTTTATTATGGTTAATTAGGTTTTAATTTATATATTATTAGTTTTAAAACAGTTAATAGTTTTCGTTTATATCTCGTAAAACAATTTTTTTAGTTTGTATATATACATACATTTTATACTTATTTTATTTAAAGAATTTTGTAAATATTTATTTATATATATTTTTTTAAATCTTTTTTTTTTTAAAAAAAAGAGAGAACTTTTAAATATTTTCTTTTTAATTTAAGTTTTAGAGTTTACTTTTTTTAGAAGCTAAATTATATAATATCTTGTCTTTATATATTCATTCACATATAATCAAAAACACATAATAAACTATCGAAATCCTAAAAGCCGAATTGGTGGACTGTTGTATCATTGGTTATTTGTAGGTATCCTAATGTTGAGTCGTGCCCGACTTTGCTCAAGGCGTAGTTTAGGATACAATGCACACACACGGCTTTCTCTGAGCAATTTGGGTGAGGTGTTGTTAGAATATTAGTTTGACTGTGGCATTTAGGTTCAACTTAGGTTTCATGGTTGTGTATGTACAAAGTACTGCTTGAGTTGTTTGCCATTTTGTTTACAGGTTTTCTAACATTGGTATTAATTTGTGCAAAACTTTGGTTCACTAATGTGTTTCTTTTCGAGTTTTGTTTGCTGTGATTTAACACTGTGATAGTTCAATATTTATTACTGCTACTTCCTTTCTTTCCTCTGTATATTCCATCTTCTTTTTTAGGTTTCACATGAAGCTATCATCAACCTCTTTTCCATACTTCATTGTCACGTTCTGTTTCGTACCACCCTTCACACAACCAATATCGGCGACGTGTTTCGACTCCGTACTCAATAATGAGGGCGATGACTTTTGGAGTGATGTTCGACTCACATGTCTTTGCTTTGTATGTAGTGGTCATGCTGAATGCCATTGTTGCTTGGTTGACTTGATGCTGCATCATGGAAACATCGGTGTTGCTCGTCATTCTCGAGCCTGCAAGATGACGACTCTGTTTGTTAGAAGCATCTAGCATGTTGGTGCTTGTTTGAGTGGTCTTATGGCTGTTAATATAGTTTTGAGGATTAATAAGTCAATTGATGATAATGCATACTGAGGTGATTAGACAGAACCGCAGCCGTATCAACAATAACCTTAACTCGATTCAATGGAAAGAGGAGAACCTGGATTACATATATGCTTAGACTGCCCTCTTTAAATTCAATTTTTGTTTTGGCTCCCTGTACTGCTTTTTTTTCTGTGTGATTATTTATGTGCAGGTTGAAAGGCGATTAGCGATATTGGTTCGTTTCAATTTCAACAAGCAACTCTGATATAATAACAACTTCGACACTACAACCATATCAGTGTTGATACATGTACAACAGCAGTTCATCAACAACAGAGTAGTTTGTAGCAGCGAAAGCCCATGTCTCAATCAAGATCAACCTCTCTTTATTGCCAACGTTGCCGAGTTGCGACAACTCCGGCAATGACTCCGTAAGCCATCAAGGTTTTAACAATAACTCGTGGTTTCGAACATCAACAGCCTCAACATAGGAACGACTTACGTTTTTGCAACGACAACCAACTCTTTTCCTCAAGACATAACAAAAGCGGAAACAAAGTTCATAGCTTTCTTTGACAATAACTCACCGATGAAACGCAAGGTTCAGATTTGCGGCAGCAACAATAGAGTCAGCGATGACATGACGATACCGGTAAGCTCCCCTGTTTCGAATACACAGCAACACACGGCTCTCGATGTCGGTAACGACTATTCCATATGGCTGTAACGGTCGAATCATTTTCTCCGTAGTATTGTCTTTTCTGTCGGTCCCATTATAATTTCACTAAGTTTTTCTTTCTGGTTCACATTTTGGATGTTGGTGTGAGTTTCTAATTTTAATTGCTATTATACCATTGCTGCTGCAGATGTGTCTTAAGTGTAGAAACTTTGTTGAAACATGCTTTTTATTATTAAATTGGTTTACTGGTATGTTCACACCCTTGAGTTGAGTAACTCGTTATAGTATAATGAATGCCACTGTGGATTTATGAATATCTTGTTGCAAAATTGATATTGGACATGTCATTTTTGTTTTAATTTCAATTCTATTGGGGATTGTCGAGTGCTTGTATCTACTGGAATGTATTTATGCAGCATTGTCATGTGAACATGTAGCAACTTCGGTTTTTTTATTTTGGATTTCGGTTTTGTGCGTTGAAAAAGCTGAGATGTTTTTCCGCTTGTGTCTGGTTTCCGATTTAATTTCACGGATGTATGGTTTCTTAATATGCATCAATGTAAGATAGGTTGATACTGATGTGGTTATTGTTTAATATGTTGCGAATATCAAATTACCGTTCCATGGATGTGGCACTTTAACAATGCATATCAAATAACTTTGGGCTTAACCATTTTCTTTTGGAATTGGATGTTTGTTCTTGAACTTTGATATCGATATTTCCTAATTTATATATATTTGGCTCTTGTAACTCATCTTATTTTGCCACTCAAATTGCTGCTTATGTTTAAGTGTGGTTAAAGACTGTATTGTTGATGAGTTCAGCCTATTTACAATGTACGTCGACATACCAATTCTTTTCTCATTGGAGTGATGCTGCAACTCGTTAGTAGTTTTATATGACTAAAGATACTTGTCACCCATTTTACATCTGAGCATTGTTATCAATATGCTTATTATTTTTTTTTATTAGTTACTTTTCTATATATATAATTAATGAGTAGTATTAAAATAATTTTTTAAATCATTTTATCAACCCCTTTTCAGAGGCGAATAATTTTTGATCAATTTTAAATTTTTTGCGATAAATATATATCGTAGTTTTCTTAATTAATCAATGAAAGTAGTGGGCTCTTGGAGTCTAGCACTCCTTGAGTTCATGGACAATTGCTCTTGAGGTGAACGCCCTTGAGTTGTGGTTGTTCCTTTTTTCGATTTTTCAAAACCGTTTTTCACTCAAAGCTTCTAAAAGATATTTTTTAATTACTTTTTTATTTAATTAGATATTTTTATAATAAATTCCAATTATTATTTCTTTAAAAAATATATATTTCAAAATCATTATCAAATAAATATTTAAAATATTAAACCTTTAGGAAAATATATTTTATTAATTAAGTTAAAATCTTTTTTAAGATATTAAACTTTTTTCTCAAAACAATTAGTTATTATTAGCTTTTTTTCATTTTTTTTTTTGCAATTGATTAATTTATTTTATATGAAAGTTAAAACTATTTTTCCTAACCAAATTAAACTATTTTAAAACAATTTTCAAAACAATTAAATTCTTGGATCTCGCCTTCCTTGAATTTTTTTAAGCGACCGCTCTCGAGGTGCACACCTTGAGTTGTGATCCTTCCGATCATATTTTCAAGAATACCTAGCGCACCTAGTCCGAGTACGCTAAACTATTCAAATTATTTTCTTAATTAAATTGTGAAAGAATTGAGTTCTTGGAGTCTCGCATTCCTTGAATTCTTGAGTAACCACTCTTGGGGCGTACACTTTAGGTTGTGGATCACTCGACCTTTCGTCTATAAAACACGTGCCCTAATTATTTGGACAAATATCGTCACTGTCTATTAAAATAAAATTTCATAATTAATTGAATGAAAAAGGTGTTGTTGGGATCTAACATTCCAATAATATCCCGATTAATTGATTGCGAGGCCGACGTCTCGTTTATCGAGTAGTCGTCATTCTCCCTTAAAATATTCAATCCAACTCTCATCTCTCGTCCTCGTGCGATCGAAACTTTCTCAAACACATATTTCGTAATTATTCGAATGAAAAAGGTGTCATTAGAATCTAGCATTCCAACGATACCCCGATTAATTGATTGCGAGACTGACGTCTCGTTTATCGAATAGTCGTCATTCTCCATCAAATTACCTAACCAAACTCTTATTTCTTGCCCCCGTGCAATTGAAACCTTAAGCCTATTAAAATCTACCCTCCTCTTCCAAAACCAAAACATCCAATACGATAAACACAAATTCCTCGCCCTCGTGCGATTTCCAACCAAAACACCTTTTGTCAAGAACATTGTTTAGTTCGTTCTACCGCGCATAACAAA
This sequence comes from Lathyrus sativus, assembly GCA_963859935.3. NCBI lineage: Eukaryota > Viridiplantae > Streptophyta > Magnoliopsida > Fabales > Fabaceae > Lathyrus > Lathyrus sativus. Next base: position 544,262,000 of record OZ012740.1, on the reverse strand, counting down.
CTCGTGCTTCAGCCTCCCATAGCGAGAAGACAAGCCAACGTTTAGCAGTTAGAATGCGACTTAAACTCTCGTTCATTTTAAACACAAACCTTTTACCGTAGTTAGCCGAACTACGGCTGCTCTGATTTCTCATTTATCAATGAGAATACGTAGGCATAGGATTGCGATGATCCTAGCGAGCACTTTTCTTTCTTTCCCACCTTTAGGTTCCCATACCTTTTACCAAAGAACATTGTTCAGTCCCTTCTTCCGCGCATAACAAACTCGTGCTTCAGCCTCCCATAGCGAGCAATCAAGCCAATGTTTAGCAGTTAGAATGCGACCTAAACTCTCGTTCATTCCAAACATCAACCAACCAACCGTAGTAAGTCGAACTACGACTGCTCTGATTTCTCATTTATCAATGAGAATACGTAGGCATAGGATTGCGATGATCCTAGCGAGCACAATCCCCTCTTTTCCCCGTAGTCCCACGAACTACGAATGCTCTGATTTTCCACTTCTTACAAGTGAAGATACGTAGGCACAAGGGCCCCAATCCTTGGCGAGCACCCTATCTTAAAACCCCCCATTTCCCCCTTTAGGAGAAACTTTAGAAGAAAACAAACAAGCGTAGATAACTTTACTCTCGAATCGATCAAGAGGTTCCCGTTGAGTACAACGGACATGAGGGGTGCTAATACCTTCCCCTCATGTAATCGACTCCTGAACCTAGAATATTGGTTGTGATGACCATGTTCTTATCTCTTTAAAGGTTTTATCGATATTTTCCTATTCCTTCCTTGGAATGAATAAAGTTCGGTGGCGACTCTGTTCGAACGTATTTTCCTCGTCCATCGCGAGGATCGTATTTTTCGAGGTACGACAGAGGAACTTAAGATCTTATTCAATCATGGAGAGTTCAAAGTGTAATAGAAAAATGAGAGAAGCATTGTGAACATACCAGCCATATGCAGGTGACATTGGGTTTTAAAAACTTACAGTTCTGATCCTTATTCTTCAAACTATCATTCTTCCTAATCCCCACTCTCTACCATTAAAGCTGTAACCATTTGTGCGTTACCGTCTTTAAAAGCTTTGTGCCAACTTCCGAGGCTCGCACAACCTGGTATCGAGAGAGTAAGATTCAGTAAAAGAATAAGCCCGTGGTTATTAGAAACAATTATCAGGTTTTGTTACTAGTAAACACAACATTTAAAAAGCACATGATGAGATCGATGATAGCAACAAAGATTTGATAGAAAAGGTCTTGATTCACCATGATATCATAAATCAAATTGCAACAAAATCTTCGCACCGTAGTAAGCTTGATCCGCAGTGCATCTGCATAAACAACCTTGTGCATAATTAATCATGACACAGCCACATCGATTATTGTTAAACATGACCCTCACAACTTCCGCACCAACCTCCCCATACATTACTACATCAGACCGAGCCATCATAACCTGTAAATAGCAAAAAAGAAATGCATAAATTTGTTATAATCCGCAACAGAGGGTCATCCACAACAAGATAACACAAGCAAGATCTCATAGCCACACTCACAAAAATTACCACACTGTAAAATAAAGTACAGCTGCTACACTCTGCACAACAAAACAAACTCTGCACAACCATACAGCTAGCACCTCAAACCACACCAGACAATACCTGTACATGAAAGCAACTTGACATCAATAGCAGGAAAGAGAAGAAGGAAATCAGAAAGGGGGGAAGAGGAGATACTGTATTGGGGAGATACAGGATTCCTCTTTTCCTTCTTAAGCACAAAAGGGGGGATGAACTGGAGGAGAAAAAAACAGAAAAACAACCATCTCGTTCATTCAAATCTCACTAGAAATCTCCACCTTCTTCATCCTTGAACCCCAAGCTCTCAGTCCCTTCACCATCATCCTAACCTCAACCTACAAACTTCAAAACTCACGTTAATAACTCCAAAACAACCTCCAAATCCCTAAATCAAAGAAAATATCCCAGAGCCATCCTTCTTCCATCAACAAAATCTCCAACCTCTGAATCTTTTTCTGCTTGAATATTCCCAAATCCATTTCGAAACCAAAACCCAGAAAGCTCCTTCAAAAAACTATCCGAAAACCCTCAGCAACCACAAACAGCTGCCTTCAAACCTCCATACCAGACTTCAAAACCTCTCGCAAAATATCCCAAACTCAAAACTCTCTTCGTTGAACCAACACAAAATCGAATCGACCAAATATCCAATGTTTTAACAACCCACAAATCAACGCCTTTCCCCTCAACCATTGAACATAAGAATTCTTGATCTCCTTCAATCTTCGACAGGTTTCCGCACCCGCATCTCACCTTTCTTCCAATCAAACTACAACTTCGTTCAAATCAAAACAGAAACAGAAATGAGAAGAGGAAAGGGTTTCGAAAATCTCAGATGGAAAGAGGAAGATTGAGACGAAATTGAACCTGAGTTTCGAAGAGAGACCGTCAGCAAAGAAGGTTGGGGTAAAGCTCTCGATCTTCCTTCTTCATGGTTTGTTTTTCTTCGGTTTAACATGTCACTTCCGGACCGCCCCTGTTGACCCCATTGGGTTTCACTCACAACAATTTCCTTTTACTAAACTCCCTCTGTTTTTTTATTAATGGTTAATTAGGTTTTAATTTATATATTATTAGTTTTAAAACAGTTATTAGTTTTCGTTTATATCTCGTAAAACAAATTTTTTTAGTTTGTATATATATACATACATTTTATACTTATTTTATTTAAAGAATTTTGTAAATATTTATTTATATATATTTTTTTAAATCTATTTTTTTTTAAAAAAGAGAGAACTTTTAAATATTTTCTTTTTAATTTAAGTTTTAGAGTTTACTTTTTTTAGAAGCTAAATTATATAATATCTTGTCTTTATATATTCATTCACATATAATCAAAAACACATAATAAACTATCGAAATCCTAAAAGCCGAATTGGTGGACTATTGTATCATTGGTTATTTGTAGGTATCCTAATGTTGAGTCGTGCCCGACTTTGCTCAAGGCGTAGTTTAGGATATAATGCACACACACGGCTTTCTCTTGGGCTACCTGACAATGAGACCCCTTTATTTCGTGCAATCCCGTGTAACTTACATGTATCCCTCTCCCATTCCGATGTATGTTTCGCATTTCTTTGATTATTAGTTTATCTCCTATGAGCACCCATAGGGACTAGAGCGGATCAAACTATTTTCAAACTAATTCTCGATTCATCATCGAGCCATTTTCAAACCTCGTAAGTCGAGTGCTCATACGCATTCGCCATCAACCTATTACAACTCGACCCTTGATGCGTAAGTCAAGTCGGTCTCTCTTTTTTTTCTTCAAATCATTTTATTTCCAACACGCTTTGCACGCGATAATAAGTCAAAACCCTTGATCCAACGTCAAGTGGATTTTCGTAACAAACTATCAATCAATTAACAATTATTCAATTCTTTTCAAGGTGTAAAGAGTAGGTTCAAGTCTTTGATCTTGCTTTCCGTTGTTTATATGCGAGTTATCTTATTCGTGTGTGAGCAATTGACGCCTTTAAATAATATTAAACAACTCGACAATATTCAACTATCTCCAATTACTCATCCTTTCACTCACCTTTTCAAACAACTTCTTTTACGATGAAAAAGAGAGTGTCCCAAGTCTTTGGTTCGCTCTCCCGACTACTTGGATCCGAGAAGCCTTTCTCAAGCTTCAAGTAGTCGTCATCTGACCAATCTCATCCTTTTATACACCATTTCAAATTCAAACAACCTTCTTTTACGATGAAAAAGAAAGTATTCCAAGTCTTTGGTTCGCTTTCCCGATTACTTGGGGTCTGTGAAGTCTTTCTTAGGCTTCAAGTGATCGTCATCATTTCAACCTTATCCTTTCAAACATATCATTCCTTCATGATGAAAAAGAGAGTGTTCCAAGTCTTTGGTTCGCTCTCCCGATTACTTGGGTCCGAGAAGTCTTTCTTAAGCTTCAAGTAGTCGTCATCTATATCCACTTCAAGTCCAATTCAAACCCATTTCTTTCGTGGTCGTTACCATGAACTACGAACGCTCTGATTCTTCATTCACTCTTCAATGTAAGATACGTAGGCACAAGATTGCGATGATCTTGGCGAGCACAATTCCCTCCATCTTCCATTTCCCCCATCCTTTCCCGTAGTCGAACTACGACGCTCTGATTTCTCATTCTCGTCCGAATGAGCATACGTAGGCACAAGGGCCCCAATCCTTGGCGAGCACCCTATCCTCTAACCATCCCCTTTCCCCTAGTGTCTTTAGCCCTTTATAGTATCCTTTAGCATTTAGTAGTGAGAAGAGAAGAATTAAGTTTAGCTAACATCCATCACAACTCGAATTAAGAGGTTCCCGTCGAGTACGACGGACGTGAGGGGTACTAATACCTTCCCCTCGCGTAACCGACTCCCGAACCCAGGAACATCAGGTTGCGACAGCCGTGTTCCTTCCGCGTTTATGAGGTTTTCTCGATATTTTCCTCTCCCGTTCATTCGGGAAAAATAAAGTTCGGTGGCGACTCTGTCGAACCGCATTTCCGCGCCTTTCGCGCGAGGGTCGTATGTTCGAAAATGAATTTTCAAGGTGCGACAGGTGGCGACTCTGCTGGGGATCGTATTGCTTCATGCAAGAGAGAGTCGAGCCTATCTTAGTTTGAGTTGTTAGCTTTTTGTTTTTTATTTTCTTCTCGCTATTTTTATTCGTATCCTTGTTTTGGTTACTTGTGCTTGTGGCATTGTAGGGGTTGCTATGCTTATGGTTACTTTGTGAGATGGCTCTACACCTGAGTCCGAGCATAACCCTAGGATTAGGATGGTGGTTGTGTAGTGGAGACTTTCGTGGAGTCTTTCACGTTCAGTTGAAGCGAAAACCCCGCTTGGAGTAGATTCCTTGGAGATGTTGTTGTTGTGGTGAGTCTTCGCCATAACAATAATGTTTTTGAGTCTGAATCGTTGATCCCAAGGACCATTAACCGTTTTATCCATGGTGGTTGGTAGTGTTAATTCTTTGTGAATTAATATGAACGCCCCAATCAGATTAGATCCCTTGAACGTATTACTTTCTTACAGTAATATTTTCAACCTCGATCTATGACTCTGAGAACCTTTTCTAGAATCCGTGTGTCGATGGTTGTGTAGTTGATGCCTCCGAGAAGTCTTTCTCGCGTGGAAGATACGAGAACCTCACCTAAAGGAGATTATTTTGAGGATATTATCATCATGATGAGGCTTTGTCATGGCAGTAATATCTTTGAAAGATATCCATGACTCTAGGTACCTACCCGTTTTAGAATCCTACCCGTGGGGGTTTCTTTAGGCAGTGACTGTGATCCTTGAACCGTTCACCCGGCTAATTCTCAGAATTGTTTGAATTTGTGATCCTGTGATCCTGGATCTTGCATCTTGCATTGCATATCATTTGCATTGCATCTCATTTGTTGTGCATCTTGCATTCTCCTTCCTTCAGTAGTTTCTCATGTTTCTCTTTCCTTCATATCCAGTAAATCAAGTTGAGTCCTCGACACCAGTACGCAACTAGAGCCAATACAAGACGAATGATGGAGCAGATTCAGCAGGAGCAAGATGCCTTCAGGGAAGAGTTGGATTCTATGAAAGGAAAGATCGACCAGATCCTCGAAGCCATCCTCGCGGCCAGAAGAGAGGAAGAACAGCGTGAAGTCGCTGCTGTCGTCAACAACAATGGTCAAGGACAAGGGTCTACTGCCATCCCTTTGGTTCCAATTCCAAATCCTCATGGGATGCCGTTGAACTTCAATAACGCAGCCGAAGGGAACACTTCTCATCCAACCCCAGTGCCCAGAGTTACCATTGGAGTTATACCGCAGGCCCTGCCTACTGTCGTGCAGATCCCAGCTCCCCATACCGAAGATACTCTGATGGATCATTATGACGATGTTCAGAACTATCATGCTGCTATCCCCATTTCCAGTCCTGTTGCTGTTCAGGATTCAGAAGCCATGAAGATGTGTTGAGATCTAGCCGAGAAACTTCGAGCCATGGAGGGGAACAATTCAAATTCTTTCAGTGCTTTGGAATTATGCTTGGTGCCCGATGTTGTCATTCCTCCCAAGTTCAAAGTACCGGAATTTTCGAAGTAAAAAGGTTTCAGTTGTCCAAACATTCATCTGAAGATGTATTGTCGTAATATGGCCGCCTATGCCAGAGACGAAAAGCTCATGATTCATTGCTTCCAAGACAGTTTGTCTGGGGCATCACTCGAATGGTATATGCAGCTGGAACGTAACAGTGTGCGCACTTGGGCCGAGCTAGCCGATGCATTTGTCAATCAGTATAAGTACACTACTGATCTTGCTCTGAATCGTACTCAACTTCAAAGTATGACTCAGAAGGACAACGAATCCTTCAAGGAGTACGTGCAACGATGGAGAGAGCTAGCCGCAAGGGTGCATCCATCTCTTGTTGACCGTGAACTGATTGACATCTTCATGGGCACTTTGCAAGGCCAATACTATGAGAAGCTGATTGGTAGTGTCTCTGCTGGATTCTCAGACCTAATGATCGTCGGTGAGAGAATTGAAGAAGGGTTGAAGAGTGGAAAGATCCCAGGAGGTTCTAACAACCAGGCCAATGCCAAGAAGCCTTTCAATGGATACAAGAAGAAAGAGGGCGAAACAAATGTCATCTCTTTGCATAAAGGGCAAGCTTCTCAACAAGCTCCCGCTCCTATGCCTTATCAAGTTCCCTATTATCAGTATCCGTATGTTGTTGCTGCGCAATATGCTCCAATGCCTTATCAGCCAGCTGTTCAAGCAGTGCAAGCTCAGATGCCACAGCAACAGGCTCCTCAGCAACAGGCGTACAACCAGCAAGGATATCAGTATCCTTCTCAGCAACAGCAGATGCAAGCTACTCAGCAACGACAAGGTACTCGCCCACAGTGTCAGCAGAGAACATGGAGGCCAGATAGAGTCTTTGATCGTCTACCAATGACATATGCTAAAATCTTTGCTCAGTTGATGGAGAAGAAAGCTGTTGTTCCGAGAGATTTGGCTCCTCCAACTGTCATTCCTGCCGATTACGATGCAAATGCTCATTGTGAGTTTCATAAGGGCGCTCCAGGTCATACCATTGAGGACTGCAGAGCTTTCAAGCACATAATTCAAGACATGATCGACAGGGATGCTATCAACTTTAATGGGAAGTCTCCAAATGTCATCAACAATCCGATGCCACCAACCAACTAGTGCCAACATCAGATCGAGTCCAGTCAAGTTCATTCCTCGAAGAAGGCAGTTATGCTGCTATTTCATTATTCGCAGTTCTTATATTTTGTCTTTGTTTGTTTAAGTACTTTATGCTTTGAACAATTGTTATTTGTATTTGGTTAATGTATCGTTTATGCATGTTTTGAATTAGTTATGTCGTATTCACTCATTTTCACTTATCACTGACACATTTGTTCACTTCACTCTATCCACTGTTGTTTAACATGATTTAAAGGAGGATGATGAAAACGAGATACCCATAATTGCAAACCGTATGCTTTCAGACAGAATCTCGTCAATGATGTACAGGCATTGCTTCAATTCCCCCAAACACTGGAGATATAAGGAGTTAATCCCTAATAAACCACTTCGAACCTAGAAGTAGCAGTTTCCTTCGGATATTCAAACCTTTTACACTCAATTTGGGGCAGGGTAGTGTTCAGTTAATCCAATCCCGCATTCGAATCAACAAAGAAAAATCCAGAAGACGGTTCATCAAACACCCATGCTATGGCAGTCACAACAAAATAAAAATCAAAAGCCTGCTAAGTCAGACACCTCAGAGGGGACTTAGGCAAAATCAAGGCAATCCCGATGGATCTGACAAGCAAAGTCAATCCATGCAAAAGTTAGGGATCAAAAACAAAAGCAAAAGAGGACCCCGAAACCCTCAACAAAAACAAAATAATATTCAGTGGCCACCCAAATCAAAAGGGGCACTGACATCCATCAAAAAACCAAAATAAGGTGATTGCCACGATGAGCAAACCTTGAATCATCAAGTTTATACTGTCAAGATAGGTGCAGAATTAACTGAACGTAGGACTGGAGATCATTAAGAAGAAGGGGTGGGTATAAATCATACTTCGAGCCTAATATCCTTTGTTTCATAACCGTGAACCAGATCACGTTACAACCCTCGAAAGACCTAATTGAGGCGAGGTTTATTCTGAAAGCATACTATCACAAGGTTGCGTAACCTGACTCCTCACACGATTGTTAATCATCAGCATTGGTGTCATTATCCTTGTTATATCTTCTACACAAATAAAAATCAGCACAACGTTTGAGCTAATCGTCCATTCGTCTCACTACTACGACACTCTCAATAAATGACACACTTTTTTCAAAACTTACATCGAACTTTGCATTAATTATTACCATTTGTAAATGTACGGTTTTAATTGTAAATCAGTGCTAGGTATTCAAGGACATCTCAATAAGGGGCAATCATGGAGGAACCTGGCTTTCAGTGGCGTACATGAGACAAGATTATTTCAAAGCCCATAGGCTGGGGCAAATCATTCAACAGCTCGAGCAAGGGCAAGCCATTAATAAGTTCCGACTGAGGGCAAGACCAGGTCGTCCTGACCATCAAGCAGAATTGCAACCTTCTCTGAAGGAAATTCACAACAAATCACCAAGTACCCAGACTTGGGGCATCCAGAGCATCATCTTTTGCTTCAATCGTGGCGTCTTCAACAAACTACGTGTCGAGGAAGTCAATCCCTCCCACCACCCGAAGTCCAATCCGCATTGGAAACTACCAGAGTCCACCATGTTGGCGTCTTCACCTGCATTTCCAATCACCTGTCTACAATCATGTGCATCATACACATTGCATTCACTATCATAAGTATCCTGCATCATATGCATACTCCAATCATACCATACTTCCCCAGCTCTTGCATCTCCGCGCGTCAGCATTTGCATTTGAACTTCCACTCGTATGGAATATCATTTATCATCCAGCATTCATATATGCAAGTCAAGGTCCAGGATCAATCCCGAAGATTTCCAAGACCATTGGTAGCCCAGTCAGGGGCATCCTTCACAAAGGTCGTGGATTTCTCCCACGAATTTCAGGAGCTTCAAAGCAATCATCAGCCCAGTCAGGGGTAATCTTCTGCAATTGTGGGTTTCTCCCACAAAATTCGAAGTTATTCAAAGCAAGATTCAGCCCAATCAGGGGCATCTTTTCAAGACCATGGGTGTTTCCCATGACGTATTTCAATCTCGTGGTTGATCAAATCTTCAAATCCACATTCAGCCCATGTCAGGGGCATACCATTCAAGACCGTGGGCGTTCCCCATGAAGTTGTTCAACCTTTTGTTGGGCAAATCCAAGAAGTTCAGTGCAAGACCCAACCCGAGCAGGGGCATCTTCAGCAAAACCGTGAGCGTTCCTCATGAAGTTGTTCAGCCTTTTATTGAGCAAACCAAGACATCAGGATAAACTCGGCCTAGTCAGGGGCATCCTCTTCAGAGCTCATGGGCGTAACCATGAAATCATTTCAACAAAATTATGATCTTTAAGCAAGTCAGTGGTCGTCCCCGCTGATTCATTTCAACCCAATCTTCCTCTTGGGTGTTCCCCAATGAGTTGTATCCAGCAAGCATGACCGTTGTCAATTGCTTTACTATCATCCTTTTGGTGATAGCCGAACTTCGTCGGTTCAACCTAGCCTGCATCCTTTTGGTGTTGGTAGCCTTCAATTTGTGTTTGTTATATCATCCTTTTGGTGATAGCAACCTGTGTGTACGTTTCGCTCCGTCATCCTTTTGGTGGGGGGTTTATCATAGTCATTAATGATAGATTGCGCGATATTTGTTTGTGTTTCGCTCCGTCATCCTTTTGGTGGGGGGTTTATCAAAGTCATTAATGATAGATCGTGCGATAGTGTTTTGTGTGAGTTTCGCTCCGTCATCCTTTTGGTGGAGGTCTGTCATAGTCATTAATGATAGATTGTGCGATATTGTTTTAGTGTGAGTTTCGCTCCGTCATCCTTTTGGTGGGGGTCTGTCATAGTCATTAATGATAGATTGTGTGATATTGTTTCAGTGTGAGTTCGCTCCGTCATCCTTTTGGTGGGGGGTCTGTCATAGTCATTAATGATAGATTGTGCAATAGTGTTAAGTGTGAGTTCGCTCCGTCATCCTTTTGGTGAGGGGTCTGTCATAATCATTAATGATAGATTATGCGATATTGTTTAGTGTGAGTTTCTCTTCGTCATCCTTTTGGTGGAAGTCTGTCATAGTCATTAATGATAGATTGTGCGATATTGTTTCAGTGTGAGTTTCGCTCCGTCATCCTTTTGGTGGGGGTCTGTCATAGTCATTAATGATAGATTGTGCGATATTGTTTCAGTGTGAGTTCGCTCCGTCATCCTTTTGGTGGGGGGTCTGTCATAGTCATTAATGATAGATTGTGCGATAGTGTTAAGTGTGAGTTCGCTCCGTCATCCTTTTGGTGAGGGGTCTGTCATAGTCATTAATGATAGATTGTGCGATACTGTGTGAGTTTCGCTCCGTCAACCTTTTGGTGGGGGGTCTGTCGTAGTCATTAATGATAGATTGTGCTATAGTGTTTTGTGTGAGTTTCGCTCCGTCATCCTTTTGGTGGAGGTCTGTCATAGTCATTAATGATAGATTGTGCGATATTGTTTCAGTGTGAGTTTCGCTCCGTCATCCTTTTGGTGGGGGTCTGTCATAGTCATTAATGATAGATTGAGCGATATTGTTTCAGTGTGAGTTTGCTCCGTCATCCTTTTGGTGGGGGGTCTGTCATAGTCATTAATGATAGATTGTGCGATAATGTTAAGTATGAGTTCGCTCTATCATCCTTTGGTGAGGGGTCTGTCATAGTCATTAATGATAGATTGTGCAATATTGTTTAGTGTGAGTTTCGCTCCGTTATCCTTTTGGTGGAGGTCTGTCATAGTCATTAATGATAGATTGTGCGATATTGTTTCAGTGTGAGTTTCACTCCGTCATCCTTTTGATGGGGGTCTGTCATAGTCATTAATGATAGATTGTGCGATATTGTTTCAGTGTGAGTTTGCTCCGTCATCCTTTTGGTGGGGGGTCTGTCATAGTCATTAATGATAGATTGTGCGATAGTGTTAAGTGTGAGTTCGCTCCGTCATCCTTTTGGTGAGGGGTCTGTCATAGTCATTAATGATAGATTGTATGATATTGTTTAGTGTGAGTTTCGCTCCGTCCTCCTTTTAGAGGGGGGTCTGTCATAGCCATTAATGATAGATTGTGCGATATTGTTTTGTGTGTGTTACGCCTTATCATCCTTTTGGTGATGGCGACCTTCTGCCAGTTATTTACAGTTTACTTCGAGGTTTACATTTTCTAGTATTTCGTTCCCAAGCATTTCCTCCTTTTTTGGACAAATTCAGGGTCTTCTTTGTATCTAATTGATTTCTACCTCAGGAAAATGAACGTTGCAGCGATTCATTTCCCTAGGTTTAAGCCAATTAGATAGGGGCATCTGTCATACCCCAAATTTGTCCTACCTTTTCTACTTTCCTTATCACAAATAATGGCGTCGTTTGGTGGTTGTTCTCTAGATGACCATTTGACCATGGGCCGTGATCCTCTAGTTGTTTCTCGTGTCTTGAAGTTTTAGTGTGGTCATAAGCCTTTATGGAATATGGAGAATCCAATTGGGGATAAGAGAAGTTTAAGCCATGTTATCAAGCCATGATTCAGGCTATACGACATGAGTCACTTTAAGGTGATCAAAAAGTTCATGATGAAGATTTTGGCCCATCATGTATTAAACAACAAATTTCGGGATTTATTTGTGATGGGATTATTCAAGGTCCAATGGTCAAATTCGTTCAAGATTCAAGAAGGGCTTATGATGGATTTTATTGTTGGGAGTTGATTCAAAATTTTGTTCACTTGGTGTGAAAGTTCAATAAAGGTGTATTCTAAATGAGAGAGTTTTCTTTTACCATACATGGAATTCAAAGTTCAAGAGTATATGGAGGGTGTATTGATGATATTGAAGTCCATTCTTTTTATGATCCTACTGAAAGAAGAATTCATGAATTAAATCAAAGGCCCATTGGGAAGCCCACCCTTATTATTAATTTCCATACAAATTTAATTCAATTGGAAATTATAATAACAAATTGCAACAGAGCCTCATCCAATTATAAGAATTCATTGCAGTGTAAAAATCCACATTCGAAACATTGTTGTAGCTGTTTCCAAGTAAGTCCATTAAATTGTTGCAAATCAATACAGAATCATAAGGCATATGCTTTGAAAATTGAAAAAATATAAAGCCATAATTTCTACAATATTCCAAAGGAAGAGTATTTCAATCTAGATAGAGTATGTATATCATCCAAGGTTTTGTGGCAAGCAAGCTTATGTGAAAATAACGGTACACACCACCAACGTAATTTTTGCGAATCTCAGCCACTGGTACAGCCATATTCGTGGCCCCACAAATGCCTCCACAACAGTAACTCACAGTACAAGTCCAACTTGTTGTTATAAAAACAAATACACACCAGACACCAATGTCCACATCATAAGCCAATACGCAAAAGTTATGAAGCTCTCACCCTTGGTAGTGTGTACCTGTACCTGCCAGACCACCCGCGGAAACGAAAAAGTTAGCATCACAACAGCTATTACTCGCAAACCGTCTTCCGCAATTCATACCACGTAAAAGCCACGTCTTTGTTTTGGACCACACTGCAACGGTACCCCACCAACAAAATCCCATGCGGGTTGTACCACGCAGCAGCTTTTCAGCAGCTAACACTTTGCTCAGAGCTTGCTATATTTTTTACCGGGAAAGTTCTTCTGTGGTGCTTACCTCTGGCCTCAACTTTTATGTAATTCCATCTCAATTATTAACAGAGACACCGTTCAGCCCAACTATGACCGGAGTTGAAGCCCTTGATCTGAGCATCCCAAGGAAGCTTCTCTTGTGGGCCTATGCGATAGTACATGGACGTTATGCAAATATATCAGTTGTTGTGAAGCATTGTGAAGAAATTTCAAATTCAAAGATGAGAAGGGGAAGTGGAAAATCACCAGCCACCACCAATACAAGCCGTAATCCGCAGCCAGCAGCAAAATAATTTGAGGCCAATCCATTCAAGAGAATTTGGAACCATCACGACCGAAGGTGTGCTTTTTTTTACGACTTCGCAACACAACTTCACTGCATCCAAAACAAGAATTCCTACCACATCAGACCTGTAAAAATCCACAAGAATGTAAATAATAGAAGGGCTTCTCACTACAGTCCATGAATGAGATAGACAAGGCACCAGCAAAAACTCCACGTTACCGCACCTGGCACACAATAAAAAAAGGGATTTATCAAACCATAGTTTTTCTTCATCTTCTGATCAGCATTATAAGGCAGAAACAACACTCAGACATAATTTGTTCAGGCCATATTAGGATAAAATTTCTTTCAAAACAACAGGACATGTGGAACTTAAGATCTTATTCAATCATGGAGAGTTCAAAGTGTAATAGAAAAACGAGAGAAGCATTGTGAACATACCAACCATATGCAGGTGACATTGGGTTTTAAAAACTTACAGTTCTGATCCTTATTCTTCAAACTATCATTCTTCCTAATCCCCACTCTCTACCATTAAAGTTGTAACCATTTGTGCATTACCGTCTTTAAAAGCTTTGTGCCAACTTTCGAGGCTCGCACAACCTGGTATCGAGAGAGTAAGATTCAGTAAAAGAATAAGCCCATGGTTATTAGAAACAACTATCAGGTTCTGTTACTAGTAAATACAACATTTAAAAAGCACATGATGAGATCGATGACAGCAACAAAGATTTGATAGAAAAGGTCTTGATTCACCATGATATCATAAATCAAATTGCAACAAAATCTTTTCACCGTAGTAAGATTGACCCGCAGTGCATCTGCATAAACAACCTTGTGCAGAATTAATCATGACACAGCCACATCGATTGTTGTTAAACATGACCCTCACAACTTCCGCACCAACCTCCCCATACATTACTACATCAGACCGAGCCATCATAACCTGTAAACAGCAAAAAAGCAATGCATAAATTTGTTATAATCCGCAACAGAGGGTCATCCACAACAAGACAACACAAGCAAGATCTCATAGCCACACTCACAAAAATTACCACACTGTAAAATAAAGTACAGCTGCTACACTCTGTACAACAAAACAAACTCTGCACAACCATACAACTAGCACCTCAAACCACACCAGACAATACCTGCACATGAAAGCAACTTGACATCAATAGCAGGAAAGAGAAGAAGGAAATCAGAAAGGGGGGAAGAGGAGATACTGTATTGGGGAGATACAGGATTCCTCTTTTCCTTCTTAAGCACAAAAGAGGGGAAGAACTGGAGGAGAAAAAAAAACAGAAAAACAATCATCTCGTTCATTCAAATCTCATTAGAAATCTCCACCTTCTTTATCCTTGAACCCCAAGCTCTCAGTCCCTTCACCATCATCCTAACCTCAACCTACAAACTTCAAAACTCACATTAATAACTCCAAAACAACCTCCAAATCCCTAAATCAAAGAAAATATCCCAGAGCCATCCTTCTTCCATCAACAAAATCTCCAACCTCTGAATCTTTTTCTGCTTGAATATTCCCAAATCCATTTCGAAACCAAAACCCAGAAAGCTCCTTCAAAAAACCATCTGAAAACCCTCAGCAACCACAAACAGTTGCCTTCAAACCTCCATACCAGACTTCAAAACCTCTCGCAAAATATCCCAAACTCAAAACTCTCTTCGTTGAACCAACACAAAATCGAATCGACCAAATATCCAATGTTTTTAACAACCCACAAATCAACGCCTTTCCCCTCAACCATTGAACATAAAAATTCTTGATCTCCTTCAATCTTCGACAGGTTTCCGCACCCGCATCTCACCTTTCTTCCAATCAAACTACAACTTCGTTCAAATCAAAACAGAAACAGAAATGAGAAGAGGAAAGGGTTTCGAAAATCTCAGATGGAAAGAGGAAGATTGAGACGAAATCGAACCTGAGTTTCGAAGAGAGACCGTCAGCAAAGAAGGTTGGGGTAAAGCTCTCGATCTTCCTTCTTCATGGTTTGTTTTTCTTCGGTTTAACATGTCACTTCCGGACCGCCCCTGTTGACCCCATTGGGTTTCACTCACAACGGTTTCCTTTTACTAAACTCCCTCTGTTTTTTTATTAATGGTTAATTAGTTTTTATTTTATATATTATTAGTTTTAAAACAGTTAATAGTTTTCGTTTATATCTCGTAAAACAATTTTTTTTAGTTTGTATATATACATACATTTTATACTTATTTTATTTAAAGAAATTTGTAAATATTTATTTATATATTTTTTTTTAAATCTATTTTTTTTTTAAAAAGAGAGAACTTTTAAATATTTTCTTTTTAATTTAAGTTTTAGAGTTTACTTTTTTTAGAAGATAAATTATATAATATCTTGTCTTTATATATTCATTCACATATAATCAAAAACACATAATAAACTATCAAAATCCTAAAAGCCGAATTGGTGGACTGTTGTATCATTGGTTATTTGTAGGTATCCTAATGTTGAGTCGTGCCCGACTTTGCTCAAGGTGTAGTTTAGGATACAATGTGTAACACCCATTTTAATTATTTAGTCATTTTATTATTATTTTAAATATTATGTGTTGGTGTGCCCTTTGGTGGGGGTGTATTTGGTGATGTTTTGTGGGTGTCCCTAATGTGGGAGGATTATTGGTGGTGTTTTGGTGAATATAATAATATAGTGTATAATATTAATATTGGTGGGAATATTATTATTATTATTATTATATTTATTATAGTTACTATTGTTATTAATATTATTATTATTTTGGTGAGATAATAATATTATTATTATTAATATTATTATTTTATTAAGTTATTATTATTATTAAGTTATTATTATTATTGGGATTAGAGAATTAAAATAGAGAATGTGAGGGGTTAGTAGTTTTTACGATACATAGTGAGAAGTTAGAGAAAGTGGAAAAAGAACGATAGAAAGGAGAGAAGTGAGAAGGACGGAAAAGGGAGCGAAGAACGAAGGAACGGGGGAAAATCAGAATTGGCCAAACCTTGGAGGGTTCTTTCATCGATCAACCGATTAACAAGGTAAGGGGGGAGAAACCTGATTGGGAATGGTTTATACATGTATAGGGTAGTGGGGAGTCCTTAACCCCGTAGGAGATTGATCGATATATGATATTACATATTGATATGTTGTGATTGTTGACTATTGCTGATAATTGGATGTTGATTGTTGATGAATTGTGGTTTTTGGTTAATTTGGCGGATAGGTTGGGTTTACGGGTTTTAGGGAAAATTCTGTGTGACCTTTTGGGATATCGATAGAATGCCTAAGAGTTGAATTGGGAATGTAGTCTAGAAACCGATAAGTTATGATATATATGTTGCTAGTACTGATGTTAAGAGGTGAATTGGAAGTAGGAAGTTTAACCCATTTGGCTTAGAAAGCACTCTGCAGAACTGTGAGAAATTGGTGAAATCGCAGCATTCGCTGGGCTTCGCCTGACGAGTGTTGGCGAAGCTTCGCCTGGCGAGTGGAGGCGAGTGTTCGCCTGGCGAGCTGAGGCGAGTGGCAGTGAATAATTCAGAATTAAGTCCCAGACCTAAAGGGTAGAAAGTTTGCCTGGCGAGTATAGCCAGCGAAGGTTCGCTTGGCGAATGCACGATAGTGGAAAGGGGGCTTCTCCAGCAGGTTCGCCTGGCGAATGCTAGCGAAGGTTCGCTACGGGGCTTCGCCTGGCGAATGCCAGCGAACGTCGCAGAACCAGAATGTGATTTTTGTGATATTTTGGCCTTGATGCACTGTAAGGTTGGTGAGTGTGGGATTTAACTTGCGTACTGGTGATAGTACGTGTTTCCCTTGATATTGTCGGTGGACAATTAGTTGGGGTATATGTATGTAGTGATCAGTAGGATCGTGTACCCCCGAGTGGTGGGATATGTTTATATCTTGGTGTTAAAGTATGAACTTGTTTACTATCTGGTTGATTTATATGGTGTTGGTGTATGTTATATCTGTACATATATGCATTGATGTATGATGATATGATCAGGAGGATCGTGTGCACGTTGAGTGCCTAAATATATTAGTTATGCATTGGTGTGTGCATATCATGGTGTTTTGGTGGGATGAATCATGTCTCAGGAGGAGCGTAAGTGATTCATCCGTACTCCTTTGTGGAGAATGGTGGGGGATAGATCATGTCTCAGGAGGAGCGTAAGTGATCTATCCAGGTTCGATTGAATGAACCAATGAGTCGGTACCGCATGCATGGTGTTGAGTTGCATTTTGCATTATAATATGTTATATTGTAATTTGAACAGTAGGTTCGTCATATGGTGTTGTTAGGGGTGAATCTTGGTGTGTTGGTGTGTTGTACTACCTTATTTACATGTATTACATTACCATTATATTTTTGATCATGTTTTCTCACCCCTTTGTTGTTGTTGTGGTCTGTGCTTCTTCGGAAGTACAGATAATCCAGGTGCTTAGCTAGCTTGGATATTGGTGTGATTGTCGAGTCTAGGATGCTCTGATACGTAGCACGGGACTTGGGCGTTTTTATTTGTTTTATGTTGAACTTATATTTTATTTCCCTGTGAACGTATCAAACTCTTATTGAATTTTATTATTTAACATTCCGCTGTATTTGGAGAAAAACCTTTTATAAGGTAACGTTGTTTTTATGTGATATCCCACTTGGGAGAATTGGAACTCTGATTTTGTTTATTTATAATGTTTATTAATTTAGATGATTTTGGGAAGTGGGGTGTTACACAATGCACACACACGGCTTTCTCTTGGGCTACCTGACAATGAGACCCCTTTATTTCGTGCAATCCCGTGTAACTTACATGTATCCCTCTCCCATTCTGATGTATGTTTCGCATTTCTTTGATTATTAGTTTATCTCCTATGAGCACCCATAGGGACTAGAGCGGATCAAACTATTTTCAAACTAATTCTCGATTCATCATCGAGCCATTTTCAAACCTCGTAAGTCGAGTGCTCATACGCATTCGCCATCAACCTATTACAACTCGACCCTTGATGCGTAAGTCAAGTCGGTCTCTTTTTTTTCCTTCAAATCATTTCATTTCCAACACGCTTTGCACGCGATAATAAGTCAAAACCCTTGATCCAACGTCAAGTGGATTTTCGTAACAAACTATCAATCAATTAACAATTATTCAATTCTTTTCAAGGTGTAAAGAGTAGGTTCAAGTCTTTGATCTTGCTTTCCGTTGTTTATATGCGAGTTATCTTATTCGTGTGTGAGCAATTGACGCCTTTAAATAATATTAAATAACTCGACAATATTCAACCATCTCCAATTACTCATCCT
This sequence comes from Lathyrus sativus, assembly GCA_963859935.3. NCBI lineage: Eukaryota > Viridiplantae > Streptophyta > Magnoliopsida > Fabales > Fabaceae > Lathyrus > Lathyrus sativus. The sequence goes on along the minus strand of OZ012740.1, from coordinate 544,243,528 downwards.
TTCACTCACCTTTTCAAACAACTTCTTTTACGATGAAAAAGAGAGTGTCCCAAGTCTTTGGTTCGCTCTCCCGACTACTTGGATCCGAGAAGCCTTTCTCAAGCTTCAAGTAGTCATCATCTGACCAATCTCATCCTTTTATACACCATTTCAAATTCAAACAACCTTCTTTTATGATGAAAAAGAAAGTATTCCAAGTCTTTGGTTCGCTTTCCCGATTACTTGGGGTCTGTGAAGTCTTTCTTAGGCTTCAAGTGATCGTCATCATTTCAACCTTATCCTTTCAAACATATCATTCCTTCATGATGAAAAAGAGAGTGTTCCAAGTCTTTGGTTCGCTCTCCCAATTACTTGGGTCCGAGAAGTCTTTCTTAAGCTTCAAGTAGTCGTCATCTGTATCCACTTCAAGTCCAATTCAAACCCATTTCTTTCGTGGTCGTTACCACGAACTACGAACGCTCTGATTCTTCATTCACTCTTGAATGTAAGATACGTAGGCACAAGCTTGCGATGATCTTGGCGAGCACAATTCCCTCCATCTTCCATTTCCCCTATCCTTTCCCGTAGTCGAACTACGACGCTCTGATTTCTCATTCTCGTCCGAATGAGCATACGTAGGCACAAGGGCCCCAATCCTTGGCGAGCACCCTATCCTCTAACCATCCCCTTTCCCCTAGTGTCTTTAGCCCTTTATAGTATCCTTTAGCATTTAGTAGTGAGAAGAGAAGAATTAAGTTTAGCTAACATCCATCACAACTCGAATTAAGAGGTTCCCGTCGAGTACGACGGACGTGAGGGGTGCTATTACCTTGCCCTCGCGTAACCGACTCCCGAACCCAGGAACATCAGGTTGCGACGGCCGTGTTCCTTCTGCGTTTATGAGGTTTTCTCGATATTTTCCTCTCCCGTTCATTCGGGAAAAATAAAGTTCGGTGGCGACTCTGTCGAACCGCATTTCCGCGCCTTTCGCGCGAGGGTCGTATGTTCGAAAACGAATTTTCGAGGTGCGACAGTATGAATGAATGCATGTATGCATGTATATGTATGCTGAAAAAACAAACACAAAGATAGACTGGGGACGACCAAACCCCACAGTACAATCGGATATTGAAGGTGTGAGAAAACACAAGAAATGGGGGTTTGAATTGGGTTTTCAAAAATGAAAGCTTTTTGTGAAACTCAAACAAAGATCACAAATAGACTAACAACAGAGAAGGACACACGATATATCCTGGTTCACTTGAAAAATATCAAGTTAATTCAGTCCACCCGCCAAGGTGATTTCGCCTTTATACACAAGGACTTAATCCACTATAATCAACAGATTACACTGCACTAGCAACAACCGGTGACAAAAAACAAAGACTAATTATCTCTTCTTAAGGATTCTAACCCAACTGGTCCCTTAAGGAATTACAATTTGCACTAGCAACCGCTGGTGACTAATAACAAAGACTAACCATCTCTTCTTAAAGATTCTGACCTAACTGGTCCCTAAAGGAGTTACAAACAACAGTTTGAATAAAGATGTTTACAATAAAATTGCTTATACATAAGCAGATATAAACACTATTATTAGCTCAAATGACTAAAGACACTTATTACAGTATGAACAATGTTCTTTCTTTGTATTGTGATACTTCAATATTGTAGCTTTAGTTCTTCATAGATCTTTTTCAATCAAAGTGTAACCTTTGTATTAATCATTGTAAAGCTTCTTAATTTCTTCAAGTAATCAAGTCCTTATTTAGCCATAAAAAGATCTGTTGGAGGGCAGATCAGGAATATCCTTTAGATAGCTGGCGACTTGAAATAATTTCGTTACGCATGGATAAAAATCGTACACAAAATTTGTTATTTGTACCACCAAATCAGGGTAGTGGAATGGTAGTGGAATGAAACTTTGAAACATATTATGTACTATTTTCCCTTGTAAACGATTGAGCTTATCTTATTTACATCAGAGGCTTCTAAATAGAGATGATTGAAGCATGAGTAGAAAAGTTTATCACTAGGTCTTTCGAGTCTTGAGTCCTCAGAGTCTTTAGAACCTGTTCACCAGGACCTTGTCTTCATAACTTTAAGCATTCAGTCTTCAGAACCTTTGGTCATTAGTAACTTAAGTCTTCAGAGTCTTTAGAACGTCGTTCAGGAGAACTTTGTCTTCAGAGCCTTCAACGCTTATTCTTTAGAAGATAATGACTTCAGAAGCTAGAAAGCCTTCAAAAGTAAAGTATCAGAGTCATGATCAGAGGCAGAAACCAAGAGAGCATTACAGTAACAACATATTTTCTTCTTAGAATCTTTCTGAGTGAGAGTAGATCAGAAGCAGACTCGCTTCTCATAGCGCAGAAGCGACTTTGGTCAGATCGGAGTGACAATGCACATGGTCTCTATCAGAGCCAGAGCTTTCTCTTTCAGAGTCAGAACCTGTTTGTTAAATCTTTTGAAAAATAAACGTTAGAGTACCAAAATTGTTCTCTCATAAATACTACTTTATTATTATCAAAACTTAGAGATATCTGGAAGAACCAAATCTTGTTCTAACAATCTCCCCCTTTTTGATAATGACAAAAACATTTATTTTGATGAAAAATTTTGTACAAAGATAATCAATAGGAAATGATAGAGATAAGTTTAGAAATAACTTCCCTTTATCAAAGCTCCCCCTAAATCTAAGACCTAAAAATCTTATCAGATAT